>JAWNOB010000072.1:16342235-19014471 GCA_035046265.1 Drosophila bunnanda
ATTTCTGCAGCTTCAGTTAGATAGAGAAAAATATGGAAGTTATTATTAAATCCTGCCTCAAAAATCGTATGATCAGTCTTTGATTTTCCTAACAGAAATATCTTTAATAGAATTAGTATCCTTATACGCTTCTTAAAAGTTTTATATAAAAGATATATAATAAGTAAGAGTAAGAGATTTCCAACCCTTTCCCTATTTATCTACTGTTTAAATTGCTTTGTTTATGTGAACAAATATGATTCCTAATGGATTTCTTAATAATGCGTGGGTACTAAAATGTAAATTAACTGAATTTAGAATATTTTTCAATTCCAATGCTAAATACAGCAATAAATTTCACTCGATCTTTTGGCACAAGTCAAATGCATGCGTCGCGATAAATAAATTGCTGCATATTAATGGGATATAAATTAAACACAAGCCACAAAAGGCAGGCATCGCTAAGTTTCAATATTCTTCCGAGTCGCTTTGATGATAATTAATGATTGTTAATTAATAACAAATTTGAGAGCCACAAAAAGGGGGACAAGAAATGATAAACATTTACTTGAATGCTACTTTATTGTTATTGTGGCTGCTGGTTATCGCTTATACAATATCTAACATACTTTTTGTGTTAAAACGCGTTAATATTGGCAATTAATTTTCATCATTTCGGATTCTTTATTTCTCCTCCGTTTTTTTCGTGGCTCATTTGCATGAATCCGCAATTAGTTTGATATGTTTGTCATTTGGTGAAATATTTTTTTGTTAGCCTCAAATGAAAGCTCAAGGCGAAATGTAAACAACGAAGTTGCTTTTTTGTCGAACGGAAAAATGCTTTTAGTGTCAAGACACTGTCGTATTACCGCTCAGTCCTCGACACAATCAGCCCACATTAATGGCCAAAGACGAGAAGGCGTGACATCATTGATTGGCTTTATCTTTAAAGTTATTTCTGTTATTTTCTTTGATTTCCTACGTTTCGGGGTTTGGCAATACGTTCGGTTTGTCTTCCGATTAAAATTTATATTGCGTTTAGTATAACTATAGCTTAGTTTGATGCCAATAGATGTCTCTAGACAATAGCACATAAGATTAAGTTATGGATTTAGCCCAAACAATAAATCAATTACAAGCAAATAAAAGATGGGCATTAAGTATATTAAATTAGAAACATTGTTCTCCAAGTAAAACAGGATTGTTTTAGGTAATTCCTTCCCGTTGGCAGGGCATCTGGGAAACTGCATTGCAGCATTTTCCTCGCTAAGCTTCGCATACATCATTTTTCAGCTGGAAGAGGCAAAGGTCGCTGCAGGGCGGGATGCTATGCAATGGGGTGGACGAGGTGCAAGGGTCACCTGTCAGAGAGTAAAAGCGCAACGAAGCGTAAAGCGTTTTTGCATTTTGCATTAAATTTATGATTTTTACAGTTGACATTTGTTTTCGGGCGCCTTTCCTTCTTGCAGCGATGAGTGCACTCGTGAGTACGGTGTCTGTGTGTGTCTCAGCCAGCATGCAGCAGCCTTGTGTGCTAAGGGCAGCTCACCAACACACACACACCCGCACACACACACATACACACTCACAAATGTGGCAGGAAAACAACACCCAATGCGACAGCAACATATTTTTTGCGAGCAGCAACTGCAACTGAATCAGAAGACACAATGGAACTCAACGAATATGTAAATACCCTGAAATATAAAAAACTAAAAAATGACTCCTCAATTCTCACATTATTCAAGTATTAACTATGTTTTAAAGCGAGACATTTAGCAAATAAACTTTAATGAAAAATACTTCAAATTTAAACAAGAATTTTGTATGTGTTTATCGTTAGTCAAGAATTAACTTAAATTGGTTATATAATATAGATCTACATCGCAAGAATAACTTTGGTACGATATATCAATTAAAATATAGTGCTTAATATCATATAGAAAATATTGTTAAAGAACAAATTTTAGAAAAGTAATTTTTAATTGATTTGTATTCTTTCATTATATTGATTTAACGCATTAACCGGACTATTGACTTATAATATATTGTAACTATTGAATAACTATTGTTACTATTGAATATCCATTTATATATAGACTTTAGCTGCAAATATCGATAAGGTATTGATACATAGATATTTTCTGTCCTACCTAATATATGTAGCTCACAAATCACAAAGTACTTTTAATATATTTAACGTACAACACAATGCTTATTAATTATGCTCCAAATTGGTTAAGTAAAGATTTAAATCTGTATTTAATTTATTAATATTAAAGCGGGGATTAAATAAATAAATAAATAAATAAACAATATAAAGTTTAAAATTAACATATATGTTTATAAAGTCTAACAATATACATACAAGGCTTCAAGTGGTACATATCTAATTCTTTAGTCAAAATAAAACATAATAATAGAGTTTTAAATTTAAAAAAATTATAGTTTATGATATTAAATTATACAAAACATTTATTGCTCATTTATGTGCAGATGAAGGCCAATAATTAGGGTTCATGTATTAAGGTGAAATAAATGTAAAAATTAGGTTCCATACATTAAAGCCAAATAAATCCTAGATTGTAATTTAAGGCACTTAAGAGTTATTACAGAATCCCAAGTACATATGTATTATTTCCATAATAATATAGCTAATAGTTATTATGTCCATGTGACGTGCAAGTCATGGACTTAGCTCAAGTACCCTCAGTAAGGGTATCGCAACACCAGCGGTGGCAGCAGCTGTCATAAGATAAAAATTTGCCCGCGCCTGCACATTGCATATGCAACTGCAACTGCAACTGCAATATGCATGCATGGCGAGGAAGGGGACTGGGACGGAGAAAGGAACGGGGACGGGGCATGCAACATATTCTAATGCGCTGCGACACCGAGTGACAGCAACGGCGACAGTTGCTGTTGCCGCATGAGAGGCGGCGACAGGCAACAGCAGCCAAGACGAAGGGAGCTGCATTTTACCGGGCATGCAAATGAACTGCAATTATTATAAACGCCGACAGTTGACCGGATGCGAGCAACTAAAGGAAAACTGGCCCAAGCCCGAGCCACCGCTTGCCTTGCACAGATTGTGCAATTATCGTAATGGCGAGAGAAACAACGAAAAGGAAAAGCATTGATTAAAAAGCTTCTGCTTAAACCACATTCAAATATGTCCTAGGCAAAGGTAAGAAATTAAAGCGATGCTAGCATATGTTGGGTGTGTCTTTTCCGATTTTTTCTCTCTTGTTTTTCCCAACTCTCTTTGCGAAGTTTCCCCACTCTTTTGCACGAAGAAAGCGCAGCTCCTTTGGCACATTACTCATACGCCCCAGTGGGCAAATTTATGAACTCGCTCGGCACACTTGAGGCCACGACAAACAAGCTGGAAAAAAGAGGAAAACCTACAAACACACACCCAGGACATGCACACACGGGCGCTGGGTAAGTGCGTTTGTATGTTCATTGGCGAGTGCCAGCGTAAGTGGGAGGCAACTAAAGCAGCTTGTAAAATATGCCAAGGGTTAAAAAGTGGGCAGCGTATAATTCATACACATACACAACACGAAAGTCGCCTGGAAAATGCGGCCAGAGGGCAAGGAAATGACAGGGAGCGGGAAAAACGGGGGGACTTAACTGCAATCGAGCAGCGGGTAAGGAGATGAATCCAACGACTTCAGCATCTTTCATGAATGTACATACAAATGCAGACACTGCAAACAAAATGTGTTTTCTACTTGCAACAGCATAATCTGTAAATGCGTTGAATTTATTTAAAGCAGAGGAATTCCAAGATAAAATTTTGAAATGTATTCAAACTTTTACAATATAAATATTACTAACATAAATTTGATGCTTAATTTTGATTTAAAGTTTATAATGCATTTCTAATCAAATATATTTGTTTCTGAAAAACATTATGGATGTCGATTTAATAAATAATATAATTTAATAAGTAATATACATAGATCCTTATATACATGTTCACGTAAATCAAGCTTGAAAATCCTCTTAATTATTTGTATTACTCTCAATTAACAATAAATGATTTCTCCGAACTAAAAAACAGTGTTAAAAGGTCTTTGAAAATCACTAAGAAATCCGCAGAGGAAAATAAATTCATGAACTTAAAAACTAAACTTTAAAATTGAAATAATGCATGTGAAAGTTGATATTTTCGTATATCGTATATTTTTCATAAATCGATTTTATAACGTTTAAAACTACGTTTATCGATACATAAATTCTTAATGCATTAACTTCTTTTATTATATCTTTGCGGATATGATTGCCAAATTATCATGTTCTAATTCTATGTTCCTTTGATTAATAATGTTTGAACATATTCAAACAATATTAAAAAAAGGAACATAGGAACATTATGTATTACTTTACTTTATAAAGCTAAAATCATATAAATGTATGTAATATAAAGTTCTCTATTGACAACAGTTCCAAGCAAATGGTTATAAAATTCAGTGTCAATGCCCAAATCCTTCCCCAAAACTAATATGAATTCAAGCACTTTGGTGACCATTTTGGGCTGCTAAAAGGGCTTTTCCGGTCACATGTCCCATATCCGTACCCACTCCCAGGCCTTGTCCCGAGAACCGCATAAATGAACTGCTAAAATGCTAACAAAAGTCCGGAAGGGAAAGGACCTCACACCGTGAAAAACGCACCCCTACTTATGTGTCTGTTTGGGGGATATTCGCTTGGGTGCGGCGGACACAGAAAAGGATATGGGCAGACCCGGTTCTCTATTATATTTTTTCCCCTTCGTGGCCTGTAATGCGTTGTGGCCACAAAATACTGTTAGCCACTTAATTTCGTGGTTAGCCCCGAGAGCGGCTGGGACACATGCCACACTTTTTGTGCGGTTAATTGAAACTCGATTGTTTTGTGTTGAACCAGAAATGAGTCTATTAAGTCGAAAAATGAAACTAAAACAATATTGTGAAACAGAGGAAGCCATAAAACGTTTGACTCCAACGGCCCCATTAAAGTGGCATCTAAATAAACATTTTATGGTTTTTGAAAGGCGAAACTTTCAAAAGCTTCTTAATGAACATGACAAATACTACAATCGACGGGGGCATTTTATGAGAGCATCTCCAAAAATGTTCAAAGAAGGCGTGGGGCAGCTGCGGCAGCGGCAGCGGCACCGACAGCTGTCAATATATGGCCGAAATATGTAAATTATCGATTGTTAATTCAAAGCGCCACGATTAGTTTAATTGTGTGTTTCTCTTTTAACTCCTAAACATTTTAATGCCATAAAGCTGGAGCCAGATTTGGTTTCTTGAATAACTAACCAATTGCGTGGACTTCGTTGTCTTTTTACGATCATTTTTTGTGTGTTTTTATCGTTGTTGCGGCCCCAATAGAGCTATTTACCTGGAGGTTATTATCATTAAATGCCATTTCCAGGTGGGAGTTATGATTCAGGCGATGAGTGTGTTGAATATTAACATGATGCTTCTTGAGCAGAAATATTTTATTCATAAAAATACGACAAATACATTTGAGATACAGATGAATGTATATTGTCAAGTTAACAATCTTTTTAAAATGAAAAAAATGTACTATTATGTATCATAATTTCATAATTAATATACCATTATATATATATATAATATTCTACTTCTATTCTATTTGTCCTAAATTTATATCTTAATAAAAATTAAGGTAAAGAACGAACTCAAATTATTCCAGAATTGTAATTTTATGTATATCTATATATAGAAATACCATAATAATAAATGTTTAATATTCATTAAAAAATTAGAGAATGATTATAAATGCAATATATGTTATTTTTTCTACTATTTTTTAAGTAAACACAAACTTTATTCTATACTCATTTCCCATATGGTGACAGGGTTTAACATAATTGGCACATAAATAGTTTCTGAAACTAAAGCTTCATTTTAAACCAATATTATGAAAATATTAAAATTATTCTTGGCAATGGAATGTTTATATTACAAATAATAAAATTGACCGTCTCAAACTCAACTTTTCCCCAAGACAAATTGAACTTGGAAGCTCTTTTCCCACACAATCAAAGTGAGAAATTGGTCCGAGGTTCACGTTTAGACATTTCCGTCTGCCTGTCCGACCAAAGTTGGATTTCCCACCAGCTGTTTTCTGTTTACAGTGGGGAAAACTCTGTGCGAGATGAGGGAAATGCAGCGGGACTTGCTTGGCTCTGCTCTCCAGGCAACTGGCTCTCCCCGACACGATTGTGGCAGTCCTCTCTGCGGCCCAGTGGCTCTCTCCGGCGATGAAACTAAATCATATTCGTTCGGCGGCTGCCTTTTAACACGTCACCCGCCCCTCGGCCACACACACTAACGAGCCCCTCACGCCCACCTGCTCGTAAACAATTATGGCCGACGCCGTTGTGCGCTCTCAACACACATACACAAGCACACACACACACACACATGCACATGTGGCAACGAATTCCCCACAAAACACTGTGAAACAACAACAACGAAATTACCCAAAATGGCTACACAGAAGCGTCGATCGTCCAATGAGCGGCGTCGGTGTGGCCAGCTTAGCTTGCGAGTTATTAACAATTTTCTTGTTGGCAGGAAGATAAGCACAAAAAAATATATAGGAAATTATTATAATATATTAAAATATACATAGTATTTTTGTATTATTAGTATTTATTAGTATTTATCCAATTGCTTATATTTATCTTTAAAAGTTGGCCAACTGGTCGTATACGTTATTTTTAATTTGTAAAGGGCGAAAAACTAATGTTTTTCTCTAATTTTTATATAAATAAAATAATAAAATATCAAAAATTTGTTGTTAAATTTCCCTTTAAACATTTATATAAAGCTAAAGAAAAGCAAATCAAATATTTTTAGAATTTGTTCAAACGTTGCCCAACACGTCGTATACGTAATTTTTTACATTTCCTTCTAAACTTTTATACACAGCTAAAGAAAAATGTATTAAATATTTAAATAATTAATTTGTATTTAAATATAAACTAAACATGATTTAAAATGTTCTCTAAAAAGGAAAATAGGTTGGTTATACTAACTGAACTTCCCTTAAGCCATGCTAAAATTCAAAGTTTCCTCAAACTAAAAGTAAAAATGATCAAAAAATCCTTCAATATTCCTTTTTAATTTCAAAAATTCCCAAAACCCTACTACTACTACTACTACTGCTCCCCAACAGCATTCCCATCTACTACTAATCAGTGGAGGCTACTACTCTTTTCGCACGCCGCTCCCACACACAATTTCTGCCTCATCAGATGGCATGCGCGCTCAGCAAAGAGCGGCATATGCCGCACTCTCTCCAACTCGTGAGAACTATTAAAGCTCTCCAGAGCTGTCGCTCTCCGCGTTGGGGCGCATGGCTTTTTGGGGAGTGTGTTCGTTCGTTCGTTGTTCGCATGGCCTCGGACAACAACAAAAGCACACTTGTTGAAAACGAAAACGAAAACGCCACAACAAAGAGTGAACTGGTTTTTAGTGAGAGAGAGAACTAGCCGAGCACTACAACTGGCCGGAGAGCGCGAGAGTGGGCGACGCGAGAGAACGCGGGAGCACACATCATTTTGTTTATAGATTTTTAGTCGTCGAAATTCGTTATTTTACAGTTGGTACGTGCGCTGAGCGGACGGACTGTGCGACGACCGTAGTGTTGTGCTGTGAGTGCGTAAAATCGGGCGAACGGAACTACGACGGATATAGCCATATCCAGCCGAGGTCGCATATTTTTTTAGATCGCTTCTCGAGTGACTGACAACCAGACTGAGTTTTAAAACGCATCGCGCACCCCGTTCAGGACTCTCTGGATCCCGGAACCATCTGGACGAGTACACCATGCTTATATCATAACCACATATATCATCACGTACGTGCCTCATCATAAAACGCGCCCTCGACGAGGCATCCGAGCGAAACCACAAACCAAAAACGGCCAGGCCAAAGAAATAAAATATATATATATATATATATATGTATGTCTAACAAAGGAAATCGCTAAATACGTATTACAAATTCGGCAACAAATGCGAAGGAAAGTGTAAATTCTAGTGGAGTATATCGTATATTTCGTGAATTTCGTGTTTAGTGAGCAACGATAAATAAATATTAATGCCAGCTGGGGCAATTATAATACTTAATGAATTTATTGCACAATTAAAGCGGAGCCAACCGTACCATTAACAACAACAACAACAACAAATTAATATGCCGCTGGCGTGAAAGTCACAACTCGACGCATGATAAACCCCCCTTACCACCCACCCACTACTCGTTCGTTCCCCATTGAATTATTAATGAAATCAAATTGCAAATAACAATTGTGGTTGCACAAAAAGCAAAAAAAATTAATAAAAGCCTCGCAAATAAACATACATTAACAAGAGCCGCGGAACGTGGACGGCTTAATCAGCGGAAAGTCGGCGGAAAATAACATATTGCAGTCAAAGCGCAGGCGCCGCTTCTCGCTTTTCACACGAGTTGGCAGCACACGCCACATCAATTGGCATTTACCGTTAAGCGCGCTGCCGTTCTCTGCGCTGCGGTCCAACGAACAGCGACAACAGCAGCAACAACAACTCAACACCTCCACCGAACAACCAAAGAAAAGCCGTCAAAGTGGATTTAACAAATTATAATAAAATGCTGCAATCCAGCAATCATCATTATTTAAGGCCGGATTATATGACAGCTGCAGCTGCCCCAACAGCGGTAAGCTCATCTCTCTCATCCTGTCGATATACGGGGATTTGGTGTGTAAAACTGTTGGATTATTACTTAATTTGGGTTGATGAATATGCCAGTTTAGCTGGCAAGCTCTTTGATTAACTGCTAAAGGAAGCAGTTAAGGGGGTTTCGATCAAAGTTCTTTTCCGTTTCTGCTTTCATTAATGTACACAGAATGTATATCCTTTTCTCTAACACCAAAATATATTCTTGAACTGCATCAACAGCCGAGTCAATCTAGCTATCTTCTGCAGGAAAAAAATGTACACATATTTTCAAAATTTTATAAAGGGTTAACATTATATATATTGAGCAGATTTATTAAACTAATCAAAATAAACATAACAAATATGCTTTTTTGGTTTAGTTATAGAATTTTAAAACTTCGATTTCTTAAAAAAACTGTCATTTAAAAATATCGATAAATATCGATTGAAAGAATGAGAATATTTAAAGCTTGTTTAGCATATTAACGATTTCCGATTCGATTTATATATGAGCATCTTCGTTTCTTGTATGATTAAAAATAATAATCGCCATTTTCTTCGTCTTTTCTTCGTTGCCAACCCAAAGAAGAGGGACTTTGAATGTTAATTAAACTATAAAATATATATATATAAAAGAAGTAATCATTTTTCCCATTTCTCTTATTTTACAAATTAAATAGTCTGGCATCCAAGCGCAACAAATTTTTAAGTAACCTATCGAATTGATTACAGATTAGACGAATATTTTAAATATTTACCCATCAAATTTTCGCTTAAATAATAAATATAATGTTCTACTGAATTACGACTGTAAAAAGCTATCGACATTTCGGACATCTGAAATGGATTGCCTAGCCATATTTCATAAATAATAAAAATGTCGACTGTAAAGCACTCGCCACAGGCAAAGTGTGCGGAAAATCCTCCGCCTCGAAGCAGCTCCCCTGGAACTTTCCCGAGAGTAAGGCTAAGACTATGAGCCATGTGCTGGATGCTGGCCGGAATCGGCGAACGGAACTGTTTTCCGGGGGAGGGGGAGAGGGAGAGGGAAAAGGCGACTGGCAAATTCACAATCGTAGAACAATAAATTTTCCAATATCTGCACATAAAACTTATTTATGTTTGTTCATATTAAACTATGTAAATCTGCTGGCCGGGTCTGCCCCGGTCTGAAAGTGTTTAGAGAGAGTCGAGTGCACCTCTGGAACTTGTATTCAAATTTATGGCGCGCCAAATTTGAATTTATAATGACAGAAAACAAATGCAATTTCGCACACTGCCACAGAGCCGCAGAGCTCCTCCGGTGTAAGAGCGTAGTTCCTCGCTGGCAGTTAATCAGAGTCAAAGTTGTTGTGGTCCCATTCCTTACCCCCACCGTCGGTGCATCCTATTCGAACTATCTCGCTCTCCTCTCGAACTGCCGTGAGTGTCATAAATTTTCATTTTAATTTGTTGAGCGCATTTTGTTCATAAAGAACGGAAGCAGTTTATGGCACCAGCACGATGAGTACATTCATTAACTGGCTAATTTGAAATAGCGTTTTCGGGGCTTACGTGATTTACCGATTTAGGTGGGACCGGGGGCTCTGGCGATTTCCATATTGGCCGTGTGAAAGCTTTCAGCGGCGTCAATGAGGCAAAACTATATATCACCGGATCGTATCTCAAAACTCGCCACATAATAAACTGGTTCCGCGGCGATCTGTCTGACAGATTCCATAAATCTTTCCTGTATGCATTCGGGAACGTAAAAGAAGTCAAATTTGGGTTGGGGTTAAGTTTCTTACAACAGAGATTGGGCTTCCTTTTTACTATAAAATATGAATAGGTGTTTATTTATTGTCTATATTTGGTTGATAATAAAAAGATACGATTTATCTATCACTGCATTCTTTTTGAAAGTTGCTACAATGGTTTTCCACATTCGCAACAGTTTAAATCATTCTTTGAACAGTTGAAACACATATCAAGGCATATGTCTTTAAATACTTAATACCCAGTGTTATATATCTCTTTATGGGACTTATAATTGACGTGGAATATGTTGAATTAATCTACCTTTGCGTGACTGACTAACCTCCTTTCAAGCATATATGTATATGAGATACTATCTGCGAATGTATAAATTATTCAGTGATTAATGGCAGCTGCTTATAATTAATTATAATAAAATCAAATAAACTAAGCCTGACAGCTGTCAGTGTCATCATTTGTATGTCTTTTATGTGGCGCCCAGGCCGTAAAGACAGAGATACAGAGAGAGAGACTGTTGATAATTCGCTGTCACATGCTGAAAAATTACAAAACTTTCGGCCAGAAATGGAAGCGGGGCTGCGAAATGGAAATAAGCCCGAATGGAGCTACATATCTGTTGGGCAATAACTCAAAATCTGAACGTGAAAGTCGGCTTCGGTGCGGCCAGCTCATGTCAGAGCTTAAAGCGAGCCCCGGACCAGTCAGTTAAACTGACAGGTCGAGCAGCGCGGCGCAGCGAGAGCAGAAAAAGGTAAATAAAGTGCAAATGTCAGCTGACCGCAAACATCATTAATATAATTAAATGTGTCAGTCAAGCGGCCATTTATGCAGTCGGACATTCATTTCAGTTAACCACACGTTGCCATCAGCTTCGGCTTCGGCTTCGCCTTCAGTTCCAGCCACAGCTCCGGCTTCAGCCGCCAAATAACCCGGCAACAACTGCTCTGGCAGTTAAAGTGTGCGCTTGACATAACGGCTCTGTCTCAGGCTTTTCTGCTGCTTTTCCTCTCCGAATTTTCCCCCCTTCGAGGGGACGGGCCAGAGCCTTGTGTGTTTGCGTGTGGCTCTAATTAAAGTGTCATCAACAGCAGAAATACCAAATAGCAGGCAGAGTGCGGTGCGGCGGCCAAGTGGAGTGGAGTTGGCCCGGCATGTTATGTTGGTGATAAATTGCCATGTCTAGAGCTGTCATGTTAATTTTTTTTGCTCGCACACAAATAATAGTTTTTGTCCAAAGTGTTAATTAATTCTTGGAACATTTTAAATATGTGAAAAGCGAGACAGGCGACTGAGATACAAGATATGCATACATTTAACTGAATTATTATGGCACTCTAATGGGGTTTGGTTTGTGTTAATAGTCAATTTACAAGTTACTTTATATTATAATCTATCAAACATTGTAGGGAATGCTTAATTATATTTTCTCCTACTAATGAAACCTTGGCTTAAATATACTCAAATTATTCGTCATCAAATCAGTGGAATTTCATTGATGTTGTGCGACTATTCTTAGTGACTTATCTGGGAAGCACTTGGCTTTACGGCGTGATAAGAAACCGATTAAGAACAGACTTAAAAATAAGCAGTCATTGGCGCGATATCTACTGCTGGTCATTAAGAAATTTATGGCCTTTATGGTGAGATCATAAATTTAACGATCCAATTTCATTAATAAGCGACTATAAATATCAAGTAAGAAATGGAAAGAAAGAAACCCCGCGCAATAAGGCACCCTGGATCCATCCGTATTATTGTGCCATTCGCAGGGTACAATCAAATGGCATTTATGGCTCGTACTCGTCAGTTAAGCCCCGTCAATCGTGGCTCCAACACCTCCGAGGCCCCTCAATCCAACTACAGTCATAACTGGACGTGGCAAATCATTTTGAAACTAAATGGTTGCGTATGTACAAATTGAATGGGTGAAACTCAATGAATTCATTTAAATGCACGCGAGGCGGCAACTATGATAATGAATTGCAATCGCCGCTCAAACCGCAAAATAATAACCCGTTTTTTGTAGTCGTTTTTCCTTTTTTTTATTTGTTAGAGTAAAGTCGCGGCATTACAAATTATGGCCCCAGATAATCGATTTGGTGGAATGGGAACAGTGGAGGCTCGGAGGAGGGGCGAGAGGAGAGGCGTGGGTTATAAAACAGTCGAAGCCAATAATCGTAAAATGCTCAACAAATTAACCTATAAATTCATATAGAAGTAATCAAATTAATGTTCCCGCTGATAACTGTCAACTGCATTATCATCGTCGTCATTAACAGCATCATGAGACGTGTCGCAAACTCAATTGTTCAGCCGAACGGGTTATACTAGTACTTAAAAAATAATTTAAAAACAATTGCATAAATTAGAGGTAATAATGAAAAATACTTTGTGATTAGTTAAGCTTTAAAATTTTCATTTCTTTAATAACGCCAAAAAATAAGGTTTCCTCTGAAAAATAATAATCTGAATAACTTTAAACTTTGCATTTAATGATTGATTTAATTATCGCCAAGTAAATATATAACATATAAACACAGCAAAAAATAAAATGAATACATTTGCATTAATTAGAAGTAGTAATAAAGATACTTTGCATTTATTTAAGCTTAAAATTTTTGACCTAAATAAGTCATATTCCCTAAAGGTTTCTTCTAAAAAATAATAATCTAAATCACATTAAACTTATTTTCTATGTTTCATTCATTGTCTTGACAGGTTTTGGCTTTGAATTTAATGATTGATTTAATTATTGTCAAGTAAATATATAGCATATAAACACAGCAAAAAATAAAATGAAAACATTTGCATTGATTAGAGGTAATAATAAAGATACTTTGCATTTATTTAAGCTTAAAATTTGTGACCTAAATGGATTCATTTCGTTAATAACTGCTAAAAATAAGTCATATTCCTGAAAGGTTTCTTCTGAAAAATAATAACCTGAATCACTTTAAACTTATTACTTTCTGTGTTCCAATTCCATTGTCTTGACAGGTTTTGGCTTCGAATTTAATGATTGATTTAATTATCGACAGGCAAATATATAACATATGTCGTCACCACGTGACAATCGATTTGCGTAGCTTTTTTCCAGATTTTTCCAAATTGATTTTAAAGCCTAGACACCCACGAAACCGCTTGACCATTTCGGCGGCATTGTTAAGGCCCAGTAATCCAGCGAAAGTTAAATGGATCTCAAATGGTATCAATCATTAAGTTGGTAACATGGTAACATGGGGCGTATGAGTGATTGCCATAAAATTGCGTATAAATATTAATCAGCGAGCTGACCAAAGCCCTCACAAAGCCCCACAAAAGAGATCATTGAGCAAATAGGGCTTTCAGAGCTCAACAAAACATTTGACACTAAATGCACACAAATTGCTTTTGAAGCCCGAACGGGAATTTCAAAAGAAGCCACAAAGCCGCATTCAAGAATAGATATGTGGGTAAAGGGGAGCCCCATGATGGGCTTGATGGAGGACTGGACACCAGGCCAGCATGAAGGTATAAAGAAATAGGCTACAAATGTAATATTGATAAGCCCACAAAGCGGTCAAACTGGCGCCGGGTGACAATTTCAATCAAATCAATCCCCTGATTGGGGCAAATACAAATAAACAATCAAACTCAATCACATCAATTATGCGCTGAGGCAACTTGTGAGCTATCAAGGCGACCTTATCGTCGGGCATTCCGTTTATTTTTGGCCGGACTTTGGGGACTCTCTTTTCGGTTGTATATATACTTTTTTGTGTTTGTTCTATCGCGATGTTAATCACTTTAATTGGCGCCACTTGAACGAGTCTCACACTCGGTGCGAGTGTCTGATTGGTGTCCATTAATTTTGTGGCAGTCATTTGAAAGCGTCTCAAACTACTTTTCGTGTTGCAAGCTAGACTCAATTTATGGCCAGCATTAAAAGTGAAAGTGACTCTGACCGGCAAAGGCACTTTCAGCTGATTGCGTTGAAGAAACTATGGTCAACTTGAAGCGAACTAAGCTGATCAATCGATTTGAACATTGAGGTATTAGTTTCGTGGCCAGATAACAGCAATCTAACAATTTCTTGTGTATAATACATAATTCCGGTTTTTCAATGCGCTTGACACTTGCTCAGAAATTCAATTCCTACTTGCTTTAATTTTCCATGACACATAAAAAACAATGAAATATGCCCCATCTGGGAAAGAGGCAGCAAAAGTTCATTTAAATACAAACTGACATGTGTCAAAGTGACACTTTTTGATTGCTATTCGGTTACAAATTTCTAGCTCTTCTTTGCCTTCGCTTTTCCCTTCGTTTTGTTGTCTTTTGACTGTCGTTGACACTTTCTGAATGCCGCCTCCCCCCGATCCGCGTCGATAGACAGTGCTTGTGACACTTCAAGGCAAAAATGGCAAGGTTGATAGATACAAAACAATATGTAAAGAAAAACAGAAAAGGAAAATAAAAATAAATTAAAGACTCTGTCAGAGTTTTACTTTCCAATGACATGAATGTCATGTCAAATGCCAAGTCGGAATAACAATCGCTTGACTTACGCAGGAAGTGCTGCTGACAGGTCGGGGAGTCCTTTACACCGAATAGAGATAACCATATTTAAGAGCTAGGAATTAACTAAATAGTCTGGAGAGAAAAGGATCCTTAAATATATCTAGCCACAAAAGAAACTAATAATTTATTCTATATTTGTAAATAGGGGAAATGAAGTGCAGAGGCCTCCCCCCCAGTGAACAATGCGATGCACATCTCACGCCTCCTTGCGATTTTCCCAGGCTGGCCGTGTGCGTTATCACGTGTCAAATATCTTGAGCCGAACAAAGGCTTTCCACACTTTTTCGCGTGGGTTGCATCTTCATCGGGGCGCTTGGGGGGTGTGCTGCCTATTCAAATTAGCTCAGCGAGTGCCGCGAATAAAATTTACCTACTGCAATTCATTTATTCAGCTGTCTCCGCTGTCTTTTTGGCTTGTCGCGCTGTCATTTCGGCGTACTTTTGCGAATAAAAAATGCAACGAAATGTGTGCTTCTTTTTTGTTTTCCTCTGGCTTATCGCAGCGAGGAAATCTAACGAAAAAAATTGGAGAATACCCCACTGTCCGCCGTCATGTGTTGTTGGGTTGCATCGCCGGCGTTATTTGGCTCTATTTGCATATTTTCGCATTTTATTATGCAGACAGACGGAAAGCTTTGGCTTCAGGAGCAAAAGAGAGGCGTCAGCACGTCATTCAGTCGGCCTCCCCAATCCCTTTTCCTATTTCCCGCTTCAGTTTCGGTTTTCATACCCTGCAATCGAGAGGAACAAGAGGTATATAGAGTGCGTGATTAGGTGAAGGAATCCTTGTTCAATTCATTTTATTTAGTACGTGTATATTCCCATATTTTTCCTTCTTTTATGAAATGCTATTGAATATGTTTAAATTTAAATAAAATACCAGGTATTCAGAGCTCGTGCCTGTTACTCTTCCTTGCTTAGAATAGACAGGGCCAAAAGCATTTTTTATTCGCCAACTGTATCTGCTGGTCAGGGATCGAGGGCTGAGGGCGTGTAAGTGGGCTAACAGCTGTGCAACACAAAACTGTCAGTTTGGCAGAGCCGACGCGAAGTGCTAAAATAGTGGAGGACCCCGCTCTGGCCCCGTCGCGCTCCTCCTGTCAGAGTTGACTGGCAACGGAAGTGCAACAACAATTTGTTTTCCCTTGCCAAGCTTTCAGTTTGTCGTGTCTGAAGCACTATCTGTTGGATGGGTACGGTGAACTCTGACTAACAATGAAAGTTGCACATTTAAAATTATTACTATTAATCAATAAAATAATATAAAATAAAACAGAATTATTCATACAAAAACAGTTTATATAATGCATTTTAACTCAATATAAAAATATATATTACATAATTTCCCTTTTTTTTTGGGGCATTTTAACTATTACTTACCGTAAAACTACTGTTCAATTTAACTGCGGAAATTAAAAACAAATGCCAGGAAACATTATTAATTCCCAAACACACACACAAAAAAGAGAGAAAAGGTGGCATAAAAAATGGAAAACTCTGGCACGCACAGGAACTCGGGAAAAATGAATTATGCCAAAATGAGGGGCCACAACTGCAGCAGAAAATATAATCAGATAAGAGTAGGCGACGCGGGCGGGGAGAGGAAAATTCGGAGGGATGCTGACAACACTTGTCATCGCAAGTGTACAGCAGCATAATTATAAATAACACGTAATTAACGCGATGCCAAATGCGAATGACACCTCCGAGCGAACAGAACACTTCGTGGGTATGGATCCGGTCCGCATCTTCCCTGTCCCCCGGTCGTCGGCGGTCTGGCATTTTGACAGGCGAGCCAAGGCAACGCCGCCGGATGACAGCCAACAATGCCGGGAAGACACCAATAATATTGCATGTGCAGCGGACTGAAATTATAGAGTGTCGTTGGATTCATTATGCGATCGGGGAGCCGGTAAAATTTCATTAACGCTGACAACTTGAAATGCTAATTATTGTCAAATTAATTTAGTCAGCTGTCAGCTTAAAGATTTTTCTTAATAAAAATAACATCGAGAAGAAGTGAGCGACAAACGCTGGGCGGCTGAGTCGGAAAGTAGGAATTAATGAATGCCGCATGTGGGCACGGGCATTCAATTCACCTGACAGCAATGACAGACACCTTTTGCCTGGCTTTATGCTAATTTGCCAGGCCAACAGCTGCCACGGGCACGTAGATACGAATTCAGCTGAATGGGGGGAATAAAATATCGAAATTATTGTTCTTGATGAACAACAAAGATTTGTGGCGAAATAATTCCGTGAAGCCTTCATCTCATGATCCAGTTGGGATATATACTATATATTTAGCTCATCAGTTCTCATGTTTAACGAGATGACAGCTCGGAGAAGTGCTAAATTTGTGGTGGGTATTTTTTCAAAGTATTTGTAAACAAATTGAATCACATAAATTCATCCTAATAGGAAAATAAAAATTCCCCAATTCCTTATAATAATACAAAGTATTCATTATTTAAATTAAATGATTTGTATAAAAATCATCATAGTTAAAGATAATGTGTGTTCTTTAATTAGGCCAAAACTAAAAGTCACATATATAGTTAAAGTAAGCAAGTCATTTCGCAAAAATGCCAAGAGTAAACAATTGTTTTTGCGGCATTAAATAAGCCTCGCAGCTGTTTATTATTTATTTACGCATGCGTATTTATATATTATTTTTGCTGAGCCCCATATATGGAGTGTGTTTTTGGTGCGGGAGGAAGTACGGCCCGTCATAAGGTAACGCCCACGTTGACGCATTCCATCACAGCGCTGGACAGAGGCTGGCAGGTGACAGGCGCACGTTGCGTATGATTGATAAACACGTTGTCCAAATTGTGGACGCGGCAAAGCGGGAATTGAAAAAATAAACAGCATTAAGCCAAAGACAGCTGCGCTAAACTAAGAGCAACCTTGAGAGGCCTCCTCTTCGAGTCGCAGCAAATACATCGCATTTTATTTGGATTTATCGTGGTGTGGTGTGCGTGTGTGTTTTTCCCGCTGCCAGATGAGTGATGAGCGGGATAATGGAATATGCCAATTGGCGTTGACATCAATATAGCGAGAAAACACTACATCTCGGCAGCTAGAGGAAAGTGTGTGTGTTGTCTTGTTCATTGGCAATTCATTGGCCAAAGAGTCATTGGGTTAATTGCATCGCGTATACGCACTGTTGGCTCGGACGTTGATCGAACGCTTTGAGAAGTGGCAATAACAAATGGCTTATTGCTAATAAGTTTATTGAACTTAAATGTCATGATATGAATAAAATTTATAGATGAATAGATATATATATTATTAGCTAGACTTTTACCTTTTAAAATTAAAAGCAAGGAGTTTTGAAAGGGGTCAATAAGTGACCAGAGTTCTTGTGACAGCAAAAATGGGCACAAATCTATTTAAAGCAACCCTCGAATGTCCCAAATCGCTTGTTGTTTCCTAGTTTGACTCACCAACCTGGTTGACAGCAACTAAATAAATCCGACCCGCCAAAAGATAGAGGAAATATTCGCCATGCAAATAGGAAAGCCAACAACAAGCAGGTAATTTGCACGGTAACACCGAAAAAACAACCAAGATAGGTAAACAAAACAAAAAATGCTGACAGAAAAAAGCGAGGAATGCGGCGACGAAAAACAAATGTTTGCATACCCCGCTCTGTAAGCTGGAAAACAATACGAGCAACAAAAAAAGGCCAACGGCTGTAGAAACTGCAGCGGCGAAGCTATAACAACTGCCAACTGACAACTAAATAGACACGTAATGTTGACAAAAGTCTGACATGAAATCTAACAGAGAAACAAGACACGACCCCAGCCAAGTTTTCCGAAAGTCCCCAAAGCCAGAGCCAGAGCCAGAGCCAGAGCCAGAGCCCCCCTTGCTGCCCCCTCGCCAGGGAGCCGGGCTTCAAATGAAAGAAAGAGTGACACATGAAAATGGCATTAATGTGTCACTCAAAGTGCACACAGGCACTGCTCCGAGTGCAACGGCAGCACAACGGCAACTGTGACAATTGCAATGATATGGCTGACAGTTGGGGACTCATGCAACGTCTGAAATTGCAACATTGTCTAACGCCAAGTGCACTTCAACTGCTGCGCTTCGGTGTGTGCGTGTCAAATTAAGTGGCAACTCCATGCCAGGCATTGCCACATGCCATGCAGTCGAGTGCCAGAGCCAGGGATGGCCTCGTCGGATCTCTCGGTTTTATTTGCCTTGTGCCATGTGCTCTGTGCTATGTGCTATGTGCTACTTGCTATTTGTTTGCATCTCCTGTGTCCTCCTACCTCCTACCTCTCGCCGCTCGTCGCTCGCCGCTCGCCGTTCCCCTGTTCGCCGCTCGCCCGACCGAGTTTGACAGTCAAATGACGCTGTCAGTTGTCAATATGACAAGTGCCAGTTTTGCGGCAGTTGACAGTTAATGTGACAGCGTTTTGTGTTTCTACTATTGCCATGTCGGCTGAAAATAAACCAACAGACATATTGAATTGCATTTGCGGTGGTCGGTCGGTCCGTCTGCCCAAGTAGGAGGCTATATACTAGTTGTATAGGGTGAAATCTAATGGTCCCGCCTGCCTTGGGGGTTACGGTTTAGTGGAGAAGCTAACAACTGGCACGTTTCCCATATTTTCGATTATATTAAACTGTAATTGATTTTATATTATGTTTAAGTAAAAGGCACTGACTTACTGATATATTTGTATTTACATAGGAGAACTCATACCTTCGCAACTGTTGGTGAGATTTTATATTGACGTAAATTTAATTTTTGAACATATTTGAAGTGCTATGAACCCAATAACAATTCGAATTATTATCAAACTAAGGGAAAAACTAAACCCTAGTTAATATGTAATTGGTCCTTCGAGCCGGATCTATATAGAAGGGAGGCTGCAGTAGTATTTTGCAAGCATTAATAAAATATGATAATGATTTAAACTTATTTACATTTGTATACCCTGGCAAAGTAATTTAATTCTAAAGGAATGGCGTAATTAAATAGAATAATATAAAAATGTCAGAGTATCAGGTTAACACTGTCATCTGTCCTTCCCCTTAAATGATTCATCATTTAATTCAACTTGGCCTCAAAGCTTTTAATATTTTTATAGCCATTTATGCAAATTTTTCTTATACATTAACTTTGGTTCCCTTTTTCCCGCCCAAGCAAGCCAAATTTATTATCACCCCAACGAAAAAAATAAGTATATAAGTAAGCGTATACAAAAAGGTGTTAACAGGCAGAATGATATAATATACATGCATAATATGTATAACGACTGAGGACCCACTCCCAGTGTCAGATGTAGGAGAGAGCCGGGGAACCAAAGAAAATAAGAAAGGAAGGAAAATACAAAGTCTGCATAAAGTTTTATACCATTTTTATCGCTTATTTTATAATTCCCAGCAAAACTGCAAGGGCGTCTTAAAAACTGAGTCAGGCACTGGGTTGGTCTGAGTTGGGCTGGTTTCGAGGTTGTATGGAGCTCGGTACTTGGTCTGGGGGAAAGGTCTGCTAAAGACGTTGCCGTTGGCTTATGCAAAGCGTCGTCGACGATGGCGGCGGCACACAATTTCCGCTTTTTATGCTTATCCTGTAATTCATATTTATAGCAGCTATTTCTGTATCGTAATGTGTAGCGAGTGTAGGAAAGGGGGCGAAATTTCCTGAGCCGCAGAATCTTTGAAAATTGCATTTTACAAAATATTGCCACGAAAATGTGATAAAAAAGGAAAGGCGAGATGGGCCCCAAAATCCATTTAGGATGAACTTTTATTGCTGTAAGCTGGCAAATAAATCAAATATCGTAAAAATCACATAAGTAAACACATTATGGCTACTTTGCTTTAATTTCCCCAAAAATAAACTGAAGTGCCATCCGTCGTAGAGTTTTTTTTCTACAATTTTCAATCAAATTTCGAACAAAAAAAGCATCGCATTTTAAGAAACAATACCCGAGAGCAAACAATTGATCATGATGGGTTCCCTTTGGCCCCCCTCAAATCGAAGTGAGTTTCAAGTTCGATTGGTGGGGCTGATTCACAAAAAATATGCCACAAGTTTCAACATTTTGTTTGTCATATTAACATAAAGTATGATTTTTCAAGGGCCCTTCAAGTGCGTGTCTGATGGGCCACACTTCATCGTTCGACACCCAGAAAGCTTCGCGTGCCGCATTTATTTGTTTATAATTTACGTTACTTCTATTTACTTTTGTGAGCCAGAGACTCATTTTTATTGTTTCCAAGTCAACTAAAGTATGTCAAAATGTCATACTTTTCAAATGTGCCAAGAAGAGGGGCTTGGGGCTATATAATACAGTTTAACACTATTTAGATTGCTTGTGGTATATGGTTTCTAAACTTAAATTTACAATAATTTTTTAATTCTTTATAAAAAGGTGAAGTAAATTCATTACACCCATCATAGCCATATTATATCATCGTTTTTCTCTATACCCAACTTCACCGACCTTAGTTAGCATTTAAAATACGTATTTAAAGCCGATAATAAAATTAAATCAAATCATGACAGCTGAGTGTGTTTAGTTTCAAGCGTCTAATTAAATTATACGCATTTAACAAGCAGCTGTGACTTGATTGTGCAAAAGCCATAACTAAATGCATTTTAGTTGGGGTTTTATTTTCGACTTGCTCAGCCAGGGCTACTGTTGTCGTAGTCACCAGTTTTTATTGTTGTGCCCGGTTGTTGTTTGTTTGCCTTGTTAGAGCCGATGTTTTGTATACACATTTTTCACAAGGTGTAACATTTTAATTATCACATTATTCATAATTTATACATATTAGGTTTTTGCTCCCTTCCCGTTCTCCATTCGACTTTTATGTGCTAATTAAGTGCTAATAATACGTATTTCCACAGCGGATATATTTTCAGATTTTAGCGTGTTCGTAAAAAAATATTTAAGGCATCATTACAAATAGTTTTCACAGCTTAGGTTACTCTAGTCGATGGTCGTAATTACCCCCAACGTGGCCTCAATTGTTATATATGCAGGTCAGCGACAGGGCAATAATTCCACTTTGCTTCATTCAAGCCAATTGACGTTTTCATATAAATAAAATATATCTACACTTTGTGGAGCTATTGTCCAATCGTAAATTAAACAAGTCCCATATGCCTCATTTTATCTATGGGAAATATTTATAAACTAAATCACAAACAACAACAGCAAATGTGCGACACGAATATGCGTAATACTGAAAATCAATACGGAAACTTTATCAACATGATCATAAATTATGACTAATTGTGCTAAAATCGAGACGAACTGGGCTGAGGTCCTCCGACCCTCTGTTTGCGCCAATAATTAATAAAGTGTCGGGGCGGAGTGTTCGGTCTGAGGGGTTCCCTGTTCACAGCTTGGGTATATCCCCACACAAATGTAAATCAAATCATTTGTGGTGTGTTTAGACAAGTGACCTATGCTATACACTATACTTCTCTGTGTCTGTTATTTTGGAGATTTTTTATTTAAATTTATTCTTTATATAAATTATTCCATTTCTTGTACAAAACATTAGCAAAAAACATTAGCTAAAAAATCCGTAGTTTAAATTATTTTGATTATACCAAATTAGTTGCAGGTAAAACAAAATATATTAGGCTTAGTGAACAGAGAATTCCGTCCTTTTATTTCAATTGATAATAAAATATAATAATAATTTATTATATAATTACATAAGATTTAAATTAAATTAAACTGCGGAATTCCCCACCATTCCAAATGATTATATAATATAATAATAATTTATTATACAATTATAATTTAAATACACTTAATTGTACTGCTTTATTAATTAGTTTCAACATAACAATTTCAGACTTAAATTAGTATAGAAATTAAAAAAGACTATTTAATAAACATTATTAATTTCTTGAATTAACATATAATATAATATATTTATTGTCATTTATTATGTACTGTTAATTGTTTTATTTAATGATTTACTCTTCAGAAATCTTCCAAACTTTTGAAATTATTTGGAAAACATTCACAAAAGAAATTGCGAAACCCCACATTAAATTCTTTAGTTAAAAATATATCGTTTTTATGCATCTTTTGCTACTTATCCCGTTCGAACATAAATGCCGCTCTTTCATGTAAACACTCAGAGGCCCCTCTGATTATAGGGCATCCAAAGTACTCTTAAGTACCGATAAGAATTTCTGCCATTTTTACAATAGTATCATAATAATTTATGGCGGCCCATTGAGTGTTATAAAAGCTTCAATATTTTGTAGTTTATGACTTGCGCCAGTTGGGCATAAGCGTAATTACGCTCCCATACATCCAAGCAGAGTGTACGTCATTATTTTCCCTGCGCCTGTGTGTGTACGAGTGTGTGTGTAGTTGTGCGATGAGTTATGGACGCTCAACTCTGCCTCAGTTTCGGGTTTTCCCTTTCCGCTTCCTCCTCCTGCCCCCTCTGTGCTGTGTGCGCCATAATTTATGGCATGCGGCGAAATGGATTTTATTGCAAAAACCGTGTTTCGTGTTTATGGCAGAAACTGTGAGTGGGCAATATTCATTTCATTTATGTACACTTATAGCTGCGACGGTCTCCCTTTGTACTACTCAATCGGTAATTTTCACTCTTACAGCTCTAAATGCTGATATATACGATCGTTTTTTATGGTTTAACTACTTTTATACAGAAAGATTGCCAACACACCTATAAGGCGAAGTGATCAATTGCAAAGCAATGAGCATAAAGCTATAAATTAAAAGAAACAAAAACTTATTAATCGTGCAATCTATTATTTTGCCTATCGATCAACAGTATTTACTACGGGCCTTTTCTTAATATAATAACAAAATTAAAGTTGTTTCAACATTAAGGAATGCAAATTAATGTTTTATTCGATCTTTCTGATCTTATTGCACAAAGCCTTTATTAAATTAGGTTGATCATATCGATGGCCCTATTTATCGATAACAAATTTTGAAGAACTTAATTTTTAATAACAAAAACTATTTTAAAGAACAGATTTTTGTCGGTTAGATTGATTGTATTTGATTTTTGGTAGCCAGTTCTACTCAATTTTTTAATAATTGCAAAGAGTTTTACAAATAAAAATGTGGCATCCCTATATTTTTTAAAATTATATTATTCAACACTGTACTAAATATTATATGACAGACTTTAGTGGTTTGTATTAGCCCCGAGGGCCCCACTCCTAATTCACATGGCTTTAGTACTCCTTTATTGCGTATCACAAATGGCTAATAATTTCATTAGTCTAATTGCTCATTTATAAATGTCCATAAAACCCGATGAACGCTGATTAAATAATATGAGCATTAGTTGGTGCTATAAATATACGAAACATGTAGGATGGATTACAGTCTTGGCCAAGAGCTTATCAAACAGTTGATAGCACAAAGCAAATTGTGTCAAGCCTGAGGATTGCATTGGAATCGGTAATAAAATAAGGCAAATATTGTGCAGGGTTAATTATAAATAAATATAAATGGAAATTAAAACAATAAATATTATAGGTACGTGGTTATTATTTTTATTGGTGTCCTCGAAACCCCAAGGATATGATAACATAACACTCCAATGACATTAAATATTAGTTCATTATATGGACTCAAGTGTACATATTTATTTGTATATATAAATGTATATGGTATATCTTCTCGTTCTCTGTTTTTCAAAGTTTTAAATGGACCCTTAATTCCTTTTTTGTTGTATTTTGGGACTGTAAATATATCTGCGAATAAAGGCTTATTATGTGTGCCGCTGTGAAAGGATTTGGTTTCTGGGCAGCACGAGTACCTTTAAGATCGAACCAGTTTGTTGTGAAAGATTAAGATCTGGGCCAGCAAAAAAGTGTTTGCCGAACAAAGTAAAGTCGAGCCGAAGACAATAAGGACGAGATCTTATCGGCGATGCAAAACGCACGATATGGCTGACAAACGCATCGCACGCAGGGTTAGCGATGGCAAAAAAACTCAATGATATTGGTTATCGATAGCGATAGGTAGTGATCGTTAGCGATTTAAAATTTAAAATATGTGAATTTGCTCAAAATCGTTATTAAATATATCACATAACTTATCTCAAAGAAATTATTTATGTTTGTCAATTAGCTGAGATCAAAACGAATAAGAAATGCATATAAAATATATATCTAACATAAATATTAAAATAATATTATGTAAATGCTATAAAACTTGTTTACAAATAATATTGTTTAATATTTATTAGAGTATTATCTATATTAGACCCTGGTATATTGTCTGCTTATCACATGGGATTTTCCCTCTCTATATTTATTCCAACTCATCCCCGATTTCCCTCCTCCTTTCGCCCTACAGCTGGACAACAAAAGCAGTCCATTGGCGCTTTTGGCGCAAACATGCAGCGCCATCGGAGCGGACACCACGAACCCCAAGCTGCTGGCGGCGAACATCGAGAAGTCCACAAAGCAGCTGCAGCACCAGCCGAAGGCCTCCGGCTTTGGCCTCGGCCAGATGGGGGGATCCTCGGACGGCGGAGCACGCGATAAATCCTCGCCGGTTAGCAGCCATTCATCCAGCGTCAGCACCGGCTCCGTGGAGCAGCAGCAGCTGCCGCCCGCCCACAGCAGCAAGCCGACCCCGAGCACCTTCAAGCCCTACGAGCCCAACAATAACATCACCACAGCCGCCCCTGCCTCGGACTGCGGCGCCACAAATCTCACCAGCAGTGGCCAGCGGGTGAAGACGCCCAAGTCGACCTCAAACGGCGGCCAGCGCTGCGACTCGAACCAAAGTGCCAGCTCCCAGCGAGAGTCGCCCACGGCAGCAGGATCCGGATCTGGATCCCTCAGACGCACACCCACCTCCGGTATGGGTGGCGGTGCCGCCCAGCTTAACGGCAGCCCCGGCCTGCCCCCCGCCTCATCCACGCCAGGACGCAGCAGCTCCAAGGAGTCGGCAGCCATGCACAGTCCCAGTGCAGCAGCGGCCGCAGCAGCTGCAGCGGCGGCAGCCAGCTCCAATCGCCTGCAGGAGGCAGCTTTGGCCGCCGCCAAGGAGGCCAGCTACGTGAAGGCTCTGCACGCGGCCAGCCAGCAAGGATCCGCCTCGGCGGCGGCAGCAGCTGCATCCTATTATCCAGCAGGTGAGTGCTTCACAAGCGTGAGCAGAAAATAGCTTTTCTGGCAGGATTTAGCATGGGGCAAGCAAGGAGCTTAGGAGAACAGCAAGGAAAATAAGGAAATTTTATTTTTCCAAGGGAAAGCGAATATTATCGGTAGAAGTATGCCATAATTTACCCAGCAACATTCTAGTTTATTAGACTTTTGTAAAATATAACAAAATATAGGATAAAATAACATTACAACTTATATAGCTTATAGTGTTGCGTAAGATGTTCTTAGCAACATTAGTCTTTCATATTTTTTTCTGTCTTTCGCTCTGTTTAATTAAAGTTTTTCATAAATTTCATTATATACAAATAGAATTGGATATGGCCATGTTCCTTTTAATTTCTCTCACAATGGGCACATACTTAACTATAGCTTTCCTACTCTCCATACATCATGTTCAATATTGTATTAATTTTAATATTATATTAATATCAATATTTTATTGCGTTTATTCATGTTTGTCTTCAGTTGGGTGTTGCTTAACATGTTCTTAGCAACATTAGTCGTTATTAGTCAACATTTTTTTCTGTCTTTCGCTCTGTTTAATTTAAGTTTTTCATATATTTGATTATATACAACTAGAATTGGACATGCCCGTGTTCCTTTTAATTTCTCGCTCAATTGGCATATACTTTACTATAGCTTTCCTACTGTCCATACATCATTATCTATATTGTATTAATTTCCATACTATATTATTATCAATATTATATTAATTTCATTCCAGGCTACGGCAGCCCCTATTCCATGGACCTAATGGCCGCCAGCTCACTGATGTCGCCCCACCACGCCATGTTCAAGGCGTCGGCCATGAATCCATATCTGAACTACGCCCGGATGAAGGGTCTGGCGGATCCATCAATGATGGCGGCCACGCCGAACGTGTGCCGCGATCCCTACTGCACCGGCTGTCCGGCGAGTCCGCACTACATCAACAAGGCCGCCGGTCAGCCCTGTCCGGCGGGATGTCCGCAATGCGAAGTGTCCGCCAGCGGAGGCGGCGGCAGCAGTAGCGGGGGCAAGTCCAACTCTCAAGCCAGCTCCGGGTCGTCCAGTGCAGCAGCGGCAGCGGCGGCAGCTGCCTCATCCTACCACGCCCAGCTGGCTGCCCTGGCGGCCGCCACCCAGATGCCGTACGTGTGCTCCTGGATTGGCAGCGATGCCGCCTACTGCGGCAAGCGGTTCGGCACCTCCGACGACCTGTTCCAGCACCTACGCACGCACACAGCCTCCGTGCCGGACGCGGTGCTGAGCGCGGCGGCCGCCGGCGGCATTCCGCCCAACCATCCGTTGTTCCAGCGTACCTACCCCACCCCGCCGCTGAGTCCGCTGTCGGCGGCCCGCTACCATCCCTATGGAAAGCCATCGATGCTGCCGCCCTCCCTGGCGCCGCCGGGGATGCAGGGGATGTCCGGCCTGCCTCCGCATCCGGCGCTGGCCCAGTACTTTGCACCGTACTCGTTATATGGGCCCCGGATGGGGTCGTCGCATCCGTAGTAGCACGACGAGGCGGGCTCCGGATCCGGGTCCGGTCAGCCCAGGAGGTCGGCTTTCAGTCAAACCCATCAAACCCCCTTCTCTTGAGTCGTCGTATTTGTGCGCGGTTTTGGTGTATATGACCATGGAGTAGGGAGCATCTAGAGGCGCCACATCTGACCCAGAGAGTGTTTCCCTGAGGATGGGCAGAGCTATGGGTAGCTTTAGTCGCCTCCTACTCTATGATGTGACTCACTCGTGAAACGAAAAGCTAGTGATCTAATGTACTGTAGCTACATACAAATGTGTTTACAATTAAGCTTAAGGAGTCTAGCATCTAGCTATTAATATCTGAGATCGAAGGATATAGTGCAGCAGCTCCATATCGCTCGTTCGTTTCGTGGTTGCTAATAAATGCATACGGTAATTTTAATTTTATTTATTATATTCAAGTGAAGCGATTGCAGAAGTAACGAAATGAAAAGATTGTCCAAAAACTTAAAGTTGTAAAATTCTTGTAAAATATATATATGAGTAACAGCTTATAATTAAATCTATATACATACTATACATAAATGTGTAATTATGAACAATATTTTAATGTTCAATTAAGTCACTACAAAGAAATCAATAAATCAAAGAAAATTAAATACCAATTCGTTGTTTTTTGTATAATTCATCAGTCGGATTATTATGGCAAAGAAGTAAAGATGCTACTTGCTGAAAGTTTTAAAAACATGAACACCGATTTAAAAAACTATTTCAGTAAACAGTAAAAATATAAAATCAAGCAATCTATATTCTTATATAGTATTTGGAGGATGACTACTTATAATTTGTCTTTGAATTTGTGGGATTTTTCTCTTAAAATTTTTAAGTGAAAGTGGCAGAAAATATATTTACATAAAGTGATGCTATAAAGATATTGACGATTAATTCGATTAATATAAAACTCGATCATTTATCGATGTGATACATGCCCGATAATAGTTATATAAGATCCATATATTAGTTAAAAAATGCAAACAAATTCAATGATATATGAAATGTAGTAATAAGGCATTTTAAGGTAAAGAGCTATGTTTTTCGATATATATTGATATTTATTTCGATATAATATTGAGCACGACAAATCTATATATCAACACAATATAATTGGTAGAAATACAATTAAATTAAATCATATTTTTGAAATATTTTTCGATAATATCAACATATTAAATGCGATACTTTTTGATATTAAAAGTTTGATACACCAAATTTTTATATTTTCGTTATGATATGTTGCGCAATATCTTTGTCGATATTTATTATCGGACTTTTCCTCACTAAATATTTATATACTTAACCCGATTTTTACAGAACAAATCCCTAGTTTATAGTCCTATAAACGAGTTTATATCTAGAGATAAAAACTTGCACTCATCCTTGACTCTCTGAACATTCCTCTGCAAAACTGTCACACATAGAAGTTGGCAGTCGACCAAACCAGATGCCTAAAACTTTAAGTCATAGCCGAGGGCAGGCCAAAGCCAACCAGAAACAACAAAAAATATATGTACGAGTATACCTATCCATTGGCTCACAAATCATAACATTTCGGTTACGTTTGCCGCTAAATTATACCAGCCGGGCTACTGGAACGGCTACTACACACACACGCGGACATGGACACGGAATGGCAGTAAATCAAATTTTATATTTCCCCAAAAAGAAGTTGTTCGAGGAGGTGGAACAGTTGACTGGCAATAGTTCCTCCGTTCGCTGCTCGCTGCTCACTGCCCACATATGGCGTCGATAAATTAAAATTTTCGTTTTTGCCATAGATGGCAGCCAAATGGGCAGCGGAGGAGGTCCACGGGGGACGGCGGAGAGAGTTATGCCCTTGCATTTTGACAGCTAGCCGCCCCACCTGACAATTTATTGTATTATACGGGTGGGTTGGGGGAAGGCCGGAGCGCCCTCTGACCTGGCCAGGACTACGGTTCAGACTCCGGTCACCTCTCCGGTCCCTCTGCCCGAACGGGAGTCATAAAAAATATGCCATAAACCTACCAACCCCCACGACCGCCCACGCACACACATATTGGCGTTGGCATCAATAATTCTTTCATAAATGTCCATTTCGCCACATATATAGCCGAGAATCGTTCTGGGAGGATGGATATTGGAGTTTGGGCACGGGCACGGATGGGCATGGGGCTTATATATAAGTGATGTTCACGTTCAGTGCTTTTGACAAGCCGAGGATGAAGATCTCGGCGGCGGCGAACCCCTTCCTTCCCTCCCTGGGCAGTACCTTTGCCATTCTTGTTTCATTTTTATTTTCCATAGCACATCGCAGGTGAAAGCCACCGCCATCGCGCTGGCCATTATAGTTCCCTCTAGCCGCGACCATTTATCATTGGAGGCAGCGAGCCCGGCCACCACCACCACCGTCCCGGCCCATTCAACCAGGCTGGACTTGTCACCCAAGCTGGCAGAGAAGGAAAATAAAAGGAAATATGGCCGTGGGTGGGTGGATGAAATTTATTGGTTGGGGATTTCGTGAAAATATTTCTTCTACCGTTTGCAAATTTATTTTTCCTGCAAAATAATGGAGATGAAAAATCGCCAAAAGATACAAAAATATTACCACGCGAGGCAACAATAAAACCATAATAACCAAGAGGCGAAGAGCAGCCCGAATAAAATACGACTTTCGGTTAGGTACTATATATACAAAGTAGTTTCGGGGTCAGCATGTAAATGGTTAGGAGGGTATGGCCAATTGGAAAAGAAAGTCTTGCGTAAGACATGCCCCATGTTCCGATGGTGCTGGTGATCCTACTTAGTCACTGCCACCATCTTGGAGGCCATTAAAACCGCCGGCTGGTTGTAGCCCGCTCGTGATAAGTGTTGACTGTGTGTTTAAAATGCAGACATGCAGGCACTGTGCGAAAGCAGGTAAAATCGTAATTCACTGAAATTTACGATTGCAGCCAGCAACAGGCAGCCAAGTAAATAAAAGAAAAAGACATGAAAATGCTAAACACTTTGGCGGAAGGAGAGATAAACGAATGCGGAATACTGTTTTATTTATAAGGATCCGGTAGTCATTTCATATATGTCTTTTGGTCATAGATAAAACATACATAAAAGTATAAATATTGGTTGAACTGCGGTAAAAATAATAAAGGGTTTAAATGATAGACAAAAATATTATCATTTAAAAGCCAATTGTAAACTACATGCGATCTTTTATATTGAAAGTATAGCATACTTTTTACTTACGGCTTAATGTTCTTTGATTTAATATTATTTAGTTAATGTTACCCGACTGCTTTATACATTTTTAACCATTTTAATTGATATTTACATTAAAGCAATGATATATATTCCTTGAATTTCAATAATTTTTTAATTTTTACTTCGTAATTATTAATATTAATAATAATAATTTAACAAAATGGAAAGTTTTGATTGATATAAGCTCTAATTTTAAACTTAAATAGGGACATATATTTTAACGAAATAGTCACACAATATTTTTCTAAAACACACTTAAAATAATATTATTAAAAGTCATTTAGGTTCATTTCAATGAAAGTGTTAGGATAAATCATAATACAATCTTCTAAATTTTTTCAATAATCGCAATTGGTGATAGTATTAAACTAAGATAAATATAAATAGATTCCAGATTGTTTTGAAACTCCTAAAGGTAATACAGAAATATTTAATTAAACAGAATATTTTTGACGATTAAATTTTCGATTATCTCTTATATATATATAAAGCTAATAAGTAACTAATAATTAGTATTTTATTATCTTGAAACCTCTGGCAAAGATCAGTGATTCGCATTACCCGTAGCCTGGTTAGGGTATGAACAAAAGACACCCAAAGCCAAAGTGCAGGCCACAACAATAATTTTCAAAACCAAATGACAGCCGACAAAACCATATATCATTGTGCATGGAGGCAACGCCACCGTCTTGTCTGACTCTGCCACCCACGAGCTGAACTTTTGTCACTTCAGAGGCGTCGCTGGCTGTCTTAACCGATGTCTGTCCTCGCCTTTGCCCCTCCAGCCTCACCCCGATCCCGACACGGCTTGAAAATTGTAATTTCTTAAAAAAAAACGAACCAAAAAGGAGCGGAAAAATCGCAGGAGTTTAAATAATTGCCATGCAAGTGCTTGCGAGTGCTCGAAATTGTCGCATGTGTTGACGCATTGCAAAGCAAATTGCGCGCACTAAACGTGTGCAATTTTTCCTCTTAGCCACCGTGGCGGGGACCTCACAGGGGGAACCATCAGCGTCTGATGACATTTCCATAATTAGTCGAGCGTGGAGCGGCTCGTCTGCTCGGTTTCGGGTCGGTTCCGTGCCCATAATGCCTCATGTTTGGACGCTTGCCTTGATTTGATCTGATGCCTGCAGTGAGCTGCACTTTGGAATTGACGGAGCTCCGAGCTCTGGGCTCTGGGAACTCTAGGCAATGACGACGAAGGCCTTTCATATTTATTTATTATGCACACAATTTTGCAGACATCGCTGTGCATGCCACTGTCAACGCGGCCCCTCGACCCTTTCATCTCCCCCTTGCGAATTGACGCCGCATTTATGGTGTTGAAATATTAATGCCGAGAGTTGGTCATGTCATTTTGATTTATGGGTGCCTGGAACGCTTTCCTATATGTGTTATGTTAGGAACGTTTTCTCGGATTCGTGCAGGGGCAGAAATACGTTCCTTGAAGTTTGAGTTATGAATTGCGAGCATTGAGATGTTGCAAAAACCAGTCGTTATGCATCACAGATGTACGAAAAAGGGAGCCCAGTGACAGACAGATAGCGAGTAACACATAAGGTGGAAATCTTAATCGAAATCTAGGCAACACATTTCAGTTGAGTTATAGGCTTTTCTAGAGACTTTGCTGATTTCAAGTAAATTGCTACTTCCGCAGGAAGTAGGGATGGGAGAAAATATCGATAATATTTTAATCGAAAATAAATAGATCTTCTGTTTGATGTATGTAAATTAGTTGCATTAAAAAGAGAGCCAAACAAATCTTATATTATGTGGAATAAATATATTTTACGGTGCACATTTCACCCGAATGTTATTAAAAAGTATACAATTAAATGAAATAAATATTTTTCGATTATTAATCGTTATTACAGATCTTTTAACGTTTAATTCGATATTTTTTATATTTCTAATCCCAATACGGTACAGATTATATTATTATCAATATCATATTGAGAGCTATAATTTTTTAGATATATCTTATCAGACCTTTCATTGCGATATATCTACATCGTCACTATGAAGATGTTATTTTCCATTTGGAATTCAAAAAACCTCTTAGTGTATTTATTATTACCCTAGACAAAAATCTCTTCATAATCCATTGATTTATTTCCCTCAACTAAGCTTATAGGAATGCGTAAAAATTAAATTAGAAAACAAAAATAAATAATTTAGATATTATTTATTATTATTATTTTTATGATATTAATATATAGATCTTTCTACGCCTTTCTAAAAATATTTTAAAACCATAACAATTTCCCCGACTTCCCCTGTTTATGTCCCGTTTAGTAATCAAATTTGTAAAGTATAAACGGCTTGTAGCTCCGCCAGCCGTACAAGCCAAGTAGCGCCAAATCAGAGCCTGAAATCGATGTTGGCCAAGTTGATGCCTCCTGACAACCGCTAAGAGTGAAAGAACACGAAGAAGGAACAAGGCAAAAACAGCTAACCGTTTCCTCGACGGCATGCAAACACCGCGGACCAGGAGCTCAAATGCAGATACTACAGGAACGGCAGCAGCTACTTGTTTGCTGAGCTGTGCAGCAGCAGGAGCTGGAGAGATCCCGGTGTCGGGGTCGCCAAGCCAACGGCAAATGCATTTTATCTTTTCCTTATTTTTTCCCCAGAGACCTCCTCGCTGCGGGACCGCGACCAAGTCGAAAATGCGTGGACATTAAATATGCATGAGACAGAACATTACATATAAATAAATTTAGCAAGCAGTTTGTATGCAATGCGCTTGGAAGTGCATTTATCGATAATGTTGATAATAATGTGGCCCCCTTCGAAGGTGTTGAAGTTGGCGGGCACGATGCTCACGCAATATCTGGCATTTGGAAGGACATCGACAGGAACCCGGAGACCGCCACGAAACTGACTCAATGGACACGCCTTCAAAGGGGCCCTGCAAGCGAATAAATCCCTATTGAATTTATTTCTTTTGTGCCAGTATTTATTTTAGGTATTTTAAGTACATATTTTAAGTAATACTTACTTCTTTCCTTATAAGGATCACTGCTTTGTGAAATTTTACAAAGAATTTCCTTTGATCACTAGACACCCAGAGAAGTAAGTATCTTTTGTGTGCACTTCATGCCACTTAATCAAAGTGAAAAATGTCAGCAACTCAGCTAAGTATTTAAATATTATGAGTCATTTCCTTTAAACATTCTCTAAGAAGTTAAAAAATGTTATGTAATAACTTCATATATAAATGAACAAATAAAAATAGTATATAATTTAATAGTTAGGAAGTTATTTATTCATAGCAGAAAGAAATCTTACCTTCTTGCTTCAAAACAACTTCAAACTCAATTTAGTGATGTAAAAGATATATGTATCTATGGCTATATTCATCCATCTGGGGCTCGAAAAGCCAAGCCCATTTACGTACAGTTTAAGACCTGGTTAGAACATGCCCGCGGCCATTATCGGTATATAAATCCAAAGCTGTTATTAATGTTTTTAACTGTAATTATTGATAAATAGATACAAACCTGGTCGCACTTGTTAACTATCTATATGTCATCCGCACAAAGCACTCGCAGATATATGGCTGTCCATATGAGACATGTTATACGACGGACTCTCAACCTTTTAATAATGTGTCGCCACATATTCGTATGTAGATAATTTCCTCACTGTCCGATACGATACTCGGCCGCGGCTGCTGCTCTGGGCTATAAATTATGGGACATGGCCCGAATGCTGCTGCTGCTGCTGCTGATTTTTATCAACGTCATCAGCTTAATTGCCTCACTGTGCGAAGGGGCCTGTTACGAGCCGAGTTCACTTGACTTGGTCGTGTTGCATTTGCAAATTTATCTTTAAAAGACACACACGCTGGTGATTGAGAGAGGGCTGCGAGAGCAGTACCTGCAATTATTAATGAATTATGGCTGTCAGTAATTATTTGTTATAAATTTGCATAGAAATTGCAATTTGTGCACTTCACTCCTCGTTCCCGATCCGTCCGGGCGCAACAATTCACAATTCTCTCGCCCAGGCAATGCCGGCGTTATTAATGACAATGTAAGCCCATGATAAATATCGTTGACACAGTCGTTTTCAGCCGTATACTTATGCACTTGTTTATATGGCCCGACATTGCCGCCAACTAAGTAGTACTAGTTGAATATTAATTCCTCTATTCAGCCCTGTGTGCCAGTCATAAATGTCGAGTTCAGGATTTGTGGCCTAATCGCTGTCGATCGGTTTCCTAATAAAATGGTTGGAAAATCATTATACAGAGTGTATCTATTCCTTAGAAACTATGAAACTATTCATAGATTTGAAAAAAGAGCTATTCAGATCCTCTTATCTATTTATCTAAATTGTATTAATATATATAGATAATGCAATAGTATATATTTATTATAATAATTAATATATCATTTAATTTTAACATGAACTGCTTTATAAATATTGTTCATTTAGTTTAAAATAGTATAAGTGCAACCTTCTCTTGTATTATATATTATATTTGTGGAAAATATTAACTTATCCGTCCGACACCTACCTTTAATTACAAGTATAGTATTTTGGTGTGAAAACGTATCTCAGTTAGTTAAATAGAAATACATATTACATTACATATTATGTTCATTTTAGTCCATGAAACAACATTTAATACCATTTAAACTAAATGCCTTTAAACGTTAAAACCTAATGCAACGTGTTTAAATATGTGCATGAAAATTCATTTGTGGCAAATGAGCAACATGCGTTTGGATATTACGCCCTTAATTAGGGTAATCATGAACAAAAATCTGTGGCAACTAATGTGAGTAACAATTTACATTAAACGTGGACAATTTGTAAACAATTTGTTGTGGTTGCGCTTGGGATTGCAGCCTAGGGCCATAATCGCTTCCTAAATTAAACATTTAATTATTTTCAATGCTTACTTCGGATTTTTGGTGCAACATGGACCCTTAGTCTAAGCAAGTGATTTCCCAAGGGGCAGTCAGCTACATGACTTGTTTGTAGTATTTTCATAATTGAAATTTTGTTTAATCGACCCCGAGTAATAGATTTGATTAGCATTCTCATTCACTTGAAACAAAAACTTGCCTGGAATTAAAGAAAATTGCTGCATATCTTTTTTTTAACAAGAAATACAATTTAAACACATCTTTTATGTTCGACTTATAATTTTAACTTTCTTTGTTTGCAGAAGTTCTTGAACCTTTTTTTACTTGGTATTTAAATTATTTTCTCTTCAGTACAAAAATATTGTTAGAATTAAAATCCATATATCCCACCAAATTAAATTGTATAACTTTAGTTAAGTGTTTTTACCAAATTAAGATTTTTCCACAACTTTAAAAAGTTCAACAATGCAAATATTTCCTTAAGACCAAAGAAAATAATTTTAACTAAGCTTGAAAATACCTTAATTCTGAGGCATAAAGGCTTAAAATTATATCTATCAAGTCTTTAAAAAGCAACAACATATTTAGAAACTAAAAATATAAATTGTAATTAGTTGTATGAACATTAACGCTTAAAAGGAACAGGTTTCTATATTACCAACTCCTTTTTCAATTTTCCAAATTTGATCAATATTTTCTTTACACATATACGGACATTTGTTTTTTTAATTTCAAAGAACTGCTAAATAAATATCTTAGCAAATAAAATACTCAGCTATGATGATACCATGCCTTTTCTTAAAGTTCAAAGTGAAATTGTTCAATAATTCTATACTACAAATTTGTGTATTTTCAAATATCTCTTAATAATTATGTGAATATTATTTTTTACTTCAATATTAAAACAATGTTTATCAAACATTAAATTTCTTCTCCAAGTGTTTCAAGTCCTAGCAAACATAATTTTAATGCATTTGGCAACGTAAAATGAAACTTGTAATTTCGGCAACTGACAGTGGCCAAGATTTGGCTCACACGCACGCGGGGCAACATCCATCTCTTGACCATTTAGCCCTGGGTTGGCTAATCGTCTGAAGTAATTCCACAACAAAAACCCAACTCAACATGCATAATTTGCGTAACAAATGATAACTCGAAGAAATGTGAAGCCATGCATAAATTTCCCAAGCTCCCAAGTGCCACAGACTGCAACTGCAACTGCACACACGAGACAGGTAGACATCAAGCAGACAGGCTCCCGGCCAAGACAGAGGATGAGAACTGCAAGGCGGAGTTAGCTGCCTTTGATTTATTGCAGAAAGCGAGCTGAAGGTGCAGCAGCAGGAGCAGGAGCAGGAGCAGGAGCAGCCTTTCCTGGCAGCCAACTCATCAGCAGCTGCAGTCGGCTTTGTCTCTGGCTCATAATTTATAAACAAATGCGTATGGGCCAAGTTGGGAGGGAGTTGGTAGCTGAGAGCCGGGCTGGGGCCGGCCCCGGTCGCCAGGGACTAACAGTCGTCCATCTGTGGTCGGGCTGGGAGAGTCCTGGTTACAAATGTACGCAGTTATGCCCTCGATGGCAGCCTGGCTGAATTGATGAGATCATAACGTGTGTTATGATGCCATATATAATTCCATGCCTTCCTTACTCGACTGACAAAAGTGGAATTGTGAAAGTCAAAGCATAAACATCTGCATATCCTGCAAATTGAATACAGACCTAGTTAAAAAAGAAAAGTAATAGAAACTAATTAAGCTTATTAGAAATATCAAATTACATTCCTTGCATTTCGTTTAATATTTCAGTAATTATTTAAGATGCAAATGCAATTCGTTAAAAAAAATGGAAATAGTCAAAGTATTAATTCTCTATTCAGCAGTTCCAATCATTTTTTTAAAGTAAACACTAAAATTGTGCACAAATTCGAACAGAATATTTTGCAAGCTTTCATCGAAACATTTTCATATTTCATTTTATTCAGCCTGCAAATGGTAAATATTTAATGAATATATCTGCCACAAAAAGAATTCTGCTTGCCAATATATGATTTTTTGTAACCATTTGCTGTCGGGCCTTCAAAGGGCGATTCTGACAATTTTCGGGCCATCCACAAGTCAAGCGTCAATTATTCAGATAGAATTGCTAAAATGTATAGACTGTTGTGACGTTGCGAAGTACTCTCCAATTTAATTACACTTTCATCAAATGCAGTCACACACATGAACTGAAACCAAAAAATATTTACGAATTCAGACAGGCAATTGAGTTTTTGTGTCGTTTTTTTGGGGCGCCCTGTGCTGGGAGAATTTTTTTCGAGGCAGGGTACTCATTTAAATATGAATAATTAAAGCTGAATTACTCAAAAGCACTTGCATTTTGGATTTCTGAATTTTTGCCATTAAATCTATAAACTTTATTGTAGATGTTTTAAAATTACAAAAATATTTAGTTCATATATCTATGCATATAGCTAATTAAGTATAGATTTGCCCTGCTTTTACTTTTAACTTCGTCCACTTTATAATTTATTATAATGCTTCCTCTTAGGTCAAAGCTTCTCGACTAAGAAATTCCCATTTAATATTAATAAAATCTCAAAAATTTCCACATAATTTCATTAATTAAAACATATTTTCTTATAACATTTAATCTTTGTTTATAGCTTGTACATTTTTAATTCAAATTCCTCATGAATGTATTTGCTTTCTAAAAATCAAAAAGACGCAACGATGACTTTTTTGCTTACGCAAACTGAAGCTTTCGCTTATTTTGTGTTCTGTATAGAATCGTGATTCAATAAGTACTGCTCATTATGACCATTTATCAATTCAGTTAAGGGCATGTTAAGCCCACCACTTACCAATAATAATTATCTCTATAAGCCTAATGACTAATAACCATATTTGAGCAAGCTGAAAATGGAATTGAACACTCGTTCCAATTGCACTCGGGCAAAAAGCAGTCTTAGCCATATCAACCACTGCAGGCGTTGAGCTTGGGCATTGACTATCTACATAATAATTTAGTGTAATTTTAGGAGCTCTTTAGCAATTGATCTGATGCGGAGATCTTGTTAACCAGTAGGCTCTCGCAGGGCGTCCTTTCCTGTCGGCTGGTCACAAAACAAAAAATAAAATTAAATAATTACAAGTCGTGAGTGAATTTCACGCGAAACCAAATGCTGATGCACACACTCCGATAATGCACAAAAAGGCGGCGGAGAGCAACCAAACCCACACAGGCGACTGGCCAGAGCTGGGCGAATATGCGAAAAATGCGCAACGGATGCCTCTTGACCAATGCATTGGACAACAAAAAGCCCGTTTTATATCGATGACAATGTCCCCAAAATAAGTGCCAACAACTGAGCCAAATTCAAGAGCTGGCAACGGGAGGAGGAGGCCGTCGAATCGCTACGCAGACAAAATCAAGCCACGCACGAGTGCAGGCACTCGACGGCCACCGATGCCACCGATGCCACCTTTGGGCCCTGTCGGACATACATATAAGGCGAGTATCCCACTAAATTCCAGGAACATGTTTAAGCGATGTCGAGCATTCGGAAAAAAGAGTAATGTACGCTGGCATCCCGGCCATTCTTGGGCTAAAATCACTGGTGTTGACCAACTCGGTTACTCGTGGTCGAGATGATTTGATAAGTAGTCAATCTGCTGAAAGGTGGGGCATCCTCACATATTCCATAGAATACTAGGTAAAATTTTAAATCGAGTTTTAAAATAACAGCATGTTAGCAGCTTTAAGTGTTTCGCTTAGATTTTAGAATAAATTTATACAAATTCCTATATTTCTTCCATTGTATAATAATTAGGATTGCGCGAGCTGAAATACAATATATGAAATCTGATTTTGAAAGAGTCATTCCACTGTACTTTACCCTCGATCTAGAAAGTTGCTAACTAAGATTGACAGAAACTTTGATTTATCAAAGCTGTATCGACATTTTGATGCGAAGGCCGATATATAAGTAGATATTTAAACTTAGCAACATATGAACTATAAATCGATACTCCGTTTGATATATAAAAATGTACGAAAAACTGCTTTAAACATAGGTTTAACGAAACCTGTACAAGAGTTTAACACAATTTAATTTAACAAGGTTTTACAATATATAATAAAAAGATATTTTGCACAATAATATAGTAACAGTAGTTTATTAATATTTAAAATATTTATTAAAGGTACATCAGTTTAACTCCTCCTTCTTATACTTTGACCTTATGAATAGTGGTATCTGTCGGATATTTATATGCATTTTCTTTTATTAATTGTCATTTAGTCATGGGGTATAAGAACCTTTAATTTAATTAACCTTAAACAATTTATTTTATATGGAATTTCTTTTAAATGGCAAATTTGTTGAACAACGCCATATAATTTCACGATGCAAATAACGAACTCTATGTAAAGTGACAACAAAAACCATATGCCAAGTGGGTCTGTAATTAAGCTTAAGTACATGAATGCGTCGCTGGTGCGTGCGAATTGAAGTCCCCGAGCCAAAACCCACCGGAGACAGAGAACGCACCCACTTTTCATGTGTTTTCACCTGGAGCTGCTATAAAAGGACACTCCACCTGGCTGGCACAGCTTAGTCGTGTTCCAAGCGTCCTGCTCCGTGGACAATGGCCGAGATCAGGGAGGACGAGGACCAGAAGCCGGGAATTAGTATTCTGCCCGGCCCGGAGCTCCTGACCCTGCCAGGCTTCGATACGCGAGCGAGCATAGCCTCGGCGGCCCTGAGTGATGTGCCCAGTGACGTGATCATCAAGTCGCGGATTCGATACGGAAGTCCTCTGTCCGCCTGCAAGGGCCTCCTGCTGGAGTACTCCAAGAGTACCACCATTCACGGCATCCGCTACATATTCGAAGTCCACAGGCCCATCTACGAGAAGTGCGTTGGGATGGTCTGGCCTCGAGGCTCTTAGTAAATAATCGTTTCTTAATTTTCAGACTATATTGGCTGTTCTTCACTTGCATTTCCGTTTACTTTGCCGTCTCCCTCATCTGGGATACCTATCTGAAATGGCAGGACTCTCCGGTCATCCTCGGCTTCGATGAGACCCTGGTTCCGGTGCATAAGATACCCTTTCCCACCATCACCATCTGTCCGGAAATAAAAATGGAAAGGAATCTGTTTGACTACACAAATGTGTCGCGTCTGCTTTGGGAGGAGTACAAGCAAAATGGAACCGTCAGCGATTTGGATGACGAAGAGTTGAGTATTTTTATAAAAATAATTAAAGTATATAAGAATTCAAATTGTTTTCTTATACAGAATGCGACATCTTAGAGTAAAAATCCTTTCTAGGATCATATTAAAACTTACAAATGTTTATGTTATATTCAAAAATACTATATGACCTACAATATTCTTTATCTGTATATTAATTTAATTTAACAATACCCTAATTGTCTCATTTTATTCTTTAATTTCACAGATTGGCCCGCATGGCAGCCGCCATGCACATCTGCGATCCGGATGTGGTCCAGCGATTCACTCCTTTGCTGTCGCAAATGCATCCACCTTTTGTGGACATTACCCAAACCCTCATAGACTTGAGCATATCGAAGAATGAGACGGGACCCTTCTGCAAGTGGAACGGAAGGTTCTACTTCTGCGACAAGATATTTGACTTTGTGGCCACCGATGAGGGCATTTGCTATCAGTTCAACGGCCTTCGACCCAAGGACATTTATCGCGATGAGAAATTCATTAGCTACGTTGACCCGGATGTGGTGAACTTCAACAACTACTTCGATGTGGACTTGCCGCGTTGGAACAACATAACTGGCAATTGGTCACTGGACACCGGTTTCGTGGATCAGGGTCAGAATGCGTATCCCCAGAGGACAGTGTTCTCGTCGGCGAAGAATGGGTTCTTTGCGTTTCTGCAAGGTTTGCAGCACAACTTTGACTACGACTGTCGCAGCTTTAAGCAGGGCTATAAGGTATGTCAAATATATATATTTGTATCGGTGCCTAAAAACTGGGTGCGTCTAATGTGTAATTTGACAGGTCTTTCTCAACTCCCCGGAGAGTGTGCCGCTCACCTCGGGCAATTACATCCTTGTGCCCCACGGCGATGAGGTCCTCGTCAGCGTCCTGCCAGCTTATGTCGTGTCAACCGACAATTTACACGAAATTACCCCAGAGAAGTGAGTTCACAGAAATGAGGTGCTCCATAAAAATGGCATTTCCAATGCAAATATTTATATTCAGGCGCCAGTGTCTCTTCGACGATGAGCGATCGCTGCGCTTCTTCAAGTCCTATTCGCAGAGCAATTGCCAAACGGAATGCCTGGCTAACTTTACGGTTGCCAAGTGCGGTTGTGCCAAGTTCTGGATGCCAAGTGAGTTTTATACTTACAATCACTACTATAAATGCAACTTAAATTCATGGTTTTATATTAAATTTATAAACATTTCACATCATTTTTTAAATTCGTTTTCCTTAGAACCTGTGGGCACACCTGTGTGCGGACTGAATGACATCACCTGTTATACGGCTGCCCAGGACGAGCTGTATGCCTTGCTTCAAAATGAAACAATGGCAAAGAGCATCGATGACAATGTCGAAATCACTTGCAACTGCATGCCAGCCTGTACATCACTCGAGTACAACTTTGAGATATCGAGAGCCAAATATGATATTGCAAAAACCATTCGAGCCTTCAGGGAGGAATATGAACACTCAGAGTAAGTATTAAGTCTTAAATATTTAGTGGGTATCTGAAGAAAAGAGTATTTATTAGCAAGATTCATTACCCTCATACAAACTTATATAAAATAAAAGGGTACGAACATATATCTCGTTTTTTTTGTGTTCATAAATCAAAGAATATTAATTTCCTAGGAATTTTATTATCATCTTACCATGCCTTATTCTACTAGAATTTTCTTATATTTTTAAGATCTAGCTGTGTGTTTTAATTTATTCATTTAATTTTTTTATTAAGAGATCTTTCATATTATAATAGTCTTTAGTAAAATCTTATATTTACTTTCGGAACGGTATTAAAAACAGTTCATTTATTATTTAAGATATTAAAACATATCTGATTAAAACAGAATAATTTAGATAAACTTAGGTGTCAAATTGAAATAAAATAAAATATGAAAAACAATTTAATAATAATTTTAAGAAATTAACAATTGAACCAACTAGAGTTTTATTCATTTTAATTGTGATGTTTTACAACTCGTGGTCTTAAAACCACGATCTTTTAAATATATAGATGAAAACATATGGTATAATTTCATAATCACAATATCCGGTATTTTTCTTTAAAATTGTTGGTTAAATAAATTATCTGAAAGTTTTCAGCTTAACTTATAGGTACTTATATATTTTAAGGTACTTATAAGCTCTTCTTAAATTAACTACCATTTAAGGCTGATGGATTTTCCAAACTGTAAAAATTAATATGCAATTTTTCCAGTGCCATTGGATCTCGGCTCTCCGTTTACTTCAAGGAGCATCAATTTACGGCCATTAAGAGGACGATTCTATTCGGAGTGTCCACCTTGATTTCCAATTGCGGCGGCATCTGTGGCTTGTTCATGGGCATATCCTGTCTCAGCTTCCTGGAGCTACTTTACTTCTTCTGCATGCGGATCTGTGGCAGTTGCCGCGACCGGCGCAAGCACAAGATACAGCAAATGTGCTCCGATGATCAGCTGGATAAGAATTCAGAGGATAATAGGTCAACGAAGTAGTTATTGATCCCAAAAATATTCCATCAAACGCTGAAATAGTATAACTAAATGCATACTTTTGAAATAAACGAAATGCTTCTATCCTTGTTAATTAGAAATGTTCTCAAATGGCTTCATTAAGTTGTATTACCTGAAGATATTTCACACTCCGCGGCAAGGTAAGTTATGCAAGGTAATTAGTAAGGTCACAAATAATTAATCTTATAAAGAGCTCAGCTACAAGACATACGACACAAGGCACTTTAATTGATTACAAATTATAAATGCATTCGATCGGCAAGCATTTGAGTGCAATTAATTCGAATCGAATCTAAACGAATGATTGGCACACTGAAACTAATTAACAAGATAAAAAAGAAATACATTCACCTTCTGCCAATCCGCATTCCATTGGTGTGATATTTTATTTTAGGACCATATTTCATAAACTCACGCACAAAATGTCGGGACCCAAATAAAAATATATTTAAATTTAATCTGTTCGCACCAAATGTCAGTTCTAATGGCTTTTGTCACTGGCAACAAATCATAAAAGAATATTAAAAAATTCAACACTTTCGGCATTATTAATAAGGCACGACAATACGAAATATGTTCGCCAATTCGCTTTGATCTTTCGGTTAGGTCGTGTGGCTGTCAGAAAAAATGAAGGGGATACGATAGAGATTTATCGCAGAAAAATATTTTGCCTTCAGAGAAGTCACTAAAGAATCTGCATTAACCATATAGGTTAAGTCTATAAATTCCAACTTTTGTCACAATTTGTTTTCATTTAAAAAATATGCAAGCTTCATGTTCTTGTATTTTATGATCATTGTAAAAAATTCCGCCTATAATAATAACTTATAAAAATTATTTCTAGATGTGCGGTTGACAAATCGCTGGCGCAGCTGTTTGTGTTTTAAATAAGCAGATGGATTTTAGTTAATGACCCCCAAACCAATTCGCTTAAGTTGTTTATGGCTTTCTGGGTATATGTGACGAAAATAAATTCCGAAATACGAATATTTGTACATACAGAAAAACATTTTTTAACATAAATCAATGGCATTAAAAAGCCTATGTTGGATAAATCAAGAACTTGTTTAGAAAATGCTGAAACAACGTTAGAGGAAATTGTTGTGCCACATAGACATTTCATATTTGTTTTTTCATCGTATTTACAGTCTATATTAGTATTACCTTCACCATAATTTAATATATATAATGTAATTGTATGAAATTATACCCCAAGTATTTTATTGAAATAATTTAAAACAGTCTTTTAAGAAGACAAATACATAGAAAAATAATTCCCCATACAGCCACATAAATCAAGTGCAATAAACATTAGCAAACTGATCTTTAACCAGCACAATAAAAAATCCTATAGACTAGGGAACAATAACACAGAATACATTCATAGAGCTCATAAATAAATCGCACAAAACTACACCGTACTGGGGAACCTAGCAAAATGAATGTGAAACGAAAAATACAAATTAGAAAAACAAATAAATAAAAATCTTAAGCTATGCGAGCTGGCCAGCCAGCCGAAGTCGAAGTCGAAGGCATTTTAAAAAGTATTTTCAAATTAATTTTTATTAGCAGGCGGCTAATAAACAAAAATAAAAACAACTCGGACGAACCATCGCCCCCGAAATCCTGCCGCCTTAAGAGCAAATATAAATCTACCAGCGAGAGCGGGGAAACAAATATTTTTATTAGCATGTCGCGACATTTTTCAAGGCACATGCTTAGAATAATGCAGCCAGCCAGTCGTCAGTGTTTAACAATTTCATTTGGAAAATTCGTATTTCTCGCCTCCTCACACTTTGTGTGTCTTTCAATTTAATTTATTAATCGTGCGTGTTCATCCGCACTACATTTGTGGGCGGGTAATGGCCGCGGCAACGTCTTGGCTCATTTCAAATCTGTCGTCTAAAAATACGAAATACGAAATACGAAATGTTTTAGAAATTCATTTTCCTTTTATTTTCTATGTGGATTACTTAATGAGCAGAGGTGAAAAGCATTAAGATTGTGATTCATGGTACAGGGGTTGTAATGTTTACACAAGATTTTTTTGCAATCTTTGCTTAAAAACTATATTAAGTACATGTAAAATGAACATTTATTTCTCTCCTTGGCTTACAAAATACTACAAGCACTCATTATAAATTTAAATTTGTAAATTTATTTAAACGCAAATAAAGCAGAACCCTGAAAACAAGCTCTTGCCAAATTAATTGCATTTATTTTATTTCGCAAATTAACAAAATAAATGGCTCTGATTCGTGTTATTTATAAATGCAATCAGTTGCAAACCAAATCAACTGCCAATAAAAAAACAGGGAGATAAAATAACACAAAATTATTAAGCAATTTTCATTAATCGATGCCAGTAATGTAATTACGATATACACAAAACCCACAGCCAATGCAAAATAAAAACCCACAAAAAATACATTATTAATTGTGACACAATTTTATATGGCATTGCCTGTTGACAGATTTATGTTCATTTGCAAATATTATTTGTACGTTGGCTGTTTGTTTTTTAACAAATGCTTCCTACATATGTTTGTATGATTTTATATTGGTTCTGTGTAATGCTCAGGTTACGTCACATTAATCAATAGTTAACCACAGGAATTAAAGTTAAAATAAAATAATTGTTATCAGATTCTCGGAGAACTGTATAAATTATTTATATAAACCAACGCGCTGTTTAGCTTAGAACAAGTCATTGTTTTCAATTCAACCATCAATTCCTAATTGACAGGCTATTGACAGAGCTCTCCTCATTAAACACAAAGTTCAGGTATTAAAGACCATAAAACTTTAAATAAAATAAACTACACATTTAAATAATATAATGCGCATTATTATTACACTGCCAACCATTAATATATGTCAAAGTTGTGCATAAATCTTTTTGACAGCTCAACGCTGCCGCTTAGAGGATAGGAACTGGGCGGATAATAATACATTTTGAAGTTTCCTAACTACTTTTTATAATATTTGTAGTGCTAAAAACAAATATTTGATTAATATATTCACTCTTGATAATTATTAAAGGTAATATTATACATAGATTGGCACTGTAAATCGTTTTTATGTAAGTTCTAAAATAAAGAACTCATTTATCACGATTTTATTAATTAATTAACACAAAAATTAATTCTATAGTATTTGTAGAGGGTATCATCAAATTTAACCATATTTATTGATTCGTTAGCAACTTTGCAAACAATATCTGTGCAAAGTAACCGTCTGTCGTTCATACCCTCAACTCTCGACCCTCGGCACTTGAGACTCGAGACTGTCTGTCAATTGCTGCGATTGATTGATTTATGCATCCATTTAAACTCGTTTTTAAGATGTTTGTCGTTGAGCACTCCACAGATAACGTACAAGTGTAAATATGCACAAAAAAACAGACAGGAAATAATTTATAAACGAAAAAAATAGTGGTTAAGTATGGGCTTAGTTCTCACTCTATATATATATATATATATACTGGTTACTTAAATGAGCATTTATGTAAATCTAAAATTAACATTTATATATTAATATTTTTGAGGAAGTGCATTATTTCGGTTTTATATACCGGAAATCAAATAAACTTTATATGTGTTGCCCCACATAAATGATTTGTTTTTACAAACTCCAGTGAGCGACGTCTTACCATTTATCTGCGAAGCCTAATTTCAGTGTCATTTTTTGACAGTGCACTGCAAAGAGTATTCAAAATTTATAGCGCAAATCTCGAAAATGATTCGGCTTTGGCTCCGGGCTTAGCACTTAATCATAATCAACTGTCGCGGACTTCCAAGCCTACCAATCTGGCGACCTGGTAGGCCATGCCTGCCCCGCACCTCCAACAGCTTCATCCGCCTCGGCGGCCCACCTTCCTGTGCGACTCCATTGGACTCCCGTGAGCCAAAAAGATGAAAACAAAACATGAAATAAAAACACATACATTTACAAAAAATAAAGACAAAATTCAGAAATGGAGAGCTGTGCACATAAATCACAAAACGTTGACGCTATGATTATGGCAGCATTGCGAGCGATAGGTTTTTAGAGGCCGCCGAGGGAACAGCCGCAGCCCAGAAGAAAATCGTGCGCAGAGGTGTTACGGCTCTGACAGTTATTCTATAAATTATGACAACTGACAGCTACATTTATAAGCCACAACTCTTGCATTCGTGCATAAATAACCGTTGACACACGGCTACAACTGAGGCAGCCCCGGCGAACGGGAACGGGAGCGGCAACGGCAACGGCAACGAGAACAAATGTCGGCTGATTGAGGTCCCAGCTAATTAATTAGACCGTATTAAAAATTTATGCAAAGCAATTAACTTAAATATGGCGATGGTCAGCAAAAGATAATTTCCGGACCCGGGCGACCGGCGAGGAAAATTCTCAAGCACTCGCACAAGAATATAAATTAATTGGCCCGAGGAACAGGTAAAGTTTAAACTGTTGTCATTTTGTCTTATCGGAAGCATCAATATAATTAACATAAAGTCAATTAGAGGTGAAGTTTGCCTCACGGTTCAATTGGTTAGCAAATAAGTTTACATCGATAAATAGCAAATTTAGCTAAAGTGATCTGAGTTTATTTGTAATGTAAATATAAATAATATGAAGTTAAGTAAACAATGCTTCAACTGATGTTCTCAACTTCCTATAAGGGATATATACAATTTATATAGTAAATTGTAAGGAGCTAAATTAATTATCAGTTAACCTAAAATAAATCACTAGAATGGCCTCACGCTTTAAGTGGTTAGCAAATAAGTTTGAGTGATCTGAGTTTATTTTTAATGTAACTATAAATAATATAAAATAAAATAAACAATGGATATATAAAATTAATATGGTAAATTTAAAGAAATATATATTTTGTAAAAAGCTCATTTAATTATCAATTAACCTTAAGTAAATCACTAAATTTAAATAGTAACTTTACATCGATAAATGGTCAATTTAGGTTAAGTAATTTCAGTTTATTTTTAACGTAAATATAAATAAAATAACTTCAAGTGAACAATGCTTCAACTGATGGTTCCAACTCCCTATAAAGGGTATATACAATTTATATAGTAAATTGTATTAAGCTAATTTAATTATCACTTCACCTAAAATAAATCACTAAATTTAAATAGAATGGCCTCACGCTTTAAGTGGTTAGCAAATAAGTTTACATCGATAAATGGCCAATATGGGTAAAGTGATCTGAGTTTATTTGTAATGTAAATATAAATAATATATATTAAAGTAAACATTGCTTACAACTATGTCTCCAATCGACTATAAAAGATATACAATTTATATGGTAAATTCATAGACTTATATACTTAGTAAAATGCAAAATAAATTATCACTTAACATTAAATAAATAACTAAAATTTAAAGAGAATGGTAGCAAATAAGTTTACATCGATAAATGTCCAATTTAGGTAAAGTGTTCTAAGTTTATTTGTAATGTAAATATAAAAAATATAGCTTCAATTGAATAATGTTTCAAATTATGTCTTCAACCCCTATAAAGGATATATACAACTCAGTTGCTAAATTCAAAGACATTTATATTTAGTATGAAGCTACATTAATTTTCACTTAACCTTAAATAAATAAATAATAGAATAATAGAATAAATAGAATGGCCTCACGCTTTTAGTGGTTAGCAAGTAAGTTAACATCGATAAATGGTTAATTTAGATTAAGTAATTTGAGTTTAATTTTAACGTAAATATATATAAAATAACTTCAAGTGAACAATGTTTAAAGTGAAGTTTCCAACCCCCTATAAAGGGTATATACAATTTATATTGTAAATTCAAAGACATATATTTGTTGTAAAAATCAAAATTAACTATCACTTAACCTAAAATAAATGACTAAATTCAAATAGAATGGCAAATAAAAATCCCGCTAGCAAATTACAAAATAAAAGCCACAAGGGGTAAAGAAATCACCGAGATATATATTATTTACATATCAATAAACTAAAGAGGTGGCAGTCCATTATGTGAAAACACAAAGCAATTTTATAAAAGCTTTATTTGCCACAGCCATCACAAATCGAAGTAAGTCTCTGCTGTTAGATAAATTATATCATTAAATCTTTTGAACTTCCTTATTCATTTGCATAGCATCTGTGCCTGATGTATCGTCGGCGCTTCTGTTGTCTCCTTTGATTGAATCTAAGGCAATAAAGTACGGATTTAACAGGGAATTACATTGGTTGATCGGCATGACGGTCACAGGTGGCTGTCGAAATCCACACTCAGACTATGAGGGTCTTTTTTATTCAAAATATCTATAAAACACAATTGTGTAGCTTTTGTTTGGCGCTGACACCTCGTGAGTTACGTCGTCACTTTGCATTTGGCGAATGATTAACATAAATTATTAAGCGAAAACGAAAACTATACAGCAATAAGAGCAATAAATTTGTGATAATTTTCCATGGATATTAATGACTTCTGACAGCTTGAACTTTGATATTAACGCTGATACTCTAAAGTAAAAAATCCCGCGCAAATTGATTGTTATAAAGTTTGTTTTTCTGTTGCGTAAGCTCTTATAAATTATTTATAACGTTTAATATTAATACATTTCAATTTGTCCGAAAACAATTCAGAGAAAAATTCCGCCGCCACGTTTCATTTAGTCATAAATTGTCACCAAAATACTCAAACTAAACGAAAAAAATAAGCTTAATATATGTGGAAAAGGTTAATCCATACAATTTCACATAAATATATTTTTGTGGACTTTACGATGCGTGCGATTTCTGTTGACATTAAATATTGTGTTAATTTAATATTCAAATTTTGTTCAATGAAATGACAAAAGCGTGAATTCAGACTGACAGTGAATATTTCAAAATTAGCCTGCCTTCTTTATACTCTTTCAAAACAAAAGATATTGATTTAGTAAATATTGTATACTATTATTATTTGTATTTTCATTTAAAACCTCTTGAAAACAACAAGAAATACAAAATAAAATATAAATAATATATGTATATATAGAACTGAAAGCTATTCGGAACTCAAAAGTTTCAAAATATGTTCTATATTTTGCTTATCTACATATTCCTTTTTCGGCACATTTAAATGATCAATATTTGAGAGATCCAAATTAGTTTATGGATTATAAAATCAGTATACCCTACTTCCAGCAAACATTTAAATTTCTAGCTTTATAAGAAACCTCATCGACCATTTTTGGTAACGAAAAATGAATAGATGACCGAAATCATTAAAATACTATATTTTAGGACCGTAATAAAAATGTATAATAAACTTCATTAGTGGACGATGATGCATAAAACACATTTAAAATGCAAAATGGGGATTTCATCAAAGGTGACACACCCCATTTAAGGTAATACCCGATATCTCTGATTCCTGTTTGTAATAACTTTATAACTTTCCAACCCAACTAACGTTGTGCAATTAATCTCCAACAAAAGACACTTCGTAAGTGGGTCTGGGAAACAGACTCCCAGGAAGCGCTATAACCGAATGTCATGCAAATTGATATGGCAAAAATAAAAAGAACTAATCGCAATTGCAGACCCGGCCAGGGGCGGTTTAGACCAATGATTAAAAAGGCCAACACGCACGCCACAAACTGGATCCGACCGGGACTCCGATTCCAATCTCTATATCAGTGTCCCGGCCGTCCCACTTGGCCAACTCTCAGCCAACTGTCATCCCTCCGGGCTAACGAATGTTGCGAATTGAAAATCGTTGACAACGCTGTGCCGTTGCCATGGTGGTCACTGTCATGGCCAAGACCGTTTTATTAACATTTTCCAAATGCCAAGAGCCGGCAAAATGGACTGATATGCAGATGACAGAGGCTGTCCGCCTAATTGGACTGTGGGCAAGGTAATAATCGAGCTGAAGGTCTTTTGCCTTTGTTCAATTTGGAGAGAGGGAATCGAATAAGTTTGGTTACAGTTTATGGGTATTGAGGAGAAATTAAATAATCTATGCATTCGAATGTATTCATATTTGTGGCATTACTGCACTAAAGGATTATTTAGATATAATTTAGATATATATTTCAATATATATATAATATATTTTACTTATTAAACTGGTACATATCATTTCCATTTAAATATATGTATATATAGTAAGGTTTTTAGCCCGTAAGATCAATCTTCTTGACTAAATCATATATTCATTATACATTTTTAATATATAAATATATTTATCATTTGTCACAAAATGTATTCGGATTCAAACAGATACCAACCCATTCCTTCCACAATTTTTCCATTTCCATTCGGAGTCATATTTCGCGTGGCGTTCAATGCAATCGATGAGGTGAGCCGCAGCTTGTCCAGAGCCATCAGCAACCTGGCTGCGTCCTGGCTCCATATGTGGTGATGGTGGCTTGGGTGTTTTGCACCTTATTTCCTGCACTCTCCGGCGGGGACACAATGGGTCCGGGTGTGCCAAGCTGATGCCTCCTCTCCGTCTGTGGGCTCAGCTTACCCTCATCCCAAGCCGCTTTTCTACTTTGCTACCCAGGGCTCTTGGCTCATATTGTTGGTTTGTAACGTTTTTATGATGCCTGGCGGCATGTTAAAATTGAAAAACGCATTTGCGTGATAAATTGCAATATTTAACACACACACACACACACGCAGGAGGCAGCTGTAGCATGTGGTGTCCAGTTGTAATTGCAACAACTGCTGACCAGGTCTCAGGCGGTGACTCCAGTTGGGGATCTGTGCCGGTGCATGCCGCATAGCTGCTGGGGGATTGGGGATCGGGTTGGAGCCGGGGCATCGGGCATGAGTTATGGCCACCCGTCATTCTGCAGCTCGTTGTTGAATGTGGCGAAATACGAGCGTATAATGCAAACGCCATTGCATGGGCACACACACAGCACACACAGCACACAACACACACACGCGCTCGAAGGAAAGCAGTTAACATGTTTCTCCTTCGGCTTTTTCTTGTTTTAAGCCGCCAACAGCCTGCCGGCCAGCTCGACTGCCTGCCTGCCTGCCTGACGATATGAGTTACATGCCGTGCTTAATGGCATAATTTAAAGCTGCAAATTTTGTCATAAATTTTAAAATTGATTACCACGAGAAGGCAGTTTGGTAGTTTCCATGTTGCAGTTACTCAGGCCGCTCTTGCCGTTGTTTTTGCTCGTTAGTCGAGCATTGCATGCCGCCTGATGGCTACATTGGCGGCGGCCAGTGTTAAATTTGTGTTAGCCGCTCTCAAGTGTTGGTAAATAAAAATTGCACACGTCTCGTTTCTTTAACCACCTCTTTTTCGTTGTTGTTGGTCTTTTTGTGTTTCCCCCGTAATTTTTCTTTCGAGCTAATCACTTACCATAATACAGGAGAGTCATTTAGGGAAGTGGGGGTCCCAGTGGTAGTTGAATGCCGGTGCATTAAAATGTATTAATGACACACAAAAAAAAACAACTTTATAAGGCCAACACATGATAAATTGCTGAAATTATAGAAAACCTAATATAGAAATATAAAAATATATTTTTATCTATTTTGATTTTTTTTTTTTTAATTAATAAAGAATAGAAAATTAGGCTTCCAGATTTTATATACACTCGGTTTATATATGGTATACTTCTGTATGAAATCACGATCTGATCAGTTGACATTATGGCTTCGATTGGAACTTCCACATTATTCAAATGATTGTGCCCCAGAATCCATACTTGAGAATTTCTTGGCACCTTATCGAAAATATTTTTGGCTTCTATTAAAAACTATCATCAATATACATATATTTTGTAAAAATAAATTTGTATTAAAAACATTTACTATCTTTTTTTAATTATAGATAGGCAGCGACTTACAAAATTTAAAATGCACCTTTCAGAAGTAAGCTGTTTGACTTCTGCCCTATACTTTTACAAACATTATCTAGATGAATATAAAATATATGTATAATCATAAAAATATGTTGTCTCTATGCGGTATTGTGGTAAAACTACCCAGAAACTTGCATTTATTTTAATATATTCCCATAAAAATAACTTAACTTTATGGCGTTGGGTAAGGCAAGTGAACCGGCTAATTTTTATAATTATTTAATTCCTCAGTATGAACAAGTAAACAGTAATTACATAACTTGGTGGCTACCCTCACCTGCGATTGAACTCCTTTTGTTTTCTGCCACAAATTGAAAACAAGTACCAAAATGGAGGTATTAAAACAGGGCGAAGGAGCTGAGTATATGGTGCGACGAATCGATTATGCTACATGCTATAGGCGGTGCATCTTGTGAGTGATATAAATGGCTTCATAAAATTTTGTAACCATCATTTAAGGAGAGCAACGGAGACGAAAGAGTAAATTGTTTTATCAGTGGATTAAAAAGAACCTGCCCAACACACCCGTTTCCTTGAATACCCAATAATCAGGAAAGCACTCGCACGAAGACAATGTTTTTTGGGGGGAGAGCAGAGCCAGCCTGCCGGCAGCAAAGTGTTGCCCATTAAGCGATACATTGTAATTAAGGGGAACCAGCCGCGTCGACTACCACCAGCAGCAGCGGCAGCTGCCAACGGAAATTGTAGATAAGATTGTAAGACAGCGACTAAGTATAAGTGTGCACCGTATGCGAACATAACATGATAACATCATCAATAGCCGGCTATTCGCAGCGCCTATGCAATTATTTAAATTATATGCACGGCAACGTTACTGTTCGTTTAAAATGAAATTAGTGTTATGTAGTTTTCTCTCCCCGGTTACACCTTAAAGTCTATAATCAGTCCCCGTCTCCTGGATGCACCCAACCAAGCAGCCAGTCCATCAGTTGTTATGTTGCCCCTCCATTCGGGCCAACACCATCGGCTTTGCCTCGGCGGCTCCGCTAATCATTTTTTGATATGGCCGCTAATAACAGATTCCGATGCATGTCCCACTCGTTTGGGCCATCCATCCATCCATCTGCCACGTTATTGGCTGGGAGATACGATTTTTATGATTTTTATGATTTTCCCTTTTCACTGCCAGTTATAGCCATAATTGATTAGCGGCCCTGCAACGAAATTTTCGTTTGTCCATGGTGTAATCTTAAGACAAAAAATGTGTCTTTAGTATTAAAAACTAAATGAATATTGCACTACAAAATGTGATAGCTGGAAGTTTAGGTTCAAGACTATATGTATTCAAATTATTTACAAACCATTATGGGTTGTGGCTTTAAACTTACCAAGTGAAAGAAAACTTCGTTAGTAAGTACTCTTTAAATTAAAAAACAATTAAAACCAAGAATTAAAGCTAACTTCGAGAAGCCGAAGTTTGCAGACCCTTACAGTTAGCCATAGAATCATGGGTTCAAATATACAATCGATCATAACTTAAACAAAATTGCATTAATTTCAACTTGGAAAGCTTTCCTATATTGCCTTTTATTATGTTACTAGCGTATTGGACTTTAACATTAAAAAATTTTAAATATTATGAGGTTGTTACAATTATAAATGTTGTTACCCCTAACATAATTTTGAAAAAAGCATCAGGTAATTTTTTTGGCAAATGTTTTTTCCAAAGTTTTATTTTTTATTGATTAAGATTTTGATTTCAAATTGAAATATGAGTAATATATAAATATGAGTTATAGGGTGACTTCACGGCGTTGCAAGCTTTTGACTGAATTTATAATACCCTGTAAGAGTATAAAATGGCCACTGGGGTCTCACTTTGTGACAGTGAATGATTTGAAAACGGCTACCTGTCAAGCCTTCGAAGTTTTCGACGAATCAATTTTAAAATAAATTTCACAAAATTATACCAAACGGGCTAAAAATTTATAAACTCAGAACATAAAGGGTAAAATATATGTCGCTATTTTCAGACCATTATTAGATAATTTTTAGACCATTTTTACGCTATTTTAGACCATTTTAAGAACAGCTAAGTCAACTCTTTCACTTTGGATTATTTCTAAGTGTGTTGAAAAACATTTTGCGAATTTTAAGTATCTCTATTGCTAAAAACAAATAAGTGGTTAATAGGATGTACATCAAACTAAAACATAACATTTCCTAATTAAAAGAGAGGATTTTACATATTTCTGTGGAACTATTCAGTTGGTTTCAAAACGACAACGATTTCATTGAAGCTGCTAATTCAAAAGGTTTTAAATATTTTTTGAATAAATTGTAAATTTTAAACTTTTGAAACTTTCTCGACAACCTGTAGTCCAAGTGATCGTATGTAATCGACCGTAATCATAAACCCAAACTACTATGCACATAATCACTTTGCACCGACGAGACCCCAACTATGGCCAACCTACGTTCCATCATTAAGTCGAACAGACAATTTGTCAAGTGAAACAAGAAAATTTGCATAAAAACTAACAAACAACTAACATTAGACACACCAAAAAATTTGCATGTCTGACCGACTGAAGTTGGTCAACGCTTCACCAACAAGCTACCAGCAACAAATAACAATTTTCCGCAGGCCAAACTGGCCCCTGGTTTTACAGTCATGGACATGTTAATAGGTATTAATGCATTTGATTTTATAATAATATTAAAAATTATACTTTAAATGATAATATTTCAAATTCATACGTAGTTTACGAAAAAGGTTTAGAAAATTGCTTAATATATATATAAACAAAATTAATATAAATTATAAATTAGTTAATAACCAAAACAACTACCTCGAAAAATTATCATTTTTCAAGACTATTTGAAATTAATGCAAATATATTTTAAATATTTTTAAATAAAAAGCAATAAATTATTATCCAACTTCCTAAATTAGAGAAGAATATTGTTTGTTTTTGATATTTCTAATACCTCAGCGAAGGACTTTTAAATATTTTCAGTACAGTAAAAATATTTAGATTTTTAAATCTAAATAATGCAAATGCAAATAATATAATATTTTATTATTAGTAAGGAAAATCGCTTTTAATAGTCGATGTTGTTTTTCTAAAGCAGTCAAAGGCGACTAAAATAATTAATAATTTTGACTTCTACAGTATGATTATTATAAAATTTCAGTATACTTTAATTTATGTCCTAAAAGAATATGTTTATTGTTTAAAAAAAAACTGTATGTATTTCTTAAATTTACAAATTACATTAATTTCGTATTCACTTGGCTATTGGTGTGGCTATAGGAGTTGGTAACACAGAAGCAACAGACCAAGCGCAATTACCAAAAGCGCGCCACAAAGCCAAGCAGAGGCGATCTCAAAGGAGATCGGCAAAAGAGGCAAGAAGCGTTGGCCAGTTTCTGGCGTTGTTTTTGCTAGTGTTGTTGTTGGCCAAGCAACATGTGCGTTTGTGTCCGCAACGATTAAGTAAAAACAATTTACACGCCTGCCTGCCAGAAAGCCAGGAGACGGCGGCGAAGAGGTGGAAACGTGAAAATGAAACCATAGAGATGGGAGGCGGTGATGCGTGCTAGGAAAGGATGGCTGCAAAGTTTTGAAAAATTAAAAGTATACAAAATATTCTGATTTAAAGGAATTTTTAAATAGTTTATTATTTATTTATAGTCCGTTAAAAACGTAAGCTTAAAATACGTTGATATAACGCTCATTGGCTACAATTGTTTTTACGGAAGTCAGAAAATATAGTTCGGTAATCCGCTGAAACATACATTGAACGACGAACGAATGAATAAGGAGATTGTTTTTAGTCAATACATTTCAAATAAATATTAAATAGTAACTTAATTAACTCGCATAGCGTGCTGATCGATAATAATTGGACATTAAGGAGTCGGAAACGTGACCTTTGCACCGTCAAAAATGATTATCCAGAGGCCAGGCAGAGACATTTACTGATTACCAAGTCGGGTCTGTGGGTAACATCGTAAATAAAATTAAATATTATTTTAGATTCTATATAATAATGATATAATATATACAATTACAACTAACCAACATTATAATTTCCATAATATTTGAATTTATGGAAATGCAAAATTTCGTGCTTATCGAGTGTCATATCTAACCCGGATCAGTCCTTGGCTGTAAGTCACGGCGTTAATATGCGTCGCGTTGGCTTAGCTGGTTAGCCACGTTAGGAGGCTTCACCTTGGCGGTGCCGATGCTGCTGCTGCTGCTGCTGCTGTTGCCTGCATGTTAGTGCTTCCTTTTTGGCATCGCCAACATGTCAATTATATCGTATCAAATTAATAATTGTACACGTCGCGTTGCGGCGCATCGGACGTCTTCGCTCCATTCACCCAAATGAAGTTGGCTCTAAAGGAGCTTTGGCTGGAGCCCGGGCTGGGAGCTGGGTGAGCTGGGTGCGCTGGACGGGAGCCAGCCTCTTTGGGTGCCCGGTGGTTGCCACTAATCGTGGCGGACAAGCATGCCGAACTGTCGGCCAATGCAATATATTTAAAGTTGCCTGTCAATTTCGGAGGCTGTTAGGCGCGCTAACATGCCATGTTTGTTGAGTATGTGATATCAAATTAAACTTGATCAGAGCTCGGTTACCTATGTTGCTATATAATAATTATTGAAAAAGAATGCTGTTTTACTAAAATATTCGGTTTAGTGAATAAAATAAATGTAAATTAACAGTTTTTTTTTTATTTTAATTTTTAAAAATATAAAGAAAATTGAAAATTCTAAATCCATATAAGATAGTAGAGGTATAGGAATTTTCCTAAAAGGTAATTGAGAGATTTTTAATTTACTAAAGAATTCCATTTCTATTTCTTCTGTTAAAAAAGAAATAGAGAATTAAACGCTTGAAATTTACTAAAAAATTCAATTTCTATTTCTTCTATTAAAAAAGAAATAGAGAAATAGAGTTTGAAAAACGTATAACCTTCTAACATCTTGGGAAACCTTTATATTAAATTTCTTAGTCTTTATAATTTTATGTAATTATTTATTTCTGAGTCATAATTCCAATTATAAGTTTTTATCAATTGAATTAATTGAATTTTTTAATTCAAATTCTTTAATACTATAAAATTGTACAGACTAACATTAAATTTATGGATTTTTAGGAACTATTCCTAAGCGATGTGAAAAATTAGAAAGTTATGAATTTAATCCACATAATATATAAATTTAAACATTAAATTCACATATTTAATTAATTACTTAATTTGTAGTTCGAAAAAAGTAGTCAATAATCGACAATTTTAACCATATTATGGTATTGCACCAGACAAGGCAGTCACGAAAAACAGGTTTAGGCATTTCGCAGCGCTGTTGTCGTTCAGTTGTCTGAAACTTAAAAAAGAAGTAAGAAAAATCAAAGCCGAAACGGTAATTATCTTTTGACAGCACTTAAGTTGAATTTGGCAATGACAGTCGAAGCTAAAGATCGGGCCAACGGTACGATAAAAGCGGCGCTTTAGCGCACATGACAGCTGAGGTTAAAACCAGACCGATTATATTGACAGCGTGTCAGGGCAGTATTTTGTTTTTCACGCTGTCTTAAAAAACGTTTTCGGTCTGGTCTGAGTTGGACATGGAGTCGAATAAATAATTCTATTAATGACACACATATGCTACGTTTTCAATTAGCTTTTCGAAAATGTATCCTAACGCAATCTTTACAATGCAATGTGTATACTTTTTAATGAGTATTCTAGTCGCATCGATAATTTGGATATATTTAAATATTTTAAGGAAATCCATTAATTTAGTATTTAAATTCCTGTACAAATATAAATAAAAACGTCTAAAAAAATCAATAAAACGTTAAAAATAAATTAAAAGGCATAAATATATTTTAAGGTCAGCCCTGTATGAGGTATATTTAGATATTTAAACGTTGCTTTATACTTAAGATCAACTCATTTCATAAGCCCCCTCCCTGCTGTCTATTTTAATTGGGAATATAAAGTATACAGAAAATACACAGGTTTTAATATTAATAATGTTACATTTCACATTTTATAAATATTAAAACACGTTTATAATGCAAAGGTATGAAACAAAGAAAAGAAAAATCGGCTTTCATTTGAACAAATATAACCACTGAAATATATCGTATTTGCCTCCCAACGTAATACTGTTTGATAAACACAAAGCAAAATCGCTTTTCTATTTATGCCTCGCTGGTAGCCAGCACAGATTTAAAGTAATCACTATCAAGTTTCTTGATGTCTTTCGTAAACTGTGTGACCAGCTGGGTCAAGTCCTCCACGTTAATATCCGTATTGTTGCCGGCAGTCGATAGCTGTTCAATAGCCACTTGGATCTTCTCTAGGAGAGCCTTGTCCTCCTTTTTCTGCTTGTCCACATGCTCGTCTTCAAACTCGTTGTACACCTCCTGGGCGTTTTGGACCACATGGTCGGGAAAGCTGGCTAATCGGGCCACCTGGATGCCAAAGCTCTTTTCCATGACCCCTGGTCGCACCTGATAGAGCAGTGTAAAGTTATCTGAATCCGCGACCGCGGCCATATGGCAGTTCTTAACTGTAGCCAGCGACTCTGCCAGCTTTGTAATCTCATGAAAATGGGTGGCGAACAAAGTGAAGCACTTGGTCTCCTTGGCCAGATGCTCGGCAATGGACCAGGCAATGCCGCAGCCCTCGTAAGTGGAAGTACCACGGCCCAATTCATCGATAATCACCAAGGATTTGTCTGTGGCAGTCTGCAATGAAGCCATAATAACAATGGTTAAATTACTCCTTTATCTTTTGTATGCAGATCGTTCCTGATCATACACCCAGTACTTACCCTAATTATACCAGATGTTTCAATCATCTCAACCATGAACGTGCTGAGACCCTTGATAATATTATCGCTGGCTCCCACTCGGCCGAGTATCGAGTCCACCATGCTTATGGAGGCCATACTGCAGGGCACAAAAGCCCCGACGTGGGCCATTAGGACAGCAGTGCCCACCGAACGAATGTAAGTGCTCTTGCCGCCCATATTCGGACCCGTTATGATGAACATGTTGCACTTGTCTAAATCAGAAATAAGGATTTGTATGAATGTTGAAAGCTATCCTTCTTTCTCATGCTAAGCTTACCCTTTTTAAAGTCGACACTGTTGGCTATGAAGCTGACGTGCTCTTGCAGTTCCAAGCAGGGATGACGCACATCCTGGAGAAGCAACTCACCCGCGCCCTCATCTAGCATCTTTGGTCGCACATAAGGAGTGGGAGCACTTCGTGCGGCGATGGCAAAGCTCACCAAACAGTCCAGTTGAGCAAGCTCGTTGTTCAGCGACGTGAGTGGAGCCGCATATCCAACGGCCACCTGAATGATCTCCTCCACAATAGATAGCTGCTGTTCTTCGTACCGACTCCGACAGCTGGCAAATTCCTCGGCATAGCCCTCCAACTTATCGGAGGTGAAGCGCACGCCGCCCTTGATGACATCCACAATGCGATAGTTCTTGTTCTTGCGCAGCACGGAATCATCCTTCAAGGTGATGCGGAAATGGTGTCCAAGCTTCGCCACATTTTCGAGCTTCACCTGCTGCTTGCCATCCAGATCCAGCTCCTCATTACACTTGGTCTGCAAGCGCTCCATTTTGCCGTACAGCTCCGTCATCGTCTGCTGCAGCTCCATGAGTCGATTATCAAACGAAGCCTTCACCAGATACTCGCCCCTATCGATGGCTTCAAAATCGACGACCTGTTCAACCATCTGCTTGAGACCGGTAAGATCCTCCAGGAAGCTCTTAAATGGCGCACAGATCATGCTTTCTATGGTGCTGTTTTCTAGTTCGATCAATAGTTTTAAAATCTTTGGCGTTCGCAGAATAACCTGGTAGATGCGAAACAGATCCTGAAGCGTCGCCTTGCGTCGCATCAGCTTTTTGGTTAGCATCAAAATATCCGGAATGCGCTTCAGATAGTCCAGACTGAGCGTCTCCAGTGTATCCGGAGATTCCAGCAGACATGCGACAATATTGTGGCGATCGTTGAGGATATCACGGTTGCGCAGGGGCTGCTTCACCCACTGACCCATCAAGCGGTGACCTTGAGGAGTGCGACAGTGGTCGAGTACGCCCATAATGCTCTGCCAACGATATGAGGGCATGGATGGGTGTGTGCCCGGCTTGGGCATAATGTTCAACGCAGCCACGGCAGCAGAGTCCAAGTGGACGAATCTAAATTGAAATTTGAGCATATTATATAGACATATGCAAACAGATTCTCTTCCTGTATAAGCACTCACCGATTAAGATCGAGTTTCTTGATCTCGTAATGCCCCAGGTTGCCGGCATCGTTGACCAGATCGAGGTATTTGATGGCTGTCTTAAGGGCATCGGAGGCCAACTGCAACTGAAGTTCCTTTAGCCCGGAGGCGTCCTCCTGCTGACCCTTAGCAAAGCGCAAAAGACGGTTCAAGTCCTGCAAAAGATCGTTGGCGCTGCTTTTCTTAGGCACTGTAATCATGACGCCACTCCGCTCCAACAGGGTCTTCACAGCGGCGTATTCACCCTCCAAGCTGGGCAGCAGACACTCCTTTGGTCCCAGCAACACCACAGTGGCCTCCAACTCAGTGAAGAAGTCATCGTCCAGGAACTCCAGCAACTGGAACTTGCAATCATTCTGCTCCACGCTGGCGACGCCCACTCGCCTCTGGCCCCCGCCCTCTAGCTTCAAGAGCAACGAGATGATACTATTGCCTACCAACACCTCCTTGTTGGCGAACAGTATGTCCTCGAACTGCAACAGGTTGCCGGGCGAGCCGCGATACTCCAACTCCCAGTCGCTTGACCTTTTCACGTAGACCTCGACGCGCAGATTCCGCACCAGGAGCAGCTCACGCACCGCCACCTCGAAGTTGCCCTTGGACATGGACACGAACTGGAGCGTTTCCTTTTTATCGTCCGGCAGCAGGACGCCAATGAACGCCGTCGATTTGTACACAATCTTGGCCACCAGCTCGCAGTCATCGCTGCCATGGACCGTGTAGCAGTCGGAATGGTCGAAGAATCGCACTGTAGTGCTCGGTTTCTGCAAGGGTGCCATTCCAATAATAATGAGATGCAGTTGAGCCAGATATTTACATAGTCGCTTACTTACCTCGCCAAGCCTGGCATGGAACTTGATGAAATTGCGACGCGCATTGGTATCTACGAGATTCTTATTAGTTTTATTTAAAATATTGCATAATAATTAACTTACCCATGTTCAGCCTCGGCTCCTGCCGACTGTCAGTTGCTTTGGCCTGCATTGTTAATGGATTTACAATTTACAATTCCTTTTTATACAAATCACACAATTGGCGCCTGTTTTTGCTAAAAATGTAGTGTGACTGTTTTGGGAGCCGCGGAAATTGCTATTCGAATTGAAGATATACTAGAATATACTAAATCACATGTGCCACTAAAATATACTGTAATACACATTTAAAACTATGCGATTCTTTTATACAGACGGTTAAAATCGCATCAACTTTTTCGCTGCTGCGAATTTTTTAATTTAATTTTAATGACAAAGACGCCTAAAGTAAAACTTGATACTAGTTGCTTCGACATTTTCTGGCTTGTGGCACAAATATAACATAAAATATATTTATTATTATATTATATTATATATATTTCAAAATCGCTATTCCTATTATTAATATACACTATTTAAAAAATCCTGCACAAAAAAATCGAATTCAAAATTGTAGTAGAAATTACACTTTGTTACCACACTTTATTAATAGAGTTCATGCAAAAAATACTGGCTATTTAAACATAATACGCTTTGCACCTAAAAAGTTATCAGTCTAATATTGCAATATGCTCGCAGGACAGTCCTCCAGTCACAGCGCCTTGTCCGCTTTGTTTGATTTTTCCGGCTTCTGCTCTCCCGTGTTCTTGATCTGCACAATGTCCCATGCGCCGCCCACTCCACTGGCCTTGGAGCACAGATCTAGGCTGATGAGGGCGCCCACTGCCGGAGCCGCGGCTCTGAGACAAGTTCCCTTGGCCATGTTGTAGATTGGACTGTTCAAGTTGCGGGTGTGCCTCCACTGCTGATCCCCGAGCATCTCGTGGCACTTGTTGACCGTTACTTGAGCATCCCCTGACGCCTCCAGGCAGAGCAGTTTGTCCAGCACGATCTCAGCTTTCTCCGTCTCGTACCACAACTGGTTGGGGGTTCTCCGGCAGGGCTGAAGCTGCAGGGAGCTGCCCTTCTTCCAGAAGCCCTTCACCTTGGGTGCCACCACGGCGGCGCATAGTTCCGTTTCTGCCAGGCGCATTTGGTAGGAGTCGACGTAGTTGCGCTTCCGCGAGTGCCATGGCTGAAAGACGGGCGCTGGCGCTGACTTCTTTGCTGGCCCCTCACCCGGCACATGCAGCTCGGGGTAGACGTTTTTCAAGTACCAAGCGAAGTCCCGGCATTGCAGACGCTTTCGCAGATTAACACGGTCACTAATGTCTCCGTAATCGAAGTCCTTGGGCACCTTTTCGTGCTTGATGTAGTACTCCTTGTACTGATCCATCCAGACGTGCGAGAGACGAAGTGAGTTCTTCAACATAGTGTTGGCTCCATCGGGCGCGGTGTACGGACGGCGTTTCCGGAATATGTGACCCACGCGGGAGCAGGGAACGATCTTGATGGCGCCGCCACACTGCCAGGCCCTGAAGGAGATTTCGATATTCTCGCCACCCCAGATGTCCATGGCCATATCGTACTCGCCGAGATGCTGGAAGTATTTCCTGTTCACCGCAAATAGACCACCGGCCATGGTGGGCGAGCGAAAGGGACCTCGAAAGTCCTCCGGCACCTTGAGGGTACCCTCCGGCAGGTTCTCCCACCGAAAGTGCAGCCCCCAGTTGAACCCTCCTCGCACCAGGGGACTGGGCGTGTACTCAAAGGTGTCCGCATTGATCAGGTCGATGACTGGGACGGCCAGCGTGGCATTCTCCGACTGGATGAGGCGCAGCAGCGGCTCCAGCCACTGTTGGTTCACCTCGATGTGCGAGTCCAGGAAAACGAGGACATCCCCAACGGCCTCGCGGGCTCCAATTACCCGCGAGCGGATGAGACCCTCGCGTTGTTCGTTCTTGATATATCGCAGGTTGTCGTACTTTAAACGGGAACGCAGATCTCCATGCAAATGGAACTCCAACTCGGGTAGATCGCTGTGATCATCCACCAGGATGATCTCCCTCAACAGATGGCTGGGAGTGCGCTCCAGAACAGTCTTAATGGACCGCATCAGAGTCATTTTGTGCTCGTTGTAAAAACACATGACCACCGAGGCCTGCGGCAGTTGTTCCGTAACAGAAGTCTCCTCGCGTTGGCACACCTTGTGGCGGGTGTCTGGTATCTCACGGTAGAGCCCAATGTTATTCGATACCAAAGCGTTGAAGGCGTGGTGCTTGTAGCCAATGTCCCTGATATACTTGTCCTGCTTGTTGCGCACCACTCCTAGCAGCTCCAGTTGCTCGGGATCATTCTCGCCCAGGCCATTCTTGGGGGCCGAGGAGGAGTTATTGGCGGCGGCGATTGGCGAGCATCTCGTTGTGACCCTAGCCTGGAAGCTCAGCTCCGCCCGTGGCGTGGCGTTTCTTTCGATCCGCCAGCCCGCCGAATGGATGGAGCTACCCAGGCTGTGCGAGTAGAAGAGCAGCGCCAGCAGCCAGACGACGGCCACCAACAGCGTGCCCAGGCCGCAGGACTTGCACAGAAGGCGCTTGATTTGCATCATGGGTCCGAGATTCGCTTACGTTGAGCTTTTATTTTTATTTCGTCACTTTCATGATGGAATAAATTAATTTCAATTTGCATATTACGAGTATGCCAGCTAAGCTAAGTTCACGCTAAATCTAGCAACTAGCTGATAGCTTGGAAATTAGTTTATTTTTATGGTTATATTTGTGACATCAATATCTACAAATATCGGAAATTGTTCTCATTTTTTACGTGTGTTTTATATTATCAAAACAATTAACATATCATAACAAGACGAAAGAAATGTCTTGTTAAATGTTGCTTTTAGTAATTATTTGTTTATTTTTAGCTTATTTTCTAGCCCATAACCCATCTTATCTGTCAACACCGAAAGAGACTGTGTTTGAGACTTAAAAAAATACAGAAAGTGTGACCGTAATCTGGCATATAATAAATAACATCGGTATATATTTTTAAATCTTTTCAAATTGTTATTTAAATTTAATTGAATGCTTAGTTAAATTGTGGTTATGTGTATGCATGCGCAAGCGTCTGCAGTGGATTGTTTCAGAGAGCCATTAATAATTATTAAATTAAAAAAATAAACATAAAATCAGTGGCAAAACAAACGAAAAATAATATATAATTGTTAATTTCTATTATTATTTATATTTTTTAAAAAACTTTATTATGCCACGACGAATAATCTTCTTTTATGTTATTTAAGCTCAAAGTAAAATTTTTCATATACGATATAAAAAAAACCGGGTCGAATTTCCAATGGGATTGTTGAGGAAATATCCTATTCCCCATGGTTCATATACATTGCAGACGAATTTCTAATCGGTACGTTTATAAAGTTCAAAGTTAAGATTTTTAAAATATAACTTTAATAAAAAACCAAACATTAAAATTATCAGCTTAGTTAGGGACCCATATATAAATAAAAATAAAATAATTAAACAATTGTGGTATACTTCTTTTCTTCAGAACATTTATATTAAGATTAATTTACATATCGACCCTATTTGAGTTTTAAATAAAAACATGTACTTCTATTGGTAGAGGCTTTATAAATACCGTTTTTATTTATTTCCTATTGCAATATGCCATTAATACATCGTTTATATTCATATAACATTGATCGATTTCTTGCCTTCTCGCACGCGTCTACAACAAATACTCAACAAAAAATATTTATAATTAAAAGGAGAGTCAAATATTCATTCATATATATGTATATATTTATATGCATACATGTATATATATATATACAGAGATACAAGTAACAGAATCCGCGATCTGTCGATCGTTAAGTTAAGTGGATCATGTGAGTGGGGGGCGAATATAGCGATAAACTTTTCGAAATTTCATAGTCAAGACTTTGGTGACGCCTTTAACGATGCATAAAAAATAATCGCGATAACCAACAAACGTTTTAAATTTTCTAATATTTATGCTTACTCGTTAATAGAAATGTTAAAGTGGTTTAATTTTTTCTTATTATCGGGGAGGGCTTTTTATATTTTGGTTTTTGTTTTTGCTGTTGCTCGCTCACACACTTTTATGCTTAATCGAATCATTCAACTACATACATTGGTTTTTGCTTTTGGGCCAGTAAATTACGAGTCGGCTAAAAAATAAAAATAGATTTCTATATCTAGGGCTGTTTGTAAAGGTAACGTGCATCGCATCCATTTAGCACGAGCACTGATCCTTGGCGCCCGTGGCCTCGCTGCTCAGCGAAGTTCGTGACGGCTGCGAGGGTCGGTGCTGCACCCCGGACTCGGAGGCATTCAGATCGAGTCGTCCCTCCTGGATGTTCTGATAGATCTTTCGTGCTGTCTCGAGAAATGCTTCCTCCACGTTCTGGCCACTGTTTTGGACACATATTGATTAAGAAATTAGTTTGAGCTGTACTATAAATATGTAGCTTAAACGTGCTTGTGTTATGGACTATCTCCGCAACGCATGCACCAAATATGTAACATGGTGGAAAAAGTAATACGTCAAGTTCCTTATCGAAATGTTGCATTATTGATGAAGGAAGAGTGTGTATTTTAATCTTTACTCACGTCATTGCACTCGCTTCGAGAAACATGAGACCGTTCTCATCGGCAAACTCCTTGGCCTCTTCGTAGGTGACCTCGCGAGTGCTTTCCAAATCCGACTTGTTGCCAATAAGAAAGATCACAGTGCTTGGGTTGGTGAGATTGCGCGTGTCGGTGAGCCAGCTGCTCAGGTGATTGTACGTAGAGCTGGATTGGTTAACAAGAATTCCGTTTAGAGTTTGAAAGTATATGTAGTTTCATACAGCCTACCGTCTGGTGATGTCATAGACCATGAGGGCACCGGCTGCTCCTCTATAATACGACCGCGTTACGGCTCTGAATCTTTCCTGGCCCGCGGTGTCCCAGATCTGTAGCTTGATCTTCTTGTCGTCCACCTCGATGATGCGTGTCCCAAACTCTACGCCGATCGTGTGCGGGCAGTTTGCCATGACTTGGAAAAAGAAAAGAGGAAGGTTAATTGAAGTACTTCCACAGCAGATGGATATCCATACATTTCTTTTCAGTGAACTGGTGCAGAAGGCAGGACTTTCCCACGCCCATGTCACCAATGATGATGTATTTGAAGATGTAGTTGTAGTTGTACGGCGCTGCAGTCATGTTGGGACCTTTAAAAATAAAAGAAACATATTACCGAATTGTAATTTGCAGCATTCCTCTCGATCTACATTTTTCTATAAGATAGTCGATGCGTTCGTGCAGCTTGTTCACCACACTCTGTACTTTGCTCATCTTGACATTCGGCTCTGGGCCTTCAGAAGTACGAACTGCGACCCAGGCAAGTGGTTTCCTATCACTATGTGTCTCAGGTGTGCACCCACGCGGCGCTACTCGCTTATCAACAAACTGTGGCGGTGCATTAATTTGTTCTGCGACGGCTACACAACATTTTGTTCCCCTTTCTTTCAGTTGCCCCCGATATTTCGATTTTTAAGGCATGCTTGTATTTGAACAGCCGACCGGGTTTGTTTATTTGTTCACTCACAAAACTCACAAAAGAGAGCCAACTTAAGCCTCAAAAGTGGCTGTAAAAACCCTCCAGGCTGGAACTTCCATACGCCACTTGATTTTGAGTCTTTTGGAGTGTCAGTATCGTCTTGAAACCTTCGATACATCGGAGCGCATTCGGAGAGAGCTCAAGTGAACACTTCAATAAAGTCAAAGCGAATTATTCTCAAGGCCGTCGTCTCGAAATTGTGGGAACTAAATTAATCTGGGCGAGCGGCTTCTCTGATATTGCTTTAAAATAAACTCATTCATGGTAGTCAATCATTCATAATATTAATTTTAAATGTGTTGCATAATAAGAAACATGTTATTTTTTTGGGCGATTTATAAAATTTTAATTTTCAATACCCTAGTCCTAAAAAATATGCAGGAAAAAATACGGGTTTAAGTCAGGACTTCACTTCACAAAACTAAGTGTACCAAATTAACTATTTTGTTAAAATCAAATTGAATATTAAGTGAAATAATAAACATTTTGTTTGACCACTGAAATGTAAATTAAAATGTTGTCCAAGATTCAAAATGTGCCATTATATTTTATGACCTAATTTATAACAGTGCATACTTCAGAACAAATTTAATCGATTTTAAATAAAAAGTAATTCTTGTGACAGTCCAATATTATTTTAACTACACTCTATCAGTGTATAAGTAAAACATAAACATTAATAAGAATTTACAATTAATTTATCGCACCCCCCTTTGACCTAATCCTAAATCGTTTCCAAGACAGGTAAACATTTCTTTGTTGGCCAAACTGCAAGGTAATTATCAATTTTAAACAAGTAGACTTCCCGGCACCCCACTGCAAATTAAGATCGTCGGAAGTCTCGACTCTTATCAGTCAAGCGCCAAAGGCCACACATTGCAGTAATCATTAGAGGCGGAATCTTCGGGCAGTACATTCATATGTACATATGTACATACAAATATTTGCAAACTGCGCTGAATGGATTGGAAGTGTATTCATTGCGTTATAATAACACAAACGCACCCTAGGCGAAAAAAAAAAATATATTTAAGGGGTGTAAACAACAACAATGGAATGGGGCAGAACAACAACACAAACAACTAGAGCAACAACAATGAGAGAGAGAGAGTGTGTACACTTTCATAGCAAGGGAAAGTTGGTGTGGGGCTGCAGAATGTCGCCCTTGCTGAAAGTCTTCCGTTTCGTATAATTTAATCATAAGCGCAGCGCCTTTAATTGGCTTAGACGCAGCAGCAAACGGCGAATATTACTCACCGTTTTGGTTCCTCGGGGAATGTAGGGTGTAACGAAGAGCGGGGGTGTGTGTGTTTGCTGCCTTTGGCTTTGTGTGTGTGATTATTGTTGTTTGGCGATGGGCGGGCCAGCTGAAAGCTTAATATCTGGATAGCAGCAACTTAATCCTGTGCAGTCACACGCACTGGAGTTTGGGAAGGACGCCAGCAAGACAGAATTATTGCAATTATTTGTAATTGGCGAAAAATTGCGACTTTGTTGATATTTCTCAGAGATGAAAATTTCCTATCGATACAACCAATGTTTTTTGTAAGACGATGCATCGATACATCGATATTTTCATTTGTATAGAGAGAGGGGAAGCACTATATTGTAAAATAAGTTTGAAATATAAAATGATTTTCAACTTGAACTTTAAATATTCGCAGGAATTATTAAATTAAATTATAAATTATAGCAATGGATAAAAAAGACTGTCTAACTAATTTGTAATACGGCGAGCTCTAGCCACAAAATGGCTATTGAAGCAGTTAAACAATCAATTAGGCCCCTTAAAATATAATTGATTGAAAAAACATAATGATATAAAACAATTTTGAAACTTAATTTCCAATATTGTAACGTTTCTTACGTTCTATTAGTGCAAAAGAATAACGATAATAATATAATGAAAAAATAAATAAAAATCCTTTTGTTTGCTTTTTCTCCTGTTAGTGACGGGACAAAAACATCGATGACTTATTAAATTCGAAAAACAAGGTGCCCGCACTGTCATTGTTAAGAAACAGCTGTGAAACAATGTGACCGGTCATTTTCATTCTAGGCGCACGTGCGCGGTTTCGTTTTTGTTTATGCTGTAATATTTAACTTATTGCGGCCAACATGTTTGTCAACGAGGTCAACGATGTGAAGATCTACAACCTGAGCGCCGGCAAGTCGGTGCCGGATGTGAGTAGCAGCAGCCAAAGTCCTCCTGTATAACCGTTTAACCAAGATCCATTCCCTACCAGTGGCTCACAGACAGACGAAAGCGGTCACAGCTGAAGAAAAAGGTAGACTCGCGGCGCCAGATCGAGCTCATTCAGGACTTTGATATGCCCGGCGTATGCACCAGCATCCGCATGAGCCCCGACCATCAGTACATCCTGGCCACGGGCACTTACAAACCGCGCGTCAAGTGCTTTGAGGTGTCCAATCTGTCCATCAAATTTGAGCGCTGTTTTGACTCCGAGGTGACCACGTTCGAGGTGATAAGCGATGACTACAGCAAGATGGTCTTCCTGCAGTGCGATCGCTACGTGGAGATACACGCTGCCCACGGGCGCCACTACAGACTGAGAATACCGCGCTTCGGGCGCGACATGAAGTACCACAAGCCCAGCTGTGACATGTTTATCGTGGGAGTGGGCAGGGTAAAACTAGATTAAAACCAATTGTATTTATACCAAATACTAAAAAATGCAACTTTCAGGACATATACCGGCTTAACTTGGAGCGGGGCCAGTTCCTTCAGCCGTTCGAAACGGACGCCAGCTGCCTAAACGCCTGTGAAGTGAATCCAGAGCATCATCTTTTACTGGCCGGTACTAAGGAGGGCACCGTAGAAGCATGGGATCCGCGAACTAAGCAGCGTTGCGCCACGCTAGATGTCGCCATGAAGCTGCCGGGCGTTAAGGAGTTTCCCTCGGTCACAGCTCTGAAATGCCGTAGTGGCTTGCATATGGGCGTGGGAACTGCTTCAGGTCATGTTCTAATCTACGACATCCGCGCCAAGCAGCCGCTGCTGGTCAAGAATCATCTCAATCGACTGCCCATCAAGCGACTGGCCTTCAATCCGTCCCAGAATGCCGTCTACAGCTTGGACGAAGCCACATTAAAGCTGTGGGATGAGCAGACGGGAAAACAGATTGCCTACGTTGAGTCCACGTCGTCTTTCAACGATTTCTGCACTATCCCCGACACTGGTATGTTATTCTTGGCCCAGGAGGACGTGAAGATGCTGACTTACTACGTGCCAGCCATGGGCCCTGCACCGCGCTGGTGTTCGTTCCTTGATAATCTCACCGAGGAGATCGAGTCGGAGGTGGTGGAGAATGTCTACGATGACTATCAATTCGTCACGGCTAAGGAGCTTGCAGAGCTGGGAATGGAGCATCTCGTTGGCTCCAATCTGCTTAAGGGTTACATGCACGGATACTTTATGGACGCTCGGTTATACAACAAAGCAAAGGCCGTGGTGGAACCCTTCGCCTTTGATCGTTTCCGAAAGGACAAGATCAGGCAGGAGATCGAGAGTGAGCGCAAGTCTCGGCTACAAATTGAGTCCAAGCTACCCAAGGTCAACAAGGAATTGGCCCTCAAAATCATGGACGAACAAGCCAATCCCTCCAACAGTGCTAAGCAACGCAATGTTCCCAATCTGCTGGAGGATACGCGTTTCAAGGCCATGTTCGAGAACGCCGACTTCGCGGTCAATAAAGAGGCTGAGGAGTACCGTCTCCTGGCTCCTGTTCTCAATCGTCTCGATAAATCCAAGGCCAAGGAGCTGAAGAAGCGTGTGGAGGTGGCTCGCGTGGCCGAACTGCACGCCGACGAGGCCCAGCCGAGAGAGGAAAGCGACAACGATGAGGATCTGTTCGGTTTCGAGAAGAGCGACGGCGAGAAGAGCGATGACAGCGGTGACGAAGCCTCCTCCGACGATGACGACAGAAGGGAGTACGTGAAGGAAATGAAGCAGGCATACAAGCAGGTAAAGCGAACTCGGGACGAAGAAGAAGACGAGGACATGGAAGCGAGTGGAGACCATAGTGAACATGAAGAGACTGCTGGAAGCGGGACAAAACCTCTGGCCAATGGACACAGTAGGGCTCCTCCTACAACGAATGGTGCCATCAACCGCTTCACCATGACGGCTCTGGACAAGCATCACAGTGGCAGTGCGATGCAGCAGCGCATCAAGCAGGCTAGCCTGCAGGATCGCGTACGCGTGATGTCCCAGCTGGAGGGGCAGGTGACCAATGTGGGGCGGTCGCTAGGCAATCGTCAGATGACATTTGAGGTGAACAAGCAAAAGAAGTCACAGTTCCATGCCAAAAAGCGAGAGGCCGAGCTGAAAAGGCATCGCGAAGAGCGCAGGAGCATCGTCAGACCCATCAAATCCCTTCGTCTGAAGAAGGTTAACTTTAAGTAGCACCAAAAGAAATATTGCAATAGTTTCGTGTACATAAAATCATAAATGTTAAAATATTTTATTTATTATTCTTCAAACGATGGTGTCTCTGGTTTGGACAAGGATTAAGTGCGTTTCTAGTGACTTCGTTTCACTCTATGGAGGTAAAGTCCGAGTGAATGCCGCTGTCCCCACCATCGCTAAGCCCTATTTCCCCGTCTTCACCTGGGATTAAATGCAAATCTTGTTCAGCGTTTTCAACGGTTCCTGATGAATGTTGATTGAGATTAAACGTTTATGTTCATGTGCTGGATAACTTACTATCCTTTGTGACGGGAAGGTTATCCAACAAGTAGAGAAGAGCTTCCGTAACCGGTCCAGTTTCCGGCTTGGGCATTTTTTCAAAATGCAAACGAAAGAACTGCTCCGCATTGGTCAACTCCAGGAATTTTTCAGGCCTTCCTGTCTGAGTGCAGGCCAACAAGGCTGACTGCTCTGCTCCCATTTTGTCAAATGAATGCCTCTTGTCAGACTCAAATTATTATTTGACATTATAGAAACTTATTTATATTTAAATTTGAAAGCCATGCTAACCAGGGGTGACAAAGAAATCTCTTTGAGACTTGAAACTTATTCAAATGGCACCAAAAAGTATGCAAAGAAATCTTAACAAATTTTTCGTAGAATACCATTAGCCGCCAATCCGATTGATTTTAAGGCCATTTCAATATCTGTGGAACGTAAAGTGCATTAACAAGAAGTGCTAACATTTCAAATCCGGAAATAATCAGAGTTAAATGTAAAATTTTACCATAAAAAGACTTTTTAAATTTTTAGACTTAAAATAAATAATTTGAATTTTGTCCGTATATATATGGCATTGCAGTTCAGGTTAATTTTTAAGAAGAGGATATGACTTTCTACCAACAAATTGCCTTATAGTTCAATCAATATAATGTAATATAACCTATTATAAGCAACCGGAATCAGCCTGTAACCCAATTCTTTCATTGAAGAGCTGACTTTTATTAGCAAATTATCATTTTCAGGCAACTTTATTTATTAAGTAAATACCAATTGCTAATTGACCTGCCATTTCGAATCTAGTTCGAAGTAAACACTTAGTCACTGTTCAACAAAACCTCTTTTTATAACTGACAAATTGTATCTTTTAATCTGTAAGCTGAGCTTTCACAGCTTTGCTGTTGGCCAACTCGCTGGGCTCAGAGCCAAAGCTCAGGTTCGGATTGGACCGATCTTTTTCCCACCAAGTTTGCTTTGCAAAGCTGTATTTTAACTTTAGATCCACGGCTGGTATAAATAGGAAGCTGCGGCAGAATTTTCAGCTCATTTTAAGTTTTTCCTTTGTGCTGTTGGTGTTCGTTTTTGAAAAGAAGGTATAATTTTAATTAAGAAAATAATAGTAAAATCCTCGGGTAGTTGAAAATGTTAAAAGTTAAAGGTGTCCCTCGTTTTGTAAAGTATTTTTGTAGGCAGTTAATGAACTCATTCAAAGAATATGTTGTATCCACCTTCGAAGAACCTTTACAATTTCAATTCTATGTTTTAAAGTTAATTAACTGTTAACTATTTGTTAAAGTCTTGCATGACATTAAAAAAAACCTCTTTTGAATAGAATGGGGACTTCAAGCTTCAGCAACTCGTACTCATCGAGTTGATAATAATAATATTTTCCATGCCATTACAAAAACAGGCTAATTGAGGCCTACAGCTTGGCGTAATGACATACACAGAAATACACAAAGAGACTTAAAAACTATTGAGATTAAATCTAAAGAGTCTGGCAACCGGTTGTACACAGGCCCATAAATACACAGATAAAAGAGACAAAAAAATAAAAATAATCAAGCGCGACTTGGCGCAGACAGCCGGCCTGTCAAACGCCTGAACTTTAGCATATTGCAAGACAACGCGAGGCTTGTCTTGGGGCTTGAGCAAGGTCTCTACGCGGCGCCTGCGACAAAAAACAGCCTGGAGGAGGTCGATGATCAATCCGATCGGTACTCAACCCCCATCCACCTTGAACCTAAAGTGCGATTGAGGAAGTACTTAGCCCTCTTTGTGGTGCACGTTTTGGTTTAATTGTCACACAGATCGTTACACTCGATCCTAATCGAATCGTTAATGACAAAACAGAAACACAAAATGATAATAAATCCACTCTTCTAGGAAAGCATACTGAAAACTCGTTTGGGCTTTATACGGTTTTCGTTCATGGCCAAAAACCAGTTTGATGATTTTGGAAAAAATTGGATTTAATCAATATGCAACTTGGTCATTTTATAATTGCAAAAAGTCTGTTTGTTTGTGATGGGTTTTATTTCATTTCGAAGAACCAGAAGATTAATGGGCAAGGCGTGATTGAAATGTTGATTTAGTCTGCGCTAATTTAAACATTTTGTATGATAACTTTTGAAGTCATCTTAAGGTAGCTGCTGACCTTGAAGTTAAGAAATCAAAGCCTAATCTCAACTCTCTTGAGAACTGCTATGTACTGCCTTAGATACTGAACACATTGTATGTGTATAGCTGGTTGACAAACTGCATAATTAGGAGCTGGTTTTCAAAGTGTAACTACCTACGTAAACGTTAATTTATTAAGAAAAAACTTTAACACAGCCGAGCAAGTCAAGGCCAGTGAATTCGTCTCACTTCACTGCAAATGCTAATTAATTAATTTATGGAAAACTAGTAATATCAATTAAAAACATCACACAAAAAAGGTTGAGGAAAAGCTTTTAAGACTTGCACGCCATAATTTCAATGATCTTATCGCATTAATAAATAGTGATTACAAATTTAGCAATAAATAGAATTTGTAAACAATAAAAAGAATTATGAGTGAGAAAGAAATGAAAAACTACAATGCTTTCAAATGCTTTCTACAATATTGTATGCTGGCGATATCCTTTTTCCTGTTCTATTCTTTATCTATTCTTTAGCTAATTTAATAATAATTGAGAAATATAAATAGATTTTAATACTAACTTATTTGTAAACTGAATGTCTTGTTGGAACAATTTAAAATAATAAGTAATTTGCCTTAATCTTTCGGCAGCCATGTTCCGTCTTCTGGTGATTGCCGTTTGCCTGGCCATCAGTGTCCACGCCTACTCGGACGGTGCCCCCAAGGTTGCATGCCCGGATCTGACGCCCCAGCACGGCGCCAAGCTGCAGACGATCAAGCCCCCGTACAGCTTGTCCGGACCGGCTCATGTGCGGTCGGGCGAGAAACTGAAGCTGACTCTGGGCGGCGATGAGTTCAAGGGCTTCATAATCCAAGCGCGCGATGGCCAGAATCGTGTGGTCGGCAAGTTCCAAGTGGTGGATGACGCGCACTCGCAGACCCTGAGCTGCTCAGCCACGGACGACTCCCTTACCCACAGGAAGATCAGTAGTCCCTTGAACCAGGTCACTTTCGAGTGGGTGGCGCCAGCAGGATACAAGGGCAACGTCAAGTTCATGGCCACCGTGGTCCAGAGCAGCTTCGTTTACTGGGTTGGACGTGTGACCAAGGACATCAATGTCGAGGAGCCGTAGGATCTTTTCTCTGTGCATGTGATAGTTTACCCTAAATGTTCCGTTTGCAAATTGGAGCAAAGTATTTTTGAAGAATAAAGTCAACGTTAAAGAGAGATTGCAATGCTGATTTACCGCCTTTGGGGGATATTTATTAATATACAAATTGTGGGGTTAATTTTAATAATAATTTCAATTTTAAATATTGAAAACTTTTTAAATTTGAGTGGAAAAACACATTTTCAAAGATAATAAATAATTACCATAAATAATCGGAATTAGAAAATGTGACTCACGTTAAAAAGTATATGGCCAAAAATAGCTAAATTGTCTTGAAATCTAAGTGCTTTAGACACAATTCTTGTAATATCATAAAAAAAATTATTTTTATCGTTTAAAAATGTTATTTTTTCGATTTTCCTAACGGTTAATTTAGTTTTCAAGTAAAGCAGTCCGTGGTAGTCAAGCAGTGCAAAACAGTTATTGCTGAACGCAGTCTCAGTGTCGCACATGCCAGCTTCCAAGTGTCAGCGGCAGTCAGCTGATTGTCGAGTGCAACAAGTTGGCAGCGCCATCACTACGCCGGTTCAGTTGACAAAATTGTTTTATAAGAAATAATAAATTAATGCTTTAACCGCTTAAAATGCTGCGAAGTCTTGTACGCAGCTTGGAGACGGCCATCCAGTTGAATAGGCCCTTAAGCGCAAACGCAGGCTCGCGTCTCTGCATCAGACGCTCGCTCTTTTTGCAGCTGGAAACCCATGCCGTTCCAAGGAAATCTCTGCTGACCGCCGCGGCAGGAACAACAGGACCGACGACGCCCGGTGGCAGCGAGACGGACAATGAGTTTGTGCCGTATCGGCCAGAGCTGGAGACGGGCACCAAGGCCAGCGTTCTAGTTGAATTGCTGCGGGAACGCTTCCGCTTCTCGGATACAGAGCTGGAGCGGATCATGACCGACGATGTGGTGTATCGCAACTATCGCGGGCGCGCGCTTTCCTTGACGTTGGATACGCTGCAGGGGGAAGGGGTTAACAGGCGCAGCTTGGTGGAATATCCCTGGATACTCGGACAGGACAGCAGTGAGTGCTCTCATTATTGAGTATACATATATATGTATATTTTCAGCCGATAAACTAATGCCATTGCAGAGCGTCTGCAGCTAAAGTTGCAGCTGATGAAGTCAATGGATATCACGGATATCAACCACTTTGTGCCTTTCCTGCGCCTCACTGTGCTGCGCCTCCGCAAGCTGGTCAGCGCCCTCAACTCGGAGAGGAGCGCAATGCCGCAGAGGAACCGCGTCTACTACATCAGCGACAAGCTGGAGGTCAGCCCCGATCTCGTTGCCAGATACCTCTCGAAGCGACTCTTTATACTAGAGATGCCTTACGAAATGTTCGAGAAGAACCTCCATCACATGATTGACTACAATGTCTCGCCGATTAATATCCTCAAGGACCTTTGGGCCTTTCGCTACACTCCCAAGGCTGTCCAGTTGCGACTGGAGCGCGCAAAGCGGGCCAAGAAAGATAAGATTATGCCGTGGATGGTGCGCTGTCCGGAGCCCATATTACAGCGTTCGCTGAAGTTATCTCTGGACGAGCTGAAGGTGCTGGGAGAATTCACCTCCGTGGTGGAGTATGTGGCGCATCGGTTAGGCTTTTCTGTAAGCGAGGCCAAGGGGATTATGGACAGGCACCCGCAGGTGCATACCGTGCGGGTGACGAAGGTAAGTGTATGGACTTGCATTATAAAAAAAAACCATAAATCTTGATTGTCTCCTTTAGATCAAGGAGGTCATCGACTATCTACTCGATGAGGCGAAATTCACGAGATTGGAGGTGGCCCAAGTGCCTCGTGTTTTGTGTCATAGCCTGAAAACCACCAAGAAACGAATAGAGGAGCTGAAATCCCACGGCTGTCGACCCTCCTCCCTTGTCATTGTCTGTCGCAGCAGAAGAGAGTATGATAAGTTCCTACAGCATTGGATAAGCCATGGCAGAGATCCCGAAATTGTTTCTGACCCATGAGATGTAGAGATCGCGTCTTGAGGTGCAAATCAATGGCTAAGTATGTTGATGTTATATTCAAGCATTTGCGTTGAATAAAATATATGCCTAAAAATTAAAACTGGGAACTTCCTCCTAAAGGCATTCCTTCTTAATTGAAGCCTTATAGAGTTTTACAAAAATCTTGTTGCATTCACAAGGATTTCTAGCAAATGTCTTTGATTTTCCGACTCTTTGGTCACATTTATTACAGAAAGCAACTGCTTACACACATTGGAATACATTTATTAGACATAAATAATTAATTTATATAGATATAATTGATTTAAATATTTTGCTTAGCTAACATTTAAATACGAATTGTGCTCCGTTTCGAATACCATTGCGTAGTTGTACTTCAACAGAGAAAAAGCTGTTTGATTTGTGACTGTCTTTAAAGGCAGCGAAGACTTGGAGAACGTAAATATAAAGCTATCAAAACATAAATCTCAACTCCAACACTCGCACCTCGTTTCCAGTAAGCTCGAATACTCCTTCCACCTCGAGAGAGGGACACTAAACTAAAAGCTAAAAACATCTTGTGCTGGCTTAGAAATATCTTTGGTTGCATGTATAGCACACAATGAATAGACTTTGGATTAGATTGATTGTACTTTCGACTTAATCGCGCTGAGAGCGCCGCCTCTCCAACGCCACCTGCATCGACCAGATGCTTAACGGTCGCATATAGCCGATGGAACGATAGCGCTTCTCGCCATACAGGGCTTCCGGGGTCTCGAAGTTCATGCCGATGCGCTCGGAAATGGTCTTGTACATGCCGCCGGCCGTCTGAAAGGCCTCCTCGAACATGCCCTCCTGGATCATGGTGGCTGCCAGGGCATAAACCACACCTGGCCACACCTCCTCCGCCTGGATGTTGCTGCCGTCCACATGGCCGGGCTTGGTAGGCTCAGCTGAGTTGGCTATAAAGCCATTAGCCGCCCCGATGTTGCCATCGTGAAAACCCATGACATTGTTGTCGTAGATCCTCTTGAGGGCCGTGCGCACATTCTCCTTTGGGTAGATCTCGTAGTCGAAGCCGCAGGACTTTAGATACCAGTGGCCGCACAACTGATCCGCCATAATGGTGTCCCGATGGCCGTGCGACAGATCGAAGCGATAGTAGCTGCCATTCCAGAGCTTCTCCTCCATCGATCGCTTGCCCTTCTCGAGAATATCCTGATACCGCAGGCAATCGTTCGGCTGATCGAGTATGGTGGCCATGGCCGACATGGCCTGCAGAGCGGCTAGCCAGAGACCCGAGCAATATGCACTGGGACCGTCCATCACCCACGAGTCGTAGGTCTGGTCCGGCATCTTAGTGTTTTCTATGAGGCCGTCGTTGTCCTTATCGTACTCAATGGTTCGCTCCATGATGGCCTTGCAGGGAGCGTACATGGCTTTTAAATAGCCCATGGCGTCCATTAGGTAGACCTTACCATTGGTTTCGTTGATGTACATGGATGCAGATTTACGGTTTTCTAAAAAGAACAGCGAGAAGTTGGTTTAAAGTCAAATCCTTACTAGTAGAGCTAATACTTACGCTGCTTGTCATCCGAATTCTTGCGCTTGTTGTCCTGGGTGTACATCTCATACAAGCTCTCCTTGTCTATAAATTCGATGGAGCTGAACTTGCTGGCATTATCCGCCTGGGCCTGGGCCAGTTCATTGAGGACATAGTAGTCACGGTAGACTTGCAAAACGAACTTTGTATTGAGATCCTTCCAATCGTTTACATCGTGGATGTTGTAGCAGTTGATGAGTGTAAAGGGTTCTGAAATGGAAAAAGTTTTAATTAATGAATTCTTTGCAGACAGGCTTATGTAAGACCTCACCTTCATCAGGATCACCCAGATCGTGGGGTACACAGTTTTTAACCTTTCGCGGCATCACTTTGCCGTCGTACAGCATCTTCCGGGTGTCGCCCAGCTCTGCGGCGATGGCATCCTTGAAATCATACTGCAAGCTGACCTGCAAATTGGGCCAAAGATGGGCCAACGCTGGCGAAGCGTAAAAGTGGACATCGTAGGTGTTGTACATGCGATACTCATGGCCCTCCAGATATCCAAATCGGCCGTAGGCCAGCCTGGGATCATCATATGCCAACTCCTTGCCCAGCGAAGAGTTGCACTTCAGCCAGATGGTGCCACCATCGGAAATGAAATACAATTGGTTGAAAATGGCGCATTTGTACCAGTCCGGCAAGGTCCTGCAATAAAATTTAGATACAGATCTCGTTGAAAATTAACCACAGTTAAGACGCACTCATCGTTGAGAATGGGTCGCTGCCAGGCGTCTATTAATCGCTCCCAACTGGCATAGTTCTTGAGGGCGTGGTCGCAGATCCTTGGGCCACACTCGCCGCTGTCATCAAAGTACTTTGTGTAGTAGCGAGTGTGCGTCTGCATCTTTCTGGGGAACTGAATCTTCGGCATGTCCCAGGCCAGCACAAACTCCAACTCGTGCGAGGCCTTCGGCTTTAAGGCCACCTGAGCGCAAACAGCCACACCAATATCTTTGGCTGTAATTATCAGAAATTAATTTAAAATGCTCTTAATTTATTGTATTAAAATAAGAATAACTAACTCTTCAGGGTCTCCGTGGTTGGTTGCTCGCTGAGCTGTCCGTGCTCCTTGAGCTGGGCCCAAAGCTGCTCTCCATTGCCAGCCGGATCGAACTGGGGACACCGCGTAATGCTGATCTCGGGAAGGACGCGACAAGCTAGGTTATAGCTGCAGGGCATGTCGGCGATCTTTTGCCTGATGGCAACACCCTTGGCATTGCCCTCGCTGATTACCTGGGACTCGGCTCCGCCTTCGGCATCCTGTTTTTTATTTCCGGTTCCGTTCTTAAAGGTAAACGTAATGGACACCTTTCGCTCCTGGTCGCCCACGTTCTCAACGCTCCAGACAAAAACGGCGCAGGGCAGGCTAGACTCCCGATACTCGTGCGGAATGACGGGAGACACTTGCCGACAGGTCAGACGCACCCCGTAGTGGGAGAGATCGTACTCGGTCCAGGAGCGCGGGTAGAGTCCCGTGTAGCTGCAACGGGCGTCCTCGATGTTGGAGTGCCAGGCATTCAGCGGCTGCTTGCTGCGACTGCTGCAATTGGGCAGTTGACATTTAGTTTTCTCACCATCGGATCCATCCGGATCTCTGCCGTTGCCGCTGCTCCTGCTGTGATGCGTGTGGTGTGTGATGGCAGGTGTGGCAAAGCAAGAAAGCAAAACCAAATCGGAACCAAAGTGCAAGCCCAAGAAAGCCAAAGAAAGACCATACCATACCAAACGATCGTCGTGGCGGCACATAACCCAAAATAACCCCGAATCGGAATCGGTGGTTCGTATGCAAACATATCCAAGTGGTATCGGTGTTTTGTCGTTAAGAGTTGGGTGTTTATTAATTCAATTGATGTGTGCATCGAAAATGAGAGAAAATATATTGGATTTTGAAAAATATGATCTGTTTTTCATTTGAGTTTTTTTTAGTGCTCTTAGAATCGCTCTGTCTTGAAAGGGTTTTGGATTGTTAGTGTTTTATGGAGTATTAAAAGCTCACATTTTATAAGGTGTAGTAGAGTTACAGATTTTTACAAATGGGTGTGCTAGAGGGGGAAAATGATACCCATAATAGGATTCGTTAGGAAGTTAAGAGAGAAAGTGTGCAGTGTCTTTAGAAAGTATTTACAAAATATATTTATGGATACTACAGGGACAACGATGAAGCCTCAGTTTGATGTCTAAGATCCTATAGTAAGTTGTATGAAAATCCAGAGATTACAAATGCAAATTATGTGTGTTGTCCGACGCACATGAAGATTATTTGTCCGATAATTCTGTCTGATTGTCTTACTTTTTACTGATCTAAGCTCAAGACTTTTAAAGATATCTGGGATCTCTCAAATCCCAAAGTGGGTCTAACAACCTGCTTCTATTATTTCCAGCTAATGAGAGTGCCATCAAGTATGACATCAACTAAAATGAACCAAGAGTTAAATGGCCCGAATAATTTGCACGCGATAAGCTCAGAGTTCGTTGATCCATATGGCGAATATTTTTGCTCATTCTCATCATTAAAATAGAAAATTGACAAATAAAACTTGGCCAAGCTACTCACAAATAAGGAGAATTGGTGTAAGGTTGCGTAATAAATTTAAAATGTGATTTAAAAGCATGCAAACAACATTAAATTTAATGTATAACATTAATGCATTTTAATGAGTGATTTGGAAAGACAGAAAACAGTGGACTGACCTGCATTTGGAGAGTAGACTCTGAAAGATGGTGCATCCCTTGTGGTCCTTAATGGTCACAATGAACTGATTGGCCTGGATGACGTTGTACTCGTAGATGCCGGGACGCATCTGGAAGCGACAGAATTCACCGGCATAGCCCCGACCGATGGTTCCACCTCCAATTCCGCCGATGGGTACTCCATAGATCTGCTTGCCGTTCTCCATGTAGTAGTAGTCCATGTACACCCGGCGACCTTCACGCGACACTTTCCAGTAGTAGGCCGCATATCTGTCGCAATAAAGAGAGAGAAATGGAGAAGGGAATGAAAAATCTGATTTCAGTGGCTAATGTTCTTCCCAATTCACGTTTGTTTTTCCATTTCCCTCCCATCCAAATGCCCGCCCCTTGGCTGACCCCGATGATGTCATGTCAAGCACCCCTAGTTTTCTGCTCGGGCCTGGCTTGTACACGCACAGAGCATTTTGTGGGGTCGTCTGACTTAGCTTAGTGCTTCGCATTCCCTCCACTGGGGTGATGATGGGGCCTCTTTGAAGGCCAGCAAGTGTCTCAGTTGCCAAAGTCAAGTGCAAAACAGCCATGTTTAAGAAGGGGGATGGGACCAGACATTGCCATATATACGGAAGTGCTTTGAAAGACTGCACAAAACTAGACTAACAATAATTTAAAAATATATATATCGAAAAGATGTCGGAAAGCGTTAACAAAGATTTAACTTAACACTCAAATTTCCTTTGTACATTTATTTCCTTTACAATATTGACGCTTTTCTGCAGTTTGGCCAAGGCATTGAACCAAAACAAAGAGATACACAAACATGGACAGATATTGATAAGTTATCTTGCTCAAATCTATAAATGCCTAACAGTTATGCCTTCCCTATCAGAAATGCCATCAATTTACTGGCTTCCAAATATCGCTCAATTTAAACGGATAATTTAAACGTTAAAAAAGGTATAAGAAATGTACACAAAACAGTTAGCGTCGATCACAGCGGAGGGATCTTCTCGGCATCCCCGGCGCCTGCATTGTCGCTGTTCAATTGCTTCTGTTGCTTCTGGTTCGCCTCAGAAATATGAGACACCTGGAGCTCATCGTCACACAAGGCGGAGGCGATCAGCTGGGAGACGAACTCAGCGCGTTGCTCCAGAAAGACGGCCCGCTCGTCGGGCGGTTGCGACTGGCTGGGGCTCAGAAAGCGGTGGCACAGGAAGCGCTCGCGATCCTTGTTGCCTTCCTTGGCCTCCGTTGCCGGCTTGTTGTCGTCCAAAGTGAGGCGTGCCATCTCGGCGGCAATCAGGCTCAGGCTGAGCACCTCGCTGTCCTCCACCCGTTGGTCACTGAAGTTCACCGAGCGAACTGCTAAAGTCCGGGAATGGACGGCGGGTCCTAGCGTTTGCAGACTCACTCCGCCACTTGCAATACCAGGAACATTCGGCGGCATCCTGGAGGTCCGATGGCGTGGTTCGCGCGGACGCGAATTCGGGGCCATCTGCATATTATTGTTGTGCATGTTCGGGGACTGGCTCAAGTGGGACACCGGGCCATAAACGTTCACGCCTCGACCGCTTCCCGCCGGGGCAGCCGAAGGATCTGCACCTGGGGGCTGCAGCCAGGGCACTGTTCTCTGTCTGGAGCGATGAGATCGGCTGACGGCGGGAATTATTTCGTGGGGCATTGACAGCGTTCCGCCGTAGAAGCGCATCATCTCTGTCATCGTGGGATGTGGAATGAGCGGCGGGCTCGCTGCTGATGAAGGAGGTTGCGAGGAGGTGGCAACGACCTGCTGGGCAGCGGCACGGAGGGTTGTGGGCACCTCCAGCCCAGCCACCACGAAGTTCAGCCGCGAGTGTCCCGATTCTGTGATAATGTAGCGCGGTGCCATCACCTCTTGGCGACGGTTGGATGTCTCGGAGCCAAGCGAACTGGAGTTGGGGCTACTGATGCTGATGGCGGGTGGAATGGAGGGATGCGCCTCTGACGCCTGGGCCGGAAGAGGTTCTCTTATGAAGGCGTTACTGGGCGGCCTGCCTCTGTTTGCTGCTGCAGCGCCCGAGCGCCTCTGGCGATGGGCCCGTTCTCTGGCCACCTCAGTACCCCTGGCCGCCTGAGTGCCCACCGACTGTCCGGTTCGAAGGTAACTGCCGTCTGGATTTAGCTGTTCCAAGAAAATATCGAGAGAGCCTACTGAGCGGCGCATCTGCTCGTTGCGCGAAACGGCCGCCGCCGTGATGGAGGCCAGCTGCTCGTCCTCCAGGAAAAGGCGGGCCGCCTGCTGCTGCTCGAAGAGCGTGATCATGGTGGACACCAGCAGCGGACTGGCCCCCGGATGCTGTGCCGAAACGTGCTCCAGAAAGGTGGACTCGTTGAAGCCCCACTGCTTGCAGTACGGGCAGCGGTAGCTCTGCGGCGGATCGCTGCTGATGTACTCCCCGCCGAAATACAGCTCCACGTCCGACTGGGTGTAGACGCACTTCACCGGGTGGTCGAAGGGATGGTCGGCGGTGGTGAAGTCAATGTCATAGCAATCCGCACAGATGGCCAGGTTGCGGCAACTCAGGCAACGGTAGCACCTGCCCGTGAACTCCGCCTTTCCGCATCCGGTGCAAACGACGCCCTCGTGGCGGTTCATCCTTCCTCAATCGCGGGCAGTTGGGCTATCTTCAAATCCACAAATACGCACAAAACGATATTTGAATGAATTTATCAACTGAAACTGAGTGGATTTTTTGAAACTCCCCGGAGCAGAGTGCGCTCGACTGATTTTAAGCCGTTGACAGGTAAGGTAAGGCAAGGCCTGACACTCGAATCAAGGGGAAAACAAATATTTTATATTCGACATAGGAATATTTAGTCTAACTTTAAATTGGAATTACTCATCTATCGTCTATGGTTTTTACTATGTTGTTTTCGGGAGTTTAATCGCGAGCTATAACTTACCAAAAAAGGACTAAAAATAAAGTTAGTTTTCTGCCTTAAAATGCCTTTGCCATATATATATTATTTTATGTTCTAGCCACTCCTTAATATTTATTCCCAAAATCAAATCCTCAAACTTTTATGCTTTCCACCAACTGTGAAATTGTTAAGGGAAAGTTTGTCCGGGTCAGTGTGGGTCAAGTGAAGGCGTTGTACAGGAAGAAAATTGGAATGGGATGGGGTCACAAATTACTTGTGTAAAGGAAGTTGGCTGACGTCGTCTATTTACCTTTATATATATATATATATATCGGTGTATATGTATATATGTACATATATATTACAGTCAGGTGAAAAGTTTGTTTGCGGTAGGGTGACATTTCGTTAAGTTGTACAGTGCACTATGGGCCAGGCGACCCGGATTTTGGCCAAAATGGTCAAAAATGTTTTTAAGAAAATTGAAAAAACAACAATGGCATAATAAAAAGGATAGATTAAGCTATCTTTCCCCAAATTTAGAATACTTTCTATTCAATAGTTACGAAATGGCAGCTAATCAAAGTTGAAATTTGTGATGAATTTTGTGCAGTTCGTAGGCGAAAACAAAAAATTCCTGCCGCTATGCGGGCAGCTATAGTCACATCGAAATACTTTTAATGTAACAAGTAGAACCCATAATTTAAAAAAAAAATGTTTTTTATATATTACACATGTTACTTAAAAAAAAAAAATTAACAACAATACAGTTTTTTCCCCATTTTTTACAAATTGTGATTTCAAACTTAGGGTACCTCGACGTACCATCTCCGATCAAATTAAAAAAATGTTTAAAATTAACTTTGAATATTTCGCTTTTACGTGTAAGTTGTCCAAAATGCGCACTCTGAGGTTTTTTATACCAAAATTAAATTTTAAAACTTATCTCCAGCTTAAATTTACAAATATGACAATGACTTCTTTGTTCCGCCTAAAAGTATGCCACTTTTTTAAACATTTGCAGTTGTTAGGAGAGTTTTGTATAGAAAACTGAATTGAATTAATTTGTAGCATATTTATTAATATTTCTTTTGTTTAGTATGAAATATTTTATATTCAATATAAAATGAAATCATGAAATAAAAATAAATTAAAAAGAATTAAAAGTTAAAATTTTTTTGATATTCCTGCATTATTTTAATTTAATATATAAAACCCATACAAATATTTTATTTGCAAGTGAAGCATTAGAATTGTTTAATTTAGATTCCTTAAATAATAACATAAATGCAAAAGATGAGTTGTTAACAGATTCCGAGGCTGAATATGACTTAGAGTTATCGGAAGATGAGGAATAATCTCTGTCTCCGCTTAAGCCTAATAAGTATTATGCCTATTAAACTTTATTTCTTATATTTAATCGTATAAATTAAATATTAATCCCAAAAATTTAATTAGCTGGGCTAATTAAATAAAGTCTTTATAATACTGCCTAAAGGCAGGCAAGAAATAATATATTACAAGCATTGACAAGCAAATTTGCAATTTAAAACTTTTGTGGCATACTGTAAGGGGCACGTCATAAAAGCATCTTAACAATTAATTTTTTGCTGAAAACTTAAAAAAAATGATTTGTTTAAAAACTATTTTCCTTTATTTTTGTTGTAATAGAGACCATATTAGACGTAAAAATCAAAAAATTAGGTAGATTGCTTCAAAGCCGTTCATGTAGTTGAGTCTAGAAATCTGAACTTTAAGTGCTTAAAACTAAAAAACTACTTCATTTAATGCAACAAATATATTTTTTTCTAGTAGATCTAATCTAAATAATCATTTCCATAAAGTAAGACTCAAATCGAATTGTTAGTTTTTTTTTGGTTAATGAAAAACAAAAAACAGGAAATATTTTTCAACTTTGGTAGGGATTATCTTAATTTAAAAAAAATATTTTCTTTTACTAATTTTTGAACACATAAAATTCAATGTATTGAGAATGTGCATGCCAAATTTCATGTCTCTAAAAAATTTATTTTAGAAGTTACAGAATTTTGGCCAAAAAATGATCTTCCTGGCCCATAGTGCAGTGTAAAGAATTTTGATAAATATTGTATAAGTTTATAGCCAATTCAACTATTCATTTTTTATATTTTAATAATTTTTTTTTTATAAAAAAAACCCGCAATATGTGTATTTGATTAAAAATATAAAATCCCCTGCCTATCGCACACCCAATTTAAAGTCACGTATTGTCAACATAAAGAAAACGAACTGAAATTTTCGATGTTGGTTTAAAAAACGAAGGAAAACTAAAAGACCAAAGACAGAGAGAGGAAGACGCTTTCCCTGGAGGAAAGATTTTCATCTTTCCACAAAAGTTGCAGTTTTGTACATAAAAACCAATAACGAAAAGTGCTCTGCCTGGCTGGGCATACACACATATGTATACATATGTTATTATTTGTTGGCGCGATGACTGAGAGGACGAAGAAAGAAAATGATATGTGCCAGGACTCCAGAGCTAGTCCAGAGGCATTCGCAGATTTGTTTTCAAATGCACTGAACACTGTCTAAAGATGCTGTTCAGAACCATATATGTCGGGGCGACACGTCTCCTTGGGAGCTTGCCAAAAATATTTGATGCTTGACAGACAGGCGCTGGAGTGGTGGCCCCCGAGTGGGCGCTGGATGGTGGTTTCATTACAGTGTGAGTCTCTCAACCTGATACCGGGGGTAAGATGCTGTTGGCTTGGACTCCAATTGTGTGAAAATGGCTGGCAATAAGGAAACAGGAAGTAGCTGAAACTGTGTCGTCCATTGAACTCGAGCATGGGGTTACAGTGGAACAAGAAAGCATCTCAGATCAATGCCGGTTTTGAAAAGTAAAATGACCGATTTATCGACCTCCTGGCATTAATATGTACCTACATATATGTTTTATATTCTACATATATAAATCTGTTGGCTCTATCTGCTTTTTGGGTCAAAGATGCATGTTAAGAATATTGTTAATAATCCATATGGATTTTTTTGAGGTCATAAGGACTCAATAGGATGTTATATGACTTATTTTCAGGTCATTTAGACTCAAAAAGAGGTAAGTTCAGGTGAGTTAATATGATAATACTTCCATATAACATTTAAAGTTTAAGTTTTATTTGAACCTAAATAGAGATCTTACAAACTTAATAAGGTGTCATATAAATAATTTAAAAGTCATATGGATTCAATAATATGTCAATTCGATTATTTTAGTCATAATTAGATTACATTAACTCTTTGAATATATGTATTATAAGGTCAGAAGGACCATAACAAGGTAATCTTGACTATATTAATGATTTATGTCGCCTTCTCTATAAAATTAATTACTAAAGAGAAAAACGGCAGTTATAATAGCATATAGCAAATTAGAAAACTTTAATTTTGTTAAAAACTATTGTTAGAAATACTTTTAATATTGAAAACATTGTGTAGTGCATTCAGCCTGACTTTAAAATTTATATAAGGCTAGTTTTCGATACATCAAATAATGTTTTAGCTTAATAGATCTAAGGCGGTTACTATGACTTTGATAATGTCCTAATCGTGTGTGAAAGAGTTTAAAAGATTGGTAGACGAGAAGCTTTTAATCAAATATTCTATTATACATAAAGAATGGACTAAACAAATTTAAACGTTTAAGTATACAGCTCTCAAAAGTACAACCTTGTCATAGGTCAGTTTTGAACATGATTATTGCGGTTTTTGTCGGGCTGTTACACCCACCAACGTTAAATTATGCCATGGAAATGAAAAAAACATATAGTAAAGGCTAAGTTGCCATGGGCACCATGACTTCACATATTTCATGCTGTGATAAAGCTAATCAGCTTTGGGTAATGACCATGTCCGTAGTAACAGCTAAAATATTTTATGACTCCTTTTTTTTGGTAGCCCTCTTATCACAGTTTTGGGGTAAATATAAATATTGTGCAACGTCACAAAAATCATAAGTGATAATTAAAAAATCCTTCGTGATAAGGAAGACTGGGGTATATAGTAATGATTCACTACTTATAATCACTATCTAAAGCGGTTAGCATGCTAGCATTCAACTACGAGGTTTTTTTTATATTAAATCAAGTTTCATGGCAATCAAACTTATTTGCGATTATAGAATATAGAGACATCTCTGGTTCTAAGGTTTAAAAGTGTTCAATATATAAATGTTTGAACTGATAAAGAGTGGTTGCTGATAAATTCAATTTATTTAATATATCGAATGCCAATATCAGCAAAGCGTGGGACAATTTTAAAGATACACGTCACTTAAATTCCTACCACAGTTAGTCATCGTTTGGACGTGGTTAAGTCCTTTAATTTATTGATCTTGTGCTTTTAAAAAGGTAAACAAATAGTGACTTATTTTGTGAAAATAGAGCAATGGTTGGGGTCACATGTTCAAAGCACTTTTTATCAATTGTAATATGGGTCTATTGTTGGGTCAGTTAATGCTGTGATTCTATGCAAAATACGCGGGTACAGCTCAGTAACTATGTATGAAAAGGGAGCTACAAAAAACTACCATCAGTCGTTTGTATGTTTGTGTGCCTGCGAGTTCCCTTCTTTTGGAGCTCCGAAAATGTGGCCAGGACACGCAAACAGAACGCCCAACACGGCGCCATTGCGGGCAGACATTGGTGGAGTAGGACAGCGTTTGGTGGAGCTACCGACAAGAACAGAAACATTGTGGCGCCGCGCTGTGCGGGATTATTTTTTGTTGGATCACACAAAAAGCGCTTCAGCATTAAATTCGGTTATGACAGACTACATCTTGTATAGGGAATGGTCTGCTTAGGCTTTACAAAAAGGATTAAAGTGTTAAGTAGCTATTTTACCATATGCTTTTTTATATTCCTTAACGAATATATAAATTTACCTTATCTCTTGAAGAAATTGTTAAAAAAGTTAAGTACCATTTTGTTTTCTTTAAATTATTAATTAATTACTGACAGGTCTCCTTGCCCTGAGAACCAAACACTCTTCTCATTCTCCTCTTAGGATAACCCATGGCGTGTAAGTGTCCTCTGAGCCTCTGAACCGCTGTCGTTTTTAATGTCACTTAGTTGGCAACGGAGACCACAAAAGATTTCAATTTATGAGTCGGGCCTACCTTCTCGTGTGTGTATTGGCCAGGACCTGGCGCTATATTTGGCACGCACGAGAGATATACAAAGAGGTAGAGGGAGAAGGGCCCAAAGTCATTCCTGTTGGGGTATTATTAGGCCCGGTTATCGATTTCGCATTATTGTGCCTTGATTAATTATGTATAAAGTGTCCCTACCCCAGCATCTGTCTCTGTTGATAATACACATCCCTTTAGTGTTTTTAATTGGCTAAAGTATACTTTTCGATTATACTCTAATTATTTTAATTATTCATTAACCAGACCAAATTGTACCTCACTCTATTGAATCGGAGATTACTTTTGCTCTGGTTGTTTTACTTGGGAATCTTATTCAGATAATTACGAATAATAAGTATACTTGACTTTGACAAGCCGTTATTACTCGTAGCATTATTTGTAAGTGAATCAGAAAGCCTAAACATAACTACAGGCTAATTTTCCCATTAAGAGGTGCAGAGTTAATGATAGCGAAGTTGGATTTTCATGTATATGTATCCCACCTGCACACCAGCGGCACCATAGGCAGCGATTGCTTCAAGGAGGCCCGTACGTTCTGTATCCTCCGCTCCGGCCACACATGATCGAACTTTAGCTTCAGGCCGTAGCGCGGCACCGCCGTCACCTCGTTGACGTCCTCCAGCTGGAGCTTCAGCTTCTCCTCAAACACCGCACTGGCAGACTCGGCGATTCCCACCGGGCCACCCGCACTTCCGTTGCCAAAAGCCTTCGGTTCGGCTGTTACTGGCTCTGCCATTTCGATTAATTGGTTTCACAGATCGCGTGCTTTGTTGTAGAATGTTACTAACTGCTACTGTTTCGTGATGGTTAATTCATAATCAGATTTATTTAGAGAGCACCTGCGACGCGCGTCCGACCCGACGAAAACAAAAACCAGTGCTGCCAACTAGCTTAAAGCCACTTGATGATTGGTTCTTGTCGCCAGAAAGCTTGTGCTTGGAACCACTATCGAGTTGCTATCGATAGTGATTAGTGCTTTTTATTGTGTACACTTGGCGCCTAATGCCCAGCTTCTACTTGGATTGCATTAATCAAATAAACAGTAATAAAAATATTATTTTATTATTTATTATTATTATATTTATTTGTTTTTTCTTTTTATATTTCATACTTACAACTTTAATGTGCCGGTTGCCAGCTCTAAGCAGCTAAATAACATAACATAAGTATTATTAAAATAAATAACATATTACATTAAAATAAATAACATAATTACATATTCTTTGGGTCGTTCATGAACGGCAAAATCCATACATAATGTAATCGATTGTGGTTGTATTCGATGTATTGCCTCTTCAAAAGTATCGATGTATCGCTCGGGTCATTGGTTGTTTTCCCGCTCTATCGCTTATCGCCTTCGTCGTGCAACAAAGGAGAGTTGGCAATCGATGTTTTGAAAACAATATCCAAACATCAATAGTATCGATAGTGTTCTGATGTTTCGCCAGCACTACGGCAAAATGGCTTAACAGAAAAATGCGGGTGAATTGCAATTTTTAGGAGAGTATTTTATTATTAACATACAAAACTGCATTAAATTTAAATTATAATAATAATAATTAGTATAGAAATCTAATAAAAGTAGTTCGCTGTTTTTTAACATAATAGGTGTATTTGATAAGTAAGTAAGTTCCTCGTTTTATATATCTGCTATACTGATGGATTGAAATGACAATAATAATAGTAGAACAAAACAAACAAATTATCACTCATGAATCTGAGGAATCCTTAGTTATTTTGTAATATTAAGTTATTACTTATTAATTATTAATTATTTCTTTCCGGTCCATCGACAGCTCTCAGATCGTTTAGGCGAGCTGTTGAGCTGTCTTATTTTTCCTTTGCTGGCCTACATTTTTTAAATTCATATTTCTTTTGATTACAAATTAATATGATTGCCACAAACCCGTGCTCTCCCTTTACTAATTTAATTTCATTGAATTTATCAGCTTCTGAACTTCTGAATCCATATTTTTCGCACGTTTATGTTCATGGCGGGATCTAAAAATGAATATATGTAAAGGAGATGCAAGTGAGAGCGAGAGGCAAATGGTCCAGAGCACCCTGTATTTTAAACATTTTAATTCTATTTCGCACCCCGCTCGGGAAATACTAAAATAGTGCCGTCAGGAATCCGCCATCTAAACTTCTAGTATTTTGGATTTCGTTTCTCAGTACAAGCCTCTAAACGGCGGTAACAAACTGCCGTTTTAAAGTATTTTCCTCTCGCTCTCTCTCATTGCTTTAAAACGGTGTTTTACCCTTTACGTACCAAACTTCAGGAATCTCCTAACGCCATCAAACTTTCTAGTATTTTTGATTTCGAGTCTGAGAACAAGCCTTTAAAAAGGGCGCTGACTTAAACTATTATAACTATTTGCCTGTCGCTCTCTCTCACTACTTTAAAGCAGAATTTTACCCTCTCTGTATCGTAATTTAAGTAACATAAGTTTTCAAAAAATCGCTTGCGCAAAAAGAAAATATCCAAACATCGAGAATATCGATATCCGATGTTTTGCCAGTACTGCACAGTTGCAAACTTTTGACCAACAAAGTAAGCTCTTTTTAACGGGAAAAATGAAAAAAGAGCTAAAAATTGACAAAAAATCCAATAAAAAAGCTAAAAACAAATGTAAAAAAAAATATTCAACAAAGAATAACAATTTAGGTAGTTAGTGTTTGTTTAAAAGATTTCTATCATTTTATCAATATCTTCTTGGTCTTCTCTTCAGGGAATTTCCTATAAGAACTGATTGAATAGAATGTCGGCCTTAGGCTGCATATTTTGTAACCAATTAAATTTTCAAACAAAAAATTTTTAATTTATGTGATATTCCTCTATATAAGCTATATCGTATCGTAAAGCAGTCAAAAACCTCTTTAGTTATTTAGATATGTTCATTTGTATGCGAACACCTAAATTGGTATTATTATATTATTTCACCCACTGACCGCTAGCTTGCTACTTAAATTTGCTGTGGGATAAATTTATAAAATGCTATAAATAAAAATAATTAGTAATAGTAATAATAATTGGTATTTTTAATCATTTTTTATAAATTCTTGATTTTAAATAATTGCTATTTAGTGAGGTAAGCCAGGCTAGGTTTACATTTTACTCTTACGCGTCTGCAGACTTACAGTTTGCATTTGACACGGTTACACAACGGTTCTACATGCTTACAGACTTTCGGGGTCGAATTCTCTTGTTTGGGGCTGTTTGGCGTCGAATTCTCATGTAGAAATCAACAGATCTGAGAGAGAAGCGTAACTTAACAGAAATCTCTCCGTCAGAAAATTATCGCATGCATTCAGATATAGGGAACTATCGATAAAAACCAGAATTCCCGCTTTTCACAATTCCATCAAAAATAGCCAGTTTTGACGGGAAAAAATCCAAGTTGGCAGCACTGAACACAGCAACATCCTAAAAAACCATTGAAAATTCGGCAGCAAAGTAAAACCCACGCAGCAGCATCTAGAGAGAAAATCACTGGGAACAGCGAAAACGCAGCCAGAAGCGGCTCGAGAGTGCAGTTTTAATCGCCATTAAAATCGAGCCTAGTGCGTGCATATATACGGGTTCCGTTGGTTCCGTTCCGTTTCGTTTTTTTCTTGCACACACTTTACCACTTTACCTTTACGTCTCGTTTCGTGGTGCGTGCGTGTGTGATTGTGTGTGTGTGCGTGAGTGCGTTCGAGTGTTGTTTTTGTGTCCGTCCAAACTAAACACAGGTAGAAAACCATGGGCGAAAATGAATATGAAATTAAATAAATATAAAGCAAGAGCAGCAGCAGCAACAACAGTAATAACTGAAAGCAACACCACACTCGTATTCTGTCCGTGTTATTAACTTTGTGCGTCTTTGCTTTGTGGTCGCATTCATTTCATATAGTATTATTTTTCTCTTGGATTTTTCAACAACCACAACAACAACAGCAGCAGCACAAGAAGAAGGTGAAGAAGAAGCAGTGGCAGACACCGCAGACATGGATGTGAGAGCGAGAGCACAGATCGTCTTCATATACTCACCGTGATCACCGTATCGTGAATGAATATTTGTCATAGTGTGCGAGGCGTGCTCTACTCACACACACCGTTGTACGTAAACAACACACTTGTCGATGTGACTGTGACTGTGTGCGGCATTTAATAAATAATTGTGTGCAAAATAAATGTTGGAAAAAGTAAAATACACAAAATAAACGTTAACACGAAAAGTGCGAAAATTCATCCTCGACTTGCATCAATCAGCCCGTGAAGAATCAAAACAACAAAATAAAGTGCGTGCCTGTGTACAATTTATACGTCCGAAAATTTAAAGCTGCAACATTCTTCATTATTTTCCTTTGGATACGGAACCGCTGCTTGTGATTTCTTCGATTGCCGCAAAAGGTGAGTTCGAACTGCAAAATGAAATGTGTAGCTTTTCCCATTGGCCAAGGCCGTTCCGGGAAATCTGGGAAGTCGGCAAGGGGTCCGGTCATGCCCACGACGTTTCCTGTCCTCTTCCGCACATTTTCACACGTCCTGCAATTGCGATCTCTTCTCGTTTTTCCTCCTCTTTATTCGGCAATTCCCACGCCTCAGGTATTCGCAGGTAGCTGGAAAACCCCTGAGGGAAACCCATGAAGATGGAAAACTACAGAATGCCGCTGTTGGTGGGCCGAGAAACCCCGAAAAAAATAAGAATTGAAATGTTTTCCCGGTCGGAGAAAAGAAAATTGGGCGCACACACACTTAGACATAGATTGAGAACAGCGAAAATTGAGCAAAATTAGCCACCCGCTGATTCCAGATTCCAAGTCGCTGGTTGAAAAACATCTGAAAAAGTTGCTCTAAATGGGAGAAAAATAAATCATTATCTCATTATCATTCTGCAGTTGCAATTTGGCACAATTTTCGATTGAAAATTGTGTGCTGTTCTGTGCTCCCATTTGTCCGAGCCATTATGTAATTTTCTCCCAATGCGCTTGTGAGTCAGGTTGGTTTTCCAAATAGAAAGGGATTGGGCATTGGAGAGCCACATATAACCATATTATATGTTTTTTGCCGACGTTATGGCGACCACTGACAGTTGCCAGCAATTTCCGGCACTTTTTGGCAAATACCAAATCGAGCACAAAAGTTCATCCTGGAGTTTTTCCTTTTTTAAAAAATATATATATATATTAAAATATTTCCCTAGTCTTCACCACTACCCCGTTTCCTAAAACTTGTTTATAGCTTTCTTCCAGCATTTCCACATTTTTAATGCATTTTCAAAGCTGAAGTTAAGTCGACAAGTTGTTACCACTCTTAGAACTATTAAACAAGTTGTAATGCGTGTTCTATTTACTTAATTTTAAGGAAACTTTTTATGATAAAAACTCCTTTGGCATTTAATATATGTTAGAAATTCCAATAAATTCGCCAACTGACATTCCCAGATGCATAATTCCTACCCTCCGTATTTCCATTTCCTTTCGAATGACACTTTTATGGCACTCCAACTACCCTCTAATCACTGGGTACCATAAAAAGAGTTTGAATTTCAAATAAAATCCGCTCTTTCACACACACACACACACACACACACAAGACACCAGCCCATCAGTGGGGAGCAGCTGCTGTTGTGCGCCGCTCTGTGTGTGTCTGTCTTGTCTCAAATGACACTTGCCAACGTTGTTTTTCTTGCTGCTGCACATAATTCTGAAGAATTTCCTAGTAGGAAGTGGAGTGCAGCAGCAGCAGCAACAACAACAACAGCAACGACGACAGCTTCAACCAGAGTCGCACTTGGCGATGGTCTCTGTCCCGCTCTCTCACCTGTCCCTAGGGTTGGAAATGTAAATACAGAGCCATGTCCGATAGTGAATGGAGGATTTGAACTTTTCTAGGTTAATCCGAGCCTAGCAGTTTAGCAATTTTAAAATGTTGTTCAAAATAATATATTTAATCAATTAAATTTTATATAAATGGTAGTAAATAGGGAAAAGAACGTAAGAGTTTCGTTTAATTTTAATTATTTACAAAGAAAACATTAGGATGACTCATATAATGTTTTATGTGTAGGTCGTTAAGAAGGCTGCCTTTTCCCTTGCTTTATTTTCACTGGTCCCGTTCCCATTTCCTTGTCCGTACTCCACTTAGTGGCTGCAATTTAGCAATTAAACAATTGCCTTTGATTAAATGTGCAAATTTGTCTAATGTTGTTCTACCGCCCCGCTTTGTCCCCCCCTTCAGACGTATGTAGTATCTGCAAACCGGATGCGACCGCTTAAAGCTGTGCTCAAATGACCCCCGTAATTTGTCACTGATCTCACTTTCTCAATTGGCTATATTTCTGATTTCTGTCTGTGGGGCAATTATGCGTCATTATGTGCCGCTATGTTTGGTATATCCAATGCCTGGCTGCCACAATAAAAGCATTGCAACAGTGGCCAGAATAATATCAACATCGGGGGGATACGGCTACCTCTTACCTTTGCCCATCCAAAAAAACACTTCTTCTTGACCTACAAGCGGCGGAGGCGGCGGCCTCTAGCATTTCCTGCCCATTTTCATTTACTGTTAATTATTGTTTATATGGTGGGGAAGAAGAAGAGGCATATAAGCAGCAGCATTGGCTAATAAAAGCTTGCAAACAATTTAACGTTTCAAAATTGTTTGAAATGCAGCCCAGCTGGCAACAGAGAGAAAGAGAGAGAGAAAAATAGAGGCAACAAAATCAACCAAAGCCATAAGAACAATCTGGCTCACACATTTATAATAAGTAAACAAATGTGGTTAAAAATATGTGTTTTTCTATGGGACCTATACAATTATTATTAGTAATATATTTTAAATTAAACGCTGGCGAAAAATATACAAAAACATACTTAATAGATGATTTTTTAAGTTTTAACTACATATTTTTCATGTTTCCTGTAAATTTTACAATAATTATATATTTTTCTAATTAACTTCAATCGAGTATATTATTATTTTGAACTCGTCTGTACGCAATACACACAAAAACAACAAATAAAGTAATTATTTCCTTTCACATGGCGAGCTCCAAAATCGGAAAGACATAAAGAAAAAAAGGCAATATAAAAACCGACGAAGAAGAAGAAACACCAAGACCCCGAAAATAAAATCCATTCCAACAACAACAACAACAACACAATCCACTGTCGGCGTCTACTTTTGTGGTGTTGTTGTTGTTGTTGTTGCTATTGTTACTGCAGCGGGCCCCAACACGTGCAATTGGAGCCGTGTGAGCGGAAGGGAGACAGGACTAGATCGACGTAGCAAAGGAGACTATTAATAAAGTAACGGATAAATAGAGTGCTGAGAGCAGAGCAGTTTTGCATTGATCTCACTCGCACACTGTGCAAAAACGGAACTCGAAGTGATTGACAAGTTTATGTTAGCATGTGTGTGTGCGTGTGTGTGTGTGCCTAAGCTCATTGTGAATGAAACACATTTGTTTGTGGGCATTGTGATTGATTCATGCAGAAAGAGATGACTAAATTTGCCTTGGCCAATTCCCCCATATCCGTTATGTGTGCTTATATGTATGTCTGTGTTGCCACTCCTTTGAACCAAATTTGGTCAACACTCTTTTGGCCGTTCTTTTGCCTTTTAATTGCTCGATATTCACACACACTCTGAAAATGCTTTAAAAAAACGTGTAATATGGCCTGCAAATTCCTTTCAAATTAATTGTAATTTCTTCTGCTTGCGAATTGTGAATGAAACTCTGTACGTTGCACCTTACGTTTAGTTGTTTCTTTTCTTACGGTTCTGTGTGTGGGTGCGACGACGCCATGGACTCGAGTGTAACTTCGTGTCTGTCCGTCCCTGTCTGTTGCTAATAAATCATGCGCAGCCTGTTAATTTTGCAGTCAACTGTGTAGCCTTTGATACCCTGCAATAGGGATTGGTTAGACATTGATACATCCATTCAGAGCGCCTTTTAATTAATATATTATATTATAATTAAAGAATTTGTTAGCTATTTAACCATTAATTAACAGCTATTTTACCATTAATAAATAATTAACAAATAACTGAAAGATACTTGCATACTTTTAATATAATAATAAGTCTCGAATTATTAAAAGATCGAAGTTTTCAATAATTTAATTAAACCTCATTGATGATATGGCAACAAAAGACCCCCAGGCCAGGGTATTAGCTATTCAGTTTGTGCGCTTCTTGTTGGATGGATGTTGGATGGTTTTTGCCTACTTATGCATTGGCTTTTGCTACCGTGAGGGGCTTACGTCATGTGCCGGCTTGGTACATATTTGGCCATGTTTTACTGTTGTCAATTGGCTGATGTTTGTGGGCTACATTTCTCGCTGGCGTCAACACAAAATATTGAAAGTAGGTAATGTAGCGCAGCAGCTCGGATTGAATTGAGTTGCGTTGAGTCACCGTCACCGCCACCGTCGTAGTCGTCTCCGTTGGATTTTCTTTTTCTCGAGTTGTGAAATGCCTCGCATCCATCAGATGCGCAAGTACATATGTATTTACACACGGGCGGCTGCTCTACACATTTTCTCAATTAATAATTTTGAATAAACAGATGGAGGGAGAGATGTGCTGCCTACATATAGGCCATATATCATTGCCAAGATCGTCTATTTGGGTTCTCTCTCTGTGTCTGTCTGTCTAGCGCTCTCCGAATAGCGACACATTATTTCTGAGCGAAATCCGTTCGGCACTTATTCACTTGTCTTGGCCGATTTCAATGGAAATTCACTTTTCTGTAAACAAACTTTCATAATGCAATAAATTCATACAAATTGCCCTGTTAATTGACGATTAAAACACCTCGAGCATCCATCTACTTTATCCCTCGGACATTTGTTTTGATTTGCTTACGTTAATGCAGCACTCGGAATCGGATAAATCGAACTACTTTCACGAATGGGATAATGAATGGGAATGGAATTTAACACATAGGATCCTCTGCGGTCTGGTTTTCTTGCCGTTTCTGCGGTCGCTTTTGCGGTCTGTGACGTCAAGTGCTCAAAGTCTATATCCGAATTGGTAGGCTGCTCTTACTCTTTGAAGAAAGAGTTGTAAAATAAGTCAATATTAGTGCTAAATTATTCGATGATTAGTCTGCGAATTGATATTCCTTTGTAAAATGAATTTTCCCTTGAAAGTGAATCTTTAGTAAAGGTAATGAATAGCAGATTGGTTGAAACCATAAACTTTTCAGGTGAAATTTTCCCCAGTTTGTTTATGGATGATTCAATTATGAGTTAGGTATGTGAAATACCTTACAATCATCCCCAGCCAGATGACTCAATTCCAGAACCCTTCGTATTTGAACAATTTTCTGCAGAACATTTTCGAAAGTATATTTCCCCCACTTGAATAGTCATTTGTACAGTAAGGAAATCCATTCACCGGAATGGATCCCACTCATCATATCGTTACCCATTGCAAACAGCTGACTAACCGGGCTGATGGGGCTCCAACTATATAGACGCTGTTCCCCACCGATCGCCTGTGGGTGGTGCAGCTTTTCATAGACACCAACACCAGCTCACTGCGCCAATATTTACACAACATTGATGTACGGACATGTACATGTTTACCTACTTTGTAGGTGCCCGATGTGGTTCTTGTTTCGGTTTCGGTGCACAAACTCACATACGTCTATAAAGATGTGGCTTATTTATTTATGTATTATTTCGCTGCTATTTATAACTGGCATACTAATTTGTAATTTGTTTAATGATTCACTTAGCGAACTTTATGATGTGTGGGAACTGGAGTTGAGCCTCTCGTAAAACCCCATCCAAGACCATTTGGGGATTTGTTGACCCACCTCGTTAGTTGTGATAAGATTGTTTCCCAGAAGTCCATTAAGAATATTACCTTTGATTTGTGTTTAGCATAGCCCCGATCAATCAGCGTTACCCGGAGGGCGGAGGAATAACACAAACCATTTCCATCTATTTTGGCTTTCCATCCTCCGCGTGGTGTAAACAATGTCTGGGCGAGATCTCAGCCGCCTTAAATAAACAACCCATTTCAATGGACTATCCAAAAATTAATTCGCAATTTACTGATGAACATCTCGCCGAGTTCTCGAATTGTCTCAACATTTTCGGCTGCAAATAATGAAATTGGCCCAAACCCTGAGATTCCCAGACACTTTTCTTATCGATTACATCAAAATTGTTGGTTCTTCTTGTGTTTAAAAACCAGTTCTCAGTTCCCTCTTCAAAAAAAGAAGAGCTTAGCCAAGCCGAGTGAAAACCACAATAATAATTCCCATAATTATAACAATGAACCGCACAGATACAGAAATCCGACCAAAAAAGAGATATCCAAGTGTCGCCGTCCCCAAAACAACAACCACAACAAATAAAGCGACCAAGAGACAAGAAGCAGAGCAAGCGAGGGGAAAACTGAAGAGTAAAAGGTAGATGGCGAAGAATCACAGTGTGGTTGCTTTGAAATACAAACTTTTGTGGTTACAAGTTTTTCTAGACCACAGAGCCAAGTTGGATTCTTCTCTCTGCCATTCAATGGCAAAGCCAAAGAAGTTGTGACTGCCAAAACAAAAACAAAACATGGGTAAATCACGCAAGTCTCAAGTGCCACGACCATAGGGTACCCGGTATTTAGATTAAAAACAATCCCCTATAGCTATACTATTTAAATGTTGGTTTTATTACCTTTGCCGGGTATTATAATTTGAGTTAGAAGTTTGCAATGCCCTATAAAGTGTGTTTATTCTTGATCACTATTAATAGCCGAGTCGATCTAGCGTTGGGTGTCTGTCCGGTTATATGCAAACTTGTTCCTCAGTTTAAAAGCTTTGCAGTTAGCCTTCTATATACTATCTTTGACGATTATATCATTTACGTAACTGCCATAGGAATGATCGGACGATTTTTCGAAAAAAAAGGTATACCTTTTTTAGTTTTCAACATATTTTCATCTTATTTGTATTATTCTAGAATTTCGGTTTTAATTTTATACAAAATTTGACGTTGTTTCTTAACAAAAATATATTTCGAATTTATCGAATTGCAATCTGTAAGGGAATACAAACTTCGGGGTGCCAAAGTTAGTTTCCTTTCTTCTTAGCTATGGTAATCTTACAAAAAATACATTTAAAAACTTTTTAAAACTGTAATAAGGATTAATAAAAAGGATTAATATTAGGTGGTCCAAAGCTACATGAATACAATATACCCTTCGATTCACGAGTACGGGATATCAAAAAAGCGGAAAAAATAAGCAAGAAGCAGCAGAAGAACGAAAGACCAAGAGAGATGGATGGATGGAGAAAAAGGTGTGTTGTGTAGGAAATGATACGGATACCAAACGAAATAAAGTCGGAAGAAGTCTTCAGCACAACAAAAACAATGTGGAGGGAAAAGCAGCAGGGAATCGGGGAGGTCTGGAGGGGCGGGGGGATAGAGCTGGAAGACAGCGTCAAAGTTTTCTCAGTTTTGTTATGGTTATTATTTCTTTTTCTTTACCTTTTCTCTCTCTTTCCCCGCCGGTTTGCGGTGGTAAAACTTTAACAACTTCTTAAGAGTTTGGGGAGGGGCTCCCTCGACCGCCCCGAAAATCAAGTTCCACGTTCCAGCCAGCCAGATCCAGATAGCACCGACCTCGCCCCCCAATCATATAAATATGACAATGACAGCGCACAAAAGGAGACATTTAAATGTGGCCAAAGTTAGTTGGAAAAGTGTTTCGAGCTGGGAAATGTGCCGTTAGTACAGTTTAAGTTCAATTAAAAGCAACGTCGCCATTTTGCCTCAACTTCAATTTCAATTACCGGAGATAGTCGGAGGGGCACTCGGCCTCTTCGTCTCGCTCCAGAAAGGCCCGTAAAAATGTGTCATGGCTGGCAGTTGAACTAAATTACCGCCGACCGAAGCTAACTCGTCACTCAGTTTTGTTCTAGTCGTTAATGCACAGAGAACAAGTGCTGGAAAATTACAAACTAAGAAGAAATTTGGAAATTAATGCCCTTGCCATTGTTTTCCTATCAAACAAGCAAGTTTAGATGCTTTACCAATATCCTTTTTTATATTTATCAACAAATTTAAGGTATATTGCTCACAATATTAAACCTATCTCCTGTTTGTGAATATTGGATTATTTTTCTCTCTGTGCACTCAATCACTCGACGTGTCGCACCACCTGATGATGAGTGGCTCGTCCGTAATTTGTTGGCTTCCTGCTTGCCGCCGCCTGCAACAAGCCGCTGCACATGCTGCACCGCTTGGTTACACCCAGCCCTTCACTCAGCCCTTCGTTTGGGTTCAATGCGCCACAGGCTCGGCTCCGAGACCCACATCACTCCCCGAGAACTCGTGATCATGCCCCTTTTCGGGGTGCCATCACACGAGCCAAAAGAAATTGATAAAGCAAATCCATCATTATTTTTTTTTTGGCAAATTAGGGTGCCACTCGGTGGCAGGCACCTGGTGGAAGCTCCGCTAATTACGCCGCCCACCCAGGCCACAGTTTGACCAAAGTTGAATGCCTCCATGAAGAGATGAAGCCGGGCACCACGCACGTGCCTCCCCGGATTTCCCACTATAACATCCGTGGATACTATATACTATATAGTATAGTGTGGCATGTATGCAAGCGGGTTGCGAAAATGGAGTTTTGTTTTATTTGGATTTTTCCCCGGTTTATTTAGTTTTGCTTTCCGACCGCCCATCCGCTGCTCTTTTGTAATCCGCACGTAAACCGTTTTACTTTTCCCAGACTTTTATGCGAATTTCATAGTTGGTTTGTTGTTTTTGCTGCTTTTACTTAATGCTTCGCACACGTCAACCTAAAAAAACAGAAAGAAAAAACTGAAAACTATGAAGAAAAGCAGAGTTACAGCAACGCCAAAAGGTCACACACCTCGATTTTGGCAGTACAGGTGGTATATTTTAGTTCAAATGATGCTTAAATACTGAAAAACTAAAGTATATCTTTTTTTAAAGGATCATTCTGCAGGATAAAGTCTGTTCTTTTGGTTAGCTTCCCTTTGAACTTGTTTTGATTTCGCCACCCAAGTCCCTGCCTTCAGTCCTTTCCATCCAGGATTGAAGACCAGTTCGGAACCGAACATTCTGCGCAGGTGCGACGCTCCCTGCTGCGTTTAACCCTCTGCGTGCGGCCCGCTTCAATTTCAATTTTGTAAATTGAGTTTACATTTCGATTTATTGACACGACCTGACTTCGATTGCGACTGGCCTGCGCCCTCTGCGTCCTGCTCCTTGCTCCCTGGGGCTCCTCCTTTGGCCGGTTTCTGCACTTTGACTGACATTTATTGCCATTTCTGTGTTGGCTTCGGTTTCCTGGCGCTTTTGCGATTTGTGCAATCGAAGCATGAACTCTGGTTCGCAAGCAAAAATGGCGGTCGAGACTTGGTTAAGGGAGGATTATGTAAAAAGGATTGAATTGGTTGAAATAACCAGTATATCAGGGGTGACTGACAATGTATGTACTTATTTTTAAAGCTGGTTATTTTGATGTCTCAAGATTATCATTTGAACTAAAACTAATGATCACTTTTGTAGGAAAAAGAACAAAAAACAAGAGGAAATTCCTAACTCCCGCTCAGAAGAAGGTGCCATTATTTTATGGTGACTATTTCCTGGTAAATCCCTGCATTATCTTTTTTTATTTTGAGCCAAACTCCGGCTGCAATTTGAGCAATTCCATTTAAATTCGGAATCCATCCAGAAATGTGAAATGTCATGCCATTTGAATGTGAAGTCAGGCAACCTGGCATGCAGTGGGACGTGTTGCAAACAAAAACCGAAGCCGAAGTGCACATGCAAACACACAAAATCCAATCCGGTGGATCGGAAAACTCTGCCTTTCGGATCTCTCAGTCTCTCAGTCCTGGTGAAAATTTTCCACTTGAGTTTTCTTGGGTTTTCCTTTTGTTTTGCTGCCCATTCATGCATGGCGAAGTCTTCTTCCGTTTTCTGCCCAAATGGGAAAACGAGAGAAAAGAGCGACATGTGTTTGAGATGTGAAGTAAAGTGAAGTCTGCCAGTGGTTGAAGATCTTGGCTGTGAAGTAGGGGTGAGGACGGGGCCGATGCAGAGGGTTTTTCTCTCCGAACATAATCTCAGTTTTCATTTTTCACCTGCCCAAAAGCGGACCCGCATCCACTTACCGCCGGGCACGGCTCAATCTCTTTGGTTTTCCTCGATTTTTCAACGATTTTCCTGCCTGCTGTTGCTGACGCTTTATCAGCAGCAATTTGTCTATTATCTGGTTTGGGCCAATTCTGTTGCTTTTCGGCGTTTTTTCCTTCTCTCCGTTGGGTAAATCCGCTCAAGCCTGATTAAGTGAATTATTATGCGTCTTTCTCTAGGTTTTCCTCCTGTCTCTCTCTCTGCGAACGCCGCTCTCCAGGGCTCTTTCCATTCGTCATGCATGTGTAGACACACAAGAAGCAGCCGCCACCGTCGACGCTTCATCGTCATCATCATCATCATCAACATTTTCATTCTCATCATCGGGAAAAGGCACCAGCAACAACAAATACCATCAAATATTGTTTATGTTTCCAACAAATCTCTCGCTCTCTTTCTAATCAGCCGAGCGAACGCTTGTTGCATTTGTACCTGCTTGACCCGTACTTGTTGTAGTTGCTGCATCTGTATCCGTATCTGTGCAACTGCAGCTGTATCTGTATCTGTTGCTCTTGATCCATTTCCATTTCTATGGATTTTGTGCGTGATGCTCATTACGGAATGGCTCTCTTCCCCCTTTGCATTTCGAGTACAGTGGAATCTGGTTAATAACTAACATTTAATGTAAGAAAAATTGAAGATATTAAACTTTGAAGCTGAAGGGAAACAAGAATAAACATTTTAAATGAATCTGAAAAGAATTATTAGGTAAAAAGCTCAAATTTCTAGAATTTTGACGTATCTTCTTCAAAGTAACCACTGTATCTTGGGGATGCATTAAATAGCATCTCTGTTTTCCAACTCTGCTGCCGCTTCATTGAGCTTCGGTTGGCTGCAGTCACGTCAGCAGCGGCGTAAAGATCTCGTGGATGGATACGGATCGGGGGTTCAAATTAATATAACGTTCTGATTCCCTGGAAATGCGAGTACGCGCTGGCAATTGACTGCGATGATGTGAAATAGATTATGGACTTCAATTTAATTGCGAAATTATGCCGCGCTGGAGATTGCATAATTATGCTGCCACTGGCCAGCGGCGGATTGTAATTTGCAGTTAACTTTGTTAATTGCGGAAGTGTTCTGGGATTACTTTAATGGTTAGGCAACTAAGTGTTATGTTAATATATTCAAAACGCAACGCTAGTAATAAATTAATAACATTATGGAGAGTTGCAATCGAATTTTTCACTCTAAACAAAATGTCATAGAATATCAACAAACAAAGCGAGTTGTTGTTGACTTCAAAAAGTATAACAATACTATACTTTTTGAAGTCAACAACAAATGAAACTCTCGTCATCAATAGATGCAATTTATTGCTCCAGATGCGCACAGTTAGGGAGCGACTAAAGTAAACAATCAATGGGCCAAGTTTATGGCGTAATTGGCCAAATAACTCCCACAATTTTATTGGGGCGCACAAATATTTTTTTCGGGCATCTGCCGCCGGTTGAATGCGGCTCATTAAGGCAATTTTCGTGCCCCAACTGAGTTTGTATTGCGGCTGGCATGCAGACACGTGAACTTCTCATTAAGATAAGCGCTTTTGGCTTCCTGAGTTCCCTTGGGGTTCCTCGGGGTTCCTTGTGGTTCCTTGGTGCTCCTTGTGGGGGTCCTCCCTTTGGACCCCATATAGATTCCCCGGCAAAATCAAAGTGCCCCGCCAATTGTCGCATGCAACGCGATGAACTGCATTTTGCAGGCAGAGTCTTGCAGAGCTCCTCCTTAGTCCTGGCACACGCCATCTGTCCGGGAACAGGACCAACTGCCAACAGACCTATCCCGCTTTGGTTCTGGTTCGCTACTTGGCCCCCTGCCGCTTTTTTGGTAATAAATTCCCAACATGCAAAGGCGAAGGCGAAGGCAAATGCAATAAAATAGCAACGGCTGCAAACATTTGCCATTTTCAAGTTACCCTAGATTCCTCAACTGCCGCTGCCACTGCCGCTTTTATTTGGCAACTTTCCAGCCGCATTTTTATGTGCTAATTTACTAGAACGACTTGCTGAAATAACCGTTGTAGCTGCTGCCGGCCAAGTTAACCAACTCGGCCTGTCCTGGGCCAACTCCTACAAGCCGACGCCTTGGGCACAAACAATTAAAACGACGACGCCGACGACGCTGGCCGATAAACAAGCCAAGATAAGTCAACGCCGCCACGACGACCACACAGGTTCCAGGTTCTCTGGGTTCTCCAGGTTCGAGGTTCCTGGCCCCTGTTACCACTTTGCAGCATATGCTACACATTTGGCCAGCAGTTTTGTATTTTTTCACGTCTCTGTGTGCTACCAATAAATTTCCGAAATACCTTCTCCTACCTGCCGAGCAATTTTTTCATTAGCGCGTTCAGCGTGGCGGAGCTCATTTCTAAGTAGCCATCAGTAAAGGAGAAAAAACGAGTACCTTTGTTAAAGGTACGGGGAGAGGAGTACTTGAAACAATTGGAAAATTTCAACAACTTTTTAGGGAACCGCCTTGAAAGACACTTATATCGTCGGCGAAAAGGGGTAGTTATCTTTGCTGGTTATCAACTAAAATTAAGCTTTTTGAAAAGATATTCAGGATAAAAAGCATATTTAACTTATTTTACAAAAAGTGATCATTTCTTAAGATCCATTATATCTTCACCGGCATTCGATATGTTTACTAAACAAATACTTCAACATTATCTTTCACTCTGCAATGTTTTTATTGTGGATATTCTTTAAGAGAATATCCCCGTCTTGGTCAGCTCGACAAAACTTTTGTAATCAACAAGATCGCTTGGCTCGTTCCGTTCTCTTCTCAAGAGATCTGTGGATCCAAGTGTATAAAACGAAGAATTCCAATGTGCAATGCTGCCCGAGTGGTTGTTGTTGCTGGACTTTTTAGAATTGCATTTTTATTGTCTGCCACTTTGTTGTGCTACCAATGTTGGTGAGTGGCTGCTGTTGCTGTTGGCCCGGCCTGCCCTGCCCGGCACTTCTTGTTCTTGTGCCTTTTGTTGTTGTATAAATAAACCATATGGTTAAAAGCGTAGCAGAATAATTCTACGAGATGTGCCAGCCTTTTTCTTACTTGGCTGCCCATCGTCATCGCTTCTTGTTTTTAGACTCTTTTTTGTTTTGTTCTGTAGCATTTGCTGGCGGTTCGGTTCGGTTTTCCTTGGTGACTTGGCTCTGGGCCTACCTTGCCACATTCCCTCTAACTGTGCGCTGTTTTGTGCGGTTGGTATGATGGAGTTCTGGTTGAGTGCGTTTGTAAATGTTTTATCAAAATGTCTTGTGCCGTCCACAATTCCCATCCAGCTCGTTCGCACTGTTGCCACCAGCTCTGGCTCTTTCCTGCTCCGTGTTACATTTGAACGTACCTCGCATCGCACGATCATTAACCGCAAAACATTATTGTGGCATGTTCGCTTGGTGGTTCTACCTCTGCTGCTGCTGTTGCTTCCTACACTTGCAGAAAATGTCAACGAAATTGGGTACTATACCTTCAATTTAAGGGGTTTGTTATACAGTAAACACACAGAACTAAAGAGTTATATAAGAGAACCTTTATGGTTTATATGAAGATATGTTTATATAAATCAAACTTGTCTTGGGTTATTTTTCCTGGTGTACGTGCCACCTTGTTTCACCTTTCCTTTTCCATTTGCCCTGCTCATTTTGTTGTTTGTTCAGCTTGGCTTGGCGATTCTCGGAATTGGGTCCGCAAAAATATGTTGCACAACGCCAAACGGTCAAAATTGCAGGGCCTTAATCTTCTTCTCCTGGTCGTTATGTTCCTGATGGTCCTCCTCCTCCTCCCCAGGGTTCTGGCGGTGCCCCTAAATCTTTCCCCTCCTCTCGGCTGGAATCTCTGTGACCTCTGCGATGGCGCCATTCGGGAGGTGGCACTGTCACAGCAGAGGCTATATCCACACTATGTGGATGCTGTTGCCAAGTCAACGATTTCCCAGACAGCCAGCAGACACAAAAAAGGGCAGCATCAATGAAAGCGACGCCGGCAAAAGCGCGCACACAGTGCTATTGATAGAGATACAGACACATCTGTAGATATATAGCTATAGATACGGCTATAGAGATGCATAGATACATCCGTGTGCCATCGGCGGCTCCCTCTGATTTCCTATTATTTCGTATTTTTTGTTTTTGTCTGTCGCTCTCTTAAATCGATCGATTTCATGCGCTGCGACAAGCCGTAAATCACACGCCAGACCGACCGCCTGGAGTATCCAGCAGATACATTGCGTATCTTTCGGTCTTCTCGCCTTTTCCGCGCTCCATTTCAATTCGATTTCACGGCGCTTTATTTACGCACTGCAAATCAAAGACGAACCAACTAATTACTGAATTAAAAGCCCATTAAACGTGTCCATAAACTTGAAGTTTCTTTGAGCCCACTGTGAAAATGCATCTTAATTGTTCGACGACCTGTAAATCACTTTGGAAAGTGTGTAGAACAGGATTAAATGGTCGATACTTGTGGGAAAAACAGAATTCAATTTAAGCATTAAAACAAAGAGTGTGAAGCTATAACTATAACTACATGTGTGTTGCTGTTTTATAAGTGCTTAATAAGGGCCTCATGGCCACCGATTAAATGGACAACTCCTCCAGATACTTTATTGCTTCGAAACTACCCACATGCAGTTGCAACCTGCAGATGCTCGACTTATCTCTCAGATGGGCCCATTTAAGCTCGCCACATTCCAGGAACCACATCGTTTAATGAACGAATGCTGCGAACGGGTGAATGTGAATGTGAATGTGAATGCCCAGAGAAGAGTATCATTAAAGGCGAACGTCCAGTCCAGGAGGAGAGCATTTAATCACAGGTCTCGCAGACCCGGCTTCGCTGGGATATGTTTCAATAAATTCCAGCAAATCAAAACATACAAAACATATTCCACTCTCCGAAGGGGAATCGAGGGGCTGACGGCGTATTTAGAGGGAACTGGGAACTGGGAACCAGGGAGATCCGAGAAGCTCGATCCAAGACCTGGGCGCACGCGTAATGGATAATGAATGCGCGAATGCCTCGCGGCGGCAGCCACATAAGTCAATGCAACCGCCGCTTCTTGTGGTCAGCGATCTGATTCTGATTCTTATTCCGATGCCGCTGGACGGATGGGTTGGCAGCCTTGCCCTTAGCACAAAGGAGCTTCAAGCACCAGCCAGAGGAGGTTGAACACAAAAAATACTCGTACTCCGATTTGGTTCATAAAGCAAAAAACTAAGACAGAAGGAATTACATGAATGAACGATTTAGCAAGACAAATAGCATTCGAAATACTCTTTTGGAAGTTTGTTTTTAGAAACTGAAATATCATAGCAAATGATTTAAAATAAATCAATGATTTAAAAGGTTTTAAAGATTTCCATTAAATAGCTTTAAATTACTATATATTCTATAGGTTTGAGTATTCGAATTTGTACTATATAGGTCATTACATACCCTTAAAAATAGTCATGAATTTCCCCATAGTTCAGCCTGTTGCTTGGTCCATAACAAATCTCTTCTAGATTTGTGGGTACTTTTTTTCGGGAGCAGGGCAACGATCAGAGTTGGTGGACTGAGAGGGGAATGAGATCCGGAGAGCAACAGCAACAGCCGCCAAACATTGGAAAACATCTGCTGTTTCCACTGCCAGTTGATGAACTCGATTCCACTCGCTCTCTCGCTCGCACAGCCTGCCGTCTCACTCACTCCCGCTTGGGTCGAGCATGGCTTCTCTCGTTCGCGCGTCCGTTGCGCCTGCGCACAAGTACACACGCCACTACAGCTACAACTACAACTGCAACTACAACTGCTGACATACAGTTGCGGTCAAGGAATTAGGAGTGATTTTATCTTATTATTGTGAGATCAAGAAATTTAGATTAAACATTAAATTATGTTACATTTTATAGGTAAATAATCAATTTATATATATATATTTATCTTTATTAAGAATTTTTAGAAGCATATTCTCACTCCTCCCATAGGATGTGTTTTAAACTATTAAAATTCAGCATAGACCAACTTATTTGAGGAAAATCTTTAGTGCAAATAGAGAACTCTAAATCTGTAAGCTGTTGACCTTTTATAAAAATAAAGATTTGTTTTAACTCTTTTAAAAAATACATCTTAGACCAAGTTTACTTAATAAAATTCGTACTGAGGAAAGACTAAATCTGTGAGCTGGTGACTTTTTGTAAATATATAAATTTTGGTATATCTTTTTATAATAAAAAAGCAGCTTAAACCAACTTAATTTCATAAAAACCATAAAGTGAGAACTCTAGATCTGCCAGCTGGTGACTTTTTATAAATATACAGATTTTTTTTTTTAATATTTTTAAAACAGAAAGTGCTTAATTCAGCCCATAGTACACATTAGTACACAGAACGACTGGCACTTCCACAGTGGGCCTCCTCCTTGTGCCCTCCTCGATCGCCTTCTTCTCGGTGCTCGTTGCTCTGCGCTCGGTTCTCCATTCTCCATTCTCCATTCTCGGTTCTCGGCCGTCTTCAATGTTTTTCCATTTATAATTCTCATGCCTCGCTGCAATGCATTTTCAGCCCTCTGCTGGTGCTCACTCTCGCTTACTCCCCTCGCTCTGTGTCTTTTTTAATTTGGTTCACAAAATACCTAGCGTTGTTGTTGAAATTCTTTGGCAATCGCTCCCTCGCTCCCTCGTTCCCTCGTTCCCCTGCCCCGCCTTTGTCTGGCAGTCGCTCGATTTTTGACAGGTGGTGGAGTTTTGTATTCAATTTCTTCTCCGGGCTCGGGCCTCCGTCTTGGAGCGACTTTTGCTCTTGGGTTCGTTTTCGTTTTCGGCTGCGGCTCCGAGCATGGGTACGGGCTTGAGTCTGGGTCTGGGTCTGGGTTTTTGGGCTCTCTGCTCAGCTTATTCTTATTTTTTTCGGAATGTATTTTTGCCTATTCATAAAAATGAAAATGAGTTGGGACAGCAGCAGGAGCAGGAGCAGGAGCACAAGGAGCAGACAAAAGGCGGCCAGACATATGGAGAGCTGGCTGCAAGGATGCTGGGGATGGGATGATGATGATGCTTCAGTTCAATGCACTTTATGAAATTAGTTTTTGTGTGGTACTAATTGGATTCTTCTTCTCCCTCTGCTTTATTCCAGGATGCGGACCTAGAGGAGGCTTCTCAGCGAGGAGGAACCGAGACCGGAACGTACAGAGCAGCCATGTCCCAGCAAGTGTTCTCGGCGCATCCAGCGCTGGCTGTGGAGCAGCTCCAGCAGGCGGCGGAGCAGGACCAGGAGCACAACACTAGCAGTAATCATCACCAGCAGCGATTGGCGGCGCAGAGCAGGCGGCACACCAAGGCCACACCCAATAAGTTTACCCTGAGTAGAAGTTGTGCCGGGGGAGGAGGAGTGGGAGCCTTAAGCAGAGTCCACCAGCAAGTCACACCTAGTTCATCCAATCCCGCCATCAGTCCGGAGTCCAGAAAACCCCTGCCCGCGCGAACCAACTATGCAGCGGTGGACGACGACGATGACATCGAGTGCGAGGACGTGGACGAGGTGAACTTTGGCCACCCGGACAGGGAGACGACAGCGGAGAAGGATGCAGCGATCCGGCAACCAACCAAAGACTGTGGCACCGACGAGACAGATCACGTGCAACAGCGCCACAAAAGCACGACGACGAGCAGGCACCACCAGGACGGAGGCGGTGGCGACCAGAGCGACCTGAGCAGCGTGATCAGCTCGCCCTCGGTCAGTACTGTATCCTCGCCCCTGTCAACGCCAACCAGGCTGCCCCAGCCGCTCCAGCAGCAGCACCAGCAGCAGCTCCATTGTTGCCAGAAATCGAGCGGCATTGGCGTCGGCCTCGGCGGCGGCGGCGGCGAGTCTCGGGCGAGAACATCTCCGCAACAATCCCAGCATCCGCACAGGCATCACCAGCAGCATCATCATCACCACCACCATCATCACCTCACGGCAGCGGGCTGTGCGGGGGAAGGTGGCTCCGGCTCCGGCTCTGGTGGCTCTGGATCATCGGCATCCTGCAAGGCCAAGAAGCTCGATCCGCGACTGAATCCTTCGCCCTATCGCCAGCTATTGCCCATCGCCCTGTGCCTGCTCTCGTTCGCGACCGTCTTTGCCACGTTAATTGTTTACATGGACACGACAGGTGAGTCCTTCTTCCACATAGCACATAGCAGGACACCCCCTATCCCATGCTTAAATTTGATATCTTTGGCATATGTCTCATCTGTTTTTTTTTTTTGTTTTCTGTGCTGGCTTCTCAAATACAGTTTTTTTCGAGCGGAGGCTTCTTCCACCGGATGTAGGCTGTGTTTGCCTTCCTTTTTGTCCTTAGGGCTTAGGTCCCTTCCCGGTAATGGGCACACTTTTGAGATTAGTTTACGCTTCATCTAAACTGGCCAGCGCTGTCTCCAGCGCATCTTTTGTCATAGATCGCTGTTGCTTTTCTTTATTTTTTGTGCTCTTAAATATGAGTGTGCCTTGTGGAGGTATTATTTTTTTTTTTTGTGTTTTGCCAATATCTTTTTGGCGTGGGCGTGTGTGCAGCGTTGTTGTCTGGCGCAGTGGCGCTTCCTGTCAGCGGCAGCAGATACAGCAACAGCAACAGCAACAGCACTTGGCAACAGGCAGTGTAGCAGCTGTCGCCGCTGTTTTGTGTTTGTGTTGCCACTGCCGTTGTCATTGCCCCAAAACGTTGCCACCGGACACGTGCTGCCCCATTCCCGAGCCACCAATTCAAAGACAGCCGCCTCAAACGTCACGGGAATATCTAATTGCCGTTTGTAAGAGCCATTCTTACCACCGTTTGAAGAGCCATTACGGCTAGTTAGAAGCTTAGCTAGAAGAGCGAAAAATGGTAGGTGTTTGCAGGTAACAAACTAGAAATTATTGAAAAGAATTCTCAAGCAGTTTGAAGGAAATTACTACATACCTTTGGTATAAGCTATCTAAAAAGATATATCATAAATAAATATTTACTATAGAATACAGGTTGAACTCCAAGTCTTCGATAACAAAAGCCAGCTATCTAAAGCTATCTTTACAGTGTTAATGATAAGAGTATATTCTACTGGAATTCCAGGCAAGAATCATAGACTTTCTGTACAGGCACAGCCTTGCCTTGATCTAGATCTAAATCTAGATCCCTTAGATGACTCAAGCTATATAGCTTAGTTAGCTTGACCATCTATCCCCATTATTTGCTGTCGGATGAGGCAATTTCTTTTAATTCGCTAAAATATTTTGTTTATTGCACAGAGCGACAATGTCGCCGAGACCAAGTTATTACATCCCACTGCCGAATGGAGGATGCCCGTTCTCGCAGCTTTTCTAGTACAGAAAGTAGAGATAAATTTGCTTAATTTGTATTGCCTTCTGCTGTTCGCTGCTGTTGTTGTGCCGCTCAATGAAAGCGGAAAGTATCTTACAAGCGAAATTGTTTTGCATATGATGTGAGCTCGTTGACGGATCGCAGCGGTGGCGCCGTCTACGTCGGCGTGTATTATTGGCTGACTCAGACACCGGAGTCCGGAGAGTGACTAAGGGCCAAGAGAGGTACTAAGCGTAAACACACCGACCAGACCAGACCCGAAAACAAAAAACAAATCAATGTCAGTCCATTGTTGTTGCAGCTGTAAAAATTCCACATCCACTTCTCCTAGGGAAACATTTTAAAATTCCACTCGGGTGTTGGCAATTTTCGCTTTGACGTTGACTGTCCTTTTCTTTCCTCCCGGGAGTCGCTTCCTTTTGCCTGAAGACTTCTTCCGTAACTTCCTATCCTTTTGTATTTCGTGTTTTTATGCAAATTATTTAGGGAATGGAAATTCAACAGCGTCATTCGACAGCTGATTGGGTGCAATTAATATATTGATATTGGTCAAAACTAATTGTATTGAATTTGATCAAAGACTTAACTGCAAATAATGTTTCTTTTGAAGTGTAGTTACTAATTTGTATCTTTAATACAACAAAAATGTAATTAAATTCGCTGCTTGACTCCTACCTTATAGATTTCTTGTTTCTCTTTTGAGTTTTATTGCCATAAAAATGGTTTAAAATCGAAATGATGATTGGCGCTGATTTCTGGCCATAAATTTGTCATTTCATGTGCTCGGTTGAGTGCCCGAAGGGGTTATATATCAACCTCTTATTGACTGTAATATCCGACTCTTTTGTTTTTTGTCGCCACGTTGCCTAGACGGCTCTTGGTTGGGTCTCGTTTTGATTCGATTCGAATGGGGCTCGAACTCTAAGAAGGTCCGATTCGAACATCTCTCGGCTGGAGCTGCCACTGGAGTTGGCAGTTGGCAGCTGTCAGTGGCCAGTTGGGCGTGTCAGTTGCCGGACAGCCCCACTTTTATGGCCCATTGATGGCTCTATTAGGTTTATACGAGCGAACGGATTCATAAACAAAAATAATCATAAATTAGGCATTCCTTCACATTATTCCGCCAACAAAGGAAAGGCATATAAATTGGACACGTTTCGTTTCGGGGGCACAAAGGTTGATGGTTGAGGTTGAGCTTGAGGTTGAGGTGAAGTCAAAATTTCTTCAAATCATGCACTTGACACAGAGCCAAAGGGAACCCAAAATGCGCTTATTAAAATGACAAATTTCTGGTCTGAATTTCGGTGTGGAATGTGTGTCGGCTACCTATTTCCTCCCGACCTGGCAAACCTCTGGCCATGACTCTCAAGATTCCAAATACCAAACTCCAAGTCTCACAATCATTTTGTGCTGGCCTACGCGGTTCCTGTTACAAATTCTATCGAGGCCAACGCCGATGCTGCGTTTCGTTTTCCATTTTCCATTTCTTTATTTTCTTTCATTTCTCATGACGATGATGATAATGATGATAGTGGCGGCGTTGATGGTGCCCCACAATCAAATCCCCCGGTTTGTTGTAACAGTCACGTTCCAGAGTTGATTGTTGCAATGACTGAAGCACTTCTGAGCCATATTCTCCAGGGAGAGATTCGGGTTAGGAAATTGCATTTGAAGTTTGGCGGCGTTTTGTAAACCGGAGGTTTAAGTAATTGCAGATGGGAAGATTTCTAGAATGTTATAATCCTTCCTATGGGAAAATTCAACTCTGAACAGGAAAGGGTAAAATTATAGAAAACTAGAAAGACATAATTAATAATAATTAAAAATGTTGCTTTAATTATACAGAATTAAATGCTTACTTAATTAGAATGCTTTTCCATAATTATATAGAATGAATATACATTTACCCAAGAATTATAACCTAAATTTTACTAGTCTTGTAGTTTAATGATTGAGTTTTTGGTCTTCTTAAACTAGTTTCCTTAATAGAGTTAAATGTTTAATTGCTGGTTGCTTTGTGTAACAATAAATCAATACCAATTGCCTTTCTTTCTTTTTGGCTTCCTCAAACCACCTTTGATACAGCGAGTTTGTTGAACTTTGATTTTACTACCACAGATTAGTTTTACGATTTTTAGCTACTTGCCAAATTGGTTTAAAAAGTCGTAAACTTTGAAAACGGGTTCCTATAAAAATAGTGTCTTAGCAGATTCCATAAATTTGGCTACCAAGCTTGTTGTGACATGCCTGACGACACGTGCCTAACCTCAATCACCCAATTCTGATTGATCCGCCCAATTCCTTGCGCCATTTTGTGTCATAATCCAAACATAGCCTACTTATCGACGCCCCGTGATTACTTAGTCATCGATTAGCTGGCTGTTCACTGTTTTTCGTTCACCTAACTGGTGACTGCTAAAGGGTGACTACTAACTGGTAACTACTGTTGCCATCCTCGCACGCCATGCCACGCCTTTTTTGGGTCGACTTGGGCCGCACTTTGCCTGTTGTTGTTATTTCAATGGGTGGAAGGGTGTGCAGGTGCAGTGTCATTAGCCTTACCTTTGACAGTATATCCAAAATCGTATTAACCCACATGTGGAATTAGTGCACACTTTAAGAAATTCATTTTATTACAAGTTAACTTATTGTTACATAAAAATCGTTTAAGAGAGAAGAATTAAGAAAGAAGTTTAAGTTTATGTATGCTTTCATCATCGGAGGTCTTAAGTAAACTTTGCTGCCGATAAGAATTTAAAATCTGCTGCTATATACTAGCGGGTTACAAAATTCTGACTTGGGAATTTCTAGTATATTATTCATATTTTAAATAGATTAGAAAATAATTGTTCTAAGCTTAACTAGTTCAATAAATAGAATTAAAAGTTAGGTAGTTAAAAAAAAGAAAATACACTTCTTTCAGTTCACTCAGTTTGTACATAAGTATCTCTATTTTATTTAATATTTTAATATTTGCAACACACGAACAATACCCAACTTTTCTCTCTCTGCATAATCACCATAATGATTGCATTTCGCATTGAACACGCCCCCCGAAAGGTCAAAGCATTAATCATGTTAAGACGGCATTATCTTCGCACTTGCGGTGATTACACGATGTCCTCGTCACTGTCGTCTGCTCCCCATTGGTGACAATTTGCAAATTGCAACTTTAATTGAAATTCACAACTTGAACTCCATTGCGCACAGCCATAGACACACACACACACACACAAAACACAACCAATAATGACTTAATTCCCGTTAAGCACGCAGCGAGCTTAGAGGGAGGTTTGTGCAGCAGGGAACCAAGCCCCTCCTCTATCGTCTGGCGGATTCTAAGCGGTTTTAATACTACTTTCAATTTACTCCTCTGGAAAAGTACACATAAACAAAAGCTGGAAATATTACTAACCTTTGAAACTATTTTACCTTCAGATAAGAATTTCTTTAATACAACATTATATATCAAAGTCTTTGCAGACTTCTAGGAAAATCTTCTTGTAGAAGACACTGCTCTATTCCAGGTTTCCACTTGAATAAACATGTATTCAGGTTTTCCTTTAGTTTTCTTTTAACCATTCCTGTTCATTTTCTCCATGTGCAGTGATAACCTCCCCTGACAGCCACCGGATGTCATTCAGAGCGCTCCTCCTCCTCCTCCTCCTCCTCCTGCTCCTCGCATAAATCCGCCCCCGCCGGTGATTCATAATTTTCGTGTGCTGTTGCAAACATTGTTGCATGGCTTGGCCCCCAGTGGAATCGGTGGAATATTGGTGGAGAAAATCCACCCCCGCAGCGACGTCGTCTGGACGGCGTGTCATGGTCGGTGTGTGTGCGGTGGTGCAGTATGGTTGGCTTGGTGGCTACGCTCGTGGCTGATCGTCAGCACGTCAAAAGCGCAGCGAGTGCTCAATTTGAAAAGCGAAGCTCAGATGGCATTATCACAGCATGCGCCATGACTGTATGCCACTTCATGGGCTCGTTTTCCTTGGGGTTTTCCCTTTTCGCTTAGTGTGTGCCACTCACCACCCGCATGTGGGTCTCGGGTTTTGCTTTTTGGTATTTGCAACCCTCCTTGTGGCAATTGCAATTGCGCCATTTCTTGCCGCGTCGTGTGTGTTCTTCTCTTTGGGAAAAATTGCCCGGCGATAAGGTTAATACTTGTACGAAAAGCAACCTCAAGTCGTGTGTGTGTGTGCCTGCTTTATCGGGATTTTGGCTGAAAGATATTTCAATCAGGGTTGATAAATGGTCGAGGAGCGTTTAACACATTAAAACAGGGTCATTTATTATGCCAAAGGTTTCTTGCCACATTGCCGAAGGGGTCATGTATTATTATGTTATGTTGAGTGCTCTGAAGCCATTAATCTTGCCATATAATTGAGGCACTTTTGAGAGCTCGAGTGCCTAAATTTATGGTCAACACCTTTTCTTATTTGGTTTATTACTAATTCGTATGATTTATCTGCTCAGAGGTTTATGAAAGTAGTTACTAAATAAATTATTAAGCTCTTAGTTGATCAATATATTAGATGATATGATATAATTTAGAATGATAAGGTTTAGAAGGCTAGAATTATGAAAGCTATCCTAGGTTTTCCTTAAATTTAAATTTAGAAATTCAATTATTATCAAAGATTACATGGCGGAAGCCAAAAATGCAACAACTAGACACTAGTTTTCCTTCATTTTCTGCTTTATTTATTATCTATTCTATTCTTCCACGTGTCCCAATTCTCCGCCCCCTTTTGAGTGCATTTCACACCTGATCACGTGATGCAAAAGTTTGCCCTGTATTGGCCTTTTTGCACTTCGCAGCAGTTAAATGGGCTTTGCAGGCAGGCAGGCAGGCAGGTGATTAAGATCCGACCCACTTAGATTAGGCCCCCTCACTCACACTCACCTCGGCGCTCATTTGCGAAATAAATCAGAGCCTTTGTGGCTCATTCTGTTGGCACATGCAAGACCTGGCCCAGTAGTACCAATAATGTGTAGGCACATTCGTGGTTATCAGCATGGAAACGGGCCATTTTGAATAGCGACAAACAGGCAATTACAAGCAAATCCGATTCGAAGCGAATGGAATCGTTGCACAAATCAATAACTGAACTAGCCGAGGAGGAAGTCCCCGGGTGGACACGCAACTCCAGATCCCGATATTACACAACAAGGGTAACATTGCCCGACGAGGACGAGGACAGCAACGTCGCAGTGCCCTCAAAAAACAAAAACATAACTAAACAAAAGCAAACAAACGGCAACGATAAAGTTTTTTGGTATTTTTATGGGACTACACTTAAATTAAAGAGTGCCTGAAATTTAAAAAGTCAAAATTTATGTATTAATTCCAAGGAAATTACATGTAAAAGTGTGCATATTTTTTAATCTTTATATACATTCTTAAAATTATCCGGGACTTATTAATCCCGCAATTTAATATCATATTACGTTTCAGTAAGTTATTAAATATTTTAACTTTAATTCATCTTAAAGTTTTAAACAATTTTTTGCGAGAAAGATCAAAGCTACTTAACTCATTTACGAATCACTATTGATTTGAAATTTCTTGCAGTCTTTTACAACATTTACAAGTAATTGAAAATGCATAAAAGTTGTGGGTTTTCCCATTTCTCTCTCTCTCTCTGGACTCTTTATATGTTGGCCTGCCTGTGGCCCAGCCTTTGTTGAATTATTGAATAGGGCGTATGCAATGGTCGGGGCGCGTTGGACTTGTGCTACCCCTGAGTAATCTGAATAAGAGGCCGCCTCGGGACGTTGGACGAGTTGGCAAAACGACTTAAAGTTTGCCGCCGCTTAACCGCAATTAAACGTTCCTTTTTTGGGTAATGTCTGCCGCCATTGAATATAATTTTCGGGCTCCAGCCGGAGCCCAGAGCCTTGAGCGCCTGCCCCTGTCATTTGTCTTGCCCACCCCGAAATTGAGCGAAAGGACGACGTAGGACGGAGGACGGAGGACGGAGGACGTGCGAGCCCTTGTGCAAATTAGAAATGTCAGCTTTTGACACCGAAATTGCTGCGCCCGAGGGCAGATTTAAGGCATTCCTTTCTTTCGCTTTTATTTTCATTTTCATTTTCATGTTGGGTTTATTTATCGGATTTACATGTGTTCGAATTTAACGGTTTAAGCGGCTTCATTGCACAGCTGTCGGAGGCACACGATCCGATCATTATGGCATGGATACCCTCGCAGAGGGTTCCATTTTGGGCTGGTGGGATTGCATGCTGGTAGACAAATGATAAAGTAATTCATTTAACTTCTAATCGGTGGATGTAATGCGAGACCCAAACATCAATCCGTTGCTATCAGATTTCCACAACTAATGGCTGCATAGATTTTCCAACCCAAGGCGCCACTTTCCCTGCTCTAAGATCGGCTCGCCGCGAGCGGGGGAAGTTGGGCGTTAATTAGTGCAGGTTTTCACTTGGCCACCAGCCGCCGTCTGGGAAACTAGAGAAAAATGTCTCCGTTCAGCTGAATTATAGTTGTTGTCTATAATGGCCGACAACTGTTTTTGCCGTGGCTTTCTGCCCACCAGTGGGTTGCTGTATATGCATTATAATAAACTTTATGGCCATTTTGCGGCCGAAACATAAAAGTTGTAGCTGGCTTTTTGCCTCGAAATTTGCATGGCACATTTGCGTTGAACGGACACAGAAATATAATAATAATAAAAAATAAAATACTTGAATATATATATATTCTTACGACTTGGTTTTGGGTGAGGCGGCGGCCATAACGTTGTGAATTTGTTTAACGAACCAGAGAGGTAGGAATAATGACGTATAAGTAGTCGGAATGGCAGATCGATTTGACGGGATGGATGCCACGCTTTAAGCCCACGATATCTTTTCTTATTTATTTACTCGTCTCGGGCTTATAATTTAAATTTGTGTGGATTTCAGGGGGAATTCAAGAAATGGTATTAATAATATTTCAAAGAAGAAAGTTTCAAGTTTGTGCACAAGTTTCCCTATTATTTGTTATTTTTTGTAACCTTTATGCTAAATTATAAACTAGTTGCTTTGGTTTTTGGTTCAATTTTTAAGGTTATTAAAGCCTTTATTGGACAAACTTTAACCCTTAACCCCTTAGAACTTCCGAAGAACTTGTTTTTTAATCAAACCTTGGCATTTGCCGAAACCCTTCCTTTTGGTCTTGAGTTGCCACAAGTACATTTGAGATATATTTTAATTTCTTTGGGCTTTTACGATTTGTTTCGCCGGAGGCCAGGTAAAACGAAACAAAAAGTGGAAATTGGCACAAGGAAAGTGTGAAAAGCAAATAAAACACAATGTGTCTGAAATGTGGCGACTAAAAAACAAAACTACGGCCAATCGTTGGCTTTTTGTTGCTAAGGTTTATGGACAGGTTGGGCCGGGTCGGCTCTGCCGTGAGTCAAGTGGTGACGGGGACGGAGACGGTGCCCGAGGGGAAACCGGGCTGAATGATGGGGCTTCGGAGGCAGGGAGGAGGAGGAGGAGGACACTCGTATGATGGGGTCATGTGCTAAATATCAAAGGCCGTGCGCTCATTATATTTTATGGGCCGGCTCAGAGCGGCCAAGAGCCGAAGCCCAATCCGATTCCGAGTCGACCGAGGTCGTAGTCGCTGCTGCTGCCAAGTGGCTGTTTCCACCGCTCGACCTTCCACGGGGTCTCCTGCTTCTCCCTTTTTACTCTTGTTTTCCCATTTCCACTTTCACCTGCAACAATTTATGCCAAACTGTCATGGCATTTTGCCCAAAATTTGGCTAAATACTTTATGGCCTTGACTTTAGTGCTCTTACTATTCGCAATGAAGGATAAATTAAAGTCAAATTGATAGTTATATCCCAATTAGTTATTTGTTTTAAATATGAAAAAGCGTTTTTGCTAATCTAACCAAGTGCAGCAGGTTGTTTAGGAAGCAGGAAAGTTCTTCGGTAAACTTTCCCACCGTTCTGAATTTTCAATATATTTCTCAATTGGATATTTAAAATTAGTGCTCTTAATTAGGATTTATAAAAATATATACAGCCTCGCAAAATGTTAAGCAATTGCAAAAAACCCTAGATACCCTGCCCAGCAGTTTCCTCCATTTGCAGTGCACCCAATTGCCAATGCAAATGTGGTCAATGCGCTCCAATTGGCAGCAGAGCGTGGCAGAGTTGGAGCCACACACGCCATGCTTCCAGTGGTGCAACAACTTTTAATTAAATCCAATTACCGCCACTACACCGACGCCCAACTAACTCATCTTTCGATTCTTCGCCTTTCCAGAGATCCGCCATCAACAGTTTCGGCTGAACATGTCGCGCGACTACGAGCTGTATGGGGTTGCGCAGGACGATCCTAGACTCATTGAATTCCTCCGCCAGATCCACATGGGCAAGTACCTGGGCAAGGCGTCGCCCAAGGTCGCCGCGGCGGCGGCAGCGGTGGGTGTTGGGCCGCCGCTATCCAACTCCCCCAAGCCGGCGGCCGGCAACAGCAGCGGCAGTGGAGCCGATCAGCTGGCCCACTATGTGGCCGATCTGGTTGGCGGGAAGATGAACGGCGCCGTGATCCAGTCGCTGAGCGGTCCACTGGCCCACCTGATCACGGCGCCCTGGCTGAGCGAGCACCTCGATTGGATGGGCGTGCTGGTGGAGCCGGAGCCTCGCTGGTACTTTACGTTGCGCAAGCAGAACGCCCAGCGAGCGCGCATGCAGGTGGTGCACGCCTGCGTCTCACCCAACACCTATCCCAAAGAGGTAAGTCCCACTACCCATCGGAGATGGGGAAGAAGAGTCCGATATATGGATAGATGGATAGTTTAAAGAGATTACATGTTAATATTCAAGATCAGTGACTAATTTATCCTTTACTTTATTCATAGATTACCATACACAACGAGGATGTGCGCATCAATAGTCTGCACGACGAGGAGACCTCGTGGTTCAACTCGCGCGTGAAATGCTTTCCGCTCTACACTATCATGCTGGCATGTGAGCGCACCGAATACGATCTGCTCAGTCTGGGCGTGCAGGGGCATGAGCTGGAGGTGAGTGGCCACCTGAACTCTGGTTGGGACTTTCGCTAATGTTTTTCGTTTGCAGATCTTGCAGACGCTGCCCTTCGACAAAGTCAAAATCGATGTGATATCGATACATTTGCTCGAGGATCACGAGGACGTGCACGACTACGTGCTGGACATCACCCGGTTCCTGGCGGGCAAGTCCTACAAGCTGCAGCGAAAGATCGGCCGCAACTACTTCTATCAGCGACTCAATGCCAGCGTCAGTCGCACGCGCAAGAAAGACATCCTCCTGCTGAAGACGCCATAGGCTCCACGTCCGCATCGAACGATCGAAGGATCCCCAGCACGACAACGTTAACTGTTAGCCACAAAAAGAGTTAAATTCGAGAGAAAGTCACTGAAGAGATCCATAATGAACTTGGCAACGAGAGAGATAGAGAGAGACACTGGCAGATGCTCTCGCAAACTGAACTCTATGTTATAATGATAATTATTACCATACATACGCTACACACTAACGATATCGTTTATAAATATATATAAATATACTGTGTACCGATTACGATATATATTGTACGAGTAGATTCATAGTTTTTGTAAAACTCAAATCTCTTATTTCCCACTATACCTTCTTCATGTTATTATTTCCATTTATTTTTTGTCCAAAATTGTTTTTTGTGCGTTTAGAGCATAACTATTGTGTTGAATACGAACACAGATTACTATTAACAAATATATGCATATATATATCGTATTATGATTTGCTATAAGCTATGCTAATTGAATGTTAGTCCATAAGAGAGCGCCCCCTTTCGATGTATAAATTAAATTGCAACCGGCGCGGCGAACGAGAAGTAATTGTAACTTCTCTGCTACTAGGCTTAGGTCAGCTATCCATCTCCTACAACTATACTATCCAACTATCTATACCTATGCAAGTTTATGTTATATCGAATGCTTTATCTAGTATCCAGTAAGTAGGCAAAGGCCTGACGTAAATTATTGTTTAAACTGGCGCCGAACGCATCACCCTAAATACGAAGCATATTTAAATTATATTAAATTATTGAACCAAACCAAGCACATCCATACACACACACACACAATCATTGTACACACACTAGCGCAAGCGAATAAATATATAGAAAACTCATTTGCAAAATCTGCTTTCAAACTCATCTCATATTCATAGTTACGACATAAGCGAATAAATTAGAGAACAGCCACAAGCAGCAGTTAAATCGAAGGAATCAAAACTAGTGAGCAGTCAGGAGGAGAAGCAACTAAAAGATAAAGCAAGAGATTAAAGAAATTCCCAAATATACACCCCCACACGTACACTCATGCACATTTTATATGTACTAGTGAATAAACAAATTAATAAATAAATGTAGCGCAACGAATAACTAAATGTAAAACCAATCGTATTTCAATTACATTTTAGTAATTATTATGATGTATTATTATTTTTATGTGCACACACACACACACACCTAGACTCGAATCGGTGACAGTTGTTGTTGCGAACTCGTCACACCTCGCCCCTCCACCACTCACACCACTTGCAGCCAGCCACAGATATTGAGAGCCGCGTAGAGAATCAGTGCCTTCGACTTAGACTTGAATTGTAAACCAAAAGCTAAGCATTACGAATCATACGAAATTATTGTAAATAGAGAGCCTTGAGCAGCAACCGTCACTAAGCCGAACATACATTTATTGTTACCATTTTGCCGTCTGTTAAACTTGCCTTACCGATGATGTTGACGATGGACAGGAGGTCCTTGCTCGAACTCAAATCCGTCACAAGTACACAGAACTACAGAAACTCTAACCAACACATCACCCTAGTGGATAAGCTACAGTGCTAATGTTTGTTTTTTAAGCATAATTCTAATTACCTAGCTTGTATCTTGTGTAAATTAGCGTTTAACCAAATTTTAAGTAGGCTATTTTGATAACTCTCTGACTTGGCCACACACTCATACACATCCCACATTGCATCACGCCCCCACACACACACCAAGCACACAGGCTAACTCATGCTAAGCTCGAAATCGGACTAGTAATTGTATTTACAGCGAGCGTAAAATAAGAAATCGAAAATTTATAGTTAATAAACAAAAAATAAAGAATCAAAAACAGATATTGAAAACTTCTCGACTTTGTTTGATCATTTTCATACCTTAACAAGAACCACATATATCTATGGCGTAAATCCAAATTGTGTTTATCTTATGAAATTGACTTGAAAACTGTTGCAACACACAGTGACACGAGTGCATATTCTAAACTCTAACTGAGAACTACTTATGTATGGAAATTTTGAATGCAACTTTGCCCCAACTTATTATAGTTAGATACTCGCTAACAAATTGAAAAGAAAAGGCCTGCAACTATATTAACGAATAACAACTATGAATACCAACAAAATTTACACACTCAAGAAATGAAATAAATAAAGATTTACATGAAATGTACAAGTTAATAATGTCTTTTTCTTAATAATATAGGTAGTAACGGGGTTCTATGTAGAATTTTTTTTATACCACGCTCAATACCATATCGAAAAAATAGTTAAGTTTTATTCCTGCATTGACACTCGACAAAACCGCATTTAACTTTAATTTAATTTAACTGATATTAGCGTATGATTACATTAAAATTCAAATTTATTATTTTATTAAAATGAATATTACAATATCACCCATAAATAGCAATATTATAATACCTATACCAGCTTTTAAATATCTATATGGTATCAATACTGCGATATTTTCTGCCATTTTTTGATTACAATTACAATTTTATTACGTATGAATTTATATGACCATTTCTAAAAATGTATTCAATGGTTTAGTGCTTAAGGGGGTTTTTTATTTACTTTGTTTTATACCTTGTAGGGTAGATAAATAAAAACTTAACCCTTGATGGGTATTATAATTTTAGCCAGAAACTTGTGAAGGTCACTTAAATGATTATCATTATATTCTTGATCAGTATTTATAGCCGAGTCAATCTAGCCATCTCAGGCAGAAAAAAAGTCACAAATTTTGTATCATTTTTTAAGTTACCAAAATGGTAAATGGTTTTAAATTTTAAATTGTGTATTAACATATTCAAATGCGAACTAGCTTAAAATAGTTATGATCGATATACGATTATATCCTATTATTTATTTGCAAACTTTATGGGTATATAAACTTCGGTTACCCGAAGTTAGTTTTAAAGAATTGTTAATACCGCCATTAATATATTGTATGTATATGACTTAAAATTATTATAATTGTTTTTGAGATGCCTTTTAATTAATTTTATTAAATGTAATGATTCAATGTGAGGGCAACTCTGATGTATGAACTTTTAGTTTAATCCTAAGATAAATATATTAAAATTTATAAATTGTCTGTTTGTTACTTCCTTTATAATTTTTAAAGTGTTGTTAAAAGCAATTCTAAATGGAATTTACATAACTTCATGGAATCCTTTCATAAGACTCAAAAGCCGCAAAGTATGCAGCGCGTTATTGCTGCACTTTTTCATTGCCTACACTCCTGCTTGGCATACAAAATGGCTTCCCGTCCTCTGAATAATAATGGCGTATTTTTCAGAGCGCCGGATGCCAATGGCAACCTGTTGCAAGCACTAGACCCTAGCCGCAGCCCCCCCCCTCCTCCTTCTGCTGCTTCTTGCGCAAAGTCAAAGTGCAAAGCTCAACGTTTAGTGAGTGTGTGCTTAGCCTTCCGCCTGTGACACTGCGTAATCCCAGCTCTCGGGCGGAAGCAGAACTCATTAAAGCGGCATTAGCATGCAGCTCGCCTGGGAGGACGGGTGATCAAATTAATTCGCTTCGCCAACTGCGACGCCTAGGCATGTGCACGGTCATTGCCTAGGTCTCGCGAAGAAAGAGATAGAGAGACAGAGACAGAGGGGGATAGAGAGAGTGGGCTGTGGGAGTTCCTCTTCCAGTGCATCGGCATTCACCGCCACCTGGAAGCGGACACTCCGGGGCGGAGCAGTGCCGCCAACGTCGGCAACAGGCTGTTGCGGAGCAGCTTTTCCGCCTTTTCCGCACGAGAATCCGGCGCAGGCGCCGCTCTGACACACTAACACAGAGGCAACGGACAGGCGCAGTGGGGCCGCGCAACTCACAACAATGAAGCTGCGGCGGGCGGCGGGCGGCGGGCGGCGGGCGGCGGAGTGAGTCCTCGGCTCTGGCCACGAAAGTGAAAGCTGCGACTTTCAAACTGTTGCGCCCAGGCTCGGAATTTGGAGCAAAATCAATAGCCATAAAGTTTGGCCAGCGCAAACAGCTGTCAACCTACGTCAAAAGGGCCGCAGGAGTGGGGCACAGCGACTCCTCGACTCCTCGTTGTTGTTGCTCGCGGGCAGCTTTCGGTAGGGATTAGCATCGACTCCGGATATATATTTTTTGTTTGCTTAGTTTCCCGTCGATATACCCTGTAAAGTGGAGTTGGTAGAAGAACTCGTACTCGGATTGTCAATATTCTAGGCAGCCGGGTAACAGTGTCTGATATCTCTGACAATTTCACATGTAAAGTACCAACTAAGAAGCTCAAACCACAATGGCGCTCAATAGAATAGTGCTTAGAATAGTATTATGTATTTTATATTATAAATTAATCCATAACTTTCTTAGTTTTTCTCTTATTGACACCTGTAGTTTTAATCATAATAATAATGATCAAGATAATAAATCAAATAATAATTTAATATATTATAAATAAATTAAACAATAAATAATCATACGATTCAGTTTTAAAAAATAAAAATTAAAAAAACTAACGTAAAAATTATTTACATTGGATTTGAATTGAACCAAATTAAGGATTGATTGGTACTATTAAGTAACATACAAGTGAATTTAAAAATAATACTTTTTCACATAAATTGCTTATAAAAGTGTAAAATAAAATATTTTAGGCCAAAATTTCATTGCAAATCTTCCTAATTTGTTACAAAATGACTTTAATATTATACCTTTCCGCACAATATTAATTTATTTAAAATCTACAGCGACTTCTATATATAATGTTGAATTATTAAATACACTAAAACAAAATGAAATAAATTCTTTCCTATCCTTCAACATATCATTTAACAATAACTATATAAAAATGTTGAATTTTTTAAAGCAATTTTTTAAGATTTAAAGAAAGAATGTGTTTTAATAATCAAATTAAAATGTATCACAATATAGATTGGGGATTAGATGTCATCTCTCCATTTTTGATGGCTTTAATTTCGTCCGCATCTGTAGACGGGCGAAAGCATGGTCGGAAAAGCTTTGCGGAGCTTTATGTTAATAGTGCGTGTGCCTAACCTACACCCTCGCACACAAACACACTCACACACACACACACTTGTCCGTGGGCCGTAAGCGAAATGCGTAGGAATTTCGGCTGCCTCTTTTGTTGTGTGAGCCTCGGCGGCGGCTACGTGTGAGTGCGTCTGTGTCTGTGTAAGAGCCGACCGCGAGGCAAAGCTGCCGAGGAACGGCGAGGAACGCCTCAGTAGGACAGGCAGTCCTTCGGCTGACGGTCAACGCGAAAAGCCACAAAAGAGCAGTAGCAGCAGCAGCAGGGATTTGGGTATCCACTTTGGCACCAACGAAACAAAAAACATACAGAAACACACAATCAAAAACCAAAAAGTAAGGCATTAGTTATTGCTATTCAATTAAATTACATATTTGTCGCAGCAAATATGGCGTCGGAAAGCTCGTGTGTGTTTTTTATTTACGCGACTGAGGCTGAAAGCGAAATGAAAATTTGACACTGAACTTCATCAAGTGTGTGTGTGCGGGTGTGCGGGTGTGCGAGTGTGCGGGTGTGCGAGTGTGTCTGCGTATTGTGCGAGGAACAAAAGCAGTTAGCTCAAGTGACAAGACAGCCCAGAAGTATGCTACGCAAAATGTCAGCCAGCCATATGCTGGCAATGTCGCTGCTCTGTTGTTGCCCCGTTTCCCGCTGGCTTTCCCCCGACTGGCTTTTCCGCCCACTTCCCAACCTTTGCTAGCTGCTCTCTTGGCTATTTCTGCTTTTCGTGTTTTGTGCACGCGCCCACAATTAACACAAGAGTGAAAACAAGGCCTACGAAACTAAAAACAAGGCATCTTCCGGGGACCAGAGAGGCTCCTGTCCGCGTCCGTGTCCCTGTCCCCGTCCCTGTCCCTAGCTATTGCGTAGTTGGCTTGTCTCCCGCACAGGCGTGGGCTAAACGATGTTCACCATTTTTTCCGTAGAGAAACATGTTGAAACATGTGGGCCAGGCCAGGCAATATCAACAGCGAGGCGGCAATTAGACGCCAGTTGGCCACAAATAATCGTACGTCATCGGTGAGCCTGCGAACACCTGCAAACACAACACCCACACACTGGGAGGCCAGCACCTACACACTCGCACGTAGCCGGTGCTCTTGGAAGCTCTCTGTCACTCGCTCGCTCGCTCGCTCTCTCTGGCTCCCGCTCTTGGCCAACTCTCATTTTAACGTCTTCGAGGCACAGCGGGCTCTGGCTTTCGGTTTCGGCTTCGCCTCTGGCTTCAGGCTGCTGTCGTCAGTCGCTGACGTTGTTTGCGTCAAAAAGAAGTGCTGCCAGCGACGCGAATGGGGCTATATACCCAGCCACATACTTTGTACATAGCGAATTAATCAAAATTTCTACGATCTAGGAGCAACCACAATCAACGGGAACAACAAAAGCGGCAGCAGGAACGGCAATAGGAGCAACAATAAGTGAGGGCGACTGGCGGCAAACTGGAAACGAAAGCAGAGCATTATTACCCTTAAACATCCCACAGCAATTTGCATGTCTTCGTTCGTTTGCGCTGAATATGAAATAAACAAATACATGAGCCACGCCATAAATGTCAAACTGAGGTAAGTCCCCATGCATCCTTCTATATTTAGTGAGCTGTGTGCGTGTGTGTGTGTGCCTTTGTTTAGTGTTTGTTAAAGCAGTCAGAGCTGGCTAAGTGATTTGACCTTTTGGCAACAGGTGTGAGCTTGCCCCCGAGCCGCCCTCGAAAGTAGGCAATGCAACGGCAAGGAAGGCGGCAATTAATGGCGCGTGTTCCTCCTTAATTGCGAAACTGCCTTCAAGGGCTATGCTAAATATTTAATTAAATGCCATTCTCATCCTGGGACAACCGATGGGGAAACGCGTTTAGTGTGAGCCCTTGCATTCCGCGGGGAAACGTAGGAAATGATGACGTGGGTGTCTCAGAAACTTAATCGATTTAGTAATACATAAAAGTCGTTCGTAGTTGATGGCTGTTAAAGGGACATTTAAATATTCATGGGACATACATGTTGCTTTGGGGGTTCTACAGAAATTACTACAGGCTTAAAATCTCTCAAAAATATTAAGAACAATGTAAATTGAGTTTTTATTTCGATTCACCAACTTGTAAAAAACAAATGATTTCGTAGTGATTTCTGTTGCCTAACCGATACTGATATTATATATACACTATATACAGATAAATTATGTTTTGCAGCGTTATAAAGTATTCAAAATGCTTAATATATCAACTAGCTGAAAGATTTTTTCCTTTCATATGTTCTTAGATATAGTTATAATTTATTTTGTATCATATTCCTACTTCTAGAAACTTTTAACATAACATAAGTTAAACACGTTTGTGTTTGGAGATATCATTATTGACAGCTTATTAAAAAAATTCTAGTTAATGATAAAGTCCGAAATTTTTGTTGTACTCCACTTTGATAAAAAGCAATTTCCAAATTGTAAAAAGTGTTTTTTTTTAGCAACAAACTATATCCAATAATTATATACCCAGACTTTCCAGACTCGAGGTCAAGTCGGCTTCGATTTATAAAAAATCAAAGACACGACTTTAGCAAAATTTATTTAAATATAAATTGAGCTTTTAACTTAATCAAAAGAACCCTTCTATTATAAATTTATGAAAATTCTGACAAGGATATATTTTAATAGTTCGAGTTCGTAACGTTGTGTAATGGACCGATAGATATAGAGACCCATGTAGGGATTACCATCCTCGATAGCGTATTAATGACGGGAAAATATAAAGAACCCATAAATGGGATTAGCAAGCAGCACCCTTGATATAGAGGCAGCTTTATCGCAGGTTATGGCCGTGCAATCCCTTTACGACTCTGCTTGTCCGGGGACAACTTGTTGTTCGCCCGCCCGGCCTGTTCTCAGGCTGCAGGACATGTGACTCAACGCGATTGTGTTTCGAGCACGGATGTCAACTGCGGTTGCCATGGTCGTCATTCTCCGAAGGGAACTCGAAGGGCCCACGGGCTCATTCATCAATGACGACCTGCTGGGCGTGGGCTTTGTGTCGGCTTCAGTGCGACTGATTGAATGCTGTTGACATTACTGTCCCGAAGCATATGCGACTGGAGCAGGAGCAGGAGCAGGAGCAGGTCCGAAACAGGATGAGGCTGAGGCCACATAGCCACAAGTGCGTTAAATTTAGCCCGGGCCGGACTTTGGCTATAAATGTCGCACAATGGCTCCCGGTTTGATTAAGAGTTGCGTAAACAACCGGAAGCGGTGGAGGCTGGAGAGAATCGGGGGGTGACACTAAAAATGAAACGAAAATATTTTCGCGTAAACATAAACAAGTCGGCATATAAAAAAGAAATTCATAATTTCGAGCGCACATAAAGCGCAGAGATACAAATGCCGGCGATGGCGCATCCTGAAAGACGGCCACTTTAGTTTTAATACTAAACCAACACAGTTTCCGGCAGAAGCAGGGCCAGAAGGATCCGGGAGCCGTAACAGTTAAACACGCATGAATATAACATCATATTTTGATGGCCTGTAAAAACAAAGTCTAGGCAATTGCGCAAATATTTTGGAGCGGGCCTGACCGGGCAAACAAGCAAACAAGTTTCCGTTCTGTTGGCATAACAAAGATTGATGGCGGCTGAAAGTGAATTAAATTTGCTTTAACTTGGCCCAGAATATTAAATTTGCCCCAGAGAGGGGCAAAGAGAGCGAGCGAGTGGAAGTTCCTGGGCCTGCATTTAAAATTAAAATTGATTTCAGACCTTTTAAGTTTAAATATCAATGTATTTTAAGTTTCTGCAAAGGTCACGCATTAAATATTAAGTCAAGAGGAGTTTAAGCGAATAAACAGAATATAATTCTAATTTAAATCGTAATGTAACATGCATATTTTAAAGGATAATAGGCTTTAAATAACCTTCTTCTCTTAGGATAATTGTACAAGTTAACGCCTTAGTTTAAAGCTACTCCCTACATGCTTAAATTCGTACATTAAATTTAATTTCGAATTTCCATTCAAACTCTGAATACTGGCTGGTTTGAATAGAATAGAGAATTATACCCTCATCAACTTTGTGCTCATTGCGAATAATAAGTTGAAAGTATATGGAGGAACTTAATCAGCTTTAGGAATCTATTTATATCCCCTTTAATTGCTAATGAGCCCCACCTGGGCCCCGGGGAGGCTGATCAAAAGAAAACGCAGATTAGCTCTACCTTTTTGCGTATACGTAATATAAACATATTACCGCAGCATCGTTTAATTAGCTGCTCCGTTCCGACCTTGTCTTGTGTAATCATTCACCGCAACGGCAAGCCAGTGCAGTGGCAACCGGGCTCGTGTTAACCCCCGATAACCTGACCTCATCCATTCTGTGTTTGCGGGATTATTAATGAAAGGAATGGGGCTTCGGATTGGCAACAGCTGTCGGGGCAATAGCTGAATGCAATTAATTTTAAACTGAACAAATATTAATCACAATTCCGTGCTGGAGCCACTGGAGCACATCGCCCCAGTTAGGCGATATCCTTGCCAAGGCAAACACATCCATGACATCAGAGGGCGGGGATGCGGGGCCACGAGGACAATGGCGTCATATGGACAAATGTCTGTATTACAAACCCCAGACTGCGTCGTCTGCGACAATGGCAATCCATTTACTTAATGAGATCGCCAGCATTTTGGTGACATTGAAAACGAGTTTATTAGGGTTAACCCATGACCCCCCCCCTCCACCTCGGAGGGTGCAGCGTCCCGTATTTTCCGTGGGGCAGGAGTTCCATGTAACTAATGCCTAAGTGAGCCAAGTTCATTCATAAAAGGCGCTGCGTCAGGCAACAGCCGAAAATGGCTGGAACGCGCCAGGGGCGGAGTGAAGGCAGTGGGAAAAATCAATGGTGGCAGCCCTGGTCACACACCCACCGCGCTATAAATAGCACACTAAATGCGAGCACAGATATCAAGTTATAAAGATTTCGACACAATTTCGGTGGGGCGTTGCGGCTGGTCGGGAGCTGAGCTCCAAAACTGACTTGGCACTTTGTTAAACAGACGGAAAGTAGCCCACACACATAAAATGGAAAGCGTCTTCAAACGAAAATGAAAGCAAATTTTCGGCAACCACAGTTGCTCCTGCCTACAGGATAAAAGAAGTCAACATTTTAATGGAAATTTTGGCAAAGATCAAGGACAACCACTAAAGATTTAGGCTCTGGATTTTCCATTTGGTATTTATTTCAATGGATTTATAATTTGTACTGTGTTTAACATAGAAAATTATTTACAACTTATCAACACACATAAGTAATTGTTTAAAGCTCTAAAGCAAATTCATCAAAAATAATTAATAATTTTAAAAAGTTATTAGTTTCTTAAAATTTATTTATTTTTATTAAGGTAGCAAGATCGTTTTAAACGAACTATTCTCAGGAGCATTACTTAAAATATTGATAACGAAGATATCATTATACAATAATACACTTATCACTTACCAATAAATACAAAATTGGGGAAAACTTAAAGGAAAATTTGTTAAATCAACCTCACTGAGAATACAAATATATTCCACACTCTAGACTCTAGATTATATACGTATTTTTATGAAATTTTGGACATACTTAATAGTTAAAACAATATTAAGTAAGACACACCTTTTAGCTGAAAGTTTGTATTTAAATTTAAAGGCAGTTACTAAATCTCCAGGGTGAAATTTGAGCTAAGGAACCTCCACTGTACAGAACGTAGGGATGAGCGAATCACGTTGAGCTTTCGCGCTGTTGCTATTTTTGGCTGTTGAGCGCAGCAGGAGGACGTGCAAGCGAGACAGAAGCTTCGCGATTGCTCCTGCTCTGCCCCTGCCCCTGCTCCTCCGCATCCTTTGCCCCTCGTCCCACTCGGGCCCTTCGTTCGTAGGTACCGCCTTCGCGGAAAGCTCATTGCGTGCGCGGAAAAGCTTTGCGTGGGCGACATCGCAGGCAGCGCTGCGAACGCAACAGGAGGAGGAGCAGCTGCAGAAGCAGCAGTCGAGCAGCAGCTGGCGAAGCAACAGCAAAAGCCCAGCGCGCCGAGCTTTCCGCCACTTCCCCAGGCCAGCGTCGGCGTTGCGGTTCCAGTGCCTGGAACGGCGGCAACTGGAAGCGCTCCTCGAGCGCCACTCGGCAGCCGTCGGCTCCGCTCGGGCGCTGTTGCCGTGCGCTACCTGATGCTCGACGGGAGCTGCCAGTCCGCCCGGCCGTCAGTTCAACCTGGGGAGCGTAGCGCAGCGAACGCTGGGCAAGTGTTGAGCGGTTAAATAAGAAAAGTGCCCGCCTACAACAAGTAGGCGGAAGTCCCAGCCAGTGTTCTGCGCCAGCTACTTCGTCGTCCGAAGACCGAGTGCACCACCCCCTCCGCCGTCCGAGGAGAGCTCCTCCTGCCATCGCCAGCCGTCCTGGCCTCCTGTTCTGCTCCCGATAAGCGTGTAAGCCTAACATATGGCACCCAGCGTCGATGCCAGCCGTCGGCACTTCTTGTGGTGAGTCCCGCGAGATTCCCAGCAATGGGATGGTGAATCCTTTCAAGCTAAATGCAATTCCAAATAGCAATAAATTAATTAATTCATAATTTTCCACATTTTAAATATAAAAAACAAAAGCTAACTTGTCTATTGTTTACTATCAAATATCGAGATAGTTTTGAAATTTAATTTAAAATTATTCTTTTGGACTTGTCATAAAAAACTATATTTCCATGTAAGTGTGCATGGCGTATACTTAATATTCTGCGTATACTTTATATTTGTCATGACAACACTTAAGAGCAAAAGATTTATTATCTAATGAATATTATTTAAAAATAAAGACCCAATCATCGGGCGATTACTTATTGATTCTAAACCAATTTTTTTTACTTAATAACACAAATATTTAACTTAAATATTTAACAAGCAATTTGTTTAATGAGATGAATTACTAAGCTTACAAACTTGATTAATCAATTTTGGTATTTGCATTTTACTAAATAAAAAATCTATTAGATAAATAAAATTGTCTCACTTTAATATATTAAAAAAATACGATTTTATCAGTTTAATTGTGTAATACAAAATTTAAATTATATATACTTGTAAAAGCTACATAAAATTAAAATCTCTTATTATTATTATTATTATTATTATATATTTTTAAATCGAATTATAAAAACAACATAATAAAAGAGAGATATTCTATGAAAAGATAAATTATAATATATATAAATACATATAAAGAAAATTTACATATTTCACATTTAAATTTTGAGGTAATTCTTTGAATCAAGGTACATTCTCATAATTGAATTTACATTTTATGGGCATAATTTGCAAGAATTTAACCAAAATATACGATGACAGGGGACATATGCCGTGGCTTAATGCAATTTAATGTCAAATTGATATTGATAAGCCATAATACCAACGGGGCCAACTAAACGGAAATTAGTTGGAAATTTGGCGTTTTCGAGGTATCAAAGGCCATAGGTGCCAAAGTTGAGATGCCCGAAAAACTAGACTATGAAATGTCACTATCAATTAAGGGATAACCAGTAATTGTACTCTTTTCTCGTGTGATTTAACTAAAAATGAACACACAGGTATAGGATTTCAATTATAAAATGTAAATGAATCACATTTATTTTCATGACAATTCCTGTCGAATCATTGGCAATTGGCAAATTATTATGAAATTGTTCAATGAAATGGAAGGCCATTTTCCATATCAGGTGTCACAGAGGCTACACAAAAAGTCACTTAATTAGGGAAATATATAAGTTATCAAAGTGGAAAAGCCTATTATCAGTTTCCCGTTAAATATATAGTTTCTTGTGAAAGGGTTGATATCCGCACACGACCGGGGAAAATGTGTATTTGATAGCAACGGAAACTGCAGCGATACGGATTTCACAGGGCTCCGAGTGCGAACTGCGCAATTTGTTTTTCCTCAAATTGACTCCCTGCCTGCCTGCCTGCCTCGCTGCCTCGCTGCCCCACCCCCAATCGTGCACTTTAACAATATTATCAGTTCCCTGGAAATGCTGTGCAACGTGTGCTGGCTGGTTCATTATCCATGGCCTTCGCCATGCTTTCACCAGCTGCATTTATTAAGCGCCATCTGAATAAAATAGTGCACATAAATTCCATCCAGCGGAAGTGCTCATGAGCTGCGAGATTCTCTCCCGCATGCAGGGCGCTCCCAGAAGGCAGAAAGCAGAAAGCAAAGTTTCCCCAGGAACATAATCAGCTTTGGCAGTCTCCTTACCAAATAGGGTTCCAAGGGGTTCCTGCACTCTGCCATGGCCAAATTCCATGAAAATTCCCTTGGCAGCTTATAATTGCTGTGATGCAGTAATGGGGGACCAAAAAGGTTCGCAGGGCGACTGTGGAATGCGAAAAGTTTTCGGGTTTAAATGAAAAACAATTTGCCAAAGGAAAAGCAATTTGCTTTACATGGCAAGGAGGACGATAAAGCTTGTAAAACAACCTATCTGATGTACCTGACTCGCAAAAGAATACTTGCAATTGTTTAGATACGCACAAGCAGCAATTAAATAAAAATTTACATATTTGTTGTAAAACAATCGTAAGGTGAAACTGGAAATTTATGTGTGATATACAGCACTCACAGAATTATAAGGGTGAAAACGTAATGGTAGGGTAATAAAACAAGAAATGTTTCCAAATTACGCATATAGGAGTTTTCATTGAAATTTCAAATAAAACTTCGTTATTTGTACAACTATAATTAATTAAAGAAAGCGAAATGAATGACGGCACAATGGCAATCTCGAAGGATTTGTCCCCGAGTCCTGTTACAATCATTGTGTTCGTTTCGGCCGTAAGTCATAATTGAAACCACTTAGCTGAATAATTCCTCGCTGATTCCCCTAACTCGACCAAATTGTTGAATTATCCAGGCCCTTCGCTTTCATAATTGTCCTGCCACTCTCAGCTGGAACCAGGTCCTTGGCACCACCCTCGCCATATTCCACACCCACTTTAAATTGCCGAATCCAGCTGGAGAGTTTATCTAATTGCTTTTGGTATTGTTAGTGGGATGGATGTAGGATGTAGGATGCAGGGTCCTTTGAAGAGGCGGCGGAAATCCCTTCTCACGCTGGGCTGGCCAAAGAGGAATTATGAATTGTGTATTTTGCGGATGGCGAATTGTACACATTGTGCGCGGGCGGAAACGAAGTCAGGATGAAAGCGATTTGTTATCCTTTAGCTCGTGCGGGGGCATCAATTACACAAAGGCCGGGAAACTGGAGCCTGTCGAGCCCTTAAATCACCTGCCAGGAAGCGCCTTTCTCTGCCTCCTCGGCCGGGCCCAGGTGCTCGATATTCACAATAATAGAACCCCAAGGAGTCCCAAAGAGCTCTAAAGTGCAGGACAGGCAAACACACCTGTACGGTCCGATCCGTACGAGAAGGAGCCCCTTGAATCCCAGCCAGGGCAAACACGCGTCAAATCAAATGGCAAAAAGCCATTGCCAACACTTCAAGCCCCACCGAAAAGGGGCTGAGGGGTCGAAGCAGCATTCGACATTTAACCCGACAGATGGAAATGGATACGGAAAAGCCAGCTGGGGAGCGGAGCAGCGGCAGGGGCAGGCACACGCTGCCACATCATCGGCGTCATGATTAGCTCAGCAGTATATACAGCGCGTTGCCGGCTCCCAAAGTGATGAACTGTGCCAGTGGGAGCCACTGAGGCGTGCTCGCAGTGCGGAGTAACCCCAGGAATCCCGGTCCTAAGCCCCGGTCCAAACTGGTTCTCATGCTCAGACGCACACGGACGGGCACGGACAGGCGGAAGACAATGCTAAAGACAAATCTTGCAGATTTTGGTCAAGAAATGCGCAACGAAATGTGAAACCCAAATCAACTTGAAAGTGAATGAAAAACCACGAAAAGGAAAACTTTTCAGGCGGCAGGCGGTAGGCCAAACGTTGGCCGCAAAACCAAAGGAAAAGTTCATCAGAGCGAAGGCCAGAAGCGGATACCAACATCGTTTTATGCCTAAGAAAAAATCTTGTAAAACCAGAAGGAGCAGAAGGTGGCATTCAGATTGTGGCCAGTCTGTTATCCTGCACGGTGAAAAACTAGCTTTAAGAGATGAATTTAAATTTACCAATATTCATGAAAGTTTTTAGATGCGATATTTCATAGAGAAATATAAAATTTGGAAAAATATATAATCTCTCAGCATTAAAAAATGATTTAATCGGAATCATTGTCTTGTATTTTACCGTGTAGCTCAAAAAGCTATTTTAAAGAGAAAGTATTTCCTCTCCGTAGTTGCTGAACCCTAGACTTAAGTGAAGCTATTAAGCATTTTACAACTTTCGAATTCGTAGCCGGATTTTCCGGGATTCCGGCCATAACAAGAGTGGTGCTGGTCAACACACAGGAGGTAAACCGGCCAAAGTACTTTAAAGTACCATTGCGATAGGAGGAGCTCGAATTGCACAGATGTCGAAGTGTCCTAGTCTGTCGAGTGATTTGTATTTCGGCGGCGTCTTCAATTTCGCTGATTAAAGAGGCAAACCAACTTAATCAATTTCCGGCGAAAGTTCTAGGGGAAGGATCTGCGCTCCTAGAAGTCCCACCAATCCCCAAAAACTTTCCACTCAAGCCGACACGCGCAAGCATTTTCCAGGCAGCAGGCATACAAAGTTTCCATTTCCACTCCTTCTGGGCGAAGTGCGAAAAGGGAAAGCGAATGGGGAACGGCGAAAAGCGAGCCACACGGACTGCTGAGCGCCCACAATGCAAAACTAAAGCCTTTTTTACGGCTGCTGACGACAGCTGCAAATTAAATAAAATTAAACCCCACAGTTGGAGCCGGCAATTTATTAGCTAGCTTTGGCCTCTCCTCCGTCCTGGCCCAGGGAACTGTCAAGCCATTTTAATTGAGTGAATACCCACGGAACAGGGCTTATGAATCCCTGTCATCCGCCGGCAGGAAGACCTGTCGTCTCCGTCAGCAGCAAGGTAAAAATGCAATCATGGCGTTGTCAAAAAACTTGCCAAGAAAAGGGAGCACATAAAACTGCACAGGATGGAGTACGCAGGACACTGTGCAACCACGCAGCTGAGACTAAGTGAAGAATAAACAAAAGTGCAGCGTCAGCGGGACAAAGGGAGAGGCGATTAAATTTTAGCCCACAAAAGAAAATGGCAAAGAATGACAACAGTACCTGAAGGGAAAATTGGCAACTCTGCCGGCTGATGGAAACGCAAATAGAAAGGAAATAGCCCAGGGGAGGCTTCAATGAGAAATGAGTTTTATATGTTTTTTGACCTTCTTCTGGGAAACTTTCTCTGCAACACAAATGAGTAGAAGTTTAAATAGAGTTCAGATCGCATGTGCAACGCCTGTAGTTTGATAAAACTGTCAAAGGAATAATTAAATATCTGTCAATAAGCAGGAAATGTAAAGCTCACCATGGGAAATTTCCTCTCAGCAACAGGAAATGCGTCCCCTTTCCTCCAAAACTCTGCTGTTTATAATAAAAATACAAAAGATTCAACTGGTTATGGTATATTAATATGACAATTGTATTTTACATACGATATATTTCGTTTTCCGGAAATTGTCTAGCTTGTAAAACAAGCTGGAACTCTTCCTGGCACTAACAGCTACAAGTCCTTCATTCCTTTGTCCAAGTGATGAACGCAATGAAAGCCGAATAAAGCTATAAAAAACCGTAAGAGAAACGGCTATAAAAGAAAACCGTAGAGGAAATGTACATGTTGTAACAAGCATGGCAAATATCCGCTTACCGGAAGTGTACTGGCGGTTAAATTGAGCTTTGTCCGCCTTTTTCGGTTAACAATAGAAATAAAACTAATGCAGTTGACAATGGGGTGCACTCAATCATGACCTTTGATTTTTTTCCAGTTCGGGTATCCATATAAATAACAAGATTTTTAAAGACACTTTTCGGAAAAGTTTATTGAAATTTCTCATCAATTTAGCAAGTTTGTTTGGTTGTATTTTATAAAAAAGAAACGTATGAAATCTCTCTTTACAAAACAGAAATTAGGTGTTTTATTTTCAAATATTTCAAGGTTGTCGTGAGGTTGAAGTTTCAAATTCAAATGGTGCATTCGTGCATTTTAAATTTGTTTGCGAGAGCTGGTTCGTTCGGGTTTAGCCCATGGTTAGGTCCATAATGGCGTTGACTACATCTTGGCCGTTCTGCAGCAGCGCCTTTACGGCCTTTTTGCGGGAACAGGCGGCCTGCATCTGCACCAGTTCGATGTCCTTCTCATCCAGTTGCTTGGCGGCAGCCTCGTCCACACCGTCGCCATCGTCGTCGTCGACCGCAGCGGGTGCAGCGGCCACGGTGGCTGCTGCTTTGCGTGCCCCTTTCTTCTTCGAGGCTTCCACTTCCCGATAGAGCTCGGCAGCCTCAGTGGTGGCCTTGTTGGCCAGGTCTTCGACTAGTACCTTACCGAAGACAATGACCGTGTTGGTAGGGGTCATGAAAACATCCGGGTCTTCGATGATTAAAATGATGTTCTTGGTTTTCTTCATGGTCACCCGTAAGACACCTTCGATCGGCTTAAGGTCCAGCTTCATGAGGAGGCGACGCGCCTTCTTTTCGCCACGAGAGTACCTCGGGCTGTCACCCGAGGAATTGAGGCCCATCTTATCAGACAGTTGGGAAGCCTTGGATGAGTTGGGTTTAGCCAGATCCGGGGCCGCGCCGTCGCTGTCCGTAGCCTTATCGGAGCCGCTGGAGTCGCGCTCTCTGTCCGAATTCTGCACTTCCGAATTCGGCTTGAGGACCAGACTATTGGGCAGCTTATCGGCCAGCTTTATTAGCTTCTTGAGGTTCTTACGGTAGGCGGGGGTCATCTCGGGGTTGCTGCCACTTGCACCGCCCTCGGCCACGGCCCCTGCTCCCTCGTTTTCCTCGGCGATCTTCTTTTGCTTCGCGCCGTTACTAACGTTGCCAGCCATTTTTGCGGCCTTCTTCGACTTTTGCTTCTTCTTCATCGCTTCTCTTGGTTGGCAATTAGGAAAAATATAAACGTGAGATTTGAGCACACACAGAAGATTTGTGAATAATTTTCGGGGACCAGAGAGCTCTCGCGTGAACCGCTTCGTTGGCCGAGCAGGAAAAGAAAGAGAGAGAAAGATACTTCCGGTGCTTTAACAGGGCTGTTATCGAAACGTGCTTTGGGCTAGGACCTTTCTGCACGTTCAATCAGAAAAGTTATCAGGGCTGCAGAATAAAAGTGCAGCTAAGTCAAAAGAGGTATTCATCCCTGAAATATAAAATAAAATTGCTAGTGGATAAAAATTTATGTTTCGGGTATTTTCTATAAAAAAACATGCTTAAACTACTGACAAATTCAGCAATATTATTATTAATTGTAAATAATTAATTAAATACTAGTTATTTATTTCGTTATAAATCATTATTGTTATCGCAGAATTTTAATTTCCGTAATTCCTGCATATATTAGTGTTGATTTTTTTGGCAAGTTCTTCTTTTTAACAATTTAACTAATATATCTAAAGGCTTGTAATATCACAGTCAATCAGCTTACGAGTATCTATTATAATTCAAACGCGTAAAACTACAGCATTTTTATTGTACTTGGGGAGAACATATTTTTCAATTTTGCAACGGCTTCTGATTTTTCCATTTTCTAAGAAAATGTTCTCTTCATGCCCCTGAGCTCTTTCCAAGCAATTGAACTTTTTCCCAGCTGCTGCTGCTGCTGCTGCAATAAACAACATAAATTTCAGCTCTCGGAAAGTTCATAATGCAAAGAGTGGGCTACTTAAAGTCAAAGGCTGAACAAATTGCTTTGCCGTTTGCAAAATACAACAGTTACACTGGATCAGGTGATGTTTTATTTTGGTAAAAATAATCGATAGCATGTAACAATTCTTTAATTCTCCAAGCCGTGGTATGTATGTAGGAATCGGTTGTATGTACGAATTGGATGTATTTACGAATCAATGTCAGTACGAATAAAGTCATCATAAAGCATCAGGGACAGGAACCAGATGCTTCATCCCTGGTGATAACTAGACGTTAGAAAATAGCTTCTTTAGATTCGGGAAAACGAAAATTGCGTCTGCCAGTAAAATTTGCACTTTACTGCAGAACTATAAAAGTTTTCCAACAGCGCCACAACTTCAATTCAATTCAATTGAAATTGATGATTGGAAATCCATACTGAAGACGTGCAGGTCGTCGTCGCAGAAACTCAGTGGCTCTGGCTTGCTTTCCGGGAAACTATTTGAATGTGCAAACAAGTCGCGTGTCGCCTCGGAAAAGCCATGCAAATGGCGGGACCCGGAACAATGCACAGAAGTCAAGTGGGGAGCGGGGCAGCAAATGTTCATCTGGAGCTGCAGCAGCGGCGTTTCCTCCATTTTAATTGCAGCTGTGGTCGCGGTTTGTCGGCGGTAACAGTGGAGGCGCCGCACAAACACGATTCGCCGTGAAGCACAGGGTGTTTCCTGTGGTTTCCTCTGCGGCGTTTTGGCTCCGGATTTCCCAGGGTTCAGCTTATGTTCCAATGTTTGTGGATTGTATGTATTGCTGTTAACTATATTAAAAAAGTGCCACGCCCATTTAGCGCGTCCTCGCTTTGACTCGATCCGGAAATTGCATTTACTTCGGATTGCTCTTCTTTTGGTAAGAGATATTCACTCTGGCTGGCTCATCCATTGGTGTTTTTATTCATATCGCGATAGTATCGAATAACAGAATAACAGTACAACGTGATCACTGATCAGTGATAAAGCAGTGATCAAGTTTGTTCTGGTAAATGTAGTTTTATGTTTGAGCAGATCGCTTCTGTGTCAGCTATAATATATAGTAGTCTGAAAATGATATAATATACATAGTTGCATATGTATTCAGTTTTAATATTTACAACGATAAAATTAACTTTCAGACTCCAAAACTTTGTACCAGGTATCCCGTAGCCGATGTCATTGTCTATAACTTTTTTTTACTTCCTTCGCTCTGTCCTGTGTCATGATGCGTTTTTAATTGCTCGGTTCTTTTAATTAAGGTGCGAGCAAAAAAGGACACACCGCCGCCTGCAATTATTAAACTTTATCGCCAGGTCAACGCCTAATTGAGTTGCATAAATTATTCAAGCGGCAGCCAAGTGGCAGGAGCTGGGGCGGAAGGAAGAGCAGGAGGCCAAGGATGATGCAGGCGGCCATGCGGCCACCGCAAGGACTTCTTCTGGCCTGTCACCTTAATTGAATTCGAGAGGCCAACTAATCAGATATTCCCTTTCGGCCAGCCATGAATTCGCATCGGGTTCGCCAGAGCTCAGCTCGGCTTTTAACTTTTCGGTCGATTCGTCTCGATTCAATGTGTTACGGTTCAGTTGAGTTTTGCCCAGGGACGGCGCTGGGGTCGGTGGGATGGGAAAACTTTTTGGCTGGCCTGGCACGTTCGTCCCATGATTAATTATCCCGGCCCATATGCTGCGGTGTCATCTGGGCCCGTCCAAGTTATTGGGGCTTAGTTTCAGCTTTGTAGTTCAGTTGTTGCTACGGCCTGTGCATGAAAAATGAACCCATCCCAGTGTAAGGAGCCCGAGGAGACATCGCTAAGAAGCGGGTTCTAGGCTCTCTAGGCTCTACCGGCGCTGGAGCACACAAAGTCCATTAGATCCTGCTGCCCTGTCTGGCTGGGGGCACGAATCTGAAACACATTAATCATGCAAGTTTCGAGGAATGATTGAAATCATATTACCATGTCCCAGACATGTTACAACTAAAGATGCTTCTGTAATTGAGATGTTAGCCAAGACATTTGCACTACGCCCAGGAGCAGCTGCTATTGTAAATATCTCTTGTTCGGCTAATGAATTTATTTATTGATTTTATTACTACACACATAACAGACAAAGTTTATGAAACTAGTTTAATTCGAAATGCCAAGGAGTATTCCTTTCATTTACTATGAATTTGCAATCCCATAATTGACTTATGGCAAAGATTTCCAGGGATTTTCTAATTGATTGATTCCACTTTGTTTGGGAAATTAGTTTAATGACGGCCAAGCTTACAGTTTTCCACGACGTCGTCCATTACGAACCGAACATATGTCCTTCCCGCATTTGTTTGCAGTTGACAGGTTATTTTATTTGGTATCTTGTTTATATTGCTTCCATTTCACTCGATAATTTGACGTTTCTTCTTCGGGGACCCTAATCCGCCACATCTTTGCGGTGTTGCGTTGATGAGCTGGAATCCCATTTCGTGGGCGGTTCCGTCGCAGCCCCCGGGATGAAATGAAGTTGGCAGCCACAGCCACCCCCATCCGAAATGTGTCAACCTTGAGCGAGGCTGACGCGCTTATCGCCAAATGACCCAGACAGGATCCAGGATCCAGGACCCAGAGCCAACCCCGTCCACCTGCCCGTCACCGCCATCGTCACGGCGGCGGGGCAGCGAAGCGGCAAGGAAAATCAATTTCCCTTTGCTGGAGACGCTGGCTGTGGGCAAACCGAGGCCTGACATTTATTACCATATAAAGAGCGAGAAATACTCTCGCTCAGGATTCGGCAGCCGGCAGAGTCACCGGGGGCTAAGCGAGTCCGCACAAAGGAGCAGCAACTAAAAAACAGGAAACTGCAGCGCGACAAATGGGCACGAACAACAAAGATTCCAGCTCCATCCCTGCTCCGGGGAGGTGCTGTGTGCCGCATTGTGCGGATTGTGTGAAAATATGAAATATGGAAATGCCGGAAAGCGAAAAGTTGTCCCTGGCACAATAAAATGCAATTTCTCTCAAGAGGCAAACGGGGCTTGGAAGGCGGCGCCCCCGAATATACATTGCTAATTTCCGGTAACAACAATAAGGAGCCACCACTTGGAGCTGGAGGGCCATGTTATTAGGCGAGTGCCTGCATAAATTTGTGAAAGAGATTTTCGTGGAGATACGACCGGGGAGAAAATACGAAAAGAAAACTAATTGAAAAGGCGAATAGAATTAATTATTAAAAATAGCAGGTTTACAAGCTAAAGCGCACTTTAAATGCCTAAAATGGTGTAATCAAATTAGCATGTTTTGTAATATAAAATGAATTTTTAATTCGTTAAGCCTAAAAGGGCTAAATTCTTAATTGTGTGTGGGATATACACATACGAATGGTCTGATATGATGATTTTTTTGAAGATGTTGTAAACTTAAAGTTGAAATTTCGATATTATCGAAGGATATTAAAGGATTTTTATTTAATTTATTTATATTAATTTTTCATTCAGAATTAAGAATTATTAAACATAATAATATCAATTTAAATTGTACAGTACCAATTTGTCAACCATAATTATCGTTAACCATTTGAAAATATAATTGCTTAAAAATAGATATATTTTTACAAAAATGTTTGTTTGTCAAGTACGAAATAGGTACATGGTATCTTAGAAATTATTTATTTATTGCAGGATTATTGGAAAATATAAATGAACCCATATAAATCTAATAATATTATAAAACTTTCGATGACAAAAATAGGCAATTCGCTGTTAATTATTATTAATATGTAATATTTATTCAAATTTAATTGTATGTAATGCTTAACCCAACTCCGCTTATCATTTCAGGTGTGCCGATTATCATGGCAAGCAATGTACAACAACAGCAGCAACATCCATGCACCACAAGTGAAGAGCCGAAGCACCAGAGAGCACGACGATCGGAAAAGGACCTGGATCCAGCAGCAGCGGGAGCATGCCAGCAGTCCCGAGCTAAGCTGCGAACCCACCACTTCCACCAGCACCACCATCAGCAGCCTCCGCTAGCGGAGAAGGAGCCGGGTCCGCCCAAGGTACAGCCGCGCCAGCACGAGCTACTGCACCACCAGCGCAAGTTGCCATCGGCGCTGCCCGCCCGCGGCCGCCTACTGACCAGCGAGGGCGCCCGGAACCGCGAGGTGCGTGGCTGCGGGTCTGGCGGAGGCGGCGGACTGCTATGCTGCACCCTGGACGCGCTGAACAGGCCGGCCAAGCTGCTGCAAATTGGGTTCCTTCTGCTGATCCTCCTGCTCGTCACACATGGAGATCCTGTGCAAGCGGAGGGCAATGTTGGTGAGTGTTAAATTGTAATATGAATTGTAGATTTTCCATTTTTGTGCATAAAAAAGCAAGTTATAATACTTAGTTATTAAAAACTTAACATAAACATATATTTAACATAAACAAGAAGGGTAACTAAAATCGAGAAGTCGGAGTTTATATGCTCTTTCTATTTGCAATCGAATTATAGGATCGATTTGGAAATCGATCATAACTCAGCTTAAAATAATCGCATTTCTTGAATCGATATTTATCGAGATTAAAGTTTAAAAGTCTCATGACTAAGACAAAAATTAAATAATTTTAATTCGGAAAACTTTCCTATGTTAGATTTTTCGTTAGTTCATTCATTATTCATTAATTTATAAAATTATTCCTGTGACTTCTTCACAGCGTTATAACCTTCTGACGAAAATTATAAAACCATGCAAGGGTATAAATATACCACAGTTAATTAAGATTATTAACTGGCAACAATGAGAGGGAATGTAGGCTTTTATTAATTGCTTTTAAAAATATGTATGTACTTTGAATCCGATAGGGATGTATGGTGTTATTAATCTCTGGTATCTTTCGATTTCCCTGGGCACCCGGCACTCGCAACGTGTGTTGTAAGCTTTTTTTTGGTTTGTGGCGAAAACATAAACCAGATTAATTAAAACTTTGACGCACACAAAACACAGCGCACGCAGCGGAGCAACATGGCCCTTAACTTCTGTCCCCGGACTACGGGATTGTCATGGTCCGGGGCTGGGTAAATATGTTTTTAACTAGTTTAGCCCCACACCAGGGCCTAATCCAATTGGCCAGAGTCAGGAACATGGACTGCAACTGCATCCAGGTACATAAGCCGCATAGAAAATGGCCTCTACGGCCGGAACCGGGCCGAGAGCAGGCTAAACGAGTTACACTTGTGAAACAAAATTACCATGTGCAACAGGCTCCGATGTGGCGGACCATATTTTGGGGCAGTCACTGACTGAGGAAATCGTGAGGGGCACAGGTATTGATTTTGGCAGCCAGGAACTTGATTCGGAAGGAGTGTAAATGTTCTCAGGTGGAAGGAAGGCTTTTCCGGAAGTGTTAGCCAAACTTTAGAAAGTTTTAGCCAAATCTAATTGAATTTCATTGTGAACTGCGAGAATCCATTAAATTCACGTAGCTTTAAGGATATAAAGTAAGTTTATTAAAGCTAAATCTAACAATGATTTGAAAAATATATACCACAAATGAGAATGCTTTTCTATGTTCACTTTCCGATCATTCGCAAATTTCCATTGTGCAGTGAAAATCCATTAAATATTGATAGATTTTTATTAAGGAATGAATATATTAATTTTTCAATATTTTTCGCCACTAGTTCACTATGTTTTCAGTTAAATATTCATTCTGACAAACTTTTGTTCAGTCTGCTTAAATATTTCAAATGCGTATGCACATTCAATCAAAAAGCATTTTACTGCTCATTAATATTTAAAATGTATTCACAGCAAGAGGTGTGTGTTTGTTTGTTGACGGGAAACCAAATGTCAAACTTTAATATTTGTCAATTTCCATCTCCGCTGAATTATTGAAATTCTCGAAAATTTAGTGGTGTTTTATTATAATAAATTATACAGCTCATAAATTCCCTTAATGCTCCATTTCCGATTGATGCAATTGCCAGACATTCATTAAATCGTCCCGCTCCGAGTAATCTTGGCTAATTCAAGGGACTTCACGTTTTCGTAATTATTTTATCCAAGCATAAATTACCCACCGCAAGCTGTCAGTTTCTTTCCCGCTCAACTCAAGTCGTGCTTGGTCTAACCGTTTTCCAGCTTATCATATTCATCTCCCTAAGTTCCTTACGTATTCATGGCCGTGCCAGGGATGGGCAGGACATGGGGTGGGCGGAGCTCCGGCGCAGAATTCACAGCTCATATCCTGGCTGCGAGGCTTCCCTGCTGCCATGACAACAACTAGTTGATGCTGCCTTTACTGCTGCTGTTGCCACAGTAATGCCTTTGTTGCTGCTGCTCCTGCGGATGGCGGGGATGCTGCCCGGGTTGGCCATGCAAATTTGCAGCTTTCGGTGCATGCACGTCAGCAATCAGCCCACATGCAAAGTTAACCAGGGGAGCTGGAGCTGCATACATACATTTATGCACAGGCTTGCGCAAGAATCAACAGGAGCTGGGTCCTGGGATTTATTGATTGCTGATGCTGGCCCTGCTCCTGCTGCTGCTGCTGCTGCTCCCGCGCCCTCACCTCCTGCAGGTGGCCAGGCCCTTGTTCAGACACAGAGATACACAAGCAGATAAATGTCCTGGCTGTGCAGTCGTCTGCTCCGCACAACGGGCGGCATTGTTGGCGACCGTGTCACATGTCTGTATGTATAAATTAGCAGCCAGGCGACGGGCAACAGCCAACAGGCAACAGTCAACAACCGACATAATCATTAGCAGCAGCAGCTGATGCCGTAGCCGCTCATGCTGCTGCTCCTTGGTTGCAAATATTTCATGGTGGCGCCTCCCATCCCGCAACTTTTGATGGCTGCACAATAAAATTTAATTAACAGGAGCAGCTGCAACAGCAGGAGAAGCAGCAGCAGCAGCAGACGGAGGAGTGACTGTGTCAGCCGAGCTGCTGTGGGATTCGCACATGACAGCCCCTCGAGAGCTCCCTGTTGCATGCAACAGTCTAACACATCGACCTTTGTCAGCCAACGATGCGTGCTGGGTGGGGATCATCAGCACCACACAGAAAAATGGCAAAAACAACTTCATTAAAATGATGACAGCAGTCGAAGGAGGAGGAGCTGCTATGTGCGTCCTGCTGCATTTATTCATTTCATTTGAAAAACAAATATTTGCACTCATTTTGAAAGCCTTTTTGCAACGCCAGATAGTTTTCATATTTCCCGCAGAGCGCCCTCTCTTTGCATTTAATGAAATTCAGTTCAATCTCCCGGCCAAAGCCAAAGCCAAATCCATGCCATCCGGTCCTCCCGTTGCCCATTGCCCGTTGCCCGCTGGCCGGTTCCCACTTCCGTGGAATCGGAATTGGATTTTACATTTTCGCGCATTTTCACATTTTCAAATCAGATCCGAATGCATTATTAATTAGTTGCCTGTTGGAGCGTCGGACAGGCATTGAAAACTTTTTAACTAGATGCAGTCGCTCAGCTAATGCAATTTCCATGTAAAGGCCTGCGCGCTCTTGCTAGTTATTGCGTATACGCCGTGGTGCTTTTATTTTCGGCCAAAACGGCATGCGGCGAATCGTGGCTGCCGCTTTACATCATGCTCTGCGGTTGATTTGGCCCGCAAACCACAATTGTTCAAAGCTATATGGATGCAAATATATGTACTATTAGTTGGGGTTTTCGTTGTTGGTCCTCGCTTTCAGGGGCTCCAATGTTTCCTGCGAACTCCGATGGGAATTTGAAAAGAGCTCCGAGTAAATTGCTTTTAATTTCCAATTCTGGGTAAATTATTGGTTGGCAAATTGGACGCCAATTTGGGGAAATAGCAGTTCTGTGTAAGAGCACAAACTCTAAAGCTTGGGAGCTTAAATTTAAAGCCGAATGTTTCGTCACCTTTTTGTTTTGTCAAAGTTTGCTCCGAACATCACTTGGTGAAAAGTTCGGTGAAACAAAAACATGACTGGGGATATTTTTTGGGCAGGTTGAAATACCAATGCATTTTCCTTCACCTGGGCTTCACCTGGAAAAACTCCTGCCCCCTGACCCGAGGCGTTTCTCTACACCTGTTCTCTCCGCAAATATTTCGTTGATCTCTTCGCCATCCGCTTTTAACTGGAGCAAGGTTCTCCAGGCCCGATTTTTTTGCCTCTTTCCACTGGCAAATAACTTTGCACATGGGCGAAATTCATAAAGGATGGATGACTGCGTCGAGTGGTGGAAGCTATCCCGTAGATAGCCCGTGTGCGGAGGGTGGCAGCCCAAGGCTCCGGCGAATGTGAGCCGGAAAAATAATTGCTGTCCGGGAATCTGAAGCGCCCTCTCAATGCCGCTGCTCCACTCCAACGATAACACCAACTCCCTCCCTTCTGTGTCAGTGATTCCTGGCAATTTAATTTCTCAAATGGTCCGGGGCCAAGTAATAGCGAACAACTCGGAACTTGCAACTAATGAAAATGCACTTAATTTGCGCCACGCTCAAGTCATTTGGAACAAATTGCTGTCTGTGTGCCAGGATGCGCCATAGCTGGGTGGGGGCATTGTTAACGTAAACAGATTGCCAACATAATCGAAGTGCCGAAGGAGCCTCTCGAGCAAGGAGGCAGCCATATCCTTGTGCTCGAGTGGATCGCAACTTTTTACGAGTTATTTTTTCCTTTTCGGCTTGTCAACCCACCGAGAGCACAGCACGCTCAATTTCGACGGGGGAGTAAATGGGGGCCGTAAAGGCCCGGAGAGCTGCGGAAAATGGCTGGGAAAGTGTAGTTGCATCTGCTGCTAAGCCCTAAACTCGTCTGGCATTGTGCAAGCGTTTTTAAGCGTCGCAATTAAAGCCAACAGGCTCACAACGCACTTTGCGCCATACATACTGTATACGGGTGTATGTGAGAGCGACAGTTACTGTTGCATTTTTCCCCTCATTTACCCATTGTCCTCGCCCACAAAAAAGAGGAAAATTTATCCCAGTTTCCAGTTTGAGTTTCCGTTTAGGGGATTAAGTCGTGCTAAGTGGAAAACAGTTAGCTGAAATGGTCTGTCCGAGATTAAAGATTTTGGGTTTGGCAATCGCTTGCTGAAAATTCAGGCGCATATTGAAAGTAAATTGCTTGATGCAAATTTATTGTCTCTTCCTCATGAAAAATGGTTAGAAAAATGGTTTCAGTGGAAATTTAGAAATCTCTCCGATGACTAAGTGTGCGAAAAATTGAGTTGAATCAATTAAATATCATTTAATTTGATTAAGTGCATCTTTTTTGTAAAAAACATATAATTTGCTTCTAATGAAAATACAATTAATTCAGCTTGTGAAAATATTCAATGATTTTATTGAGTAAATATCAAATTGTGTTGATAAAATGTTAGTTCAGTTTGATGATAGCGCGTTGAGAAAAAAGTGGATTAGTTTAATGCATAAAGCGGTGAACAATAATTGAAATAATGCGAAACAAAAGAAACTTTCGTGTTCTAGTTCTGATTCATGAAATTAATTTATTATTTGCCCATAACCCGCACAGCACACACTTGTTTTTGTCATATTTAGCACACTTTAGTGGCAATTCAATTATGTGGCTACATAATGTGGTGCACTGGCCCAAATGATGGCCTGTATCGGTTTGGAGCACTCGCATCTGGCGCCCATCGATACTCCAGACAGGCAGCCAGTAAGAGGTCCTGCCTGCCAAGTTAATTAAACTTTCCGAGCTGAAGGCTTTCAATGGCCAGATGAAGATGTAATTAAGAGATAAAACTGGAACAATTGAGCCCACACACATCATCTATTTTCCTGGCATGTGTACGTAGTGACCCGCCCAGCCAAGATGCCGCCCACCTGGACTCCTTTACAGCGCCGTAGCCAGGGGAACGGCCAGGGGTCAGAGCCAGGTCCTGGTCATCGTGTTTCGTGTCGGAGATAAGCAATCGAGCAGAAGAAAAGATATTGAATGGCCAATGAACCATGGCCAGACACTCCTCCGGTGGCCCACAGCCGTCCCGATTGGCAGAAGAAATTGCGGATAATCAAGGACGAGGGAGGGGAAGGAGCAGGCTGACAAAAGCGTGGCTAATGAATAATAACCGTAATCATCGTTAAGATGCAGCCACATAAAAATATACAATAACAAAAGTACGATAACAATAAAAGTGGAGCCACAGTCGATGGCCTCGAACTGGGTGATGCCCAGCAAGGACTCGTATTTGTTGAAAATGCTGTGGCTCTATAAATAAATCTCAACGTAATGGCAGTGCAGCTTGTATCTTTTCTATAAGTAAATACAAATTGGAAATTAATAAAAAAGCAGAACACTTTAATACTCTCCTGTAAGCTTGCCTTGCCAATTAAACAAGTTCCAATTAAGTGGAGAGAATTTGCATAACAAGTAATTTATACAAGGAGCTATAAGCTCCTTGTATTTTGAGGACCATTCTCTGTTCCTACTCTAAATGGAGGTATACATTCTTTAAAGCCATCTCTCCGACATTTATCACCAGATTTAATAGGTTTATTAGCCCCTGTACTTTGTCGTCCTTTTGTGGCCTTTTGAGGTGCATTCCGAAGGACCGTCGTTCATATCCCCGGACTATAATGGGAATCGGAATCGCTGTCTGGCGGCGGACATTTGAAGGAGCGAACCAAATTGCCAGCGAGCGAATGTCATAAAAATTAACGTGCCGTCGTAAATATTTGGGCGTTGGGCCCAGGATGCTCACATGTGATGGCGTGTATGTTATATTTGAGTGCAAATATGCGTAAAATTGTTCAAACGACAACCCGCCCAGGCACAGGCAGTTACAAATATACATTTTGGCACATTAAAAAAAATAAAATGGAATCCCCAGAAGTGGAGGGAAAAACAAAACGAGAAAATGGCGCGGCAACTGGTTGCTGGTCCTCGAAGCCCATCCTGCCTGCCTTTGAGTATTATTTTCCCACATGGAAAATAGGCGCGGTCCGGGGTCTCTCTCTCTGCTTTTTTTTTTTTTGCTTTCCCCACCGACCTGGCCGCAAGGCAAATCCCTGCAATTACTTTGTTGGCACTTTGTTCTGGCTTTGCCTTTTGAAGTTCCCATTTTCCCCCTCTGCCTTCACTTTCACTTCCCACTTTTTGTGGCTTTTATTTGTTCGCCCTTGGAGCCGGCGGACCATTAGGCCATTTTAATGGCAACTAGAGGCGGCCAGGAACTACCGAAAGCAGCCAGCCTCCTTCATATGTTGCGTAATGTATGTAAATGTATTTATTTGACACACGGCCGGGGGATGGGGCAGGGAAGCCATCGGCAAAAGCAAATAAATGTTAATTTAATGTTAATATTGTTTACATCCACATTCCTCCCCCTCCGGGCCGTGAAGGTGCAACAAAGCCAGCCAGCTCTCCGCCCCACTTAGGGCAAGCAAATAGGAAACCAAACTCGGGCAAGTGCTTTTCCAAGGAGGCCTGGCGAGATCCTAGCCCCCGGGCAAGTGTAAAAAGCATACGCACAGGGAGATGCCGACGACAAAAACATGCAAAATTCATTGGGCAAATGGCAGGAGTCAGCCCCAACAGCTGCTCCCAACTGCCGCGGCCGACTGCCGAGGGTTACGGGGGACGGGCCGCCGAATCTCTGGGTTATCCCCACGTCAAGGCCCAGGACATGTGCGTAGGCGTGCGGAAATTTAATAAGAACCGGATTTTTATGTGCCACGCATACGCAAATAAGCGTTTTCCCGTACGTACGTACCCGAAACAACGCAAATGTGTATTTATGTGTTCTGTAGGATATTTGGCCTGCGCGTAATCACGCTCCATTGGGCGTCTCTAATTTGGCATTAATACACCCCGCACAGGCCGCACCCGCACCCGCACGATGTCACCCATTGACCCGTGTACCTACCAGCTTCAGTGACCCCGAGCTAATGATTTGATTTATCTGCCAGAGACCGCACAAATAAATGGCCCCACCTGCGATGTGATTACTTTGTGGCGTCCCCGTAATTGATTCAGATGGTGGGCCACACAGCAAATTAAGGTCGCACCTAAAATATCATCGCTTCAATTTGCTGAACTCGAAATCGAAAGTGTCAAAAGTGCGCAATTTACAATTCTGCCTTTTGATTTATGTGGCTGATTTTAAGCCCTGAGTTTTTTTTACTAATTTTCAAATCAGAAGTGCTAAAAACACATTCATCATTTAGTAGAAGTTTATAACGATAGCTATCGATTGATTTTGAGGAATACTAAAATGATATAAGATTTAAATTAAGTTCAAACAATATATAAGGCACTTGCTATAATCACAAGAGTAGGCAGTGAAATATAAGGCTCATTGTCATTTAGAAACCAATATTTTCTTACTGCCGCACAATCCTTGTGAAAGTAATTACCAAATTCTCCGTACAATATTCCGAATTTTTGGTAAAAAACACTCGAAATGTCCCAGGAGGAATTAAATGATAAAACCTCAATATGCAATGGCGAGAAATCTTTTGAAATTGACACTGAATCCATTATGAGTGTCGACAAAAAGACGAAAGATCTCACTTGTCAGCGACTGGTGGCCCTGGTGAACGAGCTCTACGATCATAAAAGGCAGCTGTGCATGTCCCTAAAGGATCAGCGCAGGAAGCTCCATGAATATATGAATATGAATATCAACATGCAGTGCATCGATGAAAGCCAGGAAGACGAAGAGGATGAGGACGAAGTCGGGGAGGGGGATAGTGATTCTGATTCCGATTCAGATTTTGATAGCGAGTGCGACGATGAGTCCGATTCCGACGAAACGGATGTAAGCAGTGTCGAGGATGATTCTGGTTCGGAAACGAATGAAGAGGAGCAAGAGTCCTCCGAAAGCGGCAACATTGCCGTAAATTTGAAGTCTACTCCATTCACTCAAGAAGCTACTTCCTCGTTCAGAAAACCCATTGCTGATCGCACAATATATCGGAGTGCTCTCAGCCCAGAGATGGATTTCGAAACGAAAACTAGCAAATGTCCTGCCCTTCAGCTTGTGGCTCGTATGTCCTGTCCCGCATCCTCTTCACAGTCTGCACCCCGCATCCAGCAGCGAACCACCTTGGCGAGTGGCTCGTGGAGAAATTCGGTGGCCCGATGAAGCCATCGTCAGATCCTTTCCAGTGCCATCCAAAGATGCAAAATCCCGCTCAAAATCTGGCAAAGATAGTGTCCTCTGGCAAAAGCCGCTAATTATGTGGGGAACGCTTCATTTTGTGTTGTATATTATTAGTATTTCTGCAACTCATGTTCAACTTGTGACTTGTAAATAATTCCCCAGCATTCGAGAAAATTAAAATTTAAATGTCAGCCAAAACATTAATTTTCATCGCTAATTTAAATTAATTCACCACAGTTAAGTGGGTCATATTTAATGTTCTATTTTCCATTTTTGTGGACCAACAGCAACGTTTTTAAATGCTCTCATGGGGCTCTCCATCAGGTGGAAACTTTTGGAGTGCCAAATATTTGACCTAAGTTCCGTTCCTCGCGATTCTGTCAGCCAAATGTTCTTTGAGAAAGTTTAGGGAACATTTTCCAGTTGGTTTTTAGCCCCGCCCCTTGTCTATCCTGGCACCGACCATAATTTATGCAAAAAATCTAATGAATTTTTCATGCACAACAGCAACACAAACAGCAGGACGACAACTTTGCGCAAATTAATGAAAATTCATGAGCGAATCCTGTGTTGGGTGCCCAGCCGCCACTAGGCCCATCCTTCGATTTTGCCACACAGACCTCCGTCCCCGCTCCCTCCTAATGAACGCAAATTAAAAGCTGCCTAAACATTAATGAAAACCAAAGAACCGGAGAGGAAAAGAAGAGTGTCTGAGGCCGAGACTAAAGGCCGGGAAATGGTGAACGATGTGCCCGAAGTAATAAGCAATCAAGATTTGTGTGTGTATTCTTTTATGGCAAATTGGAAAAGTAATTGCACATTAAATCCATTGAGGCGCACAGTGGCGATGCTGGCTACAACTTATTAGCATTTAATTAAATCAATTTGATCGCATCGTAAACCGGTCTCGCCCCTGCAAGGGGGCGGGCGTTCAACAATTTATTTTATTTATTTTATTCTGCGTGTGCTCCGGTTACCGAAGGAAGGAGGGATTCTCATCAAGCCAATTGCCTGGGATTTGCATGGGATTGGAACTCGGTTAGATCATGGTTGCATATTTGGCATAAATCCATGCGAAATGAGGGGGCGGTGCATCCGACTGCACTCTGCTGACTTGCAAAATGTAACGGGCCAGGGGATGAGGTGCATCTTTCCTCGGGACGATGGCACAGGAGCTGGCAACCTGTGTACGCCCGGGGCCAGCAATCAGTCATCATATTTGAAATTTCGGTCTAGATTCGGATTTGGATCCAAATGCGTTTTCGATTGTGCGCCTCCCCACTCCTAACCAGGCTGGCGGATGCTACCCTGTTTCATTTCACTTTTGGTCCTGGAAGAAGAACGTGGTGGAGGTTCCACCATGCAAATTGCCATAGCTACTGCAGGAGGTCCATTGCAGGTCACTTTCGAAACGGAATTTCTAATAAATCGCACACAGAGCGCAACAGCAGCCAGGGAGGGGGAGAGAGGAGGCGATGGCATTCAAAGGACCTCATGAATGAAATGCAAAATTGATGTCCTAGTGTCCTCTGTCTCTGTTCTTGGCGTGCGAAAGAAAGCACACCATTTTGTAGGTAAAATCACTTCATCATGGATTGAGCTGAAAGTAAATAGATTTCAATGCAAGCCAAATATCCCAGACCAAGTTTTCATTTAAAATAGAAAAGCCCTCGTGGAACAAAGAGCTGTGTCCGCACGTTTCTGAATGTAATTTAAGGCGATGACCCAGGCGGCATCAGATCCCTGGTAATGAGACAAGCAACTTCGTTAGGAATTTCACTTGAAATTTGTCATCGCCACAGACGTCGCCAGATAGATAATGAATGAATGAAGGAGCCATCTCTGGTTCCTTGGAGCAAGTGAAATGGTTGGCTTTTGAGATTTCTAATTACAGCGCAGAATGGCAAGGTTTCTCTTTACAAGTGCATATTGCATTGCAGCAAATAAATAATCGAAAAGAAATACAAATGCTTACACTTCTCGCTTGAGTTGGCTTCGAGAGTATCCTTCCGCATGTCAATATTTTGTTGGTCTTTATCACAATATATGCCTTTAGGTTTTCCCATCTTTAAACAATTTTTCGACAGGTACTTGACACATATTTGAACAGTGATGACATCCGGCAGCCGCTTCTCCTTGAATGAACTGTGTGTGTATATATATATGAACATTTCCTTTGCCTAAACAAGGCAAGAACTCGAATCCCTCATCCTTTCCGCCCTCCAGCGCTTTATCTTCCATGCCGTCCAGAAGTGGCACTCAATTTATTAGTCCTGCCCTGGGCCCAGGATGAGCAGGCGTCCAAGTGGCTACCATAAAAAAGTTTATATTTATGCTGGACGCTCGTTTCGAGTGGGCGAGGAAGAACAGGGCCGGGGTCCGCCTAATTGCGTGCCAAATTTGTGTGGGTCACTGGCGTCGTCGGTTGCCAGGAAGAGGCCAAAAATATTTGTTTAGAAATGTGGCTAGATAAATCAACGAACCCGCATTCAGGCAGGAGCATGGAGCAAGGAGCAGGAGCGGGGGCAAGGAGCAGGAGCAAGGAGCAGGAGCAGGGTCATGAGCAGGAGCAGAGACAGTTGGCATAGCAGAACTCCAGCATCCTCATCCTCGCCTCGCGGCACCAAATTTTCATAGCCCCCGGCCGCCGACGTCAAACGTGTTTAAAATTTATGAATAAAATGAGTTCGCATAAATCAAGAGGCCGCCGGCGGCGTCAGAGAGAAAATGAAAAACTGCTCAGAGTGGCAGCAACATGTTGGAGGAGACCACACACAGAGAAATGAATGAAACAGTAATTAGAGTCCTTCTTCATTTAATTTAACTTTAAAATTCAAGAGAAATGAAAGCTTAAGCCTAAAGCCAACTAAAGGAAAAATGAACATAGTAACTATTGCCAGGAAATATATAAATTACTTATTTTATGCATGGCACTTAATGTTTCTTAAACTTTTAGTTTAAGCAAAATGTACGAATGGTTCGATAACCTTCAAAGGACTCTCGCCAACAACTGTCATCTCACTGTGACAGTATATTGTGCCCTGAATTACTAGTTTTGTTTTTTAGTTGACAAAACTTTATTTTTCCCGCCTGTGGGCTGCGTTGTTCTGTCATGGGGAATGCCCCACTCAAAGGAATGTGGCTGCCGGGCAGGAGCTGCTGTGAAATGCCGGCGCTTATTTACACTTAATAAAGCTGCAAAGCAGGAACAACTTTTGCAGCTGCAACTAAGCCGCTGGAAAAAAGCTTGCCAACGGAGGAGGCACTGCATCCTCCGTCCTTGCCTTTTATGGGTTTGTTTCCCTGTTTGCTTTACGTGGCGCATGTGTGTGCGAAGGCATTAAATGCTTAGCAAGTCAAGTAGGCAAAAGAGCGACTTTAATGCATAAACAGGCGCCAAGGCCTGCCGCTGGCTCTGTGTCCGGGTTACTACTTTCCCGTGACAGGACCTCCGCTGCGGGGTGAGTCCTGGCACTGCCTTCATTGTACTTGTTGTGCTGCCCTTTAACGAGCTGTGCGGAACACTTGCATCATGTTTGCTTTGCCATTGGCCGTGCCCGCCTCATCCTGCTCCTCCTTGTGTCACCCTGTCGTTGTCATGATTAATGTCCTTTGTTATTATTTATTTCCTTTGTGCCGCCGCCGCCCTGACAGTTGTTCGCCTTGTTCGCCCCGGCATTGACACGTCCTTTCGACGCTTTCCCCTGAACCGCCGCCAGCGAGCATTGTGGACCATTGGACCACGGGCAGGGGACGACTTTAAGGCATCTCTTTTTTATCCAAAAGCCAAAGAAAATTTGTTTTGTTTTCCATGTTTTTACGAGTATGTTTCACAACATTCGCCTGCCTTGTGGGGTAATTGCGTTTTAAACGCCAGTTTTCGGCTTGTACAATATTGTTCTCCTTTGAATTCAACTTTGTTGATAACGAAATTAATGCGGAAATATTTCCTTTGATAAAAACTCCTTAAAGGATTTACTGAGTGCTGATGTCTGCCTTTAAATGTACTTTCAATTCCATTCATCCTTTATTTTTGCTTTTTCGAACATTCTGCGAACGCATTTCACCCTTTTGCCAATCTAAACGCCGCTTGTTAATTTTTCGTTTCGATCCATTTCTTGATTACATATGACAAACCTCAACCGTATCCTCCTGGAAGTCAAACTTTTTAGAATCGCAGGAAATGTTTGTTTGCACAGCTTGATGGCAAAGTGGCAGCAGCTCCGGCTGCTGAGGTACATGCCACACGTAATCAACGTGCGGACATTCGTTATTGTCCTTAAAGACGCTCCCAACGCTCTCAGCGCTCGCCTCCGCATATTGCACATACCACACGTTGTCCGGGCCACACGTGCCGAGGCTCTGTTTGCGCTCGTGTGTTGTGCGTTGTGCCAGCGTCCTGGCTGGCCAGCTGACAGGAGAAAAAATGTCGTTATGAAATGAAAATCATTTTTTTTTTAAATGCCTTGACCCAAAAGCAAACAGCAGAAGGACCTGGAAGCCGCACCACCAGGCTGCCAGCGAGACACATACATAAGTAAACAGCCGGGGGTGGAGGGATGCCCACCTCCACTACCTCGAAATGTACCCAAGGAACGTCCTTTTAAATATGTGCGGTGTGCTGGTGGACATCAATCAAAACGCTGCTGCGTCCAAGGAAACCGCATCGAGGGTGTAAGTGCGGGGAGTGCGTTCGGAATTTTCAATTTCGCCTTGGAGCGGAAAATTTATTAAATTGTTGCGTCTCCCTCTCTCTAGCTGCCGCTCTGTTTGCTCAGTCTTCAGACTGTGGCATAATTTAGGCCGGCAAGGATTTCCCCACTGGGACTGGGAACTGGGAACTGGGAGCTGGGAGCTGGGATCTGGGGCACCCTCCAATCAAGTAGGAATCGACTCAACCGCAAACTTATCAATCAAATGTGAGCAGCACAAAAGGACGATTGCTGCCCCCTGAACATCACAGATTTTGATTTGTTGATTGGCAACCCCGACCCCGACCAATGCAGGCGGCCAGCTTGGCAATTTCCTCGTTGTGGTCGGCGAGGTCCTTTTGCTTTTCATTCCCCTGCGTAGAAAATCGAACCCGCCATAAATAATAGTTGCATCACCATCCGGAGACGGGGAGAGCCGGGAGCGGCGAACAGATAACTGTCCGACGGGGATTTTGCTGCCGTAAAAGCTTTTAGCCTCGATTCGCAGGTTGCAGTCTGCCGGCACAGGACCTCTTTTATTTTTATTGGCCCACTCGATGCGTTGTGATGCCGCTTTGCGCATTTGCATGGCTCAACGAGGCCGTTAAACTGGCCCCATGAATGTGGCAGGTAACGTCGTCGGCATATTGCGCATACGTCCCGTGGCCTTATCAGTTGGCTGAAAAGAGAGTAAGAGCCATGAGCTCGCATATTTATGAGACAAGACTGCGACCCTCCCGAGGGGCTGCAGATCCCCCAGGACGACTGGTTCCCGTTGTTGTTGACAGAGAAAACAGAGTGCGGAAAAAGGCTCTCACTCCTGCCCGACGTCACAATTAAACCGCGCACTTGCCGCAAAATTGCTGGGGCATCTCATTTAATTAGTTTCTATTTTTGCCCCAGTTTGCCCCTCACGATGCAGGTCACGTCTCTGTTGGTCTATTGATAATTGACAGACGGCTTCTGTCGCCACATTTATTGACTGTTTTCACAGCCGAGCCGGGGTGGGGCAGGAACTGGAGCAGCCGCAGGAGCAGGATTGAATGGGAGCCGCAGCCATGGTGAAAAGGAGACAAAGTGAGCGTTTATGGTGCTTGCTCTGCCCTGGGAGTGCACTTCAATCTGTCGAATCGACAATGCCGAAAGGACACTTCGGATAGAGAGGTCTTTGGAAAAGGCCCAACACTGAGCCGTATGGCCAAACAATGTGGCCACTTGGCTGCTAACTACACAGAGCAGAAAACTCAAGCCATTACGAGAGGGCAAAAGGTGGTTCCAAGTATTTTGAAACCCAAAGCAAACTCTGCCTTTATCTAATACTTTATTTTATTTAATATTTTTTGTTATTGTAATGAATGGGGATGTATTGATAAAGATCGACTGTCAACTGACTGTCAGTCATCTCTTCTTGACTGACTTTCCACGGCTTTCTGTCCAAGTAATTGACATTTCCACCACTTGTGCTGACAGTCCCTCTCAGACCTTTTCAGCTGCCTGATGATGAATTCATTGCGAAGAGCTCTGCTCTTCTTTTTAAAAGGAACTCTTTAGCGGGAAGTTACTTAATTTCTGGTTTCGAGGGCATCATTTATAAGGCGCTTATCAAGGGGACACCGGGTGCAGGTCCCTCAGTCCGTTGGGATTAATTCCGTCTGCCCTTTTTAACCTGAGGCCTGCAATTTTTTAGCAATTAAAAAACAAAGCAGCCAGAAGAAATGCGGCTCCTAGGGGTCGTGCAGTAGAGTGGGTGGCGGGCTTGCCAGAAAGGCGAAATTACTTTGGCTTAATTAATGGCCAACGAATGTCGAAGCGTCGTCGCCTTTTTCCGGCTGTCACGGGCCAAAGTTAAAGCCAGCCAAAGACCACGAAAACTGTTGACAACAAAGTTCCAAAGTGACGCTATTTTGGGCGTGGGTGGAATGTGGAGCAGGGTAGCAGGGCAGCAGGACAGCAGGGCAGCAGGGCGGAGGCGGACGTGCGTTACACATGATGCTAGTCCTTGTCCCGGGCAAGGAGGAGGAGGTCAAATTTTTCAGTGGCAAATTCCCGGAGCGATGCGGGTCTTCTTGTTGACGTCACACACACGGAGGCACGCCAAACAGACATTTGACTAACAACTACGAGGAGTGCCAGCAGGGGGACTCCCCCTTCCCTCTCTGGGCCGTATTTTCGGGCATCCTCTGGGCCAGGAATTTGTAGTTGTCTTCGCCTGTCGGCAGAAAAGTGTTCGTTGTGTGTGCGTGCTAGCCATGTGCGACATGCTCATAAAAAGCGTTTATTTAGCCAAGAGTCAGGCAAGCGACACATGACACCACCAGCAGAAACGCCAATGGTGGAGGCTTCGGGGCAGGAGTGGAGGTTGGGGCTGGGTGGCTGGGTGGCTGGGTGGTGCTAGGAGCCTGCTTAGCGCCGTAATGCTGATTTGGCTCTTACCACATCATTATGTCTCAACTGAGAGTCCGCTCCACTCACCCCCCCGTTATGGTGATGGCTAAACAACTCTTTCATGTACTAACCAACGACTTTTCCTTCCTACTTTTCTTTGCAGGCTGCCAGTTTGTTAGGACGCTATGCATACCGCACTCCGAGGTCTGCTACGATGGTGAGTATGCGATAACACAGCGACACCCGGTTAAGATGGACTTAAGCCCCAGATTGTGGTTATCGATGGAATAGGGGAGGCCCAGTTCGGGGGAATTCAATTTACCAACTAAAAGCAGGGATTAGCACAATAGTCCGCCTCCCGGTAGTGTGAAGAGCGAGAGGAATCCCAATAATATCCACTAAATGCCTTGTATTAAGTATGCCTAAGCGTTCTTTAGTGTTAATTTAATGTTCTAAGGTGTCTAAATTAATGGGGAAGTTAGGTAACAACAAGTTTATTTATTTTCTGTAAAACAATATGCCTCCAATAGGAAAGCATATTAATTATTTTAAGTCATTTGCTATGTTCTTGTAATACAAATGAAAGTACAGCTTCAAAAGTTAGTTAAGCTACCTAAAATGTTAAACAAAACTATTGGAAAACTACATTTTTGTTTTTGATTATGGTTAAAATAAATTGTAACAGCAACTAAAACTAAGATTGAATGATAAAAAATGTAAATTTAATATATGTTATCGGGGCAGTTAATATTCCAAAAATTGTGTAAATCGTAGTAACAAAATTTACACTTTTAGACTAATTTTAAAATGTCTTAAAACCCTAGTGATTTCTGAAGCTAGCTGGTATTATTTACAAAGAACGATAGGAGTTGCTTTCTGGCTTATAATTTATTTAAATTTGGGGCTTAGCTCTTAATATCCCTTTAGGTTTTTTATTCGTTGTACAATAATATTAAATGCCATTGGCCTGCCTTCAATTGCTTTAAGCACTCTAAACCCCGAATAAGTACAATGGAAGCCCCCGCCGTTGATTTCCGCTGCCATGCCCCCAGTCCTGTTGCCGAAATGCATCTTTGGCCGAAATCCACTTTGTGGGTCAACGGGCAGAGAGTTCTGGGAACTGGAGGAATGAAGGGAAGGATCGCTCTGGGTTGGCCAAGCTGAACTCTGGCCCCGGGCATATTATTCGTATTTGCAGAGCTCTTCAATGCCGGGCGAGAGTTCACACAAACGACACCGAAACAAAGTGTGAAAAACTAGGCGGGCCGGGTAGTCGGGGGAGACGAGGGGGTGATGCCGTGCCAGTGCATTATCGAGAACACACTCAATTACTTATGTAAGCACGAGGAGTGCGGGAGGCGGGGACTGCTGGAGAACAATTGGAAAAGCAGCTGCAGACGGAATAACGTTGCGAAAAATGGCGAAAATTGCGCAGAAATGGTTGACCTCAAAAGGGGCGGAGGGACGGCGAGTGGGCGGGGAGTGGCCCACCCATGTGTGTGTGCGGCGGAGTGCAGTCCCCGTGCCAGTGGCCGCCGCAGTCACGGTTCCGTCCGCATGAGAAGCATTTGCATTATGCAAATTACGCCCGAGACAAGCCGCAAGGATATGCATTTAAATGCCCGTAAATCACAATGAAAACAAAAGGTGCTGACGCTACGGCAGGACCGGGGGATCCCGGAGGACCGTCCGGACGAACGGACGCACGGACGAACCATTGTAGGACTAGTGTCATTGATGCAGCTACACGCCCTATTAATATCGAAGCGAATGATGACAGGGGCGGCGCAGGGGAGAGTCGCATACATCCTGGCCAGGCTCAATTAAATCTGTGCAGGGGGGGATGTAAACAAATTAACTTGTGTGCCAGACAATGGGAAAATATAGTTCCGGAGAGTAAAGAGAAATGTGGTTGATAAATGCAAAATGTAAGAGTGAATAATCTTGTTTGGAAGTTCTTGAAGGTCTAAAGGGGAGTACAGCACAGAAATCGCTGGGGATTTAAAATTATTTGAAAAAAACCTACTAAAATTAAGCTAGAAAAGAAAGTTTCTATGCATTTTATGACTAAATTCCATATTTTTATATAGCCTTTTAAGAGATCTTATTTATAAATTTCATGATCCATCTTCTTTTAAGTATCACAACAGAATTCGTATTTATATTTATACCCATTAGGTATTTTTAACAACACTCTTGGGGGCTGTATTTTTAAGGAAAATGGAAAATTATTCATTAATGCCACAGTCAAGTACAACTTTTTGGGAAGCAAAAGTTAAATAGTTCCCAGAACTTGCCGAATAAATTCAATTTTAAGTTTTAAAGCAAACAAAAGTTTTCCGGTTGGCAAAGTCAAATACAATGAGAAGCTGTTCCCAAACAGCTGCAAAGTTTCGCTTACAGGAGCTGAAATATTTATATAATCTGAAATCCTTCTTGATTTCTTGTTTATTTGCCAGACAACATCTTCGGAAAGTGCATTCCAACAACCGGTGTCGACGTTGAGGACATTGAGAAGTAATTATCGCCTTAATTGCCAAACCGAATATAAATATTCCTTATTGACCCTGGTTAATGCTCTTCCTCGCAGGACACCTCTCACCGAGGAACAGTCTCGTGTGCTGGCCACCATGCTGGAGGAGCTCCAGGGCGCCGGCCTAGGCTGGGACCATCCGTACGTCCAGTGCCGTATCCAGGGATCGCTCTTCTCGCTCCAGCGCCAGCAGCAGCTTCCACCGAACCTGTGCGCCAACCTGGCGCCGGCTCCGCCGGAGTTCGGGGATCCGGCCAGCGCCATGGCCTATGTGCGCTTCACGCCGCCGGAACCGGAGACCGAACTCGATTACTACGAGCAGCCCAGTCCGGCGCAGTTCTATCCGGCGCTGAGGAAAAAGCAGGGGCGGGAAAACGACGCCAACGACATATACCTCAATCGGATGCTGCAGGATCGTCGGCCTCTGCGGCACGATCCCGGGGAGCTGGAGCACTTTGGCAAGGGGAACGGACACGGACACGGACATGATGCTCAGGTGGACGTGCCAAGCATTATGGACACCTTCCTGGAAACCGAGCGTCAGAGGATCGAGCGCGAGCAGGAGCTGCGGCAGGTGGAGCAGGACGCTGATCGCCGGGCGGAGCAGCAGAACCGGCTGGAACTGTATCAGATTCTGGCCGCCTCGGAGCCCGATCCTCAGCCCTACCAGCGGAAGACGCCGGCGCCGGCAAATGCCATGGACCAGCTGCAGGCCATTGTGGAGCAGCAGCAGCAGCGCGAGCTGAAGGAGCTGAAGCAGCAGCAGGAACAGCAGGAGCAGGAGCAGGAGCAGGCCAAGGCCCCAGTCTATGTGCCGCCAGAGGAGGTGAACGAGTCGAGTGAGCTCTACTTCCCGGACAACTTCGCGCCTTTCAAACGGGCCAGGGGCGGCTCGAGGGGCGGACTGGGACTGGGCGAGGCAGAGAACGAGCAACCGAAGCGTTCCTTCTTCCGCGAACTGGCCGGCGAACAGGGATTGGTCCAGGAACCGCTTTTGAGCTTCCGACACTCCGATCCCGAGGTTGATTCCACTCCCGAGCTGGCCAAGCGACGTCCTCCGGCATTTAGCCAGCTGGGTCCGAACGAGGTGGACGCCCAGCAACAGGAACTGGCGTTTGAGTCGGGCTTGTTGCGCAATTCTCTGACTCCCCTCGAGGAGGAGGCCATGCTGGCCTCCAACAGCTTCCCTCGGCAGGCAAACAGCCAACGGGTCTACACCGAGGGGGGACTGCTCGTGATGCCATCCCAGTACGGAGCGGACGCGGATGGCATGCAGGCTGATGAGCCGGAGAATGTGAAGCAATCGCTCCTCGCCAACATGCTGGGCTTCGCCCGCCACGAGCGCCTCGATGTGAAGAAGCCTGGTCCGCTGCTGGGACCTCCATCTCCTGGCTCCTCCGAGCTGAGCAACCAGCTGGAAACGGACAAGGCGGGAGCTCGGAAGCCGGACGGCAATGGCAATGGCAATGGCAACAAGGAGGTGCTGCCCGCCCACATCAAGGGCAGTGCCGAGGACGACGAGGCTCACAAGAAGAAGAAGGTCATGAAGCAGCAGCACTCGGCCGAGGATCATGCGCCGCACACCGTTGACACTGAATATGTGCATGTGTTCGTCAAGAACCCGTAAGTCCACCTGCGGGGCGTAACTACAATTGATCTATAATCAACTTTTTTTTTCGCTGGCAGGATTGACAGTTGGAACGATGGGCAGCGCATCATGAAGGAGCTGGAGCAAATACTACACATGCAGGGATACTTTTCTTATTTAACGTAAGTCGTACCAAACACTCCCCTTCAGAATACCTCTTCCAAGGACCGCATCTCAACCAAGCTCTCTTCCCAATCCTCTAGCGTTCAACAACACGAAGTCAGCTTCCGGGTGAACTCAAACAACCCCGAGCGCAAGACCGCCGGCGATGTGGCACGGACCATCAACGAGAACCGCGGCGTCAAGAACAACATCCAGCGACGCGTCGGGTTCTACGTGCTGCATGCCGGCGTTGGTGACGTGATCAAGGACCTGCAGGACCCCAGTGTCTCCTCATCCCGCATTGAGCTGGCCGAGCAGGGGCCGGATGTGACTCACATCATGGCCTACATGTTCGCCGGCGCTGGTGCCGCCGCTGTGATCGTGATCTTTGTCACCCTGATCCTGATCAAGCGGCACGACCGCAAGCGGGATAAGCTAGGCGGTCTGCAGTCGGGCATTGCGGGGGCGGAGACCTGCAGCAAGGATTACCAGGAGCTCTGTCGTGCCCGGATGGCCGGTAAGTCGGGCAACGGCAGCGGCGGCAACTCGGCCGGAGGCGCAGCCGGTGGCTCCAGCGAGCCGGCGCACAGTGGAAGGATTACATCGTTGAGCAAGGAGAACGAAGGCCGACCACCATCTTCGCGATCTAGCACCTCGTCCTGGAGCGAGGAGCCCGCCCTGACGAACATGGACATCTCAACCGGACACATGGTGCTGGTGAGTCAACTAATACTGCAACTACCTTAAATCGGCAATAATCGAGGCCTCTTCCCCAACAGTCTTACATGGAGGATCACTTGCGGAACAAGGGACGCTTGCAGCGGGAATGGGAGGCGTTGTGCCGCTATGAGGCCGAGCCCAGTGCTCGGGAGGCCGCCTCCCAGCCGCAGTGCGCGGGACTGAACCGACCCGGGGCTCCCTTGCCGTACGATCATTCCCGCGTTGTCCTCAACCACCTGGCTAACGCGGAGGGACTGGACTATGTAAATGCCTCAACGATTGTAAGTATTTTTCAGATCCACTAACTTATATATTTTGTCGATCTAAAATCACATTCTTTTACAGACCGATCACGATCCACGAGCACCTGCCTATGTGGCCGCCCAGGGTCCACTGCCGTCGACCCTGGCTCACTTCTGGCAGATGATCTGGGAGCAGGGAGCCGTTGTCATCGTGGCCCTCTGCCGACTGCAGGAGAACGGAGAGGTGGCCTGTGCGCGCTACTGGCCGGAAGAAGGTGCCGAGGTCTATCACATCTATGAGGTAAAGACGAAGTAAATATTGCCATCCAGTAAATGTAATTAATGACACTTTGGTTTCAATTACAGGTTCACCTAGTTAGTGAACACATATGGTGCGATGATTACCTCGTACGTTCTTTCTACCTGAAGAATCTGCGCACCAGCGAAACCCGAACGGTCACCCAGTTCCACTTCTTGTCCTGGCCGCACATGGGAGTGCCTGTCCAGGCAAAGGCACTGCTCGATTTCAGGCGGTAAGTATTCTAAAGCTGGTTAATGCAATACAAAGTGTAAGATGGGTACCGCATTACGACTTTTTATATTTCCTTTGGTATTAAAATCTCATAGACTATACAATCTTAAAGTGCAATCAACCATAGATTTCACTCATAATTTATTTAAAATTAAAACAAAAGATTTTATTCCTTTATTTATAAATTTATTTATAATTAATTTAACTCCTCAGGAAGGTGAACAAATCCTACCGAGGTCGTCGTTCCTGCCCCATTGTGGTGCACGGAAGTGCCGGAGGTGGCCGAACTGGTGCCTACATCCTGTTGGACCTGGTCCTGGAGCGGATGAACAAGGGTGCGCGTGAGATCGACATCGCCGCCACCCTGGAGCATCTGCGCGACCAGCGGGCGGGCGTGGTGGCCACGCGACAGCAGTTTGAATTCGTGCTGATGGCCGTTGCCGAGGAGGTGCACGCCATCCTAAAGGCCCTGCCGGCGAATACGTCCGGCGAGAAGCGGGAACTGGACAAGGATCCCGTTCTGGGCGGCGGCAACAGCAATTCCAGCAGCAGCGCCACCAAGGAACCGCTCAAGGAGGACAAGGCGCAGGAGGCCGCCGAGGAGGAGGCGCCCACCAGCAGTTCCAAGGCAGCCGCCGCCGCGGCCAAGGAGAAGGAGAAGGAGAAGGAAAAGGATAAGGAGAAGGAGCAGCCGAAGGATCAGTCTCAGCGGAAGGAGTCGAAGGGCGCGGAGCAAAAGACGCCGGCCAAACCCGCGAAGCAGACGAAGACGAAGTAATCCAGCCCGATCCAGGATCGGGTTGAAGGTTAAGCCTCAGGTTATAGATGATTGTTGCAGCGTTTCGGGGGTCTTTTCGTTGTTTCTAGTTAGCGAATTTAGTTCGACTTTGAGTTGGAGTGAGCACTTGGAAGGTTCGAAAAAGGCTTCACAAGGTTGTCAGTAGTAGGACGTTATCGTAGTTGCTTCGACGAGCAACCTTATTCCTCAGTTTATGTACACCAGCGCCGAGAAGCACATGGTCCCCGGGATGGGGGTCCTCCGGAGCGCAACGCTGCCCCGGGCATGCACCAGCCCGTCTGACCCGGAGTGCGTCCGAGCGGCGGGACCCTGCCCCCGGCGACGATGTGTGGCGCAAGCTACTATAGAACGCACGATATATACATATAGAATATTTGAGTGTTAAAGGATATACAAGAAATATTTACATACAATACATACTTATACTTATATACATGTCTAGGTGTTAAGCATTGATTCAATTATGGAGCATTTTACTTACGCGTACACTAATCGATATCCGATATTGGCATATTCAACGTTAAACTCTATCGATGTGCTTGGAGAGCAGACGAACGACAACAACCGAGCTGCAAGGTATACATATGCCAGGCCAGACCGAACAGAACAGAACACACACCGATCCCCACACTGGACATGGTCAGACATCACTACCCCTCCAGACACCAGGCCCACACCGGAAACCATAACATAAACATACCAGAACATATACCTTACAGGAGACAAACCTACATACATATACAGAGAAACACTGAGAAATGCAAAATTGTACCTAACAAAGTTCTATATTTACAAGACATGGAAGGACGAGTTTGGTGAGGAGCAACCTATTGATGTGTATGACAATTAATTATACAAGGTTATAACCGCACTCTCCAAATATATTTGTATACAATTATATTATTCATATACAAGCTGCGGCAACGTCATTATCTACATATGTATATCTAGCTAACCATGAGTGTGCTACTGAATCAAGTATCGTTTTACCAGACCATATGTACGTGTGCTAAGTCAAGAAACCAGAGAGCAGGATTTCCTCAGTTATTATCAATCGCTCCTAAGCTTAGGCCACACTTTGCCCTTCGCAGTTGATGAATACACCGCAAGTTATATATATTATAGTATCTACCCACTACTTATTAGTATGAAAATGTCAGAAATGGCACCGCAGCTCCCTCCTCCTCCCGCCGATCCGGGCCCGGCCCTAAATCTACGATCCATTCTGACCAACAAAAGGCAGCTAGGGGTCGGGCCGCGGACTGGGCCACCGGGGGAGGTCGGGGCTGCGTGTGCGGTTAGGAGTATGTGCCACAAACAAGCTACTGAACTTACCGGGAAAACAAAAATTAAAAAATCCAAAAAAAAGAAACCGTTTAGGATTGCCAGAAATGGAAACTAAACACAACACGGACACACACACACTAATCACCACAGGAAACACATCCCACTCAGGCACGACCCTCGAACGAGTAAAACGGACCTAAAGAATACGAACCAAGCGAACTATATCCAGAGAATCACACGGTACTATGTGGTCGGGAGGCGAGCCCCCGGCCGCATGACACGCTACACGATACACCCCAAGGGACAGCCACAAAGGTACAGAGACCAGCGACGCGATCCGACACCTGCGGATGCTGCCGCAGAAGCAGAGGAACCTTCGATTAGGCCAAACGATGAACAAAAACCATGAAAAACTTCAAAAATACAAAGCAAATAAGCTCAGATCGATGAGGAGGACGATGTGCAAGTGCTGCTAATAGCAGAGAAAATATTACAAAAAAAAAAAAAAACAAATAATAATAAATAAAAAACAAAGAGCGTATCAATTAATTAAAGATACCGTACTTAACAGTAACAGTTTTACGTAGCAGTTGAACTTAACCGTAATGAAAATGAGTTATCGTAGTTCGAATATTCCAAGACGACAAAGATAAGATACATTTCAGCTAAACTTAAGCAAGAAAACAAAACAAATACGAAACGAATAGTTATTATCTCGACGCAAACGACTTCTTTGTTAACAAATTCTTTGTTTGAACGTAACAAACACTACTCTCACACTACACAACAAGTAAAAGCAAATGAGAACAATATTACAATAACTGTGGCGAGTCCGAACAACAACTGGGGCTTGCGAAAACCTAAGCAAAATTATTAACGTGGTAGAAAGAAACAAAAGAAAACAAAACTATGAATATATGAGCATAACTAACGATTACTGTTTTTAGAGCAAAATATTTAGTAGTGAGTTTTTCGATTCATTTACGAGTACTTGACGCAACGTTTTTTCAAAGTTAATTAAATACAAGTAACAAGCTACAACAATTTCAATTCAAATGTTCGACGAAGCAAATTAAATAAGTGTACTAACAGCAACGTAATGTATATCGTATTATATAAAGGCAATTATTGATGTATATTTCGACGTAACATAACCATAACCATACATATTAATGTTTAACGATTGACGAGGATGAAAACAACAACCATGCGTAGAAAATTAAACGGAACTTACACATAACAACTAACAACTAATATAATATATATATGCATAATTGTCTAACGGACTTCTCCATTATACTATTGGATAAAGTCGCATCTAATTGAGTGTAAGGACCCCGCGTACGGGGCAAGTACACACAAGCCAAGCATTTCATCATTTCCCCAAACTATTTTCTTTGATGGTGTAACATAGATATACAAATATAAAAGCAACAAAGGCAACTATAAATTATTATTTAATGATAAAAGTAAGGCAAGGGAGATATGACGATAAAACCGCACCGAGGTAACTCCAATTATTTGCTGTCACTCAGAGATCGCAGCAAGGATATACCGACTGCTGGGACCGACCACTAATCCCTGGCCGTCACTTGGCCCGACTCCCTCTGGGGCACCGGCAGATCGGTGTGCTGGCCAACAAGCTCCGGGGTCAGATGGGACGAGGATGGGGAGACGCCACCTACCACAGACCGACCGACCGACTGACGCCATGAACCCAGAAGGACGCATACAAAATGGTTTGAGTTCCTAAACACACGAAACCCGACCAGACCAGACCAGACCAGACCACAACCGAGACCCCCGACATGCTGTATATACGCACATCTCTATCTGGACGAGCAGATGAACCTGACCCGACCCCGACGAAGACGACGCCACTCACCAACTGCAACTGACCGATCGGACGGAACTTAGTCATAGGCCTACGTAATGAGATTCTAAAATAACATCGGAGTGTGGCCTCAGACCGACCCCGACCTGTCCCCCAGAGACCAGCATCGGGGCAAGGACCGAGCCAGGAGCGACCTTTGACAGGACGAGACACGCGAACAACTTGCCAATCAGGCAGCCAGACTTGAAACTTGGTGTTTCGGTTCGAGAGAGATCGAGTTTGGTGTCCGCGGACGATAATATACAAATACAAATAAATACGAAATCAAATACACGTTGAGGTCGACAGCCGTACACGGATAGCTGTCCAATTCAATTAACTATCGAGTAAGCAAATCAAATAAAACATGAGCAGGCTTTCATACATTTTTGGGAAATGGAAACCCAAGGAATAATTATCTGACTAAGTGAGGCATTTAGCGGATAAGCGAAACATTTAACAATATCGATGTGTATACAGAATATATGCTACGTACAGAAATATATATCTATTTAGCCACTTGGCAAGGATTTGTGTTATTAAGCAAACGAAATACGAAAAATACATTGAGAAAAGCAACCAAAAAAATGGTAAAATCCAGCAAAAAATTATGCTGGCTGAGGCCACTAATATCTAAATGTATTAAAAAGTGAAAGCGTTAAATGAATATTGAGCATACATATATGAATCAATCGAGCGAATCAAGCGAATACAAAACAAAACACACCGAACACACCGACACAGGACGAAGAGAACATGGAGCATACCTATTAAAGGTTTTTTGTGCAAAACTAATTAACCTACGCAATTTAAGTGTTTTAAACATACATATTACATTAACGTGCTACAATTATTTATGAGAATTATATAGCAACATGTATACCTACATACAAATATATATACATATATAAATGTTATTAACCACTTTGAATTTATCAGAGTCGCAGACCGAAGAGCTGGATATGCATACCTATATCTGAATGTATCGCGCCATTGTGTAATATGCGCTACAAACACAAATAAAACCATATATTATACTGCTGCATGTGTAAATTATATAAATGTAAATTAAACAACACCTAAAAGTGAAGGAAACAGAAACAGAACAAAATGCGAACAATTTTCGATGATAAACAGCAAGCAGAAGAGTCGAACAAGGACATGTCGTTGTTGATCCGGTAATAATTACGATTACTATTATAATACAAGCCAAACAATAATAAAGAGACCCTTAAAGAAACTGACCCTGAAGCCACACTAGCACACAGCCCTTGGTTCCCCCTTTGCCCAGTGTCCACTGTCTGTGTCTAAAATAAGAGTTACCGAGAGCCTCGGCGCCCAGTTCATAGATTATCTGTCTCCGCTGGGGCGGCACAGGCTGTCGCCTCCGGGACTCACTGAGAAAGCAAACACCAAGCAAAACCTATCAATCCGAACAGGTACTGTACTATAAAATAGCCTGTAGAGTTGCTTATACATGAACTGCTACTACTTAGAACGTAATCTAACCGTAACATAGCTAGCTTACTTATTTGCACACTGGCACGCTTTCCCCTCGGTTGGCCCCCCATAAACACGCATGATTTCGATTCTCCTTCTTACTAACTATATTTATTTAATCCCAGCCTCTAAAATAGTTGCATGAACCCTCCAAGGACACGACTTATCTGCTTCCTTGAACACATGATAACTGGGATCTTGGAGAAGCAGTGGGTTACGACCCTTAAATAAGGTTCCTAGTTATCTGCCTCTTGATTATGGTTATTTACTAAGTTCGAAGTTCGTTATGCCTGCCTTTTAGTTCTTCCCACTTTATAATTACTTATTAAAACTCATCATTAAATGACACTTGTTGGTACATCAAGAGTCGTAAAACTTTGCTGATAAATAATCATAATCAAGCGCTGTTCAATGACAGGAGAGCAGATAGAGATACACAGATACATTAGGATATGCACACAACAAGTTAGAGCCAGTACAGACAGATTTTACACTGGGAGAAAGGTTAGTTCATGTCTTAGGTAATTTAACCCAACACAACAGCAACTATCCAAGGAATAGAAGATTTTCGGTATGAACTAAGTCAATAAATGCAAGTGCTCAGCAGATATGCACTGGGAGAAACACTTTTCGTCGCTGCAAGGGGCGTCCGAAGCTAAGAGAGATGGCGACGTCACGCTTCAGTGTCTATGGAATAAACAATACATTTAACTACACAGAAAATATACTATTTTACACACAAAATGTTCAAAACACCTCCTCAAGGAGCTAAATACATACATAATCTGCTAATTACCAATTTAACAGATCAAAGTGCATGAGGTCTTTTCAGGCAGCTTTTTTGATCGCATTTAAACAAGTATATGCACTGGAAGAAACACTTTTTAGCGTTCCGCCTTGGGCTCTCCACAACATTACACGAGATGATCACGGTTATCATTAACACATAAAATGTCACACAATCGGTTGCTTACAGCTCTTGTGCAAGAAAACAATTTGGAATTTCGTCGACCCAAAGACAAAGGATAATTAAACTCGTAATTACCAACATTAACTACAATTGGAGGACACCTTTGTCACTCACTAGCGAGAGAACACGCACTCGAACACTTTGTTTCGCCCCTCCAAGGGGGCTTGGCTTCTAAGCCCACTTAAATATTCAATAAAATATAACCACAAGTTAATCACAGTTTAATATTTAACCAATTAAATACAGTTAAAATGTTCAATACAACTACTTACTCCAATGTTTACTCTATGTGTGAAAAGCAAGCATTAAAAATCGAAAAAAAACAGAGTGATAAAACTCAATTCACAATAGTTTTATTTGTTAGTGCGAGGTGTGGTACCAAAAAAGTTAACAAACTAATGGGGCACAGTTATGTAGCTCCCAGCCCTTCCAGGCACAAGAGACCATTCGACAAGATATTTCAAATACAATTCCAATTCCAATAGGAAAAACAATTGTTATTGTTTTTACGAAGTTTATTAGATGAGCGTCAAGAATCACTTTAAACGAATTTGGGTTTGTCAGTTTTTCGACAGTACATGGAATTTAAATAAAAATTAATTCTTAGTAGCAAAGTAGCCAGAAATTTAGAATTTTAATATTGTATGATTTTACATAATAGTTTTTTATTTTTATTAATTATGGTGATGATTGATTATGCACTTCTTTAACTGATTAAAAATATTCTGAATAATATTTATTGAATATTTAATATTCAATTACTTAGCAAACATCAATACTTTGATCAAAGTGCTATTTTTTTATTTAATAATTTGTATTTATATTTTAAATTTAAAGTTTAAACTTTAGTTGTGTAAACAAAACGGGCTTGATAGTTTTCACTTTAATATTAAACTTGTAAAAAATAGATTTGTTTATCCTTGCATTTGTTAAAAAAAAACTCATATAATTTTAATTCATTTTAGATCGAATTAAATTAACATCAAATACTATTTTGAGATGACTGATCTTGAGAAACAACCGCAGTATTTCGTGCTGTGTAGACTAACACTGCCCCGAATGTAGACCAACATTAGACGCACGATTCTATCCTGTTTTGCCTTGACTTCCATCCCTTCAGCGATTTTTCCTCAGCAGTCCAGCCACCCAGCCGGCGCGGCGCTCCAAGCCGAACTAAACTCAGTCCCAATCCCAGTCCGAATCCCACCCAGAACAATGGCCAGAGCAAGTAAAATAGAACAAAATCGGGTCACAGCCAATTTTATACGCCGCCGGCACCAGCAGCAGCAGCAGCAACATCAGCAGCAACATCAGCAGCAGCAGCAGCAGCAGCAGCAGCAGCAGCAGCAGCAGCGACGCGACGCCGCCAAAAGCAAAGGTGGCTCCGTGGTTTGGTGGTGCGTGTGCTCAGTGGTGTGCTTCGGTGGTGTGCCGGTGTGTGTTGTTCGAGTTTTCGATTTCATTCACTTTTTTCAGTTTCAGTTTTTGGCACAACACATCATCGCCGCCGGTGGACGGTTCTGTTCGCCTGGTAGAAATGTCGGAACATTTCTTTGAAATGCCGCCTTTGATGATTTTCCGCATTGTGCCGCCGCAGCCACATCCACTTCCTCGGCTCTGATGATGATGTTTGCCGGTGTTTGGCCATGGCGGGCATATCAATTTAGGGGAGTGGCATGCGTGACGCTTAAGCGAACGAGATTATAGACCTCCTCCTTAGTGCCCGGTTTCGTCCCTCGTCCCTCGCCCCTCGCCCCTATCCCTATTCCGATCCCCTCCTGGATGCAGGCGGCGTTTCCTTTGTTGTTGCTCCCAGCTCAGCGCTGGGCGTTGCCTAACAGTAACAGGACCAGGAGCCGCAGCAGGAGCAGCGCAGAGCAGGAGCAGGAGCCGGAGCCGGAGTCGCCGCAGCCACAGCCACAAGGAGTCGCTGCGCTCTCCTCCGCTTGGCTTGCAGCCGTTGATTTTTAATGAAAACAACAATCTAAGAGCCATTATGTGGACCGCCCTTGCCTTAGCCCCGAGGGCGATATGTGTGCAGCGTTAACCCATTTCCACCCGGTGCCGGCGAGTGTGGGAATTTCCGCTCTGCGCCTATATTTCTTTTTTGGCACCCCGAGTGAGAGGCGACCAAAATCGTATGGCTGGCACAGAGCCAGGTGTGCACACGGAAAGCCAAATAGTTGAATCGTCAGCCCACATGACTTGCTTGACTGCGTGCGAACAGGGACTCAGGATAGTGCTAGGGATCTATGAATAACGAAAGAAGTCTCTGTACAATAATATGCATTGAAAATAAAAAGTGTATGGAATTTAAATAAATTCATGATTTTATTATTTTGTATAGATAATAGCTGCTCGAATATGTTTTAATTATTATTTAAATTATATATTAAATATAGAAATAATTCCCACATTTAACTTCAAATTTTCTGTAAGTTCTTAATACAAATTAAAAATTATTTAAAGACCAACTGATCTTGGCTTAAGCTTGAAGCCGTTTTCTGAAACGGGTTAAGGTTTCTTCTCATTGGGCATTTATCAGTCCGACGGCGACTATGACTGCAGCCAATTGCCTTGACCAGGAGGTGTGAGGAATGACGAGGGCCCCTCTGTGGTAGGCGGCGGCAAGGTTCTGAAGAAGATTCCCCTGGTAAGTGCCATAAATAATATGCCGAAGGTGGCAAGGTTCACCGCTCTGCAATCAGTGGGTAAATATTAGATTTCTTAAATTACAAATTACATGAGCTCTGATTTTATTTGTTTTTGAATCGAAAATAAACATTTCCAGTAAAAGTTTGTCTTTTACTGAGTTTTTAACAAAAGTTTATGTAACAAAGTGTGCAACTTTACAAACATTAACTAAACATTATTAAATATATGTGTAAAATTTAAAATATTTACATATTTATGTGTAACAAAATATAACCTCTTTAAACATATAATATAATTGTATTATGTATAATTTATTATTCGATAATACGAAATTAATATACCCTTGCAGTTTGCACTTGAATTGTAGGGTCGATTCGGTAATCGATCATAGTGAAGCTTAAAATATTCGCATTCTTTCATTCTTTAATTTAAAAAACTCATAACTAAGCTAACAAATGGCTTAATTTTAGTTTGGAAAGCTTTTCTATTTAAGTTTAAATTAGATTAATAAATCTGCATACACAATTTAAAATTTAGGCAAATTAAAATTTTTACCCATTTTTGACAATTTTAACGTTGTAACCCTTTATATTTTTTTGAAAAAAAATGAAAAAAACTTTTTTTTGTCTGAGAAATTATATTAATTTTTTTGCAGTATTGTATTTTTTTATATCAATTAAAATTTGTAATTTTAAAATGAAATAAAGCGCCATCTATCTCTTACTAGGAATAACATTTAGCCAGTGCTGCCCATTTCCTCCTTTGCACACTGGCGCTAATGGGTATTTTTGCGAACTAATCGAGCTTCAGAAGGCGACTCATAGATGGTGCTTCACACTTGTACTACTTGAGGTGTTGTCACTCACAGATAGGTGGCACTTTGTTTGTGTTTATAATATAAAATATATATTTAAATTTAAATGGCTGTGGTAAAAATATTATGATTTTAAAAAAAATATATCTTAACCATCTAGTTTTTTAATTTTTTTTTGAGCTAATACATTTCTTTTTATTTTATTGGACATATTTGTCTTTGACTATTATTATATTTGTTTTCACGTAATTAAAATTAATTTAAATTCAGAACAATTGAGATGATAGCCGCGATCAGATAAGAATAGAAAACCGTTGTCTTTATTTTATTCCTTTGAGTTCACAGAGTTTGAGTCCATTTAAACACTTAATTTTTCCAATTATTTGTTTATACTTATTGTATAAAGCGTTTCCAGAATCCCAAATAAATTTGGGAAAATGCATTCGGTAGAGCGACCCCGAAAGAGACCGCGAAATGAATAAAAAATTAATTCTCAAAATTGAATAAATTACGCGAATTATGTAACAGGCGAACAGCAACGGCGGGAAAGGCAGCAGGCAGCCGCAGAAGCAGAAGCAGATGCAGGAGCTGAGGCAGAGACAGAAGCAGGAACGGCGGCAGCTGGGAAAACCGCTTAGGAGCACTCGCATTCACTCTCTCGCACACACACACTCGCTCGCCCCGGGAAATGCTTTTCCCCCAAAAAGTCAAAAAGTATTAAGTACGTGGAAGAAGCGGCACTCGAGCAGATAAAGAGAGAGAGAGAGAGCGGAGGTGGGCGAGAGGGCGGGGCGGGGACCATAAAACATTTTCCACGACGCTCGACGCAGCGGCGAGGGGTGGCTTCTTGAGGGGGTTGCAACTGGATGGATGTCACACTATCGGAAAATGCCAAGAGGAGAGCGAGCAAGAGCTGCCGCGAGAGGGATGCAATGAGTGTGTGGAGAATCATCAAAGGTTTGCCGCAGCGGCTTTTCCGGCTTTGCCGCCTTTGTGGCAAATCCTCAAAGGAATTTTCCGATATTCGTAGCAGGCGACCAGCAGCCGGCAGCAGGAAAACTTGACCAAAGAAAAACCAAGCGCAAACACTCGCACACACACACACACGACCCCGACATCGACATCGAATTTTCCGACGTTTTCGTTTACAGTTTTTTTTCTTTATTTCATTTTCGCTCGGGGAGAAAATTCGCTTTTCATATGTGGCAAGCAGAGAGAAGCGAACGAAAAACACAGGCCAGCCGGCCAGCCAGCCAGCGAGGCACACTTAACTTATCGATGGGAAGCTGCTGGCTGACGTCGATCCATTTGCCAGAGCGATTTATGTGAGCTTTTCCCCAGAGCGAGCGGAGTGGGCAGAGCGGGCAGCGTCTTGCGGCAGGGAAAACAGCTTTTCCCGGTGTCGCCAACAGTTTGCGCACTTGACACCGGCAATTGTAATGGACGATGGTGCGGTCATAAAGCAATGGGCGGCATTTTACGAGCTGGCAAAAAAGCCTTCGGTCCGCTACCAAATTTGGCCGGCAATAAAAAGGCCTCATTAATGTGGCCAACAAAAAAGGCCCGACATAAACACGCGCATAAACATAAAGTTTGATGAAAAGCCAACAAGAAGACGCACAAAGCGCGGCCAGCGCACAAATTTAGCCAGTCAATGGAATCGATTATCGCAGGCTCCTCCGCAATGATGGATTTCGAATCGAAAGTCTTTTGGGGGGACAGGGAAGGTGGAAGCCGACGATGAGTGTGCAATATCGAGAGTGGGGCCACAAGTGCCACAGGGGATTAGGGATTTCCGATTTGGCAATGGAATGAATTGGAACGAACATGGTGATACCCTCACGAGATTTAACTGACTCATGGATGCTATGTTTCTTGAATAATATTCGTACTCTGTTTGTTATATTTGAATATTTTTTAACTTTTATTTAAATAAACAATGTCTTTCCTTTTTAAGCTCTCTCTATTTCTATTAACATTGAAGCAAGCCCTTGTAGTCTTCTTAGATTCTTTAGAAAACAATCCAGAAATACTTGCTTATTATAAGGTAATTTTTATGTAATTCTATAAGATTTTATAAGTCAGTGCTAGTGCCTCTATCAACAGCTGGCTTACAGTGTGGCTTCCCAGCATCCCATAGACTATATTTGGCAGACCACGGTAGTCTGGAGGTGAAGTGTGAAGGGAAAGCGGAGCGGAGGTGGCATATCATCGTTGCTGAACCATTTGGCGCGTGCTCAAACACTGCGGGTTGGAAAACAAATACAAAAAAAGAAAACACATTTGGCGAACATTTCGCTTTGTTTAGTCTGCAATGTGCGAGAGCGTGTTTCTTTTTCCCGTCACCCTTTTTGGCACTTTAAACAAATGTTGCAAGCAATCGGTCGGTGTTTGTTTATGGTTAGCAAACCATTCCATGAAGTTTTCTGGTGGCTTAACCAGACGGCGTGGCGTCGAAGCAATCTGCTCATGATTACACTTCGAATGCAGATGGATAAATATATGGAAATATAGCGGCAGAAAAGAAGGGATCTAGTGGGAGTACTTCGTATACATAGGCTATTACCTGAAATACTTGTATCTGAATTGTATACTTCTTTACTTACCAGAGTATTCTCCACTTTAGCTGCATTAATTTCAACAAACACGTTTTTCGCAGCAAACACTTTCAGAGAGGAGAGTTGTTAACTCCTTCAATTTAGTCCCCAAAATAAACTGCCCACAAATTGCCACTTGTTTTAAAATTCAATAAATATCAATAAAAATATTTACAGAGCAGCGAATTAAAAGTCGCATCATCAAAAGCGCTCGAGCCGCCTCTGAGAATTCGGGGCCTCGAAGGGCGGACTCCGGGCGGGGCAAGAACCAGAGGAAGAATATTCGCACAGCGATAACGGTAATCATATTAACTAAGCGAGCGAAAGGCTTAATTGAATTGCCCAAAAAGGCGGCCGGGGGCGGGGAACTGGTTGCGGATGCACCCGAGACGATTATAAAATATGCCAACTGCTCCGCGACGACAATGTGAAACGCCAAAAAGGAATTCTGCTTAATGGCAAGAGCAGCCGCAAGTACAACAGGAACAACAGCGGTAACAATGGGTGCACTACAAAAAAATATGATGCGATTCAGGGATAAGAAACTGGAAAACTAATGTAACTATTTATGCAAATTTATTTTCTTTAATATATTTTGTAATACAGAATTTTTCTCAGGTACCAGATGCCTTAAAAATATATACAAGCGTTTGAGACTATTAAACATTGCCTTGTGAGTTACTCTTTTTAGAGCGTTCAATACTCATTTAAATCTTCCTTGCTATTTTTCGCTATTTTAACAAATTCAAATACATACATATTTGTGGTATTTTTGAACAGTGCAGTGACAGCAGCAACAATGCAAGCAATTAAGTGCCATGAATGGCAGGAAGTTTGGGGAGCGACCTTGCAATGTCGCAACGATGACGAGTCGCGACGTTCGCTGTCTGTTAACTTTGCCGCCATTTGTCTGCTGCATGTTGGTAACTGGCAACTGGCAACTACCAACTGCCAACTAACTGTTAACTGGGCCTGGGCTTGGCCGCCCCCAAGTGCATTCCAACATGCCATGCGAAAGTCAAATCTAACTGCATGTTGCATGCCACTTCATGACAAACTGCTTGCCATAAAATAATGGCTAATCATATTGCAGTTTTAAGCCGTTTTCGAGCCGAGCCAACTGGCATTTGCATGGGCAGAATGCAGATTTCGCCAAGGTGTCGACCGCTAATTGCTAGGACACCCTTTACCTGCCGGGCCTGTGATTGGACCTGGCCTTTCAGCGGTGACCCGGGGAACAATGGTTTCAATTAGGACGGAATTAATTGGAAACTGTGTAGGGGAAAATGTTAGCAAACGAGGCTGCAATGGATAGATAATAGGAATATTTTGTAGCATTACCCAGACATATTTATGCGCATATTAGAGCCAGATTAGGCGGCCGTGGACGTCATGAAAAATGTATGTTAGTTGGGAGCAACTAGTTCAGTTAGACTTAATTATGAACTATTTAAAGCTCCACAATAATTGCAATAAGGACTGTAATATTTCAAGATTTCAGTTGTCATCGTGAGAACTCAAGCACGCGAAAACGTTCTCTGCCAACAGATGCTGGGTTTTATTGTATCCTCCAGATGTAACATAAGCTGCAGCCATCTATTTTTCGCATATGTTGGCAATTTTACGAGTATTATTTGAATAAACATTATGCGCAGGCGCATCGCCTCGGATCGCCTGGGAAAGTAAATACGAAATAGGAACAGTTGGTTGGAATGCGATCTGCGATGCAACCCTCGCACAGCATACGGAACACCGAATCCTGACAGCCACAACGCCCCTGAAGCAACTAGTTGAGGTCCTGCCGGGATCCGTCTAGGATAATAACAGTTGGCCAGCTACACATAAGGGGATCTGACTGATTGTATCTGGCCTTCTAATGAATTACGGCACACTTTTCAATTAGTTGCATGTTTATACAATAATTTTGATGATTCTCGAGAACTCTCGGAGATAGACACCCTCCGATAGACAAAGGTCGGCATAGGGATAAGAGTGAGTGCGTCCGTCAGCTGTTGAATTCCGGGCAATACTCGAGTGAGTCTGCGCAGGGTGCTAACTATAATGAAGCCACAGAGAATTATGTGTCTGGCATGCTGAGCCCGCTGAAAGAGCATTATACTTTTAACAATAAGGGCAGGTCAAACTAGAAGTTGCAAGAAGTGTTTTTTGACTTAACTACCTATTAATAATATATATAGTTTATGTAGAACTGTTTCTTAATAATGAAATACTCTTCAGAATTAAAAAGCATCCCACATCAAATCATTGATTATCTATTTCAAGCATAAATAAACCTATATTTATTGCATTAATAAACAAAACAATGATCGTATGACACGTACTTAATCAGAGAAATATATAAGAAAATTCCACCAATGCCCCCACATTTTCTCAAGATCCCTTTTTAGCTTTAAAAAGCCACCTGAAGATGGAAATAGCATGCAAACTCTTAGTTAATCATGAAATTAAAATAAATTGGCGCCGCGCTTTGTCAAGGTGTCAAGGCAATCTGACAAATACGAGTATCTAAGAGCTGGACAACTCGTTTGCCTACGCACACTGCACAATCCAGATTACAATTGAGAATTTGCAATTGCAATTTGAACGAGTATTCAGAAAAAACTGAAATTAAAAACATATCTGCAGCTGCGTCCGTTTTTTGTGACACTTTTTCCGCTAAACTTGCCATTGTGGTAAGAAAACGAGTGTTTTGTGCCGTTTGGTTATTTTTTTATATTTAATTGCAGCCTCTGGGGGACGATGCGGACGGCGACGATGCTGGCCCTCAAGTGCACACTTCCTGTCATTTACATTAACAAAGTATTTTTCTGCTAGTTTTTATTTATTTTCACAATGCACTTAATGGGTTCTCAAAAGCATGTGCCATTGTTCGATTCGTAACGGGGCCTCTGAACCTGAATCCGGATCGGATAGGATAGGATCGGATCGGGGTTGGAGTCTGGATCCGGAGATTGAGTCCCATTAGGGGACCCTGAAATTACACTGTTAAAATTATTTCTTGGGGGAAAATGTACCCAGACACAGAGAGCTACTAAATTAATTAGCAATATTCAGCAAGTGTAAACTACTTACTACATCTTCCTCGAAAGAAATTCGAAACCTGCTGTTTTATCAAGGGAAAATATTGCTCGAGAGAAGTTCTTGCAGCAACCTAATTTTTTCTTGCCGTGTAACAGCGGTCGCGACTGCGCGTGACGCACGTTCGGTGGTGCTTCGGGGTTGCAACACGGCTTGGGGTTGCTTTCAGCCCGCAGCCTTTCCCGTTTCCATGGTTTATTTACCCCGCCAGCATTGTGCTCCTCGCTTGCGCCTGCCACACGCATTCTTGACCCAAAACCCGGGACACACAGCCAGCTGCAGCTGCACCGGCACCGGCACTGACACCAGCAACTCCTTGGCCAAGGATCTGGAGCTATACACGATGCAAGCAGTGGCGTGTCAAAAGGCCAACCAGCTGTTGCCATCCCACAACCTCACAAATCAAAACCAGGCGGCGAGCAAACAAATTGAAAATGAGAGAACTCGTCCGCAGCTCATTGTCCTTTCGCCGACATATGTGCAGCTTCACAGTTGACTTGGGTGCAATTAGCAGGACTCGCACCCTCGCCCGGTCCTGGCTGGCCGTTTAACTGCCACTGTTTACCCATGCAAATGGGCTGAGTGGTCGGCCAAGCCTAGTTCCTCAAACAGCAGTCAGGATATTTATGCTGTTATGCTGTATCCCTTTCTGTTTGTGGGTAGCATTTGTCAACAATTTGATATTCGGTATAGCACCTTTTCTTGGTGGTTGAACAAATTTATTTAAGGCAATTTATATGCCAAAAATGGCGCTTGTCTCTAGTACATCAACAATATTAACACATTGTGCAGAAAATATCCTAGTTTTAAGTGGATAGTGATCGATTGGTACTGACATTTCGTTTAAAGGTATCACTAGCCGTTTTTGGAGATGCATCACTAACCGTTCTCATCGAATTTTTCCCTTAGTAGACATTACATTTTATTATGGAATAAAAAATTAAGAACAATGCACTTCCTTTGCATGGAACTCAAATATTGCAGTTTGCTTTTTACAGCTCATAAAGCCAGGCTATACTGTGGGTACTCTCCCTTATATCACACAATGACTTGCGTGATAAATTGCCATGTTTTGCGGCTCTTATTACCGGTCCTGCTGTTGCCATTTGGCATTGGCAAAAAGGATGCAGCTTTCTCGGGACAAGGACAAACAGAAAACGCAATGGCAAACCCAAAATAATAGCCAACTGATGGTGTCTGCGGCTATCCGCCAACAGCTGCTGGAACACTCCTCGCCCATTATTAAAATCCACTTAGAGTGACGCGTGGCTGGCAATTAAAGTAAACACTGAGTATCCGTAAATCCTTTTAGCACTATATTGGTTTGCAATATGAGATGCCACTCGACACTATCCTTTCCTACTTCCAGCGAGGCTACCCCTGTTCACTCCTTTGGTGGCCCTGCCCCTTGTGTTTGGCCCAACTACACCCGGTTGCCATGGCAAATCCCTCGGCTTCTGTGTCTGCGCATGCGCGACGGAGAGTGGCAGCTGTGAGTAGTGAACGCAAGCTGACCCACCTCCAGGTCGCCGGCTTTGTAATCCTGCGGAAGTTGATTTTATCACGTGTGTCCATTAGTTACCTTTCGGAAACCTGGGGCCGTCGGTTGGGTTCAGAGGTCAGACCTGGACCCGAAGGAAACTGAAACCCCTCGACGGACTAATGTATCTACTTTGAATTTTGTCTCAAACCCTTTTGGCCCAACAGCTTGAGCGTACTTCAATGACTGTCAGGAGGAAAAACTAAAATTCCTACAAAAGTAATTTAAATGTATATACGTACAGTCACAGATAAGTTGTATGTCATCCACACTGCATTGCTAGTACCCAGTATTTCTTCTTTTTAGACTCCCTCTAATTATTTTATAGATCTTATACCTAAAAATACTTACTCTATATTTAGTTCAATAAACTAAATACTTTAAATATCGTCCCCAATTAATCAATCCATCACACTAAACAGTTTGAAAATGCTCTCCATTCACATTTAAAAAGCTGAATGATCTCGGAATAACTGGAGGCAAATATTTCAAAGTGCAGTGCACTCTCGAATTCCGCTGACAAGGTTCCCATCAATAAGAATGTCTTTCGAGAGCGTCGAGTGTGTGTAACCCCGGAGGTTAGACGAAAAATGCCATCGGTCATTAATCTAATTTTTCAATTTATGGCAAGCGATTGATGGGCCAAGAACGGAGACGGCTGGCGTCTTGACAATTGGCGGCTAATTATGCAATGGCATCCCGAAAAGCCGACCAGGAATGGAAACTAGGGCCGCTCCGGCAGCTGAAATTAATTGGCCTGCCCGTCTAGGTGACCCTTAGATGGGAGTCCGTCGATAAGACCCGCTCCCGGGAAACGACGATGAGCAGTTGGCACCGCTGGAAAAGTCAGAATTAATGGGACGAGTCACGAGGCGACAGTTTTGCCGGGAAAATCAAATTACACTTCAGTTCAGTGTGAATCTGTGAAATGGGGCAGCCGCTTAATAATCTGCGGTATTATCTCAGGGATGAGGTGGTGACGCACAACCGGAAGGACGACTGCTGGGTGACCATTCACTCGAATGTCTTAAATCTGACGCCCATGCTGAGGGATCGCCTAGATAACTGGAATCGCGTAAGCTTGCCTTGAATTGCCATCTTCTACATAAATAACCCCTGGGTCTCACCTTTAGAACCTCGACTACCTGATAGCATTCGCCGGCAAGGATCTCACACACTTCTTCCACGAGAATGGCGAGCCGCGAACAGAGATCTCGCCCAGCACCGGCCGGCCCAGAGTTCTCTTTCCACCCATTCTGGAGGTGGCCGTGTCCGAGTTCAGCGGCACCAAGGGCGCCATGTGGAGCCAGGATCCCTTGTACCACATCGGCATGGTGACGAGGCGGCCGCGGCTCCTGCGGATTGTGAACACACTCACCGCCCAGACGCAGTACATGATGGTGTGCGATGAGGACAGCATCTACGACATCCAGCAGAAGTACAAGCAGAGATACAATCACCATGCAGGCAGCTACGAGTGGCGAAAGTTCTCCAATGGGGTAAGTTGAATCGTAAGTAATACAGAACTATAGTCTTTAAGATTACAATGCTGATTCTCCTTCAGGGCAAGGCCTGCAGTGAGCTGAACCTGAATGGCACTCTGGACGAGAACGGCCTGACCGATGCCGAGGATAGCAACGTGGAGCTGCCGCCACCCTCCATCTGGCTCTACTACACAGATGACCTAACCATCGCTTGATACATGTTTGCTCCTTAAATGTTATTGTGAATTATTTGTTCTGACTGCAAGTATAGCTCATTTCAAGCTAGACCGAAGCCCGTTGATCGGGCTGTTTTCAGGTATTTTGAGCAAATTTCAACAAATGTCACGGTCGACGGAGGCCGGTAATAAGTCAAAAAATGTGCAGCAGAACTGCCCGGGGTCGCACCTCCAGGCTGAATGTGCGCCTTGCTGCTGCTGCTCCTGATCGCGGCTCTAATTTATGCGGGCCGGTGGAGCTGTGAACTCGTGTATGACGGTCGGGGTGTCTGTTTTTTAACCATTTCCATCTTTCCTTTTTTCCATTTGGCTCTGAGCCCTGTGAGTGGTACAGCGCCTGCAGCTGCCCAGTTGGCACGCGTTGCTCGCCGGGGAGAGTGATCACTGAACTGTGAACTCCACTGCATCCATCGAGCCTCCCGCGGCCGGAGTTATGGCTCTTGGTTCTTGGAAGCGAGTGCTCCTAGGAAGTGGAGACGCCCACTTGGCTGGGAGCCCTCTCTCGCTCTCCGTCTGGGGCTCCGCTGGCTGGCGTTGTGCTATCTTGAGCGCATAAATAATTAATTTCAGACTCATTTTGCTTAATAATTTTTTAGTTGTTTAATTGCAAACCTGTTTGCGCCGCCAGAGCTCTGGGTACGCTTCGGTTGGGGCCAGGCCGGACCATAAATGGTCTGCGGCTGTGTTCTTAATTTACATTGCGACAAAAGGGGCCAAGAATCTGGCACTTGAACAATGTTGTGAAATATTTTAGTCGCAGAGTATGTGGGATTTTTGACAAGCCGAGGGGTTTGGCACCAGAAGGTCGTTCCAACGCGTCTAGTATGTGCGTATCTTGATCTAAAAAAATGGACAATCTAATTAACATCCAAGAGTCACACATAACGAGGCGCTATTAGGAAGTAAAACAAAGACTTGGAGGAACATAAAGGCTTCTCAGTCTATCTACTATAACCTTTCTACGAAGTCAGTAAATTATGTTTCATAGAATGACTTAGAATTTATTTAAATTATATCAGTTTCATAAACTTTCTGAACTGAAATCGCTTTCTTTACAAAAGACTAATCCTGTCTGCTGTCTAGGACTTGGCATTCAGAGATATCTTTTCTAAATTCTTAAATCTCCAGACAATTAAATCACTTAAATTTCGTTTCAAAAAACTATTAGCTAAGAGGAGGCAACCCCTAAGCAGGGACAGGCCCAAATTAAATCCGCCAAATCGAATCGATACCTAAGAACGTCTCGGCCAAGACATGCAGAATCTTGTGAAATTCTCCTACCTGTCGGGCACCACCGCAATCTCGGTGCCAGGCACCGCCATCGGGAGCGGATGAGTCAGCCGAGTCTGTGAACACGTTTGCGCCTGTCAGGGCCTGGGAAAAAGGAGCAATATCGAACATTGGGAACCTGCCGCCGCCGCCGCCGCCGCCTGGGATCATTGTCAAGGGCGGGCTAGGTGCGGAGGAGAGTCTGCCGCTGCGTAGATATAGATGCCTTCAAATCCGTTGCACTGCCTGGCTCTAGGGAATTGCGTTTATCGTTTGGCCAAACCAGTTTTGGCATTCCTCTACGCTCCACTCGAGGCCGCTTCGTTGCCCTCCCCCCACGGCACGCACCCCCACTCGGGCGAGTTCGTTGCCTAAGTCTTTTGTTCAAAACGCCACAGAGTTCATTGCCTGTGTATGTAGGTAAACAAACTGCATTGGCGTACATTAAGCCATATTTGTGGACTCCGTCGGGTGATAGCCCGGGCCATGGGTGTGCTCAGAGTCGTTAATTAATGGCGGGAGAAGCTGGAATTTGCGATTTGCATAACACGGGAATGCAAGCTTCGTAAAATTAGATGAGTTTGTGTTAAGCGAGTTTATATATGAAATATTCCAAAATTAGATGTGACACTTACACATCAGGTGTGGCCCAACAAGAAGCGATATCTGGGGGACTTCGTTCGGAAAATAATCAAATAGTGTAGAGTTCAATTTAGGGTTTGAATTATTTTTAAAACTTTACTTACTTAAAAGAACCAAATTGAAATTTTTAATAAAAATATGTTGAATACTTAAAATGAACTGATCATTGCCGCTATTTAGCATACAAAATATTCAAACTTCTTAATACATATGTCCGATTTTAATCCTACTGCTATGATTCCTTCAGAACCATGTAGGCTGTTAACTTGGCTCGATCTCAGATCAGATAGAGACGGCCTCGACCTCGCTTGGAATGCCAATTACTCTAATGGAGTCTAACGGAGCTGTGACATGTTGTCAGGGCCAGAACATAGATTGCTCCGCTCTGGCTGCATTCCTTGGGGCCAGATGTTGGCCGGATCCATCACGGCCAATTGGCAGCACCCACAGCACCAGGCAGGTGAGACGTAACCCACTCTGGCGGCATCCCATCCACACCATGACCCATTCCCACAGCCCGAGCGTTGCGTAGTGGATGGATTCGCGAAGCAGGGTGAATCTGAATTCCACGCCGATCGCATTCTTTCCCGCTCCCATTTCCCAAAGCCAGGCGGAAGTCGGGGCTCCGGTATGCGAGCATTCCGCCGCGCCGACTGCTCCAAACACAATCTCCGCCAGCGATTCCCAGGCTAAGCGAGCTAATTTAGTGCTTAGCTCGACATAAACTGTTCGCCGTTCGGTGTTCCTGCTCGGCTCGTTAATTGCCCCAACAAACTTATGCAGATGAGCCTAGAAATAGAAAGCCGGCCGCAAGATAATTTGGCCTGAAGGTCAGCTCGCTGGTCACACCACGCCCGAAAGGAAGTGCCTCCCGCACCACTGGCCGCCCCCAAATCTGGACAGCTCAGAACCGACATCCGTTATGGCTCAATTTCGTTTTCTTTCACTGCTTTCCGTTCTTCAGAGAGCCTGGCACTCCACCTGCCATTAAATGTTGGTAATTTGCATTTGGCATACAAAGCGATGACCGTTGCATCTGGCACTTGGCATTCCACACCCAACCCACATTAAATAATAAACTTACGAGGGGAAAAAGACAAATGCGACAACCTATAGCGGAACCAAATTAGGAAGTGGCCGCACCACAGGCTTGGAGTCCCCAACGCCATATTCGGGGCCTCACTGTGCGACAGGCACAACAGTGGATAAATTGTCATTGGCATATTAATTTTGATGGGAGAGTGATTGATTTGGTCAGAGCCTCAAAGAGCTCAACTCGTAAGACTTTAAAATTAAGGTTATTTCTAATGGGAATATAGAATAATTCTAATTGATCTGAATGTTATGTGGCGATTACTTTGAATAGGTATCACTCTGCAGCTTCCGCTGGTATAAAATACTGTTTATAAAAAGGGTTAGAGCCAGGTTCTTATTCCCCTCTACCTATATTATTATTCCCCTCTATATATCGCAAAATTGAAATGCCACTTTGGCACCTCTCTCGGGGCCTGGTGATTTTTCATAAATTATTCAAAGCTTAACTGCTTCCGTTTTGGACGGGAGTGTCTGTCTGTCTGTCAGGTCTTCGATATGTGTCTATATGCCGATGTGACTGTTCCCCTGTCTGATATTCCATCGAAGATTGACGAGGTTGGGATTGGACACTGCACTCTCCTGTGGTTTCGATCGCGGCCCAGCTGCCTGTATGAGTGTCCATTGGCAATAACAATTCCAGAGGCAGAGGCAGCGGGTTTACTTTACATTTTATTGTATAATTCTCGGATGTGGTTGCCGCGGAATGGGAAAATCCAAAGTCTTGGCTTGCCGGCATAAATTAACGCGTGCAACTAAACGAAAATAAATAAATTTTGTATTTGCATTGGGGTTCTGGTTCCGCTCCAGTGCCTTGCAGGAATGTCCCATAACATGGAGACGGAGTCGGCCTCTGAGCTATAGATCCGGAGACAATGGGGCGGTTTTCGGTTCGCAGAGCGAACATTCTATGCAAATCGAATGGCCGACAAGGGGTTAAGGTTCGGCCTCAATTTATGGTTATTAACACAATATTTGTTGTCGCTGCCGGGTTAATTAGCAGCCGAGCCCCTCGCTTCTGTTCTGGGAAACGCCGTCCTTTAGTTCCCATGCAAATCGCCTGGCCAAAAATCAATTAAAGGCGCACGTGACGTCCAACTACCCACATCTGCATCTGCATCCTTTGTCGCCAGCTTGTCATTCCGGTTGTGTGTGTTATTTTTGAGTTGACCAAGCACTTCCTGTCCCAGGGGAGTTCCCCGAGCGACCGTTAGCTGGATCTATAAAAAGTATCAAGCGTGGGATTCACTCGCAGGCTTTAAGTTCTATTGATTTATGCCACTGCGGGCCATTCAATTGATTTTTAAAGTGGAAGTGCGGATTATCAAGCTGCGATCTATTTTTTGGTGGTTGAAGTGGTTAAGGGTTTGCCAAATTGAATTGTTTAACCGAGCCAAAACCCCGGGTACTCGCCCATTAAATTGGATTTGATTTATGCGAGACAAGTGCCTGGCTCAACACAGATCTTGTTGGAATTTATGGCTGCTTTCGAGAAGGGTTGTTGCTGTGGGAACCCAGGGTGGCAGGGATTATAAGGGTTCATTTCAGCTAGTTTAAATATTTCTTTAAGACCAACGCGATCTTTTAAACTGACCACAGTCATTGCTTTCCGCTGGAAATGGAAGCCACACATTGATGAGACAACAAGAAGTCTTCAACCAGGTCTTCTCACATTTTTGGTCCGGACTGCGACTCGGACTCGTGAAACCCGTTTACAGGGGCGACACAACAGGTAGCTTCACTTTCTAACAAAGATTAGTTGGCAACCTTCTCTTTTCAGTTTCTGCCTCGGATCTGTTTTTTCCGTACCGAGGAGTAATGAGCGCTTTTTCAAGTTGATAATTACGATGAAAAGGCAGAAACAGAGGCGGAAAACAGAAGCTGAGATTCCGTCAAAGTCCCGGGAATACAATAACAAGCACTGCTCATTTGGTTAGCCCTGGAGGTTCGGACCTGGCCAAGATGATTCGTCTTTTCTGGCCGAACCCTTCGGGGGCGACGAGGCTTAGGTAAAACATTTGTTTACACATGAAAATACCAGTAGCCGATTTAATACAATTAAGAATAGATCTGCTGGGGTTCCAGTACCAACTTCAACTACGAGGAAGGCCGGTCAGAATCGGAGTGAGTGATATATTACGGGAGCAGCGTGGGAAATGCCACGGTGCCAAAGGAGGGCTTATGTAACTCACTCGGCTCCATTCCCAGAGTCTTATTAAACACCATGAGCTGGTTGTAATTTCTAAGCTGATTTGGGGGAGAACTTTTGCAAATCAATCACCGAGAATCCCCCTGACAAGTTAATTACAAATGCAAATGGCGGAGAACTATGAAAGGCTTATAGGCCATAAATACTTCCCAAGTATTTATGTTCCAAGACGCGTAAGTAATTCTCAAAAACCATAACTCAAGCCCGCATATTAAGAAATTTACATTTTAAGGAGTTTCCATAAATCAATAAGCAAACGAAGTAGTCCGAAAACCAGCAATTATACGTGGTTTCTCTTTAATAATGAATCGAAATTACTTTTTAATTAGCAATTACCCAATTAAACATGAGGGCACACTTCACAGCTTGCTACCAGATTAATAAGGGCTAAGACCACGAGAGGGGACATCCTAAGCTCCCCTGGAAGCTCAACCCTCTAAAGCATTTAGCGAATCTGATTGAGGAACTCGCGGGGCATAATCCTGCCACCTCGGACCTCGATCTGCGGACCCGTCGCCCGCACTTAGTCGCACCACACTCTTGCTTTCATGTCGACCAGCCATTATAATTATGGCGACGAGTCTGCCGATCTTTCTCTGTCTCCGTCCCTGTCCCTGCCCCTGTCCCTGCCCCTGCCCCTGCCCCTGACCCCGCCCCATTCTGCCCTTTTCTTGGGGCATTTTCCAGAGCTCTTTTCATTACATTTAATGCCACAAAGGAATTTGAAAAGCATAACAACAACAAAGGAATACTTCTCTGCTGACGTCGCACTGGTCGGCCAAGTAGAACCCGTGGATGTGCACTGAGAGAAAAGTGGACACTCGATTTCAATTTATGTAAATAAAATAATCCATTTCAATTTCCGTTGCTTTCTATGTGTGGAAAATAATGTAATGCTTATTTTAATAGAAACTGTGGGTTATCCTATAGTTATAGGAGGATCCCGCTCGAATCAGTGGAGGATCACTTCGGAAAACATGCAAGCAGTACGTCTTATTGAGATTCCTTCCTGAACCCAGAATATTCAAGTTCAGTGCTAATTGAATTATATTTCCTCAGTGTGGTTATGGTTGGGGAGGTGGCTCTGGCTGTGGATGGATGTGGACGCGCTCGGTTGACTTTCATGGATCAGTTGGGGCGGGCTGGCAGCTCCACAACTCCAAAGCGGTAGCATGTTTCGCTTCGCTCTTGTTGTTGTGCTTGTTGTTTGTTCTGGCATATAGCCCAGTGTATATGGTCGATGTTGTTGTTGCAGTCATTACCGGCATGACAAGCACAAAAATGCGTTGTTCGTGCGCAGACGGAGCCGCCGCTCGCAAAAAGAGCTAAGTTGCATTTAACTAGTCGAGGAATAGGGCTCGGCCAGGTCTAGTTACTAGTTGCTCCAACTATGCAAGTGGCCAGTGCAGGAACCATGGACATCCATCGATTGATGGGTTGGAATGAACTCCGTTGAACCCCCTTGGCCGGACAACACGTGTCAGAGTTGGGGACCAGAGGCGGGATCTAAGGCTGATTTCCATATCTCTATCTGGCACTCGGACTCACTTGACTAATTTGGATTGCAGCCACTGCCTCGAGTACGAGTACTTAGGAATAATCGCCTTCCTGTGAATGCAGCCAGGCGTTTCGCCAAAACAAAACAAGACGAGCTACTAATTATGTAGATTCGGTTTAAGGCTTGGCTTAATGATAATCATAAATACACAATGATCTAAATAAGTTGTTACAGAGGGTCCTAGGGGGCTTCTTCTAAAATTATACACTGGGGCTATTTGCCTTTGAAATTGCTTAATGTCATTCACATATTGTATTTCGGCCAATCATCTTCTCTGGCCATCTGTAGTAATGCCAAAGCAAATCATGTTTAGTGCGCTATCCGCACATCAACTTCCAAGGCAATCAAAGCCCGACAATAACCTGAAATCTAAGCCCAACTATATTTGGCAATCATCGACACCGACAACGTGGCCCGGGCCGCACCCCGTCCCAGTTGGGAAGTCGAGAATGCTCCGACTTGGAGTTGGACTCCGACAAGTGGTCAGGTTTCGGGTGCCAGCGCCGAAAGTTCCAGCGATTGTTGCCGGGCCAGTGAGCAGCTCCAATCTTCGATCTCTGCAATCTCTGCAGACCCAAACGGCACACGAGTATAGAGTTTTGGATCTGAATATCTGGTTAATAAGTTCATAATCCCCGAACAACTTGTGAAAAAAATGCACAAAATGCTTCTGACTTCCGTTTGGGGCACTCATCCTGTCTGGGATGGGGATGGGGATGGGGATCTCGGGTTTCTCGAAGCCTCCGAGGCTGGACAACCGCAAAGTGGAAGCGGAAGTGTCGCCGATCGGACAGGTACCAAATGCCCCCTATTCTCGTTGACCTTTAGGACTTGGACCGAGACTCAGGCTCGGCCTCGTCAGGCACAGAAACCCGAGGAATGCCTCTAAAACTGAGACTGCAACCAGTTCGAGTGCCACTTTTTGTGGCCGGTTAGTAGGGGCTTATAGACGAAGCTGGTGCCATGGTGATCATTTAGCAGCAAAAAGCCAGCTATGAATGGTAAATGGCGGTCCGACCCGCAGCAATTACATGGCCAGCAGCTTGAAATCCCTGCCAGCTGGTAGTGGTGTAATTCTCGACGAAGTGACGAGGTTGGCAGGAAGGAGGAGCCTGGGGAAGGTACTGCGACTGCGAGTTGCTCTCGTCACGTATTGGGAGGTAACGTACATGGGCATACTTAAGGGACATTAATGTGGTTTATCATCGGGCAGCCACTGAGTACGGGGCAGCACGATATGGTATATGGGCATGTTATGACAAGGATGAGAAGTCGACAAGGAGTTCAGGCGAACGCGAAGGCGAAGGCTCGAGCCCAACTGGTTAGGAAACCCCTTATAATCAGTCCCTCCAAAGGCGGATCGGATCTAGTGATGCTCAGGTGGACAGGTGGTGTCAATAAGCATATCCTATAAAATATTTCCATACTTTCTTATCAAAGGAATTTATAGGATTTCAAGGAATTATAGGAATTAGTCTCCTAGTCCGACACTCTTAAAAAATGGAATTTAACACTTTGGTCTGGTTACTATATCCTCCCAAAGATAAGAAAAACACCGAACTAGCTCATTTCCCCTTCTCTACAGATCGCCAACCAACATTTGCAGACCCTTTTTTCTGGAGTGTAGTTCATTGCAGATCATTAAGACGCCTGACCAAAATAAGAGGGAACAAGAGAGAGCTGCATCAGTACCAAGTGCACATCCGTGGAAGGACATCTGATCACTTTTTGTCGTGGCATTACACAACCGCAAAGTATCCGGAGCTCCTAAGAAGGAGGTGGTCGGGGCAGTGCAAAGAAGAGTTAAAGATGAAAGTGCAGACAAAGCGCTGGATGGGTCCCCAAGCCAAAAGTAGTTGTTGCCACTATAGCAGGTGCACTGGGAAAACTGCAACATTATTGCTAATTTATTAATAATAATAATAATAGTAAGCAATGCAATTTTGGAAACTAATTTGAATTAACTTGTTCACTTATTTCAAGGTCAAGATTATTAGTTTCTACGACTAATTAAATTATAATAAAATATAAATGCGGACAGTTAAATTAAAAGGGAATAATAAAATATTAACAATTCTTAAGTGGTTATAAATGAGACCAACGTTATTTTTTCTCTCAGTGCTCTTGTGGCTTCCTGCAGCTTACGACGTGTGACGACATGTAGAACTAATTGTCGTCCACTCTTCGAAGGTAACTCCGACTGGGGGAGCCGATGGCGGGGCTGGGCGGAGGGCGGAGCGATACTGGAACCGAGCCTCCGACTCTTGAGCGACTCTGGCTGCAATTGGCTGCTCCGTTCGCCTTGTGACAGGCATAAATCAGTTTTGTTTCAGTAAGCGGCGCAGCAAGAAGTCCAAGTCGAAGTCTGGCGAAAGTCAGGCACCTGCCACAACAATAATAATAAAAATATATGCAGCCCGAGAGCCAAGTCAGGTCGCGATCAGTGATCTTGAAGTTTTCGCGAGTGTTGCGTCATAATTGAAAATGACACCTTAAAAGGCATCCCCAGTGGTGGCTTGGGACTCCGGATTTTTTGGTGGCGACAACTTCGCAACGAGTTAATTAGAGAGTTCGCGTCGTGTGCTCGGGGGACCGAATTCCGTAGTCTGGCTGACTTGGCTGATTTATGTTCGAGCCCTGGACAGCCATTCTTGGCCAAAAAAGGCGCAGCACCAGCAGCAGCAGCATCGGTGCTAGAAAATAAACAAAAAATTAGCAACATTTAGTTAATGCACATAAATAAGATACGAGTCGCGGAGATTCGATATTGCGAGACCCCAAATTGGGCAAGTCGTTCGTGTGCCTCGCCGTCCGTGTGGGCCGAAATCTAGCAGACAACCAGCACCAGACAATACACAAAGCAAAATAAATGACGAGTTTAAATAACACTAACAATCGGCTCTGCTGAGCCGCGGGGCTTTTGTCGGTTAATGAGTGCGTCCATATTTGGCCCGATCGAAAGCGTCCCCAAGATGCCCGCCCCGGCGGCCGCCACGAAGCCCGGCTCCGGCCACACGACCAAGCTCCACAATGGCAAATCCAACACCAGTTCCGTCGCCCATCTCGGCTTGGGCGACTCAAGGACCAATCTCGCTGCCAGCACGCCCACCGCTTGCCAGCGCTTAAGGTATGACATCTTTGCAGCTCGGCTCAGCTGGTCTCGACCTGGCCCATGGATGATACTGGAACGGGTTCTGCCCGATCGCGGTGTCAATAAGTTATGCAACAAGCGTGGGCCCTCGAGAAGCTGGTGTGTTAGGTCCCATCGCTAATTGTGTGTCTCTTACTAAATGGAATTTGTCAATGTAAATTATACCGCAGAGAATTGCTTAATCTGCGTATCCCAATGAATTTAATGTAACAAGGAGGGGTTCTTTGATAGTTAAGAAGGGAATTAATATCATTTGCAGTCTCTATAAAAATACCATTTCATTTTCCTTCATTCACAGCGAAATGTTTCGCCGTTCCATTGCCAGCAGCACCCAGTCGAGTTCCCGGGAGAATACCTACGAGGAGGTAAGAAAAATATCCATACGAATACCGAGTAGATTATCCTTAGATAAACCATTACGAAATAGCAATTATAATTGTAAATGTAAATGTAAATGTAAATGTAGATCAGGGAATGGTTATAAATGAAGAAAGATCTTGAGATTGTGGGGCAATAGGGACACGGAAGAACCTAAATCAACCCCAGAAATTGTAAATTGATCATTCCTTAGGCCCTTTTGTTGAAGGCCCATCACAATTCGACTAATTAATCAAATACGAACAGAGTCTCGGGAAAGGGGAGAGAATTCCTGCGAAGTTACCGTTGCCCCTGGGAAAACCTCTCGGATTTCCAGGCGTTCCAAGTTGATTTGCTTTTCATAATAAAATCTTTTAGCGAGCCCATCCACACGCACATCAAAGGAAAATAAATTATAAACAATTCGGGGGAGCGCGACGGCGACTGCCTACTGTGTATCTGTATCTTACGCATATAGCTAGGTATCTATAAGTGCGCTGCCTGTAACCCGAGCCGCTTTCGGGACAACGTTCAGGAATGGGAATCGCGCCCAGGAGCAGCCGACGATTTATAAACAGGCCGCGCTCAAGTGAGCCAGCTGCCGCTCGGCGGAGATGTATCTCTGAGATACCTTTCCTATTGCTAAGACGTTGCCAGGACCAACGCACCGCATCCTTAAAGACGGCAGGCATTGACCTGCTGCGGAATGCCAAGCGAAAACATCTGTCGCCCTCTCTCTCCCTCTCTCTCTCTCTATATGTATCTAAAAAGGGATCCTTCGTCTTGGCAGACGCACTCGTACCCTATATTTATGAGCCTGTCCCGGGTGTCCTTTTTCGTGTTGTTACAGGCGTCGTCCTCGATTTGGCGCGCTCGATTTGGTCGTTCGCCGCTCTCCGAAATCCAGTTCGTTAGCCTGTCTATGTCTGATGGAGCTGCATTCCATACAGGTTTGCTTCAGGTTTTCTTCGGAGGAGAAAATCGAAAACATCTGCCTGGACCTCAAGCGGGTCCTTTCGATAGTCAGTCCCAATAATTGAATGTAATTTTCCTGCGCCCCGTTGATGGCAGCAAGGTGATAAGCCAGTTTATTCCCTGCATCCTGCAAGGATTCTTGCTGTAAGTCCATTTGTTGGTTGATAGTTTCCGGTTAAAGAGAAACTAAGTGCAGTTTAAGGACAGTTCACAATGTATCTTATCTAATTTCATCCAAGTTGTGTTGATTTAGATTACATTTAATTAAGAGAAATTTTAAAAGAGGCGATTAAGACCCACCTGGTTTTCATCTAAATAAAGGACGAAAAGGTGTGTTTAAGTTGTATGTCTTTTATCAAAGACCTAGAATTGTAATCCTCATCATAGCTTCGGGCGAGAAGGTATTGTCCACAAGTCATTCGACACCCCGCAACCGCAGACTGTATAGACACCGCATCTAAGTAGCGCTAGTTTGCGTAAATGTATCTGCCAGATACATACACTCGCTGCCATGGATACATGCCGCAGACAACGCGTGTAAAACGCATAAAATCGCAAATTACCGCGCTCGAGTGCGTCTCCTATGGCGATTTCAAAGCTGCAGCTTTGATTCGATTTCATTTGGAGCACGCAAAACCACATGGAATCGGAGCCTTAGACGGAGATGGAGATTCAGATGCAGATGCAGATGCAAATGATGATGAAGATGGAGGCGATCTGGGCTCAAGTTGAGCGTGTGGCAGGCAGACGACGTTTTGTTTTTGTTGGATCCCTAATGGGCAATGGCATCATAATCATCAACATTGACAGTCGGTTTCGAGTTGCAATTAGCTGCGGCAAGTGATAGATGGAAGCTGGCGAACCCTAGTCCAAGTCCAAGCTTCGCCTCACTCCCCGACCCTTGTGTGGTAATGCACACTGTACCGTGGAAAGTGCAAGTGAGTGCACCCAAGTCAAACATTTCTCTATTTGTTTATTTTTTACTGCCGAGGTCTTATCAGAAATCAAATATTTTTGTACGCCTCGCGAGTTTTATGGCCTCCGTCGCGGTTCATCGTCTTTGGATCTGGATCTGAATCGGAGTAGGAACAGGGATCGCGATCGATCGCGGTGCCCTCAAATATTTGACAAGATTCAGTGCGCTCAACTTCTGTGTGGGACCGAAACTATCCGGATGACTTTCTGGGGATTGATGGCCTCTAATCAGGGGCTCTGTTTGTCGTCAAACCGACCCCATAAATTACTCCACTTTGCATTCTCCTTCGAGTGCCCAAAAAGGGGTGATGAACCTGCAGTTTCGGTACTTTAATTTGATTTATGGCTGAGAATCTATTTAATGGAAATTATAAAGCTTTTCTCAATTTCAATATACAATTTATTTAATTCATTCTTTTACCCACAGAATATTAAACGAGTATCTGTGATTCTCTGCAGTTATCCGCCATAATCCCACGCCTTTTCACCGCTTTCCCTGTTTTCCCTCTTGGCGGCTCCAAATAAGTGTCACCTTCAATAAAAGTTGTGTTTTCCAATTGAAGAGATATCTCAAGGTAAACATGCGATGGCGGCATGGATTCCGGGTCATGTGCCATGGATCCCAGTGCTGTGTTCTGTTCGGGAGGGGTCTCACATTGAGATTGTCCGCCCGGCGACCTCATTGAAAAGCCAACGACTGCGATACCCGTAGATACTCCCTGCCATTCCCCGATCCGCTGATCTGGCCAGGTTATTATTAAAAACACCTAAATGGGTCGCCGAGAACTCGGCACCGGGATGGGTCGTGGCTCTGTGTGCTTTGTAGTGCAGCACGTACAATAAATTAGTGACATTATAAAAAAATTAAAACGTGAGCTCCTCTAGCCGAACATATTTTGACAATAATAAGCAGCTTTGTGTGCTGCCAGCTTGTGTCTCTCCATATTCCATTTCTCGAGTCGCCGAAGACCCGCAAATTCACAGCACAAACAACGTGACACGGGGATCGGGGATGGGGATGGGTCTGGGTTTGGGTTTAAGTTTGGGTTTGGGCCTTTTGGGGAACAGCAGAGGAGCAGATGGGCCTGTGAATTCGTTTTGTTTGTGTTTGCTTTATGCGTTTTTATGTTTTATAGGCCGCCAGTCCGCACTCATTAGCATGCCGATCACGAGAAGCTTATAATTTCGAACTCTTCCCCTTTTTTTTGAGTGGAGTGTAGGACACCGCACAATTGTCAATAAAATTGCTGGTCTCCGGCTGACAGCACGCACTTTGAGACATTTTACAGCAACTTGGTTAAATCCGTATCGCAGCCCCAAACAATTAACGCAGTAAAAATGCCGCTCGACAGATCCCACGCTCTTTTTCGAGCGGCGGGAAATGTACGGCATTTAAATAATTTTTCGATGCCAGCCCACACAGCCACCGAAAGCTGATTATTTGTACACATTTTATTGTTTTAAATTTATATGCGAAAAATGCATTCCAATGAGCGCCAACACTCGGAGAAATATATACTTCTTCAAGTAAACATTTTCAAGAACATTTCATATAATTTAAAGGAGTGAAGTTTATGAAGAAATCATTCTAAAAAAACAGTTTTGTATATCCTTGTAGGGTATTATAGTTTTAGGCAGAAGCTTATAACCCTATGAAGGAGTCATTTTCGACCCCATAAATCATATATATTCTTAATCAGCATGAACAGCAAAGTCAATCTAGCCATCTCAAGCAACAAAAAATTTTTTAATTTAAAAAAAAAATATAAGGGGTTACATCGTTAAAATTTTAAAAAATTTGACAAAATTTTAATATTCTTAAATTTTAAATTGAGTATGCAGATTCAAAATCAAAACTTAATCAAAACCTACATTAGACAGCTTTCCGAGTTGAAATTAACCCTTTTTTTGGCTTGGCTGTACGTTTTTTAACCTTTGATTTGTCGAAAAAAAATTTTATATATTCAAAGAATACGAAACGTTACAAGTTTAGTTATGATTTAGTTATGATCGATTTTCGATACGATCGTGCAATTTAATAGCAAACTGCAAGGGTATATAAGCTTCGGCTTTCCGAAGTTAGATTTATTTCATTATTTTCTTCATTTTGCTGAGGCTTTTTCGCTCAGTGACCAAACATATTCATTCACAAAATGTTGGCGTAAATCTCTCAGATACTCAGTTCTATTTATCATAATCGTATACAGCGGAAACAACTGCCAGATACGAGTGAACGAAATCTACCTGAATCTCATCTCTGTCCCAGAGAATGCTGAGCCAACAAAGTGGTGAATGAACTGAGAAGATCGCTTCGAATCGCGGGGACAACCTTCCCGAGTCCGTAAATTTCTCCCTGACATTAGCAACTTTTTAGCTGGAACTAGTGTGTCTCCTCGGCGGCACTTGACTTTATCTTCGCCCAGCATGTTCGCCAGTGGAAAGTCCTGGGACTCGGACATGTTTTGCACATATTTTGGGCAAATCCTGCGCAGGCTGTGACCTGGCAGGTGGTCCTAAGGACATTCAAATGAAGGGTGCAGAAAAAGAAAATGGTAAACCCAACTCAACTGTTTTTATGATCCCTATATTAACGCAAATTGAGATATAACCTGAAAGATATGGATAGAATAGTTGATAACAATGATAACGGTGATGTATTTATTTCTAATTTTAAATAAGATAATACATACCCATTAAATTACTATCTTTGCATATATTTAAATAAAAAAGAATTAAGTTTTGGGGCAAGTACCATTTCTTGCATTTTTAACTTAATTATTTTAGCTTAACTTATTTGACTTCGTTTTAGCGAAAGACAGGAGCTTAAGTGGTCTTTGTTGTTTTGAATCTTGTGGAAATAAATGCGGCTGAAAAACAGATGTGGATTATGGCTCAATGTATCTCAGCTAAATCAGCCGAGTACTTACTACCTTCTCCCAGATAAAATCAACTTTCTATTATGGCTTTCCTCGGCTCTCTGCCAAAAGAGACAGCAAATTTCACAGCGTTTCCTCATTAGTTTTTTGTTTGCGCCACAATGGAGGTGGGCCAGGTGGGCCAGGTTGCCACTGTCTCCGCTGCTGATGATAATTAAATCAACGTTGCATGACACAACTTAATCAAAACTGAGCCGCGCTTCCAGCGCCGCACTGAAAGTGAATTCAGCTGGCAAAAACAAAAAAAAAGACAAACAAAAAATCATACAGATACAAAAACCACAAATGAGGTCAACGAACACGGTCCAAAGCCGAGTTGTCAACTGTAGGCAGAATTCAACACTAATGTTTCCTCGGGCTCTGAATAGTTTCCTCCGAAAAAAAACAAAGACCCAGCACTGTATCTTATTTTTGTCTGATGCTTTTATCAGCCCATTTACGTGCCAAATCAGCAGGTGAAAGTGTTGCAAAATGAGCGAAGAGCCAAAGCCGAAGCCAAAGTCAAAGTCAGCGAGACTAAATGGCGAAATTACTTGAGGTGAAAATTGTTTTCCCGCTCCACGCTCCATAAGGAAGGAAAATTTGCAACTAAAAATGCACCCAGAGCAGGCGTCTCTGGTCTGGAATTTTCCCACACTTCGGAGGTGGACGTGTCTGAACTTTGATTAGAATGCCCGGGTTTCCATGCAGTTTTCCACGGCTGAAGGAGCTCTGGAGTTGGGTAATATATGCGTACACTGCCAAAAATAATAAATATATAATATTAATGTAATATTTTGTTATGCATTTTTAAATATCTTTGTAGTATTTATTAATTATTTTGGTTACTCAAGGCGAAATTTACATGAAATAAGATAGATGTGATCAAGGCTTTTAATTTTTTTTACTGTGCTACAAATGTGAAACTGAGCTCTGAGTCACGGGGTATTAGTCAGCTGCGTGCCCCAAGAATTTTCGACAAGACACCTCGGACAATTTCCCGCGCCGCCAAGGAAACACTAAGCGTGTTCGCGTTTAATGAGTGCCACCGCTATCGATCGCCGTGGCACCTGTTTCCGTTGCATAATTTCGGTGGCCAGACAGGCACCCGAAACATGGATTCCTTCCATATTAGTTGTTCCTCGGGTTACCAAAATATTTACATTTCTATGTGAGCAAACGAACCCGAGGCGCTAATTCTAATGAAGTTGCAAGGGAGTGTGGCAGGTGTCTGCTGCGGTCTGTTATGGGCCATTTGTAGCCCAATACAGCCTAGAATAGGCCCAGTTTGCACCTTAATGAGGGATCAGTAGATATGAACAAATAACTTAGCTGCTAATGAGGAAGATGCTCTGGAAACTGTCCTAAAAAGGATGCTTAATTATTACCTTAAATGGGATAAAAGTATTTACATTTGTAGCCTTCGGTAATGCAAAGGAATATCTTTCAGTTGTACTGCTGAAGTAAAAATAAATATGTGAAATTAATTTAAATATTCAAAGCATTCAAACATTTCTTTTCTTTTCTTTTTTGAAACAATTTCCTTAAGTTTAATGATAAGCAATTTCCCTAAAAAATTATTTATTGGTAAAGATGTCAAGGCACATATTACATTTTATTGTTTGGCTACCATAAATCTCTCATCTTTATCAGTAGGCCGTGCTTGGGCCTTGTTCCTGGAATTGCATTTCAAGTACATCAGAGAGGGCACCTCGTGATTTTCGTTACTTTTTGCACAGCTAACCATCCGCAACTAATGCGAAGATCTAAGACTCAGGACTCGGAATCCCGAATCCCGAATCCCGAAACGTCCAGAGACGGTAGGCACGGCGTGTGCGGTTCGCCAGGCCGTTTATTGTTGGGAAATCATAAAGGATCATAAATAAATAGCAGAGCACAGAAGATTTACATTTGCCTGGGACCGCCGAGGGTCCGTCACACTTTAATTGCCGGAGATAAAGCGAGTCTAAGCGGATCTCTTGGATGGGAAACGCACACAGAGTGCGGTCCAGTCGGTCCAGTGATTCATCCAGCTCCTCCAGTGCCGTCTCCGTCTCCGTCTCCCTCTGGGTAATTGATACCCGAGGTGTTGATTTGTAAAACAAAAAACTGTTTGCTTACAAACAAAAGGCCTTGTTATGTGCACGAGCAGCGGCAGTGGGACAACAACTGAATTTTCGGGAATTTAGATAAGAAGCCAAAAATGTTTTCATCCGAAACCGGGGCTAGATAAAGATAGGCCTCGTCACTCTCAATACCGATACCCATACCCAGCAATACCCGATCCCTCAAATGCAAATCAATGTACCATTCGTCGGGAGAAACTCTATAGAATAGCTTCCTTCTGATCCTCCGATGTGGGTCCCCAGCTCGCTGACTGACAGCTTGATTGTGGGGCCCGGACTTCTGCTGCCGTCTGTTTTCCCAACAATCTCAGGCCCTCTTGATAAGGCCAACAAACTTATCAGTGAATGGCCCAAATATTTGATCTGCCTGTTATGATTTCTTGTACAAACGTTGTGTGTTTATGCAAGATTAATGGTCAGGCGCACGCCTTCCTTCCTCGGGAAAGACCCCTTGGGTCGCAGCCACCGCCGAAACTAAATTTCGTATACAAATTACATCACCGCCGACTTTTCTCTGATCTTGAACTATTAATTCATTAATTAGGCAAACTTCGGTTGGATTTGGGGCTGGCTAAGCAGCGGATGTTACAAAATGGTGCTGGGAATATCTAAGCATAGGAAATATCTTTGTTTTATAGGTTAATCTTGGGTTATTACGAGTGAACTCCTTTACTTTCAGTTTTATCTATTCATAATTTACCAAACGAGGGCAATGACTATGGTGTTTTTAATGCTGTCAAATATATAATATAATATTATACATTTTTAAAAATGTGTGTAAGCCAATGATGGCTAATCCTAAACACAAGATTTGTAAAAAACCATTGCTTATGGAAAATTCAATAGAATAAAAAAGGTAGATACAAAAGAACTACAAAATTCCTTTGGCCCCGGAAATCTGCACACATACACATATACCGTCCCTGGCATATTGTCAAACACCGGGCATGAAGGATCCTTTTGCTACGATCCTGATCCTCTTTTGTGCGACACCTTTCGAAAAACTGTCAATAAGCGAGGGCATTGTTCGATCCCGGCCAAATGCAGCTGCTGCCGCCATCGAACTGCGAATCATTTCCTCGGACGCAGGACAATGGAGGTGAACAGGCTCTGGCAAGGACATGTGGCAGCCAGAGCCCGAGCCCGACAACTTATTGGCCGGGCAAAGAAATCACAAATCGGACGAGAGCATCTGCAACTGTCATGGCCGACATGTGCCAGCAAGATGCGAATGATTTTTGGCGGTAAAAATGGAATTAACACAGGGAAATCGCAAAGACAGGATATATGTTAGCATTGGCAGGAAAGGAGGAGGGCTTCACTAATTACTGAAAATGCCACTAAGATGCCACAGCCTGCAGACATTTAAATATATTGTTCCATACCACTTTGTTTTTTAATTGCATTCACAATAACTGGAGACTTGAGAACAGCTCAAGCTATTCTTAATTTTCAATTTAAATAAATTCTTAATAATAGGTTAACAAATGTGTGTAATGTGTCATAGTTGGAAACTTTCAGCTCGCGTCGGAAGCTGGGAATTGAAGCTAAAGCTGAATGAACTCATTTGCCATCGCTCATGCTGGCTGAGCTTCTAAGCGGCTTTCTGGCCATTAACAGAGCGCGGAGAGAGTCTACTCTCTCTCTCTTGGCCTGCTCTCTCCTCTTGGCCAGAAAAAAAGAAGCATCTACATCAGCAGCAGCAACTTTTCTTGTTGCCGCTTGGTTTTATGGCTCTTTTTTCGGCAACATGCTCAGTCAACCTTGGCAAGGCCGTTGTTGCCGGTTTTTGTGCCGCTGTATGGTAATGTGTGTCTGTGAGTGGGTTTCTGCCGTTGTCTGTGTGCTTGTATATGCTCTGCGTGGGTTTCCTTTGGTATGCGGGCAACGGAAGTGCGTCGGGAATGGGCCATAATCGACATCCCATCCCCCTGACTCCTCCATCCAGCTCCAGCTCCTGGCCAACAGATGTTGCGGCCCTTGGCATAATTGCGCTGGGCAATGGCTTGTTGGCATCATTAGAGCCGAGTTTGGGTAAATACAGCAATTACAGTATCCGCAGCATGTCCTGTTGCCAAATCGAGCGGAAAGCGTTGGGGGGAAAGTCCATAAAGATTGAAAAATGTCAAAGGAAATAGTGCACAGAAATTAATAGTTGTGCGACTAAGATATTCGCGTGAATTTAAATGCCGTAAAAAACAGGGAAATTAAAACAGTACTCCTTCACTCTTTAATGAAATATCCATTTTCCAATACCAGGGACGTCCTGGTATCCATTTAACTATTATCCGCTTAATTCTATGCAGTTTTCTTGTAACAAAAAAGGAAGCTTCCTTCGGTAAACCGAACTTCCTATGCCCTAGCAGAGTAAATTCATCATGATTCCGTCAAAAATCAATCGATTTCCAGTAGGAAAGCTTTTCTGTGTTCGTTTTTATTAGGTTAACAAATATATAAAATGTTCAAAAAATGGCTAAAAAATTGTTTCTTTCGGACATGGCTAAATCGACTCGGCAGTTGATGCTGATCTAGAATAAATATGATTTATAGGTTCGGAAATGCATCCTTCACTGAGGCATACAACTCTGAAAAAGTAATAGTTAAGTTAATAATTTCATTTTGTTATAAATGGTTTAATACAAATATTTTCAGTTCATTTATTCGTTGAGTCAACGCTTTCTCTTTTTAGAATATCCAAACTATCCTTTTTTCTCTGAGAGAAACATTTAACTTTTTAGTATTCTGCTTAATTCGGTTTTAAATTGTAATAACTTGTACACCAGCATACATCAATTTTAAATATGTTTTAAAATTGATTTAGTAGACCACAAATTGTTCTAATAACAGCTATACGTATAACAAGAAGAGCTGCGAAACTTTTTCCCAGTGTAGGCACTATCTCTCTCCGAAACTCGTTCTCCCTGCTGCCAGCTGTATAGTGCATTGCAAGAGAGTTCCAAGACTATATCTATATGGTCCGCATGCACAACTGCCACCCCGCATTATATGAGCTCCGTCAACGCTCTCCCGTGCTGCCGCTGTGTGTGCGAGGCGGAGAGTTGTCGAGCGGCTTGAATGTCGGAGCCGCCGCTGCGTCATTTCAATTGCTTACGGACAGCGAACGCGAACGGTTCTGCTCAGCGCGGCCCAGTTTGAATTTCGAAAGAAGACTGAAACGACGCGCGTGCGCCGTGTGAATTTCGCAAAGTTTTGAAATATTCGAGATCTGTGAGATGTGCCCATAAACAACGTAAGACGGACAGAAACACAGTGCAAATAAATTAGCAATCAAGACCGGGTTCAAGACCAATTGACGTGCCCATTGAAACGCCACTGGATTAGTTTCAAGACGTGCAAAAGTAAACAATCAACAATTGACAGCAAAATGGTTCGCAGCCTGGCCCAGTGGACGAAGACGCTGAGCTTCCCCTCGCGTCTCTCGCCCAATCGCAACTCCAAGGACTGCTCCACATTGGCCAGCCCGGTGCCGCCGCCCACTCCTCCCAGGAACAAGGCCACCGGCAGCAACTGCGCCACATCGCGCTCCTCCTCCTCCACGGTCTCTTCCTCGCACTCGTCCTCCCACAGCTCACCAACTCCAGGAAATAACAATAACAATATGCCCATCACGGAACTGGAACAGATTGTAAGTTTATACCAATATAGGTATTTGAAATAAATTCTTAGGGATCTGCGGAACAGTTTTAAGTAGTTACGTTAAATGGGTTTTTATAACCACAGTTGGATTGTTAAAACGATTAATGGTCCTATTTTATAAAAAGCTAATAAACTCAATGTGCGTCGTCAACAAAAGTTATCAGCCATGAAATGGTTTACCAGTTAGATTTACGTAAAAACTAATCAATAATAGCCAGGAATCAACCTTCGACATAAACTTAGAATCATCACAAAGGACACTTATAAATTAATTAATAAAGATAAGGGAACCCTATAAAAATACCCCATGGGGAACTCCGATATCTTAACATCCCGATATATGGAGATTATCAGGAGACCGCATCCGTTTGTCGCTCTGGGGCAACAGCGACTTCCTGTTTTGGCAAGCCAGCTGTGCAAACATTTAACTCCGAAAGCCCCATGAAATGGCCCCACTAGTCATAAAAGCCGTGCCAAGAGATCCCTATCCCGGGTGCATTCCGCTCCACTCGAGCCCCGATAAAGCTCATTGACCCAGTTGAATGCGCCCCAGCCCTAGAGGAGGCACCGGGACCGGGACCAGAGACCAGATACTAGGGCTTAGCCGCCAGCTATCATTATCAATCAATCTGTTTCGTAAAGCAAATAGGCGTATGTGGGGCGCGGGACGTGAACTGATAGCGGATTTCCACACCCGATAAGCGGGCTGACAACTATCGAATATGCTTATGGGTTTCCCCCGACCAAATCGGGTGCAATTAAGCCCCCACCGTTTGACGGCCAAGTTGAGAGCAATTTGCCAAAGCCGGGCGACTCGGCTCGCTCAAACATATGGCAGGAAAGTGGAAATGAAAAATCTAAAATAAATCGAAATAAAAATGCGAGGGGCAAACAGGATGTAGACTCGCTTGACGGGGAATGTTTTTAGGGACACAGACAGGACGGGACGCTCTTGGGCGACAACATGTGTGCACAACGTGGCCGACAATTGGGAAGAGTTCCAGGCAGCGAAAGAAGATCCGAATCCGGATCGGATCTCCACGAAAAAAAGGTTTACGAAAAATATTGAAGGGCATAAACACAGTCTGTTCATTAAAGGAAAACGAAGTTTGTGGGAAATAAATAAATAAAGGGACATATATATGTATTGAAAACTAAACACATTGACTGGATATTGAATGAGTTTTCTGTTGAACAGCCGTAAATCCCAGATTCCACTTTCGGTCATTTGGTTAAATTTACAAAATAATTTAAGGAAAACTGTCAGTTACTTTAAGCTTAATTGTTGTGAATTGTTTTTTATTCATTGAGGAGTAAAATAAGGAGTCTCCCCAATTGCAAAAAATATAGGAAAGCTTCAAATGTTTCTCAATAATTTAGTTTTTTGTGGAGAAGTACTTTAACAACTCCATTTCAATGCGGATTTGTGTGGGCCATGCAATCAGGATTCGCGTAGTTCGATTTCGCCGACATTCTTTCGCAATCCGCTTGGGACATTCCGAATGGTCGGTGGATTCCGCAGACGAGAGCTGCATTCATTGGCGGATGCAGACCCAGACCCCAGACACCAGACCCAAGACCCACTGCGAACCACACCCACGCGGCACGACTGAGTGGCGGCGCTGGCTCGAAAAACAAGAAAAAAGCAATACATAAATAATGAAAAATTGAATCGGCACGAGCATGCCACAGTTTTCATCGGTGGAAAATCGTGACCAGCAGCTGCGAGGCGCCTGCGACGCATCCGCGGAAAATGCCAAAGTTGAAGAGCATCAAAGGCACTCAGCCCAAACCGTTAGCAGGCGCCGAACTGGGCTTATGTAAGTCAGCTTCGCATTTTTGCCATTTGCGAAAAACACAACAGAAACAAATCAGCCAAGAAACCCGCAACAAAAACAATAACAAAAACAAGTTTCTTGTTTTGGTTTCGGGTCTTAGACTAACGAAGCGATCGGAAAAGTTGCCCAACGGCTTTTCAGCTGCGACTGCCGCTGCTGCTGCTGCTTCGGTGCAAAGTACAAACATCCTTGGCCAAAGGTAAACCAGTTAACCAGTTCCAGTTGCCACCGGCCATCCCGACCAGTAACCGACTGCTGACGGGGGCGTCCACTGCCCTAGCTGTTCCCCAGCTGCTTCCCCTCCTGCCTCTGCTCTGAGCAGCCAATCCCTGGGATCGGAATTCCCGGTATTCCGCAATTACAACCCGTTAAGTCGCGAGATGGGAACTTCCGTCTGCGGGAACATTTCCCACCGATCCGCAATTGATTTGCACTAATCCCGTTGCACACTTAAGTCCTTATCCTATCAATGTCATTTGGAGCTAATTGTGTGGGAAGTTGGTTTACATTAAGCTTAAGCTTGGAAGAACCCAAAATAGTAGTCATTCCTAAGAACTCGAACTAGATACGCATTGTTATAACGGAAACCTTGGATATTGAAAAGGAGATGTACCCTTATCTAGTGGAAATAATACACCATATTGTGATGGCGGCGTGTAGAACGTGCTGAAAGCTTTGCATTCACAACCTTTTCGCTTTCGATTAGCAGTCAATTAACATACTGCTGGTAATGACACATTTCGCTACGACGCTGACTCAACGGATCTCGGCCATTCTCCCCTTTGGGGACCTTGTCAATGCGAAATATTTTCGCTAATGGCGGCAAGAATTTCGGCCAGAGTCTGACGACCCCAGAAAACCACGGCTAACTGCATTTCCTGTCGCTTTTCCTCAGGCAGCCAAGCAGCTGCCAGCTAAACACAAAAAAAGGTCAGACCCGCATGAAAAAAGAGCCACAGAGCAGCAGCTGCTGCAAAGTTCACCTGCCTGCCGCCACCTGACGAAGAAGTTTGGCCAACACGCTGCGGGGCTACCGCAGTGGTACGAGTAATAACTGGAAACTAGAACAGCGTCGATCTCAAACGGGGGAATCACAGTCATAATTCAGCTATTTCTTGCAGCAAACGCATGCAAATCCATCACTAAAAACAGCATTTACCATGGGACCCGCGAATTGCAGGTGCGACAGAGAGCGCTGGTGGCTGTTACCTGTTTGGAAATCAGCTGCTCAGCCCCGCTTCGTCCCCTCTCTTCCGCGGGTGAAACCAGTTTCTGGCTTTGGCCATGTTTTGTTTTCGTTTCTGTGTTTGTGTTTTGCAGCTGTCTGGCTCGCATTCAGCCATTGTTGCTGCCGCTGCACGGCTATTGCTGAAATTACATACTACAGAGACTCGATGTCGAGATCGGCGAGTGTTTTGTGGAAGCTTCGCAAAACTGCGCATCAGCTGTTTTGTCGCTGGCTTCCTTTGTGGCCAATAAATTCGCCATCGCTGCACTTTTCCAATCCCCGGACAACTCGAGTGCGCTTATTAGGTCAGAGCAACACCCTACCTACTATTACAACAGCGCGACTGTGGGAAGTTTTGGCTCTGGGCAAACACCCCGAAAAGTCGATCTAATTAGTGTGCCAGCTGCGGGTAAATATCAAAAACATTTAGCACGGTTTTCATAGAGCTTATGATGTTGATATTGTGGCTGCTGAGAATTTCGTCGGTAAACACCAGCCAGCAACCGAAACTCTGAATATTAGAGCTAATTCCAATGCTCACGTACCAAATAAAAAGCATGCCAGGGGCTTTCTGGAAGCGGGCTGCTTATGCCAGGGACCCATGCCAAGTCCCCCTGTCCCGGGGCCCTGCTTTTGTCCACTGCACTGTACAAATGAATGTCAACATGTTTTGGTTGGGAAAATTCTGTGTGTTAGCTGAGCAAACGGAAGTTCTCCCAGCGGGGCCTCGGGCGGAGTGTGGGGGCTGCCTACCAATAATAATGGAAGGTGCTAAGTTCCCCATCCCGGCGCAGATGATCTTTCGGTTAGCAGCGGCCCGAGAGATCGTGCTCCGCGAGAATAATAGAACACTCGGGGGCACACTAGATAACGATTGTATTCCGATTGGGTTCGAGATTCAGTTATCAGGCACAAACGAAATGATAATGGAGAATTCCGGCTCATTAGCCTATGGGGTCTTTGTATTTATGTGTGAACATGTAATAATATTTTTCCAGTTTATTAACTAATCGCTGCTGCGCTTTAACGGGCCCCAATGAACTATCGCAGCAGATCCCCGCATATCTTCGAGACTCATTCGGATAATGCCAGGCAAACAAATCTGTTTTCCCAACGGACTGCAACCCTTCAAATTAAAGTGCCTCCCAATCAATTTGTCTATTAATAAGGCCCCAGAAACATGCCCAGCCAACTCGAGCCCAAAGTTCGGGCTGCCCGAAACTTTCAACAGAAGCATAAACAATGCCTTGGCATGGGATGTGGCTGTCTGATTGAAGCCAGGCCAGTGGAGACCATAAAAGCCTTAAAAATAAAACAAACTTCTTCGCCGATGAGCGCCTTGAACTTTAGGGGAACTGGCCTGCCGTTGGAGTTGAGTTGGAGGAGTTGGAGTTGGAATGGAGGGGGAGTGGAGAGTTTCCAAGTAGGAGGCACATGTCTTACACGGAATCGAATGAATTCGATGTCTAAAATTATAAAATTGTTTTCCTGCCTATTTCTAACTCAATTTTTATGATCCGACGTTGGCCCTGCAACTGCAGAGTGCCCCGAAGTGGAGCGGAGGCAACTGCCACTCCAGGAGACTCCAGCCGGGCGTCCCATAAAAATAAAACAAAATGCGCCAACTGCTCTTGCTCATAAATAATCACTCTTTTTCTGTTTTGGGATTTTTGGTGCTGCTTCCACTTTCGTTGGCCCGAACATTGATTTTGTTTGGAGTTGCTTGTCCGTCTGTCCGGCTATCTTTCTTTTTTATGTTATTTTTTAATTACCTCGGCCTGAAATTTGGCCACGCTTTCGTGTTCGAATCGGAATTTCAATTGCTTTTGTCTGCGGCTTTACATAAGAACCAATCAAGCTGAATGATCAGTTGAATAACGAAATATTCTTTATTTCCTAGCGATTTGGCATTAGGAAAAAAGCAAAAGTTGCCCAGAGATCGAATAATTATATAATCATCCAACGAAATAAACGACCTCCGCGCCGTTTCCAGCCATCTTTGTGTGGTCCCCGACTGATGGCTTGGCGATGTGGAAGTCAAAGTAAATTAACCTTAACACAGCGGCAAGTAATTGCCACTAAAAAAGTCTTCCTCCGGGGTCTCCCCTCGGTCCCCTCGTTTTTTCCGTTCAGAGCATAATTGTTTGGTTTCTCCGTAAACATTCGGGGCCGGTTGACAAACAGTTGGGAGTCGGGGGCAGCTTTTGATCTCTGATCTCCACGTATGCGGCTGCATCCAGTACATGATACGGGACTGATGTAAACACCGGCCATTTGTTTACAGCTCCTCCGATTGAGTGGCAGTTACTTCCTCGACGCGATCATGTCCGTGGGTGGTTTGCTCTTCGAATCCAAGTTCGATGCCGATTTAAAGTTTTGGGTTCAAGTCCGAAGGCCCAATTGGTCCATGGCCCCATCGAGAGTTCATCTACGATGGGCCGCAGTTCAGCGGAGTTGACATGAGACAGCGGAGCGGAGAAACAGAGCACAAAACTCGTTTTCGAGCTAAACGAAATTACCAGCAAAAGGCGATTCCATAGAAATAATATTTTATTTCATATCTTCAACTGTGCCCATTCGGAGGGGCACATGGGACCGAGCATGACCGCGCTGCCGTCGAGCCCCTCTCCCCGGCCATGTGTTAATTGCTTATTATATCTTCGCTTTAGTGTCGCCTCTACGCGTTTGTCTCTGGGACCAGAACCAGATGCAGCAGCGACATGTTCATTTATCAAAAGTCAAGCCACGCTCTGAGCCGGCGCCCTCTCCCCGGCCGCCGACCTTCCCAGGGCCCCGCGACAAGCTGCAGATAAGGTCAATTAAAAGAGTCAACCGGAAATGTCGCGACGCTCGGCTAGGAGCATCGGATCCCAGCTCCGACATCTCTCTTCTACTCTGAATTGGTTCGTCCTCTCGTCACATTAATGGGCTGTCAAATGTATCGCTGGATCGAGGAATTTCCATAGCCAAATGTGGGTGGCATGGAATGGGGGCGTTTTAATTAGATTAGGCGTCCAGAGCAAGTCGTAAATATATTCGCACAACAACGCCATTTGTTATTTTAATCTACCGGATGCGAAGTCGCACTCCTCTGCCGGGCCCGGCCCCAGCAATTAAAAGCATAAACTGCAGTGCAGAAAGAAAAACTGGGGAGCAGAACCAGCAGCGGGTGCAGTTCGTTGAGGCGAAGTCCGAAGAAAAGGCATGGGTATCGGCGAAAGGCAGTCAACGATGGCAATGGCGGCACTTAGGCACTTAGGCACTTGGGCGAAGTTGGGATAGCGCCCAAAAAGAACGTTAGAAGGTAGGACAGGAAGTGGCTGTCTCGGGCTGCCTGCCTGGGAGTGCCAGGAACCTGAGAAGCAGTCATGTGTAAAGCAGTTGACGGTTGGTCCGAGGAAACTGTCGGTGGAAATGCAGCGAGCGAGGTGGAAAAGGTGCCAGGCAGGTAGCCGGAAAATCAATATCAGTCATGTACTGGATAAACAACAATGACGAGGGATCAGAAGATAAGCGGTAGTAGTGGCATCTTCTGCTTATCAGCTTGGGAAAGCAAATTTCAATAATATTTAAAAGGAAGGGGCGCCTCTCCAAACTCATCAGTTTCAATTTACCTTCCGAAATCGCATCCTCAATGTCTTTTTGGCAAAACTTTGTTAAACGAAGGAGTACTTTGCGCTGTGCTGGGGTATTTTGTTTTTTGCATTTGGAAGTCTTAAGAACAATTATTATTATTTATTTTATTTTCCCGTTGCTACCACATTTACTTACCACTTTCTTCGTCTTTAATTTGCAGATTTATCCCGGCCCCGATCCCATCATGGGCTCTCTGGTGTTCTGCATCCATCACAAGCAGGGATGCAACTGGTCCGATGAGCTGCGCAAGCTAAAGGCCCACCTGAACACCTGCAAACACGACGCCACCCAGTGCCCCAACAAGTGCGGAGCACAGATCCCCCGCACCATGATGACCGATCACCTGCAGTACACCTGCATCATGCGGAGGACTCGCTGCGAGTTCTGCCAAAGCGAGTTCTCTGGCGCCGGACTCGAGGAGCACAATGGCAGCTGCGGCCAGGAGCCCGTCTACTGCGAGGCCAAGTGTGGCCAGCGGGTTCTCCGCGGCAGAATGACCATTCACAAGTCCAAGGACTGTGCCAAACGTCTCCGGCGCTGCGCCCACTGCCAGCGCGAGTTCTCGGCGGACACCCTGCCCCTCCACGCGGCACAATGTCCCAGGGCTCCGTTGACCTGTCCCCAGAGATGCGATGCAGGTCCCATCGCCAGGGGTGAGCTAGAGGCCCATCTGCGGGACGAATGCCAGTCGCTGGCCGTGCCCTGCAGCTTCAAGGAGGCTGGTTGCCGCTTCAAGGGCCCCCGCCAGATGCTGGAGGCTCATCTCGAGAGCAACGCCGCCGCCCACCTCTCCCTTATGGTGGCCCTCAGCTCCAGACAAGGCCAGCAGATCCAGATGCTCAAGTCCGCCGTGTCCAAGCTGTCCATCAACTACACAGGTACTCTGCTGTGGAAGATCACCGACTGGTCGGCCAAGATGACGGAGGCTAGGGGCAAGGACGGACTGGAGCTGGTCTCGCCGCCCTTCTACACCTCCCAGTACGGCTACAAGCTGCAGGCCTCAATGTTCCTCAACGGTAATGGACCCGGCGAGAACACGCACGTATCCGTGTATATCAAAGTCCTGCCCGGAGAATACGACGCTCTGCTCAAGTGGCCCTTCTCACACTCGATCACCTTCACGCTGTTCGAGCAGGGTGCCCAGAGCGGCCAGGGTGGCGTGGCGGAGTCGTTCGTGCCGGATCCCACCTGGGAGAACTTTCAGCGACCCTCGAACGAACCCGACCAGCTCGGATTCGGCTTCCCGCGCTTCATCTCCCACGAGCTGCTGCACAGCCGACCCTTCATCAAGAGCGACACTGTGTTCCTGCGCGTGAAGGTGGACCCCAGCAAGATTGTGGCCGTCTAGGGAGCAGATGGCGTAGCAGCCGCCCTAGCTTAGACATTTACTCGACTTGTGTAAATACTGTGTATTTAAATTTATGAGTAAATCGATAGCCTGGCGTAGTCTAGACTGTACAGTCCCAGCGGCAGCTTCGGGCGATGTTGGCCAACAAATGCTAACTGGCCTTGGAATGCCGGTCGCTGGACCACTGCGTCATAGTCATATTCGTATCGTTAAGGTTTTTGCAGTGCTGGAATTGAACCAAAGCATAATTACACGTAATGATCATTTGTAACGCATCCAATACATCCGTAAATGTACGCCTAAGTTCGTGTCTTAAGTCTTTTGTTTAGAGATGTGTATTATTGCGCGCAATGCGATCACTTTCAAAAGATCTTCAACTAGACCGTACGCTCAAAATCACTTAGACCATAAGTTGCATGTACATAGCCTAAAAATCGGAGCAGCAGCAGCAGCCACAGACCTAGTTATAGTTGTAGCACCTACATGGTTAGATAGTCGCATAAGCCAACGCATTAGTCATTAGTACCCTGAACGAGAACTTAAACACGAGAATCCAACTTTCACCGTAGTGAAATAAGTTTATGTTTAAGGGAGATGAGTCAAGCATACAATAAATAAAATTCTTTAAAATATTACAAATATATTGTTTCATTTCCTTGTTTAAAAGATAAAGGTGTGTAAACCATATACAAGTGTAGAACTGGCATGTTATAACATTAATACACGAGATCTCCATTAAAAACATGGGTATAAAATTTATTAATGCTTATTTATTTCGGTCAACTCACAATTATTACTTTTAAAGTAAAATTCAGAAGCGGAATAACTTACCTACCATTTAAAGCTTAAGATGTTGCAGTGCACTTAAAATCCCAAGTATAAAAATCTTATTCTGTTGTGGACAGATAATTATATATAAATCAATTTTAAATATCGAAAAATATTACATTAAACGATTAAATAATATGGTATAATTAAAAGACAAATAATTTATTCTTTCTTTATACTGACTACAATTAATACTTAATAATAATTATATTAATAATATAATTTATAAATAAAATAAAAAAACAAAAGTCCATGACTAATGCCCTACACTAGTCCCATGTGATTACTACGATTTTTTTAGTTAAAAAGCACAGCGGGCAGTGGGGCACGTGGGGGGCTTTTTCTTGTGCACGTCCATATGCATTATAAGACTGGTAACGTGTAAATATGACTTCGGACACTTCGGGCAGCTGTAAGGTAACTCGCCCATGTGCGACCAGGAGTGTCGCTTAAGATCTGTTTCAGACTGAAAGGTCTTCGGGCAGTCGGAACACTTGTAGGGACGATCCGAAGAATGGGTCCGGTTGTGTCGCTTGTGATCGGATGTGGTCATAAAAGCCATTCCGCAGAGAAAACACTTGTGCGGCCGTTCCTCCAAATGCAGTCGAACGTGTCTTTTAAGATAGGCATTGGTTTTGAAGGATTTGTGGCACTGGGAACATATGTAAGGTCGCTCCACGATGTGGGTTCTGACGTGTTCGTTGAAGTGATCTTTTCGAGCAAAGCGTTTTAAACAATGCTCGCATGTGTATGGCTTTTCCTCAGTTCGACTGAGTTTCATCCTTTTTCTCTCGTGCGACCTGATGTGTCTCTTAATATCTGATGGGAAAGCGAAGGACTTTGGACAGTCGGGACACTGAAACGGACGCTTCTTGGCGGTAGTACGATATTGAAATACATCAATATTGTCAACTCGATGATCTTTCTCAAGTAAATCTTCGTCAAATTCCTCGTTTATCCCTTGGTCTGTGCCACTGTCTGCCTCTTGTCGGAATAACGCATCCACAATGGGCTCGTTCTTCACTTGGAACTCATAGTTTTCCATGTCCTCTGATGCTTCTGCTTTCACCTGGACCAAATAAGAACTTCTTTCCTGAATGTCTGTTATTCTGTACACTTCTCCCCATTCGATGTTTTTTTCGTTTACATTAAAGCCTTCCTCACGGCTTTGTCGACTGCGAGGTGCTGTCTGCGCACTTTTGAAACAAGGTTGGCAAATGTATTCCGGGAGTGAATCTCCTTTTTCAACAGTACAACCGATCCACTGCGCGATCATACTAGCAATGGGAACCTTTGACCTCTGCCTGTTATCAAATATGTGAATATTTGATCTCGATTTATTCAGGCAAACACGGCATACTTCTTCCATTTTCCTAAAACGAAGTAATTATGAGTAGATACAGCCTAGAAAATGCACAAAATAAACAATTTTACAGAAGTTCCTCAAACCACTTGTTTATGTTTTTAATTTTCCCGAAACTACACAAATCACCCTGTGGCGAGCAATCACCATGTTATCGATATCGATATCGATAAGCATCTATTGCAGTTTCTGAAAAAATGCGGGCAATTTAGATTTCTGGGAGTAAATACTATTACAATCTATTTAATTGTACTATTATTTCATTAAAAAAGGGTGATTTTGGAGAAATTATTTTTTCAGTGCCTAAAAAGCAGCAAACAATATTCTTAGTTTGTTAATACAGAAAAGGCGAAGGTTTATTTAACATTTGGTAAAGACTTGGATGGACTGCAAACAATACGAAAGTAAACTACAGTACTATGTTTATAATATTAAACCCAGAAATATACAATAAATTATGAAAATGCTTTAAGAATATTGACAAACTATCATATTACTTGCAAACGCAATGGAATGATGTCAGAAGGATGATACCCAGTAAGTAGGTAGACTAGGGAAACCGCTTCTTTAGCAGACTCTCCAGCTTTCGGATGCCCGTTTGGGAGCTGCCATCGGCATTCTTATCTGCACTGCCAGTGAAGCTTCCTACGCTGAAGATGAACGCGCGCTTAGGTGTTGATGACGAAGCTGTCGTCGTCGATGTAATTGAGCTGGATTCGGCTGTTCCCATCGACTGTTCCGTTTCTTCGGTGGTTGCCAAAGCTCCCGCTGCCGGGGCCTCTGTGCCTTGGGCATCTTCATCAGCAGCCGTCGGCTCTATTAGACCACTAACTGCGGCTGCCGAAGCCGTGTGTTTGAATAGATCGATAAGCTGCAGCTGATCTACCCGCTTAACCGCCTTCATATCCAGAATCTTTTGATACTCCGCAATAGTTATATCCGGGAGCAACTTCAGAACCTGCTGGGTGAAGTGCGCCGGCGGCTGGACCGGCGTCATTACTACCTTTATAATCATTTCGGCACGCGTCATGTCCTTGACGACCACCTTGGTGTAGCTGGTGGGCGCTTTGCGGTTCACGCTAGACCCCACGGAAGGTAGCTCCAGGAGAGCAGTCTTTAGCGAATGGGTATCCAAGAGTAGCTGCTCGCAGCCTAACACATTGTTGGAGCCGTCCGAGAGTGTCAGCTTGCAGCGGTACAGCACATTGATAAACTTCGGTATAAAAGCAGCAACGAAGCGGTGACAGAACTGCGTGAAATATTTGCGCGAGCTGGCCAACGTGTCCCGGATAGTGGGCACCGTTTGCTTAAAGTTGGCGCAGATGCTGCTGATAAAGGCGCTCTGGTCGCCCACGTTGTTGATGTGCTGCCACTGGACCTTGGACATCGCCTGAAGAGAGGTCTCACAGCCGGCCTCCAGATCCTGAACCAACAACTGAATGCAGTTGGAGATTATGCTGTCAGGGCAGGGGAGAAATAATGATTTTGATATTAAGAAAGTGTGGTGGGCTTACCGATGAAACACATCCTTCTCCTCGCTCATGTCGATCTTGCTCACATAGGCAGAGGTCACCTTCTCCTTCAGCTTATCCTCCAGCTGCTGGACAGTCTCTAGACAGTACTCGCCGGTAGTCAGAACGTAGCATATACGCATCAAGTCGTCGCGTGAGAAGCGCTGTGTGTCGCCTTCCTTTAAAAAATTGTGGAACACTTGACCAGCGGCCGTCGATAAGTTCTGCATGTCGCGAGTGAGCAACGAAACGCTCTTGCCAATGGAGCTGCCCGTGGTGGCCGGTACTAGCTTGGGGGTGCTGCCTTCCAGCACCTTGGCGGCGTACTCCCGCAGATACTTCTTAAACACCAGGGCGAGGTCGTACATGGGCTGCTCATTGCTCAGCTGGTTGCACTGAACCATGCACTTCTTATAAAAGACAAACAGATCTCCTGAGCTGGGGTACACGGTGGTCTTAGACTCGGCAAACTTGAACGGTTCACGGGACATCTCCACGAACTTATCCATCAGTTCTGCAAGGTTGCGATCGATGCTGCGAATGTAGATATCGAGGTGAGGCTTAAAGCACTGCCCAATTTGGTCGTGGAACACGCTGACTCCCATGGGGGCATCCGTTACCGATGCCTCTGCCAGCGCCCGCGCCTGATCCGCCGGCGTGGCACCAAGTGTGACTCCTGTGAAGCGCTTAGACAGCAGCTGCTCAAAGGCTTGCGTCTTATTGATGGCGAACAAGAGGAGCCGCACATCGATTTCGTTAGTGCGCTTGGCCATGATCTGCGATAGCTGGTCGCGAGTCTGCCGGCAAAACTCTACAGTAATCCGCTCGGAGACCTCCCAGTCCAACGGAAAGACTGCACCGTACTTATCCTCGAATTCAAGGAGATGGCGCTTAAGCCAGGCGTAACGCTTGTCTATCTTGTCCAGCCAAGCAATGTCCTGGTTCTCATGGAACAGGTGCATATACTCCACCAGCTGCTGGGCAATGAACCACTTGAGCAGCTCCTTCTTGACCTTCGGATCGAGCACCGACATCACCTTGCAGGCATCAGCCAACTGGTTTAATCCCAAGCGATGCTGGTTTTGTCCTGCAGGCTTTGCAGAAAACGCGTCTTTAAAATCCTCTGTAATTTGTTGGGCCAGAGTAACCTGGATTTTGTCCACGCTCTGGGAGAGATTCTGCGGGAGAATGGTAGTTAGTGGCCGATTTCAATTGGATAGCCAACTTGCCTTGATCTCCTCGATGTCGGAGAACTGCTGGAAGTGCTGGTTCACCTCGGTGATGGCCTGCAGAGGATTCAGAATTTCGCCATAGGAACGCCGTTCGATGAGTTTGTTCAGGCTGTCGATCCCGCCCACCAGCATGTGCAAATGGTTCAGCGTAGTAATAGCAGCGGTGAGATTGCGCTTGGCGCAGTCCAGCTGCTTGATGTCCCGGGTGATCTCCTTGACCATCTCCTCCGTGCGCTCCGCTCGCGACTTTACGTCGATGATGTGGCTGAACAGCGAACTGATGACTTTCTGGGCCTCGCACAGCGCCACCTGTCCGTCCTGGCCTGTGTTCGTCTGGCCACGCACCACGGATCGGATGTTGTCGTCAATTAGGGACACCTCGCACTGCATTTTCTGGATGGTCTCGTCGATGCCCACCAGGGACTGCTCGTTAGGAAAAAGCTGATTGATGTAGTCTACAGTGTTAAAATCCGGTGCATCCATGGGATCGTCCGTCTTTAGGACCTTATCGATGACCTGTTTTACTTCCTTGGAGAAGTGGATCTTGTTGTTCGCGACCATTCTCTCTGTGACGGCTCCGTCTCCTTCCGGACCCACGGCAGCTTCGCTCATATTGCTAATTTCTTTTTAGACTTAGAAGTAAAAATTGTTATTTCTGTGGAAAATGTCGTAAACGATACGTAAAACGCTCAGCTGTTTTCGCAAGCGGATGAGTGTGACCGTTCCAAACATAACGCATCGATGTGTATTGTAATCGAAATTTAAAGGGATGGCGGGAAGTTGTTTCGATCGTTTCGATGGGACATCCGAATCGGCAGGCTTCGAAATTAAACACGGATATTCCCTGTTCCTTGAGTCTGCAGGATATGCTAAATGGGTAAGAGAAAATGCAATCCTTTGTTCCACAAATAAATGAGGAGTTCCCAGACAACAACTACAATATATAGACTTCAGATTGGCCACAGTTTGAGTACGAAATAAAGAAAGAAGATCCATGTCCTTGGGATAAGTGTCTGAAGGAAGAAGTCTGCGAAGTAATAGTGATAGTGACAGTAACAGATGATGGAATCGTTCAAATGGGAAACAACTCCCAGTATTCCGATCCAATGTTGAGTACTACTCAAGTGGAATATCATCCTTTATTTCTGATAAAAATAAGAAAGTAATCCCAACCCTTAAAAAAAACACAATTAAATAATTTACTGAGAAAAGAGAGAATTGCTAGTTGGACCAGAACTGGAGCCCGCAATCGAGGCACTCAGCATTGAGGTATCCCTCTGGGAGGCAGTTGCCGTGCGCTGGTAGCGCGCTATATGATCCAGAGAATATGGCAATATGGGGCGCACGCTGTGGATCTCCAACAGCGTTAAGTTGTCCAGCTTGGCGTACGTGCCCTCTCCCTTGATGAAGGCGTCGATCGAAGTGCGAAGCTTGGACTCGCGAATATCGAAGATGTCCTTGATGAGGGTGCGCAGTTCCTCGCAGCGGGGCACATCGTCAGGAGCCGTACTCATGACCAACTGGGCCACCACCATGTAGTGCTCGCAGGGCATTTTAGTGAAGAATCTAAGGATAGCAAGATGCTAAATAATGCTGTCTAGCGGCACTGAAACTTGTATATACTTGGACCGTTTCTCCTCCTCCTTTATATCCTCCAGTATATCCATATCCATCCATTCTGGCGGCACAATGCGGCACTTCTGTTGTTTGCGCAGGTGCGTTGCCATCCATAGGGGCACAAAAACCGGGAAGCCCGCCCGGAAAGGCCCAACAGAGCCGTAGATAAGATGCAGCGGCTCGTTGGAAAAGTTTGGAATGATGCTGATCATGCACTTCTCGCCAATAAACTCAATAATTGCCGGATCCATACTTGCAATGTAAACAATAACAAATATATACAACTATACGACAGTCACATATGGATCTAGTGATGGAAGCAGCCGTCTATCGATCACAAATTGTGGTCCAAAGAGTTCTGCAAGCTGGCAGCACCGCCAAACAATCGACAGTTAAAAATATATTTTTGTTTCCAACAAATTGGTTTGCATCACGACGCCGTTGCCTGAAGGCTCTGCGTCAGAGTGGTCACGTCAAACTATGGACGTCTACGGCTTAATAGCCCTATAGTGCCAACAACAAACGTTTCGCCGTAATACAGCGACCTACGGACGAACGGGTTATCTGCCAATCTCCGGCAAGATCGCATCGCTGCATCGCTGCTACTAATAGCTTCGACTCAGCTGACTAATTTGCGTTCCCGGTGCGAAACTGTTATTGCAGATTCCGGCTAAGGCTCCGCCAACTATCAATCACGTAAAAAGCCAGCCGGGCGTCGTGATAACCGCATGAATGCCAAACATGATCAAGCGTTCAAGTTCAGCCTATATACACTACTGGCCAAAATAATAAGTACACCCGTGTACGGTTTCTTTAACTTCTCGTAAAACTTCTTTAATGATCATAAAGAAAAACTCAAATTTACTTATAGCTTTGTTATATATATTAGATTATAAAAATAGTTAACATAGGCAATTTTCAATTCATTTATAAAGTTTGTGGTTGATTATATCTAAAAAACATAAAAAAGGGTTGGTCAAAATAATAAGTACACCAATTCTACAAACTCAAAAACTCAAAACTTAACAACAATTTTTCAAAATTTTCTTGATTTCCCTAATCTATAACTAGTATCCAGTATAGCCACCCTTATTTTGTAAAACTTTGGCGATTCGTTTTGGCATACTAGCAATAAGCTTGCGACAAGTCTCCACTGGAATGCCATACCAGGTTTTTTGGACAAATGTCCACAATTCTTCGGCATTTCGAAAAGTATTTGTGCCGATACGACGTTTTAAGTGTTCCCATAGGTTCTCGATCGGATTTAAGTCCGGAGACTGGCTTGGCCAACTCATAAGATTTACTTTGTTTTCGGTAAACCAAGCCTTGATCAGCTTTGAGGTGTGTTTTGGGTCGTTGTCTTGTTGAAAGACCCATCTCAAAGGCATGTTTTCCTCAGAATATGGTGGCATAACGTCAGCAAGTATACTTTTATACCCAAATCGGGTCATAATATCAGTTATGCGATGTATCGGACCAACGCCATGCCAAGAAAAACAGCCCCAAACCATTATGCATCCGCCTCCGTGCTTAACGGTCTTCTTTGTGTACCGGGGTCGAATTCTTTACCTTTTGGGCGTCGTACAGAACGTCTAGAGTCGTTACCAAAAAGGTTTATTTTTGATTCGTTGCTCCATAACACATTGTTCCATTTTTTAGAACCTTCTGGTCCAGACCATGCCAAATGATTTTGTGCAAACTTTCGCCTCATCTGTAAATTTTTTTTCCGAAGTAAAGGAACTTTTCTGGCTATATGTCCTGTTAGGCCGGCTTTTTTAAGTCTACGCCGAACCGTTCGAGATGATATTTCATTGCCGATTTCAGCGGCAATGGACTTTAAAGACATAAAGGGATCCTTTTTTGCCAGACTGACGATGCGGGTGTCCGTCGTTTGGGAAGATTTCTTCTTCCTTCCTCGTTTTTCGGTAGGATCTTTCGATTTTAAGGCATTCTGAACGAAACACACCGAGCGTTCAAGGCATGTCGCAATTTCTCGTAGACTTTTTCCTTCTTCTTGAAGATTCAAGGCAATCTTCTTTTCTTCCGGTGTACAATGCTTTTTTCGGCCCATCTAAAGAATTTTTTGTAGCCCGAATATACTTAAAAAGTAAGAAATCATTAAAAATCAACATACCGTAGTCCAATTCTAAACTTAATCCTTTCAAATTTGTGAATAATGGAAGTGTACTTATTATTTTGACCAGACCAAAAACGACCATCCAGAACAAATTTAGGCTTGGCACTGGATAAATGAGGTTCCCCGTTTTCATTTTTGATTTAAAGGTTTTAAAACACTATAACCTTTCAAAATATAATCAACTAGCAGCCCTGCATTCGATAGCATTCGAGCTATGTCTCAAGAAATGATACCTATAACTATGTACTTATTATTTTGGCCAGTAGTGTATAAGTTTTCCATATAAATAATATATATGCTTAACCGACCCTAATCCCTTGCACCACTCCGCCTTAAGTCCAAAACTACAGTGCACTAGATAACGATGTAACAACGATCTTATCATTATCTTTCTCAGCAAACACAGGGCCAAATATGACTATTTTCCTGGTTAAGAATTTCAGGAATGACGGTCACGACAAGGTTAGAAGCCTATTGAAGTGCAGTTGCAGTCTGCAGACTGCAAACTTCGATAGGGAAACGAAAATAGAAATAGAAATCTTCTGTGTACAATTCGGATGTTCTTTATAAGACAGCCCAAAGCGTAAACAACAGCATCGATTTGTTGACTTATCGCATCGAGAGACAGCATTGACGCGGGCAGGGGGAGGAGCTGGAGCTGGAGGCTACTGCTGCCGTTGCCGTGAAATGTTCTCGAGCTGATAATACCAGGCGCGGCCAGTTAATTCTAGAAAACTAGCTTCAATGTTTAAGCTGTGGTTCCGAAAGATGACCTCCCGTCCTTTCGAAAACACCCATTTTGTAAAGTATAAAGTTGCCCCAAAGGCTGGCTTGCATCCGAAAGGAGCAAAAGTCTTGTGCCTCGCAGTCAGATTCGGACACGGGCAATCTCTCCGACAGGTTTCACACACAGCAGTAAGAAAATCAGCGTAATCAGCGGGAGAATAGAAGCTGGATTTTCTGATAAGGCAGAGAGGGCGCCGCCACTGTGGACTGTGTGGACCCAAGGGGGTGGCGGCGGACGAATGGGATGAGCGATCGAGGCGGATTAATTTTTAGCAGAAAAGTGCGACTTGAGCGGGTAAATGGTTTAGTGCTTGTCTATTTTCGGCAGGGTACGGAGCTGCTGGCTCTCGCGACCAACAAACCAACTCCCTAACCCAACACAGCCAGGAAAACTGACTTACTGCTTTCCAAGCGAATTGTCCGCGAATTGCATCTGAGCGCCAGAAGCGATAAGAAGTCAGCCAGCGGCTTTGGCTCGGGCAGTTTCTCTTGATTCTTCGACCGAATTTGAATCTGAATTTAGGTTCGGCAACAGCCCGTCGCTTTCTCTGTGGAACACAAAGACTCGCAGAGGAGGCTAAGTGATAAGTCTGGGTCCAACGCAGACAGGTGTCTAACCTCAACATCTGCGAGAATTCGCATCGGCATTGACCAAAAATTATGTGCTAACTTCGATTGCACCCTTCAAGAGCAGACTTTGATCAGTGCAGCAGCAGCTACTTTCCGTCTTAAAACCTATCTAGCAACGATTGCAATGCCCGATACGGAGATCATTGTGACCAATGCTGGTGAACCTTCCACCAAGGCGAGCCTAATCGTGGTGTCGAATCGACTGCCTTTCGTGCTCATCCGGAATGCAAAAACTCAGGAGTTGGAGCGCAGGGCAAGGTAAGTTTTAAAATCCAGGACACGTTTGAAAACACATTAGTTTTTTAAACAAATATGATTTGTGCCTTAACAATTATATAATCTGATTACTGGTGAATTTTTAATTTTGAAGAGTACTGAACATTTAAATAATACCGCAAAAGTGTTTTGAGTGCATATTACATAATTTATATTTAAAATAAATTGGATATTCGAGATTGAATGATCTTTCAGAAAAAGAACTTGGATTAATATTTGAAAACATTTATGCCTGTGGATAAATAATAATCCAAACAGAATAAGAACAAGCTTTATAAATACGTTGCTTTTAAGAAAGATTTTCGACATAATTCAATGTCAGAGTCATATTTTCTTAATCAAGCAAAGTGAGTCCCGCAACAGGGTCAAGTAAATAGTTAAATACAATTATTTCAGACAAAGGAAATTTTTAAATATGATGGAAATCAAATAATTCGAATTTTTCAATGATTTCCATTCCACGAGTCGCGTAGGCCCGCTTATCAATATTCGGTAAGTAGGCTATTAAAGCTCGGCATGGACCAACTTTTGTGTTGTTCGCACTCCCAAAAATTCAATCAAATCCTCAAGTAACCCAGTTCAATCCTCGAGCCCACAATTTGCATTGAAGATAAGCCTTGCCACTGCCACCGCCACCCAAGCAACAGAGCCCCCAACCCACCCCATTCCATCCCTCTGGCCACTATGTGCTATACCTACATATGCCACTCGGTTCATCTCGATCTTCGCTAGGTTGTCAACCTTATCAGCGCAAAGCACAAAGAGAGGGAGGGAGGCGAGATGGGCAAATCAGAGCGGAGTCTGGCGATGGAATTAGAAAACAAATTCAATGATGGCAGGCCTTATCAGCGAGGCTCATTACGCGTTTTTGACCCTTCCGAGAGTCTGGGGAAAGGGTCAATACTGGAGGCGTTAAAGCAAGGCTGCTGTCGTCGACGGGAACACTGGAACCTGAACCTGACACTGAAAAAGGTGAAGTCACGTGAATGGGATCGCCGTGGCTTGAAACTGTGACTCCCGGCTTTCCGACCTAGGCCAGGAACGAGTTTGCTTTAGGGCCTCCACTCTAAGAGATTGTCTCCGGCAGGGACGGACTGGAGATGTATTCGTAGCTTGTTTACAATCGCGTATTTAATAATGGGCTCCTTATCAGCGCCCGGGTGTCATGCACTCTGCATAAATGGGCTGGGTCCTCACCCATACACACTCTCGCAGCCCGTCCAGTAGTCCACCTCAGAACTTCTAGTACACCTTATGACGTACTTCTTCTCCATGGCTTCGTCACTCAAAAGGATATAAATTATATATCAATTGCAATATCTTAGTAATTATTTTCTTTAAATATTTACTATTAATATGTTACTTTTTTATTTTAGTACGACGATGACCAATTTTGATTTTTGTCTTTCAGCGCTGGTGGTCTCGTGACTGCCGTCTGCCCGGTTGTGATTAAGGGCAGCGGTCTCTGGGTGGGTTGGTCGGGCATCCATTTGGAGGACCCAAACGAGGCCATTCCCGAGTCCAATCCCAACGATCAGACGCCCACGGCCGGCCTCAAGTCTGATCAGGTTGTGTCCGTTAATATCAATTCCAAGATATTCGACAGCTACTACAACGGCTGCTGCAATAAGATCTTCTGGCCATTGTTCCACTCGATGCCGGGACGGGCGAACTTTGGAGGCGAGCACTGGCACGACTATGTGACCGTCAATAAGCACTTCGCCGTGCGAACCATTGAAGCTCTGGAGAAGTGCCTGGCCAAGACCGAGGGCAGCGACAAGAGCCCGCCCATTGTATGGATCCACGACTACCACCTAATGCTAGCCGCCAATTGGGTGCGTGAGCACGCAGAGGAGAAGAACCTTCCCTGTCGGCTGGCCTTCTTCCTGCACATCCCCTTCCCACCGTGGGACATATTCCGCCTGCTGCCATGGTCCGATGAGATTCTACAGGTGAGCTTGTTTTCCAGAGTAGAGTTATTTCTAGGTCATTGCAAGAACATGCAAGGCCTAGAGTTAGTTTTTGTTTCCAAATTTTTATATAAAACCCATTTTCCTGATTTGTTTAGGGAATGCTGGGCTGCGATCTGGTGGGCTTCCACATCCAGGACTACTGCCTCAACTTCGTCGACTGCTGCCAGCGAAATCTCGGTTGCCGCGTGGACAGGAACAATCTGCTCGTGGAGCATGGCGGCCGCACAGTTCGCATCCGCCCACTGCCCATTGGGATTCCGTATGAGCGCTTCGTGAACCTGGCCACGACCGCACCCAAGGTGTTAAAGACATCTAAGATGCAGATCATCCTAGGAGTAGACCGACTGGACTACACGAAGGGTCTCGTCCATCGCCTAATGGCTTTTGAGGCGTTGCTGCTTAAGTACCCGCAGCACAAAGAAAAGGTGAGCCTGTTGCAAATCTCTGTGCCGTCGAGAACGGATGTGAAGGAGTACCGAGAGCTTAAGGAGGAGGTGGACCAGCTGGTGGGCCGAATCAACGGCCGGTTTACCACCGCCAACTGGGCGCCAATTCGATACATTTACGACTATGTCAGTCAGGATGAGTTGGCTGCGCTATACAGGGATGCGGCAGTGTGCCTGGTCACTCCACTCCGTGACGGCATGAACCTGGTGGCCAAGGAGTTTGTGGCCTGCCAGATCAACGAGGTTCCCGGCGTCCTGGTAATCTCACCCTTCGCAGGAGCCGGCGAGATGATGCACGAGGCGCTGCTTTGCAACCCATATGAGGTAAACGAGGCCGCCGAGGTAATCCACCGGGCGCTGACTATGCCAGAAGATGAGCGCGTACTCCGGATGGCGCGTCTGCGCCGTCGGGAGGCCGAGTGCGATGTAAGTCACTGGATGCGTTGCTTCTTGAAGGCGGTGGGCGCCTTAGAAATGGACGACGTGGGCACCACCATCATGCAGCCTGTGTCCGTGGATGACTTCGATGACTACTTACTCAAGTAAGTTTATTATAGCCGATGGTAACGAATGAACCACAAATCTGGATTTCCTATTTTCCCCAGATACATCGGCTATAACCACAAGCTGGCACTGCTGCTGGACTACGACGGAACCCTGGCACCCATTGCCCCGCATCCGGATCTGGCCACGCTCTCCCCAGAGATTAAGAACGTGCTCTACAAGCTGTCCAACCACTCGGATGTATATGTGGCGGTCATCTCTGGAAGAAACGTAGACAATGTGAAGAAGATGGTTGGCATCGAGGGCATCACATACGCGGGCAATCATGGCCTGGAGATCCTCCATCCCGACGGAAGCAAGTTCGTTCATCCCATGCCCATGGAGTACGAGAAGAAAGTCAGCGATCTGCTAAAGGCGCTGCAAGACTCTGTTTGCCGCGATGGCGCCTGGGTGGAGAACAAGGGGGCGTTGCTTACATTCCATTACCGAGAGACGCCGAATCACTTGCGCGGCGCTATGGTAGACAAGGCGCGCTCACTTATTGAAAAATACGGTTTCCGGGCTACTGAGGCGCATTGTGCTCTGGAGGCCCGTCCGCCGGTACAGTGGAACAAGGGCCGCGCCTCGATCTACATCCTACGCACGTCCTTTGGCGTCGACTGGAATGAGCGCATCAAGATTATCTACGTGGGCGACGATCTGACTGATGAAGACGCCATGGTGGTAAGTAACTTTGGCAGCAATTTCCCTTGCTGACTGGGCAACTCGTAATCACCTTATTTGTTTGATCTCCTCCAAAGGCTCTTAAAGGAATGGCGCGAACGTTCCGCGTTACATCGTCGGACATTGTGAAAACCGCTGCCGATCACCGTCTTCCGTCCACGGACTCCGTGTATACACTTTTAAAATGGGTTGAGCGGCATTTCATGGGACGAAAGGCACGCGCCAATTCCTTAACATACAGGCCCACTAAGGGCGACGGTGTCCAAATGCAGATGTCTCTGGAGGTGGCGTCTACGGCAAACAATCTGGAGGTGTAAGCTCACGCCTATATATATGTATACGCGCCGCGTAACTCATATAATTTGTAAGATTTTTAAGAATAAAGAAAACAGAAAATCGTAGCTTAAACAAAAGTACAATTGATTTCCGATTTTTTTGGTTACGCTATGGAACGTGCACTGTTTACTCTTTGACCTAATCACTAACTGAGCTAATTGTGGGACAAGACCAGCCACGAGATGATGAAGAAGAATAGAAAGATTGGGTAGACAGCCAGGGGCTTACGGTGGGGCGGCTGACTTTGTCCCAGGAATACAAAGGAAGCTGCAAGGAAAATCTGTGATTAATTCAAGCAGGGAATGTGTAAGATTCTATATTACCGTAGGTGGCCCAAGCGAAGCCCATGGTGGTAGTCACAAAACGCAGGAAAAAGAGCAGGTGCGTCTGCGCGGCTAGCAGTATCACCCGGCACACAATCAGTGAAATGGCCACCGGCGTCAGGCAGTAGCCTAGCACGCAAACGGACTGGAAGAACGAGCTAGGAAGACAAACTTTGTGAGCAACATGGAGGCAAGGTTATAGACTACATACATATTGCCACCCAGAAGCTTGGAGTTGAGTGTAACGATGGCCGCTCCTATCCAGACGATGACGAAGACCTGAGCAAATTCGGGACCGTTGTCGGACATGCTATCAGCGGAGGAGGAGCCCTGCAGTATAGTGGCCATGAAAGTGCACAGCACCAGCGGACCCCACAAGTCCCCTGAAAAGTGATTTAGGAAAAAATATAGATTAGCATAATGCAATAGGAACCAAGCTGATGACGTACAATCGCGAAGCAAACTGGACTTCTCCTTGGGATACAGCACGTGGTAGAACTTGATGCCGACGGCCCGAATGTCACGCAGAACTGTCTCACGGATGGGCTCGTCCAAGGTGTTGTAATCTGGAACTCCACCCGGCGACGTTGCAGTTGTTGTGGTTCTCTTGCCCGGAATGGACATTTCACCCTCCAAGGTGGGTGACGTGTTTACATCCTCGAACATCTGGGGGGCAGGAGAAATATGTAGACATTTATGTTTTTATTCCGCATATTACTCACATCAAGCTTGGCATCCATCGTAGTCATTAAAAACAGTTTATATTAAGTTTACATTAAATACGTTTTGCCACCTAACAAATAGTGTGCCCGCTTTCTGTTTTTCATGTTCCCCGAGGCAGTTTTTCGATAAGTTCTAAGCGCCAAAGATATACGTAGAATACGTATCTTTAAAATTGGTATATTTTTCCGATTTTGTACATACATAAATGTTTATCAATAACAAAAAACTGCTTTATTCTAGAAATTTTTATCTTATTAAACGTTATCGATTTAATCGATTGCTGGCCTCATCGCCGGCGTTATGACTTTGTAACAATCTGGCAACACTTTTTTCCGAAATTTGAGGAAATTGCAGCGCTATTTTAAGGGATTCACAAAAAGTTTAAAGACTCGCGATGAAGCTCCCGATTTCAGTTGATTCCATGTATTTTAATGATCCATTCAACGCAGAACAATTCGAATGGCTGCTCCAGTGGAGCAATCTTTATTGCGACAATCAGGACGACTTTTTGGAACATAAGGATTTAAAAATGGAATTCCAATCCGCCAAACAGCAGAATGAGAAGCTCGTCCTGGAGCGAGATCAGCTATCGGAGCAGCTCAAGGAAGAAAAAAAAGAAAATCAGGAGCTCCAGAAAGCCATGGAAAAGGTAATATACGATTACCAGTTCGCCATTTCCCAGAAGGAGCAGCTGACGATTGAGCGAGATAGCATGGTTCTGCGAATGGAAGAGTTAAACGGAAAGAATCAAGGGATCGTTGCGAAATTGGAGTCACAGATTCGTTCAATGCAGACTATCATTTTTGAAAAAATGAACCTAATACAAGAAAAGGAGATAGTGCGTCGTCAATTGCTGAACGACCTCGAAGCACAGGAGCGGGCGCATCTGGAGGAAATACACAGACTAAAACAGAATCTGGAGAACAACAACTTGGACTGCATCAGCTGCTCCATCTGCCTGGAAGTCTGGACCGAGAGCGGTGCCCATCGGCTCGTCTCTGTGGCATGTGGCCATCTCTTCGGTGACTCATGCATTCGATCTTACCTAAGGAATAATAGAATGTGCCCGATTTGCCGGCGGGTGGCCGACACCACGGATCTTCGCTACATCTTTGGTCGCCACATCTTGCCTGGCCAACAATGATGTTAAATTATTATTTACAAGACGTCATTTATAATATTTAGATTTATTCTTTAACTTCTCGAAGTGTCCTTAAAAAATGAATTTGGAACATTGGCTTCTTTTTGTTTACAAGTATAAAATTCTAAAGAATTACCCGAATTACGGCGAAGTGCCGATACTGAATAACTTAATATTAAAACACGGAGTTAAATTCTTAATTAAGTATGCAAGTTAAGTTGTAACAGAGAAAACACATATAAGTTAATTCGTAGAAATTGCTCTAATAAAAAAACCTTAAAAAACGCAAGGTTCTTAATTTAATATTCTTAAAGTGAATATCAAACCTCGAAATAAAAATACGATTTATAAAATTTTTGTATTTTGGTGCTTTTGTTTTAAAATAAAAATGAATTTTTTGCATCTTAAATAGCCAGATTTAGTCGCTAGACGTGCACTACCACCAACCGCCAACGGTCATACTGCGCGCGTATGGAACGAATGTTCCGCGAACCCAAATAGAAAAACAAAAGCAAAGTTTGGAAACTATGCTGTAGACGGACGCTATTACTTAAACTGCCGCAGCAGCACGTCGAGGAAAAATGGCAGCGAAGCAGTCGGAAAAGCGGGAGAGGCAGGAGCAGCCGCAGCGCGGCCTCAGCACGAAGGTGGCACTGCGGCGTCTGCAAGAGGAGATCGAACGGGTGCTGCTGGAGCATGAGCGGCAGTGCGGCGCGGAGAGGTGAGTCAATCTATCCGTCGATATACACTGATAACAGACAATCTCCTACTGCTCTCCCCCATCCAGCTCATATATCAAATTGCGGGCGGCGTTTGTGAAGCGCTACGACAGTCCGCTTGGTTGGCTTTCGATCGGTACGAGTCTTCTGGCCAGCGGAGCGCTCCTTATCACGGGAATGCTGTGGCCCGCCCTGTGCCTATTGGCCATTTTGTCGCTGGACCTCTTTGTAGTGGTCAGGGAGAACAACCTAAGGCGCACGGAGATCTTCAGAAAGACGCGCCATGCGCTTTCCGAACTCCAATTGGCGGAGGAGCATTTCAGCGACGAATGGCAGCCGACAAACTATCCTCATCTGAGTAATCCCATGTCGCCGTGCGTTTCCCTGCAGTGGACATATCGTGACGGGATCATTGTCAACTTGCCGTGGGCGTTGCTGGTTCGCGGAGACTATATAGTACTGCGACCGGGTCACATATCACCCGGACCATGCTACGAGCTGGAAACGAACAAGTTCTTTGCTGCTAACGAGATCTATGGGGCCACTTCACACGGAGATCCTCCCGTTAAACCCGTCGCACGCCCACCATTGGCCGATCTCGTTTGTTGTTTGGAGAGCACACCGTACCTGGACAACCTGAGCGTGTGCCTAAAGAACTCCCTCAAGCGCCCGCCCACCATCTACAACCAGCAGCGTTATCTGGTAAGCAGATCTCGAAGAGAAATTAAAACCACTTCTTATCTATGGTTACGTTGGCAGCTGGTGACCAAATACATACAACAGTGGGGCTTCATAAGTGCCCTGGTCATTACGCTCATCTCGGGCCTGTTGCGTCTTCACGGCTACGGGTTACCTACCGATGAAAAGCACAACTGGCGCTTCGTGCTCATCGAGTCCCCAGCAGCGGCCATAATTCCCTTGTTACCGTTAATCTTTCCGCTAATGTGGATATCCATGAATTTGTGGGGCATTGCTCGGCTGCAATGCTTTCTAAAGACGCCGCAGGTTGCCTTGGAGAAAACTGCCAGCAAATCTTTCGAGGAGGACCTGGACACACCATCGTACGACTATCAGAACGTATCCATGCAGCGTTCGAATGTGTTCCGCATCTGGATGCAGCTCTGGCGGGGTGACAGTGAACTCTTGCCGCGCTCGGCTAATCTGGTCCAGGTGCTAGGCTCCATATCGGCACTCTGCTGCGTGGATAAGAAGGGCATTCTATCGTGGCCCAATCCTACAGCCGAGAAAGTTTTCTTTCTACACAACACCGAGGATGAGCCACACGAAGACGGAGTAGGAGGCAGTCAGTCGTCATCGCAGAGCGACAGCGACGATGGGCCAGATGTGGACGAGGATCTCAACAAGGAGCGGGGCATAGTGACAGAGGTGCTGGACCTCACACACGATCAGCACTGCCCCTTTCGGCTGGAGTTCGACGACCACGAGTGGAAGGCGCACATCAAGTCCCTGAAGCCGTTGGGTGAGTATTACTCGTTTTAAGCTATGGCCTTAATTAATGACCACGAACGTCCTTTTAGGCCTGGCCATTCTACTAAACACCTGCTCGCCGCTCACTCACGAGCACTACGCGCAATTTTGCGGCCATGTCACCGCCGTGGCCATGCTGGACAAGGATCTGGTGCCGGTAACCAATCGGTACGCGTATGCATTAATTGAGTCCAGTAAAAGCTTTTTGCATGGGTACGTAGTTTCATAGCCATACTCATTGTTAGTTTCTGTCTAACCAAATCGGATAGCATATATACTATATTACAGTATATACCTACTTATATATAGTCTAATGATTTTCTCCAAAAAGTGGTATTATCGCATACCGTTGTTGCATCCCAAGCCAGCCAGAACCCGATCAAATTAGAGTTTGTTTTGGGTATTTTTGATTTTTGAATCCAATTGGACGATTCCTTCCACAAAACCAAACAAAGACAAACACACACAAGCGATTGGTAACGTTTTCTGAAAATTATCAGCGTAAGAAAAAAGTATTTTTGATTTCCAGTAATTCGCTATTCCTTCTACTCCTACTCCTAAACGTTTAACCCATAATTTCCAAGATTTTATTATTCGAGCCTTTTCTAATAACACATAAACCTTGCATTGATATTAATTTTTGTTTGTACTCGTAAATAGACCCTCACTCTGCCCCTCCCCCATTGGCAGCATGCTATTTTAAGTAACAAACATTCAAGAACGCTTAAATATAGTCGCCGCATGCCCATGCCCCTCCCCTGCCTGCCCACCGTCATACTTGCCTGCTTGCATGCTCACGCACCGCCGTCGCATTATCAGCCGGCAGTCGGAACCAGTTCTAATCGGTTGCTCCTTCCCATTTCGGTCCGGCTACAGACGCTGCCTTTGCGAGCTGGCCAAGCAGATCGGATTCACCGACCATGCCACAGATCGGTTTTCGCTGGAGGGACAACTGGCCAGCTACCGCCATTTGGTGAGTATAAAAACGACTCGAATTCTATATACGATGGGAGTAATATATTTGTTATAGGGACGATACCTATTTGAACATCTTCAAATTCTGAAATTTATCAATAGTTTAATTGGATTAGCTGGCAGAATGATGCTGATATTTTAACAAAAATATAACTTTTCGATTAACAACACATGGTTACAAGCTTCCGACTAAAACTAAATATCTCCGGCAGGGTAAAGTGACTTGCACTTCCTTAAAAATATTAAATAAGGTTTGACTAAATAAATTGATTTACTGAATAGTTGATTTACAAAATGAATTGAACTTTGATTTGAATTCTTTTTTAGAGAACACAGGGATGTCATATTTTTTTTAGTCTGAAAACTATTGATTTAAACTCTTATTCGCGATCCCTGTTAAACCTATAAATTTAGGTTATGAGTGTATTTATAAGTTATAGTTCGAAACGATTCAACGATTCCTATAAACAGAGATTAAGAAGTCTAAATTTAAATTAAATCCCTTTATGCGTTTACAGCAACCTGATGTCGTGCGCAGGGACATTCGCTTTGCCCGGCAGCTTCAGCTGTCGTCCAAAGTTAAAGTTCCCTTTCCGCACTCTCTGTCGGTGGTAATGCGCGAAAATCCGGGCGGTTATCTGTCCCTATTCACACAGGGAACAGCCGATATTATCTTGGACTGTTGCGACGATTTCTGGGATGGCAAGGATTTGCGTCCGCTATCTCCACAGGATCGGAAACGGGCATTGGACTTTTACCAGCGCAGTGCGCTGACCTCCTACTGCACAGCGTTCGCCTATCGCCCACTTAGGCACGGAATCCATGGAGCCTTAAGTGGTCCGCAGCAGAGTGGAGGCGACTGTCTGTATCTGGAACTGCCGCCGGAGTCCAAGCTGCGCATGCAGCACGTGGACAAGACGCACTGCGACTTCCAAGGAGGGCACCATGTGAAACTTAGCCACAGCATCAGCACGGATTCGCTGCTATTCTCGGAGAACAAGGACGAGGACTGCAACGATGTTGAAGGTTGCTTCGAGATGCAGTGCCACCAGGTTTTCATCGGCATGGTGACCATGCAGTACCAGGCTCAGAACGACATTGTCCGTTTGGTAGAGCACCTGGAACGAGCCTGCATCAGGTTTGTGCATTTTAGCAAGGAGAACGAGTTGCGTTCGCGGGTCTTCTCCGAAAAAATGGGCCTCGAATCCGGTTGGAACTGTCACATATCGCTGCTCAGCGAACCTGAGCCGGATGTCGAGAAGGAGAAGGACCGAAGTACTGCCAAGGCCAAGGACTTGCCGGAAAACACTGGTAAACTCCAAGCCACCTCAACCACTGCCACTGCCACCACCACCACCACAACTGATACCCATGAGAACAGCCATCATCCTAGTGCCAAAGTCATGTACATATCGCCCCCTGCACCCGCACCTGCCACAACATCCGAATCCGCATCCGTAGTCCCATCTGCAGCTAAAACCACTGACATTGTAGGTGACGCTGGACCCGTCATGAGTTATCTATTGGGGCCGCCGAACAATCTGGAGTCCTCAAAAACACTTAGCTCCTCTGCGCCCGGAGCTATCTCAAATCCTGATGAATACAATCCGCTGAATGCAGCCATCAATAGCGAAGGAGATTCCCAGTTTCCGGATGGCGGAGGCAGCAAAGACGACTCACAGGAAAGTTCCCCGCAAATTGAGATTCCTGAATTGGAGAGGACGGAATCCGATCCTAACAAGCACAACCAGCGCCATTCACTGGACTCCGCCATGGACGAGAACTGCCGTTCGCTGAGCACGCTCACCGAAAGCACAGATCAAAGTGCGCCCATCAACTTCGACATGTCGAATAGGGCGAAGCTGCCACGCGGCATAGAAAATATCCGGCCTCACTTGGAGCAGGTGGACAATGTTCCCTTGCAGGTGTCCCTCTTCACGGACTGTTCGGCGGAGGCCACGCAACAGATGCTGGAAATCATGCAGTCCTACGGTGAGATTGTCGTCTGTCTGGGCAGTTCAGCCAGCAATGCCAATGCGGACATATTTCTACAGGCTGATTGCAGCATAGCCGTGGAGCCCCTGTATCCGCAGGTGTGCCAGGATGTGGAAGCCTACACGGAAACCAATATCCACCACAACAAATTGTTGTGGAAACGCCAGGCGGGCAAGTCCAAGACCGCCGCCGCCGACGACGATGAGGAGCTGCTCGAAAGCGGCCTTCAGGGATGCGCCATGCAGACACCTGCCCACACAGTTTCCCCACTGTATCTGAGCCGGCTGCTGAACTCTCTGCCATGCTCCATTGCCGTTTGCCGCGACGACCCGCTTTCACTGGTGGCCATAATTGAGTTGTCACGCCGCTTCTCGCTGGGCCTGTAGAATTGCATTCAGTATTGGGCCTGCTGCGCCGGCTCCATCTCCATTCTGAACGTGCTGTGCGCGTGCCTATCTTTGCCGCCGCTTCTTACGCCGCTGCTCGCCATCTATCTGATGTGCGTGCCGGTGCCGCTGATAGCCATCTCGCTGGCCCACATTGATGTGGATCCCAAAATCATGAATCGGGCCACAAGCAAGAAGCAGACGGACTATGATTCTCGCGCCTTTGCGTTCGTTATGTGGTGCTACGGCTGCAAGTTTATCGTTCCGGTTCCGGTTTATCGTTACGATGACGAAGACCTGAGCAAATTCGGGACCGTTGTCGGACATGCTATCAGCGGAGGAGGAGCCCTGCAGTATAGTGGCCATGAAAGTGCACAGCACCAGCGGACCCCACAAGTCCCCTGAAAAGTGATTTAGGAAAAAATATAGATTAGCATAATGCAATAGGAACCAAGCTGATGACGTACAATCGCGAAGCAAACTGGACTTCTCCTTGGGATACAGCACGTGGTAGAACTTGATGCCGACGGCCCGAATGTCACGCAGAACTGTCTCACGGATGGGCTCGTCCAAGGTGTTGTAATCTGGAACTCCACCCGGCGACGTTGCAGTTGTTGTGGTTCTCTTGCCCGGAATGGACATTTCACCCTCCAAGGTGGGTGACGTGTTTACATCCTCGAACATCTGGGGGGCAGGAGAAATATGTAGACATTTATGTTTTTATTCCGCATATTACTCACATCAAGCTTGGCATCCATCGTAGTCATTAAAAACAGTTTATATTAAGTTTACATTAAATACGTTTTGCCACCTAACAAATAGTGTGCCCGCTTTCTGTTTTTCATGTTCCCCGAGGCAGTTTTTCGATAAGTTCTAAGCGCCAAAGATATACGTAGAATACGTATCTTTAAAATTGGTATATTTTTCCGATTTTGTACATACATAAATGTTTATCAATAACAAAAAACTGCTTTATTCTAGAAATTTTTATCTTATTAAACGTTATCGATTTAATCGATTGCTGGCCTCATCGCCGGCGTTATGACTTTGTAACAATCTGGCAACACTTTTTTCCGAAATTTGAGGAAATTGCAGCGCTATTTTAAGGGATTCACAAAAAGTTTAAAGACTCGCGATGAAGCTCCCGATTTCAGTTGATTCCATGTATTTTAATGATCCATTCAACGCAGAACAATTCGAATGGCTGCTCCAGTGGAGCAATCTTTATTGCGACAATCAGGACGACTTTTTGGAACATAAGGATTTAAAAATGGAATTCCAATCCGCCAAACAGCAGAATGAGAAGCTCGTCCTGGAGCGAGATCAGCTATCGGAGCAGCTCAAGGAAGAAAAAAAAGAAAATCAGGAGCTCCAGAAAGCCATGGAAAAGGTAATATACGATTACCAGTTCGCCATTTCCCAGAAGGAGCAGCTGACGATTGAGCGAGATAGCATGGTTCTGCGAATGGAAGAGTTAAACGGAAAGAATCAAGGGATCGTTGCGAAATTGGAGTCACAGATTCGTTCAATGCAGACTATCATTTTTGAAAAAATGAACCTAATACAAGAAAAGGAGATAGTGCGTCGTCAATTGCTGAACGACCTCGAAGCACAGGAGCGGGCGCATCTGGAGGAAATACACAGACTAAAACAGAATCTGGAGAACAACAACTTGGACTGCATCAGCTGCTCCATCTGCCTGGAAGTCTGGACCGAGAGCGGTGCCCATCGGCTCGTCTCTGTGGCATGTGGCCATCTCTTCGGTGACTCGTGCATTCGATCTTACCTAAGGAATAATAGAATGTGCCCGATTTGCCGGCGGGTGGCCGACACCACGGATCTTCGCTACATCTTTGGTCGCCACATCTTGCCTGGCCAACAATGATGTTAAATTATTATTTACAAGACGTCATTTATAATATTTAGATTTATTCTTTAACTTCTCGAAGTGTCCTTAAAAAATGAATTTGGAACATTGGCTTCTTTTTGTTTACAAGTATAAAATTCTAAAGAATTACCCGAATTACGGCGAAGTGCCGATACTGAATAACTTAATATTAAAACACGGAGTTAAATTCTTAATTAAGTATGCAAATTAAGTTGTAACAGAGAAAACACATATAAGTTAATTCGTAGAAATTGCTCTAATAAAAAAACCTTAAAAAACGCAAGGTTCTTAATTTAATATTCTTAAAGTGAATATCAAACCTCGAAATAAAAATACGATTTATAAAATTTTTGTATTTTGGTGCTTTTGTTTTAAAATAAAAATGAATTTTTTGCATCTTAAATAGCCAGATTTAGTCGCTAGACGTGCACTACCACCAACCGCCAACGGTCATACTGCGCGCGTATGGAACGAATGTTCCGCGAACCCAAATAGAAAAACAAAAGCAAAGTTTGGAAACTATGCTGTAGACGGACGCTATTACTTAAACTGCCGCAGCAGCACGTCGAGGAAAAATGGCAGCGAAGCAGTCGGAAAAGCGGGAGAGGCAGGAGCAGCCGCAGCGCGGCCTCAGCACGAAGGTGGCACTGCGGCGTCTGCAAGAGGAGATCGAACGGGTGCTGCTGGAGCATGAGCGGCAGTGCGGCGCGGAGAGGTGAGTCAATCTATCCGTCGATATACACTGATAACAGACAATCTCCTACTGCTCTCCCCCATCCAGCTCATATATCAAATTGCGGGCGGCGTTTGTGAAGCGCTACGACAGTCCGCTTGGTTGGCTTTCGATCGGTACGAGTCTTCTGGCCAGCGGAGCGCTCCTTATCACGGGAATGCTGTGGCCCGCCCTGTGCCTATTGGCCATTTTGTCGCTGGACCTCTTTGTAGTGGTCAGGGAGAACAACCTAAGGCGCACGGAGATCTTCAGAAAGACGCGCCATGCGCTTTCCGAACTCCAATTGGCGGAGGAGCATTTCAGCGACGAATGGCAGCCGACAAACTATCCTCATCTGAGTAATCCCATGTCGCCGTGCGTTTCCCTGCAGTGGACATATCGTGACGGGATCATTGTCAACTTGCCGTGGGCGTTGCTGGTTCGCGGAGACTATATAGTACTGCGACCGGGTCACATATCACCCGGACCATGCTACGAGCTGGAAACGAACAAGTTCTTTGCTGCTAACGAGATCTATGGGGCCACTTCACACGGAGATCCTCCCGTTAAACCCGTCGCACGCCCACCATTGGCCGATCTCGTTTGTTGTTTGGAGAGCACACCGTACCTGGACAACCTGAGCGTGTGCCTAAAGAACTCCCTCAAGCGCCCGCCCACCATCTACAACCAGCAGCGTTATCTGGTAAGCAGATCTCGAAGAGAAATTAAAACCACTTCTTATCTATGGTTACGTTGGCAGCTGGTGACCAAATACATACAACAGTGGGGCTTCATAAGTGCCCTGGTCATTACGCTCATCTCGGGCCTGTTGCGTCTTCACGGCTACGGGTTACCTACCGATGAAAAGCACAACTGGCGCTTCGTGCTCATCGAGTCCCCAGCAGCGGCCATAATTCCCTTGTTACCGTTAATCTTTCCGCTAATGTGGATATCCATGAATTTGTGGGGCATTGCTCGGCTGCAATGCTTTCTAAAGACGCCGCAGGTTGCCTTGGAGAAAACTGCCAGCAAATCTTTCGAGGAGGACCTGGACACACCATCGTACGACTATCAGAACGTATCCATGCAGCGTTCGAATGTGTTCCGCATCTGGATGCAGCTCTGGCGGGGTGACAGTGAACTCTTGCCGCGCTCGGCTAATCTGGTCCAGGTGCTAGGCTCCATATCGGCACTCTGCTGCGTGGATAAGAAGGGCATTCTATCGTGGCCCAATCCTACAGCCGAGAAAGTTTTCTTTCTACACAACACCGAGGATGAGCCACACGAAGACGGAGTAGGAGGCAGTCAGTCGTCATCGCAGAGCGACAGCGACGATGGGCCAGATGTGGACGAGGATCTCAACAAGGAGCGGGGCATAGTGACAGAGGTGCTGGACCTCACACACGATCAGCACTGCCCCTTTCGGCTGGAGTTCGACGACCACGAGTGGAAGGCGCACATCAAGTCCCTGAAGCCGTTGGGTGAGTATTACTCGTTTTAAGCTATGGCCTTAATTAATGACCACGAACGTCCTTTTAGGCCTGGCCATTCTACTAAACACCTGCTCGCCGCTCACTCACGAGCACTACGCGCAATTTTGCGGCCATGTCACCGCCGTGGCCATGCTGGACAAGGATCTGGTGCCGGTAACCAATCGGTACGCGTATGCATTAATTGAGTCCAGTAAAAGCTTTTTGCATGGGTACGTAGTTTCATAGCCATACTCATTGTTAGTTTCTGTCTAACCAAATCGGATAGCATATATACTATATTACAGTATATACCTACTTATATATAGTCTAATGATTTTCTCCAAAAAGTGGTATTATCGCATACCGTTGTTGCATCCCAAGCCAGCCAGAACCCGATCAAATTAGAGTTTGTTTTGGGTATTTTTGATTTTTGAATCCAATTGGACGATTCCTTCCACAAAACCAAACAAAGACAAACACACACAAGCGATTGGTAACGTTTTCTGAAAATTATCAGCGTAAGAAAAAAGTATTTTTGATTTCCAGTAATTCGCTATTCCTTCTACTCCTACTCCTAAACGTTTAACCCATAATTTCCAAGATTTTATTATTCGAGCCTTTTCTAATAACACATAAACCTTGCATTGATATTAATTTTTGTTTGTACTCGTAAATAGACCCTCACTCTGCCCCTCCCCCATTGGCAGCATGCTATTTTAAGTAACAAACATTCAAGAACGCTTAAATATAGTCGCCGCATGCCCATGCCCCTCCCCTGCCTGCCCACCGTCATACTTGCCTGCTTGCATGCTCACGCACCGCCGTCGCATTATCAGCCGGCAGTCGGAACCAGTTCTAATCGGTTGCTCCTTCCCATTTCGGTCCGGCTACAGACGCTGCCTTTGCGAGCTGGCCAAGCAGATCGGATTCACCGACCATGCCACAGATCGGTTTTCGCTGGAGGGACAACTGGCCAGCTACCGCCATTTGGTGAGTATAAAAACGACTCGAATTCTATATACGATGGGAGTAATATATTTGTTATAGGGACGATACCTATTTGAACATCTTCAAATTCTGAAATTTATCAATAGTTTAATTGGATTAGCTGGCAGAATGATGCTGATATTTTAACAAAAATATAACTTTTCGATTAACAACACATGGTTACAAGCTTCCGACTAAAACTAAATATCTCCGGCAGGGTAAAGTGACTTGCACTTCCTTAAAAATATTAAATAAGGTTTGACTAAATAAATTGATTTACTGAATAGTTGATTTACAAAATGAATTGAACTTTGATTTGAATTCTTTTTTAGAGAACACAGGGATGTCATATTTTTTTTAGTCTGAAAACTATTGATTTAAACTCTTATTCGCGATCCCTGTTAAACCTATAAATTTAGGTTATGAGTGTATTTATAAGTTATAGTTCGAAACGATTCAACGATTCCTATAAACAGAGATTAAGAAGTCTAAATTTAAATTAAATCCCTTTATGCGTTTACAGCAACCTGATGTCGTGCGCAGGGACATTCGCTTTGCCCGGCAGCTTCAGCTGTCGTCCAAAGTTAAAGTTCCCTTTCCGCACTCTCTGTCGGTGGTAATGCGCGAAAATCCGGGCGGTTATCTGTCCCTATTCACACAGGGAACAGCCGATATTATCTTGGACTGTTGCGACGATTTCTGGGATGGCAAGGATTTGCGTCCGCTATCTCCACAGGATCGGAAACGGGCATTGGACTTTTACCAGCGCAGTGCGCTGACCTCCTACTGCACAGCGTTCGCCTATCGCCCACTTAGGCACGGAATCCATGGAGCCTTAAGTGGTCCGCAGCAGAGTGGAGGCGACTGTCTGTATCTGGAACTGCCGCCGGAGTCCAAGCTGCGCATGCAGCACGTGGACAAGACGCACTGCGACTTCCAAGGAGGGCACCATGTGAAACTTAGCCACAGCATCAGCACGGATTCGCTGCTATTCTCGGAGAACAAGGACGAGGACTGCAACGATGTTGAAGGTTGCTTCGAGATGCAGTGCCACCAGGTTTTCATCGGCATGGTGACCATGCAGTACCAGGCTCAGAACGACATTGTCCGTTTGGTAGAGCACCTGGAACGAGCCTGCATCAGGTTTGTGCATTTTAGCAAGGAGAACGAGTTGCGTTCGCGGGTCTTCTCCGAAAAAATGGGCCTCGAATCCGGTTGGAACTGTCACATATCGCTGCTCAGCGAACCTGAGCCGGATGTCGAGAAGGAGAAGGACCGAAGTACTGCCAAGGCCAAGGACTTGCCGGAAAACACTGGTAAACTCCAAGCCACCTCAACCACTGCCACTGCCACCACCACCACCACAACTGATACCCATGAGAACAGCCATCATCCTAGTGCCAAAGTCATGTACATATCGCCCCCTGCACCCGCACCTGCCACAACATCCGAATCCGCATCCGTAGTCCCATCTGCAGCTAAAACCACTGACATTGTAGGTGACGCTGGACCCGTCATGAGTTATCTATTGGGGCCGCCGAACAATCTGGAGTCCTCAAAAACACTTAGCTCCTCTGCGCCCGGAGCTATCTCAAATCCTGATGAATACAATCCGCTGAATGCAGCCATCAATAGCGAAGGAGATTCCCAGTTTCCGGATGGCGGAGGCAGCAAAGACGACTCACAGGAAAGTTCCCCGCAAATTGAGATTCCTGAATTGGAGAGGACGGAATCCGATCCTAACAAGCACAACCAGCGCCATTCACTGGACTCCGCCATGGACGAGAACTGCCGTTCGCTGAGCACGCTCACCGAAAGCACAGATCAAAGTGCGCCCATCAACTTCGACATGTCGAATAGGGCGAAGCTGCCACGCGGCATAGAAAATATCCGGCCTCACTTGGAGCAGGTGGACAATGTTCCCTTGCAGGTGTCCCTCTTCACGGACTGTTCGGCGGAGGCCACGCAACAGATGCTGGAAATCATGCAGTCCTACGGTGAGATTGTCGTCTGTCTGGGCAGTTCAGCCAGCAATGCCAATGCGGACATATTTCTACAGGCTGATTGCAGCATAGCCGTGGAGCCCCTGTATCCGCAGGTGTGCCAGGATGTGGAAGCCTACACGGAAACCAATATCCACCACAACAAATTGTTGTGGAAACGCCAGGCGGGCAAGTCCAAGACCGCCGCCGCCGACGACGATGAGGAGCTGCTCGAAAGCGGCCTTCAGGGATGCGCCATGCAGACACCTGCCCACACAGTTTCCCCACTGTATCTGAGCCGGCTGCTGAACTCTCTGCCATGCTCCATTGCCGTTTGCCGCGACGACCCGCTTTCACTGGTGGCCATAATTGAGTTGTCACGCCGCTTCTCGCTGGGCCTGTGGAATTGCATTCAGTATTGGGCCTGCTGCGCCGGCTCCATCTCCATTCTGAACGTGCTGTGCGCGTGCCTATCTTTGCCGCCGCTTCTTACGCCGCTGCTCGCCATCTATCTGATGTGCGTGCCGGTGCCGCTGATAGCCATCTCGCTGGCCCACATTGATGTGGATCCCAAAATCATGAATCGGGCCACAAGCAAGAAGCAGACGGACTATGATTCTCGCGCCTTTGCGTTCGTTATGTGGTGCTACGGCTGCAAGTTTATCGTTCCGGTTCCGGTTTATCGTTACGATGACGAAGACCTGAGCAAATTCGGGACCGTTGTCGGACATGCTATCAGCGGAGGAGGAGCCCTGCAGTATAGTGGCCATGAAAGTGCACAGCACCAGCGGACCCCACAAGTCCCCTGAAAAGTGATTTAGGAAAAAATATAGATTAGCATAATGCAATAGGAACCAAGCTGATGACGTACAATCGCGAAGCAAACTGGACTTCTCCTTGGGATACAGCACGTGGTAGAACTTGATGCCGACGGCCCGAATGTCACGCAGAACTGTCTCACGGATGGGCTCGTCCAAGGTGTTGTAATCTGGAACTCCACCCGGCGACGTTGCAGTTGTTGTGGTTCTCTTGCCCGGAATGGACATTTCACCCTCCAAGGTGAGTGACGTGTTTACATCCTCGAACATCTGGGGGGCAGGAGAAATATGTAGACATTTATGTTTTTATTCCGCATATTACTCACATCAAGCTTGGCATCCATCGTAGTCATTAAAAACAGTTTATATTAAGTTTACATTAAATACGTTTTGCCACCTAACAAATAGTGTGCCCGCTTTCTGTTTTTCATGTTCCCCGAGGCAGTTTTTCGATAAGTTCTAAGCGCCAAAGATATACGTAGAATACGTATCTTTAAAATTGGTATATTTTTCCGATTTTGTACATACATAAATGTTTATCAATAACAAAAAACTGCTTTATTCTAGAAATTTGTATCTTATTAAACGTTATCGATTTAATCGATTGCTGGCCTCATCGCCGGCGTTATGACTTTGTAACAATCTGGCAACACTTTTTTCCGAAATTTGAGGAAATTGCAGCGCTATTTTAAGGGATTCACAAAAAGTTTAAAGACTCGCGATGAAGCTCCCGATTTCAGTTGATTCCATGTATTTTAATGATCCATTCAACGCAGAACAATTCGAATGGCTGCTCCAGTGGAGCAATCTTTATTGCGACAATCAGGACGACTTTTTGGAACATAAGGATTTAAAAATGGAATTCCAATCCGCCAAACAGCAGAATGAGAAGCTCGTCCTGGAGCGAGATCAGCTATCGGAGCAGCTCAAGGAAGAAAAAAAAGAAAATCAGGAGCTCCAGAAAGCCATGGAAAAGGTAATATACGATTACCAGTTCGCCATTTCCCAGAAGGAGCAGCTGACGATTGAGCGAGATAGCATGGTTCTGCGAATGGAAGAGTTAAACGGAAAGAATCAAGGGATCGTTGCGAAATTGGAGTCACAGATTCGTTCAATGCAGACTATCATTTTTGAAAAAATGAACCTAATACAAGAAAAGGAGATAGTGCGTCGTCAATTGCTGAACGACCTCGAAGCACAGGAGCGGGCGCATCTGGAGGAAATACACAGACTAAAACAGAATCTGGAGAACAACAACTTGGACTGCATCAGCTGCTCCATCTGCCTGGAAGTCTGGACCGAGAGCGGTGCCCATCGGCTCGTCTCTGTGCCATGTGGCCATCTCTTCGGTGACTCGTGCATTCGATCTTGCCTAAGGAATAATAGAATGTGCCCGATTTGCCGGCGGGTGGCCGACACCACGGATCTTCGCTACATCTTTGGTCGCCACATCTTGCCTGGCCAACAATGATGTTAAATTATTATTTACAAGACGTCATTTATAATATTTAGATTTATTCTTTAACTTCTCGAAGTGTCCTTAAAAAATGAATTTGGAACATTGGCTTCTTTTTGTTTACAAGTATAAAATTCTAAAGAATTACCCGAATTACGGCGAAGTGCCGATACTGAATAACTTAATATTAAAACACGGAGTTAAATTCTTAATTAAGTATGCAAATTAAGTTGTAACAGAGAAAACACATATAAGTTAATTCGTAGAAATTGCTCTAATAAAAAAACCTTAAAAAACGCAAGGTTCTTAATTTAATATTCTTAAAGTGAATATCAAACCTCGAAATAAAAATACGATTTATAAAATTTTTGTATTTTGGTGCTTTTGTTTTAAAATAAAAATGAATTTTTTGCATCTTAAATAGCCAGATTTAGTCGCTAGACGTGCACTACCACCAACCGCCAACGGTCATACTGCGCGCGTATGGAACGAATGTTCCGCGAACCCAAATAGAAAAACAAAAGCAAAGTTTGGAAACTATGCTGTAGACGGACGCTATTACTTAAACTGCCGCAGCAGCACGTCGAGGAAAAATGGCAGCGAAGCAGTCGGAAAAGCGGGAGAGGCAGGAGCAGCCGCAGCGCGGCCTCAGCACGAAGGTGGCACTGCGGCGTCTGCAAGAGGAGATCGAACGGGTGCTGCTGGAGCATGAGCGGCAGTGCGGCGCGGAGAGGTGAGTCAATCTATCCGTAGATATACACTGATAACAGACAATCTCCTACTGCTCTCCCCCATCCAGCTCATATATCAAATTGCGGGCGGCGTTTGTGAAGCGCTACGACAGTCCGCTTGGTTGGCTTTCGATCGGTACGAGTCTTCTGGCCAGCGGAGCGCTCCTTATCACGGGAATGCTGTGGCCCGCCCTGTGCCTATTGGCCATTTTGTCGCTGGACCTCTTTGTAGTGGTCAGGGAGAACAACCTAAGGCGCACGGAGATCTTCAGAAAGACGCGCCATGCGCTTTCCGAACTCCAATTGGCGGAGGAGCATTTCAGCGACGAATGGCAGCCGACAAACTATCCTCATCTGAGTAATCCCATGTCGCCGTGCGTTTCCCTGCAGTGGACATATCGTGACGGGATCATTGTCAACTTGCCGTGGGCGTTGCTGGTTCGCGGAGACTATATAGTACTGCGACCGGGTCACATATCACCCGGACCATGCTACGAGCTGGAAACGAACAAGTTCTTTGCTGCTAACGAGATCTATGGGGCCACTTCACACGGAGATCCTCCCGTTAAACCCGTCGCACGCCCACCATTGGCCGATCTCGTTTGTTGTTTGGAGAGCACACCGTACCTGGACAACCTGAGCGTGTGCCTAAAGAACTCCCTCAAGCGCCCGCCCACCATCTACAACCAGCAGCGTTATCTGGTAAGCAGATCTCGAAGAGAAATTAAAACCACTTCTTATCTATGGTTACGTTGGCAGCTGGTGACCAAATACATACAACAGTGGGGCTTCATAAGTGCCCTGGTCATTACGCTCATCTCGGGCCTGTTGCGTCTTCACGGCTACGGGTTACCTACCGATGAAAAGCACAACTGGCGCTTCGTGCTCATCGAGTCCCCAGCAGCGGCCATAATTCCCTTGTTACCGTTAATCTTTCCGCTAATGTGGATATCCATGAATTTGTGGGGCATTGCTCGGCTGCAATGCTTTCTAAAGACGCCGCAGGTTGCCTTGGAGAAAACTGCCAGCAAATCTTTCGAGGAGGACCTGGACACACCATCGTACGACTATCAGAACGTATCCATGCAGCGTTCGAATGTGTTCCGCATCTGGATGCAGCTCTGGCGGGGTGACAGTGAACTCTTGCCGCGCTCGGCTAATCTGGTCCAGGTGCTAGGCTCCATATCGGCACTCTGCTGCGTGGATAAGAAGGGCATTCTATCGTGGCCCAATCCTACAGCCGAGAAAGTTTTCTTTCTACACAACACCGAGGATGAGCCACACGAAGACGGAGTAGGAGGCAGTCAGTCGTCATCGCAGAGCGACAGCGACGATGGGCCAGATGTGGACGAGGATCTCAACAAGGAGCGGGGCATAGTGACAGAGGTGCTGGACCTCACACACGATCAGCACTGCCCCTTTCGGCTGGAGTTCGACGACCACGAGTGGAAGGCGCACATCAAGTCCCTGAAGCCGTTGGGTGAGTATTACTCGTTTTAAGCTATGGCCTTAATTAATGACCACGAACGTCCTTTTAGGCCTGGCCATTCTACTAAACACCTGCTCGCCGCTCACTCACGAGCACTACGCGCAATTTTGCGGCCATGTCACCGCCGTGGCCATGCTGGACAAGGATCTGGTGCCGGTAACCAATCGGTACGCGTATGCATTAATTGAGTCCAGTAAAAGCTTTTTGCATGGGTACGTAGTTTCATAGCCATACTCATTGTTAGTTTCTGTCTAACCAAATCGGATAGCATATATACTATATTACAGTATATACCTACTTATATATAGTCTAATGATTTTCTCCAAAAAGTGGTATTATCGCATACCGTTGTTGCATCCCAAGCCAGCCAGAACCCGATCAAATTAGAGTTTGTTTTGGGTATTTTTGATTTTTGAATCCAATTGGACGATTCCTTCCACAAAACCAAACAAAGACAAACACACACAAGCGATTGGTAACGTTTTCTGAAAATTATCAGCGTAAGAAAAAAGTATTTTTGATTTCCAGTAATTCGCTATTCCTTCTACTCCTACTCCTAAACGTTTAACCCATAATTTCCAAGATTTTATTATTCGAGCCTTTTCTAATAACACATAAACCTTGCATTGATATTAATTTTTGTTTGTACTCGTAAATAGACCCTCACTCTGCCCCTCCCCCATTGGCAGCATGCTATTTTAAGTAACAAACATTCAAGAACGCTTAAATATAGTCGCCGCATGCCCATGCCCCTCCCCTGCCTGCCCACCGTCATACTTGCCTGCTTGCATGCTCACGCACCGCCGTCGCATTATCAGCCGGCAGTCGGAACCAGTTCTAATCGGTTGCTCCTTCCCATTTCGGTCCGGCTACAGACGCTGCCTTTGCGAGCTGGCCAAGCAGATCGGATTCACCGACCATGCCACAGATCGGTTTTCGCTGGAGGGACAACTGGCCAGCTACCGCCATTTGGTGAGTATAAAAACGACTCGAATTCTATATACGATGGGAGTAATATATTTGTTATAGGGACGATACCTATTTGAACATCTTCAAATTCTGAAATTTATCAATAGTTTAATTGGATTAGCTGGCAGAATGATGCTGATATTTTAACAAAAATATAACTTTTCGATTAACAACACATGGTTACAAGCTTCCGACTAAAACTAAATATCTCCGGCAGGGTAAAGTGACTTGCACTTCCTTAAAAATATTAAATAAGGTTTGACTAAATAAATTGATTTACTGAATAGTTGATTTACAAAATGAATTGAACTTTGATTTGAATTCTTTTTTAGAGAACACAGGGATGTCATATTTTTTTTAGTCTGAAAACTATTGATTTAAACTCTTATTCGCGATCCCTGTTAAACCTATAAATTTAGGTTATGAGTGTATTTATAAGTTATAGTTCGAAACGATTCAACGATTCCTATAAACAGAGATTAAGAAGTCTAAATTTAAATTAAATCCCTTTATGCGTTTACAGCAACCTGATGTCGTGCGCAGGGACATTCGCTTTGCCCGGCAGCTTCAGCTGTCGTCCAAAGTTAAAGTTCCCTTTCCGCACTCTCTGTCGGTGGTAATGCGCGAAAATCCGGGCGGTTATCTGTCCCTATTCACACAGGGAACAGCCGATATTATCTTGGACTGTTGCGACGATTTCTGGGATGGCAAGGATTTGCGTCCGCTATCTCCACAGGATCGGAAACGGGCATTGGACTTTTACCAGCGCAGTGCGCTGACCTCCTACTGCACAGCGTTCGCCTATCGCCCACTTAGGCACGGAATCCATGGAGCCTTAAGTGGTCCGCAGCAGAGTGGAGGCGACTGTCTGTATCTGGAACTGCCGCCGGAGTCCAAGCTGCGCATGCAGCACGTGGACAAGACGCACTGCGACTTCCAAGGAGGGCACCATGTGAAACTTAGCCACAGCATCAGCACGGATTCGCTGCTATTCTCGGAGAACAAGGACGAGGACTGCAACGATGTTGAAGGTTGCTTCGAGATGCAGTGCCACCAGGTTTTCATCGGCATGGTGACCATGCAGTACCAGGCTCAGAACGACATTGTCCGTTTGGTAGAGCACCTGGAACGAGCCTGCATCAGGTTTGTGCATTTTAGCAAGGAGAACGAGTTGCGTTCGCGGGTCTTCTCCGAAAAAATGGGCCTCGAATCCGGTTGGAACTGTCACATATCGCTGCTCAGCGAACCTGAGCCGGATGTCGAGAAGGAGAAGGACCGAAGTACTGCCAAGGCCAAGGACTTGCCGGAAAACACTGGTAAACTCCAAGCCACCTCAACCACTGCCACTGCCACCACCACCACCACAACTGATACCCATGAGAACAGCCATCATCCTAGTGCCAAAGTCATGTACATATCGCCCCCTGCACCCGCACCTGCCACAACATCCGAATCCGCATCCGTAGTCCCATCTGCAGCTAAAACCACTGACATTGTAGGTGACGCTGGACCCGTCATGAGTTATCTATTGGGGCCGCCGAACAATCTGGAGTCCTCAAAAACACTTAGCTCCTCTGCGCCCGGAGCTATCTCAAATCCTGATGAATACAATCCGCTGAATGCAGCCATCAATAGCGAAGGAGATTCCCAGTTTCCGGATGGCGGAGGCAGCAAAGACGACTCACAGGAAAGTTCCCCGCAAATTGAGATTCCTGAATTGGAGAGGACGGAATCCGATCCTAACAAGCACAACCAGCGCCATTCACTGGACTCCGCCATGGACGAGAACTGCCGTTCGCTGAGCACGCTCACCGAAAGCACAGATCAAAGTGCGCCCATCAACTTCGACATGTCGAATAGGGCGAAGCTGCCACGCGGCATAGAAAATATCCGGCCTCACTTGGAGCAGGTGGACAATGTTCCCTTGCAGGTGTCCCTCTTCACGGACTGTTCGGCGGAGGCCACGCAACAGATGCTGGAAATCATGCAGTCCTACGGTGAGATTGTCGTCTGTCTGGGCAGTTCAGCCAGCAATGCCAATGCGGACATATTTCTACAGGCTGATTGCAGCATAGCCGTGGAGCCCCTGTATCCGCAGGTGTGCCAGGATGTGGAAGCCTACACGGAAACCAATATCCACCACAACAAATTGTTGTGGAAACGCCAGGCGGGCAAGTCCAAGACCGCCGCCGCCGACGACGATGAGGAGCTGCTCGAAAGCGGCCTTCAGGGATGCGCCATGCAGACACCTGCCCACACAGTTTCCCCACTGTATCTGAGCCGGCTGCTGAACTCTCTGCCATGCTCCATTGCCGTTTGCCGCGACGACCCGCTTTCACTGGTGGCCATAATTGAGTTGTCACGCCGCTTCTCGCTGGGCCTGTGGAATTGCATTCAGTATTGGGCCTGCTGCGCCGGCTCCATCTCCATTCTGAACGTGCTGTGCGCGTGCCTATCTTTGCCGCCGCTTCTTACGCCGCTGCTCGCCATCTATCTGATGTGCGTGCCGGTGCCGCTGATAGCCATCTCGCTGGCCCACATTGATGTGGATCCCAAAATCATGAATCGGGCCACAAGCAAGAAGCAGACGGACTATGATTCTCGCGCCTTTGCGTTCGTTATGTGGTGCTACGGCTGCAAGTTTATCGTTCCGGTTATATCCTTGGTGAGTTAAAATTTTCTTTGTACTTCACATTAAGGGGCGCTTTAACGTTTCATTTCATATTTTTCGATCATTTTGATTTGATTGAGTCCTTTATAAATATATAGGATTCTTCCTCTCGATACATTCCTAGCTCTTACCATTGAATTAATTATGGGTTTCACTGCATATCTTCTCCATAGCTCGTTTCTTACTGGATGTTCCTAACGGAGCCCAAATTGTATCCAGGACCTGTCGAAAAAGATGATGATGATGATGGGGACTACTATCAGTTTTTATACTTTGCCCGAAGCTGCGCCTTGCTGGCCATAATAATGCATTTTGGTAATACAACTCAGCGCACCATTTGCCGACTTTGTTTTTAATATTGTTTGGAACATATTTTGCCAGTTTTTATATCCTTTACGTTCGTCCATCGTGATCATGCGCTCTGGCAGCGCAATCCGTTTACAAATCGTATATGGGCTATTACGTGCTTATTGCTCCTGCTTCTCCACGGGGTAATATGCTCCCTGCAACTCATTCTAGAGGATTTCATGTCGCAGGTCCCAAAACTTTTGCTGGCCTTGGTGATCCTATTTGGTGGAAGTTTGCTGAGCATGATTGTCAGTGAGCTAGCCAAGTTCCAGGAAAACAAGTGGGTAGATAATAACCTTCTTTGGCGATGTACATTACATTATTTTTGATTTTCAGGGTCAATGCACGATATCAGCGTCGAGCTCGCCTCGACTTTGGCACCAAACTGGGCATGAACTCGCCCTTTTAACAAACACGGCCAAGAATCTTACCAAATAAAAGACGCCAGCGTTACACACATGTACTTAGTGCCAAGGCTGTATATAACTCCACCACGCAACACCCACTTCTTATTGTTTTAATTTTCTATTCGGACTAACCATGTTGGGGTCCATGTTCGGCCCACGTACTTTTGTTTATTTTAGTTTGTGACACGGCACCCCCAAAGCAGAGTAACGATAAGAATTTGTTATTCATGTTTCTAAAGCGGTTTGGTTCGTGTTCCTTGTTTCGATGAGCTATAACTCTGTATGTACTAACATTTAAAAGACTTGCAATAATTGTAAGAAATATATGTATGTATGAACAAAATGAAAACAGACTCCTTAAACAAGTAAAAGTTTTGAATGGGAATCGGTTGGGAAAGTGTCCAGAACTGGTTCTCTACAGATACTACAGAAGAGATAGCGGGCCAACAGCATATAGCACGCCCGAATTTGAATGGGTGCTAATCAGGAGAGGCACGTTGCAGCAAGTGCGGCAGCAGGTACTGACCCACATCCATCCAGCATCGGTCATGGCAAGTAACTTGACAAATATTATTGTCTTCCATTTCAAGCCAAAAAATTAGGTTACACATGCTCCCTCGATCGAAGAACTATAAACATACGATTCATACAATTTACACCTTCAGAGCGCAAAAAAAAAACTGACTAGCTTGAGTTCGGTTTTGAATTTTTTAAAATTTTTCATTCATTCTTAAATGTTAAATGCTGTAACGTAACGTAAAGAACTGTGAATAGTTTGTAATAAAATTTCAATAAAATCTCTAATTAATGAAATGTATATTATTCTCACAAGGATACCCGTTTCCTAGGATTATATATGGTTTCTCTTAACTGTTCTTATCCAGCATCTGAGACATGTCTTAGAAATTAAAATTGTTACTAATTGGTTGCAAAATTAGTGGCACACGCCCAAAGTAACATTAGCTGCTCCATTCGAACTGGAGTTACACTCCACACTCCCGGTGAACACATGCAAGGTAGCCGGTTGGAGCACATAACGGAAGATACTACCAGAAATGTGGAGTAACAATTGATTAGCACCTTGCGACGTCGACGAAATGAAAGTGCTGTTGTGCCCGGCCAGATCGATCGTATATAGATCACTTCTAGTAGCACCTTCTGCCCTGGAATCTGGGTCATGGAAAAACGAAATCACGAACTCTGCTGGACCCAGCCGGAATAAAACCAATCGGCCTAGGGTGCTGGCTTGTATTACAGATTTTCGCGCGACGCGGTACGGTAACGTTCTTCCGAGCTCCGGCGGAAATGAGGAAGGTGTAGACCCCAAGGATATTTAGTGATAGTGTAGAATTTCGGTTAAACATATATAGTGTCCCAGAGGTAAAACGAAAAGATATATATCCAAAACCAACGATGCGGTTAGAAGGCGCTAAGTGGGCGCTGCTGGTGTGTCTCGGTCTCTCAGTTAAATGTGTCCAGATCGACGCTTACTCCCAGGTATTGGTCAGTGGAAATGGAGCGGAAACGGGGCAAGGTCCTCGAATTTTTAAGGCTCTAAATACGGATTTGATATTCCCGAAAACGTAAGTTTATAGCCGCTGTGGACTTGTGTGACCGGAATTTGCTGACATATGTTGCCTACACAGCTTCAACTCCAGCGAAAATGTGGTGTCGACCACTCCTCCAACAACATCCCTGCCACCTATTCCATACAACCATCAACCCGAGGCGTTTGCTGAAACAACCAACTCACCTGTGTTTGTTACTCCTTTGGTTGCTGAAGAGCCGGCAAAGGAAAGAAAACCCGATCCTGATACTGCCTCTGCTTCTGAGGAAAAGACTGAACCGATTGTGGAAGCAGCTTCCACAGGACGCGCAGTGGACTATCGGACAGCGTATCCCTTTGGTCAGCTAATTACTCCGTTGCTGAGGGCAGGCAAGCCACAGCAGTACAACTCGCGACCCTCACAGACCCGTCTTTATCCGCAAGGTAGTCGTCCCTTGTATTACTCTTCCTCATCTTCATCACGAAATCCATCTCGGTATCATGCTTCGAAGCCCACCAATAAAAAAGGTATATGAGTCTAAAAAATACAGTTTTTTTTTTTTTTTTTTTTTTTTTTTGAGTTTTATGGATTATGAACAATTTTTTATTTATTAATCTTATTTTTGTTTGAAGTAAATAAATTAGGATCATTTAATTTTATTCATTCCAAGATCGTTTTACCATTGATTAAATAAAATGTATTAATCCATTGTTATCCTTAGGATTCAGCGATCGCTTCACTCCCGGAGAAGGAACCGCCGCAAATCTGTTCAAGGGTCACAATCACAATCACAATCACGACCATAGCCATGATCATTCCCATGGACAGGATGTCAAGGTGGGCTCTGGATCCAACTCCGTTAACACCTATGTCGCACCGAGTGATGCATATTCATTTCCGCCCTTAAATACGAAGTACCCATCGCCTTCGAATGATCCAAAGGCAGCTCTGCCCTCGGATACTGTCACGAGTTACCTACCACCCGCCTCTGGAGGATTGAGCAACGCTGGCTACTCATATCCTGGACCTTCATTCTCTGGATACAAGTATCCGGGTCCATTGGCTGCAGGCAACGGCGACAAGGAAACGGCTGCCAGCTCCCCAAGTGAATCTCCCCCAGCGGACGATGATCCTGGCAACGATGATGTTATCGGAGTTCTACCCGCCAGTGCCATGGACAATGTTCCCATGAAAGATATGGACGGCAAGGATGCCGGTGGTGGTTCTGCCGCTGCAGATGACGGAGATATGAACCCGTCCGCAGGAGGAGGAGCAGATACTGGTGGCGGCGACGGAGACGACGGGGTCGCTGGAACTCTTCCTGCTCTCCACAACGATGGCTCCCATGGCGAAGACGATCACAAGTACGACCCCAATATGGAGTACGCCACACCGCCGCCTGGCTGGCTGGAGTCTCACCCAGAATCAGCTGCTCCCAAGCCGGAGGACCACGATCATGGTCATGATCACGACCAGGCACCGGAACACGTTCACGATCATCATCACGACCATTATCCGGGTCACTTTGATTATCAGCCGTCCTATCCGGATGACTCCTACCCCGATGTGATTTACGATGATCATCCGCATCATCACCACCATGTGCACCATCCGCCGCCACCACCACCCCCGCCTCCGCCGCCACCACCTCCCCCGCCACCAACAGAACCGCCCCCACCTCCACCGCCACCGCCAGAGCCGCGTGTGAAGAAGTACAGCTACTTTTACATCGGTCGCAAGCTCTGGTACATTCCCCTCTACTTTACTGTGTGGTTTAGCTTCTATATACTGTGGCTGATCATCAAGTCCATTGGCCGGCATAAGGTTAACCTGCCCAATCACTACGTCTCGAGGCGCAGTGCGCCGGATCCTTTCAGTGAGCAGGGTCGTGACGAATACATAAACGAGATGACAGTGAAGGTGCTGGAACACATCGATAGCTTTAAGCAGAAATACTTGAACTGATGAGAACGCTACTCTTTATATTTACGGCTAATAAAAAGTACAATTTATACAAAACATACCGATTTTTAACGGACATTAATTTTAATTACACATTACCCATTAAAGCAGGGTTTCGAGGCGAAAACTAGTAGAAAATCTCTTTATAGGGTCAGTCAGAATACTATAGGCGACAACCACTCAAAAGCCCTGCTTGTCTTTTGTTTTCGCCATCCGCAGTGTATTGGTATTCACCACGAATAAAATAATAACGAAAATACCTTATCTGAGGGTTAAAGTAAAATTTAAACATATTGTTTTAACTTGGAGAAGCCACAATTAGTATAACATAACTATATGTTTGTGTTTAGATTTGAAAAGTCGTTAGGCTTATCGTTATCGAAAATATTTATATGTGGCTTAGCAACGTTCCAAACCATTTGGACCAAACATCGATACACACAACATCATTATCGATTATACAATAAGTTAAAAATGTCATGTGCAGTGCTGCCAACTTTTGACCAACAAAAAAAAGCTATTTTTGACGGGAAGAATGAAAAAACAAGCTTAAAAGAGATGAAACATCCAATTAATAGCTAAAAACAAATATATAAATAATTATATATATACAAAAAAATGTCAACAAAAATAAGAATTTATTAAGTTATTAATTATTAAGTTTAAAAGATTTATATAATTTGATCAATATCTTCTTCCTCATTTGCGTATGACCTATTAGTGCCTAATTTATTGAGACCTGATTGAATAGTACGTCTCCCTTAGGCGGTATATTTTCTAACCAATTAAATTTTCAAACAAAGCCCAGTTGAAATACCTTGAGTATTTCTTTATTATTAATTTTTGTTATATTCCTCTGAACAAACTATATCAAATTAAAGCAGTCAAAAATCTCTTTAGTCATTTAGATATGATTATTTTTATAGGAACAGCCAAATTGGTATTATTCTATTATTTGTTGTTATTTTAATTTAATTATTTTTGAAAATTTTTGAAATATTAAATATTCATAGAAGTTGACCCTTGCAAAGTTCCATATAAACCATTAATATTTTATTTTTAGTTTTCAAGCGGTTTAATGGGAAATCGTGGATCCTGATGATTATAAATATTATTCCTTAGAATCCCTGCAAGAAGCAGATCGCCCTGTTTGGCCAGCCCCGCAGATCCCTCTTCCGGATGTAGGTTTACATTTTACATTCCGTGGGAAAAGAATGGAACTATCGATAAGAACCAGAATTCCCGCTTTAACAAATCCCATAATTCACATAATTCCCGCTGTTAGCCGTAAAAAAAGCCAGTTTTGACGGGGAAAAAATTCAAATTGGCAGCATTGGTCATGTGTTCCATCTCTATATTGCCATCCGCTTTGTTTATGTTTAATTTTCCGCCGCAAATAGCATTAAAATAACCCAAAGATGTCGTATATGCTCCCACATTTACACAATGGCTGGCAGGTGGACCAGGCCATTCTATCAGAAGAGGACCGCGTGGTGGTGAGTAGTTGGGCCGGAGCACAAATAGGTAGATAGCCCCGAGTGACACTAAATTCTTCTCCCCGCCAGGTTATTCGCTTTGGACACGATTGGGACCCAGCCTGCATGAAGATGGACGAGGTGATGTACAGCATCGCAGAGAAAGTGAAAAATTTCGCCGTAATCTATCTAGTGGACATCACCGAGGTGCCCGACTTCAACAAGATGTACGAGCTGTACGATCCCTGCACGGTCATGTTCTTCTTTCGGAACAAGCACATCATGATAGATTTAGGCACGGGCAACAACAACAAAATCAACTGGCCGCTGGAGGACAAGCAGGAAATGATCGACATCGTAGAGACGGTGTACCGCGGAGCCCGCAAGGGTCGCGGTCTAGTGGTCTCCCCCAAAGACTATTCCACCAAGTACAGATACTAAAGTGGGTATGTGTTCAGAGATGTGCTTAGTTAAAAACCAAATAAGAATAACAGTAATAATACAGATACGATCCCAAATACAAAAGACTGTGTCTTGACCACTTGGTGTATATGTGTTTTCTTCTGGTTTATTTTTCACTTGTCACATTTCTCATTAATATCGCTAACATGTACATCAATTTTCTTGGTTTTTATATATATATAACATTTAACTAAGTTTGTTTTTTAATAGCTCGTACTTTTTAAAAATTTTAATACTTTCTTTAAAGTAATCTTGCATTAATAATTCTGCGCATTACGGAATATCTGGTTTCCTTTTCTTCGAATTGCTTTCGTTTACCAATTTGCTTTGAGTTCTTTTTCTGGAGGTACATATAGATATCGGGGGTTTCGGGTTCTTTACGGAAATGGAAATCGGGCTCTGTTAGGGCGGGCCGGGAAGTGGGGTGTTAGTACAAAAGTATAAAAGAAATCGCCGGAACAAATTGGGGAGTGAAGAGGCAGAGAGGGAGAGACTTTACTTTGCCTATAAACTGAATATTCTGTGCATGGCCGGGGGCTTTGTCTTCAACATTTGTTATTGTTCATTTAATACAACAGCTCAGTTTTATTACAGATTTATTATGCTTAGGTTTAACAATTGGTTCCGCTACACTTTGCCTTATACAAGTTAGGTTTTTCTTTAAATATATATGTATGTATGTATAATTAGCTACGTTATTCGTTTATTTGTATATTTTTCCCCCGTTTTAAACTTTAAATCAACGCTACAATTACAATTTTTCGAATTCTCATTTACTCTTACTTTCTTCAGCATATAACCAACAATTAAATGTTTATTTTGTGTTATTTGATATACCTTTTTCTGCGCTCGTGGCACAGGCTCTGCTAGTCGCCGTTTGAGTTGATCTCTCATCGTACAAAATACTTACTAGTATTAAAAAATATTCAAATAGGGCTCGATTTGTACATACATACGTGTACTTACATATACTTATGCGTAGGAAAGGTACAAATCAGGCTCAGGCTGAGGCTCAGGCGTGTGAGAAAGTCTCTGGGGATCATCGGCTAGGGGTACCTCAAAATGCAGCTCTATCGTACTATCCTCTCGCTTTGTTTCTTCTCAACTAATTATGTGTGTATTTTGATTTGAATACTTCAAGTTATTTGATTTAATTTCCCCTTCGGTTGCGGTTGCATTCCATCCCTTAGCTTGGCTTAGCTCTTCATAGAAAAATAGAGATGCGTAGGTGGGATGAGTTAGGAAATTGTTTAAGTTTACTCTTTTTCTTGTTAATGTTATCAATTTGGATTTGCTCCTATATTTCGTTTTGTAACTCTCTAACGCTAATTTATATCCATCAACAATCTGTGTTTTAACAGGCAGGAGCGGGGGAAATGCGATAGTGTTCCTAGAAAGTCTAGCTACTGGTACGGTTACGGGTACGGGTACGGGACATTTAGGCATCGAGGTCCTTGAGGTCTGCGGTCAGAGTACGTCTGTTGCAAGGTTAACCGGATCTCGAAACGCTTCCCAGTTGTTGTGCAATCTATAAAATTTCTAATTGTAACTTACAATACTTTAAGTATTTGGCTGCTGTTTAAGACACTAGAAGAGTTTTCATTCCGTTCATAGGGAGAGTGAGAAATAGAAAGATCGGCGACGTACCAATAGAAATATATAAACCTCCTCCCTAGTATGGCTTCATACAAATATATATATTCGTACACTCGCTTTTCCTGCTTTACAGATACATGGTGTGAAAAATAAATCCGAGTATCACTACTTAACTTTTAGAGTTCTATTAACAATAATAGACAACAGTCTCTAAGTACGAATACGTTGTTGTTCTGGTTGCTGTTCGTTATTACCCTCGTCCTCCTCCACCCTGTACATACTTGTACATACATGTACATACTAATCATAGTAGGTAGTATATAGTAGGCAAGTACTCTACTGCAACTCCTCATGCTCCTCAGTCCGTGCCAGAGACCGGGAGCAACCCAATTAACTTATGTATTTTGACTAAATGCGCTTAATCTAACTCTCCTAATCTAGGCCTAAATACTCAATCAATGTTCGCTTTCCCCAGTGACAACCCAGGAAGTTGGTTGCCAGACCATGCGACTACCGGAATTACAGTGAATGTTTCCCTAGAAAGAGATTGTTATTGGGAGGACTCGTACTAGATTTATCAAAGAAAAATATCCTCTAACTAGGATACATATAAGTTTAAGTAATCAATAAATATCTCAGTTAGCGATTGAGAATTACTTTAAGCCGAGCTTAAAATAGATTTGTTTAAATTTTTAATGGAAATAAATTCTAAAGAAGTTTGGGAAAAGTTTATCGTAGATTAATTTGGGAGTCTTCACTGTATATTCCATATTACCATGCTTACAAAGTCAGTTGCTAAGCTCTTAAATAATGGCCCGGGCCAGGGAACTGCCTTCGTTCGAGCAGTGGAAACCAGCTGGGCTAGAAGAGTGTCTCCTTGGACCACTTGCGCGAAGTGCCGGGCAAGCTGGGATCGCGTTTCTCTCCACTCACAGCCGTGCCCTCCCGCTCCAAGTTGCCCTCGTCCGCTTCCGCTTCCGCCTCCTTCTCGTCCTCACCCTCCTCGTTTGGCAACCGGATTAGGGGAAGCTCTAGCACGACGGCGGACGTCGCGGTCGCTGTGTTGTGTGCGCCACTCTCACAGCTAAGGTTGGCGGCACTCTTGCTGATCCCGCTGGCGGGAACAAGGAGAGCGCTGCCGGGACCTGACCCCTTGCGCAGGATCAGATCCTTGAGGGAGGCGGGCACGCAGATGCTCTGGTGCCGAGTGGTTATCACCGAGTCGGACACGGACGAGGGACAGGGATCGTGCCCCAGCCTGGTGGCGTTCGTTGGCAGTTGAGCTGGCTGCTGCTGTGAGAGCTGTGCGGCGGCATTATTGTCCATCCGGCTAGTCAGAGGAACGGGACTGGGTGTGGAACGGCCCATGCTGATGACCGTGTTCAGGCTGCTGTACTGCGTGTGTGTTGCGGACTCTCCACCACCTCCGCCCAGAGGAGCCCCGGTGGCCTCAACCAGTCCCAGCTCTGTGTTAAGCGTTGAGCAGGTGTCCTCCTCTGTAGTGGTGGTCGTTGTGGTTGTCGTCGTCGTTTGCGGATCGCTGTACTGTTGCAGAAGCGGCCCTCGTCGCGGGGGACTCTGGCTGACCACGGCTCCGAAGTGCGTCTCCAGGGGAGCTGCTACCTCCGACTGGATGGGCAGGCCCATGTGGAACTGTTGCAGCTGCAGGGGCTGATTGATAAGCGCCACCCTATCGCTGGATGTGGCGCCGATGGTGCGGTGTCGCTGCAACAGAGGCCTCCGAGGACGGGCACCCCCAGTTGCGACCACGGTGGCTCCACCCCCAAATCCCATTCCCGTTGATGGCACTGCACTCATGCTCATCCGCTTCAGGGGCACGGCCGAATTGGGTTTAATTTCGGAACTAGCCCGCACCGAAGCTATTTGGCCTTGTGCCTGAGTCTGAGCCAAAGCCAAAGCCTGGGCCTGAGCTTGAGCCTCCTGCTCCTCGCTGTCGCTGCTCAGCTGCTGCATGTCATCGTCCGTGTCCGCCGGACTCTCCACCCCGAAAACCGAGTCTTCGTCAAGAGAGCGTAGCTCGGAGTCGGGGCACTCCAGCGAGGAGATCTTGAAGGAACTTAATGAGGCTAGCGGGGCTCGCTTCTCCGGATTGTTGTTACCGATAGCGGGCAGCTTGTTGGAGGCAGACATGGACAGACTTCCTCCGCTCCCGCCATTCAGCCTCTCCAGGCTCGCCGGCGTGCTGTCCACACTGATGCTGCTCGAGTTGGGAGCAGTGCCCGCCGTTCCGGACGGAGCCGCTGCATTCGCGGTGTACGGAAAGCTGTTGTTGTTGCTCTCGTTCCGCTGCAGCTCGACCAGGGTGAGCTTACGCCGAACGCCCAGTCGGAGCTCCTCAGAGGGCGAGTCGCAGAAGTGAAACGCCTGCTGAGCGCTGGTGGGTGGCGCTGGCTGCACTGGTTTGGTCAGCGGCAGCGCCAGGGCCAGGTCCACGGCGGAACTTTCCTGGTTGTAAGGATACACGTCCACGGTGTCGGCGCTAATCGAGTGTATCTGCTGCTTCCGGCCCCCCTGGGCACTGTCTGGATCGTAAGACACGATGCTGTGCTTCCGCTTGATGCTCGGGGCACTCAAGTTGGAGTTCCGTGACCCGCACACGGACACAGATCCGGATCCAGATCCTGCTCCTCCTCCTCCTCCGTTGGACGACTCGTGAACACTGCGCTCCGAGGGACAGGGCGAAGCCTTCGGCGTTGGCTGAATCACCTGGATATCTGGATAGTAGTAGTCCCAGTTGTCTATGCTCGATGTCCGGGAGGCCGTCGACAGCTTACGTTGCAGCGTGGGCGGCAAGTTGCTCATGCAGCCGCCCATGTATGCGGAGGTGCGACGCTCCAGGTACGAGCTGTCCGTGCTGCAGCAGGTCATCGCGCTGCTCCGCCGCGAGTCGTGACCCTGCGAAGAGAATCAAGAGGAAAAGGTTGAGCCAAGGGATTAGTTGGAGTTAGGATCACTTCAAAATAACTTTGAACCTAAAAATCACTGTACTTCAACTCACCGCCATCGGTACGGACAGGAATCCCTGTTTGCTGCGCGTGGAGTCCGTTCTCTGGTGCTTTTGATCTGCTTCGTCTTGGGCACCTGGTGGCATATACTCCTCGGCGTCCAGCTCGTCATCCGTCTCCACAAAGTAGTCGTCGGTGCCAAAGCTTCCGCCCATGGGATAGTTGCTAAAGATGCGCGACGACTCCGAGCCGCTCTTGCGTCGTCCTACGTGGCCAGAGCCCGGTCCACCGCCTCCAGACATCGCCGAGTAGGAAAAACGTCGCGGCGGCTCCAGGAGATAACTATAACCCACAGGCACACTGGGGCCAACTCCCCCTGCAATGAAAAAAGTAGCAAAGATACCGCATTTAATAGCATTGAAAAACAATATTATTATAAATTAAGGGTCTAAGACAAAAGGACTCACCCACAGAACCACATCGATATCCGCGATTGAGCAGCGGCGGAGCGCTCACGTTGCCCAGAGAGAGCATGCGTTGCCGACGGTAGACTAGGGCATCGTACTCATCCGGATATATGGACATGCCCGTGGCCACTATGGCCTCGTGGATCTCACGCTCCTCCTCCTCCTGCATGCAGACCGCAGCTACGGCCGCCATCTTGGGATCCTTGAGAACCTTCAGCGTCTCGTTGCTGCTGCTCCGGCTCTTCCACACGATAAGGAAGACCATCAGGCCAAAGAAACCGCCCAAGGTGGCGGCGATCCTTACGCCCGTCATCACGTCATAGGTGGCAAAGAACTCCTCCCTGATTCTGGCCCGCTCCGCCGCATTTTCCGCTTCTGTCAGATTCCGCTCGCCGGGCGGCAGCAATGGCATATATGGCGTGGCCGTGACATGGGCGGGAGTGGGAGCAGGTGCAGCAGTTGCAGCGGGCGTGGCAGTGTTGCTATTAATGTTGTTGTTGTTATTGTGATAGGAGAGCGCCGACGGTGTCGGTGATGGCGATGGATGCTCATTGAGGACATCGGGACCGGTGTCAACGAGTGCCGCTGCTTGGGGCTTATTGCCGTTACTGTTGGCGGCGCGTCGGGCGAGGCGTTGTTGCTGCGGATGATGATCCTCTTGGCTTTGACGTGTCGGATTCGGCTGTTTCTGATCTTGAGATTCCTCCTGCTGAGTTGTCCTTGTCTGTTGCTCCGACTCCTGCTGCGTGTCGCCTGGGGCATGCCTCGGGGTAACCGATGTTGCCGCTGTACTCGCAGTGCTTGCTGTGGTGGCTCTTGAAGGCGTTGCTGCAGACGACGAGGCCCGTCGTGAAAGTTTGGCCATTTCTATTGAAACATTTTCTGCAAATACAGATGTTTCTATTATTATTACTATCCCAAATATTCTATTAAACATATTTTTAATGAAAGGAAATAATAATGATTAAGAATATATATGTATCTCCAGCTCGTTCTTCCACAGAATTGCAAGAAATCAAACATCAATTGTTCGGAATACTCAATTGACTTCTGCCTCAAAGCTCTCACTGCCCCAGAGGATTGACGAACTGAGGGTTTGAGCAACTCCGTCAGTTTAATGCTCCTCCACTGGACTTGGCTAACGGCCCATGAAAGTGTGAGTCACGAACAAATTGGCCATACAATATCGACGTGACTGCCATTCAGGCCAGCTGCTGTTGGAAATGTTGCAATGAAATTAACGAATATTCACTTGCGACTGTTGGTTGAGTGTGGGAGCGAAATAACACCCATAAAATACACAACCTTAAACATAAATACACAACCTTCAAGTGGCTGAGATTTGGTGGAAATAAAGCGTAATTTTTGGTATACATAACAACATACAAATCAAACCACTTGGCTGCATATCCATAAATCTGCAAATATGTTTAATATAATAATTGTTTTTGATTTCTACACTCATTTTGATCTGATGTGCTCCAACTTTATCTTTTTCTAGCGCCATTTTCCTCGGTGATTTCCCATACTTGGTCCCTTCTTGCTTTTTGGACGCTGAGCAATTAAAAACGACATAAACTCATCAACATTTCTTGGCGAATTCTTCGACAGCAGCGCCTCAAACTTTTTAATTGTTTTCAGCGTTTTTTTCGACGCCTCGCTGTTCTCTAGGCAACATTCCCCTTGGGAAATAACTTGGTACATTTTTAACATTTTGTTGAAATGAGTAAATTAAGGTAACACACACACACACACACACACACACACACACAGAGAGACAATGAGTATAAAATATACACAGAGAAAATAAGCATAACTGCATAAATCAAGTTATTCGAAAGACTGCTGAGGAGCGAAGTATTTTTCGAGATGAAATTTCGGAGCATCTGCAACCATAACAAGAACGTTTATAAATTGAATAATTTAATTTGGAAACCCAGAAATATCGAAAAAATCAATATCTATATTCATTTTACTCGAGTTTTCTCCCTCAGTGCATTGAGTCGAGTCCCTGTTTTCGCCCGCAGCTTCTCGCTCAGCGATATCCTTGGATTTTCAACAAGTTGCGCGCTCAATAATTCAGAAGGACATTGTAGCTACGTGGCCGGGCGCCTGTTGCCGTTGTGTGCTCACTACCGTCGTCCGTTGTCCATTGTCCATTGTCATCGGCAGCTAGTTGGTCAGCTCACAATTTTCCGCCCTTCGGGTTTTCCCAGCCCCGCCGGAGCCCCCACCTAATTGTTCTCTTTTTGTATTGACAGTCGTGCAATTGCGGAGCTCCGCTCTGCTGAATTTTCTATCTGAGTTGGTCTTTCCTTGCCCGGATTCAGTTTCCTTTTTGTTTTACATAGCTGTATGTAGAACGATATGTATGTCCTGCGAGCTGCGCGCGTTTTGTCCTGCCAAGGACAGCGACAGTCAGTCAGGGAGCGAAATGATTATTGCAAAAGTTTTGGTCTAACACTCACATTCCAGCCCCCCAGCTCTCTACCTTGGCTTATTTCGGGGTTTCCGCTCATGGTTTTCCACTTTCAGCCCCGCCCGCTCGCCTCCGCGCTTGTCCGCCAGCTTGTCTGGCAAACAAAAAACTTTTAATGGCTATTATGCATTGGTCATAATTCGTGTTCAACTTCCGTGCAAATAATGAGAAGAAAATGTAAAATAAAATCTGCAGTCTAAGCAGTTTGGAGTGATTTTTAATGGCCTCACAGTTGTCGGATACTTTTGCCTGGCAATTATATTTGAATTTCTCTAATGGCTGCGAATTTGTCTCGTCTACTTGAGTAAATTTGTCAAGAGATGAATAAATTCCAAGCAACTTTTAACAAGGAAAAAATGAAAAGGAATGCAAATAACTTGACAGGATGGGGCCTAATTTTACTGATTTAATACTATTTTATACTATGTGTATTTTATACTATGAGTGTTTGCAAGAATTTATGTGTTTTCTTATAATTGCTCGCACTCATTTAATACATACAAAAAATTCGTACAAAATGAAAAATTAAGTTTTAAACGAAAATCTGTTAAGGTTAATATTGAAGTTTTATTAGAATTTATGGAAAATAATATTTTACAATAGTCCAGGACTTAGCCACTTTACAAAAGGATTCTATGGCCTCCGCGAATGTGTTCATCGGAATTCAATAATGGAACTCCCTCAATAGCTGGAGCACAAGATAGATTTCCCGTCCCAAGGGAGCTAAGTTATTGAATACTTGTAATAAGTTGCAGCTTCCGCTGGGCACGCACACACTCTCGAAAAATATACGGGGCAAGGATGTATGGTACAAACATTGGCAGTTTCCCATGCCCCGAAATAAAGACAAAGTGTTGAGTCGTATTGATGGATTAGCACATTTGGGGATTGGGTCTTCTCGCTAGGCAAGGATAATTGCCTTCGGCTTACTTCAAATACTCGGGCTTTGGCACTGTGGGTGTGTGTGGGTGCACAGAACAGAAAAAAAGGGCAAACAATATACGTAGAATACATTAACCATTTCCGCTCGATGAACGTGTGTGGTATCAACGCCATATCGATGTCAAAGGCGGGCCGGAGTGCGGTGGAAAATGAGCGGAAAATGCGTGGAAATGGGCCAGGCTAACCAAACAACAACAACAACCTCTGCCGTTACACATATGTATGTACAATGTGTTGCTTGTTGCGCATTGTTGCTGCTGCTGCTGCAGCATGATGAATGATTGTGGTTAGGCCAGCGGACAAACGGACAGCGGACAAACATGCTGACAAGCAACCTCGACTCGGATTTGAGTACACGTTGCGTATGCGTAATGCGTGAAGGGGGAGCCAGTGAGCCAGCGGGGTGAGAATAATAATTCATCATGCCCACGGACAAGTCTGCCCTATATACAGCACCCCATATATGTATAAAGATATCCTTAGCCTTATTTTGGGTCTGTCATATTTGTGCCTTCGAACGCAGCCAACTTTGGCAAATGAAATTGACGGCCAATCAATTGAAAATGTGTATAAATATGTACCTACATACATACACAAGTATGTGAAGGCTCTTCCCCACTTGCAGGGGAATGCCTTTGTCCGATTTCACTTATGAATTGAATTGTGCTTTGGCCTTGGGCTTCATGCCCCCAACTATGGAGTCATTCAAGTGAATTGAGGCGTTACGCCATAAATACACAAGCCACGATTTAAATAAAAATAATTTGAAACAAGTTCGGCATTTCAAGGCACTAGTGTGTTTCTTTTCGCCCCATAGTATTAATGCTTCAAGGCAAAAGTCGCTTTTCAAGTAAAGATTACTTTTAAAAAACTTTCAATTCAATTATTATTTTTCGCAAGTGTTTTGCAGGGAAATCGTCTGATTTATTCACAACATTTGATACAATTCATTGATTTTTTAAGCCCTTTTTGAGTACCTTTCCCAGCGGCCATCATTGTCAACATACACACAACCGAAGGAGACAGAGACGAAATAAGCAGCTAAGCGGCTTATAGGAGCATTAGGCAAATGAAAATATTCAACAGCAAAAATGTGTCTTGTCCTTTTTTCGATTCGATTGCCCGTCCTTACACACACACAGACTCGGTCTTGGTTTGATTTCCTTTTTAATTAGCTAAAATGTCGACTAAGCTGTGGCATTTAAAATTTTAAGAGCTTACGGGAAAGTGGTGGTTTTAAAGTGGAGGAAAGCTGTTTTCTGTGAGTCTGCCAGCCTTATTAGTGTCTGCTTTGTCTATTCCCGGAGGGAAGGGCCAGGGTATTCGGTTTTCCAAGGGGGAGCACACAATGCCGCAGAGTCAGTCCAAATTATGAGAATTACGGCATTCCACAGTCGCGCCTGCAGAAGGTGCTGCCGCCAACCTTGCGCCTCCCCAGCCGTGCGCCATTTAACAAACATTCCGTTAATCTGCTACACTTGGCAGCGCCATGGCCACGAGTCTCCTCCTCCCACATCCGCTCCTTGGTCCGGATCCTTCCCAGTGTCTCACCGTAGATCTGTCGAAACGACTATTAAACCGATAGGACTCAGGCAGAGTTTTATTATTATGATTTTCTTATTTTAAGCATGTGTACTTCGTCATGTAATCTTTCTTTTTTCGTCCTCCATTTATTTCGAATAACTTTAATCACTTGCTTAGATTTCATTTTTATTTAAGTTTAAGTAGCACAGTTTGAAAAGCCATTTAAAATATTGAATACTTTTATAAAAATATATATATATAAAATATTGAATACTTTTATAAAAATATATATGTATAAAAATCAAAACAAATTAGTAATTATTGAGCTTCCCCCAGAGCGCCAAAAGTGTATTCATAAATCTAAAACAATTAAGCATGCGAACAATGGAATATTTGTTGATTATGACAAATGATTTTCGCAAACTTTTAGGTACTGCCTCGGGTGTTTTAAATGTTTGATGTGGCTTTTTTTTAATATCCCGGCGCAGCACTAGTGGTGTTCACTCTTGCAGGTGTGTGTATGTGTGTGTGTTACCCATTGCCATAGAGCTTGGCAATGTTGTCCTCGTTGTTACTGCTTATTGTTGTGCTTTTATTGTTATGGCCATGTTTTTTCGCCAGGCCTCTTGCTCTTTTTTGTTTGCTGTTTCATTTGGCGGCATTGTTGCTCTCTCTCTATGTGTGTGTGTGTGTGTGTGCGTGGGTGGAGGAGGGGGGATATATGTGAGTCCCTTTTTGTCTTTAGTGCTAAGCGTTTTACGCTTATGATCCCAACTCAGACCCGGACAGACACACATACAGACAGGACCCTGTGACTCCCTCTCGCCGTTTAAGTGTCGCCTACAAATGTTGGCTCGAGCCTGGGAATGCGAAGCCCAAATGACTTTTGAATTGCATTCCGGTTATGGGCACCCATTCGAGCACAAATTATGTCATGGACCACTTTTGACACCAAAAAGTCAAACTCATCCTTTGCCTGTGGCAAGGGAAAAGATTCGATTGCTTTCCCCTAAATGTGTCACGTTTTGAATTTGTTCTACTTTTAATATTTGCTCAAATATTTACCAGCACTACGTGCCTGGCCTGGGCAAAAGTGTCCGGGGTCAGGATAACGATAACGATAACCGACGGGGACCGGCGCGGAGTGCGACTCGGGCTTGGGGTCCCTAAGCTGATTCCATTTGGCAACTGTCTCCCTCTTTTTCCATTTCCCCGTTAATAATTTACTGTCAACTTGTATATTTTTTGCTTAATCACTCGGAAGACCACAGATAATATTCGACGAGTGTTCGTGGGCATTCAGTGTCTGTGAGTGTGTGGTTGTGGCCTGTCTATAAATCAAATGCGAATGATTCGATTTAGCAAATGAAGTCAATTTGTAGTCAAAAGTCAATGGACATGGAATCGCACATAAGCGTATAAAACCGTTGTGGCATGTCAGAATCAAATGAGGATACAATAGGATTAGGGAGTATTCAAGAAATTGTGTATAAATTAAGGCAAATGATAATCATTTATACTGCTGTTTTATTTAAATACTAATTATGTGATTATTTTTTCTAATAAATTGGCAAGCTGTCTTGAACTCAGTAAAGCAAACCTTTTTCATAAAATTATGCGATTAATCAGTCATAGCAACATAACGTATAAATATAAATAAAGCAATAAAGAAAATATGTCAGGGACTTTTAACGAAGCAGCATTCCGTCTGCTTAATCTTTAGTAACTAGATCTCTTATTATTCGTAGAATAAGTTCTTATAAAGTCTTCTTGCCGTCTTTGTAGTCTCACAGATTTATAAGTTATTTTCAAAAATATTTAACTATCTTCTAATTTTCTATACAATGGTGATTATCTTAAAATAATCTCTTCCTTAATACAAGAAAATAGTAACATAAACGTGCTTCTCAATGTCCTACCTAAAAGGCGAATAACGAAATTCTAATTCTCTTAGTTTTCACTGCGAAAGAGCCCCATAAAACAGCTTTCTCACTTAATGCCAGACCAAGCTAATGATTATCCCAGTTCCAGGCCAACTAACCTCCCTCGTGACACCATAAAAAGCGCCATTAAGCGTCTTCTATGGCCAACCGCTCCAGCAGCTGGCCATGGCCGAAAGCTGGCGGAGTGGTTAAATTAACAACTAATTTAAAACAATTTTTATGTGGCAGCCGGACAAATGGCTCGCCAACGCCAGCCAATTCCCCAAACATCCCCCCGAATGTCCAGCGCTTTGGGTGGACAATGAATTCTGTCACTGGATGATGTCCCGACGTCAACCGCTGACTTTTGTGGGCGTTGCGGGAGTGTGCTGTCATGTGAGTAGACAAAGACGTCTAGACAAATTTATAACGACTGTTGTTATCCTGTTTGGGGCATCGGCAACGGCAACGGCAACGGCAACGGCGATGGCGACGGGAGTAGCAGCCGCATTCCGGACATTCCATGCCGGACATTTAATTTTGACACCAGGATTGACAAATGCTGGCCGGGTTTCTGGGTCAGCTGTGGCATCTGTGTCTGGCTGGTGAAGTCGGTCGGTCGGGGGTTAAGTGTTAATTAAATGCTTCTGCGAGCGGCAGCGGCTCCAGTTAATTTTCCTCCAGCAGCAAATTAAGAGTACGCCCAACACATGGCGTATACGTAATTTACTCCCACAAACGCCACAACAAATGACATTAAGTTGCCACTTTTTCTGTGCTAAGGGAGCGGCGGCCCCGACACTTGACTTGTGTTTCCCTGTTTGCTTTGTTCGCATATGTAGCATCTGCATCCTTTACAGCGGCGTTAAAGTGCCGAGCAAAGAAGATACATGCGATATAATGGCAGCGCCACAAAGTATGCAGCAAGGACGCACACACTCGCACACAGGAAATAAACGTCGCTTGAGTTAACAATTACTGACACCATTAAAGTTGTGTGCTGCCACGCCCACCAACCACCGCCCACCCCCTACCGCCCTACGCCCTATGACCGGGGCCCCCTCAAGCCTGCCATTATAGTTTTTCTCCAGCTCCCATTCCTGATCCTTTCCCAGCTTCTGCTTTCGTTCCCTTTTTGCCCTTAACTTGCCTCATTGTTGCGCCTTGTTTTTGTAGCTGACATCCTGCTGCCGGTGTCTCTTTGTTTTTATATGTGTGGATGCCACTGTACATGCGTACACTGACAATAAATTCGAATATTTTGATTTATAGCGCGCATTAAAAAATTAAAAAGACTTTAAATAGGAAATCCTTAATTTAAAGTAACCATCACACATTAGCCCGAAGAGGATTCTGAAAATGTATTTCTTGAAGAAAATTCGCCAAGTGTTTGTGTGTGCCGATGACATGTGCCTGGCACAGATTGCACATTGTCTGCGGCAGGCAACTCACATTTTCTGTGGTTTTGTCTTGCAACTTTTTGTCCTCCAGTCCTCCGCCTTCCAGTTATCCACCCCCGCCCACTAGATCTCCACCTTTCGGAACATTTTCCTGCATCGTCCCGGCGAGCACTTGCAACTTACGAGCATTTTATGCAAACGACGGAAAACTTTTGCCACAATTGAGCAAATTGCTGTCCGGAAATGTGCTTTGATTCAATAGCCAAAGGCCAGGGCGGCCCAGGACCCGTCTAAAACTTTCATTTAGTGCCGCTGGCAGACGGTAATTTAAAAGTCCATTCGCTCCCGGAGCTTCAGTGGCCGCCCAAATGTGTATTTATCATAATGCCAATGGCCCACGCCACTCGAGAATGCAGCTGGCGCCATTAACCCATTAAAGGCCCACAACAAGGACCGCATCACGTAGCATCCAAGCATCCGAGCATCCTGGCCTCATTGCATCCCAGCACCAGAGCAACGTGCAGCCGGCAGCTGCCATCCGGACGGATCTCGGGCGCCGCAAACACAGCACGTAGCCACTTCTGTTGAGCACGGAAAACCCCACAGATACCAGAGCATAGGTGGGCGGAAGGGGCGGGCACACAAAGCAGCAGGTAGCTGCAGCAGCCACTGCAACGTTGCCATTAAATCAGAGTTAACAACTGCCTGTTTCCCCTGCGCACAATGGGTCACATAAGAGCGGGTAAATATTTATAAGTGAAAGACAATGACTTCGGGAATAATACCACAGCTCAAATGTTATCGAAATGTAAAATATGGGATTAAAAATTAAACAGTGAAGCATTCAGAATGCTCTGTAGTCCCGATTTTAAGTTGATTGAAAATCTTCATAATTAAATAAAGTTTCACAATGGATACCGATATTAAAATAATAGCAATCTAATTAATAATCCCACGAGATTTTGAAGGACCTAGAGTAGTTGAGAAACCTATCGAATTCCTTCGTAGAAAATATACAGGATGCATGAGAAATTACACTTTCAAAGTTATACCAACAAAAACTCTTATAATTAGCCTCCAGGCGGAAATGCTTTCAATGAATCCGCAGCATCCTATCCACTGTAAGCCGTTCACCTGACCTGTTTACCCTGGTCCCCTCGCTCCTGGAGCAGCAGCCCCATCTCTTGCCCGCTTTCCTTTTTGTCCTGCGGCTGCTGAAATCACGACGACGAAAAAAGATTAAACTGCGGCAACAACTTTGGCTTTATTTGCAAAAAAGTGCAGCGAGGAGCTCCGTGGCTGGCTCACCAAAAAACAATTATTTGTATAAACGCAGAGAGGGAAAGGTAGGTAGAAGTAAGCGGGGTCAGGAGCGGGTGGCACACTGAATATTTATTCTAAGGCCAGAAGGACCTCCCTCGCCACCGCGCCACAGCGAAGGACGACGGAGCGGGAGAGGCGCGAGAATAGCGACAGGCGAAATAAATTGAAGGAAGAAAACGCCAGCAGACGCCATAGCTGGTGGAGGCTGACAGCAGCTGTAACATATGCCAGCAGCGGGAGCTCTCAGTGTTGCCAACAAAAGGTGTTCAAGTCCCTTGATAAAAATATATAAAATAGCTAATTTAATTGTAAAAAAAAAACTAAAGAAAATTAACTGAACTTAAGAAATCAACCAAACTCAAAAAGTATATGGATTTGAGATACTCTCAGAGGAACTTACAATTCACCAGAGTTTTAAAATTATGGACAATTTAATTTTTACTGTACAACATGTTTTTTCTTTTTTAGTTAAAGAATACTAATAGAGACTTTGTAAATTGATTAAAAAGCTACAGTGACATATAATCGACATCTGAATATCTCTTCTGTAAATCTCGACTAAATAGAAATAAGCAATCAAGTCTAGCTACTATATAGCTTTATTTACAACACTTGCAGGCCACCTGTTGTCGTTGTTTTTGTTGTTACAGTGGCTGCTGTCATCGCTGCACTTGCCTCACGCTATTTCCGTCAGCTGCCGCGAGTTTCCATTTTGTCCCCCATTTTCATTTCATTTTACTCTGGCTTTCGCCTTGTTGGTTTTCCCAGCGCTTTCATCTCTTTTATTCGGGACCGCGTTGTTTTACATTTAGTAATTGAATACTTTAAGTGATTTTCACTTTGACATTTGCTAGTTAATTGACAAAAACGAAATGAAAAAATGAAACTGAGCAAGGGCGCATCAAATGATTTGGCTTTGAAAAGCGCCAGTTAACCGAATTGAAAAGGATTCATTCATTTGCAAATCAAATGAAAATGTCCCTTGACAGATTTAGAGGCTTAAAGGATGAGGGCAGCATTTCAGCTCAGTGACTTGCAAATAGATTAGTAATTGGTGGCATTGACTTGATTTATTCCCTTTAGGTTAAAGATTAAATTAAATGAATCCGAGGGAAACGAAGATGTTAAGCCATAGTAGGAAATAATGTAAACAAATGCTGAAAATTCAATGAACTTGCCTTTTTATATACTCCTTGATATCTGTTCTATTTTAAAATATAAACTACATTGTATTACACCTATCTCTTTGCGATATCAAATATGTATTATTTTGCCATTATCCATCAGTACGACATTAATAACAATATTTCATCCCTGTGTTTGCCATACAAACACCAACATTAATTATATTCAAATAACCTCATGACATTACCGAATGAAATGGCAATTTATATATTCAGGCTCAAAATTACAAACTAAACCAGTACAGTCACAGTTGATTATATATAGAGAAGCATTAATGCTGGATATATTAGGAAAATCATTTTGGAAATGGAAGCAGGTATGTATGTTTGCACACAAAAGCTAGAATCATAAACACAACATTATTTACTGCCTCATCTTTAAAGAGTCCACAATTTAAGGCTGTAATTTTTGCTATTAAATATTTAATTTGCTCGCCAACTGCCCGAAAACATAAACACGAAAGTTGATGCAGACCTCCAGCTGCTCGCACGGGCTACAAGTTCAGCGTCTGTGCCGTGAAATACCAGAAAACACCTGAATTTCATTTGAATTCGTGGGAACTGAGCAACTATTTATAGGTTCTTGATTAGTTCGCCCCGAACTTTCCACTGCGCGCATGAATACATTCGCTATAATTGTATTCAAACGCAAATCCCCCAGGGAGCCCACGAGCCAGCCACCTGACCTCCGGCCCCAGCTCACACTTACACGCTCCCACAAAAGCCATTCATGCTTATGGGGCTCTCTAATAAATACTCAACAGTTGCACATTTGAAAAATTTCGTTGAAAATGAGAAGCGAAAAAGGGCTGGACGAAAGCTGAAACTAAATAAAAAGTTGGAGATTCGCTCTGCCTTTCCCTTGTCCTTTTTCGTTCCCGTATTTTAAGTACCCTAGATGGGCATATTCTTTTCTTTATATCCATATATTATTGGACCTATTTTATTCCGTAACAAAAAAAAAAATATATCACGAAGTTAAAAAGGAATTTTAAGTGGACAAAAAACTTAAGAATGCATCTTAGTTGAATAGCTTTATTAAATAAATGCACTCCTTTTTATTTATATTTTGTTGTAATATTGTATAATTTTTCATATAGTTGCCTGACTTTTAAAAGAGACCTAGCAATCGTTAAAAGCAAAAATTTAATTTTAGTGAGTTAGCTATTTAGATTTATAACTAAATTAACTTCGGAACAAAGGGTATTTTAAGTTCAAGCCTTCTTTGGCCATCTTTCATGGTAGATTTTTTCCCATTTAAGCCGCAAAAACTTTTGCCGCTCGTCCTTTCGCTGTGCTGTCTGTGAGTGTGGGCGGCAAGGCAGCGCGATGGCAGGACTGTGTGTATTCCATTTGTGTGTCCTGCCGACTGTGTTGTGTGTGCGATTCAGTTGTTTGTATGTGAGCAGAGCTCGGAATTGCCAGCCAGGCGCTCAGATAACTGCGTAGGCATCGGGACTGCTCCACGTGGCACAAAATGTCCTGGCGCAATGTGCAAATGCTGCGAGTACATCCTGAAATCTGCGCCTGCCAGTGTGAGTGAGTGCGAAGATGTGAGTGAGCGCTCATTAATAAGTAAGTGGGCGGCACAAAGAGAGACACAAAGCAGGCAACAGGAGTAGGATTCGAGCGAAGCACACATCCACATCCACATCCACTGGCACTGACAAAAAAGCTCACACAAAATCTGAAAGTTAATGGCCGCCCGGTTTTTTTGCTCAGTTAAGTAGTTACTGCTGGGACCCAGGCATAAGCTCTACTTAATTCGTTTAAGGGCATCGCAAGTAGCTCTGGGCGAAACCGAATCCGTAACCAAGACCGAGGACCGGAGTCATCGGGACTCTGGCTAGGATTTCCCAGGCAGCCAGAGCGTGACAACAAATGGGCAAATGTGGCAACGAGTCCTCCAACAGTTATGCAAAGCCCCTCTTAGCACGGAGACTTAAACGAAGTTACGAGTCGGTTAGCTTCCGGTTATTCATTTCATATGCAAATGTCTGGCTTGATGGGACTGCAGCTTTCTTATGAAGAAATTTAAGTTATTAAGTCACTTTAGCTAGATATTGATTATTAAATAAGTTAAGGGAATGTTTTAAGTTTTTTAAAGAGATTTTATATTGAGTCGTATATTATTTGCTTCGAAAAATAAGGGAAAGAAACGAATTGCCCATTTATTACTCTTGTGACCTGTCAATTGATGTTGAGAGAAACCCAATCAAACATTCTCTCTCAGAATGTGCATACTAAATCTCAGAATGCACCTACTAAATGTCACTATTTTGCTTGTAAATTGCAAGCAAAGCATAGAAAATGAGAGTGAAGATCTTTCTCGAAAAGCAAGTGACCTAAAAAGAGAGCTGCCTCTCTTAAAGATAAAGTGATTCTTTCAATGTATAATCGACATTTCTAAATCACCCATAACTAGAATTTAATTAAAATATCCTATTTGTAAGCACTTTCCAGGCTCGAAGTTTTATGGGACACAAACCAATATTGCTGGCAAATCGCGTGTAATATTAACTTTGATTAAGTGTGCCAATAAAACTGTATGAACAGCTCTGAGTAAATTTTACGGGGTACAAGGTTGTCACAGCGAGAGATAAGATATGAAACCAAGTATCTCCATATCCATGTGGTAATAAATGCCATGTTTTTTGGTGCAAACAACAGCCATCAATTTACTGGTATCGAGAACACACTGTGTACCTACTTATAGATAAGTAAATTATCGTTCTCTAATCCAAATAAAATTCTCTTTTAAGTCAGGCACTCGCAACTTTGCCCATCGGAAAGTTAAAAACTTTGCAGTAACTTGGTTAACTGCAAGGAATACTTCCCAAGGTGCTTTCACAATTTTATCGTTCAGTTGCTTGCTGGTACATATAGTCCGTGTGTGTCGTACATGGCGAACACATGTGTGGATGTGTCAACATTTCTTTTTTAATTAACTTTGCAGCATCGACGGCAGTTGCACAAACTTATTTAATTAAATTTCGCCATTGAAGCAGCTAATTAGATTTTTAAAACGTTTGTTGTTCCTGCCGCTGGTGTTGATGATGTTAATGATGATGTTGTTATTTTGTTTGTTGTTTGCTGCCTCGCCGGTTTTACTGCCCCGTGCCGCTTAACATAATTTTTGGCGAGTTGGCCATAAAATAGTTACAATTATGTTTGCTCAGTCGACTGCGGGTTGTGTGCGGTCTGGGTCTGGGTCTGGATTTTGGTTTGGGTTTGGGTTTGGGTTTGGCTTCCATTTTTTGCCCAGAACACCACCGCTTCTGACACAGCCAAGGACTCGCCGAACTCTAGCCAGCATAAATTAGCATAAATTTCGGGGCTCATTTCGTAACTCCCTCCTCTTGATTTGGATTCGGATTCGGATACCCAACCCAACCGATGTGGCAGCGACTGCTGAAAATCGATACGAAAAATTTACAAGCGAATGGCAACAAATTAATATGATTAATTGGCACGTTGCTGGTGCGTGGTAACAACAGAGACTGCGGACCCAAGGTGGATCGATTGTGAGCTCGACTGGTATATACCTGTAGTTTGGAATGATCATTAGCCCTCATACTTTCTAAACTAATCTTAAATCTATCTAACATGAAACTGAACCCAAAAATGGTTAGTAATTTGAATACATATTTTATTTTATTGTTTTATGCTTATGTCTTTCCATTTTAACTTAATATTAAGTGTAGGGACAATAAAGGGTCAGAGTTCTTTTCTGGTACCCGCTCTTCTGAACTCAACTTCATGGTCCAATATACCCTCTCATCCCTGCTTACCCAACCCGATTGTGGTACAATTTCGCAATCAGGGGCATTGGGAGTGAACCTGGGACCTCACCGCTCGCGGCAAATAAAATCACAACGGCACTGCCGTTGCACTGACAGCATGGTTTTCCGAGGGCACTGGTAAAAGGGTAATGCGGGGTGTTAGCAAAGAGAGGGGGCGGCTTGGGGGCGTTTTGAGGGCGGGGTCGATTGGCTTGGCGTGTTCGCTTGAGGTTACGCGAGAACGCCAACCGGACTGAGGTGGGAAGAGACTGATTGACAGCACGAGTAAAAATTGATGGTGGGCGCGGGTCAGCTAGGACTCGCGCCAATTTGATAAAAAAAATCACCCACACACAGATCGATTCATTGGTATTTAAAACGGTTGTTGAATTGGCCAACAGCTGTGGGTATTTCGAATAATAAAAACACACTAAATAGGCCACGCTTGACCTGGAAAATATGTGCAAATATTTAACACCTGCCTGGGAGTTGGTGTGAACATTCTCGAGTGTACTTGTCTGAGTACAAGAATATAAGTGAATAATTCAATAGGTGCTCCAGGTGAGGCGAGTTCATTAAACGTTCAATATAGCTTTGAGTAAATCAACTATTTATAAACATAAGAAACCATTTGATATTGAAATATGTATAGGTCTGCCTAATACGTATGTCTTAATGATACAATAAAATCAAAAGAATTTTTATTTTCTTTTGGATTACTATTTTTCTTTGGATTTTACTGCTATAAGATTTTGAATACCATGCGCCGAAAAACTAATTACCATCAGCTCAGAAACATTTAATTTGATTTTGCAATTCGAAACAACCAAAGTGTACTTTCTTATTGTTGGCCAAAAGTTTCGAGACAGTTCCCAATCGGCCATTTATCTGGAAAAGTTTTGCAACGAAATAAAGGGAGATTTTGTGCATAATATTCCAAATTAATTCAGACCCTGCTACGGCATAGTGAACTCAATAATGGCGCTTGTTAAATATTTAAAAGCCAAATGCACACAGCCGCCCAAGAAGAGTCAGCAACAGGCAACAGACATAGGTATATACATATATATACATTTAGTCGGGGGCAGGAAGCAGGAGTTTATATAAGCAAGGACAAGCTGGCTGGCAGGCGCAACTATAAAATTCATTGAGAGCAAAGTTAAGCACAAACTAAAGCAACAAGTTATGCAATGCCAGCGCGGAGGCAAAGGGACGTGATGTAGTGCCGTGTAAGCGTCACTTAAAATGAACCGAAGCCGTTGCTAAAATGTGCTCCGTGCATACTTGAAACAAGAACAGATTTAAGTGCACGCCCCCAGCCCGTTCTCCTCACACCGATATTTTTGTCACTTGGCATTGGGGCGGGATCGGGACCGGGACCGGGACCGGGACCTGAACATCGACCGAACAAACACTTGACGGCGTACGGGGCGTATACGCAATTTGCGAAGGCGGTCCAGCGGGGCGTATGCGTGCGCGTGCTTTAATGAATGTGCGAGTGTGTGCGATATTCTTATCGGGGGCGTCTGCCCCTTGTCGCTTGGCAATGATAATGATGAGTATCATTAACTTGAGCAGGGAACGTTGGCTGCTGTTGACATTAAGCTGCCTTCCGCCATTGTCCTTAATGCCCCATTGCCGCTCTTTTAGCCGTCGTCGTTGTGCACTTTAAGGCGATTTTCAACATGCTCCAACCTTGACGGTCTGTTCGCCATTTTCTCAATTTTCCCTTTTCGCCAGCCAGCCATTTTGTGACATTTCCCGTTTCGGATAAACGCATTTCCCGCGTCCTTCAATGACCGAATAAAAAAGGCCCATATGCAGCAACCTTTGACACTTTAGAAATCAAGGTAAATCGGTATTATTTTGGCACGACGTCAGATTAGGTTTTGTAGAGTAAAAATAATAGGAAGGACCTTCACGTAGACTTTGTGCAATATGCATTTAGTATCTGAATACATTTTACTTGTGAATTTAAAAGTAAACATAATTTATTTTTGTATAATAGGTTTTAAAAGCTTTTTAGTTATTTTAAAGACAAATTTTATAAGTTCCCAGATAAAATAATGGTGCGGTCCTATATAATTGCACAATTCTTTCTACTTGTTTTTATAAATAAGATTGTATATTAATGTAAACATTTCCAGATGTTATGCACACACAATCCCACACAGTATATGCTTTTAAATTTCAATTATATTCGCGATAATGAATGGAAAGCCTAATTAAATATTAAATATTTAAAATACATTTAGACAATGACACATTTAATGCAAAAGAATTGGAAATTAACCATTAATGTGAGGGGTGGGGACGGGAGCTGTGCAGTGGGATTGTCGCATTTTCTGGTAACGCAATGTTATCGATTTGCCATGACAGTTATGCCGCACAAGCACACACACTCATACATACACATCCAGCTTGCCATGGCTGATTGCTTCGCCGCTTTGCTCTATTTTTTCAGCAATCTCTTTTCAGGCTGCCATTCATTGCCAGTGTGTCGCTGTGTGTGTGTGGCTGAGAATATCAAGGTAAAAGTTTTCCCTCTGCAATCTGCAATTGCTTGGCAGAGTTTACACGGTTATCTGATAACTTAATTTGATTTACTCACACTCACATGCACTTGCATCCAAACAATGCCATTGCCTTAGTCTGTCTCTCTTGCTCTGTCTGCCTTTCTGTCCGTCTCTTTCCAGTGAACTAGCGCCGTCTCTGTCTGCGGTTCGCACGCTCGATTGGCGCTGCTTTTGATTTCTCAGTGCAACAATTTTCGGTGCCATTTTTCATTGCATACTTCTGGGAGCTTGCCAGCACCTGTGCTTGCTTATATGCGAGTGCCCTTCAATTGATCAATTGATAAATGGCCTGGCCAGTGGCAAATGAATGCGGCATTGATACCTTTAGCCACAAAAAGATGTTGGCCACACACTCCACTCCAGTTTGCCGTATAAGTTCTGCCATTTCTTTGTAATTATTTGACATTTTGCATCTGGTTTTCAACCGTTTTTGTTAGCTTTAACAAAGAAGATAAGATATTTTTCGTCGTTCTACCTTAGAAAATACACTCATTAAACCGAATGACAATAGGCAGGGCTTTTGTTATAGAAACCAATTTGAATAAGCAGCAAATCGAAGTTTATTTTCCCTTTCAGTTGTTACAATACCACTCGGCTGCTGATATAGCTTTAACTTTTATAGTTGAACAATAAAACGAAAATCTTTCAGTGTCCATTCATCCCTAGTTCTTTAAATGTCCTTGTAAAAACACTCCATAATTTAAAAAATATTAATTATTATGTCTTGGAGGAATTGGAACTATTTTGAAAAAGAACAATATTCTAACAATTCTCCGATCACTTATTTTAAGTGCCATGAGATATGTTTGTCCAATAACGCCCATAATAAAAGATACTAGGCTTAATGCGTTATTGTTGACTTTCGTTAAGTATCAAGGTTTCCTTACTAAATAGACTAATTAAATGCATTCAATTAAATCAATTTTATTATTTTTATAATAGGTCTTTAGCAGTAAATTAGTTAAAACCCTTTTGGAAGTAGGGTTTTTCCGAATGTTGAATTCATCATAAATTATTTTAAATTTGAAAAAGGAGAAAGGAGTGAAAAGGCAATATAAAAGCAACATATAGTCCAAGGCTACTTAAGCTCCCTTTCTCACGTGAGCACGCCAAGTTGGCAGCTTCCATATTAACATTTTTTAATTAAAAACATCACGCAAAATGGAGCAGGAGCGACTGACAGACAGGCAGGCGCTGCACGTGGCGTATGAGTGATGTGAGTTCGGGTCCCAGTTTGGAGCGCTTCACGGATGAGGATGTGGGCGTCTATCACCTGAAGCATTTGGAGCTCTTACCGACAGTCGCCGCTGGCATATAGCAAATTTTTCTTGGCTATTAACCATGCATAAAGTATGGCAGATGCTTTTTAAGATCCATTTAAATGTATTTCCCCCTTATTGCCGGGTATAAATTATTGAAATTGAATTTCCATCTGCTTCCAACTGTCCTCCGGCACGTGTCCGCCATAGCCCAGTTGTGAGTTGGCCCCGATGCATGCATGCAGACATCCGGTCAACGGTCAACGAACGTGTCCCAGGCCCCATTAAACTGAGATAATATCGCGTAGCCCAGCCTTGAGCAACTGACCCACAATTGGCCCCGTCAAGGAGAGTTAATGGAGGTCCAGGAAATGCCAATAAACACAGTAAAACCTTATCCAATCTCAGCTGAAGAAAATACATATAAAAAGAAAATAACATAAAATTAGACTTACACTAAAATTTAATTCTGTGTTACGACTCCCAATATATATATCAAATGACAAAGCAAATGTTTCTCTTAAATTCCAGCACTCTTAATCGAAATTTCTGTTCTTTTCTTTTTTGGCCATTTTCGATTTGTTTGCAAACTGCTGTTCCTCTGCTTCGTTTGCACCATGTTTTACATGCACGGAGCTTCAAAAAAACGGCGGAAATATGTATAAAAAATACATAAAAAATAAACATTACTTATGCCCGACACGTTGCCGTCGCGCTTTTGTCGTTGCAGCCGAAGCCGCGGGCGGTTCACCTGTCTGTCAGTGCTGCCATCATCCGCATTCCAAAAATGTATGCCGAAAATGTAAGGAAAAACCCAAGATATATATGAAATAAATTGATATTTTTCCGATTTTGTGTAATAAATAAAATAAAGGCTAATTCGAGAAAAAATTATAAATAAATAAATAAATTTAAACAATTATGCTAGCTAAAAACGTGTGAAAGACCTTCCGTAATTCGGGAAAAAGACAAATTGTCTGTGCTGGCAAGCCACCCCTATGTGTGTTAGTGTTATCGCTTACCTGTCTATATGGTTCATACATGTACAGGTGGAGAGCCTGCAGGCGGGAAAGTCAAAGTCGATGGCGATAAAAGCACACACAAGCACCCACACACACCCGTACCCACACTGAACAAGAGCCAGGTGAAAGTGAATGTGAATTTGAGTGTACGTTGAAATTGTTTGAGCTCAGGCATTGGCAATTTGCTATCGGTGTCTGTGGGCTCCGTGCTCGCCGTGGAAATGGAAAATTGAATACGAAATTGAACTTTCGCCTTTACAACGGTCGTGCAGCTCGGAAATTTGCCATAATTGTGTCGAATGTCGATGACATTGAGCGCAGGAAACTGTTGCAGCTCCGACACAGCCGAAAAAGTCGATGTAGCAGGACTACGGGGAGTCAATAAAATATTTGTAATATTTTTAGGGAAATTCTTGATTTGTGGCAAGCAGCTTACAGAATACAGAATTATTCTTATCGCCACGCATAAGACTCAATCAATAAGCATCGCGTATACGCAGCGTTGGTCCAAGCACAATTCATAAATTGCCAAGCCTCGCCTCGCCTCGCTGGCTCACCTGTTTTCTTGTTAAAAAAACGGATCAATATTCCCCAGCAACAGAAGCTGCTCAGCCCTTGGCCAAGACGTTGACGTGGCAGCTGTGTGTCCTTGCAAGGACAATTGTGCCGCCAAGCCCCGAGCCTGCTTGTCCCATATTCGTCTGGTAAGAGTGTATGAATTTGATTTTTTCCTCCTCTTTTTGGGAAGCCAAGGCCTGACAATGGCTCGACTCAGCCTGGCTTTGACCTGGTCCCAGTTTTGGGGCACATTCAAGTGCCAATTAGTGGGCCCTGCCACGTGCCCCCGTCGAAGAACGAAATTAACTCGAAAATTCGAATGCAAACACTGGCCGATCGTTTACCTTGAACGTAACCAAACCGAAAACCGAAACAAAACAAAAACATTCAACGAATACCAAAAGAAAATATCATCATCATCATGGAGCGGCAGCAAAAACAACAGCGACGACCCGTGTTAAAATAAGCTAAATTGTTTACGAAATTCGAAAAGTAATGGTGTTTAAATTACAAAAGTCCGATTTATGTTTGAAAGCACAAAATGAAAACGCCCGAAACACAAAGCAAATCCCCCAGCGATGCGGGATGGAAATGTCAAGCGGAAGATGGGCTGAAATTTGAAGGCCCGCAAGGAAGTCAGGAAGGTTAATGCGGCATAAAAACCAAGTATTTCTTGTAAGTTTTTCTTTAAAAATATAAAAACATAACATAAATATATAATAATTAATATCAAACTCGATTAGAAACCCAAATGTCCGGTGCATTTTCGGTAGCGAACGCTGAAAGGAAACCGCAGCCTTTCAAAAACCGCAATGTGCAAAGCGTTGGGGAAAAATTGGCTCAGCTTTGATTAATTAACTTAAAACAGCTATTGACATATATGTGGCTGAATAAACACACACTCACACCTCTCTGCACTAGATATGTATATAGGTGCAGTCCCACGGGCACACGGTCAGTGGAATCGGCATTGGCATCAATTTAATTGAATCGTGCGGCCCGGCAGAAGTAGCAGTGCCCGTAGAGGTGTCCATGCAGTCCGCCTTCCATTAATTAACTGGGCCACGAACGAATAATGAACCGGATCGGGAGGGGGAACAGCCAGATATATCTTTTTACGCTGGTCAGCTGTGCCGGCAGCCCACATGGCGACCGAACCTGCTTGCAAATAAATATTTATGCCCAGACATTAATTCATATTGAAAACGTTTTCCTTTGATTGATTAATTTTGAACTGCAAGCAATTAATGCAAATTTCTGTCCGTGCTGCCGTAAAATAAATCCATTAAACACTCTCAAGTAATATTTATCAATGTGCAGTTTGCAGTCAATGGACTTAATGAATATGGTAAATAAAGCATCAATGGTAGCATTGGTATTCTTTAAATACTTGGTTGCTGTACGGCTTTTAATTCTTAACTATACGAAATGGCGTTTCCAACCATTATTTTCCTTTAAATAAAATATGTACAACCTTCTTTAATTATCGGCCATAATTACTATAATTTTCCATATCGAATGCATGTATTTTTGGTGTCCGAGTAACGCTCTTGAAATTTGTTTTCATTCATAACTAAAACATTTTGGATCGATTACAGTTTGAGTCCATTAGGCAAATACTGACAGCTTCTGAGAGGCCAAATGCGCGTAATGGCTTCGTTTCGATTGTTTGAATTGGATTTCGACTTTGTTTTGAGTTGAGGCGCCTAAAAATAACCAACAAATCGACACGAGCACGTTGTCTCTATATAAAAACATATGTACACGCTAGGCAGGCCCCCGCCCGATTGGTAAATACTATATGGCGAGGGCATTTAGCTGCGCCCGATTGGTAAATACTATATGGCGAGGGCATTTAGCTGATGACTACACACATAAAAGTGAAATTGACCAAAAGCAGCAGCAAAACCGAACGAAACGAGCCATCAAAATTGAATGGGAAGTTGGGTCTCGTATTGGACCAGGTCCTGATTCCCGACCGAAGCCCAGCTCTTCTCCTGACCGCACCACTCCTGGGCGTTGATTGGCCGGCCCACATGCAAAAGTCAGTGGCAGACAAAGTTTCTGCCACCTTGGGGCACACCGCCCTTTGCCAATCACTCGCAGGGCCCGAACAAACAACACAAATGCGAAATGCGAAATACGAAATACGAAAAACGAAAAAAAATAAAATAAAGCCCAGTGAAACCGAACTCGAAGCCCATTAACTGCGCTCGAGTGGATAACCTTTTTTCGGGGCACGGATTCGAGTGGAATTTTTAATTGCGTGAAGGAAAAATGCTCGGCGTTGGAGGCCAGAAATTCATTTCAAAGAAATCACATCCTTTAAGAAATGTTTGGGGCTCGAAAATTATTACAGGCGCGCATCCCTCGCGTCCTTGTCCAAGTGGGTGTTAACCTTGCGCCTTCATGGCCAGCAAAACAAAGCGAGCTCGACCTACACTGAACGAAAATGGAACGATAGTGAGCTGAGAACAAGAGTTATTTTTCAGAAATTTCGATTTCAAAAGCGTGTTAACTACTACTGCTCTACTGCTTTAATTCCATATTAAATTCCAAATTATAAACATTAATATCAATATTATAAAGACTGTTCAAATTTCTCAACCCAATCCACGTAAGTTCTAATTTAAATCACAAATCAAAGTGTTTAACATTTTTCTCCTCGACAGTTTTCCTATTGCTTGCTTATTATTGCTTAAATAATGGAATATTATAAAATATTATTTCTATGAACTATATTATTATTAATTGATTTGCTTATACAAATATTTGCAGCATCATTTTAGATACTCAGGCCAATAATTTCCTTAAACTTGAAGAAGCCTTTTAAAAGTGTCAGTGTGCTTAAGCGAAATGAAAGGACAAGGGATCCGTGGGCTCCTGGTGCTGGTGTGGGCGCGACCGAGTGCTGCTTTGCATTTAATTACGCTTAAAAATTAATTAATTTCTTTTTTGTGCGAACGGGCGGGAGTGGCCCTGTGGAGTCACTCGAGTCTCGAGTCGCGAGACATAATCAAGCTGCCGCTGCCAAAGAGGACTTCAGTGGCGGCGACGCCGCCGACGCCTTAATGTATGCTACACTGCGGCCACTTTTATATGCCTGGCATTATCCTTGTACTCGCTGCCTGGGTACAAGGTACGGGGTACAAGCTTCAGGCCGGATTCCTGCCCGATGCCGGGGGTGGTGCGCACTTGTGTGTCTTAAATAATTCAAGAAGCGCAGTTTCGCGGTTTCCCAGCAGCAACAGCGGCAAAAACAAGCCAGTGCCAGGGCAAGTCAAGCATTGTTAAATGCCAAGGATAAATTCCCGGGTCTGGGTTAATTCCACAGCTCGCACAGAAATGTGTAACCACAAGTCCATTATCCCTTGGCTTACAACGTTTTGATATCGCTTTGATCCCCGATAATAATTCCCTAAAACAATTACAAAGGGTTTGGGCGACGGAGCAACACATTTTAGGAATACATTAAAATGAAAGCCAGTTTTATAAGCTATCAAAATGTGGATAAGGATACCAAAGGGAACTCAATGTGTTCAATTAATTAAAAGGACGACCGCCTGCTGCATTTTATCAAGCACTTCAATTATATCAAGTAAATGAGGTATATTTTAAGGAATTTACTTTAACTTATAATTAAATAATCAAAAGAAGACTTGCCATACCGCTGATAGGCTTTACAAATAAAAATATCCTTGAGAAACAAACCTGTAAATAAAAGTAAGTAAAAGTTAAAGGATTTGACTGATATTTTACATTTCAATTTTTATATCTAAATATTAAAGTGTTGTAAAAATATATTAATAGTCCCCAAAAGACCATCAAAGCCTCGACTTTGTTAATAAAGTAATATGATTTACTGCTAAAAAGTGCACTTTAATTGTTTATAAATAAATTCCACTCATCTGATGGATGCAAAGCAGAGATCTATTTTCGAGAGTATTTCGTTGTTCGAAGCGAAACAAAGGCTAAGCGGTTTGTGGAATGCAATTGCCAAAGTAAATTTTAATAACTCAGTGTGTTGCTGTCATAAACAATAGCAGCAGCTGCTGCAGGAACTACTACAACTACAAACGGGGAGAACAAACACACTGGCGAGCCACAAGCAGCAACAACAATTGACTCAATTTTAGCATTTTCAAGGTCGCCTGCTGCAGTTGATGCTGCTGCTGCTGTGTTGTTGCTTCCAGTGCATTTGAAGCCAACAAAAGATGTACACTGCAAAAAATTACAAATGGAAATGGGACAATTTTCTGGACTTAAGATGTATAAAAAACATTCATAGTCTTCGGTAAGTAATACTATTTTAATACAAGAAAAGGGATAATTACAACTGGGAAGTGTACTTAAATCGTAGCAAATAAATGATCTGCTTATGCCATTGTAAAATTAAAAATATTTAAACTAATTAAAACAAGTTTAGCTTGGAATTATTATTTATAAAATTACATAAGGTGAAATCTTATTTCTTTAGCATATAGCTTTCCCTTTGGCTTGGCTATGCCTAGAAACAGCTGTATAACTAAACCTGCTGCTTGTGTTTTTCTAAATTTACGCTTATGAGTTCAACATACTTAAAAAGTATTAATAAAATGTTATTAAATTGCCTTGGAAATTCGTAAGACTTTACTTGGCAGGATATTCTCCCAGTGCAGGCACACATGATCTAATAATAATAAGGACTCAAGAGTGGCAGCTTGATGGACTGCACAAAATGCAGTTGTTATCCAGCATAAATATTCCGAATTCCAAGTTCGAAATTGCAATTTTTGTTTACTGCACTTTACACACACTCATTGTGTGGGTGTCTGTAAATTTCGCTATTTTTCTTCGGTCTATTTTTGGCGCATAAATTGTTCAGTGAGGCGGACGCTATTGAATATTTGATAAATGCAATTATATATAATACGGCTAACAGAGTGTAAGTCGTGCAATTTAATGTTCAATAAAATACAATGTATTTCATTGAATAGAGCGGATTTCGGTAACGCTGCGTATACTTAATATGAATGAAATTACTTCTGAATTTTAAAAGATACAATTGCCAGATTTTCGCTCAGTTCTCGTTGATTGAGATGGAATATTTGGCAGACCGCATTTTCGCCCCAGCGCTTTTGTGTAACAAGTAACAGTGTTTTCGCTCAGGTGAAAGCCGAAAAAGGCGAAAAAAATGTAAAAGTTGTATACAAAACCGGGCGGCGACCTTGGCGATACACACACGCCGCCTCGACGTTTGAGTCATATCTTCTTCCTCGACTATAAATACGCAGAAAGCTAGAATTACTCGCATTCGGCGATATGTATGCAGCCGTAAAAAATATGTGAGCATGGATGACTGACTTTGCCTAAAAGCATTTCTTGTATCGCAGAAGCATATACATTTCTCGCCCCTTTTTTCTGTTTTGTTGGTTCTCGCAAGCGAAATGCCTGCAAACGTAAATAAATGCCGAATAAAACACATGGCCGTTGGCCTTTTAACGCAGACGTCGCTCTTCTGGGAGACTGGGACAGGAAGCACTTTGGCTGTGTACAAATTTAAGAGGAAAAGTGTGTGAACCGGGGAGCACAGGTGAGCACCTGGGGTCAGCGGGCAGGCGTCAAAAAAATTAAAAGCGCTAAAAACACGAGGCCGGGGCAAAAGGCAACGGAAAGAGCATATGAGAGCCACCCAAATGGCAATAAAAATAAAGCATTCCGCTTGTATCTCATTCACTTTGATATGGACTTTAATATCATTGAAATTATAATGATGTGTGTTTTTATGTGCGACCATAAAAAAGGAGCCGAATATGAGTTGCCGTCAGACGCAGGGCCAGAAAGCAAGTCCTCCGTCCCGATGCCAATCTGCCATTTAGACCTAAGGCTGTCCTCGAAAACTGGGGGAAAACTTCAACGGTTGGTCACCTCCAAGCCATGAAGGCATCACCCAAAATACAGGGAAGCCAGGGCCAGAAGTTGACCGGCATTTGACCCTTATTTGGGCACCTTTAGCCAACCCAATCCCAGTGCCAGTACCAATCCCAGTCGTTCACCTGGGCAATTTGTTATTTATGCCGCGTATACGTGTTGATTCTTTATATATGCAAATACCCCATCCATATGCGTGTATAGATACTATAGCTCTATTGCTCTATCGATCGAAATATTTCTGGCCTTTATTTATGCCAAAGCGGAAATAAGAAATTGTTGTTGGCCCAGAGGTGAGCGGACGAAGGTGTGGAAAAAAGGCATGAGAGCCCGAACGAAAATGCTGCAGGAAAAATAATACTACCTAATATTGACAGTGTTCCTTCTTATATAGAAAACATGTTTTCGGACATTTTTACATTACTTTCTCAATTTTATTGCAATATTAATATATATATCTTAGTATTTAATTATAATTGAATATAAACTAAAAATAAACTTATAAGCGATTTCATTTGCATTGAAAACCTTACGATTTTTTATACTTGTCCGCGTTTAACAATAATAAGTTTGTCACAGAGGCAAGCACTCCCATCGATTGCCTTTAAAGAATCCTTTTTATATATATTCACTCCATTAAAGCCATTTATGTGTTGTGGCCGGAAAGTTATCCTGCGTTTATTTGACCTGAGAGCGTGTCGGTTAATTAGCCAACCACTGGGGTCGAGTTGAGTTCATGGAAGTGCGGATTTCAAGCCCAGCTGAGGCCACTCGATTCAATTAATTTCAGCTGGCGAACAATAGACGCCGATGGAGGCCAATGGAGGCCAATGGAGACCATGGGAGGTTGTTGCTAATTGGCCCAAGTCCGACCAGAGCTAATCAAAACAAAACACCAGCTAGGCTCGCCTTCGAGGGGATCATGGGGAGGCGGAACACAGATGCATCAATTATATGGGCCACAAATTTGTCTGCATTTGGGTGCCTGAATAATTACAGAGGCAGTCGGGTCGAGTTTAAATGGATTCGGGTTCGCAATGCCGTACATACGTGCGAGCTGACAACAATCACAATTTACAATTTACAAATGACGGCCGGGCAAACAAAGCAACATTTACATTGGCCCACAGACAGCGTCACTTAATCGAATTATGCAACAACATCAACAGATGACACAAGGCGAATGCAGCTGCAAATAACCGGATTAACATATTCGATAGCTTCATCAGCACTGCCCCGTCCTCGTCCTGGCACCCTTCGTCCTTCAGTCTGACTGTCTGCTTTTTAATTAAAATGCGCATATGAAATCGGCAGCGAGGCAGGCCAGGCACTTTCCAGACAAACAGATATATGTACACATATGGCATGTATATTTGTTCACAGCCAGGCAGACAGCTCAGAAAATCGAATCTTTTAGTCAAATTTCCTGAAAATCACTAGCGACACAGAGAGGATGCCGCAATTCCGAGTTTTTGTTATCCTGGCTTTAATTGTAACGATTCATAGCACCATGGCAGAAATTAATTACGAGATATTCGCCAATGAAGGTTAGTGACACTTAACGGCAAAACAATGGATGGTAATCTAGGGATCTGATGTTGGTTTAAAAGAGGGATTCGAGACTTTTAAGTAATTCCTGACTTTTCCAATACCTAACCCCCAGAATATCCCGATAAATGCGTAATCAAGACCACCAAGGGCACAGAGATCTTGGACAGTTACGAGTCGATTAAACACCCCACCAAGTGCGCCCGAATTGAGTGCTTCAAGGATGGATGGGCTTTAGTCTATACGTAAGGATATCCCAACTGTTTTACTGAAACAAATTAAATATGAAGTACTAAAATACACAGATGCCTTCATGAAGAACCGCCAAAGGAATGCGTCGATCTCAAGTTCCCCGACTGCTGCAAGATGACTGACATGTGCAATGATGTTTGACAAGTGACTCCAATTTCAATATAAAGTTATAAAATTTGTAGTCTCCACATTGGGAAATACGTTTAACATTAAAGTAAATATGTTGGCCATTACAATATGTTGTTTGTGGAATCTAGAGTTCCAAATTATGACACATACTTTTGAAACAATTAACTTCTGTGCTTGCGTCATATTAGCTTAATACAGGAACAGTCTGAATATTTGAATTACTGTGGGGCTAATGTCAAAAATAAATAATAGTTATTGTTTTATCGTGTTAAAAACCCCTCTGAGAATCGACGTGAAGTTCCGAGTCAACCATGGGCGCGCTTCCTTGGCTGCTGTCTGTCACGCTGCTGTCAAGCCTTCTAATCACGGTTCAACCAGTCACCTGGCAAGGATTCTACGACGATCCTAGTGAGTGGAAAATAAGCACTGTTGCCAGCGGCCCCTTGACTTTCCCCGTCCCACAGGACATCCCGGCAAGTGCACCATCAACCAGCAACTGGTGCTGAATCCAGGGGTGAGCGTCAAGGATCCCACACGCGACTGTGGTCAGATTGTGTGCGGATACAAGGGTCAGGCCTCGTTCCTCGGGTGAGTGGGTACTTAGATTTCCCAGTGGCGTTCCTAATTGGACTTTGGCAGTTGCGGCATTAATATCCCTCCGTCCCATTGCCGATTTGGGGAGGTCCTTAATCCAAATTCGCCCTATCCGGAGTGTTGCAGGCGCAATCTTCTTTGCAACTAAGTAGGCGGATTGAGGCATTTCATCTCAAACACATTGTGAATCGAAACGATTCCCATCCAGTACCACACAGAATCATTGTCAAAATGTCGTTCGGCCCAAGGCATATTCTTTTATTCGGAGTTATCTGCAGTTTTCTTGTTTTGCAAACTTTTTCTGACATCTCGCTCAACAACTATGGGGACCCAGGTGAGATCAATTGAGAAGTCAATGCATCTATTGATAACCCTGCACTATCCATACCAGCTTATCCCGGCCGCTGTGTGCTCGATTTGGGCTCCACGGTGGTACTGCTCAACTTCGGTGAAATATACCGGCTGAAATCCCTGGCCTGTACCAATATTTTTTGCACTGGCAGTGGCTATGGAATGCTCTATACGTGAGTACGAGTATATATGTAGCTTTAATTTAATGGTTTTTATTTAAATTGAAAACGTTATGATTAATTATAATGCATAATGTTTTTTTTGTCCTATCTCAGGTGTGAGAAGAAATCCCCTCCAGATGGTTGCCACTTCGCTGAGTACTTAAAATGGGATGAAGAATATCCTGAATGCTGCCTGCGCAAAGTAGTGTGCGATTAAAATTTTTTGTGAATGATTTTCTTTCTGCGGAATTAATTAATTTGCCGCACTCTGTTAAAATTTATAATCGACAAAATCCATTTGGACGCTTAGGTTATGCTAAATTTTCAGCTTACAAGTTTTCAATTGTTCTGCATAAATTTATTTATGAGCTCAGTCATAATTTTTAGCTTGCCCAGCTCAACAAAGTTTATGGGTTTTGGCCAGGCTCTTCCGTGGGACCGAATTTATTGACCGCTGGCCAAGGATCCGGTACGGCCCTTTTGCCGTGGCCTTCGGACTTCGGATGCTCGATGGCTTCCCGGGGGATGGGCAAACATGGATTGGTCGGAGCCGGAAAGATAGAGGGCGGCGGGGAGGAATGAAAACCACAGCAACAACACTAATTGACATTTGAATGCGACTGCGACTGCGACTGCAGCAGATTAAGCCCCGGATCCATTGCGGGTCAAATGTGTCGACCTCGGCAGTTGCTCCCAATTCACCATTGAAGTTTAAAGCCAATTGCCCTCTGACCCTGTCCTGCCTGTTTTTCAGTGCGCCCATCTAATCAAAATCGCATCTCCATTATGTGATTGAATTGCAGTTGTCTCCAACTGTTTAATTATTGAATTCGATACTCAACATTTAGTCCCGCAGATGCCCAGCGTGAGACATGCGACTTAGCTTTAATAAATGCAGTATGAATATGATTAGATTGCCTTTAAAATTTAATTTAATAAAATAATATCCAACCAAGGAACTATTAAGCGAGCGAGAAAACGAAGATCGAATGTTGAATGTCTAGTAAACACAAAGAAAAAAGTCACCGAGTACAGAGGACGAGTATGAGAAGGACAATTTCAAGGAAAAAAATTGCAGAAGTTACCTACTGCATAAGCGCTCATTTTGAATGGCAATAACTTTAGAAGTAACTCGAATTTTATTCCATCTAATCTTTAGTTTAAAACATTCTTGGAAGTATAAACCGTTTTCAGAAATAAAAAATTCACAGTGGTGTTACTTATATTAATTTTTGTATCTATAGAAAAAACACAACCAAAATTGGAATTTCCTAAAATTAAATATTTAACATGTATTTTGGATTCCATTTTTAAGATAAAGTAATCAAATTTTGAATAATTTAGTAAGCTGTTATAAAAGTCGTTTAAGCTAATCCATGAACATAAAATGACTCATTTTCTGAACCGAATTCAAATCGCTGTCAACTTGTATACGTCCTAGCGCAGTGGATTTCCTTTAATTGTAAATCCGAATCATGCGTCATTTGTGAGTTCTCCATCAACATTAATTGTGGCTTATCAGAGCTGAGAATTCGTTTTGCATTATATTGGAATTTTCAGGACAGAATTGCATGAGAAATGTACCATTGTGTGTGGCCATTAACCTAAATACAAGTGGGTTGGGCTAAGGGAAGGACCAAAAAACACGCCACAAGGCGGCGACTGGCAAAGAAGTCGGGTTCTTTGTTTGCTCTACCGAAACTTGACCATGAAGCCCAGCCAGCACCGCAAAGTTGAGGAAAATTTCGTAAAATGAACGAGTGTTCAGGGACCGCAGCAAGTTTTTAGTCGCATGCGAGAAAGGAAAGCGCCGGGCTCAGCATAAAAAGTGAATATTACCATTTTTTGTGTTGGCCAAAGTTAAAGCCAGCTCGAATGTGTGTGTGTGTGTATGTATACCAGTGTATGTGTAAAAACATGTACATACAACATTTATAAATTGGCAGGAGTGGAGGCCCAGTGACCTCTCGTGGCAGTCTGCGCTTTCTGTGCGAGTTCGAGTGTGCACTCACAAAAATTATTTACTCGGGCCTTTGGCATCACCATTCTCATTTATTCAAATTACAAAATATACCTAATATTCTTATGCAAAATGAAAAAAAAATAGTTAACTCGTTTTAAAAATTTTATCACAAGCGCTTTGAATTCTTTCTTTGCCAGCTGAAGATATTGATGAATTATGAAGTTAACTATATTAGCACTTACAATTAGGTCTTACTTGTGGGGCAAAGATTTAGGATAATATTATTTTAAATTTATGAAGAGTTTTCAGTCAAACTAAAGGGAAATTTCGATTTTTTGCGAGTGTGTGCTCGGGCGAAAGGTGAAGGTGATGTTGGCCAGGCTACAAATGTGTACATAAACGGAAACTGAAATAAAAGTCGGCGCTGGAAAGGAAAAAAGCCGGGGGGCGGCCGACAACTCAAACTCAAATTTACCCGCCACATGGCATATAAAATGTAAAAGGTGCAAAGGAGCAGCTTAAAATATGCAAACGCACAAACTCTGCCACCTTTGTAAATATCTCCATGGGTTTTGCAAATTCTGGCGGAGGGGGAAAATCTTTAACTGCTCGAATGGCGAACTACAGCCAAACTTTATTTATTCATTACTTTTCACGCGCCTTCTTTTTCTCATATGAAAAGGATCTGCTCACAAAGGCCGGCTCTTGAAATTGAAGCCATCGGCCTTTTTTAGAAAGTTCCTTTGCGTATTTTAGACTAAATCCAATTGTTTCTGGTAATTAAAGAAAATAAGACTGATAATAAATATCTTAAGCAATGTAAGGTAAAAATATTTTATAAATTATATGTCTATTTGTCAATGCTATGTAGTTTGTTCGTTTAAAATTAATGTAATGGCTACGATTGCTTTCTATTTTATCGTTAGGAAGCCTTTATTTGGTGTAAGTTTTTAGCTGAGAAACTTAACGATGCCACTAAATCGTCAAAATATGGAAGAGAAACGCTGGGAAAATAATAATAATGCCATAAATTCGGTCATAGCTTTCCTCTTGCAATCTTATTTTCAGTTGTCAAAGCATAGCGAACTATTTTCCTGCTCTCCGGTCTCTGCCATTTTTTGCCTCCACAAGTATCTCCTGAAATTGAATTTTTCCCCTCCGATGGTCCCCTTTATTTTGTTGTCTCCCTTTGTTGCTTGGGTGGGTTTTAGTGTGTATGTAAAATAAATTATGAGAGCAAAGCACTGCGGACTGTTGCTCTTGTTTTACGAGCTGTTGGCAAATATGCTTGCTTGCCATAAAAATGTGTGTTGTGCGAGGCTTGGAGACGGTGGAAAATCCGGACGAAATTTTATTCGCCATGATTTGTAGTAGTCGCAACGTAATGGCTTCCATGAATTATGGAGGGACATCTTCTGACCCAGCTGCTCCTTTTATTATTTAAAGGCTTGCACTCAATAGGAGAGAATAATTTATTCTTGATGTTAACATTGCTATAAATAGCAATAGATGAATAATTTGCATGCTTGAAACTCCTGTTGAATTTAATACATAATCTATTTCAAGAATATGTAGTATTTTATGCTTTGATACATCATGCCAGAGGAATTAGCAATGACAAGTTCGCAAACTAAGTTAGCAGAGGTTTCTCAACATTTTAAGCTGAGACTACTGTTGCTATGGTTAAAAATACCTTAATTTTCCTACAAACTAAACCCTATAAATTACACCTTTTACATTTCCCAATTTATTCTTTACCAGTTTTCCTTCTTTTTTAGCAGCAAGTGTGATAAGAAAATTATTGATACCAATATTACTGATGAAGAAAACATCACTTTTTGTATATATATTGTATGAATAGGTCATTAAATAAATGATTACTAATTGCTTAAGCTCTCAATTTGCTTAACCGTTCGAAATTGTTTGTAATTACTACTAATAAGTTTTCATTTTAAGTGTCTGATTGTTCTTTTTTTATCCTCTCGTGTCTTTAATTTACCGAGCAATCTAATAGTGAGCAACCGTTTTGTCAATAGCCAGTGAGCATTGAAAAGCGATTAGAAATCATGTTTCTTTGTCGGACAAACGCCCATCACGCATCCGACCCGTGGCCCGTTGCTCCGCAGGGCGCACAAAAGTAGGCTACATCGTGGCCATTAGACAGTAACTACATAGTTTACTCTAATAGCCAGGCACTGGTGCCTAATTATAGCAAACTGCTTCCAATATACCGCCCAAAATGCCACGCCCCCTCGATGCGGTGGCCATATAATTAGAGGGACGGGAACAAGTGTCAATCGCGGTGTTTGTAGCTCGCTTGTCCACGGGTATGACCAAAAACTTGGCTTTGCAAAGCTTATTGACATTTTACGCTGATTTTATGCGGCTACGAGCCTTTTTTCCAGAGAACCAAATTGAAATATTAGGTATGCAAACATTCGGAAAACAATGGATGAGAAGAGAAGCCAAAATAAGAATCAAATTTAAATTTAATCAAATCAAACATATTACAGCAGAGCCAGCAAACGGAATAAATGTTTTATTTTTTCAGCACACAGCAAGATTTTTATTGTTGAAAAAACTGATAAAACTAAATCATTGTGAAAAAATAAACTCAATCAATAAAATATAGCCACAAAGGAAACATTCGGAACCACAGATATTTTATTGAGTTTCACACATTTTGTGTAAATACAATCGTTTATATTATTATCATTTTCCCTTCTCAGTGTAAACATAATGCTAAATCATCGGTGAGCTTACTGACAAATTGATTACACTGGCGTAATGCTCTGGAAACAAAATGAACTTTATGAACATGTATATCCTTTGAGCATTGAAAGTACACGTTTTGAATAATTCGTGTCGATGCGGTCGGCTGTATTTCAAAGTTTAATTATGTGCGTAATTTTTTAGGCAGATGTCTGGTATGGACCTCAGCTGAATGCGAATTGTTTATCTGCCTTTTTTATGCGATTTTACGGCTAATATAAATTGTGGTCGCAAAAAACAGGAATTCAGTTAGGGAATAATCGATTGAGCGGTAACGCGGAGAAGGAGAATGAGAATGAGGAAAGGCTAAAGCTGAAAACGAAAAACTGAAAACGAATGTTTGCACTCACCTTCAGAGTAGGCCACCGACTAGAAACTGCTGCGCCAAGGATTCACACAGGACAGGGACGAAGGCGGAGATGAGGCGGAGGACAGTCGGGCCAAGAGCAACCACAATGGCCAAGTAGATGCTGCAGGATGTTTGGATGGTTTATTCTTGTCCAAGGTAACGCAGACACACGCGTGCTCGAGTAAGGCTGCCGCAAACACAAACAAAACCGAAATCAGCTCGCTGAAAAGGACACGAAATGCTGCCAATGTTACAAAAATTCACGCATCACCACAGGGCAATCTTGGCCTTTGTTTCGCCCCCCATTCTCTTTACTGCCCCTCCCCCCCGATCCCTCCCCCTTAATTAGGACCAACTCTCGCCCGAATAACCTGGCGAATTCGCATTATTATTTTCACTTATCTGCATTCGTAATGATTATGACCAGCATTGTTCGTTCATATTAATGCAAATCTTTGCCAGCACACCTGCCGAGCCGCGCGAATAAATATTATCTCAATGCCAGATTGCGTATACGCCGCGTCGGCGCAGTGGCCATTGCACGAATTTCGCTAATGGCATTTCAATAAGGGCAGCAGCCGCAGCAGCAGGAAAACTGGCTGACCACAGCGAAGCCTTTGCATGAATAATGCATTTTATTTATTACACAGCCGAAACACAGACATCATGTGTGTGTGTGTGTGTGTTCGCTGAATAATAGAAAAGCTGGCGTTTAATAATGCACGGCAATAACGAGGTTCAGGGTTCGGTGTTTGGGGCTCCGGTTCCTGGGACCTACATATTTGCATAAAGGTCATCCAGCATACGACAAACTTCAACTTGATGTGCAACAGTAATGAAAAAGTTAGCGACTTTCTCCCGCCCCTTTGCTACTCTCCTTCGCTATTTAACTTTGTACATGCAAAATGGCCTTTAAACCAATGGGAAAAACTCTGCAGCAACATATGCAATCAAAAGTTGCTCAATTCAAAAATACTTTTACCTATATCTTGGCAAAAAAAAAATTCAATTAATTCAAGGGAGTTTTTCAATTAAATGTTAAATTCAATTTAAGAAAACAGATCTGTATGAAAATTTTAAAATACCCTTTAGACATGAGAGCTTCAAAAATATTATCCGAATTGCTATATATATGTACGTACATATTTATCTATCACAATATTAGACAATCTTAGTCATTAAATTTTCTTAGATAACTCTTAAACTTCTTTAAAACTTGATAACACTGAAAATTTGTATTAAAACATTATTTAAATCAAAGTATAATAGGAACTCATTGAATCGTTGAATCTATAAAAAATAATTGTATTATTTTTAGCAGTTTCCTTTCATTAATAAATTTAAGCTACATATTTATTTTTCCATAAATACCCAATATTCGATTTAAATAAAAGTAATTTCCAAAAAAAGAATTAAACCCTGAGTTAGCCAGATATAAAGAAATCTTCAACTATTACTTGTGAATCAAGTACTCTTAGTTAATTCCATTGATTGAAAATCATTCGTTGATGCCTCTCCTTGGCCTTTACTTGGCGTAATACGAACTTAACATCATTTTATGACATTGAAATGGCTTTTTGTGGCAAATATTGTTATTGACAGGACTGCTACCACAGGACCTTACACAAAAGAGGCGCAGAGAGCAAGCGAGAGTGACAAAGGCAACGGAACTAGTCGATGAGCGAGACAGGTGTCGATTGTGTTGTGTTACCTGTTACATGCCCTTGGCTAGCTCTCTGTATGTGTGTGTGGGTGTGTGAGTTCTAGGGAAGCCGCAAATTCAGTAAGGATTTCGGAGCAGGACTCGCCGTAAATCGTATGCAAATGCCCTCGTATTGTCGGATTCGACGGCGACGTCGCATAAAACTAAGTGACAAAGAAGGACATTAAAGTTTGTGAGCTGAGAGAAACCGAGAGACACACGCATACACTGGTGGCGGGGAATTACACACAAACTCGCACATAAAATTGTAATATTTTCGCCTCGCCGTGAGCATGACGGTGGCGATGATGATGATATTTTCTGATATTTTTCATTACATTGTTGTGCTTTTACGACTGTTATCCTTGAGTGAAGAACTTGCTACAGGATGCTAACACGAGCACACTCACTCACACACGCACACTCATGTGCGAGGTGAGAGAGCTTTCTAAACCGAGAAAGAGAGCGAGAGAGAGGGGACCGAGCTGGGAATGAGCGGATTTTTCACCTTCGCACTTTGAAATTTATTCTTTTTTTACAATTTTATTTTAAACTCTTATATTTCAACACAGATTTATTATGATTTTAAATATTTTTTTTGGATTGCCCCCACAAACACAATTTCAACTGGCACTGGTCACTGTGTGTGAAATCATTCGAAATCACTTTCTTAATCCGTTATTTTTTGAATCCCTCGCCGGAGCAGTGTTCGGCTTAGGCCATTTATGAATATGTTTTTTAAATATTTACAAACGCGTCTCGAGCGTGCACAACACACGGTGTGTTGCTGCCTCGTCGCTCGTTGGATTGAACTGAATGGCGAACAGGCGGAATGCTGACTACCAGCTGCACCAGCTCGCGTCCGGTGAGCTTTCCACGCGGACCTCGGCGTGGGAGGCCCAAAGAGATAGCGAAAGAGAGCACGAAAGCCCGAACAAAGTACACACAAAGAAAACTATGTAAAACGTAAAAGCTGGATTTTTTGATGTGTTTATAAAATACTGCTTAGTGCTTCTCTACTTGTAATATTTCCAGATTCCAAAAAGTGGCTGTTAAAACAATAAAAATCGCAAATTTTTCTTGGACTTCAAACGAGTTTCATTCTCTGATCCTCTTTAAGGGTTATTGAAAAAAAGAACATATATCGTGTTTGAAGCAACAAATCCGTAAATACTTTCTACACATTTTCCGAACAGGCTCAACATATTGTATATGTATGTATTAAAATTTTATCAAAGTATGCATGACTAGATTTCTAAGTCCTAAACAAGTGCTCTTATGCCAGAGTAAATATTTTTATTTTGACTTAATTTTTATTTACTTGTTCATTGTTGAAATTGCTGTACTGATTAAAGGTTAAGATCAGACATTATCAGCTAAACTGTATAACCTACATACATATATATATTTGAATGCGATGAGTACCAGTTCGATCCCTGCCGATCTTCCCCATCAAATACATATGTATAAGTCGATATCATGGCAGCTGCTCGAAGTAGCGAGGGCACCGTGGAACACATAAGCAGCCATTAAAAACTATTAAAATGTTTCTTCATTTTTTTATATATTAATATACAGCTAGTGGAATGTGATATTTAGGCATTAATAATATAGCGTTCGCAGCAGGCGGGGTAATCGGCATTTGGGTTTTTGTAATCTCCGAATTTTTTGTCGTGGGGTAGACCAACTGCACCGCATCTGAAATTGTTCAATTATTAAGAAATATTCGTTGTGAAATATGAAATATGAATCTTACGAATGAAACTGGACGTCACCATTCTCCTCGCACAAAATTCGCTCACACCTCTTTGGATGACGGACTTGCTGACCGATATTCAGCACCAGTCCATCAACCACACACTTTCCAGGGTGGGTTGGATCCTTAAAGTTTCCTCTAGATACCGCCGCCTCCGCGCCAGGAGCAAGAAGCACGGCGGCCATCAAACAAACCACGGAAACTAGATGCATATTTATTCCTTCGAATGAGAGCGTCGACTGACTGTTGGGAAACCAATGAAAGCTTCGATTGGAATCGAATCGATTTTCGATACCTTCTCTAGGCGCGAAATGACGAAAATACCAAAATTGTGATCATACCAGTGCGATGTCCGGAAAATATTTAACGAAAGACTTAATTCCTATATTTAAGGATTTTATATATTTTAAAACAAGTGAAATGGATCACCTCTTGTTGGCCATTATTACATTATCTCTACACATTTTTGCAAAAACATTCTATTCGAATAATGCAGTAACTAATTTCATGTTTAATAACTTGTACAATTTGTAACGTTAATACAGAAATACACAAAGCAAGAAGGTATTGCAATAATACCAATGTTTTAAAGGAAATTAAAGTAATTAAAAAAAATAGTGTTGCACTATTTTAGTATTTGCCCAACAGCCAATTCATTTAAGGCAACATTTGCAACAAATAACAATCGGGAGGATATATAGCAGAAGTGAGGCCATCCAAAGATTTCTAAATACTTTATAATGGCACACTTAGAGCACCTGGTTCACGAGGCGTAATTTAACATCTTTTCTGTGTTTCTGTAATTTTCCCTCTTTCTATTTTTTTCTCCCTGTTGTATTCTTTTTATTTTAATAATTTTATTTAAATTTTCTCATTTTAACAATTTAATAATCATTTCGTAGGGCTTCTACCCCGGTCCTGCTCATTTTCTTCAATGCAGATCAATCAACCATAGCACTACATTCTGTCCATAAATTTGAAGGACCAACAGACGCCTCTCGATGAACAACCCTCAAACAAAAAAAAAATGGAATAATCTTTTTTTACAAAAAAAGACTGAAAGCAAAAAAAAAAGGCTTACATTCACTTTAACTTTAGGTCGATTTTTCATAATGTATAAAAATATTTTGAAGGCGAGCCTAAAGTTTTCAAAAGGGTCAAAATAAATCATAATCAATATTTATTGTAAATTTAATTAATTAATATATATTAAAAAAAATTAAACTATTATTACATTTAAATCTATAAATTAAAATAAAAAATGACAACTGATTTATTTACCCGAATGGACCCCCGGCCCCGGAACTCTCGAGTTATATAGTAATTTTAAATATATCTTTGTAGTTATTTGTTATATTTATAATTTATATGTAACAATTAGAAAAATGAAATGTTTTCCCTTCTCTACGCGCGAAATGTAAAAAATACGCAAATGTTCGATCGAACCAGTTCAATGTCCGAAAAACAACATTCAAACTCATATTCTATATTTATATTTGGGTATATTTTAACAATCATTGACAAGTTCGATTTTCTTATTTTGGTATATTTCGAGACAAGTGGTATATTTTGAAAGTATAGACTCGGTCTCACTGTTTTTGTTTTTTGTCAAAAAGTTTGTTTACGAAATAAGCGAAAGAAATATTGACTTAACTGACTTAAATCCTTTAAAAATCTTCAGAGCCATGTCCGACGAATACGCCTGCGTGGCCAAGGGCAAGCTCAAATTAAAGAACGATTCTGACCTCAAAAAGAAAAAAAAGAAGCACAAGAGCAAGGAGCTGCAAAGGTGCGTGGAGCACGAAGTGGCGGCCACTTCTAGCTCGAACTCCGTCGCCGGCACCGGTGGCTACGAGCGCAAGCTGACTAAGGCTGAGCTAGCCACCAAGAAGCAGCAGGAGAAGATGCGCAACAAGCGTATCATGGACAAGGCGCAGACAACCCACAAGGAGCGTGTGGAGAAGTTCAACGAGCATTTGGACACCCTCACCGAGCACTTTGACATCCCTAAGGTGTCATGGACGAAGTAATGCTTTACAGAAGCCAGAAGTAACTTAGAGATTACGTTTATTATTAGGTTAAGTAATTTCGACTATGTTGTGACCTAGGCGGGGGACGTGGTGAAGTAAGAGAGAGAGGGAGAAAGGCCAAAATAAACAATCCGAATGGCACAACTAAGCTAAATACACAGACAAATATGTAGTTACAACGTAAATGGGTTAGTTTCCAACTTTCAGTCCAGTGTCCTCCTAGGGCGCCGCTCTCTACGGCCTAGAGTCTAGCGCGGCGAAATAAGCTCGAACATGGCGTACTTCCAGGTCCAGGAACGCACCAGCTGCTCAAACCGTTCTCGCTCGTGCTCATAGATGTATCCCAGTTCCGGCTCCATGCACACCTCGGTGTAGGGATCGGTGAGCAAGCTCTGAACCGACAAAAGCACCTTGGCTACATTCAGCGCCAGCGACCAGTTGTGCTGCTGGAAGATGTCGATGCCCACGTCGCCGTGCCGCGACACGTTTGGGTGCAGGATCTTGGTGAGGAATCGCACTGTCGGCGGCGTCATCGGATACCGCTCCGGGAAGTAGATGAATAGAAAGAATTTACCACCCTCGTAGGGGCTGCCCGGTGGTCCCAGGATTGTGGCCTGCCAATAGTTGTTTTGCCGGTCCAGTGGAATGGCCGAGATGCCCTCAGAGTCGTAGCTGTTCAGCAGATTCGCCTCACCCCGCAGAAAGTTATAACGCATTGCGTTTCCCGGCTCGCGCTCTCCCAGCTGCGGATCCGGATGCCCCGCCGCCTGTCCCCTGCCGCCCATTTCGATTAGACAGGTGCGGCAAAAGCAGGACGACATAAGAGCTCCGTATAGCTGGTACCAATCGGGATTGTCGGCCAAGCTCTCGAACAACGGCCAGCGCTGCTTTATGTACGCCTTCCACATGCCCTGTGCTGTGTTCTTGCCGACGATGTCGTGCCACTGTTTGCACACCTCGCTGGCCATCCACAGTGACATGTCGTCCAAGTAGGCGAAAATCTTCAGCATCACCTCGACAGGTATTATATTAACGATGTTCCTACTGCTGCCACTCGCACCGCTGCCGCTGGCCGCGTTGTATTCGTGTGCACGCGCCCGTCCATCGGCGAGTTCGTTCATGTAGTGAGGCAGGGCTAGAGGTCCCGTAGCCCGCGGTCGCTTAACGGGCAGCAGGAAGGGATTCAGTGCTCGTTCGTGCTCAAAGTCGCGCTCCGGCGTCTCCCGGCGTGGGGGCGCCGCTTCTGCAGGGGCCTGTTGTGGTAGATCGGCAGGCTGGACAACAGGCTGCTGTTCCTGCGGCTCCACCGCCGCCTGCTGTTGGACAGCCGGCGGCTGTGCATCCTCTAGATCTTCAAAGCCCATTATGTCCACGTCGTTCTCAGTCTCCTCGTCCTCTTGCTTGTCCTTAAACGGCGGCTCATCGTTCCCGGAGTCCTCGTCGTCAGATAGCTCGGTCAGCAGCTCTTCCGCCCGCTGGGCATTGTAAAGGAAGGCGTGGCAGGCTCCGCAAAGCGGCTCGCCGAAGTTGGGCCCATAGTAGCCGTTGCACACCCAGCAGGTGTTGCTGTTCTGTAAAGCAAAAGGCAGGAGATCAGCGACCGTCAGCAAGTAGCAAAGTCGTCGAGCGGCAACTAGGGATTGTTGTATACACACCGAAAAGGAGAACGTGGGCTCGATCAGCTGGAGCTTGTCTTTGTCCGCCTCGTCCGGGTCGTCCATCTCGTCGCTGCTGGAGGCCAGAGCCTCCAGCAACTTCTCCTGGTCCTTGTCCTGCTGCGCTGGCACGCAGCTAGTCATTTTTCCAGAACTCCCGAATGTTGCGAAAACAAAAAAAACACTTTGTGCGTGCTAGTGTGACCGTCCGCCTTTCGACGGGAACTTCTGTAACCGATTGCACCGAAAATTTTGTCCATCTCTAGGACAATAGGTCGATAACCAAAACAAAACAGCTGCGGGGCCGCGTCACACGTGCAATTTATGCGACGTTTCTGCAAAATATGAAACCGAAAAAGAAGCTGGGCAAGTGGCAGAGCATTCTTCCTTAACCTCCATTAATCATTTCGTTTATTTTAGGAGTCGGCCTTAGTCGGGAGGAGCGCCAGGTGCTGGTCATCGGTGAAATAATTCAGGAGCTGCTTCAGGCGCACGAAGCTAAGAAAGATGTTAACCTGAACAGGATGAAGTCGCTGGTCTCCTCCAAATACGGACTCGACAGCTCGCCTCGTCTGGTGGACATCATCGCAGCCGTGCCGCAGGACGCCAAGAAGATCCTGCTCCCCAAACTGCGGGCCAAGCCCATTCGCACAGCCAGTGGCGTAAGTCAGACCCTTTATCTTGAAATGGTTTCTTCATTCCTCATCTAATACACATGTACAATTTTTTGTTTATATCGTTTCAGATTGCTGTGGTGGCCGTCATGTGCAAGCCACATCGCTGCCCGCACATCAACATGACGGGCAACATCTGCGTTTACTGTCCTGGCGGACCAGATAGCGACTTTGAGTACTCGACGCAATCGTACACGGGCTATGAGCCTACTTCGATGCGGGCAATTCGCGCGCGATACGATCCGTTTCTGCAGACCCGCCACCGTGTCGAGCAGCTAAAGCAACTAGGCCACAGTGTGGACAAGGTGGAGTTCATTGTGATGGGCGGCACATTCATGTGTCTGGCAGAAGAGTACCGCGACTACTTTATCCGTAATCTGCACGACGCCCTTTCAGGTCACACTAGCGCCAACGTGGCGGAGGCAGTTCGTTACTCCGAGAAGTCACGAACGAAGTGCATTGGCATCACGATCGAAACCCGGCCAGATTATTGTCTCAAGCGGCATATCTCGGATATGCTCAACTATGGATGCACTCGCTTGGAGATTGGAGTTCAGTCTGTTTACGAGGACGTGGCGAGGGATACGAATCGGGGTCACACCGTGCGGGCAGTGTGTGAGAGCTTTCAGCTGGGCAAGGATGCCGGATACAAGATCGTGGCGCACATGATGCCCGATCTGCCGAACGTTGACTTTGAGCGCGACATCGAACAGTTCATCGAATACTTTGAGAATCCTGCCTTTCGGTCCGACGGCCTTAAAATCTACCCCACACTGGTCATACGCGGCACCGGGCTGTATGAGCTGTGGAAGACGGGGCGCTACAAGTCCTATCCGCCATCAATGCTAGTCGATCTGGTGGCCAAGATCCTGGCACTCGTTCCACCCTGGACTCGCGTCTACCGCGTACAGCGCGACATTCCAATGCCGCTGGTTAGGTATGTTCGCGACTGAATCATTGTTTGTGTGAATTTAACGTATTTTCTCCATTACAGTTCTGGTGTAGAGCACGGCAATCTTCGCGAGCTGGCTCTGGCCCGCATGAAGGACCTGGGCACGACGTGTCGCGATGTAAGGACGCGTGAAGTAGGGATCCAAGAAATTCACAACAAGGTGCGTCCGTATGAAATTGAGTTAATACGGCGTGACTACGTAGCCAACGGCGGATGGGAAACGTTTCTCTCTTATGAAGATCCCGAGCAAGACATTCTAGTCGGTCTCCTCAGACTGCGTAAGTGCTCGCCGGACACTTTCCGGCCGGAACTAAAAGGTGCGTGCTCCATTGTTCGCGAACTGCACGTGTATGGATCAGTGGTGCCGGTCAATGCTCGCGATCCCACAAAGTTCCAGCACCAGGGTTTCGGAATGCTGCTTATGGAGGAGGCAGAGCGAATTTCACGCGAGGAGCATGGTAGCACCAAGTTGGCGGTTATTTCAGGAGTGGGCACAAGGAACTATTACCGCAAACTTGGCTATGAGCTGGACGGGCCCTACATGTCGAAAAGCATAGCTTAATATTAAAATACCTTGATAATAGCCGGCCTTAAATAAATAACACAATATACCTAATAGATAATGTAGTTTGTGATTTGTTTTAGAAAAAAATAGTTAATAGAAGAGGACACGGTATGTCAGGTTCGGAGGCACCATTGAAGTTATGTGCCCGCATCTGCATAGATTCTTTAGAGGCTATATAAGCTGACCGTAACTGACCAAAACACATCAGAAGAGCTCTTGGATGAAACATTTATAATTGATAGCGCTAGGAGCAGTAAGATTTTGCTACTTAAATCTATGTTCTAAATATATACATTATATACCGAATGGGTGAAAACTCTTCTCTTATCTGATAGCGAGGCATCGCAGGATATTACTCCCAAAGTACAACATATTTGGTTTCGATATTCTTCGACACTTAATCTCTCAACTGCTTGCAAAAGACCGAGTCTCACGTACAGAAATAAATATGATTAATTCCAAAAGCATAGAATATGTCCAAGGGAATGTTAAACTATGGCCTCCGCCGAACCGAAGACCACAAATATTATCCAGCCCACTAGATTGATGCCCGCCGCCGCGCTGAAGACCATCGGCCAACTCTGAGTGAGCTCCAGAATGTGACCGGCGAGATAAACACCAAGGAAACCAGGTATCGCGCCCACCGTGTTCATCAGTCCAAAGACACTACCCGAATGCAAAGGGGCCAAGTCCTGGGGATTAACAGTCACCGCATTGTTGTGAAAGCCTGTGCCACCGATGATGATGGTCATACAGATGAGGGCCGTATGAAAGTCCGAGGTGCGGCTCATGACAAACAAGGCTAGGTTCTGTGCCGCAAAGCAGCAGCTCTGGATAAGCTTGCGCACTGTCGTGGTACGCCAGTCGCGTGCGATTAATTTCGTGGTCAAGTACTTGGCAAAGAGTGTGCATGGCGGGAGGGCCAGCCATGGGATCATGTTGACCACCCAGCCTTTGGCGTGTGGGAAGCCATCATGGAAGTACGTTGGCAGCCACGAAAGCAGCACAAAAAAGCAGTTCATCTCGCAGGCGTGTGTCAGAACACAGGCCCAGAAGGACAGACGGCTAAAGTAGCGCAGCCACGGCACGGTTGTCGTCTCCGTCGGACTCTTGTTCGCACACAGGCGAGATGGCGTGGCAATGTTGATGATCCTATTCCGCTCTCCAGCCATCGCGTAGTAACGTAGAACAAGGGCCCAGGCGACGCCCATCAACCCGATAACACGGAAGACATACGACCAGCCAAAGTAATCAAGCAAGAATGAGCCCATAATCCCAGTGAGAAGAGTGCCCAAGGCGGAGCCGGCAGTAAGCAGCCCAAAGAAGCTGCTGCGCTCGTTGGGGCAAAGGTTCTGAGGTGGGAGATTTAGATGTGAGTTCAATTATAAGCCAGCAGTTGCGTTCACTTACCTGACTAGTCAGGCTAATCATGCTGGGGAAATGGACACCTTGAAGGGCACCGTTCAGGATGCGAATAGCAACGATGAAGGGGATGGCATAGCTTTTGATGGAACCGGCCGACCAGATGATCGTGGGCATAAGGAATGTGATGAGCGACCAACCGATGGCCGCGCACAGTATGACACGCTGCCCGCCGAATCTGTCGCTGAAGTAGCCGCCCACCACCTGCGTCAAGGTGTAACCCCAAAAAAAGGAGCTAAGCACAGTGCCAGAGTCGGTTTTAGTCCACTTTTGAGCGGAGGCAACAGCCGGTACCAGCAGCGGCATTGTTGTGCGGGTGGAGTACAGCATGCAGGTGCCCGTTATCAGGGTGATAAACCACACTCGCTTCTCGTGCCTGCAACGAAAGGAAACACTCACTGATTGGTAACTTTCTAGCAGCGTCGGCTCTCCGCACCTGGTCCATATACTCTGTGTGTCCACCAGCTCCCCGCGCAGCAGCGAATATTTAAGTTTCTCATCCATGGTGGCTGGCAATCAACACTGGAACAAGTTCGTCCGGAACGGAGCGGTCCTAATCTGATTGCTTGTGCTGGTGACTACTACCGTTCACGTCACACGTTCCAGCTTCCAAATGCCGCTGTGGCACATTCTAATGTTTGTTTACGTTCATTTAGTTGGTAGCAGAAACTTATGTACATACTCGCGCAGCGCCTGTTAAAATTATGTTTTTACGTGGCCATTTTTCGGAGCTGCCGCTGGATTAGAACATTGTGCGGCCAGGGCGACTTGAGAATGCGCTCCTCTTCTGCGAATGCTTGTGAGTTCAAGCTCGTGTAAAATTCTAATGTTTTGCCGTTAATTTTCTCAAATCCCGAATTTTGTTAACGAAATAACGGTTCCTTATCATAGGTGAAAAACTACTCATCTTAAGTACTTAAACGGTTTAAGTTGGAAAGACTTCATTGTACCAATTGTAGGGTGTACGATATATGGTGTGACCGTACTTTAAAATTTTAGTATCAAAGACCGCAATTATTCAAAACGAGTAAACTTCAAGCTGAATTGATAAAATAATAATAATAAGCCAATCAATTTTAGATATAAGTATTTTTTCTTTTATTTTAAAAATATATTTGTTGCAATAGATCTACTAATTGAGCAGCTGAGTCTGTCTAGGCTTACCTATCTGGAAAAGCCATATTACACAAGTGTGATAATTATTTATTTTTATTTTGTAAAAGAATTTAGTCGATTATCACATATTTTTCAGTTTTGGATTCCTGGATAATTAAGAATTTGTTCGTAATTGTTGGTTTTGGCTAAGATTTAATTTTTTCTTTCTATCTGGTGGCTATGTATCTGCGTAACGATTGCTTTTGCTTGAACGCCTTAGGACATTGGAGGCATGGAAATGACTTTTTCTCGAAGTGCGTATTCTCAGGTTATCCTTGAAGGATAGACTTCTCAACAAGGCCTTCTTCATTTTGCTCAGCCTTCTACGTCGAATTTCGTTGTCGTTTCTCTGGGTTCACCTGAAAATTCAAATCACTTTCACAATCCGTTATTTCGCAGACTTGTTCCTCCAGCAACTCATCACTATTAGAAGGATCCTCTTTCTCAATTTGGCACTCAAACTGTGGCCAATCTGGTGTCACTATTTGGTAGTTTTTGTCATCTGGGAACTCATCCTTTATTTGAGCAAGCACCTGACTGTACTGTGGATCGAACGACTGCGCTATCCTCGACCTACTCCGGGCATCCTGCAGGCACAAGAAGCAAATGGTTTCGCTAGGCTTTGTTGTTGTACTCTTAAGATCGCCAAATTTCAATAGCATTTGTTTTTGTAAATCTTCACGGATCAATATGCAGAAAATATAATACAGCATTCCTCACAAATAGAAAAAAACACGTTTCCTTAATATGAAATAATAGTTTATGTATAAATTATATTGGCAATATAATATAATTTGAAATTTGTGGTAAATATCGCCAGGTGTATTAGATATTTTGTGTCCGAGCTTTTAAAAATTAAAGTTAGTTAATAAATAATCTTAGTTATTATTTCTTGGGCAGTGCATCCTCGTCAGTGGGATCGCAGTCGGCACAGTGCCAGGAATAGCCACGTATCTTGGGCGACTTTTTTAGTGGCGGCTCGAGGCACGCAAAATGATAGTGCCTGTGGCATTCGTCACAAGTTACCACCTGATTGGACTTGCCTGTCTGGCTGCAAACGCAGCAGTTAATCTCCACATTCGGTTTGGTATTGGACACTCTTGGCCGACCCACGCGTGGCTTCCGAGGACTCTGCTTTCTGGGACTAACCTTGCGCTTGGGCGACGGAGTGATGGGTAAGACAGCCTCCTTGGACTCCCGCACCTTAGGCGGCAACGCTGTCGGCAACACCACCGGCGTTAAAGCCTGTTCCGCACCTTGGAAACTGTCCTCGACCGTTTCGACGGAGGTTGGGCGCGAAGCCTCGTCCACGGATCGAACCGCATTTGCCGGCACGTAGAAGTACTGCGACTCGGGCGCATCCTCGCCGGGCAGGCGCAGGGCCTTGAAGATTATCTTGATTGTGCTGCCCGAGGAGTTGGCCGTAATGTCCAGGTGGGACGACGATTCGTCAAGGTGAGCTTTCTTTTTCCGCTTGCGCTTGTGCTCCTTGCTAATAGACTTCTCAGTATCCGACGACAGATTATGCTTATTCTTGTGTTTGTCCTTGCGCTTGCCCTTACGGGACAGCTTGCCGGTGCAGTCGTCAATGGAGTCTTCACAGCCAGAAAGGTTCATGGTGCTACTAGCAGTAGGAGCCACTAAAGGTGCAGGATCAGCAGTAGTTGCCGTGGTATGAGCAGCGGGAACTGACGGAAAAAGAATCACAAAAATGAGCATTAGGGTTAAATTTAATAAATTTTAATCTAAGAATATGCCCCAATTATGAGGTACCCGGTACTCACGCATCTGTTTACTCCAGTAGTGTTCTCGGACTCCATAACAAAACGAAATAATATAATTTAATATTTTACATCGGCTATACAAATATTAACATTTCTGTTGTATATTGAAATAATTCAATATTTTAACAGCAAAATAATACCATGAATCAATCACAGTTCGTTGTTTTTTAATTACCATTGAAGATAACAAATAATAATTAATTATTTTCATTAAACATTTTTTTTTTTAATTCAAGCTTTTGAGTTTTCCAAAAAAAATAGCTTAAGCCATTATTCATTAGCATTGCTATGTCAATCTCTTTGTTACGAATTTTTGTTAACCAATGCAACAGTCTTCCTCATATCAGATATGAATTTGTACATTATATAAATATTTTTGCCTGCCCTATTCAAGGCACATATTGTAACATTCCTTTTGTCTGTCTTCATGCCCCGTAATTCTGTTTTTCTTTCTTTATTTAATTTTAAATTAAATTTTAAAAATTATATGAACAAAATAAGCATGTTCTGAGTTCATTGATAATCTTTTGTGTATTGGACTCGTCTCCAGCGGTATTAATATGATCCAAATATTGGCACCTTATAATAAAAACTGAACCAATTCACATTCTTAAGGAGTTTCCGAATCAATTTTGGGAATTATATTCAAGGATAATAACGCCAACGCACCAATACCGTTGGCAGTGTGAATTCCCCACATTAACTCACCATTAATGGGTGTTTTACGGGGCGATTGGACTCTGGGACGCTTCGGTGACTTCGCCAGTTCCTCGATGGGCGTCTCGGGAGCAGTCGCTGGCGGCAATGATTTGTTTAATGAACGCTTGGCCGGAGCCTCCTTGGGAGTAGTCAATGAAGCGGTGGCAATGGGCAACGGCACATCGTCCAAAGAATACCGATCCACATACACAAGATGACCGTCTTTGTTAAAGCGCGTACGCGATTTCCTTGGACCGGTTGAAATTTCAGTGACAACATCCGAACCGTCCGACTTGTCGCAGCATTCAGAGCACTGCCAGCCGTACTGCTTGGACTTCTTTGGGGGACGTGTAAGCGGCGGGTTCAGGCAGCCCAAATGGTAGTGCAGGTTGCAGGTGTCACACTTGACCAGCAAGTGCTGGTCCTTGCTCCGCTTACAAATGCCGCAGGCAGTCGAATGAGCTGCGTCCATGCTTCCAGTTCCCTGTTTGCAGTGTTTATTGGCATGGGTGCTGAGCATGCGTGACGAGTCCAGCTTGCTCCCCGGCGGACCGAGATGGCCAAGCGGAAACCCCACGCCCATCTTGAGGGCAGCTGCCGTCGGAACAGAGATGGGCCTCTGGGGTGGAGTAGGAGTGCTTGTCTTAGCCGGATGTGACTCTGGAAGCGGATGTGCTATTAGCTCAACGCTGGGCAGACCAATGTTGGGTACTATTTGAGCGAGAGCCGTGTGCAAAGATTTAATGTTGGCTAACAGAGTATCCTTTGTGGACTTCACCGCCTTGCGTTCCTCCAATGCACTGTCGTATTGGGCTCTTAACACGTCCTGATCCTTCGACAGGATGGCGTTGTGCGAGATGAGCTGGCGCTGCTGCTCCCGGAAGTCCTCCATACGTACTATGCGATCCATATAGTAGGCGGCGAACTCAACGCTGAAGGCCGGCGCAATGTGCCACTTCTTCCGGATGTCGGTCAAAGCGTTGATGTGCGCCTCGCGCTGCTCTAAATGCTGCACATCCACCGACATTACCTCCGCCTTAGCCAACAGGCGCCGGCAGGCTGAGGCAGAAGTGGTTAGCAGGCGCGACATCTTCTGAGTGGGTACCCATGGAATGGGCTTAAGCTCCTTGTGCCGAGCGTATTTATGCTGGATTTTAAGTAACTTGCGCTGAATACGCGCCTGGGCAGGATTTGGATCGGGTTCCTCGTTGTGTCCAGATGTCTTAGCCTCCTTTTCTCTGGCCCGCTGCAGCATGTTGAGGCGGAGGGTGTGGTAATTGCGGCGTCGCTTCTTGATCATCTCCTTCTCAGAGTGCACCTTACAGTGGGCGTAAAACGGATCGGCGGCATCGTCCTCGTGATGCGCCTCAATAAGAAAGCCGGCGACCTGTGCACAGGTCACGTGGAAGTACGTCTTGCACATGCCCGCGTCACATCCAATGCAGACGCCGGATCGAGCGAATAGCGCATTTTCGCAGAGGGAGCACACTTTAGCGCCCCACTTACTATACTGCATCTCGAACAGTGTAACCGACGACAATTGCTCCACCTCGCCAAAGGCCACTCCAGGTACGTACAGGGCGCAGATCAGGTGCACCCACTTTCCGACGTCAGTCTCCTTGTAGATGCCACCTTTATTGGGGCATAACTCGCAATCCGGCTCCGATACTCCCGCGCGGCAGGCCTCGCAGAACCACGGCTCCGTCGAGCAGGTGGAGTTGGTGCTGGAGATGCTTACGTTGTCGCTGACACCGTAGCAGCCCTCGTGCACCGACACGCCGCAAGAGTCACACTCGACGATCTCATTGACATCGTCGCTGCGTTCGCCAAGACAAACGCAACACATACGCTTGGCGGGAGCACTGGATAGCTGCAGTGGAGCCCGAATGGTTCCGATCGCAGAATGGTCAATTCCATTAATCCCATTTTCGTGGGGAGGCGCCGCTGAGCCCGCCGCATCGCTTTCAGCCAGCAGCTGCCGAAGTTGCAACGTCGAGTCCTCGCTCTCGGCATCCGAGTCCTCGTCAGAGCCCGATCCGCTGCTTGCGTCGCTGCTGCCGTCGCCGTCGCTCTCGTCCTTTGAGCCATCGGAGCAGTTATCAATGTCGGGCAGGAAATCGCTGTCCGAGGAGCTTTCACCCAGGTCGAAGTCAAGCAAAGCCTGTGTGGTGACTTTCGGCTGGCGCACTCTTTTAAAGGGCGCCATAAGAGAGCAATATTAAATACTTTTTCCCTAATTTTCAGTCAATTTTTTTTTCAATTACAGTGTGGCCAGACTTGCCAAAGGTTTGGCAAATGTGACTAGCGGCCAATTTTTTCCTGTTTATCGTTATCGATATAATACATAGAACGACTAAATATTTAAAATTTAAAGAACGCATATTACCCTCATTATTTACAAAAATTGTTTTTTTTTTTAATGCGAAGAGTAAAAACCAATTAAAATGTAATGCTAAAAGGTCTTTATGTATTTTCAGATTTAGAAATAGTTTAAGTATGGTAAAACAGCGATCTAGAACACCTCCAACTGCTCGATGGGCAGCCACTTGGAGCTCTCCAACGCGTCATACAGGCGACGATCCGCATCAGCAGTTTCGCGGTTCAGCTTATCAACGTCCAACACAAATTTGTGCTCCACCAGCCCGTACTCGCCCTCCGACCCATTCGAAGCGGCAACATTGGATTGCTGCTGTTGTTCGTACTGGGCACTGCGCTGCGCGCTCCATGCCTCAGCATGCTGTGCAAGTGTTTGCGGATTCGAGTGTGACTGCGACATGGCCTGCTGGTAGTAGGCGGCAGCATCTGTAATTGAGGGGCCGCCTTGCTCATAGTAGCCCTGCCAGGCATGGTATCCTTGCCAGTAGGTACTGGTGGGGTCGTAGTATTGCGAGAAGTCCGCCCCCCCGGCAGTGCTTCCGGAGCCACTGGAGCTGCCACCATATCCATAGTTACTGCTCGAGTCGCCAAGGGCGGCACTCAATTCAGACTTGGGCTTGGGAACAGCATTGCAGATCTTTATAGGCTTGCTGCCCAAGCCGATATAACCGTTCATGTCGTACAGCGCCGATTTCTGTTCGTCCTCGATACCAAAGCGCACGAACCCATAGCCCTTGGAGAAGCCAAGGCTGTCCAGGATCACCTTCGCCGTCTTGATCGAGGTGAACTTGCTGGAAAAAACCTTGTACAACTGGTAGTCGTCTACGTCGGAGCTGAGGTCGCCCACCCATACACTGAACTCGCGCTCGTTGCCCGGCAACTTGTACGAGTTGCTGGCCGAATTAAGCCTAAACCGCACAATGGGATTGGTGCCAGGAATGGGCTTGCCATTCAGCTTGTGCATCGCGTCCAGAGCGTGGTCGTCTGATATAAAGTTGACGAAACAGTAGCCAGCCGGTTCGCCGGTGTATTTATTGCGCATCAAGCGCACCGTGGTCGGATCCTCGCCCATCTTTCGAAAAGCGGCGATTATGAAGTTCTCCGTCATATAGGACTCCAGCTGAAATGGGAATGTAAGAAGGTTGAATATCTTCTTCTTGGATAACACTATTTGATACTCACACTGCCCATCCACAGTTGACAATGAACGGATGCCATATTGTCTACAATTAAAGTTTTTTGCGTTCCTTTAAAATGCGAGCAAATTCTGTTTACTAAATACAACTAGAGATGGAACTTCTGTCAAATAGCTGTCACAATTAATCGACTTCGATTAATTTATCGATTTTTTTATAGTATCGAAAAAGTAACGAATATTTTTGTTACAATGGTAAAATGTTTTAGTTTTCTAAAATGAAGTACCGGTCGTATAATGGTTTAATATTTAAATTCCATTCACAAAATATTTTTAAAAGTATTGATATTGATTACTTATTATTTGACAACCCTGTACTGTAACGATATTTACTTTCATTACACGTTCTATCATTTCAAAATCAGTAACACACTTAAAACTCTCTTCTAAAAGTTTAAAATAATTTTTTTTTCCCAAAATGCGTACAACTTTGGCCCGTCTAGTCAGTTTGACACGAAAATTGAAGGAAGTCCGTATCATACTGGACCCCAATAGTGTCTCCTCCAAGGGCGCCAGGTAAGTTCTGAATTTCCTCGTATTTTAATTATATAATTTACCCTCCTAGGGAATATGTCCAAAAGTTTTACCCAAATCTGAAGAAACAAAACCCAGACCTTCCGATACTTGTGCGCCAGTGCTCCGGTGTCGAACCCCGTCTTTACGCTCGCTATGGCAAGTCTTACAACAGACTTTAAAACTTATATATATTCAAACTCTTCTCTGTAGGCAACGGCAAAGAGGTGTCCTTGCCCCTAGCTAACAAGGCTGCTCCCGACATACACAAAAACGTCGAAGCGGTCGGCAAGTAGGGCTTCCCAGGAAACTAAACAGACTAAAGGCTAGATTAAAGGCAACAAAACTATGCTGTTTACACAGAAATATGTATATTTATTTGTATTATGCTCGTGACCCACCTTAGCTGGTATAAAGATCAATCCTTAAAAGGAGGCAGCCCGAATTGCTCGGGCTTAAAGTCCGCGAGTGACCGAAGCACCTGGGTTGCGTGGGAGCACTTCTCCGGATTAAGTCGAGGATCCGGCACCATGACCACTTGCATGCCAGCGCTGTTGCCTGCCGCCACACCATTGGGCGAATCTTCGAACACCAAGCAGTCGGCGGCAGCTGGCGGATTTACAAATCTGCCAGCAGCCACCAGAAAGATATCGGGCGCGGGCTTCCCGTTCGCAACTTCGTTGTCAGTACCGCACACTTTGTGGTTGAACAGATCGAACAGCTCTCGGTGATCTGTGCTCTTTAGCTCCATCATTTCGGCGCTGGAGCTGGTGGCCAATGCGAAAGGCACCTGGTTGTCATGGAGGTGACGCAGAAGGCGCTCAGCCCCTAGAAATAGGTTAAAGGAAATATTAATTGAAAAGGCTCCTTATTTCAAAAAGCAATGAGGGGGAGACTTGTTTAAAGGAGGGGAAGCAAGTAAACTGGACCATCCCGCTAACCTTCTAGCAGAAGAACATTGTTGGCCTTCATCTTGGAGAACGGAGTAGGGTACCTGGCATTAATTGAGAGTGCAGCATCAATTTCTCGGTATTGGCGCGCTGCTGCTGGGCCAACTCTTCCCACGGTATGGACAGGCTGTAGTGCTTGACCATGAATTCTGCTGCCTCCCGCGTTTGTAGGCCCATCATTTGCTCCTTCACTTCGAACGTAAAAGTTTTGCCGTATGGACTTAGTGTCATTTTCGATGCTTCTGTATAGAGGCGCTCCGTATCTGTTCCATATATTTGTTAAAAAAGAGACCTTGTTTAAATGTGCATGAACTTACCGAGCAGCAGGCCGTCCATATCAAAGAGGCAGTGCGTTGCCTTTCGCAGTACTTTGGTGGCCATTACGTTGTTCTTCTTAATAACAGGGCAAATTTATTTATTTTTCCGATAAGGCAGATATTTGACAACTCGGCCTTGACCCGGTCGAAATTGTAAGAATGTGTTTACTAAACACAGCTAAAGAAGACACTTCTGCGATAACATTTTAAAAGGGTTTTGTTCGGTATTGCGAATTTAATTAACTTCCCTATCGTTTACACTAATAATTCATAATAAATAATTTAATAATATTTTAATTTAATAATAATTTTAAAATAATTATTGCTTGCAGAGATGAAAAATAATATTTATTTAGTATTTTTTAGTATTTATATTTAGATGTGGGAAATGACTTAAATTGGCGCACCGAGTACGGTCTTACCGTTGAAAAGCCAACTCAGCTGAAAGTGAAGACATTTTTATACACAAAAAATTAATAGCTGCAAGAAGTTTATTTTTCTCGTTAAATTGAGCTCCAAAAACAATGCAAAATGCGGCTGGCCAACGAGAAAGCGAAAATGCAGCCCCAGCTGAGAGGCTTAACTCTGTTCATCGGCCTGGCCTGGATCTGCTGCTGTCTTCCAACCTCGACGTGGGCGCAGGGGACTCTCTCGGACAAGCGATTGTGCGCTGACCCAAAATGTGAACGTACGTTGTAATCTTTAAGCGAGACAAGACAGCCGATATTGTGAAACACGCTTTGGGCAGTTTAAAGTTTAAGTGGAATGTCTGGAATTGCGTAATTAATTTTATTTGTGTTGCAGAAATAATTTCGACGGGCATTGCCAAAATCAGCTATGCGAGTGGTAGCGAAGGACTCATATCCTTTAAAATCAACACCCCAATCCGCGTTCTGTCCAAAAGCGCCGGCTCCAACAAGCAACTCTGGGGCGTGGACATTAACGGCCGGCGTGGCTATGCCAACAAGGACTTCATTATGGAGAAGAAGATCAATGTGCGGGATGCCGAACTGAAGTTTGAGGTGCCGGTAGTGGGCCCCGGTAGTCCACCTAGTCCACCTGCAGTGGCGGAACCTCTGCAAACTGTGCTCAACGCATCTGAGTCATCTGATGACTTGGCGACGACCACGACAGTCCCGCTGCACGTTCAAGTGGAGTCCATTGTAGTGGAGCAGGACATAAAGAGGGATCAGCAGGCACCTGATCCAACGGCGGCTTCTCAGGCCCAGCTGGTGCAGCTGGTGGATGGCACTGAGCTGCCCCTGGAAGCCATTCCATCTGTGACTGATAAGAGACTCGTTACGCCCCCAGAGCCCTCTAACCTCAATGAAGCAGCAAAAGCAAACTCAGCCCACACAGAAGCTGTTGACTCAAGGAAGACGCAGGATGCAGTTGTGAAGTTACAGAAACCTCAGGATGCTACTGTGATCTCACAGAAGCCTCCGGAAGCAACTATGGACTCACAGTTGCCCGAGGATGCAACTGTGGACTCACAGAAGCCCCACGATGTAACTGTGGAGTCACAGAATCCCCAGGATGCAAATGTGGACTTTCAAAAGCCGCAGGATGCTGCTGTTGGCGCGAAAAAGCCTCAGGAAGAGCTAACGGAACCGAAAAAGCCCCAGGATGACCTAACGGAAACGAAGGATCCCAACCTACTTGCATCCGGAGAACAGGATTCATCAAAACTCTCAGACGCCATCAACACCGAACTTGAAGACTCTGATGATTTCGATTATGGGGACGACGAAATAGACGAAGATGACGAACTGAACCAAGATATCGAAGAAAAGGAATCGACCCACAACGAGACATTGAACAATACCAAAGCAATTCATGTTAATGAAACGATTGACATTGAGCAAAGGAACACGACTTTAGATTTGGAAAAGCCAAAGGAAGAAGCAAACGTAGAGCATACAGAGGAAAAACAGGAAGAAGTAACAACTGCACCCACGGGGCTTCCAAAAGAGCTGGTAACGGAAAGTGCGTCGGTAGTTAAAGAAGGTGTTGAGGAGGTACCGGAAACAACCGTTGAATCACATCCTTTAGAAGCTCTCAATGTGAAGGAAATCACCGAAAAGTTTGCCGTTCTTGAGACGCCGCCAGCTCATCCAGCTGTAAATGAAAAGGTTGACGATGAAGTTGTCGAAATAGATATAGCTTCGTCTGCGACTGATGTTAAAACTGAGACGGAAAAGGATTCTATGGCAAAAGCTGATGTGCCCGATGCAGTTCAATCTGAGATCAGCTCGACTGCCAGTAGTCCCATTGAAGAAGAATTGATTAAATCTGAGCCTGTTGTCATGCCACCACTCTTTGAAAAGAAAAACTTTGAGAATCCCGATTATTACAAGCGTTTGCAAGAACAACAGCAGCTGCAGCAACAACAGCCGGCGTTAGATGAGAAAGTGGAAAAACAGACACAAAACGAGAGATTAAACGAGGAAGTGGGTCAGGAGCAGGAAATGCACTACAAAGCCATTAACGAGGAAGTAGAGCAGTTCCTAGGGCTTCAGGATGTGGAAGCGCTTAAAAAGCAGCAACCGCTCAGTGAGACTGTGAAACCAGAGTCCAATGAGGATTCTGCTGATCCCAACGATTACTACAATCAGCAGCGGAGCACAGAGTACCTCCACCAGCACCAGCACCAGCACTACCATCAACATCCCACAGAAAGGGTAGAGCAAACTACTATATCGCCTGTCCCCGAATCACCGTATGGAGCTCTTCACGAAGAGGAAGTCACACCTGCACCACAAGCTGCTTCCGCCGAAAGTGCGGGAGTGGGTTCCGTGGAACCAGTTGCTCTACCCGCGACCGCAAGTCCCTTGGCAGATACTGCTACTAAGGACGATAGTAACTTGGGACTGGGACTGTTTGCCACCATAGTGGACACTGTGAATAATTTCATAGGAAAGGAGCCGGACAACGCTGGGTTTGATGGCAGCGATGAACTGCAAAGAATTCTGTATCCAGGCATGGGTGAGGTGGCGGGATCCCCAAGGAAACCTGCTCAAGGTAAGTTTAACTCTTGAAAGATAATCGCAAACTTATATTGCTACTTACACTTACCCTAATTTATTGAATTGATTAAACATTTTATAGAAGCAGTCCCAGGAGCTGACGTGGACCGTTACTGTGCTCGGTATCAGTCGCAGCTAGGTGATCATTGCCATCGCTCTATTTCCTTAGATAATTTTGCGGAGGTTCTGACAGCCAAAGTGGTGGATCATAGCCTGCTTTTGCTTTGCGTGGTCATTGCGGCAGCGTCATCCCTGTTCTTTATCTTTGCCTACTACTGCTTCTGCAACAGCAGCCAGGAGGGAGCGCTCCTATCCAAGCTAAACCATTTGGAACGCAGTTTACTGGCCTCTCACAAGGAAAACCATATAATCAAGCACGAACTGATGACGACGCGCCACAAGCTGGCCAGCATCGAGGACAACTCCTTTGGCTCCAACGACATGGTGATTGACCTCAAGAAGCAACTGGAAACGGAGGTCTTTGAAAAGGCCAAGCTGCAAGAGCAGGTTGGCTCACTAGAAAGGGTACGCTTTTTCCAAAATTAAAAAAAAAAATTGAGGATCCGGACTTGATAATAATACCTGTGTTCTCAGGATCTGGATAATGCGGCTGAGGCTGGTCTGGAACTGAACAAGATGCTATCGGAGGTGCTGAGCAACCAAAACGGCGACGAAGCCTTCTTGACCACCGTAGATGAGCTACAGCGGCAGCTGAATGACCAGGAGAGTGAGTATCTTCAAGCCCTGCCAACTATAATGTTTAATAATGATTTTACCGTAGGGATCATCATTGAGATTAATTCAAGTCTTGCGGAAAAGAGTCGCGAAAACAGCGAGCTGCAGTACACCTTTGCGGAGACCACGTCTCGTCTAAGCGGAGAGCTAAAGACTCTGCAAGAAGACAACTACGAGCTCGAGATGGAAAAGTCCAGGCTGCAAACCCGTCTCGGCGAAATTCAGGCCGAAACGGACGCGGAGATGGCCAAAGCGCTTGAAGCACGCAACTACGAGATGCAACGACTCCAGAACCAGATTCTCGATCTCACCGCCAAGTGGGAGCGAGAGCATGGCGACTATCAAACGAGCTTGGCCAAGATCGAGGCTCTCGAGGACTGCCTTAAGGCCGTAAAGAAGGATGCCAACCTTAATGTTAAGGAGCTTATCACTTCAGCCAAGACGCGCGGCGAACTGAACGCGGTCCAAAGGAAGTTCGTCGAACTGCAAGCGAAGCTTGAGCAAGAAGTGGCGCACAGGCAGCGCCTAGAGGGCCAGCTTCAGCAGTCCAGCTCCGATGTGGAGCAGCTCAAGCAGGACTTTAACCAGTCCGAGCGCGACAAGCTAGAGGCGCAAACAAGGCTTGAAGTCCTCTCCGGCTATTTCCGCGAGAAGGAGAACGAATTGAAAAAGTACGAACACATACAAAATGTATTTCTAATATTCGATTTTAATATCTATGTTTCAGGGAGCTCAGCCTACAGGAGACCAAGTGGCTGCAACATCAAGGCGAAAACGCCAGCACCGTGGAGACGCAGACACTGATGAAAAACGAAATCCAGACTCTAAAGTAAGTTAACTTAGACAAAGTATTATATACTCACTGGTGCATTTACAGATCTCAGAACGATGAGCTGCGCGCCGAGATCGAGGCCCAGATAGCCTCGCACAAGGCGCAGATGGGCACGCTGGAAAACCGCGCCCACGAGTCCTGGCTTGCGGCACGTCAATCGGAGCGCCGGTGCGAAGAGGCGCTGGCTGAGGCCGCCGGCCTGCGACGAAAGTTGACCACAATGGCCAGCGGTGGTAGTGCCGGCGGAGATCCAGTCGCAGTGGATGCCATTGCTGCCAATGGAGCAGGGCCTGCTCTGGGAGCGGATCTAAAGACGGCCCCGTCGCCGTTGCCGCTGCCGTTGCCTGGCTTGCCGGGTTCACCGATGCTTAACATGCCAAATCCACTGCCATTCCTAGCGGCACCCTTCTCTCCATTTATGGGCCTGCCGCCGCCGCCATTCCTGCCGCCAGCGGGTGGCGGGGCACGTCCTCCGCCCTTGGGACGCATGCGCTCCCCACCGCCCTCTGCACGCGGTGACCGCGACCGGGATCGGGATCGGGACCGTTACTCAGACTACAGTGATTACGATGACTATGACGACGATGATGAGGATGAGCGGGATGCATTGGACCATCGACAACGGCACAGCGGCAGCTGGGGCCGCCATCATCACTCCTATACGCAATCGCCGCGCACATATCGATCGCTCTCACCATCAGATAGTCGCTACAACTATAATGACACGGAAACGGACTTTAGTCCTCCGCTAAGTCCGCCGCCAGTCTCTTCTAATCGGAGCGCGGCATCGCGACCCTACAGCGAGGTGTGAGGTGAGGGAAGGCCGTTCTTCCCACGTAACCAAGTCCTACCAAGTATATTAGACTCAAAAACTAGTTCAAATATATTTATTAATCAACGATTCGAACGAAGGGTCGGGGCCGGCGGAACAACTCCGAAATCCATTATCCCATTAGCAGGGATTTCAGTGGAATCCGTCAGTATCAGAAACAATTGAAAACATTTTTCGACTCAGCAAATGGTGAATGATATCCGACAAAAAATAAAAGTAACCAATTAAAGACGGTGACACGAAACCATTGCTATTTGTTTTATTAAGCTTTTTTCTTGGTGAAAAAGTTGTCCCATTTTTTAGCTTTGTAGAAAATTTAGCCAACGCAGCTGTACATGTATTAACACGATTGGCTTTACCAACAAGTTGAAATATTTATATTTTAAATTTGAAGTAATAATATAAATGTTTTTGTTTAGTCCTGCATTTACGCCCCAGAGGATTAATTAAAAGGCGCGATTTATGCAAGTATTAAATGTCAAAGACCTTATTTTTAATTACATTGAAAAACGTCAGCAAATAGATAATATCAGCCTCTGCATTAGGCAGTCATCATAAGTATCTCTCTCCGGAATTAAGAGCTAAACGTGTATCACAAAAATTTCTCCCGGACTAGGAATTCCAACTCCATACATTCTTCAGGTACCTGGGAAACAGCGTAATTTGTGGCCATATATAATACTTTAAGTTTCCGATGCACAAATAGATTGTTAATCTGGAAACAAATACATTAATATCGATATTAGTTTTACAACACCAATTCGAATGCAACCTACCAGTGCTTCATTGCCAGTTCCATGAAACCGTATGCACAAGGGCTCATGTCGCTGATTTAGAACCCGCTGCATAGTGGAAGCAGTAAAGGCAAAAAACTCATTTGGAAGATCGGGGTTGAATATAGTGATTAACTTAAGTTGTGGACAAGCAGCCACTACTTCCCAGATGCCGTCAGCATTTGGCCAAATGCGCGAGTGTTCCAAGTGCAGTTGCTCCAAGAGGGGAAAGCTTTTGATTATAACGCTCAAGCTAAAGTCGTAAAGGCCCTCATCATCGACGAGTGTTAGGCGGCGAAGGTTATCCAAAGTCGCCAATACTTGTGGACGCCACGACATAATATTGTCTCTGCAAGTAACCGCCACCAAATCATGCCCACGCAGTTGGCCAATCACTTCCAGGACATCATCAAATAGATCCATAATTTGGAGACGAAGCTTCTTCAATTTGGGCAGACTCAAGAGCTTGCGAGCGTTCTCGGTGCTGAGGTTGACTATATCCAGGTCGAGCTCTTCCAGTTCTCGTAGCGACGAAATAGCAGGCACATAGGCGTCCGCCTCGAATCGTCGCCATTGGACGCATAAGGCTTGAAGGCGCAGTTTCTGACAAATACCTTCGAAGTATTGTGAGTTCAGGTACCAGCATAGTTGAAGATCCACACGGCGGAGGTGCTGCCACTGGCTGATGTACTGCCCACTAGTGTGGCCGCTTATCCCAATGGATTCCAGATGAGGAAAGCAATGCACCAGAATCGCAATGTCGGCGTCACCATCGGCTTCGTCGTACACGTCCCCCAGGTAGTACAGTTCTCTCACTTGGGGAAACGTGTGGTCCTTCCACTGTTCGAGCTGTTCCATGGGCAAATGACGGAGTGTGAGCTCTGCGACAGTGGAGCTGATGCATTGGAGGAAATTCTGTTGAAGATCAGGCCTTCCACCAAATGTTTGCCGGCTTATGCAGTACTTGCTCTGGCGATGCCAAGCATATGAAACCACCGAGCACAAACGCGAAGTGGACTTCGTGGCCTGCCATAGCTGCAGCTGCTCCTCCAAACTCAGGTACTCTATAATTTGACTGAAGTGCAATCGTGTTACTCCATAAAATATTTCTTTTCCCAGTTCTGACTCACAGCAGGCAGTCATCGTTGAGGCTCGATATGTTCGTCATTTGGGGACGGTAAGAACGGGATATGCGGCTCCAAGAAGGGCCTAGAACTATTGTGAATTTCGTATTTAAATCTAAAATATTTCCTCAGCTGGTGAAAACCGTCAATAAAAAGCTCAAAAGCTTTTTATGAAAATACGTTATCTAGACGACGGTCACATTTCACGGGGCTACACAACAAACAAATTAGAGTGCATCTGGAATTTTCAATATTTCCAAAATAAAGTTAAAATAAAAATGTAAAAAAAACTAAGTACAATTTGTAAAGCAAATATTAATTTGGCTTCACTTCTAACTCCCATAAAAACTAATATAACAAAGTTCAAGCATATTCATTTTAAAAATATATATATAAAGCATTATTGGGAAATGTCGTATATTATTTTAAACATAATATAAAATCAATATGTAAAATCCAACTTAAATAATAAAATGGAATACTCAAAAGAGCAATAAAATATGGTATTTTATATACTTACTTTACATTTTTATTTTCGATATTTTTGAAAATTTTCAGCAAACATATGTTTTTGTCATAGATGATGATCAGCCTCTGTGCTAGGCAGCTTCGACTTTATAATTTGACATTTTAAGTAGGTTAGCGTATGAATCATCTTAAATTTCTTAAATTTAAAGACAACATGAACGCTTATCACGACGATTTTTCTTGGATTAAGAACTCGAACTCCATGCATTCTTCAGGTACTTGGGAAATACTGTAATCTCTGGCTTTGTGGAATACTTTAAGATTGCGATGTACAAAATGCTTGGCAATCTGAAAACAAATATATTAATAATGAACTAAGAAATGATAAAAAAAATAAAATGTCTCGCACCAATTCTTCATGGCCCGTTCCATTAAACCGAATGGACAAGGGCTCGATTCGCTTATCCAGCGCCCGTTCCATAGTAGAAGCACTAAAGGCAAAGAACTCCTCGGCTAAACACTGATTGTATACAGTGATAACCTCGAGCTGTGGACAAGCAGCCACTACGTTCCATATGCCGTCCGCATTCGGCCAAATGCGCGAGTTCTCCAGATGAAGTTGCTCCAAGTGGGGGAAGCTTTTGATTATAACGCTAAAATCAATGGCGCAACTACCCTCATCATCTACGAGTGTTAGGCGGCGAAGGCTTATCAATTTCGCCAACACCTGAGGACTCCATCTCACAAAATTATCTCTGCAAGTGACCGCCACCAAATCCTGCCCACGTAATCGAGCAATGTCCTCCAGAACACTATCAAACAGGTCCAAGTTGTGTAGGCGCAACTTTGACAACTTTGGCAGGCTCAACAGTTTGCGGGCGTTCTCGGTGCTGAGGTGCACTATGTCGAGGTCGAGCTCTTCCACATCGTTTAGCGCAGAGATAGCCTGTACATAAACATCCTCCTCGGCTCGTCGCCATTGGACAGCGAGGGCTTGAAGGCGCAGTTTTTGACAAATATCCTCAAAGCATTGTAAGCCCAGGTACCAGCATAGTTGTAGGTCCATCCGACGAAGGCGCTGCCACTTGCTGATGTGCTGCCCACTGGTGTTTCCGCTTATCCCAATGGATTCCAGCTGGGGAAAGCAATTCACCAGAATCGCTATGTCAGAGTCACCATCGGCTTCGTCGTATTCGTCCCCAAGGTAGTAAAGTTCCCTCACGTTGGGAAACGTGTGGTCCTTCCATTGCTCGAGCTGTTCCATGGGCAAATACCGCAGTGTGAACTCCGTGACAGTGGAGCTGATGCACTGCAGGAAATCTCGTTGAAGGGCAGGTCTTCCAGCGAATGTTTCCCGGAGCACGCAGTGCTTGCTTTGTCGCTGCCAAGCATATGAAAGCACCGAGCACAGACGCGAAGTGGGCTTCGTGGCCTGCCAGAGTTGCAGCTGCTCCTCCAGACTCAGGTACTCTATAATTTGACTGAAGTGCAATCGTGTTAATCCATGAAATGATTCCTTTCCCAGTTCGGATGCTCACTCACAGCAGGCAGTCTTCATTAAGGCTCGCAATACTCGTCATTTTAATGAGTTTTTTAGGTTCTGTTGCTTCAAGAAAGGAATAAAATTTTTGTGAATTTCGTATTTAAATCAGCTGATGAAAACCGTCATCAAAAAAGCTCATTATGAGTGAAAGCTTTTTGATAAAAATCTTCCAAGACTACGGTCACTCTGAATAATCGCGGACTCTTATATTTTTAATAGTATATCAATTTTTTTCAAACTTATATTAATCCCACAATATAAAAAAACCAACAAGTCTGATATAAGAAATTCATGAAACAATAAAATAATTGAATTCAAAATTCGCAGCATTTAAAAATATATTTAAAAAAAAAATGTTAAGCATGTTGAGTTTTCATTAGACAATGTTGCTTAAAAAAGAATATAGAAGAGTAAGCGAGTTCGGCTGAATATTCTTCATAAGAAATAAATTACAGTTTCATGTGTAAATGTTTTAACAAATAACAAATAACAAATAACAAATTTAGAAACATGTTTTTATTCACACCAGTACAAAGAACTTAATAAGTACAATATAGTCGATAATCTCGCTCAATACTTTTTCTATTACGACTGAATTACCATAATAAGAGGCAAAAAACATTTATAATATACATTATCGGCTTGTCGACGATCGAATTTCGTTATCGATAGGCATAGTCAGTACACATAGAGTGATCAAAAATGAATGGATTTTGAGTGTGGGCATATTTATACGGCCATAAGAATAACCGCCAAAATCCCGTTATTCCATTGTCGTGCAAAAGAGCAGGAGGAAATGCTGCTGTGAGTGGTAGTTAACTCTGATGTGAGGTTAAGTTTAAATTGATTTTCAGAATAAAACGTTCTTTTTCTATATCACACTTATCGACCTCGGGCCAGAAATCTTCCCTTTCTGACGGGAATTGCGGATCCGGAAGCCGTTAAAGGCACTCCACATGACGGCTAATCAGTCAATTTCCAGTTTTCGAAAAGTCCCAACAGTTCCAAAAGCAGTACTCTGAACCCGAACTCTAATATCGCGCAACTTCTCGTGCGTACCGAAATTCTGGGAGGCTCGGAAGTAGGGTGCGTAGCTGGATAGTTTCTCTTCCATAGCTTGGCTGATATCCTTCATGAAGCCGGCAGTTCCTCCATATTCATTTGGCAAATACTCACGGCGAACTATCTGAAACACAGCCTCCGGATCAGAGCTTACTGAGATCTGTATTAAATATGTTTTAAACTGTACGATGGAAGAACCCCCATTTAAAGATTTCTTACTCACCCGGCTTTTGATTTTTGTTGGAAAGAACGATTTCAGTGAATTAAAACCCGTTTCAAAGGCCGCTGGGACATTGATAAAGTGGATGCCCTTTTGTCGCGTCGGCATCGCCTCTTCCGCGTATGTGGAGAACTTACTCAGGAGCTGAGGCTGGAGAGCATATAGGTGGGATCCGGTAACTCCTGTCATGTCCATAATTTCAACGTAACCACTGACCGTGGCATTGTCCTCGAACATCATGATTTCACCGAACATGGATCCCACGCGTATAATGTCCTGGAACTTGTACTTGGCCGTGTCGTAGGAACCAGCTCGGATGATGGTCACGCAAGGACCCGGATCATCCGCGTCAAGTGGAAGCCGGAGAAGGACTCTGTGGAAGAAGTCCTGAGTGATTGCACAGAATCTAACCGATTTAGGTTCTCACCCCATTCTTAAGATGTCCAGCACTAGGGGATCCGTGGCCAGGCGACGTTCGTTAAATACCTCAGGAATGGAGGATTGAAGCGAGTAGAACCGATCGAACTTCTCCTTGGCTCGCTCCAGGCTGAACTTAGTCCCGCGCAGAAAGGCGAGTAGGAACTGGTCATCGGTGCAAGCCTGCAGATGTGGCTGCTTCAGTACCCAATCCTTTAGAGCTTCAATGTCCTGGGGAACTCGGCTTGGCACCTCGTTCAGCTCTTTGATGGCAATCGCCTGCAGAGCGGGCTTCAGTGGTCGCACCGAACTCATAGCGTGAATTCGGGTAATCTCAAAAATAGTTAAAAATCGTTAAATCACCTATATCTTATGTACATGTGAAAAATAGAGCCGAGTGCATATGTTTATTGTTTGGAAATACCGCACCGACTGTTCAACTGATATGCGAGTAACATGCGGAATCAACGAACTTCGAGGCGCTTGCTTTCCCTGATCATAAGCCGATTTAACAATCCACGAATACATTTATTGTAGACCTCACCGGCAGGCTGTTTGTGGGTAGTGGGAGTGCGCACTGCCTGCGTCACTAGCCGGCGCTTGCTGTCGGTTGTGCGATTGATTGTCTTAATTGGCTTTGGATTTATTTTTTGAGTGCATACGGCTGCGGTTTTCGCTGGCCCAGATATGTAATCCTATTGATAAAAAAGGTTAATCAACTGCAATAATTTAAAGAAGAGCAAATTGATAACAATTACTGCATCCAAAGAAAAACAGCAAATTAAAAAAAAAAAAAAACACCAGAAAAGAATTCGACGTTAAGCTTTTATCACATTTTACCAAAATTTTCATAACAGTTAGTTTCACAATATTTTTATTTTGATTTTATTTTTTTTTTTTTTTTTATAATTTTATATATTTGTTTCATAAAATCAATAATAAAATTATATGCAGAATCCTTAAGTGGCTTAAACCAAGCCCGAATACTCTTAAATTACGAGTCTTAAGTCTAAACAATCTCTTGAACTTTTATACACTCAAAAAGAGTATATCGCATATGTATAAGACTTATACTTCATAGACCTCATATTTTTAATATTTGGTGTTAATTCTTAATTTGTAAACTTAGCTACTGAGAGAACGTTTTTTTTCAAGTTGTTACTATTACGGTAATAGTATTACCAGACAAGTCGATAGAGCCTGCCAATTTTTCCAGTTTCCATGCTAAATATATTTTTAAAACATGTTCATTAGCTTTACGGTATAGAAGGACATTAATGAAAAGTTTAAATAAAACCCATGAAATACAAAAGTATCTAGTTTTTTAATAGTTTTAAAAACATGGTATTTTGGGACTGGGAATACTACTTGAAAGGAAATACTACATCAAAATACCAAACTAAGGGCCTTGGCGTTGCCACGTCTGTCGTCAGCTGACTCGAACTAACATTGTTATGAAACTTTTTCGCCAATCTGGCAGGCCCGTCCCATCATCTGTGGGTGAAGTTTCTGAAAAGGAAAATATTTTTTATTCTGAAGCTGTATCCCAATTGAAAGTCCTGCAGTGTGTGGATCATTTTAATTAAATTAAATCAAGTTCTCCCGTCCAACGCAAGGACACCAAAAGAGAATGACAAATGTTGATCAGAACCCGTTCGCCGCCCTGCTCCAGCTGGGCACGAAGTCCGATGATGTGTCCCACAAATTGGTTGAGGAGGTGCTTCTTTTTACACTGAACAAGGCGCGTAGTGTCGACGGCACTAATCTGCTTTGCCTGGCGGATGTGGTGGTAGACACCAGTGACGAGTCGCTCAGCGAGGACCTGGTAGCCCACGCGCTTTTCGAGCGCCTGATGCTGAACGAAACAGCGCAGTACAGTTCAGGCAAAGCCAGTGCCGAGGCTCTAGAGGTGCGGGCCATATGTTATCTACATGGAGCCTACACTCGGTGTGAACAGATTCAGGCCGCGCAGAAAGTGAACTGCTCCACAGTCATAGCTCTGATCCTGAACAACGCCAGCACCTGTATGCGCCAGCCAGATCTCTTTGCCCCGCAATCGTTCGCCAGCCAGTGGCTGGAGCTATTCGAGCAGGCTGATGAGCACGACACCAGCACCTTGGAGTTCCTGGTTCGTGTTGCCTGCAAGGTTGTGGAGGAGGACGAGCCGATAGAGGCACTGGGTGCTCTAAAGGCTATTTTCTATCCCCTGCTGACCGAACTGCAAAAGCTTATCGTTAAGGAAAATTTGGTGACGATCAAGAAGAACATTTTCTGGATCCTGGGCTTCTTTGTGCGCGACAAACGGGCAGCTGTGCTGGGCGAGCTGCTCATAGATTACACCACACCCAACCCGAAGGCGAAAGGTAATAAACCTACATTCCACTCAGTTAACTTTCTTACACCATTATTTTTTCAGGGGGCGATTATATGGACACCCTTCTGGGCAATCTTCTGTGCATCTCGATCCTACCCAAAACCCAGGGAGCTAAGTATGAGTTCTTCCAGCAGATATCGCTAAACCAGACAGATCCCGCTTTATGGGCAGTGCTTGCCCGTCATCGGGATTCCATATTTCAGCTGGTTAAGCAGCTGCTCGTGCTGTCGCCCGAGACCAAAAAGAAGACGCTTCACTGGCTGGCAAATTGCCTAGATGCGAATGTGTCACGCGGCCATCTATGGAGCAGCATCAACTTAAATCTGGAGCAAACAGTTCACAGCACTGCTAGTGATGCGTTCATGACGAACCTAAGTGCGGTCCTAACACGTCTATGTGCCCCATTATGTCAGCCATCGCTAAAAGTCCTTCTTGTTGATCCCACATACAGTGCTGTGGAGGATAAGGATCGGTTGGCCAAGGGCGTCAGTTTGCTTAAGGCTCATGACGAGACCTGCCTGCTTCCGACTCAAGAAGGCGAAGAGCGCCTAACGGCCGAGAAGTACAATTTCGTGACAGAAATATTCTTCATGACCCACAAATGCTTTGAGCTCGCGAATCGGCCATGCCTTGAGCGCCTCAGTCGAGCAATGCGCGAATTGCAGAACACACAGACGGCCTACGAGGAGTTGGTGAGCAGTGATCCCAACAACGATCTGACCAAGAACCTTTTTCGCACTTTGCTAGAGCAGATGCAGCAGGTTCTATCAATTAGGAACGCCCTTTCCGAACCTACCAACGACAGCGACGTGCTAAAATTCTTTGAGGCCTCTGCGATTTGGCTGACCGAGGTAGCCATGCTGCCCCGTGAGGTCTACGAACAGTGCGTAGACAAGCGCGACTTTTCTCCGCAGATACTGCGCAACTTGGAGCTCCTCTCGGACACGCCGCCCTTTGTGGCGCCGTACATGCAGTCCGTTCCGGAGAGCATTATCGACAATATTGCTACGTATTTGAATTTCTGCCGGCGCCTTAACAGTGATCTTTACATCCACCTATATTTTTCCGCCCACGATGCCTTCTTCAAGATGATCCTGCTCTTCATGGGCAGCTCTGAGCTCGTCAAGAATCCCCATCTGCGTGCAAAGCTAGCGGAGGCGCTGGAGTTTCTGCTGCCCACACAGATCCTGGGAAGCAATCGGCAGGCCTTTAACACACGTGTTTTCGAAAATCACCCGGATAGGCAAAAGGTGGTCCGTAGTCTGCTTAATGTTTTTGTCAGCATTGAGATGACCGGTCAGTCGGTGCAGTTCGAGCAGAAATTCAATTATCGAAGGCCCATGTATGCCATTATGGAGTTCTTGTGGACGAAGCCGGAGCACGTGCAAAACTTCCGGGATCTGGCCACCGAGGCGGAGGAAAGCATGGAGGCAATTGAGCCACCCATTTTCCTGAGATTTATTAATCTTCTGATTAATGATGCGATCTTTCTGCTGGACGAATCCTTATCGAATCTGGAGCAGATTAAGCAGCTTCAGCTGGCCCAGGCCAATGGTGAGTGGAACAACCTGTCACACAACGACCGTCTGCAGCAGGTGACTAACCTGCAGCATCTGGGTATGCTGGCGCGCTTCGACAACATCCTCGGTAGAGATACCATCAACATCCTAAAATTGCTGACCACGGAAATCAAAAGCATTTTTTGCCATAACAGCATGGTGGATCGAATCGCTGCCATGCTCAATTATTTCCTATTGCACCTGGTGGGGCCCAAGAAGGATCGCTTCAAAGTGAAGGACAAAAAGGAGTTCGACTTCGATCCTGCAGAGACTGTCCTCGAGATCTGTCGCATCTACATCAACCTGAGTACCGATAACAGCTTCTGCTTGGCCGTTTCCCAGGACGGACGCTCATACAGTGACCAGCTTTTTGACTATGCCGAGAACATTCTTATCCGGATTGGAGGCGGTCAACTGATCGGGGACATGTCCGAGTTTGCTGAAAAAGTAAAGCGAATGGGTGTCCAGTACAAGGAGGAACAGGAGCTGCTGGCCGATGCTCCTGAAGAGTACCTGGATCCCATTATCTCCACGCTGATGACGGATCCTGTCGTGTTGCCCAGTTCCAAGGTCACCGTAGATCGGTCTACCATTGCTCGCCATCTTTTAAGTGACCAGACAGACCCCTTTAACCGCGAACCGCTTACCATGGATAAGGTCAAGTCTAACGAAGCCCTCAAGCAGGAGATCCATCAGTGGATTGAGGGCAAGCGGAACGAGGCCCGCTCGAAGAGCTGAGGGGGGTCAGGAGTAGGGGCAGCAACAGAGGGAGGGGCTGCTGTCCAACCAAAGAATTAGCTAAAGGCTCTAATGTGTTTTTCCCCTTTATAATGAATTCCAGTTCCAGCATTTTATCTAGTGTGTGTGTCTATTATTGTACAGTTCATGGATTTTTGGTCTAATAGGTCAAATAAACGGTTCTATATTTTTTACTGTGTTAGACGAAATTGTTTTATATCCTTTCACTAGTTTTTTAACTTTACTAGTTATATGTTTTTCTGAATGATTCTCATATCACTACACTTTAAACTTTAAACTTTCAAGATAATAAATTTTGTTATTTTGTTGTTTAGTTATTTATTTGAAAACTTTACTATACATTGTGCCCTTCCGTTTGATTTTCAACGTCTAATGATTTGAGGAAGTTTTCGAAATGGCGGCGACCCTCCAAGTACCAAAGTGCCTCGTGGAAGCTGTTGGGCAAAATCTCCGGCATGGGGCGATCGGCCTCATACGTTAGGTGGAGGGCGTTAGTGTGAACCTCGGTAAAATTCGCGGCGTTCAACGAGTTTACCGCCGTCATCAGCTGGATGTACCTGCCGTGGGTGTAGACAACGTAGCTAGTTGTCTTCATGAAGCTCTGCACGGGAATTTGTTTGGCAAACGTAACGTCCGATATGAACTGGATGAGCGCATAGGAGCCGGCGTAGAGGCAAGCGGCTATATAGCTCGTCTCGATGGCACTACGGATGATAAAACCCCCGAAGATGGTATTGGACGCGTTGCGGTTCTCAGGGAACGGGGACAAGATGGTACTGCGGTGCCACTCTGATATCCAACGGCAGTCCGGAGGCAAACAGCCGCCCTTTATTGCGTCTTCGGAGCCCTTGGTTCGCGAAAATACATCGTACATGATCTTCTCTTCCTTCCTTGTCGGCTGCAGAAGGAAGCCGGAGCCTTGCTTTTGTTTCTCTCGCTGCCTGTGCCGCTCCAGAGCCTCGGAATGGAAACATTCTTCTATTTCGTTGGCCGGTTTTAATTGGTTAATCGGGGCTGGTCCACTGTTTGTGGCATTGCGACCCTCTACAATAAAGATGGCCCTCGCCAGTGTCTCATCGTTCTGCCGCACATAGGTCGTGACCTCCATGGAGTTAAGGCCTGTCCATGAAACGTAACCAGAGAGGTGCAAGTCGACGTGCGCCTTGAATTTTTGCACCAGAAATTTTACGTGCTCTATGAAATGGGTGACGAACGTGTAGGGCAGTGGAACGCCCCTTGGCAACTTTGGGAGGTACACATGGCGGTGACAGATCCACACTACAAAATAACTATAATTAGTGTTATTCCTTACTAAACTTTACTATATGTGTATATAGACTACCGGCTATGAGATCGAGTTGCTCCATTATCCTGCCCACGCGCACTTTACCATCCTCCTTGACGAAAAGTTGGCGCATCAGTGGGTCGGATTTCAAATCAACAAAAGCAGTCGTGTGTGAATCCTTAATTGAACGCTCAGGCAGGTCCTCCTGCTTTGGGTGAAATTTTAGCAGGTCGTCCCGACTCTTTGGGATTGTGTGATAGCCAGATTCCACTCCTAAGTGGTCCTGAATTTTCTTAGCCACTGTGCTTGAAATATTTTTTAATTAACCGCTTTATACAGCGGATCTTCTCTCCTTACCGTCTGCCATGGAGCCGGAGCAGTGCCCAGGCCCCAGCTGCTTTCCATCGCATTCTACCAAAAAATGACGGAGCCTTCTAACTGCCCTCCATGCGCATCGGTACGAGTGCATCTTAAATTTACGTATCTGGATGCCAAATAAAGTTATGAACGGGTTCGCACATATTGTACATCAGAGATCTACCGAAGCTACCGAAATTCTCAAAACATCAGCTTAATAAATTTAATGATTTTTAAGTTTAGACGTCATTTTAATTTTCATGAAAGCTTATTTAAGACGGCTAGGGTCATTTTCTCGTCTCACTGTTAAAAACCGAATCCCTGTTAAATCTTTATCGACTCGACAAAATTATAGATGATACCAAAAATCCGAAAGCATTAAGAAGAAAAGACAACAGATGCCCTCAAAATTAGTGGTTCCGCTCCTGAACAGTGCATAGCATTGACAATTCAGTGATAGGCCAGTCTGGGCACACTTCGCACGATTGTTTCCATATGAACTGACTGTTTTTTTTTTTATACGGAGTGGAAAAATTGTTTAAGCTTTTTAAGGACAACTATATTTTATCTAAAAAATTGCGACTATAACAGCTTTAAAAGGACGCGAAAACACTTCCTTGGCGCCGCCTGAGCGTGGCCAGCGCCGCCCGGTCCTTCTCAAAGTCCTCCCCTCGAGTTGTGCGCGAAATCAATTACATCGTACCGCGCGTCGCGTTTACAACGTTGTCGTAACGCGAAAATCGATTTCGGATGCGGGCGCCGCATGCAGAAGCAACCATCAGAATGTCCCACTGCAATATGGTAACAGAAATAGACATGACATCGCTGTCGCACGGTCGCAGGCGGATTAGCCTACTTCTTCTGGCCGGAATAGTGCTGTGCACCATAATCCCGTCCTGCTCTGCCACGGACACGGACATTGCATTGGATGCCAAGGCCACGCTTAATCACCGCATCCAAAGTCTCGATCTGCTCGTCTTCGTGTTCCTGTTGGCCCTCACTGTCCTAACCATTTGGCTATTCAAGCACCATCGCGTCTCCTGGTTGCACGAGACCGGACTGGCTGTCATCTACGGTACGTCGGCCCGAACTTGGTCTCTCTCTATTCTCCTTTCTACATCTTTCAAGTTGAAGGCCCTAAATATGTCATCTGATGAACCTGCTCTGTCGCCGTCACGGACACCTCTTTGTTGTCCCACTTTCGGGATTACGCTTTGTGCACGCCAGTCGTGACACCTGCCGTACATTCATTGGGAAAGCTTAAAAAGTTAACACCCCCAGACCATAGCAGTAACAATGGCTAGACAGAAGAATCGGCACGCAATGCCACCAGAACGAACACTTTTTTCGACATTGGGACCTTGACGTTGTCGGGGTTTTCCGAAACCAATACATTTTCAGTGTCCGCTCATGATCGTGCCAATGGGCTGAGTACTTTGTTATTCTAACTTTCTCATCTACAGTACGTACTATGCATAATGCACATTAATCGTACGTCATAGCTTTGGAAGAGTCAACCAGATTTCTTCCAAGCTAATTGAAGCTAATGAAAAAATTAAATAAAACTGGTTTAGGCGACGGAATGGGGAAATATTTACAGAAGGGCATGCAGGCAGAGCAGGGCGTAAATTAAAAAATATTAATCGAAGCCGTTTTTTGTGGCAGCTCGATTTGTTCATTCCAGTAAGTTGTGCTTTTACGGGTTTCGTGCTCCCACAATGTATGCGGAAAATAAAACAATGATTCCGTGTGCGATGAGTCGGAATGATAAAGCATTCTTAAGCACTTGACGAGTGTTTTTATTCCCCAGCTGATAAGGTTCAACTAAACAGACTCTAATCAAGTCTTGACGCATATTAGTCACTCTCACATTTTGTGATAGGTCAGGCAATAGATTTTAAAATTATTATTTAATTTATTTTTAGTGCGTTTTCTTTAGTATTTTTTATCGACATTTTTTAATTAGTCTTTACAAATTTGGTCTCTTTCCTTTTTCTGATAAGAGACGTCATAAATAATTTAATTTAAGATGAAATCTAAGTTCAACATTAAGCTTATAGTAAAAAGGCTTTACAAATTAAGGTTTAATCTTTATTTTGTTGACTCCACACTCCAGGCCTCATTGTGGGTGCTATTATTCGCTATGCCGGCACCGCCAACACTCTCGTCCACATGCAGGTAGAGCCGCAGGGTACGCCGACATACAGTGATAAGCTGCCGCCCGATACGCTCTGGTTTAAGGTAAGCCAAGCCGCTCAAAACCAGGGTCCATAAATAATTGCTTTAAATTTTCAGTACCCAGTTAATCAGACGAACGGAACTAAGCTACAGGAGGACATAAAGACATATGCCTATGTCTTTCGTGGCCAGGTGCACGACGTCGATGAGAATGAAATCGATTTGAAAGCCACATTTGATCCCGAAGTTTTTTTTAACATTATTCTGCCGCCTATCATCTTCTACGCCGGATATAGTCTGAAGAAGGTTAGTTAAGTGCCCATTATTTGACTTTTTCGTATTATTCATTGGACTTTGTTTTGGCAGAAATACTTTTTCCGGAATTTGGGGGCCATCCTTACCTTTGCCATTGTGGGCACCACGCTGTCAGCATTCCTAATCGGCGGCTTCATGTACGGCTGTGTGAAGCTGATGCCAAAATACTTGAGCAGCAACTTATCATTCCTGGACACTCTATACTTTGGAGCATTGATATCACCCACAGATCCGCTCACCATTCTGGCCATATTCAATGACCTTCGGGTCGATGTTAATTTGTATGCGCTGGTCTTGGGCGAATCTGTGCTAAATGATGCAGTTGCCATTGTCCTCAGCGGGTGAGTTTGTTGTTAGTCTATTTACAAGAATGTAAGCTAATGCCAATCTGTACTCTTTCCTCCCTTTGCAGAGCCATTCAGAACTATGGCGAACATTATTCCGACACGGGGGAATTTGAAACCACGGCTTTTCTACGCTCGTTAAGCGACTTCTTCTCCATCTTCCTATTGTCACTGATGATAGGCGCCGCCATGGGCTGTTTGACAGCACTGATATCCTTTTCAAACAATTTATAGGTTTAACCCCAGATTTAACTCTTATTTCCACAATACGTTTGTTTCCTTCACTCTCCCATACATGACCAAGTTTACGCGAGTGCGTGACTTTCCGTTGCTGGAGTCAGCGCTCTTCGTGCTGATGAGCTATAGCACGTTTTTGCTGGCCGAGGCCACCGAACTCACCGGAGTGGTGGCCGTTCTCTTTTGTGGCATCTGCCAGGCTCATTACACCTACAACAACCTGTCGGAGGACTCAAGGCAACGCACCAAGCAGATTTTTGAACTACTTAATTTTCTCGCAGAGAACTTCATATTTTCTTATATCGGTGTGTCAATGTTTACCTTCCCCAAGCATCACTTTGACGCTGGTTTTATCATAACCGCATTCGTGAGTTTATTATTAGTTGTTCTTAACGAAAGGTTATGATTATAACAATAATTGTTTGCGTTTAGATCTGTGCCGCTTTGGGACGAGCTGTGAACGTCTACCCCTTATCCTGGCTGCTCAACATCAAGCGAAAGCCGAAAATCTCGCCAAACTTTCAGCATATGCTGTTCTTTGCTGGCAAGTCCTTTCTCATCCTATCGCTTCCCTCAGCATCCTCTGAATATGTTGAATTATTTGCAGGACTGCGTGGTGCCATGTCCTTTGCCCTGGCCATACGGAATACAGTGTCGGATGCACGTCAGGCAATGCTGACCGCCACATCGCTGATTGTTATCTTCACGGTGGTTATCCAGGGCGGTGCAGCAAATTTTCTGCTCAATTGGTTAAAAATACCGTAAGTAAAAAATACATGTCAGGCCACATGTCACAGAAATAGCTACTAACTTCCTGTTACTTTAAAAAAAATCGCTTTCAATTACAGAGTTGGAGTCGACGATGAGACTGAACAATTAAATAATTATCAAGTGCACAGTGTGAGTATAAGGGAATGGTGTATAAAATAATTTATTTCTTATCGGAGAAATGCAGCCACTTTTATCATTTTATTGCTACATACATATATAAGGTGTTCTCTTCAGCCTTCTTCAGTATGATCAAGATTTTTATTACATCTGTGCTCTCAGAAAGCCAAGCTGTCCTTAAAAGAGAACACTTATCGTGATTAGAACACTTTATATTATAGCATCATAACTACACTTAGCCATTCTTAGATAGCAAAAATGGAAAAAGTGGCAGTAGTAAATTGCAAATAAACAATGTTTGAAATGGCTCAATTTCCATTTTATTTTCTCTCTTTTATTCTTCGAAGAGAGTAGTATATAACTCATAAATTTTATATATTTATACAATTCTGTGCACCTCACAACATTTAAACCATCTGTTAAAAAAAGGTTTACAATTCAATGGACAATTCACATCCGCAGACGGTAGGTTGTGATATAATCTCATTATTCATCCATTGTGTACTGTATAATTTAACAATTTCCGTTTGCTTAATTCCCATAATTATGTTATTATCTTATTATTATTTATTTATCTTATTAAAATTTGTCTCATTCATTCTAAATTTGTACGTCCATTACCTGCATAATGTAGAGCTAAAATCACTTAAATGAAATCTGTGTTAGTCCGATGGTTATTTGCAGGATGTGGAGAACGCCGGCGGAGGCCGCGGGAAGATGCGCATGTCCGGGGGAACGGAGTCGAATTTGGACACTCCAGTGGATGGACCGAATGGCAGCTTGGGTGGTACTAGCGGAAGGCGCCGTAACAGTCATGAGAAGGCCATTCTGGCCAGGATCTGGGGAAGCTTCGATACTAAGTAAGAGACAAGCAACAAGTATAAATTTGTCTAAAAACTATTCGCAATATCTTAGGTACATGAAGCCCTTGCTTACGCACTCGCGTCCCACTCTCCTCGAGACGCTACCCGTTTGCTGTAATCCCATTGCCAGGCTGCTAACCACAACTCAGCAACTGACGCAGGTGAGTGTTGGAACATCCACTGAATCAAATGAATCAAATATCCTTTGTGCAGGATGGCAGTGAATTCAGACGCGTTGACTCCGACTCGGATATCTGCATAGACAACGACACTGGGAATAATGGGCTCAGTCAGCACGACGGTGGTTCTGGGCCCGGATCAGGAGCCAGCGTCGGGAGGCGTAACTCACTTAGTCGTGTAAGTATCAAGTATACCACCGGCGATGCTCACCACCTACTTGCTAGCTACCGAAATATTGAATAACAACCGAAAGAATGAAGAGCACCCCAAGCACCACCAAAGACTAATCCTAGGCGCAACTTTATGCAAAAAAAAGCGAAAAGAATCTACTCAATAGATAGTTATTGAATTCCGCCAACTACTTAAAAATTGCATATATATACAATGAGTGTTTTTTGGTTTATTTATAATTTAAATGTTGTGTGGTATAAGCGGATCAGGAATCCTGTTGATTATTGTTGATTATTTGATTAAGTTGTTAAGCGGCGGTAGGAGTATCTAGTCTACGATTCTACAACACTTGTGTAATATTATTTTGACTGTTAACTACTGATTACTAATTAATGCATGCTTACCAAATATATTTATACTTGTATAACCAAATTGTAATAACTGTATTCTCTCAGCAATGAAATATTAATTTATTATATTAATTTCTGCGGCATCTTTCTTTCTTTTTTATCTTTCCTTCGATAAATCAACAAACCAATCATCTAACTAATTCATCTGGACTCCTTTTTCAATTTCACTTTGGTTGCTCTGTAACAATAACAACAAACTCAACAATTCCAATTTAACAACTACTCATCTTGAACATTGCCAATTCAACAAATCATCTTAAACAACTTACTTACATCTATTGAAAACCGAAAGTCTATCCAATTGAACGATGCTAGTAATCACTTCGCAAATGAGCTTAGCCTGGTTACTAATAATTTCATGTAAACATTTACCTGGAACGTCGAGAGAATCAACTACAAGTTGATATTATTTATAATTTATTATGTGTTTGTGTTTTGTTTTTGTCTAATTTTTGTTGGTAAACCCAATATATTGTATTCAAAGCACAGATGGACAAGATAAACAACCGACTCCCAGAGTCAGAATAACCAATTAACAAAGGCTTCTTATAGCGCACAGAGCAGTTGAGAATGTTCGTTTTAATTTCTGTATTTGTTTCTCATACTCTAATTTCTTAGATTCTAACACGCGACTAACCATGTAAGTACAAATTACTTAATCGCAGCTTATTTCCTCAGTTCCTTATCGCCTCTATTGTACATAAGTCATGCATTCGCACATATTTTTCTTTAAGAAACCGGAAATTCTTTTGATTTTTTCTAAACGTCTTTTTATTTTCTTATAGGTTAGAGCGAGTGAGCAGCGAAATGTGTATATATAAGTTAAATTATGTTAATGTTTTCTTTGTTGTTATTTTTTTGAAAATTGGTCTCATTTGAAATGGAACATACGAAAATGTACAAATTAGATTATTACTATTCAGTTCCCCTTGTGATTTGTAACCCTAGCTTGTAAACTTAAATGAAATATCAAGTTTTCAGTTAATTTGAAATTGTGGATTGCAACGATTTAAGGCGCAGTAATCAGGATATTATAGCTGAAAAGGCTGACACACTCGAATACTATACTTGATAAACACGATAATATATACATATATATCAGCCTATTATTTTCATTTTACTGTGTCTGTGCATACACATGTGTAACTCATTTAAATATATTCACATACACAAATGGGTTAGTAAATATGAATATAAATACTTATAGATCATTACCTTTTCTCTTATTTATTTGGCATCGCAAAATATGCAAACATTCAAAAAATATATTTGCTGAAACCGCAAACAAACGTACTATATTCAGATGGAGATAATGGAGCATGTTCAGAGTCCGGTGTCAACGAGAATCAGACTTTTAGGATTTTACGGAAAAAAATTATAAGAGTAAGGGCAGCGCTTACGTATGTTTACATAGAAAATTCTTGTTCGATCTAACCACAATTGGTGTAAATATCCCCGATTCTTTTATTCAGTTAAATTTTTAACTAATATTTATTTATTCTGATAAGAAACAATTTACATTACTTATTACATACGTACGCTGTATTTAAATCAAAGCGAAGCTCTCCAAATATATTAACTGTTGTGCTGTTAATTTTAAGTCTGAAAACAGGAAATATAAAATTGAAAACCAAACATAATTTGTTTCAATTTAAAAATGTGCGCTTTTCCGATGCCAGTGTGACCATCCTCAGAGGGTTTTGACACATGCCCCACGGTCACCTTGTGAGAGCGCGCTTTTTCTGTGAAAACAATAATATTAAATTGCTACAGATTTTAATAAATTATCCACTAACTTTGAAAATGGAGATGGTGAAACGTGGATTTATCCGCGCTTGCAAGAACCACAGTTACCTCTGCTACGAGGTTATCGACGAGATCCTCACCCCGCTCTGTGCCAGCCACAAAGTGTCGAAGCCTGCCAGCAAGGAAGCGATAAAGGCATTTGTGAATGAAATAAACGACTCTATCCGGGACCTGGGACAGTCGCTGGTCTTTATTAAGTATCCGCTCATGGGTAAGGAATATCTGGTGTACGCCAAGACGGATGCCACGCCTGACAGCATTGCGAACACAGGTCTGACGGCAGAGGAGTGTCAGTATTTCTCCAAACTGCTGGACAAGATAGCTACTTCTGACGACTGTCGCATACCGTGGAACGTTGCCTACAACGAGCTCTTTCTGGAAGGTCTGGCGAAGCCCCCGAAGAAGAGCCGCATGCAGCAACTGCTGCAGAAGTGGAGACAGATGGGCTATTTCCTGGACAAGGACGAGTACATCTACCTGGGACCGCGCAGCCTGGTGGAGCTGAGCTTCTACCTCAGCTCCAGTTATTCGGAGTATATCAAGAACTGTACCCTGTGCAAGGGCTTGGTGCTTTGGGACATTAGATGCGGTTCCTGCCAGATCCAGTTCCACCGCGATTGCATCCACACATACTTACAGAAGCGCGATATTTGTCCGTCCTGCGGTAGCCTGTGGACAACGCCACTAAGGCGATCCACCAGCTCAGCCTCATCTTAGCTATGTTTTATATATGTAAATAATAATATGAAGTATCTTTAGCTATGCCTATTGATATATATATATTTTAATATATATAATATATATGTACATAAAAACAATTTTTTTTTCCTTATGTACAAGTTTTTTAAATATGTATATTTTAAAAAACCGGATTCCGTTTAGAGCACAAAAATATATTATAATATAAGGGTATTGCATAGTTTAGTTGAATAATACTTAAGGTCTGCTAGAGATGCTTCTAACTGTAATAACTCTCTATCCCTTTGAAGGGCTAGACAGATGAGTAAGATGGCGCTGTATCATTAGTATCGTCTTTAATGTTCTTCGAGATGAGTGTGTGCGATACCCCGAGTAAGAATTCAAAAATGGACAAGAAGTCCCTGACGCCTTTCAAGAAAGTGCGGCGCAAAAATTGGCAGCAGGAAACAGCGGCCTACAAAGTACAACCAAAAGGAGGTCCCCAAGAATACCCAATGTAAAGAGTATAATTTTTCAGAATGCAAAGAGTCAGGTGTTCTGCCACAGCAGCGGTGACAGGTTTATACCCAAGCGATTCCAGCAGGATGGCATTGACCACAATCTAAAGTTTATTGGCCAACGCGAAGAACGAGATATTCTCGAAACGGTGGGCAGACTTTTGTGGTATATTCGTGTTTATAATAATTTGAAACATCTTTAGGGCGTTCTGTGGACGGCCAGCTACTGGCGGCAGAGCAGTTTCATCTCAGCCATCAATAGCACTTTCGGTATCCAGGAGCGCCGCCTATTGCAGTTCAGCAGTTTGCAGGGCACAGCGCCAGAAGCCGTGTGCAGTGGATCTGCAGACTTCGACTGGCCATGCAATCCGAGACCAAGGCCGATTGCCATTCAGAATGCCACCCACGAAATGCCAGGCATTGTCAGTCCTGTTGACTACAATATGATGGATTGGTCGCCCAAAGATATGGTGGCCGTCTCAACGGGTCAGGACATCATGCTGTGGCACAACCTTGACGAGACCACCATGATATTTAGTGTAGACTCACCGACTGCGCTTAGGTATTCGCCAAATGGCAAGTACCTGTCCATTGGCTGCTTCGATGGAAACTATCCAGGTATGCCACATGCAAAATCCTTTGCCCACATAATCCTTTGCGTTAACCGCAGTCCTGGACCTTTGGGAGGTCAAGACAAGCATGGAATTCGAGGTCTCGTATCGCAAGTTCTTCCTTAAGTCCATCGGCTGCATCACCTGCATCGAATGGTCACCCGACGGCGAACAGATTCTCTGTGGCACCATGAGCGGGGGAATCATGGTGCTTGCCCTGCCCAAGCTTAGATCACAGCTGATTCGCGAGCATCGCCGGAAGGTCACCAGCATTAAGTTCAGCCCAACCCAGAAGTATTTTGCATCCAGCGACACAAGCGGCACCATTTACATATTCGATGGGGCTCTGAAGAAGCGCATACTGAGGCTGCGTGGCAGATCTGTTGTCTTTGACTGGCATCCCTGGACAGGCGAGGATATGGTCGTGGGTGAGTTAGAGGCCCTTTGTCTTCATTCTTTTTTTTGTTTTTGTATTTTGTTGTTTGATGTTGTTTTATTAACCATTTGGACTTTTGTATGATTTATTAATTTTATGAAATCTACACAAATTGTGCTATCGTTAAAAACTGTATTCTCTCTCAGCGGAACGTCGTCCTGCCTCCATATTTATTTTAAACATCCCACGCCGCCAGTTTGTTGCCTCATACAAGCGTCGGGATGACCGAATCACCATAAAAACGGTTACCTTTAGCAAGATTACGGGCGAGTTGCTGGTCAACGTCCTTCGTCGCGGTAATTATTTTGGCCAAGCCAACTACCAGAACTAGGACTGGGTTTCTTCTTTTTTTCAGTATCACCAGATGACATGGACTGTGTGACGTGTGAGATCTTGGTATTGGCGTCATTAAATCGATTGGTAGACCTGATGTGCAACTCTGAACGCGGCACAATATTTCTTATGTGGAATCCGGATGGGACGAACATCGCCACGGTCGGCCTGGACGACACCTTCTCGGTGTGGAGCTTCATTCCGACACACAAGCGAAAGGCCATTCTTCGGCAGAAGGAGCAACAGGGAGCCAAGGAAAAAAACAGCTCCCTGAGCCTATTCAAGGGGATGCGGTGATCCAGCTGGCTTGTTCCACCAGTATTTTTAATGCGTTTTCGTTGTTAAAGTTATCATTCATATGTTTGTTTATTTCCAACCAATATGTATGTATGTTTCACTGATTATTCAAATTCAAGTATATTGCTTCCATAAAAATTCAAATTGCATATATAACTCTACCACTCTATAAATTGAACATAAGAAAATGAGCTAGGTTCTCTCCTCCCAAACTAAAAAAAGTAAAATTCCATTCTCCACCGTAGTGGTTACAGCATTGAAATTTTGAGCTAATCCCTATACCTAGACTCAACAAGTAAAAAGAGAGTTTTTATAAAATCACTGGCATTAGTAATCGCTCCGATTTGGACTTGATCTTGCGACTGGTGACGCATGCGCCTCCTGCTGGAACAGGTACTCCGCACATGCTTCCGCCTCCAGTCGGCGTTTCTCGTTGAAATGGGGCTTTATAAGTAGGCGATGGGTGGTGTAGATGAGAACGGTGGATCCAATGCCGATGGCCATTAGACCGACAGTCGTTGTGGAGAACTTCTTAAGGCCGTTAATGAAACTCATCTGAAATGGAGAAGAAAAAAAGTTCATGAGTGTGAGTTTGTTTGTGAAGCAGGCCCGAATGAGCATTGGACTGAATTCGAACTTTTTAGGATTTGTTGTTGATTCGCCGGCGCTTTCCGGTTTCTTCTCGTTTTTGTACTTCAAGATCAGAGGCTGCCAAATGTAAATCCCTCCCAGCACACCAATAGCGGTGACCACCATCAACTGCGGAACTGTTACACCCTTCGGTCGACGAATTTGCATGGCACGATCTTTGGCTTCGTTTATTTAATTCCTATTAGTACTATTTGCTGCCTTTGCTATAAACTTGGACACATTAATTTAAACTACAGAATTCATGAATTAAGTTTCCTTTGCCGGCGCAGCTGTTACATCAACACCGCCCAGTGTGACCGTGGCTGAATGACAAACATAATCTTTGGCCGGCAGCGTTGCCAGACTGCAGAACTGGCGAAAGCTGATTTAAAATTCAAAATTTAAGATGCCTGGGTTTTTCTTGATATCTTCTCTTGTGTGTTTTAACCCGTTCGATACGGGGAAGAAAATAAATCGTCCGCCTCTACGGATAGAAACTAATTTGTTATAAAAAAAAAAATAGGTGTATGGATGACTGGGAAAGAAACTGAGACGTCACTCCGGAATGCCGGCATATGCGAAATCCCAGCTTCGGGGGACAGGAAATAATATCGTATTGTGGATTTGGGGGAAATATGAAAATGCACATAAGCAAATATATATACATATTTTAACAATAGATATCCCAATTTATGGTAAGAACCCTCATTAAGACTCTATTTGCCAAATTATTTTCGCTATGATCTCAGTGTAAAGCCAACAAATTTAACTCTTCACTGCTCCACACATTGGGCCAGATGATCATGACGTATGCGCCTTTGATTGGGAGTCCAACACTATCAAGTAAAAAAGCCACAGTCGAGTATGCTCAGCGACAAGATACCCAGTACCCAGAGTATTTAACTCTTCACTGCTCCACACATTGGGCCAGATGATCATGACGTATGCGCCTTTGATTGGGAGTCCCAACACTATCAAGTAAAAAAGCCACAGTCGAGTATGCTCAGCGACAAGATACCCAGTACCCAGAGTACTAGCTGTTAGTCGCTGTAATCCGCTATACACAGGGACCGACGGACAAGGTAAAATTACATTTCCTACACATGCAGAATTAAAATAAAAACGCATTCATTTGGTTCGAGATGGGTTCTCCTGTCTGTTGGGTTGGCGCACAGCTACTCCCCGTAATCAATCTACTTGGTATCAAAGCACATACGCGCAGCTCCAGCAGCGGCGCAGCAGCAGCGGGAAGAGCAGCTTTAAAGCTGGTTTTAAAATGGCCTGTTCGCTCAGCCTCCCGAGTCACTCTCAGTTGGAACAGCGCGTCGAACGGTTAATCGCTAGCTTGGCGCTCTCCCTCGTCCCCCGCACGTCGCTTCCCTTACCTAGTTAACAGTTGTTTTTCCCGCTGTCTCTCCTAGAGAAGCGGAAAAAAAAACGCAAAAAAGCAAAAGCAATCGCCGATCGGAGATCGAAGAAGATCGAGCGAGCAACACCGAAGTAGCCACAATGGCATTGACAATGATAAGCAGGAATCCGGACGTGCTGCTGCTGCTGGCGCTGATTTTAGGTGCCACCTATGGCAACTCCATACCGACGACCATGACGATAACGACACCACAAGGCGTGTTTGAAACGCGGACAGACAAAGTGCCCAGTGGGGTAGCTGTAACGGGAACGGCGTTATCCGGCGCAGGAGGAATCTACGATGATGTGGACACCTTTGTGCCGTTTAGAAGCGACTCGCACGACCCCTTCTCGTGGCATTTGCTCAAGACGGTGCTGCAAAACGAGACATCGGCCAAGAATGTGATCATTTCACCCTTTTCGGTGAAACTGGTGCTGGCCCTGCTAGCAGAGGCCGCCGGAGCCGGAACGCAGACGCAGCAAGAGCTGGCCAACACGCAAACGGACATCCGGTCTCAGAATAATGTGCGGGAATTCTACCGGAAGACCCTCAACTCGTTCAAGAAGGAGAACCAGCTTCATGACACGCTCAGTGTGCGGACCAAGCTTTTTACGGACAGTTTCATTGAGACGCAACAGAAGTTCACCGCTACGCTGAAGCATTTCTACGACAGCGAGGTGGAGGCGCTGGACTTTGCCAACGCGGACGCGTCGGCGGATGCCATAAATGCCTGGGCCAACAACATTACGCAGGGACGACTCCAGCAGCTGGTGACGCCGGACAATGTGCGCAGCAGCGTAATGCTACTCACGAATCTCATCTATTTCAACGGGCTGTGGAGACGGCAGTTCTCCAGCACCTTCCAGGGAGCCTTCTTCCGCGGCAAAGACCCACAGTCCCAGTCACCGGCCGAATATATGGAGCAGACGGAATACTTCTACTACACCAACTCGGAGAAGCTAAAGGCGCAGATACTACGGCTGCCGTACAAGGGCAAGAATTCCATGTTTGTGCTGCTGCCGTACGCCATTGATGGCATCGACGAGCTGGTCCACAATCTGGAGAATGACGAGTTAAAGGGTGCCCAGTGGGCCATGGAGGAAGTGAAGGTAAAGGTGACGCTGCCCAAGTTCCACTTTGACTACCAGCAGAATCTCAAGGAAACGCTCCGCGGCTTGGGAGTGCGCGAGATCTTCGAGGACACTGCGTCGCTGCCAGGATTAACCCGAGGCGCGGACGTCGCTGGCAAAGTTAAGGTGTCAAACATCCTTCAGAAGGCCGGCATTAATGTGAACGAGAAGGGAACGGAGGCATATGCCGCCACCGTTGTGGAAATTGAGAACAAATTCGGCGGCAGCACCACAATCGAGGAGTTCAACGTGAACCGGCCGTTCGTGTTCTTCATCGAGGAGGAGTCCACTGGGAACATTCTCTTTGCCGGAAAAGTCCATAATCCCGCCTCCCAAACCTACTAGGCGACCCATTATTTTTAATTATGCAATAAAAATACGAAACGAAACCACAACAGTTTGGCTTATTGAGAGTGGATCTTGGCTGAATATGATCAGAAATTAGAAAAAAGAATTATGCCCAACGGATGTCATGGATTCTTTGCTATTCCCATGTACTTTGTTTTTGCAGTGGGAAACGAAATCAAGCGCTTGCTTCTGAATAGCTGTGTCAAAATACATATGTATGTAAGCTCTGCTCTTGACATGATTTTCATAATCGTGCGTGCCGGCGACTTGACTTCCCCTTACCGATTGCATATACCCATTTGGAATACGTCTCCGTTCCGTTGATAAAGCTTAGCTATGTTGTTAGAGATATATACATATATTTTTTGTATATTATGCCCCGCCTCGTAGCTGCTTTAAACAATTGAAAGCAAAAGCCCGCAAATCAAGCAAGAGATGCAAATACCTTTTAGATCTGGGAATTCCCGCATACGTAACACTCTCCGATTATAAGGGGGGGATCAATGGGTAAAACGCTTGCGCACATAACTACTCAACGGCAAATAAAATCCGTGACTCACTGAAGGGAGACTGCGTTCTTAACTTGTAAAAAAATTTAAAATCCATATAATACTCTAAATACACTTAACTCAAATTGATATTCAAATACTTTTGATACTTCAAATTTTAAATTTTGAAAATTATGAATATAATTTATAATATCCTAAAGAAATTATGCGAAAATGTTATTAAATTCATTAGTCTATTCCTCTAAATTTATTTAAACTAACATAAATATACTAGTAAGTCAAATATTTGATGACGTGACCCAATTAATTCCATAGTATCTATAGGATGGAATATACCAGCCCTGCACATTATATGTATTATTATTAGAGTTATTATATTCCATTAAAATTGGTATATACCTCTAATTTTGTGAGAGACACGAAACAAAAATAATTTAGGTTTTTATTTTAAAGCAACAATTCCAGGAAAATCCTTGACAAGAGTTATTTAACTGATAATCTTGAATCAACATCTTGGCGATTCGAGGTGAGTAAACAATAACTGCAATGTTTGCAGCAATCAAAAAACCAGTTTACATATATAATACGTGAAAGTGCTCATAAAGTGCATACATATTTGCAGTGCTTTCGAGAAATGCGAAGATGGCTCACCAGGCTCAGACCGAGTACAGATAAGATTAAAAAAAGTGGGCCTCAAGTCTGTGTTTCTAAGTTCTAAAGATATACTCTGCAATCGATACGATACCCTCTGCAAGCGTCAATAAGTCAACATTGCACATTCGTTTTCGGAAAAAAACAGAAACCTGTCAAGATAATATTTAAAAAGACTCACCTCCGCCATTGGGCAGCATTGCAATCGTCGATTGGGTCTGCATTTGCGACTTGTTAAAGTTATTGTTTCCGCCTCCATTGTTGTTGTTCTGGTGACGACTAATCGGTTGCTGTTGCTGATACTGCTTGTACTGGGATTGGAAGTGAGGCTGATCAGCAGAGGTTTGGAAATGTTGGTTTTCTGCGAATCGCAAGCTTGTATCAGAAGCTGCGCCACGTCGATGGACCTGCTGTTGTCCCGGTGCCGCGAGATGAGCAGCAGCTTGGTTGCTGCCAGTGCCAGAAATCAGGGCCTGCAAGAGGGCATTGGATGCCACAGCATCCTGTCGAGCAGCATGTCGTTGCTGTTGCTGGTGTCCACCACGAGATAGTTGTTGATTCTGCTTGGCACCACCGCCATTAATTAACTTTGAAGTCTGCTCCTCCATCTTGCGCTTCATCACTGCATTTCGCATTATGACATTGGCATGGGCCTGTAGATCCTCTTGCGACAATTGCTGGGGGGGCTGCTGCTGTTGCTGTTGCCTCGCAGCCAACGTTTGTTGTACAATAGCCAGGTTGTGCAGATTCTGCAACTGGCTAGCAATGACGGTGCTCGAGAGCATATCCAGCTGCTGTTGATGCTGCTGCTGTTGTTGTTGGGTGTTGGTGAACTGCAGCACCGCTGTGATGGCCTCTCGGTCCATGCTTGGTAGGCGTGGATTGGCCAGTTGTACCAGTAGTCCGTGCTTTGAGATCTCACCTACAAGGAAATTGAAATGGTAAATGAATATACTTTTTATTTAATCCAATTGCAACAAGTTAAAAACCTATATATCGACTTAGTCACGTTTTTCCAAATTGTCAAAACTAACCTTTGGTTAGACGCAAAAGGAGTAGTTGGGTGTCAGCCCTGCCAAGGATCGCCTTTAGCTGGAGGCCCGCCAAAAATGCGGTCTGCTGTTGCTGTTGCTGTATTAGAACATGCTGCTTCTGCTGCTGCTGTTGGTACTGTTGCTGCTGGATGATAAAGTTGGATATGGCATCATTGCCAACAACAGGCTGCGACTGTACGGCCTGCTGCGGCTTAGTGGCGCTGAGGGAACCAATCAGCTTTTGAAAGTTATCATTATTATGCTTGTGGACAGGCTCCACGCCAGAGGTTAGCGAGTTTCGTCGCCATTTGGCCTCCAGCTGCTCCACCGATTGCATCTCATGGCTCATTTGTCCCAACGACTTGGGCTGCTGATCTAGATTGTTGTTGTTTACATGTGCTTGGTTGTTCATCGCTTGCTTAAAGAACTCGTTAAGTGATGATGACGATGAGTTCCTCTCTCGGGAAAAGAACGACATAAATTTGGAATTATTTGGATTGGTTTGCTGCTGTTGCTGATTTACATTGACATTATCAAAAGTCTGCTGATTTTGATTGAATTTATCAAACTGAGATGAGCGTAAGCCGCCGGAACGTTTCTCCTCTTTCTGATGATGATAACGATCGCCAGTAGCTGAAACTTTGTTCATGTTCTCCACAGTCTGGTTATTGTTGCTGTCGTGCTTGACCATGAATTTATGACGCGCCATGGGCTCTGATGGAGCCCACTTGTACTTGTTGTTATCTACCTTATGCTTTTGCGCCTTCTCTCGCTCCGCTTCTCTATCACCCCCCTCCTTGAGCATCCTCTCTTCGTCCTCATCAAAGCCGCAAAGCTCGATGGTATCCAACCTAGAGGTCGGACCGCAGCTAAACCACTCCGGCTCTTCGCTCTGGTTCCTGTACCGCCGATGATGCTTCTCCTCCATATCCCGGGACTTTGGCTTTGACACAACCAGAAAGCCGGACATAACGCGCTTTACATAGTTCTCATTGGCACGGCTCAAGTCTTCGCTGGACTCATTGGATTTTAGCGTCTCATTTTCCCCGCGATTATTGCTAGACATGCCCATTATGGGAGTGTTCGGTCTCCCCATCTGGCTGCTACTTATATCACCATTATCGAAGAATTGAAGGACCGTCATGTTGCTCTGGCCGCTCTGGTGCTTGACATTCTTCGACTCATCAATTAGCGGTTTACAGTTGTATGAAGTGACAGAATGATGATAATCGCCCCATTTGGAATGGTTAATTCGTCCACTTCCGATACGTCTTTGGTTGACAATAGCTGGATCCTATAATTAAAAAATTAATCAAATTATTAAACAGTAATTGCCTTTTACAGTATTTTTCTTTGTACATTTCGTTTGACACTAATAAAAGGATGCGTCTCGGAGTTAAAACTATTCAAGTGAAACCTTGCTTGTAATTTTTTAAGCACCGTTTCAAGAAAATTCAGAAGCGCTCAGAATTGAGTGTGTCTAAACACAGAAAGAAATAATGTAAAAAAATAAGTATATGATACTTTGGATATTTTAGTATGCATTCCAGATTTAATCTAAGCATTAGAATGCCTTACTATAAATATACCTATTTGAATGCAACATAAATCACATCACATTGTCTGTGGAACATAAAAATATATACATATGTATGTATATGTCAGAGTCAAATTGGCCATTTTCTTAAAACCATTGCTTATTTGAACTCAGAGTGCACTCGAAAATAGCTTATTCCAATTTTTCGAATGTATTTAATATTCAAAAATCAGAATGGACTAGGAAATTTTTCCACACTTAATGCTCATAAAAAAGCATCAGAAAACGAAATAATATCTCGATGAGCTTTTATCGACTTCCACACACCACTAAGGGCTCGAAATTGTTAGCGCACATCCATACATGCATACATACGAAGCTAAACAGCCATATCAGCCAGCTGAGTGAGTGGGAGAGATAAAGGCTATAAAAGGCAGCAGCTCCACTAATAGCTAAGTCCGTGCCTAAACTAAACACAGTCCCACAGAGAGCGCGCGAGAGGCGGCAGAGAAAGCAGAGTGGGGCTGAGAGCGCCACCGCAATGCAGGCAGGGGGAGAAAAGTACGCTTGGCAAAGCAAAAAAACTAAAAACAACAATTTGGAACGCTGTACAACAGGCGGGGGCAACAGCAACAGTAATGAGCTGTGGAAGCAGCAATCGTAGCAGTAATCGCAACGCGGCAGGTTGACATTGCGCTGTCCCGTGAAACAGCACCGTCCCAAATGCGGAGCAGCGACCATAGCCTGTAAACAGCAGTCATAATTCGATCGCAGCGATACGAGCGCCAGACTTTCGACACGATGCAGTTTGTGGCCAGCGGTATGTGTATATTGATTCCAACTAGAATCAATCATTTGATAATCATTCCGTAGAACATCCGCACCGTCGCCTGAATCCCCTGACCGGACAATGGGTCCTAGTCTGCCCACATCGTACCCAACGACCGTGGTCGGGTCAACAGGAGAAGGCGCAAAAGAACGAGCTCCCCGAATTCGATCCTAGCAATCCCCTGTGTCCTGGTGTAACCAGACCTAACGGAATAGTAAGCGGCCAGTGATCAGGTATTGGCTCTTTTTATAATTTTCTACAACGTATTTCGCCAGAAAACTCCTGCCTACGAGAGCACCTATGTGTTTGAAAACGACTTTCCGGCTCTTGTGGAGGGTGTGCCGGTGCCCCCCAACAGCGATGATCCCCTTTTCCAGACAGCCGGTGCCCGGGGCAACTGTCGTGTGATGTGCTTTCACCCCAAATCGAATCTTACATTGCCTACTATGAGTGCAGCGGAAATTAACATTGTTATCGGCGAGTAAGTGGACGAAGATTTATGGTTAAGCGCAGGCAGAGATAGCACCAGCAATAAACTCGGTTTTTATCTAGGTGGATTAACCAGTTCAATGAGCTAAGTGCCAAATACGCCTGGGTGCAGATATTCGAGAACAAGGGCGCTGCCATGGGTTGTTCTAATCCCCATCCGCACTGTCAGATCTGGTCTTGCTCGTTTCTGCCAACGGAACCTCAGCTGAAACAAGATCGCCTGCGTGCCTATTACGCCACCAATGACCGACCGTTGCTGGCGGACTATGTGGAGCGAGAGCTGCAGCGGCAGGAACGGATCGTGATCGAGAATCCCGACTGGCTGGTGGTGGTACCCTTCTGGGCCACCTGGCCCTTCGAAACCATGCTCATCTCCCGAAACAACAATAAGCGAATCAACGATTTGACGCTGGAACAGCGCCATAATCTGGCGGTGACCATCAAGGAACTGACTACAAAATACGACAATCTTTTCCAATGCTCCTTTCCCTACTCAATGGGCTGGCACGGTGCACCAACAGGACCCGAGCACGCCCACGCATCAAGCGCCCACTGGACCCTGCATGCCATCTATTACCCTCCGCTCCTGCGATCGGCCACCGTGCGCAAGTTCATGGTTGGGTTTGAGCTACTGGCCATGGCGCAGAGGGATCTGACTCCAGAGCAGGCAGCTCAACGCTTGAGGGAGGTAGATGGCAAGTGTCATTACCTTCAAGAAAAGTGATTGCCTTCTCGATAAGAATTCTTTTTTTATATCACCTGTCTTCAAATTATATTTGTAAACCTCGTCGAGCTTTTCAGCTGAATTAAATAAATAGCTTTACATACATACATATGGTTTATAACATTAAGGTTGGTTTTTGTCAGACATTCTGAAAATACTATACTATTTTCTGCATACATACATATTCACTGTATAGTGGCGTCTAGGGAATGATTACTAACGACCCTTGTAGGTCAGTCAATGTAATCATTGATTTATCAGATAAGCCTAACATGATGATGGGCTTAAAGGGTTACCTAATCCACAGTTGCAGTCACGACCGATGCAGACTTACTCCTATTCATAACATTTTATAATTTTTGAGAACTACAATTTTATTATATAAACTATTCCGACTATATAACTGAATTTTGTTAGAGAGCTCACGCTCTCTTTTCACTGATTAACAATATAACAAAGGCTGGATTAGGAAGAATTTAGGTCAGTTTTAGATCGCTTTTCAAATATAACATAATATTATAAAAAAAACTATAAAATCATACGCGCCAAACAGTAAATTGCAATACCTCTTTATGACCTAAATTTATTAATATATAGACTGAATTTACAGTCAACAAATGCATAAATATTTACGAAATCTTTATAAACTTACCTGAAATTCCGTTTGTGGCTGAGGTGGCTGACTCTGGATGATAGACTCGTCACTGATCATCTGAGCCTTGGATTTATTCTTGTAAAATGCAGGCATGCATTCGTTGTTATTGTTGTTCATGGCCAATCCGTTGGTGCTGGAGCGAGCCCTGAAGCGGGTGCCATCCGAAGTACGCCACAGATTCATGCGCCGCAAGCGGGCCTCCAATTCGATATCATCGCAGGTGGCGATCCGGGGCATTACAAAGCTCTCCTTCGAGCGGTGCATCAAGGCATTGAACATCCCGTTGCGAATGTCCAGCAAGTGAGAACGTGCATAATGCTTATTGGCGTTGTTGTTTACTATAGGGGCCGAAAGAGGACGAGCAACTTTGGGAGCCCTTAAGGCCGGAAGCTTGTGAATGGCAGCGCTGGGAGCTCGCTTCTGCGGTAGCTGGTGCGTATGCTGATCCTGGAGTAAAACTGCTGAATGGGCCTCCTTGCCTGCCATTAGCTGCTTCTTTGGCGAATCGTGCTCCAAATCACAGCTTACTGCCGTGCATGACAACATACTGGAGGGCTGCGTATATGGCGTAGATGCCCGAGCCGAGAGCACCTGCAGAGTTAGGCCCTCGTCTTCGTGGGGCTTTGAGGCAGTCGGCATCGTCACGCCATGCATCGGTATGGCTTCTTGTGAAATGGATGTCAGGGATCGATTCAGATTGGCCAGCCGATAGACGATCTTCAGACGCCTCTCCAATTGAACAATCACAGCCGGCTTCTTCGTCTTGGGGTGTAAAATCAGTGCCATGGACATGGAGGGCATCATTAAAGGACCATCTCCTATTGCTTCCAGACTAGAATATCTAGGCAGCATTTCCATGACCTCCACATTGGCGGCGTTTTCCGAGAAATAAGGGGATGGCTATAAAAAAACAATATTAACATTTAAAATATGGCATAACGTAAATGGGTCTGCGTTTGATTTCACCAAATACTTAAATATTTATGGTCTCATATAACGTTTAAGCACAGACCTACTTAATCCTTAAAGCTATTATCGATTATCTTAATATCAAACGTTATTTTCAAATATTATTTTTAAAGCAAAAACACAGGTACTTCCCAGAACCTTGAACCTACCTCACGGCTGCTGATTTTCGGAAACCGCCTGTTGGCCTCCAGCTTGGTAATGGCCTTCTCCAGGGCATCCTTTAGCTTGAAAGCGGGCAGCTTCAAATAGCCTAGCCCTGTAGACAGGAAAGCATTGGTAGGCAACGGTGGTGGTGGTGGTGGTGCGCAGGGATCCTCCCACTTCTCCGAATTTGCCTCGTCGTCGTCATGTTCTAACGGAACCACCGGCAGGGCGGCTGCTTTGACAGGTGGCGGAGCCTGCACAGGAGTCGGTGGCGGTGGCGGCGGCGGATACTCGAACTTGCCCTTTACCGCGGGTGTCAGAACCTCTTCCACCTGCTCCTCCTTGGGCAGGGCTAGGAGATGGCGTGGGGGCTGCTCGGGTCCCAGTCCCGCGTTTGTGCCAATTTTCAGGGCGCCAGCGCCATTTTCTTGCTTAGCTTCAGCCATTTGCATTGCTCCCTGTACTGCGTAGATTCTCATTTAAGTCGTTTCACTTTGTTTAACAAATGTGAAAACTTACCAGCGTTATTCTTTATATTTTTTAAAAATTAAAACGAACACTTATTTTATCAGATCGGAAAACTAATGTATTGTAAAAGTACGAAATCACGTTTAACACAAGTCCGTTCTAAGATCCGTTATTCGGCTCTGGTACCAAAGGTACGCAAGAGCACTGGAAAATACTAAATAAAAGAAGAATCGGGAATGAGAGAAAAGCAAAAGATAGGCAAAGATCGTTAATTAGGTACACCACAGAGTGGAAAGAAACTGAAACAAATAGCCAAAAATTTGGCTGATTTTCTTGAAATGAGACTTACTGTCAGCTAATTGCCAATTGACAGCGAATAAGCATTTATTTATCATTATAATATTCTCGGATCTTAATTCAAAAATAGCAAAAAATATATATATAAAGCGAATGAAAGGAGGCAGAGAGATCACATAAAGATATGATTAGTGCCTGTCTAGAGAAAAAACGTGACCCCAATCATATATATAACATTTTAATTGGAATGCAGCTTTGAACAATATCCGTTGTATGGTAATAATTTATAATTAAAAGGTAATCAATAATCGACTTATTTGGTATTTTTCACGGTCATACTGATTTTTGCCACGCCTCCCGTCAAACACTCACAGGGAACATTTTATGTTTTTGATCGCGCCCACGCTAAAAGAAAATACCGCATTCAACATAGCGCGTTATATTTCCAATTGCTATCGATTTATATAAATCATCGTAGTACTATCGATAGTGCGATAATATCGATTATGTTTTTAACACCAATCTTATATCGATTTTAAAATCGTTTTGCAACTCTACTACACAAGCCAGCCGAAAAATTGAAGAAAAATTGGGAAATATTTTTCGGACAACGATTTTATAGTTGGTACTTTGTCCAAGTACCGAAAACTATATTCTTGCCCATCAGATGGCATGTTGAAGTGGGTTGACAGATTTGGTCGGCGAAGTAAACAAAACGAAACATAACCTAAATGATTTTTTCCACAGACGAGGGAATTCAAACGCAGCAAAGGTAAAAATAAATAGCAAAAATGACCCAATATCTTCCGCCCAATCTGCTGGCGCTATTTGCGGCCCGGGACCCTATCCCATTCATGCCGCCGGTGGATAAGCTACCGCATGAGAAGAAATCGCGTGGCTACCTGGGAGTGGCCAAGTTCATGGCCGACTTCGAGGACCCTAAGGACACGCCGCTACCCAAAACTGTGGAGACACGCCAGGAGAGGCTCGAGCGACGGCGGCGCGAGAAGGCCGAGCAAGTGGCGTACAAGTTGGAGCGCGAGATTGCGCTGTGGGACCCGACGGAAATCAAGAACGCGACTGAGGACCCGTTCCGCACGCTGTTCATCGCACGCATCAACTACGATACCTCGGAGTCCAAATTGCGGCGCGAGTTCGAGTTCTACGGCCCCATTAAAAAGATTGTCCTGATCCATGACCAGGAGTCAGGTAAACCCAAGGGCTACGCCTTCATCGAGTACGAGCACGAGCGGGATATGCACGCCGCCTACAAACACGCCGACGGTAAGAAGATCGACAGCAAGCGCGTCTTGGTGGACGTGGAACGAGCTCGCACTGTAAAGGGATGGCTTCCGCGACGCCTAGGCGGTGGTCTTGGCGGCACGCGACGCGGCGGCAACGACGTCAACATTAAGCACTCTGGACGCGAGGACAATGAGAGGGAACGCGAACGCTACAGACTGGAAAGAGAGCGGGAGGACCGCGAAGGTCCTGGACGCGGCGGCAATAATGGTATGGAAGCCGCCAGGGGCGGCCGTGGTTTTGGTGCAGACCGTCGTCGATCTCGATCCAGGGACCGGCGCGACAGGGAGCGCGATCGCGGACGTGGTGCTGTGGGCGCTAGTGGGCGCTCGCGCAGCCGATCCCGCGAGCGCAGAAAACGACGAGCCGGCAGCCGCGACCGATACGATGAGTTTGACCGAAGAGATAGGCGCGACCGTGAACGGGAGCGTGATCGCGATCGTGATCGTGAGCGTGATCAGAAAAAGAAGAAGCGTTCCAAGTCACGCGAACGTGAATCCTCCAGGGAGCGTCGCGAACGGAAGCGTGAGCGAAGAGACCGTGAACGAGGTACTGGAGCTGGCAGCGGTGGTGATGTCAAGGAGCGCAAGCCCGACTTCCGGGAAATGGATATCATCAAAATCAAGGAAGAGCCCATTGACGACGGGTATCCTACATTCGACTACCAGAACACGGCCATTAAGCGTGAGGTCGACGACGACGAGGACGAGGAAAAGTACCGTCCGCCGCCGCCTGCGCACCACAACATGTTTAGTGTGCCGCCGCCACCCATTCTGGGGCGTGGCAATGCCAACGCCAATTCCGACAATGGCCAGCAGCAGAGCTCTAGCAACGACCCGAGCTGGTGGCGCCAGTAAGGTCGTGGTTAATAATTGTAAAAAACCGACTTTGGGTTGCACGCGCCTATTTATTCATTTGACTTGAGAATCCCGATGCGGAGTCACAATTTAGAAGGGAAGTTCCGCATCCACACCCTTAACCAATTCACGGTTACCATTTTACACACAGCAAATTTGAAAGGTACAGCAAAAAACCAGCCCGCAGAACGCAGAACTCACTTATGAGTGCGTGTAGCTTAACATTTAAATTTATAAGTAATTCTTAACAAAAAGAAAATGAATATGAAAGAAAAGTAAGTAAAATAAAGCTAGCCCTACACGTGTTTGTTTCCCCACCTTTGGTAAGGGGGTTAAAGGGAAGACTGAGGATCCAGGTACAGGATGCCAGGATAGATGGTGTATAATCCCATGGTGGTTCCTGGGACTTTCTTACTTTCATATTAACTTAAGCTCAACAACAAAATGCAACTTGATCACAAACTCTTGCACTAACTCGTGCCTTTTATTTTCTTTGTCTTTTTGCAGTTTTCAATCAGTTTTCAGAAAATCTGACTAATGTGAGAAACCATAAGTATTAAATGCATTACAGATATCCAAATCCAATCCAAAAGCACGGAAATTAGTTCCGCAAGAATTCGTTGCAAAAAGTCAAAGTCCAAAGCCCGCATCAGGTAATTTGGTCAACGTACAAACCTCACTAATCTATGCGTCGTCTACCGTTCTAGGACAGAATCTCTAGAATCGGGACAGCCACAGAATCTGAATCTGAAACAGAAACTGACACTTCACTCCTTCTCCTCCGCTCTGAGTTGCCCGTTGTGGGGCTATGTAAGTTAAACGGGGCTTAAGTTTTGAAACCCTTCCGAACCGACTGTAAGTTGTCTCCGGTAAGATTTTACGCCTCTGGGCGAGTTTATAAGAGAGTAGCATTCCTTTGTTTGGTACACATTGAGAACTGCTCCGATTGTCGTCTGTGGCAATCTTCTAATGCATTCTTCATTATGTCTGTAACCAATTTACAATCTCGATCTTTACATGTACGTTGTTGCGCTGATGAACTCGCGGCGGAGACTTGGTAACGGTAAACTGGCTAATCAGACAGGTCAAGTCCTCCCTGGGGTTCCAGATTCATTCAACGAAGTAGGTTCGGACAATAAAAACAAATGTATTATTTTGATATTGCTCGGCTCACAAGACTTTTTTTAACAAGTACAAACCGACAGAAAACACGTTTTTTAGCTACTTGGTTGCCTCTGAATTGAGGCAATGTCCAGGCTATTTGCTTGGGTTTTAAATTAAAATAAAGGAAAATGGTTTGATCGTTGGAAAAAAAACATTGTTTTATTTCTCAAAACTAAAATGTAATAGTAATTACTGTCGTGGTTCATTTTTATACCCTTGCAGGGTACTATAATTTCAGTCAGAAGTTTGCAACGCAGTGACGGAGACATTTCCGACCATATGAAGTATATATATTCCTGATCAGGATCAACAACCAAGTGGATCTAGCCATGTCCGTCCGTCTGTCCGTTTCTACGCAAACCAGTCTCTCAGTTTTGCAGCTATCGGAGTGAAACTTTTCATTTAGTCTTCTATATACTTTCACCATAGGAACGATAAGAACATTTTTAGAAAAAAATATCTTTTTCAGTTTTCAACAGATATCAAATTTGGGATATAGTCATTTTCTAATATTCTACAATTTCTATATACATTTTATGAAAATCGGTCTACTAGATCATATAGCTGCCATACAAATGATCGGTACACATAGAGGGAAATGCAACATCGTGACTGAAATGCAACTGTAACTGTAAAACAGGGTATACAAGCTTCGGCGCAGTTTATTTTTTTTATAATTTTGATGGAAGTAAACGTGTATTCCAATTTTGTATATATTGTTACATATATAGAAAAAGCAAATCGGATAATTATTTATTCTTTGTTCCGATTTCACTGATTCTAAATCCATATATAAATGACAAAAAATATATATTAACATAAGGAAGTGTAATTTTTGCATTTTTTCCATGTGCAATTTTACAAAATGCTACCGTAGTGGAAATCACACCTCTGCGCACGCTGTCCTGGTTCTGTTTGGTGATCCGGCAACTCTTCAATAAAATCACATTAAGCTTATTTTTTCGTGGACGAACAGAATAATAGAAAAAAACACTCGAGCAACCGTCTCCACGAGCCACCAGCAAGTGGACAAGCAGGTCGACCACATCCTTGGTGTTCTACCTCCTAAGTACCAGGTAAGTTAATGCTGACGAGCTTAAAGGCAGTTGCGCCAGCGCAATGGCGAAGCCTTAGTGTGCGTGTCATTTTGGTGACAAAATCACATTTTTTTTGTTGTTCATCCTGAATATTAACATATAAAAATGAGGGTATGTACGTTAGTTGATGGCATAGTTCCATGTGTAATTTGTTCTTTATATGATTATTTAAATAATAAAACTGTTTCTTTATCGCCGTCGAAATAACAGTCTCACTTCCTTATGAAAAATTGTTTCTTGCCTTACAGAAGGTGTATGCACGGAGAAATACTATGTATTTTGGACTAAATACTATGTATTTCGGGCTAAATACGATGTATTTCGGACTAAATATTATATATTTAGGAATACTGATCCAAAATAATTACACCACAGCTTGCCAATTTTTCTTGATCAGCAGCAATGGCTTTTTCATATGTAGTTGCTAAATATGCACCTTACCAAATATATTGTCAAGTTCGTCTGTCTAACTGTTCATACGACTTTCCATTAAGTCCCTCTATTAGGTCCCTTCTTTAATTCAAAAATCTTTTTTTCTGGTCTTCACTTACACAGTAATTACATCTTCATTCATAGCGCAATTTGGCGGGCCTGGCAGTGGACCGAATTTACCTCACGATCCAGGACTATCCAAGGTCAAGTACCTGCACAGCTTTCTACAAGACAAGAATGATGCGATGGGCACAAAGCTGATTGTTAACTTTTACAGACTGCTGAAGAACCTTTAATCCGATTAGGGCATTGCATTGCCACCATCACTCCATCCAGCACAATTCTCGGCAGATGTGATCTAGAAACTCTGGTAGAGAAAAAGGAGAAGGTCATCTTCAACAGGAACTGTCCTGCGAATGGAAGATATAATGAATCTCACAGGGAGCAAAGCCGGAGGCAACGGCGGAGCTGGTTTGGAGGAAAGCATCGTCCAGGTGGTGAAGTCCCAGGACTTGCTGGAAGATCAATCTTTAGCCTTGGGCAAGGATGTTTTCGAAAAGATTGATTTCCTAACGCAAGCTATGAAACGCAATGAGCAAAAGAAGGAACCCCACGTGTCCGAAATTCGGGCATTCGAGGAAAACGAACTAGTCAAGTTCAACAATTGGGCCAAGGTCCGTGGGCTTGGGCTGACAAAACTTCGGCTCAATAACTCTACTACTGGTATTTCAAGCTTTCGAATGCTTCGCGATCAGACGCACGGCGTTAATGACTATCACCAGGTCGTCGCGGACATTTTTAAGCAAGACAAAACTAATGAGTTTACTGATGCAAAGTTAACGCTGGAGAAATTCCTGGTGGCTTCCAAAGCTCCAGAATCAAGTTACGAGTTTGATTCGTCCGAGTTTGATTTGTCCGAGGCGAATAAGAAATCAGTTGCTTTTCTTCCAGGTTTGAGATCATTCCCTTTGGCCGAGCCCAGTGGCTTCTCATTGGCAGCACCGCCTCTAGTATCTACGGCTACGGATTTAAAAAAGGACGAAAGCCTGAAAAGCCAAAAGCTAAAACATGTGAACAAAAAGGAAGAAATTGCACCGCAAGAATGTATGGAAATGGTAAACAGGAAGGGGAACAAGGATCTGTTTTCGGATTACAAGATGAAGTGGGATAAGAAGACGGATATGAAGCCAGGCATAGATCAATTCAATGCATTAAATCGGTCCACTGATCCAAATCCAATGCCAAAGCGCAATAGTAAAGGTGCCCTTCGATGCTCACTCTTTAGATTTTCAGCTACAAGTGCAGGATTAGGGTCCTCGGTTCTCGCTCATCAGCAAGCCAGGTGTTTATTGCACAATGAGGTAAGTGGATCTGAATTCTGGGTAATGGTTAAACATTAACAAAATCTAGGTTCCGAAGGTCGAGGAGTTGCTATTTGTAATCCGTGCAACTCTATTTCGCCTTACCGATGGCGACTGGATGATGCGTGGCCCCGGGCATGTCAAGATTTGGCGCCATATTGAAACGAAGAACGTGCGCGTTGAAATGCGGCAGGAGCAAGTGTTAAATCTCTTTCTCAATCATCTGCTTAACTCGGATGTAGTATACAGGCCGATGGATAGGAAGTCCTGGATTTTTGCAGCTTACGATTTTAGCGAGGGGAGAGGTGTTCTGGAACGGTTCACACTGCGCTTCAGGAACCAGAATGCGGCACTGGAGTTCATCAATGCCGTGAGGAGTGCGGTCAATGGTACTGCTCAAGCGGTAAAAAATAAGAGCACCAGTGGCCACCAGAGTTCAATTAAGATCACGAACTGAATCGCTTTTCTAACTGCTAATTATACAACCATTTTTCAAACTTATTGCCTATATCCTATATTCTGTGTTTTTCACAAGTCTATATGATGCTTTTATTAATAAATATTTGTTCATAAGTTTTTAATGCAGTTACAGTGTATTACAATTTCAGTCAGAAGTTCCCATCACAGTGAAGGAGTCATCTCCGACCATATAAGGTGTATATATTCTTCATTTAACCATGTCCGTCTGTGCGTTTCTACGCAAACTAGTCCCTCTGTTTTGAAGCTATCTGAAGCTATCAAGACTTTCGGATTTAGTTTTATGAAAATTGGACTACTGTATTATATAGCTGCTATAGAAACTATTATTAATAATAGAGAAAAATGCCAAACTGTGAATGTAAAACTGTAACGAAAACTGTAAATATAATAACTATAATCGATATATGTCAATTAACAATAGGTTACATTTCATCAGCAAGGTTCCCCACCTATTTTCAGAAATCATCCACTTTGTTATAACAGTTAACAAGTATTTATTACACATTGATAAAATATTTAGTACGCGAAAAAAAAGGTTTATCGAGTATGTTTAGTATTTTTATTTTAATCCATTTTTTTGTTTTAAACTTTCAAACAAAATATTGTTTTGTTTTTTATGTTAAACATTTATTAGATGTAGAGATCACTTCAATACCAAATTTCCTTCGCTTGTCAAACACAACGAATTTAATTTCTGAGGCCAGGACTCGGATGATACATAGCTATCTGGCGTGATAAGGCCGCTAATTGCTAATTTAGATAGCCCAAACAAAGTGTCGACTAGTGAGATTCAAAACTATATTAGATCACATTCACACGACCAACAAGGATATATAAAAAATATATTTTAAAAATAAACATTTTTATTTCATAAAAATATACCGATATATCGATATTTTGAATTATCTTTCACATCCATTGACGATAGTGTCATCCTTAGTGCTGGAAACAAATTCCACTATCGATTTTCTCGATGTTTATACGAATTAATAATTATAATAATACTATCAATTTTTTAAGTCATGCGCATATTTTATATATATTAAATTTAAAAGTTACTATTATTATTATAATTAATGTTTAGTTAATTATTTAATTAGTTTAATATATAATTAATAACCAAACACAATTATAAAGTTTATATTTACAGAGTGGGAGATAGAAATTTGATCACAGCATACCGTCAATCTTAAATAAGTTGTGTTGCATTGCTAAAATTGCGTTCTGAGTCGCAGGCATCTCAGGACCTGCTCGTCAGAATTAAAAATTAACATAAATTTTTGCATTTATAAATATCGATACATCAGGGTTTAAAGCGATTTATACAAAATTTTAACAAAAATTACTTTACAAACATTGTAATAGATGAAATGAGAATTAATATAGGAATATAGCCAAATCAAGAGCAATTAATAGAAAATTAAATATATAAATTATTATAAAATAAATAAATTATAATAAGTCACTAAGAAAATGGTTTTTTAGTCGTAAAAATCAATGGGCAAAAAAATGTTCGGTGTAACCCAGTTTCTTTCATTGAAAATGAAAAGATCGCTGATAAGTGCGTGTGGTGTCACTCGTAAAAATTTTTAAACATGCAAGTTTAATAAAATCAGTATATTTGTAAACCTCTTTCTCTCTCACTCTCCCCTCTCCGAGCAGCTGTTTACGGTTCGTTGTCGTTGCCGCTGCCGTGTGTGGCCAAACTTCGAAAATAGTAGTATTAGCTATTATCTAATTAAAATCTTTTTCAAATAGTAATGAATATGGAAATAAACTATGTCCGTAAAACACAGGTATAGGTAATACTAAATTTATTTGATATAACATAAAATAGAATACGCTAGATTAATATTAGAATAGGCTATTTTAAAGGCTATAAGCTAGTTACAAGCATAATGACTTTTCCATTTTTAAATATGCTAGACTAGACAAGAAGTAAGCTAAACTGGCAACACTGACGCACACATACTCGGTAGAGCTAGTAATATATCGAACTTTTCGAACATCGATGTTTTTAAACATCTTATTATCAGCATCGATGTTGGCGAACAAAAAATATATCGATGCATCGATAATCGAAGATTGTAGGAGAAATTTGGACTATCCCCCATTAAAAGGTATATTTGAAACAGAATAACTATTTTTATTGTTCCAGGCAATGGATTCAAGTTTAGTTTTATCAAGCAAAATTATTTTTTGCATTTATAAACATCGATACATCGATTTTGAGATTGAAAACATCGCATCGATGTTTAGTGTTTTCCCGGAACATCGATGTATCGTCGGTGTATCGATGTATCGGCGAGGCTACTTTGACAACCATTTTGGCGTGTGCAAAAGAGAAGCCGACGAAAATTTTAACAGCAAGCAGCCGAGTGGGAAGCGTTGAGAGAAGCAGGTAAATTTATACAACAAATTGCGTTTGTTACTGCTGTTGTCGAACATTGTTAAATTGCTTTCGCGGGCTCTAATTTGCGTGTGCCTTGCGGCATTTTCTCGTTTTCGTACAGCACGCCGGCATCACAGCAACAAAACTTTTACGGACAAGCGCTAACGCAACTACGAAAAAAACATGTCTGACGAAAAGAAAGGAGGCGAGACTGAGCATATCAACTTAAAAGTTCTTGGACAGGACAATGCCGTCGTCCAATTTAAGATAAAGAAGCACACACCACTGCGAAAGCTGATGAACGCTTATTGTGACCGTGCCGGGCTTTCCATGCAGGTGGTGCGCTTCCGTTTCGACGGCCAGCCCATCAACGAGAACGACACTCCGACCTCGCTGGAGATGGAGGAGGGCGACACAATCGAGGTATATCAGCAGCAGACTGGTGGAGCTCTCTTTAAATAGACTTAAGTTAGTTACTGAACATTTTATATTAACACGAAATGCAAAATGGAGCAATCCGCAAAACAAAAAGCAACCACAGAAAGATTCATTTGAAACCAGAGTACTCTTCGTACTTGAGAAGAACATTTTTCTGTACACAATACAAAACAGCTGCAAATAAACAAACTATTGTACGAAATGGGAAATAAAGCATTTTATAAACTATATACATATGTGTACATGAATTCTTTTGGTAGCGAGCATGATCGGGTAGCATTTTTTATCCCCCAAAAGCCGGTGTCATGAATTTCCCGCTTTATATCCCTCTTTAGACGCACACACACACACAAACACATGTACGCTGTGCATCGCATCGGGGAAAAGGTGCGCGTGTGTGTGTCTCGCGGCCAGGACGGGACCTTCTCGTATGTGTGAAAATTGGTATACACACATACACACAACTGAAGCAAACTGAATTTGCGGGAAAAGTACATACATATATTATCATGTACACTGCTATTTCATTTAAGAGGGAAAGCATAACTTAAGATTTTACAATTTAAAATTGAAATGACATCATTGCGTCGAACATTCTGATGAAAATTGCATAGCGGTAGACATAACCTCAAACCAGAAAGCGCTACTTCAGCAGAAACCGCTCCATGTATGTACTTACTTATTTACATGGAAGTAGCACTACATGATGATTGTGTATGTATACTATAATGTCATTTAGTTCGTCAACCATCGCTGTGGTACAGTTTTGTCAAAGCAATTCTTGGTATACACACAAACATATACATGCATACATATATATGTATGTATGTATTTATTGTATCGCTAAAAAAAAAAATAGTTAAAAATTCCCCGTTGTTGCTCTAATATTGTTTTTATACTCTTCCATTATAATTTTGTTCAGAAAGTTGCATCGCGACATTGATGGAGTTCATCTCCAGTATCAACAGCCGATTCGATCTAGGGCAGTCCGTGTGTTCTGTACGCAATATAGTCTTTTCGTATAAAAGCTATTGAAATTAGTAAAATTCCGTATAAATAGATGTTTTAACGTTTTATATGAATAAAAAAAAAAATATATATATATATATATATATATATATATATAAATAGAACGATTAAGTACAATTTTAAAAGTTTATAGGTTTCCCGAAGCTAAGTTCCTTACGTGTTAAATAAATTTACAAGATTACTAGCATACATTATCGGAGAATTTACAATGTTCATAAAAAAATAATTAAAGTTTCGACTACTTTGTTTAACAATTAGTTAATTTCAGTATTACGAACTATAAATTAAAAAAAAATTATTTAATTTGTGCAAACATGAATAAAGCTACACTATGCTATTAACTAAAAAACAATTATTTTACTTAACAATAAAACAATTAGGTTATACTATTTAAAGAAACAAATATAAACAGATGTCATGTTTATTTGAAACAACAAATATAATAGGTTTGTATGTACATAATGTAGTTTTTTAAAATGAACTGAAGAAAGGCACCATCTCCCACGCATGTAAATATAAAAGTCTTTAACCAGCCTAGACCCAATCCTTGGGGTTCTTCAACACCTTCATGAGCTTGCCCTCTTCGGACTGGGCCTTCGGCTCGTGCATGTACTCCCAGCGGGCGTGTAGGGGCAGCGACATAAGTATGCTCTCGTACCGAGCTCCGGGCGTGTACAGACCAAACTTGGTTCCCCGATCATAAATCAGGTTAAACTCCACGTATCTGCCGCGGCGTAGCAGCTGCCATTGGCGCTCATTATTGCCGTACTCCCGGTTCTTGTGCTTGCGCACCAGAGGCACGTAAGAGGGAATCACAGCCTTGGCACAACCTGTTACAAAGCCAAAGGCCGCCTCCTGGTTAGGGGTGTCGATGTCATCGAAGAAGATGCCGCCTATGCCACGGCTCTCGTTGCGGTGCTTGATGCGGAAGTAGTCGTCGCACCACTTCTTGAAGCGCGGATAGTAGGTGGCATCATGCTCGTCGCAGGCGGACTTGAGCGTCTGGTGAAAGTGGGAGGCGTCCTTTTCGTTCAGATAGTACGGCGTCAGATCAGTACCGCCACCAAACCACCACTGCTTCTCACCGTTCGCCAGCTCCACCTCAAAGTAGCGGTAGTTGAAGTGGATGGTGGGTACGTGGGGATTGCGAGGGTGAATCACGGCACTCACACCGCTCGCGAAGAACGGTAGCTTGGCGCCCTCTGTCAGGTTCTTTCCTCGGGCCCGCATTTGCTGCACGGCGGCCGGTGGGAGGGATCCGGTTACTACCGATATGTTGACGCCAGCCTTCTCAAAGACGTCGCCGTCCTGCAGAACGCACGTGATGCCCCCACCACCTTCGGTCCGCTGCCAGCGATCCACTTTGAACTTCTGACCGCAGTTCTCTTCAGCCTCGAGGGCTCGACAGAACTCGGCCTGGATCTCCATGATCATCAGCTCCATGCGATGGCGCATATTCTGCTTGTCCTCCAGTAGAACCTTCGGGTCTGTTATGGGCTCGGCCATGAATCGTGAGATGTCCAGCTGTTCCTTCTTGACCTTTGTCTTGCCCTGTTCCGCTGCTGCATGGGCGTACGTGACCGATGAGAAGCTGGCCAGGCCCAGTCCGGTACCGAGGAGGAAACCACCCAAATACCGACCTCGCGTCCTGCGGATCAGTTGGAAAGTGCCCAGTGATACTAGGGATATCGTGTGTCGAAGTGCGTTCATTTTGTGCTGTGACTACTTTAAATTTTCAGTAAATACAACTTTCACCGTGCTAACGCACTTTGTTATCTTTTTTCGCCGGCATTTGGTATTGCATTGTCGCCAGTGTGGCCGCCATTTCACTAATTCCTGAAAATATACTAAATATATTATTAATACTATTTATTGTTATTAATTACACAAATTTCATTAATTGGTTGGACATTGAACTCACAATCAAAATATTTACTCTCCGATTGAATGGAATCCAATGTAAAATGGAAGTATTTTTCGTTATATCCTAAAATTGAATATACAAGAGCTAAACAACGGGTCACACTGGCGTTGTTTTCAAAATTACCGACAACCGAAGCGCGTCGATCTATACAAACTACGCGGATTTTTCCTTTTATGAAAGTTGTGCTAGCCGCCCAATATTGATTTCCCAAAGGTACGTAGGTAGTGACCTGGATTGTGTGTTTTAAAATACAGGTGAAATACGCGATCCCGTTGCCTGGATAGTTGAGCACCAAGGACTTGCCAAACACACGCTCACACCCACGCTCGATCGGCAGGCCAGGCCACAAACATGTCTGGACTTAAGAAATTCCAAGACAACGAGGCATGGCGTGAGAAATTGCGTGCGTACCTCATGACCGATTGGTAAATACCTTAAACGTCTTCTTCGATAGTGTTGCACCTACCCCATAAAAAGAACATTAATTGATTCAAATAGAAATTCGATTACACACAAAGTACAAATAGTCATATTTGGAACGCATGTCAAAAACTGAAATTAGTCTAACCGGAGTAGTCTGTACGAGTCAACTTACCAGGTCCCATTTTTCAGCTCGCCCAAGAAGCCAGGCAAGATCGACGATAAGCGGTACAGCCGAGAAATGGACGGGGATCTAAGGAAGCCTCTGGAAATCAGGACTGGAATGAATCCGGCCGCGGCTGGAATCTGCCAAAGAACCATTAATCTCAACGAAGACACCATGTGCGAAGGAGCCATGGGTCACTCGGAGGACGTCGATGACAGCTTTGACACCTTTGAGAAAATGTGCGACAAGACCGGATCCGATCCTGACAGCACTCTGTTCCAGTATCTGAACAGTGAGAATAGAAGCCAGGTGGTAGCCATGGCCAAGGATAGAAGTGCCTCGACCAGTCGCAGTGCCAATGATCAGATGGAAATTGATGCGCTGCGTCGCATGCTTGAAGCAGTTGGCACCGAAGATATGCTGGACAACGAGAGTCCCGTCAAGGGTGTTGAGTGCACCCAGCTGGAGGATGTAGAGGCTCCCTCGCGCTTCTGGGACAACGACAACACCCTGGCTGGAACCATCGATGATTCCGTTTTGGAGCCCAAGACCAAAGTATCGCCAGTGAAGATGGTGGGTCTGCTTCGCCCTTCGACCATTATCGAAGACAATGAACTAGAGTCATCAAACGTGTCTTCGCTGAACAGTTTTCTGAGCGCTCGCACTCGAAAGACGAATGCATCCAGTTCTTATGAAACCGCCACGGATAGTTCCCTTGCTAGTGGAACACTCCTCAACGTCGATGATCTGTTTCATGCTGCAATAGCCAAGGCTAAGCCACCAGGCATGTCTAAGGGGGAGGAACAAGAGCTTCTAAGCGACTTGCACGGAAGTCTTCGAGAGCTGGCGTTGTCCCCCAAGGAGCTGCCGGAGGAGGCTAATGATCAATCGGATAATTTACTAGATGACACAATAATTGAGTTGTCCTCTGATGATGATGAGGTCCAAGTCGTTTCAGAAATCAAACAAGAGATCTCAACTCGTCTTACGAATGTCCAGGAGAATGAGACCAATGAAGAAAATCAAAAAGATGACTGCAAGGAAGACAAGGAAAACGTCTCGTTGCATTTCAACGATACCATGGAGGAAATTCAGTACATGATGGAAAAGGGCATGGAGTATATAAGCAATGGGGTTCCAAAATCACTTCCTGCTAAGCCCAAGAGCCCGATGTTGCCGAAGCAAAACACATTCGTGGTGTCACCCAAGAAAACAGCGAAATCACCAGTAGCCCGTTTTTTGGAGCCATCTTTACCACTGCGTGCCAGCAACAAGCCAAAAGGCTTCGAAGCCTCGCCCAGCAAGTGTAAGCCGGTCCCAAAATACGACCTAAACATGGAGTGGACTAAAAAGAAATTCTTTGGCGCCCAATCGGGTATTCCTCAGTTACGCCACATTGTCAGCCCCATTCGCGCCTACACCCAAAAATCGGGTACTGCTCCTCTGATGAGCCTGTTTCGTCCAACCAGTACCGATATATTCAGTACTTTAGCCATCAGTGAGCTAGAGCAGGAATCCCGCTTGTGCCAGCTGAAGCCCATGTGTAACACGGCAGCCAAAGGCTCAAATACTAGCGATGCTAGTGCCCTTATGAATGGCATTGACTCCTCCGCCCGTGTGCTGCCAAAGAAGGCTTACATATCTTCGGAGATTAAGCACGTAAGTCCGAAATCTATTTTGATCTGCCGTTGTTCGAAATTAAGTTTTGTGGTTTGGAAGAAGAATATATGTATTATTCGTCTAGCTTTTCTATATATGTTTTTTTCGTGTGCAGCCGTGGCCGGAACTTTATTTTTTGATTAACTCTGTACTTTTCAGGTGGTAGATGAGCGAACTCCCATCCCTATGCCTAACGTACCACAGATTCAAAAGTATCTAAACTCGGCCGTGGAACCGACTGTGCTCCGTCACGATGGAAAGATGAAAATCCCCAATGCACCAGCAGATAGAAAGCCATCCTCTTCATCATCGCACATTCCACGCCGCGCCAATCACAGCCTGGCGGATCTATCGCTCGCCTCCGGTGACGTTTCCCTGTATACGATCAGAGATGCCCAGAAATTTTAGGCCGCTAAGAGGACAATTCGAAATGTGTTAGGGTTTATATTGCAGAGACAAATAAATGTATTTAACTAGTGCTAGTAAATGCCAACGTTTTCATTTTTCGGATGTACTCGGTGTATCACAGAGGTCCCTTCCAGGCACGGTTCACCTTGGACTCAGACGGCCTGCCTAGCTCTGTGCAGATATACCGACCTACTTGGATGAGTTTGTCCAGATCAACGCCCGTTTGGAGACCCATGCCATGCAGCATATAAACTACGTCCTCGGTGGCCGCATTGCCAGATGCTCCCCTGGCGTAGGGGCATCCGCCGAGGCCGGAGACTGAGCCATCTACCACACGAATGCCGTAGTCCAAGGATACTAAGATATTGGACAGCGCCTGGCCGTACGTGTCGTGGCAGTGCACAGCCAGATCTTTAGCAGGAACCGCCTTCGTCACCTCGTCCAGCATTCGGCGCATGCTGCCGGGAGTGCCTACGCCTATGGTATCTCCCAGAGAAATCTCGTAACAGCCCATTTGATATAGCGCGTCCACCACCTTCACCACGGCAGACGGCGTTATGGCACCCTCGTATGGGCAGCCAACAATGGTGGACACATAGCCCCGGACACGTACTCCATTCTCTTTGGCTGCCTTCAGCACAGGCTTAAAGCGCTCTATGGCCTGGGCAGCCGTGGCATTAACGTTTTTCAGGGAAAATGCATCGGAGGCGGCTCCAAATACGGCAACCTCCTCGGCACCGGCCGACAGTGCACTCTCGAATCCCTTAATATTGGGCGTGAGCACCGGGTAGCTGATCCCGCGCACTTTGCTGATCCCCCGCAGAACCTCCGCGTTGTCACCCATCTGGGGCACCCACTTGGGGCTCACAAAGCTGGTGGCCTCAATGGTTTGCAGTCCCGTCTTGGATAACCGATTGATCAGTTCGATTTTGGTGGCTGCCGGCAGTAACTTTGGTTCATTTTGGAGTCCATCTCGAGGTCCCACTTCCACGATTCGGACTTGGTCGCATGCTGTGGTAGTGGCAGAGCGCTGTAAATTCATAATTCATTTTTAGTGTATAAAGTCGAACAATTGTATTTACCTTGGCTGTTGACCAAGCCAAAGATCGACAACTAGGAAGAATTCTTGCGAATCTCATTGCAAAAAGTTAATCAAAAAACATAAACAAAGGTTACGTATTCCGTTGAAACACCTGATGCTCCAACAACAATTGCCTAGATCGATTCGAGTTCGAAAGAAGCGGCAGCTGGCCACACTAAAACCTCGAGACAGCACAGTCTGGCAACGATGGTGAAACACTTTTGCTTCAATTTTGGTTTTTTCTTTTAAAATCTGTTAATTATTGTAATCAGACAAACAAACGATGGATTATTCACTTAGCAATTCTTCTCCGGAGGATGAAGATGTTTTCCATTTCGAGACCGAACATTTGGCCCTTCGTGGCAACCAATGCTACGCCAACTTGTTGCGCACGATTGCGCTGTTACAAGCGCAAAGGATGCGTGTTCACCAGCAAATTGGTGAGCTGGAAGCCACACGCAACGCATACCTGGAGAATCCGCAGCTGATGCTGGATAAGCTGCGAAACAATGAACCCCTCGTGTCGGATAACTACATCAGTACGGCTGTGCTGCCGGAGCTACCAACGTTGGTTGCCAGGGATGAAATTACAGACGCCACAAATGAGACACATGCGGAGGCAAAAACGTCCTCTACGCAGCCACTCGACGAGGTCAAGGACAAAAGCGGACGGTCGGAGAACTTTAATCGCTTGTGGACCAACGAGGAGCAGCAGCGGCTGGAACACTTGCTGATCCAGTATCCGCCCGAGGATGTTGAGATGCGACGGTTTGGTAAAATAGCCAAGGCGTTGGGCAACCGCACGGCCCAGCAGGTGTTTAGCCGCGTACAGAAGTACTTTCAAAAGCTGCACGACGCGGGAATGCCAGTGCCCGGCCGCATACCGAAGCACCGCAAACCGGGTCTAAGCAAGCACAAGGTTAACTTGCGCAGATCCACCTTCTTTCCCGCCCACAACATATCGCTGCAAATGCCAGACGACGACTGTACACTGGACGAAATTCGCGTTTCGTCGCCTGCCACCGATGCGACAACATTACACATCAAAAGAGAAACAAAGACCGAGACTGATCCCGATACCTTAGAGGCCAGTCTAGATGCGGAGACCAAGCGCAAACAGGAGTTGCGTCTAATGATTCTCACCAGCATACAGGGCGAAAAGCAGCAGATAGACGCCGATGGCTACCAGCCGGATCCATTGGCACCCAAGTGCGCTGAATGCGAAGAGGCGACTGTGACAAGGACACCCTGGCGGTGTAACAGTTGCTATTGTCACCTGAATCTTTGTGGCGATTGCCTGGCCAGTCAGTTAATCGAGGGCCGATTTGAGCATCTTAGCCACGAAGTTGTCGTGGATCAGGAGACGTAATCAACTTTAAAAAAGTTTGAAATCCTTGCATTTTTAAATTATGTAAGAAGAGTAGCACTTGAGCCAAGATGAGCACTCGTCTATGCTGCTCATTTAACAAAATACTTGACATAAGAAATAAGAATATAACAGAAATCATAAAGAACTAATATAAATTGTTTAAATTAATGGTATATTCCCGTTGCTGATATCTTAAAATAAATCAATTCTGTATTATATTTAAATTTAAGTGCGCATTTGTGTTACTGTCGATTTTGGCAGGGATTGAAGCCTCTGGCGACGCTTTGCCTCTAATTCGGTGGCCAGCTGCCATATTTCCTTGTCCAGCGCCTGCTTGCCTCGGGCAATACCCAGTAGACGCGAGAGTACCAGCAAACCATGCAGATCATCGGCATTGCTTTTCACGTTAGCCTTGCGCATATCCACAAATTCCTGCTGGATCATTTCTGTGTGCTCCTCGCTCACGCTGAACTGGCTAATCCTGGCAGTAGTCAAGTACTTGCGAAACTGCTGAAGTCGCGCAGGCTGAAGGTAGTGATGGGCAGCCTTTAGAGATTCATCAAGCAGCTCCACGGACTTGGCATCGGCATTAATCGGTACCACAAAATCGCTCTGCAACCCAGATGGGAACACTGGAGACGCGATTTCTTTAATAACTTCGGGAATTAAACGCTTACCGGCAGCATGCTGCGTCCTTCGCTAAGGACCAAAACTGGAATGTTCGCTTGATAGTCGATTTGGTAGTACTGGAAGTCGCACTTCAACTCCTGGTTGTTGATTAGGTGGGCCAGATGCTGAACGGCATGGACGCCGTTGGCCTCCAGTTTCCCCTGTTTCATGCAAGTCTCGTCAAGCACGAGATGAGTGTGCGGGGCCAGCTGTAGTAGGCCAGATACGAGCTTATTGGTCTCGTAGTCCTTCCTGATGATCACATTTAATAGTTTGCTAAAGAGTAATAATCAGGTTGTCCTACTCACTTTGGGGCAAAGGCGGACGTGTTCATTGTTTCCAGTGTCATGGGCAGGTAATGGCTGGCCGGCAGCAGCAGCTCCAGCACCTGGTACAGCTTTGTTGTATAGTTCTGAAGGCACTCCCTGGGCAGATTGCATAGGTTCAGTGCGAACTTACCAATACACTCCATCTGGGTGCGGCTGTATACTGTGGAAATCAAATGAGAGAGCAGATACTCGGCGGCCAGGTCGTCGTCAAAGAGGCAGAGTTTGAGCAGTATGCGCAGATCTTTGTGCACGGCTAGCTGGTTCGAGTTCGCCTCATCACATGTGTCCGTTACTGGCTGTCGCAGGCTGCTGTCCAGCAACGGATTGGCATGAGCTAGGGTCTGGAATCCGAATGCATGCAGGCGGGGTATGAGGAAGGGCGATGGGTGGGCAGCTTGCAGCTCACTTAAGCTTTCGTAACCCTCCATATTCAGGCTGGCAGCGTCTAAAGATGGGTCTACGGACAAAAAACCCACAAAGTCCACTAGGGTGTTGAGTTGATAGCTATCAAAGTCCTCGTAGACTTTCACCATGCACGCCATGCTTGGGCGATTGGGCAATGGCGAGTTAAGAAGATACTCGGAAGCGAGGACAGATGAGCCAGAAGATGACACCTGCCCCTCTCCCGCCTTGATTTCGTCCATACACTGCCGTTTAAGAGAGTTCTCGCCAGCTTCGTCCACCTCCATGGCCTCCTCTTGAGCGTCTAGAGTGCGCTTTTTACCGGAGCTGCTAGTCTGGCAGGTTGGGCTTACCATTTCAATTTGTGGTCCGCACAGCTTTTCGTGCTGTCTGGTCCAATCGTTCAAGCCTGGCACTGAAACCAAGAAGAGGGTGCGCCTTTCGCCGTGCACACTACCTTCCGCATTGTAGTCGATCTCCTCGCCAGCAGCCAGTTTCAAGCAATCCAAGTACTTTCCGTCATGGAAGCACTTGCTACCGTCGGAAGCCTTTACCTCATAGCGCTCCAGGTAGATTTCTGGGTCCATCATGTCCTGGATCATACCACGGAAGCGTACCAAACTCCGATCCTTCAGCTTGTGGAGTGGCGTGTAGTTCAGCAACGGAATCGAGTGCCATCGTGTTGAATCCTTAAGAAGCTCCTTAAGAACTGTCGAGTCTTTGTGCTGAACGGTCAGTTCATCGGGTGTATTCGGCAACTCCATAGCGCATGGCATTATTTTGAAATATTATGATATATGTACTTTCAATATTGTAAACCAAAGAACAGCTGATTTGGCCCGCCAAAAACTAATAAGCGGCGATAGCTCTCCGATAGTCGATCACTGTCATCGCGGTCATAGAGCCAATTCTGTATTGTGGGTTTTTGAGCCCGAGACTGTACGGGCATATTTTCACCGCTAAAAGAATTAACCGCCAAAAATGCGAGAGTTGGAGGACAATAAAACCTTTACTGTACTGCATTTTCATTCCACAATTCTTATCTTAGCCCTGAAAAATGAAACACAAACCACACATAATTACCATTTGTGCAAATATTGAAATTTGCAAAATGCAGCCCTAGAAGTAAGACCATTCACCGTTTGCGCGTTACAGCTATCGTGGCTTTCGTGATAGTTTTTCAGGGCTACTAAGCCTCTGCCGCAGAACGGATGTAAAAGCGGAGGCGGATATCCGCAAAAAAGACTGTTAGCCGTTTTGTCTATTTATAGGATGAGTAAGAAAAGCAATGTTTGGCAATTCTTCTACAAGGCCTCGGACACAGTTGCGACTTGTTGCCTGTGCAATAAGAACTATTCGCGCAAGGGCCGTGGGACCACTTCTCTCCGAAACCACCTAAAAAGCAAGCACCATGAAGAATTTCTAACACTTGAAGACGTTAAATACGCAGTGAAGAGGGAAATCAACGGCTCGCCTTCGCCGCCTCATCATGCCACAACGCAATTGGAGTTGCACTTGCATGTGAGTATCCGTATCCTTCGCAGATCAAAGTACAATCGGAGTGATACTTTCAGTATGATTACCACATTACCATATTAGCAAGGAAGGAAGCTTACTTCGGCACGCCGATGTTTGTATACCCTTGCAGATTGCAGTGCGATCTATATATGCATTTCTGTTAAAAATCAAGGAAGTAATTCCTACTATCATTACAGTCACCTATACTTATTATATTTAAAGTTGTACAGTTACAGTTTTCATTCACAGTTTGGCATTTAATATAGTCGTCCCATCCGGCCCGTTTCGACATATATACGATTAAGACTAACTGCCAAGTTTAATTCAGAAAGCTTGAAAACTGAGAGGACTATTTTGCGTAGAAACGGACAGACGGACATGGCTAGATCGACTCGGCTGTTGATGCTGATCAATAATATATATATGGTCGGAGATGACTCTGCAATGGTCTAAAATTCTGTACAAAGTTAAACAAGTTATAATATTTATTTAGGAATTGTAAATTACAAAAGGATCGAAGAGTGACTTCTTTACTTTGGTCGTGTACAAGAACTACATTTTGATGTAACTCAATCAGTTCAGCATATTAAGTAAATCTTTTATTAATTTTATTTATAATTTAAACCAACTATGTTCAAAAGATTTCAAGAAGTATATACATAAAATTTATTTAAGCATGCCAACTGAATAGTGCCCGTTATATCGTAGCTATTGATGTTTACTATAAACTGTTTTCCGTTTAGGAACCTGATCCAGATCCTTTGGAAAGTGAGGATTCACTCTTTAAAACTCGCTGTGACGAAAAGCTGGCGCTGATGCTTTTGAACCAATCGTTTGCGTTCATTGAAGGACAAGGCTTTATAAACTTTGTGAAGCTCCTACAGCCAAGATATGTGATCCGTTCAAGGAGCTACTACGAGAATCTACTGTGCCACGACATATACAGGAGGATGCACGCGCACGTGAAGCAGCAGGTGGATCTCCTTGATTCCATCTCGCTTTCCACGAGTCTGTGGTGGGGAGGTGCCAACAGTGAGGGACTGCTCAGCCTGTCTTGTTCTGCTATTTCACGTGATTTCCAATGCCATCGATTTACGCTAAGCTGTGAAGCCCTAAACTACGAGTGCCCTTCGAAGCTAGCATGTTGTATTCGGGACCTCATTCCTGGCATGGCAATAGAAGTGCCCAAGGAAAGAGTTCATTGCATCATCAGGGATGAGTTAACGGCTCTGCCGGGATCTCTTCCGGACTGCAGTGTGCATCGCCTGCAAATGTGCGTGAGATTTGCTCTGCAGTCGAACGAAGTGCTCCAGAATCTATCGTCGAAGTGCAAGCAAATAGTTGACCACTTTGCTCATGACCAAATGGCCCATGATCATCTTAAATTCATTCAAGAGATTCGTCTGAAACGAGAGGCACGCTCAATACTACCCGTTGTTCCTCTTGGGTGGAATGCAACCTTTCAGATGATGGCAAGTGTGTTCAGCATGAAAGATGCACTCTCTTTGTACTCCGAGGAGTATAATCTCGTTCAAATATATCCAGATGAGTGGACAGACATCGATTTGTGCAGTAAGGTGATGCAGCCTTGTGAAGAAATCATTAAGATCTGGAGGTATCCATCAACGTCGGCCTCATCGGTAATTCCACTCGTGGCCGCCTTAAGGGATTCCCTTCGAACGGACGTGCACAACTATGTTTCCTCTGTGGTAAGATGAACAATATAATACTATTAGCAAGTCAATACAAATTGATTGGTTTTTCAAAGACCATTTGCAGTTTTGCCAGAAAGCTGCTCGAAGAGCTGGAAATGAAATTCTCACATGTCACCAGCGATATCAAATATCTAATGGCCACCTATTTGGATCCAAGGTACAAGCAGGCCTTTTTTACTGAACGTGAGGAGCATCTGGTGGCCAATGAAGTTTTACAGTTGCTCCTCGCTACTGTTCAAGGGGACGGCAACGGCCAACCGGCATTGAAAATAATTAAAGTGGCATCCTCATCGTCGTCTCTAAAGATGAACGAGTCCAAAATAGATACTATTCTGGACAATATGCTAACGGCTGGCTCTTCTGCTAATATTCAACATGCGGTGACAACAGCATTTGCCTCCCAATCGCAGATTAAAAATCTCCTTTATTTATACAACTCTGAGCCAAGAATTGATAGGAACATGGATCCCCTGATGTGGTGGAAGGCGAACATCAAATATAGTTCTATGTATGGCATTGTTCGAAGATTTCTGTCGGTGCCGGCAGCAAGTGCCAGCGGCGAACGATTATTTCGGGAATCTGCACACCTTTACAGTGACATGAGAGCAGGACTGAGTCCTGGAAGTGCATCAAAAATATTGCTCATCAAGTCTAATTACACTTCGGATAGTAAGGAGTAGACTATTTAATATCTAGACTTTATATACATAATTAAGACTTTGAACTTAACTGCTAGTTGATCGTTTTAAACTAAATGCGATGGGTCTTAACCCCTGTAGTCGGGATCATTGTGTTCCTCTTCATCATCTTCCTCTTCCTCCTCTTCATCTAAGGTGTAATTATAATTTGAGTTTTGTTATAAATGTTATAAATAAATTAATCTTACCATGATCGCGCCGCTTTCGTGTGTAAGCCCGCTTGCTGGCGACTGGCGCTTGATCAGTTTCGCCATGCAACAACGAGTTCCGATACAGAACCAGAGGTTGCCATTCCTCAGCGCGGCTGGATGGCATACCGGGTGGAATAATTTTATCCAGACATCCCATGATCACCTTCTTGTCCTGCTTGAGCAGCTTGTAATTGAACTCATTGAGAACCTCCAAGAACAACAGACGGGTAGGAGCTCGCACCGGATCTTCGGGCTGCTTGTTGGCGGCAAAGTAAATCCCACCGCGATGGATGGCGGCCACCGACTCTCGATTTTTGAGGGCGTCAAAACCGAAGGTGAGTGCAAATCTCTTAGCCAACTCCTTGAGGTCGATAAATTCCTGCGAACTTTTTGACACAATACCGTCTTCATGCTGCTCCTGCAGGCTCTTAAAAACCGTGATAAGGCTTAAAAGCAAGGTCATGGCAAAGTTAACTTTATTTATTTCCCGAGCCTTGCCCAGTGTGGCTTTAATTATGTCGCCATAGTCATTGTAGCACTGAACAAGAATTAAATACAGTAAATTTAAGAAATTATCAATGTTTTAATTTTTTAAACACACTCACCTTGACATAATATTTGAAAATGCTAGCCGCACGCATTGTAGGGATTATGTTGTAAACAACCAATTTGCAGTAACAAGCCAGAAAGTTACGTTTCTTATGCAGCTCCTCAATGCGAGTCTCATCCTGAGCAACATCCTGCTTAAGAGAGAACACGTAGTGCTGCACAAAGTTGTCCAATATTAGGTGCTCATCCATTCGCGACTTGTATTCCAGGCCCCGAATATGCTCGATTTCGCTGCGGGCCAATTTATCAGAGAAAATGATCAGTAAATCGCATATGGATTGATAAGCCTGCAAAATTTTACAATTGAAATAAATTTTCCTCAAACAATATATGTGCAACGAACCGCCTCCTGAATCTGAACAGTTGGTCCATCACGTGTCAACTCAAAGCAGGCTGCCATAAAGGTGTCAAGATTGTTGCGCAGCTCGGCCACCACATCGGTCACATTCACCGACTCACAGTCGTTCTCCACATAGTACAGTCCCCAGCTGATAGAAAAGTAGCAGGCCTCGATACAATACGCCAGAGCTTCGTTGGGAAGGCAGCGGTCAACGTTCTCCTTAGACTGGGCCTCCTCGACGTCTTGGAAAAGGGACTTGAACAAGTCCCAGGGATTGAGATTGTGTGAAGAATATAGTATGGAAAGAACTTTGAGGGTAATGGTTATGTTGTAGATGTCATCCTCGTTGGGAGTCTCCTCGCCTATTAGTAAACATGATGTGGGATGTAAAGTGGGATCCTTTAAGAAATGTTTAAATATTTAAAGTACCTTGTATAAGGTTTCGCCACTCTTCGATGGCGTCCTTGTACTTATTCACTGCACCCTCGATAATGTTCGATCTGGCTATATTGCATCTCGTATAGGAGGCACTGCCTTCGGCGCAAAGGCACTCCAGCGTCTTTGCGCACGTTTCCAACACCTCCCGGCCAGTGTGCATACTCATCACCTGGTTGATTCTGTCCAGCAAAGCCTGCAGGTTGCCCTCTTGACGATTTGTTGTGTACAGATTCAGATCAAAGTACTGGGGTACAGCCAAAAGATTGGCCAGCTTCTCGCTATCTGCTTGATATTTCTCCAGCAGCGACGGTAGAGTTACAATGAAGTGCTCCGTTAACTTGGATTTCTCGTCTTGAATTGCCTTGAGTTCCTTGGCACTGAGAGTGCATTTTCGATTGCTTGCTCGTCCCACTGGCACTTCTCCAGTGGCCGATTGCTTAACGCTGCTCACCATGATCTCGATCAGCGTCGATTCTTGCTTGTTGTCGAGAACCTCCTCGTTGGGACCCGGCTCTTCAAGAAGCAGATCCGTCATACACTCCCAGTCTCTCACCATGTCGTTGCTATCGATAAACGAGTCAACGAGATAGGCGCCATGCTCATGCAGTTCAGATTCAATAAAGAATTGCACCAAGTCCCGGACAAGCGGAGTATTGGGCAGACGCAGTTTGCCGCGCTTGGTTTTAGTCTCTTCCATGTCAGCTGTTAGATGAAACAGGCGTACGTTAAGGAACTCGGCCGCAGCCTGAGCCACACCTCGATGCGAAGAGTAAACCAGCTCGTAGACGATTTCGCAATCTTTATCAGCCAATATCTCCGGGTGGATTCTAGTGTAAAACAAAATTAGGTACATCTTCTCACCCCATGAATACCTCCTGTACTTACTTTAAAATACTGATGACCAACTTAACGGCATGTACCGACACCTCGAACTCCTTGTCCAAGGTCATGGCCACAATTCGGTCTTTGAACTTGGACGTGAACAGCTCCAGCTTACCCTTAAGCTCATCCTTCTCGTACAACGGCAGCAGCGACTGCAGACAGCGCAGCCGCACCTCTCCAATCTTATCGTGAAGCGTCCAGCCAATGTACTTTAAGTAGGAATCGTCAAGGAAGTTCTGCGGATAGTTCTCCATCCAGATGCCAATCTCCGCCATACAAATGGCACGAATATCTGGCAGGCTGTCCCTGTAGCGATGCACGAACACAGACTTGAACATGTATGTCAACATGCTTTTGATCTCGTCCATATTTTCCTCTAACTCGGATCGTTTTGTCATCAGCGAATCCAGGCGGTCGGAGGCTCGTCGATCGCGGGACTAAAGAAATCTGACATTAGTAAAGGAATGGTGTCTTTTATAACATTATATAAAGTTACCTTCACGCGTTCGGCTTCAAATTGTTTCGCCGCATTGTCAAAGTTATTCGAGACAAGCAAGGCGACATCCACCAGAGCTGTCATCAGCTTCATGGCGGCCAAAGTGGCCGTGTGGCGAAAGGCTCGCACTTGCGAATCGGACAGGCCCGTGAGCAGCGAGATCACGTTGTCCATCAGAAATTGGTCGTAGATAATGGAATACTGACACTGCTTCACAAGTGTTTGCACAAAATCGCAAAAGTTATTCTTGAACTTTCGCCACTGTGTGCCGGTCATGATTAATGGATATTCACCGCTTTCCTATTGAATTCAGTAATAAGTAATATACTAAGTAATTAGCATTTTAAGCAGCATAATACCTCGTCAAACTCCTCAGTCATACGCCTGATTATAGCTGTATGGTCCACTGGATATTGTATATCCTCAGATATCTTGCCCTTGCAGCCGCTGGCGTTTATGAAGAACTGCATCAAGGCGACCAGCGCCGTTTCTCGGTTCGTCTTGTACTGCTCAATCCATTGGTCAACAATACTCTGGAAATCAAAGGCCACATTATAAGACATTATCATGGAATTAGCAAAGCAGCCCATACCGCTATGGCGTTCTTAGAGTGCCGCACAATGTAGTACAAGCTGTTCTCGTCGGTGGTTATCTCCCGCTCGTTGTCGATACGCTCGTGGTGTCCCCTGTCCACGGGCTCCTTACGAGGACGCTCAACCCTCTCCTTGCGTTCGCCTGGCGGCTTGCGAGTGGCGGGTGTTTTTCGCTTCCGCGCAACTGGCGCGAAAAACTCGTCCTCGTCGTCATCAATTATAGGTGGCTTGTCCCGCACTCCGCCTCGAGCCCGTAGCCTTGTCATACGCTTGGTGGGACTATCTGCATCCGATGTGCTTTCATTTAATGCATCGCTGAAACAAACAATAGAAAAAAGTTCTCAAGCGAAAAGAACGGAGAGGCTTGTTTACTGTACCTGTGGAGCTCTTCGTATTCCGGAGGAGGATCATCCATCCGAATGCGCTTTCCCCCGCGGCGCGCCATCATTTTCTGTATATTAAAGCTGTTGCTCTACTTTAAATTGTTTTTTAACGCAGAAAATTTTAATTAATTATGTCCAAAGTGTACTTTTTACAAACAAGTGATGGTACGTCGCAAAATATATCGATAGCCGTAATGGTGGGATAAAGTAGTCCTATCAGTGTTAAAAAATAAAAAATAAGAGAGTAAAGAACCTGTAGGTATCTATCTCACGGACATATATATTTTCCTAGGCCGACATAACAAATAAGTAAGGAAATGTATTTTTATTTAACACAAATAAAATGTTAACAGTATAAATTGACTAGGTTGGCAGCACGGCCACAACTTCATCGACATATCGATAACGGCGTCTGCTAGTCCAAACAAGAAGAAGAACCAAAACATTATTTTAACAAAACAACAATTAAGCGCAAAAAGAATGACTGACTTCGGTGGAGATTCCGGTGGCCGGCTTAAAGGCGTGACAATTGTAAAGCCGATTGTTTACGGAAACATAGCGCGCTCCTTTGGCAAAAAACGAGAGGAGGACGGACACACTCATCAATGGAAGGTCTATCTAAAGCCTTTTCAAAACGAGGACATGTCCATTTACGTCAAGAAGGTCCACTTCAAACTTCACGAGAGCTATGCAAATCCGAACAGGATCGTCGTCAAACCACCGTACGAGATCACAGAGACTGGATGGGGCGAGTTCGAAGTAGTCATTAAGATCTACTTTAATGACCAGTCGGAGCGACCGGTGACATGCTATCACATCCTCAAGCTCTTTCAGTCGCCGGTTGTCGATGGTGAGCTTACTTCCAGCACCACAATGGACACAAAAAAGGGCCTTGTATCAGAGTCCTACGAGGAAATCGTTTTCCAAGAACCCACACAGATCATGCAGCACTACTTGCTTCTCTCGGAACAAAGCGCCAATGGCCTGCTAACCCACGACACTGATTGTAAGTATTTATAAATTCCATTTAGATGTCCTATTTAAAAATGTATTTAAATTTACAATTTAATATATGTGTTTAGTTGAGGAAAAGAAGACAAAAACGTTAAATAACATTGTCAATGTAAAACAGAAAGTAAAAGTGGAGATCGTCACACTCAAGGACAAACTGAAGCTGGCACGAGAAACTATATCAAAGTTCAAGGCGGAATTGGCAAAAGTTCAAAAGCCACCTGCGTAATATATGGACAAAATTTGTAATTATTTCTAGGACGATATAAATGCGAAAAACCAGAATAAAATTGTATATTTAGTCATGATCAATGATTATTTCACTATGTACGTCCGGTAAGCTTTAATATTACTGAAAAATATATGTGGACGATCCTTAAATAAAGCTCTGAGGGAATTCCCCCACTTGACAGAGCTGTACTGGGAAAAATCAAGCGTGTGGTCAGACGGTGAGGGGTTTTGGGAAACAGTTTCCTCTTGCCCCAGGTTAAAACTCCTGCACTTGACCAAGCTCAACATTGACTATGATAAGCCGTGAGTGGTGTTCATTTGTTTTATTTAAACGAGAACACTATATACTTTTTTGATTTTCTTTCGTTCACAAATATATCTGATTTTTGAACACGCAAAACTGAAAATTTCGTATATCAGCATGTTGGATAATAATCCAAATTTAACGAGAGGAATTTTAGAAATTGAATTTACACGGTCGCTGATGGCTACGTAAAATTCGTTAAAAAAATAATAAAATAAAAAAAAATTTTGCACTCACCAGTACTATTTCCAAGAGTATGTATAAAGTTGTATCAATTTAATTGATTGAATTAATTTTTCCAATTCTTACCTTATTTATATACATTAGAAAAATAAAAATACTTATTTAATAATGTCGAAATATATAATATTACTCTAAAAGCTATTATGTTTTGTTAATTTATTTATTTTTTGTGATTGATAATTCAGTACTCCTGATATTGACTGTAATGCGGGATAACTCGATGAATTCGGAACCAGTGATCCTCTCTGGTTCCGCCAGCGATAGGAATCAATGCAGAACCAGCGCTTCCCGACTCCCATTTAAGTTCCAGTTCCAGCATCCCAATCCCAGCCACGGGAATAATAAATGTTGTTTATTTGACTTGTTGAGTGCATGTGCTTGATCGGTTTTTGTGGCTTCAGGGCCTCGATCGAAGCCCGGATTAAAGACGCAATGATTTTATGGATCGACCAGCTTGTTAGTGCGTAATGTCTACAGCCAATCGCAGTTCAATTCGGGCCCACGCGAACACACACATCCGCATGTCCGTGTGTATGTGAGAGACAAGTGATGCGCGATCACCGAGAGTGAAAATTATTAACTGCGCAAACGCAAACGCGTTTCCTGGACAAAGGTTCAAAGCGAAGACCGAGCTGGTGTCAGGTGAGCCAAATGCGCTCCTATGGCCCTATAGATTCAGAACTAAATTATATTTTCAGAAGCCCTCACCCTTCACCCCGTCACCAACCATAATGTCGTTGTCGTTGCTGACATCCTCGCTGTTGCTTGTTTCGCTGCTGACGTCGCGGCTCGGAGCAATTCCGGTTTTGCCGCCCGCTTACCCCGCACATCCCTCGCCAGGCGTGCGAATTCTTCGCGCGCCCGAATCACTGGTGGCGCCCCTGGGAGACGAGGTGGTGCTGGAGTGCGAGACCAGTTTGCAGCCCGAACGCTTCGAATGGAGCTTTCGACGCTGGAATGCCACCACAGGCCGTGGGTCTCCAGGAGCCGGGTTCAAGCACCTGCGCACGGGCACTGCCAAGGCTAATGTAACCCAGGAAGCGGCCATCTCCCGCCTGAGGGTTCTCGTCCGGGCAGACACTCTCGGCGAGTACAGGTGCATTTCCTGGATCGGTCCACTTGTAGTAACATCCACCACAGCCCGCCTTGAGCTGGCGAGCACTCGGCTGGTGGGCCCAAAATCCTCTCTGCAATGGCGTGTGCCTGCTGGGAACTCGGTATTCTGGTCTTGCGGCCAACAGGTGCAGTCGAATCCCGCGGCGAGTTGGACTTACTATCAGAATGGTGTGGAAATCAAGCCGGAGTATGTAGGAAGCAATGGCAATCTGGTCTTAAGCAATGTGTCCTCAGAATCAGTTGGTACGTACAGCTGCCAGGCCACGAATCCGGCTTCAGGAGCAAGAACCGAATTGTCCAGCTCCCTGGAATTGCAGATTATATCATCTGAGAGATCACAAAGCAAGGCACCGCACATTCTCAACGGACAACCAGCCGGATTTCAAACGGTTACAGCCCGGGAGGGAGGCACCGTGCTGCTGATGTGCCCTGGGATTGGTTCACCGGCTCCAACTGCCGTTTGGAGCAGTCCCGATGTCGCTGGAGTCATCAATAATGAGCGCACTAAAATATTGACCCATTCTTTGGAGATAACAAATGTCCAGGTTCAGGATGCAGGCACATATATCTGCTTTCTGGACAACGGCGTACGTCCAGCTCTGAAGCACTCCATCCGCCTCCATGTAGAGCAGCCGCCGCAGATTGTGCGTTCACCTTGGGCGGATCTCACCAACGAGGGCGAACGCATTCGGCTAGACTGTGAGGCGGTAGGAGTGCCTGCTCCAGAGATCTACTGGCTGTTGAATGGGGAGAGCAGCATCTTTGACACAGAGGCTGAGTTGACGACCAATGGTTCCCTGGTGCTACACAGCGTCCTTAAGCGACATGCCGGCTATGTCCAGTGCTTTGCCCGGAACACTCTAGGCGAGCATAGTGCCGGAACGCTGCTTCAAGTGAACCCCAAGCAGATCCAGAGTGAGCCCCGTGAATCTGGTGTTGGATCTCCTCACCGTTCTCATTCGAAGCCCAATCACAGCCGAAAGCAACAACAGCAGATGATCCCACCATCGCCCCCGAATGTGACACGACTTTCTGATGAATCTGTAATGCTCCGTTGGCTAGTGCCCCGCAATGATGGGCTGCCAATCGTCATATTCAAGGTGCAGTACCGCATGGTTGGCGAAGGCAAGCGCAAAAACTGGCAGACAACTAACGATAACATACCTTACGGGAAACCTAAATGGAATTCGGAGCTGGGCAAGAGCTTCACAGCATCGGTGACGGATCTGAAGCCCCAACACACTTACCGGTTTCGCATCCTGGCCGTTTACTCCAACAACGACAACAAAGAGAGCGTTACCTCCGCCAAGTTCTACCTGCAGCCGGGAGCAGCTCTAGATCCCATGCCTGTGCCTGAACTACTGGAGATCGAGGAGTACTCAGAGACTGCTGTGGTGCTGCACTGGCGCTTGGCCAGTAATGCTGATGAGCGTCTGATCACAGGATACTACGCCTACTATCGCCCATCATCTTCCGCGGGGGAATATTTCAAGGCTACAATCGAGGGAGCGCAGGCCAGAAGCTTTAAGATTACCCCACTGGAGACGGCTACCATATACGAGTTCAAGCTACAGTCTTTCAGTGCCGTCTCAGCCTCCGAGTTTAGTGCTTTGAAACAAGGATGGACGCAACGTCCCAAGACCAGTACCACGGAGGAACCCGTCTTGCAGAAGGGGGACCGAGATCGGGATACGACCACGCCCAGTCACAATGAGACGTTTAGCATGAGTCCCATGCTGACCGGCACTATTGGCGGGGGTGCAGTGCTGATTCTGTTACTGGTCAGCACCTGTTTCTGTGTGTGTCGGCGGAGGAGCTCTCGCGTTCGTGGAGGCAGCAGTCAGAACAAGCCACGAATGGCGAACTTGAGGGAGGATTTCGTAGCTCTGGGCAGCAGCTGCTCACCCAGCAAGCAGCGGCAGCGGACACGACATATTCACATCACTCTTAACCCGCTGGCACAGCAACAGCAGCAGCAGACGCTGGAAGAGAAGAACGACACCGACCAAGACATGGCGTACTTTCAGTGTCAATCTAGCTATGACTATGATCCTGGCCTGCGGCGGATGTCCTCGTCCTCGTTACGCCGTTCCCAACGCACGCTGGAACGTGCTGGCGGGAGCAACGGAACCAATAGCGGCAACAACAATCATCTTAACCAATCCGCGGAGGTGGGACAAGTGGACTTGCCCACTAGCAAGGCAAGTCGTGTGCTAATGAAGCGTCCCCGGCTCTCCAGTCGTTCGGAGAACCTTTCCTCCGGTAGTCTCAATAGCGTTGGCGTATAAGCGCAATCTCGTGATCTTTAGTCTGTACATCCCTACGTCCGATGTATTATGCTATTCCTACCTCTACCTCTGTGTTTTATCTACTTACCACTTCAAATGACGAAAGTACTATACGAATACCAGCTAGACATAAGGTACTTAATAGATATTATTAGTTTTACTCCATGCTTGGATTGAATAGCAACATAGCATTTACGTCCATTCTAAGCTAAGTCTTCCATTTTCGCAATAAGAACAACAACAAATCTGTACTGATAGCTTCCTAATGACCTTACATAAAAATTATAATAAATTTAAAACTTTATTTGGCGGTTTCAACCAATTTTTGAATTTGTAGCCAATTTATGGCCATTTGTATATATATTTATTTGATTTTTATAAGAAATAACGGAAATAACGTTTTATTTCCGGTTGGGCAGATATTTGAAGCACAGTTTTGCAGTCCGGTTACACAGCTTTCAAAAACTGGTCATTTTGGAAAATAATATCGATATTACGCTTTTAAAAAACATCGAGACTATCGATAGTGCTATCGATGGTTGGCCAGCTCTATTAGGTCGTGTCGTCAAAATTTTTATTAGTAAGCGTATTTTTTCGTATTTTGGCCCAGAAATATAACAAAGCTGTTAAAAAGGACATCATATAACCTACACCGAAGGTAAGTGGCCATGCGCCAGCCATAAAGTTGTCAATAAAATGTTGTAAATATCCTCCATTTAATTTGCAGAGCCAGTCAGGTCGCAAGACCTGGGAACATAACAAAAGAAATTCTAAAATTGCAATTGGGCTTGTGACGGCGGCAGAATGTCGAATTTATCCGTGGGCCAGATAATAATGGACGCGCAGCGCATGGCCAGTCGGGTCAAGGACCTTGACGCATTGGGAACAGCGCTACTCGAGGAGGCGGAGACGAACAATAGGCTGGTGGAGAGTTTGCGACAATACCAGGACGACATCGAATCGCTTAACCGCATCTCCAACAATAAGACCAATGCCGACATGGTTAATCGAATTCAGCAGCAGAATATTAACAGTTCGGAGATACTCAAGGAAAATCGCGAACTGAAGATCTGTATCGAGGACTATGAGCGGGCTATGGAGCTGATGATGCAGAAGTACCGCGAGCACACAGTGTCCAAGGTGCTAGACAGCAAGTTCAACTTCAAGGAACTGTACAATGAGCGCATGTGGCAGGTGATCCGTGAGCAGCGCGAGAAGATCAACGAGATGGCCGCCGTAATGCAGCGGGCGGCTAGCGTAGACGATGGGATAGTGCAGCGGGAGCTGCAGACCATCTCACAGCTACGGCTGGAGAATGAGACACTGCGCGAATTGTTGCAGATATCCAAGCAGTACGGTTCTGCCCAGCGGCCCATACGCGAGAGCGACCACCTGCTGGAGGAGAAAGCCGTGCAGACGGATAGCATGGCGGACGACTCGGCTGACGATCTGTCCATTTCGGGCGCCTCGGTCGAGAACATGAACAACAACTCTGTTATCCAGATGTACAGTCCGGAGCCAGCGGCGAAGGCATGCAACAACACATTTATCACTGCCCCGAGTCAGAGTCAGAATCAAGGTCAAAGCCAAACGCAGGCACAGCCTGCTCCCACGGTGCTGTTCGAGACGATGGATCAGCCTGTGGTCAATGATAACAACAATGGACCTGCAGCAGCTATTTCGCATTCGCCGCCGTTGCCGCCGCCAGTGACGACGACGCCAAACGATTCTGGCGAGGACCTGGCGGTTACACCGCCCACAGCTGCTGATGTCCCCAGTGCAACATGATAGGCAGTGGTGCTGCAACCTGCCATTGTTAAATCATATATGCTCTTCATTTCGCTCGGACCGCTGTTGCATCGTATTTACTCACTCACCCAATTCACAAAACAGCTCACACATGAAGAGGGCACACACATTCGTCATCGGATAGCCTGCATTAGGACATAGCGATTAATAATCTCTAATTTATACATACGCATTGGAGCATAATGTCTATATAAAAACACATTGTAAACAATGGAAAGGAGTTAATCATTAAAATGAAGGCAAGACCCACTCACACACAACCACAAACGAATGTAATGTACACCATGTACTCTGTCGATTTTATGATTTCTAAATAAATTCCATAACAAATCGAGAATTAATCAGAAATTTTTCTATGAAGCGAAGAATTAGCTATGTATATCATTTGGTGACTTACATTTAAGGAACTTGTATGATAAAAGTAAGATAAAAACCAAAGTATGTTTTATTTAGGCATTTAAATAAAAGTTTAATGTCTCCATTTAGATCGATTCTCTTAAACCTAACTTAAATATAAATTTGAAACACAGCCTTGAACAAATTTTAACCAAGCGTTTGGAGCTGTAATACAGATTCAAGGTTTTGATTTGATTAAAATATTTTCGGAGATGACGAAGCAATATATATATATATATACATAAAGCAATATATATATACAGTAAATGTATTTGCATATGTACACAAAAAAAAAATAAAATAAATAAAAAATGGTTAAGAATGTGGCAAATAAATTCATAAAAAAACATATTTGCTTTCATTGGACGAACAATTAAAACGAAGTCTTTGCTTCATCATCATTGATACAATTTTATTTTGTATTCCATTTTCATATCGTAGCAGATGATTTTTTTAATCAAATGCCTAAAACCATATTTTGATTAATTTATAATGTTCCATATTATTCTTATAAAAGTTAATAGAAAGCGACCAAACGCTAATTTGTTAGTTGTTTTTCTTATTACACCATTTTTTATTTGAATTGGATTATGTTCAATTTTAAAACCTCGAATAGCTTTTTTTAATTGGCTTTACCATTTTCTATTTACAAGCAAAATATATTTCTATCGGAAATGAATTAGTCTATTACCTGATATTTCATCGTCAAGGATCTTGACTTCAGAATTTAATTCCAATTTTCTTAAGTTTTCTTCTTTAACTTTTGAAAACTTTCAACAGATAAATACTTAACTTGTTGTTAAGCTCGAAAACACTTTCGAAACTGGTCAAGTGTTCTTCCGCCGATTCTCTTCAGTGAAATCTCTTAAACAAAACAAGAGCAATATCTCGTACAATACTACAATTGGCTCCGGCGGTTAGTTTAAGCTTTTCGAAACGATTTAAATTTAGTTTCTCGTCGATTTTCAACGCGTTCGCAAGCCAAAAACAGTGCCCGGAATCTGCGCCGTGGTCGCATGGCAGCGCGAAAGAGATGCAGCTATCCGCCGTATAGGTATTTTGAGAGCTCGACGATCGGCGGTTATATTAAAGATATATAAATATATGTATGCGCGGGCCTGTGTGCGTGCCAGTGATTCAAGTCTAAACTTCAATTTGGAAACAATTGAAAATATTGTAAACAAATATTTGGTTATACCCCTGAGAGAGCGATTGATCCGTCGATGTATATATTTCGAAAACGTCTTGCATTTGAAGTCCGCTGGGATGATTTGTGTGTGTGAAGTGCGCTGCCATTCAATAAGAAAAAGAACACGATGCTATTTATAAAACACAGCTAATTTTTGGCCGTAAATGTTGTGTATTAAGTGTGACTATTCCAAAATTGACACAGCGAACAATACGTGAGCTGGGGTTGCCACTTAAGGGACTGGAGAAGGACTTAGATCGGTAAATCTGCTTTAATTTCAAGACTCAAGGAACGCCAATTCGGACGGTTACGCAACAGCCCAGCTGAAATCGCTGTGGTAAACGAAAAATTCCGCACGCCTCGCGGCCAACTTCCACATCATCACTCACATTGCCCACACCGAACGGGTCGTCGTCCCTTTGGAGAAAGAGTGGATGCGGATGCTGGCCTGGTCCTGGTCCAATTCCCAGTCGTCCAGTCGCTAATTATTCTAAATGCGGAAGTATTTTGTGTGAGTAGTCGCTGACGTTCTAAATTAAGTCGCACATTTTGCAAGTGAGTACCGTCGCCGAAAAAAACGGAACGGCACGGATGAAAATAGGTTAAAATGGTGATAATTATTTATAAACGCACTAGGGATTTGCAGCATCGAAAAAAGAGCGAGTGAAGAAAGTAAAGAGGTGACGATAACGAAAGCTCTCCCTTACCTCTCTCTTTGGCCATTTCCTTGGGCTGAGTTATTTATTTTTGCTAAAAACATGCGCAGGCTGAATGAAATCGCCTGCGTAGCTTCCACCTGTGATGATCGCCTGCATTTCTCTCTCTCTCTCTCTTGAGATGGCTCTTAAAATATATGGGATACATACATATTTGTTATTGTTTATATTTACAATTCCTTTTCGGAAATATGGTAGTGAGTACGATAGAAGCGGAGACATTTTTCAAATTAGAAGGGTAAGGTTAAAATATGTTCGTTAGAAGTCAACAGGCTTACAGGCGAATACCAAAAAAAGAATCATAATTTTGGCATTGGTAATAATTCAAACCATTTATAATTATCTAATTGGTATTAGGTATTCGTTTGATTTCCTTTTTTTACATTTTATGTCATTTTCACATTCTGTTTTGATAAATAGTATCTTTGTTGAAAAAGTTTCCTTTCAGTTTTATGTATTTATGTTCACGTCTCAACGTGGTCTTACCTGATTTTTAAATTCTTAACTCAAAGAAAAATCATTTTTAAAAAATGGTTTCTCATCTTAATACATGCCTGAAAAAAAAAAAAAAAAAAAAAAAAAACACAAGGCTCTGCACTCAAAACAGATAAATATTTAAAAAACTACCTAAATATACGTACTTTTTTCTCAAACGAGTACTGCATTTACATTTAAAACATAATATACAATTTAACGTGGTAATGTTTTCGTAATCAAAGGCATTGATCTACATCAAGCTGTGCTACATTGTTACATATAAATAAATCGAGCGTTTAAACAATCTAGAAATGCATTTAATTTAAAAGTAATGACCAAGTAGATGATAAAAAATACAATTCGGTAGGAAACTAAATTCTACTATTTGATGAACCCATGCACTATGTAGAATTGTACAACATTCTTTTGTTGACTTGGATTAATGCCAGAAATTCCATTGTTTTGTACAGAACCGGCAAATTGGGAATGTGGTTCATGGGAATAATAGATATACCGATCAAATGCATAACCACACAAAAGAACGGAAACGAATCCAATAACCAAATTTTCGTATTACAAAAAGAAGAACATTTGTTCTTTTTGCAAGGAATTATGCGTAATATCCTATTTTTTATCTGGTTGACAAATATCCGATTTTAGAAAACGAAAAGCTGCTAAGTTGTACGAGAACAGATGCATCATCTATATCCATCGCTGAAAGGCGATCAGCTCTGCCCCCTCGGCTTTCATCCACAGACTCGGTATCCAACGCGATGTAAGCGCTGCTTCCGGGACTACAAGGAGCATGGAGCGCGGAGGGCCGGCGAAGAGGTGGCCGCCTCCTCGCCCAATCTGTCCGATGCCCAGAATTCGCGGTGAGTGATCAGCTAATATTGCTCGCATCCTGGGGATCTGATCAACACTCTCACCTTAGACCCACTTCCCGGACGTGGACATCAACGCAGAACCTTACCAGCGCGAATGTAACCAACGGCAATGATATAGGTGCGAATCTGAACAGATCTGAAACGAACCAGTAACAAGATTTAAAATTTAGTTGATATCAATGTTGCTTGCCCTTGTAGTGAGATAAGTTCTCAGTTGCAGTGAATGGACAAAGTATACATACATATGTACATATGTATATATGTATATTTTTCCTTATCATCAGATATCGATGTCTTCGTCGTCTGTCTGTTTAATAGTCCCGAAGTGATTACCGCTTCATATTTGCACCTTAAAATGCATTTAGAAGATTACTTTATAATATAATGTATTTACAAGGACATACCAGCTTCGGCATCCGATGCTACCCTTAATTTTGCGTTATTTATTACATTTGTTTAGTTATTAAAAGCTTACAACTAAATCATACACTCTCTGTTTATGTCTTGAATGCATACAATGGGTTAGGAATTCAAAACTCCATTGATTTTCTTCTTCTTAATCCTAGCGTTATTATATATTTATTAGGTATTTAGATTAATTAATTGATTAATTGATGAACCTGTCATTCATCGTGTATGTATTTTAAATTGTAATCAGTAGTTTCTTTGATAACCACCATTAATATTATTATTTATTTTAATATTATTTAATAAACGATTTCTCAATGTTCAGGCCAATGAAATATAAATAAGAATGGTTATTATTAAAAGACTTTCTTAGAATAAGATTGTAAACTAGGTGATAATCAGTCATTTTTATCTGATAACACTGTTTGCTTAATTAAAATCTATCACCAATTATTAACTTTTTGGGTAATTTCTTTTATTATTTAAATCAAAGGATATTCATATTTAAAAAGTATTTCTAGAGATTAAAATGTATTGATTTATCTTCTATGGTTATATTTTATCGTTTATGAATCGTTTATTTAATCAGAGATACATACATACATATGTGTATATATTGATATGAAAAGCCTTTAAACACTGAGAAATCGTTACCCAAAAGTTTAGTGTTTTATGTAAGTTGCAAAATGAAAATTTACAATTATTAATCAATGTGTTTGTCTACATATCTCTCTCACTCTCACTATGTGCTTGCACAAAACCAACCCTAAACAACTGTGCCACCTCTGTCTTTCTCTCTATCTTCACACTAATCTCTGCATTAAATGAACCGTTAATGTTAACTGCTGCCACTGTCACGCGTGATCTGTACTGTGCTCTCGCTCTCGCTCGTTTGTTTCACTCTCGCACCACGACGTCCGTATGTGTGTGTGCTGTACTTCAACGCTAATTGCAACCTGCAACTTGCAATGCACCTGCATGTCCTGGCACCTGATGTCCTTACTGAACCCAGTTGTCCACTTCAATGTAGAGCTGAGGAAGCGCCCGCAGTCCTGGGCCTCCACGCCGGATATCGACGAGCCGGACGATGCCGGGCGCCGTCCGCAGCCAGCGGTCACTAGCCGAGCAACCGTAGCCGAGGATCACGATGTAGCTGTCACGGTCAAGCTGCCGGTGCCACCGAGGCGACACACAACTGCCTTGGATATTAAAGAGGTGGGTAATGGATCTACTCGCTCAAATGCAGCGAGTCAGCAGTTTACTCTTTCACAATAAGCGAGTTAAAAATTATTTATTTATTTTTACTTAAAATAAAGAGAAGGCAGAAGTTTCCAAAAAATTTTTTTATAATATATTTATATTATAAAAATATAATATTCATTACCTTTACTAACTAAAAATATCTCTTTGATCCTTTCTAGGTGGAACACGCTCTAACACCGTCAACCCGTGTCACATCCTCACCCAGTAAAACTTCAAGTATTCCAGATGAGTTAGTCATCCTGTCGACAGACAGTTTAGCCGAGCGTGTCAGAAAAATGAATCTCCTCAAGAAGCAACGCAGTCTGAACTCCAGAGAAAACAGTCGGGAGCGATCCGTTCCGCGAAGAGATGAGTGAGTAAATGAGTAATGCAATGCATCTTAAATCTTAAAAATGAGTAGTATTGAATAAACTATTTAATTATATAATAATGTGAATACCACTACAATGACATATCTTTTTTCAGGGAAGCCGAGTCGACAGCATCCACCGCCCCAGCGGTTCCTGATCGACCTGAGCGCAGTAAGTCGGGAACTTCGTTGAACCAGGCTCCACCAGCTGAGCTGAAACGCGCTGCGCTGCCACCGAAAAAAGTGGCGGTGGCTGCAACCTCGACGACGACAGCGGCTAGCAGCAGTGGAACCACCAGCCTAAAGAACTCCACTTCCGGCACCGGCGAAGTAAAGGTCGCTTCATCGTCTAGTTCCAGTTCGGTACGTCGGAAAGAAGCGGATGCGGTCGTGGCCAGCAAGGAAATTAAAAGACAAACCATACCCGCTGGATCACCATCACACACCTCCTCCAACCACATAACCACCCCCAGTACGCCAGCCAAGACCCAGGATACCCAGGCCATGCAAGAGCAAATGAAATTGCTGCGAACGGAGTTGGAGGCGATGAAAGTACGGGCGGAGAGAGCAGAGCGGGACAAAAGCGATATCCTGCTGCGACGCCTGGCCTCCATGGATACCACCACCAATCGAACCGCTGCATCTGAGGCCCTCAATCTGCAGCAAAAGCTTAACGAAATGAAGGAGCAGCTGGACCGAGTAAGCGATGACAAGCGCAAGCTGAACCTTCGAATGAAGGAGCTGGAGAACAAGGGCAGCGAGTCCGAGCTCAGGCGGAAGCTGTTGGCTGCTGAGCAGATTTGCGAAGAACTGATGGAGGAGAACCAGTCTGCAAAGCGAGAGATACTCAATCTTCAGGCCGAAATGGACGAAGTGCAGGACACGTTCCGCGATGATGAGGTCAAGGCAAAGACCAGCCTACAGAAGGACCTTGAGAAGGCCACCAAGAACTGTCGCATCCTCAGTTTCAAGCTGAAGAAGAGTGACCGCAAGATTGAAACGCTTGAACAGGAACGCCAGAGCTCCTTCAATGCCGAACTGAGTGCGAAGGTAAAAAAATTGGAGGAGGAGCTGCGATTCTCTAGTGAGCTAACCAGGAAGCTGCAGGTTTGTTATATTAAATAATTATTGATTCGATTATTTAATTATAATTATTTCTTACACAGACTGAGGCCGAAGAGTTGCGAAACCCTGGCAAAAAGAAGGCCCCCATGCTGGGGGTTCTGGGCAAGTCGACATCGGCGGATGCCAAGATCACCAGAGAGTCCCTCACACGCGGGGGCTCTCAAGAGGATCCGCAGCACTTGCAGCGCGAGCTGCAGGACTCCATTGAGCGGGAGACTGACCTAAAGGACCAGTTAAAATTCGCCGAAGAGGAGGTAAAGGACTCTTTACGTGAATACCCAAACGATTATTTATTTACTATACTGCATTCCACACGAAGCTTCAGCGACTGAGGGATCGGGATCGAGAGTGTAAGCGAAAGCGGGTTAGATTCAGTTGTGGGACTCAGACGTTCCACGAGATGCACGCTGAACTCATGACTTTCCCTCGAAGCACTCAGACCGTGACCTTGGTACAGAATGATGTGGCCACCAGTACGGAGAACTGGGTGACCTCAAAAGAGGGTGTCACCCAAACTGAAGTTGATCGAGAGATTACACCGTCACCATTTATGGGGCTTTTCCCGTCGTCATCATCGTCGCACTTGACTAGTCGCTCCCTGCTCTTTCCCAGTGCCATTTCGCATGTCCTTCTAAGTGGAGCAGGTACCAAGACCCTCAATCGTCGAGGATCGTTGCATTCTTTCTGTGTAGCAAAATCACCGTAGAACCAGTACATGTTCGAAACGTAGCAATACTATTTTTATCCTCGAACACGATCTTTGATCTTTACTACTGCCTTTTGCTCATCCTTATTCTCAGTTGTAATTTATCAAGTTTTTGTGTGTTTCAGGCTGAACACTTGAGGAAAAAGGTGACTCGTTTCGAGGATGAAAATGAGTCGTTGATGATGCAGTTGAAAAAAATGGCAACGCGCTCAAGAAGTACGAACAAAACGACACTTAATAAGTACTCTTAACCCTAGTTCGTAGACAACGTATTTCATGTAAATGATAAGTCCACGGTTTTATTTTCATATGGGAAAAGAATCATTTCAAATGCTAGTTAAGTAGGATATTTAAGTAATTCGAATGGGAACCGTGGATTTTAATCATCATTCACTTAAGCACACGGTCACAGTAACTTTTTATAAACTTCAGTGACTGACTGTTTTTTCTCTTCATTAACTGAGGACAATGTACTTTCTTAACCAACTAACGCAAATTTCCATGCGCTTATTAATGAATGAAATGAATCAGTAATTTGCCATTTTTTTGAGGCTGCTCATTTTGATTAACAATAGTAACTAGTATCCAAAGTATCCTTATTTTCTTAGTAATTAACTAAACTAACTTATGATGAAGAACCACCTAATTCTCGGATTTGAAATACATTTTTTAAATCAGATTTTTAACTGTGGCACCTGTGATAACTGCAAATTAATGTTTTTGTATCGTATTCCCAGGTCGTAAGCTGAGTCCCACTCCGCATCCCCACCGCCTCGCTCCCGAGGTCCAGGCCGATCGCGACGAGGGGATCTCCGACGAAGATGACCCAGCCGAACTGAGAATTCTGCTGGAGCTGAACGAGCAAGAGGCCTCCATACTGCGTCTGAAGGTGGAGGATCTGGAAAAGGAAAATGCCGAGTCCAAGAAGTATGTTCGTGAACTTCAAACTAAGTTGCGACAGGACACATCCAGTGGCAGCAAGAGCTCTCTGATTAGTTTCGGAACGTCCTCGAGTGCGGCCGAAAAGAAATTGAAGACCCTCAACGACGAACTGAGCCTGCTACGCAAGGAGCTGCAGGAGAAGGAGCAGGCTGCGGAGTCTCTCAAGGACCAACTCGGCAGATTGAGCACACTCGAAACTGAGAACGATAAGTTGACTAAAGAAAATAAACGCCTCCTGGCACTGCGTAAGGCCAGCGAAAAGAACGGCGAGGTGGATCCAAAGATGAAGGAGTCTCTGGCGTTGGCCCAGCGGGAAAGGGATGAGCTGACTGCCCGTCTCAAGCGGATGCAGTTGGAAGCGGATGCCAAGCTGCCAGCCCGCACGGCCAAAAGGGTCAACGATCTGACGCCCAAGAGCCATCTCAAGAAATGGGTGGAGGAGCTAGAGGACGAGATCAGCGAGATGCGCGTAATGCTCAGCTCCACTGGAACCGATCAGCTCAAGGCCCTCCAAACGGCCAAGGGCAGTCTTGAGGAGGAGGTGCTGAAATATAAGCAAAAGCTGGCCCTGGCCGAGGGTGACGTCCAGCGATTGAAACTTCTCAATGGCACCAGCAGCAAGGTCAATGAGCTGGAACAGAAGCTCAAGCGCAGCGATGAGGACGCCAAGAAATTAAACTCAAAGCTCAAGGATTTGGAGGATAAAGTCAAAAAACAGGACGCTCAATTGAAGCAGACCGAGGTGAACAAGTCCAGTTTGGAGACGCAGAGCAAGCGGGAGAAGGAAAAGCTATCGGGCCTGGAGAAGGATTTGGAAAAGCAAGGCAAGGAGAAAGAGAAGCTGGAGGCCAAGATCACCCAACTGGACGCCGACCTACTCAGTGCCAAGAAGGCAGCCGAGAAGAGCAAGTCCAGCCTGGAGAAAGAGATCAAGGATCTCAAGGCCAAGGCCAGCAAGTCAGACAGCAAGCAGGTGCAGGACCTCAAGAAGCAAGTGGAGGAGGTCCAATCCTCGCTAAGCTCAGAGCAAAAGCGATACGAGGACCTCAACAATCTGTGGGAGAAACTGTCCGAGGAAACTATCCTGATGCGGGCCCAACTCACTACCGAGAAGCAGAGCCTCCAGGCCGAGCTGAATGCCAACAGGCAGAAGATCTCAGAGATGGACACCATCCGAATCGAGCGCACCGACATGGCTCGCAAGTTGAGCGAAGCCCAAAAGAAGATCGCCGACCTGCAGGCCAAGGCCCTCAAGACTGCCAATGGCAACGGCGGCGAGTACGAGCGCACGGTTCTCAAAAATAAGCTGTCGGAGAAGGAGCACGAGTACGAGCGGCTGCGTCGAGAGAACGAGATGAACATCGATCTGGTCTTCCAGCTTCGTAAGGATAACGACGATCTTAATGGCAAATTGAGCGATTACAACCGGATCGAGCAGGCCCAGCTATCGTTGAACGGCCATGGGGCGAGACGAGATGCTGAGATCAGGGAGCTCAAAGAACAGTAAGTAAAGCTACCAGTTTAAAAATATTACAAATAGACATCTTCCTCGGTTCCATGTTTGCATACGTAGTAACTGAAGTTTGTTTTTCTATGAATACCATGAACAAGTTCTAAATATTTTGAATAGAATAAATATCGAATAGCGTAATGAGTGTTGTTCATTATATTATCTTTATATGACTACCCTCTTTAGTATTGCTCCTACTATTTTCGGGTGAGAGTCCTATACTAACTATACTTTCCCCCCAACTCAGATTACAAAGCACTGAGCTACAAATGAAGTCCGAGGTGGCTACCACTCGATTGCGGTACGAGCAGCAGGTCAAGAACCTCAGCGGAGAACTGAACTCAATGCAGGTAATGCAAAATCATACATACCCAAGAAAACCTATTTCACAAAATAATATTCTGCAATAGCGCCAATGTGAACGCTTCAAGAAAGACCGCGACGCGTTTAAGCAAATGCTGGAAGTGGCTCAAAAGAAAATCGGAGATCTGAAGGCCAACAACACGGGCAGGCAAAGTCGTGGCTCCATGCACAGTAGCGATGACGATGACAAGAGCAAGATCGCCTACTTGGAACAGCAGGTGAGTTCACAAAGTCAAAGACTGCCAAAATGTCAAATTTAAATGGCGCCCGATTGGCAGATTGGTCACCTGGAGGATCAGTTGGTCGAGTCCCGATTAGAGTCCAGCAAGATCAAGACCGAACTCGTCTCCGAGCGCAGTGCCAATGAGATCAAAATCTCCGAAATGCAATCCAAGCTAAATGAGTTCGAAGAGGAACGCGTCATCGGATCGGGCAGCACCAAGTTGCCGGGAATGAAGACCAAGTTGGAGTTGTCCTGGCAGAAGGAGCGGGAGGATCAGCAGCGTCTGCTGCAGGAGACCTCCACCCTGGCCCGAGACTTACGCCAGACCCTCTTCGAAGTGGAACGCGAGCGAGACAAGGAGCGGCTGGAGTCCAAGCGGAAGCTGGACCAAATCAAGCGAGCCACCGAGGAGGAAATGGAAGAGGGACGCAAAAAGATTGCCGAGCTTCAGTGCGATCTTCTGGAGCTACGTGATGTTCATGCCAAGCTTCGTACCTCCAATGAAAAATTAAGGCGCGAGGTGAGATCAGTGGGATTATTATATATGTCATATACGTACTGATCGTTGTCCATTTCAGCGTGAACGCTACGAAAAGGAGCTGATCAAGCGACGCATGGAGGCGGATGGAGGCGACCGCAAGGTGGGAGCTCTTTTACAAACTGTGGACGAGCTGGTGAAGATCGCACCCGATCTTAAAATGGTGGGCAGCGGCGGATCCGCCCGTGGCGCCTCTGGATACGATAAGAACTTGCGTCCCGAACAGCCTGATGTGCGGCGCAGTCGATCGCCCTCGCCCACGCTAAGCAGCTCGCAAATCACCAGTGTCCTGGCTCGATTGGCTGAGGCGTCCGAGGAGCTGCGAAAGTTCCAGAGGCTAAATGAAGACGAGCAGGAGCGGAGCCGGATTCGCCGCAGCAATTTGCGACGAGCTGCCTCGCAGGAGAACGATCACCACGGCAGCACTAGCTCCGTGGCCAGTGCAGCGGGCTCACAGCGCGGCGGGAATCGTGTGTCCCGGAATTCGTCCAATAATGGTAGCCTAATTCGAAAGAGCCTATCGCTGGATCACTCCATACAGAGGGATCAGGTGAGATCGGTATCTGGATCGCGTTGATTTAAAAATAACTTCATTTCCACCATCTTTTCCAGAACATTTGGCGCCAGGACGATGGCAGTGTGTCCTCAATGCAATCTATTGACTCGGAGCTAGGCGGTCTGGTCCGAGACTCCAGCTTGGATTCACGACTCGATTCGCGTCTATCTGGAGGATCTACCCAGAGCGATATACCCCGGGGACCTCGCAAAAAGAAAAAGGGCATCATGGGCAAGCTGCGCAGCCTGACGAAAAGCAGTCGCAATTCCGAGAGTGAAATATCAGTAAGGCGAAGAAGCTTACGAAAGTCTGGCGTGTAGCTCATTTAAAAATACCATTCCTATTCTAGATTCAAGGATCTGATTCTGACATTAGTGTTGCCAGCGACTTGAGGTCGAGCAAGAAGGATCTGCGTGGCCGACTTTCCGGAATGTTCAAGCGCTCCGGCTCCAATTCGCGCAGCGAGAGCATGGAACGAGCTGGATCTGAGCAGAGACCCGTGGCCGTTACAGTCGTGGGACACCCGGATGGACCACAGCCTCGCGAGCCGCCACCTGCCAATTCCCTTACGCCGAGACCCATACGTTCTGTGAGCAATAGCTTGACTGGTTTTTCTGAATTCGTTTCTATATTTGAATTCCAATTTATAGATCCCAAAGCCACCCAGTGGCGGAGGAGTACCCACCACACCAACCACAAGACGACGCGTAGCCAAGTAGTCTTCATCGATTGGAACCTAGTTTTCAGTCTCATAGGATTCATTCTAATCTGTAGCTTTGAGCGTTTGTTTATTCCTCACAATTTGTACCCATGCGCCATGACATCATCATATGTATTTAATGTTGCTTTCAAATATTTTACTACATTTTTAATTTAAACGCTCTTTCAGCCGAAATAAAGTCATCTCTATTTGAAGTAACTCTTGTAGTCGTGGTCCTTCTCTTTCTCTATTTCTATAAAATGGAAAGTTTATTAGGGTAATCCGAATCCGAATCGAGACACAAACGTTTTTGTAAACAATTTCGGCGGAGAGTAAGCCCATGACGATTGGACACGCTGCATCTATGAATCCCCAAAATGTGGTTGGTCTCTCCAGCTGAGCAATGAAAAAGGATACCGAACTGAGAAGGAAAAGCACAACGATTTCCAACATTATATAAATTAGAAATCTTTACTACTTTACGACAACAATTTCAAAAGCTTCACGAAATATTCATTTTTATCCAATAGAAATTTGAATTGTTTTGTCTTAACAAGAACATATCCCCACTTCGATAATGTTCATTTTAGTCTTGTAAACAGGCAGATCGTGTTAATTTATGTGGTGAATTTTTTTTCAATATTTAAATTTAAAATGGAAATTATTTATATATTCTGTTAACCATTTCCAGGGAGAAAATTAATTAATTTTATACCACACGATATATTTGCCAATTTTTATTAAATTTTCAAAAAGTTCTATACGGAACGGAGCAAAGTACGATTTTGTCACCTGAATTTCTTGCTTATCACATACTGAAATGGGAATGTACGCCTAAGGTCAACCCTGTTACTATTACCTACATGTTCTATGTTTACCTTCATGGGGAATACATTTTTTCGCTGAACACCGAAAGTAAAATTGATATAGACTCTCCGTTTAAAATGGCCTCAAGTAAAAAAGCATTTAATAAATTTCACGCGTAACTTCGGATGGCGATACATCTGGTCTTTGGGTCAACCCACCTCTAGAACGTATCAATCCCAGGAATGTTCGATCAAATACAAAAGTTAAATAAAAAGAGTGAGTGACATTTATTCTATTTACTTGCAATTTATGTATATATTCAAAGTATTTTTTGTTTTGCTTAAAACTTGTTTTACTTCCATGTTTTGTTTGTTTTTCTGTTTCTTTACACACTACATTAATTTTTCGTTTGTTAAACATAATTTCAAAATGTGTAATTTCTTTTTTGTTCCTTATTTTTTGGATTTTTATGTATTTACTTTTAATATGAATTCAACATAAGAGAAATTTAATTTAAAGAACAATTGTTTTGGGGGTTACTTTTGACCATTCATTCTAAATAATAAATCAATCCAATATACAAACAAACATGTTTAATGTGTTGCAATTTGATGTCATTTCAAGTACGTGGCATGTTCAGATAAGTAATATCAAATTATTTGTAGCCCTGTAGGGGTGGGGTGTCGAGGAATTGGAATTGTAGGTTGTTCGGCAATCAATTTTTTGTGATCCATATTTGCGTGAATAACATTTATACAATTTAATACGAATTTTTCGGGGACTCATTTCTGTTCAGTTTTCAGTTTTCCCAGTTTTCAGCTTCCGGTTCCTGCTCTTGTTCTTATTAGAGTGTGTTTTTGTTTTTTTGCATGGGTTTCTTATAAATTGGTATGCAAATTTTTTTGTTTATTGGCTTATTTTTATCCTGTTTGAATTTCTGTCGCTCGAATGTTACTCTGTCTTAAAAGTTGTTCGATTATTATTCTCTTTGTTTTACCATTTTTAGTAACAATGTACTTACTTGCGCTTCTTAATCTCGTTTTGTTTGTTTTATGTAAATCCTTATTTTCATTTTATTTTCGATTTTTTGTTTTGATATTACTTAGGCACTGTGTTCGTATTACATTAAAGAATTAATTTAAAATTTAAATTTAGGTATGTATAAATACATTGTAAAAAATTTCTTTAAGTTTACCGTAAACTAAAATCTTGCAACGCTCCATGTATGTATTTCCCATTCAAGTTTATCTTGTTACTTGCTTTGTTTTTCTTTTTTCTCTTGCATGTATGTCCATGTATCTATGTTTGTTTAGTTAAGTTAAGTTAAGTAAATCCTGTCCTCAATGTTATTTCTTAAGCACTGTACCACGGTATCCTCCCAACTCTCAACCCTGAACTCAGCTGCTAATGTTAAGCCCCTATTTACCTCGCTCACTAACTCGATCGATCTAAAAGTACGCGTAGAAAAGTCTATGAAATTAATTAAAAAAACAAAAAAAAAGTGAATGCCTGAAAGGGGACAATACTTGGCCTTCTATTCGAGTTTCCAAGTCGCAACACTTATATACCTAAAATCGTTACAATCTGGTTTACAAGTAAGTCCTATATGTATGTATGTATATGCAGGTGTAGGAGGTTTCTATGTGTTTCTCGTTAGTTATCTAACATCGCTTTCAGTATCAGTTTAAGATTCCAGTTTCCTTAGTTTCGTCTTTTCGGTAAAAAAATTCAAATTCATCGAAAGTTTTGTGTGTGTTTGTTTGGCTTACAAAATGCTTAAATATTTATCTTTTAGATTCGGTTTCGTTATTCTTACGCGGCTTTTGTTTGGTTGTTGATATTCAATAGTTAATGTTCAGTTTACACTCAAAATAAAATTCAGGGTTCAAAATAAATACTACATAGTACTTGCCATAATGTACAGAGAATACGCTAGTGACGAGAAACTGAAATAAAATTCAAGTTGATTACAATTTTCGGTCTAAACGAAATCCTTATACGAACTTATGCTGGTAGCCTATTTATTCAACAGTGTTTTGTCCGAGTTGCGAGAGTTGTATAGTATCGTGTGTTTAAGCAAACTTCTTCGCCTCGTCCTAAACAGCTCCATCATTATGTTGTTGCCTTTCATTTACAGTCTCAATTTTGTTTTTTGTTGGTTATTTTTGCATATTTTTCCTCTTTTTTTCTGTGTTTTTCCGTATTTTTGTCTATTTTGTATTTAATGATAGAGTTTTATTATTAACTACATACAAATAAGTTTTGGTTCACTATATCCTCTGCCTTTGTTACATTTTTAAAATTACCATATACATCAATACAGACCTCGATTCGAATTTGGGTTACTTAATAACGAACGTACGAAAGTCGGGCTTTAAAAATGGATGTTGCTGTTGTCGTTCAATATTAATAATATATAATTTGTCGTTTAAATTGCAGGCATTAACAATCATTAATTCAACTTTATTTGACATTGCCTACACAAACACAATGGGAACCTATCGCTAATATTTTGCAAACAAAGAAAAATAAATAAATAAATAAGAAAATACATAATTAAGTAGAAATACATGCCACTTGAACTTTAATCTTATTTGTTTCTCATTATCATTTATTTATTAGGTTGTTGTTCCAACACTCCGCCGCCTTGGCCCTATAAAAATTTAGTCATTACAAAATGGTGTCTTAGGTGGAATCGTTTTGTCTTAGGAATTTAGCTTAGATATCTCTGTTAATTCTCGTCTTATTTCAAATCATTCTAGTCTTTAATGGCTAAGAGTACTCTTTTCCTTTGCATAAAAACAACAACTCTCGTGGTGAGGAGGGGGCTAGAAATGGGGTAGGGGGCGAAAAAAAAACGCATTTAAAATTCTAGTCTTCTAGCATATAGTTAGAAAAGGATCCGAGTGTGTCAGTTGTTCTTAGCTTAACTACATATATGGGTAACCAGTCGACATTTCCAATTCGATTTTTCCGTGAACAAATTCGAGAGAACTTAATTGTAAGAACTATATAGACCGGAAAAGCTTTGATAAGTATAATCTTTGTTTATCTCCTTTCTCTCTCGTGTCTCCTAGATCTATATGTAGAGCTATACAATATGTATACAACAACGCACTCTCCTCATTGGTTTTTGGGCTTGCATTTGGCGCATCGATCGTTCGTATGGTTAGCTTATCAGTTATATTAAATAATACGTGTAACCCTTATATTATTGTTTTCTATATTCCGTATGCAGATATCTAAGGTCTGATAAAAATCAAGTCAATAATTAATAGGCAAACACAAACTATCGATGAGCTGTCAAGAAAATAAATCAAATCAGTACCGATACGCAATACACAGCTTTCCGGCAACTGGCGATCAATTGGCCGATAAAACTGATAAATGAATAAACAAAAGCCATATACACAAAATGACATCAATTTGTAACCAAAAAACAAACGAAAGAATCTGATTTTGTAGTCATCACTCCTGCTTAGGAGCTCCCCGATCTCCGCTGCACTTTTTTGGACTTTTTCTTACAACAGTTCTCAGGGTGTATGTGTGGTGTGTGTGTGTGTTTACACTTAAATTTTAAATGTTATCTTCCTCGTTTCAAGCTTGTTGAAAGTGCAACACTTTGTTTATTACAATATTTAAATTTATTTTACCGTTAAATCGTTATATGTTATAATTATATGTATATAGTATATAATAGTTGTATGTAGTAGGTGTAATTCATATATATATTTTCTTGTTTATTACGTTTACGATGCACATATATTGTATGTAGTTTTTTTTTTTTTTTTGTAATTTTTAATAGGTTTTTTACGTTTACGTTAATTAAAAAACAATTTATTCTGTATTTAAATTTGGTAAATAAACGATTTCGAAATGAACTTGTTTTACAATTAACAGTCAGTGTGTTTTTATGTCTTCTAAATAATTACGAGTCTCGAATTACTTTATTTTAACATTACTTTAAACATCAGTTTAGTACGTGGTAATTATGTGCCAACTTGAGTTTCAGAATGAAACAGAACGGAAAAAATATGTGTGTTAGCCCCATAATAATGAGTAAATAATAAATTGTTTCTTATTAAATTACATCAGGTTGATTTGCTTGCTTGCAATTTCGTGAAAATTGCCGCCATGGTTCTTCTTAATTTTATGCTTCTACCGCTCAGCAGATCATAAATGGTGTTTCGGTGATCACTGCACGATGCATGGTGCTTCTCTGTAAAAGAGGTGATGTGGCAGAAACACAGATATATGACAACACAGATATATCTTCGAGCTCAGCTCCGTAGCTGTTTTCGGTTATGATCCGTTGATCCATCGGTTCTTCCCTTTTTTCTCCAAGTCCTCTCTCCTTTTTCATGCCTCCCGCCGTCCGGATGATCTTGATCTTTTCGAGGCCAAAAGCGGACGCCTACAATCACATACAGTCACGCACACAGATACAGTTACAGACTGGTGGTGGTACAGATACAGATATATGAAAAAGAATCATTTTTTTTTTTTTCAAAAATCGAAACGTTGCTTTTCACACACGTTTTACTTTACTCATTTTTACTTGCTTTGTTTTGCGTTTGTTTGTTTTTGTTTTTTTTTTCTAAAAAATTGTATAATAATTAGTTATATAAAATGTAAGCATATTTGTAGTGTAATTTAAACGAAATTAAATTAGGAATTTGTATCTTTAGGATTATTTGTTTTGTTTGTTGTAGAGTAAAAATTATACGAAGAACACTAAGCAATAAATCACCGAAAAATAAAGTAAAGTAAAGTATTGTTATTGTATATTGTAATTAAATGTATGTATTGTTAATTGATTTGTTGTAAAAATAAACAAATTAAAAATTAGTGTATGGTATTTTAATAGAAAAAATTACTTCATATTTGTTTTTATAATATATATGTGTGTATGGTAAATGTATTAGCATATAATATGTATGTTTCTCATTTTGTTTTTTGTTTTTTTTTTTCATCCTTTTGTAATAATAAATTGTAAAATCGCAATCATATATAATCATCATTAAAATAGTTTACTTTCATCATGTTTTACACACAGTGCACGCTCGGTTTTTTGTTTTTGTTTTTGGTGAGCGCGCAGAGTAGTTAAGAGTAAATATTGTATAAGTAATTAAAGATATATAATATATGTTATATTTATAATCAATTAAAGTTTTTCTGCTGCTTGCTTCTATTATTTTTTGCAATTATCTTCCTTTTCTTCTTTTTGTCTGTCTGTCTGTCTGTCTGCCTGTTACTCGCGCTTCTGATCTGTGGTTCTTTCCGATTGTAGTTGTTGTCTATCAAATGGTGTTAGGTGTGGGTGTGCGTGTTGATGTTATTGTTGCTCTAGTTGTTGTTGGTTGTTGACTGATGTTGGCTGTCGCGTTAGATTTGTTGTTCCTGCTGTTGTTGCTTCCGTCTGCTTGGCAAACGATGAAAGTTTGAAAGAAAAATGTGCAACGCAACTCTAAGCATCGTATCTTGTATAACTTCCTGTCCTATTCTCTCGGCCTGCTTTCCTTGATTACCTTTTACTTTTACACTTTAGGTTTTACTTTAACTGTAGCTTTAAATGTACGTTTCCTTTTGCTCTTTTTTTACTCTTTTTGTCGTTTTTGTTTCCTTTGTTGTATATACTCGTTAAATATATATATATATATATATTGTATATAAGTATGTATATAGTTTTATGTTTACTTGTTAAGAGTGTGTGTTTCGTATTTTTTGTGGTTTTTGCTGGTTTCAGTATCCATTATAATCAATCATTATCATCATCATCAGTATGCTGCTGCTTGGCTTCTTTTTATCATCCTTACTGCTCGCTCTCTTTAACTTTAAATAATAAATCCAACGCACTATATAATTCTAGTTTCAAGTTCAACTTTCGCTTAGATGTAAACGACGACATACGCTTATCAATTAGGTTTCTTTATATATGTAGTTTAACTTTTAGCTAGTTTTTCGTTATGTTTACTTTAAATGGTAAATTTTTAATTTTGTAACGTATAATCTTTCCCATGCCAGCAGTCCCTCCGCCCTGCCCTACTTCAACCACCACCTTCTCACTCTTCCTACTCCTACTCCCACCTTCCGCAATTGGATTCGCTTAGTGAATCGAAGGCTAAGGCAAGCGTTGGGTTCGCGGAACCACCATTATTATCATGTTATCGGGAGATTCCAAACACTCTTTAAACCTTGTCGCCAACAGACTCACTGATACAAAGGCGGGATCGGTGTGGAGGTTGCTGGTCGAAGGAACGTCGGTCTCGGCTTTTTGCTTTAAAATTTACAATTTCGAATTTGTGTATTTACTAATTTTAGTAATTAAGGGGAATCGATCTTTTTTACTTGTGTACTTTTTGTTTTTAATAAAATTATATAAGTTCTAATTTTCTTTGTTGTGTGGTTCTTCTTGTGTTGGTTCTCTTCGCATTCCTACTTTTTTATCTTGAACTTCTCTTGGGTCTAATTAGCTAAACTTTATACTTGTAAATCATTACGTTTAAATCTTCACTTTCTATTTTGTTGTTAATGCCTTGTGTATCGTATGAGCCTACGGGTTTAGTTTTAGTTCTAGTTGGGTGTAGTAAATCTTGTTAGTTGCTTGGCTGACAGGTGTGTTAGGTAGGTGTTTGTATGGTGTTTGTGTGGGGGACGCATGAAATAAATTTGGTTCTCTTGTCTGAATAATGGTTGTTGTTGGTGTTGTGTGCTGATGTTTTTGCCTATTATTACATACTCATTGCTATATAGAACATACATGTATATATATATATCTATGAATCTGACTTGTCGCTAGGTATTCATTCGTGTTGTTAAATTGGTTTCGCTTTAAATAATAGTTGTACAAGAGTTTTAAATATTAATTTCAACAACTGATCTGATCTGAAATAAAAACGAACAGACGACGCTTTAGCTTACAATTACCACCATCTTTTTTGTCTTCATCATTCGCCGACGACGACATCCTGCTCTGCTACTCCGGTTTCAACTCCTACTCCTTCGCCTTCTCCACTGCATCCTCCTTCTCCTTCATATGCGCATCCGCCTCCTTAGACTGCTTGCGAAGTGGCGTAGGGCGGCTGCGTGGAACTATCGTTGCCATAAGCTGACCGCGGACCAGCTCCATAGTTGGAGGCGCCCTCCTGCTTCACGTAGTTGCTATAGTCGTAGTCGTAACCAGAACCATAGCCGCCATAGTCGTACTCGGAGCCAGACTTCGAAGCCGAATTGCCAGGGCCGGTGCGCGGCATCCCGCCTACAGGTCCGGTGGTCGATGGACCGCCCGCTGCCCAGGTCTGTGCCCGCGAGTACATATCCGTAGCAGTTCCTGCTCCAGCTCCTGGTGCTCCGGTGGGTCCGGCCGAGTTGGGAGGCATGTTCCATGAGTTCCAGCTACCGCCGCCCGATGGTCCCGAGGGTGCACCGGTCGACGTTGAGTTGTACATGTCGTAACCACCATAGCCCTGCGTCTGTTGCGGTCCAGCGTAGTTCGACCACTGCGGCGGAGGTCCCTGGGGACCAGGTGGTGCACCCCAGCCCTGGTATGATCCGGGTCCGCTATTTCCATAGCCGTACTGCTGCTGCTGTGGCGACGTGCCCCAGCCCTGGTAGCCGGGCATCATGTTCGGCGCCCCAATAGGCATGTTTAGCGGGGGTCCGCCCATCTGACCGTTCTGGCCCTGCATCATATTGATGGGAGCATGGTGCGGTCCCCAGTGGCTACATTCGTTACCCAACTTGCCATAGGCGCCGCCCACAGTACTGTTGTTAGAGTTCTGCCCGCCAGATCCGTCACGAGGCTCGGCCTTCTTGATCTCAACCTGTTAAGAAGAAATTAAATATTAATGGCTACTACGAGTGGCAAACTAAACTAAGATTCAGATGATTAAAATAATTTAGATAAAGTAATTGACAAACAGCCTCTCACGCACCTGCTTGCCATTCAAATTAATGTAGCGCTCGTTGGTCACATGCTCCACGGACGATTCCTCCTCAAAGGAAAGGAAACCGAAACCGCGCGACTTCTTCTTCTCCTGGTCGTACATGATCACCACCTCGGTGACCTTGCCGTAGCGCCCGAAGAAGGTGCGCAGATCCGTCTCGGTGACATTCGAGGGCAAGCCACCCAGGAAGACCTTGTAGCCACCGCCCTTCTTCGGCTTCTGCAGTGTGCGCGGATTGCAAGGCTTCGGGTCGATAGTGCGGCCATCCAGCGTGTGCGGTCCGTTCTGCAGCACATGGTTTACGTTAGTTGGATCGGCAAAGGTGACAAAGCCGAAACCGCGCGACCTGCCGCTCTCGTTGTTCTTCATCACCACGCAATCGATGATGTCGCCGAAGCGGCAGAAGTAACGCGACAAATTCTCCTGCGTCGTCTCCCAGGATAGGCCGCCCACAAACAGTTTGCCCCTCTCGTCTTCCTCCATGATGTTGTTCTGGTTGTGGTTGTGAGCTATGGCGCCGGGTAGGTTTTCAATAATTGACGTAATCTTGCCGCTTTTTTCTTAACCCGGTGTGCAAAAGAAATTAACTTGTGTGTTGTTGTTTGTTGATATTTTTTTAAGGGGATGCGCACTTAAAGAATTTTTTACACTGTTGCCGTTGTTGTTGCTGGTGTTCTTATGTATCTTATAGGTTGGTTTTAACGTTGCCAAAGTTCTTTTCCGTTCAAAACAATTAAACAAAAGCCACGACGTTCACACGTAACTTTCTACACATCGATGATGTTGTTGTTTATAGAAGGTACATGAAAAGATAGAAGATAAAATGAAATATAAATCTTGTTAATCAAAACTGAAGAATTGATCTCGACTTATGAAGGTGCGAATGGGGTAGGAATTGCCAGATGACAAAAAGAAGGAGACAGGGCACACTCAGGGGCGGTTAAAAGAGAGAGAGTTAAAAGAGCCAGCGAAATAGGCACAGATAATTATGAAAGGCACAGGTAGGCAGCAAAAGCAACCGGCCGGTACACACACACACACACAGAGGCGATGGGCATTGGACACCAGTATCTATGTGATTTTTGCCGTCTAACTGCTTTTTGTACACGTTCACAAGAGTTTGTTCGCTTGTTTGCAACTCGCTCGCTCCTCTTCTGAGCAGTTTGTCTTCTTCACCCGCTTCTACGCGGCTACGTGAAAGTATTGTTTTCTTTTCGCTGTGTCACGAGCGGCTTTGTTGTTGCAGGAATGTCCCCAGCCTCAGCTCTTCCAGCACACACACGCACACACACACACGCCTGTCAATGAGAACAACGAACTTATTCCAAGGTGAAAAGAGAGCCGCCGGTTCACCACATTTGCGCGCCATTTACTGGAGGATTGCCGGATGAGATGTGGGTTTCGTGAATGCCACCAGCACGAGTGTTCTTCAAATTTTGGAGTTACACTATTAATTATATGTCCCCCCCCAATTATAAATTCTCTTTTCTTTACTCGCAACTGCCGGTCGAGTCGCACAGACATTGCTATATAGGTAGCAAGTGAAAACATGTGGCAACGCCATGTGCGACGTGAAAGCGAATGAATGTCGAAAGGAAACGTATCAAAAAGCAATGCCCTCGCAATGCAGGCCAAAGGAAATTTTAATTCCGGCAAAAAAAAAACAAACACTTCTGTTGGAGTTTTCCTCCAGATGGGTGCTAATCTTTTTGTTTCGTACTACACAGACAGCGAACCGAACTGAATGAATATCGCCGGAGTGTGGGAAATTCACCACGACAGAAGCAGGCAGCGGCCGCGACGGCAACGAAGAAAAAAAAAAAAACAAAATGGAAGACGTGCCTGAAGAAAAAAATGCTACAACAAAGAAATCTCAAGAAATATGCTCGTGGGCTTTTGAGTTTATGTTCCTGAAATCTGGAACACATATCATTTAGAAGCTATTCATTTTTAAAAACACGAAATTGGCTTATTTCACTTATACATTTGGGCCGAGACCAGAAAAGCACATCGTTCGCGGCAACACAGTTCAAACGGCACCACTTGTACATTTTCGCTTACGTGCCCGGGAAACGGGTGCGAAATTAACTAAGATTTCTACTACGCAATTTTAAAAATTTCGCATGATTTTTGTATTTTGCACCGCAATCTGATTCGTGTGTGTGAGTGCATGAGTTGGCATGGGGGTGTGTATGTGTGCGCGAATGGCCGCCGCCGACAGACCGAACCGAGCGATTTTCATTGGTGTGTGTGTGCGTTGGTGTGGTGTTATACATAGCATTTCTTGTATGTATGTATAAAAATATGAAATTTTCCACTTTGATGGGTGGAAAAAATGTGCCGAAATTGGCACGGAAAAACGCTTGCCCCAGGCGAAAATGTCACGAACCGAACTCACAAGCGCTTGGCGAAAAAAACAAAGAGCTACTGTCCCACAATCGAGCCGAGTCGAACAATTTTTACTCTACACACACACCACCATAACCACAGCGAGCAATGGCAGCTGCGTCAGGCATTCAGTCGTTTTGGAAAGGCAGGCATTTTGTTAAAGCCCCGTAATTGTTATGTAAAATGTGATATTCAATTGCTCTTCATTCTTACCGTTTGTGCCAAGTGTTCGTCTGTGGTTTTTTAAAGATTTCGCACTGCAAATTCACTAAATTTAAGTGTTTTTTCCTTAAAAAACTAGCTTATAAATAATTGTATGATTTTGATGCATACGATATAACCTAACTTATATGATAAAAATCGCCGCCACGTTTAATGCTGTGTGACCGCCACCCGGATGATTGCGATATACCATCGGGCGCGACGATATATACTGAAAAATATTTTGGTACAAGCACACAGCAGCCACACTGCGCCAATGACGGTATATTTCTGAAATGTTTAATTATTAGATTTCGCTACTATTTCAACCATTGGGGGAAGTCAATAATATCCTTGAGTATTCTAACTAAACGGTTTAATTTTTGGCTATTGGCGTCTATGTAATTTTTTTTTCTAGAAGTAACTGCCAATCTTCAAGATATACTGCGAAAGCACTCTATGTCTTTTTATAGAAGCAATTTGATATTTTTTAGTATTTTTTGGTTCACTGTTACGTGTTGGTATATTCTGTCAAGCCTATGGTATATTTGCACAGCCCACGCAGGGTCCCTCTGTTTGCTACCCGGTAAAATGAGTTTTGTGCTGAAAAAAAATAGAAAATAAACACGAATTCGCAGTTCCTGCTCGCCCCGAGTGAAAAAAAGCGATCGCCAGCGTGCGTCGAATAGAAGGAGCTCCGGAGGAAGCGTAGCAAGTGAATATAACCGACCTTCATCGATTTTTTTCTGCGCTGCAGAGGCCGCTGCTGCCACATTAACACAGCGCCCCCAAGCCCAAGCCGAGCCGAGAAAAGCGGAATAAACAGAATGTCGCGCCACCCCAGCGATAGAAAGGTGTACGTTGGCGACCTGGGTAACAATGCCCGCAAAAACGACTTGGAGTACGTGTTCGGGGCGTACGGCAGTCTGCGCAGTGTCTGGATCGCACGCAACCCACCGGGCTTTGCATTCGTGGAGTTCGAAAGCGCCCGGGACGCCGCGGACGCTGTGCGCGGATTAGACGGCCGGACAGTGTGCGGACGCCGAGCTCGTGTGGAACTGTCCACTGGCAAATACGCCAGATCCGGTGGAGGTGGAGGCGGTGGTGGGGGCGGCGGCGGAGGAGGACGCGACCGCGGTGGTGGTGGTGGCGGCGGCCGTGGCGACGATAAGTGCTACGAGTGCGGAGGCCGTGGCCATTTCGCCCGCCACTGCCGCGAGCGCAAGGCTAGGCAGCGACGCAGGTAAGCAGTACGCCATTTCCATTTTCATTCATTGTCGATGCGGATTCATCCTTTTTGTAACATGGCGAGATCTGCATACATACAGATTCGTATGAGGGTGTGTGTGTGTGCTGTGCCATGCAAAAATTTTGAATTGTTTAGAGTGTGGGGAAGTTGGAGAGTTTTCGTGGTGGACTGTTGTCACAAACATCCGAGCGTATGTTAGGCTTCAGTGAGTGCTGTTAGGCCGAAAAAGTGATGTTGAGCGCACAGCGGCTTCAGTTGTCCGATAACAGCACGCACACGTGCTCTGTCTTAATACCCTTTATCTGTAAACTCTGGGGTATATTCATATCATTACACATTTGCCAATTTAAATATATTTTTTACAACTTAAAATCCCAAACTATCTTAAGTTATAATTTTCAAATATTCTCTAGTCAAGTCGTAAATTAATATTGTAATTCTTATAAGTTCAACAATCCGAGAATATATTATATATTGCAGAATTTATCATATAGTTTGAACTATATTAGGGCTAGAAATAGTACTTATGTTATCTATATGATGATACGAATTTGTTGATCCAGGGTACCGCGATGTCGAGACACTTGTCTCCCTTTTCGTTCCGCGCGCTTTACTCTTTGTGGTGAATTTGTTAACAGCTCTGGTGATATCGGTGGAATTGTGCTGTTAAACGCGATTCAAGTGGCAACGCTGGCGGCCGCTCATACACGTGCTCACGCTTCATTTTGGAATTTTCTTTTACACGCGGCATACGAAAAAGAAGGTTAAGTCTGCTGCTGGCTACGGAGAGTTTTACTGAGTTTTTAAGTTAAAATTGCAACTAAATGAGCACAACGTGATACGATGTTTGTGCTCTACGAAACGCCGGCGGGCTACGCAATCTTCAAGTTGCTGGACGAAAAGAAACTCGAACAAGTCGACAATTTGTATTTGGAGTTCGAGACTCCGGAGAAGGCCAACAAATTATTGAAATTGAAGCACTTTGAGAAATTTAACGACACCACAGAGGCGCTGGCAGCCGCCACAGCAGCGGTGGAGGGGAAGGTAGCGAAGCCCCTAAAGAAAACTCTGAAAAAGCTGCTGGTCGATGACGTGCAGTCGTCACTGTTGGTTGCCGATGCCAAACTGGGCACCGCCATCAAGGACAAGCTGTCTGTGCAGTGTGTCTACAACACGGGTGTCCAGGAACTGATGCGCTGCATCCGTCAGCAGGCGGACAGTCTGCTGGGCGGCCTGCCCAAGCGGGAAATGACGGCCATGGCCCTTGGTCTCGCCCACTCGCTGTCGCGCTACAAGCTGAAGTTCTCGCCGGACAAGATCGACACTATGATCGTGCAGGCGCAGTGCCTGCTGGACGACTTGGACAAGGAGCTGAACAACTACATGATGAGAGCCCGTGAGTGGTACGGCTGGCACTTTCCCGAGCTGGGCAAGATCATCACCGACAACATTGCCTTTGTGAAGACGATTAAGTTAGTGGGCACCAGGGACAACATGTCGGCGGCTGATCTGTCGGACATCTTGCCTGAGGACGTGGAGGAGAAGGTCAAGGAGGCAGCCGAGATCTCGATGGGTACAGAAATCTCCGAGGAGGATGTGCTTAATATCCAGTGCCTGTGCGACGAGATTATTTCGATAAACGATTACCGCATACACTTGTACGATTACCTTAAGGCCAGGATGATGGCCATGGCTCCAAATTTGACAGTCCTCGTGGGAGACACCGTGGGCGCTAGGCTGATTGCTCATGCTGGTTCGCTGATTAACCTGGCTAAGCATCCATCATCCACGGTACAAATCCTGGGTGCCGAAAAGGCGCTCTTCCGAGCCCTGAAGACAAAGAAGGATACCCCCAAGTACGGATTGATCTATCACGCCCAGTTGGTGGGTCAGGCCAGCCAGAAGAACAAGGGCAAGATGTCGCGATCGCTGGCCGCCAAGGCGTCACTGGCAACGCGAGTGGACGCCTTCGGCGAGGAGGCCACTTTTGAGCTGGGAGCCGCACACAAGGTGAAGCTGGAGTCGCGCCTCCGGCTGCTGGAGGAAGGAAACCTACGCAAACTCTCGGGTACTGGCAAGGCAAAGGCCAAGTTCGAGAAATATCAAGCCAAGAGGTGAGTTCAATCAAAATATTATGCAACACTGAAAACCGATTTCCAATGATGATACCTAAAAGGTTTCGCATTTATCCGATTACAATGACGATAAACCTTGGCTGTCTGACCGAAATTGTTTTTATGTTCAGGCCTAACTTCTACTATTTTCTTTATTTAAATTAATTAAATTTGATTTTCCAGCGAGGTGTTCACCTACCAACCCGAGGCTGATAACACCGTGAACGTGAAGAAACGCAAGCACTCGGAGGCGGAGCAGACGCCGGCTAAGAAGGAAATTAAGGAGGAAGTTGATGCCGGTGAGGAGGAGGTGGAAGTTAAGTCGGAGAAGAAAAAGAAGAAGAAGAAGAAGCAAAAGGACGAGGAGGCCCCCGAGGAGGCAGCAGCACCAGAGCCTGTAGACGAGCCCACACCAGCCAAGAAAAAGAAAAAGTCCAAGCAACAGGAATAGTTTCTTGGTCTCGATGGGCTTTAGTTTTAGGTCTTAAATCTTAGCATTTTAGGTTACCTTACTGTAAAGTATAGGATTTTATAATAATAATGAAAAAGAGTAAAGTTTTTGTTGTACATTAGAAATAAAATGTAATAATTGCAAAGCCAGATATTATTTACTACTGAATGAATTTGGCTTGATTAATTTATATTTTCTTAACAAACTAATGCAGCAAAGCGTTGGTTATTTTAGAATGTGGCTTACATTGTATAGGTCACATTTCAGAAAATATATTAACGGAATGCAATATGATTTTGTTGATAATTGCGACACCTTTCCTATTTGTACTTACCCTTAAAGTTTTCCGAGTGAATCCTACTTCTTAGAATTCCCAAGAAAAAAGTTCCCCTTTCTCTATGGTAGAATGTTTGTTCTATGCTGCGGAATTAAGTCCGAGAATAAGCTCTTAGTTTACCTAGTTGATAAAACAAAAGTCATGACTTTGGAGGCCAATCTCTCACTCGCCGAGCGACAAGAAGTTCGATTGATTGCGGTAGAGTGTGCGGAGCCAGTGAAGCAGAAAATTTTTGCGTCAGCTCCCGAGGTTTGCTTGCATCACGTCGCCACAAGACTAGACATTCTGTGGTCCACGGAATAATATAAAAGCAATTGCCAGTGCCTGCCGCCCAGTTGACAGAGAAAAGTATGCGATATGCAAGGTAGTTACCTTAAGCTGTTGCTGGTCCTGGGACTCCTGCTGACCTACTCGGCGGCCAAGAAGAAAGGGTCATCGTCCGAGGAGGAGGAGGAAGGGGGTGACAAGTTTGAGAAGAAGAAATTTGGTGCCGAGGAACACAAGGGTGAACACGGTCAGAAGGAGCACAAGGAATGGGAGGAGGACGAGAAGAAGCACCACGAGCTGGAGGATCACGAGCACCACCATGGCGACAAAGGGTCAAAGAAGAAAAAGCACTACGACGAGAAACACGAGCACGGTGAAAAGCACGAGCACGGTGCCCACAAGAAGGGCGGAAAGCATCATCACAAAAAGAAGCACAAGAAGGGCCATAAAGAGCTGGAGTATCACAAAAAGTTCAACAAGGATGAATATATTAAGGAGAAAAAGTTCTACGATGACGAGCACAAGGGTGGGCATCACAAGAAGTACGGAAAGGAGCACCACCATCATGCTGAGGAACACGGCGAACACAAGAAGGGCGAGAAGCATGAGGGCGGCAAAAAGAAGGGCCACAAGAAGCATCATGGTCACTACAAAAAGGGACACCATGACGAGGATCACAAAAAATTCAAGAAGGGGCACAAGCACGGCGACAGCTACGAGGAGAAGAAGGAGCACGGCGAGAAAGGCTCCAAGAAACATGGGAAAAAGCACTATAAGAAAAAAGGCGGAAAGCACTGAGAGGAACTAAACTTATGGTAGCTATAATAAGAAATATGTGATGTGCAAATCAGTGTAGCTAATAAAATTTGGGAAAAGGTTAAATGAGTTCCGTTTTATTAATTTATTTTGGTGTCTACGGAACATGAAGTTTTTTCACTTAAAACAATGCCACAACAATTGTTCGTTGCTGAATGGTTAGCAACTTGAAACTTAATATTAAATATATATTATTGTTTAAAACCAAATATTTAATAAAATAAAAAAAGTTCGGGGAATTTCAGGAACGAGGGACAATCTATCGATTAAAAAATTATTAAATTTACGTTTTCTACCAGTACATTGCTTTAAAGCTATTTTTTTTTTTAATAAAAACACTACTCACATGGTTAATTATTCATCACTAATTCTAAATCACCATTTTTTCTGCTACTTACAGAAGCAACTCTTTCAGTAGATCTCGCAGCACATCCCGTCGCCGGCGCACTCGTTCCAAGTCCGGCACTCGCTCCCGCAGCCGCTCGGCTGCATCGGTGGGCCGCCGATCCGGTCGCTCAAATGGTCGCGACGAGAACGGATCTTCTGTGCCGCGTTACAGCGATCATGAGCGCAATGGCAGCGGTGCCGTGGACTCGCCGCCGCCACCAAAACGGCGCTACGACGACGATGACGATGACCGAGTGAGGGGATCACGATCACGATCCCGCTCACGATCGGCGCCGCCGGCAGTGCGTCGCGGATCACCGCCACCCAGGCGTCGCGGTGACTCGTCCGCTTCTCGGTCCGTATCCAGGGACTAGCGACACCGGACGGATGCAGACAGGACCTGGCGCACGACGACAACGACGACGAAGAAGAGGGCCTGAACCTGCTGCAACCCCTGATGAAACGGCGAAGTGGGGCGACAACTGGACTACCCTCATTCCCAGACCCAGACCTCACAATGTGACAAGACAGACAGATTCCCCAAAAATACTTTTTTCATGCAGTATCCATCTCTACATGGGTTTACATAGTTGTCCAGTACCATATTAGTTAAGGGTCTTAATTTATAGTGGAACTCGAGAGTATGCAATTTTAGGTATTCCTCTGTTCCAACAACAACAACAACAATAATAAGCACATACAGAACAAAAAGAGCGCTTCGGAGGGTCCTTGACTTTGACAAAAAGAAAGAGAGTTAAACATGGATCGGCAGCCGCAGATTTTCTCAGATTCTCGATCTAGTCAAGATTTTGCTAATTGTAAATTTATTTGCTTTGGATTTTCATTGCTTACACCTGGAATAATATACTCGAACTTGTGCAGGAATCAACAAAGCATCGCCACCATTTTTATGTCAATTCAACACATTTACACACACCCAACCAATACAACTCACAATACACTCGATATTTCTTCGACTCCAAAACTGTATGAAGTGTGTTTCAATATTCATAATAATTAAGTCTTGAAACTGCATAATTATTATATTCGTACATTGATGTCGTAGTTAAGTATTAAACAAATACATATGTATGGATTCTTGAGACGTGTGTTTGAATTATATAGCAAATACGCAGGACACTAAAATACACACAAATATTCAATCAATAAATTAAATGCCAAAAAATTGCCTTTTTTAAATTTAAACTGACTGGGAGGTTGCTTAAGGCACATTAAAAAATTGGGTCTGGCAACTCTGTGTTTTTTAATACGTATCATAGCCTTGCGTTAAACAAGTGAAAATATTTTATGTCTTGCAGCTATAGCATTGCTTTGGTCAATTATCCACTAATAATAAAGCAATTAATTATGTGCACATTAAAACAGGTTTTTTAAATTTTATTTTGGCAGTGGACATTGTTTAGGTCACACTGAGAACTACTCTTACTTTGGTCCGGCAGCTCTGTATTTTTTAATGCTTGTTTAGGACATCTCTTTTCGCTAATGAAAATATCAATCTAAAGACTCTTGAATTACCTGTCACACCTGTCGGTACGCCTTTATAAACGGTAGGAGCAGGAAATCATTACGCTGTGGCGATCACTTCAGTGGTATATATTTTGGTACATTTATTTTTGGTCGTTTGTTATTTTTTGGCGCTCCGGATACGGTCACATTACTTTCATCGCATTCTTCTAGTTTGATTTTGTTTTGTGTTTTGTTTTGCCTTTTTTTTACAACTGAAAACCTTTTGTTCACCTTTGCCAAATATTATCAAAGTTGATCTGAATTAAACGGTTGGCAATAGCACCAGCGACGATGGCATTTCGCCAACCGGACCACGAGATGAGCGTCACCTCGCTCGATTCAAGCGTCGAATTGCGATCGCGTTCACCGTCGCCGCAGCTCTTCAATCGACGCAAGCTACGCTTTGCCGACGACGACTTTGACAAGGACGAGCCCATCGGTGCCAGTCCGCAGCAGCAGGAAGAGCAGCAGCAGCAAAGAAAGAAACTGACCCCTGGTGAGGGGGGCGGCAGCGGCGATGTGTCTATGTCGCCACCATGCCAGAAGGTACGAGCGTTGCGTCTATTTAGCACGCCAGCCACACCGAAAACGATCCTTCAGAAGTCAACCACTCAGTGCCGCAATCATCTCTCGGCAGCGGCCGCGGCTGTGAATGCATCCCGCGAGGAGCTCTTTCGGGTTTCGGAGCGCCCGCGATCCTTGCCACTCCACAACCGCAACATTCCCGCTCAGGACACCGCCAATGTGAATCCATTTACACCCGACAGTGAGTCTTGCACTAGTTTTCTTTAACTCCAATTAGCTTAGTCTTGCAATGATTACTTAGGAACAACTAAAGTTTTTTTTTCATCTGTATTAAATTATAATTCGTTGTTTTTTTATTGTCAGGCCTCCTGGCACACAATAAGAAGCGCTGCCGCACCCAATTCGGACGCGAAAACCTTAATGTAAATGCCATGCAAAAGTATTTGCTTAGCTCAGATACTATCGACGAGGATGCGGCGGATGCGGAGGGCGACTCGGGTCGCGAAATACACCAGCAGGCGCCGAAGCGTCTCGCCCTGCATGACACCAACATTAGCCGATTCAAGCGCGAGTTTATGCAGGTTAACGTAATTGGCGTTGGCGAGTTCGGTGTGGTATTTCAGTGCGTCAACCGGCTGGACGGCTGCATCTATGCAATCAAGAAAAGCAAAAAGCCGGTGGCAGGCAGCTCCTTCGAGTAAGTTTTTTCGACGTAGGGCTTTTTGAAAGTGTAATATTTAAACATCTTTATTTTTATTTGTATTTTTACAGAAAAAGAGCACTGAACGAGGTCTGGGCTCATGCTGTGCTAGGCAAGCACGACAATGTGGTTAGGTACTATTCCGCCTGGGCTGAGGACGATCATATGCTGATACAGAACGAGTTTTGTGATGGCGGCAGTCTGCATGCGCGCATCCAGGATCACTGCTTGGGCGAGGCCGAGCTCAAAATTGTTCTCATGCACGTGATCGAGGGCCTACGATACATACATTCCAATGACCTGGTGCACATGGATATCAAGCCAGAGAACATATTCTCCACAATGAACCCAAACGCACACAAGCTGGCTGAGCTGCAGTTGCAGCAGCAGACTAAAAATGATGACGAGGATGGGATGGACAGCGTGTACGAGGAGCTGCGACACTCAGACAACCTTGTCACATACAAGATTGGTGATCTGGGCCATGTGACGTCTGTCAAGGAGCCTCATGTGGAGGAGGGCGACTGCCGATACCTGCCCAAGGAGATCCTTCAGGAAAACTACTCCAACCTATTCAAGGCCGACATATTTTCGCTGGGCATCACACTGTACGAGGCGGCTGGCGGCGGTCCACTTCCCAAAAACGGTCCCGACTGGCATAAGCTGCGGGATGGTGAGGTGCCCATTCTGCCCAGTCTGAGCAAGGATTTTAACGAACTAATCGCCCAGATGATGCATCCAGATCCGGAGAAGAGGCCCAGCTCGCATTCCATATTCAGTCATCCGTAAGTTGTCAATGTGACGTTAAAAAGAAAGTATAAAAAACAAAATAATTTTTGTGTTTTCAGAATTTTAAGCTCTGTTGAGTCAAAAAGTAAGCTTCAGCTAGGACTTGAACTAACGGTAGAGAAGCGCAGAAACGAGATACTGATGAACAAGCTAAGAGAGGCAAAGAAACAGATAAAAACTCTTGAACAACGGGGTAAGTTCCTGTTCAATGCGTAGATTAGAGCTATATAAGTTTAATATGACTACAGTATATTTTGCTTAGCTGCTTCGACACTTAATTATCTCAATACAGAGGTCTCATATATGCAAAAATACAATACAAAAATTTAATATCATTTTAAAAGTATCGTAAATTTTATAAGTATGATTTGCTATAAAAATCATGTATTTTAGCTCTGTAAGAAAAATTACTTTTTTATTTTCAATTATGTATTTTTTTGCGATAAAATAGTCATTTTTCTAAAAAAAAAAAATAATAATTTAATAAAATATACTTTTCTAGAAGTTGTATGAAAAGTTATTAGGCAGCTAAGCATATTTTATTGTATCGGACCCATTTTGTCCATAAATACAACATATTTTTCTTCGTTTGTAGTTAATCTCCTGGCGGCGAACAACAACCCAGATAGTTTGGACGGTCAGCGATGCCTTCGCTCCTTCACGCGACGCATGCGCACACCGTTTAATAGCCTGGTGGCTGATCGCAACAAGAATGTTATCAGCAATGTTTGATAAGATCTCGATGCGTACACCGATAGCCAAACTCTTCCGAATAGAACGTGAACTCTAAGCTCACATTGTGTTAAACTTAATATATTAATCATATTAAAGATATATGTACCATATTTAAAGTTGTCGTTTCGGCCGATCGTGCACCCGCCATTCCCGGTTTATCGTCACACTTCGTGAAGTAACAAGCATGGCTAATATAATATCTATATTTTTTCCAGCTCAGTGAAATTTTCTTTGCAGAGAAAACATAAATTTGTTTTAAGATAGAAGCACCCCCTACTAGATGTTTAAGATAAACTCCCAACTGTAAATGAGTATTGTTTTCAAAATTAAACTATTTATTGTGTTACATATGGAAAGCGAAACTGATACATAAGATCATTTGTTAAATATAGTTCAAGCAAGTTCCATATGGTGAACATATTTTTGTTTTTTCTTTTTATTTCATTGGGTTTTAGCGGTATTGCAAAAAGAAATCATGTTTGTTGAAGATCAGTTTCTCGCGCACTCTGGCTCCGGTGGTGATTGACATTAAATTATCTAAGTGCCCAGTGAATAGAAAATCTGTAAATGACAACGCTAAGAATAGTTACTTAAACGTATAATAAGTACCGCTTAAGATCCAAAAACGATCTTAGAAACACTAAACGCTTAGTTTTTCGCAGTGAAAGTTTAATTTTTGTTTAACAAGTTGTTTGCCCGTCTTGCTTGGTAACGTTGACAAAGCAATTTTAAAATAATTATCAGAAACGGTCGTTTTTAACAACAGAAAGACAAACTCATATTTTAAACGCATTTCAAATAGCTCTGTCAAACGTATTTTATTCTCAATATGATGAAATTCAAGGACATAATATTCTAACAAAAATTGTGCTTATGATTGCTGCGTAATGCTTGGGTATAGAACTTGTTATATTATTATGTGTAAAGGCATAATTTGACTTCTTTTAATTTAGGCACTGACACAGATTTTGAGTCGAGCTGTTGTAACGGGTTTCTATGGTTAAAAACTATCAAAGATATTGTATTAAAATCATTGCTCTTAAGTCTACTGTTAATGAACTTGGATTACGTTGTTACTCTTACATATATATTGTGTAATTTGATTAGAATCGTTTATAATTTTGCTGCTGCTGCTGCTGTTGCCAGTTACCACCGCCTTGGTGGAAGTTTTTATTTCGTACATTGCCGTAGTTATTATAGTTCCTTTGCTGATCGGAATTGTCTTGTTGGTATCTAGGATTCTGGCCGTATTGCTGACGGTTATTGTAGTTCCCTTGATAGCCACCACCACCTTGGTTGAAGTTATTATTGTAATTGTAATTATAGTTGCGACTATTATTCTGATAGTCCTGTCCTCCCCGCCCGCCACTTCCTCCTTGACCGTAACCTCCCCCTTCTCCTTGACCGTAACTATTTCGAATTCCGGCATTCAACATGCGATGTCCACTATCTGGTACATAGGCCCTGTTCAAGTGGCTATTGAACCCTATGACAGGGCGATGCTTCTGGCCCTGCTCGGACGGCAGCACCCTCGGAGGATCAACGGCATTCGGCAGTCGCTTCGCTTCGAAGATGTAGTCGTCATCGTACTCCGGATCCCGGAATGTCGTAGTCACAATCGTGTTCCCATTAATGTCCGGCAGTCCAGATATCGGCGATCTTAGGCAGCCGCTAATGGCAGTGTTTAGTTCCGATTTTCCCAGTGTGCCACGCATCCCGCTAAAGGAAATGGCGCTATACTCATCATCAGTTGACTTTTCTGTTATTTTCCTAACCTTCTTGTAGTGTGGACTCGAAGTGGTGATGTACAGATAATTTTCGCCCCGCTTGTTGCGCCTCACTTCCTCGCCGGTAAGCTGGTCGTAGTACGGAACGAGAGCCTTGAAGAGTCGCTTCTCATCGACGAAAGGTAGGAGGGCCACGCCCTGCCAGGCGAATTTCTTGCCATTCAAATCTATTTTGAAGTCCTCCGGATAAAAGTCAATGATCGGTGAGTCCGGTTTGGACATGAGTTGCGCCCACGGTTCAGGCACATGGGAGCTACTGGCTGCTGGGAATACGCCCATCAGTTGTTCCAGTGGATTGAAGGGCTTGGTGCCGCGCTCAAAATGCGTCGATAGGCCCTGGATATTGACAAAATCGGATGCGAAGGGCGCATAATGGTACGGGAAATACCAGTTCCACGAGGCACAGCCCTGGTAGTAGTACTTCAGCACCCAACACAGGCCCCTTACATACTGTAGCGCTACAGCGTAGCGGAACTGCTGGTTGCCCGGTGCCACATCGAATTTCGACTCATAGTAGCGGTCCTTAAATCCATCCTCCCATAGCCTAACCTCGTCGTTGACCTCTTCCTCGTCATCGTCGTCCTCTAATGCAGCCTGGTCACCCGTCCTCTTGCCTAAGCGGAGAGCTGCAGCTGCCTCCTTGTAGTTCGCAATGTTCGATTTTGGGTTGTTGCACCCCACAGCGCTGGCACCAAACACTGACTGGTCTAGTGCGTTGTGGTCCTGGTTTCTATCCTGCCGACGGCGCATCTTGTCCTTTGCCTTGAACTGCTGCTCGCGTCGTTGTCGGTTCTTAAAGATCTGGTCCTCGGCATTGCCCAGATCGGTCATTATCAGCTGCACCCTGTCCAGATTAACGTCGCCCGAGTCGGTAAGATATCCCTTTGTCTTGTAAACACACTTTTTGTACAGCTCCACTAGTCGATCGACAGCGCCTTCGCGAATTTCCAAGCTCGGCAAGTGAGGCAGAAAGTCGTTGCCCACGAAGAAGCACATGAATACCCAATCGTCCAGGGCACGTTCAAAATTATACTCGAATGGGAGGTTCGGCATCTCGAGCGTCTGCTTCAGGTACTCCCGCAGCACGCTCAACCGCACAAAGATGAACTTCACCTCAGCACCAATGGGAACATCGGGCTTGAAGTTAGCGCCCGTTGTGGCCCCTATTCCTACGCACTTATCCATCTCGTGACCGAACTGGTTGCAGACGTCGCAGGGACGCGGCTTGTTCGGTAGAAACTCCTCTCGAATAATGGTGAAGTTCGGCTCGTGTGTGGCCAGCCCGAGCATAATGAGATCGGCGTCTGCCCCGCATAGTACATGCTGTGTGTTGGGGTCGTGGTCCGGCTGGGCTCGTTGCTTACGGATATAGTCCATGATCTTGTGCTCACCCTCGCCCGGCACATTGGCGTCCGAGAGGATCACCTTGATGCCCTTCCAGGCTGGGTTGTTATTCAGCCGATCGTGGACATAATAGTGCAGACACTTACTAAGCCGGTCCATGAAGGGTGTGCCCGGCGTGATGCAATTGGAGTCGAAGTGCTCGCCCTTCTCCTTCTCGGGCGGCAGCTTGCACCCGCGACTGATCAGCTCCTCCCTGATCCGCTCAATCTCCAGGCGCTTCTCTGTGGTCTCCTTGGCCGACCGGAAGCGACGCGACCGCTGCTGATTCATCTTGGCTCGCGGCGCCACCCCATCGATGGCCATGTACAGAAGTTTCCTTGGCCGCACGATGCCAAACAGTCGGTCGATGCATTCGAAAATAGCCACCATCATCTCGTCCTCGTTCTTCGGTGCCGGCTTGTCCTCCGGATGCGTGCAAGGGTGAATAATTCCATTCATGTCCAGGTAAAGATTGTCGAACTCAACCCCGTTCGGATTCGGTAACGTAGCGTCCTCGTAGGTGTTCCGGCCGGTGTCCGGGTCCATCTGTTTGTTTTCGTTGCACTCTATGATTACGCTCGGATACTTCCGGCTCAGCCAGCGAAAGAATGCTGGAACTCCCATAATGATGGTTAAAAACTTTCAATTACTTTATTTACGGTCTCCTCTTAGCTCTTCTTTTTCCGTTTTTTTCACATACAGCATGGTCCATCCGCGCGGGTGGGCAGCGCTAGATACTGGCGTTGCCAGATGGGAAAATCACGTTTTGGAAAATACACAGGGGATTCCCTATACGACTAAATTAACAAAAAAAAAAACGGCGAGGTACCGGTCTCACCCGCTAAATATTCAGCCAAAAACACAGTCGCACTTCTTTTTTTATAGTTTTAAGCTTATGTTCTTCTCATTTGGTAAACCAAATCGTTAATGTATACGATATCTATAGCTCGAATGGAATTTTAATCATTCAGTCGGTATTTTCAGTGACCTCGGAGACGCTGAATGACTGAAATAGCTGTGTTCAGGTGCTGATATTTTTTGTTATTCTGTCGTATACGGATTGTCATAAAAAATCCCAAAATGTAAGTAAAAAAATGTATAACGGTTTTATATATATTTCGGTTTAATTATATTTAAAAAAAAGGTTATCGACAGATTTCACGAAAATTAGGCAGCACTAAGCTCTTTGCGTACCTTTGGGAGGGTTGCCAGATCTCCAAATGTAACTCATGTGGTTGATTTCGAACTACAGTTTTTATTTGCTATGGCAAAAATCCTACAGAAATACATAAAATTCTCCGGCAAGGAGCTGCAGAAGTACGCCGCCAACCCGGACTCCTGCGTGCGATGCATCAACACAGAAATGCACCTGGCAATGGGGCCATACGGCATGGCCAAGTTCAAGCACGCGGTTCACGAGCTCCTCATCCGTACCAAGGTGGGCATCTACGACTCTGGCCTTGATGGTATAGTCCTTGGCATCAAGAACATAAAGGTGCTAGGCCACACGGCAGCATTGCGAGCCGACGATCCTACTATGCACCTAGTAATCAATGCGGACTTCTACATATTCCGTCCGGTGACCGGGGCCATTCTGGACGGAGTGGTGCGCCATATATCCAAGCACCAGGTCAGTGCCGTTATCTACCGTGTGTTTAATACGACCATCCGCTTCACCAACAAGATGCACAGCCGCGAGAGTCTGGTCATGGAGCAGGAGATCAAGTTTCGTATCAAGAACTTCGACGTTAGCAATGCCATGCCGTACATTGAGGGAGAACTGCTTTTGGAGGACGGCGAAGAGTCACAGGTGAATAGGAATTACTTTTAAATTTACTCGCTATTAATATGTGTCATTAATAGAACAAATCCATGAAGTTTGGCAGCCCTGAACCAGAGGAAAAGGCAGAAGAATTTAAGAACGAAGAGCCCCACGACATGTTGGATGCTCTTTTAGATTCATTGAAGGAGCAACCAGATGAGGCGGAAACGTCGATAAAGAAATCATCGCCTAAGCGTAATAAGGCTACTGAAAACGGTGGGGCGACAACTAAAGCGAAAAAAGTGAAAAAAGAAATAAAAACTGAACCTATATAGCCACAAAATCCCTATACTTTTAAACAAATAAATATAGTACAAATTACCAACTTCTATATATAATGCCTACAGAGAAGCTTAAATTGTTTTAATTGCTTCTCTGTATAGGCGTTAAGGTATGGGATGCATGAGCTTTACTCCTTGTCTCTATAAGGAAGTCTATTTTAAAGTAGTAATATGAATATTTTTGTAATACATATGTATTTCATACAAATAGAGTCAATATTTTACAATACATTAAATACACAATATGTTTATCATAGTTATTAGTTGTTCTTTTTTTTTTTTTTTTTTTTATAAATTATTAAAAGCTTCTTACATATTCCGTTTGATTTCGCTAATTATTAAATAACAAGCAAATACAATATAATACCAGATCCTAATCGTACATTAAAAAGGAACATAAACTATACACACAATGATAACACGTTGAAAAATGATTCCTACACAATATATATCCATATCCTCACATCCGTTCTACAAGGAACATTTACATAATATACAAACATACATAATACGTACGGTTACAACGATTTTTTGCCTTTTTTGGGAAAGAACAGAGTCCATCTATTATTATATTCATTAGTATTAGGGACAGTGAATAAAGGAACTAATAGAGAGAATCGAAATAAAGTAAATGCTTTAGGGAATCGATAGTGTGGATATCTTTTTAATATATCGTTTTTTAGTTGCCAACCGAATTTATTCATTGGGCAATTCAAGGTTATTGATTCAGTTTAAGCCAGAAAAATAAGTAGAAAGAGACTTTAAACTAGGTTCATTGGTTATTAGGAGGGTAATGATTGCTAGACTGAGATTTCCTGAATATGTACACGTTTCTTGCCGCTGGTGCCCCCTGCTCCGGTCGTCGAGCCTCCCCCAGAACCTGTCTGCCGTAAGATGCCTGTCTGTTGCTGCTGCTGTTGATGCTGCTGTTGTTGGGCGGCCAGAAAGGATCGCGGAGGTGGTGGCGGCTCGGGTATATCATCGTCTCTGGTGATCTCCGTATCGGACACAGCTGCCGCTTTGACAGCCTCTTCTATCGCCTTAAAGGACATCTGATCCGAGGACTGGACTGCATAATCGAATTGCTGCTGATTATTAAACTGCATTGTTGTGTCGACGAAGGATCCGCGCTTGCTGCTCAGCGCTGACGTGGACTCCATCACCGTGGGCAGGACGCCGTAGGTGACCATTTCGATGGACGGATCCCCCGGCTTGGTCTTTAGCAGATCCAAAGTACTGGTAGAACACGCTCCCCAGGTGTCCATCATTAGCGAAGTTTGGCCCGTTGTAGACGACGACGCTGGCGGCAGCTCGACAAGGAGCTTTTCTTCCTTCAGCTGCTTGGTCTTCTCATCGTAGCAGCTGTATTCCCCGAAAACAACGCCCACCCCGCCCTTGCTGTCCACGACGGAGCCGCTTAAAGTATAGGCATCGGCGATTTCACCCGCACCAGATCCGCCCACACCTCCGCTAGCACCCATCAAGGCGTTTAGCTTCAGCATGCTGGAGTTCTTGCTGGTGTCGCTCTCCTGCAGCTCCTCCTTGGTCTTGGCATCGCGAGCCCGCTTTTCGCGCTGATGGTAAATGCCAGCGAAGATCAGAACGTTCAGGATGAGGAGAAAACAGCCCACGGCCACGGTGGCTATTAGGGCAGTCGTGTAGCTCTGGAACTGTTTGCCACTAAGTCGCCTGAGCAGCTCCAAGTTTCCAATAATACCCGTGGAAGCGGTGGCCAGGTCCTTTTGCGTCTCCACCCGCGTGACTCCGGTCCGATTGTCTTTTGGCGCCTGGGTGGTGGTCAGTTCGGACACGGACATTGCGCCATCGATACCGCACTCTGCAATGGGAGTGAGTGAAAAAAGAGGCTTCTCCAATGCATGTCATTCAAGTTCACCTGTGGTGGTGGTAGCTCCTGTCGCCATGGGATTCAAGGCTTGGGTGGCATTTGTACTCGGGATCTTTTGAGGCGGTGGCGGTGGCGTCGTCGTCGTTGTTCTGCTCTTCTGCATGATGAGTATGTGATCATCGTCCGCTGGCTTCGTCTGCAACTGTGGCCGCACAACGCCTAAAAAAATATATATTAAAGTTAACATTAAGCGTAATTATATTTCCAAAATCTTACCCTCATAGAGGTCCCTGTTGTTCATATCGTCTTGAAACTGATGATGTCTCATCGACTGGTCATTGATGTTGAAGTGGCGATGCAGCTGAGGGATGAGATTCAACCACATGGAGAGCTTGTGCCCGCGATAATGACTTTGAATGTTGGCCTTGTTACCTGAAATGGAATAATTTAATTTTACTTCTAGCATTGTGATGTTCTACAGTTTGCTTACCCAACTCCACGTAGAGTTGGTTGACCACATCGTAGGCATCCCAAAAAGGCAGCTCGTCGCCATCGTAGCTGCCTACATCACGGTCACTGGATATGCCCAACTGGGTAAAGGCGGCATCGTTGCTCCGCATCCTTCGCCGGATGTAGGAACGCTTCTCGTGCATGGCATTGCTCCGGCGCTGGTTGTAGATCACGGCCAGGTTAAGTGCCTCACTGAGATTGGGATGGGTTTGGCCAGTGGAGCGTTTCTTCTGATGGTGTAGGGCAGGATTGGAGTCCTCGCTCGGTGTGCCTAGAGCTGGTTTGACCGAGGATTGGTTCGGATTGCTGTGGGTTTTAAATAAATAAAAAATACACCAAAATAATGAAGTAATCGTAAAAACATAAATTTACTTTACACGTAACAAGTTTTTCAGTTTTATTATGGGTATCTCCCTTGAACTTACCCGGTTTTTGCGAAATTGGACAAATATCGAAGCATAAGTCGTCCAATTTGGCGCTCCTGCGTCGTGTAATTGTGTGGAAAGAGCGGGGACATGGGCAGGCCCAGCCAGAAAGGCACATCTTCGCCGCGCACGGAACCAGTTCTCTGAGGAATTTAAAGCATGGACTTAGGTAGCGTCTTCTCCTCCTTCAAAAACCACTCCTACCTGTGGATACTCCTCCTCGATGGTTTTGTGTTTAAAGTGCAGAAAATAAGCACGTCCCCCGCGGAAGCTGTGCATGTAGCCCAATTTAATCAGCGGCGAGGCCGTGTGGCCATCGCTCAGAAACTGCAGGGTGGCGTCGCGGGAGCTAAGAGGATTACGTATAGCCTTCTCCCAGTCGGTGTACTCATTCTGCAATAAGCAAAGTTATGGATTTTATATAGTATCAGACCAGAGAAAGGGTGAAGTTCAGAATATGAAATCCTTGATTTAAACCGAAAGTGGTTTCTGGCCTTCATTAAAGTTTAAGCTAAAGGTAAAGCTACAACTTTTAAAGGTGATTTATCTCACCTTCAATACAGCAAATATCTCATTCAGGTGATAGTGAAAATTGTTCCGCACAAAAGTGCGCAGGATGCGATCCCGCCGCGTCTCATTGAAGCCGAACTCCAAGTCTTGGGCGCTCAAATCCAAATAGGACTCCACAGATGTAAGGCAGAAGATGAGGTCTCGTTTCGGAAAGTTTGCATATTCAATTCCTGAAGTACTGTCGATTTCACAAAAGCGATTAGCTCTGAAATTATTTATCTTGCTTCTGTATATTTACCTAACAATAGCCGATCCCAGAGGCAGCGTTGTGCTGCCCAAGGGATTGGCGCCTGGCGATATTACAGTACCATCCACAAAGGGAGCAAATCCCACGAGAAAACTACAAGGAAAAAAGGATGAGGATATGAAGTAGTTTTTGTTTGCTATTTTTCACGCCAGGTATTTATAATAATATGTTATTTTAACCAATGTGTTTACCCATCTTATTTGCCTGACTTACCGCGGATGATCCACTTTCACCGATAGCAACTCAGCGACGCTCTTGGTGCGCAGGCAGGGTGCCAGGTCATCGTAGAGCATATCGCCATGGCAGCCAGTCTGCTCCGCCACCCGACGCTTCACAAAGAGCGGGTTCTTCTGGATGGCCCAAGGCGACAGGGCACTTCCACTGACCAGCACTGTGCGCTGTATTAAATCTGGCAAAAGTTTACAAAGTTAAGTTTTATAAGCTCATAAGTTGTTTCTAAGAAAGCCTTGTTCTCAATCGATATGCATTGATTAGTTTAAAATTTAAAATATTACAAATAAAACAAAACGAGGACAGACTTGACAAAGTAAAACCAGGTCGTACCACTCGCCACTGGTGAAACAACCAATATATTGGCCAGCACAGCTCCGGTGCCATAGCCCAGGAGCGTTATACTCTGCGGATCTCCACCAAAGGCGGGTAGATTCTCCTTGAGCCAGTGCAGGCCCGCAACCAAATCCATTAGCCCAAAGTTTCCCTGGGCACTCTCCTTGCCGCCAGTTTTGAGGAAACCAAAGATTCCCAGACGAAAATTGATTGTCACGACGATGACATTGCCGTGGGCGGCCAGCTCGGAGCCATCGTACGGATTCCCTGAGTTCCAGTCGTACGATTCGCCATGTATGAATACCACAGTGGACAGTTTGGTCTTAGCTTCGCCAGTAGAATCATCGATATTACCTGTCAAAAGAGGAGGCAGGACACGTTATTACTTTGTTCCCAAGCACTCTATAAATATTTTATTCACAAGCGATGCTGTGTCAGGCGATGTTCACGGTGGGTCAATGCTGCCAATCCCACAATGCTTGCAGTTGAGACTTTGAACACTGCAATGCACTACGGAATTGAGAGCATCGATACCTTTTTTAAGGTTGTATAAGACGTAAGCTATTGTTTCACTTTCAAAGGCTGCTATTTCACTATGAACACATACGTTTTTGGCGGCGCGTCTCGTAGGGCACATAGATATTTAGGTATAAGCAGTCTTCCGATTGGTTCTTGAGCAGCGGCAACAGGCGTCGCAGCTGGGCGAGGCGAGCGCGCGGCACTTCCAGGAGTGCCTCCGGTCCGTTGGGCGGGATGGGAACGTTCTGCGGACAGACGGGCGAGAATCGATCCGCGCTGCGAACCGTTTTCCACGTCGAGGGCGTTATGGGGGGCATAAATCTGCAAAAGCACAGGGAGGAGCAATATTCGTTCCGATAAGTAAATGTACTGTTTTGGCCACATGGGCAAAAAGCAACGAATATCACGTATACGCAGAGTATTCCCCACAAACATATACATAAATACAACTCCGGTCAAAATTAGAGCTCTAATCAAGTGAAGATGCCTTTCAAAAAATATCAATATTAAAGCCAAAGTTTATTCTAGATCCTTGGGTACCTATCTCTAAATTTTACTATTATTTTTAATTTAATTTTATTTGTTTTTCATATTATCAAAAAATAATAAAAATAAACATATAAGTTATTAGGTTTTATAGGCTAACTTTCTTGTTAATGTAAAATAACTTATTTTAAATAACAACGTAAAAGAGTATCTCCGAATGGAAAACATAATATCTTAAATAAAACTAAAAATGTAAGAATTGAATGGTATTACCATTATATTGTATATTGTAGACTAGAAATAAAATTAACTTCTATAATGTGTTTTGGCCTGAAAAACTTTATAAATTGTGTACAATTTGGTTAACTGATAATGACTAATTCAATATTTATAAGTTAATTCAACTGAAAGCAAAAAAGAAATACTTCATAAAATAACACCTGAGAAATTGAATAAATATTTTCTTATTGTATTTATAATAGGTAATAATATTATGGCTGACAAAGGAAAGGAAAGTCCTCAATTTATTTTTCCAAGTTAAAATAAAATGAAAGAATTTCGAAACCTTAGGAAATAGAAATTTTGTTTCATTTAGCATTGATTAAAATAATGAATATTTCTATTAACTAAAGAGCAGCACAATAATGTACTATATTTATTTATTTATTTTATTTAAATACCAATTATAATTTAAAGAAATATTATTTGAACCCCGTATAGATATATGTGTATATATATAGATGAATATGTACATACATGTGGAAGATGGGGGCGATTAAGTGGAAGGGATTGGCTGCTCTCGTGAAACACTGAAACTAAGTACCGGCCATCAATCAAAATTGCAAACTGCTTTTGATTAATTGTGCATTTTATTGTTTTGCGTTGAAATCCATCGATCATAAGGACGGATTGCGGATTTGCGGATTGGATGAGCCAAGGAGACAGGCATCGGCGATAAATATGGCTTGGCTGATGCTATGTTGATTTTATGACGCGATAATTGACGCGAAACGTTTTGATTGTTTTTTGCTCCTTTGTGGCTACTGCTACTCCTGCCCCAAGCCCCAGTTACCAGCTACCGGCTCTGATCTCCTCATCTCCCCACTCCCGCGGCGGCTCCATTTTCGGGCATCCGGGCAAAGGCAAACAATGGACCGCATAAACAAAAAGCTCGCGCTTTGCGGCGAGCATAATTTTTCAGCTCTACGTGACTTGGTTCGTGTGCATTTCACGTTCACAGTTTCGGTAACTCCGCCCTACCGGAAAAAACCCATTCGACATTGGGCTCCCCGGCTAAAATTAATACTTTTTCGAATGGAAGCCGTGCCAAAAAGTTTTCGCTATAAACTATTTATAAACGAAATATAACCATATTTGTTGTTTTTGCCAACTTTTGCCGAGTGTTAACAGCTAACGTTTTATTTGGTGTTTTATTCTTGCTTTTTTGGGATACACTGAATTTTGAATTTTTACCCACATAATATTTGTACTGCGCAGGTTAGCTAAAAGGCTTACTGCCAGTATAGTAAATAACCATCTAAAACATTGAGTGCCTTCTACCGAATTCGATTTTGTTCCCGCCCTATGGGGCTCCCGTTTAAATATTCTGTGCATTTTTGATTAGAAAATATAGGCGACAGATGCTCTTGATTAATTGGCAGCAAAAATCACGTTTCATCAGCAGCAGCAGCAGCAGCAGCATTACAGCACGCTTCCTCCCCCCTCAGAAGCCGAGGAAAACCCGTAGATCTGGGGGATTTGGCTTTTGATTAACTTCTGTTTGCCGATTTTCGGCATCTGTTGCTGCATGATAATGAACCGCATTCATAAACGACTTCATTCCGCAGGCGTCACACTTTCCCGCAGGAAGTAATTAAAGAACAATTTTCATGAATTGTGGCTAAGCAAACAGCACGGAGCACGGAGTACAGAGCTCGGAGCACGGAGCACGGAGCACGGAGCATGAAGCACGGAGACAAGGTGGTGGTGGTGGCTGCTGGAGGACCCTTTAAGTACTTCATCCAATCGCTTCATCAAACACACTTGTTGTTCATGCATGTCACACAAAGCTTTTACTCCTTCGCAAGCCAACGCCTGTACATCCTTCGATGTATGTATGTGGCACAGAAGTGTGAAAGTGCCCAACTAGGAGGAAACTTTTGTAATATCCCAGAAACTTCACTCGGGGTCTCAGCTTTCCGCTCAATACCATCAACTGCCTGGCAATGGCTTATCGAATTTTGCGGCTCAGAGGTCCTTTGCCGCTCCGTGTGCCGCCGTGTTGCTCTCCGGAGCCGTCAACTGTTTTGTTATTAATTGGGTGTGGGCTTCGCTGATTCCTCGAGAGAAACAACCGCAGAAGTTTAATGTTTTTTCCGCTCTTGTTTTTTAAATCGCAACCCAAAACTAACTCACAGAAAAAAAACTTTTTTAATTGTTACGTATACAGTGCAAAGTTGTGGATTAATTCCAAGTAGCACTTTGGCTTCATTACGAGCGGCACAGCCCACCGGCTCCGTTCCCGTCCCTGCGGAACTTTAAATCCTCAAACAATGCTTTGGGATTTCCGGGGCCGGCGTCCGTAAACTTCTCACTTGCAAGAGTCCGGAGTCCACCGGCCGCACCCGCACCCGCACCCGCCCTATAGTGCCAAGCACCATCCACACACATATTTCATGAGAATAATTATTAAAATTGCTTTGGATAAAGTTGCGCTGTGGCGCAGTGTGAAAAAAGTTGGCCAAGAGAGGCGAGCCTTTTAGCCCGAGACGACCCCCATGTGGCATCCAGATTGCGATATCTGGCCGGGCCGAAGGTGCGGGCGTGAGCAAGCCAGGCACGATGACAAAAATTAAGGATTTCCATTTGGTTACCTAGTTCCTACCTTAAATCCAGTTAAACTTAAAGAACCTGGCAAAAATTCTTCTTTATCAAATTTTCAAATTATTTTTAAAATATTAACATTATCCTTTTAGGAAGAAGTTAAAGTTATTATTATTTTGAAGCATTAAATTCATGAATAATTAATTTAATATAGAAACATCCTAGACACTATGTATAATGTGTTTGTTGATAATAATGTGGAATTTCGTGTATATTTAATAGTTTATAATTTATTTTTTGTTCATTATATAATATAATTCATAAACACGAATGAAAAAAAGCCTATAAACAATGGAAAATAATAAATAACATCTAAAAATTGTATAGAGAAAAATAACATTTTAAAATGAAAGGTATTTCAAATCACGTAAAACTATGGCCAGAAATATTGAAAAACAAATTCAATGTTCTTTGTTCATTATAAATAGGTATCGTTGCGTACTTTTGGACACAATTCAATTAATTCTTCTGTAGTTTTAATGTATAAAATTTAAGACTTTTATTATAATCAGCTAAAATTTTAATCAAATTCAAATATTATGGATGAATTACATAAAAAAATCCCCTTAGAACCTCTGCGTTTGATTATCATGAATATGAATATGAATAACGTGAACAAAGAGAAGTTTTTGAATTAATTATATTCAAAATTCAATGTGCTTTTGTGTAACAAGAAATCATATATCTTGAAAATAAGCTCTCGAAATTGGAATTATATTTGAATAATTTAAAACTAAGCTAGCTAAAAATAGAGTATATATATATATAAGGAGCGAACGTTGGCTTTCTTGACTACACAAAAAATGCTTATTCGTCGTGAGTGTCACGCTGCCTGCTCCACTTGGCTGGCCGACACTCCACCCACCCCAACATGAATCCACGGCTCCCCGGAGAAACGTAATCTTGAGCAACACTGAATCGCGCGACTCCACCTGAGACTCACCTGAGACTGCCCACCGGCGGCGAGGCATACGGAATGCCCAGGAAGGCCTCTACCAGCGGCGAGGAGCGCACCACGATCCCCCGCAGGAGGCCGTATTTGGTCTTCACCGTGTTGCTACCGCCATGGAGGCACTCACAGCCCTCAGGCCAAAGGCTGGTGAGGAGCAGTAACAGCAGCAGCAGGGTGGCATCCGGGTGGACATGAGCCGGAGTTGAGCTGGTTCCGGGATAATGGGGTGGCCTCCTTCTTGGTTGGCTGGCAGTTGCTCCAGCTGACGCTGCTGACGTGGCCGATGATGGCTGGTGCCTTTGATTGTGTTTGTCGGTTGTGGAATCCTCTAGAAATCTCTTTAATGTTATCAGTCTTATAATGCAAATTCCCATTGCCATGATGCGGGCATCCGTTTCCGTTTCTGTGTCCGTTTCCGTTTCCGCTTCCCGCTCTTTATCTCTATCTTTATCTTGTGCATCCGGATTCGCTTCCGCAAGCGTTTGCTGCTCAATTGAAGCGCCGATAGTTTTAATGCAAGCCATCCAGGAACCGAGGCAAAGTAAACCGTAAATTTGTAGAAAACGCGATTGAATTATCCGAGTCTCCGCCGGCTGGCGGCTCCTTGGCCTTGAGCCCGAACTCAGTTTCTGGGCGTGGGACTGCGACAGCGATGTGGACGTGGATGTGGACTGCGACTGCAAATGGGAATGGGAACAGGATCGAAACAGGATGCGGCAGGATGTCGGGTCCGCTTCATTTTGACAGCCGTTGTGCGCATGTTGAGCTTGTGATTCACGTGCACCGTCGCCATAGTTGGACTTTAGCGCTTTGATTTCAAATATTATACACCGCACGTGGTGGCCTCCGCTCTATTAGAGCCGCAATTTCAGCGCCAACCCCTTCCTTCGTCCTCCGTGTCCGGATATCCAGGAAAATATCTGCAAATGTGAGAAAAGCAAATTTCCAGCATTAGCGTTAGTCGCGAAAGAGAGGCTGCAGTGACGGCGAAGCTAACCTATAACCAATTGGGGGAATGGCGAATAGCGGGGCTGCTTTCCTTTTATGAGATTGCAGATTGCTAGCCGGAGCAAAGTGCAGTTCAGTTCAGTTTAGTTCAGTTCAGTTCAGAGCAGAGCAGAGCCAGGACAGGAGCGGAGCGTAGCAGAGAGGAGAGGACCTTTACGCTGCCAGGCTCGGGTCTTAACTGCGCCACGCATCAGAGCGTGGCATCCTTAAATAGCCTTGGTCAATGCATCCGGCCAAGCAGCCATAGAAGCAACGGCAGATGCAGCACTGGCATCAGCAGCACCACCAACTCGTTACACGCAGAAAAATACTATTAACTGGGTCTTCAAATCGGATTGCAAGGGTTACATTTTGATACTAAATTACAAGGTTTCTTGTAGCTTTGTTTCTAAATAGGGCTAAGGATCGAGTGAATATAGTAAAACAGGCATAGTTATCTTTGGTTAAAAAAGGATAATTTTAAACCAATTTTAGTAAACTTTTTCACTCCGAAATTTGAAAAAGAAATAAAATAAAATACAATATATTTCCTATTTATTTAATTTGATGGGGTTCAACCTGGAACTTAGTGAAATCTATAAGCGATCTTATTTATTTATCTCTAAGAAAAAATACCTGCAGTTAAAGTTATACAATATATTAAACGTAATATTCTAAGGCTTTAAAATCACTTTAAAAAAGAAACAAACCTTAAATATTTAATGGCATATTTTGGATATATATAATATAATATTTAAGCGTTTTCTTCATGCGGTATTCAGTTTCTAATAATAGTTTTGCACATCATGTTAAGTGAATTTAAATTAATCTTAGTATTTGGTAAAAAAGTCCCCGGTACAGCTAATTTTCACAACATTTTCGTAAGTGCACCGTAATGGGGGCTGCTTTGGCGCCCACTTTATGGCTGCTCTAAGGACGGCGCACGTCTGTGGTGTCGGGGCTGATGCTGATGGGGCTGCTCCAACCCCTGCTCCTTGTCACCGGTGGTGCAGGTGCAAAGCGCTTTGCTATGGCACCGTTTGACCTCGCCTTCTGCCCTCCGTCGTACTGCTCCTCCGGATCCCGCATCTCACATCTCTGATGTGGCTCTTCTGAGAGCTGCAGCTTGGGGCAAAGGCTGCCTGGAAAACGTGTTGGTCCGCTGTGAACTAGTTCGGCGAATGTGTTTTATGTGAAATAGGAAACCCCATGATTGATGTTTGAATTGGTTCGAATTTTAACGATAGGCGATGATCTTTTATTGATTTAGCAAGGATTCTTATTTTCTATAAACTTTGATATGTAGGATAACCGCTCGATCTTGGTTTAAAGATTCCCTAGCTTGCATATTGATTTTATTTATCGTTATACGAGTCTAAGTTACCTTTTCCTAATATCCATTTTAGCAATAAAAGCATTTTAAACTGTATTTATTTGTGCCTTAAATGGATTTATAAGGATTTAAGCTCACAAGTGTGCCCCAGTAATCGCTAACGCTGGAAAATCCGATTAACAGGTTTAATTTCGTTATAAATAACATAATTTTCTTGAATCTTATTAGTAAATTGAACAAAATTTGTTAAGCAATATGTCTAAAAGAATCAAATTCAAGATTCAAGGAATCAAATTTAGTGTTAATTTGTTCTTTTTCTATAATTAAAAAACAACAACATTGTTTCACTACCTGTTTACAAAAAGAGAACCACGAAACCCTGTTTCAAATACCTATCCTAAAAGGATCTCTGCCGGCAAGCATATTCCAGCATATTAGTCCATTTGCATGGAAATACACATTGCCTACTCTCATCACATTACAATGTTAATCCCTAATGTGGGCTACGCACTCGCCTTCCCGGCAGAATGGGCTAAAGTGGTTTTATTTGGGTTAAGATAAAAATGTGTAAATCTGTCAACCTTTTAGGTGTTAATTTAATGTACTTAGCCGGTTCGTTGTCCCTGCCATAAGCACACGGAACACACACTCGGAACTGGCAACTGGGAGCTGGGAGCTGGGAGCTGGGAACTCGGAAAACTGTGGACCCGGAGCAGCGGCACAAATGTTATGGACTCCTAAGCTCTTGTGGGCCTCATTAACAAATGCTGCGCCCGGCTCCATTCTGCGGGTCAGGAAAGGCAAAGCTGGGAGCCAGGAGGAGGACGAGTGCGAGTGCGGCCATATATCTTTGCCGGTCCCAGGCAGAGCTGTTTAAATCCGTATATTTTATAAAGCTAAACAATTGGCAAAAATAAAACAACGAGCACAATGCAGGGCGGACTGAAAACGAGACGAGTGGAGACCGGTTGAGATGACTCCGGTTGAGCCGGGCTAAACAAACACACATTTCACTAAATTGCAGCCATAAAACTAAAGTTTAACTATGCTGCGGACCGTAGAGTATTGTCCATGGACAGCTTAACATTTTCCCCCTTATATCAAGGCAATCCCTGCGCCATCCTTTGTTTCCCGCACTCAGCTATGTGTGTTGAGTGTGTGTGTTGACAACCGAAATGTCGGCACGTTTTTAACGAAAAAATTGCTCGTGTCTTCCAGTTGACTTTGGTTCCCTGTGCGCTGAGTAATGCTCTGAGTCATGGCTGCCCGGGGTTTTTCGAATAAATTTCAACTTTTCAATTAACTAAAAGCTGAAAATGGCATTCCTGCTGCAGCGTTCAGTATTTATGTTTATGCAGGGCGCTTTAAGCTGAAGCTGTCTCCGGTATGATAAATATTTACATTTTCCCCCTACGAGTATTCCGCTTTGCTTGGCAAATGTCTTTCATGCCATCCGTTTTCTTTACCTCTTTATGTCGTTTCAACTTTCTTTCATGCTGTATGGGAAATCTGTAAAGACCGATAAAATTGCATATTTTCCATGAAAGGCGTTGGCCCCGCCGGGCGAAAAAAAATGGAGAAAAAACTAGGGGGAAATGGGGGCCCAGACATTTATCCCAGGCATCACGAGCGCTCATTCACACAACAGCTGGGCGAGATGGGGCCGATGGGGCCGAAGATGCAGAAGATGAAACACACACGCAGACGGATTTACATACGCAGAGCGGAAATGCGAGGAGCTGGCATGGAAATCATGGCAACGCAAACAGGAAATGTTACGCTCCCGACTCACTCAGGTCCTTTTCTCATTTCTGCTGCCAAGGAGGTAATGGGGATGCTGCAGGCAACAGCCAGACTATTGGTTGCCCATTTCCAGGGAATCACTCAAATGCCAACGGATTTTCGGGAACCCACTCCAACGGCATTCGATCTAATACATTCGGCCGGGTTGCCTCAGGTTTCTGATTTTGTACTTTTCAGATAACAAGGCGGCCTGATTGAACAAAGGATAGCATGGGCGTAGGCCATCTTTTTTGTTGGAGCTATTCAACTATTCCCTACTGTGAATATAATATGGGTCTGATTTTAATATAAGTATAAATCCCTTGTGTAATCAATGGTTTATGCAAAAAAAATTTAATTTTTTTGATCCAAAGTAATCAAAGTAATCCTTCCTTTGGCTTCAAATACTAAGCCTGAATTACGTGACATGCTAGTATACGTACGTAATGATGAACTTCCCTATAGAGAAGTTTGCTGATGAGCTTAAACATAGAAAATGGAACAAGCAACCTGACGCACTTGTCGTTTAACAAAAACGATCTGTGTGTGATCTGGCACAAAGGCTTTTCTTTTAGTAATGAAGTGACCAAAATCCCCACAGTTATAACCAATTCCACTGTAAAAAATGCAGGGCGGACTTTTCAAAAGTTGAAATTCTCAAAGTAATCTGGAATATTTGCTACGGACAAGGTTCGCTGCTGACTGCTCCCCACTAGCTACGCCTGTGGTCCTGCGCGCCGAATGGCAGCACATTTTTACTGGGTAACGATCCCCGAGGAGCGGAGTGGCAGTGGCAGGCCACCCGCAAAGTAACACATTCCCGTGCACAGATGGAGGCTGCTGCTCAGGGGCTGTACTCCGCACCCTGTCATTGCCATTCGCCGGGTGAAGTTTTTGCATTAAAAGTGGAAATAAAAGTTGCAAGACGCATTAAAAATTGTTGCATTTTACAATTGCGAAGGAATTGCAATTGTGCAATGACGATGGCGTTGGCAATTGCACAGCAGTTGGAATTTCTGAAATGTGCCAGAGACAGCGATGTGGCTGATGTTGAAGTGGATGTCGATGCAGATGATGATGCCGATGCCGATGAAGGTTGACTATTGACGGTTCTGGCTGGAGCACTTTTTAATAAGTTTCGCAAATGAATCTTGGATAAACCCGTGTTTCCCCAGTGCCCGCCCTTAGCGCACTCAAAAGACAACTGAAGATTGTAAGGAAATTGCCAAAGAAAAGCCAAACCAAAGCAATATCTTTCGTTTAGTCGAGCATTCAATTGATTTTCCCCGGCAAACAACAGGAAATAAGCTTTAAGCGAACGACAAGGCCGAAGGACGGCGAGGAGAGACAATGGCTAGGCGGCGGAGTAAGGAAAATATTTATGAAAATAAATACAGATTGTTCGGTCTACCATATATACCATCTTCCATTTTCCAGAGAGCTTCAGCTATGTCGGTTAAGTTTTATGTCAGAGCTTCTGCCCTAGCGAAATGTTATTTTTTGTTTTCTTACGCTCTGGCACACAAAAGAATATTTGATAACAATCTGCAGACGGTTTGGCGAATATACATATTTGAAACTTTAAAGATAGCTGCAAAGTTTTATGTTTCCCAAGAAGTCTAAAATATGTGCTGTCCATCAAAATTGAAGTCGCACAATGGAATTTTGTTAAATTTAATTGGCCTGGCATCTTGGCTAGAAAACTTAATTACCGAAATCAATTTGGCAAATATTTGACAGGTGCTTTGTGCAAGGTTCACGTTTTAGCTTGAAAGCTAGCACTTAGTGTTATTGTTTTCAAATATTAAGCACAATGTATTAATTTCTTTGTTGACACTTGGGCAAATATTGTTCAAGGAATAAAATCTCTATTGTGGGTTAAATCTATGTAGGTAAGGACAATAAATTATTGCTGCCAAATAAGGAACATAAAATGGTAGCTACTGCTTGACTTTTGTCGACTCGATTCGATTCAGTAAACATGAAAACTTAATCAGAAACTGCTGAATCGAAATAAAGTATAGCTAAAGTATATACTGCTGAAAATTCACTTTAAATTTTATTTTACTCCTTGGCCAGCTTTAAGTCTTTCTGAGAACATAGCCCACATTCTGTACCAAAGGGTCACCAAAAAATGTATATGGATTCCTTCGTCTGGCGAAAAGCACTCGACCCTCGTTTGCAAATCGTTTGATGAACCCATTTGGTGCAATCATGAAAATGCGATATAATTAGCAGCCAAGTTACAAGGACTTGTGAAAGGACCGTGGACAGGCTGTCGAGGACCTTAGCGATTTCAATTTCGCACCAAAAAAGGAATTACGCCCCCTTATCCTTTTTAATTTTCCAGTGTGTTTTTTGTTTTATTTGCCATTTAAATTATAATTCTCGTTTGACCTTTTTTGGTAAGCGGCCGTGTGTGTGTGTGTGTGTGCGGGTCCTCCATTTGCCCGGCTGTCAGAAAAAGGACGAAGCGTCTGCTCGAAATGGCAAAAGGCGAAAGCCATGCGCCAGGCCCAGGACGGGCCAGGCATCGCCAGCCCGAGAATGTGGAACTACAAAACATTTCAAATGCCATTTAGTGCCAGCCGTCGTTGTTGCACCTCACTCGCACACAGGGACCCGAACACTGGGAGAAAATATTACCCCAATTGTCTCCTTAAAATACAGTGAGACATTACCATTATCTATTTAATTTATGTTGAGTTTATTAATAATAACAATAAATAAAGAAAAAGGATCTACTTTGGAGTATAAACAGATTAATAATGATTTTTTGAAAACTTTAGGGAATACACCTACAGTTCTTATTTGTTCTTATAAAACTGTATCAATTTTTCTTTAATTAAATTAAATAATTTAATTTAATTAAATTAAATAAAATTAATTAATTCTAAGAAACAATGCAAGCTAGATTTCAGTAAGTTCGCTTTAAAATATCCCAAGGGTTTTTAGGTAAATAAACTGGTCAATTCGGTTAGTTTTTAGGATTTGAAGTAAAATTAACTACAATTATTAACTAAAAACGTGTTATTTTTTCTTATTTATTAAATGTTAACTAAAATGGTACATATAAGCCGTTAAAATACGGTTGAAAACCATGATGTAAGTACCATATAAGTTATAAGAAACCATTCCAAACCAAAGTCTTTTAAAAATTAACAGGAAAGATAATTACATTATTTTGTCCCCTTGTTTTTCAGGTAAATATTAATGCAGAGTTTCTCCGAGTGCGGGGGACACACGCACTCTGTGGACTGGATGGCATTTGCCGGAACCATGGGCGGTGAAATCACAGAACTTTCCCCTTTCATTATGCTGCAGAATAAACGAGGTTACATGGCTGCTTGAATCCACAACCGAATAAGACAGGAAAGGGGCGCGGTCGAGGGTCGAGTCCGAGGATGAGGATGAGGAGGAATGCCGGGCGTCCCGGGCACTTGGCAAGCTCTTTGGGTCTCGTTTTTGCTCTCGTTTCTGCAAACTTTGTTATGTATTTTTCCGCACTCATTTTTACTTTTTTTAAGTTGTTGTTCCTCAGTGAAGATTTGCCGAGTTGGCGAATCTCATTCGGAAATGCATTTCTGTTGGCCCACAAAAAAAGTAGAAAAAGCGAACAAAAATAACAGGGAATTTGTCAATAATGCATATAGAATCAACTGGCTTCCGTTCGACCCGCAGGATGACACACTATGACTGCATTCTCACTCCGTGCCGGGGACCCACCCCAAGGATTTATGTATATTAAAGCCAGTCCTCTTTCGTAATTAGAAAACAATTCTATTTATTTTTGCACAATTGTCGGAAGGAAAGTTTGAACAAGTTGACAAATAAATTTATTGCCATATCTGGGCTGCCAAGGCAATGGGAAAGTGAATATGTGTCTGACATTTACAGTCCCTCATATTGGGGCCCCTCAACCCTTGGGGCTCTCGGCTCTCAGAACGGAAATCGAAAATAAAGTTTGAACCGAGCAAGCTGAAGGTTGAACCAGTTTTGTGAAATCTCTGCCTTTTTGTTGTTTTAGCACCGGGGGGAAATTGCTTTTTAATGGACTTCATTTGGATGTTTTCAGCCCTCCTGCTGGGGGTATAAAAACTGATCCATTGTGGTTGTTTTTTGTTTCCTTTCCCGTATGATGCTCGTCCTTGTAACTATTTTCTTAAGCTCAAGTTGATTTATTGAGACAATTATTTCATTTAAAAATATATACAGATAATACATAAATGAGGTACTCACATCGCTTTAATGCTCGAACCACTTCATTCTTATTAAAGCCCGGGGCAACTTTCACCTCCTTCATATACAACGAAATTTCTCCCCATAGACAAATGAAATAATTATCAATTATGTGGAACACACAGACTCTGTTGTCCTACTAGTTCCAATTCTAATTATAATTACTCCCCCAGGATTCTTTGACGCCTAATGACCTAAGGACTTTGTTGCTGCACACAAAATGCAAATGAGGCAACTGTGGTCAATTGAAACATATTCTAAGCTGATTTATGCAAGTGAATAGTGTATATGCACAAGTACAAGTGCCATGTAGGAGGTGATTAACATGGGAATGAAGATACAAATAGGACGTATGGAGCTGCAGGAGCAGGACATACAGGGACACAGGGCGATGGGCGGAAATGGGCTCTGCTGTGCGGCGACGACTAAAGTAAAGTTGACCAAATTACGGAGGCATAAATTATTTATGACTGCGGCAAGGGGCAAACAGGCGTGCAAACACATTCAACATGCTACCCAACTCAACTTGACTCAACTAGCCCCAGCCAGAAATTGTTAATAGTTGTCACAAGGTACAGTTTTAATAAAAAAAAAAAAACTTTATTCGCACGTCTTTTCGATTAATTTTTAACGTTTTATTACACCAGTATGCTGAAAAAATGATACATATTTGGCATCAGGACCAATCAAATGTTGTCTTTTTTTGTGGTGCCTGCGTCAGGGAGACCTAGAGCGCTGCCTCGAATTATTATTAACTTAGGAAAATTCAGAAAATGCTCAAATTACAGTCTTTCACTATAAAAGCAGCATTAAAAATAAATAAATTATGAAAACAGCGGTATAGAAAATATAATCTTTTCTGTATAAAAGTTGTATGAGACTTTTTGCCATTCGTATGCGAAATGCAATAATGCTTAATGCTTATTTGTTTATTTTAAAAACTTTTTTAAAATTCAATTTATTCCGATCCATATACGTTGAAACAGCAGAAAGTTCGAGTTGTTGAAGCCTGACTGTACTAAAAATGTGGTGTGTGTAATAAGGCTGCCATCGAGAGGAGTCGAGGTACTTGGGCGAATGTAAACATGGGAAACTACTCTCTACCACTGCCGATGCTGTTCCCGATGCGATGGGGTACTCCACTTATCGTATTTACTATGTACTTAGTATAATTAAATGGGTTTAATGCAAATGCTGGGCCTGCTCCCCTCTGCGAAGAGTCGAGCCTAGTCAAGTTTATTCATCATTCGGTTCGAACTACGAAGAGATGCGCGATGGCAAATCTTCTGTTGTCGCACACTTTGTGTGACTTTGTTTTGTGAGGGGCCCGTTTCTGTTGTGTTTCTGCGGAAATTGAGTTCGTTTGTAGTTTAATGAGCATGTAAATTAAAAGGATGCACTTAATACTGCTTTATACGATACCCCATACGGTGCTCGTATGTACGTACATATATGGCTTGTACGGCCCCTCGGCTTATATATCCCAATCGAAATTTATTGCTGCCGTGAACCGAAAACTTTCAATCGGTGCCAATGGAATTAATTTGAGCCTGCGCACACACACAGACACTGGCACTGCCAGCCAAGGACTCCTCTGTGTGTATTGTTAATGTATTTATGTATGTATCTAGGTGAGGGAGCGATTCGAGTATGCATACTTGTTTATCCTTCCCCCCAAAATACATATGTATGGATGTATGGGAGCTCCTCAAGGATGTGTGCTCTACGTTACGAGTGCGGCCGCAAGCACAGTTTGTTTTGTTCGAGCGACTAAGTCCTGCTAAGCTCCTCTTAGGACATGGCTGAACTCCTTTTGGACTCAACCGATTTTCCGCTGGATTTCGATTCCAGGTGAATCGTGGTATTCATTTATCTTTGATTTAAATTCAAAGTTTTCTCCATTGTTTGTATGGCCCTTTTAGTTTTCAATTTTAGAGACTTACCATGGAGCTTTTAAAACGGTGTTCTGATTCTTTATTTAAGTCAATTAAATACTACGATTTATTTATATTTACTTATTCTATTAGTTAAAGTTCAATTTAATTTCAAGCCAGAGTAAGACATAAAAATCGCATATAAAAGTTACAATATTTAAATGAAATGTTTTTCATTTATTCTTTATTTAGCAATTAACAATTACGTGACATGTACTGGAAAGTGAAAACCAATTATTTATATTTGGGTTACCCGCATTGTTTTAATTCTGCGTGCTATCGCTGGGCAAATCAAATGCAATAATTTTTAAAATTGATAGAGAAATACTCGTAACGAGTGCCTCGCCTCAGAGAAGCTTCAGCGGCATCTACCACAAAAGCCTCTCGCTTTGGAGCACTCCACATGGTGAATATTTTATATTCCTCCGACATTTGTATGCCGGTCTGCAGCATTAAATACTCTCCGTTGTAAAATCGCTGGGGCAAACACACACACACTCACACGCACACACATGTGAGAGCACAAAAGGGCAATTCATTACGCAATGATAATTAACATGTAATCAGAGTTGGTAACGACTTGGTCCTGGCCCCGTGGATATGGCCACGTTATGCCTGGGGGTATAAAAAGGTGGAGGAGTGCAAATTAAATTTGGGCTCCAACCTTTTATGCCCCAAAGGGGATGGGCACTTCCGGGAGGCATTTAAAGTGGCGGATGAATAAAAAGAACGCAATAAAATTAAAACTGCAAAATCGACTGCATAAATCAGTCAGAATCCCTGCTCTGGATCCTGTCTCCACATCTCTCCTGTTCATCTGTTCCTGTCGGCCCAGTAAATGGCATATCAATGCGTGATTACGTATACGCCGCATGGGCCAAACAAATTGCTGTGCCTCTCCAAAGGCGAAGTGGCGAACGGATAGGGGCAGCAACGGCGGTGGCGGCATCGGGGGCGTTCGCTTCATTATGCCGAATGCCTACGTGCACTACTTATTTATCAAGTGATGGCGCGACTCTGGTGCCACCACGCCCCAACCAGCGCCTCCTTTATTTATGGAAGTGACTCGCCGAGTGCGAAGTCCTCGCGTATCACCCATCGCACCCACGCCAACTGGCCACAACCCGCTGGGTCATGCTTCCGATTGCTTCCGCATCATTGCACACTGGTTCAAGCAATTTGTTCGACGCCGCCAACGAATTATTCACAATTTACAATTGCAAAATAATAATATAAAGCTATTTTGCTAAAATGAACAAATATAAAATGCGTTTGGGATAAAGGGAACATCGACAAAGGCAAGTATTTTCTTAACTACGAAAGTTAAATTAAAATGTTTTACGGTATATCAGATTGCTATTTATATTGTGTTTTATACCACAAAGAGGTACAAGAATTGAATTGTAAATGATTGAATTTAATATATATAAAATAGCAATAGCTGAGTTTAACACACAACATGAATTATGGAAAATGCATCACAACACATTGCCAGCTGTATGTTATTAATTTACAATGCACCTTTTTGCAGGCAATGAATATTATATGCAATTTGTGTAGATGGCTTTAAATATTTAAATCCTGGAATATATTTACCGATAAATTGATTGAACTGATTGATATCGCGCGGAAAAAGATCTCTTAAGGGAAGCAATGTTAAATAAATAAATCAACTCCTGACCATGAAAATGGAAAGTGTTTATAGCCTTTGTGCTTATCATTGCAAGTAAATAATATTATATTTTTCAATTCAAGTCTCAAAGCAACATTCTCACATTTTAATTTACTATTATATTTTCTTGCCCCGCGCTCATAATTATACATTCCTGACCAGTGTGCTTTGTCTGCGGGGGACAGCCGGCGTATAAGATACGAAAATAAGGACATGCGAAGTGCCTGGATATACGACTATATGAAGGAGTGTGCGTTAAATGTCTGCCGCTGATAATGAGGAGCGGAGCAGTTGGATAGGCCGAGGGGCTGGGCCGCATCTTTATCCTGATCCGTTGCCTGCCGCCCGCTGATGAGGTTTACGTTTGAATAATTTATGACACAATAAAAAAGCAGGAAAAGCCAGCAAGGAAAACCGAGCTGGAACGGGATTGGGATTGGGATTGGGATTTGGATCGGTAGCCAGAGCCAGAGCCAGAGCCATACCGAGAACCATAACCGCTGCAATAGCCGCAAGGTGCAAAGAGGCGGTGGCAAAGACGGATGAGTCCGTGGCAACTGTGGCTATGGAAATGCCATTTAGATACACGCGCATCTGCGGATGCTACGTGGCACACGCACACACACACACACCATTCATCCGGACAAGAGGATAGGAGGATGGGGGAATGGAAGGATGGGAGCCTAGGAGGACGATGGCAGCCAGCGTTTTTATTCATTTCAAAAAATGATAATTGGCTACTGACAGCCGCAGCACACGCCGCGGGGCGAGGGGTTAGACCACGCAAAGTGGGCACAGAATGGAGGAGCACTAGTGGCAGTGGTAAGCTGGCTTCTCTGTTTGCTTCTTAGTGGGCGGAAGGGGCCTTTGATATCCGGTACTTGTGTAGTCCAGGGGTATATGGGATTATTTTCCATAAAGGAATTATCCATTGGCGAAGTATATAAATAAATAAAGCTATACCTAATAACCACTTTAGTGATTTCCTGGACTACTTAGATCCAAGGATCTTAGCCTTTATCTGCTTATTTGCTCAGAGTTCCCAAAAATATTCATTGGAGAATAATGGTAAATATAAATATATAAGAGACCATTTTCATGTATATACATATAAATCTAACTTTATTGAAATTGTAGAGCATCAAAGTAGATATTAAGGTGTCAGTGTCCTTTTAGTATCGCCTTTCGTGTACGCAACACATTTTCAAACACAGCGCAGTGGGTACGCGGTATTTCGCCGCCGAAAGCAGTCGACTGCAGCGTTTCCACTTGTTTTTGCGTCGTGTCCTGTGTTGGCGGCAGCGGCTAAATCAGAAACAGAATCAGAAACAGAATCAGCCGAGCCAAGCAGCGGAAACTGTAGCTGAAGTTGAATGGCAGGCTGAATAGACTGCCGGACGGAGAGACTGGAAGAGAGAGCCAGCTCTAGCAGATAGAGAGTGCAAAAAAAGGGAATATAAATTGCCTCTTAAATATGGAATAAGTGCGGAAAAGTGTACACCAGTCGACGACCGCCAGCAAACAACAAACATGCACATAGATAAACTATATAGCTTCTGGCCAAGATAAACACGCACACACAAACAGCAAAAACACACACACATACACAGAGCACGCAAACGACAAAAAAAGAAGAATCTGATGGAGAAGATGAAGCCAAGTTTTGTAACAGTTGCAAAGATAAAGCAAAGTGGGCGTGTAATTGCGTATGTATGCCCGCGTGTATGTGTGTGTAGGGCGTGGGAGTGGCACACGCCCCACTCCAGCACCCTTTCATCTGCGTCTTGCTGCCATCCACAACAGGCTCATCTCCTTTGGCTGCCGTCTCCTTTGTGTCCCTTTGCATAGAATCCTTTGGCAATAGACACATAAATTCTAGCCAACACAACTTTTCGATTCAGATTCATTCCCCATTCAAAGCAAACGGCCGGGGGCGGGGCCAGTCGAGGGGCTGCGGGTGGGTGTTGGCCACAAAAGTGTTGGATCTTGTGTTTATAGCCATGTTAGATTTGCCACCAGTCCTCGTGTCCCTTAATCTCTTGGCCATTTGTTAATTCCCCACTCTCGATAAGAGTTATTTTCTAAAAGTAAAGCTAATGGCTTAAGAAATTACCAAATATATCTTCGCTTTGGTTTCCCAAAACCCAGATTTTTATTTAGATATTTTGCCATTTTATACCCGCCTTTACTTCCTCTAATAATAATGCTAATTATTCACTTAAATGTTAATTAACGCAATGCTTATTTGACTGCACTGCAGAGATGCTTTAAAGGTTGCCAATGGCAACGGGACGTATGAGTGATTCGCTAAAATAATTTGTTTGCCTTAAAACGTTTTTCGTTCAGTCATTTGGCTTGCCATATAAATAATATTTTATCAAAGCCATCACGTGAAAAAACAGGCGTGTGAGAACCATGTCACAGCTTGCCAATTGGGTGCAAGTGTGAGGAAATTATGGCACAATAAAAGCGATGAAAATTATTAATAAAATAATTACGATAAATTTAACAAGAATTTCTGTTAAAAAATTCAAGTTAATGTCCTCTTTAATAGGATTTAATTTTGAATGCCTATCTTGCAAAATTATTTATGTATCTACATTAAATTGATTAGATTAAATTTTCCAAAAGAGGTATTATTTAACGCCATTCAACAAACCCATTAACTGATTTGGTTTTTATTTTATGGCATGCATTAATAAATAATTATGTTCGAATGAATGTTAACACATATCTTTTTTCACAGTTTTACACCTACGTGTTTTCTGTTCAAACATTTATTTGTTATTTGTTAAGTTGCGGTTCACACTGCGTATGCGCAATGGCATGATATAAGTTAGTTAAAATCAAACTTTAGACGGTTTTTTCTTAGTTGCTTTTGTTGTGTTTAAAAAAACCAATGCTTCTGCTTGATTAAATACGGTCAGCAATAATTTCCCTTTGGTGCATAATTTACATATTGGTGGCTAACATGGCGTATGCGTAATTATTGGTATATTTAAAGTAAATTGAAAATGTTGTCCCCGATTAAAAATAATGTTTGCACATTAAATATCTGAACGATTTATGTTTAATTGGTTTTTCACACAATTTCTCAAATAAATGAGATTCCACAAAATATTCCACAGAATTTAAAGATCTGCTCTGTTTACATATTAAATATAATCGTAAATTCACACAATATACTCTTATTTTAGTCGAATTTCTATGGATTCAATTCGAAACTGTACTATTACAACAGTTTATTTGGCACAACTGTTTTCATTAAATAGGTTGTGAGATTACAAATAAGAACTTTGGGTTGTCCAGTTTAAAGCACACGCTGCTGAATCTTGTAAAGTATTGAATATAATTACTCTGTTGAGACTCGTAGCTCTCACTAACTAAATGGAGAATTCCAAATTAGAAGAAATTCCCCAAGGTGTAGAATGCAATTTTGTAATCAAACATTTAACTCATTGCCTGCGCAACGTTGATTGCCTCTCACTCGGCTGGGAAGCTGGTGGAAGGCAATCTAATAGAAATACGAAACACATACACAAAGTTAAATAAAAGAATATGATACAAAGGTAAAGCCAAGAGCTGAACAAAGTTCCACCATATCCCCACTTGCAATCCCCAGGAATCTCTTACTCCATCCCGAGCTCTGCGTCCTGCTCAACGGATCCGTTCACACCACAGGCCACGACTTTTGCTTTTTTCCCCCTCGGCTGACTTGGCTTGTCCCGTGCTTGGGTGGCACACAAAGTTGCCGCCATCCGGGGAGCCAGCACACACATCGGTGTATATATCCTATATGTGGATGATATATATACAGGTCCCGCCATGGACACATCGCTTTCATTTTAGGTGGCGCAGAACAGTAAAAAATCCCCTTCGTACACATTTCAGGCAAAAATTTCAATTAAGACTTTTACTATGAATTCATTTCTGTTTGCCTTCGTGTGTTTATGTGCTGGTGTCCTCGTCTTGTTTGTCGCTATTTAGTAAATGTTCGCATCTGTGTGCGTTGGCTTGAACCTTTGCCAGGACCGTTGGTAATTTTTCCTTGTTTTATGTTTAAGCGAAATTGGTCAACAGTCTTTTGTTTGGCGCGCCGGATGCAATTTTAATCTGCCGGAATGCCAGGCAGACTCACGCACCACAGGCAAGAGGCCTGCACGGGATGATGGATACCAAGGGGTGGTGTTCCGAAGGTTGAATGAGAGAAATAATGACTACGAGCCGCAAAACACAAATACAGCAAACATAGACAGACAGACACAGCAGCTCTAACCCAGACGGACGGGCACACGCACACGCACACGTTTCAGCCAAATGGCAAGAGCCACCACATAATATTTTAGTTTTTTGACCCAAAAATGTCAGCGGGACATGAATTATCACTGCCGCCATCGCCAGCCGTCGGTGAAGCGAGGGCAGCTAGTAAGGAATTCGATATTTCTTAGTGTGTTTCAATATGGATAATACGGTATACAAAGTATAATATAATTAAGTAGCATATTACGTATACGCAATATTAAGTTTAACCTTGTCTAAGCATATTACGTACACGAATATACGTAGCATATTACGTACATGAATATACGTAGCATATTACGTACATGAAAATACGTAGCATATTACGTACACATAATATTAAGTTTAAACTTGTCTAGGCAACGTATATACGTATACGTAATATGTTTATACAAGTTTAAACTTAATATTACGTATACTTAGCATATTACGTATACGTAGCATATTATTGAGCTTAAACTTAAGCATATTACGTATACGTATATACGTTGCTTAGACAAGTTGAATCATAATATTACGTATACGTAATATGATACGTATGCGTAATATTATTATTTATTGTAATCTCTAATGCATGAAGAAAGGCACAATTGTTTGTTTATTAATTTGTATCTTTGAAAGAAAAAATTAAATTAAAAAAATAAATACAAATTTATTGGATAATATTAATTAACAGGAGGAAATCGTTCTCTAAATGTTTGTTTAAACTAAAGCTAAGCGAAAGCATTTATTTCTTCAAATATGGCCGATCAGCCATATTTGATAATAAGGCGCTGACTTTTTGGCGCTTTCTGACCCAACAAGAAAAAAATACCCCAACGCAGCTCGTATAAAATTCTTTTTGATGGGATTAACGCAGCGAGCGCAGAAGCCAAAGCATACTTTCCGGGGCGAACCGCAGCGTTTGATGGAATTAAGCCAAAGGTGGCCAATATCGCAAAGTGGCACACAGGCCTAATGTCATCTTTTTGGCTCCTGGAAAATTTCAAGCCGAGCCGGGCTAATTTCATTCTGAGATCCGCCCTCGCAGCGGTCCTTGATGTTTGCGGCCATTGCTGTTGTTGTTGTTGTTGTTTTAGCCACGCAGGTTGCTCTTTGCCTTGCTTCTGCTTGTTTGCCTATGTTTGCCTATGAATAACAGGAAAACCAACAACTATGCTGGGCAAGGGAGCAAGGAAGCAGGGGAGCGTAGCTCACTCTCTCACTCTCTTTCTCTTTATCTTTCTGCCTGCAGCCCAGGGTGAATGAAAAAGCGGCAGATGAGAAGGAGGAAAGGAGCCGGAGGAAAACAAGATGAAGGAGCAAAAGAAGAAGCTGCGGCGTCGCTTCGGCAGCGACCGCGGCAGAGCCATCTTGAGGCGTTGCAAGGCGACGACGCGACGTCAGCGGCGACGTCGACGACTGTCACTTTCCAAGAGGGAAAAAATCTGTTTGGGGCGTTTTTATTTTTTGTACCCTCTACTTGTAGAGGGCAAGAGTATGTTAGGTTTGACCGCCTTTATACACAAGAATTTCCAGACTTCTTAACAGAATTGTTACTAAATGTATACATCAAACGACGAGGAAGTTCATCTTTAAATACGGATAAGGAGGCCTGATCATCTTCTTCGTAGGTCGCGGACAAATAAATTAAGGCTTAAATATAATTTATTAGATTAATTCGGCTAAAATTAAATAACAATTAGTTTTAAGTCAAATGATTTACTGAGAAATTGACCTCTATGGATTTAAGAAATCCAGGCACTATGCAGGGACAACACCACGTCGGCACACTCTAGTTTTTTCGGTATTAATAGAAGCAACTTTGCCTGTACATTTCTTTTTTGCGTGCTTCGTCCTTTTGCTTCTACTTTTGCATGACTTATTTGGGCTCACCTTTCGAGCTGTTGGTCCTTGTCCTTGGCAAGCTGCTTAATCGCCTTTGTCCCTTTTAACTTTTGCGCCGCCAATTTTCTCCCCTTTTTTGTTAGGATACGCTGCAGTTTTATTTTAGTACTCGTTGCTTGGGTGCGCGGCGTATTAAAAGTTTATTTGGCTTACAAATTTAGTTTGTCATTTCTTTGGTTTTCACTTTCGCTTTTTTCTTTTGGTGACTGTCCCGTTGTATTCAACAAATTGTTCGCGCTTCTCCTTCAGCTTCACCTTCACTTCTCTCGCTCGCTCGCTGCCCGTCGTTTTTTCCCACTCGCACGGCTTATACGTGTGCGTGCGTGTGAGTCGGTGCCCGTTTATGCTTGGCTTTGTCTTTGGCGAGCAGCAGGTTTTCACAGTTAATTGAGTCTGCCCGAGTTTTTTCTATCGGTGGTCACACTTTTAAACACTGGCTGTGAGCTGACTTTTTCACACGTCACCTTCAGCTTCCTATTCTGGCTCTGTTCTGCTTGTTTTTCTCGTTTCCTCTTGCGTTCTATCCGTACTCCGTGTCCGTGTCCGTCTGCGTGCGCGTTCGCTCTTGCTCTGATGCTGACACAACGATGCTCCGACTCTAATTGCGTTAAAATATTTTCGCTCCCACAACAACAAAAGCCAACAGTGAAAGCCAGGGGAGAGAGTGGAGCAGCTGCAGCAACAACAACGGCGCCGACAACAACGGGCGCTCTCCAATTTGTCTGATGCTGCCTGGTGCTTCTTCCTTCTACTATGGCCACACAGTTCAATTTCAAGTTGAAAACTTTTTTCGGGTGAAGCTCACCACCCACACAAGCAAGCACACGCACACCCGAAACGTTGACTTTGAGCAGCTTTCGGTGAGAGCCGCTCTTCGTTTCTGAGGTGCATGTGTGTGTGTGTGTCTGATTTTGTTTTCCCATCTCGCCGCTCTATTGTTGTTGCTGTTGTTCCTGGCATCGTGAGCGAGAGGTTCGTCGTTCGTTTTTCCCACAAATTTTCGCATTTCGTATTTGGCGCAAGCTCAGTTTATTGTTGCCATTCGTTATTATTATTGTTGTAGTGTGCTCGCTGCTGTTGTTGCCATTGTTGTTGCCGTGCTGGCATTTTTTGGTCCTTGTTGCGCTCAGCAGTGAGAAAAGCCACAGGAAAAGCCGAGCATCGGCATCGGCATCCTCATCGGAAGCATCCGCACGAGTCTGTCATCGCGGCCGTTCCTCGGTTTCATTTTTTCCTGCTCGCTCTCGTTTCAACGGGACTCGGGGAGCGAAGCGGGTGAGCACGGGTTGGGTCTTAGAATGGTAAGACAATGGGCTTACCTAATTTTGACATTTAAAAACAAAAACTCAAATACCGTTTAATGTTATATCATGATAAAGGGATGTAAGAGACCAAAATATTTCATTTATACTAAATTGCCGCGATTTCAGAAATCAGTTGCCCAGAAGTATGCTACAAAATGTAACCCTCAAGAAAAACTAAATAAGTGTACAGCTTTTATTATATAATTTACACTTTTTATATATTTTATTATATTATTTAAAACTGAATTATTTTTAAAATCTTTCGAAAGCCTCGTTTTCAAACGATCCGCTCCTGTTTCAACTCTCTGTGCCACTCACTAGAATTGTTTTTGTGTTGCTGGCTCTGTTCCACTTTACACTAGCATACCCGTACCTATACTCGTACCTTAGATTCCATACGTACAAAAGGACATACATTCACATACATATATAAACTTTTTTCGCATACTTTCACGGCTGACTTGCGTTTTGTTGTGCATCGTTGTTATAGCGATTGTCGTTGCAGGAGGTACGAGACCCCCAAACACTTGGAGAACCCCTTTTTTATATGTTGACAGTGGGAGCTGAAGGTGTTGTTGTGATAGCCGGTACTCGAGAAGCATGCCAGATCCTTTGAGGTGTATATACGATCTAAATTGGGATATAGAAGGAGCTCAGCTTACGGTCTTTGCCGTTTCCTATAATAAAAGTTATACCAACTTAGAATATGTTGAACTTGCAGAAATTCGTAGACCACAAATTTAAAGTTATCTTCTTTATTTCTTAAAAATATTAATAAAACAATTATATCCTATTTTAATTTTCAGGTTTCTTTGGATATTGAATATCTTTAAAAGAATTCCACAATGTTTCACGCAATCAAGAAAAAGGCTTCGGTTAGCTTTTGGCCCGAAGGATACACTAGTAAGAATTTAAAATTATTTTCCATTTCACTATATATAAATTTTTAAGAATAATAGATATAGTTTCAAATGTTCAGAGCAATTTCTTATATCTAAATAAATAAAAATAAATAAATACAAAAAATTAAATTTTTTAACTAAACATACTCGTGGTTCCACAAAATATCCGGTATTCTCCAGTCGGTTCATTTCATAAAATAATTCTAACTCTTTGTTCTTACGGTGGAAGGATGAAGGTTTCCTCGATTGTACCTGGGTTGTATGCTTTGGGTCCGCTCTTGTTGTGGGTCGCCATCGTTGCGGGCTGAGCTGTTTGCCTTGTTTTTCCACGGGCGACTGTCTGAAGTGCAAATTTGCTTTAATTATTCCACGGCAACAACGGCAGCATTTGCACCGGGCTTGTGACTCAAATTCAGACACTAGCCTGGAGACCCTCAAGCAGCAGCCGCCTCTTACACATCCACCACGTAGCCTTCCTGATTCCCGCAAGAGTGGACCTGTGGGGATAAAAAAGATCCTTAAGATTAAGCTTACATTTCTGTTAATGGAGATAAAATAATACCCCTCTGTGTTTTAAGATAGTTTATTAGTTAAACATTTAAAAAACTATTGAAATGATTTATGACTTTAGATCTGGTTGAGTATTTAACCCTGAGGTCTAAGTATGTGACTTAAAATAAATAATATTTCTTAAATAAATAGAGAGTAAACAAGTGGAAAAAAAACTTCATAATTTTTTGATCTGGATCAGAATAACAGACGGCTTTTGCTAAATATTTTATCTTATTTAAAAGCTATAACCTCGTTTCTCCTATAATTAAGGTCCATCCCAATGGCCCCATCTCGGTGGGTGACATCGGCAACGACAACAACATTTACTTATGCACCTCCCCCGTACGGCGGAGGACTTAACGCCCCCGCGGGCGGTACTCGCCGCGACATTGAGTGACACCGTGCGAGTGGATCGTCGCCGTTTCTCGCAGTGTACGCCCCAGACATGACACTAGCCGGGCTTCAGACCATCCAACCAAGCATCCGGACAGCCAGGCAGCCAGTCAACCCGGCACCCATCCATCTAACCAAGCAACCGAACCACCGACCTGGCTCCTCTTGGGTGGCTTCGGCGCATTTGATGCTTGACATTGTTGGCAGTCGATATTGGTTGTAATTAGCTTTAATTGAAATTGCTCCATTCCCATCCGGCAGCTATCCCCTATACGTATGCCAGTCTCGGCAGAGTGTGTGTGTGTTGGCCGTGATTTGGGTTTTAATGGGGAAAATGTTTGTAATTTTGGCAAAGTTAATTTATGGAGACCCCAAACTAATCCCTGACCTCGCCACATTTTCAGTCGCCAGCTCGGTGCTCTGTCGCATTTTACGGTTGCCATTTGCCACTCAAATAATTAGAGAAGTTCCACGCCAAAGTTTATACATTTTCTACCAATTTTGCGGATTGTTTGAATTCAATTGATTTCGGGCATTTGGTGTGCGAGGTGCAAATGGGTATGAGTGGCAAAAACAATATGTAGATAGTATGTATAAGCTGCAAAATGGGTAAATATATTGCCGGAAATTAGATAAACAATTTTACAATAAATATTAAATGCCAGAAGTGAAAAATCAATTTTAATGGAATGCAGGCATTAGATTGCTTTATGCGTACAAAGTCAAATTTATTTAAATCTCTACCGAAAAATAGCGGAAAAGCGTTGAGCAAATCGTTTTAAAATCCTCTTTTTCCAGCAGTTTTATTTAATTGTCACAATGTCTGTCTATAACAGAAAACATCGTATCGTACTTGTTTAGCGATAATTAGATTTTGTTTACGCAAGTGAATTGCAGTGGAAATCTTTGAAGAGTTTATGGACATAAACACATTTTATGGTGCAGATATCAAAAGGAATACGGTTCTCTGTCTGTGGAAGGAACACAAAAAGCCCATCGAGTGTTTTTATCAGTTTTTGGATGTATCATGATTTGCCAGTAATGATTATAAAGAGCAAATACACGGGAATCATCAATTTGGGTTTTATGCAAATGGTAAACAAATAAACAGACAACTTTATGCGTGCACTAATTGATTAATCTAAACAAACATTTGCGGAAGTATTTAGGTATTTAGTAGAGTATTATTGATGGAGTTAATTTAATTAGACTGTCAATTAACAGAACTGCTGGCAAATCCCCTTTAAACTTGATCAATTGATAGGGAAATATAATATAAATTTGCCGTTCGATTGGCTGGGCTATAAACCCATCAAATGTTTTCGATTTTCGATTGATTGAACACCTCAAGACTGACTAATTAAAGGAAACCCATGCGTGTAATCTCGAGTCATCAATCATTTTTTATTGCATACTTTTCCGTGTCATATATGGCTGTATAAATAATGTACTTTCGCGGCGCCTAGTAAGCAGACTTATGGCATTGCATTCGCATTCGCTGTAGTAAATTCTAACAGTACCGACCATTCTGATAGATTGAATTTATAGCCCGGCTGTCGAGTGGCTTGGGAAACGACCAAGAAATTGTTTTGTTGACCGACCGATCGGCTGGCTATATTACCAGAGATACTGCCAGTGTAGAGTGGCAAGAGGAGTATAACTGGCTTACAACTATTGGCTACCGATTGGCTTGATTTGCGCTCGATCCGAAGAGCTAGCTTTAGTGGGTGGATCGGGCAGGAAGATAATGAAGAGGTCTTGTGGCGGCGATCTACCTTCGGGCTGCGCTTCGGGAAGACTAGAGAGAGAGAGAGAGAACGGCGCGACTGCGAGCAGCGAGAGAGACAGAGAGAGAGAGGTTTAATTCTTCAATTCAATTCTTCCGATCGCGGTTACAGCATGTGAGTGTGTGTGCCTATAAAACGCCTGCATTAATTTGCAGCGATTTAGTCGTGTTTTTTAGCAGGTCGCGGATCGTCTTCGCCTCCGCCTCCGCCTATGTGTCGCGTTCTGTGAATATGAAAGTAAAAGTCCCCTCAGAACGTATTCTGTCTCCTAATTAATTGGCACTGCTCTCGCACTCTTCTGAGAAAACGTGAAACTGGAAGCGGAGAAAAACGAACGGTGGTGATAGAGTGTGCCCGAAGACTCAAGACATATCAACGAAAGTTGTCTAATTTCCTGCCCGCCGTGTGAATACAAAGTAGGTTTCGCCCCCAAGAACCCGATTTGCACACTTCGCCTGCTCCCCCTAAAACTCATCCCCATGCAGCCCAGTCGGAAATATAATAAATTAAATACTTTAGATACTTCCATCTCTGCCAGTACGTGTTTTTCGGCAGACATGAGTTGACCAATTAAATGCGTAAACCGCCGCAAGTGCAAATGCAAATTACACTTATGATTGAGGCGCTTGCTTTGACTTTGTGGCGTTATTAATTTAGCTCATACATTTCACTTTATCGACCTTCTCGGCTTCTCATTTGCATATTTTGCCGAAATTAATGTCCAGTGAATGATTTCTTAATGAACTCAAAATGAATGCATAAGAGTATTTTATTATACGAGGAAAATCAATTTGCAGTGCTACCAATTTTAATCATAATTTTAAATGTTATTCATCGAACTTCTCAAGCGGGTCAAGCAATTAATGTAAGCCGCGAACGGGTTCCGAAACGTACATATTTTATTTAATTAGAGAATGCAAAACGTTTAAGTGTATTGATTATTTTTTGCTTAAAGCAATTTCTTATTAAACCAAATGTGTAAAAGGATGGAAAGTTTCATAGGTCGCGGGATATTAATATTTAACATAGATCAAAAAATGCCGCATTTAATATGATCATAAAACATGACCCTATGTATGGGATTCATCCTAAACGTGAACTTGTACATCAGGAAAGCTTGTCACCTGAGAGACAGAGATAAACAGAGGAAGTTTCTTTCCGAAAGACTTTAGTGATAAGGTGGCCCTACTAAATGTAAGGCAGATACATGCATAATTAAAAAAGAAACCCATTCGAATCTTATCGTATGCCTCGGAAAATTGGGCCAATAAACACTTACCACAATTAGCAGTTGTCAACGCGGCTAATGACGAAGCCAAAGCCAGACAGAACGAGTGCGGAATGGAGTGAAGTGGATCCGACAGCGGATTACAGATATTGATAATGTTTTTAATAAACAATTCCCGCAATTGTGGGAGATAAAAGCTTCTACAGAAACGACCTGAGGTGGGGTTGGGATCCCAAAACAAATCGAAAACGAAATCGTAATCGAAATTGAAACCGAAGCCGATCATATAGGAATAACATTCATGGCTGATTGATATTCGAGTGGAGTGGGTCCGTTAATGAAACACTCGTAAGTGGAGTAATCACACATATTTCGCGATCCGATCGCATTCAGCATTCGGAATCAATCACAATTCACACTTGGCCACACGGTAGTAGGGCAATACAGCCAATTAACTCATCCGGTGGATCGATAAGGGGTTATATAGCTATATCCCCCTTCTCTAGCCGCTTATCAGCCTTCGATTTTTATGATCGGCCTGGTCGAGTGAGCGGTGGATTTTTATTTTCCTTGTTGTCGATTTCGGTCGGTTTTATGGCTAAATCTTTTTCGGTATAGCGCCCTTTCCTATCGGCCGCCTTGTTGGCCAGATAAGCCGCGTACATGGATTTTCTACATGCTGCTACGATCAATCATTGAAAAGTCTTTTATATTGTTATAAATTAATGCAAATATACGACTTGAGATAACTTTTGTGAAAGCCTTGCAGACCCAAAGAAATCCACTGCCATAAAAGACTCAACTCTGATGCCATCTAGCCAAGTTCTATTTGAAGAATTCTCTTTAATTTTCCATTGGTGGAGTGGTGGTGCTTTCAATTGATCAATTGAAACTGCAATGAAGATTGAACTTCTTTGACGTCATACTGAAGTTAAATAATCAAGCAGTAATACATGGCAATAAACTCCGTTTTATTAATAAACAATCAGAGCCAGGCATCGGTATACCGCAACTGCAAATAAAACATACATATGGTATTTTCCCAATTTGAGTTTAATTTTTTAACTCATTTCTTTTTTATATGAGAATTAGCATCCTTTATAATATATTCCAATATACTGGTTAAGTAAATTTAATACCCTTAAGCAGCATGAATACCTCAAATATTGTCAGAAGAATGATCAATTAATATTTTCCTACAAATTTTCTTGAAGCAATTTCGTATGACTTCAGAATTATAGTCTATATTTTATTAAAAGAGTGTTCTTCTTGTGCCTTGAACATCATATATGGTTAGTTTTCCTAATCTCAACACAACGACGTTAAACCATTTTGGGCGGAAAAGCCGGGAAAGCTGCCGCTTTAACTTTTTTTTATTTATATATTATCAGGATTTATAGTTTATTTCTTAAACTATCAGATAGTCCCTTAAATTATTTCAATGGTAATTTTGTTTCCTTCTTTTATATCAAGACTTGACCTCAAGAAGTTTCATTCTATCAAAGCTAATGTCGCTCAGTGAAAGCCAACTGATAGTTTAGAAAACATTTTCTAATCAATTTTCACTCAGGAAGTTTTATTAACCAAGCTGGAATTCCCTCTACAGTACAAGGGTTTGAGTGAGATTAGCCAAGTGTCCATGATTCTACTATCTATCCGTCCGTCTCATATGACTATGAGTTCTAACATTCCGTACAAGTAACAAATGAAACTTTTCCTCCATTTGAATTTCTAGTGATTCAAGTGAATCGATCTCAAAATTTACACGTTTCCTGCACTCAAGTGCCTCGAGGGATTAATTGTGTAACAATGCGAAAATTATTATCTGCCTTGATTATCGACTATATTGAATTCACTATAGTCTTTAGTCTGGTAGACAACGCTCATTCAGAGCACGCGATTAGATTAACACAATGGCAATAAGGTAAAGGCGGGGCCAATCGAAGAACATAGAAGCGCTTGTAGCCTGGTGGCTAACACTTCGCCACATCCAACATCCAAGACAAAACACAGAAACACCCATCGGGCACCTTCGCAATTCAAAATCGGTGAAAAATGTAAATGCTTTTGTCCCAATTCGGCTCTTTGCTTTTAGCCATTGTGCAATGGGGCTTGAAGCGTTCGAAGAAGAAAAACCTTTTGGGCTAAAAACGAAAACGGCTTGGCGACGTTCGTGATAAGTAATCCGGGGCCCCGACCAGTCCGCCTCAGTCTCCGCTCCGCCACTCTCCAACTGGCCAGCGCACCCGCTCCGGCCAACTGACCCAAGCTAACTAACTACAGCGAATTTGCTTGAGCTCCGGCCAATTCGATCTGGCAAACATGTCACGTAGAATCATTCCTTGTCGTTGTACGCTCGTTGGCAATGCAAAATGCTTTCGGAGTAGGTGTAAGCCGGGGAGACACCAGGCCGGGCGGGAGTGGGCAACCTCCAGCAAGGTCAGAGAGCGGCAAAATTGATGGCAAAAAGCTGAATGCAAAAATAGCCCAGAATTGTCCAAAGGGAATCTCATAAAAAAAGGTACAGGGAAACGACAATTAGCAGAATGCTTTCTCGGAAGGATGTCGTCCCGCTTGGGTTCTTATATTTTTGTTATCCGTTTGCATCCTTCAAATGGTTAAAAATAATAAACACTCCTAGGACATTGCTGGGTTGAGTTTAAAGTCAACAAATATTGACTTTTTGATCAGAATTCTCTCGGTGTTTGAACTAATTTATTTAATTAATAAATTTATGTTATGTTTAATGGAGAAACAAATATTGTTTAAAAAATACCTTAAAAGTTTTCTAACCTGATTTGTATTATATTAAACAGAACTTATGCATAATTTTAGACAAACAAATTTGTTAGTTAGTAATACATTTTCCAGGTATATATCTAAGAAGAGAACGTCTTTATCTATATTTATATATAGCTTTTAGCTCACTTAAGAATTTGTTCAAAACATATTCCGGACAACATGGAAGATGAATTAAGGTTACCTTTTTCTACCAAAATTCCCCAACTAAAATAACATTTGGCTATTGTAGAATTTAATTATCCCTAAAAATTCTTGACTACTTTGATTAATATTATTTTATTATTGTATTAATTATAATACTTAATTGGATTCTTTATGAATAAAGTTTCAAAGCAAAAACCTATCTTACTATTAGTAGTTATCCACAGAAACGTTTGTATAAATGTTATCAACCATTTTCCATTGCATACTTTCCGGAGAACAAAATTGAAATGTGAAAATTACAGGAGAAAATTAAAATTATAGATTATTAGATCACTGTTGTGAAAGGCACCTACACAGCATATAATGAAATATATGCTAAATTCCTCCCAGTCACAATAATACTGATAGCAAGTAAAAACAATTCTCTAGTGAAGGATTCCCCTGAGTGACCTGTATAAAATTATCTAAGATTAGTTAGTCGCTTTTTTTGTGCACTTAAGGTTATATGTCTAGATATATATTTGCCTATAGTGCCTAAGACATTAACAGATAACACACGAATGCTAATTAAGCCCCTTTGTTCGCCATTTGTTCGCATGATAGCACGTGACGATGATACGCCGATGATGATGATGATGATGATGGCGATGTGTTGAAAGTTTGTCAACTTGTCGCTGTCTGAGACCAGACACGCGTCAATTAGAGCCCCGAGCCCCCGAAAAAATATAATGAAAAACTCGCTGCTCTCAACTTTTTCAGGCATCGCCCAGAAATAAGATTGAGATGGAGCAGGAAAGCCTGCGGCACTCACCGTCTTGATCTGAGGTGACTGTCCAAGCATAAATATTGTCTAAAACAATTTTTTCGCGGCAAATTACTCATATCAATAGCAGACATGTGTTGAATCGGCGCTAATTAAAGGTGAAAATTGAAAACATTGAGCGTGGCTGGTCAATTATGCAGTTGTGATTGCAAATAGACTCTTCTTCGTGAGTTCCCTTCTGATATCAATGTCTGCTGCCAGCCCCTTTTCCACACTTTAAGTCTATATTTAGGGCTCTAATCAGAGCGTGAATAAAGTCAACGAGTTGCACAGTTGCACATTGTTTAATGGCAGTAATTGCAGATCAGTGTACTTGAGGGAATAAATAGATAGCCCATATTTATTCGGGGGCTTTGGGTTCTTCACCCCCAAAAATGGGGTAGGGTACCCATAAAACTCACAATAAATCAATTTGCTCGCATTTCAGTGGGACTTGTCACCTGCTATTTGCTACCAACTTTTGTGTGAACCATAAATTAGCAAATTGTATAACGAAACTTTAGAAAAAACAATTTAAAATCAACATTTTGCCAGGCAACCAACATACGCCTGTGGCTTTGTTTGATTTCAGCTAACGAACCGCATGACTTGATGTCACATTTTGTTCTCCTCGCCGCAGAAACGAATCAAAAAAAGGAAAATAAGCAGCACGAAAACAACGGAAAGACCCGAAAAACAAATAATCGCCAAAATGTATGAAATAATCAATTCAGCCTCATTATTTCGAGACGTCTCAGCGCGCCGGCGGATAATTAAAGGGGGGAAAAAGGTTGAAATTAAACCGAGCTCACGTGAATTTGTTTAGATAAAACGCGTCATAATTGAACGTCAAACAAATGGTTAAAAAACTTCTTGGTCATCAAAGCGAGAACCGACCAGGTTTTTACATATTCATGGGAGGAGATATACTTATACGTTCATATCTATGTCGTCTACCTCTTTCACACTGGGTGATATAATTAAAGCTAATTGCCGTTAATTTTTATTGAGGTTTTTAGTATTTTTTTTTTAAATATTTATTTAATATTTACGTTACTCTTTAACGTTTTCACAACTTCACAAATGTGCAGTGCGAGAAAATACTCAAAGTATAAGTAAATAATAATAAACGTGTGAAGTTAATTTATTAAAATGATTTGAAGCAGAAATTAAAATTTCTATTTTCACTCCCAAAAAAAATTGTTATTGGATTAATTATACTATATAGGTTTTCGTCATTTTCTAGAGGAGTACCAAGAAGTTTTTTGACTTTAAGTACAATAATTTTTGAGCCTTCGTTTATAATATTTTAAACAGTAATCATGTCCTGATTATGAAATATCATTGCTCCTGTTTCGATCGATTATAATCTAAAAAATTAATAATAAAACACTTTAATAATACCCCAACTAACAAGGTATTAGTTTATAAATACTTTGTATTATTTCTAATTTGCTTTGTAAAGTACTTGTTCCGAAAATAAGTTGTGCAATTATCGCTGTGAGCTTTTGATCATCAAATTATGTAAATTCCTTGCTCCAATACCCAACAGTTGGCCCTTTCAATTAGCACCCTGTCTTTTCGCTCAGTGTATCCATGTAGCAGGTGTCTGCTAGTGTCTGTGCGGTCCTACACAGGTGTGCGTGTGCACCTGCAGCTGTTGGATTCCCACCGCGTGGTAATGAATTTATTTCATTGCTAAACGTCGAACGAGATAGTTGTAAAAAGTCGCGTATCGGGCCGTAATATTTTTATACCTTCGATTCGGAACGCTGTCTCTGATGTTTAGTGTAAGCCTCCCAGCCATTAATCCGACCTTTAGGCCATCGTCCATCGCGCCCAAATCACTGATCCTAAATCTCGTACGTTTCGATAGAGCCACAAGACGATGACGGCCACGGGAGAGCCAGGCGCTCGGGAGGATGCCTCCACCGGTGCTCCGGCGACCATCGTTACGCCTCCGTCTCCGAATCCTGTGCCCAGCGATGTGCCCATGCCCAACTCCAATGGCAGTGGCAACCACAAGAGCACCATCGTCATCGAGAGCCAGCCCAAGCGGCGGGTCAGCATTATTTCGGATCCGCCAGCTATCGGCGGCGGTGGCCCTGGTTCTGGATACGATAATCCCGCCTATGAGCAAAACCCGAGACGTAAAATTTCACAGGTGAGTGGCGACGTAGCAAATCGGTTGAGCGATTGCGATTGCGATCATTTCGTTTGATGAGGCATCGTAAAATAGGATTTTCGTGTGCGCGAAATGCAATCTCCTAATAAAAATATATACGTATATATTGGACGAGCTTTGATTATCGGATGAAGCACGCGCAAAGATAAGGGTATACTAGGTTAAAGTTACACCAAATCCTGTTCTCTCCGCAGACCTCCACACACTCGCACAGCGATATTGGACCGGCGCGAAGGAAGAGTATTCTGAAGGACTCTGCGCCCCCGCATGACTACGAAAGCGATCGGGCCTCGACGCATAGTTACGGTGGGTTTTTCAAAAATATATATATTTAACAACCAATTGCCAAAATATCTTTGCAAAAACATACATTATTAAAGGGGTTTCTATTTGGAAATTTAATATTACTTTGCTTGTTTGAAATTATAATATATTATATATTTTCTTCTTAACTGTGATAGCTTAAATTAACTTAACTAACTTAATTTGTATATTTATTACCAAAAAATCTAATTTATATCAGAGCTGCTTAGGCAATACATGAACCTGATTTAATTGGAAATCAGAAATGTAAAAGACAGATCACAAAAATAACTATAATACTTTTATTTTTATATAATTAGGCATACAAAATAGCTATAATCAACTTTAATTTCTTTCATTTTAAAACATACTACATACATATAAGAGAGACAAATAAAGATGGGATAAATCTTAAATTACGTGAAATTTTAAATTATCATAAACTTAGATACTTTTTCCTTTATTAATCGTAATATTTAATTTAAAAACTACTATACGATATTACCAAAAATTAGTTTCAATCCCATATAAATTTTATCGTCTAATAAAATAGTTCTTAAACTGTCGTGGAGCACATTGTGAACTGTCTACTAAACGTAATTTGCACGTGCAGTCTTTCATATTACGTGCAAAAATGAAGTTTAAGAACAATATGCGAGTAATTTAAAAAAAGTCTGCGATTTATTTAACCAACCATTGTGGTGGAAAATTAAAAAAAGTATCAGTTCATGAACTGCGGTTGAAATAAAATGCATACATATATTCCAATGTGGGGCATTTGAGCCTGTAAAGTGTACAAGTTATTTTAAACTGAATCAAAATTTTGCTCAAACTTTAAAGTTATAAAAAATAAATAATTGAATAATAACTTTAATGGAAACTTGTGTGTAAATGCAATTTAAAAATCTAAGAAAAACAAATCTTTCCACTCCTATTTTATCGCTGACTTGTTGTGTCTTGAGTAATGCAAATTCAACGCCTGTTTGATCAGTGGCTGTTCCGTCTATTTCTGCGTCCACTTCATATTCCAATTGACATTGCCAATTAGCGGGCCAGGAGAAGTTGGCTCTAATAATTTCCAATATTATTGCGTAGGTCTTGCCTCTGACGTATGTCTGTATGCCAGCTTGTTCTCCCCGGCGATATTAGGACTGTATTTATCACCTAATTAGAGGTCCATGATGACTGACGAGATAATTTCCTTGGGGATACACAACCCTCGGAGAACTGGGTTTTCTGCATTCGTTCATTCATTAATTGATTGGCAACATCTATATTATTTCAATTTCAGAAAACTATCGACAGAATGCGCTGGACGTGCTCAATGCCAAATACAATGGCCACCAGATGGGTCACACCTCAGTGGGTGACAGCAATGGCGGGGCCAACTACGTCGAGGAGTCCTGGATGTACACTTTCTGCCTCAAGTGCCGCGGCGAGGAGCCTTCAGCATCATGGGAGCCACCCTTCTGGCAGAAGATCTTCCCCTACCCGCTGTGTCCCACTTTCAGGACCGTCTCTCGCCTGATTTCCCTCATTCTGATCGGTAAATATTTAACCTTAACAGTATATTTTAATCATTATGCTAAAGTTAAAATGAAGAAAATTAATGAAACGCTTTTCATTCCTCAGGTGTCCTCATCTGGGTAACGGCGTTCGTGATCATTGGCGACTCGGCAGCCCCTGGAGGGCAGCTGTTCGGCCTGGTCGTACTCACTGTGGCCGCCAACTTTGGCGGATATCTGATATCGTTGACAACATTGCCGCGACTGATCGGTATGCTCCTGGTGGGCATACTCTTCCAGGTAAACCTCCTTGAGCTGATCAAATAGAATTACATTTCCTAACTTTTATTTGCACTTCTCCAGAACGTGGGCTGGGCGAATCTCGATGGCGACTTCTCTAAGGTTACAGCCCACTTGCGTAAGTTTGCGCTCACCATAATCCTGACTCGAGCTGGCCTCGAGATGGAGCCGGAGGCCTTCAAGAAAGTATACAAGACGATCCTAAAGCTGGGTATCATCCCCTGGTGCGTGGAAGCAGTCGTTATGGCCGTGATGTCGCATTTCCTACTCGACCTTCCGTGGATCTGGTCCTTCCTGCTTGGCTCCATCATTGCAGCGGTGTCACCGGCAGTTGTGGTGCCCTGCCTGTTCCGTCTGCGGACCAAGGGCTATGGCGTGGCCAAGGGTATCCCCACACTGGTGGTGGCCGTGGCCGGAGTCGATGACGCACTGTCGGTGGCCATTTTCGGTATCATCAGCACGGTGATGTTCTCCGACAAGGGCCTGGGCTACCAGATCGCTCAGGCTCCGGTGTGCATCATTGGCGGACTGGGCTTCGGTGTCATCTGGGGATCCCTGGCTCGCATTTTCCCGGAGAAGGGTGATGCCTTTGTGGTACCTCTACGAACACTGCTGCTTTTCACCGGCGGTCTGATGGCCATCTATGGGAGTGAGGAGTTGGGCTTCGAAGGTGCCGGACCTCTGGCAGTTGTCTTTTCGGCCTTTGTTTCAAACCTGTTTTGGTGCAAGGATGGCTGGAACGTTGAGGACAATCCGGTGTCCACCGCCTTCGAGATTTTCTGGATGATCTTCGAGCCGATCCTGTTCGGGCTCACCGGCGCCACCGTCAAGATCCGCGAGCTGGACTCGCACACAGTGTCGATCGGAGCGGCCTGCATCTTCACCGGTGCCATCCTGCGCATCTTCACCACGGCGGGCATTGCGTTCGGAGATCGCCTTAACACCAAGGAGAAGTTCTTTGTCGGACTTTCTTGGATGGCCAAGGCCACCGTGCAGGCGGCACTCGGTCCGGTGGCCCTCAAGCACCTGGACGAAAACTCTACGGAGGATGAGCGCAACTGGGCCAATATTGTGCAGACAATTTGTGTCTTCAGCATCGTGCTGACCGCTCCATTGGGTGCTATCCTCATCTCCGTGACGGGCACCAAGTTGCTGACCAAGACGAAGCAGCCGCAGGATCTCAGCGGCTGGCGGCGCAGCCACCGCCCGTCCATCCGAGACATCAGCATCATTGACGAGGAGGAGGAGCGCGAAGATCCCGAGATTCCCGAGGACAAGGAGACGCACGACAATACCCTTAACAACGCCCACATCCCTACCATTTCCTACACCTACAATACATAGGCGAATTGCACATCACTCGACTTCAGGCGGGGCCAAGAATAATGTTGATTGTTATTAAGAAAATGTACATTAGCTTAAGCGGACTTTGCATTCCAAAATAAATGAGTAAGTTAACATAAAAACGGGACACGTTTTTATTTTTTGGTGCATCTTCAGAAGAAAAGACTTTTAAGAAGGGTATAAAAAGGAAACTCATTTCAAAATCAAGAAATATAATTTCTTCCACCAGAAGTTTACAACTCATTTTTTTACCAATAATATGACTTTAAATAGAACAGTTTTGGACCACAACTCGCTACTAACTATAAATGATTTTCTAATAAAATTTATGTCCAAAATAAAAGTGTATTCAATTTTTTAACAATATACAGTTTGAAAATAAACTTTTCAGTTTACGATAATTATAAATATTTTTGCACAGGTTCACCCAGAATGGTCTCTAGCTCCTGCACTGCCGAGCGTGTGCTCTTTTCGACGCGCTGGTGCTCATCTTCCAACAGTTCAGCGATGAAGGGAACCGTTTCAGGGAGCAGAGTGGCATAACTTTCTCCCAACTTGCGGGCGATGGCCACGCAGCTGTTAAAGGCCAGTATACGCACCTCGGGCTTGGGAGTGCGTGTCTTCAGCAGGACCTGGCTGTTGAGCTGCTTCCACATAACATCATTGCTGGCCACCGCCAGCTGGGCAATGCTGTTGCTGAGAGCCTCGTGGAGGAGCTCATTGTTCAGCACCAGGTCATTCTCCAGCTGATTCACCAGCGGCGTCATCAGTGCATTGAACCTGTGCTCGTTCACAAAGTCCTCGCTGCAGTGCAAGAAGACATGATGAAGAGTGCTTAAAATCGCCATTAACAGCTCCACATCGTCTTCCGGATCTCCAGCTTTGAAATCTGGGCTTATCGAATTCTGCTCGGCCAGCACCCGCGAAGAGTCGTCGACAAACTCGCTGGCAAAGAGAACAAACAGCGACTTCAGAGCCGCGGCTATGCGGTTGGTCAGCAGGAAATAGGTGAGGCGCGTTTCCTTGGCGCTGCTCTCCATCGCCCACTTGTGCACCCGGGCGTACATGGGTCGGAAGCTGGTCTCCGATAACTTAAGAATCCACGTCACAAAGGTTTCAGTAATGGCGGCTTCCACATCGGAAATCTGCTGCCTATCTAGTCCGCGGCCACGCACCTGCTGTCGGAATTCTAGAGCCTGCAGGAACAATTCGCTGAGCGAATCTTGCACTGACTGCAGTTGTGCAGCCGTATTGTGCCGGATGGTCTGCAGAAGGAGCTGCTGCATCAGCTGTTCCAGCTCGTCGTAAGCCTGATGCTCCAGCAGGCAGCTGTACGTTTTGGCGAAACTAGGCACTAGAATGCGCACCTGCACACCCTGTGCAATAGCCGCCCAGACGTCTAACATACGTAGCCTCAGGGCCTGCGTGCGATTGTCCTGCAACAGCAAGGCGTTGTCCAGCTGAACGGATAGACGAACCAGGGCAGCGATAATGTCCACCAAGTAGGGACCCAGAAAGGCAGGCAGGGCCTTGAATAGCTTGTACAAAGCTGTAATCACAGTGTAAGATGAATATGAAGAATCAGAGGAGGTTTTAAAGTACTTACCGGTGACAAGGTTGGAACAGACATAGTCGGGACCTTGCTTCAATGTGGCTATTTGGTGGACTTGTTCCTTGAGCATCTCCGCCAGCTGGGGCGCAAACTTCGGCAGCTGGGCCAGGGCATGGGCCTTGAGACTAGCACAAATCTCAACGAGGGTGAGCACAACATTGCCCACTACCGCCTTGGGCACATTCGCTCGGCGCTTGGTAATCCTGGTGAGAGTGGCCAGGAGGGATCGGCACTCCTCGATGAAGTCTCGGCCGTGGCGATATGCCAAAAGTTGCATGGCATGCAGGGCCGTCTGCTGCAGTTTCGCGAGCTGAGCGCTACCGGCACCACCCTCCAGAATGCCGTCTATGATCGCCTGTAGCGGAGCTATCAGAACTGCAAAGTGTTCGGCTGGCGTGTGCTGGAAGTAATCGTTTGTGGGATGATCCAGCTTGGCCACCAGCAGCTCCAGCACCTTGGTGCGGACGTGGACAAGTTCGTGCTGCAATAACTCGGTGAGCACGCTGAGGAAATGCTCCGGCGCTAGCAGTCCGATGGCATTGTCCAGGACATCGTGGCCATGGTTCGCCAGTACATTCCAAAACTTTTCCAGTGAAGGTGTCCCCGAAGCAGCTTCCAGGGCTGCATTTATCACACTAAGGCAGGCTAGGGTCTTGAGGATGAATTCCTGGAAGTATTGCAGCAGCTCTGTGGGATCGGGTCGCTTCATCTTCGCCTGCCACTCGTTGCAACTACTGATTCCGGACAAAAAGTCCATGATAAGGTACTTGTAGTGGCGCAGCTGCTTAAAGGACCGGGAACGCACATCGAAGAGCTGCTGATCCGCGGACATAATTAAGGAGGTGGATCCCGTTGACGTCGAGGATTGGCTGCTCTTGTTTGCCGGCAGCTTGGTAAAGTAATCCAGCAGCCGGATGCATGTTTCCAGGGCCACAGCAGGATCCTCGAACATCAGCGTCAGTTCGCGGCTAAACTCCAGCCGGGATTTGTCCGTTGAGGCCTTCTGATCCAGCAGCACATGACTCTCGAACACGATGCACAGGAATTGCCATAGGTGCTTCTTGGGTTCCAGGACCCGAAACAGTGTGGCGTAAAGAGAAAGCCGACGATGCACCGGCACATCTGTGCAGATGTCAGCGAAGACCTTCAGCACGGGAATGACCAGCTCGTTCTGGTCCGTTTTCAGCAACAGGATAGGTATGATCGACTCCACCACGTTGTGGATAATGTGGAGGCTAAAGGCGTCGTCGTGTCGCGCCACAGTGGAGCCGACGAATGTGAAGATTTCGACGATTTTGTGCAGCACTTGCTGCGGGTACATGGAGGCGCAGTGGGTAAGGAAGAGCAGGGCGTGCTGCTGCGTCTGCGGATTCCGCGTATTCCTTAGGGATTGAACCACCAATTCGATACGGAAGCAGGACTCTGGCAAGGCCTTAGTCAACTGCACTCCGGCCAACTGAGCTGTTTGACAGCAGTGCAGCAGGTTGGCGAGGATGAGTTGCTTGGGATACTCCGCGGCACTTTGCTCTTCCAGCGAAAGACACGTCTGAAGAAGTTCGAAGAGCTGTGGAATTAGCAGCTCCGATCCAATCAGTAGTTTCTTGTGCTCCAGCAGCTCTAGAAGAGTCATACCCTGCTTCCAGGATTCACTGGTCAGATCCAGTTGTTGAGTGACAGACGCTGCGGTGCGTCGCTTGGCGCCTATTTGTGGGCTCTGCGGCGACTTCCGCTTGGTAAAGGTCATCATCTTCGCTAGCATCGGTGCCAGGGGTTGGCATTCCAAGCGGCAGCGCTTCAGCATTCGATGGCTGGCTAGGAATATGGTGTCGTTGTCTGAACGGGTGGCCGCCTCCACAATAAGTTTGATCAGAGCCACCTTGTGCGCCGCCTGCAAACGCTCGAACGTCTCCGGCGAAACGCTGTTGAGCAGGACGCAGGGCAAGGGCTGCAGTTTCTGATCCACCTGGATATATACATCCTGGCGGGCGAATGTCGCCTCGAAAAGCTCCCAAGCTTGGGGCTTTTGGAGCAAGACATTCACTGCTATTTGGCCTTCGAATCTCTCCATCACCGACTTGTAGATCTCGCTGTGGGGCCATGGCAACTGCTTAAGGGGCTGGCTGCCATCACCGACACCGTCGGTTATCCTCTTTAGGGCGTCGAGGGCCAGGGGCAGCAGTTCTCCGAGGAAATGCTCGTCGGTCACATGCTTAAGAGCCTTCAGGAGGGCCGCCGTGCAGATAGCCGGCTGCCGCGGATCACAGGCCAAGGCCAGAACCGAGCGCCTTAGCTTGGACAGGACGAGCTTCTCCTTGGCCGTGGCACTCTCCGGCTCCATGATGGTGAACAGTATCAGAGCGTACTGCTCGTGGTCCATGCTCATCTCGCTCTTTCTCTGCAGCAATGATCGCACTAGCTGCTCCACATGGGTCACCAACTTGGCGCGACTGCTGATTAGCTGCAGAGTGTTGATGGCCTGCACCCGGAGTGTATGCAGTTGGGAGGTGCAGGCGTTCGCCACTCGTAGCACATGCACTAGGGTGCAGTCTAGCTGAGACTTTGGGTTGGACACCACCGCCTCAAGGAGCAGGAAACCCTGCAAGCGGAACACGGTATAGTCCGAGTCGCGTGGCCATAGTTCCGGCAAGCGTTCGAATACATAAAAGTTTGAAAGCAGTTCCAACCTGTCCTGTGCCTCGGGTAGCATCATCTGAAGACTTTGTTGTAGGGCACGCGTCCACTCCTGACGCTCTAAGGGTTCCTCACGGTCCGAAAATACTTGGCCACATATTATCTCCAGCAGCCGGAGACAGAGACGTAACTCATCGTTAAGCTGATTCCAGGGAGTCGATGCAAGTGATGTCCATTTGGTGTTCTTGACCAAGGTCAGCAGAAAGTCAACGTACAATTGAAGCGGGACAAAGTCCTGGGAGTTGCGCTTAGCCTTGGCGACATGGAACTGGATGCGGCGACTGTACAGCTCGATCTTATTCAAAACGTGCAAGCTCTCGGACGGTTGCAGTTCCCGTTTGGCGTAGGCGGTCAACAGAAGCAGCAGGTGTGTAAGCTGTGCTGGCTTCTCCAGGTAATTCTTACCTCCGTTATCCTCAACGCTTTGGAGCAGAGCCCTTTCCTGGCTGATCAGCTCATGGCTGCTGCCCGCTATCACGTCCAAAAAGTGCTGCCGATGCTCGCTAGGCCTGAAATCCTTGAATTCGCTGTTCACTTTCAGATCCTTTAGGAACGGAACTCTTCCGGCAAACTCACTATTAAGCAAAATTACCAGAGCAGCGTGCTCGTGTTCTGTCAAAGCACCGCCAGGGAAGAGCAGCGGCATCAAGGCCAGCAGTACCATATTTTCATCGTAGTTACCACTCCCAGTGGCGGTGGTCAAGTGGCGCACCGCCAGCACCAACACAGGCTGCCATTCTTCATCCTTCTCTGTTTGGGCTCGGTGCACCAAGTGGCACAGGGTCTGGGTCAGGCTTTTCGGACAAAGCATCTCGGCCAGTTCCGCCGTGGTTAATGACAGTATGGCGCAGACCACAGCACCGCTGTCATCGTTTATTCTGTCTGGCAGGCATTCCTGTAGCAGCTTTACACTGCGCTCTCGCTTTTTACTGATTTTGAGGTTGTGCAGCAGCTGCTGAACAGCACTTAGACGCCAGTCGGCGCTATAGTGGTAGAGCTTCTCATAGGCCCGCTTCGCCTTGTCATCCGAGGTGTTGAGGCGGAAACCTAAGCAAAGAGTTGGGAATGTAAAGATTATATAAAATAATCAGAAATGCACTTACCTAAGGCCAACTTCAAGGCTTTCTGGCGATTGCTTGTAGTCGACTTGGCCCTTAGGGCTTCCTTAACACTCAGGTCAAAGGCCTCTGGATAGCGCTTTTCCAGCTTTTCCAGATAGCCGGCATACCAGGTTTGAAAGCTAGTTTTCTCCGTTGCTACATCATCATCGTCTGAATCAATGACGATAGTGTCTTCATCGGTGTCCATGGGCTCGACTTCTGCAGGCTTCGTCTCCACAAAAGTATCCAAAAAGCATCTAAAAATGGACATCATGTTATCTTTGATATTTGAGTGAATTGCGCAACTTACTCGATCAGTTTCTGAGCGCATGGCGTAGTCATAGGCACTTCGGACAGAAGGTTGTCCAGGAATTCTTTATAAGAGGTAGTGACGGAGACATCCTCCCGAATGGCTGCGACGGCGCATGCCATCAGTGGCATGCAAATGGACTGAATGGCGACATTGGCCTTGGCCAAAGAGACCAGTGCCGAGATAAGCCACTTCTGACCAACCAGATTGACCACGGTTTCCGGCTTAAAGTGAGGCACAGCAGCCTTTTGCTTGCCGTATATGCAGATGAGCAGGAGCAGTGACTCGGTGTGTAGGCGTTCAAACGGACAGTTTGCCACACGCTCCAGTAGCGCGTTGCACACTTTGCTCTGGAGCTTGGTGCGTGAGACGAGCTGGGCGACGATGACATACGCAGCGGCCATGAAGTCAATAGTATCGGATGAAAGGCCTCTTAGCAGCGACTCCAGGATGGTGGTGATGTGCCAGTCCTGCAGCGGCTTGGCGGTCTGGAGAGCCCCGACCACTACGGTAGCGTAGAAGTTGATCTGAGCCTGCAGCTGGTGGGCTCGGGAGCCCAGCTCTTTAACGGCCTTTTGGGTGCTCTGACAGATGAAGCGCAGAAAGGCTGGGTTACTGGCCGCTCGATTGACAATGGCGGTTTTGGCTAAAGACACTCCCGGACGCTGTAGAGGTCGCAGCCAGAACCACTCGGCATCCGAGGAGCGCAGCCTCATGGTCTGGAGGATCTGAACAAAGGTCTTGGTCTCGTGGTAGGGCAGTATTAGAGCCATCACCTGGCTGCGGTTGTACTCGTGGACCTGAAAGCGACGCAAAAGCCACTCGAAGGTCATGTGGGCGGGGCGCAGCAACAGGTAGGGAGAGAGCAAACGCAGGAACTTGGCAATGGCTGCGTCTAATAGCTTGTTCACTTCCGGTAGCTCCACAGAGCGCTCCAGTGTCAGGGTGGCTTCGTCAAACAGTGTTAGTTGGAACTCCTTGAAGGCCGGATTAAAGTCTGTCAGCTCCAGCAGCCCGGTCAATCCGATTTGGTAGATCTCACGCCTATCCTTGGTGGCCGCCTCTTTGGGATCAAATAGAATGGAGGCCCTGCTGCGAGCGTCCGCAAGTGCCACGGACGTCTGCGGCGCCGCCAATTTCTGCAGCTGCTGGGCCAATGAGGTGGTCATCTCGGCTTGAAATGTTCTCCTTTTCTTTGTAATTTATAGGAGCTTCAAATCGGCACAAAATAATAAACTGGGACCGCACTCCACACGTGTTTTGATTTTAGTGTGACCTCATCTAGGACGTTGAAAAATACTTTTCGAGAACGTGAATTTCGAACTTGAACCGCAAACTAGTTCAGAATTTCGCTGTTTCATTATTCAATTAATATTTTATTATTTTAAATTGATTATTGTAAAATAAAGTGTTATATTAGGTTAAGTTGAGTGTTTCAATATTATAATTTTAAAAATTTCAGAAATCTAGATATTCATTTAAATATATGTTTTTAATCTGCAATAATATACATATTTATGTTCTTAAAAAACAGTTCAAATTTATCTTCGACATTATAAATAAATATACATGAGAAAAGTAGTTTAATTTAATTTAAGAAAATCACAAAAATAATAGAATATATTGTTTAAATCTTGGTTTTAGACTTCAAAAAACTTGAAGTTGTTTAATAAATTCTCGAATTTTGGCTTAAAATGTCAATTTAATTTTTCTTGTATACCTATAGAAACGATTAGCGGATTATCCTTTGTGTTGTCTTTTGAAAGAACCTATACATTTCAAGGTAATTACTAAATTTTCTCTCTGGCCTAAGCAAAAAATAAAATCAAAGGTTCTAATTAATAGTTCTTATATTTCGCACATTTTATAAAGAATACTTATGTTACTGTCTTAATCTCAAGGAGGTACGGAGGAATCTTGTTTTGTGAACGATGTAAAATCAAGAATGGTGATGACAATATGAAGAACGAAATTCGTGAATGATGAGATTTGGACAACCGAATACTAGACGTTACAAGACCTAAAAAACCTAGAGTCTACGGCTAAAAGCAGAGCCGCTTGAGCGAGTTCTTCCTGCTGATCTTGGCGTCACGGGGCTGGGAACGCTGCGGCGGAGTCAGTCGCTCCCGAGGCATCATCAGCTTGGAGGGCGTATCCAGTTCGGTGACCAGGCAGCGCTCGCCGGGATGCGACTTGCTCAGGCAGTTGACGCAGAAGCGAAACTGGCAGATGACACTTGTGCACTCGGCGAAGTTGTACGCCGGCGCCTGTTGTGGGCTTCTGATGTCGTCCAGGTCCAGGGACAAGAAGCGCATCAATGGCGGACGCTCGCTAACGTGACCGCCGGCGAGTGTGCTTCGACCACCGGGCAAAGTCTGGGACATGAGATTGTCCCCGCTGGTTGGGACTTCACTGAGGAACACCCGACTGCCCCGCCCGCAGCGCGGACACTTGACGCGCTGCGTCTGTTCACGTAAAATCCGTCCAGCATCCACGTCCATCAGGTGAATGCTCGAGTTTCCGGAATCCATCAGCGATGCGGCACTGTTGGCCTGGCTGCTGTGATTCGAGCTCTGCAATGGCACTGTTGAGTTCGCCTTCTGTAAATGGCGGCGCCGCTTGGGCAAATGGGGATTCTCTTTGGTGAGACTCAGCTTGAGCCGGTGGTTCTGCAAGCGCTCCAGGGCCCGCTGGCTTTTATGTATGGCCTGTTTCCACACCAGCGACACCTGGGACATCACGTCCAGCGTGTGGGCGCCCACATACCGCAGAATGCATTCTAGCGCCGGCTGCTTCTGCGCCAGCTTGCCGACAATGTCCAGACGTTCTATGCCGCCATAGAAGCGGTTTTTGGTCGAAGGCTCCTCCTGCGGAAATAGAAGCTTCTTAGACTTTCTGGGGCTGCTGTGCGGGGCCTGAAAGTGCTTCTTTCGGCGCTTCGGCAGGCTGTGGGCTTCCTGCAATCGAGGCGTCGTCGAACAAGGCTCCTCCGCCATTGAGCTTTGAGCTTCGGGAAGGCTTTTGGGAAACTTTAGGTCCCGCAGCTCCTGGTGGCCACTCGGCGTCGAAAGTCCTCGCACCAAGTGCCCAGTATTGGATGCATTGCGACAGTTCTCAGCTTCGTCCAACAAAAATGGCGTCTCCGCGGTGGAGTTGTGCAGCGCTCTAAAGGACGTGTACCCGGACTCGTCCATCTCCGCATCGAAGGAGCCCTGGCTGGGACTCTTCTTGCGCAGCGCCGCTCGCCTGTTGTACGCACTCATTGCGAGCGCTTTTCGATCCTGGAGTTGTTATGCTTTTTGCATTTGACGCTAATATTTTGTATTTTTGTATTTCCCAAAGTGACGCGGTATGACCCTTAAGGGAATTTGGAAAGTTCCCTATTTTTCGTAGGTTCCCTCAAGTTTGAATTGTTCGGTCACACTGAAAAATTATAGTTTGGACGCAAGCCAGTGGAGAGATGACTACAATTCAGAAATGGGAGCTCGGACGCAAACCAGTGGAGACCTAGCTGCCTGCCTCCAAGCTGACAAAAAGCTGAAGCATTTAAAACTGCAGCGCCTGGAATTCAAATCGTATAATTAGGATTTTTATACCCTTGCAGGGCATGATAATTTTAATCAGTGAATTTTCAACCCTATAGGCATCAAGGATATATGATTAACAGCCAAATCGATCCAGTCATTTTCCTCCATTCGTTTCTTGGTTACTATGCCAACTAGTTTCCAAATTTTTAAGATATTCGAAGCTTTGGAATACTTTATATTTTCCGGTGATATATAATTTGGAAGGGGCTAGATCGGACTATTATTGAGCCAAATGAAAGATTATAATATGATTAGGGAAATCTGATAAATCTGATTTTAAACGCAAAATGTTATTTCTCCGGAAATTGTTGTAATGTTGTAATGAATCACTTATATTCCTGTGCACAGTTTTGGTATGTATTTATTGTGCAGGTATTATTGTATACAATTAATTTCTCTGAACTGAAATGTAGCAATTGCTTATCTTAAATATTTAAATATCAAATAAGCAACTATTAAATAAATATTCTTCTGATTTCAGAAATTTCCTTCACCATCAGTTGTAGCGACGCTCTATTTGTTGAAAATACTCTAGCACCTGAGCAGGATATGTCTCCTTTAAATCCTCCATAGGCACCATATCCACCGTATCCAAACCCTTCCAGGTGACAAACAAAAAGTGTCTATCGAACACACGAATGCTGTGCACCACTTTATCCAATTCCAGGCCGCGAGCCAGTCCGAAAACGGTCTGGCACGGTGTCATCGATGGGATATCCGAGTCGTCATCACTGCTTTCTTCTTTTTTGACTTTCTTCGAGCTCTTCATGTTTGTTTTCGAAAATTTGACTAGAGTCTGGACTTCATCATTGCTTTCTTGTTTCTGGATTTTTTTTGATCCCTTCTTGCCCTTCTTGGAATCTTGGGCTACAGTCGGGACCTCTGGGCGCTTATTTGCGGGATGCATGTTGCGAATCTGTTAAAAGGAATGGTTTAGTAAAAGGAATTAAACTTTGACAACAGTACAATATCTCTTTGCAAGTATTTGAAACTATCTTACGTCATTTGCTGACTCTTCGATGGGATTCTCAGTGGCTGTCAAAATGGAATTCTTCTCAATCTTCTTCTTCTGGGGCTTGTTTTTGTTCTTTTTGGTGGCCATGGCTGTGCGAAGCTTGCTTAGAGGCTGACAGTCTGAGTCTGAATATTGTGAAGGCGAAGAGGGTCTGTTAGATATTTCCCGATCCGCTGGAGTGAGATGGGAAAATTTGTCGAATGATAAAGATGGAGTCTCGTCGTCGCTTAAATGCAAATGCTTGGTCGGGATTTTATTCTTCTGATTTCCACCGATATTAAGGACTGCGTTTGGGTTTGGTGTAGATGTTTCTTTGACCGGTTTAGCGGTTTTCAGTTGGCATTCTCCGGGTGCTGTGGCAGGGAATGCCGTGCTCGGTGTGGGATTCGTTCCTCCTTTCTTCTTGCTGCTGCCGTCTTTTGACGACGAGTCAGAGGTTTCGTTTTTCATTCCTATCCTACAATATAGCGTTGATTCAAACTGGGCGACCATGCGTATGCTGTTGCCCAGGTTCTCAAGGGGCTCCCAGGTGTTTCGCTCCGGTGGCAAGCCCTCCCATTGGACCAGCATCTCGATTTTGCCGTTCACAAAGCGTTTTCCAGTAATTTTTTCTACATTGAACTCAGGCAGAGCTTGTGCTGGATTGTTGGTGGCCGCTGAGCTGCTTGGTGTAACTTGCGGCTTCTTGGACTGGGAAATCGTACCCGGACCTTTCGAGCCCACGGGTTTCTTCGGCGGCCGCCTTCTAGGCATAATATTCCCACGTTTCTCGTAACGTTGCCAATCCAGAAGAGACCGAGCTTTATTTGGGAGCGCTGCCAACCTACTTGAAATGGGAAAAATGCTTTACAATAGAAAGATATCGATAAATATTGCGAGATTTATAAGATTGGTCACTAAGTTTTTTAGATCTTGAAAAAGTTGTTTAATTTCATTAGTACACATCATGTTTTATAGAAACGACGATTTTCAAACTTAACAGTTGTTTCTACCTGCCTCTATTTAAAAAAAATTGTCATAAGCCCTGTAAACATTACATATATTATTCAAATCCTCATGAACCTGTTATAATATATGTATATATAAATCTCCAAAACGCAATAAACATCCCACAAAAAATATATTCCGTGTACAATGTTGTTGATGTATTTTATTATATTCCCTTTGACCCAATAGGAAAAGGGCAGTCCAGATAATCTGGCCTGGGCCCATCATCAGTGTCATCAAATTAACAAAAAATCCCTTAATAATTTATCATTTGTTCTTTCTGCTCCGAAAAAGCAGGACTCTTCCTTCGCCTTCCCTTCTGCACTCCTTCGTGTGTCCTTCCCGCCACTGACAAATTTGCCAGCTCAAGTTTTTTTTGTGCAAATCATGACGGGGCATAGATTTCGGATTCATGTGAAAATCTGCCAACGCCCCTTGGATAGTTTCGTCAGCTGTCCATATTGCTTGGCTGCTGACAGAATCCCAGGAAAGAGCCATCCCAGCTCCGCTGCACCCCTTGGCCACAGCTAGCCACCCCATTTGCCGCCACCGACGACGACTTCATCCACTTGCTGCCGGAGTCTGGAGAGTCGAGGTCGCCGGAGGAAAATCAATGAATGATATTTCCTTTATGAGGCTCAATTATTTTCTGCGGGGATTTGCTATTCTTCCCCGGATTCTGTCATCTGGTTCGTGCCTCATTGTCCTTTTAAATGCTTGGGCAAAATATTTTGGGTATTTGCGCCTGCCTTTTGTCAGCCAAGCCAGGGAGCGGTCGAGCTGGAGCTGCTGCGTTCATAATTTATGAATATTTGCTCATTTATTGTTTTGCATTATTTATGGTTTTATTATTTGTCTATTTGTTGGCACAAGGGCTGCTTGACTGCGGCCAGTAGACGGGGGCGTGGCAGAGGGCAAAGATTTTGTTTTGATTTTAATTAAATCGACAGACGACGGGCACATCGGCTTAATTTAAAGTCATTTGACTGTCCTAATCTCTTTTCCGCTCCTCGCTTGGTCATTATATTGTGGCAGTGGGTGTGGGTGTAGGCGTGGCCGTGGGCTTAGTAGCATATTAATTGTCGCTGTGGTTTAGGGATCTGTGGATTGGGATTCATTTGCGGTTCATTGCTTTAGCCCCTGATATCATTGGTGTTCAAGCAGTGCCATAAGAAAATTCGGAGGCTGACTAATGACTTTGTCATTGTCGACCAAAGGACGAGATGAATTGAGTGTGAATGGGAATGTGGGTACTCTAAAATACACTTTCCATTGAATTTTTGAGAAAAGGGAAACTATAGTAAAATAATAACAAAATAATGGCAATAAAATAATAATGAAATAATGATGATTTTTTTTTTTTAATGACACTGATTTTTAAGTTTTTTGTTTGTTTTATGTCGAATTTTTCTAATTGAATTTTTTGTTTGTAAAAATTTGAGTGGTGAATATAAAACAAATATTTGCATTTTCAGGACATAATTATTATAAATATTTTTAAATAGTAATCGAAGATAACTTAAGCCTTAACTTAATCTCGAATAGTTTTCCATTTTAAGTTTATTTTATTTAAGAAAAAGGATCTTATTTTGTAGCTATGGCTAAATCGACTCGGCTGTTGAATCAGATCCAAAAAAAACATATATGACGCTTGGAAATGACTCTTTCTCAGAGTTGCTTAATCTTATAGCGATCATATGATGGTATATAAACAAATTTGATATTTTTATTTTCTTTCTGTTCAAAATAAATTTAAAATACTTTTTTGAGAGGAAAACATTAACTATTAATAGCAAAAACTAAATTGAATCTTTTTTATGGTGTCAAATATTACCATTTCGCATGAAGACCCTTTCTATAGAAGCAAATCCCCTCATGGCAAATCCGTGTCTATAAGTTTTTTGACATATGTATGTCCAATATGCATACATATGTTTTATGTGGAGCTATGTTTGCACGGTTATTGATATCAGGCTGATTAATTTGAGTTTACGCACGGGAACGACCCCGGGAACGATGACGAATGGAGGGCGGCAAGAAAACGCTCGGCTCAGAGTCAATATTTGCACTCAATCCGTACATATGCTCTAATTATTATCCTTTTAGCCGTGGGCAGTGTCCTGCGTGGCATTATGTCGCCGCCTGGTTGACACGGATACCCATGCACGCCCACAAGCACTCCAACCCCGCGGCTGCCCCGATCAAACATGGGTCGGTCTCGAATCAACTAATTATGGTAATTTACCGCGGAATGTCAACAAATATTTTGTAACCGACTATTTTATCGCACGGCCGCGACTCACGGAAGTCCTTGAGTGAAGGGTAGAATGCAACTGGAGCTGAAGCCAAAGCTGGACAGGCCCAGTCCTTGGCAGTCAAAGCTCTTGACAAACGATGTTTACCGCGGTGGGGAGGTCGCCGGTGGCCAGGTGGTGTCCTTGCTGGAACACGAAGTGGTCTGATTATTTTTAACCAACCGAACGGACAGCCTCAAATGGCTGTGCAAGCAACGTAAGCCGAACTGGAACTAGAACGGAGCCCAATTCGCTTGATTGTGTTTGATTTCGGCCGCAGGTTTTTTTTCTGCATATTTGTATACCCTTTCAGGGTATTATTATTTTAGTCAGAGCCTTGCAACACGGTGAAAAAGTTATTTTCGACCCTATATATATATATATATATATCATATATAATTTTTATCAAAATCAACAGCCAAGTCGATCTAGCCACCTCCGGCAGAAAAAAATTCACCAATTTTTTTTAAATTTTATAAGGGGTTACATCGTTGAAATTGCTAAAAATTTTCTAAATTTAAATTTGTAAAATGATTACGCAGATTTATTAATCTAATAAAAACTAGCACAGGAAAGGTTTCCGAATTAAAATGAGTGATTTTGTGCCTTAGTTATGAGTTTTTATAATTTTGATTTGCCGATAAAATTGTCGTATATAAAAATATCGATTTAAAGATTATTTAAAATCGATTTCCCAGTCGATCCTATAAGTAAATTACAAAGTGCAAGCCTTCGACTTTCCGAAGCTATTTTAATTTTTTGTTATTTTTGCTTCCCGTGGACAAAATTTGAGCATGTTATGTTTCTAGTGTTTCTATAAATTTTACATGTACCTTACACAGGTATCCTGTAACATTGTATTACAATAGATTTTTAAAGGTTTTATCGAACCAAATCCAATGTTATATAGTAATCGTTTTTAAGTAAAGATCTGGTTATACCATTTGATCTTGATTATCAGTTCACTAATTGGGATACGGGAAAATAGGCATTTTCCAAATTTTTGACATACAACCAAATTCAAGAAATATAACAAAAATTGATTGGCATAAATATTTGACTTAAGTTATAATTCTTTTCCCAAGGAAAGTATTTTGCATATACATATGTATATATATTTTTAAAAACCATAGAAGAGGGCAGTACAGGGTATCTTATAGTCCGCGAACGCAGCTTTAGCATGTTTATTATTTGTTCGTTTTTATGGATGGCAGTACAGGGTATCTTATAGTCCGCGAACGCAGCTTTAGCATGTTTATTATTTGTTCGTTTTTATGGATGGCCCACTGCGTGGTAACTCATTTTTAGCCAATAAATCGCTTGGTCGCCGTAAGGTTGTTACGGGCTTCGTACTTTTTGTTTTGCCTGTTTACTTGGGTGCGGCGAAAGAAAACAAAACGGAAACTGATTACAATGCCAAAGTCAACGAGAGGAGCAGTATTAATTTGATGGTAATAAGGAAATAATCGCACTCATTTATCATTTTAATGTATTCGCATTTGGCGACCTGGGCGAGCCAGGAGTCGAATCTATTCAGACTGTTGGATACATTCGCGTTAATGCGAATCGATGATGTCTTCAATATATTGAAGTATTTTTGTATTTACAATACTTATAAATAAGATTGAGGGATTAACTCAAATGGAATTCAATCAGTCAAAAATCAGTTTAAAAATAAAGTCTTATACAAATACATTCGCGAAATTTGATACATCGACTTTAAAAAATACCAATGACAAGTTGCAAAATTTGATTGATTCGCAAATGCAATTTAATTTTTTTAATATTTTAAAAATATATAACCATACATCCCACAGACTTTTGAGAGCGACACGTGCATTGCATATGATAAATGGCAGAACTCAGATGCGCCAATTTTTATTTCAATTTTTTCCATTTTTTCAATTAGCAGATTGGAAAACGAAATATTAAAAATAAAACTTTTGTCAACGCGTAATGTTATATACAAATTGTTTTTATATTCTAACTAACAAGTATAGTTTTAGTTTTTATAAAAATATTAAATGTTTAATAATCAGCTTTATGTATGTAATATGTATAAGATCTTGGTACAAGATTTATAAATCGCTGATAGCTTGTTTTAGCGAGTGACAATTTTCTTGAAAGCTGATTCAAAGTTGGAAATACCTTGCAAAAGTGTATTATATTTTTGCTTTAAAATAAAATTTTTATAATGTTTTTAGGGTTATAAAAATGTGTATTTATATATGGCTTTAAATACATAAACTGTAATGTATAGCATAAGCTTATATTTTGGAGGAAAGGGTATATACAGATTCCTGCTCTAGTATATATGATATATAAATATTCTGACGATGAAAGCATATGTTAAGAAATATTAATTCCTAAAACTCAATATTATGTTTTATAACGAGTAACTTGCTTTTTAAAACCAAACTAAACTAATAAATATAAGAAAAAAAATTCTAACACTGTGCAAAGTAAAATATAAATTAATTTTTTGTTTTCTCTAATGTATCCATTTATTGTACTTTTTAATTTAAAATGCCACATCCCTGTCACATTTCCAACTACAATTTGTCAAGAAAGCAATTGGCAAGCCAAGTGTCCGAGGTGGAGAGAAGGGTCACTCCGAGTGTCCCAAATACCGCGATCTGAATGCCCACTCTAAACTCTGCTTGTGAATTAATCATGGGGGCGGCTATTTCGGTTTCGGTTGGAAAAAATGCGAAAAGTACATGGAAAAACGGTTTCAATTTGAATAATATGACGAAAGGGCAGAGAGCGCACAAAAAGGGTTGGCAGCGGCAAAGGTGTTTGTGCGAGTGGGCTACCGCTTTCTGGGTTTCGGGGTGTCACTGTCACACAGTTCATTTCGCATTCACAACATGCTTCGGGCGTCGCGGCTCTTTGCCAATTTCATTTGGCGGCATCATTTCTGCTCGTGCCTTTGTCATTTTTTCTCAATTCCATTCCACTTTTTTTTTTTGTGTTTTGCGAATGGAAAACAAGATAAATGATTTGAAACTTGACTTTTCATTTCGTATATTAGCCGAAACGTGCCTCACATAGTTCATGGGCTCACCCTTTCCGCACTGGCTCCGCACTGGCTATCCGCTCCAGAAAGAGGCGAGAAATCTAATTGTTTTCCATTAACGAGCCTCGATTTGTTCCGCGACCTCCGCACATTCGCCTGATCAAAATATCGCACACCCTCCGTCACTATTCGATCCTCCCCCAGAGGTGCTATCCCCGTCCACCGCTATCTGGACATATGTTGCTCTGCCCGGACGGATGATATATAGCCCTCGGTTGTTTCCACTGATTATGGTGGCTTTAAATGCTGCGAACCATGAAGTGGTGGCTGGTACAACTCGGACTTGGACGCGGAAGTTGACGTCGTGACTCTACAAATGCTGTGTGTTTGTTTGTTTGCCAATGGGATGAAATTCAATATTAATTGGATGATAAACAGCTGAGAATGTTAAATGGTAATAATGCAACGCTCCACACTGACTTATTATGCTCCTAAAGGAGGCATTTCTGACCGTATAAAATATATGCATTCTTGATCAGCATCAAAAGCCGAGTCGATCTTGCTATGTCAGTCCGTTTCTACAAAAATTGGTCACTTTGAGCTTTCTAAAGGTAATTTGCAGATAGTTTCTTCATATTTCCATTATTATATTATAGAAGTCGGATCAAAACACTTTATTTTAAAGCTGTCATTGAAGCGACCGGGAAATTAAAAGAAATTTAATTAATACCTTTCCTTTTTTGTATATATTTGTATCTTCGTTGAGTATGGTGACTTTTACTACGGAATAGGAACTTATATGGGAATTGATATAACTTCATTAGTTTCATTTAGTTCATTGACATTCTCAACCTTAGATATTATTATTATTATGTATTATTACGATTCTTAAGCAATGATTTTAATTTGATTTTGAACTATAACCCAATAGACAGTACTTTATAAGCACTTCCTTTCCTATTTGCGTTTTTTTTTAATTTCCATTCAGTTGTGAAAATTATACATTCATAGTATATGATAATATTACAAGCTCTTAAGGAAATGCCTTTAAATTATATTTTAGGTTTACTTTAAAATATATGATCGAAAGATTATTTCATACTACACTTAACTTAATTATAAAAGGCTTTTCGACCAACATACCCTGGTAACTAGATATCATAATCGCTTAATCGAGTATGATTACCTCATGGCGCTGTCCCTGCCATGGTTTTCCCATCGCATTGAGTGCCTGGCTGATTAATAAACGGACCGAGGGTGTGGAATCTCACCTTAACACCTCCTTAGGGTCGCACACTCCCATCACAGACAGATATTCCCAGAGATATCATATCATGGTGGTGGTGGGCCTTACACTCCTAGCTTTTCTCCTCTTTTTTATCCATTTAATCAATTAAGTCATCAGTGCGATACTTGTATTTGTATTCCTATTGTTTTTTATCCCTTACGCATAGTGTAGAGGGGTATATAGATTTTATTATAAGGTACACAAGCATAGTTATAAATTTATAAATTGAATACTTGAATTTTAAAATCCTTGAAGTAAATAAAAGATAATTAACAACGGTGTCAACTGTCAGACCAAAAATCAACGTAATATGCATGAAATAAATATTTAAATTTATTCATCATCCTTTTTTTCCTGGACCTGTTATAGGAGTTAGTGCAAAAATGGCGTAATTCATAAATCATGAATGTGGCCATATCCCGGAATAGTTAGAAATATTTGGAAAAATTACAAGAATATAGTATGGAAGGATAAATGTATATAAATTCTTATGGCAGGGTATTTTATATTCCTCACTTCCGCTTATACCTTTTTTTGTTCATTTACTTCCTGGGAGTAGTGCTGACAATGATGGTGGTGGTTCCCTTATTGACTTATCTATGACAGCCGAGCGATTGTCACACTATCTTACCAATTTTCGATTCCCATTCTCATTGTTTTTTGTATCCGAGTTGATCACGTGTCTGCCTCCACCGTCGTGTCTCTGGTTACTTGAGTTTTTGCCATCAAGACATTTAATTAAGATGAAATGCCGCTGTTTTATTATTGGTAAAGTAAATACTTCATAAATTTCCTAATGAAAACACTTAACGACACACGTCACAAAAAACAATGCGGGAATTCAATTTTTATTTACCAAAGTTGGGATTGGTCCCTTCCGATGTCTCGGGGCCTGAGGATGTTTGAATATTAATTTAGTAAGGTACTCAGATGTAATTGAGGATATGGATTTATTGGAATTTATGGGGTGCGGGAATCTAATAAACGGCCAAATTATGCACATATTGGACATTGTTATTTTATTTATTACCTTACTACTGATTTATTTACTATTTTACGCCATTTTGTAGGCGTGAAAGCAAGAAAGAAAAATTAGTTTAACTAAGAGACCCTCCAAGTTTCCCAGGAATGCCACGTGAGCCAATCTGAAATTGTTGTGAAAGCAATGAGGAGCAGGGAAGAGTAAGAGCAAGGCTCAAGCCCTGGGGTGAAATCCTTTCACTTAATTGTGTGTCATAAATTAAAATGCCAGATCCAGCCAGGGCCAGACGGAGGCTGATTAAGCGGAATTCAGAAGTTGGCATCCGAGTTCCTTGGTTTTCAATTAAAAGTTTAGCAGGTAAGTAATTTCGTAAGTCTTTTTTTCTCTTGGCCCCCACTCACCACAGAAGTGGAGAGCCTACTTTAGAGGGGCTTTTAATTTATTGGAAAAGTGGTGTGGCCCCATCCAAAACAGAATGCCATTTGAGCAGTCCCAGAATCATATTTTCAAATGCAATTTATGTTTGTGCTTACAATTGGAAATCTGTGAACTGACAACAGTCGTAGGCAATGCAACTGCTGCCCATGTAAGAAGTCCCAGCACATGGCCCCCCGATGCACTCGGCACTCTGGCTGCTGCCTTGCATCTGGATGCATAATTCTTAATGTTTTGCTTTCAATTTACTGGGACTACTTAGGCAGCTCCTCTGGTGCGTCCAAGCAAAATTTGCATATTCGGTGACAAGGCCCCAGACAGATACTTGCAGCACTTGAGCATCAAATAAAACAAATGCATTCAACTACAATCTCTCTCCGGATTGCTCTAAGGATGGATGGCAATCTTCAATCGATTACCATCGACCTCAACTGGACCACAGATGGGATGAATTTAATTGGAGGCAAGTTCTTAAGCCATCTTTTGGCTGTGTCCTTGCTTCTTGGGGCCATCTTATTAGATTGTGGATTTGACTTAATGAATTGTGTAAACAAGAAGTTCCACCTTAGAGAAGTAATAATATTATGAAGTAAATTGCTTCAACTTTAATCTTAAGAATTTGTTTTCAAATCATTGTGTTGGGTCAGGTTTTAATTGATTTAAAATATATAAAATACATAGATAGAAATAATCCCTTAATTTTGTTATAAACATTTAAAATATTAGGATTGAATGATGCAACCTATACGTGTGACAGTGTTATTTTTTATTGTACTCATATATTAAATGGTACTTTCTTTTAAACTACTTTATTTTTTTCAATAACAATCAATCAGTTATTTTAATAATACTCATAAATTCCAATGTAAGCAAATACTGCTTATAAACGACACCAATTAATTGCCTTTGTTCAAGATCAAGCTGAAAACTCTTTACCTTAACTGCCACTCTAACGGAAATCAATGTTAAATAAATTATGTACAACTATTTAACAATAAATTAATCTTCATAAATCACAAATTAACAACAGGGACGACAACCTGGAGGAGGCAGTGTCAGGTGAGCAGCAGCAGAAGGGCTGCCATGAACTACATTAAATTAGAAACGAGAGGCGTCGTCAAGATTCCGTATAATGACAAAAGCAATTAATTTTGTGTGTGCCCAGGCAGATGCCAGGCACTTGCAGGAAAGGTGTTGGCCGGGAAAAGGGGTTACTCCTTTCGATGAGTACAAATCCCCACCCGTACACTAATAAAAAAGATTCTCAAAAAAATCAAAAAATTGGGTTTTGATATAAGCAGGCGATTTCTTGAACTTTTTAGTTAGTTTAGCAGTTTAATCTTGACTTGTAATTATAATAACAAAACATTCTTGATGTAAGCTATATGTAAAATTCTTGAAAGGTTTTTTTCTAGCAAGAGAGATTTATATATATTTTATCAGCTCTCTTTTTGAATTTTTATATATTAAATTTAAATTTAAATTTAGTTTTATTAAGTTCTTAGCATAGCACATCAAGTTTACATTTATAATAATAATATATATTTGAGTTTCCAAAAGTGGGAGTTCTTTTCTACTTCATGGGATTAAATAATTGTTCTTCCTTATCAAAGTTTAAGTGCAACTAAGCCTTAGTTTAATATTGCTTAATATTGAGAATTCGAGGTTTGGTCTAAATTAAAAATAAACATTTTTCCGGAACAACTTTTAGGTTGAAATATTAGAATTTCGGGATCACTATCCGGATTGAACAAGTTAAGAAAGTTCATATTAAAATTAGGAAAATAAAAGAGTTTAAATTTCATAACTCTATCCCGTATTTTTCCCCTGTGTAGTCTCTCCCCCTGATTGCGCTCACAAATCGCTACAGCAACGAGGCGAGGAGACAACACCCCTCTGCCCCCTCGTTGGACACTCAACACACAATCAAAATTCCAGAGGAGAAGGTCGTGAGCCGAGAGGAGGAAGAGGAGCTCCCATCCGAAAGCTTTGCAATTAATTATGCGAATCTGACGAATCTTCCTAAGCGAGCAACTCTTCGACTTGGCGCACACACAGATACACGTAGAGCAAATGCTGTTTGCTGTCAACCTGCCGGCATCATGATTTACATGGCTGCCTGGCGAGATGCTTCCCGGGGGTGGGCTCTTGGCCATATGTCTGCGCCTGCGGTAACCGAGTAAACGGGGATGCGGAAACCAGGGGAGAGGCGGGTACGGGGTAAATGCAAATTTAAAGGCGTGAATAAGCCAGCGGCAATCTCCCGAACTCTAATTGTAGACAACCCCCGTAATTATCCGCTATGGAAAAGCCATTAATGGCATTAAGGGGCTTCCAGTGAGTTCGAGGTGAAAGGTGTTAAGTTTTTGGAAATCCCTTGGCATTCGTGCTGAGAAATTTTCAGGGAATTGATTTTGTATTAAAGTTGAATATCCCTCGAGATGTTCAAATAATAGTTAGGCACTAACACTGTTTATTTAACCGTTTTTTCTTAATTAATATGTAAGAATGGGACAGGTTTAAATTGGCCATTAAGGATTCGAGAAGCACGGGTTCTTTAGTTTTTTTAAGCATTGTAACTAGTGCACGATTTTAGCGGAATTGAAATTTTCCATGTCTAAAGGTATAAATTTAATGTTCAGTTCGTTGTGAGTTCTAGATGTGTCTTGTAATGATTTTGCGATTATTTGTAAGCTAGTTTCTTAGTTTTAAAAACTTTGTAGATAGTATCACTTATGTTTAAACGGTCTTTTTAGAATAAACTATAACATTTTTGTTATATTAAAGATAATTTTACCCTTGAAAACATGAGAAAAGGTAGTTACTGAAAAACACTCCTCCTCATCATGTATTCCATTTACTTTTTTTTTTCATTCTTTGGTATAAACTTTGGATTAGTGAAGTTCGATTTTTGTTGCTAATGAAATATCTACTCCCATTGAATTTATACTGTATTTCCGTATTAGTCTCCCTGATTCTTAAGACGCTGTATTTATTAAGTACTCTCCAGCTTTCTCATTAATTTTCTCCTTCCTATAAGGGTTGTGTCCTCCCCCAAAATCGCACTCAACTTTATGGCCGATTCGCAGGCTGAGAGACATAAACACTTGACAATATGACAGTGAAACAGGATGCGTCCAAAAAGGATGCTAAGTCCCCCACAGCAGCCTGCTAATTCGGGTAGAAACCAAAAAGTGTTTTGGACCCACTTAATGGTTTGTTTTCGGTTGACAACTTTTCGTCTGGTTGCTGCCGCTGCAGCCTTTCGAGAGCACTTTACATTTGTTTGGCTTGCGGTCGCCTGATGATGAGCGGGAAAATGGAAATGGAAAAGTCTGGGGAAAACGGACACTAACAACTAATTTAAAGCAATTATGTAAAAAGTTTTAGCACGAATTGCCGCAGGCGCATTTGAAAGTTTTCCGCCCGAAATGTCCGTTCGTAAATTTTAAGTGGGAATAGTTTTAATTAAATTTGTCGAATTAAGACGGCAAATTTGGTAGCTGTCAATTTTGGCTTTTATATTTAATTTATTTGGAAAACTCAAGAGATAGTTCTTGCTATCACAAAGACTTCGGTCCAGAAAACAAGAAAATAAGAATGCATTGTCATAGCATTGTAATAAATATTATCTTCACTAAAACTTATTTTCAATTTCGAATTTCATTTCGCCTTATATTCTTTTTTATAGTCAACTTCAATAGCCGAAATCCTTGCAAAATCTCTCATAAAAAATCCAACTCCCAATGCGTATGCTTCCAAATCTCTTCGGCATTTAGCCTGTGAGTGCCACTTGGCTCTCCTCTGCGTCTGCATTTGTTCAAAAATAATAACTTATCATAATAACGGTTAGGAAAAAAGATTCTCGGAAATCATTTCATGGGAACTTCTCCGGGCGCTTACTCCATTTTTACGACACGTGCCTGCGCACGCTCTTTGATTAGGCCCAAGTCAATCTACCCCATCTGGCCCAGTCCTTTCTCTACAAGCAAGTTGCCACTTGTCACTGCACCGGCTACCAGCCACCAACCACCAGCCACCAACCACCAGCCACCACCGTGTCCTTTGGCAAGAACCCACCAATATCGGATTGCGGATTGTGCTAACTGGAGAAGGACTCGGCGCAGGACGCGTGCGGATTGTGAGAAGGCCTGTGAGTGTCACATTTTTATGACTATGTTTGATTTCTGACCGGCACAACGCCGCTAATGGAAGGCACTTGTTTAACCCGTCGAAATTAACGAGATTTCCTCCTGCGGGATATAGATCTCTATCAGTGTTTGTCCAAGGATAACAAGTGCACGATCAAGTGCATTGTCATCCCAAAAGTGTGGGAACATATTTGAGGACTTTCCGGTTTTGATTTTATTACATTTGATTTCGCATTGTATTATGATTTCTTCATTTCATTTATATATAATATTACATATCTATAATTTAAAATATATATATTTTATAATTTATGTATACAATTTTGACAATTAAGGAAGTCTTAAGGCTTTGTGTTTAGTTAGCTTGGGTGGACATCATTTTCTTTTTCAATACTTATTGAAGGCTAAATTAAGAAACTACTCAACTGTCTGATCTACAACTAAGAGCTATTTTGTTTTACAATTTTAAATAACAATTTTATTGTTCCTAAAAACTTATGAAGTTGAAAAGAATGTCTATGCTGCAACTGGAAGCCTTGCGGTCTAATGTCATTTGTAATTCTACGCGACTTTGGTTTTAGATTTTGTGGCCATTTGTGCTAATAGGAAGATTCGGCAGCTCACCAGCTCGAGCTGAGCGCATAATCGCATTCCCGAAGAGGGCTTCGAATTTCAGAGTGATGGTTTGCAACACTTCTGCCTCAATCGCTGCCAAAATCAAGGGCCGAGTTGGGGGAATAGTGATTCCGATTTTGATTCGTACTCGGATTCATCATCTGGTATGGTCTCTGGGCCGTACTCTCTGCATTGGGCAAATGTGATTTATGCCCCGCTTTATGTAAAAACGTCAGCAACAATTCCGGCAGCAGAGCACAAATTAACTTCAGCCAGGGAGTGGGCTCAGGCCCATCCCGGCTAGAAAGCCGAGACGTGTTCCGTAACTCAATATCTGAACTGCGGAGGATGCAGTCGAGCCAGAGCCGGTGGCTGCGGCAGTGCCGGAGCCAGGGCACAGAGGTCACATTTGGCAGCCAACTCGGTAAGTATCCCCAGAGGACCCGAATAATTTCCTACCCTCGGCACTAAGTATTATTGTGCATTAGAGGACTAATAAACAGGTTCGCAGTTGTCCTCGCTGTTCTCGGTGTCCTTTTCGTCCTCGTCTCGTTTGCTCATTCATAGTTTGTCTGGGAGTTTATACCTTCTACGTGATTTACGGCAATAACTCATCGGGCTCATCGTCGCAGTCTCGGGCGGAGGCAAATCATGAGACAAATAAATCAGGAATACTAAATTAATTCACTTTTCTCTCTTGGATATTCTTAATTAAAGCCGTGATGAATTCAGGGCCAGCCACTTTAGGGCATTTCAAATCTTATTAAAAAAAGCGTTGGCCGTGAGTTATACCGGTAATATTTCTTGGGTTTTCTTGTTTTTAAAACGAATATTTAAACGCAGAAATATTATTTTAAGTTATCTTGATAATATTTTATAAGCAAGTAAATATATATTTTTTTTACATGATATATGTATATATATATATATGATATATGTATGTATGTTTTAATAATTCTAAAGTTGCGTATACAACTTATATATATATACTTAATAAACAAGAAAGGAAACTAATTTTGAGAAGCGGAGGTTTATATACCCTTGCAGTTATAGGATCGAATACGAAATCGATCATAACTAAGCTTAAAATATTTGCATTCCTTGAATCGATGTTTATCGAAATATGTAGATGAACATTTTTTTCGACAATTCAAGTTAAAAAATCTCAAAACTAAATCTCAAGTGCTTCTATGCTATTTTTTTATTTAATTAATAAATCTACATATTCTTTTTAAAACAAATATATATTAAACATGTTGGCAATTTTTGAAAATTTTGACAATGTAACCCATTATAAAATTTAAAAAAAAATTGGAAAAAACTTTTTTTGCCATTGACGGCTCGACTCTGCTCATGAATCTGATCAACAATAAATTTAATTTATAATCGGAAATGAATAAAATTATAATATCCTGCAAGGTATACAAATTGGGTATATTATATTGATATATTATTTTTGTGTGTATGTAATCCATATTCCTTAGCTTATGAAGAACCAGTCCACTTGATTTCCGAATAGTGTTCCGTTCGCTGTGGGTTTTAAAACAAACTTCGTTGCCTCAACATTATAATGTATTAGTATCCTTGCGCTTTGTTGCTGTTGATTCTAGCGTGCTCGAGCCACCCTAATGCCGACTTATGACACCAAAATATTTAACTGCTCAATTTTCGGGCGTTGCGCTTTCCTCAGCCGAGGGGTGAGTGCGGGATAACAAGGGGTTACACTTGAATTAGTCCAGTGGGATTCCGCTCCGGGGTCAGGGGCGTTCTGTTTGCCTTTGTCAAGGCAATGCGAGTTCCCTCGGCTGAGCAATCACGCAGCGGGAAGGAGCGAACAGCCTCAGCTTTGCAACAATTGAGATATTCAATTGGCAACATGCGGCTGATGCAGTAGCCGTGCACTGGGCGAAAATACTGACAACCTCACAATGTTTTTATATATTAAAGAAATTTAACCGTATACGGTTTTAAAATCCGTGAAATACTTGTCAATAAGTATGAGGTACCAACCGTAATGTGAACAATTTCTTTTTATTAGATTTGGACATTATTTTAAAAGTAATATATTACATATTTTTCAGATATTTAAAAATTATTCCAAGTGAAATATTTGTACATCATTATACCGTTTTTATTAATTTTAGATGATCTATTAAATCGGAACACTCCGAATTTGTTTATAATATAAAATCATTTAGGATTATACCTAAAAGAAAACAATTTTCTAATCCTTAATGATGGTACTCTATAGTACACTTTTTTACCCATTTCCAATATAATTTTAACTATTATTTTAATATATGATGATGCACCCAAAAATTTCTGGTTTTAAACCGCATTTATTCCAAGTGCAGAAGCAACCACCAGGACAATAAACAACCACCGGTCCCGCTGAGCGAGCGATTAGTTTGGGAAGCTGCCCGATGTGGCGCATCCGTGAATTACAATTGCGGTTTCCGATCCCGGCGCAGGGGAGGATTGAGTCCAAGGCTAAACCGCCTCCGGAAAATCACTCCAGTTGTGCGTGTTGTTGGTCCTTTGCCGGCCAGCACTTGAAATTGTCAGCAGGTGCTCGCCGGCGCTGTAACAACATTTGCAGTTACACTGTTACACTTAGTTAGAGCTGCAGTGGCGGAATCAATTTAACTGCATTTGGCCGGCGATTGTCGTGGGCTTGGTCCGTGATACGGCGGCGATGATGTTGATTGCCCTGTGTGTTTGGGCCATTAATAAACATTTCGTCGTATGTTTGTGTAATAAAAGTGCAATTCCCATTAAGTGTCCACCAGGGGAGGGAGGGAGGCGTGTGTTCGTTCCGCCACACAGCTGACCAGCTGAGACCATCGCCGCGGAGGGAGCTAAATATATTGTCAGGGGCACTTCGATGAGAGGTCAGGCCAAATAGGTTTGGAGCTGCCAATAAAGGAGGTCTCACAATCATTTAATATATATCATATGTATAGGCATTTTGATTTTATGCAATGATAGATGATGAGAAATATTACACTTTGTAAGAAGAAATTCAATTCTTTATGTGGGATTATTACATGGTAGATGTAATTGCTTGGATAAAGGGTGTGACGATGATCAAAAGACTTTTAAAATGTCTTAAAAAGGTGTGTTTAATGCAATTAAATGCGAGGTATTAAATTCAGTGTATTTGTCTATAATATATTCTATTTAGAAGCATAGTGTCGATTAGCTTAGTGATTTTTGTAGTTCCCTATATAAATTAACATTTAACTAAGAAACTGATTTGGACAAGATATAGAAACAAAAACAGAGTTTATTCAACTTAATCTAACTTTAAAGGAGAGAATTAAAAAATCATATCTATTATGAAATACAGTATAATTTAATTTATTTACAATGCTTTTAAGTAGGCATATTTCTGAATATAAGATTTCTTCCAATTAGAATAATTTAGCCATTTTAATATTTTTATTTTCGTTTTTCCCCTACCTCTATTATTTCATCTTTGCCACATTAAGAAGTTTCCCACCTCAGGCACAAATTTTCCGTAGCTTTATCATGTATTTCTCACCCATATTGAACAATTACGAGCCATTGTCTTATCCCATGCTCATCCACAGCGACACAAAGGCCAGCAGAATTGGATGCGGAGACAAAATACGAAAGGGGTGAAAACTGTTAAAAAGTCTTTAGTCATCGCCCCAAATGATTTCATGTCTCTGAGCCACAATAATGGCGGCAATAAATTCGCATTAAGAACGCCTTGAGTAAACCCAATGGACCGCAGATGTTCCGGCGATGATCTTGTGGAATGACTTCGTATAACCCAAAGTTGATCCTGAGCCCATCTTGGGCTGGGAGTACCTTCAGCTAATTGCGTTTAATTCGGTCAAAGAACCCGCATTTTGCTTTTTGTTTTATGCAATCGTAAAAACGCCCTTTCAATCAATAATGTATAAAGATGTGCTCGGTACTATTTATGCCATGCCACACCATGTTCGATTCCACTCACTCAACTCGTGCAACTCGTGGACGGAAGTTGCTGATTTTGTGACTTTACCAGATCGTTTAAGATTGATTGATCAATGTTTTACGATCACCTACGATGCCTCGGTCAACGACTCGCTGTGGGTCTTTTGATCTTGGTGCTTTGCTTTTGCTGCGAGCGGCGCAAGCGTTTGTTCATTAAATCGCAGGATGTTATCGATCATTGCATAAATTAACAAATGACTTGACTCGACTCCCCGAAAGGTTCCCACACCGTCACAGCTACAATAAATATTTATAACCACAATAGAAGTTATGCCAAGCAATAATAGTAAAAATTTTAGCCAAAAATGTTTAGCAGTAATTATAGTTATTTGGTACAAATAATGGTGGGAATTCCAAAGGGAATTTTATTTAGATGTATTGTCATACTCATTGATCATCGAATAAACGAACAAGACTTTCCTATTTTAAATATTTCTTCCGTGGTGTGCTTTTAATTCAAAGTCAAAATTAATTAAAGTATATTTTACTTAAGTATTCTTTAAATCAATAGAATAAAAACTTATTAAAATACTTATGTATTTCAATTACTTTGGCTACTTCCTGTTAGAAATCAAATATCCATAACTTTCTATTCCATTGCAATTCATTCCATTTCATTTTATTTTTCGTCACTATCACTTCGATATGCCACTTTCACGTAGCCGACCTTTTTATTTATCTCAATAGAAATTGTCGTATGAAAATCGAGATGGAAAAGCAACTCACCTTTTTATATATATACATATATTCATAGTATGTCTGCAAGGCAGACAGAGGTATTTTTTATTGATGAAATTGGTTTGGCAAAAGCTCTTCTCCATTTGCAAAGTAGACAATTTGCCGCTGTGCAAATTGCAGTCCTGGGAATAGACCAATTCTAGGAAGAGTTGGAGGGGGAGCGTGTACATATGTTGCCAGCGTTCACCGTTTGCAATTTATATATTTTTTATTGTCAAATTTTGCAGAGACACAGCTCCAAGATGAATATGGAAAACGGCGCCGCGTTGGAGTTCCACTGCAGTGTGTGGGGTGGCAGGTGGCGGGATGGATGACTTACCCTTGTCTCGAACGTGATATTTGATATCCTGTGGCCGGACACTTTGGGGAATAGAAAACAAACTCACGTATGCCTCGCCTCGCCCACCCATGAGTTAATCATGCGAGTTTGAATATTCGTGTTTCTAATTCTCGTGAAGGTACATATGATTTTTTAATGCCTTCTCTGACTCTGTGTCGATGTTCAGGGTTATTGGCATATCCTTCAGGCGATTGCTTGTCATACGAATTTGAAAGGGGGTCTCAAACTTCTTATTGACATTTAGACATTGAATGTAACATTAGTTACTTGAAAGGAAAAGCCTCCAGTATTAATTTCCACGCACATATTGGCTTAATAAATTCAATTTATTTTGAAAACATAAAAATACTTAGGATATAGATTAATGTTTGTCTTCATAATTGTTATTATTAATATTACATACAATATTTTGTTGAACATTAAAATGAAAATATATATATGTGTGTATATATATATTTGTTTAGCTGTTTTTACATAAATATACATAATATGTATAAATAAGTTAAAAAATTTATTAATTAGACTAAATTCATTGGAATGATATAATATCAAAATAGTTTTGCATAATACAGCGATTTTGTTAAAATTTCACAACTATCTAGAAGCGAAAACTTGGAACATTTTTGTATTTTTCTCGTTGCTTTTTTTCTAGCTTGCAATTTGTTTTATATGTTTGATTCATTTTGTTTTACATTTTACAGAGTACGACACGCACGGTTTATATCGAGGGATCTTTTGATTTTCATTTTTCTGGCACTCGAACCACGGAAATACAGAGTCACATACATAAAGAAAAGACTGGAAACTCGATTTGATCTGGAATAGCTTTGGTATGTCCTAAGATGAGAGTTCAGCGAGCTATATGGCAATAATATTTAAATTGTAATGAGAACTGGAGACTGACTATAGTGTGTTTGACTTGCGTTATTTCGTTTTTCTTTGGTATTTTATCTTTTGGCAACATTGGAAATATTGTGTAACTGGCTGGCTTAAAATTATTTAAATGGTTTTAATTTCTTCTGTTCTTTGGAATCGCTTCAAGCTACGGCGAATGCTTGACCATCTATTGCACATTGATTGCGGTTGGCTTGGATCTGGGCCTGCTGCTCCTGTTATACCAGCAGCGACACCTTCTGACAGTTGAGGCCGCCGCCCATCTGGGGAGGTCCCCCGGCCGGTGGAGGTGCACCCTGGTTCGCCGGGGACACACCGCCTCCCGCTGCCGCCGCCGCTGCACTCAGCTCGGCAGAGGCCGCCGCAGCTGCTGCTGCCGACATGAAGTCCACCTTGCCCAGGTGGACGCGCAGGTCCGTGTGCTGGGTCTCCTTGTGGCGCCGCAGGTCCACCTTGCGCTGGAAGGACTTGTGGCAGAGCTTGCAGGAGAAGGGCTTGTAGCCGGTGTGCTTGCGAGAGTGCGTTATCAGGTTGGAGCTCTGGCTGAAGGCCTTGCCGCACACCTGGCACTTGTGCGGTTTCTCACCTGGAATGGCAATAGGAGGCAGGGGTTAATTATGTGGAATCAATAGATGGTCAATATGATACAGTAAGGCTTATTTAGTTGGTTTCGAAAGGAACTTATTATAAAATTTAATTCATTTCACTCTAGGCATACTTTACAACTTCTTCATTAACTCAAAACCTATTTTCCTTTCCTGGTTGCCACTACTATAACTAATTCCCTAATTCTCTATAAGAATTACGTATAGTTCTTATAAGTAGACATATCATTATAAGGATCTATGCACAAAACAAAACAAAAGAATAGTTTTTTTAGAGATTCAGAGTTATTTCATTATTATTATCATGTGTTAGTAGGAAATCCCTTGTTTTAGCAACACTTTCCTTTCAAGTTCGCCATTTTTAACAACTTTTCTGCTTTCAGGACTCAACCGATTCCTCCCCCTCTTGAATACACACAGATGCAAAAGCCGAATGTCTCCCATCTCAAGCGTCATCCCCAAAAAAAATCGTATGGTAGCCAGACAGAAAAGCATTCCCCGCTCTCAATTTTGGGACCCCAAAGATTTCCATGTAAGTCATCTCCGCAGACCACAGGCAGGAGGTTCATCCACCCCCAATTATTTCCCCCACTCAGCGACAATGGATGTCCTGGAAAAAAGTACCCTTGCAGAGGATACTCTGGTTTTGACGGAATTTTTAAAATGCATTTCAGGTGACATTTCGAAATATCTATGGTGTACATATATATATTTTTGTTCCGATAAATAAATATTGTAATTGTAATTTTGATTTAAGCTCATTGATTGATCTATAAAATCGGTATTTAACCATATTTATTCAATATTCTTTTAAGAAATAATACTTTCCAAATAAAAAATATAACAAATCATTAGGAATCTACAAATGATATATGTTAGATACAGCTATATGCAGTATTTAATTTTTTTTTATCATAACCAAGGGTATCAACTTGTCGGTTCGTCGCAGACATCTTCTTATCTCTCGTTTAAATTTAAACTTTTTGGTTCATCTGCGTGATGCTCTGCGGTTGCTTTCGCACTTAAAGGCAAAATTTTTCCTCGACTTGATAACATTTTTAAAGTAATTTTGTGGTGTTTTCTTTTTTTTTACATCAGGTTTTCCCCCGGCTTGGGCTTTTTATACTCCATTTATTGTTCATTTTCATGCTGCTGAATTTTTCATTAGAGATTTGAGACGAAAGCTGTTTTTGAAATGAATGATTTTTCTGGCGCCAGAATTGTCATGAAAACTGTGTTTCTTGTAATGAAATCTCGGAAATTGAAGAGGAAAATGAGAAGAACTTAAATTACATTTTAAGAGGTAGCTGGTAATTTCCTTTAATTGCTTTACAAAGGAACTTTAATAGTAGATGATGAATATATTCATTTGCGACACATTTCTGTTTCGACCTTTAGAGTGTTGTTTAATATTTTTAGTTCTAGTTTAAATTACATTTATAATTACCAAGGAGTATAAGTTATATTCTTTAATTACTCAGAGTTTCTTTTCCCTTTATACAAAAACTTTGATTAAAACTTTTCTGGTGCTTATAATGTTAGCTGAACATACGCTTTTGTACGTATATATTTTTCTCTTATCTACGGCACTCGGTTGTGCTGAGATAGTGGCATAGACTTGTTGTTGGGTTACATTTTATGTACTACACACACACACACACACCTAAGAGCTACCCCCAGACACACACACACACACACACACACTAACAAACCGACAGAGATTGGGGGCGACGGCAACAAAATAACGACGATAACATGCTAACTTGAGAGGACCTGACTCCGGAGCTCCCTACCGAGAATCGGGGAAGTGTATATAAAATAAGCGCAGATAGGGGCTTATATAGAGGAGAGCAGAAAGAGAGAGAGAGAGAATGAGAGAAGTCAGGGAAACGAGACAGAAGACAGCTCCGTTGGTATATAATGGAATTGCAGCGACGTGATTGTGAAACATTCGACCGTAGGGATGTGCTCTGATTCAACTTTCAGCTCCCGCGGCATAAGGACGCCCTGCCTTTCCTTGGCCGCGCCAGTGGGAGTGGGAGTGGGAGTGGGTCGAGTGGGAGTGGGTCGAGCAACAGTAAAATTGAGTAGTCAGGCAGGCTCTCAGTTGGCCTCACCGAGCATGCCTGGATGCAGGATCTGAAGGACTCCTTTTCCATGGCTCGGGGCACGTTCGTGCACTATCGGCACAAATAACGTCACGTAGTCGCAGAGATTATAGAGCAGCTTTTATTATTTATCACGGCCAAAACGACCCACGAACACTAACGAGACCAACAAAAAGGAACAAAAAAGCAAAAGGGAGGCAGATAAAAAAAAAAAGGAAAAGCAAAATGGAAACTAGGAAAATCCCGTCGGCCCTCGGTTCGAGGCTACTGGCTTTTTGTATATGGAACTTATGTATCCCAGGGTCAGTGCTTTTTGCCAGGGATTTTTATTGCTGCATACATTGTATACTGTTAAATCTTAGCTGCCTTCTGAATTGCTTTCCTTTTAGTCTTCTAATATTTTAAGCTTTAGTTTTTTCCCTATTCGCCTCTTCTTTTGAATTCGCTTCCTAATTCAACACGTTCGCAACATATTTGGTGGCCGGGCAAGCAATGGGAATTAAATCACGCATACGCCCTGTAGAGCGACGGCAAAAACGTTTGGGAAACGGCATTAGCTTGATTTAAGAAGGGATTTAATAGTGGAAAATAATAATATATTTAATATTGAATTATTGAATTTAGGAATTTACTCTGCATATGCTAATGAGAAAAGGTTTCATATTAACAAAAATACAAATAAAATGTTTAAATTACTTATGAAGGATTGTAAATCGAAAACAATCAATATATACACAATATTTTAAACAGTTTTAAGCGGCTTTAAACTAAAAAAGGATTTTCCTCAAATATTTAAAGCACACCTTTCGGTTTAATTTATCGATTTGCGTTATCCCAAACACATTTTCCGCCTCAGATTCACCTTTTGAATGGAAAACAAAAGTCATGAATAAATAAAATACCCCTAAAAATGTGTTTTTTTTCTTCCTTCTTTTTATAGCGCATAAATTTAAGGAAACGAAAATCTGAGGCCAGGAAATAAAAGCGAAACACAAAACCCGAAAGAGGGAAATTCCAGCAAAGCACGGGCTAAGCATATAAAAACATTTGGTCGAAAAGTAAATACGAAAACGAAGAAAACCAAGAAAGAAACCGGAACGGAAAGGCGAAAAATTGTTTAAGAAAATCACATCAGATGAAAAGAGGAAAAATCTGCTGTCTGGGATGGAAACACGTCTCAGCACGGGGAAGAAAATTAAGGATAAGTCGTAAAGAAGGCAGCAGCAGCAGCAAGGCTTCAGCGGAGGAGAACGCAGGACGAGGAAAACCAAAACACTCGGATGGTGAATCCTGAGATGTTCGGGGCCAGCAGCAGCATTGCCACATGTGCCTCTCCGCTGTATAGCTATATACTCGAGAGGGAAGGGATAGAGGTTTCCTCGGGGGGGCAGCAGAGAGGGGCGGCACACGTCCTAAATCGAAGACGGCAAACGATAAAAATGTCTGGAATATTTCTCTGGCTCTCTCTCTTCTGCGGATTTCTCTTTCACTGATTTCACCAGACGCATCAGCGAGGAAGTCTGCTTATTAGGGGTTATTATCCTTGCCATTTGTAAACTGATTTCAAGCCCAGCAGGAATTTCGCTTTTTATGCTTAATGATCCAGTGTGCGTATATATGCGAATGAAATCTGATGAATCAATATAGAAGCGATTACAGCGAATAAATTTGAATGTAATGATGGCAGGACAAGGAAGTGAGGTTATTTTGCAATGAGAAGCCACGTGGCTTGAGGTACATAAGGTTTGGATATATAAATCAAAGGAATGTTATAATTATTTTTAATTTTCAATTGCCATTAAATAAAATATTTGTTTCTTATCTAAAGGTAATTTATTTTTTAGGAGGAGTTTAAGGAGTTTAAAATTTAAAAGAAAATTGAAAAGAAAAATTGAAATAAACAAGGGTAGAATGATATTTTATATGTGTGCTTTAATTTATAAGCTAAATAATAAGTTTAATTCCTTCTGTAATTAATAAGAAACAGAATACATTTTCCTGGTAATCTTCATTATATTAAATTTTAAAAGAACAATATCCAAGTCTCTGTTTAACTGAGAATAAATCGCATTTTAGATTCGAAATTTTCACATAGCCATCAAGAACTTGAAATCGATGCTAATGTGTCAGCCCCACCCTGTGACCTTCTCCCCTTTTCATGCCCGGCTCCCTTTTGCCTCGTTTTCGCAATGGCGTTTCAGTTCCGTTTCGTTTTTGGTTTTCTAGGGGTGTGTATGCACCTATACCAAGGCAGGGCGTCAATGTGTGCGTCTCGTATTTGTTATTCGTGTGTGTGCGCGCGTATAAAACAGAAAATCAAAATCTCTTGACTAAATTTTTCATTGGTCGACTGTGATTTCTCTGTCTGCCTCTCTTTCTCTCCTTCTCTCTCTCACTCCCACGTGGCCGCTCGCACTCTCTCGCACCCTGCCCCAGTGTGTGGTGTGTGTGTGTGCTGCAGCAGACCTTCCAGTATATAGATTCTTTCAGATTCTTATCAGAAGCAGCAGTTTCAGCTCTCTGCCTCTCTCGCTCGAGTGCACAGCTCTCGTTCTCTCTGTCGCTCCGGTTCTCTGGCACTCTCCCCAGTGATTTTTCGAGAGCAACTGGGTGCTCTTTCAGCTGTCGTCGTCTGCTCCATTTTTTTGCACCCCTCTCCGCCAGTCCGTCCGCCTGTCCACCACCCACCTCCTCTTTCGAAAGTCCGTTATATCTGGTTCTGCCGATGGCAAATGTAATTGCAACTGGCGACTGCGGCTTTTGGTGGTGGTTCTTGGTTTCGGTGCTTTAATGGCGACGCTTCCAGCCCCAACACCCCCCAGCTCTATCCCCCTTAATACCCCGCACAATCTGTCCTTGTATTAATGGCGAAAATCTTTAAAGTTTTGTTTTGGGGTCTTAGGTCTAGATTTATGTTTGAGGTTCTCGGAAATTAAAAAAAATTCGCTAGCTCTTTAAAGCTGATACTGAAGAATATAAAAAATATTACAGCTACTTTAAATCTGAAGGGTATATAAAAAAATCAAATATTTTAAAGTATTTGGAATGAAATAAGAGTAATAAATACTTTGCTACACATAGATTATACAAAATTAAAAAATTTTTTGGAATTACAGTTTTCCCTTGTCCCTGAAATTAGTTTTTTTTTTAAATTTGTAGTATGAAATTAAATTGTTTTCTACTGATAATCTAAACTCGACGACGTAGCAAAATATCACTAATGAAAAATAAAAACGACATTTTATTCGAAAACAGATTGTTTTCATCAGTTGTAATATTTTGTAGCATACTTTTTTGCAACATTTTAAATGTTTTAAAATTTACAACAATTTAGTGGCATTCTTGATATTTAACTAATTACTAGACTTAGGTGAATGGGTTTCACAGAAAAAACAATATACAGACACACACGAAAAGTGTCAATTTGCTTACCTGTGTGAATGTAGGTGTGCTTCTTCATGTCGCTCTTCTGGTGGAACCGCTTGCCGCAGTAGTTGCAGGGATAAGGCCGCGTGTCGCTGTGAATGAGCAGGTGCGTCGACAGCGTGCTGGAGCGCTTGAAGCGCTTGCCGCACTGCTTGCACTCGAACACCTTCTCTACGTTGTGCACCGCCCTGGAATCGGGATGGAGAATGGGGCGGGATTAGTGGAGTCACCGTAACAAGCGCTTTGCCGTAATTAAGGTCCGGCAATTTCCCCCGGGGGGCAGCGGAAGTGGACGTGTTTTAACTACAGCCACAAAGGCAAACATTTGGTCAGGCTGAAATCCAGCCATTTTGGCCAAATTAAGTAATGCAGAGTGTCCACTTCCGTCCCAGACAGGAACGCCACACACAACACTTGGAGAATAGTTATTTTAAAATAATAAAAACTTAAATTCATTTAAGCTAAAAGTGTTCCAAATGAAATTGTATTAAATGTTAATTGATTGCCATAGTAAATCAATTAATTTAACAATAAATTTTTCTTTAATTCAAAATCCATTTCATTTTAAAATCAATCCTCGCATTTTCCAATTAAATACAAAAGTTTAGAGAACTTATTTAGTACACTCGATTTTCTCCGAGTGCTGCCTTGCATATCCTGGCCCCAACCCGACCACTCCCACTCCCACTCCCAATCCCCGAGGTGGCATTCTGGACATACCTGTGTTGGCTGAGGCTGACCTCGTGCCCGAAGGTCTTGTTGCAGAGCTCACAGGCATAGGGCTTCTTGCCGTGGTGCGTCCGGCGGGAGTGGACCTCGAGGCCGTGCGGCGTGGAGAACATCTTCTCGCACTTCATGCACGAGTACAGGTCGCTGAATTGGTGCAGGCCCGGCCACTTGGCGGCCATGTGGTGGAAGTGGTGCAGGTGCGGCGAGTGCGGCAGGCCCAGGTGCCCGCCGTTGGGTGGCACGCCCACTCCGACACCCACACCGACGCCCACGGCCGCCGCAGCAGCTGCCGCCGCCGCCGCTGCCGCTGTGGAGTTGTTCTGTCCGGTGGATTGCAGTGGCACCATTAGACTCCGCAGACGGAAGAGATTTTCCTGCGAGTCCGGATGATAGCTGGCGGGGATGAAAATATACATTTAATTGAGGCAAGTTAATTAAGATGGGTCCCGAGCTGCACAAGTTCTATGTCTGTGGCAGGGGGAAATGGGGAAAAGTCTACACAACCCTAAGCTGGTAATGAAATTGTGTTAGTCATGTACTATAACCCTTTTAAAATAAAAAATACTATGCAAATATAAGAGCTTATGAGGGGACGTTTTATTTGTGGACTATTTAGAAAGACCTTTTCATTTCAATTTAAAAACTTAATTCAAAATTTTGCGAAGTGGTTTGAGTCGGTTTTTAACAGTTAAAAGTTGGATATGTATTATTATTAACAAGTTCCTAATAAATTAACTTATCAATGCCATTAACATTTGATTTGATCATATATCTCTTGGCCTTAAAGGGCCTTAACTCACCCTGCTCCCAGGCTAGATTGCTGCTGCTGTTGTTGCTGCTGCTGCTGCTGTTGCTGCTGACCTTGGTGGAAGGCAACGGCGGCGAAGAAGGGCAGGGCAGGCGAGAAGAGCGGACGCTGGAACATGGCCGCGTCGTAGTTGGGCGGATAGCCCTGGCGCATGGCCTCCAGTGGGTTAAAGGGCATGGGCAGGCCGCCGGCGGCCAGGTGACCCAGCGGCGGGCTGCGTGGCGTGCGCCTCTGAGGTGGCTCATCCCTTCGCAGCAGCGCCGACACGGAGAAGAGATCGGACTTCTTGGAGCCGATGCTCCTGGCCCCGCCATTGGCTGTTATAAGCAGCTCCGAGGCAGAGGCGGTGCTGGGTGAACTGATCCGCGGACTGCCCGGCGGCGAGTCCACCTCCAGCTCCACCGACGAGCTGCTCGAGTGCGAGCGGGAGCGGGAGTGGGAGCGGGAGCGGGATCGCGAGCGAGAGTGCAGCGAGCGGTGCGAATGGTGCGATTCCGCGTCCTCCATGTCAATCTGCGAGGAGCACCGACTCCGGGATCGGGAGCGGGAACGGGATCGCGACTGTCGCCTCAACTTTTCGCTGGCACTGATGAAGGCCGGCTTGGAACGTGGCTGCTGGAGTTGCTGATGCTGCTGGTGCTGTTGCAACTGGTTTTTGCTCAGCATGGAGATGGAGTTGTTGTTGTCCTCCAACGAAGTCAGCGGCTTCAGTCCAACGGCCGCTGTTAGGAGTTCAGTCTTGACCAGTCTGCTAATGCTAAATGCCAGGGCGGCATCTGAAAAATCAAGGAGAGGTAATGAGTGTTTAGAAAAGTATTGTCAAACTTAATTATATTTTAATTATATTTGAAGCATTTAGTTAAATCAGGACAAACCGTATGCTACGTCATCAATCTTTCACAAACAAAAATAATAGCAGGGGAGGGGAAATCCACCTGTACACCCTCACACACCCAAATACCCTTCGTATGTGGGCCAGTTGTCGGCGTATCGAATTTCAAATGTAATTATTTTCGTATTCAATCGCCTAATCCACCTTACATGACCATTAATTCACCCTAATCAGTGAATCCTTCCCCTCTCGTGGGCCGTTTTCCGCATTTGACATCAACGCGTCATCATCCGGCAACGTCACCCCGAAATCTTTGGCCAGCGATGACGGCCACGGACACAGATACAAATCCGTATACGGAAACGGCGCCGGCGCTCAGGGTTGACGCGGCACGCCCCTGGACAGGAGAAAGCACCCGACAAGAATGTCAGGTACGAGGAGAACTTTAACGCAGAGATTTTATTATATGGTGTCTAGTCTAGTCTACAATGTTTAAGTTATAAAGAACTTTCAGTTTTTTACTTTACCAATAAAATTCTATAATTATCTAAAGAGTAAACTTTGTTTAATTATTTGTACACAACCAACGTAATAATTATAAAGAAAATCTGTCTTGAATCCTTCTGAAAGCTGAAACTTTCGTGGGGTGCACACAGCCCAAAATACACATCCTCGAAGTCTATCGCCTGTCGAAATGAAATAATAATAATGTGCGTTTAAATAGAACATCTGTTCGGTCCACACTCGGCTAAATGGAGCATGACAAACCAGAAAACACACAGCCGAAATGGAAGACCTTGAGGGAGGGGACTCCGGAATGAAACTCCGGCGACATCCCGACATCCCGCGTGTGCAAATTGACGCAGGCGCATTGGCGGGGGGAAAACAGAAAAAGGAAAATGGCAGGGCAGGCACAGGGGCACTGCTCGCGGGAAAGGGGTACGAGTGTACGCAGGCAAGTGAAAACCGCGACGGGCCGGAGGCGAATCGAATGAATGAATGAATCCGCATCGCAACAAAAGAATAACAATTTGACAACATTCTAATTCGCCACGCAGATAAAAGTAACTGCTGCGGATGTGCCGAGATCGGGGGGAAAATACAGGGGCGGGACTTTGATTCCGGGCTATATTCGCCCGTAGTCCGTAGTCCGTAGTCTGTATTCAGCGAGGCGGCAAAACGCAAAGCCAAGCAAATATAAACAAAGCCCACGCACTGAACGCGGCCGGGAAAATGAGCAGAGCCCGAAGTATCCAGCGGATACACAGATACAAGCGGAGGGTGGATGGATGATCGTTTGGTCGTTTGCTTTTTCCTGCCATAGTGTCAAGTGTTTTTATTGCCCTTCTGTCTCTGTTCTTGTTTGCACTAAGCTCTTTGGATTTTTGGTTTTTGATTCTAAGTGCTTTTCAATGTGGAAATTCGCCACAAAGAATGCTTCGTTCGGATGGTTAATTTTTTTTACAGATTCTCGTTTTCAAAAAAGGTGAACTTTTAATAACTTTTTGTTAATCGAAAAATACGTTGCCTTTTTTTATATATAGGGAAGGTATTATATAGAATATGCCTTCTTGCTTTTGTTTTTGGATATGTGAAAGAGTTTCACATATAATGTAAGATAGGTTCAAGAAGAAATGGTGTTAAGTAATTTTGTTTAGGGTTTTATAGTAACAATCAAAAATAAAATAAAAGACATTATTTAAAAAAACAGAATTAAAAAAATGAAACGTAAGAGGTTAATGACTAAAGCACACCCTTTATAAATTATATTTATAATTTTAAAAGAAGTGTAGTTTTATGCTTCTTTTTAATAAGTAAGCATAAAAAATTAGTTATAATTTTGTAAGTTTGTAATTTTGTTTATATGTCATATACGTGCTTCATTTTAATTATTAAATTAAAGAAACTTCATATACCAGTGATTATATAAAATTAAATTATTTCTTGTTGAAAATTCCTATTGTAGAGGCCTCGTTTCAGACAACCGTCATTCCCCGCTCATCGCATAAAACTAAATTTTAATCATTGACATTACGACAAATGTCGATTTGCCCCGTGAACCCTAGCCGGGGCCCAACCCTTCCGTTCTAATTATGCACACAATCGTCCCGGGAGGATTTCCACCAGCCAAAACAGAATTCGAATCGAATGGAGTACGGCGGAACAAGGGGGCTTTGGCTTTGGCCCACACAATATGAGAGAAATAAAATTGGAAACGTTTAACGTTCGGCGGCAGCCAGTGGGCCAAGAGCAACCCCAAGGACCAGGAGGAAAAGCAGGAGCCAGAGCAGCAGCCTGGAAAGGAGCAGGGCAAGTGGCTCTTGGTGGCGCACGTAGACCGACTTGTTTAAACGATAATAATGAGCTTAAGCATGTGCCCAATGTCGCTTCGGGGTGGCGATTCCACCGGAAGCTGGGAGGGCTGGCAAAGTAGCACCAACGGCCGACCCCTCAACGGCCGGGGCAGCAAAGTCATAAATTTGTGCACATTAGACATAGCCGTCGTCCGACCCGCACACCCCCCGAATTAGACCTAACCCTCCTCCTCCTGGCACGATGCTCATCTGTTTTTATCCGCCCGGGAGCAATATTCACGCACTCCACGCACTTGTTCGCATAAAAAGGAGAAGGTAAAATAATTATTCGACACTGCATGGTAATTGAAATCATTGTTATCCTGCCCTGCTCTGCCCCTGGTTTGTGTCCTTCCGCCCACGCCATCTCATTGTCAGGCTTATGCCAGGATTATTATTGTTTTGGGGCGATTTGCAGCCATTACAATTTGGTTTGGGTTAACGCTTTGCCAGGACGCGACTCTAGTAGGAGGTGTTAATTTCCGAAATTTCATTTATAATTACTTGTGGGTGCCTCGTAATATTCATGGGGAAGTTATTACCGAAATTGTTTTAAAAATATTTTAAGCTAAACTTAGAAAAGTTAACCTTTTTCTTGAATGAAAGCTCTTTAAAAAATCTTATAATTATCACAGACTTATGCAAAACACTAATTACCGCGATGACGTCGTCAAAAAATATTTAAAGTGAGTTGGAATCTTTTAAATTGAAACATTAGCGTTGTCAGTCTTATTTTAAACCAATATTCTATGTATTGGAATCCTTAAATACTAATTTCTCGGGTTATTTACAACATCTCTGTTGGGTGCAAAATCAGTAAGTCGAGTGTCGGAGTGGGTGCAAAGTGTGCTCGAGTATTTCGCAGGTATCGACTCGATTAAATCGGGAGCGATGTGGGTACTGGGCAACAGTAGTCGGGGCCGGGACTGGTCGTAATATTATAAAAACAAATTCCGCTTTCGGCAAATATGAAAGTGGAAATGGCAAAAAATAAAAACAGCACAGTATAAATAATAAAGAGCCTGGCGATACGGCCAGAAGAGGGCCATAAACTGCGAACGGTTAGATAGATTAGGCCATGATTTGGTCTGTTGGTATGCCAGCGAATGTGAGCGCATGATTTACGGATTCGTTGAGATTTCGATTTCAACTTGTGTTGGGATTTCGACTTGGATTCGATTTCGGATTCGGATTGGGATTGCGATTGGGATCGGATTTCGATTGGATCGATAGCGTATCAGTTGGTGGAGCTAGAAAGCAGAGCTCTTTAGCCCGCATAAGCTCAACTCGTTGAGTGGCATTAGATGGGGATTGCGTATCCAAACACTCGACTCTTGGCCGACACACCCATCAGCCATCAGCCATCTGCTATCGGCTATCAGCTGACAACGGCCGTCGGCTTTTGGTCTTTGAAGCGTCTCGCGGATGTCGCCAATTGCAATTACACTATTTACCCTTACACTGCAAATCAATCAGGTCTAAGCCCTGCAGAAATTCAACGTCTACATATGCGAGGCAATGCCTCTGGCCCACCGCAGCTACCCTTCCCTCGCAGTACCCTCAGTGCACCCTTTTCCCAGCTGCTTATCGCCGAAGCAATAAATCAGAAGGCTATCTAAACTTTAGACCACAGCTTTTACCTTTTTCCTTTCGCTGATAAATGACATTTAATTGGTGGTTCAATGAGCCGACTGTTTTCACTTACTTGAGTACTTCGATTACCAAATTTCAGTAATTGTGGCACTAAAAAAATGGGAAATATTAGGGAAAAGTTTGGGGTCCCGGTCTAAAAATGTAAATCTATATATAGGCGGGAGTTACTTTGACTTTTGGGTTCGAAGGTTTATATATATATTGTGGATGACTACCATTGTTCGCCGATATCGGAGGTGCAGACTGCGAGTCGGTTTTTATGACTGTTATAGCTGATATCTACTCTGGTAGCTTTTATGGCTGTACAAATTCGATATCGAAAATCGCAGTTTCTCATACTATCAGCAACGGGAATCGATCGGGGCACCTCTAATTTCAATATTCAAACAACGAACGTGACAAATGCCAATGGCAAACTGGGAAAGGGTTCTGTTCGCCTTTTCCCCCCAAAATTGATTTTTCTTTGCCAAACATTCGAGCGATGATAAACCGGACTGGACTCGGAATCGAGGGCATAAATAACAACACAAATGGGTGGAAATTGTGTGGCACAGCCCTGCAGTTGAGCTGCACTTTCTTAATGTTGCACGAACTATGTCTGCGGTTGCGTTGGCCTTTGTTTACTTATCGGTCGCTCGCTTACTTTACGATGCATTTACTCTTTCGATTTTACAACTGGCCACAGAGGATATTGACATGTTTAGATGTCGTTATGTATTTACCTCGCATCGTAAATCATAACGCGTGTGCGGTGTTCGGTGTGTGCAGTGTGTGTGTGCGTGTGTGTGCGCAGCCAACTATCTATCGCTCTCTTGCTGGGTATTGTATCTGGCAGATACACGGGGTGTGGATGTGGCTTTCCTTCCACTTTATTTGGCTGACTGTCTCTGTATGGCCTGGATATCTTTACAATGCCCAATTTTCGTCTACTTGTGAGAAGTTGAAGAATATATGGCAGGCGACGAGTTGCCAATGATTACGACGTGTGTCGTAAATATTTCATAAATATTGCTCTGATTTTCGTTGCGACAATTTGTTATTTATCAACAGTGTACTTTGTGATCACACTCGTGATACACATTGCAATGAATTCTAAATACCCTGTAAAAGGATTTTAATATGTTTATATAAAGTGGTTTTGAAAATATTATAAACATCTATACTTTGGAGTCATTGATTCTAAAGAACGTCCTATTTGATTCTATTCTAAGATTTCATTTCGTTATGACCTAAAAGGATCAAATTGTATTTAATATCGGATTCATTTGTTAAAGAATTAAAGTATATATTTATTTCATATGTTTTCAATAGAATGTATTAACCCTTTCCCTCTTTTATTAACTTCCTACTATTATTACTCACTCTTCTAGCTCAACTATCTAATTTATAACACCTTGGGATCCAATCAGTTCTGGGTTGACAAATCCCAAGTTTCGCTATAACTCTTTCTGATAAGACATATTCTTGACTAAACGTCATACTTGTTGGTCGGCCGTTAATTTATTCGATAGGATATTTCGATTGCCTTTTTAATTGATTCGAATCGCTGTTCAATTGTTTGGTGTGATTGAAAACGGCTCAACAACTTTATTATTGAATTTATATAGATGAATTCGGTGAGCCATATATAAATATATAAAGCCCGATAGGCGCTGCACGTAAATCATTTATATAATTTATGGGCTAAATGTCGATTTCAGATGTCCAAGCCACCGTTCTGATTTTCGGGCTGATATCACACGAAAAGTATGTCTCCGAATCTGTTGCGTTCTGGGAATGAATCAATGCTGGCCGGGGGTCTTGGCTCAAGTAACTTGTGTGGGGGACGCCATTTAACCCATGAACCCCTTTGGACTATTAGTCGGCTTTTAGTCTGGGTCCGGCCAATTTCTACAAATTAACTTAATTCGTGACTCACGGCGGTGTCAAAGTTCTTCTCTCTTTGCTGGCTTCGCGTTAGACGGCGAATCGAACATAATTAATTGAGTCATACGCCGCAGTGGCGTATGACAGAAATTAAGATCATCCATTGATGGGCGTGGGTGTGGGTGGTGGGTGTGGGCGGCTAATGGGAAATCGGGCTAAATTTCCGACTGACCTTTTGGAGCAAGGTTGCGACTTGATGGGTAAGAAAATTAGTTTGTTTGGGTTAGTCTTATGAGATATAATAACTAAGAACTTCTGACAAAAATTACTTATTAAGGCAGCAAGGTATATATTTAAATGATGAACTTTTCCCTTTCAGTACAAGAATTAGAATCGGAATTTATATATCTCTGATTTTTCCCAAGTTTAGTTTGCTGAAACTACTATCTTTTATTAAAGATCATTTGATGTATCCAACTTTAAAGTTTAATTAACAAAATTATTGGATTTCTTTTTAAAAAAGCAATCAAGTTTCGGCCTTTCAGTTTAAGCCCTAGAGATTTTCGTTATACATGCGAGTGTCCCAACAAAGATTCCCGGCTCCATCAACAGGGGCAGGGGCCAATCAGTCACCGGAGAGACCCGCGGAGTTCAGCCAATATATTGTCCCACCGAAAACCGAAAAAAATATTCCAACAAACAAAGCGAAATTCATTTTCGCCACAACGGAAGAGGAACGGCGGTGGGAAAAGCTGGGGAAAAGCGCTTGTCGCGGCAAACGGAATTGAAAATTCAGTGTGCGAACGTATCTGGGTGTGTGTTTTTCCGCATATCCATGTCTGTGCTGGAAGCGGCGGAGAGCTAAAAACATATCCGTTGGATACATGTAATGCCGGTAAATGAAATCCGCTTGTCGCTGCCTGGACGCCACAGTGTGTGAGTGTGTCTGCGTGTGTTTGAGTGTGGAAAAACAGGAAAAAGGGAAGATGGGAGAAGGAAAAAGGCTCACTCACACAAAAGCACTAGTAACCGCTGCCATTTTGGCTAGTTCCTAGCTAATATCATCTAGTTTTTGAAGTCTAAGCTTTAATATGTATCAAGTTCTTGATGGTTTTGTAACCTAAATATAACAAAAGATACATTTTAAAGATTAAAATGTATTTTACTATAGTGAGAATATAAAAAATATGAAATATATAAAATAAAAAATAAATAATTGATAGTTTCTTATATTCTTTTAAATCTTTTCACAGGATATAATGCATAGTTTAATTTGTATATTAAAGATTTTCAATTTCATAACATTTTAAACTAAATTCTTGATAAATTAAGCTTTGATTTAAAATTGTTTGTTAACCTTATAATAAAACTTTGCATAAAAGATTACAATGCTGAATCTTTAGCATTAATATTAAAGTGCAAGCTTTATTTGCTTACAGAAACTATTTATAACCCTATTTATAACCCTGCAAGGATAACAACATTCACCGAAATAAGTTGATGTGGAAAACGGTGTTGCGGTTCAAAGTGAGCATCCCTGATGCCAGGCTCCCAAACACACTCACACACACATGCACACTGTGGGGCTCTCATTCATTCATTCACTGGTCATATTTGAAATTCAACAGCGATGGCGATGACAACGGCGTCTGCACACAGTTGTCGGTCCATCCATGTGTGTATCTGAACCGGACTGAACTGGACGGTGGTGTGGACTGTGTATCTACAAGTTTGTCGGTACGTAGCATCGTATCCGTATCCGTATCTGTGTATCTGTGGTTCGGCTATGGATTTTTCAATCCCCGATATCCATTTGTCCGCCCCGTGTCCGCACCGAAGATTTGCACATTAAGCGCCGCACTCACACACACACTCTCAAACGGAATAATGAATATTCGCTCCTCGCTCCCCGCCACAATTTTTGTTTTCCACGCTTCCACCGAATGGAAGTTGGGCTTTTTTCCAATTAAACTGACACCGTGCAGCCTTTTGGGCTCCCACTTGGACATGGCCGCCGCTGGTCATATTTTAAAATCGCACATTATTCAAATAGATTTTTTAAAAATTCGTGTTTTTTTCTGCTCTTGCCACTTTGGGGGATTTGTCGCAGCTCGTTGCGAATCCGTGTTTCATGGTTTCCCTGGGTTTTTATTGTACTTTTTTTAATTAACTCGGCAAGTTTAAAATCTGATGGAACATGTGCCCGAAAGGCAATCTAGGCAAAGGGGCTTAAATTGACAAACGTTAATACTGAAACAATTTTAGAATATATCATCGATATTTTCCGTTATTAAATTTGATACATAAATTATATATTTAGCTTAACAGAAATAACATATACGCTTGTATATTGATCACTTTTATCACAGAGTCTTATAAGTTTACATTGATTATATGAAGTGTTAAATAGATATGTAATCAAATTATGAAATAAATAGCAAGGATAATGTATTTAACTGAAGGTAGTAGTAGTTTTTAAAGTATAGTGTCAAAATAATATGGCTTTAAAAAACCAATCATTAAAACACTATTATCAATCTAATATGGATTTTAACTAGAAATCCTTAAAAAGGAAAAAAAAAGCTTAAATCAATTGAAATGTTATATATAGATTGAATATAATTTACACGAAAGTTAAGTTTATTTTACTTGTGGTAAATTGGTAGGTAAATTTACTAATAGTGCCGAATAAAAAAAAATCAAATGATAAAAAGCCATTTCACAAATCAAAAAAGTAGTTTAGGATTTACATTTTTAGAATATGTCATAATATTCATTAAATCCTATCGAAACATCAGATATAGTGATTGATGTGATAAATATACTTCTTTAACTTTTAAATGAAACCATCAAGTCTTAGAAATTACTAGCATTTTACTTATTGATATCCTTTGGAAAATCAAAATGCAAGCTTACCGTCGGAGTTGCGCTTCTTGGGTGTTACCGCTTTGAACGCGGAGATGGGCGCGTACTCGTGCGGCGATGTCGAGGCCGTCGGCATTGGTGGCTGCGGCGGATTCTGAGCCGCCTGGTGCTGCTGCTGTTGCTGGTGGTGACCCAGGGCCGCGTCCGCAGAGATTTGGATGCGCTGCTGGAGGAGTTGCGTGGGCGAGGGTATCGTGGCCATGGCCGTTAAGGCGCTGAGATCGCGCACCTGCAGCGAGGCGGAAGTGGAGGCGGAAGCGGCACCGGAACCGGAACCGGACGAGGCGGAATTGGAGGCCGTGGAGGACTGCTGCTGCTGGCTGGCGAGGAAGGGTCCAGGAAAGTCGGACGCTATGGCCGGCTTGAAGTTGCCCAAGCTGTAGTCGAGCGGCAGGTGGTGTTGGTGGGCGGGCGGCGCAGCGGGATGCAGCAGATGCTGGCCGGAAGTGGCTTGCATTTTGGCTACGTCCATTTCGGCACTGTGTTGGTTTATGTTTTTTGATTGTAATATATGTATTTTTTTAAACTTTAGCTGTGGTCAGCTTGTGTTTGTTCTTGGACTTTAGCACTGCAAACTGTTGGTGGAGTTTACGCGACGGCATGCGACTGCGGTACGGTGGCGTATACGAAACGAGTTCCGGTGGCTACGGTGGCGTATACGCAACGGGTTCCGTTCCGGAAGGAAGCGTTCACTGATTTAGAGCTCTGCTGCTGCGTGTGCTGCTGCTGCTGCTGCTACTGCTATTGCGAGTGCTGCTGCTTGGAGCATAACTGCTGGCTTCGGCGTCATCGAGCGGACTGAAACCGTAAAACCTAATCACGGATCCGTGGAACGCTGACGCCGGCGCCCGGCCGAGAGTGAATCTCTGCCGCCGAGCTTGGAAACCTCTGCTCTGTCGCAGCTGCTGCGAGTGCTGCTGCTGTTGCTGCTGCTGCTGGTGCTGGTGCTGCTGCTGCACTTGACTTACGCAGAACTCTCGATACTCGTCTGTTGTGCCAAGTGTTGCGATTTTCGCCTAGATTTGGCAGCGACAGCGACGCCGGCAGCGGAGCCAGCGAGAAGAGCGGGTCGAGGGTGGGGGGTGGAACGCCTCTCGTTGCTTTTTGTCCCGTTCGAAATCGGAGTGCTCCGACTTTACCGTTGCCAGCGAGCGTCTGAAAGCGACTGACGACGAGCGTGAGCTAGCGGCGTTCCGCTCAGCGGAAGTGCTCAACCACCACCGCCGTGCCGCAGAGCGCGAGTGCGAGCGGGACAACGCGTGCTTCCAATTGGAATCGCGGCGACCGAGTGGAATTGAAACACTCACCACCATGGCTGCATGCGCCATCCCGCTCTCTTGGCCACGCCCCCTTCCAGCTTGTTGCGGGTAATCTGGGTTTTTTGGTAGCTTGTTGTTGGTATTTTTAGTGCGCATACCGCTTTGATTCGTTCAAATCAATGCGTCCGCCGCACGAACAAAAGGGTGGCAGGTGGAGGCGGGAGGCGGGAGGTGGGAGGTGGGCTGTGGTGGGGGTGGTGCGTGTGCTAGGCGCGTGTTTGCCGGCCTTTGGTTTACCTGTGCCGCTCTGGGGGCGGGCTTAGGTTCGACTATTTCTGGCTGGCCTGGCTTAGCCGCCATCGATTTGGTAATCGGCATTGTCAGTGGCACTCGAGCTGCCCTCGCCATTTAATTTTGAGTGCTGCCTCGTCAGCTGTCAAGGTGCTTGAGTTGCCACCACGACCACTACCAGCAGAACCCTCGCTTGTTGGCTCCGCTCCCCAATGGCTTTTTCCATTTGACACTTGCGATTGGTTTTCCGGTCTTAGCTTCAAATGATTTAAGTGATTTCCACGAAGCTCAGCTTAAGGGTTCCATCCTAACACCCTTGAGGCAAAGGGTGGGTTTAAAATGTTATTTCATATTTTATATGTAATCTCTTTATTATAAATTTCTTTCTAACTGGATTTTAAAAGAGTTTCATTTGAACTTGTAATTTATTGTTAAAATTGTAACATTTTATTGAAGAACTGAGGAAGCCCACGGCAAGCCTTTCAGTCTGTTCTATTTTCTAGAAGACAAAAAATTCGGACAACTTCTTATGATATCTTTTCATGAAATCCCGATCTTCTGAATTCGAAAAGGGGTTTTAGGTAACTCGCAATCGATTCATAAATAAATATTCAACTATATGCTATATGTCGACATGTCCAGACCCGTTTAAGTCTTTAACGAATCCTTTAGATTTTTTTGAATAACAAGCTGTTTTTAAGTTTACCTTAGTGAACTCTAAAGGAGAAATTGTCTGGTAATACCGTTCAGGAGTTTATAAATATTCATTTCTATAAAAAATATTTAAAGTCTCTTATCGTGGAAATTTTACATTCATTTAAATTAATTACCAGATATCTAGATACATTATCTCCAATTATTGAGCAATTAAAATGAGCAAGTTAAATTAAAAACAAAATAACAATAAAATAAAAGGTTTCAGTTAAATCTCCTGTGTCTTAAATATATATCATATTTTTAAATTTTCGGGAATGACTTCTTCATGGTGTTGCAAATATCTGGTAATAACTGTAGTACATAAAATAACAAGAAGAAAACAATCAAGAAAAATAAGGGGGAGTCATTATGCACCTTTTTGGAAAATTCCACAGTTCAAAAATTATTTAAAATATCGATATTCCGGAGTACATAGGAGCGAGTTTAAAATCAACAAACAACCTTAGATTTATTCTCTTAATACTTGCTTTTAATTTCTATGACATCCAAAAAAATGGCGGTTTGATCACTTCCAAAATATATAATAACAGACAACCCTAAAACTGAGTGGATCGTGAATATATACACCTATTACGGTTGCATGGCCTGCATTGTAATATTATGAATAAAATCATCATACCCAAGGCTTAAAAACTTAAACAAGTAGACTTTTGATCCTTGTAATTCAGGACAATACGTCGAATAGGTTATAAAATTCACTTCTCTCGGATCATCTAAATTTATATTTATGCTTTCTTCTTTCCCTATTAAAGTTAAACAAAATATACAGAATACAGTATACAATATAAAGTATTTTAGTAATTTATGACTAAACAGGAAAACAGTTAAAAGCTTACAATTTGTATATTTGATACTAAGATACTAAGATACTTCGAAAAGTGGGCTGTAAGACTATGAAAACTTGTAAGAGCTCAAGAAATTTTCCTGTTCTCATGTTCCCTTCATGACTTTGATTAACTAGAACCCTGTATAATATATAAAATGTATAAAAAAATTTATTTTCTAATTAGATTTGAACTTTAAGTAAAAATAAAGTGTTTTAGTACTAGTACTAGTCAAGAAAATGAAAATCATTCTTTTTTTGTGTTTATTTTATGTATATTTTTATCCGATGATGGTCCCCTATTCAGTGACAAATAATTCCAACACATGAAGTCTGAGATTTCAAAGAGATGATGTTCCGGAATGCAGCGGCAACTCGGTTCTCGATCGCGTCGCAGTTTCTAAGCTTGAGGGGATTTCCCGTCAAAGCTTTATGTGAACCATAATTTATACAATTTTGACAGGCATCTAATTTTTAAAAACTCATGCATTTAATTGCGACATTAAAAGCACAACTCTGGAAATAAATACCCCGGGGTAATGGCAGATCTTTAAGTCCCCCCAAAAAATACAACAAAAATAGTCTGGTACTCTGGTGGAGTGCACACATGTCGGCTTGGTTGTTCCCCTCGAAGTTATGACAAATATTTACAAAACACACTGGGCTAATGTTCCCATTTCATCGGTCGCATAAATAAGTCTTATGAGCTCCCGTTTTTGTCGCCCGTTTTCGTCACAGATTTCAATATTTCTCGGCGTCCCAGATCCCAGCTTCGAATTATTTGTGTCACTTAGTTTTTGGCATCGTTCCGCCAACACATGGCAACGATTTAGAGAATTACACACTAAATTTAGTGCGAGGCGAGGTCGGAGTGGAGGAACAAGTGGAGTGTTCTTCACTCACATTTCAGGCATTTGGAACATCGTCACTCCCTGTCTGTCTTAGATCCAATTAGAGAGTCAGGGCTATACAAATCTGGCTGTCATGTTGAAGGAGTGTTATTGGAGAAGTACGAAGATGTTAAACCACAGGCGATATTTTAGATATAACAGACAATTGATTATAGAGTTAATAGTTCCATATACATTTTTAAATTAAATGGCGATTTATACAAGTGTTGAAGCCATTGTTTGCCTATTTTATTGGAGATCTTTATATAGAAACATCTTGTCAATATCGTACATCTTACTGATTTCATCAACAAAATATACCTATTGATTTGTTAAACAAATCATTATGGAAGACCAACTTAAATCAAATTCCTTTTAATAAGGATAAAATACAGTTTATTATTATGCAACTTAAAAAGAACATATAAACCAGACATCATATATGGTAGTCTGATAGCTCTACCCGCTTTTATTTGAAAACGCTATCAATGCAGACTCATTGCCAGAGCCCTCAAAAGTGTAAGCAATCGTTTCTAAACAATTCGAATCGTTACGACTCCTCGATTGGTTTCTATATTGCCCGGTTGTAATCAAGAACCGAAATGAAATGAACTTTTACAATGGATAATAAAATATATTTTTGACATGAATTTTCAATCAGAATTTTAATAACCCTTAATAATAACATGGCTATCAGTTATCAGCGCACACAAACGGTTATCAAAGTAATTTTCGTTTGTGGGTTCTGTTCTTGAACACTGTTCGAAATGTTTTTATATTATACAAGTTTACTTATTAATTATATATTGAAATCTTTGTAATTCTAAAAGAAATGAAATTAAGGAGTAGCTAAGAAGTCAAGTCGCTGCAATCCAAAAAATAATCTTAAGAATTATCAGAAGATTGAAGTTGAATGCAGGGATTGATATTTTAAATTGCGTTATAATATTATTTTAATATTACATAAATATTATAAAGGAAGCTACTGGTCACTGGCTTAGAAGCTACAAATATTTACTAGCAGTTCACTTACTATTTTTAGTTTTTAAAGCAACGACGCAACGGGTTTTGTACCCAGCGATCATCAGTTATTCACTTTTGTAAATGGATAAAATTCATTAGTATATATTATTCTAAGCAGAAACTGTCAATATTTTTCTCAGTGTATAAGTAGAGAAATAGGGAATCCGAGAGAAATGCAATTCCATAGGTCCACCTTTGTCCGCGTATGCAGTTCCATAGCCAAGGCAATCCGTACCGCAGCAAACCAAACCAAATCGAAAACTATACCGGCCAGCGATCCATCTATTACCTCTGTGTGGTGGCAATATTCCACCACCGAAGCTATAAATAATTTATTTATAGTTCTTACTCCACTCAGTGTTGCGGCGGTGTTATTGTTGATTTAGTGCCTCTTTATAGATCGATAGTCGTGGGCAGCACACACGTTCGTGTGGGCTCCGATACGGCCCCTGTGTGTGCGTGGATCGGGGATGCACAACCAGGACGACTTGGTGGTTGCCCGCCTGACGGCTGGAACGGTCGACCCTGCCTCCGGATCTGCCAGCTCCATGGGCTCTCCACCGGCTCTGGCTTTGAACCGTGGCTAGGGACTCCGTAGTTCGGGGTGGCGGCCTTATCTTATCACCGGAGCTGGGTCCGATGGCGGGTCACAGATCGATTGCGCTTTCCGTTGATAGGCTCATAATTTAGCCTGGAGGCGGCAGATTGAAATAAAACTCCGGTTTTATAGCACTCCCCATCCACGTCCACATCCGAACCCTCTTAGTATATCGGTGTAACTAGTTATGCCTCGCACAGATCGGTGTAAAAGGTATGGTATTGTTTACAAATATTTATGATGGCACGATTCACTCACCCAGTCGTTTTTATTGTAATTACCAACAGCTCACGGAGTGCTCCATTATGGTGATTCTATACACTGATTCATTATAGTCGCTTAACACTAAGCTCAACATTTGTATATATATTTTTTTGAGTATTAATATAATAGGCTTAAAAATCCTTGGTATTTACTTTCTAACAAAGGATAAGAAAACCGGTTTAAATATATTTTTATACGTGGCTTTAACGTCATTGATTATTATACACTCTTACATGATTAACTATATTTATAAAGGTAATCTGTTTTTAGGCTGCAAATGATTATTAAATCATACAATTTTTTACACATTTGTAGCCTTAATGTCTCGGAAAGAAAGCTGTCATGATCTGCACGAGACTGAGGGCTGAGTGTGGGCTTGCACCTTTATTGATCTGTATTTGTATAATTTACCACTTGTAAACGCGGCTCAGTCGACGTATAACCAAACAAGCACTGAACAAATAGATTGGGCCAGATAAAGCAATGGGAGAATGGGTTTTGTGGCGACAGGGAGTCTACCGGGTTAGTGCTCGCTTTTATTGATAAGTTGTAATTATGTTTACGACTGAGGTCTGTTTGCCGGGGCTACCATTACCTATAGTTAAAGATAAACCCCTAGATATAAGCCATTACTGCTTCAACGGTCATCGATCTGCGGAAGATAGCTATTCCGGGAAGTGAGCAGGGAGAACGCGGCCAATTCTTTATATATTCATCATAAAGAATGCAGAAAAATGTTTATTTTTAAAACTATCAAAGTAAGGTTTTTAATAAGGGTTTATTTTCATAAAAACATTTAGAAATACTTAAGAAATAATGAATCTTTTGCTTAAAATGATTTTCGCTGTTTGTGAAATTTAAGGAATTATTTTGTTGATGCTTCGATCGGAAAACTAACAGATTTTAAAGAACAAATTTAAAATCTCTCCTATTTATTTTATGGGTTACCTCTAGTCTGTATTTATATTATTTTTTAACATTCTCATCTTATTATTATATATTCTACTAATATTATTAATATAATCAACAGAAATTAAACCTCGACGAAAATATGAAAGCTTATGAGAACCTCTACCTTTACCTGTACAATTTTTACCTCAATTAAGCTGTCATCAAAGAGGGGCGACCTTTAAATTGATCCATTTGTTAATGCAAAATGCTTACTGCCCCAGTTGTGGTGCATTTAAAAAAATATCACTTGTTTTTTTAGCCGCACAAGAATAACAATGGCCGGGATATTTAATAGAAATAGGCTACGAAAGCAGAACGGAAGGACGGGTGGGGGCGGATAAAGAACAACATTGTCCAAAAGCTAATTACCAAACAAACGAACCCCTTTCGAATCGATTGATTTTCCAATAGAGTCCAGATAAGCAACCATTTGCCGCGATAAAGATTTGTTATCAGTGAAAACAGAGGCGCAATCGCAGTCACCATGCGCAGTGGCGAGTCGACGGCGATTGGATTGCCCCGCCGCCGAGTGGGAGGAGCTGCCCCTCGGTGAACCCCCCATTGGTGGCTCCTCGGAGGGGGCTCGTGTGTGCTGAAGGAGCGCCGCATTATGCCAAAAAAGAGCTGGCACTCTCCGCTGAGATAGGCGATTCCAGAGCCATGTTGTGGGCGGGGCCTCGGCGGGCAAATCAAGGTAAAACAAATACAAATCGAACGAAAATATTTGCTCGCTTTCTGCTTTATTTGTTTAAGCCAACCGAAAAAATACATAGACTGCTATATATACATGGGATGCCGGGGCCTCCCGCTCTTGTTTCTCCTTTTTTCACGGGACCCTCGCACTGGCTGGCTGAGCTTTTAAATAATTAAATAGTGATTTTAATGTAAACATTTTAGGTGCTATTGCACGGAATCGAAAATACCCAAAGTAATCATGGAAGAGTTAAATAACCAGTTCGGTTTCAGTTGTCAGTTTCAAAACAATGAAGTTAACGATATATTTAAATACTAATGTTGAACACAATTTTACAATTCTATGCTTAGGTTTATAGATAAGTTTCCTTAAGAGGCAGTATTCTTTGTTATATTTACGAAAGTTATCTTGGTATTTTTTCAAAAGTTTAAAAGGGGTTACATAATTAAATTTTAAATGAATATGCAGATAATAAAATGTATGCTTTTTTGACTTAGTTATGAGTTATCTATGGTTTGTCAAACAAATTATTGTATAAAACAGATATATTGTATAATACAGAATATTTTAAACTTTGTTATGATTGATTTCCTATAATTTAATAGAAAACTTCTATTGTATATAAATTCGGCTACCCGTAGTTAGTTTTTCTTCTTGTTTTTTAATGAGACTTTTTGCACAGCCAGATTTAAGTAATAATATAGTTGAAATGTTGGATTACGAAAGAGTCAACTTTTTTGCTACTTGTCAAAGGAGTAATAATGTAATTGATAATTAATAAATGTCTTTCAGACCCTTTTATTTTCAAACTGTCCCTTTAAATAAAGATTTACCCGGCTGTGGCACTGCTCATAAAACTATCATTAAAACTTTCTCGTAATATATCTAAGCCACATTTTCACGTGAAAATCTTGTAGTTATTAGGCTTCATAGAAAACTAAATTTACATTTTTGATTCCATGCCTACTCACAAATTAGCACAAACGCCTATTAGATTATTTGAATCTATATTTAGACCCGAGTCGTTGGTTCCTTGCATTAATTGGAGCGAGCTGCAGTTGCAATCCAGATAATTAACCAGTTCCATTGCTGGAAGTGTCACTGCGGTTACTTGAAAAGCCAAGCAAAGCCAGCCAGCACCAATTGCAGCTCCATTTCCCGCTGATCTCACGCCTCCGCAGGGAGTTCCCCGAGTGTATGTATCTGTATCTGATACTGTGGCAGCGGAGTGGAGTATATCCAAGTATCTCAACCTCAAACTGAGCGCTGCTGGGCTTGTTGTGTAATTAAGCAGGCCGCAACAACAACAGCAAATACGAACGGACCGAGACACCCGCACAAAAGCCAAGCTGTCGATGATGTCATGTGTGCATAGACTGTTTGCAGCGAGTGTTAGATGATCGGAGCACCCAAAGTGGGAATCCGAATTCATGTGCTCATTAATTTGTCCAGCCAACCAGCTCGGAGCTGGAGCCCAGTGCGTGGCACGTCTCCTTCGCATTGGGTGTAATGTATACACGTACGTAGTACGTAGTATGTGTATCTGTATCTCATGGATAATTGTCTGGGCCGAGTATCTGTTGCGCTGCTGCTGCCCCCGGAATCTAGACAGTGCGGCCAATTTAGCCTGCTTTGGCAAATCAATTAAATTCAATTAATCCCCCAACACTCTTAATGGAACGTAATGAAAAGGGTGACATGACTGCGATGCGACTACAGATACAGAGGCCGATACAGCTTCGCCAACGGCAACGGATACGACTACATGGCGTTCCGGACACCAATGCCCGGCCAGGCCGGACCGGATCGGACCGGAGACAGTGATGGAGATGGAGCCGGGATGGGTTTGATTGAGGCAAAAAATCGCATGACTAAAACGATTTGAGCTGACACTGTACACTACAAATAAAGCCCTTTCCAGACATGAAAATCTTAATGGTCAATTTTTACTCTCTGTGATGATTCCTTAAAATAAGTATATTTTGTCCAATTAGTTTTCCATTTATTGATTGCTCTCTTCAAAGATACATAGAAAATAGATTTTTTTTGCAGTGCATTGCATTTTTTTGTCGCATTTTTCCATCGATTCCCACAATTCCCCATGCTGGGTCTCATTCGTTAATTGTGAAAAATATCGCTCTCCTTCTCGGGGGTTTTGATTCAACATCACTGCAAAAATGTTTCTCACGCTTCGGAGTTTGACATTTTCGAACTTTTGCATGATTTCAGAAACTTAATTGTTCTTAACTGTTTTATTTGCTTTTTTTATGGCACTAAAAAAGAGGAAGCAGACTAACAATTGGGGCCAAATGTCGTAAGTGTAATTCCAACTCATAGAAATGGAGCCAGAATAGCAATTAGCAAATATTTATTATTCGCAAGAGATAAGTACTTTATTTTTAGGATGATGAAAATTGATGTAAGCTATATATTTGTGTATTTCTATTTTTACGTAAACTATTCAATACCAATCAATATATTTTTACTGGACCATTTCTGGCGGAGGAAGGATGTCTTCTAAGTTTGCTTTTCATTGTCAGCAACACATTCCTTTCGATTCGTCCGAGAATTTCAATTCCAAGTAATGTTCAAGCACTTGGTACCTATATATACTAGTCAAAGGATAATGTCAGAACCTTCTTTATTTGCTTATAAATTAGCTTTTCTCTGTTTTCGAAAAATATTCATAACCTTGCTAAAACATGCTTCAGTTCTACAGATGAGGGTCTCTCTCCGAGCCTCTTGGAGTTTTAAATCTAAACCGATCCTGTGGTGAACCGCACGTTCTACTGAGGATTCTTCTTTCCTTTTTTCCTACAGACAATTAATCATAATTTCTGCTCCACAAATATAGTTAAGAAAAAACTTTAAATTAAAAATATCTTTAACTCCTAAAATTATCTGTAGAGCAGTACATCTTCTGTTTTCATAAAATCTTTCCTAAATAAAAAATCGAAGGAAATTGTTAGGATAAAATTGTAAATAATCTGTATATTGATCTTTGTACATTGTGCTGGATATATAATTATCAGGATATATGAGAATAATGTTCATTGTTAGGCTGCTATTGGTATTACAATTGCTTTGAGACCGAATAATAGTCACTTTCCAGGTCTAAGCATCAAATTCTCTCCATTTCATGTCAACTGCCTGTTTTCTTTCATTTCCTCAAGCCTCATATTACTGCCCAGTTTTCCCAAAACAGTCATTGGAACCATTTAGGGGCAAAACAAAAATCTGATAATCTGAAAATTACCCACAACATAACAGCAGCGGTGGCACATGGCGCCGGAAAAAGGGTTTGCCAGCCATTCTTGAGCGGAACAAAAGCTTTAAAACAATTTACGGAAATCATGAATAAATTTTGCGGTTAAATTGTTGCATAAATATTGGCTCAAGTGAACGGAGCAGAAGGCGCACGTGGCCCAGCCCAACATACGGTAGCCCTATAATTATGGGATAATGTCTGAGTTCGATATGCCGCCGATGGGGGTTGGCTCTTCTGCTCGGCTCCGAGCCTGGGCATGGGCCCGGGATCAAAGGGTAAGTCTCGATTCCGGCTGCCTACGACAAGGCAACAAGGCAACAAAAGGAACAATCAGCGCCGCAAGGCGTGATGTCCTTATCCGGTAGCTACCCCTTCCGTAATCGCCTTGCCCACGCCTCAGTTCACATGTGACAACATTATACAATGGCCAAGGGCTAATGGAAATGGAGCAGACGATGTCGGAAATGCAGAAAATTGAGCAGCGAACCCCGAAACTGGGTTAATCGGAAGGGGTAATTATTTTAATTAGAGCCAAAACGCTTCGCTTATGCAAAGCTGTCACCTAATAACACCAGTCGGCCAGCTCGTTTATTCAGCGGTGCGATTAGTCCGCACCTTTTCTAGTGATTGTACGTTTAGCAGCAGTGTTTATCCTCCAGCTCGCCGCTCACAGCTCCATTTACAAGCTAAAGTAATTAAGCAAATTACTAAGGCCACGGTAACTTGAAAGCCAAGCGAACCGCAGGACTCTGTAACTGCACGTTGCCTCCTGGTTCGAGATGGTTGCGTGATCTCTCAATCAAGGTGTTTATTATCCGAGTCCTTGGCGATAGTATTTTACACGAATAATGACGAATACTTGCAAAAAATAACAGATTTTATATATTATTCAAAGTTTAATTTAAACTATTTTAAAATAATTTTCAAAAGTAATTTTAATGATTCTGTTGCTGTAAATATTGGAGGGAACATAAGGTTGATACATTAAGGACTTCACTTTTTCCCCAGACATCAAATATAGCCTCTCCCACCTCTATGGCGATTGTAAACACAGTAACTCCTTCATTTTGTCAGCTCAGCCGGAGCTCTGTTTTAGGAAAATTCCCCAAAGAAATCAAGCTAAAAACTATTCACAGGTCAGACTATGAAGGAGTACCCACGCCCGATTTCCACGTGTGTGTTCAGGGATGTATTGTATTTTATGTGCTATTGTTGTTTGTGGTTTGTGGCACTCGGCTCGTATTTGCATATTATGTCATCAGCAGTCCATCAGTTGTGTTGTCTTCGGGGACCGTCATCTGGTCAGTCCTCCTCGGACGGAGGGGTATATGCTCGTGACTGGTGCTTGGAGAATGGCACCATTGCTGGGTGTAAGGTTCAGAGATTACCGTGTGCATTTCCCCAATTGGGCCACAGAGTGCATAACTAGTCATTAGAGTCACCTCTCCCTGACACAATAATTAAAAGCCACACACATGGGTTGAAAGTCGTTAAGATAATAATAAGTTGCAAAGACATTCATCACCTTAACAGGGTTAGTAATGCTCACTAAAAGAGGACGACTGCTGACTGACTTTATTTAAGATATATGTATGTATATTCCGATCAAAAAATTAAACCCTTGAGCTGCAGATCAAACCAGAAGAGCAGTCTTCCAGGGTGGCGCCCTCGGCCTGGGCCTTTCCCGTTTCCCCCAGTGTGATTTGTTTCAATTGAGCCGAGATCGCCGGAGAAATCTCCATTCGCAACACGCAACAGCTGCTGTAACTTCAAAGCGGAAAAGCCCCGATTCTGAGATCGTTTTATGACGGTGGCGTGACTTGTGCCCATCGGCCATCTGGCCGGAGATCCTTCATCTGTCCCTCTAGATTTTGAGCTTCGGTGCGAGACCGCTTGGAACCCATCGATGCGAGGGCGACTGTCGATGGCGATGACTGGTCTGATGTTGACCAATTAATTGTCATTAAGCGTATTTGAAGATTTTTAATTAAACCAAAATCTTCGGCTTAATTTAAATTGATCGCGCTGACTCGCAGCCGAAAATGTTTTCTCAATGACATTGCGGCTGAGTTTGTCGGCGTTTTGCCCCAAGGCTGGCAGGGAATGAATGACCCAATAGCCCGATCATCGTGGCTAGTGTTTCATTTAATTTAATATTATTATTATTATTATTAAATAAGGATGAAGCATTAAAGACTCTTTGCCAAGGCAAAACTCAACAAAAAGGACAAAGGACATTACGATTTTTAAGGAGATCCCCTTATCGCCTTGGTCTCTAAATGTAGTGTAAATCAGTTTTATTACTTTAAATGTAGCATTTAAAAGCATAGTTTTGAAAACTTTCTTGGGGAAATTCAAAACCCTTGTAATTTCTGGGAGAGACCCTTCAACTATTAAATGTATGTTAAGTTTAATCTGTGAATCACCAGATATTATTAAAGTCTCATTCCTTAAATGCATATTTTAAAACAAAAAAACAATACTTTTATATGCACAAAATACAGAATACCAGGCTGTTTCAACATACCCTTCCCAATTTGGGCTCAAAAATATGCTACAAATAAGCAGATCGCACTGAGTCTGAGCCTCTAAGCTCTACTCCCTCAACAATTAATTTATTCATTCATAATTGGTATTCCAAGTCGAATTGAATTGTTTAGCTTTACGAAACCCATTCGAAATCAGCAACCGCAGTTTTGACACTAGGGGCGGTGCCAGCAGCGGACACCAATGTTTTCAATTTCAATTCTGAAGTGCCGATTAAAAAAGCATCTACTTTGGTATGGGGCTACAGATATGTGAGCGGGAGAGCTCTCTTGGAGTTAATTTCTTTTCGGCAATTTAGTGGTAATTTTGATGTGCGCCTTTTTGATTGGCGGTGCATTTCATGTTCAATGTGCGCTGACGGCTTTACGATCCGATTCGAGTCCCGTTCGCCTTCCATTCATTATTATTTATTCTGCAGCTCTCTTTGTTTTTTGCCCTGGGTTTGTTTTGCTGTTGATTTCAGTTAATTTAGTGCGCAATTAGGAAGCACTAAGGTCTTTTGTGTTCCATGCCGCGCTCTGAACTTTGCCCCCCACTTGGCCAGTCCACCGCCATTCCACTCGCTCCCCAACTTTCGGTTGAGCTAACCAGATATGGAGATAAAAAGCGGTGGGCCAGCTCCAGCTTACTTACCAACTTACGAAAGGTGCTAAGCTATCGTGATAACGCGCCTGCGATTACAGGCCAAACCGGCTGATTGCCACCAATAGAGACCCGGCCAGAGTCCACGCACACTGCCCCATCTGGCCGCGTATATCCTATCGTACCAATGTTTGTCGAAGGCGGCTATAAGGCAATCACCATCACCTGACTGGACGCCAAACTTCTGCGGTTTTTAGGGTTTATCGGGCCGCAGCGCAGTCTTTTATCATCGATTGCTGAATGGTGGCTGGCTGGTGGTTGTTGAGGTGGCATGTGCACATAAAATCATAAATAAAAATCGTTTAACAAATCGTTTTGTGGCCATCGAGAACGCCTCTAATTGCCGAATGAATTGTTTGAAATGTACTCAAACTTATGATTTCCTGTCAAATCGTTCAAGTGTTGTTAAACAATAATACCCTTGTGAAACGCAATATATGCGATATCTTAAATCTCTAATTTATTGTTGCTTAAGAATATGCTGTTTGCGTAAAAATAGCTAGAGACAAGTAAATATATTTACTATAGGTAAACTTCTAAGTTGCCAATATGTTAGCATTAAAATAATCGAAATTTACATTTTATATGGATTTGATCATCATGATCTATGTGTGTAATGTCATTTAGTCGAATCTCTATTTTCTTATACAAAGCCTACACAATAATGAGAAAAATAATAATAATAAGTTTAAAAACAAGAAAGGAAACTGGCTTTAGGAAACTGAAGTTTGTTCTATCTTACAACATGCAATTCAATCGATTAAATTGAAATACCTTAAAATACCTTAAAATACCTTAAAGCTCAAAACTTTTTATACTATGCATATTGAATAATCGCTCCTAGTGTGGCTTCTCGATATAGTTTTTAGAAAGTAAAAAAATTTTATACAGAAAAGAGTTCCATCTTCATTTTACAAAATTATTATCCATCAATATTTTAGGTAAAATTTAAAAGTTTAATAAAAATAGCAAAACATCTAACATCCTTAAATAAGAATATGTATATCCTTCAGGACTCCCCATAAGCACACACATCCTATATCTTCGGCCACTCCAGGCCCCTTTCAATATATTGACAGAACTAATGTTTAATGTAAATATTCCTTGAACTGTCTAAGATTTTTCCTGTAATTATTCATGTCATACGGCTAAAAAAAACGACAAAAAAGAGACCTTTGAGTCCTGTTTGCACAAGTTCAACGCTCGAGTGGGCAACACTTATGGACGGATGTGTCCATGTGGCGGCGGAACGAAGCCATTACTTAATTATCATAACCAACTAGACACACGACTAGCTGGCCAAATACAAAATATGAAATACAAAATACGAAAGGGTTTATTGGACGGCGGGCACAGCCGTAAAAAGTGAGCCACTCCCAAGGATGATGGCTGGCCACCGATGGAACACACGCCGCTAATAAAATAATAAATATCCTGGACAGACGTCCCCGTCCCGGGGTCCCATCCCACCCGCCGAACCACTCCGCGGCCACCAAACAAAATTTGTGGAAGCGCAAACAATTTCATCAACGTAATACGGCTTACGGGGGCATAAAGCACGAAGGAGTTGAGCCCGATGGAGCACGAATTGCCATATTTTATGCTCCACTCGCCCGTCTTTGTCAATTGAAATGCAATTTTCATAAAACACACACGTGTGTTTGTCGGTGTGGGCTGCAAAAATGTCCCCTTGCGCAGCTTCCCCCGCTTTCAAATCGATGGAAAAGTCGCTGTCCTTCTCCTGCTCCCGCTCCCGCTGGTGGCTATTGGTTTTCCAACCAGTTCGTGCCATGTCCACCCCTCGGCTCCAAGCACTGGTCGCCGGCTATGCCATGTCGCACATAGTCGTCCCCAGTGGAGCACTTGCAAATGCGACCAAGGCACGTTCCGCAAAACTCTAATGACAGGCAAATAAATTTCGAAGAAAATATATTTCGAAAAATTGATCTGACGTGTCACGCGAGTGCCGAGAGCCGGCAGTCAGGCATAAGGTATCAAAACCATGTATCCTGGGAAAGTGGATTGCAGGACGTGCTTTAAAATATAAATAAAGATGATGTTCTTTGGTATTTGAACAAATATTATTGTTTGTTAGGAAAAATAATAAAAGTTTCATAAATAATTGGGATTAGGGATTTAATATTTTTAAGTTAGTAAGTTTAATTGTTTTAACAGGGGTTCTCATATTTTGTTCGTTTTTTCCTGATTAAGTAGAAGATATCATAATACCAGATCAACTTTACTCAAAAAAGCTGAATCCGATTGATTATGGCCCTTGAATAAAGGAAAAATCATTGCCTAAGTAATAGGATATTTTATTGTAGGAATTTTCGAAGTGATTGAATAGTAATATAGTTTTTAATGTAAAAGACACCAAAAATTATAATAAACCATACTATGAAATGCATCCAAATAAAATGATAAAAAATCCATTTAAATTTCTTCTAAGTGCTATTGTTCATGCAGTTTTAACTGAAGTATGTAAGTATGTAAACTAACATTTGATACTTTTCAAAGCCGCAGTAGTACTCTCTACCGCCTTCGGAAATCCCCAGCTGACCCATGCCAATAAATACTCCATTTCAGTTTATTCGAATGAGACCGCAGCGCGTTTGGCTGCGGCCAATGCTAAGCAATAAGCAATTTTATTACCCATCCAGCGGCATATTTTATCACCGCCGAGTGCGACTGTCAAATGCGGAAGCGGCGGCTGAATGGCTGAAAACGGAGGCAGAGCGATGCAAAGATGTCTTGTTCTTTCTTTGCAGGAGCAGCTCAGGCCCCAAGTGGTTCCCCCGGGTATTCGAGTGCGACATAATGAATTACCTTTATTGACAACTTAATGTTTATCGGTGTGCCGGGAGGCGGCCGCATAAGGAGGTTGTCAGGTTAAGCGTGGTTAATGGCAGGTGGATAGGCTGTTGATGATGATCACGTTGGTGTCCCTGTCGTCGTCCCCCAAGCGATTGCCATCGATGCTTTTTGCGGAATAATTTAGTGAGCCCGAAACACAAGAAGCTCTCGGTACTTCGCCTCCAATTGAAATCAACGGCAGTGCCGGTATCCTGATGAATTATTTAAGGACCAACGGCAGAGGCAACCATCAATTGGCGTTGACATCGCTGCCTTCCTTTATTCCAGGACAACGAGCACGCGATGCTCCCAAGGAGGTACGTCGATTGGCATTTTATGTCTTACAGCTTGATTAATTGAAAATGAGTTTATAATTAGCAGCCAAGTGACTGTAATTGACGTCATGTGGTGGAAATAATTTAGTCCTTTTTCCCTACCCAACGAACTCAGATTCGATTCCATCTCCACTGAGGCGTACCCAAAAAAATGAAAGCCAATTTGGTGGCGGAAAATTACAAAAGTATAGCTTGGGGCCAGTCGGGAACTTCTTTTTATCAAACTTCACATCAAAGACACTGCATCAGCCCCGGAAAACTGTGGGTGTGGCTTTTCAGCGTCTTTGAAGGCGGAGTTTAGCTTGGATCTGCGACGGAGATGGTGGCTCGCGATACCTGAAATATATTGTAGTCCTTGCCCTGACTTGATGGGGTTTCAATAGTCTAGTTAGCGGAAGTCTATTTCTTTAACTCCGCGCTTATGGCATTAAATTAATTAACCCTTCCGACTTGCGTGTTCAGCGGTTACGCTTCGTGAGTCCTTGTGCCTCGTCCTTTTGGTATTTTTCTGCTCAAGCGCCTGTTTGTGCAGCTCGGACAAAACATTTAACATATTTTAGAAAGAACAACGCGGGAGATCGAGTATTGGAGAGCATGCACTTGAAAAATATAAATTTAAAAAATTATTGTATGTTAGCTATAAAAATATCTGGCTGCATTGAATTGTATAATTGTATAACTGATATATGTATATATATATATTTTTTTTTAAGAGTAATATTAACAATCTTTACATATGTCAACCGGTTGAAATATTTAACATAGTCCATTAATTTCAAATACCAGCAAAGATATCCTAATAATCTAGTAAGGCCTTAGTCCTTTCCAAAGCCTTTTTATATACTTTCCTATACTGTTTCATACTTCATACTTTTAGCTTTTATTCCTTTTTCTTCAGATGTATTTGCGTATGTGCATAAGGGAGTCCTTTGTGGGTGCGGCTAGCGCCAGACGGTGATGAGCGCGTTTTGGGCGCGGTCGCATGTTGGCAGCTCCACTGGTGAGTAGCGACGGCAAATGCGCCAAATCACGTTCCGTCAACAAATATTGAGGTATTCTGCTTTAACCCATTTTTTCCTGGTCTTTTGCCGTCCGCAGTGTCTCCTGGCCGCCACGCACAAATTAGCATGTCCGCCGATAATTGTCCTTCCGTGGAGATGACCCGCTGAGATAACTGTCCATAGTTGTAACTGATTTCAGCGGCAGACTTTTCCTCGGAGAATTTGATTTCGCCATTAGAATTTTATTGGAAAATCGCGTGCAGCTAATGGGCAAAACGGGCTTTTCTTTTCATATGCCAATCGGTAGGACTTACCATACCCCTTTGGACTTTCTTTAACTTTGACGGAATGAATTACGTTGGCAAAACAAATTAAGACTGAAATAAAATGAAATTATTCGGTAAAATGCAAATATAAATGCGAAAAAAATGATATTTAATTATGGCCGTAGCCCTTCCGCCATTCAGACTTGGCAGACTCCGGCAACTTTTCCATTTTCCTCCATTTTGAATAAATTTGCATTTCTCTTGAAGCGGCGCAACAATAAAGGCGAGCAGCAACAGCAAGAACAACAATAATAAGGGGCAATTGAAAACTTTTGCATAAGTCGCGACCGAGCTAAGTGAGTTAAAACTGAAGCGGAAGTTGCTTAACGTCTTTCCAAAAAGGCTGAGCTGCTGGGCAGTGTTGCCAGGTTCACGGGGGAAAAGTAGCTAAGACTTGAATTTTCCAAGGGGAAAACACTGTTAAATTTATTGGAATTTTAGGGAGGATGCGACGAACTGTGGTACTTAGTTCCTTATTGGGATTGAAAGTCAAATTAGTTTAATTTAAAGCAGGCAAATATTTATTGGTCAGGAAAAATCTATAACATACCAAATAAAGCATTAACGAATAAATATTAAAAACTGTTTTAGAATTTAATTTAGAAATTTCCTTATTGATTTCAATTTTTCCAATCTTTTCATTTATTAAATTTAAAAATATTCTTAAAGAGCGCATTTTCACATTTTAAATAGAGTCTTAATACACTTGAAATTATCAAGATTACTTTTCGAGTAAAAACTGGGTAGGTTTTTGATCCTTGAATATTAAATAGGTACTTACTTGTTATTAAAAAATTTAAGCTATTTTATTTTAAAAAGAAAATATATTACAAAATAGCTATTTCGGCCACACTACTGCTGAAACTTCTGGTTGGCTCACAGCTCCCTGGAGAAGCCATTCGAGGAACCGAAATCAGCCAACAGGCAGACATCCTGGACCGGGAGTTGCCAAGTCGGTGGAGGAAATTGAAGTTTAATTTGTTTTTACAAGCATAATTATGAGCTATGATCACTTCAAATTGGGCCATTTTTGTAGCAAAAAGCTTACTGAAATCCCCAAAAATAAAAGGTATTCAAATTCGTGTTATGGCATTAAAGAAACGTAGTACTCGCTCCATCTGCAGTCATCTGTATCTGAGAGATACTTACCCAACGTACATTAAGCGCTATTTAAACGCTAAATAAGCAAACGCGGAAAACTTACTCCCTGGATAAGGGAAACGCGAGACAGATTATGCGGACCTTTTAATTTCCGCTCCTTTGAATTACTTTGAGCCCTTTGCTTTTGTTGAACCCTTGCCATGGGTTTGTTTGTTTATTTATTTCGCTTCGACAACAACGAAGCCCAACACAGATGGAGTGGTGCTATCTGATGCTGATGTCGAGCCTGCGAACACCTTGCGGCTAACAAGTGCACACCCACCCATCCCCAGGACCCACGCTGCATCCCAATTCAAACAAACTCAAACCATCTATATCATGGCATCCACTGTCACTCGGCTTTCAGCCATCACAAACAAGCTGTGTTTTTCCTCCTCCCCTGGATGTACCCTATCGAAGGGGTTTCTAACATATGTAGAGAAGTAGTGAAATTTGAAAAGTTTCACTATATTTTCCCACCTTGATGTTGGTGAAGGTAAAGATGAATAGCAGGACATCTTCACACATTATTTATTATTTATTACTATATAAAATAGAGAATTAATTGAATACATAGTATTAATATCCTTTTACTTCGAATCCAAATGATTTCCCTTGCTTAATTGCTGTAAAACCTTTAGATATTTTACTTTAAATAGAATCTCTTTGACTTACAGTAGAGTATTGAGACTTCGGTTACATAAACTCTGTCTCTATTGCATTTCATTTCGTTCTGTGCCTGTATTTGCGCATTTTCGATTTTAAATGAAAGCGTCGGTGAAATGTCGCTGGCGAATGCAAGTCACGGCTCTTTCGCCCAAAACTCCTGCCCAGCCTCTCACCTATCCGCGGTTCCAATTCCAAGGGAATGCGCAGGTGTGTGCTGAAAAACATGCTAAACCACCCGGCAAACGTTAAACGATTTTCGAATGAATTCAAATTCGCGATTGTTGTTGCCCCCCAAAACGCTCACCTTTTTTTGTGGCAGAAAGGATGATGATCGTCGAGCGTGTGCAAACAATTTGGTGGCTTAAATGAGTCCCAAATGAGACGTTTTTATGCTCCGACACAGTTTATGCAACATCATAAAGTCCAAGCGGCCTTATACGGTGGCCCTCTAATCCGACGACGATTAATGTTAGTGCTGGGTGGCTTAGCCTCCCCATGGCAGTATGCTCCTGGGCGGAAGGTTCTGCCATCGCAGGACCCTGTTCCCTCTGCTCCATATCAGACCGAAAATTAAGTTATTTCTTTTCAATATTGAATTTATCAGGGCGCCATGAGAGGCGGGATACGTGTCCGGAATAGATATGCCACGAGCGACGACACCCGATGCCTGGCATTAAAAGTGTCGCTTGTATTTAAATATCCAATTGTCTCACGGACAAGGATGTGAAACATTTAAAAATGCGTTGCCCTTCCGGGGGAGGGGCTTGAGATTTCGGAGGACACCCTCCTGTCAGAGCCGGATTATTCAATTGGTTTGTTGCCTAGTAAATGACACCCGATGGTCTTTGAATTTTAAAATAAGCCCAACGAACCAAGTCGGAATCCAAGAATCCAAGGTGTATTCGAACGGGACGTGTTCCCACTGCCCAACTTTTAACATTTGGGGTGGATTTGGTTTGGTTTTTCAGGCTAGGGCCCCAACTCCAGCCCAGTTCCACCCACAAATGGGTGCGATTGTTATTTACATTCTTTTGGGCTGCATTTGCTTTTATGTGGTGGCAATTTATTCAAATTGAGACATTAGACAAATTAAATTTACACGTATTTCACTTGATTGTTATCGCCTGTATATCCATTTAATTATTACATTATCCGCCGAAGCACATTTGCATTTTGTTATACGAATAAACATTTATTGTTATGCCTCATAGATATGAAAATGCAATTTAATCTCCTGGCATACGGAATACCTTTATGTAAATAATTCGAATTTAGTCCAAAAAGTATGCAGCCATTTGTTTGATTCTAGGCGAAGGATTTTAAATTCTAACAAGTTAATTTAAAATTGATTTTTAAAGTAAAATATATTGAAAATACTAATGTTTGGAGAGCTATAAGCAAATAATAATGTTTAGAGTATAATGTTTAATAATATTATAATATCCACATGGCAGTGGGAATTTATCGTATTGCTTAAAGTTGAAAAGCCTTAACTCTGTTTATTTGAAGTGCCAAAACTTTAACTATATAAAAAATAAATAAAAATAAATGTAATATCATGCTGCTTATAAGAAATTTCTTAATTTGAGTCAATTTGTAAACTGCCAACATAAATAACACAATTTGTCTTAGATTTAATGATAATTGAAAATAACTATTTATTGCGTCGCCTTAAGCTTTCTTATACGAACACCAATGGTTTTGTTAACACATAAAATTATATTAAACAATTCATAATTTTATAAATAAGCCAACAAGTTACATAAATCCATCTGCGAAAAATAGTAGTTCTTCCGAAAAGTATGCTGTGCTTGATTCAACTTCAGATACCTCTTACTATTCAAATTAAATAGTTTCTATTTCAGAATTTCGGCTTGCGTCTTTTTAATTTGTAAACTTGCAAACTAAATTTTTAGTGGCAACGAAATTTGTACCAACAGATCCGCTATGGATGACACCCGCACCCTACGGTACTCCATCAAGTGGGACGAGTTCGAGGGAATGCTCATAACTGACATTAACTCCAAGCAAGTGACGCCCATATGACGTCTGAAATGATGGCCAACTAAGCAAATTGGTAATTTCTTTCAGGTATTACGACATGGTAATCGAGTTCATGTGGACCGAATCCTTTTTGAAAAGCTTGGTGTTTGAGAGTCTGGGACTATTCAATCTGCCGGAGATGAAGGACACCTATTCCAAGTAAGACTTAAACCAAACCTTAATCGACTTTAACCTTAGTGATATTTTAACTTTAGTGATATTTCCGAATTAATCACAGATATGTCCTCCACATCCTGAGAAACGAGTGTTCGGTCATGATGATCAGCGAGGACGAGAAGCAAATTAGGGCCGTGGGTCTGCTCGAGTGGATGACTGAGGAATGGCACTCCTGGGTCTTCTTTCCCTCTTCGATGCCCCGGAACCTGTTCCAACAGATCATCATGATGAAGAAGGAGCTCATCGATGCCACCAAGGTGAACCTCGGCATCTCCACATACGACGCCCTGATGGTCCACGAGATTGCCTTTCCGGACGAACTGTACTTCAAAAAGGACTTCCTAATGATCATGTTCGACGCGTTCGCCTCGGTAGCCCAGAACATGCACATGCCACGAGTGAGCTTCATCGCGCTGAGCACCGCGGACCAGGAGGCGGCAGGAATGATCGAGTTCGATGAGATTGGACGCACCATTTACTCCATTTATAAGGTGGGCAACACCCGGCCCTTCGACATCCTGCGAGAGCTGGACGAGATGTATGCGCTGCTCTTCGAGCTGCCCGTTCCTCCGCTCCTCAAGTACGTACACATGCCCGGCTTCGAGGAGTTCCACGAGGCGTTGGAGGCCAGATTGGCCAAGGAGGCCGCCGAAGGCAGGCGCGACGATGACTTCTAGTCCTTGGCTTACACCACATGACTGCCTACTTTTTGGCTGAACTCTCGAGCAGCTTCCAATAACGAAGAGCGATGGTCAACGGCTTGCAGTAACAGGCGGGATATTTTCATGCTGATTGTGATAAGCTTATCATCCGATCCCTCTTGCGGAAAGTGTGTTTCGATTGCGGTTTTGATAAGGCCTCTCAGCTGCCTATACACAGCGAGAAATGCAAAAAGTGATCTCAAATTTCGCGTAAAAAATCGTTATCCTATATTTAAACCTTCAATATTTCTGTGTAGTTTCGAAATGTATTGCTTTTAAATAAGTAAAGCTTATATGCTTTTGTAAACCAGTACGTTTTACATTTACCCTTAGGAAGGAATACGTAATGGTAAATTGTATTTAAGGCTATTTATAAATACTTTCAGATTATTTTAATATACTTTAATAATATTTAATGCCCACAAAATATATTTAATTGTCATAGAACGTGAACTAATGCGTTTCGGAAATATTCTGAAGAGAATCTAAAACATCCAAAGTATTCTTCATAACGAGTGAACAGAAAGCTTTTTATACGGATCACTTATACCTTCTGAATGATTTAATATCAATTTCGATTTTTAAAAATGCTCACAGTCCTACTTTTGGGTATTCTGCTTCGCGAGTGTATATTATCATCCTGTATCTTTCCAGCTTAAACATTGCCCTACAGTTTCGAAGTGATATTGGCCGCCAGGAGAAGATCCAAAACGTCGTCGGCACAACCCCAGCACAGGGTGACCCCGCTGCCGCCATGTCCGTAGTTGTGGATGAGGAGCTTCTGGCCACGTCGCTCTGCCTCGAGCCGGAGCTCTCCACGGCCCGGCCGGAGACCCACCCAGTCGAAGAGGCTCTCGGTCTGCTCCAGGCCCGGAATGAAGCGTCGACAGCCGCTCACAATGAACTGTCTGTCACGCTCGCAAACCTGTGTGTTGTTGTCCCCCTCCTGGTGGGTGCCACCCAGGACCACGCTCTCTGTGCTGAGGGGTAAGAAAGGCAACTCTCGTTAGGGGCATCATCAAGGTAACAAACTGTAGAGCCACTAACTTGGGTATTATGTAGTTTCCATCATCGCTCTCGTCCAGCACTGCCGAGAAGATCCAGTTTGCCTTCACCCGCGACACTTGTCCACGCACAGAGTACATCTGCTCGTCTTTGAGTAGTTTCCGGGATCCCAGACCCGAACAGTTGACGATAACATCATACCCAGAATCGGCGATGAAGGCATCGAGGTCTTCTATCTTTCGCCGGACAATTTTACCGCCATTGCGAAGGAATCGCTTCATCAGATACGGGAGTAGCTTGACGGGCTCCGAGGTGTAAGTGATGAAGGATAGTCCTGACGTGAACTTCACGCTTCGGCCCACATTGTAGACGGCCAACTGGTCCGCGGTTAGGTCCATAGCTCCATAGACAATATTGCGCCAGAAGTCCTCTACGGAGTCCACCGTCGAGGTGCTCAGTCGAACGCAGGGCAGCAGACAAACCCCAGCCTCTCCGGCGTCCTCGCTCAGCCAGATCTTCTCCAGGAACTGGTGCATACTCTGCGACCATTTGCTGTGGGAAAATAGCTCAAATTCATATATAGACTTAGCAAGCCCAAAGCATACTCACTAGACTTTCGATTGCGGTGTACCGCCCAGCAGATAGGGGCCCCACAATCCCGCCGATCCATCCCCAGTTGTATTAGGCGTGAAGTCCTCCGATATTATCGTCACGCTTATCGGCTGTCCCTCAGTCAGGTGGTGCTCCAGTATCTTAATGGCACTGGCGATTCCATTAACCCCGGCCCCGATAACTGCAATGTTTGGCATTGCGGTGGCTATCCGATCAGCTTGATAATTCAGAGGGAACTGAATACCGCCGAGTCCGTTCATCAGCCGAAACACACGCTCATAGGCCTGATAAGAGAGCTTTCGCTGGAGTAGGGGAATCCATCGGATTGAGATTGTTCCATTCGCGTCGCAACTACAACAGAAACGATTTTCTAATCTATATATTAGTTAGTATTAAAAGTGCACTTTCCTGTGTACAGAAGCTTCAAATATTTGCTGAAAGAGCAATCAACCAGAGATACCTCACATTGTAACTTTTATTTTAACAGTTACAAGATACAAGTGCATTTCACAGAATTGCTTTCGAGGTGAAAGCAAAGCAGATTGTATAAACAAACTACTGGCAAAAACATTCTGAGTGTGATTTGCATATAGCAGAGTCTTGCCTTGTAAGTGTTAAAGCAAGCCGATCTTGGGTTAAGTGTATATACTAAAAAGACTTTTCCTTCTATATTAATTATAGGCATGATTACTTGCTCTCAACTCTATGTTTTCCCGTACATCTAGTAGGCCAGAAATCCCCATATAGTTGGCCATGATTGTCAGCTCAAATCGAACCGCAGATTCAACCGTTACCTAATCAACGATGTAAGGGCAATATTCATTCTATTTCAGACTCTCGGACTATTCGTTTCGGCCAAATTCCAAATTATTCAAAATTCCAAGTTTATTTTCGAACCAATATTAACCAAAAAGTAAGTGCGATTAATGTATGTGAAAAGTGTTAATCTTTAATTAACTTTATCCTTGCCATGCAGCGCCCAAGTGCTTAACATGTGTGATGCTGGATCGATGGAGGTAAGTGGTGGATTCCACTGCATCCTATTGCACCCGTTAACCAATCGACCTCCTGCAGCCCCGAGGATGCCAGAGTCGCGAGCTGCGATGCGGCATCATGTACACCACTTGTGACTGTGTGAAGCGCAACGGGCTCCAGGACAAGTGTCCACGATCCGCATGCCAGGGCAGACCAGCGTGCCTGTGTTTCCCCTTCCCATCCTGCGGTCCAGCGGCGTTTCCACTGCGCTTCGCCAACATGACCATGGGCGTAAACAATAAGCGCATGCGTTGCGCTGCCACTGGAGCTGCGTCCGGTGGTGCTGACTGCGGTGGACGCGTGGCCGGCGGATGCTGCGGCGGCGGGGGCTGTGGTGGCGGCTCGGGAGGCGGTTGCTGTGGCGGCGGCTGTGGCTGCGGACCTTGTAATGAAACGCCATGCTGTGGCCCACACAGTCCGCCGTGCGGAGCTCCTTCTCCCATTCCTTGTTCACCGGCGCCGGGCATGTGCGCGCCCCCGCTGCCCGAGGGCGGTATTCCCGATCCGCGTGTCTGGAATTACTGTAACACACCCCCAACGTATCCATGTAAGTCAAGTCAGTCCGTCCCCGAAGCTCCCCTCGATACTCCTACCCGAGTCCTACCCTCCCTTCCGTCTGTCCGATAGTTTGTCCGATAGTCCTTAAAGATAGGCGGTCCGAGAAGCCGCTAAGGAGCAGGAAATGCGCGTGACTGTGCGGGCCACTGCATCTGGATTTGCGATCTGTGAGTTCAGATGTGGTGATGCTCTTCCTTCTCCTTAAGCTCAAGGACCAAGGGTAATGAACAAGGACAACATGCCTTGTGTCTGGTCTGCGCCGTGCAAAGCCCACTGTTACAACACGCCACCCAAATGCTGTTGCTAGGGTCCGAGTTTCCCCTGGTTTGTCCATAATCCCAATCCCATGTCCCGTCCCGAGTAAGTAGGTGTGGTAGCTATCCTATTCACCGGTGCTTACGCTCTCCCTCCACAGGTGGCTTCTAAATGACCCTCCGCACTCTCCTGCGGCCCCCCCACAAGTCGGGAGAGGATGTGGTACTGATGGGACATGTTGAGCAAGTACTTGTGTGGCGATCTTTTGGTTGATGCAAAATTTACAGTGGCCCGAGTCGGGATGGATGATGCTGCGATAAGTGACACCGCCGGCTGGCTAGGATGTCAGTCGCTGTTTGCTGCATTCGGACAACTATCTGACTTTCGCTTCTACATTTTTAATTTGTTCACTTTTTGGTAATAAATTCTTGAAGGGATCTGAAAATAAACGTAAAATGGAAAACGATCCATATATTAACAATAGACCTGCTAGTGACATTTTTATATAAGTAATGAAAGTAAAGGCACTAAAGGCGATTCTAACTTGTACCAGTTCTAGTCTTTTACAGGTCTCTGTTTTATATTTGAATAAAGACAATAAATACAATAATACAATTTTATCAATGTAAGGTTGGAAATGCATTGACCAATTTTTAGAGATTCGGTCTTATCTATATATGAAAAATTTAAGAATCTTATTTCTTGAATTAAATTTGACATTCTTCTTTTATTTGGAATGCAAAACGGGCACGAAGTACGCTTTTTAGTAGTGCGCAAATTAAAAGGAATCCCGAACAGGTTACGAGCGATTTTGTATTGATTTTTTTATGATTCGTATAAACTTTTATTATACTACTACTATTTATCATTATTATTATTATTATTATTATTATTATTATTTTTTTTTTTTGAAGGTTATCTGTATTTAGTTCGTTGAGTAGGTTTATCATAAATTAAACAACATTAATGGATAGGCAAGGTTATTCAACCCCATCGAAACTTATGCCAACAAAGAATTTAAAACCAATTTAGAGAAAAGGGAAGAAAAATTCCAAGTGTAAGCAGCCTTCCCAGAGTCTAATGTTATTGATTTGACACAAAGCGGCATCAAAGAGTTTAATTATACAAATAACAAAGCCAAAATCGTTTAAAAGACTTCTCTTTTCCGAACCATGTCGAAGATGGAGCGCACCGTGTTCGGCGCCTTTGATGATCCGGGCGTCTCGATCTTCGCCACCGACGCCCAGGAGCCAATCCCCAATATGCTGACCTATATGAAGCCCTTGCCATTCAATACCTGTGACGACGACATGGACGCGTGTCCGATGAGGAGGCAGTCCTCTGGGGCGGACCGCCATCTGTACCGTCTGGTCAAGTCACAGGTGGATGAGGTGGCCGCCGAACGCCAGAAGTCCATTCTATCGCAGCAGCGCGAGCGGCAGGAGCGAATGGATCACGACATCACCAAGGGCCTGGCAGATGAGCTGCACCGGCAACAGGTTGAGGCCAGCAGATGCCTCCAGATCCAGCTCAACGTGCAAGAGATGCGGGACCTCAAGGTGGAGGTGGAGCGAGCCCAGACCGCGCTGGCCGTGAAGGAAACCATCCAGACCATTGCCAAGGAAACGGCAGAGCAGAAGCAGCGCGAGCGGGCCGAGGCTCAGGCGGCACAGCGTGCACTGGAGCAGGAGTGCTTGGAGGAAAAGCGGCAGCGGCTCCAGAAGAAGCGCGCCTACGGCACCGCCCTTATGTCGCAGATGTCGGAAACGCGCTCCAATCGGCTGAGGGATCAGCGCAAGGCCAACGAGGAAGGTCGCCGCGAGCTGCGCGAGTGCGAGGAGAAGGTGGCGCAGGGGCTTAAACAGGATGCGCTGAACAAGGAACGCCAACGCCAGGTGCTTCTGGAGGCACAGCTGCAGTCGCAGGCCATGTTGAAGGCCACCAGGGAGGCCAATGCAGCGTGGCTGAACCGCCAAGGAAAGGAAAGAGGCATCCTGGATGGCCTGGGACCCATTACGGACCACTTCGTCTCCGCAGCCCAAAAGCGCCGCCTCGACCAGGCGAAGGCTCGGGAGACCACCGCCACCCGCTTGGGCTTCCAGTTAAGCCGGATCCAGCAGGACATAGAGGCACGCGACCAGCTGATCATCAACCTCGGCATCGGCGAGTTTGAGGCCAGGGAGTACGAGATGGCGATGGAGCTCGCCAAGAAAAAACTGCCTCGGAAGCGGGAGATCCGCGACCAGTTGCTTGCCCATCGCGACGAGCAAAGGTTCGTCCGGGAGAAGGCGGTGCAGGAGGCCCTCAACCGGCCGAAGGATCCCACATGCTTCGGCGAGCGACAGAATCGCATACAGGTGGACCAGCAGGATAAGCATAAGCGCCTGGCCGTGCAGTACTGCAGGGACCTGGAGCTGAAGGAGCTGCTGGACAAGGGACGCAAGGCCGACGAAGCCGAGGAGCAGCGTCGCATGGCTCAGGCCATCTACGACTACCAGAACCAGCAGGACGCCTTTGTGGTGTCCGAGCGAATGAAGCTGCTTGCCAGTCAGCCGGCCGAGGTGCTCCGCGCAATCAAGCCCTCCTGCCTCACCGAGGATGAGCTCAAAGCCTTCAACCTGAAGCAGTGATCCTTTATACACTATTTACACAGAGACACTTGCATGCTCCCGGTCACTTATGTTGCTATTCACAGACCTCCTTCCTATGTATACATTCCTATTTTGTGATGTATGGTTTTTCAAAATTTATGCTGCTCAAGCGGAAATATAAGGATTCTCGAGTTTTTGCCAAGCAAACACAGACGTCTTTTCATTCCACTGTTGAACAATTAAATCGAAAATATGAAAACTTTGTGGTAGATCCCTACAGGGGTGTAGGGTGTCTCCACAATGAATTTATACCAAATAATAAGGAAATTCCTTCAATTGAAAACCCCTTCTGAGTAAAAATAAGAATTGAATGAGGTATATTCATATTTAATTTTGTTTAAAAACGGCGACATTACTTGTAATAATCCAATAAAAGGAATATATGTATATATACGTATGGGTAACATGCGGTTTTCCAACTTTCCACTTGATTTCCACAAAGTTCAGGGTAATTTTGAACAATGCCCGAAAAAAACGCAGAATCAGATCATAATGATTGATTGACTTCCCTCTCGGATTATGTACATCACTAGAACCTAAAAGTGGTGGGTCTGTCGGGCAGAGTGGATTGCTTGTCGTAGGGAATAAATAATCCTACGATCAGCACAATCGAAATGATGACGATAATTACGGTCAGAACCCCGATCACGGAGTATACCACCATATTCGAAACGCCTGCCATGGTCTCAAATAAGCGTGATACGGACCTGCAAGACGGGGATATAGTTGGCCAGAAATCTCCTTTAAGGCTTTCAACTTACCAGGTAATATAATTAAGAATTAAGAACTCCCTTTTTGCGGAATTCAATGCTTGACAGAAAAAGCGTACACATTATGATGATCCATGTGATGCGATTGTAATTTCAAAGCACTCTTTTAATTCAAGGAAACGAACTCTAGCCTCTGGGGACGATATACACACATAACTTAGTTAATTTTATATAAAAAACGCAAGTTTCAAATGCAAATATATTTAAAAGAACTGCAAATTCAATGGGACTTGTTTTCAATAGATGACCAATCTAAAATTTAGTTAATACCCAATTCTAAGTGCACCAACACAAAATATATTTAGAAAAAAATCCGACAGAGTATGCCTTTGTTTCCCATATTAAAAAAATATTGCTTTTCGATTTTTATTTTCTATATTTAATGATACACATGTGCTTTGATTTATACGTCATTCCAGTACCTGTCAGTAAGTAAAAACAACTCTTAAAAATTTTCACGCCACGCGGCATACAAAAATATATTCGATCTAAAAAAAGTTTTCGTCAGTCGTTTTAGTCGTTTCAGGGATATTAAATGGAGACCAAAAAGGTTATAATAGCTTTCTCCGTTGTCGTAATCGTGCTTTTGATAATTGATATCATCTTGGTCGTTGGTGTTATAATCACGCGCAGATTCAAATATTACGAGAGTGTTTATCGAATTCCAGAGGTAAGTTTTTTTTTACCAATAATGCAATGATGAAATGAAACGTGTACGGGGAGCTACAAAAATCCAATTTAATTTTAATACACAGTATTTGCTCAGTGGTGTGCAGGAAAGAGAGCCGTGGTATTTAGGGTTTGGTAGTTCTTTTGTATAGGGAAAGCAGCTTTCTTCTGATAGCTATAAGCCTTATTACGCTGGCCACCGATCTTCGAAATACCCTTTTAATATGTGGCGTAGGATAAAACCTTATAAAAACCCAATTTCGCTTCAAAATAAATGTTCTATCGTTTCTTGCAAGGTATTATGTTATATTTATTTTCCAGCATTTGGCAAAACATTATAGCGAGTTATTTCCGGCCCTATAGGTCATATATATTTTAGAGCAGCAACAGCCGAGTCGATATAGCCATGTCCGATGTCCAATGTCCCATGTAGACAGCCGTTGACAGATATTTAGGATAATGACGTTTTATACCCTTCCAGGGTATTATCATTTCAGTCGGGAGCTTGAAACGCAGTAAAGGAATCATTTCCGGTCCCATACATCATATATAATCTTGATCAGTATCAACAGCCGGGTTGATCTAGCCATGCTCAATTTTTTAAAAATTGTATATTAATTTAATTGCCCTCCGAACCGACGTTTTGGGCTTAGTTGTGATTGAATTTTCTTTCGATCTCATGATCCAATTGCAAACTGCAAGGGATAACAAACTTCGGCTACGCGAAGTTAACTTCCTTCTTGTCACATAAATATATAGATTTAAAGTCCACTTTAATGCAAATATAAAAGGTTAATAAAAGTCATTAAAATCTTTAGAACCAACAGACAAGTTAGACAAGTTAAGTTATTTAAAGACCCATTTTAGTAATAGCATATTCAAATCGGTCGTTGACCGCAAATTTCGGATTTTTGCTATCTTATTTAATAATAATTAATAATTGAACCAGTTCTGTTTCCTCTAAACCAAAAATGGTGTGACCCATTTTTCAGTTCTCTGAATTCACCACAAATTGTAAACAATCGAATACTCTGTGGAGTACTTAAACTTTTGTTCCATCAAGTATGCGTTTCCTTTCATGTGTTGTCTGTCAAAAGTCATTTATTAGCCTGTGTAGTACACTAACTATCCGTATCGCATTACTCAAAATTCTTTATTATATTTTTCCCTCCCAAAGGATCCCATCATTCTTCCGTCTTTAGGCTTTAGATCATGGAAACCCGCGCGCTTCTCATAATTATTGGCGTGTTCGCGATTCTATGCCTCTGTGTTATGAATATCATAATTATCATATTCATTGTCGACAATCCGTACAAGTACACCACCACAACATCGACTCACAAACCTATCTCGAACTTAAGTGACGCAATTGATGCAGCAGCTGCCGCAGTAGAGGGTGCTTAACCTTATCCCCAGATATGTGAGTATTCCCAGAAAGAACAAAACAAAAACGCATTACATACGGCATAGTACGCATTTGTGTAGTTTAGAGTAATACAAAGTTGGCCATCACTAGAATCTGTGTCGCTTGTTCGGGGATCAAGTAAGCGTTGACCCAGCATTCAAACACATTCTAAAGTCGAGTTTCATTGCTTCAACACAGAACACAATGGAAAACCCTCGTCTAGCACTGATTCTAGTGATTGTGTGCGTAATACTTTTTCTCTTGCTTATGGTGTTATTTTACTTGTTTGTAAACGGTGATAGATTTGAAACGGAAGTAACAAAAAAACATTAATACATAAATTAAGAAGCGAAGAAACAAGAATCACACTTTAAGCGACAATAATGGAGAAAACAACAGTGATTACAATCGGTCTGGTCCTCGTTGTATTTCTGTTCCTGATGTTGTTGACCCTCATCGCCATGTTCCTTTTCCGCGGCGAGACCAAAAGGAGTTACAACTTGCGGATGGGTTACTAACATATATCCATTATACAATACAGGTAAGTGGTAACTGCGATAGATTTGTTCGCGTTCTAAAACAAAAGCGTTGGAAAGGTCGGAAAACTTTTCTTAAAAATCATTTCCGTATTCAGTGCCGCCCTCTGGCTTCAGTACCGCGAACGTGCAGTTTATCCCATACCCAAACCAGACACTTCTTGCCAGCGCCACTTAGCGTGTGCCTCGCGTAATGCAACGACCCACTGTGGTCAAAAGCGCCATCTAGCTACGGGGCTACGAACGGTCGTATAGGGATAAGCAGTTTAGTCGTAATATTTGAATAGCATTGACGTAAGAGCACACGCTTGCCTTGTTAATTTTCGTCCTAAATCGGGGGTCGGAAAACTTTTATTAAGAAACAATCCCGTCTTAACACTGCCGTCCTTTGGCACCAGTGCCGCGAATGTGCTGCTTATCCCACCTTGCGTGTACCTCGGCTAATGGAACGACCGCCGCTTGTCGTAAGCGCCATCTAGCTTTCATTCGTAATAGGGACAAGCAGTTTAGCAACGTGGTGTCGCCTCTTGTGGTCATATTTTAAAAGAATCTACGTAACTATTTGAATTTTCTAACGTGACGTAACGGTCGCAGGCTAATTTCCGCATGTTCTTTCATTCTTCTTTGCGGTAAATGCTTCGTTAATTAACGTCTATCGCGATTCTAATGCACTTCGAACCGAATCACCGACGTGTGGGCAGCATCCAGCGCGACTCGCGACGCGAACGGGGGCCGAGAGCCGTTCCATGTGCACAGCAAGTGGTCACAGTGCCAAAGGAAGCCATATTTCATTCAGCAATTAGTGCGATGATCAACGCTAATTCCACCGGCTGCCACGGCTGCTACTGGGATTTGTCACGGCGACGCGCGATGAGCCCAGCTACGATCTTAACGTCCAATTAAGCGCGAATTGTGTCACGCGCCACGACCTGCGTCTTCCACGGTTGCCACCGGAGATGCCGACGGCGATGCCACCGCCACCGCCACCGCCACCGTCCCTCGCATTTCCGCAACCGAAACGTCAGACACAGAACCCCAGCACTAATCAAAGCCCGACTTGCGTATTCCAGCATTCCGTTTCAGCATATATCACACCCCAACACTGGCGATGGCTCGGCTTCTTCACAAATTCAGATTCAGATCAGTGTCGCGCGGCGCACAGCGGTGTCAACTTGTTGTGCAGCAGAGTGCGAGTATCCACATTCCCATTACCCATTTCAATCCCAGACCAGACCAGACCGGACACCAGGCCGAAGCCAACGCCAGCACGCATCCAGACACAGAGGCCAGCACACACAGCAGCTTGAGGAGAACGCGAAACACGATACGGATTTGTAAATCGATCAGCAGGCTCATATTCACCACGGCCGACGATCCTTGAAGCAATCCACCTACACCTACACATCCACTTCCACATACACATCCACGACATATACACTCGGAGCCCGAAGCTGCACCGCCGCTGAACTGAGGAAGAGACGGCCAGTCAGGTTACACAAAAGTGGAAGAATGCCGACCATCACCGAGGACTGCATCGATGGCTTCCAACAGTACTACGCCCGGCCCCCGGAGAGGCCCAAGAAGAAGTCCCTGAAGCAGATGATCTACGATTCCGAGGACAACTCCTACTTTGGTCGCTCCATCGACAGCTGGGGTGAGTCTTCTTGGGGTTACGTAAACCTAGCATCGCCACCGCGCAGTCTTAATAAAAGCCCGACCTTAATCAGCGACAGTCTCTTTGTCGTCGCATTAGCGCTAGCGGCACATGCAGATTACTGTGGATGTGGGTGGATTTATGTATTCCACTTACCGGCCTCCCGCCGAGACCTCCGTCCTCCGACCTCCGTTGTCCGTCGTCCGTCTGAGTCGAGAGTCCGAACCCGAAGCCGTGTCCATTTTATTGCCCGCCCAATGGCGATTCCGTTTCGCTGGCCCCGCGGCGCGACTAGATCTGTGTGTTTGGGGCACTTGTCCCGCAATATCGGTCAATTACGCCATTATGCAATCAGATTGCGGTGAACCCACGAGCGTGTTCTCCAGAACCATCTCCAGTTCCGAGGGAAGGTCGTTGCCAGGGCCCGCAGACCGATGGTTGCGCAACTTCCCTCTTGGCCAGGATTAATTCGGTCACTTGTATAGGGTTTTGGGATATTATAAGCTTATTCCTATTTGAGGGATCATCACCGATATTGTAAATATGTTTAATAATTCATTATTCAGAGTTTAAACCAACTTTTAAGCTCAGTGGGGGGATTATTTCAAATATATATTGTGTGTAGATATGTACTTGTTTTGATTCACCCGGAAACAAACCAAATGACAAAATTCGAATGAATCTGATTCGAGAGCTTTTTAAAAAATATGGTTTTTGTAAGCAAATAATTATCGATTGCGATTCCGCGCCAGAAACTTCCCTTCAAAGAATAGCGCTAAGTTATATAGATTTATTAAAATTTTTATTATGGAACAAAGGGCCATAGCATAATTGATAATTTTGATAAAAATTAAATATATATATATACTGAATCCTTAAATGAAGCAAATATGAATATAGCGATAAAGGAAACCTTACATATAGTCAAGCCTTTTTTAAACTAAATTGATGTAAACCTAAAATAATCAAATGCTTCCGATGTTTCCGCCTTTTATTATTTTCCCTTTTGTTTTAACAGACATAACTTGATAATTTGATTGTTAAATAGAAATATTAAAAATATAAAATAGAAAACAAGAAAGAAAGCTAGATTCGTAAAGCCAAAGCTTGTTTCCTCTTGCAATTTGCAATTGGTTCCTGGGATCAAATAAAAAAATGTATCTTAAATGCATTACCTTCAATCTAGAAAATTGTCCTTTGCCTGTTCTTAACAGGTTAAAAAGTTTACACTTAATAATAAATTTTGCACGATTCTGACAAATATTAAAACACACCTTCAAAGGCATAAAGTGAAACTCGGTATTTTACATGACCAATTTTCCAGTTTTTAAAATAGTTGAAAAAATATTAAATCAATAAATACCATTGGCTCTGTTACGATGCCCGTTGGTGTATCCCTGGCATAGTCCCTTAAAAATATAACTTCAGTGGCGCAGTTTAACCAGCGGAAGAGCGAGCTCTCCAAGAAAACCCACCCCTGTGCGTGCGAGTACAGCAACTCCATCGTGTGGCCCACTTTCCGAATATCCTTTGGCCGCATTCGAAACCAGTTCCTGGCCCAGTTTGTTGTTGTTTTAGCACCAGATTTAACACCAAACACAGGTTCGGCGTGTATCAGTTAAATGCTAATTGCCCTGCCTAAGAGAGATTTTCTAGATTGAGCAGTTTAGATCTTATAATTAGTAACTTCCTGGACTGGGAATTTTTCATTAATTTACATTGATAATCATAATTGTAGAACCCTATTAAAAATACATATAGATATGAAATCAGAATTAAAATATATAGAAATTATGGCATAATTTAATATCTAGTACTGCTACTTTCAGCCTCTTTTAATTATACAGAATAATCTATAAAATTGTTTATATATATATATATTTTTTTTTTGTCGGTTCTTATTTTTCTTTGATAAAAAAAATATAATTCATGCGTCATGAGCTCATTTGGCATTTTTGCTAATAAAAAGATTGCAGAAAAGGGCCTTCGTCTTTATGACATCATTTTATCTTGAACTCTAAACAGCGTTGTTTAATTTAGAGGAGCATTTAAAAATGTAAGGGGAAATTAACTATTAAAAAAATATGCTTCTTTTTTAATTTAACAAAAACAAGAGCAACCTAAAAATATTTTTAATAAAATTCGTTAGTCACAACCAAAGATGCTTTTTGTGGAAAAATCCATATCAGAGGCCCTTAATCTTTGTGACATCATTTTATCTCATTCTTTAAGCAGAATTTTCTTATGTACAAAAAACATCAAAGAAAATTATGCTAATTTTAATCAAATTTAAAAAGACCTTGATTTGGATTTAATTTATATCTTAAAATAAGAGAAGATAAAAATATGGAAAATAGCATTCGCCAGAATTGAACCCAATGTCAAATGGTCTTAGCCTTCATTAATTTATTAGAAATAAGCCGTTTTTATGCGTAAATTTAATAGGATAATAAACTAAAGAAATCGAATTTGCTTAAAATAAACCCCATATTTATAACAAACTAAGGCGAGACTTGACTTTGAGAGAAACCACTTCAACCGATGGCAATCTCAATGGCCACATCCTGCGCTGCCCTCGTGAATGTGCAATTTGCAATTCGCGATTTGCCTCCCCCGCCTTTCACCCTTCCTCTCGATAGTCACTAAACCTAAATGAGCTGCAGTGGCACCGGCACCGCCCAATTAAAACAAGTGCAACGTAGGAGCAGCTTTTCCACGGCAATTACAACGCTTCCGAATCTCGGTCCGCAATGCAACCCATCCCAACCCAACCCAAATCCGAACCCAGACCCAGTTGCAACTTGACTCACAACAACCCTAGGATCCCATTCGATTTGATTCAGAGCGAGGCAAGGCGGGGCAATTCCACTCAACAGCGAAATGCCGCCAAAAGCGTTCACATTCACATTCACTCAAAACAAAACTCGGCTCGGGAGAGCCAGAGACCAAGCCAGAGAACAACTTGGCTGTTACACTGGCAAAACCAAAACTGTATTCAAAAGATTTAAATTCTTAAATTTTTATCTTAATATAAGGCGATAAATATCAATCAAGTTAACATGAATGATATTTAATATAACGCTCTCAACCCTCAAGTGCAACCCTATAATTCTCAACTACTTCTAATGTTTGCTGAATGCATACGTATCTTATTTGGGATGAAAAGATGTATGTTTGCAGAGGCGATATTGTTTGAAAGATCAATAGTATCTCACCCATTTATAGACTTTAAATAATTTTTGGTATTAAAAATAAGCCAACTTATTCAAAAAATAATCACCAATTATTACCAAATTAAAAGATTTGGAAATTTGGTCATATAAACCATTCCTTACAAAATTGTCGCTTTTTATTAAAACCGAATATTTTAAATTTTCACAAATTCTTCTGTCAGTGTACACGTCTGACTCAAGCCAGGCCCGTTGCTTGGCTCGGCAGCGGCTGCTACATGGACGGAGTTCAGTTTCGGGGTTCAGTCTGAAAATTGTTTTGAGCGAAGACCAAACGTGCTGCGGAGAACAACTCGTGGCGTGGTCCTGACGCGTTTCGCTACCAAACAATAACTTAACAACTAGTTTGTGGTCCGTGCGGAAGTTTCTTTCTTTTTTTTGTACCAAGGCTAACGGCTCCTTCGAGAGGGAAAATGCACCAATAGATCGTCGAACAGACTCCAGATTTCGACACGCCCGCAAACCACGCACACAGCTTAGAATATTAGTTGTAAATTGAAGAATCTTGAAGAACGCTCCGCAGTTTCTTCAAAAAGGTGTGGTTGTTTGTATGTTGTGGCCAAGCGCTAAGAGCGCCAGCTAAGAGATACAGATACAACTCACTCACACCGCTGCGTGAGCGCGAGTGTGTGTGCGTGTGTGCGGAAAGAGCGGTCACTCTAGCTGTTTGTTTTTGTAGCTGCTGGCTGCTGTCGTTCGAATAAGTGGATAAAATAAGTGTTTCAAAGAAAATAGGCCACCCACTGCAAGTGCCGGGTCAAAGCCAATGCGCCAGTGAAAAATCCGGAAAAACGCGGAAGTGCTGTGCTGCAACAGGCGCCTACTTTTCGCCAGCCAGCCCGCCAGCCCACCAGCCCACCAGTTGCAGGTGGCCCCTTTATTGTCTACCCCCACCGGTCGCCCCGAGGGGACGGGGGAGAGGGAGCCAAAAAAGGCGCCAACTGCCCTGGAGGACCAGAGGGTTGCAACGGCGGGGACTCGAGAGAAAGAGAGCAGCACAGAGAGAGCGGAGAGAAGTTCAGAGAGGAATCCAGAGCGAAATCCAGGGAGAAATCCGGGGAGAGCTCGGCAGCAGGCAGGACGAGTGAAAACACAATATTTGTGTACATCTGTACAACGCGGTGGCAGTGCGAAAACTAACTCGGAAAAACAGTGAACAAGTGAAGACCGCCAAAAGCGGCAGTTCAGTGAAAGTATTTCGTAGGGATTTCTTTTGGTGCATTTCTCCTAGGAGTCCTCGGGGCTCTTGAAGTAGATTATTTCCAATACAAGTCCTTTTGTGTGAATTTATAAATTATTTAGGAACCAAGTTGATTTTTTATATAATTTTTGCTTAATTGTTTCAAATTAAATTACCATTACAAGTGCAGTGACCCACTGAAGAGCTCCATTAAGTATTAACTTGAAATAAATATTTAATAAGAATTCGTACAAATAATTTGGAATTTGATTCGAAAATTATTCGACATAAAATACTCAAAGGGAACAAACTCATTGAACTAAAAATTGGAAGTACATCTATTACAAGAGTCTCCAGCTTGGGGAAATAGTTTTTTTTTCATATTCCATCTAAACTGTACAGGCCTTTAGATCCAAAGAAAAAACCCACCGCTGAAACATGTCCAAGCCCGTGCCAATGAGCACGTCCTTTACGGACGAGGATCTACACAACCTGCGCAAGCCCCAGCCGTTCCATCTCGGCCGCTTCTTATATAACCCCGATGAGGGCACGGTGATGGGGCGCGATCGATCGTCATGGGGTAAGTTTATGGCACTCTAGATACTCTTTACTGTTTTGTGCAGGCACGTACCTGCTGTAAATCAAACCCTTAAGGGGGCTTTTAACTGCTGCAGTTCGGTGTCACGCTGTTACCTGTTCGAACCTAGCCGAGAATTATTTTTAATGGCACTTCGCTCTAAAAGTACCGCCCAGTCGGGCGCAAAGAAAGGGAGCAGGAAAATTAACGTTAGTTCGGGTTGTGTGGGGTGATGCGGGGCAGAGATGTTGCATCTGGTTTTCCCTTCAATTACCGCCAGTTAAGCTGCCCGCTGCACCGTTTATCATCAATTGGACGTTGCTAGGGTTTTTCAGTGCACGCCAATATTGGCATTCAAAAGTTTTTCTTGGCATGTCCAAGGCCTTGTCTAAATATAGTTGGCATATAGTCGGGTGTGCAATGCAATTATGCTTCAGAAGAGGGGGGGCGGGGGCCAAAGCAACGGCAGAGAATATGCCAAAATGGGAATATACACACATGTGTGTCTTTGTGTCCGTGCATACATGGGCTTTGTTTCCCAGCTCTGGAGCTCTTGGGCTTCATTCCAGACTCTCCCATGAAAATATTGGTGCCACTCTCACTTCCCAACTTCCCAACTCTCCAACTCTTCTGGTCGCTGTTGAGGTTATGTCGCATTTCTGTGAATATCGTTGAGAGCGATCGGCGGCACTCTTGAGTGCTTAGCGCTCATTAGGCGCCGCTCTCTTGGGCCACGTCTAAGAGCGCCGGCCTGCCCAGAGCTGGCGATGATTCAGTGGAGAGACATGTGTCGGCGTCATCTTGCCAGCCACTCCGAACTTGAGAAGCCGACCAGCTTTGGCTTGGGGTGGGTTCCCATTTGTTTATATAGTCCACTGGCACTGCCGGCTGTCGTCAATTATCGGGTTAACCCATGGTTGACCGCGGGGTCTGCCGTCAAGTGATTAATTCAATTCGAATCCATTCAATTGACTGGCGATCGCTGTAATCGTAATAATTCAATGAAGCTCATCCTGTTCTTCCCTTCGCGTCCTCCTCCATACAGCAAAAATCGGAATCTTCTATGTGGCCTTCTACGGAGTACTCGCCGCCCTGGTGGCCATCTGCATGTGGGCCTTCTTCCAAACCCTCGATCCTCGCATACCCAAATGGACACTAGACCGCTCCATAATCGGCACCAACCCAGGTGAGTTTCATGATTTCCCGGCCTCCAAAACTTCGGCTCTAATTAATTTTTAATGGTCTCAGGCTTGGGTTTCCGCCCCTTGCCTCCGTTGGACAACGTGGAGAGCACCTTGATCTGGTACAAAGGCACCCAGCACGAGAACTACAAACACTGGACAGACTCCCTCGATGATTTCCTTGCGGGTAAGCAATATCGTGTCGGTTGTAAACAAGACATTATTTCCAACGAATTATATACTGGCGCGATCTTGTGAATCAGATATCCACAGCTCTGGAAATAGTTCTGGGAATAATGCAGCAATTTATCTATAAATATTTCAAATATTTCTACTTATGTGTTATTAGGTTTATTAATCTACAAATATTTCAAATATTTAATACGTTCACCCCTAACCCTTTCAGTTTACAAAGTGCCCGGCCTTACTCCCGGCCGTGGCCAGAACATCTACAACTGTGACTACAACCAGCCGCCACCAAAGGGTCAGGTTTGCGATGTGGACATCAAGTCGTGGTCGCCGTGCACCAAGGAGAACAACTACAGCTACCACAAGAGTGCTCCGTGCATCTTCCTGAAGCTCAACAAGATTTACGGCTGGATACCGGAATACTACAACGATTCACGGGACCTGCCCGAGTCCATGCCCTCGAGCCTGAAGACCTACATCGGGGAGATGGAGAAAACACAGCCACACAAGGTTAGTTGAGAGTTGGGAGGAAGCTGTGGTCTATGCTCTAACATCCTGGTCTCTTCCAGCTAAACACAATCTGGGTGTCGTGCGAGGGCGAGAACCCAGCTGACCAGGAAAACATTGGTGCTGTCAATTATCTGCCGATCAGGGGCTTCCCCGGCTACTTCTATCCCTACCAGAACTCCGAGGGCTATCTGAGCCCCCTGGTGGCCGTTCACTTCCAACGCCCGAAACGTGAGTAGTTCTGGCTCCCATCGACTGCCATCGATCTAATCCTGTGACCCCTTCCCATCCAGGCGGCATCATCATCAACGTCGAGTGCAAGGCTTGGGCTCGCAACATTATACACGATCGCAAGGACAGGATCGGTTCCGTGCACTATGAGCTGCTGATCGATTAATTGTTTTAAACACGTTAACCCATTACATAATGTAAAACAGAAGATTGTGCAATGAGAAACAATCTTCGAGTGGAGTGAAGAACGAAACTAGCGGTGACAGACAATCCTATCAGAGACACCCCGCTTAGACACTTTTGTGGTTGCTTTTTGTTTTGAAATTACACAGATTGTAAAATGCTTTATTTCCCATTATACGATATGCAGTAAATCGTTCTCATGACATACAAATTTTGACCTATGATCAATTTTATGCACCCTTTACATTAGTTTATAACGAAAGAACACCAAGGAAACCATTTAAAGGGATCGATCGACCCTAGTAGCCAGACGCGAATCTCATATAGCGCTGACCCAAACAAATGCAACAAATTTATAACAATCAATCCAAACTGCCATTTCCCATAGATCAACCAAAATTGAACCCTTAGCTAATACAATTTATATCGAAATTTTACGGATTACATTTTTGTGTCTGCTATACATATAACCAGACCAGACCAATTTTGTCAACCAAACTAATCACTTTTACTAATAACATATAGATTCAGAATATTTACACATTTCTTAGACAAAAGTGAGAGCTCTCAACATCACACAATATACAACAAAATTGGCTACGGAAGCGCTGAAATGCGGTTAATTTGTAAGTTTAAAATATTTAAGGCGTACGAAGAGAAAGATGTAAAAAATTAAAAAATTACTTCAATTGAAACTGCTAAGAGACATGATATAACGCTTTCAAATCTTTTTCAATAAAAATAAAATGTAAGTAGTGAGAAATCCATTCCGAGTGTAGTATTTAACTCGTAAATTAAGGGGCTACCTATGTGCTCTGATTGAGATATTTTGGGTCTGGTAGCAACCTTATTCTGCACCGACATATGGCATACTTTTGGCTCTACGTGAACGTAGCTATTGCCCTGAGGTGATAAGATAGCCACCGCTGAGGGGACACGGGAACGGACCGGTGATAAAGGCGTATCTCTGAAATCTCTGCCGTCACACCTGGAACTGGTCAGTCGCCTCGAGAAGCCAACTGATAAATAAACTTAAAGCCAGATTGATTCGCTTTCCAACCAACCTATTCAATGATCGTAATTATTTTATTTGTTCGTAGCTGGTACATTTATTTACTGCTTATCGGGCCAAGGAATAAGTCGGCGAATTGCGTCATTGGAAATCATTGACCAAACTCTGGTGTTTGCATTTTGATATATGAATTATTTTTAACATTTCCTCGGCCAAAGCAATCAAACAAGCACTTGAGGATATAAATTTATTAATGATGTGCAAAAGCGCTTTCCACGTTGCAGATGTTTTTCCTAATTAAATTTTAACAAGTTGGACTTTTTTTAATACTTACATTGCCGTAAACTAATATAGTTCGTGATCATACGTCACAAAACTCTTTATATTTATACTATTTAGATTTGGCAAAGATCTCTGAAATATTATCGTAAAAGCATTTTGACGTCACTTCGATCCCGTGCAATCCCATTGAACTGTAATTGTTGTGGTCAGTTTAGTGCATAAATGGCAACAATGACTACCCGCTAATTAAGAGCTAATTAGCTGAATGTCGGATATGCATTGTCCCGTCGAATGACGGAGAACCGAAGCCAGATAATCGCTAAAGATCTTTCGCTAAATGGGAAAATCAAAACGCATCTCTAATGAGGAAGCTCTTTTTGATTGAAAGATCGACATGGTCACGCATACAGATATTTGCTGGAAAATCGGTTCAGACCAGATAAACTGGCCCCTAGAAGATATTTGTAGGGAACAGTGGAGGGCACACTTCCCTCGTCTGTGATGTATAATTACATATGCTAATTTAGAGTTCAAATTTTAAGTAAGTAACAAGGCAGATTCTTTCATAGGCCGGTAGATTCCGTATAATACCGAGAGAGATGTGAAAATGGATAGGTGCCATAGATTTCCATATATTTAATCAATATATAATATAGTTGTGAGCTAAGTGAAAGTTTTAGTTGCAATATAAATTTTATTACGTAATTTATTAGTTGCATTCCTTGGGGAGTTATGGAGTAAACCTAAAATTTTTTTTTTTGTAAACGTATCTAGATCAGATATCTAAATTGTATCTGAAAGATAATTACCCCAACTTTGCTTGATCCCGTTCCCATAAGCCCCTCTCGTCTGAGAACCCAATAAACTCAGTTGAAGCAATTGCGTCTTACAATTGAGATGTCGGCATAATGTACTCTGGCGTTGTCAAGTGTAATTTAATCAACTTATGATTATTACAACAGTGAAGCGTAGAGATACACAAGCATAAAGCCGTATACATTTACTTGTGCATCCATGTATCCGTAATCAGCAGCAGCATCAGTCCAAGAAGATGGAAAATTGGCAATGGCAACCCATTTTAATGGAGTTGGGGGTTCCCCATGTGGGGGCCATACAGGAGGAAATGCTCGTTTATGGGAATTAATCAACTCAAATGTGCTTGACACTTGGCAACGGTCCTTACACTGAAAAAGGAAAGGCTGAGGCTGATAAACTGACAAATAAAATCAGCGTTATAAAATAATTATGCCAGAGATACAACACGACCCAAAAGCTTAGCAAAATTGCATTTAAAATTCCCAAGTTCAGATTCGGTGACAGGAGAATATAGGTCAGTGCAGATGTTGAAGGACCAATTATCAGCAAACAGTGCGTAAGAGGTCCGTTATCATCGGAAAAACAGTAATATTGTGGAAATTAAATGGAATTGATTACAAATAAATCCACAACAATTTCTTACTTACTAAACAATCGAAAAGTGTTTCTTTGAGTGCAGCACTGGGAGCAATAGCCCAGCAAGTTTTCCCGTTTTCCGCGTGGAAATTTTCGAAACGGAGAGCAGCCGAAAAAATGATCAAACTGTTTGAGTGAGCATAGGAAGAATACAACAAAAGCGAGAGGAAAATAATGAGCATAATGAGAGAGCATAACCTGCGAGCAGTGCGGAGTGGGCTGGAGTGGAGTGGGGTGGAGTGGAGTGGAGTGGAGCCAACGTACTCAACTATCGGCGCATGTCAGTGTGACGGACAGGGGGCGGCCAAGCGGGGAGACCGGACTAGTGTGCGTGCGATTTTCTTTGTGCTTTCATTGGAGTATTAACATATACATATATGAGCCAGGGGCGCATCCATCCAGGGGCAGAATACCATTAGACTCTAAGATGTCCCCTGCACTGGGAAAAACTCTGGGCCCAAGCAACTGCCTCCGAGTGTGTTGTTGTCTGGCCGCTGTCTGCACTCAATCATTTATTCTATTTGCGTAGCAAGCCACTGAGAGAGAGAGGCCGAGAGAAAGACAAGGTAAAGCACACACGAAAGCCAGCACACTCACATACACCAACACCACTAACACTGCCACCCACAGCCCCCCCCTGGCCAAGAAGCTTTTGCTTTGGCCTTTTCCCGTGTTGCTTGGCAAAGTGTCGAAAACGTTCAACAGCTGTCAGTGGCACACTGAGGGAAATGCCATCTGCAGCAGTAAACTGCAGGTTTCCATATAATTCATCTGAAATATCCAACACATGGAAATCAACTGCCCTGCTGGAAAATAGTACAGTAGGAAGCAGATTTGTATTAATTATTTGTTAAAAATAGTGCACATTTCCTTATTATTTGTACAATGATAAATATGTGACAAAGGAAATCGTAGTTATGTGGTCTGACTTACTTTAAATATCTGTAGTTAATGTGAAAACAATCGAATATGCTAGGTAAGTCTTCTTATTAACTATTATTACTTCTAAAAAAAAAACACTTATTGTTATTTCAATAAAAATTAAAATGGTCCATTTAATAATTTAATAGTACCCTTATAACCTCATTGAGCCAAGCTAACAGGTCAAATAATTGAGCTTTTAATTTTGATTTCCATGTAAGTTTTCAAGCTAGCAAACATTGTTGCATAATATAAGTTTATACCTAAATTACATTGAAGTCGTTATTCATCATACATTACTCCAGAAAGCTAAACCAGCTATCCTGTCATATATCCTAGCTTATAAATATATAAAGTGTTAAAGTTAAAATTACATTATTACTCATAAACCTATTCTGCGGGTTGTTCAAACACTCACTCGACTAACTAGACTCATTTTTATCTTTATCACCTTTCGTTTGTAGTCAAATAAGCTCCATTGTGAAGTTCAGACAATCAAATCGTCTTGGGCTAATATTTCGTATCCCCAATAAATAAACTTTTCTCGCAGTGCAGCCCCTCTTATCTTGGAGCTTTCGGTGGGAGAGTGCGACAGCGAGAGCGGCGCGTGTGCGTGTGCGAGTGTGAGTGTTGAGTGTTGAGTGGCGAAGACCGCGTCGGCGTTGTTTTCGCTGTGCTGTGTTCGGTTAGTTGGTGATCTTTCGCTGAGAGCGCAGCAACACGCAGCAAGCTTCTCGAGTCCGCTGCCAAGGAAGAGCCCGAGCCCGAGAGTTTTCCCAAACTTCTCGTGTCTCCCAATACCGTCTGTTTGAGCGCCTCCGCTGTGGCTTTTCGCGCCCAGGAATAACACCCAACTCACCTAGGAATTACAAGTTACAGCCTTGCTAAACCATCCGCGTACTCGAACCGCTTTTAATTGCATAATTACAAGTTTTTCAATATACACCCAAGAGTGCTGCGAGTGCGAAAATAAAAAAGAATATACTACCCGCTGCTGAATCATCGCGTATACACAGCGAATCGTATACATAAATCAGTTTTCATAGCCTTCGCCCCGGACCACGGCGTCCACGTCATCAACGAAATATATTAACCAAATTTTCGAATCCAAAACTATAACCGTAAACAAGTGCGAAGGAAGAGCGCCAAAATGTCGAAGAATAACGGAAAAGGCGCCAAGGGTGAATTCGAATTCCCGCAGCCAGCGAAGAAGCAAACCCTCGGCCAGATGATCTACAATCCAGAGGAAGGAACATTTTTCGGCCGGACAGGGAAGAACTGGAGTAAGTAAAAGTGCTAATTAAAGTTTTAATTAAAATTTGGGTTAAATATCTCATTGAACGATTACCATTTGGCAAATCGATAAAGAACGCAGGCATTAATTGAGTGTAAGAAATATCATGATATTTATATAAAAAAAAAGGAAATTAGACATTTTAAAGAACATGTACACAACTTTAAACTTTTAAAATAATTTTTCTAATGGTATAAAATTATTATATTTAATATTTCTTTCTTTAATATTTCGATTTTTCTCAACATTTTATGTCATTTTAATTTATTCATTGCCTATTTTTATCCAACATGTGTATCCTAAGTGACATGATCTGAAAAATAAACCCTTTGACACTATAAAACCATAAAATAAACTCGTTTTGTAGAATGACTTTTACTCAAGCTGAGATGAGTTATCCGCACTCGCTTGGTACTCGCTCGCTGAGTACATAGTAACAAAAATTCTTTATTGTACATGCACACATGCTGTTCACTTGGTTATGAAAACTATAGACGAGGGGTGTTTGTAAACACCGCTTATCAGTTGATTTGGCGAGTCATTTTGTGAGCAGCATCCGAGGCAGAGAGGCTGTTTCGGAAATCTCCATTGCGGTGGCTGGGAAATGTTTAGTCAACGTCATAAAACAAGATAAACGCGAGGAATAAGGTTCCAAGTACCCAGTAGCACAACATATTTATTTATGTAATATATATATAATAAAACACAGCATGTTGTGGAATGTGTCGCCCTGCATTTTACATTTTACTTTACAATTTATGTGAGACATTTCTAGCCGATTATCTAGTCTAATTACTTACAGAACTTTATAGTCAAGTTGCCTAAATATATCTTTATTGCCTGCCATTAAAAGCTTGGCCAAGATCTGGATTTGGTCAAGGTACCCACGAGTAATGTGGCAACTCTTAAAAAAGAGAGAAACGCTTCACAATTTTTAAGTAAATACTAAAAAGAATGGAATTTAAGGTAATACGTTTCCCATACCTTATTTATCTCAGTGTGTTTGCTGCCTTCTCTATTCTTAATTCGGTTTGCTAGCCCCTAAGCATAGGAAGCATATTTTAACGATAATGCAAATTCTTAATTTTTGAAAATGGACACGGACCCACGTCCGCCGAGAAGGAAAAGGGGGAACGTGGAAGACTCTGGGCGATGAGCACAGAGGAGAGCGCTTTTTATCGCCTATAATATTTGCCTTCTATAATGAGGTCTGTATACAAATTCAAGGTTTTGCACAGAGAGATGAGAGCACAAGCGAGAGAGAGTAAGAGAGAGGGAGGTGATTTTCACGCTCAAATGATACCGATATTTCACGGAACTGTCAATCATTAAATGCACTGCACCAAGCACTAGAATTTCTGTTGACTTACGTACATTTCCCTGGGTATGTGGGGCACGTAAGTGGATCCCTACCCTCAGACGTTCGAATACCTTATCGGGTTTTCAATGCGGCACACAGAACGCGCTGAAAAGTTCTCTTGACGTCATATATTTGCTTTTCATTAAGTCGGCCGGGTTCTATTCGGGTTTATCGAAATGCTCAAATTGATGTATAATTTATTTGCGAAATTAGCGTACCTAGCTCTAATAACTTTTTATGTTAATACCGAATTTCTGGTCTAATTCCCGAATCGTTTGTCAGGGGAGCCAAGCCCCGAAGAACTTAACCCTCCTGTTGGCACACCTGTCACAGAGCGCAGATGGCCGTTGGAGTATGTGTATAGCAGTTTAATGAAGTATTTGTTCAATGTTCATGGCTAAAATTGTTTGGTCTGGCTGCCCCCTAATGTCTATCATTAAACAGAGCTCGTGCTGCATGTCCTTTAACCCCCCTCTGCTGATATCTCGGCAATTTTTGCCATGTGCAGTGCATTACTGGGACAACATTTACCAAAAGTCTTTTCACCTTCAACCGTATGATTAATAATACCGTAGGGGGAAGGCAAGGCAGTCTTATTTAATATTCCCCTATTGGCTTTATAATCTCCACAGAAAATTCGATTTGGAGCCGATTTCAAGCTTTGGTTTTCATTAATTAACGCAATGAGAACTTGTTGTTTGGTTTCGTGATAGCTTGTTCGTATTTTCGCTGGGGATAAACCTTCTCGGTGAACCGGTTTATCGGGTTTTTAGTTTAATTTTGTTTTTGGAAATGCTTTCGCTCTGTTACACATTCTGAATTGCTATAACGAATTTACCTGGTTACAGAAATGAGTATTTGGGGCTTGGAATAAATTAGATATTTTATTTTCATTTTAATTAATGCTTTCCCGTGTATTTTGAATACATTGATAGTGAGAAAAATAATATATACCACAATTATTTAAATGTTTGTAACCCCATTACAAGTGTAATTCGTATGTACATTATTTTTTGTAAGTAAATTTGACATGTTTGAAGCTCAAAAAGTTTGTGAAACATGTCAATAATTTATTTTATTTTAATTCAAAATGTAATATTTTGAACTTTTACTACAATTAGGTTTAAGTTTAATCTCACCACAATGCACCAGGAATTTTAGCTAAATCCCTGGCGTATCCAGTTTCTAATCGACCTGAAACCGGTTCAAACTGGATTTGGTCAGTTACATCTCATTTCCCCATCAATAGCCCCGCCACGCCCCCCGCCAGCTGCTTACATTGACATGCTGCTAACTAATTGTCACGATAGCGACAAGTCGACGATAAAAAAGCACAATTGAATTAAAGCGCAGGGAACTAGTTTAATTTGGCTAGACAGAGATTAATTTAATTAATTATCTATTTTAGTTCAATGCCTTTACTATAGGCTAGTGTCACTTTTAAGTCAAAATAAAAGAAGGAATATTATATATATATTATCACTTCACTGTCACTCTGTTTGCTTAAATATTTAATTTAATTAAAGCGACATGTTAATAAACACAGCGATTTGTTTACTGAGACTTCTATCTAATGTCTCATTTAAAAATGTTTAATGACTCAGTTTTATGACTTATAATATTTTGTAAATATTAATCATCGTCTCGTATAAATCCTTTTTGATAATAAACTTTAACAGTATACATTTCCAAAAATAATTGTCATATATTCAGCTCCAAGATAAAACCCTGGATTGTATAAAACACAAAATAGTATAAAACACAAAAATAAACTATAAAGTTTTGGGGTAAACAAACTGCTTTTGTTTGTGCCCATGTCCAACAAGTCAAAGTAATCGGCAATTTCCAATTTGGGCAAAACGAAAAAAAGAACATAATAAAAAGTTTGATTCTGGAAGGGGGGGAGGGGGTTGGGGTTGGCAAGCCACCGCCCCTCCCAGAAATAATCACTAAACTAAACGCTTGTAATGTTTACTGTGGGCGGGTCATTCCTACCCAGCGTTAACATGTGAAATTAATTCACTTAAAATCCCGCAAAGTAGGCTATGGGCTCACGGCACACAGAGGACAGCAAAGATGGCCGCAGGATGAGGACAGGGTGTGTGTGTATGTGTGTGTGTGTGTATGGCAGTGTGGTAGTGTCTGGTAGTGTCTGACGCATTGACAAAGGGTGCGGCGAACACCAACAAATAAAGCGGCGCCACGGCGACGGACTTCGCTCTCATTCGGGACGGCTTATTGCCTGAATGTGGTCCTTGGGTAATGAGGATAATGATGACAGACACCAACAAGTTGCATCCTTGGTCTCTGTTCCTTTTCCCCCTTTCCTTGGCTGGGACTTTCGCCTCGGTGGCGTCATAATTGTTGCTTCCTTTGAGTTTCGTTTATAATCTAGCGCCCATGTACACAATAAAAAAAAGGAAGAGGTCCTGCGAATTCTCTTTTAGCCACCGAAAATCTTTAAAAGTTTTATGCATTTCGAATATTTTCATACAGTTTTATAAATATTTCCTATTACTCTTACATTTGTCTTGCAACTTTATCTAAGCATTATATTATTATTTTCTATATTAATCTTGATTAAATGAACATTAGATTTAGAAGATTTCCGTTGAAAAAAAAATAATTAAGAGCAACAGCAAGAAATGTAATATAAAGATAATCTGAAGTGTCACCTTCATTACCCAAATGAGTTCCGGCTGCACATGTGCTAGTCGTTACCCGATTTCCCACAATTACTCGGCTTCCTGGCCAAATGTGCAAATTAAGGCGAGCAGTTTTTAGCATTTTCCGCGCTACCCCAGGACCCTGGTCATATGTGCGTCCAGCACGTAACTAAATTATTAACTTTAGTCGGCCTTGGTGGGTCCACTTTGGTGACGACCAGCGTCGCGTCTAGAACGAAGCGAGGCTATCAATCGTTGGTCATGCAAACTTTGCGTTTTGGGTTGGGTTTCCTGCTGGCAAGGATGGGGATGGAGCCATTGGAGAGGGAGTGGCGCTTTTTATATGGGTCACGGGTCCTTTAAGTTTGTTTACCGCACCAGCAGACAGACGGACGGACGGACGGAAGGACGAAGCCGGGATTGATGAGTGTTATTATTAAAACTTGGTCACTGAGATGCACCGCTCCACGACTGGTTGCACAACTGACCGGGCTTGGGTGGCAGGTCATATAAATAAAGTTTTCTCCATGAGTCGCAGTTACTGTTATGCATAAACTTGATACTTCCTGCCGACATCTTGTTTGACTTTTATATAAGTATTGGATAAGTCTTTACTGATGGCCCCTACCAGAAGTTGCCTTCTTGAATAAAACCTCATAATGGTTTCCCTCATTTCAGCTGGGCATCTCTGTTCAGCTCGAGTATTCTCATATTGTTTCATTCTCAAGTTTATTTTTGGTCTTCTCGCGAACGAGCAATCAAGAAATATATTTTAAAGGAAAAAGGTATAAAGAAAGTGCCAAAATTGAACATAAATGTATTGAAAAAATATAAACAAATAGAATTCTACAAGTGGAAAATTTTCTAATTGACTTACTGTGGAAGACTTGAATTATTATATGCATAAATAACATTACTAATACTCGTATACTCAGTGTGTAATGGTTAAAATAAAAAATAATTTAAACGCTGTAATGTTTTTACTATAACTCCCTGCATAGCAATAAAGAGTAAAGTATATTAGGGAAAACTATATTTTTACGACCTTGCAACTAATGCATCACCCGCTGAGATAGTAACAACTAACTGCTTTCAGGACTTGAAGTGTATATAGTTGGGATACACGAGGAATGACATACATCCATGTCGTTAGCATGTACACGAGTAGCCATTGAACTGGAGTAGACTTATCGATTTCGGCAGGAAAGGCAATGGCGGTCCCTCCTTGGGCGAAGACATAAGAATGTTTGGGGACTCTGCCGTCATATAAACGTAAGCATGTAGACCAGAATTCATTATACATCGGATATTGGTAACAAACGCCGCAGGCAGTCGCGTCGTCCCACCTTGGTGGGTCTGGGCCTGGTGTGGAATTGGAATTGGCCTGCCGGGGTAGTTGCTGCCCGACGGACGTCTATCAGGCTGGCTGGCGTCATACTGCCAGGCCAATAGTCTGCCCCCGGTGTGTCTGGCTGCTTCTGGTCATTGCCAAACTTATTTCCTTGTACTTGAACGCAATTATTTCCATTCGGACATGGCAACGGCGGCAGAGCCATTTGACGGGGCTCTGCAACTTTGATGAGCTCCTGAAAATTGAAATATGGAAAAGTCGTTACCAACCGACTGCCAAGGCCATCGATTACCAATTGATAGCTCGTGTCGTAGAATTTCGAAGCGTTAGAGACCACCCCCTATTCGCTGCTGACCCCATAAATTTGTGATAAAAAGGAAAATGAATCACTGTAACACATAGGCTTTTTCTAGGGGATCTCTGCAATGTGGCAAATTATAATTGTAAAATCACGTATCTATTACAAGTTTTTAAAGATTGCGAATTGAAATGATATTTGGAACAATAATACCTTAGTCCTTTTTATAGGGTTATTCCTTTGACTGAAAATTAATCGTTAGTATATGCAATTTAAATTGGGAACTGAGACATTTATGTGGAAGAAAGGCCTAAGAAACGATGGGACTAGAGCAGTTTAATACCAACCCCGAGTAATTTCCTCTTGCCTTTGTCACCTACTGTACTATGGGACCCATGCATTGTATTCGATATTCATTCATACGATTAATTTGTTTGGGAACTTGAGCTCCAATGGACAACAGTCGCCTCGGTCGCTGTCAATTTGGAATAGTCGATGTTGTCGCTTATTTATGCAATAGCTCTGGGCTTGGCCGAGTCCGGTGCCCGGTGGCCGATGTCCGGTGTATAGCGTCCCGCGCTCGGTGTCCGGTGTCCGGTGTCCGCAGCGAAAGTAACAAACAGCCGACAGAACACTGCGCATCCACTGAATTCTAGCTGAGTCGTCAATGTTAATGACATTGAAATACACACAAAAAAGCCGGTCCCCCGTTCAAGTCTCTGGCTCTCTGTTTGTTGTCTCTGGCCTTATTTACTGCATTTGTCGTAAGCGTTCGATTAGCTGCGTGCTCGTTAGGATTGCATAAGACCCGGCCCCGTATTCATCACCCCCTTATTCATTCCCGGATCCCCCATTTATTCAGTTCCGCAATGGAACCCAGTATTGTAAAAGACAATTAAATCGTTTGCAGGTAGGATACAAAAGATAGCGATGGGGTTAGCTTAAATTATTTAAATTCTATCAAAGCTTAATTATATTTATTTCTTCTATTCCAGGTCAGCTCCTGATGTTCTATACCATCTTCTATATCGTGCTAGCCGCCCTCTTCACCATCTGCATGCAGGGACTCCTGTCCACCATCAACGACAGAGAACCCAAGTGGAAGCTGCACGAGTCGCTGATAGGCACCAATCCCGGCCTGGGCTTCCGTCCGTTGAGCGAACAGACGGAGCGCGGATCGGTGATTCAGTTCAACGGCAAGAAGCCGGCCGAGAGCGATTACTGGATCGAACTGATCGATGACTTCCTCCGAGGTAAGCTAATCCAGCAATAATCGGGAGGAAATTACTTACTATTGGTGCTTTTCATGCCTGGTAGACTACAACCACACTGAGGGTCGGGAGATGAAGCACTGCAACTATGGTCAGACCAACGTGCCCGGCGATGTGTGTGTGTTCAACACGGACCTGTTTGGCGACTGCTCCAGGGCCAACAACTACGGCTACAAGGCGAACCAGCCCTGCATATTCCTCAAGCTGAACAAGATCTTCAGCTGGACGCCAGAGGTATTCGATGCGCCAGAGAAGGATATGCCCGAAGACCTCCAGCAGGTGATCAATGGCACGGCAATGGAGGAGGTAACGAGTGCTAGGGGTTCTTTAATATATTCTCCAGAGTATGACTATAATAAGTACCTCCTTGCACTTTCAGCGCAAACAAATCTGGGTGAGCTGCAACGGACACTTGAGCAAGGACAAGGAGCTCTTCCAGAACATTAAGTACTTCCCCAGCCAGGGATTCCCGGCCTACTACTACCCGTACATGAACCAGCCCGGCTATCTGAGTCCCCTGGTCGCCGTGCAGTTCGTTTCGCCGCCCAAGGGCCAAATGCTGGACGTTGAGTGCCGTGCCTGGGCCAAGAACATCATCTACAGCGGCAGCGCCCGGGATCGCAAGGGGTCCGTGACCTTCCAGATCATCGTGAACTAAGCCCTAGGGATAGGGGCTCAAACTTGTGATCGCAACAACTAGCCATATGCAGGGCGAAGATATGGCAGCCGCGTCGGAGATCAACTACCACCTACCTAAAGAAAAGAGATATATACACACGCATATATAGTTATATATGGAACGAGATAGCGACCTTAGGTTTTCAAGTGTATTGTATATATTTATAAGAGGAGAATTATTCGAACGTCAATTTGAACTCTGAACATCTGGCCCTGAAATAAAAGAAAACAAAAATATAAAGTTCAAACCGTACATCCGCAACTGTTGTTATAGCTCCTGGCTTGTCTATTGCTATTAGTTATTAATATTTATCATATTATTTCATTACGAGTCCTTGTAATTGCGATCATTATTCTCCGTCAGTTGTGTATTTAGTTTGTATTTATAAATGTTATAGCATGCCAGCCAACTCTTTGTTTACTATTAAAAGCCTAGCTCGTTTAATTTTAACGGAGTAATTAAATAAATTTCATTGTTAAACCTATGAAAACCTCGGATAATATAACATCTTGACCAAAGTTATGTTTTTCGAACTGGAAAGTATTCAAGAACCTCGATTTAGTGCAATTCTACAACCAGCAACAAAGGAATTCCAGCCAAGTTCAAGCGATTAACAAACTACGCAAGTTTTTGTTTCTTTTTAAATGCAAATAAAATGAAGTTAAGCGAATTATGTTTTTGTGTTGCAACAAATTAATAAATAAAAAAGATCATAAGTATTTGTGGGGCTTTTGTGTCTTAATGTTTTTGTTCAGCCAAATGAAGCATCGACCGAAACTATATAAAAAATATTTGACCAAAAGGCGATATATAAATCCATTTTAAACACTCAAACCCTCTCGTATCAATAGCTTTTTCAGATTGAACCATTATATGAAGGCAAATAAATTATTTAACAGTTTTCAGTAATTTTTCTAAAATATCTTTATTTTAACAATATTTAAAATTTCGTTTTGCTAACATCTACGCTATTTTGGATAGCATTATGATATTGATTTCTACTGTTTTTCCAGATAAAGGACCGCTTGAATATAATATAAAATATTTGATATTATATAAAATAGAGAAATGTTATTTATATAGTTTGAAATACATATTTTTGTACCTACTTCTCGATTTGGTAAATATCTTTGCCCGCGACCTCTGCCGCACATTTATATTACACTGTAACGCAACACTGTAACAAACGTTGGATTATTTAGATTATATACAAAATACAATTCTTTCTTGGTGATTTAAATTAAAGCATACTTTTGACTGTTTTTCTTTCGTCAGCATAGCAAAGTTCACATCCAAATTTAATATAAACATATCCTTACAACTGGATGATTACCAACTTTAAATATCTATAATTATTATTAATCCCTCAATCACCCATCACCAGTTATAGATAGTGAAATCTATACCTACCGAGGAACCTGAAGAGCACCGAGACTGCTGACCCATTTAATAGTCATAACACATAATAATTATTAGGTGACAAATTTTTATTAATTCAGATGTATTAAACCATAGCGAAATATTATCTCTTACATTACAAACATATGATATATTGCATTTTATTGATCTTTATTGGTAACAACTTGAAACTGCGATATTTTAGCTACTTGCATTGCATAATTTTGGTACTCATAGGTATTTAGGTCTATATAAAGTAATCACAAAATATTATTATCACAATTTATAGATACATGTACATGTCAGTTTTTGCTTAGAATCCCCCAATATCTCTCAGTGATGAAAATGGTATGCTTGTAGCGTACTTTGATCCGAGATCTTAATATGCTTTTCCTTTGAAATTTAAATAAAATGAATAAATTATTTCAGATATGTTTTGGAATAATTTTGTATTCAATTTAAAATTTTTTAAAAATATTATATCACTTATAAATACTAATGAGCCTTTTAGTTTATGGACAAATCTAAAAATAAATACAGTCAATATATACATCTAAACAAGTTTTGCGAAAATGTTTTGTTGTCAAAGCCAACTAACAGATACATTTAACCAAGTCTTCTTACAATTTTTCGCAATTTGAATCAAAATCAGCTACAAGAATACCAACCAACTTCGTAACTATCTTTACTGTTACAACAACATGAGTAAAAACTTCAGAGTTCAGATAAAACTTCATTGATCTGCTAATTTAAGTTTAGATTAGCTTGGAATTTGTCGGCTGACTTAAGACAAAAGTTTAGGTTTATTTGAGACGAAGATTGAAACACGGTTTTGTTAGGTACGTTCACAGTTGTTATTGCTGTTAAGGAGGCAAAAATATGAATAATGCAATGGATTATATACGAAATCTCAGCTTACGGATCACCTCAGGCGTGTCGGGCTCCCCAGAGTTGCGTCTCGTGGTACATTCGATAGATATTGTCTCTGATTAATTTGGCTTTATCTGAGATCAGCGAAAAAGCACAATAACTATACAGAGTAAGAAGCATAGGTATTTAGTCTTTACCTTTGGATAGGTTGAGAGCCACCACGTTCTTCTTCAGGAAGTCGAGGCACAGTTCCTGAGACGTCCCAAGAGAGTGCATGTTGCACGTCAAGGCACTGTAAGACATCCAAATTATTCGGAGATTCCATTAAGGCAGAGCTGCTGTCTTACCCAAGTTGCCGAAATGCAATGTCCTCTGGCTCCCTGATCGATTGGGGCTGACCCACGCTGGCCTTGCTCTGCTTCCGGCTAGCCTGAACGGAACCCGCACTTGCTGCCTGGATGGCCTGGTGCGACGAGCTTGAGGAGGAGTCGCCGCCGCCAGGCTTTCGCGGTGACTTTGAGGGAGGAGCCGCCTCCGCCGCTCCGGCTGCCGCCTGTCGCTGCTGTTGCTTCTGCTGCCGGCGCTGCTGGCGCCTCAACTGACTCCGGCCACGGTGCTCCCGCTCCGCCTGAAGAGCGTCGTGGAAGATGGCGTTCCAGAAGCGCGGTTGTTGCCAGATGGGCTGCTGGCGCAGCGAGGTGAAAAGGTACTCGCGGTAAGGGTCGCAGCCGGGCACCTCCACCTCATGGTAGAAGAGGAAGCAGAGGTTCATGAGCACGGCCGCCGGAGCATAGTCCTCGCACTCACTGCACTCAAACAGGGCCAGGGCGAAATACTGGGCCAGACCGCCGAAGGTGACCGAGTCGAGCCGCTTGGACTTGTGGCGCTGCTCGGTTAGGAAGCGCGTAAACCACAGGCGGCCGATCTCTAGCCGGAGCAGTACCCCGAACTCGGACTTTAGCTCCAGATCGACGGCTCCCGGCGAGCCGCCGAAGAGCATGGCGGTGAAGTGCTTCATAAACTCCTTAACGGGCTCCTCCCCCGCCCGGCAGTCCAGGCTGATGGACGAGGCCCACGACGGTACCGAGTTCTGCGACTCAGAGCGGATGAAGTGCCGCCAGTCGGTGGACTCCATACTTGGGCTGGCCAGCAGTTGGTCCGGCTCGTCCCTCAAGCTGGTCAGCGTGCTACTATTGGAGGTGCGGCTACGGGGCGGCAATCGCATGGAGTTACTGCCGCCGGCCCACTGTTGCCGCCCTCCGGATCCCGGTCCTCCTCCTCCCATCCCCTCCGTAGGAGGCTGCACATCAATGTGTGGTGGCGGGGCCTCTACCAGCTCGCCGATTCTTTGCATGTCCTTCTGCATGTCCATCTCGCTGCGCCGGGCTCCAGCTATGGCTCTGGCCCGCTCATATCCTCCGGAGTGACGCGACTCTATTGAATCGGATCGCGTGGTGCTGCTCACGTCGTGGGAGCGGGCTGCCAGGTTCTCGGGCAGGGACATGGAGCTGCTATCGTCACTACTGCTGCCGTCGGAACTGCTGGAGGAAGAGCTCGAGCGTTGTGGTCCACCCAGCTTGCTGGTCGCATGTCTGTTGCGAGACGGTTCTAAGCGAGGACCTACAAAGAAGTTGGGTATTATTTACATTCTTTGGGGACCTTTAATATGTTGCTTATTGAATGCAAGACTTACGCGGCGCCAAATTGGGCTGGCGATACCGTCCCGAGATGATCTCTTCGTGCGCTCGCCGCGCCTTCACCCGCCGCCCCTCGAAGTCAATCTTGGTGTAGTCAATACTCTCGTCAACTGTAACAGGATTCCGCATTACTTCCGCATTAGCCTACTTACATAGCTGCGATACCAGGAGTACTTACACTTGGGAACGTCTTCGTCGTCATCACAGTAGTCCGAGTCGCTGCTGCTGCTGCTCAGAGTCAGCTATAAGCAAGAAGGGAAAATTATATTTTATATCTTATAATTTATATCCGAAGTCTGTGAGCCTCTAAGGATAATCCCATTGATATGTGTCGATTGTTGCCAGTTCTCTCTCATTTTGGCTTGGCGTCTATGTAATTAATTTCCATCAAGGACGAGGCTGCGGCGCTCAGAGCAAGATAAAGTCAAGTACAAAGGAAGCAGTGGAGAATGCGCCACCCAATTTCAATTCCAGCCCCGAGCACAACGCAGATTGGGGCCTCAAAGTGAAGGTCAAACGAGTGCAGCGCCAAAGCGGAAATGGCAAGAACAAACAGCACAACAAAGCTATCAAAGTGTCAGTCGCTTTGCAGCATAGACCCGACCCACACACAGATCTCCCAGCCCAGCCCAGAGTCACCCCCAATCACCTCTTGGCGCGTTCATTACCAAGGCTAACCCAGCTCGGCCCTAGAGGTGTGCGTGAGTCACATCAAAGGTCGTGATAAAAGCGAAATTTTTAGAGTCTATGAGCATGGGAAAGTTAATAAAATATTTAAGACCAGAAATGTTGTGAGGAGTGCTATGATCCTGTGATCTTTATCACAAGCAAGTGTGTATCGAAATTCGTTGCTTGCTTTTACTTTTAAAATCTTTCTACAATTAAATTGAAAATACCAGAATTTAAATATTTAGTATGAATTATTAATACGTTTTCCTTGGTTAATTAATGTGTAAGTGGTTGTTTTATTAATTTATTTTTACCCATACAAATTAATTGTGCGTGAGTCACGATGCTTGCCCCAATTTCTCTTACCTTATTTGATATGCCGTTGAGCAGCTCATTGCTGTTGCCCAGCACCGTGAGGAACTTGGACTTGAGGGCCCCGATGCTGGGCGTCCGTTCCATGAACAGCTTGATCTTGGACCGCTCCCCGGCAAAGCCAGCCGGCGGTGTGCCCGGCACCGCTCCCGGAGCGGCTGCCTGTGGCTTGGCATCCACCATGGCAGTGGTATTCCCTGCCTGTGCTGCCTGTGCGATCTATGCTCTGTCTGGGCTTATGAGCCTGTATCTTTGGACTCGCTGCAGTCTTGAGTGGCTTCAGTTGGCGGCTAAAAAGTGTGCAACGGCTGATGCTTCAGCAGCGGATGCCAGTATCGATTTTTCATACGTTTGCATGACATGCACATCGGGTGAAGGTGAACTTCGCACTCAGCAGCAGCAGCAGCAGCAACATTTTTGGCGCATTTCAGGGACACCACCTTGGGCCTTATTCTTGGTATTACTTCTGGACTCACAGTTTTCGCACGAATATTCGATGGATTTTGATTTGTTGAGGTTAATTAGTCAACCGTAAATTTATGCAATTTTCTTTTACTCGAAATTCATTTTCTGCAGCACTTAGCCTTGGGCTAAGGATATACTGCAGTCAAGCTTGCCAGGATTCTTTCGGATCCGTGATTCGTATGCCGCTTAATTAGTATTACGCAAAGTGAGGCCCGGAAAATTGGTAAAACATAAAGGCACTTCTTTAGCGTTTAGTATTTTGCATCTACTCGTCGAGGACCCAAAGGACTTACTACTTTTTCGGCACACACACACACACCGGAGTCACGCACACGCCCCTTTTGTACACGCAATGTTGTGGATGCGGGGCTGGCGGTAAGTGATTTCCCTTCGGCTTTCCACACGCGTCCATTGCCCGAAAGGAACGTTGCACGAGTGCAGCCGGAAAATGCTGGCCGACATGGCCTGAACTTCCACTTAACATTTGCCTGGGCTTTTCCGAGCAGCTGTTATCGATTGTGCCGTAATTTACATGGCGTCGTGTAGTTTTCCCCACGGAAAGCTGCACATCCGCCATGTTTTCTACGCGAGAAGCTCTCCCAAAAAGCTTGCCGGTGTCAGCGGAAGAGAGCCGGCATCTTGGGTTGTTTACGCCCAGCTGGCGAACAGCTGATCCAGCCGAAGCCACCTCTCGGCTTGCGTCAATGGGGCGGCATCAGCTGCGGAGGTAACATAACCACCCAGCCAAGGTCAAAGGGTGGGCCGTGTGCGGTACGCGGAAAATGATGGCCTGGGGGGCCTGGGGCCTGGGGCCACAGATGTGCGTGTCTGCAATTATCGAACTTTGACTCTGTCGCAGCCAATTTATTATGCATTGTATTTATTTTTAGACCAGGCCAGAGGCTCCCAAGCGGACCCCTCACGAACCCACCGCAGGCGGTCCTTAATTCCATAATTCGCTTCATAACGAACCCATCTCGCCCATCTCAGTCCAAATGGCCTTTTGATTTGCACCTCCGAACAGGCAGCAGGTGGCCCGTGCCGATATTTTTATCGTTGTTTGCCATTTGCCTGAACTGGGAGTTATGGATGCCGTTTTTTATTGCATGAGTATGATGCTAGCAAGCAGGAGATCCCCATGGCCTTTGTTTGGTATAAATCATAATTAAGGCAGGGGTCTACCCCAGTGAAAGATTCAGGGTTTCCTTTGAAGCTGGACTGTATGACTCATCAATAAAAAATCGAAATTTATATATTGTACTTCCGGGAGTTCTACAATTAACATACAATTTAATATTAACTTTCCTGCATCCTCTTAGTGGATATGTAAAGTATACTAAGTTTATAATACAATTTTCATTCACGAAACCAGTCAAAATTGAGGAAGTCTTTTCCGCACAGCATTTTGTGATAAATTATGCACATCTCGCGTACGTTGGCCAAAATGTTTAACAACAAAACGACGGCGAGGGAGGAGACTTTTCGAAACAAAAAATTGATGTTATTCACAAGCGCGACAGCGTCTCGCAGCCAAAATGTTCTATACGGCTCGGAAACGATGTATTTATAAAATAACGCGAAAATACTGAAAATAGATAAGAGAAGACACGCCGCGGTGACTGAAGAAAATGGAGGGGAAAAGCCAGACAAAATGAGAAATAGAGAATTGAGATCTGCGTTGACTTCTTCCTACTCGACCGACGACCGGGGACCGACGATTGCAGTAAAAATGCTGTTTAGCATCCGATTGAGATTTCAGTTTGCTGGGAGACGATCGCCGAACGAGACCGCAGCAGAACTTTCATGTCGCCCTCTGGCTAGGCATTAGAAATATATATCCCGATATATATATATATTCATGTGCTACCAGCTGGCAGTGGCAGTTTTGAGTGCGGCGCGACGCGTCAAGTGAAATCGAGTTATGTAAGTGACCTCTGTGTTCGGCCTACCCTCTTTCCGGCTCAATCCTAACTGGCCACCGAGTTCAATGGCAAATAGGAACGCTGCAGGCAATTAAATCGATTTAAGTGAAAAATTGTGCTAAATATAAAGTGGCTAAATTTAAACACAGAAATTGCTCCATGGGAAAGTTCAAGGAATAGCGCACAGTTTCAGCAATCAATAAAAACCCAATCAAAGTATACAAACAAATGCAAATTTTGGATATTTTTTGAATGTTAATTCGCCGAGTTCCAATAAAGAAAAATTGTGCATAAAATAAACGCAAATATAGGCAAGCCAAAGAAACGTTTAAAAATAGGTTCCAACGTTCTCCCATAAAAATAAAAACTTTTCTGTGGCGATGTGTGAGTGCGTGTGTGATCCGTTCGCTTCGGTGGCTGCCTCCCAGGGCAGCTGTCGCTCGAAGACGCCGGGAAAACGCGGCGGCAAAGGCGAAGGCGGATTCGGATGAGGTGGGATAGGCTGGGACGGGCCATGTTCATGCTCATCCGACCACTGCAGGCGGCTTTCATAAATATTGCTGTGCAGTGCGACACATTTTCCCCGAACATTCTAGCTATGGATAAGCTGCGGAAGGTTTCTAAAATAGTGCGCGAGGCAATGGGAGTGCAGCCCAAAGTGAACACGTTGCGTATACGCAATGTGCGCTGGTAAAACAAAAATAAGACTTGCTTTCGAACTGCGTTGAGTAAGGCCTCTCCTCTATAGATTTGTGTGTAACATTTTAATAGTGCGCCATGCACATAATTAGTGCATAAAAGAATTAAGTGTTGTCTGGACGGAATTTTTAAAGCATTTTTATGTTCTGGGTATATGTGGAATATAGGTCATGATGGTATTTTTGTGAGTTTAGTGTTTACTAGTGATTACTATAGTCACTGCAAATAAGATTTCTTGATTTCGTGACTCTGCATTATTAATGTTGTACATTGTATTGAAGATTTATATATAATGCAAAGAATATAAATATTTTAAAATAAAGTTCCTATTTATTTTTAAATATAAAATAGGAACTTAACTTTTAAATATAAATATCCTTTTTATTTTTAAATATAATAAAATATTTCATGTCAAATATTTCTTGAACAGACTGACATGGGTAGATTGACTCGGCTGTTGATGCCGCTTCTGCTGCACTCCACTGCGTTATAAGGTCGTGACTTTATGATTTCAACACAACAAACATAGTTAAAACAAACCTTAGATAAAAACTTAGGTCTAATTTATTCAATAGACCTAGAAATATTTAAAAATGTTTCTTTGGCAACTTTGTGACTATACATTTAAAAATCTGCTATATATATTTTATAGGGATAAATGCATATATATAGAGACAATATAATGAACAACAAATCGTGCAAGTTTCTAAAAAATATTCTATATTTTATACAATACTTATTCCCCTTTCCTTACAATAATTACTTTTTCTCATATTAGAGACATTTAACATTAAAAGAGAAAACCACCTCCGTTAAAATAAACTTAGATACAAACGAAACGTTCTCTCAATTCTCTCTCATCGATTTTATCTTTTATTTCATTCGCTTACATTTTCTCAATTCAATTATTATTATTTCTTTATTTACCTCACTTATAAGTTAAAAAAAAAAAAAAAATTACAACATACAAATTTAAAATAGAATTCAGTTCTCTTCAGTTCAACAAATTTGCAAATAGTTCTCTGTTCAGTCTCTTTCTCATTTCATTCTCTTTCCCATGTTCTCTGCCATTATTTTCCCGGTTGCGCGGCCACTTAGCCACGTTGACAGCCGAGTGAATCACTAAACAGCGCTTCCCTCTTTCGCATTTTCATAAATAAACAAGTCCGCCGATTGTATGCCAAAAAATATTTTGTATTTATTCTATGCGCAGAGAGATATGTAGTTTAGCCTAAATTTAGCGGGTTTATTCGCGATCTAACTCTGGCTGCGTTTGGTTTTGTGAACAGCCTCCCCGAAATTGCATTTGGCGAGCACCTTTCTGCTGGGACGTCCTAGCTTCCGGAATTTGGGTGAGCCGGCTAAAAATATTCATATTTATGCATCGCATTTTTTGACAGCTTAATTGCATTTGAAGTTGTTTTGAATAGTCAAGAAAATTTGAAAAGAGGAATAATTTTTTATTTTTTTTGGCATGAATAAAGGATTGCATATGTATCATTTCTTTGCCAAATTAGATCAATCAAGAAAGCAATCAAGCTAGGCGAGACATTAACGAGCCAGCAGCTTCCCGAGGACCAAAACGACAAAAGATGACGACACCACATTTGCTCAACAGGAATGTCCGGACTATGCCCTCCTGGGTGGTAAGTGCCAGAGAAGCATCCTTTCCTCCATACATCGAATTGCATCAATTGTCCTTCTCTGTAGACCGAGGCGAATGAGCGCATCGGGCCAAAGCCGCCGCCCACACCGCCCAATGGAGTGGGCGGCGGTTTGCCCAAGGCCCCCGCCCTGCCTCCCAAGGTCAAGAGCACTCCTGAGCCAGACTACGAGGTCATAGAGTTTTCCAATCAGCAACAGTACTCCAACGAACCCCTGAAGACTACAGTGATCCGTACCAAGACGCCAGGTGAAAAGAATATTTAGATTGCGATGAAATATGTACACAAATTTACTTTCTCGAATCGTCTTGCCTTAATTCAAATGACATCCTCAGACAACAAACTGAAGTGCACGCTGTGCGGCTCCCAGAATCCCTGGGTGACTTGCTCCGAGTGCGCCGGCCAGATCTTTTGTGCCTCCTGCGACGACATGTTCCACAAGCATCCCAAGCGCAAGCAACACATGCGAAAGGTGGGTTTGTTCACCCGGGCTTAGGGAGCAGTCCAAAACTAATTATATACTTATACTTGCAGGCCGTGGAGCAAGGCACACCGCCCATTCCCCCGAAGATTTCAGCTGGCGGTGGGGCACCGCCCCCGGTGGCGCCACCGCGTCGCAGCAAACGCGGCCTGCTGACACCCTTCTTGGGCCGCAAGGATCAGGTACGCCACTGCACGATCTCCTAGACCCGTAAGCCAGCCCGCGAGGGGCTACTCATAGTACCAAGTTTGTAATCATCAATTTGAATGCTTCAATAAAACCGTCCTTAAAACCACAACGCACGCCCCAAAGTCGAACCGAAAACCGAACATTTTAATTTGAATTTGAATTCGAAAGAGCAATAGAACAAGAAACCGAAATGGCACCCAACCCGACTCTTTTCCAGATGCTGCCGCCGCCCTCACCGACGCCCTCGCACAAGTCGCTTGGCGGCTGGCGAGGATCGCTCGGTGGCGGGGCCATCACGCCCCCCGGGCCTGTCACTTCCGCATCCTCATCGTCCTCGGCCCAGATGAACAACAGACCTCTCCCAGAGCCTCCACGCAGCGAGGGTGGTGGTTCCTCCAGATCGGGAACGCCCAAGTCCGTGTTCGACACCATCCAGCGGCCGCCATCGGTGCAGCTGGAGAAGATCAAGAGCAAGGCCAGCGCCACGCTGGATCGCATGGCCATCCTGCAGCAACGATACCGCCAACAGAAGGCCCGACAGGATCTCAGTGCCAACAGCGAGCAGGTAAGTGATCACTGTCCGCCAAATCAACCTGCTCATTGTACAGTCTATCGTTTTTTATTGTCATTGCACAGCATAAAAGCAAGAACTTCATTTATATTATTTGTTTTAAATTAAATGATAAAGTAACTAGATATGCTGATAGACATATTTTTAGATGCCTTGAAGTCCTAATTTAAAGAAACTGTTAAGGGTTTTCATTCGGGTTCTTTCCAAAGTTTTATATTTATATTGTTAAGTACAATATTTAACTAGAATATTTTCATAGGATTTAATTGACGAATTGTTATAAATATTGCGAAACTACAACTTTAAATTTATATTTTAATTCTAAAGAATAAGGAAGGTATCATTAGTTTTACAAGTAAAATCGTTAAGAATATATTCCTTAAAGTCGAAGACCACCAATATAATATTGAATAATGAGTTGCAAACCATAACTTATTGAAAATGTAACTCTTTTGATTAAAGCTTAGAATATATTAGGGAACATGGACTTCAAGACCCATTTAATGTTTGACTTTAATTCAAGTTTATGCTGTGCATTTTGTATCGTCTCTGTCTCGTCTTGTCTCGTCTCGTCACATCACGTTCTCCCTCTCCTCTCTTTCTCTGTTTCTCGTTGGCCATTCCCCCACCGCAGCATTTGAATGGAGCCGGGTTCGAGCACTGGTCAAACATTTCACCATCGCCCTCGCATTTTCGTTCCGGCAGCATGTCATCTGGTTTGAACTCATCCCATTTCGATCTCTCGGATGACTCACACAACTTTCACACTTCCCTGCTGCTCCAACAACGACAGGCGGCCGGCGCCCAGCGACGCCAGATGAGCACCTCGGTGTTCAACCTAAACACACCCCAGCGTCGTCCCTTGGCGGAGGCACAGAGTGGAAGTGCCTGGCTGGCCAATCAGCGCATTCAACAGGTGAGTTGATAGCCTCCAAAGGGAAGGAGCAGACATGTACGACATCCTTTTACTCCTCCTCTGCAGGCCCAATCTTTGGCGCAGCTCAATTGCGCCGGCTGTCAGCAGAGCCAGCAGCATCCTGGCTGGCCGCAGCATCCGCATCACCAGCATGCCCAGCACCAGCATCCCGATGACTGGTCCCAGTTCGGCTCCCAACAGCAGTTCAACAACTCCAATCTGTCCCTCAACCTGGGACAGGGTTACATGCCACAGCAGCACCATCCCCACTACCCGCCACCGGTGTTCATGACCCAGCGCGGCATGATGCCCAACATGTATCCAGGGGCGCCCGGCTATCCGATGATGCATCCAGGTTAGCTTGTCCATCCAAAAGTGTACCATTACCTAAAGAAACTCTTCCCCTTAGGTGTCATGGGAATGCCCCCATCCGCCGCCTCTAGAGCCGCCTCCCGATCTCGTTACGCCGCCTCTCCCACGCCCAGCCGCAAGTCCATGTCCCTACGACGCAAACGCAGTAGCTATGTGGACGACGAACTGACGGACGATGAGGACTCTGACCAGGACGACCGCAGATCTCTGGTCTCGAACCGCTCGGGAATGACCAGCGCCTCGCGCTCCCAGTCGCACCAGCACCACCAACACCAGCACCACCGACAGCGTCGCCTGTCCAGTGCCTCGCAGCTAATCGCCAACGATGAGCTGGACGGGGAGCAGAGGGGGCATGGATCCAGGCAGCACAAGCTGCGGGATCGGCGTGGATCGGTGGCCAAGTCGGTGCAGAGTGAGTGGTTGCCAGATAGACGAGATTCCCAGGGCAGCAATGGCGAGACCCTCACCAGAAACAAACCACCAGCCACGGACTCAGCTCGCACCAGTCGCATTTACTCCGACTTGGAATCGGAGGGCTCGGGTGCCAGGGCCCTGGTTCAGGCCAAGATCCAGCAGAAGCTCCAGGAAGCGGATCAGCACAAATCCACGAAGAAGGTTGAGCAGAAGCGCAAGCCCGAGATGAAGGACGAGAACACTCAGGCAGCGGCGGTGGTGCCGAAGGCGGCGGTGCCAGTGGCTTTGGCGCACCAGGAGAGTGACTCGGAATACGAGGAAGTGGTCGAAGAGGTCACCGCTTCGGAAAGCGAGCCCGATGCCGAGGCAGCTACAGTTGCACCCAATCCCGAGGATGTCGTCCTCGAGACCGACGAATTGGGTCCACCGCCCTCAACGCCGGATCATGAATGGGAGTGCGAGTTCTGCACCTTTGTGAATGAGCCCAACATCAAGATATGCTCTATATGCTGCAAGACTCCCAGCAAGCCACCGGTGCAGCCCAACAAGTCGAAAAAAGTGGAGGAGGAGAAGTCACCAGTACAACCGAAAACCGTACAGCCAACCAAGGTTCCATCAAAGCCAGAAGTCACCGTTGTGAGAAAGTCTTCATTGAAAGGCCAGAAACCCGTTCAGAAAGCCAGCACTGGAACCACCACAGCCACGCCAAAAGCCACCCAGGCTACAGCCACTCGGTCCAATGGACCATCAACTGTCAACTCCAGAAACACATCGAGTATTCCCGTCAAGACAATCACGAAGCCCACTCTTAAGACCTCATCAGAAAACGAATCTGAGAACTCTTTGGCCAAGGGCTTTTTGCAAAAAGGTAGGATACAAAAAAGAATATCATTTTTCGAGGGCACCAAGGCCTAGACACAACCAACCTCTCAAGACTAAACCTAGTTAGTACACTAATAGAGCCATCAACTGTAAGCCCTACAATTAACGCATTTATGGAAACGAAATACAGAACAAAACCACAACCCAAGCCGTTCTAAGTTTGTGTTTGATTTGAATCCCTCGGTGACACCATTTCCTTAAAGATAATGCTCTCATCCGTACCGTTCCAGAGTCCGTTGAAAACATTTGGAATACGCTGGATGAGAGCATTCAGGCGCAGGCGGAGAAGGTGCTCAAGCAGGCCCAGAAGGTATCTACGGGCTGTGGCGGGACACCGCCTCGAGAAATAGCGGAAATGGGAACCTCGCCGCCGCCTCAGAGCATTTCCACACAAGTAAATACTGGATAGATCGACATTATGACACCGACTCAATCCAACAATTACTTCCAGACCTACGACGCCCTGCCGTTCAGCTCGAAGTCGGATGAGATCCCAACCGTTGTACCAGATCGCTTCAGGACCCCGCCGGAGCCCACTAAAATGGAGCACCGTCCCCACTATCGCAGCAACTCACAGTTGACGCAGGAGAACGACCGGTATCGCAGTGCCAACGATCTGAGATACCACGATGGATACGGCTTGGATCCGTACAGTGCTGGACAGGTCACCAGGAGACCAAATTTCATTAACGAGCTTCGAATGATACAGCATGTAAGTTGAGTCACGCTTTTGAAGAGTCCATAACTCAACCTCATACTTCCCTTAATATGTTCCAGCAAGCCACTTCACCATTTGACCTGCCCCACGAATCGTTCGGAATGAAGCATGAACCAGCCCGAGATCCAGAAACCGAGATGCACATTATACTGAAGGAGCTGGAGCTGTACAAGTTCACGGTGGAGGAGCTGGAGGCTGCACTGAAGTACTGCTCCCCGGACACCCATCCCATTCAGTGGCTGCGCGAGAACTGGCTCAAGCTAGTCCAGACCGTCCAGAGCCTGTCCACCAAGTACGGTCAGGAGAGGGGAGAGAACACCATAGGAACCGTGTCCCAGAATGAGGCACGCGAGGCGCTCCGGAGCTCTGGAGGAAACGTGTGGCAGGCGGTGGCCGACTGCATTCAACAGCGACAACAGAAGTACAGAAAGCTAGCGTCCAAGGGGAACTTTCTCCGGGATGACATCGTCAACGCGCTGACGGCGCACCAAGGTAATGTGGAGCAGGCGCTGCTGGAGCTGAATCGCACGCAACTCAAACCATTTCTTATGCGCATTTGGGGCTCGCCGAATGGCGTTGAGAATGAAAGTGGTGCGGCCGCCACAGACACCAAGTCGGGTTAGTTTGTAGACAGCTCAGTTCAGTCAATCGCAGTGCCATAATGTCCCATTTTTCTCTCTCTCCGCGTTCATTCGCCCTCACAGATATCCATGATTTTCTGAACACACACGCCCTGGACTGCCTGCAGCCGCCGTTGGCCGGCGAGAGTCCCAGCCCTGCCCAAGCCAATCCCTTTGACACGCCCCTCAATGACGACAGTCCCGCCAAGTCCACCTATGCCACGCCCAGTCCCTACCAGATGGAGGATAGCACCCTAAAGAATCTGGAGATTCTCATAGGCAATATGGAGCAGAACCAGGCCAAGCAGAACCAGGAAGTTCTGCGATCCATCGAAAGCATGCTGGAGACCTTCAAGGGCAAGCCGGAGTTGGAGTACGAAACGGACCCGGAAGTGATGCGGATTCTGACGAAGAGCCCCATCAGCACGCTGAAGCCATCTGGGCAGGAGGAGGACAGGTCCACCGAGGACGTAAAGAACTTTGTTTGGCAGCATATTCAGGAAATTGTTCCCAACCTGGTGCAACAGGTTGAACAAGAGCTTATGGAAAAGACCGAGCCTGTGACCGAAGAAGTAAAGACTGAGCCCAGCTTGCCTGAGCCCGAGCCCGAACCTGAGCCACCTGCAGTTGATCCAGCGGTGTACATTATGGAAGAGGTTATCAAGCCCAACCTAAGGGAAGCTACCATACGTGAAGAGCTTCCAACCAGTTTTATTTACGCCACGGAAATTGCCAACTTTAAACTGGAATTCGATCGTGGTACGGAGAGGTGGCACGAGGCGGAATGGGAACTAGATGATCTAGAAGACGCCGAACGCATAGTCTTCAAGAGCTATATAGCACCAAAAGAAGCCACCCCAGAAGAAACCGCAAAAGAAGAAGCCACACCGGAAGAAGCAGATCTAAAATTAGAGGACCCTGCTCTGCCACAAGAAACACCACAAGAACCAGAACCCTCTTTGAAGGTAGAGGAGACTAAAAGTATAGAACCTGCAGAGGTAGAAACAGCTTTGACGGCATCCCCATCTGAAATTAAACAAGTTAATGAGAATGAAGCTAATACAGAACCTACAAATGAAATTAATATTGCAATGCAGTCTAATGTAGCAGACTCTCAAGTTGAACTTGATGACAAGCCCAGCACGAGCAGAGACGCTAATAGGAGGACCAAGCGATCGCAACAATCGAAGAAAATGCGATCCAGAGAGTCGAGTCAAAAGCCCATTAACCGGGTGAGGTTACCGAAAGATGCTGACCCAAAACAAAATGAAAACAACGAGGTACAAAAGGATAGCATTTCGAAGGAGGAAGTAATTTCTGCCGTCAAAGACTCACTTACTGAAGCATCTAATGTTCAGTCAGTTGAAGATAAAACCGTTGAAAGCTTAATTCCTACCCAACAAGCAACACCCGACCAAGTTAAAGCTGAATCTGAAGTCACTACAGGTGCACAGAACATTATTTCCCATCCCTTAGACATTGCTGAAACCGAGAATGTTATAACAAATGAACAGACACAGAACGCACTAGAAGCAGCTGAAGTATTGCCTTCAACACCAATTGAAGATACCCAAGAACCTAAAGGAGATGACGACACTAGGACGATAAATGATACCGAAGAACATTCAGTGACAGAATTGGTTTATACTCCCAGCGAATTATTAGTTACTGAAGACACATCTGATAGAGTTTCGACAAGTGAAGTTCACGCTGAAGATTCTTCCGATCCCATTATTCCTCCAGTTGAGCCCACAACCGCAACTAATGAGGTAGTGCCTAGTACCACATTAATAACTACCGATAACAAACGGAGCCCAAAGCGGTTCTCAAAGATTCCAGTGAGAACCCTTAGCAGCAGTAGTCTTCGCAGTGAGAGTAGAGCCGGAAATCGAACACCTCCAGCAACTGATGAACTGGAAAAAGAAGAGACAGCACCCAATGAACTAGAAAAAGAGGAGTCTGCAACAGATGACCAAGAAAGAGGAACGACAGCCACCAAAGCTGAACAAATCGATGCCCAATCTTTAGAAACATCATCAGCTGATCAGATAGAATCACCCTCAGTGAGTGGCAATACCATGTCGGAAGGGAAGGCTTCTGTAGCCCTGGAAGAGGAAGTCGCAGAACCGGCAGCACAACCAATAAACGAAAAGAAAGAGGAAGTTCATATCCCTGCCGTAACAGCTATTGCAGTCAGTCCCACTGACTCTGACGAAGTGTTTGAAGATGCCACCGAGTTCAGTGGGAGTGAAGGAACCAGACCCCACGATGAAACCGCTTCCGATACTGAACTGTATAGCCTGGACAGCGATGAGCCCCGGGTGGAGAACAAGTCCCCGGAGAGCGAAGTAATTCTCGTGCTGGATGAGGAGTCTATGCTGGATTCCTCAATAGCTAAGTCCAGCAGCAACGCAAGTCTTGGCTCGCAGTCAAGTCAATCCGAAACTTCCAAGGTCGTCCTTAAAGAATTCGTCCCCTCCGGAGATCCTGCCAAGCAAAACCTAAGCGAACTGGTCGAGGACACCCAGCGGCTAATCAAGCAAATGCGCGATGAGATCAGCATGGATGAGTTCGAATCCACCGACGAGGACGAATACTCCGACGAGTACTCAGATGAATACGACGATGGAGAGGAGGAGGAGTGGTACGACAGCGAGGGCGAAGAGGAAGGTGACTATGAGGGCGAAGATGGCAATACCTATAACGGAAACGCGTCCTTCATTGAGGAGGCATCCACCGGTGACGAGGGCACCGAAATTGAGGATATCATGGAGGAGGACGAAGACCAGGCGGATGAAGAGGAGTTACAGCTCACACAACCCGCACCTGTCCATGAAACAGTCACCTCACCTGCTCTATCAGTCACGCCCACAAACCCTGAAGCTGATCCGCTCCCAGAGACTGAGGTTGTTTCCCCCGCAGGAAGGAGTCTGGCGATCGAATCGCAGTTCCCTCCAGTCGAGTTGCCAGTACCTTCAGTTCAAGAAGTGGTGGAAATAGAGGCCCTACTAGTAGAGTCTCCTCCCGTCATATCAGATTCGGAGAGTCGGCTCCCTGAGGTACCAACGGAAGTGGTCTTGGATACCCCTCCAGAGGTTGAATCCCCAAATGAAGTTTATGTGGAGCCAGTCGTGGAACCCATTGCCGTGCCCATAACACCCTCACCACCCATTGTCGACTCCGAGTCGCGACCCGTGGAGCCACCGGTTGAGACAGTGCTGGAAGAACCCAAAAAGGTAACCACGCCCGTGAAAGCCAAGACAGTTAACAAACCAACAGTCACATCTGATGGATCTGTCAAAGCCACCAAGACTCCCGCCACATTAACCACACCCAAGACAACAAAGTCCACAGTCAGTAAGATACCCAAGCCCACAAATGAAACCACCAACAGTACGAGTGGCACACCCCTGAACAAGAAGGTTCCTCTGCGCTCAAAGTCCTTCTCGGCGCCCATGGGAATCTCGTCCGTGAAGCGAATCCAGCAGGAGTACCTACAGAAGCAGAGCTCGACGAGTGCGGCCAGTCGAGTCCCCCTGAAGAGTACTCCAACCACCAAGAAATCCATTAGCGATGCCATCACCAGATTCAACTCGAACACCGCCGCTTTGGTGGATGGACCTAGCACCAGCGGAGCTGCTGCGGCTGCTGCAGCGGCGCTACTGAAACCCCGTTCTCAGCCGCGGATTCCGAAGAAGAAGTACCACGAGACCTGCTTCTCCGACGACGATTACGAGACCTCGGCCACGGAGGAGGAGCAGGAGGACCTGGCCGAGCCACTCAGAGCAGAACTGCTAAAGCGTAAGCTGAGTATGCCCGTCTTCCGGGCGTATCCTAGTGTCCAAGAGCCGGTTATCGAGGACCCAGCGGTGTGTACAAGCCGGAGATTTAACTAAACTCCATCTTAAGTCATTTTATTTCTTGTACAATCTTCTCTTCAGGTGCTGGCCCGCAAATACGTGGAGCAGGAGCTGGTGACCAATATTGCCGAGGCCCAGATAGCCGCCACCTTGGTAAACATGAAGTTCCAGGAGGACGTGGCCTTGTGGGCAGCCAGAGAGTGCTCCGACTTGGACCAGGCCATCGCCATGCTTCAGCAGGAGTGCGAGCTGTGCATGAGCTCCTATCCGATGAACCAAATCGTGTCCATGCTCAAGTGCACCCACAAGTGCTGCAAACAGTGCGCCAAGGGCTACTTTACAGTGCAGGTGAGTACGACCCAAAGGGAGTTTTCTACTATATGCTAATTATACCCTTCTCTTAGATCACCGATCGCAGTATCAACGACTGCAGCTGCCCCTTTTGCAAGCTGCCGGAGCTGAGTAACGAGGCCCAGCACGAGGACGAGCACTTGGAGTACTTCTCCAACCTGGACATCTTCCTCAAGAGCATACTTGATGGCGACGTGCACGAGCTGTTCCAGCGCAAGCTGCGTGACCGCACCCTGCTGCAGGACCCCAACTTCAAGTGGTGCATTCAGTGCTCCTCGGGCTTCTTTGCCCGGCCCAAGCAGAAGCGCCTCATCTGCCCCGACTGCGGTTCGGTGACCTGTGCCCAGTGCCGCAAGCCGTGGGAGCGCCAGCATGAGGGCAGCACCTGTGAGGCCTATCTGGAGTGGAAGCGCGAGAACGATCCCGAGCTGCAGGCCCAGGGTGTCCAGGAGCACTTGGCCCAGAACGGCATCGATTGCCCCAAGTGCAAGTTCCGCTACTCGCTGGCCAGAGGCGGCTGCATGCATTTCACCTGTACCCAGTGCAAGTTCGAGTTCTGCTATGGCTGTGCCCGACCCTTCATGATGGGCGCCAAGTGCACGGTGTCGCCGTACTGCGCCAAGCTTGGCCTGCATGCCCACCATCCTCGTAACTGCCTCTTCTATCTGCGCGACAAGATCCCCCTGCAGCTGCAGTTTCTGCTCAAGGAGCAGAAGGTACAGTTCGACACGGAGCCCCTGCAGATGAAGGATGAGTCCAGTAGCTCATCACAGGCTAGGGCTCTGGCCCGCTGCCCCATTCCCTTGCAGAAGGAGACGCCACAGGGGCTGGTGGACACCGTGTGCAATACCGAGGTGCCCGACAAGCATGCCGGCATGTGTCGGTAAGTATTGGTCAAGATTATCGAATTATGTCTTCCTAATGACTAATGAGTAATGTGTTCTGTACGTAATACTATACCATTCCAGAACCCACTACGTTGAGTATTTGGCCAGCAAGGTGGCTAAGGCTGGCATCGATCCCCTGCCCATTTTTGACCTGACAGACTGCGTCCAAGAGCTGCGAAGGCGTGGCATCGCCCTGCCGGAGCGCGGACCCTGGGACACCGACGAGATCTACAAGAACATGTGCTCCGAGGTACGTTCTGGCTAGCGTCCATTTACGGACATATCTCTGTATTGATTTCCCTCCTATTTGCTTGCCCCGATTCGTATTCCGCTTTTCATTGTCTTTAAACGGACGCGGAAAACGAACTTCCTGCGGCCGGGGATTTGTTTTGACCGAGTGACTCAGTCGTCGCCCCCGTCGATTGATGGCGGTGGAACAACACAACCAAATACAGAAAATACAATCGTTTAGCCGCCAACTAAATTTGGACGCCGCGGCGTCTGACGTATTTCACACGCGCCTTAATTGATATTCGATTTATTATTATTTAATTGTAAACAATTCGGACGGTCGAGTCGGAAATGTTTATTGAACGTACCCACACCCACCTCTCAATCTCCATCTCAATATCGATCTTACTTATAGGTAATCAAACAGCATATTCCACTGAAATCGGCATGAATAGCAGAAATCCGCGGAGCAGAAGTGATATCGTGGAAGCGGTTGACGTCGAATGCTGCTGCAATTCTTCACTAGTTTGTATGATGTATGGCAGCGCTTTTATAGACATTTTTGTACACACAGAACTGGCTTAGACAGCTCCTTAGGCATTAGGCACACATCACCTGGAACACTTACTCATCTAGCCAGCAGTTCCCCTGCTTTGTTTAGTTACTAAGCGATTGGGAAAAAACAGACCCAAGATCCGCACGTGGAAGTGCACCAAATAAATCGAATATTTGCGAATCCAGTGCAGCTGATTCTCTTTATTATTTATTCAATCTTTTTATTTAGCGTGAGAAATACGCTTTCCAGATGGGACTCAAAATCTAAAATGATCCGAAATCTTCATAAATGTGTTTATCCCCCGTTTCTATTGACAGTGTCCTCTGTATAAAGTGTGGGGCAAATCATTTAGCATACTTTTGAGCTGTCAATGGCTGAGTGACATGCTGCAAGGCGATTGGCTGTATCGAAAGTCGTAATTCGCCCAAAGAAATATATAGCTCCGCTTGACCGTTTGCGATATTGCCAAAAAGGCAAATGCGACCCATAAATTATGTCCCGCGACAACAAGAAAATCGGGCAGCCATGCCCATACAGTAAGTGGGGGAAATTCGGAATCGTCGGGACACAAAGTTACTCGTGGACAACGTGGAGAGCACCGGCAACGGGGACGGTGAGCGGTGCTGTCAGAGGCATCGTAAAAACCTATTTTCGTGGCGATTGAAACGAATTTATGCGCGCGGCACAACATGTTTTGATACTCGGACACTTTTACACCAATAACAACTAATTAAATGCGATAAATTGTATATTTATTGATCCATAAACGATAGCCTCGTCCTGGACGCTGCCCAACTGCAGCTCGGTGCCCAGGCGCTAGTCAGGATTCGATGCGCGTGGCATGGAAATATGCAGATCACATGGCCAAAACCAAGCTATTTATGACCATCCAGCTAGACTTTTTTATTTATTTATCTTTTTATACATTTTTGTATTCTCTATTTTTTCTTTCACGTGGACAGCGATCGAATATTTCAAACATAGCTGAGCGAATACATTCGTAAATCTGTCGAAATGATCAACGTTTTCTTAGTTTTGCCAATTTATTGTATAATTAAGAAGAATAAAGATTATGAGACTGTTTCTCATTTGCACAAGCCGAATGCTTTCTTAATCATTGTTTCAAATAAGATAAAAACAAGTATTAGCAATAGTAAATGAATTTCATTATTGGAAAACATACATAAAGTTAAGGAATTATTCTTTGACACCGTTAATTGTATCATAATTATAATTATAATATATAATCCAAAATTTTCAAGTGGAATTTTATGAATGGTGTTTAATTTTATCGTCTTCAGGTATTATAAAAAACTTTCACATTCTTTGTCTAGCCAACATTTTAAAGCGCCCTGTGTTTGGCCATAAAAAACTCATTTAAGTGCTGGCATGCGCCCCATAAAAAGTCTTCAATTCGGATGTTTCATAAAACAAAGTCAAGGTGAAACGACATTGACCCTATACGGGCGAGGTAATTACAGGTTAACCAGAGGCATTAATCAATCATATTCCAGGCATCGATCGTATCGGATTGGCCTTTGATTCATGGGGCCCGGTGTATTATTTAATTTAATGGCATTGGCCAGCCAAAGAGAACGCGTAATGCAAACAATGTGTCCGCCCACCCAGCAGCCTCACCTTTGTTGAATTAACCTTAGCGCTTGTTTATTAGAGAGACGGAATCACCCGCAGGGGCGTCACATCCTGTCCAGCACGGCAAGCAACGACGGGATGGGCTGCTTTCCGCCGGACACCGGGGAAAGAACCCTGACCGCTGGCATTCAATGTCGACTCAAGAACAGAAATCTGAGCGACCTTCGGGGCGGCGAGTAATAATCAGCAAAACACTATATGTTAGTTCCAGCGGAGTCTAAACAAGAACAAATAATTAGCATTTAAATAATGAATACGTGTGTACCGCCAGTTGCTTCTCCAGAAATGTTATTCCCCCGATTGTTTGGCACGTCTTTTATGCGTGGCTTATGAAGCGATTTGTTTAGCGAATTTCCTTTGCCAAAATGTTTTATGAACATGTGGGGGTGAAATTAGAGGAAATCGGTCCCTCTAATGCATTTAAAAAGCACCTTTGGATAAACTCAGTTTACGGTTCTATATTTGTTGCAGTTGTCGGTATACATAGAATATAAACTCGTATATATATTTTGTAAAAGTCGTATGCATTTAAATACTATATATAGTATGTACAAAGGTGTGTGATACACATAAAGGGGATATACACATCGATCGCAATATTAGGGATAGATAGATAGAATAGTCTATTACAAATATACAACGAAACTTATCGGTCTAGTAATTGGTCGCGCGTGCCCTCCGGCACTTCTTACTCCTCGATTTAGGTCTAGAATCTAGATAATTGCATTAGTTGGTAGGTATTCCGTACACATAAAGTAAGTAACGCGTAAATCACACTTTATAGTACATACATTTAGTTGTAATTGTAAAACCTACACATAGAATATATAGAAAATCATCATAGCGGAAGACTAGAAAGGTAACACTAGTGGAAAGTTATCCGTTGACGTGTTGTTTTTCTCTAAATATGGGCCTCATTAACCTACAAAATTCTTACTACTTAGTTTTATGCCGAATTCCATCTATACTAAATTAATGTTTCAGTTCTGGGCTTGTGCAATCGCAGAACAACAGAAAAATAACCGTCGAGAAGTTGCTTCTCTGCTCTACAAAACCGATCTCATAGATCCCAAAATTCAAGCAGTTCGCAGGATGATACCAGGCATCCCTCTCTCTGATCTCTCCGGCTCTGGTCGGACGCGATCCATGACTACAAATTGGCTAAGCCGTAAAGTGCTTACTATTTACGTGGGTTGGTTTCAAAATCTCTCTAAAAATTCTTTGGTGTCATGGAGGTTTTACATCTTCATCGAATTTCGTTCCAGGTTTAGGTTTAGATCTTCAGGAAACCGAATCGAACTGATTAGAACCGAGGTAAAATCTACTGCATCAGGTCCAAGGCGTGCAGACTCTCCACCTCCGGATCAAAGTTGGCGTCGCATGTGGACAGCCAGTCCCAGACTCGCCGCCTCACCATGTTCGGATCAATGGGAATGTCCAGGCCGTAGGTGGACATCATGCGCTTGAAGCGCAACTTGTTCTCGTCCCCGGAGAGACGACCCTCCCGCTGGTTCAGATAGATGCACGAGTCCTGGTCGTGGTTGGTGGGCGAGATAAGAGTGGCCGACTTGGAGGTGGAGATGCGGCACTCTACCCAGCGGTCCTTCATGTACTTGGCCACCTCGGTGATCTTGCATCGGTCCTCCGGGTCGTGGCTGAGGTACTTCCGGAAGCAGCGCATCAGGCGCGGCGAGAAGCGCCGGAAGTTGTCCGGCACCTTGGTTGTCTTGCGTTGCTCGTACTTCATGAAGTTGGCATAGGACTGATCCTTTACCCAGTCAGCCGACTGCCACGGCGGATTGCCGGTCAGGATGTTATAGAGCAGGATCCCGAACTGCCACGAGTCGCTGATGGGCAGGCACTGGAAGCGCTCGTTCTTGATCAGCTCCAGCTGCTCCGGCGGCACGCAGCTGGTCCACGTGTGCTTCACCTTGTGCACCAGCAAGCCCTTCTTCGTGGTGGCCCCAAAGTCACAGAGCTTTACGCGGGTGAAGTCCGGCGTGAAAACGAGGATGTTCTCGATCTTGAGGTCGCGATGCACCAAGTTCTTGGAGTGCATAAAGCCCAAGGCCGAGCTGAGCTGCTCTGAGATCAGCTTGCAGGCATTCTCATGCAACCCATTGGGGCCGATGTTGGAGGCCAGGTCGCCATAGGGAGCGTGCTCCATGGCGAACACGTAGTAGTCCATGGTCTGGAAGGCCACCGCGTAGGCGCTGAGGATGTGGTGGTGGTGCGATAGCTCGTAGTTGTAGTGGAACTCCTTCTGGAACTCCTTGATCGTGGTCAGCTCCGCATGGACTGCCTTCAGCACCACCAGCGTGTTGGTCGGCCTGTGCCGGCACAATAGGATCTTGGCGAAGCAGCCCTCGGCCAGGGTCTTTTCAATGTTGTACTGGTCGGCAAAAGTCATTAGCGGCAGCTCCACGTCCGGTATCTGATGAATCTGGCCCCCGTCGTTCTTGTCCGGCTTCTTGTAGATGCTGCTCCGCCGGCTGACCGATGCCGCCCCCGGAACCTCCAGTCTCCCCGTGCTGGTGCTGGTCGGCGTCAGTGGAGTGCTGCACCGCTTCTGGTTGTTGTGGTTGGTGCAGGTGCTGCTATTATTGTTGCTGTTGCGGCTGTTGGTGCTGCCGCCATCTCCGAAGGATCTACGGAGGCGGAAGGAGAAGGAGCGTTTCTCTGCAAGGAGAAGAGAGGAGGTTCTAGTTGATCAATCAGCCTTTAAAAGAAAATAAATTTAAAATACAAGAATTCCAATAATATGATTATATTTACTAGGTATGTAATTCCTAATGGTTTAATATATCTGTTTAAGCTTTTACGAGAATATTTATATTATTCCTTGACTATTATTAATTTTAAATTATATATGTATATACTTATATAATTAGCGCTCTTTCCAAGTCTTTTCGTTAATATATTTAATTTGTATAAACGGCTTTATTCATTTACAAGCGTATCAAATACACTATAGTTTGAAAGTTATAGTGTTCGATCTTTAAATATTTTTTAAAAGAATATCTTTTTTATTTCTTCTTTTACCCGATTCTGGCGATAAGTTTAAGTTCAAGGTTTTGGATAACTCATTTAAAACTGAAAATAATTTCATTGTCCTTAGCAACATAGCCTGTTCATCTATTCACCTGTTCACACCTTCATAATGGCCCGACCGCAACAGAACAACATCTTGTTTCGCTTCGATCGGCTTTAATTGGAATTATTTTTAGGATTTGTTCTTTATGATTTATAATCGGCGTTTGATGTGCTGGCTCGGTTGCTTTTATGTGTCCATTTGTTGGTCCACAATGCGAATTATTAATTTATCAGGCGGCGGCGGCGAACATAGAAAGCGTTTTACAGCCCTCCATGCGGAGGATGAGGAGGAGCCGCCCACGCCCAAGACTGGGAAATAGACGATGTTGTCGCCAAATTGTCTGTGACAGAGTTAGTGCAGAATTTGCGTAGATCCAAGTTATATATGGGCCCCGGGCACAGACGTCAGCAGTTAGTCACTGACTGACGACTGATTCGATTTTTGGAATCCGCAATCTGCGTAGTGCCAGCCCCTGCACTTCTACTCGCACCTACTAGATCCCAATTCATTTATAGTAGCGGGAAATTGCGGAAAATCATTTGATTTGCAGCCGAATGGGACAGGGGGGAAGCATCCGTAGAATGCGTTAGCTGGAAAATCGCAGCGAAGCAAAACATTTATAGGGCGTGATGTGTTTTTCACACAATTTTAGCCGGAATTGTTTTTGACACTAAATTTTCCCCCATATACACGGCGATCAAGATCGGTGCTTGCGCTCGTATTTCATCTAATGTCACCGCGGTGGTGGCAGGAGGGGAGGTGAATTAATAATTTCACATCATCGCAAATATTTACAGATTAGACAAATTTTTACGAGACGTAAAAGAAAAATACTTCAAAATCAGGCATGCGAGAATAACAATTTTGGTGAATTTGTAAAATGTACGAACGCGTCCAGATATAAAGCTAAAGTGCCTGAATTATATATAGAGCTAGACGGCAGAAATAAGTGTTTGTGGGGCAATTAGTGGAAATATTGTTGACTTATGAGTTGGCACTATTCATAGAGGTCAAGGGAATACTGTACTTGGGATAAAATATAGTATACGAAATAAATTTGAATAACAAATAATAAAATTTGTGTGGTATATAATTTCCAAACCTTGCAATAGTTAACATATTCCTGCTGAACATACCAGTTGTCACCTAACTATGATGCATCTTTTGATTACCTGGTTTCTCGCAGTTGTGTCATGGTGCCTCATTTATTATTCCATTATCAGGAGCAACTACCCTAAGCACTAAGAGTATTATGTGGCACAACAATTCAAATTTCTTATAGCCCATTAACCCCCGACACAGCTCACATGGGTCTGATTCTCTTCAAGTGTAGGATGGACCTGGCAGCAAACAGTCTGTGTTTCTGGTCGTTCGTCCAAGTCTTTTTCCCGTAAAATTTCTATTTCCGTTCCAGAAGTGATTGGCTTGTGGCCAATCGAACTGGCCAGCGCCTGCCCAACCGCAAAGAGATCCCTAATAAATGGGAGCTCGGCTCCGCTCCGTAAAAAAGGGAAACTAATTATATCCATTGAAGAGAAGCAAACGGATGGGTGGTCATAAATCAAACTTTCACTTTCCTCTCCCTCTCCTCGGCCCGTCAAAGGCGCTTTCCATTTCCCATTTTCCCGCCAGCCGCACGCAATTCAAATGATATTCGTTATGGCCATTTCATCTTGATATTCTCAGTTGCCGCAGAAACACTTTGCGTGCCATAAATAGCTGAACAAACAAATGAGCCAAAAAGGGTCAGCAGGCATCCGAAAGATGCATTTCGAGGTGCTAAATATAAAGTCGAAGCCAGATATGTTCCGTGGAAATCATCATCTGCCTTCGCGGTCCCAGCCAAGGGGAGTCGCGTAAACAGTGGGTCTGAATAAACAAACACCCTTGTGGACAGTGGGATTTGTTGAAATGCAATTGCAACAAAGGCGCCAGGAGAAAAAGAAATTCATCTGACGATTGCTGAATGTTCTTAGCCATCACCTTTAGATGCTCTATAGTCGAGTATACCTATCACTTTGAATATGTCTATATTTTTAAACTTATTTATAAGGCAATAAAAAGAATGATGGACAATCTAGTGATTCATATGGGGCGAAAATATGTAGATTATGAACTAAATTGATTGGGAATCATGTTGATGTCAAGTGTAAATTTGATTTACAAACTTGGCCTTAAAGTTTTCATAATTTAAGTGGACTTAGGAATGTCTATTTTGTATCATAGCTTTGTAAGACTATTTTATATCCGAAATTAATAATATACCAGAGAAAAAATATTCTAAATATAAGCTAGAAAGTGTCTTAAATACCTCATTAGAAAAATAAAACTGTCTTTAAACCTATTTTAATCATATTAACTTTTGATCTGGCATTGTACCAAAATTAAATAATTAGCAAATTTATCAACCTTAATTCGCTTTCGGTTACTTATTTATTTTATTACACTTTTTATGATTGCCTCCCGCAGCTCCAGAGCAACGGAGACCCACTCGACGATTTCCAAAGAATCGATACGCTCGCCTTGGCCAGAGAGCAGGCCAGAGATTTTGCCACTCGTCTGAGTGACTGACAAAATGAACGCCTCTTCCCCAGCTCCGCCGCTGGGGCTAGTGAGTCGCCCGGGTCTCCAACAGCCACTGGTGTCCCGAATCCCCGCCTGCTTGGCAGCGCGCCCGACTGTGTACACGACTTTGGGGGCATTGCTGACGTCAATCGGCAGTCGTTGTCGGTCGGCGTGCTACATACTCGCACAGGCACTGCCGTATAGCAGCCAGTGGCCACCACCTCCTCTCCGTGGGCCACCGAGGCTGCGCTGGGGCCGGAGCAGCCCCGTCGGCGTCTCCGGCGGATTGTAAGTTTCCCATTATTACAAAACGAAATGCTAGTACTTTCGGATCAGCGCCAGTTCCCAGCCGGTTGGAATGATGAATTGCGCTAGAAGGGGTCCAAGTGCAGGGCATTCGCCCGGCAAAGAAGAAAGGAGAGCTGAGCGAGGAGACCATTGACCAGGCCTCCTCGTAAATTTAAACAATCGATTCAAATCGATTGCCCAATCAGGGGAGCTTGTTCACTTAATGCCTCAATCTTTGATGTGTTGGTTCAGTGGAAAACTTAAGTTGATTTTCCAGGACCTAGGCCAACTCGAAACAGCCCAATGTGCGGGCGGGCGCCTACGACAATCTGTTGCCGTGCCATCGTTTTCCCTGGAAAATTAAATAAATACATTTCTTGATATGCCCGACAGTTGAGTACTTTTTGTGTACCTGCAGACTCGCTCCAAATTGTTTACAAGACCCCAGAAAATGGGGTCATGATAGTTTCGTTACAGTTTACAAAAATGCTCGCCTATTATGCTATATGGTAGGGATTGCAAGAGCAAATGTGTTTATAGCTTCAGCGATTGGTACTTCCTTTACCAAGAACTGATCTTAAAAAGGGAAAAATTAAATGAATTTGCTAAATAAATTAAAATAAAACATGATTTATTGGCAGAAAAACTGATTAGATTTCGATTATAAAAGTGTAAAGTGTATTTTGAAATTACTTAAAAACTTGCATAAGAAATTCTACAACTTCCAGCATTATTTCGAAAAACAAAACGCTTTCCATAAAACTCGAAATATGGCTACTAATTTTATTTAAAAAGAAAACTATGTATGCTTTGTATTTCTGCCTCTTTAACAGACATTTAACATTTACATAAAGATGTTTGGCTTACACAAAAGAATAATATTATGCCAGAAATTAAATTGCAGTATTAAAGCCCTTAGCAAATGCACTTCAGTTTATCGAGAACTTAGTCAGCAGCACTTGGAGCACAAACTAATTGGACCGGACCACTGTGACCAGGTGATGGAGCACCTGCGCCACAACTTCTTCCCCCACGAGCCGATGAACAAGGCCGCCGGCTTGTGCCAGAATGGAGACACAAACGCCGGCCTGGAACAGAAGGCTCTGGGGACCATGCAGGATAACTTGAGTCTAATGGCGGTGGAGCCGGATCAGGACTGCTGTAAAATAGCCGGCGTAGTGCTAAACGGCATCTTAAAAGCCGATGACACGGCCAAGGCGCTGAAGGAGCTAGACAAGAGCTGTGATCCTGGCTTCCGGAATATGTTTACTATGATTTACTGTCTTAACATCAACAACGATCTGTTCAAGAAATTCGCCGTGGAGTGTTTCTTTGATGTGCGGATCCTATCGGTGGACTCAAACTATCGCAACCGTGGCATTGGCAATGAGCTGATCAGGCAATCGATGGCTTTGGCCAAAAAGAAAGGCTTCTCTCTGCTAAAGACCGATGCCACAGGCATCTACTCCCAGAAGATATTTCACTCCATGGGCTTCGAGGTTTTCGCAGAGCAGCCGTACGACACATACAAGGATGACGATGGCCAGATAATCCTGCCCGTGGAGGCGCCTCACACTAAGCTACAGCTGCTCTACAAGCAAATAAGCGAAGGAACTGAGGACCAGCAAAAGTAGGGGGATTCACTACGGAGTATATGGCGTATAAACAAATAAATATTATATATATATGCAAGCTGGAGTGTCTATATTCCGATATCTATATTCCGCACTAGCAATTTCCCTTCCTATTTCTTATTTTAGAGACTAGACTTCTCCAACTTTCTGGCAAACATTACTCACTATCTGTTGAAAAAGATTTCCTAAGTAGTATACTTGTATAACATATTATACAACAATTCAATAAAAATTAACGACTTGAAAGAAAATTTCCGCTGCGCCCACAAACAAGACCAAAAACAACAAAATCCAAAATAAACAAAATGAAATAAAATTATATATATATATCTGTACGTACACATATATAATATGAATGTACACACGAAACAAAAACAACAAAAAACGAAACGAAAGCGAAATAAATAAATAATAAGAGAATTTTTTATAGATTCTACGTCTACCAGAGCGAATGATTTTTGATAGAACAGGCAAAAGATGCGAATATTGTATATTTTTGTTGTATTTATAAAACGCGTTTAAATTTGCTTGATTTGCTCTCGCCATCCTTTTGGCCACGGAGTATATTTTTAGCAAAAGTAGGCGTGTATCCGTCCCGCCCCCGCCCTCCGGCCCGCCTCCTGCGACTATTGATATATGGCGGCACTCTAGAAGACCGTCAGCCAGAGGCAGCTGCTCTTGGAGAATTGCGCACATGACCAGCACGAGCGGCAGGTGGCAGGTGGCAAGTGGCAAGCGAAGGGGCTTTAAATTGTTTTGCAAGGACCAAGGTCGAAGGATCAAGGCCAACTCTAAGAGGCGCCCTCACTATGAGTGCCGCTCGACAGGCTCGCATGTCAGGGCTAATGAGAGAGAACATCCCGGGTGCTCGCGGCAAGTGGCAGAAGCCTCCACCGGCCACGCCACCGGTTCCATAATTTATTTTAATAGTTCCGCCTTTACGATTTATTTAATTTGCTCGCTGTTAATTCTTACTATATTTTTGTAAGTATAATTTTCTCTTTTTGTGTGTGTGTGAAAACAGGTTTATATAAATAGCCAGCGAAATTTGTAATTACGCGCTAAGGAAAATGAATGGAAATCGGAAATAAAGAACACGGTGAATGTTGAGTAAAAAATTCATGTAGCTGACAGTTTTCAAGGTAAGGTCAAGGCAAGTGCCGACGTAAAAGCATTTATCATTCCCACAGCGTTGATAAAGAATATTGTAAGTATTTTGGAAAATGAATAATGTCCAATCGGGCGCAGACCCTATAAATAATATCTGAATAGTTCGGCCCAGCCGAAGGTAAGCCGATATAGATGGAGCCGCTGCCTGTTCACATAAATTAAGTAGGCCATTCGATGGGGGTCAGTCCGTTTCGCGGGACTTGTGAAAATAAATAAGATCGGAAATAATTTTGCAGAGCAGCCCGGGGGTTCAATTGCTGTTTAATATCTCTCATGTGGTCTGTCTGGCGTCCCAAAACGATCGTAAATAATTTAAGTAATGCTAATAATAATATTTTCACGGCTATCTCAAGAAGGAAAAAGAGCTAGAAGCAAGCTAAGATACTTAAAAATGCACAGGATTTTAATAACGCCTAATTAATTAATATTTGGACGCTATTAAAATAGGATTTTTCACCATAATCGTACATAATCTTATTTTGGCCAAAAGAATCAAGGTGTCATTCTGCTCTTAAAACACTTTTCGTTCAATAATAACACTCGCCGCAACGCAGCAGAAAAAAAAAACAATTGAAAACAACATTTTGTAGACGCTCGAAACAAAAACATTTCGAAATATATCTCAATGGCAATATCATCATCACGTGTATCTAGTATAAACAAAGGCACAGCGTCTAGACTAAATGCGAAGCCAAAACTGGTTAAAAGCGACTTTTTAAGTGTTCTATGAACCACTGACCGCTCTCCAGCTTCTCTCAGGATAAAACAGTTGATGATCCAATCGCTTTCCCAAAAGCGATACATTAATTAACAAAATAATACGTATGTTCAATCAAAATGTTGGACCACATATTTGATCACACTCGTGAACACACATAGTCCAATCTGCGTAAAATATTTGCATTTATATAATAAACATTTATTGGCTCGACCGTATAGACGATTCATGTGATGTTTTGAGAGGCTAAAACGTAGCAAAAATTAATAATTTATTAAATACTACACATATATCCATACGTATACGAATTAAAATAAAAATGCTTTCTTCGGCAACAGACAGGAGCTGAGAGCAATAAGCATTCACGACGTCGCCCACGCATTTCGCCTGACTTTCTCTTTTCGAAAATACTCATGGATCTTTTCTGAACTTACTCTCTGGCTTTTGTGTGTGTGTTTTTTTTTTAAGGAATTGCTAGATATTGGATTTTATTCTGAAGTATTACAAATGTATATCAGTCATTCCTTTAAAATCATTATAAAACATGTATTATCATGGAATTTCTAATTAGAAAATTATTCTTTTATCTTAGAGACTCATAAGGATGGGGAACCTATGCCGCCTCTGCCATGAAATTCAGCCAAAGGAGATCGTTGACTTGACGGAGGATGATGAGGTAACATCCTGCAGAAACGCTCCCATCTACAATTGCCCCAAATGTATCTCGGATCTCTAGAACCCATCAGCTAAATGTAGCTAAATGTGGTTTAATTCCTACCTGGACACAAAATAATGTGTGTCCTCGCTGAAAAAGAGATAAAACCAAGATTCTTTTCTTTGATTGACCATCAGTTGGAAGTTTAACGTCCTGCTCTCAGGATCCTCGCTCACTGGGTTTCCTGTCGGCATTGCAGATTACTCAAGCTCAATTTATTCTTCGAATTCTTCGATCTAAGCACCAAGCAATTGTATGCTTCTTTGTAACTATTAAATCGAAAAGGACCCCGACGGTGAGCATTGGCTCTTAGGCCTAAGCCGTGCCATTTTAGGTCAGATACTCGTTGTTTTTACAATAATTTGTATGCAAAAGTCTCGAATAATACTGTTAAAAAATGCATAATGATGGCAACAATATGATGCCTCTGATGAGATATTAATAAAGACGACTTTTACTCTTACCTACATTACGACCTCACACAATTTTTAAGTACATCATTTAATTGCGTGTCAATGGCAAGAACCGCGTCACGAAACGCACGGAGCTCAGAGCGTAGGTGACCGAACAGTTGCCCGAAACCTGTGCAGTCCCCGCACAGACACAGATGGATGGATCTTTGGCGGAGATACTTATATATTTTATCTTCTGGTTAGCCATAATATTTCTCGCGCTGACAGGCGACGGCACGACCTTGTTCTGCGCGTAGAAAGCGAAAGAGCGGACTGTGGAAGAAATCTGCCGAGCCACTGGGGCAATTCTTCTAATAAAATTAGATAGTGCAAATGTCATGAAAGTCAGCAATCTAAATAATATCTAATATCTGCCAGATTAAGTTGAATTAAGTTGGTTTATAGTTGGGATTGCTTTTGTCCCAAAGAAACCATCTCCTTTTCATCATATTGAAAAAGTTTAAGAGCGTTCTTTATTATTTTCTTTGAATTATTTATATTTATCAATATGCTTGTTATTCATATAGCAAGCTAATATTAGATGAATGCTTATTTAAGACTAATGAATATTTTGTGGGATATATATTGCAATATTATAATTGCATTTCAGTTCGCACAAAGAATATTAATTATGATTATTTAAGCAGTCTCGTGTGCAATTATCTGTCCCGAGGGGTTCATTGCACCTTCCCATAAATCTAGCCAACACTATCAAGACCATTGGCCATAACTCACGAGAAAATAATTGCATAAAATGCCTCGCTGAAAGCCGCACAATCGAAATCCACTTGGTGGGGACAGACCGCGAGGGATGCTGGGAAGAAGCAATGAGTATGGGGTTGGAGGAGAAGGAGGAGGTGGACAAGAAGGTGCCCATTAGCCGGGCGATGGTGAGAAGACACATCTTGAGGGCGAGACAGGAGCTGTTGTCTGGTCCAAAATAGCCCAGCAGATTACACCGAAGAAGATATCGCGCATACGACGCGTGTGCCGCTTTGGCAATTAAAAATCCGAAAACCGTAAACAAAATTTTGCGTTGCCAGTATTGTTGGATATTGTTGGTTTCACTTTGTATTATTTCTTTTCATATCCCATTTCAGCCAAGGGGAGATTTCTCTATTGCCAGCTATATTTAAATATTGCAAAAAACAAATGTATTCATTTTGTAAAACTAAGCATGTTCATTAGCTGTTTATCCAACCAAGTTTGGAAAGTATGAATACATCCTATCGCCTTTCGTTGATATATTCTCCTACAATTTTACTCACCGCTTTCCCTTTGACAGCCGTCAATATTTTCAACACATTTTTGCAATTAAGGCGCATTAAATATGTGTTCGGTTCACAGCAGCAACCGCTTCCATTCACATGTTTTATTTTTTGTTTATTTGAGTGATATTGGAAAATCGTTTCGCAATGAGCAATATTTGTTATGCGGCCTGACGTTCGCGAGTTCAAATTTCGGCCATTTCCATACAGATTTATTAAATGTATTTCTGGCTTTGAATGCAAACGTAATGTGTGGCTCACATATCGAAATTACTGAAGGCGGCAATTGGCTTCGCACTTCATTAATGACGCTTCGTTGCCCAACCACACACACTCACGGCGAGAGTAGAGCCAAAATACGCATTTAAAAAGAAATATATATTATGAAATGTTCATCTTCGTACGGTGTACACAAAGATAAAATGAGTGCTTCTCTAGGAAGCTGCCGCAATGCAAAATTCCGCCAATTTAATTTCCGTTTGCAAGATGCATCCCGAGGACCATAAATGCTCTAAAAGGGAATCAATCAAAGCATTTATTCCATGCTTGATCGGGCTTCTTGGCTTCTCTCCTCCTCACAGGCACATTAATATTATTTATATATTTTTATTTGCCTATCACATGCTGCAGATCGATCGGGCAACTGATTTCTTTTCTGCGTACATCGTGACGTATGAGTGATATTTGCATATACAAATATTTGTATTTGATAGACAAATCTATTTTAAATCGATTTCGGTGAAATATTAGTGTTGCGTAAGTAGCAATAGATTTCATTTGATTTTTATTAAAAGAGATTTTCGTTTTCATTTAGTTTTAGTTTTAGAGGATGTTTCCCTCCCGATGCCAAACAAATTACTACTAATTAGCCCCTGACGAAAGAGATGGAAATTGAAATTGATTGGGGAAATCGGCCTGGCAATAGACCCCCGTAGCGCCCAGCTCATCTAGTCTGCCTTGAAGGCATCACCATTTCCACAGACAGTCAGGCAGTCCCAGCAAACACACTAAACAAATAGAATACACAGCACACGTACACGTAGTCAGTCGGGTTACAAAATGGAGCAAAAAGTGGAGCGCAAGCGGTCACTCCGGACCAGGGACACGGTGCACGATGACGAACCCCATCTGACGCCTCAGCTCAAGCAGCACTACGAGGCGGAGGCGGAGATTTTGAGGCTTCTGCTGGACCTGGAGGTCCGCTATCGGGACTTTTACGACTTGTATCAGTGTGAGATAAGGGCGCAGGACATACTAATCGAGCGCATTTGGCTCCTAACCCAGCGTTATTTGATACTGATCAGTTCTGAGCAGGGGTGCCAGTATCCCGAGGTCTATACCAGGTCCACCGAGGAGGCTATCATCAATGAGTACCAGGAAAAGTTGGAAGTGGTGCGGGTCTCTAAGTAAGTTAGTGCCAATATGTGGTCTAATGTTCAGTGTGCATATGTGGGACTCTCTTAGCAAAACCATAAAGGCAGCTTTAATGAAAGTGAGCAAGCACTGCAAGGAGTTCTATGCCGCCTATGACCGGCTGGACAAAACCCAGGAGACGCCGTTCCTGTTGGGCGACAAACACCACCGATGCATTAAGTACCACAAGATGATGGCCGTCGATATCTTTAACTATTTTTATGCCATCTTGCTGAAGCTGAAATGCTACATGCACCAGCTGGATCCCATGAGTGTGGAGACTGTCGAGGACTACCGCTTAGTGCTCCAAAAGGAAGTCCTGATGGAAGAGTTCGAAGAGTATCTGAAGGTGCGCTTTGTCTACTGCCGGTGCCTGCAGCCAGTGCAAACCTGCCCCATCTTTAAGCTGAAGTGTTCCCACCGAAACCTTGCAAATTTGAAGTATGTCAGTAGAATCTAATCAGGCCAAAGCCCAAAGATGTATATAGTAGTAATGATAAATAGAAGCCTTGTAACACATAAAAACGAATGCCTTTAATTGTCTCGATTTATTGGCGAATCAACATTTATGTACAACCCATTAATATTTACTTGTGCGGCTCTGTGGCCAAAATGGCCTGAGCAACGAACTGAAGCCCCAGAAGCCCATTGTTCTCCGTAATTAACTCGACTGGAATTGCTGCTTGGGATGCAGTTAGCCAAAGTGGACTTCGAAATAGTACAAATTAAGGCTGTTTATCTTGCAAAAAAAAAAACAGGGGATTAACACTGTAAACAGTCTTGGCCGAATTCAATATACATAAATCGAAATGCTACTATATTCTCGATTTATGTTACAGTTTGTTTCGCTTTCACCACGGTAGCTCATCACCAAACTTCGCTAAAGGTTGTGAAAATTATATTAGCCAGAGGGCCAAATGACCTTTATGAAATCGCTATTTTTTCGAGCTCAGCATAATGTTGCATAAAACCAAGAAGAAAGTGTCATTTCTGTTATCTATGGTTCTATTCACCTCTGAACTTTTAGCAAACGCCAGCTGGAAATGTTCGCCGAGGATGTTTCGTCGCCGGGCAGCATGTCAAGCGTGTTTAATGCGCCCATATCCAGCCGCAAATGCACAAGTCGCCTCCGCAGGATGGCTTTCGAGGAGGCAGGCCTCCGTACCACTCCAAATCCCAGGTGGCACTTGTACTTGGAACTGTCGGGTCGGCGGGGGACGCGACACAATGAACCCATTGAGGCAGAAGTGGCAGACTCTGCCCCGTCGAGATGGCAATCAAAGCGCATTTGTGACCGTGGGTAGACTCGGCCAAGTTGGCCAAGTAGTAGCCGGGCGTACCCTGGAGGACACCGGATGGCCGGGCCCAAGGATAGTCCGGCGGACAAGCAACCTGGCTGATGAGCGGCTGAAACACCCACCAGCTCTCGTGGATTATTATGTGTAGAGAAAATCAGAGCCTCGTGCGTCATTCGATTATGAGTTTTTAGGGTCTATCCCCAGCCGTTGGCACTGCCCCGTTCAGCCCAGCCCCGCCAGAGTTTATTTATTTTATACATTTTGGATAAACAAAATTCGTAGTATTTTAGTAGGCAGGCCGCCGCGCAGACCATGTTTATGATAATGACGTCGTTGTCATTTGTCGCTTGGTGTTCGCTGTTCGTTTCTTTATATACCCTTGCAAGGGGTATCATTGTTTGAGTCAGAGTTTTAAAGGATATTATTGCCTTGATCTAGCCATGTCTGTCTGTCAGACAGTCTTAGATCTACTCTGAAATTTGAGCCTTTGAACAAGGTCCCAAACAGAGACCAGAAATTCTACATAATCCGTTAACCAATCAACAGTTTCCGAGTTATTGTTGTAGTTTGCAAGGGTATATAAACTTCGGCTTGTCGCACTTAGTCTTCCTTCTCTTTTTTATGTTCAGCTTGGTGTTGAAAGCCGCCCAGGTCTATGGAACAACACGGATGAGGACGTGGTCGTAGACATGCATGTGGGTTGATTGCTCTCTTCAGTTCGTGTATGCTCGTGGACTTATTTTTAGCCAGGATAATTGAAAAGCAAGCAAACGAAAAACAGCAGGATGGAAAACGAACATGAGGGGGCGTTGACTGGGAACTGGCCACATATGTATGTATATCCTACTGAATTGAAAGGAATCTCGACCCCGTGTTGGTTGTGAGTGGGAGCTGCCTGCAAAGGATTATTTACATAATTATGGGGATATGAACGTCATATGGAGAGCTGGCCTGAGCTAACAAAAGATGCTCGGATTGGATGACAAGTAATCAAAGAATGGAAATTGTGCAATTGTTTGAATGGCATTCCAGAATTACAAACTCTTGGGGAAGTCAATTCAAGTGGCGGAACAATGATATAAAACCAGTTTTATAAACATATTCATACATCTCAACAAAAGTCAAAATTAGTTAGCGAATTCAGGAAAATTATTACATTACCAAGTATGCATTGAACAATTTTTACAGGTGTGCCTTTTTTTTGTAAAAGAGCTTTTCATGATTAAAAATTTAAGAAGACCCTTATACAAATGAAAACTATTTTTCGAATACTAGAAAATAGGGAAAGTATATTTCAGAATCACAATAAAGTTAAGGCATACAAGTTGTGGGAAATATAATTTAAAGGATTGTATTAAACATTAAAAGTTCCCATTTAATGTTTATAGCTACTTAAACATTATTTTTAAATTCTAAACCATTTTAAAATCAGTTTTCTATATATATTTTATAGTTCACTCACCGATAGTGCCCATTTTTGGCAGTTTAACTTCCGTAATTAGTAATCCAAAGCAATATCCTCTCTTAGATTCTCGTAGTGTCTGGTTATACGATCAAACACCGCTGTCCACCGATCTTTAAGCGATTCTTCTTGGCAAACAAAACGTCAACAAAGCTGCGATCACACTTGGAAAGTCACATTGCAAATAGCGATATTCGCTGATAATTGACTAGTTTTCGGTAAACAATAGGTACATATATATTTCCTTTATTTTTGTTTTGCAATTTCCAGCGTGCGGTGAAAATTTCAAGGTTGCTTCACAATTAGAAATAAGTTGGCAGAAACAAGATGAATGGGGGATATTTCCGATGTTTTGCTTTTTGGCTTCTATGTGCTCGGTATTCGCGAACAGAGAGATACTAAGTAATGGTTGCAAAGAATATAACGGCAACAATGATAATACACAAAACACAAGCAGCGAAAGACGCGACAAAAATGAACGATAGAAATTGCGGCACTTCGCGTCAGGCTTTCCGTTATGAATGTTTTCGTATTTACCGTACGCTTCTGTTTTATATTTGAATGGACAACCGAAGGCGTTCGTCGGCAACTTCGGCCCAAGCACCCGGCTTCGCCATCTTTCCATCGTTCTCTCTCTCGGTTTTCCATGTTGGAGAAAAGCTTCTTCGGCTGGCAGGGAAAAGCTTTCGTCGTTGTTGCACTTTTCTTTCGCGGGCGCCACTGAATCCGTTTTCCGCGAGTTCAACGCATCCCGGTGAAAGTTCCTTAGCATTGTCCAGGAGCGGATTTGAGGGGGAAGACGCTCGACATTTGTTAGGTATTGTGTTAAATAATTTAATTCATAACACACCATATAAATTGAAATGTACATATATGGCTGGGATCCCAAAAATATATGCTATGAAATTTTTAGTAAGGTTATTCTGAAACAGTAAAAGAAAATAGTGTAAGTTTTTGGGATTAATAATTATATTATTAATGTTTTTATTATAAACTTTGTAATTTAATTTTTTTTATAATAATAATTTGTATTAATAATAATAATAATAATATTTTTAAATTATTTTGCTAATGAAATAACGAAAAGCAAGAAAGAATACTAATTTCGGAAAGCTTAAGTTTATATATCGTTATAATTTTCCATTGAATTATACGATCGAATTGGAAACCGATCAAGCTTAGAATATTCGCATTCTTTAAATAAATACTTATCAATGTTTTTATTTGAAAATTTGTGTCGACAAATCAAAGTTTAAAAATATGAAAATTAAGCCAAAATAGTATTATTTTTCGGATAGCTCTCCTATGTTTGTTTTTATGAGGTTAATTATTCTGCATACTGAGTTTGAAAATTAAAAATATTAAATTTTTTTTTAAATTTTGACAATTTTAACGATGTAACACCTTATAAATTTGTGAAATTTTTTTAAAAATTAAATTTCTTTCGGATATAGTTTGATTAACTCGGCTGTTAATGCTGATCAATAATATATATGGTTTATAGGGTCGAAAATGACTCCATCACTGCGTTGAAACTTCTGACTTAAATTATAATACCCAAAAATGGTATACAAATAAACTGAATATAAGATACATTTGAGTTACTTATTAACTTAGTTTTAAAATATAGTATCATTTTTAAGCTCGCACTTACATACAAATTCAAGCCTTCGCTCTGTAACACTTTTAAATTTGTTTTAAAAAGTTATTGGGTATTTTCACGCTGACTAGGCCATGTTTTTTTTTGGGTTGCCTGCCATAATATCATAATTTAACATAATCTAAAATAACATATGTATCTATAAAAAGTACACAAAAAAGTACACATATATAATTAAGAAAAATAATATTTTTCATTCTCCGAAAGTTTTCCAACGAATTTGTTTTATTACAACTACATATGTAATGGCTCAACCCTATCACTTTCGACTTGTCAAACTCCCTGACCCAAATCTAGGGAAATTCGTAACCAGCTCCGCCTCGAAAGTAAACTTAATCTGGCGCATTACCTCAAATTACCAGGCCATAAGTCCCATAAGTCCCCGTTCCCCCTGCCGAAATTAATTACCGCCCCAGATACGTGAACAACTGTCTTGGAGCAAGTACGCCTGCCAGCCACGTGAGACCAAAACCAGGCAATTTTTAATGCAATGCAAATAAAATAGACAAAGGGAAGGCGGTCTCTCAACTTGGTAGGCACGCAAGGACACCGGCAGAGACGGAGTGCGGAATCCAGATCCGGAATCCGGCTCCTGGCGAAGGTGTTGCCGTGTGCCGGGCGTCCCACAAGCACAAGAACTTTGCCGCAACTCCGGTAAAACTCGTGCTACGAAGCAAGTTTTGCGGCTAAATTGTCCTTGAACCAAATACTGGTACTGGGAGGGGAAGATCAGGACCGAGCACGTGGCACTGACATAAGGCCCCCCTACGTAACCCTAACATAACCCAGTAATCGCTCAGCCCCCGCCTCCGCCCATGGTGGCAGTTAACTTGATTATTTTACAAATAATTGAAAAGTTCCCTTTATCCATTTCCTCGCCATTGCGAAAATTGCACAAATTGCGCAGACAAGACCACCGTGGCAGTCAGCAGTACATCCATCAACGGGACTCCATGCCGCCCACTTCTCCGGTCCCTGATTTGCTTACGTTGGCGTCGCAGGCAACGCTTTTCCCAGTGACGACAACGCCAGCGATGACACCAACACCAAATAACGAGAGCAACAGCGATGACGACAACTCCCACCGCGACACGGGAACATGGCGGAAACAAACAGGAGTCGTGCCAGAACACCATTGCCAGCGAGTGGGACTCGGGGTGGCTCTCAGCTTGGAACAGAGCTCTGGGACGTAAGAACATGACAGGTGGGCGGGCACTTCAGGTGGTCCTTGCATATGCATTTCGCTATGTTAGGTCACCCTGCCATTTCAGGTTATTTGATTTAATGTAATTCACAATTATATAAATGCAGCTTTACTTGTTTTATAAGTGTATTATGTAAGTTAATTTGGTTTTAATATGTCTTTAGAAAGAAGATATCAATTTATAAATGGCAAGTCTACCTTGAATATATAGGAACTGGAAGAGTAACTTACAATAAATTCTATCTTTCTTTGCCTGTTCCTAATTATAGGAAAAAGGCAAGGTAATTATTTTTAATATTTCTTTAGATTAATATTATTTATGAAACTATTTAAAAAACTTATAGATCAAATATAGAATGCTCTCTTGATTCATAGAGTAACGAAGCTTATATATTCTGCAAAATGTATATGTTATTATAAAAAAACGATAACATTTTTGGTTACCAGTACTACTAGTGGTTAGAAATTCATTCCTCAATTTTTGATAATTAGTTTCTATACATCACACCCCCGAAAATATCCTACACATCCAAGACTCACCGATTTGAAGGTCATTTTTATGTCACCCAACATCGCCAGGTAACCGACATAAACATCCATTTCCGGTCGACCTAACCCAACGTGAAAAGTGCTAAAACTATGCTCTAAAACTATAACACGAATGGGAATGTATTTATTAGGAGTGTTCTGTCTTTCGCCTGACAAGGATTAAGCTACTTTTTCTATCAGTTAATAGAGAAAGTGCGAAGTGGAGATTATAGATTGAAATACATTCGAAATGTAATAAATTTCCTTCATAAAGGGGTAAACACAACTAAAATAAAGGTGATGATGTTTTCAGTCAAGGTTTTTAAGAATTTAAACAATTCCGGTTTTAGGATTCGCTTGTTTACCATCCATGGGTAGGGATTGTCTGCGATAGTAAGATAGAAGAAAATATTTTAGAAAGTAGAGTAAAGTAAATCTTGGAATACAAAAATTAAAGTATAGGTATACATATGATCTTTAGAATTCAAAGCGTTAAAAAAGAATATAAAAGCACGGCAATCAAATTCCGATAAGGTAAAAGCCGGAACGCTCGCCACAGGTATGAGCAGGTGCGGGTGTGGGTGCAGGTGCATGGCTAGAAGCAAAGGCTAAGCCAAGGAGCAAGTTGAGCATGAAGCTATTAATAGAGCCGTTGCCGAAGTGAACTTGTGAACTTATTTCTGGCTCAATGGTTGCCAGGCAGCTCCGCGAATTAACAACCCATTCACCCAGTGGCCCAGTCAGAGCGGACCCCGCAATTCGTATCCGTGTTCAGTAGGCTGGCGAGGCTTGGAGCGAGCGCTTCCGCCATGCAGACGCGCCCCAGCAGTGAACCGCACCGCGGCAAGGAGCAGGCAAGGGAGGAGCAGATCCCGAAGTGCGCAAGTGCCACGCTGGCCAAGAAGCCCGCCACGCCGCCCACTGCCCCACCACCTACGCCCACGCCGACGAACAGGGGAGTGGCTCCTCTTACGGTTCCTGTGATCCAGCTTACGCCCGCACAGAGTGACACTCCCGTGAAGAGGGCGCTGTTACCCGCCGCCCCCAAGGAGATACCTTCCCTGGCCGACAGCAATGGCAATAAGGAGAACCTTCCTGGGAAGACTCTGACACAGGGAAAGACCACTCCCCTGGGAGCCCCCACCAATTACGTGGCCAGACGCACCTGGATCACCACCGAGCGGATGAACGAGTTGCGGCGGAAAGCCCAGGAGGCGGCCAAGCAGAACAAGATCTTTACCATACGCGGCTGCTTCAACTCGGTGAGGAATGCCCTGCTGACCCGGGGATGGGTGGAGAAGCTGGATGTGCACCGCAAGGTGATGCCGGCGGGCCAGATGACCTACGAGGACCTCACCCAGCGGCTGCCGAAGCGAAAGGCTGGAGAAACCCGACGACAGTATGTGCTCAAGTGCGAACGGAATATCATGTCGCGCTTTCTGGAGCACATGCCCGTGGACTTTCTTTGGACGAATCGGAAGGAGAAGTGCGACTACATCGACCAGGCCAAGAATCCGGGCATGACCATCAACAAATTTCACAGGGCGCCTTTCACCTCGAAGGAGGGCTTGTGCAGCCAGCTGCGGGACTTTCACTGGTTCTTCGAGGAGGGCACCGCCGAGATGTACTTCCCGCGCTGCTACAACGTCTGGAGTCCCGAAGAGCTCGGAGAGTTCATCGATAACTTCAAGCTTACCGCCTGCGTGGCCTACCTGCGGGCGATGCTCTGCAAGTACCACAAGCAGGGCTCCGAGGCCGTCTTCTCGTGCACAGGCAAGATTCCCTACTCCTCGATAGACTTCGCCTATAAGCGCCTCGTGGAGTATCTAGACAGCTGCCAGCACAACGATATCGACTTCGAGGACCCGCCCAAGATATGGGAGCATGACTGGGATGCGTTCCTCTTCCAGCACCAGCAACTGGTCAACGAGGACGGACGCATCCAGCACGACGGTCAGCGGTTGGATCCCATGGTCAAGAGCTGCCTGGCCTTAATCGACAAGATGAAGGTCCACTGGCCACAGTACAGCCTCGACGGCTACCAGAATCTGTGGATTGTGAAGCCAGCAAACAAGTGTCGAGGCCGGGGCATCCTCCTGATGGACAACCTGAAGAAAATCCTGGGCGTTGTAAACCCATCGATAGCCTCCAAGAGTCGCTACGTGGTGCAGAAGTATATAGGTGAGTTAAGTTATACCTATACTAAAGTTTTTGGTAATTACGAAATCGAGACTATAAATTGAATTTTTGCAAGCTTGAGAATTGAAAAATTATAGAGCATCCTTAAGATATTTCAAAAGTTTGAATTCTGTGTTTCCTTTTTCATAGGTTCATAGGTCCATAGGTAATAGAATATTTTGTTTGAATACAAAGCCTTTTTCGCAAATGTATCCCACATTTGCATACACTTTCCAATCGATACTGGATAAAGCATCTTAAGTGCAGACCCAGCACACATTTCGAGTCCCGCTGCTAGTAGGCGATATAAACAAACACACGGAAACTAGGTCGTAAATCAGGCCGGTGCCAAAGTTGTTGTTCGAGTTAGTGGGCTCCCGTTTTTGGGCCCTTTGGGAGCTCGAGTCGAAAACACGTCAGTTGCTGAGTGAGACTCCTCGCTTACACTCACACACTGTTATATACAGACAAAGTTGGCCCTTGCGATTCCTTGCCAACATAAAATGCATAAATATTTGGCCTAAAAACGCAATCATTGCCTTTGGGCTGGTGTTGCCACTGTTATTGCTGTCGTGCTCCTTGGCAGGCAACAATCATAATTTTCTTTACTGTGTGTCTGTCTGTCTGGCCCACGAAGCTCAACAGGTTTCCCAGAGCAATTGATTTTCAATACCACCTGAAATGGCCCTCGAGGGCAGACGAAAGCAGACTGAAGTGGGTAAAAATGGAATTGTAATACTGCACAGGACAGTCAATAGGAAAGGGAATTATCCTTACACAGTTAGAAGTTGATTTTCATTTCAATTTCAAATAGTTTTCAGTAATGAATCCTATAAGATATTAATACATCGCAATAACCATTGCATGTACTTGCAGAGCGACCGCTGATCCTGTTCCAAACCAAGTTCGACATTCGTCAGTGGTTCCTTATAACCAACACCCAGGTGGGTTCATTACAGCTATTCCACATCTCCGATTTTCACATGTTTCTAACTCACCTCTGACTCCACCGAAGCCACTGGTGGTGTGGTTTTACAGGGAGAGCTACCTGCGCTTCAGCTCCCAGGAGTACAGCCTGAGCAACCACCACGAGTCGGTGCATCTGACCAACTATGCGATCCAGAAGAAGTACACCAACGGGAAGCGGGACAAGCGCCTGCCCAGCGAGAACATGTGGGACTGCTACTCCTTCCAGGCGTACCTGCGTCAGATCGGAAAGTACAACATGTGGCTGGAGCGCATCTTCCCCGGGATGCGAAAGGCTATCGTCGGCTGCATGCTGGCCTCGCAGGAGAACATGGACCGCCGGCCCAACACGTTCGAGCTCTTTGGAGCGGACTTCATGATCTGCGAGAACTTCTATCCCTGGCTCATTGAGATCAACTCCAGCCCTGATCTCGGCGCCACCACGAGTGTGACGGCCCGAATGTGTCCACAATGCCTGGAGGATGTGGTCAAGGGTGAGTCACAGAGTAGTTACCTGTAACAACACACTTCATTATCTCATCTGCGGCTCCTTGCAGTTGTCATCGATCGCCGCACGGATCCCAAAGCGGACATGGGCAACTTTGACCTAGCCTACCGCCAGGTGGTTCCGCCAACGCCCGCCTACATGGGCCTCAACCTGTACGTCAAGGGCAAGCAGGTGCTGCAGAAGGTGAGCCATGGGGGTGGCCACAACCACTACTACTACCAGCAGCAGCGCAAGGAGCGCTCCCTGGCCACCAGCAGCGTGTACCGCCAGCGCTCGGCCATCCTGCATCCGGCGTCGAGTATCTCTCGTATCCACCGTGCCATGCCCACCTTCAATGCCACAGAATACATGGAAAAGTACATGGTGGAGCCGCTGAGCAGCAGTCGGAGCAGCCTAAGCCTCAGCCTTGGCAGCCAGCAGCCGCAGAAGTCGCCATCGGTGGCTCCTGCTCCCGCCCTCGCAGCTCCGCAGTCGGGTTCCGCGTGTCCCTACCTGCTGAAGCAGGCGGGTCGCTCCATCACCCAGTTGCTGAACAGTGCCTCACACAAGCGCAACACGGCGGGATCTGTCCCGGGTGAGCCGCTGCCGAGCACTGCACTGCCTCCGAAACGCCAGCGGAGCTGCGGACCGCGGCTCAGTTCGACAAATCCCGTGGACAGCACCGAGAAGAAGTTCAAGATCCTAATCAAGAACTACACAGCTGGCGGAAGCGCTACCAGTGATTCTATGCACGAAGCGCGACCGGAGGGAGCTGCACCCGCGACGGCTCCTGTGATGAGCGAGCGCAAGTGGCGCAGTTTGCGAAACATTACGGCCACGACGGGCGGCAGCACCTCCACCTCATCAACCCGTTCCAAAGGCCTACCGTTGGCCGCACCGGGCCTGCCGCAGCGGCGCATCGTCCGCACCAAGTCCGAGATCGAGAGCACGGCCAGCCTGCACGCCATTGGCAGGACCTTCGGCCGCAAGTCCAACGGTCCCCGGCTTCCCATCAGCATCTCGGTACAGGCGCTGCACCGAGGCGAGCCAATCGTGACCGCTCTGAAGCAGGCCACCAGTGAACTGCAGCTCTCCCAGGCTCAGATGATGAGCCCAAGGACCGCGCTGGCCAACAAGCTGCACAACTCGACCCTGACTGTTCCGGCACCGCTACTGCCAGTGGGCTAGGACATCCACCAACACTGCCTTGGTACAGTATACAAAATTTGTTTACTGTGAAACATTGGGTAAACGGAGACGGATAATGCGGCGTCCGCATTATAAAATAGCTACTGTTACTTTTAACTCACAACCATTAAGCCTCAATGCGCTTAATAAAGATTCGTGGCCAGATTTCCATATCCGTAGAGAAGCTGGTCAACCGATCTGAACGTTATTTGTTATATCCTTGTTACATTTCGAATTGCTCTTATATATTTCCCGGTGGGGGAAACAGTCTATAATCTACTAACATTGTTTAAAAATTCAGGCCTTAAATGAAATATAAAAAGTGAAAGAAATCGAAATAAGTCTAAGGCATTTTTATTCAAAAAAGCCTTCATCAAAATGTTTTAGGTTTAGATGTTCAACAAACATAATTTGATTTAGGCACTTATTCCGATTTGAATACTCTTGATCCATTTCAAGCTCGAACCGCATCGCATCAATTTACATGGGTTTTTTATATGTTGATAAATTGATTCATGATTTAAATATGCGTGGCCCATTTTGGATAGGAAATGGCTGTTGATACGTTGAGAGTATTGTTATTATAATTTTAATCGTCTACGTATGGAAATATTACCTTTTTTAGCAGCCTGCTTGAAAAGGCTTCACATTTATTTCTAAGAATTTTTATTTTACTTCTGGTTACGTACCACTGCTACGGTTGATTCTGAGCGTGGGCTTCACGTATATCTCCGAGGTGTTAGCAGATCCAGACAAGCTCTTATATCCTAAGGCGGAACAGAAATATAGTTGCATTTATAGCTATTTAAAACTCACCAAAAATAGTCAATGGGGCTTCACTTGGGAGCGGTATACTGTAGTGCAAGATTCTCTCGAGTCGTGGAATTCAGGATGACCTTCTGACCTACGTTCTGCGATGAGGCATGGGTGGAAGTCGAGCCCAAGCTTGCTACCTCAGTAGTTTGTGCTTTCTTTAAGGAGCCAGACTAAATCAAAGAGGAATGTCATATACGTACATATTTTTGTTTAAAGTTTGCAATTATAAATTGATTATCCTCGTTTTACTTATTTAAATTGAGAAACTAATCCAACTCATGCTTTAATTTACCTTCTTCTTGGGGACCTTTCCAGTGACTGTCTTCACAGTCCTGACCGGAGCCTCTTTGGCCTTCTCCAGTTTGCTGCTCGTGGTGGTCTTGACGTTGTTCAGGATTTTGCGCAAAAGCCGTGATCGCGGGTGAGTCCGTGTCTTGGGCTGGTTCTCGAAGAGAGTCATCTGCTTGCCGTTTAGCTCCAGGGGCTTGCCATCGGGGCCCTTGTTGATGCTGTAGTTTACTTCAAATACCCGCTCGAAGAGACCGGTGCCTGCTACGGGGTTCTTCGGCAGATCTACCACCACGCGGATGCAGTCCTTCAGCACCTGCGGGCAGATCCTAGCCGTGATCTCCGTCGAGGGCGAAAGATCAGGTGTTGAGTTGATCTCAATAAGAATGGGATTGTAGTGTTCGTCCAGCATAAAGTCGCAACCGTACAGCTCGAAGGCGTTCTGCACCAGCTCCGTCTCGTCCAGGCTGGCCATGACCACGGCCACGAGATTCTGCTTGAAGCCGTTGTAGATCTTCGACCAAGTGCCTTCCGGAGCCCCTTTTTGGGTCAGGTGAGCCTTGAACTGCTCCAGCGACCACATGTTGTGCTTGGGCAGCCGCGAATCACGGTTTGTTTTGTTCTTGTATCGTTTCTGCACCGAGTTGTTGGTCAGGTGGATGGCCTCTCGCAGGTCGTCCATGGTGAACTCCTGCGAGCTAAACCGCAGATAGCAGTCACGATACATCCAGATGTTGACGGTTGTGTCCGAGATTGTGATCAACATGTATTGCCGGATGTCGAATTTGGTTCGGTGGACGAGCAGGGGTCGTTCTGTTAGGAAGGAAATTTTGTGAAACAATAATAATAATGCCTCTGGGGGTAAGAGAAGGTCAACTGTGGAGCTTATGGGTTCACTATAAGGCAGAAATGGCCATAATGGCAGCAGGCTAGCATGGACTTGGGCTCACCTATATACTTCTGAACAATGTACTTCTTGTTCTGATTGTTGGATGTCCACTGCAGTATGTCGTCCAGGGAACTGCGTATGACGATTCCAATACCCCGCGATTGGTATCCGGGCTTTAGGATCCACAAATTACGGCTGCCGTCCCAGCGATAGTCCGGCCGCAGAGACTCAATCTGATCCAGGTAGAGCTTGGCAAGACGGGCGTACTCGGTCATTACCTTCTCGCCCATCTTGAATTTGGCATTTGACTTGAGCACTTCGGTGGACTGCATCATAAATGTCTGATTCTCAACGATCTCCGCGGGCGTCGCCGGCTTTATCCGGGCATCGTCCAAGGAATGGTGCTCTGCATACCGCACCATCTTCTTTACCTTCCCGAGGGCAAAGTCCAATGTGGTACTAGATACCGTGCCGCTCTCGCTTATTAGTTCCGTCGGCTGATGCTCCTTCACGTATCGCAGCAGCGATCGGGCCTGCGTCTGCTGGTAGTCTTCGATAAAGGCCATGCGCTCCTCCAGACTGTTGCCGCCCAGGCGGTAGAAGCGCGGATAGCTCATTCCGCAGACGCCGTCCTCACGGTACCAGCGCTCCTGTTCGGCGCATCCCACGAGTCCCACTTTTGTGGAAAAGTCCAGGAACTGGCTGCGGCGCACTCGGTTCCTGAAGGGTCTCACCTCGGCGCACAGATCGCGCTGGCCCTTGCTTTGCCAAATGAAAAAAGCCGGGAAGTGGTTTATCATCTTTGAGATGACCACCGCCTCGTAGTCGTTCCCTCGCCGGGCGTGCTCCAGCAGAGTGTCTTCGGACATGTTCTGCAGCTTGGAGAAGCGCGCCGCCGGCAGTTTCTCCAGCCATCCTCTCCGCATCAGCGCTCTTCGGACCGTGTGGTAATTTCCATACACGGTGAAGATGCGACGGTTGCGGTAAGCGTCGATTACACGCGTCCGATAGACATTCCGCATCTGGCGCTTGTGGGCCTCCGGCGCAAGCGGTGAAGTGGGCGTGGTCCTGGTCGTCGAGCAGGTGAAACGAGCTCGGGAGAGCATGCTGTTGATGCTTTCGGGTCGAAAGCCACTGGTGTCCAAGCTGCTCGTCACACCTACGCCCAAAGGCCCGGATCCGTAGGCATAGTTATGGGCAAAGGTGCTGCCACCGTTGATATTCTTGCCAGTGTTGCTGCCGCCCAGCGGCTTCGGAACGGAGCACTGCTTGCACAGCTGCACCAGCTCGGCGTCTAGGTTGTGGATAAGTGACTGTATCTTGGAGACGGGATTATAGTAGCGATTGCGACTCCCGGTGACTCCACTTGGCACGCTCTGCGTCATGGTGATGGCTGCTGCGGCTCCGGCCACTCCTGCCACTTACGCTCAAGAGCTGTGATTCGATGTCCGTTAGGGTATTCTTAGCTTGTCCGTATCCCAGTCCGTGCACACGCCTGGACGTATCCCTTCCCCTTCCTTCGGTTTGAGCTTTTTCTGTGGACGTTGGGTGGGCTCGTTGCCAAAGCAGCCGATTGTAAGGTGCAATTAACGTGGAATTTTGAAGCAGGAGCCGAACAGTATCTAACAGTATCACATGTAGTAACGAAAAATCTTTACTGATTTAAAAATCATTACATCTCATAGACAATACAATTTCAGTGTTAAGAAAAGGGGCGAAAAAGTGACGAAATGAAAGTGAATTATCAATACAATTGTAAGCGCTTTTAAAGCAAAGCTGAGCCCTGTCAAACTTCAGAGGCCTTCAAACTATTTGTATTTTCCGAAAATGAATCCGATAAAGTAAGCATTATGATTATTACAAAGCTTTTCAGAGAAACGTTTCCAAAAGACATCCCTTAGAACTTAGAAATTTACAGAATAGTAAGAACTGGAAAATGATCGATGGTAATCGATTTAAAATCGAAATTAAGTTCGATTCTGATTTAGAAGCAGCCTAAGAACCTGACTAGCAAGTGGTCATATTTTGCACAGCTTGTGCAGCAATTTGTGTAATTCTTTGGCTAAATCTAGACTTTTTTAGAATTAAATAGCTACAATATTTTCAGTCATAGCCATAAGTATTCTTATTTAAAAGTTTTTGCTATAATTTTTTCTTATGAAGTCATATTGTTGTACGCAAATGCATTTAAGGCATACCAAGCGATAAACGCTTTTCCAAAGAAAAGAAAATTTGAATAATAATCGCTAACAAGTTCAAAAGTTGGGAAAAGCAATTAAAATTAGCGAATCGATTTTGTTCACCGAACGCTTATTTTTTTCTATTCTCGAACATTTATCTCGTTTCTAAATAAGTTACAGTCATTTTGCGATTGTTTATTTTTACTGGATTCCTTAGCTCCATTGGAAATACCCAGCTTAATAAAAAAATTAAAACAATTAAATTTTTTTTTTTTAATAAAGTTTTATTTGTAGTTATATTTTCTTCCTTTGTTTTTTTGCGGTTTGCTGTTTGTTTTCTTCTTTTCAAATATATATGGTACATATAAAAAAAACCCCAAAACGGAATTTTTACCTAAGTTTCTTGTATTGTATTCCATTTTCATGAATCCTTTTTCATCTCACAATATTGTATAAATATATTTACATATGTTATGGTGTTAAACTTTATATTTATGTTATGCAGTTAGTTTACTTTAGTTACGTTTGCTCTTCAGCGTTTTTCTCTGCGGAATTTTCAACAAAAGTCAACAATTAAATCAATCTCCTGCTCGAATTAACTTAGATATTCTCCATTAGTGTTTAGTAAATTTAGGTTACACATCATAAATATTTGCTTTACTCCTGGATGTACTTAGATAATGCTACAGTTACATACATAAATAAGTTGCTGTTTAGAGTTTTAATAAGTTGGTTTACGCATTTGTTTTTGTTTGTAATTTCGCTAATACAGTTGAAATAATTTCATTAAGTATTTCTCGTTAGTATTGTTATAATATATATTTTAGTAGTATAAATTAATTTAAGTATATTATTTATATTTACTCATCTTGTAAATGTTTCCCTTTTTGTTTTGTTTGTTTGTAGTTCAACTTGGAGACAAGCGTTAGTTGCGATTTTGGTTTACGTTCAAATAATTAAAAACTTAAACTATGACCCCAATCACCATGCACTAATATGTGTGTCGGGTGTGGGCTTGATTATATGTTATTATGTGGCAGTTTGTGTGCTTTAACATAAATAAGGACGTTTAAGTACATGCGAAATTGAAAGGGATCTCAACAGAAGAGACAGATTTCTTTTCTAAATTTATATATGTAACAACTAAGAAAAATTTGAAAATGTTTTCGGATTTCTATGTTTTAAAAAACAATGGATATGCTTTTGGGTTTTGTGAATAGTTCATTAGAAATATTTAAAGGTCTTATTCGGAACTCCCCCTGGCCAATGAGCAAAGAAATTCTCTTATTAAGGGCTAAAGCAAAGGTTTAGGTTTATGATTCGCCTTTAAAGCTTTTTCGATTACTGAACGATCCATCTCGTATATATAAGTATGTAAATAGTTGATTTTAATGGGCGCTTGCGACTGCTACAACTTGACTTCCCTTCCCCTAACTTCGTTTCTAATACTTCCTTGTTAGTTACACGTATCCTTGATAATTTGTTATAATTAGATTTATTATAATATATAAATCGTATATATATATGTATATATATGCAGCTGTTACTATATATGTATGCCTGATTGTTGTGCATGTTGTTCAGTTTATAAACTCAATCGGAACGCCGTCTCTGTTTGCTACAAAAAACCTAAACAGAAACACCATAATGTCATATGTATGTAAAGCGTATGTTAGTTTGTAAACATCAAAATTAAAAAAAAAAATACAAAATTAATATTTGATTAAAATAAAAACTGTACAAAATGCCATAAAAATTATATAACAAACAGGTTTGGTCACGAATTTGGTTCGAAGCACGCTGTCGTATCTCTTTCTAAAACAAAATACTGTTAGTCTATTGCAAGCCCAATTACACTATAAAAATACAATAATAATTAAATAATCGAAAACTGATTAGCTTCTAAAACTTGTACACGCCTGCAACTACGTATGTCCTATGAAGAGTACGTGCTATGTCTTGTATACATTGTCTCGTAATGGATTATGTGACTATGCTTGTTTTTATATTTTGTATATATTAATATGTGGATTAGACGTGCATCATGCTGGGGAGTCTCATGCGTTGCGTCTTTTTTGTTGGAGTTTTTGTGACTTGGTTGCTGTTAGCACTTCTGTCCTTCTCTCTTTAGGAAACGTTGCCCCTGGTCTTTTCAGTTTTATTGTTGTAGGTTGCTAATGTCTGTTCTATGCTGCTCAGGTTCACTCATCCACCGATGTCGTGGGCGGACTGTAGCTGCATCAGGAGGCATTCCGCTGCTCGTTCTCCGGCCGGCGATCTGTGGCTATCTGCAGAAGATTGTTAAACTCGGTGTCGAGTATTTGGCGAGCCTGCAATTAAATGCATGTTTATTGGATACTTGTTCTAAGAAATGTTGACTAATGGCTTACCTGAGCATTTTGTGTGGGTATTTGGAGGGCCAGGCCCATGGCATTGGCATCGAAGCCTTCATCCAGGGCCATCAGGCCCCCATGTACTCCCGATTCGAGCAAATTATTGGCATATTCCTGTGAAAATAAAATTTTTGAAATAAATTACCTTCCCTTTCCAAGTGAAAGTAGAACTCACCTTCAATCCAATGCTGCCCACCCAACGGATGACCCTCTCGTTGCTCCACACGAGCACATCGCATAAACCGTTTTCGCTCATCTTACGCCTGTGCTCCAGCTCTGTGCGATCGTAGTTGAGCCGCTTGAGCATTGAGATGCCGTACTGCAGGCTAGTGCGATGGAAGCTGTCTACCATTTTGAGCTGGCCGCGCAAGTCCTTTTTGGTGAGGTGATCCAGCATGCGGGCGTCGACCAGACACTCCATGAAAGTTGTACGATATTGAGGCAGACCCAACCCGGGCAGCCAATAGTTACCAATCCACTCGTGGTTCATGTCGCCTATAAATAAATATAAGAGATGTTAAGGGACTTATGACAAAAGCACAGATCCTATGTATGGGGACTTCCAAAATCAAAATCAAATCTATACAAGATCTATACAAACATCCTAAAGAAAAATAAGAATTTAAAATCTTACCAAACGCCAACGTGGTTCTCGAGGTTTGTGGCGCAGAGGGAGAGGTCAGGGATACCATTTCCTGAATGGCTAGACGCAGCTTCAGCCTGTGGAGGGGATTGCTAATGCCTATTGAATAGTGAGAACAGTTAAAGAGAATGAACAGCGAACGTAGAAAGTAGGGACTAATTACACCCACCTATCTCCCGCTGTATTTCCGTATCGCTAAGTGCACTCATAATGGCCCCCGACTTGACGTTCGCGCGACATGCGGCTACATACCAGGCTGGCATGCCCACCCAAAGCTCCAGCCAGGCGACGATAGTGGGGCCGTTCCACAGTGCGAAGGGTGTACCAGCCTTCATGGCTTCGCCCAGCAAGTCATTGCGATAGTCGTGCTCCCTGAAAAGAAACGATAAAATGTCAGCAAATGTTAATCATGGGAGCTTAAATCTCTCACTTCTTCTGCCTGCCATAGTCGACACTGCTTATTTTGGATCCCTGAGAGCTGGCAATGCGGGGCATCATGCCGCCGGTCATGCTCATGGCATCGTAGTTTGAGTCCACTTCGCTCAGCCCGATCGACAGATTGCCAATAGACATCATGCTGGGCGAGCCGTCTGGCAGCGTATCCTTCACGCCCTTGACCTTCTCCTTTTTACTGAAGAACCGTCCTAGCGAGGACTTGATTCCCTTCTTCTTCTGCACAGCGGCAGCGGCAGCGTCTCTAGAAACACCCGAAGTCGGCGTCTGCAGCATAGACATAGATCCCATCGTATTGTAATGACGCAGAGACTCTTGGCTGCCGTAACGCGAACTGAGCGGAGACAGTCCGTAACTGTGGCTGCTCAGCTGCATGTGGCCGCCACTGTGGTTCGGCGCTACCGGAGCATTGGGATTTATGCCAATTGAACGCCTTCTTAGCTCCTCCTGACTGTGGGCCAGTGCCTGGGCCACACGCTCCAGGCGCATGGAGCGGGCCGTTAGGGGTGAGGCAGCTCCTCCAGAACTTGAATCACCGGTGGTGGACATGCCGCCGTGGATCTCCTCGCGGGAGGCGTCGCTGGATAGCACTGGCAAGTTGAGCTGTCAGGAAAATAATTAAATAATTAAATGTACAAAGTTGTTGTTCAATTCACTAACCGTGTGATATTTCTGCATGAAATCTCTTTGGGGGCTGTTGGGTGTACTCCGTCCGCTCATGGGAGGACTCTGTCTGTCCATAGAACGACCGCGTGCCAAGAGATTTACGTGCTCTAGGCTTCCCACCCGTGATTCCAGTTCCTCGGCACGCGCCTCCGTCGACTGCTTCTCCTCTTGGATCAGACGAATCTCGTTGTTAATGGCATCCAGCTGTTCCTGTAGCATCATGGCCAAGGTCTGTGCGTCTGTGTGACCTGAGGGAGACATCATATCCGCCGTGGCCGCGTACAGTGCATCCGAGTCATCGCAGTCGGCCGCACTGGCCACGAGCTCGTAGGCCTGCTGCTGAGCATGCGCAGCCTGCTGCAGCTTTTCCCACTCCTGCTCGGCCATGGAACGTGCCAAGGCATTCTCCTCCGTAAGCCGCTGCTTGCTCTGCCGCCGCAGCGAGTGTGTCTCAAAGCTAGCGTGCGAGGCACTGCGAGAGAAGGCGCCACTAGGGTCCACCACACTGCTGGGCGAGAGGCTGCGGGTGAGCGCCTCTGTTTGCTGGATATTGTAGGCGATTTCCTGCTGCAACAGTTGGCGCTTGAAATTCTCGATTTCCAGCCGAGTCTTCGACAGCTCCTTCATGATCTCGCTCTTCTCATGATGTAGCTCCTCGGCCACCTTGCGCGCCTTCTCCAGCTCCTGGGTCAGAGCGTTCTTCTCGTCCAGGGCGTGCATGCGCTCCTTTAGATGCACCTGCAACCGCTCATTGGATTCCGAGAGAAGCTTGTCCACCGTTGAGGAGAGGCGTAGATTGTGCTCCTCGTTCATCTTGAGACGCTGGTTCAGTCTTACCACCTCGGCGGTTTTCTCATCCAGATTCGTTTCCAATCCCCGGATGCGGTCTTCCGCCGAACCGTGTCTTTCTTGAGCCTGAAAATGGTTTTGAGCCAGCGAGTTTAATGAGCTTGTTCTCGAGTGTACAATAGTGGCGAATGAGAGAGGTTAGTAGTTCGGGTTTTAGTAATGAAAGCTAAAAGTGAGTTATCCCTCTGTATACATATTCCACGAGGTCTCTTAAAATTCTTGACTTTACTAGTATTCGCGAATTGTAAGTTTTATGCAGAATACATATATTGTAATTTGATATTGAAATAAACGGAACGGTAGCTTGAACAACTAACTTTTTAGTAAATTGAAACAAATTTTATATGATAAATTTATAAATATATCGCTCTCAATATTATATCGATAATAAAATAAGGAAACAGTTTCCCAGCGTGTAGACAAAAAACTTAAAAGCTACCGTTTAAAAAGCAAATTAAAGATCCATATAAGAAATGGAATTTTCCTAGAACTACTACCAAATAACACAAATGTATTATTTATATATATATCGCAATTTCAAAATAACTTAACTAAAGCTTTAAAATTTCGAATTTATCACAAATGAAGAGAATTTAATGATATTTCGCACTTAATGTATACAGAGGGATTGGTTTTTGGTCTGATTTTGATTCAGTTTCTTGTGCTTCAGAGAGTTTAAAGAGAAAGTTAAGTGCAGTACAGAGATAGAGGAATAGTATAGTACATAGAGAAGAGTTGTTGTTGTTGGTGGTTCTTGTAGTGGAAAGTACGCAAAAGAAAATAGCATTACATAAACAGAGTATAGAGTTGTAGGGCAGAGGATAATATTGTTGATACTTGTCATATATGGAACCTGTCCGGCGCGCATATTAGTTCGAGTGCATACCTTGTTTCCTACCTTAGTCAATGCCTCCATGCGCGCTTTTAGCTGCTCCTCCATGTCCGGCTGAAGTTTGGCATGCTGGGCGAGCTTCTGCTCGGACAGCTCCAGCTTCTCCTCGATGGCCCCGATCTTCTCCTCGTGCAGCTGCATCGGCATTGGTTTTGTGGCATTTCGTTTGGAGTTGTGGTTCGTATATTTGTTTACATATATATTTTTTTTGGCGGGTTGGTAGGTACGATTAGTTGTCGGGAGGAAAGTGGTTGCGTATGTAAATGTAATTGATTAGTCACGCTTAAGGGGAGCTTAATGAGCGAGCAGGATTACGCACGATTTAAGTGTAAAGAGAGGGTCGATTTTACTAAATTATTATTTTTAAATAAATTTACAAACTTTGAAGCCATAAATACTAGAAAACTTCAAAGGAACAGGAAACTTTTTACCAATTTGAGAATTTTTTGTTTTAAAAATCGACTCTCTCGTGAATATCTTTCTCGCTGCCTTGACCGTAACCCATTAATCTATTTATTGAACCCACCTTGAGTTGCGCCTCCTTGTGCCGCAGCTCTTGCTCCAATTTTTCGTTGAGATCATGCAGAGATGTGGACTCTCTCTGGGCATTTACGTAGCGTTTTTCTAGTGTGGTAATGCGCTCCTCCTAAGAAAAAACAAACATATTAATTAGAAACCAAAGTAAATATAAAAACATTTTAATATTTTCACCTGATCCTCTTTTTGGGCCACATTTTCGCGCAGATCTCGCTGCAGCTTCGCACACTGGTCCTGAGCCTTGCAGTGATCTTTTTGGACTCGCGACATACTGTCCTCCAGCTCGCTGATCTTATTGTTTAGATCAGAGACTCGTCGCTGCCATTGCGAGAGCTCAGAGGTCTTAAAAGGGTGGACAAGGAGCTAGGACATGATTCTCATAAGCTGTTTGTTTCTCTTACCTGCTTCTCGATGATCGTTTGCAACTCGTGGGTCTTGGCCGCGTAATCATTTAGCTCGTTCGTTTCGCCATTGACTCCACCCACACCAGCCAGCTAAAAAAAAAAAAACAAAACGGGGAATATAGAGAATGTGTGACCGATATGCATCAATGATTTTTTCAGGGGAGTGTGTACCTTCTCTTTGAGCCCGTTCTCCGCACCTCCACCACCGGCAGCGGATGTCACACTCCCCGCGCCGGCGCCGCTTCCTGCTCCAGCCGGCACCAGGCCCGCCTTGTACTGCGCCAGCTCCTCCTTGGCAGAGGCCAGCTCCTCCTCCATTACGTTGTTCTTCTCGATGGACAGACGAAGGCGCTCGCGTACCTTCTCGTCCAGCGCCTTGTGATGCTCGAAGAGAGACTTGAGGGCCTTGAGTACCTCCACTTCGCTGGAGACACCGCTTTGGGCGGCAGCCTGACGTTTCACAACGGTCATTCGCAGCGAGCGCTCATGTCGGGAGACCAGGCACTCCAAGTGCTCCAGAAGAAGCTATGAAAAAGAAATAAAAATCATAAATAAGAATGATTAATAATAAATATAGTAGCTTTAAAACTACATAAATAATTGGTGCAGATTATGCGATTTTAAAAGGGATTTAGAGACAGATTTGCTTGCATTCGACAATTCAATTGTATCCAATTTTGCTTCTTTACCGATTCCGATAGACTCTTCCTTAGGTCACTTTATTTGCCCTGCTCTGCTTACCCTTGTATTATTGCGCTCCGCCTTCAGTTCGCCGATCTCTTCGTCGCGCTCCAGCAGCGTTTCCCGCGCCTGCGTCAGTTCCTTGGTGAGGGTGGCGAACTCCTAGAAGTGATTGGATCAGTATCCGTAAGCCGAACAGGGCTCCCTATAAGATCCCGGAATCATCATTACCTGCGGCAGGTTGGCGTTGATCTGGCGCTGCAGGCTGTCGCGTTCCTTCTCGACATCGCGCAGCTTGTTCTCCGTCTCGCCCAGCCGCTCCTGCGCCTCCCGCAGGCTGTCCATTAGCTTGTCGCGCTCGTCCAGCATGGAGACCATCAGCTGCTCGAAGTTGGCATCCTCGCCGCTGAACTGCGAGGAGCGCTGCGAGATGCTGTCCTCCGATATTGTGGGCATTACGTCGCACATCATGTTCCACATTATTTAGTTGGGGCCGCCAGACTGCGTGAGAGAGCAAGAGGGACAGAGAGCCATTAGATGCCCACACACACACATACACACACGGCACTCCACACCACACCGTCCCAATTGGAATGCCCAGCATAGTGGGAGAAACATGTCTAATGGGACTTTTATCATAGGCGCCGCATTGATAACAAGTTTTCTGCACCAACACACTCGCACACATGCACGGCATACACACTCACACGCACGCCCGCACACACACACACGCGCGCAGGTTCAGCACTTTTTCTCTTTCGCATAACTGACATATTTTTATGCTCTAGGTGTGTCGGGGGCGCATTTTGCAACAACAAATGGCCGAAAAAGCCGCCATTGACCAGCAGGTGCGACTCCAGTGCGCTTTTCTCTGCCTCCAATCGCCTTTTTTGCCTTCAAATTCACTTATATGCGAAAAGGGCTGTAGGAAAAACCCCCACTCCACTATCTGCCAAACGTACCCCGATCGATCGCACGGCGGCAGGGCAGCAGCAGCAACAACAACACTTGCCGCTGACTGCCTTCGCATATGTATTGGGCGCTTTTTATTTAAATACGAGCGAATATCAACTTCACAGGTTTTTTTCCCCAATTTACGATAGTAAAGAAACTAGAGATGGGCGCGTGATTCGCTTTTAATAGTGTGGCAACCTTCGGTTGCTAGGGATGGCATTTGAGCCCGGAGAGCTGCCAACTGGCGAGGAAATGTCCCAATCCACAAGTGGCAACACTGCGCCTTTTTTTGTTAAACCCGTTATATTTCTTTGGATTTTTATCTAGTGGAAAAAGATGAAACCTCAAAGAAAATAGTAAAAATGGGACCGGATGAATAAATCATAAAGCTGCCATAGGAACAATGGGAAAATTTTTTAGAAAATAAATACCTCTTTTAGTTTTCAACAGATATTCATAAAATTTTAGATACAACTATTTTGTATTATACTAGAATTTCGTTTTAAAGTATCGTAAACTATCGCTAAGAGGTGCCAAACTGTGAACGTAAAACTATAAATATAATAAGCGTAAGTGAAAATAATGCAAGTACCATACAATTTAAATTGTATTAATTAATAATTATTGAACTGCAATCTGCAAGGGTATACAAACTCCGGCGTGTGGAAATCAGATTCCTTTCTTATTTGTGTTTTAAATCGAGCGGTTGTTAACAAAATAAGATCGCAACATTTGCCCTGCACAAATTCCTAGCAACTAATTTTAAGAGCTTTCACATTTCGAAAATATAAATATATTTGTGCTCGGAAACAGCTGGTATAATACTTTAAGGGAAATGTCCAATTTATTTCGCTGTACCAAAACTCAGCTAGCTTTCGTCTAATCTTCTAAATTAAATGATTAAAAACCCAATAGAAAGCAAAATAAAGGTCATTAAAAATAACAATTTATTAAGTTAATTTTTTGCTATTATTTTTATTTAATTATTTTTGGAAAAGATACTTAAAGATTCATAGTTGACCCTTGCAAAGTTCCAAATAAACCATTAATATTTCATGTTCAGTTTTCAAATATTACTCGTAAAGAAACACGAGGGTTTCTTAATTGAAGTTCCGCAAAAGTTAAAATCAAATCATACATCCAAAACAAATGAATACATAAACATAAACATGGATTTTGGAAACTCGTCGCAAGTGGTTAAAATTTTAAATATTATTCCTTTGGATTCTCGCAAGAAGCGTTTACATTTTACTGTTACGCTTTTACAGATTGCAGTTTGCATTTGACACAGTTACAGAACGTTTCTACACGGTTACAGAACGGTTCTACACGTTTACAGATGTTTGGCGTCGAATTCTCATGTTTGGGATCGAATTCTCATGTTTGGAGATGTTTGGCGTCAAATGCTCATGTAAAAAGTAACAGATCGCAGAGAGAGAGCATAACTTAACACGGGGTGAGCGTAACCTAACAGAATTCTCTCCGTAGGAAAGTATCGAGCTATCGATAAAAGCCAGAAATCCCGCTTTTCACAATTCCCGCAATTCACAAATTTTTCCCGCTGCCAGCCTCCAAAAAAAGCCAGTTCTGACGGGAAAAAATCCAAACTGGCAGCATTGCGCTTGTGTTTTATTTTTTTTAATCGGACAAATTAATCAGTTTAAGCAACTAGCATAAGGATAACCCGTTGCCATACCAATCACCAAAGCGCCGAAGCCAACGAATAAAATGGGGTAAGACCAGCGGGCGGCTGCAAATCCATTTCATTGTCGTGGGGAAAAATCGACGCCGTGAAGCTGTAATATCTGCATGTTGTTGTTGTGCTGTCGTCGTTGTTGTTGCTGGACTTCTGTGTGTAGCGGGCGGCGTAAATATGTACACACACACACACACCCACGGGCACACCTGGAACACACGCGTGGGCATGCCAATTATGTGGCTGCACGAGTGTGTGGGTGTCCGGGTGTGTGTGCGTTCTGCGCTTGAGACGATAAATAAACGGTAGTATTCAAAAGCAAGGCTGTCGAGAAGGCTTAAGCACATAATGCAATTTAGTCGGCTGTCGCCAGTCGCCAGCGATAACAGGAAGACATCACAGCAAAACGGACAATGTCGGCGGATAGGTAGTAGATAAGCACGCCCACACTCACACCCACGGCCTCCCCAAAGGCTCGCCAGGCGAACCGTTTAACTACCGCACCGAAATGGAATTTTTAATTAAGCATTATTAAACCCGTGACGTTCTATTCCCTTTATTGTCTCCAGCGAACAACCGATTTTCACCTGCCAGGCGCACGTCTTCCACATCGATCCGAAGACGAAGCGCACCTGGATCACGGCCAGCATGAAGGCCGTCAACGTGAGCTTCTTCTACGACAGCTCGCGGAACCTGTACCGCATCATCAGTGTCGAGGGCACCAAGGCGGTAATCAACTCAACGATCACGCCTAACATGACGTTCACACAGACCTCCCAAAAGTTTGGCCAGTGGAGCGATGTGCGGGCGAACACGGTGTACGGCCTGGGTTTTGCCTCTGAGGCGGAGTTGACCAAGGTAAGACGTATGTCGGTCCCCCGAGGTCACAACCATTCGCTTACCATCCCATCTTTCGTTTCTACCTTGCCCGCAGTTCGTGGAGAAATTTCAAGAGGTCAAGGAAGCTACCAAGAATGCAGCGAAGTCGGCCAACGGTTCTAACGCCGTGACGCCCACTACTTCGGCTAACACGTCGCCGATTTCCGGCCGAGCCGTGGGTGCCATGCAGAACGACAACACGGCCATCGATCCGCATACCGTGGAGCCGCCCAACATGAGCAATACCAACACTCAGAACGCCAATCCTGACAGTCCCTCACATAAGCTCCTGAATACCAACGATGGCAAGCCGGACATTGGCTCGGCCACGCCCTCGCCTCAGCCCGCTTCGGGAGGCACTGGCGGAGGTGGCGGCATAACCATCTCCTCCGGCGGCAGCATTGTTGGCATGCACACGGGTCCGGGAGCAGGAGCCACCGCCGAGCAGCAGCTGAAGTACGAGAATGAACGCTTAAAAATGGCCCTGGCGCAGAGGTAAGCATTATATGGTGAATTGAATTGAATCTTGATGTGGACTCCTTGCTTTCGTTGCAGCTGCGCCAATGCCAAGAAGTGGGAAATCGAACTGGCCACCTTGAAGAACAACAATATACGCCTGACCAGCGCTCTGCAGGTAAGTGAAGTGCATTGATTATCGGATTGTAACATTATGACTAAATACACACCTGTTCTTTCTGCAAGGAATCTACGGCCAATGTGGACGAGTGGAAGCGCCAGCTACACACCTACAAAGAGGAAAACATTCGACTCAAGCGAGACATGGAGCTACTCCGAGTGGGTGGTGGGGGTGCGGGTGCTGCCGCCGGAGCCGGTGGAGTTACCGAAGACGAGTTGCGTCGGGAGGTCGCCACGCTGAAGGCACGAACGGAACAACTGCAAACGGAACTGTTGCAAAATGAACTAGAGCTTAAATCGGCAAACATGAGCCTACGCGAAAAGTGTAATGACCAGACTGTAAGTTGAGCCTTTAAATCTATCTATATATTTGTTGGAGATTTTATTACTCATGAACGGCTGAATGGATTTGGCTGAAACTTTATGTGCAGTTAGCTTAGAGCTAGGAGAAGGAAATATGTTTATCCCGTTCGAGCTTGATCCAGATCTTTTTGTTTATTTTCATACAATAATATGCGAAGAGAAGCAGATAGTAAGCAAATATGTTCGAATTTTAAAGTCGTTAAATTATGATCGTTAATTATAATTGATATATAATATATTTATTTTTTATTTCCAGCTGGCCAAGCTGAGTGAGTTAAACGTCGTATTTGCCAAGCAGCTTTCCGAGTTATATGCAGTGCAGAAGGATATGGAGAATGTCATACATCCAGCCAAGTGCACTTGAGACACAGAGATTGCGGTTAAACGAAAGGTTTCTTAAAAAATTTTATAACGTAATATCATGTGCCTATTACCAGCCTTCTCTTACAGGTTTCAGCGCAGGAACAGGCAACAATGACAAACACTACAACGACATCGACATCTACAGGAACCACGACTAGTAAACGATATTTAAGCAACTTTCCCATGGCCGAGGCCGAGAGCACCCTCTCCAATGTCACCTCGATCCAGAGCCAGCTGCAATCGTCGCTTTATGAGACCCAGAACACGGCCCAGTTAAAGGCACTAGACAAACACTCGGCCTTGCTCCAGGAACTGCATCAACGGCAGGCCACTCCCAGGCGCAACTCTGTCACCGCTGAAGCGGCAGCGGCTGCTGGCTCTGGTGGGGCAAAAACTGCCACCATACTCGTTTCCAAATCAAAAACCAAAACTGGGCTGCCTCTGTTGCTGAAGAATTCCATTAACAATTAGAGAAAATCCATTAGAACGATGGATGGATAAGACAGAGAGAACGAGAGTCAGCGACGTTTTTGTAATCTTTATATTGGTAGTTTGTATACAAGAACAGGGTTAGACGAGAGCCCACGCACCTCACCACCCCTCAATTCCCCCGAAGCCTGAACCTTACTCATTTTATTACTCATTTGTGTGTTGTAACTGTAACGTTTTTTGGTAACTTCGAATCGAAATTAGAATAAACCCGTGCCCAGTATTTTCGTGGCCATTTAGGAGGTCCTAATCGATTGATTCTCGTGCGCGCACTAAAGTGCAATATTTATCCACAGTATATGAATGTAATGATATTATGTGCTCTATATACACTTTCAGTCGATTGTTAATTAATTTTTAATGAGAGCTTGACAATGAATACTCCCGCAAGAAAATTTCCCAAAGAAAAATCCAAGCATTTCTATCGAACAAGCGACACTCAATTTATTTTGTAAATGTGCTCGAACTTTTTATATAGTATTTTTAGAAGGCTAAATCTTAGGCATACGAATTAAATGTTTATTTACATCTCGACCTGTATTGTCCCTCATTCGATTATAACTCGTGCAAACCCCATCACAAGCATCCCTTATTGCAGTTATGCACTGATTTACTAGCATATTATACATAATACTTTTAAATACATAACATTATAGTATGCATAACTAACAATGACTAACAAAACCATATGGAATACAATGGATAAAATAAATTAAATTTTATAAATGGAATGAACAAAGTCCAAGCAAAACACGAGACTAGCAAAGTAAATTATTTAAAGGAGAAAAAGAACAAACAAGTCAAGTAATAGAGTAATACAACTTGAAAGAATTAATATCATTCAAAGACCTTATAACAACAAGATGAATAAAGGAGCTATACTTGAATTGCCATAGGGAAGAAATTTTTCTGCAAGCTACAAGTCGTCTTGCTAGCTCAAAGTTGAGTGCGTAAAATCTCAAAATAAAAGGCGTTCTCATGTATTCGAATGTCCAAGTGCGTATGTTTGCGTATAGATCTAGAATGCTATGTTTAAGAATACATGTGCATATAGATTTTGGGCAATTCATCTTGATATTGTAAGGTATTTGGGAAAATGATATGTATTGAATCGAAAAAGCTATTCGACAGACGTCAGCAATAATACAAGATACAAGATACACAATCTCCTCCTCACACCGACACCCACTAAATAGTTATGCAGTGGTAATTACAAACGTTTGCGGTTATATTCAAGCCATATTGTTATGCACGCGCTGCATAAATTACCCAGTTGAGAAACAAAAAAGAATTAATAACGAAAATGAAATGTTGAACATACAAATTTAGCAGTTAATACAAAGAAAGTAAACAGACAGAAAATGAAAATATACATAAATAAATATATTAAATAAATTAAAGTCGTCTTCGGATACAGTTTTTTTATCTTTTATATTGGAGAAAATTAAGTTAAACCTATGTCAACGCTCGCGGATTTCTAGTGTTCATAAACGCGCTTTCGTTTTACTATCTTTTAGGTATTGGTTCACCGGAAAATGTCACTTCCAATTTTAATAAGAACTTTATCGACTTTATTTTTAATCGAATCTATAATAATCTATAAGTACATTGAAATATTTTCTAGACAAACAACGATTTGTACAACTCGGATTTGGAACTCTCCGTCCAATCGCCGACTTCGTTGGGAGCCATAAAGTTGATGAGCTTATTGTGCACCACGTAGCTATACGGAAATAAACGAAATATAAATATATGAGCAACCATGCTGTAGCTAAATAAGGAATGCTCGCTTACCGCAACTTGCGACCCTTGCTGGCCCTGGTGTCCACCTTCTTCTTCATCTTTTGGCGCAACTTCTGCAGCTCCACGAACTGTTTGGTGATCTCACTCATGTTGGACGAGGTGCTGGCCTTGTACTCGATGAGCTCTCGGAGCTGCTGGTGGTAAAAGTCGCTGTCGTCGTAGATGTGGGCCAGTCGCTTCGGAGGCTCGTTATCCGCTTGGTCCGGCTGATTGCTCTTTATAGTCTGCGACTTCTCCACGAGTATTTGCCGATGGCCCAAGGCGCTTTCAATCTTCTTGATTATATCGTAGTCTTCCTGTACCGATTTGCGCTTTACACCCGCTCCGGGAGTTAGTAGTTTGGTGCGATCGTCCCACTTGAGCAGGACTTCGTTGCGATAAGTGGTCATTTCCTGAAAGTTGTTTTGCAGGCAGCCGGCAAAGCGTTTACCGGGTGGCCCTACCTCCTCTGAAGGATGCTTCCGTTTTACAGAGTTCCGCATCTCGGAGTTCTGTTGATAGAGTGCACTTTGGAGGGCCAAGAGTTGCTGCAGGAGCTTCGAAGAGCGTTCCTGTGCCTCGTTCAGTACCGATTGAAGCTCCTCGTTCTCTGAGCCAAATTTCTTTAGTGCGTGCGGAGCGGGCAATTGGTTGGCCTTACTGGTGAACTTCTGAGTGTTGATCCTGAGTTCGAGAAGGCGCTCCCAAATGCGCAGTTGATTTTGGACGCAGAGACCCTTTTGAATCTCAGCTTCATGGTTTGTTTTGGACATAATGTCCGAGGGCTTAATGGAATCCTCCTCCGCTTCCGCGTCCTCTTCCTCCTCGTCATCGTCAGTGCCTTCTTCGTCGTTTTCTTCTTCGCCATCGTCGTCATCGTCCTCATCCTCATCGCTATCATCATCATACCCAGCGTCTGCCAAAGCGAATACTAAGTTCCGATTTGAGGAATCCTGAGCTATGTCCTCATGTCCATCATCTTCTTCAATGGACTGTTGTTCGCCCTTGGCCTTCGCAGCGCTTAAATTTTGATTAAAGGCTTCCAAGTCTACATCTTCGTCGCTCTCCTCTTCATCGCTATCTTCGTAGGGCAGCTCCTCTTCGTCGCTTTCCTCATCCTCATCCAGTTCATTACGACTGCTGATCTTGCCTTTGTAGCGGTCACTCTGCTCTGACAACAGCTTTACGTTCTGCTTACGAAAGTCCGTGCTGCGGGCATCCGGCAGATCGTACTCATTCTCCTCGAAGTCAACCAGGCGCGGCCCAGTGGCCACGTCGAAGTCCGAGTCCTCCTCACTGTCGCTCTCGTTTGGATGAGCGATCAGTTTGCTGACCTTTTCGGCCACCGTTTGTGGCTGTTTCTTTGATTTGCCTAGCATCTCTTCAGGCTTTCATTTGTTTTTACTAATTTCAAAATTAAAAGAATTTACCACATGGATAGAGATGGAAGGCAATCGATTTCAGCATCGATGCTATCGATTATTTTGTTTTCGGTCGAATATCGATTCGGTTTCGAAGGAATCGATATATCGAAAACCATTTTTAAGATACAAATAGGCGCGGAAAATATGAACTTAGTTTTTCTTTGGTTTACATATGAAATTGATCTGAACATAACTTTATAAACATTTATAACAATATATATATATTTATATACATACAAATTTTATATATATTTATATTTATTATTTATAATTTTTGTTGGTGTTCTTTTGCGTGAATTAATGTTACTTTATTCGATTTTTTCGAATAATAAATAATAATTATTAACTCTAATATTATTCATCGAAAAATATTTCTCGAATATTTTTTAGTGTTAAATAAATATATTAAACATTTTAATTAAATTATTATTTCTATTTTAATTTTAAAGAAAAAACTTTTATTTTTGTTATTTATATGTTTCCTACTTAAAATAAATATTGTTTTTGTACAATCTGAAAAACCACATGATTCGTACTCCATTTTTCCTATTCTTCGAAGTTCAGAAACCGGTTTTAAATTATAAATATTTCAAATTATTCAATAAACATAAACACAAATTTTAAGGTATTATTGATTATGGACCTTTGCTAGGTCCGAACATGCTAGTACGAACATAAAAGAAACGCCTAGAAAATTTAAGGCACTTATTAAATAATTTTAATTAATAATAATAATAATTAATTAATTTTCTTTTTCTAATACGCCTAACGTTTCGGGCCGAAATCAACAAGGATTCGGCTCCTAGTAATCATTAAAAAGAGGTATTGCCTACTTTTAGGTATTATGGTATGACGAATGTTCAGGGGGTATCCGATAGGTGCGCTACTTCCTTTACTTTTAATTTAAAATAGAAAACTTAAATTTAAAAATGAATCTGCGCATTCTGAGCTGCAGTTTTCAGTTGTTAATGCACACATGCCACACGCCCGCTCATTAGACCCGACCGACTGCCGTGTTATCAGGTGGGCCAGGTGCATCTTGATAAGAGCGCACGCAAACTAGACAACAGCGCACGCACACACATTCGTAGCATACAAAAGCGCGCTCCTGGACGTGAACTTGAAATCCTTTGTCCTGACCCCTCATTAAATGTAATGGCCCGAGTGGTCGAATTGCGAATCACTGGGACGCCGTATGTTAAATTGTCAACCTTGGCCGTGGACTTGCGGCAGATGCCAGTGAGCACTCGTCGGGATCGGAGGTCTTGCAATCCGGAAAAGGATATATACTGCGCTGCGCATCAAGTCTGCAGCTCCAAGCAGAGCCAAGCCAAGGCAGACAGACACGCCGATAAGGCCTATAAGTAACACCAATTTAATTACTTTTTCTGGGTGAGACGCGACTCACACGGCTGGGATCGCGGCTGATAAGGGATCCCAACATTTGGCGATCGGGCCGACCAGCTTTCGAACTTTGAGTCGCACACACGCATTGATAAACGTGAAATTTATGCGGGCGGGACCTGCGAGCACAGGCACACACTCGCACACTACGGCAATTGGGGTCGCCGCTGTTATCGCCCGTGTGTCGCACTTTTTTCGCTCTTCTTCCAGCTGGACTATCAGTTGTTGTCGAGATTTCGATTCCGCGGCATCAGCATCCCATCTCGGCCAGGCGATTCAGTCAGTTCCTGCTCGCCGAACGGTGAGAATCGAACCGAAAGAACCCTTGGCGGCGTCTGTTCCGTTAATGAGCTACCGTTTCATCGATAGCGATAGAACCGCGCGTGTGTGTGTGTGTGTGTGGGAGTGCGGGGGCGGTTTGCAGTGAGAACGCCGCATGTGAGGTGCGTGTCAAGCCGGCAGTGAGAACTCCGCATTTATTGTGTGCCAAAACGAGGAATATTCAAAATTGTATTCAATTTTTCAAGTAAAAATCTTCTGAAAAGGCCGTATATGCAAAAGCACGGTGTGGCCGCGTGTTTAGAAAAAGCAAAACAAAACGGAAATCACAAAACGAAATACAAACAGAATCGAGAAATCAAGTTGTATATAGAAGAAAAGAAATTGTACGGCACGTACGCGTAGTCTCGTAATCATTGATTACGCCTACAATTAGTATATATACGAGCGAATCGATTAGCTGTAAGAAAAACTGGAAAATCGTACTGTAATCTGTAATCTCTGAGCTGCTAAGCACTTTTGTAGTTAAACTCCAGGTTCTGCGAAGCTCCAAGATCAGCACATTCAAAAATTCAGTACAGAATTGTTCCAATATTTTCGGCATTTTATTTCTGGTCCATTTGATTTCTCTTTCATTAAATAGATATTTTGCTTAACTATAATTATTTGTTTGTTGTTCTGAGCGCCCATTAAAATGCCAAGTTCAAAGGGCATCGAAGGCGGCGCGTCTAAACAAATAACCCGTTAAACCGTCCAACTCAAGGATTAATGAGAGAACAATGAGTGCTGCCGTTCAATTGAGTGAACTCTCGCTCGATTGAGCGCAATTGATTAACAGATTAAGATTCCAGCCAGCGAGAGCGTAAGATGCTCTCCATTATAATTATTTTCGTACTAATGCTGGGAGTGCCCAGCATAAGTGGAATATTTATTATCAATTGGAAATGAAAATATTCCAATTAGGTGCGAGTGTAATTAGTTCAAGGTCACCGCATGTATTAGCACCAAGAAACCGGACAACCAACAATCGAAAATCAAAACAAACCCCCAATAAACATGTTCTTGAACCCACCGAACAAACAACAAAAAATGTGAATTATCAAATCGAGTGCAATTCGTTTAATTGAGTAAATAGCGAAGAATATCTTCCAATGTGAGATGGGGGTTTCCGTTTGTGCCCCTCCTCGGATTATCTCCCGCGAATGCAATGAAATGTGGCGACATAATGAGAGACAATATAATCAACGAAATACAATCGCCAGGCCCCCAAAACAAAGAGATTATTTTCGTTATATTCCATTATTAAGTATCAGGTGCGAACCCAGGGTTTGGGTTTTTCTTTTTGATTAGTGCCTTCTGAATGTGAATACGAAAATTTCAAGTTTGACAAACAATTTCCGAAATAAGCGTTTTTATAAGTAATACCTAAAGGCCAAGAATATATTTAAGGCCAAGTAGCAAGGGATCAAGGAAGATAGAGAAAAAACAGGATGGACTATTTTTTTTTTAATTTGATTTTATAGGATTCCTATCTAAAATATAAAATATAATTTTAAACGCTTATTCTCAAAATTATCCACTTAGAATAAGAATCTCCCTGGACCAAAATCGAAGAATCTGTGCCACTTAAACTAACTAAACAGAAATCTGTGAGAAAAAGAGATATACAGTGACTGGATTTTTCATTTGCATTTGAGTGATGGCCGAGGAAGGAAAAGTGCAGGAATACGATCATCGCATTCTCAGTGATTGGTCCAACGTGAACAGCACGAATGGAACCATGCACCTTACCGAGGACATGGTGTTCAACGATGGCCACCGCTTGTCCATCACAGTATACAGGTGAGTGAAACGCCACTCACAAACCACCCATCCGCTTTATGACCTAATCAGAGTCCAGATCACCGCCCACGTTCTCATTTGAATTTTATTCATATTTTCTAGTCATATTGATAAGCTTTGGCTTTTACTATCTGTAACCTTTTCCGAGTCTAAGCTTTATCAATTTATGTGCCGGTGTGGGTGTCGCTGCTGGATTCTGAATAAGGCCGCTCGTTTCTGTTTGTGAACAGGTATAAATCATGCTGGGCTCAGCATCTCTGGCTCATCCTTCCCTCCTCTCTGTCTGGCTATCTGTCTGAGATTCAATCATTTTTGTTTGGAATTTGAACGTTACAGTTCACTGGAGGGTTCAATTTTTCGGAATGCCAGAGATTCACTTGATCGATTAAGAGTGAATCCCAGAGTTAGAGATTGTTTTAGAAAAGCCGTTCCGGCTTTCAATGATTGTTTATAAATGTTTTATTTTCTGTTTACTTCTTTCGATTGTTTTCAGTTTTATAAAATAATAATTTTAACTAGAGTTAACTTGTATTTAAAAAATATATGGAAGGGATACGGAATATATATAATGATTCTTAACTGAACCTTCCCTTTTATGTTACCTGAAAAACAATTTATAATTGAAAAATTATAAAGAAAGCAAACTTCGAAAAGCCGAAACTGCCACATTTTGGTGACTTTTAATCTGTATTTATTGATATTTTTATAATAGCAAATTAATTATTATTAATTTTTCAACCTTTATTTTGCTTTCTGAATACACGACTAACTCGAATTGGAAGTATATCGATTTTTCAGATATTTATAGATTTTCAGAAAGTAATTTTCAACATTATTATAATGACTTACAAAGAACATGACCAAAAAAGTTTATAGTCTCATATAAATCGAGAAATAATATTTTCTATAAACCCTGAAATGGTTAACTCCTCAATATTAAATAAATGTACATGATATATTAAATTGTGGTTAACCTATTTTACTCCGATAACTAACGATTTATATTTTACATTCAATTATAAATTATATGCCTTTGGCATTTCCCGTAGGAAACGTACACATTTCACTTGAATCCCTCCGATTGTCTACAACTGATATTACAAAACTCACTAGCTCCATTCGTCCATCAAGTTTGCCACTCCTAACTGCCATTCTTTGACCCACTTATCGAGCGACTGACACCCACTCACAGACACCCACCGAGGGGAAAACTTCTTTAATTTCCCACTCACCATTGTAATATCTGCCGAACCCTCCCACCTTCGCCTCCTTTAACCGCCTCAAATGGTTTTCCATTCGACTCAGCATACTGTTTGTGATCTCAACAATTGGCAACTGCACCGTGCTCTATCTGCTGACCAAGCGGCGACTGCGGGGTCCCTTGCGGATTGATATCATGCTAATGCATCTGGCCATCGCCGATCTAATGGTGACGTTCCTCCTGATGCCAATGGAGATCGTGTGGGCCTGGACGGTGCAGTGGCTCTCCACCGATCTGATGTGCCGCCTCATGAGCTTCTTTCGCGTCTTCGGCCTGTACTTGTCCAGCAACGTGATGGTCTGCATATCGCTCGACAGGTGAGTCCCAGTCGGGTGAACGCGGGCCACTGTCGCATTGCCGTTGAGTGTCGCTAATGGACCTAATTGATAGCTAGATAAGGCGGCTCAATGTGTCAATTCCGCCTAGCTTTCTCACCCCTTGCTCCTCTCTCTCACTGTCAGGTACTATGCCATACTGAAGCCTCTGCAGCGCTCCTATAACCGCGGACGCGTCATGCTGGTCTGCGCCTGGCTGGGATCTGTGGTTTGCAGCATTCCGCAGGTGAGTTTATAGACTTTTCACCTAAAAGTCTAAATTAACTATAAATAATAGTTTCATTATTTTTGATAGACATTAAAACAATTTCACATCGTTTCCAGGCCTTTCTGTTCCATTTGGAGGAGCATCCCGTGGTTAAGGGCTACTTCCAGTGCGTTATATTTCACTCGTTCAAGAGCGAGTTCGACGACAAGCTCTATCAGATCGCCTCCATGTGCGGGATGTATGCCTTTCCCCTGATTGTCTTCATCTACTGCTACGGTGCCATATATCTGGAGATCTACCGGAAGAGCCAGCGGGTGCTGAAGGATGTGATTGCAGAGCGATTTAGGCGCTCCAACGACGATGTTCTCAGCAGGGCCAAAAAGCGCACCCTCAAGATGACGATCTCGATCGTGATCGTATTCATAGTCTGCTGGACTCCCTACTACACCATTTGCATTTGGTACTGGCTGGACAAGCCCTCGGTGGAGAAGGTCGACCCGCTGGTACGCAAAGCGCTCTTGATATTCGCCTCAACGAACTCCTGTATGAATCCTTTGGTCTACGGCCTCTATAACATAAGGGGCAGAATGAACAATAACAATCCGGTAGGTGTTAAGTACCTTAATAAAGTTAGATGGACCACATTTCATTTTTCCCTTTTATCGCAGTCCGTGAACAACCGTCACACATCGCTATCGAACCGCCTGGACTCGTCCAACCAGCTCATGCAGAAGCAGCTGACGAACAACTCGCTGATCAACAGCGGACATGGCCAAGTGATGGCCGCAGCCGTGGCTGCCACCACAAAGTTGGCCCATGTCGTGGGCCTAAAGAGCGCTGCCAATTCGAACGGATCCGCTGCTGCGGTGGGCATAGTGGTGACCCTCCCACCGCCTTCCCCGATGATAGTGGCTACTGCGCCAGCGAACAACGATGACGAGACCAACGAGAACTCCAGCCTCAGTGTGGTCACCATCAGGTGCCAGGAGCAGCCCATGTTCTGCCAGAAGTAATTTCGGTCTCTACACCCTTTCCTTTCCTATCTCACTGCTATATCCATCCTCATCCTCATCCTCATCCTTTTACATAATTTTTAATAGCTTCAACTCCTCATATGAGCTTTTTGTTTTCAATTTTCGCACAGTTGTCGGCATAAAACAAGGAATTTATGTTGTGGTCCAAATGCTCATCCTTTCAGTCCGTCCTGTAAAGCAGAGAAAAGAATCTGTATAATTATTTTGCTGTAGAAAAGGTGGTTTTACATAAGTCTACTATATATATAAAAGTATGATTCAGACTATTTAGGAATTTCTCACAGTAAGAGTAAAAAAGGCATGCAGACTTTTATAGCAAATTTCTTAAATTAAGACTTAATTAGGCTAGATCGTTGCTAAAGATTTTTTCCTAATGTCAGCCTCTCTTCTGATTAATGAAACAAGGCCGTATTTACGCACTCTGCTGCTTATGCAACAGTCATAAAAACCGTATCTCCTTGTAGACCTGCTTTTAAGATCGATCCAGACCAAACCCTAGTTTATTTAGGTTAATGCAGACTTACATCACCAACACTCATAGGCATCATCTCACCCACAAGTGATGCACTTCAAAGGCTATTTCCTAGCCGCACTCCATTTTATGTCAACTCATTTGAACCTCATCGAGAGCAAAGTCTAAGTGTATATACTTTCAGCTGTGGCGACTCCATCGAAATGACCAGTGTGGTTAAGTAAACAATAGCCAATAGGGCTCCGAGAGCAACTGGATCAATTAAGCGATCTGCTACTGTTCATCTGGAGATGTCGGCTCGGAACAAAGGGCGTCTAATTTGCTAACCAGCTTTGTTTGGGATTTTCATCATAAATTCTTTTGGCATTTGCATTTAGCTAACGACAAATTAAAATGTTTTCAAGACAACGAACGCGGCGCCCGGGTCAGATCGAAATTCCGAATCCAAATAGCTTTGGTTTAGGCCATCGAATGTTTGGAAAACGAAGTTATTGCTTAGGAAATACGCTTAAGACGTAATACCGCTTACTATTAGATATACTCCGGTTAGTTGGATTATTGCTTAATTTAAAATAATTTATTCATAGCAACAAAACGAAACTAGACATAATCGAAATAAAAATATGTGTAATATTATAGAAAATAGCAAACACCAGCGTTTGGTATTCTTATTTGGGTCGATTCTCTTCCTCCTGACATAAATATTGGTTTATTTGCTTTAGAGGTTTTGTTAAGACAGCGTTAATCATTTATGACCCTAGCCCTCCACGTTAATTATAGTTTTAGACTCGTGTGTGTCTGCGGATTAACTGACTGTTTTTAATATACATGTTGTGAATAATTTATAGTAAATATCAACGAAACCAGTTTTATTTCTGTAGTAACAGATTGTGGATTGATCTTGAACTACCTTTAAGTAAAGTAGACTTTACAGTAAACAATACATATAGTTTGTCATTAGGATCTCTGATTTATGATCAGAATCCAATTGGAGTAGCAGATCACAATGCTAACAACTGCTTTATTGTCTTCTCCTTTTCACCATTTCCCAGGAAGCCGGACCAACTTTACTGTCTCTCTATCTCTCTTGGCCAATTACTGCCATCTAGCCAATATCCCACCCACGCTCGCAGAAAGCCCAGGTGGAAGACATCTGGTCTGGCCACTGTCATTAGCCAGGTAACCCAATTAAGCGGCTAAGACATAAAATGACAATATTTCTTAACGCAACTGAATGCCCATTTCCCCCTTATCCCACGAGTACAGTGTTAGAAAGTGGCTCACTCTCGTTACACTGAACAACAAAGTCACGTTCCCTGGGAAAACACTCAGCAGCAGACATAAAAAGACGGAAGAATGCATGTAATCGAATCTTCAAGACCGAAAAATAAACATGTTAATAATACAATTTTATGATTAATACGAAATGAGCTGCAGAGCGGGAAGGTGGGGATGCGATGGGATTGGACAGAGGAGATGATGTTGCTGTTGCTGTTGCTGTTGCAGCGCCATCGAAAAGTGCGTGGGCCGCTTTTACCTCGCATCCACTGAAGATGCCGGGAACGGCAGCGAATGCTGTGGAGGATGCTGCGATGCTTCGGATGTTGGGGGAGCCGAGGAGGCTGTGCAGCTTATTTATAAATCACGCACATAATGAAATTTCAGCAAGTGGTCGACGCTGTCCGAAAAGCGGCAAAATATGCAGCGCTGATGTGGGATAGCATCTCGGGTGTGTCCGAGCCGCGTGATATATGCACATCTGCATAATGCTGCTGGAGCGAGGCTGTCCGCTGACATGCCGGGGACATAATGACGAACAGGTCGCGGCAGTGTCGCACTCCTCCAACTCCAACTACAGTTCCAGCTCCAGTTCCAGCGCCAACTCCAACTCCAACTCCTCCCCAAACACTAGATACTGTCGTGTTACGCATCAGTCCCGTGTCAACAAAAGGGAAGGAGGCCACCGAAATAGGGGACACTTGTACTGCATAAGTAGCCATTAATAGGTGCCATATGCATATAATTTTGGGGTCTAGTTTTTACGAGTGGTTCGGTTGTTTTAAATGCCTGCAGAGCGTGCCGTTTATTTACGATCCTCTCATTTCAAAAGATTGTCTGCCGGCTCCATCTCCGCACCGATTTTAGGATCACAACGATGCGACGGGTATGCCGTGGAGGAGGTCTGGAAACAAGGCTGGACGCATTAACGAAAAAAGGGTTCACATGAATTCGATTTAATAGCCCCAAAGGGGGCTACAATGTAAGAATGTTTTGGGATTGAATTTCCGCATAATGGCTTTAAACGAAGGCGATATAGGGCAACTCTCCCATGATCTTTAAGAAGCAAATTATCCGTGAAAGAGCGCAGTTAAGAAACTTGAAAGTAATATAACATTATACTATATTTGAGAATAACCTTCTCTGTGATTTCTCTAATAAGTTTAGTGATTAATGCATCGATGGTATATATGCGATAAAAGAGGTGGATATTAACATCGTATTTTAAAAAAAGTTGAAGACTGTATTTTGAAATAAAAGAAAAACAATAAAAGAAAACCTAATTTTTGAGTTTTAAGGATAATTCATAATGGTCTTCATACTCGTAAGTTGTCTAGCCAAATTTCATTCTACATAAAAATTCTCATGAATTAAATAGTTTTATTCGAGTTTTTTGAATCATTGAAAACTCATCAAATCATTGAAAACTAAAAATAAATAAAACATATTTTAAGTACCCAAAGTATTTATTTCTCTAAATTTATAAAGAAATCAAAATATCAAAAATCTGCTGTGGAACACTGCATCCAGGGAAGTATTATTTTTATCGGATATTCAAATGGATTTTTATAGTTATATTACGATAAGTCCCATTTCCCGATTTCACTTCCGCAATTGCCAAAGCTCTCTTTCAGTGATCTGGCCACACTGGCGGCGCTGTTTACGCAAATTTTGCACGTGGGCGTCTCGGCTTACTCACGCGTCAAAAGAAACACAAACGAAGACAAAACGCGCGCTGCTGCTGCGGCGTCGCTTTTCTCCAGGTAACAACAAGAAGGGGCAACCAGTCAACAGCTGAGAACAAAACAAACTGCAGCCAAGGCAACAACAAGTTGTCGCTGCCACTGTCGCACAGTGGAATCATTTGATATTTGTCCCTGCAAAATTAATCACGATATCACAGGCCGGCAACGTTATAAAATCAAGAACCGGAAGTTACCTTTCCAAAGGATTTTCTTACTTTGAATTCGAATCCTTAAAACATTTTCGCCATGTTTTGAAGATATTTCGTATTAAAAGTGCAAAAAATTTGATTTTGATGTAGCTTCAATATCTTTTCTTCTTAACTTGTACATGGTTAATAATTGTTTCAACTATACAAATGATGTTTGAGTGCTATGATATTGTTTGTGGTATCTTATGATTTATTATACTAAAAATCTAAAAATATTTTACAAAATGCATGTTTGAGTTACGTTCAAAACTCTTTTCTTTTTTAAAAATGGTTTGTATCTATTTATATTTATGTTTTCATAGTATGTTTTATTTGTATTGTTAATTAATCTTTAAAAAATATACATCGAAATTAAACAGCAAAAGCGAAGGATCCCAGCTGTACCATGCCAACCTATGTAATCAACCAATATATTATATTGTAAGCATTATTTTTAACAAAGAAAATTAACTAATAAAATAGTAAAAAAAATCAATAATTAATAATTATTATATTAAGATTTTACGGCAATGTTAAAAACTTGTGAAAATGTGGTCAAAAGGTATATTCCTGGAGCCACAAAAAAAACAAACCAAAGAGATTGTAATAATAGTAGTAGTTATAAATAAAAATAAATAGTTATCAATTTGTATATGCCATCTTAAAATAAAATAATAATTTCTAACGGTTTTTTCTTCTTATTAATACTCAAAATATTAGGAATACAGTTCAAACATTTTCCATCGAAACAAAAATTACAAAATTATAGGAGTATTAAGCTTCCGACTTGTGTACTGAGTACTTGAAAGCATTTTCGTTTAGGAAGATATTTTGCAAATCCCTATTAAGTATAACTCAGAATCTACAGAAACTATTATAATTTTTAATCATTTTATTATAATTTTTCTTTTAAGAAATTAACCTTAATTTTACTCACAAATCGTGAAAAATCAGTTTGTTTCAGAAACCCCATAGTGCGCCGCTGCTTTGGCCGACTACGACGCCAGCCGCTCAGCCACTTTCAACCAATCGCTCCCTTCGCATTTTCAGTTTCAGTGCGCGTTGGCACGTTGAACCAGACGGTACGTGGATCGGGGATCAGTGATTGGTGATCGGATCAGTGATCAGTGGAATCGGTAGTCAGGTGGCAGATAAATCACGGATATCTCACGGATACGGAACGCCGATCGGGGGAAATGCGAGCTGCAGTTAGTTGGCTGTGATCTATGGCCGCTTTTAAGAGTGTTTCTGAAATCATTCGGAACCGGTGACAAGATTTCTGACAGCGCCCATACATGCCATGCCTATCTCGGGCAGCATCCAGTGCAGCATCCACTGCCAAGGTGTCCGCGATCGCGTCGCGTTTGCGTTCTGGTCGTTAATAGCATAAAAGTGTTTTAATTTTTATTGGCACGAACGGCGAGAGTCAGTTGTTGTGGAGCAGTTGCCGTCGCCGGAGGATCAGGCGTCGTCGCGTGTTTGCTCCTCGATCCCATAAAATCAGCTCCCCAAGATCTTCGCGTGTGTCCCCTTTCCACTCGATCCCCATCCGTATCCCCATCCCGAACCCAACCCACCTTCGACTTCTCCATTTCCCCCGGTTCCGATTGTGGTTTATGCTTGTCGTTTGGAGATTTTGAAAAGGGTTTAAATTATCTAATGCATCCGTTTCGTTATCGATTCTTTTAGTGTGAAGAGCCTGCGATTTGTTTGATCTTTCGGTCAGCACATCTAATAAAAGTGTCTGTGTGTGTGCGTTCAGGAAGCGGCGGAAAGTGTGGAAATACTCGTAAAAATAACTCAAGTCGTTTCCATTCTAAATTGCCCGTTGACAGCCGCAAGTGGCGCAAACGGTCCAAGGAGCTGTACGTCTGTCTCCTCCTCTCCAGTAATTCGCCAAGATCGGCCGCAGCAGCCGGCGCACCTCTTGAGGAGCGAGTGGTACGTGCAACGTCCTTGACTAAGAGGTGAGTGTGAAGGTTGAGCCCCAGACCTCCAGGCGGAGGCGCACTGTGTATAGTACGAAGCCTCTGTGTGTGGCCGAAATCTGGGTTAACCTAGTCCCTACTAAAATATGTGTAAAGTGTGGTCAGGTTGGTTCGTGAGGTTCCTATCTGTACTTGAGGAAACGGGTCGTTTCATGACTTTTCTATTTGAATTTTTAAACATGAAATGAAGGGCTCCAGTTTAATTAAATTTAAATTTATGATTTATAATCGAAAGTAAGCTAACTGCTAATTTGACATGGTTATAGCTTGCTTTCCCACTTACCCACGTAAGGTAAGATTATACTAGTATTCAGATCGATATTTTAACAGTGAGATATATTTGTTGTCTCTAATATATAAGGTAAAAAATAAAAAATAATAAATAATAAATAATAAATAATAGTTATAAAAAGGGAAACCTTTTAATAAAATGATTCTACGTTAAATTAACCATGAAAAAATTCGATGAATCGATATATGGGATATATATCGAATTTTATTGTTTAAAACATATATACAGTCGAAGGCTGAAACCCTCCGATTTTCCAAATAAACACACAAGTCAAAAGAACTGAACGTAGGAAAAAATGATCAAAAAGAATGTATTGATTTCCGCAGGAATTGCGCTTTTTTAAATTAAATACAACATAGAGGAAAGTCCGACAGCAATACTTAAACTCTATGACATTAGACAGAATCCCTTTTATTAAGCGTTACTAAAAAGTTTTCATATTTTGATGTTCGATCATCGCCAGGCTTGTTGATAGGCCAATATACATATGTATAGATAGTTTTTATATGCGTCTCCAAAGATAACAATTTATATTACCGCCATTTTATATCTGATGATAAATCATGCTAATTGTTGTTGTAATTCAAATACTATCGATACATATTAATTAGCCACACCCAGCAAGACAACCGCAATCTCGCTGTCAAAGCGGCCTGTGGCATCCACAGAGACCGCCGAGCCACCTACATTAATCTATTGAAGATCTTTGGGTTTATCTGCATTGGCGCCGTAAATACCAAAGTCGAGTCATAATTTATTAATTACCGGACTTTCCACACATATTTAAAAAGATTGTGAGATTGCGTTTATGCCTCTGTGAGAACTATAATTATGTGATCGTATAAGGTCAAGGAATAAAGAATTTTTTGCTCCTCAAAGCTGGAATTTTGTCTTGAAAACGGCAGCCACACTTTGTGACCAAATCGAAGTGGAGACAGCTCTGGACTCCAGAGCCAAAGGTTTTGTTAAATACATTTTGGGACAATATATTTGATTTTATTTGGCTTGATTCCCCATCACTTGGCCAGTTTCTACTGGGCTCCGACTGCTACTCTATGCCAGGCGATTCAATTAAAAGACGCCCACAGCAGCGATCTCCATAACAATTTATAACTGCCTTTCTAAGATGTCTCACAGACTTGCGGTTATTTTATTATTTGAATATATTACTCAACGGCAGTGGCGTCTTGGCTTAAAGGGGTCTAAATCATGGCCTTAATTTCCTTTAGGTCTTTAAATTTAATGCGTTGTAAACAGAGCTTTAATAGGTTTTACTAGTTAGGTAATGTGGGACTTGAAACAAAGTTTGTTTTAGCGTTGCTATATAAATTATTTGTATAAATATTCTTTTCATGGAAATTCCGAATTGATTTGTATTTAAGTTATATGATATATTTATTACAAAGGTTTTCGATTTCTTTGATACTGCTCAGCCATTTATTTTAACCCCTTCTCGACACAATTGACTCCTCACACTTGGTAATATCTTTCTCAGTTCGCTCACCATATATGGAGCTGGTGTTCGACATTATTAAAACATAAATAATATTTCTATTGTTGGTATTGGAATTTCCGCTGGGCAACGAGTTATGGGTTCATAAACAAATGCAAATTAAGTGGAAAATTGTTGCAGCAGCAAATTAGCGCATCGTCAGTGGAAAGTCATTCACAGCCAATATATCCGACCTTATGCGGGAAATCGGGCTAACAAATTTTAATGCTTTGTATTGACTCGGTCTTAAATTTGCAATTCAAATTCATCGTCACAATAAAGGCAGCAGAGGCCATTGTTTGCTGTTTGGACTTGCGGTGTCAAAACTGATTCAGTCCGATTGGAGACGGCGACTTCGGCTTAATGGTTAATCAACATAAGTTAATGGGTTTTCGGTTTTGGCCTAATGATAGATTAAACACATTCTCAAACGTTTTGACAAGATCGCCAACATAAAATGATAATGCTGCGCCAAAAGTCCATCCACTGGTCAGTCACACAAAATATCATTTATAACCTGTTGATTATATCCACCTGGAGAACGAAGATGATCCTCGCCATTGGTTTCTTTATAATTAGATATTCAGAACTGATATGCAAATTCTGTAAGTCAACTCACAGACCACTTGGTGTGGTCCCGCAAACACCTGATGCTATTTTATAATTATATGGCGGCTATATACGCAGCACCATGTTGTTTATTGAAGTTTATGGCATTATAATATGATTTCGGACAGATTCTAGCTGCTGGCAATTCGTGGCTGTGTAATTTATTCATGATGTATGATTAGCTAGAAAAATACTTAATCAAATATGGTTTTAAAGTGTGTAATAATGTCTCAGATATGTATTTAGATACACGATTTTCCTTTTTTTGACCGTTCCCCAATTCCTAAATTTAAAGCAACAATTTCCATCACTTTATCGGGTTTACTGTGCTGATTGAGTAACTTGGCAGGTGGCAATTACCATATCCAAAATCTCCTTTCCCAAGTATATAATTGACAGACCTTTCAGTATTTCGACATAGGACTATGTACAGCACCCGAATGATCAACTGTCCACTTTTGCGTTATTTCGGTGGGAAATTGAATTGAGAAAACAGCAAGATAAAAAGATTGAGCCAAAGCCGAAATTCAAATCGAAAGAGATACAGAAATCAATAAAATGAGGACGTCAAGTGCCGCTCGAGACTATTGAACTCGGCTTCGAGTCCAATCCTAATCTTGACACTTTCACGCACCGTTCGCCGGGCTGCGCCGGAAGTCAAACAAAGTCTATTATGAAGAAACCAATTTATCAGGCTGCACTGAATCAATGCAGTTCGTAGCACAGTCCAATTATAATGTGCCTGGATATATGGTTAAACAAAGCCAGAAGAAAGTCAGCTGCAAATGAAAATCCGCAGAAGAATTTCCCTAAGTGGCTTAGCTGGGTCCCCACCGCCACTCCGATCACTCTTTCTTGCCGCTCGTGATGCGTAGGCGCCGTCATAGATTTTTTCCATGTCAAACCAGCAACTGACAGCAGGTTTTCCAGCGATTCCCCGAGCTCTCCGGCTCCGGCTCCAGCTCTGGCTCCGGCTCCGGCTCGAACTGAAGCCGAACCAAAGTTTTCGGCTGAGCATTTAAGCGCGGCTGATTTGATTTCAGTGACACGACGCTTGCGGCGACGATGGACGCGAAACTTGTCCTGCCCACACGCGACTTCACTCCAACTGAGACTGCGACTGCGGCGTCAGCTTCAGCTTCAGCGGTGTGAGCAGTGTGAACAGTCGCGCATGCGCAGAAGCTGGCCGGGCGTTTTCTTTTCGTTTTAATTTTTGCGCCGCTTTAAACGCCCGAGGGGACATGGCTGTGGATGTGGATGTGGTTGCATGCTGGCTCGACCGGCAAAAAAATCAAAATATTTGAATTTCTAATGCCATCCGAGGGCCGATACAAGAGTGTATCAGTGAATCATCGCTTTCAGAGGATACTCGAAGCTAATTGAGTTGCTCACCTTGTTTTCTTTGATTAGATAACCCACACATGAGTTGTAAGCAAATTAATTTAATAGAGAATGCACTCTGATTCTGGTTTCTTTAATGAATTTCCATCTCAAAGGGTAATGTATTCATTTAAATAGACCGCGAAATAATTTTCAATTAATCAGTGCATTGTTTTTTTTAGTTCCCAGGTACTTTCAGTAACTAAGTATGTTTGATATTTTTGCCTTGCACTATATATAGACTGCTAGGCTTTACAAGACCATTACTAATTCAACATTAATCTTTTCTTAAGATCGCATTTGTAACTTTGAAATTATTAAAACACTTTTATTTTACATTAAAAAGCATTTTTGTTTAAATCCAGAACAACCCTCGCTAACACATGACCAGCCAGGGTTCTCGTTTCCCTTCCACTGTCCTCGGGCTAGCCATTCAATCTGATGAAAATGACTTTTCCGATAAGCATCAAATTTCCTTTGATGATAGACCAGCAACGCCTTTGTCACCGCCGTGACAGTCGTCACGCTAAACCCGTTCGATCGGCTTGAATCTAACCCGGCAGGGGTCTAAAGCCCGGCTAGTGGGTGAAGATCTCATCTGGAATGGGATACCCGCTAGCATCCCTTTGCGGCTGCGGTGACTGTGGTTCTGCGGCTTCCGTGTGCTTTTGCTTTTGCTTTTGCTTAATTAAATGTCAATCAATGTACTCATCGCTTTATGGAGACGGACTTTGCGTCTGATTTGTCCGCTTTATTAAGTAGATGTGGCGTCGTCTCCATGATGCTGCCGGCTGCCTCCGTTGTTTTTTGTGGTTGTCACTCTGGCGTCTCCACGACGAGATTCGAGATTCTCTGATAGAGGCCTCGGTTAGTCGGCTGCGTGGGCGCTGGACGGCGATATATGCCCGGCCTATGCATGATCTATACCGAACCGATGGCATTAAAAAGTATTTAATAAATTTCGGGGGACCGAGGATTATGTGTGCATTTGGAAGGTGTTTCCACTTCTGGTTTCGTATAGTTTTTTATGTTCTGAGGCGGACTACCTGGTTGACATTTTGTGGGAAAAGTTCTGGTAGCCGCCGAGCCATCTTAACTGGCTATTAATAAACGTTTCAATGAACACTTGGCACAGATCTGAGGCATTATGCTTGGGTTAAGTTCTCGGTAACCTTTCACAGAATTTGAAACGGATGAATAACTCGAAAGACTTTAAGCCTTGGAAACTTATGGGTAATGATAGGGCCTAGATGGAATTGCTTTCATATAAGTGTAAGTCTTATGGGAACAGGAGAGATATATAAAAAAAATATAGGTAGTATTTGTCAATAGAAAAATCATTCGTTATGTTTCTGTTATGTTGATTATGTTCGAGATTTTTATATTTAAATATTACTTAAAATTCATTTAGAAGTAGTATGACTATTAATACTTAAAGTCCTTATAGACACCTTTCAGGTAGTGAAGTTCTCAACGGTGTTAGTCCGTCCCATAGACTGGGCAAATAAAAACCCTAAAATATTCTCAAATGCTCTTAGATCTCAAGTGCTTTTATACTTTTACTTCTCTGAGTAGGAGACCCACAAGAAGTTGGGCTGTTGGAGCTCTGGTAATTGCGATGGGGCCCATAAATGGAACAGATCCTACAGCCTCGTCCGTCCACTCAGTGACTCAGTGACATTGTAGCCATGAGAAGGAGAAGCCAGCAACGCCAATGACAACTGCCACTATAAATCCATAACTGTCAGTCAACATTTTGGACCAGTATCGGAGAAGGAGAGGAGTTGTCGTCGTGTATATATCGTCTGGCCATAACGACATTTGCTTTTGGCTCTGACTCTGAACCTCTCGGAGTCTCAGCTCCAGAGCCACCGTTACCACATTCCTGGGACACCTTTGAGCCAGAGCTGAGCCGAGCAGCATCTCGGCCACATTTCTTGTGTTTATTTAAGCACGAAAGTTGTGTAATGGCCGGTAGATGGGAACGAACCAGGTCTGGAGGAATGCGGCTATTCCCATTGGATTTGGATTTGTTTGTTATGCAGTTTATAACACTTGTTGGCGTTTTTGTGGCTCTCAAGCGATGAGCCAAATGCCTAATTGCAACTGGGTATTTTTGTGTGGGGCAGAAAGGGAATTCCCAACGATCTTCAATTCGTTTTACGACTCCCACTCGCTTAATGCCAATCAGTAGGTACTTATTCCAAACTAGATCTTTCTACGATTTGTTTTATTTCATTGATCGTTAAAGTTGAGACTTAGGTAATTTATGATCATTCAGTGCAGTGGAAGTTCTTCTCCCTTCCCTCGCGAGATTTATGTAAGTTAGATCAAAAGTTTGGGGTAAGATTGATGGTGCTTTGTAGGAAAAGCAGATGCTCAAAAGTAGCACAGCAGTTGAAAGTATTATGACATTGCATAACCACTTCTTTGTTATGTCTTTAAATAACCCTTGTAATTTAATTAGACCAAGTCTTTTCTGGTAGTTCATATTTTACCCAATCTTGCCTAGCCATTCTTGGAAACTTTTTGAGAAAATACGCAGTCCCTTAGTTCATCATCTAGCGCCGGGCTCCCATCAACCTTTCCGCGGAATTTCCTCTGGGGCAGCACCTGAAAATACACCTAGGCGAAAACAAAGCTGAACACACGCACATTAAATAAACATTTATTTTAGTTTTAGAAAAAGAGGCTGGCAGGAAAGAATGATTGCAAAAATCCAACATAAATCTCCACAATGGGCCCCCAAAAAATTACAAGAAGAAATATAAAACTTAAGCTCCGAAATGCTTTATTGTGATGACGCCCACAGATGGGCCAATGAGATGAAAGAATGGGGGCTCGGGATGCAGACAAATATTTTTATATAGATATATCTAGGTGATACCCGACCAAATACTTCCGGCCAGGAGAACGCTTACGCTTGTTAGAAATGTAAAAAATGCAAAATATTTATCGATCGCTCTCCGCTGCTGTCTCTTTTAATTCTTTTCTCGCTACACAAAATTTAATTTGAATTTTATTTATTGTTTTATGCGATTTTATTTTATGCCCGCCACGCAACGCATTTAACCGTGCGTTTTATTTTTAAACGTAAATAAACAACCACCGGCTGAGGAGCGAGCTCTGATTTTCCCGCTTTATCGTCTCTGTTTTCTGTTATTTATATTGCAGCGGACGAGCATAAGTTGGACGGAGGAGCCGCCGGAGGAGACACATTCGAAAGACAGCGGCCACGATGATTTGGACGCGCGTGCTACTCGTGGGGCTGACCGCCTTGGCGCTGACATTCGTGGAGGTTGCATCACTCTCACTCGATCCAGGTAGGTGCAAATAGGCCCCCCTTCCCCTTCCTCGCTGGAACACTTTTCCGCAGTGTAGTACACTGGGAAATTGCAAATTAAGCTAGGACAATCCATGGAATTTTGAGGAGTAATTAGAAGAGGCTTTTTGCTTTATAAAACAGAGTGCTAAGTGAAAATTAGACATATTATTATAATAGTAGTGTTACATACATATATGATTTGTAGCATAATACGATTTAATAAAAAAAAACATATTTTTACAGTTAAATGTTATGTTTTTAGAGACACTTAGACACTTATAAAGATCATGTAGTGTATGAAATAATTGTTACTTTGAAGAGTATATTATACTCTTGATCACATTTTTTAACAAAGAGAAGGAATCTTTTCACTGTCTTTATGCCATATACAAATATTCTTCAGTATTAAGGCCATAAAGGGATGTTCATATTGAATTTATTTATATTGAATTTTTATAATATTCTGAAAAGTTCGTACGTCTGACTACCATGATGAGGTACCCTATGAAAGATTGGTTTAATTATATTTTATTCTAAGGTTTTAATTTGATTAACAACTTAGCAATTTCTGCTCTTTTAAGTAAGGTTTATAAACACTAAAAGAAAGAACTTGAGTAAATTTTTAACACTTATTTCTTCAGTGTAAATCAATACCATATTTTCACCGTTTTTTATGGTTTAACATGCGAATACCGGCAACGTCAATGTTTGCCGATAAACGCCCAAATGGCAAACTTTTGGTCACCAACTAGCGCCGATTTATGTAAATTTCGAACTGAATCCCAATGCAAACTTTGCCGACTGACAGTTGGGTTCGTTTTCTGTTGAGTTGCTGACCTCCCACTCCGTAGATGGCTTTCCTGCAGCGCGATCACGAGCACGAGGCTTGGGTTTCCATGTCTATGTCCACATCCACATCCATGTCCATGTCCATGTCCATGTCGTGAAGGTCACCGGGCTTGAGCCTGTCAGAAGTTGGTCGCAGCATGACAAATAACCGCGCAAATGCGTGAAATTCTATATGGAGTCGTCGTCTTGATGGATTCCTTGGTCCGCCTTTTTGGACTGGGCAAATACGATTGCGTCCCAAGCATTTATTTTGGGTTAACACGACCCGCTATATTAGAGGCAAAGTCTCGCGGTGACCAAAATAAACAGTGCCATGTTCCGTGTCCGAAGTGCTGTAATCTCTGGCAGGCGCAAAACCGATTGCCAATGTTTGTGGATAAATAGAGCAAGTGGCTGAGACGGAGAGAGGGATTAACAAACATGACCCAATGGTCATATGGTTTGGCCACCTCAGTGCTTTATCTTTGTTTGCATTTAGTTGTTGATTTGGTAATCAATATGTTTGGGTATCTTAGAACGGAAGTTCCTCTTGAGGGTGTCGTAACTGATCTTCAGAAAAACAACGAGATACGGCACGGAACTGAGATTTCCAAGGTTTCTTTAAGTGTTAATGAAAGAAAAGGATAAATACAAGGTTTATTTTAAGGAAACTCTACCTCTCTAAGCACCTTGCTAATGATATAAACATCTATAATTCCAAACTTACAGTTGCGTCTGCTGAACTAGAACAGTTTATACGAAAGGGCGATGTTGTCATATCCACCCGTCACATAAGGTAAGGAGGCCTTAAGTGCCATATGGAGCTCCTTAATCCTCTGCTTGCCCTTACATAGACCACGGCGCAAACTGCATATATCCATTGAGGCCCTCTTCATGATTGACTTCCCCATGCTGAAGCACAAGATGTCATTCTTCCTGGACCGCAAACAGCAGCGGGTCACGCTGGACATCAGTGCGAACGGGGCCACCGAGTCGCGGAACTTTGAAATACCCAACATTAACGAGACGAGTACCATCCGCTCCCTGGCCCTGCAGTTCTCCAAGAACAAGATTACACTTCACGTGGACTGTAAGCCAAGCACGCATCACGACATCGACATGAATCTGGCCAAGCTGTACACTCAGATGGATGACCCGGTGATCAAGCTGGTGAGTGGCAGAGATGCCTTCTATCCCACTGGGGGATAACAAGCTCTATTTTTCGTTGGCAGTTCCGGGAGCGCAAGTATCCGCTGCACTTCGATGGCGACATGGAGCACTCCCTGCAGCGGGCCAACTGCCAAAAGGGCTACCATAGGCGTGGCAATCGCCGCATGCTGCGCAACAAGATCACGGAACGTGGTGAGTTATGCTGGTTGTCTAAGAACTTCATTTTCAACATTTTAAAGAAATCTTTTAAGCAATTTTCCCATAATTTGGGGATATATTTTAAAGTCACATTTCCCTCTCAACCATTCCAGAGAAGAACAAGAAGCGCGATGTTCGCGGCTGGTATGAACCTACCATTGCCCGGGAAGGAGTCGTCGACCACAGACATCAGGAGGTGCCCACGGATGTGGAGCGTGGCGATATCCCCGTTCTGCATGGCGACTGCGAAGGTAGGTTGCCCAGCATTCACTTCATCCACCCATTACCCATCACCCAGTGGTGATCAACTCCCCACGGTAGTCTGAAGCCAGTCAAGGAACCTCGGCCCAAAGGCGTGGCCTCTTCCTACGGCTCTGGGATTAGATGTTCGCTCTGATGAAATTATTTGGCTTTTGGCAGTTGGCGTTTATGTCAACGGAGGAGCATAGGTGATTCAATTAGGCAAATGTGGTAGAACAGCCCCAGTCGCAGTGGGAACGTGGGCAGGGGAACTGATTCGGGGTATTGCTGCATCGAGTGGGGGCTTGAAATTTCAATGGCATGTGCAAGTGAATGAACGAGGCCTTGAAAACCCGAGAAGGCATTCTGAAAGTGCAGCCAGAAATGGAGAATGTTTAAGCGTATAATAAAGGCAATTCATTACATAAATAATACACCCGGTAATAATTCGTAAGAGTTGAACACAATCGCCAACAGAATGAATTGTATTGACTTGGCCAAAAATATATGGCCCAAAGTGACATAACTGTTGACGTTGATTGATAACTTACAAGTGCTATTTATAAGTCAACAGAAATATGTGGGTTTCGAGACTAAAAAGGCAACTAACTGTTGGATCAAATGGAGTGGAAGTACCTAATGATTCTCAGATGGTTTAAGAACTCTGCATTAGAACAATCAGCAAGGTCAATAACTTTGTAATCCTATTGCCCTGTCCTTGGACATAATTAGCTTTATCTGGTTGCCAAAGCTGTAAACTATCTTCACTTAACCCGCTAATACCTTATAAATCTGGCAAGCGATTATTAATGAGGCTAACGCACATCGGCGACTGTGTGATATAGCCATAAGTACCCTCATCGAAGTCACCATCTTGGCCAATAAGTCGCCGCTAAGTGATCCGTAGGGGGAGAGGCGCCCACAGAGAGCGACAACACTAATGAACACCGAGATATGACAAAGCCCGTGCATAGGTTGTGCACTCGCTTTAAACTACAAACAGACTCGTTCATTGGCACCTGGAGTCGAGTCGGCATAATTATTATTTATCTGGCTCAGAGCAAAGACACCAAATTGGTAGCCGTAGCCCGCTCTGATCTGTACCCACACAATCTACTCAGCAGGCTTACAGACTCTAAGATACACCACGAAAATTGCACGAGTTTCTCGCGAGATATAGTAAAGAAATTATAAAGAAATTATAAAGAAATTATAAAGAAATTATAAAGAAATTTTAAAATCTATAAAGCAATATATATATGTTTGGGCCATGTTCGAAGTGCTATTTAACTAAGAGATCACTTAAGATCACTTAAATTAAATTAAATTTGTCTTGCTTACCGATTGCTTATTATGAGTTCAAGTTTATGTTAGTTAACCTTCCTGTCCTTATAAAGAACTTCTTAAGTCAAAATTTAAAATTCTTTTCAAGTAAATATTGTTATTCCAAGTGTACTCGACTTGACTCTAGACCGGCATATATAAATCGCAAAGGCAAAGGCAACGACAACGGCAATCGTAATGAATGAATTACGTGGCTATGCCGCCGACGAACCAGATAGAAGCGAAGGTTGCCGAATGTGGCCAAACCAAACCGAGATCGAGATCACTGGCAGGGCGGGGCAGGAGGCTGTGGGGCTTGGTCGGACTCGGAACGGATGCGTTTGGGCGTTAAGGCGGCGGCGTTTCAATGTTGACAAAACTCACTCAGGCACTCGGCCAGGTAAGCCGACAGATGTGCATATGGATGTAGCCGACCACTCAGCTGAACTAGTTTAGTTGTTGCCATGTGTCTTACACGATGTCATACAACTTAAGCGGCCTAGAGATGACAGATCCATAAGCGATATATTGCAATTTGTGGACTTTTCCAGGATTCTCCACATAATTGAGTTGGCTTCAATTTTGCCCAGAAGCGAGCTCCTCTGGATACCCGTTTTGAGTTATACAAACAATAAATATATGGGTTATAATATAGTAAAGTATGTTCAAATGAAAGTTTAATAAGAAACATCACTATTTTCCGTCTATAGATTTAGATAGAAATGATTTCGGAGTTAATTAAGGGATACTTCCTACACAAAACACTTATTAATATGCGATAGTTCCGGTGCCAAAGTCTTGACGAGGTTAGTCACTTGGATATCTCATCAGTAGAGTTTCCTGGCTTGTTGCATAAATTAATGCAAGTGTGATTCAATCCACTTAACAATCCAAAAGATACCCACACACAACGTGAGCAATTTAGGGCCTGCATTATTCGAGTTTCGCCAATTAATCAGCACACTGACTCATCTCTAGAGCGAGGCCAGGATTTGGTGCTCGGCTTTGTTGTCCCATTGCATTAAGCTGCACTAAAGCCCCGATCGCATTAGCAGCTGTTCAAAGTCCCGACGGAAGGAAGGAGTTCGCTGGAGCGACAAAGCGGATTAGGCTGCAATCAGAGACCCTCTGGTCCGCACTCCGGCCGGCATCTGCGAGTGCGAGTGCGATTTTGCATCGGTTAGACCTTAATCTTGTCAGACGCTGAACGCTTCCCACACATCCACACACCTTTCGGGGGAGGGTGTTCCTGAATTATCGTTGCTTTATTTAAGTCCCCAGTGAACTCGCCCTAGCTCAACTGTTACTTTAGCCTGATCTCTGTTCCACTTCGCTCATTGTTCCAAACAGACGCCCTCGCACGCTCGCTGAGCGATTTACTGGCTCTGGTGAAGTTGCTCCGCGAAGACGTCGCCCACCAGCGCCAGGAGATTGCCTACCTGCGGATGCTCTTGGAGAACTGTGCCGGCTGCAAGAACCCCCTCAGTGGGGACAACCAATTGCGTCTCGAGCCCGACTGCCGTTCGGCGAATCCCTGTCATCCAGGTGAGTGCGTTTACGCAAAATGTAAACATTCATTTTAGATGGCCTAAAAAAACATTAAAAGTGTTCTCTAGTACAGATATGGGCACTTACTTGTAGCAAATAGGGAGCTACTACACAGTAAAGACTCTAAAATAAAATATATTCTTTCACTTATAGTACAATTTTGAGTTAATTCTAACAATTTTTATTTGTGATTATTAAAGACTTTGAAATTTATATTCTGTAAAATGCTTCACTGTGTTTAATATTTTCAATTAAATATTTTATGATATATAGTATCCTATTATTTATATTTTATACAGACCTATCTTAATTAAAATATTGCATTCTGACCGAAAGTCATATTGTAATATATATTTATTATTGCTCTATAATATTCCGCAAATCATATTTAGTTTTATTTATTAATTAAATTTAGAGCTTTAAAAAAAAAGAAAACAATTCCTACATGTGCTCGAATATTTTCTTGCAGGTGTGGAGTGCCTGGATTCGGCATCCGGGCCCAGATGTGGCCATTGTCCTCTTGGCTTTATTGGCGATGGCAAGACATGCAAGCCGGGCGTCACCTGCGCCCACCTCGTGTGCTATCCGTAAGTCCATCCTTATGTTCATCCTTATGTTTATCCTTATGTGTTGTCCCTGAGCGTGTGTGTGCGGAATTAGCGCGGCTCTTGGGGATTATAATGGCGTCAAGGGCGTGGCCACCGCATCCATGTTAATTGTATTTGTCATGCTGCGACTCTGAGGGCTTGAAAAGCGCCGGCATCCGAACGCCTCTGACTGTGCAATTATTTGCATTTTGCATTTTGCGTTTTGCATTTGGCCTTAATGGCAATTTGATGTTGTTTATGGTTTGATGATCTAGCCAAACAGGCAACTCCTTGACAGCCCAGCGGTGTCACTATCCTCCTCTGTGTGCGCCTGTTCCTGTCTATATATTTCTGTGATTGATAAGCACGTGATGGCCATTGAGGAGACACATTTAGGCCTTTATTTGCTGGGTGAATTCTACGAATAAATGGGAGCAGGGAGAGAGACCGTGGACTTAAGCTGGTTACACAGAACCGCGTAAGTGGATTGGACTTAATGACTGCGAGGCATGTGAGTGATTCTGGGACCGGTTCTCTCACCTCTGCCCATCCGATAAGCTCCGTCGATCGCAGATATGTCAATTTGAATGCGAAGTCTTCCTAATCCCTTGTCACACCGAAAGTTTTCCATTTCTTATGCGTATTTCTTATCTAGACCGCATCGCCAAGTCGGGCTAAGATAGTTTAGGCCGTTGAAGTTGAAAGATAAATATTCAAATGATCCATAAGAGGGGGCTTTATCTGCCAAATGATCTCTTTGATCTGAAGTATTGGGCACAGGCATAACGATTCATAATCCAGTCACCTGCCGACATAATGTAACCATCATAACCGCGACTCTCACAAGGAAAGTCTTTCTCCAAAACGACATCAGCAACCACCCACAGCCCCGATGGCCAGCCGGAAGAGCTCATGACACAGTCGGAAATCAATAAAGAACCGAGTGAGGCTTGTTCTGTCACCGATCTCCGATATCGCCTTGCTGCCAAATTTGAGTCGCATCCAACTAATTATGCAAAAGACCCACAGCACTGCTGGGGACTCTAATAAAAACATTATTTCGGGCAGGCGCATGTCATAAATATGTTAAACAAAACTATAACAAGTTATGCGATGTAACGGAGCTGGAGTCGGGTTCGGAGTTGGTATCGGAGGGCCAGAATATACCTACGGCATTGTCCAACAAAATGCAACAAAACCTTTGGCAATACGGAACGTTAAGCTGTGCCGCCTGGACCACAAATGGCACTTGAAACAGCCGCATAAATTAGTTAAATGTGAGCTGGAATAGAGAACCCGCACACCCAGGCTAGGGTTCAACAGAACTCCCAACTCTCCGGCTCCCGAGAAGCCCAACTGACTGACTTCATTGTGTCAGAAGGCCCAAAGTGATTTCGGACCAGGAGAAACCGAGGAAAGGCGAGAAGCGAGCGCCTGTTCGGCATAGGAAGCCCTCCTCCAGGCCATAAATTTGTGTAAATTATTGAGAAGAAGAGCCCCAATGCCGGCCAAGAACCGATGTGTGGTGTAGGTGTCTACGGATCGCATGGGTTTGTTTCGTATTTGTTTGGATTTCTTCGGATGGGTGCGTCCTCTCCCCGCTTGACCGTATTCCAATTTGCATAAAATTGTTTTAAATGTTGTCACGACGTCGATCGTCTCGTTACTGTCATCTTTCATTATCGATGAAATGTGGCCGATGTGTGTGGTAGGCCGCAAACGATACTCTGTTTTCCCCGGACCCATTCTCATTCCCCTATACCAATTCCAATTATTTTAATTTAGAACCCACCAAATGTCACCTGAATCAAATGCGGCGTCATGGCTAAACATGGTCACCGCTTAGCTTTCCTTCACTTCGATTCCGGATCCCATTATTTGGGAGACTTTGGGAAGACGATCGATTCTATTAAAAGGCCGTAAAACTTGCGCTAATGACATGCACACCTGTTGATCCTTTGTTGTGGCAGTTATCGTGTGTGTTTTATGGGGGTATTGGATTTAGAATAGGTCCCTTTCCCTGAGGGGTGATCTCTTTTGTGTGCATTGAGATAATAGACCGAGGTTCCATTCTTAGTGCCTAGACGGAACTCTACATTGATTCCCTACATTCTTTTGTGTTTTTTGAATTTACCAAAATAAGCATAGAGACCTCACATTGAATATATAAAATACTATAGCCTTATTTTAAACTATCACTCACAGTTACAATAAAAAAAATCATAGTTTAATAATTTTATAATTTATAACTTTTTTTTCTCTTTAACATTTTAAAATAATCGAATGTAAATGTCCTGTATTTTTGTGCAATATTTAAATGTGTGCTCATAAATATATTTGAAAATTGTAAGCACTTCTCTTACCTAGTTCAAATAGACAACTTTGAATCAATTTATGGAAATATTCAAAGGGAATTCCCTTCAATTAATTTGTAGAGTTTAAGATGAAACATTTTAATAATTTTACAGTGCCTAGCAAAGCAAATTTACCTTACCCTTTTGTTATCTTTTTCACATTTAGTGTGAACTTATAATTCTCAAATTTATACTTATTAAAACGAGGTTAAGATTCATTTACATCATCATCAGTTTAATATGAAACGTTTCAATTATCCCAAAGCACTTTAAATTTCGATTATTTTTTTTGCAAACCTTCCTCATGCTGAATAATAAAGGTATATTTTCATTCCGAACTCTCCCAGCACTTTCCTTTTCCAAGGGCCCCGGCACAGGTGTGCTGTGCTTGACCAACTGAAAAGCCAATCATAACTTAGCCCCAGGCCGATGACAGTCGGACGCCAGGCACCTAGAAAGATTTCACTGCGCCGCACACTTTTGTTCAATTTAAATTATGCATTTGATGAAACAATCAGCGATGCAATCAAGCTGCAGTCCCCGAACCAAGGCAGATAATATTACCATCTGTAGATGGGGCGATAGCGGCTCGGAAGGTGATTCCTGGACCGATGGCAGCGGCAACATGTGTTCGGGCATGTTGGACAGTTCCCGCGACAGAATTCCATTTGATTGTGGCAACTTTCCCACAGAATTCCCATTTCCCTCCTGCCCCCCAATTTCCACAACTCCCCTCCGAAAACGCCAAACAAAACGCTTGCCTTTCGAAGGTAAGAGCGGGAAAAGCCAAGAGTGGAAGCGGCGGCAAGCTGGTTCACGGCTGGAAACATCAAAGTTCGGTGGAACGCATATCTCAGTGTGAATCAAGTTCGCCTACGCATCGGAAAAAAGTGGATCCATTGATTCCAAGTCGTTGTTGTCGTCGTCGTTGGATTCGGTTTTGTTGTTTCTCCCCTCGCTGCTGCTCTGGTGCCGCTCTGGAGCTGCCCCGGCTGTTGACTCTGCGGCTGTGGCAGCATTTGACTGCTTGAATTCAAATTAATAGGTGGCTCTGGCCATGTTTATACCGGAGGGGAGTTTGTGAATTACTCTAGTGAGAGGTATTAGATCCAGTGATCTTCTATTTAACTAAATTGACATCCTAAATGATGTCTGTAACTTATCCGTAGCGAAACCCTAAAAAATATAGAACACCTTTACATTTTATTATTCAATTGTAAAACAATAAGCCGATTATTATATTTAAAAAAAAATTATTCTGTAATTTGACTCTTTTTTAGAGCTTTATACCTCTTTTTCTAATACAAAACAGCTTTTTTAAAAGGAGGCCTAAGATCGATTTTAAAATATCTTAAAACGTATTAGATCTATCAGTCAAATCAATCAATAAGCTGAATCCACATTTTGCTGGCTATGTATTTTGAATATTCAATGGTTAAATTGGTTAAACTCTTTTTAAATAGTTTTATTTGTATGGAAAACCACTTTTTAGCTTTGATTTTCAAAATGAGTTACTTTGAGAATCACCTATAGTTTTCATGACAAATGGTATAATTCCCTTATTAAGAACCTTATGCATTTCAGAAGATTTGTTTAAAAATTATTTCAGTCCTTTTCATTAGTTAAAAGAAAGTTTCTTTTCATAAAATACAATATACAATTATAATAATTGTTTGAAGTCAGCTATATTTGAAAATATGCTACTTAATCCTATAAAAAATAATCATGCTTCTTACAGAGTATTTTATATGCAATATTTTCCAATATTTGTAAAGTTTTTCGTATAGTATCCCCGCATAAACATGAACGATGTCGGTTGTCGGGGCCGTGCGCAGGCGCAGCAATGAAAACAAAAACAAGCCTCGGCCAAGCCGAGTCGAGATCAGGCAAGAGCCAGAGCCACAGCCAGAGTTAGAGCTGGAGCTGAAGCTGAGGCTGGAGCCGGAGTCAGAGCCGCAGTCAGCCTCGCAGATAAGTGGCCTGTGGCAAAATAAACGCCGCTTTATGGCAGTTAGCTGCAGTTTGTCCAGAGCGTGCGCCACATTCGAGGATCGGGGTAAGGGAGCGCACTCGGTTCAGACGATTGAGGATTGGATGGTGGTGGCACTGGTCCCCCTGGAAAGGGAGCTCCTTCGAGTGGCAGCCAAGTGCCTAGTGGCTTCGTTGCTCTTCTGGAGTGCATTTGCATGGCATGCGCTACCATTAGAAGCCATTTGGACGAGGTTAATGGCTGCAGAGCGAGATGTGGGGAGTCCACTGAGTAACCTGTAGGAATAGGGGCTACGACCTAGCTGCCTGGCAAATAGACCATCAAACGAGCTAAAGGGTTATCCAAAATATGTGATTGGTGGTCCCTAAAAGGACTTAAATATAATAATATATGGAATACAGTATTATCCCGACCCACGGACAACGTCCCATTGCCACGAGATAGCCAAGGGAGTGTGGCTAAAAGCCTTTGCATGCTTCGAATCCATGTTCACACATTACTCAGGCCCTGCTCCTTCACGGGACCAGCCCTCCTCCTGTTGCTTCTATGGTTCTTTTGGCCGGTGTTTGGACTCGAGGTAGATCGCGGGGGCCTCGCCAGCAAATTGGAATTATGAATTATGAATGCGTGGTTAATAAAAAGAACGTCCAGCGAGAACGGCAGTCGAGACAAGGCAAGTGGGTCCGTCATGCTAACCATCCAGCATCCAGCATCCAGTGGATGCAGTGGAGGCGGTTGGAGGGCGGGGTCAGCGGCCGAAATGCTAATGCGTTCCTCGCTGCGCTTGACTGGATATTTTCCCAGCACTCAAACGATGCCGCACCGAGCCGCGGACCCAGACAACATGGTCGGATGGGCCGAAACAAAGCAGAAAAGCGCAAAGTGCTGGCCGAACGGGAACCAGGAGGAGGGCTGCGTCTCTGGGAACGCAGCCGGAAAGCGAAAACCCCTACGCAGCACCCAAATCCAAATCCAGCCTGGCCGGGGACCCGGACAGCGCCTTGACTTAGACCGCCTGCCACTTAAGTACTTAACACTTTTTGCTAATTGCGCGGTACCAGTTGCCAGTTGGAGGCCATACCCGAAATGTTCCATGGCAGAAGAAAATATTGACGCACACACTCGGGATCGGACAAGTGTGTTGCGGCCCACCATGGAAATGCCAAACCCTGAAGCTGATGGGTCTCATCATCTGGCAGCACTAAAAAAATAACAAAAAACTATTTTTTGCGACTCGGTATGTTTTTTCTAGCTAACCAAATGTTGTTATAATACCCTTTTCAAATGGGAATATTGATTCTATTATGATTTTTGGAAGAGAAGAGGTTAACCATGGCTTTAAAAGCAAATTTAACTTATAGCTTAGGAGGAAACATCGAAATTAAACCATAGAACGTCTAAAAATAATAATGAAAATGTATAAATTAAAATGCAATACTAAAGTCTATTTAAAAGCAAACTTTGGGACAATAAAAGACTAAAGGGAAAACTAAAACATAAAATAGGCAAGAAATATATATTTTATTTTGAACAAAGTATTTCATTTTTTCCTATTATATTATTGGAGGATATAATTACAATATTCTAATGTTTGTTTCTTGATTGTTTCTTCATTTCTGATTATTATTGTGTTTCGTATGCTAATAAAACCTTGTTTATAAAGTCTCGAGAGCTCAAGACTTTAAGCCTTGCACATTTTATAGTACCTACATTAAAGTAGCAACAATATATATAAATGTTATTGTAGGTACAAGTAGTTAACCTTCTTTTTTGAGAGTATAAAAGCGCTGTCAGTCTTAGAAAACTTCAAAGCGTGTTTCGTCATTATTGTTAGCTTCTCGGCCCAAAGCAAGCTGGGAAGCTAGGGCCAAGTCCGAGTCGCAGGGTCCAAGACTACAATTAACTCTGACTGAGTCTTCCGGCAGGCGAAAACGCACTGCATGTGCTTAGTCATAAAATATTGGAAACTATGGCTTCTGGGTCAGTTGGGCACGGTAGTTCTCGCTGATGGGTGATTTTCCTAGGAAATTGGACTGCCATGAGTTATGTCCTGACAAAGTGGGATGCAAAGCGAGCCGGAGACGGGCCTAAAGCTGGAGCTGGAGCTGCAGATGGCAATAGAGATGGAAATGACGGCGGAGGCCCAGCTGCAGATGAAGATGGGGCCGCGTGTAACTGTAACCCCGAACCGAAGCAACTAATGACCATGTCATGATATGTAAATATTTTGCAGAGCCACAAGCAGTCCCACACTCCGGAGCATAAATAAGGAACGGTCAGGGAAATTTACATGCATGCAGTGCATTCGGATATGTTGTGTTTTGGCCATGGGCCATCCGCGTCACAGCCTACACAACACATGATGTCGGCTCTCGGCTTATTTATTTGGGCCTCGCTGGCTTTTAATAAGATTTTCTTGTAATTGTAATTTGTTTTCTTTTCGGGGATTCCTGCAGGAGGCAGCAGGCACATGTCTCGTCGCTTGTCGAACCCCGCTTTGTCGGTGCTTTTGTGACCCTCGCCCTCATCCTCTCCGAAGCGCTGTCCCCTCCGCGGGTAACCTTTTCTCCTCTCCAACTCACCCAGCTCACAGCTCAGTGGCTTTTGTGTAACCGTTTCCACTAGCCATCATTAATAAATATGCCTTTGTGCCCCTCGGACTGTGTGTGCAACATTAACAGTCTTTTGTGGCTGTTTGTTCCTGCCTGTCGGTATTAATAAAAATAAACAATATGCCCAAGAACACATAGGAAACACTCTCCCCTACCCTTTCGGAGCCCCGCTCGATCGCATTAACAAAACAATCTGTGTCTCCTTTTGCAGAGGCGTCCAGTGTCACGATACCGTGAATGGAGCCCAGTGTGACTCCTGTCCAGCCGGCTACGAAGGTGATGGACGCACATGTTCGCTACGTAATCCTTGCCTGGACACACCGTGCCCCTCAGGTAAGTCGGAACGGAGCAGGGTCTCCCATGGGTTTGTTTTGGGTCCCCTATCTGTCCTCTGCCCTCAAGTGGAGTTTTGTCTTTTGGGGATTTTGTTGATTTTATGGCTAATTTGGGTTTGTAGTGCCATTAGCTCAGCATCCAGCGGTTTGATGGGTAAACATCGGATCATAGGAGAGTATTTCAGGAAAACTTAGAAGAGGGGAATGTTAGGCTTTTTGATTTTATTGCAATATAATTACTTCTATTAAGGATCTTCGAAAAATGGTATCCAAATCAAACATAGTAGTTAAAAAAGTTTTAATTAATAATTAAATAATTAAATTTTAAAAATATTTATAGTAAGTGTTGAAAATTGGTTCAAATTAAAACAGAGTTGTATTTTAAAATATATAACTTAGGGAGTTTAGAAAATATATTGATAGGTATACATGAATTGATACTTTTACTTGTCGATATATTTGTGATTAGTCGTTGTTTTCGATATTTTCTAAATAAAAAGAAGGGAAAAATTTATACAAATTCAAAGATTTTTTGTCTATTGATATACCTTAGATCATAAATTTATTTTTAAGTTAGTTTATACAAAAATGGAAAATTTAATAAGGGCGTTATATTGTTTTTACAATATGTTTTAACCTTCGATGTCCAGATTAATTAATTCATTAGCTATTTATTAACATAAATTTAACCGTCCATAGTCCTTCAGCTAGCAACTCCATTTGTTAATATTCCCTAACCATTTGAGTGCAGGGCAGACGTCGGTTCACACGACTATTTGATTTATTAAAGCCAACTTCGACTAAATTCGGCTCTCGGGCTCTGAGGACTTGCCGACCCTTTGATTGAATAAAAAACCCTCGAAAATTATATGGTGCCAGGGGTAATTTCTGGCTTCCCGCGAATGTGTGAAACAAGACGGCTAATCAGAGCCCAGTTTCTCAACTCAGTTCCTGGGCGTGCTGGAATGTTGGGAGCAAAGTCAGTAAGTCAGTCAGGTTGGCGAATCGCTTTGCGGCAGAAGTACAAAGAGCTCCGGGAGTCAGTATAGGTGGGACTCATTAGCCATGTCGGTGGGGAGACGTCACCAATTACTACACTACCTGATTACTAATAACCAATTCTCATTTGAACTAGGCAACATTCTAGTGCCCTCGCATAATGTGCAACACTATCAGAGGCAGAGCCAGTACACGGCCCGCAAATACTCGGTCGTAACGAACTAATCCGCAGCGGGAGAGCTTGACACACGCCTAAATTACATGCTACAGAACATAGAAAGTGCACATAATAAATACTACTACCAATATTAGTCATAAGTTGTAAGCTCTACGATTGGCAAACAGCGGAATTCAAGTATTAGCAATCAATCAGCAAAAGCAGCAAACAATATATTCAAGCCAGCAACGAAGAAACATTCAAATAAATACTTTTGGTAAATCGTTGCATAGAGTATATAGAGTACATGCCCCATTTCAATGCCCAGAAAGTGGAGTCTATAAACGTGTAACGAAATTTGTTCCCCTTCCCGCCCTGATCGAAATCTCCCAATTATTGTAATAAAATATGAATAATATTAATACAAAAAATGTACGCTGTATTTTTTTCTATTTAATAAAAATAAACTCAAACATTGGCTCTATATCTTTATTTGCCTCTCGAAAAATCATCTTACACACATCCCACATTTCTGTATGTCGCATCATGTTTATACACTATCATTTTCTGGTCATGCCTCAGAAGATCTAATGTCAGGGTAAGTGAGTTGCAGTCTAAATGGGGATCAAACTTAGGGTATTACGTAAGGCAGTCTTGCCCAAAGCCCTGATTTGAGGGTAAGCACGACCTCTATACAGTAAACAGTGCGATGAAATCTAGTATTCTCAAGAGTTAACTAGAAATTTTTGTGGTTCGAGCTACTTTCTAATAGTCTTTTTACACAAATTTAAGCAATTTTTTCTCTTACGTATCACCTTTGTTTTATTTCCTGCTTAATTTATTGTCAGTCCACCACTGATCTAGAATAAAGAAGCTATATATGTTAAAGCTTTCAAACAACCTTACCGATTGGCTTGCACTAGAATTCCCAAGTTGGGCAGCGTCGGATAATAATGAAGAGATAGTCATATTCCTATCTAAGTGCGAATTCTGAGAGGGTTTTTCCATAAAGTCGAGCTGTAAAGTGGAAAATCGTTTCACTTTTATTTAACATTCTTATCATTAAAATTTAATATTAATAACATCATATTTTTAAGATGTTTTTGAATGAAAGAATTCTTTTCTTTTCATAAAAACTAAAAAAAAAAAAATAAGAATCAGTTATCTCTTTGTTTTTCCGAAAGGGTTTTTGTTCCTTCTACGGTCTTATAACTTATATAAAAACCAAAAGGATATAAATTGAAAGTATTTTTACATTTTCCTAGCCAGAATCCTGTTAGGGTTGTCTTCACAAAAAACATCATCCGCTGCCAATAATTCCCCATTTCATCCACTAACCTCATTATCTGGATATCATTTACATCCATTGTGTTCATCCTCCGCTGACCTCTCTTGATCGCATCAGGTGCCCAGTGCCTCCAGGTCGGCTTTCCGCCTCACTTCCAGTGCATCACTTGCCGGAAGGGTCACGAGGTCAATGGTACCAGTTGCAGCGACGTGGACGAGTGCCGGCTATACATGCCCTGCGACGACCTCACCACCTGCACCAATCTCAATCCGGGCTTCCAGTGCGGTCCCTGTCCACCGGGCTTCGATGGTGTCCATGCTCATGGCTACTATGCGGACTATCTGTCGGTGGAGTATCGCAAGCAGACCTGCATGGACATCAATGAGTGCCTGTCCGGCTTCTTCCGGTGTCCAGACCACTCCATCTGCATCAACGAGATTGTGAGTGAAGTTATGCCTCTGTGCAGCAGTATACTATACTCCCATGTCCTTCCTGCAGGGCTCCTACCGATGCCAGTGCCAGGAGGGCTATGTAACCAATGGCACATACAGCTGCCTGGACCGCTCCTCGGTTGCCGTGTGTCCGGATGGGAACGTGTGCGACCGGAATGCCGTGTGCATCCTGGCAGATAACCTCCGCTACCAGTGCCGCTGCAATGTCGGCTGGGCTGGGAACGGGGTGATCTGTGGACGGGATCGGGATCTGGATGGCTGGCCGGATAAGTCACTAGAGTGTCCGCAGCTGCACTGCCGGCGGGACAACTGCCCCGATCTGCCCAACTCGGGGCAGGAGGACGCCGACCTGGATGGCCATGGTGATGGCTGCGACGAAGACGCAGACGGGGATTTGGTGCAGAACAACAAGGACAACTGTCCGCTGAAATACAACACTGAGCAGCTGGACACGGACGGTGACGGTGTGGGCGATGTGTGCGACAACTGTGTGCACAGGCACAATCCCCGCCAGCTGGACGCCGATGGGGATGGGCGGGGCAACGACTGCGATGAGGACAGCGACAACGATTCCATACCCAATGATGGCGACAACTGCCCGCTGCTGTCCAATCCGAATCAGTCGGATGTGGACAACGATGGCGTTGGAGATGTCTGCGACAACTGCCCCACGATTCCCAATCCCATGCAGGAGGATCGCGACATGGACATGGTGGGCGATGCCTGCGACAGTGGCATAGATGGGGATGACGATGGCATTCAGGATTCCGAGGACAACTGCCCAATGGTCAGCAACTCGGACCAGCTTGACACGGATGGGGATGGCAAGGGCGATGCCTGCGACGATGACATCGACGGCGATGGCATACCCAACTACAGGGACAACTGTCCCCTGGCCAGAAACCCCAAGCAGCTGGACTTCAATCGCAATGGCAAGGGCGACATCTGCGAGGAGGACGAGGACGACGATGGAGTCCCGAACATTCTCGACAATTGTCCTAACAACTCGATGATCCACCACACGGACTTCCGCACCCTCCAGACGATTCCACTGGATCCCGACGGTGACTCCCAGCTGGACCCCAACTGGGTGGTGCATGCCAACGGCACCGAGATAGTCCAAACTCTCAACTCGGATCCGGGTCTAGCTGTGGGCAATGACTCCTTCGGCGGCGTTGATTTCGAGGGCACTTTCTACGTGAACGATGACACGGACGATGACTATGCCGGCTTTGTGTTCAGCTACCAAAGCAACCATAAGTTCTACGTGGTGCAGTGGAAGAAGGGTTCGCAGACCTACTGGGAACCGAAGCCATTCTACGCCTCCGCGGAGTCCGGCGTGCAGATTAAGCTGGTCGACAGCCTGACGGGTCCTGGATCGCGGATGAGGAACAGCCTGTGGCACGAGGGCGATACGCCCGGCGAGGCCAAACTATTGTGGAAGGACCCAATGAGCATTGGCTGGAAGGAACGCACTTCCTATCGCTGGTCCCTGGTTCACCGACCGGTCATTGGCCTCATCCGCTTGCAGTGAGTAGTGTTGAGTCTGACTAGAATTCCTGATATATCCATGTCATATTCCTGTTCTTCTTACAGAATGTTTGAGGGCCACCGCCTGCTCATGGACTCGGGCAACGTCTACGACTCGACGCTAAAGGGCGGACGTCTGGGCGTGTTCTGCTTCTCCCAGGAGATGATTATATGGTCCAATCTGCAGTACAAGTGCAACAGTAAGTGGAGCCCAGTGGAGGAGTCATCAGTCCACTCATGCTCGCCCTCACCTCTCACTCTCTTGTCTCTTCCTTAAACAGACCATGTGGATGCCCTGATCTACAGAGATTTGTCCGATCATCTAAAGACGAAGGTGGATCTAAGCAACTGATGAGCTCCTCTTGCCAGCTTAAATCCTTCTGCCATCCATTTTAACCAAATTAATGATTAATGCTAGGCTAAGTGAACACAGCTACTACATAAGTTAATAAATGAGTTGCAACCTTTTTTCGAAAATGTTAGAGTACACCTGCGCCTCTACCTGGTGGCAACACTTTCCAGGCCAAAAACTCTCCCCAAAATCGACACTCTAGTAGGCATTGGAAAATGAAAACGCAAAGTCAAATAAAAATCGCCAGTGAACTTCATTGGACTCGCACAGCTCAGTAGCGTAGGTTCAGACTAGGGAAAGTTTCAGTTGCGGAAAAGTTATATACAAACCGAACCATCGTACACATAACTGTCGAGCTTGACATATATTAAAATTCGGTTCAGTCTTGCTACAAATTGTTAAGGGTAAGTAAGTGCAGAGACCTCAAGTCACCTTAAGGCGTTATCCAAATTGAGCTGAATCCTTTCAAGCGTCTAGGAACCAAAGATGGCCAACCGTAATGTGCCGGCGACTCCATCGCAAGAGGAGTTACGTGAGAAAGTGAACATTAAGAATGTGAAAAATTCGGAAGAGCGTGAAACAGACAATTTGAACACGAATGCAGACACAGACTCACTGCCGACCGTGTCCTCGGCAGAGGCTGTGGATCGCGAGGCCGGGGGCTCATTAAAAAGCCGGACTAAGATCCCGGGACCCACAGCTCTGGGCCCCACCACTAGCACCTTCCAGATGGGCATCCGCAAGTACACCAGTATCCTAGACACTACCAGATCACCGATGCAGTCGGCCAATGACTCCGGCATCCAGGCGGACGCTTCGATCTCCGAACCCGATCCGTCCACGATGTCGCCCATTCCCACGCCCGTTCCCTCGTGCCGAAGCGAAATGGCACTGAAACTGGACGAGCTTGAGACCCTGAGGGAGCTTCAGCGCGTCGTCGCCGAAATGGAGGCCGAAGTGGCATTGGCTGACAAAGAGGACGGAAAGTTCGGGCTGCTAGATGCTACCAACGCTGACCAGACATCCCTGGCTAGCGACGTCGAGCCTGTACGGGATCCAGACTTCCTCCAAACTAGCGAGGAGAAGTTAGAGCCAGGTGAGGAACTGTTGGCTGCATCCAAAGCGCAACTGGATCCTCTGTCCCAAGCAGCTGAACTGGGATCGGCGCAGAAACTGGCACCGGACAACGATGCCACTTCTTCTCATGGGGAGGACCCACTAGCTGCCTCCGAGGCTCCCCAGGAGCCACAGACTATTGAGCCTGGACAGGTTTCGACACAGAAACTGGATTCAGACAGGGCTCAGATCAACGTGGAAAAATCTGACCAGGAGGATCTTCTACCAGGGACAACCGAAGACGTAGTGGTCCAAGAAAATCCGTTGCTCAAGAAACAAACGCAGATAGAGGTTATTGAACCCGTCAAAGATCTCTTGGAGCCTATTCCTCAGGTTTCGGCGGAAAAATTACCACAGATCGCTCTGGCGGAACCTTCCACGTGCACTGTGGAAGCGGCCCTCCAACAAGCTTTCGCTAATGTCAATCAAGTTGAGACACCTGTGTTGCCGGAGGAACCCGTAGATGCATTAAATGGAGCTGGCGGTGGACAGACAGTTCCACTCAGCCAGGACTTGCTTGGCGAGCCAGAGCCAGAGATCGCAGACATAGATCTGATCACCACATCGGAGGCAGTGCTGGTCACGCAGCCCTCGAGTACGAACAGCCACACGGGCGACTCAGTGGGCAGCGATCGCCGCATGATTCACTTGGAAGAGCTGCTCCGCAACGCCAACAACGTCGACCTGCTGCGCCGACTGCTCCAAATCGGAGCAGAGGCCAACGTGGTCGAGTCTGAGCCGGACTGTGCAACGCAGGAGTCATCGGCAGGGGATAAGGACGTCGAGGGGGAAACGGAGTCAGTGCCTGAAACAAGTACGACCAGTACCTGCACTGCCACGGGAACGGAAGCCTCGACCGATGAGGATACGGAGCTGAACGATAACGAGGACGACGGTAGTACGGATGTGGTCCCACAGGTACTCAAGGCGAAGGATTCCGTGGTGTGGCGCCTCCTCTCCGGCAAGATGATACACCTGGCCTGTCCCATACTATTTTGTGGCTTTGCTGCCGGCTTGATATATATGTCGCGCAAGGGCTAGGTTATGCGTAAATTGGAAATTACGCCCATTGCAAGTACCTATCACCTGTTCGACTCAGATAGATCCTTCGTACGCATCGTGCAAGGCTCTTCAAAATCGCTCGATACAATGGCACAAATTTGCCCTAAATTCAAACTATATTTAAAATAAAGCATTTAAAGCCAAATTATATATTTGGTACATATTTTTCATTTTTTTATTCAATTAAGGCGCCAGTAACTGCGGCAGGGCTGCAAGAATGGTAATTAATGAGCGCCAGGTGGCGCTACAACTTAAGCAGTGTCGTCGAAAGTCATAAAGCAGTGCGCAAAATCGATAGGCGATTAATCATTAATTTAAAGTAATCGTTATTTTTAAATTTGTACTTTCCGAGCTACGTTTTTTGTAAATACTGCATTGAGTCAATGCTATTTTTATCAGGGGTACATGACTCCATTTATTACAGTTAGTTTAAGCATTTACTTAACATTTGCTTTTATAGCCAACTAAATCTAATTAAAACAATAGGTTAATATTATAATAAATAAGCCCATTCTAGCTGTTAGTGTAAGTACACCACAATTAGAGGATAATAAAATACAAATTGATATTTATATCCCAAATTCTTTTAAAAATGTTGTTGTATTTATACATTAAGCAGCAACCTATGGAAACTCGGAATTTTAATAATATCAAAATTTTCATAAATATGTAGGTTTCTCACTTTTTATGCAGAAATCAAATTTTTATCGGTAGCTTTATTCGTGGATTTAAGATTGGATACCTAAGATTGTACTACAAAATAATGACATCCCTAGCGTGTGTCTGCGCTGCTGGCTTTATTCACCTGATGCACAGTTGGGCCTTGCCGCCCGAGCGGTCCAAGGTGCCGGGACCGCAGTTGCCGTCTGTCTTTGTGGCCATTGCTCTGATGGATCTGATCTATGACAATAGAATTATTCCCCAGAGCTTTGGGGTAATTTCGGTTGTGCTGCAGCGCATCTGCGAGGTGGCAGTGGCCCTTATCCTGCTGGAGCTGGGCGTCTATGCGATTTGGAAGCCGGTGGAGCGCATTATCCACCTGCTGACCAAAATATTCCTGCTCGGCACGGGTCTTGTCTCCGAAGGAGTCTTTCGGAGGAAAGAAAACTTCTGGGTGGGCTGCGTGACGGTTCCGCTGTCCATGCTGATCGTGGCCTTCGCTGGCCAGGCCACCGATCACTTCCATTTCCTGCACAATCGAAGTTTTTATGTGCAGACCAAGGTCCTGCTTAATGTGGACGCTGCTCTTCGCTATCTAAGACGTAACCAGAGAGCCACCGGGATGCCGTTGCCCCAGTATGCGGAAACTCTTCAACAGTACAAAGATGCCGCAGCCATGTGCCGGCGAGGTCGGGTCTTTCGGAGACACTTCCCCTGTGACGATGATTACTCTTCCGATTAAATAAAAAAATCGAAACTGTTTTTTCTTTTAATTAGATTGGTTTGTTTGTTTTTTATTTTTTACAAGAGAGTTCTAAAATAATTGTCATACATAATAATTAAATTGCTTTTATTAAATTACACAATAACGACTATATTTGATTTGCTTTCAACAGCACTCGCGAACAATTGATGTGTGGTTGGAAAAATCTATGTTTATATAAGGTTTATATATAGTATATATATAGTGTGTATTGCAATTTCGATTACTTGTTTAGGTAAATAATACTTAAGACTAAAACAATGTTTTCATTCATTATATTACGCATAAGTTCGACTTAATTTCATTTAGTTTGCATACCTAAAGAGCACATATGGGAGTTACTAATTTAAGCTTTCTCGTCTCGTTACGTTTCGTCGCGTTCTGAAGGAGCTCTCAAAGCCTTGCATTAAGCCACGTAATATCCGAGATATTTGGGACTGAAGATGGATCGAAATCGAGTCGCGAGACCATTACGTCGATTCAATGCAAGGCTCTCCAGTGAGTATTTGTGGGGCAGTGTGCTGTGAACACTGTGCTGACAGTGCGTTCCTGCTCCTCCTTTAAGCTCCTCTTTCCATTCTTTATTTATGACCACATTTTACATTAAAGCAGCTTGGTTATTCGTACTTCATCCTTCCTTACTGCACTTCGCTATCACTATCACTCTTCTCTGAAATAAAAGCATAAACAAGGAGCCTTGTTAATACTTGGAGGCGGAAAGGATCATCTTAATGGTCTTACCCTTCTTGCCCGGGTAGGCGTGACGTTTCAGTCGGTCGTATAAGTCTTCTTTAGTTCCGTAGAGCGAGGCATTGGACCTGGCCAGCGTGCTCATCTTGCCGCCATGAAGACCTGAAAATTCAATATTATTATAATTAAAATTACTCTACAAAATGATATTCAAGGCTATTTATAGTATATTATCAACAAAGGTTTGTAAACTAGAAATTTATATATATCAGTGCAATTTTAAAGTATTTTTCATATTAAGTGGTTAGTTGGCTTTGAAGAAACTGTGTTCATATTTGTAGTTTGGAATAATACTGTCTTAATTATAATTAAAAATTGATTAGAAATCAAAAGGAAGTAAAGAGAACGTTTGGGTAAATTCAATCTAAAATAAGTAAATGTATGACTTATTGCAGTTTTAAGATATTAATTACATACAAAAGGAATAGAGCCCATAGGCTATAGAGTACAAAATGGAAAAGTAAGTACAGCCTGTCGCCTTTAAAATTAAGCAAAACTATGTTTCGGACATTTTAAAAAATAAATACTCAACATTTGTCGCTTAAGTATTAGCTCAACTGAAAATATCCCTTCATTATAATGACCAAAGGCAGACCAACGATTTTATAATCCAATTTCAGATATAAAGATGAGGATTCAACTATTTGCAAAGCTCTCTCGGATTGCAACTCAAGATCCGCATCAACGTCACTTACCATCCTTCATGTACGTCTCGTTGTAAAAGTTCGGCATCTCCCATCCGTCCTCCTCGTCGTCGTAGTAATGGGCGTAGGTGCTGTGGTGCGAGGGCGCAATGGACTCCGCATAGGGTGTGTGGGCGCCATAATAGAAGTTCACCTGGGATCCGGTCTGGTCGATGGCCGGAGTCAGCATCTTCTTGGGGTCGCGGCGCTTGGTCGAGCGCACGCAGATCATCCAGATGAGCAGGACGATGATGATGATGAAGATCACGGCTCCAGCGATGCCGCCGGCAATGTAGGCAAACTCAGAGCGCTCGGCGCAGTGGGGTCCGGTGAAGGAGCCGACGCAGCGGCACGAGGGCGTGCCCTTCAGATCCTTGACGCAGGCTCCGGAGTTCTCGCAGTAGCCGTCACAGACATCTGTGCAGGCCATGCCCGTGCCATTGAATCCAGGCTTGCACTCGCACTTGAAGTCCGACGTCTCTGGCACCATGATGCAGTAGGCGTTGGCATCGCAATGTGGCTTGCCCTCCGCAATGTGCTCGCACGGATTCGTGCACTCGCTCTTCGAGGTGGCTCCGGTGATCTTGGTACTGTGGTTCGGCGGGCACTGCAGGCAGGCGGTCTGCTGGGACTCCGACTGATAGAAGCCCTTGCGGCACTCGATGCACATGTTCAGCGTGGCGTTCAGATAGGTTCCGGGCGAGCACACGGGCAGGGTGCACTCCTCCACGGAGCTGGCGCCCACCTTGGGTGTGGTCCTTCCCAGCGGACAGGCGGCGCACGAAGGCTGGACGCCCTGCAGGCGGTAGGTACCGCGTGGGCAAGGCTCGCAGCGTCCGTCGGCTCCCAGCTGCTGGCCGGAGCTGCACTCGTCGCGGCACTCCTTGCGCGAAGTGGCCTCCGTGGATCGCGTCGTCTGGCCCAGTCCGCACAGCTCGCAGCCAAAGGCGCCCTCGTTCGGTTGGTAGAAGCCATGGCCGCAGGAGCGGCACAGGCCTGTCTCGGCGTCAAAGTACTTGCCGGCCGGGCAGCGCTCCTTGCAGTCCGCTGCCGAGCGGGCACCGGGTCCAGCCGTGACTCCCGGCCGGCCGGCTATCACCGGACACTTGCTGCACTGCTGCTGTCCAGCCTCGGATTGGTAGGAGCCACGGGCGCAGGCGATGCACGTCTTGTTGGCACTGTCGTAGAAGGTGCCGATGGCACACGGCACGCAGTCAGGAATCATCACCACCTGACCGACGGGACAGGCGTACTCAGAGCCCAGTTCCAGCGAGGCTGGATCCGGCACGGTGTTGGGCAGAATCTCTTGAACGGCAAACTGGTCGTCCTCAAGGATGAGTTTCTCCAGCAGTTGCTTAACGCTGGAACGCTCGCCGGTCGAGGTGTGCACCACAGGGTCGCTGCAGAGGAAGAGAAGCCGAGATGGTTAGTTGGGTTCCGATGCGGTTACCTTGTTCGTAAGTTTAATAATTAAGTGCTCTAATGACCAGTTCCAGTGTTACAATTCAAGTGCGTCGCATAAATGCTTTAGCTTTAAATATTTTAATACAAAATTTATAGTAAAAAATATTTTAAAAATTATGGAGATTTCTCTCTTCAAGCCTCCACCATTATTTCCCTAAACATTTCCTCATATAATCACTCTTTTATGCGACACACACTCGCAAATCCCTTCCGGACAGCAAAGGTGAAGCATTAAATTGTGGTTAGCACGCTTATAACATTTAAGATGAGGTTAGCATGGGAACAAGTGGAGGGCACAGCGATGGGTGGGTTTGATTGGATGGATGTTGGATTAGACTGAGGAACTGAGAGATTGCTGGTAATTGGTAGTATTGGGTGCAGAGCAGATGCTGGGTCGAGGCAAACAACGGGGTGCAGTTAGCTTTAACTGATCGCACAAGCGAGTGCTGGACATACTTTACAGCCGGGAAGGCTATCTCCAGGGTGTACGTGTCGCCGCCGGTTTGCTGGCGTCCCTGGCGACCCGTCAGAGCCAGGTCGTCATCCTCCTCGCTGCAAATTGGGTTAACGAACACACAAAACACATATGACATATACACAGATTACGAGTGCGTGTACGAGAACGAGTCTCGGGAGCACGAGATCAGGACATGCTAGAACGGTGACTTCACTCCCCCATGGCATGCCTCTACTTACTTGACCACTGGCAGCTCGGCCTCCATCACGTAGACACCGCCATCCTTGGCCTGGCGACGCACTCGGTTGTTCTGGGCAGCTCGGTAGTGATCGCACTTCACGTCGATCTGGATGTCCTTGCACTCCCTGAAAATACCCAGGACCAGAGATTAAGCACCTCATCCGGAGGACTGAACTGTATACAACACCCACCTGGTTCCTTCAATGGCGTACGAGCAGAAGTTCCAGTCGCGGTTCAGGCCATTCACGGAGTTGGTCACCTTCTGGCGGAGCACCGCCTGACCAGCCTTGTTGCACAGCACGTCCGAGGGGAAGAGCATTTTGATGCGGAACACCCGTTGGGCGGGCTTCGAAGGTGAGCACGATGGATAGACCAGGGGCGTTGAAGGCTCGCGAGTGGGTCGCCAGAAGCCCTCGGCTCCGCAGGTATAGAACTCAGGCACTTGCTCCGAGAAGCGCAGGCCGGCATTACAGGCGATCTCACAGACCTTGAACTGACCACCTGCACCCCAGTCCTTGCACACCTGGGAGCCACCAACAGGATCGGCCAAAGGTGGGCAGAAGTCATCTGAATAACAATGATTGTTCATTAATAAGAGTCAAGGAGAACTTCAACTCGGGATACTCACTAAGCAGGGACACCTTGAAGCTGCAGGAGGCCGTGTTTCCGGCGGCATCCGATGCAATGTAGGTGATGTCGTAGGTGCCCCACAGTAGCGTGGTGCCTGACCGGTGTCCATTGCGTTCGTAGATCTTGGTCACGCCGATATTGTCGCTAAAGTGTGGCTCATCCCAGTTAACCACAGCCGATCCGTTTTTGGCAATGACCCACAGATCGCCGGGGCAGTGCTCGACCACAGGTGGCTCCTTGTCCACCACCAGTTGCTGGCAGTTGGCTCCGGTATAACCCACGGGGCATCGGCGTTGTCCGCACAGAGAGGGCACGTTGCGCTCCACGCCGCCGGAGGTAACCTCATAGCCAGCCCAGTTGAGGATCAGACCGGGATAGAGAACTGGCTCCGATCGGCAATCGCGAACCTGCTTCTGGATCTCCGAGGTGATGTCGAGGGCTCGGGCCCACACTTGGGCCTTGGTCACGGTTCCCTGGAAGCCGGCATCTGAGTAAGCCAGCTCCTGGCTCAGTCCGTACGGTTGTGGACGTCCCAGGACGGCCCAGAGATGCGATGGCAGGGAGCCACCCGCTCCGTACTCCATCTTGCTGGCAATCAGTCCCTCGGTGATCAGCTGTAATTGTCCGGAAATGCCGTCCCAGACCACGGCCACGTGATGCCACTGGCCGTCGTTTACTGAGGTGTACTCGCCGAAGCTCAGGAAGGCGTCCGACTGATCCTCGAAGAGCGACACCTGTACACCGCTTGAGTGGGCCTGGAGGAGCATGCGACGACGCTGGGTAATGCGAGCGGACTCCACGCCGTACAGCGTGAAGAAGATGCCGGGGTCGTCCTTCTGGGCAAACTGCACCCACATGGCCACCGTCAGGCTGTTGGCCTCGCCCGTGGGGAAGGGCACCACCTGGGCGGCCGTGGAGCGCGATGGGTCGCTGAAGTACAGGTCGTAGTCCACCTGAATGGCCTTACGGCAGTCGTCGCCGGTCATGTTGAAGGGACACTGGCAGTAGAAGCCATTGGTCAGGTCCACGCAGGTGGCGCCTGGTGGGCATGAGTTGTCCTTGCAGTCGGCAATGTCCTGCTCGCAGTTCCGGCCGGTGAATCCGGGCGGGCACTGGCAACTGTAGCCAGCACCGTTGTCCAGGCAGGTGGCTCCATTCTGGCAGACGTGCTCCTCACAGGCATCGTACTCGTACTGGCAGCCAATGCCCGAGTAGTCCGCCGGACAGCTGCAGTTAAGCCCGGATCCAAAGTCCTGGCACTTGCCGCCGTGCATGCAGGGATCGCCGATGCAGCGCTCCGGCGCGGTCTCACAGTTCTTGCCATCGGTACCACTGGGGCAGACGCAGAAGTAGTCCTGGAACAGGTCGATGCAGCTAGCGTCGTTCTGGCACGGCGCCTGCACGTTGCAGGTGGTCACCTGCTGCTCGCACCTCATGCCGCTCCAGCCCGGCTCGCAGCCGCACTCGAAGCCGCCAACGCGATCCCGGCAGAGTCCGTTGTTTAGGCAGGGCTGGGCCTCGCAGTCGTCAATGTCCGTCTCGCAGAGCTGGCCCTTGAAGCCGTCGCGGCACACGCACTCGAACTTGTTGTCCTGGTCCAGGCAGCGCTCGGTGCCCACGGGGTTGCAGGGGTCGCTCAGGCACTCGTCGATCTCAGCCTCGCAGGAGAGGCCCACAAAGCCCGGCCGGCACTTGCAGCTGAAGCCGTCCAGCTGGTCCACGCAGGTGGCTCCGTGCTGGCATGGATTGGAGGCGCAGTCGTCGATGGTGTGCTGGCAGTTCTTGCCCGTGTAGCCTGGCTCACAGTTGCAGCTGTAGCCGTCCACCAAGTCCACGCAGGTACCCTCGTTGGCGCAGGGACGGATCTCGCAGTCGTCTATGTTGATGTCGCAGGCGCCGCCCGTCCATCCCGGATGGCAGACGCACTCGTGGTCGAAGAGCCGGTCCACGCAGGTGCCGTGCTTGCAGGGCTCGGACAGGCAGAGGTCGATCTTCTGCTCGCAACGCTTGCCCGTGAATCCCGGGGGACACGCGCACTGGAAGTCGTTCACCAGGTCCGTGCAGTTGGCGCCCAGCAGGCAGGGATTCTCGGAGCAGTCGTTGATGTTCAGCTCGCAGTGGATGCCCTCCCAGCCCGGCAGACACTCGCACTTGTAGCGACCCTGCTGCAGGGCCTGGCAGCTGGCTCCGTTGCCGCAGGGGTTGCCATTCGCGGTGCAAGGATCGATGGTCACGTCGCACTGATCCCCCGTGTAGCCGCTGCGGCACAGGCAGGTCACATTCTTGAATCCAGGCTCGTTCTTGCACATGGCCCGAGCGGGACAGGTGTCGTTGCCGCAGTCGCTGGCCTCCTCCTGGCAGTTAATGCCGGAGTAGCCCGGCGGACACTCGCAGCGGTAGCCCTGGGGCAGGTCCTTGCACTGGCCGCCGTTGTAGCAGGGCTGCGAGGCGCACTCATCGATGTCCTGCTCGCAGCGCCGACCGGAGAAGCCGGCGGGACAGAAGCACTGGATGTCGTGGCCCATGGGCACGCAGAGACCTCCATGCTGGCAGGCTCCCTCGCCGCACACCACAGGCTTGCACTGCTCGCGTCCCTTGGAGCCGGCGGCATCGGTCCTCATGTTGCTGGGGCACTCGTTGCAGCTCTGCGCTCCAGCGGCTCCCTGGTAGTGATGCAGCGGGCAGGGCGAGCAGGGTGCCAGTCCCGTGGCGGAGTATGTGCCAGGAGCACACTTGGCGCGGCACATGTCCCTGTTGGCAGCGGCTGGCTGGTAGGTGAAGCTCTGGGCCGGACAGGCTTGGCAGTCCTTGAAGCCGCCCGTCGGTGGCTCGGCGGTGAAGGAGTTGCGCGGGCACTCCAGGCACGGCACCAGGCCAGTGGGTGAGTAGGTTCCGTATCCGCAAACGGGCACACAGTCCGCCTGCAGCTTGGTTCCCTCCTCCTTGGTGTAGGTACCGGCCGGGCAGCGCAGGCAGGTGCCCTGGCGATCCCTGTTCTGGTAGTATCCGCGCGGGCAGTAGGTGCAGCTGTTCTGACCCTCGGACACATAGGTGCCGGCGGGACAGTGCAGGCAGCGGGGCACATCGCTGGTGTCCATGTTGAGCACCTCACCCACGTTGCAGTTGAAGCCGCGGGTGATATGCGATTTGAGGGCCCGCAGCGGGGGACACTGGTTACCGATGTTGGCAATGTTCAACAGGTCATCGATCACGGCACTGGCGTAGGGAACGCTCAGGTCGAAGATCAGGTTCAGGGTGGAACCACACAGGTCGTACAGCTGCGGCTGGCGCACCGCCGGCAGGATGGAGAGGATGAAGTCCATCTTGACCACGTTCTCCTCCAGCAGCATAGGCACCGACTTCACAAAAGTCACGTTCATGTTCACGTTCACCGCCGAGCAGCGCTGCGAGAGCAACTGATTCAGGCCGGAGTAGTGCTGGGCGAGGACATCCTGGTACTGACCCAGGCAGGACTGCGCCACGGCTCCGTTGGCGCGGTAGGTGATGGTGGCGGTAACGTGGTAGGCAGCCTGCTCCGTGTTCTCCGAAACGCAGTCGGGGACCACAGAAGTGGGACGCCACAGACGCGAGGTCTCGCAGGAGAACGTCTTCAGCGGTTCGCCGTCGGTGAAGCGGAAGCCGGGCTTGCAGGTGGCAATGCACTCGATGCCCCGATCTCCTGGCAGGCAGTTGATGGCACCATTAGCCGGCGGCTGCAGTTCCCAGTCCACGCAGGGCGAGGCCTTCACGGAGACCTGGAAGTGGCAGGAAGCCCTGTTGTTGTACTTGTCCGTGGCCGTCACCGTCACGTTCTCGAAGTTGCCGATCTTGATGGTGGAACTCTCGGGCTTAAACTGCAGCTTCACCTCGCCGGTATCGTCGGAGGTCTTGATTCGCTTCCGAGTGTCGTTGAAGTTCACGGTGTAGCTGTCCTGACGATCCACCAGCTCGATCACATAGCTCTGAGGGCACTGCAGCAGAGGCGGCGTGACATCCGGCACCGTGATGTTGATCTCGCAGATGGCCACGTTGCCATCGTAGTCGAAGGCCACATACTTGACCACCGTATCCTTGAAGATGTAGCTGGGAGTGCGGAAGTTCTGCGGCTTGATCTCCAGGCGGGCAATCGATCCGGAGTTATCCACGGCTGTGGGCTCGGTGAAGTTCACAGGCAGCACGCCGCCGTTCTCATCGCGACGCACCACGATTGGCTGCTGGGGGCAGTTCTGGAAGATTGGTGGCTCATTGTCCACGCAGGGCGAGTAGCCATAGTCATAACCCAACAGAGGCTCCTGCTTAGGCTCGTCGCAGCCCATCAGCTCGAACTTGAGACAGGCGTTGTCCATGTAGCTAACGATACCCAGGATAACGAACCGGGCCTGCACGTACTTGGGCAGCGTGATCATGGCCAGCTCGCCGTAGTTTCCGGGATCACGCATGGTCAGGTTGAAGTTGGGGAAGTATACCACGTAGTTCTCGCTCTCGGCCTGCTTGTAGAAGAAGCGGATCTCCGTGGGACGACCCACGATGTCGTTGGTGACCACACCCTTGACTAGGATGGCCTTGACGCGGTAGATCTGTCCCAGATCCACGCTCACGTAGGTGAAGGCCTCCTGCTTGCCGCACCAGCCAGTGGCCGAGTTAAGACGGATGTTCTTAGCCTCGTAGTTGGGTCGCTCCGAGGTGGCGTTAATGGCAGAGTCGGGAATTCGACCGGAGCTCAGGCCCAGAGGCTTGATCACCTTGCACTCTGGCTCCCGGATGCAGGTAATGGGTCGCGGGTTGATCAGGATGTAGCCGGGTCGGTTGCAGCCAAAGTAGACCTCCGAGCTCTGCTCGTAGCTACGGGCAATTTGGCGACCATCGGCCGGTCGGCCAGGATCCTCGCAGACCGGTCCCTCGCAACGCAGATCGCCAAAGTCCCAGATGCCATCGGCTCCGCAACGCACCACGTTATCGTGGCGGCCCGTCTGTCCAGCCAGCTTGAAGGTGTTTTGGCAGCCGAAGAAGAAGCTGCTCTGGAAGCGCGTATCCACAAACTGTCCGTATTCAGCTCCAGGTGTGGGCATTGGCGAGTAGCAGTCCACTCGCGGGCACGAGGGCTGCATTCCCGAGAGCCAGTAGTCGGGCAGACCCGGTTTCGGGTCGTACACGCACTGCCGGAATCCTGAGGAGGCGGTGGCCCTCAGCTGGCGACCAGCCGAGCCACATGTGATGGTCACATTGTCACGGAAGGGCACCAGGACGGACTCGGGATCGGGACGGGCCACAGTCAGACCCTCCAGCTTGTCGTCGGGCAGGGAGACGCACTTGGCATCTGGAAAAGGAAATCGGTATTTTAGAAAAATGAAAGGACTCCAGGTAATCCCTGGTACTTACAATTGCACTCAGGCACACTGGCGTTCCACTGTCCACTGGACAGGCACAGGGCCGCCGAGCTGCCGCTCATGATGTAACCAAAGTGGCACTGGAAGCGCACCACATCACCGAAGTGGTAGTCGTTGCGATCGCTCAGCAGTTGTCCATTCTCCGGGGCCTCCAGCTCTGGGCACATCACGGGAACACATGTCTTGTTGCGCTGATAGCTATCGCCGTCGCGTTCTCCGGTCTCCGAGCGTTCGATGTGATAGCCAGCCGTGCCGTTGGAGGTGTACAACTGGTAGCCGGTGTTGCAACCGCAGGCGTAGCCTCCGGGGGAGTTGATGCACTTCTGGTCGCAGCCACCGTTGTTCTTGCTGCACTCGTTGATGTCCACACAGTCAAGGCGGGTGCAGCCCATCAGCTCCATGCGCAGACACGGAGCACCGACATAATCCTGGATGCGGAAGCGGATATAGCGCGCCTCGATGGGCAGGGGCAGATTCAGGATAGACAGAGTGGGCTCCAGGATCCGGAACTCGACGGCGGTGCCATCGGGATTGGCATAGTCCTTGAAGACATCAGTCAGATCGTTGGAGTACTGCAGACGCACCGCCGAGCTGAAGGCCACGTTGCCATCGGGACGTTGCACCGACATGGTGCGGAAGCCGCGCAGAATGGTGGGTGCCTTGAGGTCAATCAGGATCCAGTTGGCACCAGGTTCCGAGGAGCCGCCGCACCAGCCGTTCGTGTTCAGGCGCACCTGGGTCTTGCTATACCCGGGCTCGCTGGAAGAGGTGCTAATGCTGTCGTCCGGAATGCCGCCGTTGCCCAGCCCAAGGTCACCCACGGGTCGGCACTCGGTGGTGGCGGTGAATCCAGATCGGCACTGGCAGTGGAAGGAGCCGTTCGTGTTCTGGCACTCGGTGGTGGTCAGGTCGCACTGGGAGGAGCTGCACTCGTTGATGTCCTCACAGGTAGGTGGCTGCTCGAACTTCTGGCCCTCGCTGCAACGCATGATGTTGCTGCCGATCAGTTTGTAGCCCTTGAAGCACTGCACCCTAGCCTCGTCTCCGTACAGGTAGGCGCGACTGGCGTCCACCACGAAGCCGTTGGCAATCTCCGGGAACTCGTAGCATCGCTTGCGCGTGCAACGTGGCACATCGCCGCTCCAGGTGCCGTTGGACATACAGGTGAGCACCGGGTGTCCGTTACGCTCGTAACCCGGCTCGCACTCGTACTGGACAATGGTGCCGTAGCTGCGTCCACCTCCATTAAGAAGCGTCACATTGGCGTGGGGCACCTCCACAAGGGCGGCGCACTGGGAGGCCATGCAATGGGGCTGTCGCTCCCAACGACCATCCGGCAGACAAGAAATCTTCTCGATCGGAGCACTGGAGGCGAAGGCAAATCCTGCATAGCACTGGTACATGGCGATACCACGGTAGGTCACGTTCGAGGAGCCAATGGAGAAGCCGTTGTCGATCTGTGGCACAGGACCGCAGTAGACCTCTGTGAGAATAGGGTGAGAGTAGAATCAGTAACTATAGTTATCCGAGGAGCAACTTCTGGGTACTCACCCTGACACTTGGGTATGTAGGAGACACTCCAGTTGCCACCGCGCAGGCATTCCGTAATCAGACGCGACTTGCCGGTGGCAAACTCCTGTCCAATGGGACATGTAAAGCTGACCAGCGTACCGAAAGCGGTGTCGCGACTGGAGGCCAAGGCTCCGATGCCGGGCTGCAGTTCCGGGCAATCAGCCGAGAAGGTGGCCGACCATCTGGGGTTCAAGGGAAAAGATATTAATTCCTATATCATTCTATATAATAATGAGTAACCTACCCCGCAGCATTGTGCAAAGCATCTGAGGTAAACTTTATAAGCATCTCGCCCGAGGAGGCGGTCAAGGTGAGCTTGGGGGCCGCTGTGCCCGTGAAGCCGTTGCCCGAGTGCAGGCGCAGACCGGACGTGGATGATCCGTCAAAGACCTGGACGTTGTCGCTCTTGTGGACGGTGAACTTGTCGAACTTGAGGGACAGAGGAGCTCGAGCATTGTTCCGAATGGTGAAGTAACACTCCTGGTTCTTGGGGTAATCCGCCAGGCCGAAAGCAGGCGAGGTGACAGTGCCGTTCCTGGCCGTGATCGTGGCTTTGCATCCTTGGATGTAGCGCAGACTGAAGCCCTTGCCGGCCTCACCCAGGCTGGACTTGAAATACAGATACAGAGCGTTGCCCGTGGAGATGATGACACGTTCGTTCTGGGTCGTCTTGCCGGTCAGCTTGGCGATGGTGCGGCTCATGGGCGAGTCTCCGTCGCGGATCATCAGATAGTCGCGTCCTTCGGCCACGTCCAGGTCGTCCACCTCGATGGAGATGATGCGCCCGGGCTGAGCCTTGATCACGTAGAGGCACTCCAGGCCGCCGGGATACTGCTTCGGGTAATTGGGGCTGGTCAGGATCTGGCGCTGCAGGGTGGCCTTCAGGGTGCCACCACAGTTCTTGGCCTCCGTCTTCCAGGTGGCCCGGAAGCCCTTGCGCTCCACACTGCCATCGGTGGTGAACTTAACGATCATGAAGTTGGAGGCGGACACGAAAGGCTGCGTGGTTAGGTCCTGCTTGCCGCTGAGCGTTGCAAGCGACACGGACTTGTCCTCGGTGCGGCCACCAACCAGGATCTGAACTGTGTCAAAGGTCTTCTCCGTCTCAAAGTCCTGGAACTGCAGGATGATGTTGCTGCCCAAGGGTCCCTCCAGCGTCCACTTGCACTTGCTCAGAGCCCCGTACTTGTGCGGATAGTTGGGCGTCTCGATCACATCTCCGCCAGACTGCATGTGGTAGTGGCACTGGGCTGGGCAGTCCAGCTCATCGGTGCCATCACCACAGTCGTCGCTGCCGTCGCACTTGAAGGCCTGGTTGATGCACTTGCCGTTGGCGCAGTGCAGCGCTCCCTGGGGGCAGGCCTGGGCACGGCACATGAACGGCAGCAGGGACTCGCAGGTGCCCAGATCCCAGCTCTGTGACTTGCCGCCAAAGCCGGCGGCCACACACTCACCGGAGTCGGAGTTGGGCTGGTGCAGAGACCAGTAGCCGGAGTACTGCGAGATCAGGGCTCCCGAGGCAGACTCCAGCGTGTTGGTTCGCAGGTCATCCAGGGAGGCCAGGCCCAGCCAGTACTTGTCCGAGCCGCGCTGATTGGGATCGCTGGCGCGGGCGATCGATAGGGTGTCGTTGTTCTCCGCATAGCTGTCAATGGCCACCAGTTCGGCGCCGTATCTGTGGAGGAGTAAAAGGAAGTAAAGCAATGTATACTTTTGAAAAGTAAAATGCACTTGAATTTAGCCCGAAAAGCAACTAATTTTATGTGGAATTTTTAATTATCACTCGTTATTTCTCCCCATGAAGTGGAACCCAGAGGATATGGGCGTTTAGTGAGCTGCTCTTGGCCAAGCTTCCGCTGCCGGGCGTAATGGAACTTCAATTATGCAGCTGCGCTTTACTTTCTATTTTGCGCTTCTATCTCAATTATGCGCCTGCATGTGGACCGGGGGAAATCAGGCGCTCTGTAGCCAGCGAAACTTTCGTTTCCAATCGCTAAACTCACTTTGATATCAATCTCATAACGCCGAGTTCTGCGGGAAAAACAAAAAAACGAGTTTACGCCCAGAGCCATTGCGACAACATTACGCATTCGCCGCGTGGGACGTGGCTGCAGCTGCAGTGGCATGCCAAAAAAAAAAATACAAGAAAAACTGAGAAAAATCGAAAAGGCACAGCAAATTATGTATGAGAGACACTCCCTGCAGCGAGTGCTGCGTGCCACACAAGAGTGAAAACTTCAGACGCGGCTCCGTAAGTCAAATTTTATATATGGCTTTGCAATTTACAATACGTATTTATATATGGCCTGGGCGGGCCTAAGGTAAGTCGCAAGAGATCTGATCTGTTTGGGCTTGTAGTTAGCGCTTTCGCGTATTTCATGTATTTTCACCCAAAGAAATCTCTTAGTTGGCCAAAATTTGCCAGTTACTCGAGGGCTTCCAGCCATGTTTGCATGCCAAATTCTTGTCTCGCTTTCGGGTGTGAATTTACGTTGCCTGGAAAGGGCTTAAATATGGGATATAGGGCAAGAAGCGCATAATTTGAGATTTTTAGATCGAAGTTCTGCAAGTAAATTGTTACTGAAATGCCACTTCCGAGGTAGCATAAACATATATAAAAGATCTAATATCATTTCAGCTTCAAAAGGAGCCTGAAGACAATCGATATAACAAACTCTATACATTATAAGAACACTTTTAAATATATTTAAATTTAAAATTCTTGTCTCTCTTTCGGGTGTTAATTTACGTTGCCTGGAAAGGGCTTTAATATGGGATATAGGGCAAGAAGCGCATAATTTGAGATTTTTAGATCGAAGTTCTGCAAGTAAATTGTTACTGAAATGCCACTTCCGTGGTAGCATAAACATATAAAAAAAAATATAATATCATTTCAGCTTCAAAAGGAGCCTGAAGACAATCGATAACAACAAACTCTATATAAACATAAATTCTCTATACATTATAAGAACACTTTTACGTATATTCTTATATTTATATATATATTTATTTTTATGCCTATCTTTAGATTTGATAATTCTTTAATTTTGCATATCAAAAATTATTGTAGAGTAAGAAATTTAAATTTCCCCGAGGCTGTTTTCTTATTTGTATCTTTTTTTGGTAACAACTCCGCTAACTTTTATTGTTAACGCCTTGTCAGAGCCTTCGCTTGATTCTGCCACATTTCGCATGCTGAACACGCCAGCGAAGAAATTTCACCGAAATAAAAAGAGCAGAGTAAAATGCAGAGAAAAACAACCATACTTCACAGGTGAATGGGTAGCAACGACACCTGTCAACGCAATCGCCCTCCGTTTCTGTTGATATAAGCAAGACACTCACACTCGCTGTCGACATTTTGGCAAATCGTCCGCTGGAAGACACATAGCCAACGTTTGTTGAACTCGGCTCTTAGCCACGTAGCCGGCATTTGAATGAACACTGGACTTGACTGGCTGGGGCGAGGTCTATGGCATGTAAATTACATTAGGATGGCTTGGCCGGCGGAGGCACATTGTGTGTGGAGCATACTTAAGTGCCATTTAACGCTTTACCGTCGATGCCAAAGAGAAATTGCGTAGGGCATTGACATTCCGCCGGAGCCAATAACTTTATTAAAACATATCTTGAGTCCGGCGCTAACGAATCACGAGTACAGCGAGCGAATCGCCGAAAAAAAACACAAAGCTGGAGAAGAAACTTTCACCCCGCCGGCCAAGAGGGTCAGCTCGAGGTTCGGTTCTCACGTTCATTAGGGCTTGAGCTGGGGGGCAGCCTTATCAAAACACTCTCGGTTTCCAGGGGATTCTTGGTCAGGTGCTTGGATGATTGGGCGGCGGCCCAGGTATTTGGGTAATTGGGTCGACCAGAAACAGGCCTGGAACGAGTTGGCCGGAAGCATTCGGCGACTTTCTTTTCGCCCGAAAGATGGAAGAAAGAGTCGAGGCGGCAAGACGGAGTTATGAATCAGCCAGGTATAACTATGGGTATCGATGGTATTCGGTATTCGGCGTCGGCCCTGCCCAGTCGGGCTGAAAAGCAATTTCAAACTTGGTCAGCAGTGGTGGCGGCGGCTCCTTTTTTTGGCTCGGTTTGCTGCCCACTTTGGCATTGACAGTTAGCTGTCGGCAACGGAAATGCAACGCAAATGCGGTGCTGTAACGGCATCGGGTAGTACATATACATCTCTCTCTCCGGCGATCAACTGGCAACCATCGATCCATCCATCAATCCGTCCCAGAACAACAGGTAGCGCATTTGTTCAAGCTTGGCTGATCGGACAAAAACAAAAACTACATCTTGATTGCTTTGCTACCTTCTCTGGTTCTGTGGTTCTCCGGTTCGATCGTTGATCGTTGACAAAGAGCGGAACCAGTCCAAGTCCCCGCTCACTTCCTCGCTACCAAATCTATCTCAACTTGGCTAAGAAAATTATCATATAGTTATGGTTGTGATTCCACTCACCTTCGACACAGTTCGGCGCTTTTCTCCCACGAGTGCTTGATATTGAAATATTTATAACAATTTAAGCCGCGCAGTTCCCAGCCTGGAAAATGGAGAGAACATGTATTTAGATAGGTATAAGAATATGTAAATAATTGTAAATGAAAGGGGAAAATGCATTTCCATTAGAGTAGAGAAAATATTTATACATTTCCCTATTTTTCTGTGGCTTAAATTAAATTTTGTAAGTGGTATTTGAGCCAGATTCGAGGCTTTCCTCGAGGTAAGCTACTTATGTGGCCCCCCAGAGCTACTCTGAAAATTAAACTGGATATATTTAATCGTTAAGTATCGTTACCACCAACTGGGAGAGAGGGAAATGTGACCCCAATCAGCGTTTTAACCCGTTTAGCATAATTTACCTCCAACAACTGACCACTTTCCGGGTGTGTGTGAGAACAAGAACCAATAATTAAGTCGTTATGCCAACAAAGATTTGATACCGAAGATGTGACCAACACTTGGGCTGTGGCGCTTTCATTTTCCGCCAAATGCCAAGAGTTTTCCTGGTAAAATGGGAAAGTTGCGCGCGAAACTTGGACACGGCTCCCCGTCCGCCTCACAGTCAGCTTGATTGACAGCTTTCATTTAAAATCAAAGCGACTAAAATATATGCTGCAAGACACAGACACAGAAACAACAAAAATCAAAAGTATTTAAACAATTTGTGGTTTTTATGTGTATGCCCAAGCACGGGCCAGCATTTAAAAGTCACAAGTAGTTGGTTGTATTTGGTATTTACTGTGGGTCGACAAGTCGCTACAGATTTTATATTCGTTTGGGAGTTGATCCGAAGGTGACTTTCACGATTTCCTTGTCCAATTGAGCTGCGATTCGATCGCATTGGGCTTTCCATTAGATGGAAAACTGCATCCTGTCGATAAGGCCAATTGAACGTCTCTCTTGGCTTAAGAGTCTTTCATTAATGAAATCCAGGCTGCCACTTCCAAGATACTGATTCCCCTTTAATTACCTATCACTACTCCACATAACACTGGTTTTCAAAATTATTGTGCATTTTCATTTTTAAATTAAAAGTTCAAGACTGACTAATGTGCGACATCAGTTGCGTTTTCCTTGAACTCTGAGTCTGCCTTATATAAATGGCCACAATTGTACGACTTTGAACAACTTAATTGACTTTTCACATTGACTTTACCCTTCGCATGAACTGAAGCCAAGGTGAGCAGGCATAGCCCTTTTTATGAAATCATTTTTATTCAAATTTATACATATAGTTCTCATTATATTTAAGAAGATATTCCAACATTTAAACTAATTAATTATTATTATACAGCTCTGCTTCGTGTTTTCGTTCAATTCGAATTATTTTTCCCATGAGAAATCAATCAAATCATCAGCTAGCCACAAAGCCTTGTGGTCATTACCCATTTTAGCACCAATTCCACCCAATTTACAGTTGGTTAACGTTCTTTCTGCGGCTTACGTAGCTGTTAGCCTGGCTGAGTGGACCGCTATTGGCCGCACAATTTGTACGAATTTATTTATTTGTGTGCCACATTTACCGAACAATTTGGTATTAGCCATGCTTCAATGCCAAAATAAAGACCACGGCTAACTGTAAGCCGTTCCACTTCCATTCGTGGGCGAGCGCCTCAAACATTTCTGGATTTCTTTCGGGGATTCTTCTGAGCTGCCTGTCTACCACGCTTCAATTGGGATCTAAGTCAGCGCAGAAGCCCCGAGTAATTGCGTTTAATAGATTCTCCTTTTGCCTGTCTCCATCGCTATCTCGGGCTGCGATAAATTCTCCACCTTCGGGCCATGTCACCGTGACAGCCAAGAACGCCGGCGTTCGATTCGCGGCGAGCAATTAAAGCCACGTAACTGCCAATTGGCTTAGGAAATTCTTTTGGTCTTCGACTCTTGGGTGCAGCCACCATATCAACTGGACAAGGTTAGCCGGTTTCAGTTGCTCCGGCTCGCCCGCGCTCCCCTCCTGCTTTGTTGGGTTGCTATTTCTCTGGTTCCATGGCGCGCTGTGTGCCAGATATTTGAAATTCTTGCCAGGAAGTCTTATTTTTCTCCTGTTTCTGTCTTTTATTTGCGCCATTACCTATGCAAATGTTTGCTGCGTGACTTGGCCAAGTGGCTCACTTCAACCCGGGCTGTGATCATTGTCTATATTTAATTTGCAGTCAGGCCCAGCCGAGATTGCAGCATAGGAAGAGATCTTGTGGAAACAATGCCGAATTAGCGATGTGAGAGTTTCTTACGTAAAATTCATCTAGTTATGGGCATGTGAGCATGATTTTAACTTACATTGGGCCCATATATATACTATTTGGCCATTATTCTCTTTGTCAAAGTTAATGGTACTTAATGAACTGCAGCAACAAACTGGCATTTTGTGGGTTGAACCAGATTTTTAAATGCCATGTCAAGATGTGGAAATGATCAGTTTTATGACAATAATTATGTACATCTTAGAACCAGCTACATTAACTGGAACGAAGAGGCTGTAAAAATAGATTTCAAAATACCAGTTCCCCTGCTTAACCCCACTTATAGAACAATTTCGTAAACAATGATGCTTAACCACACACGTATTGCCCATATTTCAAAGTAATATATGTCATGCCCGGTTTTCGAGTTGCTATTTCAAAATGCTTGTAATTATTCTGCTTAAGGAAAAGTAAAATATATAAGGGAAAAGTGAAAACTTGGCGGTGCTTGGCAATAAATCTTCCTCACTGTGCTCATTTCATTAACCCCATTTGCCAGCCGAGAAATTCGTTATCTTGGCCATTAAATCTCTACGACAGAGAAGAAGCTGCCGAGAAAATGAGATCTCAAATTCAGTGAGTGCTTCCAAAGTTTTCCTTCAGAGGTACTTCTTGGAAATGCTCTTTGCTAATTATTTAGCTAATTACTTGGCCTTTGATTGAATTTGGTTTCTCATAGTTGATGTGGCTCCCTTCGTCAGTTCCCACAGAGGTCAGTCAAGTGGATAAACGCCGGCTTCCTGGCCAACAAATGTGTAAAATTTTGTTTAATTTAACTTGAGCACACGCGCATTTCATGCTTTACGATTTTCCAAGCGCCTCAATATCATAAATAAAACAACAAAGCCCAAACAACTTCCTTACAAATTAGGTGTCGCTCATTCATAAATCTAATCCGAGTGTGTGCCTGCCGACCCAGAAACGTTTATCAACAACGAAACGCTTACACATTTTTCTGCCAGTGTACACGGCTGGATGGTTGCCGGCCGAAGAAGCCGCAAAGAACTCGCCGTTTAATTAGCTCGAAACTCTTGGCAGCTCGGCGGCGATTACTCAAGCGTGGCCAAAAGTGTGGAAGTTGCTCTTCTATGTCTTCTAGCCTTCACGATCGACTTTGTGAGGAGTGAGTTGTGTGTGTTTGTCAGTTGGTCATCATCAATTTGAGTCTTTTACCGTTAGCCCCGACTCCCAAGTCGCCACCAATGACCGCCGGCGGCACAACTTCTGGTTAGATTGGAAAATTGATTTCTTAGGGTATTGGAATTGGTCACCATGGAGTTTCAATAGAGGCGATATATATCGAGGGGAAAATTGGAATTCCTAGTTTGATTCACCAAAATTTAAAGTGCAGGAATTATTGCAGTTAAGTTAATCCATCGATATTATCGATAAACTGACCGATTTAGTTCTTTAATGGCGAAAATCTGTCCGATACATTAAACATAATATCGATTTATCGCACTTATAACGCTATATTTACATATTGATTTAGTCAAAAATTAATATAGTATCTGTTTTTATTATTATTATACGATTACGTACATTTTTACGAAACAAAAATATATTATCAGTAAGTTAGGTTTTTTATATATTTGTTACTCTTTCATTCCTATTACAGCTAATAGACTCTTTATTTCCTATAAATACCTTTGCACAAAATTCCTAAGCCTCAACATATGTATGTATTTTAAATTGCGGCCTTGGACACCTCCTATAACACCATTACCATAAATCTGTGAAGACTCAACTGACAGTTAATAGCCTAAGCATCATAATTCCATTAGTTGAGTCATAAAACAAAAAATGTCGTAAACAACAGTCTCCCATTCTTAGCCCATATATCTTTCGATATCGGTTTATTAGCATCGATCGATATGCAACAGCAAAATGGAAAAACTGCAATAACTGGCAAGAGTTTGGCCTATTTTTCGAGCCACGGCGTGAGTGTGTAACCAAACCCAACCGACTGCACCTAAGACAAGTCCCAAGCCGACACACAGGCAGACACCTGCATATGAAAACAGAAAACCGAAGCGCGGTGAAAAAATATTTTAAAAAATAAAAGACTTAGGCAACGAACTCGTTTGAGAGCGCCCGTGTGTATGTGAGCAGGCACAAGTGTTAATCAGCACAGCAAGCTGCATTGCAGCTAGTTAAAAGATGGACTCCTCTTGGCATCGAGAGACAGGAGCTTAGTCAGTCACTCAGTCGGGCAAGTGGATAAAAAACATACAAGAAAAAGTACATACATATATGAAAAATAAACAGCAGCAGCAGCAGCAACTGCTGCAGCGGAAAACCGTTAAGAAATCTCGTTCCAAGTCTGGAGTTGGAAATTCTTCATATGGCGCACTCTCTATATATGCTGTCATGGCTTAGTATTCTACGAACGAGGGAAAATGGTAATGGACGCGGCAAGAAACGAGTTTGGCCATATGTTATAACTGTTATGGTTTACCTATATATATATTATATATATATGTGGTGTACTATAGGTGTTGTAGGTGGCGGCAATGGTCAAGTGAAAGGCCCACCAGGAGCAGTACTCCGGCAAAAACTACGGCGTATTGATTGATTGGCCTGGCCAGCACTTCCGTCATATTCGCATTCTCAGCTTACCAAAGTTTGTTTCTGTCCAGCGTTTTTTACTCTTTTTGAGGTTCTGCTGAGCGTTAACTCGTTTAGCAGGTTGCTTATTGGATTTTGTCATTAGCTTAAGAATTTTTATAGCACAAATGTATGCGATATGTTTATGACACAAATGTGGCTAAGCCTACACTGAGCTTTAAATACTGGAGTTCCATGCTTGTCAAGGAAAAGAACCTATTTTGGTGAGTGTAGAAAAGTAGATAAATAACTTACATTACATTCTTGAAGTATGATGGATTAGATCAAATTTTATATAATCAAATCGTGTTAATGACCTTCCATCTATATTGTAAACTTATCTTTGAGGAAACTAATTTTCTAAAAAGGGAAACTCACTGCGTCATCGTTAAGCCATTGTACGAGCCACCGAAAAAGCAGCGTGAAATTAACATTAATAGGTTGGAATCGAAAAATGCTCAAACCAATTCATCAATTTTAAGATTAAAGACTCCAAATCATTGAGTGAATAATTTGGGTCAGAGCCTCAAGTTCCCACCGGAATTTTTTGTGGCACAATAACAAGCGGAAGTGGTCCATCATACCACGCTTCGATCAAAGCCATTCAATTATGCAATTAGAAGCTCTTAGAACAGCCGTAAGACAAAGAATTCCTAAACACATAATTGGCACCTACAGACACGCCCCTTATAAGCGCCCAAACAAATCCATTTCCGATTGCCACGGCTGCAATTATACTCGCTTTGATTTATACGCAAAGTTTTGGCATTGGCAGGCAGCCACACCTGCATCCGCCTGGCCGTGCACGTGTTACCAACGCAATTGCCAATTCTTACTTCATTTTTGGGCTGGAAAAATGTGACCTAACAACAGGCGGGCTAAACTTACCATTTGGACACGAAAACGCCTCGTCCGCTCCGATCGTGTGTAGCAAATTGAAAAGCAGCAGCGACGACAGCAAAGCGGCCAGCCAATGCGAATTGGCTGCCGTCGGTTGGTCCATTTTGGCCCGATTTAATGCCCAATTAAGCGCTGGATTTTGTTACCAATCTGCAATTGAAAAGAAGCAAAGAGATGTGTCAGTTTGGTCGCTTCGGAATCCCACAATCCAGAGGAAATTAGTTTACGGCCTCGCCCTGACAGATGGAAAATAAAATAATCATAAATAATCATAGCAACCGGTTGCCCCATTCACACCTTTGCACACACGCATCCGATAAACTTAGACGATTAGCGAATTTATGCCACGCTGACTCAGTCTCCGGCTGATCCAAGCACGTGTTCCTGCGGCTGCTGCGGTTTTAGAAAGTCCCTCGAGAAGCCCAAAGCCGCAGCTTGCACAAGAGAATTTGCATATACTAAGCTTAGCCGCCGCTGGTGAGCAATAAATAAAGCTAATGTTAGCCTTAATGTGTTATTTCTAGTTGAGAATGGAATCTTGCTAAGATGACTTTCGGAGCTGGAGAAATTCAGTAAGGAAAGATGGGGAAATACCAAACTTAACTTTGAATTAATGTCTTGCCATAACAAGGTGGTTTTGTACATTTAATTAATCTTCATTGAGTGAGGTTTTTTATATGTAGGATATAACTACAAGAATATTTAAATTTCATAACTTAATAATGGAATTTTATATCACTAAAGTTTAGCCACATAAAGATATTTTTTAATATCTAAATAATCTTCAATAGCAAGACAAAATAAATATCTTATTTTATTCAAGTGCTTAGCTCTCCTTTCACCTGGCTTAGTCACGTTTTATTTGTATCTCCTCATAAATTTACCTCAATTACATATTCTATGAACCTTAAAGTAATCCAAGCTGTATGTGTTAAGGTCACTGCACTCGAAAAATAAATGTTTAACAAATGTCAAGAGTTTGGGTATTATTATTTAGACTAACACGAAAGTTTAAGGCTAATCCGCTGGCTGCTGTCATGCCTCACGACTGTGATTGCCGAGCTTGTTTGCCAGCCATTGTGTCTGTGGGTGCGTGTGTGACTTTTCATTCATTTCCAAAGCTAAATTCAGTCCGTGTGGGGTGTCTGGGTGTCTGTCTGTCTTATTAAGGTGCCCGGAGGGGTGTCGGTGTCTGGGTGGCTCGCCCCTCGTCGCCTTGCAGCGCTTTTGTAAGCGGAGATCGAGGCGCAAGGTTGCCGTTATTGTCAAGTAATTATAGACTGGCTAACACAAGATGTACAGTTGGCAGTTGTTATAGTTTTGATTAATATTTGCGTGCTAACTGAACTTGCTTTTGGGGTGGAGGCCAAGAGATCTCCTTTTGGGGGGTGAACAGCTTGACCTGGCATTACTTGATAGTTAAGTGGAAATTGCGACAAAGCCTATTAAGCAGTGTTAAAATAAATGTTTTTATTTGCAGGCTCTATCGATTTTATAGGAATTTCTTTACCATATCTTCAATATCTTATAGTCACAGCATATTTCATATTTGACTTTCACGTTTGTTGTCCAAGTCTTTTGTTTGCTCTTACACTTTTTGTTGGTTAAACCGATTGACACAGTGGGCATAGTGCTGCGTTTCTTAACTGCATTTGTAACACAAAACCCCAACGCAACTCACTCACACAGACCAGTCGCAGACCAAGTCCATTAACAACTTCCGCAAATTGTCTCGGAGGGAAATCTCAATCTCGGCTTAAAATTTAGTCAAACGCGAAGGCAAACGCCCTGCCACATGTTTCGTTTGCAATGAGATACACACAGACACTCCGTCGAAATATTAGATAACTCTGTTGCATGCGAATAAAAGGCTTAAGCCCCGAAAAGAAAAAAGCGAATAAGAGCCATTGAAAAGCGGCTTAAGCCCCGGACAGGTCTTGGCGGCTTTTATTGAAGGAAAAGGCACAGCCGCAACAACAGGCTAAAATAATTTGCAAGTAAGCTGAGGCTGCACGCACCACTCGGCGCTAATTAAGAAAAATAGCGATGGCAAGTCTTGTTTATTTTTATTTCTCTCGCAGCTCAGAGATCATAATTAGAGAATAATATAAGCAAAAAGGGCAATGAATTATGCAATGCGTGTTGTTGTTTTCCTTAGCCGGAGTTTTCCCAGTTTAAAGTTGAATCTGCGGCCACCGCAGCAGCTGCAGCTGCCTCGAGAGCCAAAAGCCAAGCCGCATTTTTTGTGCAATTAGTCGGCTATGCGGTTTGGCCCAGAAAGCGACTTGCAGCCGCCAGGCAGCAAACTTGTTCGATAGCTAACTGTTTTTTTTCGCCGTGTTTGTTTGCTGTTTATCTACCTGTCCACACGGCAGCACACATATTTGTGTGCTTGTGTGGGCGAAGCAGCCATTGTTTAGCCAAGTCACCAAAGTCAACCTCAGTGGCAGTCGGCGGAAAGGCGCCAAAAATTATAGAGTTTTAGCCAACATTTATTTACCTTGCTGTTTAATGAAGCGCACACCGCGGGAAAGGGGCCTGCGACCGCGTGGGCGTGGCTGGGAGCCGGAGTGGGAGTGGGAGGCTTTGACCTAACCAAAGACCAAAGACAGCATTGTCATTAGCTTGGCTGTGAAATCTGTTAATTTGTGAATCCATTGAAGGTTAAACAGCATGAGTATTCACATTAGCGCTATGGCGAAGATTCATTAAAATTAAATATTTAAGTGTATGCCGAAGCTAATAATCAGGAATACATGATTAGCTATAATATTGCTTCTAAAATTGGTTAAGTTTAAAATTTAATTTTGAAGCAGACAGCTCATTAAATCATTTAAACTCCTAAGTATAAAATGACCCTTTATAACTATATTTTTTTGTTGATATTTGCGATTTTCTATAGTCAATGTCCTGAAAAAATATTTGGCTTTGAGCTTATATAATCACAGCTAATAGTGGCAGCACGAGCTATGCCTCGGGGCTTAAATAAAACTAAACAAACACTATTTGATGTTCCTCCTCAAAACTGCAAACTGCAACCGATTGCATTGGCTTTATGCTAATGTTGGCTTGGCTAATAAATAATAAAAACGATAATTTATACATACATTTAGCATGTAAATAAGCGAAAGACCCGAAGAGAGTGAAAGGTCCACAGATCCGCGGATCCGCGGCGTTATTTGATTTAAAGTCCACGGTTTATTGGCCATTGATTTGGCTTTGATTATATTTCTGTCTGTCTCTATTATGCAGACGCCCAGCGAATGGGTTAGCAAACATTTCGAAATATTCACAAAAAACAATTTGCATAAAAATGGGCGGCATGGGAAGTCGTCCGGTGTGTGTTTTCGTAATTCCCATGACTGACACCGTTTAAAGGTTGATTAAAGCCAAGATAGCATATGGAAATTCATTGAGCAAGCTTATTAGTAAGTGTTGATGTTACATCTTGACCTATAACTAGAGTCTTTTACTTTGCTACAAACCCATAAGTAACTGGGGGAAAACAAAAAAGCTGATAAATCGGGTTCAATGCAATGTCCTTCAAATTATCAATTTATCCCCCAAGTTTGTCAAGTTTTTTTACTTTAATAATTCTTTGATAATAATAATACAAAATAAATTTATAGAAACTCCCATCTTACACTTGAAATAACAAAAGACTGAGGCAACGAACTTGCCGGAGAAGAGAACACCTCATCGCAGAGATATGAACCATGGCACAGAACAAAAGAGTTGGGCAATCCAACACGAAAAACCTTTTCCATCCGCATCGAAGCTGTATGTGTGTTTCGCAATCGCCATTGAATGCGGAGAGGAAATCTGCATCACACTGCCAGAAGCCCAAAGAGCTGCGTCACTCGCGATCAAAATTCAAATATTTTCCAGGCACACATGTACGGAGCCAAGCGAATATCATCGAGAAAACGGAACGATCTGTGACCAAACCGGTTGCTGCTGGCTCAGCCAGGTCTGCAGCCATTATTGATGACACCTTCGACATTTAGCCGGGCCAGCAGAGACGGGGCAGAGTTAGAGATGGAGAAAAACAACAGCAAAATCAAAACGAAAACCTTAAGATGATGACTAAGTTGAGCTTGAGCAAATGGTAAAAGTCAAACAGGGTACATAATTTTTGGTGAACTTTTTGTGCTGCCGGTTTTCGATTTTGGTGATTGGAAATGCAGCTGGTGCGCCGCGGCATGCCGGTTTGTTTGCCTTTTAGAGCCGCCGTTTAAGTTTTCCATTTCCATTTCGCACTGGCCATCTATCTTCACACGAGCTCATGATTTTCCACCATGCCGCCAAGGCGGCACTTTCACTTGCGCACTTGTCTGGAGAGCATTTTCAGTGTTTCTTTCGCTGCCAATTTTCCTTTTGTATCTGCTTTTTTCGTGTTTTTCTGCTCACTATATTGGCCGAACAAATCGATGCGGGGAGGAGCGTCTCGAACACGTTTCCAGTTTTTGTGCCTGCCCAACTAATGACCAAATATTATTTTACTTTGATTTCTTTTGGCCTGAAGGTCAATTGCATTTTGCTTTTCCCCTTTTTTTTTACAAATTGAGTTAGTTTTTCGGTGTCAGTCGGCTGAGGGAAGTGGCGTTGCAGTTGTTGCGGTGAAACTGGGACAGTAAACGAGGATCAAATGATTGCAGAGGTGGAAACAGACAGAGAGAAGGAGCTTTAATGAAATGGAGAACCGCTCAGACGCCAAAGTATTTATCTAATTTAATGGTTTTCAATTGAGATCAGTTAGAGAAACATTTAACTTGTGGACAGCAATCAAGCCAAGCAGATCAATCTGGGATAGACAGTCTAATGAATAATAAACACAGCTTGCGTTTAATTTAATCGAGACTTTTACTAGAGACATCAAAGGAAATTGATCAATTTGTTGTTGAGATAGATAGACTTTAACTGGTAATATTATTTATATCAACTGGGAAGAGTATGATAAAGAAGTTCTATTAAACAAAACTAGATTCTGCTTTGTTAAAATATTGCAAGAGATTTATCAATTTTATTAAATCTCAAAAATGTATATTTTTGTTCTTGACTCGCATTCCAGAATCCCTTCGGGAGCGGCTTCTTTGTTGCCCCAATCAGACTCACTCTCATTGGGCCTAAGCTTTCCATAATCCAATCAACCCAACCGTTATGAGTCTCACTTCGCCAGAGGAAAGGAGAGACTCTCGCAGCACAGAAACCAGATTTTTATGTAAATTTATGTTCTTTCTGGCTTCGTGATTTCATTTCTCCCCACACCACCTTCCATTGATCTTTCGGCTCAACATAAAAATTTGTGTTTAATTTCGATGGTCAGGTAGCCGAAGCCGCAGGGAGCAGCGGAGCTCGAGGAGATCGGGCTCAGAGGGAAAACCAGCTGGGGCAGCTGGCCGATCGGTGGAGAGACCCAATGAACTAGTTTCGGGCTTGTGGCATGTAAGTGTGTTTTTTTTTATTTTTTCGAACGCTTCGGTATTTGGGTTACTTGAATTGTTTGTGGCCAAAGTTGCGGCTAAGGCAATGAGGCCTTAATGTGGGTCCTATTGGTCGGAAAAATAAAAGGGTTTAATGAGCTTTGAAGGCTATAGTTATGTGATATATTCATCCATGTATAGGGAGAAAATATTGCATGGGAAATATCATACTATTTTGTGTTTAAATAAGATAAATCAATAAAATTTGACATATTTCCGATTTTATTTCGAAGTCTTTTGTAAATAAACCTTTCCATACAGCTTATATCATTGCAAATGTTTTATATAAAGTACGAGAATACTTAAAATCGATCATAGGATTGTTAAAATATCATCAGTCTATTGATAACTTCAATATTTAACCTATAAATAGTGAGCAAATTGACTTCTTATCAGGTAGCTGGGAAAATATTACCAAACTTGTTTAGTTTTCCCGTCGTAAATACCTTTTTCTGAAATCGTTTTCCTCGCACTAGCCAACTCAAATAGCTCTTTTCACCGGGGTTGTATTTGTATTTATCTTTTTCGGGTAACTTGCAACCGGCAGCAGCGGCACACAGCAGACTTGCAACAACTTCCATTTGTTTTCATGTACGGCCAGAGCCGACGAAAGCTGGGCACAAAATGGTCAAGTGGCTTCCACCGGCCAACACTTTCACAAGCTGAAAACGCAAAAAAGAGCGGCGGGGCGTCCAGGTGGGTGGGCACCACAAGGTGCAATTAATATTTAATTCGTAAATAGACAAGGAAAAGTTTTGTTTTCGAGATTTGGTAACTGAAAACAAGCGACTTGGTCGAGCGAAGACGTCGAAATGCAACCCAACGCCGCACCCCAGTACAAACACACACAGATCCACCCACAAACGCTATGGAAATGCCGAAATGAAGTCAGCGGTTTGGCTTGAAACATCAAAATCAGGTTATAAACAATGGCAACAACAACAAGAACCACAAGGAAAAATGCTGGCACACCCGTGATTTCTTGAAGTGCTATCATTCAAAACAATGAAGACGAGAGATTATATCACCAAAAGCAGGCCGACGAGGGACTTCTCTAACAGAAGGTATGAAAATTAATTAAAAATCGAACTAAACTCTTATTAAATTGAAATGATTCTTAAGCATATATTTTATTTAATTATATGTCAATATAGAAATTATGTAAAATGTATGAACTTTATAATAAACCCTTTAAAATATATATATATATGTAGTAACTAATTTTTCAAGTCCATCAATCACAAGCCCTTGCCCAAGAGTATCACTATCACACCAAGCCCCAGTATCAGTTTCCTAATTTTTTTTTTTCTTTGGAAACTTTTGAAGACTCGAAGATGCGCAGATGCGAAAGACGCCAAGACGCGAAGCCGTCAAGAATGCAGCCCAAAAAGGCAAGAGCGAGCGGCCCAAAACAGGTTAACTGAAATATGCACGCCGGAGTCAAGAGTCAGAGATGTGCCTTTTGTGTGTATATGCGGTGTGAAGCAGTCATGTGAATTATATTTTCAGCCAGCAGTTGTTTGGGGATTCGGCAGCTCCGAAATAGAGATAATCTTGAAAGTGAATGGCGGGTCCTGGGAGAGTTTTCCTATGTTACCAACTAGAAGCCTGATAAGCTGGCATCGAATCAGAGAGGCAACTCTCTTCACTGAGCTTACGTTTATTTTTCTCTATTTCAGCAATTGTCGGCAATGACAGCGTAAAATGCTTTTTGTTTTGTTTGGATTTTCCCCTGCAATCAAGCTCTACTTTTCCGTACACAATTCTCACAATTAAAAATATAAGCACCAAACAGAAAACGCACGCAAACATGGCCAGGCGGGGAGGGAAGATCGGGAGAGATTGAGAGAGGAGAAAAAATAAAGAAAATTTGTGGCAATTGTAACTAATCGACGGGCAATGGCAGATGGCGCCGTGAAAGCGCCCACCTAGGATAGGAAAACTTATGAAATTGTCAACTGCTTTTCAACGTGATTAAGCTGCTTTTTTGCCGCGGAGAAATGGAGAGCGCAGAGATGACCATTAAATCGCTTTTAGAATGAGTCGTGCTTTCGTGGCCACTTTCACTGCCACTGAGACGGAAGTCGAGAATTTCCAAACAGCAAAATTGAAAATTAAAATCTACGGCAACTTTCGTTACCGGGAAAAAGTTGTTGATTAGAAAATGATCGACCCAACCGAATTGTTATAATTATTTAATGATTTGATGAGCGTCGGACACGCACTGCAGATCCATTTTGCGCCATAATAAGCCACTGGCATCTGAGAAGTCAGGACGGGATCAGCTCATTAAGGGATCTCCTCCGAGATCAATGCCGGCAGACACGCCCCGACATTCCTCTCTCCTCTAATGGCTAACTGACACTTGATATAAGACAGGGGATTTATCATTGCAGTTAACCGAATTCCACCCTTGAGAACAGACTCCCAAAACTAATTTTCTTTCCCCGACTTCGTTTGATTTCTCGCACTTTCAGTACAGGCATTAAAATGGAATGATTTTAAGTCCCCTACCTGGGTGTGATTGTTGTGAATTGATTTCTGGGCATGATGTTATTCTGTCTTTTTTTATGGTGTGTTCGTATGCCTCTACCTGCCAATTCTAAGCCTTGGAAAAAGGTCAAAGAATTCTTTGCCAAGCGCGTTCATAGCCCAACTAATAGATTTCTTTGTGGCGTTTCTTTTAATGTTCGATTCCTGTGAAATGGGGGATTAGATCATCGAAGTGCAAACGAAACTCAATGCCTTTGTTTTCGGTTTAGTCGGGGAAAAGCAGGAAAAGTTTTCAACGCTGGCTTACAATTGCTTCAAAATTTCTTTTATATAAGAGTCAAGAGCCATTGAAAGAGAAATTGTACATGCAATTCTGGCCAAATCGCAATTTAACGCAATTACAAAACACAGACAAATCGAAAGACTTAGGCAACGAACTTGGCTTCCCTTTAGAAAAGTAAATGTGTAAAAGGTACTTCACGGCTAGCTTTCCACATTTATCCGCAACTTCCGTTTGGCAGCTCCGAGGTAAATACCAATATACAATATGACTAAGCCGCAGCGCGACTTGGGCCATAAAGCACGCGCTAAAACAAGTTTTACTTGATTCGATACTTTTTAGCAGAGCTATGGAAATTACTTAAGTAGAACTCATCTCTTTCGAGATTCCTTAATCATGGCACAAATTTCCATAAAGAAACGGGTTTATTTGTGTTTGCCAAATAGCTTTGCTTTGCCAAAAATAAATAAATATACAACAACTGAGCCGCAGTGGAGAGCAAATAAAGTTTTTGTGCGCTGCTTAAAGATCCAACGAGTGGGATTTTTGTGGCGGGCTTGTACGTCATTTGTTCTGCTTTTCACTTTAAGTTGACTTGGCTTGAGTGAAATTTTTTACTACTTCTACGGCGTTTCGGTTTCTGTTATTAAGCAACAAAAACAACAATAAGAACAGCAGCAGCAACAACAACAGCCTGTCCCAGAGTGCGTCTTGAAATTGAGGTTAACTGTTTGGTAGCTCTCGCTTTTCGCCTCTCCGGGGGGAGCGGCAGTGCGGCTGAGGGCCCGCTCGACTTGGCCTTTATTGAATGAATGTGACAACAAAGGCGAGTCAGACACGGCCGACAGACAATCGAAGCTCTTTTTGGGGTTTCGTCTAATAGAAAGTAAAAGAAATTGTTCTTATTGTCGCTGTGCTGTGGCCGCGTGTGCCACTTTTTATGGCTTAATGGCAGCTTATGTGTGTATATTGATTGTTTTATTTATGGCCCCAGAGCATAACCACTCTCGGCTCAATCGGGGGAATCAATCAATTATTTAAACACAATTAAAGCGAAGTTTAATTGCAAATTGTTGGATAAAACGAAAGCATGCCATTGTTTGTGGATACATGTGTCTACATATATAATCGAATATTTGCGCAATGACCGAGTCGAAAGGAGGCGTGGCCTGAAATTGGTTTTTTACTTCATTATTGTTTAATGATGAATAGTAGCTAGAGCCGTGTAATGATGTCAGCTTCAAAGCCGAAGAATATAGTCATCGATATTCCTATCTGGCGATAGTTCCCTCTTATTTCCGATTCCCTTCAAGTCCCCAATTCTTTTGCTCTTCCACTCTTTAGGAGCTCGTTCGTAGCCCTTTCAATATGCAACTCACCTCTTATAAATGCAGCTTTGGGTATAAATATAACCACAATATGGGTTCGTTATGTATCGTTCGCGAATATTTAGTATTCCAATTTATGTGGCATGTCAGCTGGTTATCCTTGAGGTCAACAAAGGCGACTACGGCGACGTCTCTCTCTCCCTTTCCCGACAACTGCGATGTCAGCTCTTTTTCTTTATGGCAACTTTTGGTTTTTTCGTTCACTATTTATGTATTTATATATAATGGGCAAGGCCAGTGTTGCACTGCTGGGAGGTACGTATATTCAAGTTGATTAAAGATTAAGCTAAACGAAATTAAAGCGCGTCACATAAAGGTAATTTACGATCGCTGCGGATAGTCAGACTATCTATAGTTTCTCTAATGGGGCTGGGTCTGATTAATTATGCATGCCATGGCGAAGAACCGAAAGAAGTTAAACCAAGAATTCTCGTCACCAGTCCGAGCACGTCTTCGGAATGTGTTGGGAACATTCTTATGTTTCGAGGCAGCCAAAATCTTCGAAGAAATACTTATGCTAATTAAGTGAAAACCGTGCGAGGAAAGGCCTCTAAGAATTCGAAATTTCACATTTCTGTTTGCCATGATTTGAGAAAATAAACAAATGACTTAAGGCACAAACTTGTTCTGCTAAGCTAAGCCAAACAAATGTCTTGAGCAACAAACTGTTTGAAGAGAGCTGTGCCTGGAATTACCTAACCGAAACTGACTGCACTCCAGCTGCAGCCCTAATTATTTTTTGGCAACAGCTTGTGCTCATTTCTGGCAGCGCCATTTCTCTTGGCCATATTGTTGTGCAAAGCACTTGCTGCCCAGTTGTGGCTTCTTCTGGGCCGCATATGTGTGTGTTATTTAGGCCCGGTTAATGGGAGCGTAAATGCGCAGCTGGCATGTGAAGTGAGTACGGTGGAGTGTTACCCCTGTGGAGCGTACTACTACCATTCCCCGAGGGTACCACACCATACGTGTCTTGGCGGCCGTCTAATGTCAGTTAACAAAAGTAAAGTGCAAAAGGCACAGACAAGTTAATGGACTGGTAAAAACCGGGCAGCTTACGAAGAAGCATAGGAAAATGGCTAAAAGAAATTATACTAGAAGTTCAACTAACTTGGTTGGTTTAAAAACAACACGGAAGCATTATAGCGGCAAGACTTGCTCTATTTAAAATTAACTTCCTAGGTGTCGTAGGGTGTACTGGATTTATTTTAAATGAAAAAAATATTTTTTTTAATCCTTTTTATAAAAGTAGTTGACTTTTTAGTTGTTTTTTTTTTATTTAAATGTTTGTTTGTAAATGTTTCCAATGTTCTTTCATTTCATGTTTGTATTCCGTTTATTAAGGTTTTCTTTTGGTTTGGCGAACACGGCTGAAATTGAAACTGGTCCCCAGTGTTCACTGTTTATGTTGCACTTTGGAAAATTTCCTTTTGTTTGGCTTGTTGCATTTTAAGCACACGAAACAAGCACGCGCCGCTATTAAAATGCACAGAAATCCTTAGCCACACAAACACAAACACAGAATTCAGCACATAACAACAATTGAATAAATCCAGTTTCGGGGCCAAATACATTCACAAGCCAAGCCACCAGGGCACTGATATCTAAAGATCCGGGAGAGCGTTTACTGTACCATGCCACACGAAGGCCAGATTGAGACTGAAACTTGTTCGAGAAAATCAACGCGCCTGCACCTGAAGTCTCCGCTCGCACACACACACACTTGGGCCGAGACCACAAGACACGACAGCAGAAAGGCAGCGCAAGAAGAAGGCAGAGAAGCAGAAGAGAAACAGAGTAAAAGAAGGTAGAAATGTAAAACGGCTCAAAGAAAATAAAACAGCGCAACGTGCCCGTTCCTCGGATTTTCTTGCCTCCGCAGACTTCTTAACGGCTCTCGGCACTCACACACGCACACGCACACACCCAGCCAGTGATCGATACATACACTTGTTAGCAGCCGAAGTTCGCCGCAGCCTCTCAACGTCCACAACGCGCCACAGTCGAAAGCATACTGAAAGGCCGAAGACTGCGGCCGAAAGCTTGCGACTTCTTGGCATTCCGCCGATCGATCGTCGCCGCCGTTACACGCCGCTAAAAACTCGGCTCGGAAATCTAGCCGGCACAAAGGCAATTTGACAGCGCCGCACGAATACGGGCTTGCCTATGTACCCTTGGCCAAAACAACATGTGTACATGGGTTCAGTCCTCTGGGCAGGATTAGTCGCAGTATCCTTGCTTTCCTGGAAAATCCAGCTAATTGTATTTAAGGATCCTGGTGATTCCTTAATCTCCTTTCAGCTACCTTATTTCAAAATATAACTGACAGGCTAACGAAAGACTTGAGCGACGAACTTGGAATTGAAAAATGATTCACATTTCTCCGTCCAATTGTGAACAATTTATTTTGTTATTTTTAAGTATTTATTTTATTATTACGCTTTTTATTACAAATAACCATCATTAAATTAATAATGAATCGATTTCCCTAAATATTAATGTTTTTTAAAATTAAAACTATTTACATTTAAGAAGCATTCAATTAAATATTTTTCTTTAATAATTAAAGCAACATTTGACTAAGCTTAATAACTTAGTTTAATCTTAATTTTAAATACATTTTTCATAATTCAATTTCAAAACACTTACTTCTAACCAAAAAGTACTTCAAAGGGCAAATGAAACAGGACAAGCCAAAAGAGTTTAACGAAAGACTGAAGAAACGAACCTGCTGAAGGGTAGACCAATAAAATAGAGTGGACCATAAAATTAGGACTCTATGGTACGTAATCTCTAGTACTTAGCTGACACAATATTTATATGTTCAATGTTCTTTGCCTGATTTATTCCCAGGCTATTACGAATCAATATCCCTAATACCAAATATATTCATTTCTGTTTCTCTCTTTTTTTTCTCTTTTTTCGGAACGGTTGATATTTTACGCAACAATTTGTTCTAGGAAATTTCAACTTACTGCGAAAGGCATGTGCCTTCGTTAGTTGGTTTTACCCAAACATCCTCGATTCTGGAAAATTATTCCAAAACACTAACAACCTAACTACCCCTCAAAATGTGCGAAATGGCAAACGGAAGCCGTTTAGGCATATTAGAGGCCTACAAAAGACTCAGGCAACGAACCTGCTAAAAGTGGTCATAAAAGTAGTCATAAAACAGGGTTTATTTAACATCCAATACCTTTGGCAGTTATTTATATACAGCTTTCAAACTGCTTTTAGGATTTCAGGATGAATATTTATATAAACCACTTTACTGATGAGTTTAACCGTCCTCATTATTCGGATAGGTGGGGTTACTAATTATGCTTAAAATGTTTAAGAAATTACTTCTCTAATTATAGTTCCCTATGGCAGGAAAAGCCATTATCCCCCTCTCAGGACCTACCTTTCCACGCTCTGACAGACAGTCAAATTGATGAGTGCTCAGACCACAGTGACACATTAAACTTAAGGCCAAATCGTCAGCCATTCAAAGTGGGAAACGTAGTCAAATGCAAGCCAATTGAAGAGTGGCCATCAGACGGTTCACGAAATCTAACTGCTGGGACAGCAGAACGGAAGTGCCATATAGGGCGGACATTGTAATATTCCGGCGACTCGCATGCCAGATGAGGGTTTGGGTTCGAGTTCGGGCTCAGTGTCCAAGTTCTAGGGCGTGCCTGGCCAATTTTGGTCAGAGAAAGTCTTGACATTACCCTCAGAATAAGTTTTGTATTTGAATTTCGAAAAACGCTACAGCTAAATCTCCTATCCAAGATGCCGTTCAATGAAAGCTACATGGAGTACAAGGAGCTGAAAAAAATTCAAAAGCCGAATAAACGCATATACGCTATAATTATGGCCACTGTCATACCTGGCATTTTGTTGGGCGGCTATGCCGGCATGAAGGTGGCACAGTTCCTCGAAGTGTGCGAACTGTTCACGCCCGATACCGTGGAAAATGATGACTAGAACACACATGGCACACATTGATCAAGAGTATTTGGAGCAAACCAGCCGCATCCTGTCCTCTTATATGTATGCTAATGTGCCGGTGCCAAGCAAGCAAAACGGGATGCTAGGAAAAAAGAGCAGTTCAGACCGGTAATTCAAAAAAGGCAGTATACAAATTATAAATTGAATCATAATTATGGGGCCAACTCTAAAATTATCAAGTTCATCTTAATAGATGTGATTCTATGGAGAATCGTACTTTTGTTATTCGAAATATACATGTATTTTGTATGAGTTTTGTAATATTAATTTGGAGGAATTGCTTAGTGGTAATCGAATACAATCTTTAATTCGGCCTTCCATTTTCCATTTTATTAGCTCATTAACTAATTAAACAACTGGGTACAAGTGTACTATTTTCATATATTAATTGTGACACAATTACAGCGAACTTGTTTCAGTTTATGTAGAGCATGAAGGAAGCTTTGAATTGCAGATGAGTTTGGCTCTTTCGCAGATTTGGTCATCGCCTTCAATCGAATCTAGAATATATTTATGTGCGGCTTTGGATGTCGGTTAGACACTCATTGGGAGCGAACACGCATTACAAAACAGAAGACCAACACGCTTCAATATTTATCCAAGCACCTCATACCTGTGGATCTCAATATTCTCCGCATGAAAAACCATCCCAGTGGCTTTTAATTTTTTCTTGGGGTGGGATTTCACGATTTTTTTAAGCCAGTTTGTGCATTGTGAACTTAGGGGTCCGTAGATTTAATTTAAATTCAACAATATTTGTATGGATTGATTAAATTACATAAAAATGAGCAATTAAATTAAATTATACATACTTTTATTTATGCTGACCTTATTTAAGACAGTACAGTATATTTAGCCTAAAAGTATACCTCTATTATTGAATTGTAACGACCTTTTTTCGGAGGACTGCCAATACACTCGCCTTGAAAAATCGCTGGACATGGCATACAGCTTTCATTAACGTCCTTACAGCGACAACGCACTGGTATTAAGTCCTCATACGACGTCATGAATGTTTCAAAGCGCTCTATCCGGTAGTTGGCCACTGTCTCTTGGTCGTAGGAAATCCGCAGTCGATTGAGCACCACCAGGTAGGCCATATCCACGTTGGTCGTGGTATTCGGATTGAGCTTCCGATCAGGGGCGACCATGAGGCTTATCCCGTGCTCGTCTTCCAGGTCTTGAAAACTCAGACGATTAGTAACGTCCCTAGTTGATTGCAAAATGTATATTTCCAAGTCCAGTGTATCAATGGAGTTGTGTGGGATTCCATAATAATATAAGAGATTTTTAATTTATTAATAATAAACTTGACAACCCACGTTTTCAAGAAAAAGAGCAAATTAAGGTAATTATGGTCAAAAACTATTGCTAGGACAATTTAAGAAATATTTTAGAATGTCCTGATCTGTTTTTCAGTTGCTTCATAAATTTAAGAAATATTTTAGAATGTCCTGATCTGTTTTTCAGTTGCTTCATAAAAAAATCAAATGATTGTTGGCGAAAAACCGGGCGATAACGATAGGTTCCAAGACGATTATTTTCAACGTCGAAATATAGCCCTGGTAGAATGCGACCAAACAGCTGTTTGTACTTCAAAACGTAAACAAATGATAATAATAGTTTAGGTGATATTAATGCCAGTTTTGAAAATTAAATTCAAAACGAATTTCGAGTTGGCAGCCAGTTAAGAGGAGCTTACAATGTGGTTAGCAGGACGTGTCTTCGGTGCCTCAATTCGCCACACAGGCTGCAGCTCCTATCGCTCGTTGCACCTTAAACGCCGCGAAGTGTATTCGGTAAGAGGAAATCTTTGGTTGGGTTTCTTCCTTTCCCATTATATAACTATGCATATGGTTTACTAGGAGTGTTTCCGCATCCTGGGTGTGCACGAGTCAGCGGATCAGAATACAGTGCGCCACGCCTACTTGGACCTGGTAAAGCGAGTGCATCCGGACTCGGGCACCGATGAGGCCAGCGCCGAACGCTTCCAGCAGGTGGACGAGGCGTTCAGGGTACTGCAGGAGAAGTTTGCCAAAGGGCGGCGAAACATTCAGGAGGACGAGGACGAAGCTATGGAGTTTGATATTCAGCACACTGCTCCGCAGCACCGCCAGTACCTGTCCAACGAGGGCATTGGCGTCGGAACTCCGTTCCAGCGCCAGAAGCAGTACCAACAGGTGCGCGCCATGAAGGCGCAAGAGCGCGTCCTCGAGCATCGAATCGACAAGGCGGCTGCGGGCGAGAAAACCCTAATGTCCAAGGGCAATCATTTCCGCAAGCACGCCATTAAGACCAAGTACGGCATCGAGCGCGTGGTCGAGGATCTCATACAGGAGGCGATGTCCAAGGGCGACTTTGACAATCTGAATGGGGTCGGAAAGCCGCTGTCATCGGCACAGTCCCAAACTCCCTATCTTGACTTTACCACGCACAAGCTGAACAAGATAATGCTGGACAATGGCTTCACGCCGGAGTGGATCAGCCTTAGTAAGGACATACGGGAGGGCGTCGCACACCTCAAGGAGAAGATACGCCAGGAACGTACCTACTATGGTGAGTGGCCACTGCAACGTCCCGATGAGCTGGCCGCATGGCAGGCATTCAAGCAGCAACATCAGGAGGAAGTCCAGCAACTTAACAAGCTCATTGACAAGTACAACCTGTTGGTGCCCATCCTTAAGAATCAGTTCTTTCGCCAGAATCTAGACACAATGGCCGAAAGGGTTTTCAAGGAGCCAAAATTGCAGCGTAACGTGATGCGACGACCCACTCCGAATGCCAATATCAATAGCAACGAGCAGAAGAAGCAGAGCACGAGTACAAGCATCTTTTCACTCTTCAGCAACCTTTTGTGATGGAAATTTTGTTTTTAAATGTAACATTGGTGATATTAGTTTATATATAGCTCCCTAAGGGAGGGAAATAATAGTTATTATTAAAAATGGATTGCAGTCTTAACCAATCAAATGTTGAATATCTAAAAATGTATAAAAAAAACGTCTTTTATCGGCAGATATTTCCATCGCTGTGAATTTCATTCGCTTCGCCAGGCTCAAAAACAGCCTAGGATGGCAGTGTTGCCCTTCCCTCCGCATTCAAACGCACTGTTCCACTGGCCAAAAGGGCTAGGGCTCTTGGGAACGCCCAATGCTCGGCCTTGTGAATGCGCTGTGTCAAAGCACTCTCATCGTCTCCGGGTAAAATGGGAACTGCAGCCTGAACTATAATGGATCCCGTGTCCACGCCCTCGTCCACAAAATGAACTGTGCATCCGGACTCCTTCTCGCCAGCCTCCAACGCCTGCCGCTGGACGTGCAATCCCGGAAACTTTGGCAGCAGCGAAGGATGGATGTTGATTAGACGGCCACACCACTCCCGCACAAATGGTGCACTCAGAATGCGCATGAAGCCGGCTAGGCATACCAAATCCACCCGAGCTGCCTTGAGATTTCGTGTCAGTTCGTCGTCGTAGAGCTCTCGGGTCTTAAAGTCCTTGTGTGCGATGACCAAGGAGGGAATCCCAGCTCGATGGGCACGTTCCAAGCCTAGGACATCCGGCTTGTTGCTAATCACCAGCACAATGTCAGCAAGCACACCCTGGGCGGAGTCGCGAGTGGCATCAATGAGTGCCTGCAGGTTGCTGCCCGTTCCTGAGATGAGAACAGCCACTCGTTTACGACGCATAGAGACCATCTTCTGGGTCTTCGCCAACACGGCCTCGAAGTTCTGAAGCACAACCTGCGGCCTTTTGGGATCCTTGCGGGCAATCACCTCTCCGACCAGAGAAGCTCGCTGTGGGTACCGCAACTCCTTCAGGACTCGGTCGGCATCGGCGGCTGAAACCACCAGGATTAGGCCTAAGCCGCAATTGTATGTGCGCTGCAACTCGGCGGAGCTAATGTTTCCTGCTGCTGCCAGCCAGGCGAAAACAGGCGGTAGCTGGAATTCATTTGCGTCCAGTCGCACGGCCAGATCCTTGCGCAGCACGCGCGGAATGTTCTCACTAAGTCCACCGCCAGTAATGTGGGCCAGCGCCTTGATCCCGTGATTTGGTTGCGACAGCAGATCGGCCAACGCCTGCACATATATCTTGGTGGGCACTAGCAGCTCCTCGCCAAGTGTCTTCTCGCTGAAAGGCGCCTTATCATTGAGACCCAAGCCGACACGCTTGAGGACGGCGTGCACCAGACTGAAACCATTGCTGTGGACACCCGACGATGGCAAGCCGATGAGCACATCTCCCGGCTGAATGTCACTCAAACGGGGCAGGATACCGGAGCGTTCAGCAATACCCAAGGCGAAGCCAGCCAAGTCATAGACCTGGGGCTCGTACAGGAGCGGCAGGGCAGCACAATGCGAATCTGGTAAGGAAGTGTTATTAAAATCTTTACTTATATTTCGAGCCTAGATTACTTACCAATGAAACTGCTGTTGGCCTGTCGGGAACCCTCTAGGACCCCCGAATGAACCTTCTTGGCCAGCTCCTCCTGCCACTGACCACAGGCATAGTAGCTCGAGAAGCTCAGCGGTTCGGCCCCATTGCACAGAATATCGTTGACACACATGGCCACCAGATCGATGCCCACGCTGGAGTTGCGATTTGTTTGCTGGGCAATTTTCAGTTTGGTGCCCACACCATCGGTGCCCAAGATGAGAATTGGGTCTTTATAGTTACCGGGAACACGAGTGAGGCGGCGTTCAGCAGCATTCTCAAAGCAATCCGCCCTCGAAGCCGTTACAGCGTCTTTGGAGGACAGTTTCTTGAGCTCCTCTGGTAGCTCGCGCTCACCAAGGCCTCCGAAAGGAGCGGCTACGCGCTGCAGTTGCTCCGTAAAGTTACGCACCTGCACGGCAGCTCCCGTAGTCTTTGCCCGTCGCTGCAGGACGCCCAAAACCTTGGCTCCTGGCAGGGATGTGCGCCAAAGCTGGCTAGTGTGCGGCAGGACTAAAAGCATACCAATGCCGCAGTTGTGCCGCTCCAACAACGTTCCAGCGCTGAGCTTAAGCCGGCCAGCCAGCCAGCCAAAGATCTTGGGAACGGGAACAGCACCAAAGTCCAACGTGGTCTCGAAACCCTCGGGCAACAGACGCTGTACATCGTTTAAGAGACCGTGAGTCACATGGGCCACCGACTTGATCTCATCCCCATTCTGGAGGTGGGAAAGCAGCTGTTGCACATACAGGCGGGTGGGCGTGGCCAGGGAGTGGGCCAGGGACAGACCATCCTCTCCACCGTCGACTGGGGACAAATCCTTGAGATTCACTTTCAATTCTTGCAGCCTTGTAAGAATTTCATTAAAGCCGGCACAGTGGAGTCCAGAGGACGGCAGGCCAATAAGAAGATCTCCTGGCTGATAGAGATCGAATCGCGGCAGGACGCGGGACTGCTCCACAATGCCAACACAATAGCCGGCCATGTCGTGCTGACCAGGTCCATAGAGTGACGGCATCTCTGCTGTTTCGCCACCTAAAAGGTATATATCGAAGTTAATAGGTTTCCTAAAGGTTACTTTAAGAACTTTAAGATTCGTTTCTCACCTACTAAAGCACAACGCGCATCCCGACAACCATCGGCCATTCCCTTGACCAGCTGAGCAGCCAGCGGAACGTTGAGCTTGCCACAGGCAATGTAATCCAGGAAAGCCACAGGCTCTGCGCCAAATTCAAGCAGGTCGTTGGCCGATAGGGCAAAGAGGTCGTAGCCCACGTTCTCGTACAATTCGTGCTCCAGGGCCAGCTTAATCTTGGCTCCCACTCCCTGTGTGGCCTCGGCAATGATGGGCTCCTTGTAGCTGAGCTCATTCAGGCGGAAGAGTCCACCGAAGCCACCCAGGCCACCAAGGACTCCCGGCCTCTGGGTGCCACGAGACAAGGGCTTAATGCGCTGGACGAGAGCATCGCCAGCATCGATATCTACGCCGCTGTCCTTGTAGCTCAATCCTGGGGCACTGGCAGTGGCTCTAAGTAATGGGGATTGATAGAGAATAGGAGATAAATAATAGGAAAGATATTATATTATACAACGAGAAGGTTTAAATTGATGGCTGAGAAAAATGAAATAGAAAGATGATCTCTACGTTATTCAAAATAAATCTTTTTTTACAATTTTTTGTGTTTTAATTGCCCAACATTTATAAATTTTTTAGGCTTGTTTTATTTATTATTTTTTTGTCAATCAATCTTGATGGATGAGTTACTTGTAATTACATTTTAAAGGCCTTTTGGGCAATGTCCGTTCTGTATTGAGCTCCAGAGCCGGAAAAGGTGATACTGGCAGCCAGCTTGGTGGCCTTGGCAGCTGCCTCCTTCAGGCCGGCGTCGAGAGCAATGGCAATTAGGACACGACCGCCATTGGTCAGAGCTTGCTTATCCTTGTTCACGGCCAGGCCGCTATGGAATATCAGTTGAGTCGGTGTGTTGTCAGCAGGAAGTCCTAAAAAATTCGGTTTAGAAAATTTCAAGCAGGATAACCGAGAGCATACCTGAGATAACACATCCTTTCGTGGAGGTCACCGGATATCCAGCACTGGCCAGGATCACGCCCACAGCGCTGACTCCACTGCGCCACTGCAGAGTGAGCTTGTCCAGCTTCCCGCTGCAACAGGCCAGCATCACATCGAACAGATCGGTTTCCAGCAGCGGCAAAATGACCTGCGTCTCCGGATCACCAAAGCGACAATTGAACTCCAGGACGCGGGGACCATCGCGTGTCAGCATGAGTCCCGCGTAGAGAACGCCCTGGTACAAGATTCGTTCCTTCGCCAAACCCTGCACGGCCCTCTCAAGGACGGCCTTTTGGACGAGTTCCAAAGCCGGCTGACTAATCAGCGGACAAGGACAGTAGGCCCCCATGCCGCCGGTGTTCGGTCCAGAGTCGCCGTTGCCCAACCGCTTGTGATCCTGGGCGGGCAGCATGGCGCGCACACTCTTGCCATCGGTGAAGGCCAGCACCGAGATCTCTTCACCCTCCAGAAGCTCTTCCACTACCAGTGTAGCTCCCGCTTGTCCGTACTTGAGCTGCCCCAGGATCTCATCCACTGCCTGGCAGGCTTCCTCCACATTGGCAGCCACCACCACACCCTTGCCAGCGGCCAGGCCAGCCGCCTTCACCACCAGAGCCGGATATGGGGCACTGGAAAAGATGTATCGAGTCTCGTTTCACTTTAAAACTATGGAAAGACCCTTAACTCACCTCTTGATGAACGCTTTGGCCTTGTCCGTGTCCGTGAAACTCTCGTATCGTGCCGTTGGAATCCCGTGACGCAACATAAAGTCCTTGGCCCACTTCTTGTCCGCCTCGATTTGGGCGCCCTGTTTGCCGGGCCCAAAGCACGCTATACCCTCCATTTGCAGGACATCGCCCAAACCCAAGGCTAGAGGATCCTCCGGTCCCACGACCACTAAGGATATCTCATTTTCCTTACTCCACTTGGCAATGGCCTGAAAAAAGTATAGAAAATTCATAATGAATGATTATCTTGTGAGATCTAGCTTTTTGAAGAACATATAATATATATGTTTAGCAGTTCCAGTATGTATGTCCTAGGGAGCAGGATATTGACACCGTAGCGATAATAATAATAAAGGATAATATTTTAATTAAAAACAACTATATTTTAGCGATATTGAACACATGCTCTCAGTTGTGCCTATGCACCACTGTCTTTCTAGAACAAATATTTACAAAAATTCTAATTTCACTGGTTTCCAATGAGAGAATTTCAAAATAAAGCATTAAAGAATTAACTCTGGGTGATCTTTCAGTATTCCAAATTAAATATAAATTTCAGAACCTTACAAATGAAAGGTGACAATAAGTATAATTTAGTTTAAAAACACATTTACTTATTAATAAGTAATTCCATTAGGAATTTTGGGAAATCCATAAAACAAATTCAGGTCTTAATAAGCTTGGTAAATGATGAAAACAAAATTAATGAAGAAATTTAAATTCGGTTGAGATGATTATAATCAAAGAACCGTTAAATTCGCATTTGCTAAGCTCAAATCAATTTACTTAATTGACATCAGAATCATTTTTATACAAGTGACACTGAAATAAATATTTTGAAAGGCAGAAAGACCCCTTAAACATATTAAAAACATGAGAACAAGTACCTCCCCCTCCTTAAGGCCTGAAAAAACTCCACAATCTTACATTTTTAATTACTCATTATAATTTACATATTTGATTTAATGAAAATCTGATCTTAATTGGATTTTCCCATCTAACCGGGTCATAATCATTATTAGCAACCTCTTTGTTTTGAATTTTTGTAACCACATTCCGAGTGGCAGATACACTCCTCTAAGTACTCAACCGGTTCCTTCGCCAATTTGTCGCCAAAAAACCAAATGCCTTCCTAATTGTTTTGCCATTAAACTGGGTCCGGGGGTGCATTGTCTTTGCATCGCCGAGATGAACTGACTAAGGCGCCAGCTATGTCAGCCATGTGTCAACAAACCAAGTTAATCCCAGCCCCGGATCGCTGATCGGAGCTCGTCTTAGTCCGGTTTCGCGGTTGGCGTGACTTCGATATCGTTACGCAGCTCTAATTCGAATTGGCGCCAACGCAGAGTCGGATTACCCCGCCGAGGTGAAACGCGTCCGAGTTGCACTCGGCTGCGTTCCAGACCATTTAGCACCTGGAGCGACGACTACTCATCCCGGCTTCGAATTCCCAGAGTTCAAGAACGTTCACACGGTGGCTGCCAAGACAAAATGACGTTTTTATTGGGCCACTCGACTTTCCAAATTAAGTCCGATTTGGCAAACCCGGCCAAGGTTTTAATTTCCCGTAACGAAGGTTAGAGAAGCGAGAATCTGACTTTGCTTATGACAGGCGGAACTGGCCAGGTGACAAAGGGGGGAAGCTGAGAAGAGATCACCGGCAGAGAAACAGAGGGAGAGATCAACAACATTTTAAACTCGGAATCTCCGAACGCGGAGACCTGCCAAATTTGGCTAGAACGTTTTCGTCTTTATGCTTTACAGAGTGCGCTCATGATTTACTGTATTATATGCAAATTAAGTGCGGGAGAATGGGATCTGGGGTCTGCGGCCTGGGGTCTGGGGGGTTCTCTGGCAAGGAATGCTGCCACATTTGTTCACGGATAAGTTAGGGAATTAGATACGCTTTGCTGAATTAGCCGGACGGGTTCTCGGACACTTCCAAAAAAAAGTATATAATCGGCGGTAAAGATATATCTCGTGGATGAAGCAGGAAATTTCGCCTGGGTTTGCTGGCCAAAGAAGTGATTGAATTATATGTTTGCAGATAACACTTTTATACATCATTTATCAGAACAACTATGTCGTGGAGCTTAATGATTGAACTATGCAATTTCTAAGAATAACTATGCAAATTAAAGTAAAACAAAGAAGAATTAATTAAGCATCGTTTACGTGAGCCAAGGCTTCCGAATTTAGCTCAAACTGAAAGGTAATAAAAGTGTTCCCTTCATTGGAACGCCATTTCCTTTAAAATCCAATTAGACAACGAGAATTCCCCTGAAAGTTTTAACTGCTTTTACACATTACAAAGTACCCAAAAAGTATTGAAAATAAATCATAGCTGTATGATTCATACCCATCAATCACTCAAATACTAGGCTTAAATGAAAATTCCAGAAGCAAAGAGGCAGTTCAACGATCGTCTTGGTATTTAGACTTCCTTGAGAATGTAAGTCAGGCAAGGCAATATGGGCTTTTCAAGATCAGCCGCAATACATATCAAATTGTAAGTGCCCCAACCTTCGGGTAGGGCATACCATTCACGAATGTTTCACAGTATATTATTACTCTTCTTTCCGTTTTTTTTATATTTTTGTCGCTCTTGTTTTGTTTTTGGTTGGTTTTATGCCATCCCACACTTTAGGAATTGCAGCGGCGGCGACAACGACAAATAACATCGTTGATACCTATATAAAATAATACTTATAAGAAATAAAATCATTTTATTTATGACTGACTAAGGCAGGCAACGGCGATCATGGAGCAGATGACGACGCACCGGCGGAGACGGGGTCGCGACGCTGGCGGCTCGGAACTGGGTTTCCGAGGGGAAAAATTGCCAAAAATCACTGGTGAGCGGATGGATATAAAAACGAAAGCCACTGCGAAGCGAGCAAGTAGTTTAGAACCAAACTCGAACGCGACAGCAGCTCCTCCTCCACCACCATGTATTTGCCTGTAAGCCTCGTCTGGGACTTTCCCGTAATGGATAATAACAAATGTCTGATCCCATCCCACAGGTTAGTTTTTGTGTCGCTATTTTGGCCGTGCTGCAGGTGCAGGGTGCCTCCTACGTCCCGGATTCGGATCGGAACACCAAGACGCTCCAGAACGAGCTGCAGGTGGAGCGGGATGGCAACTACAGGTACGCCTACGAGACCTCCAATGGCATATCCGCCTCGCAGGCAGGAGTGGGCGGCGTTTCCGTCCAGGGTGGATCCAGCTACACCTCGCCCGAGGGCTCTGTGATCAGTGTCAACTATGTGGCCGATGAGTTCGGCTACCATCCCGTGGGCGAGCACATACCCCAGGTGCCGGACTACATATTGCGGGCTCTGGAGTACATTAGGACGCATCCCTACCAGGTCAAGGATTACTACACCGGCGAGCTGAAGACCGTGGAGCATGATGCAGCTGCCTTCAACGTCTACACCCGCAACTTCCAGGAGTCAACGTCACCGCGATCCCGTCCCAGCACCACACCAAAGACCATCTACCTCACCCATCCGCCCACGACGACAACGCTGCGACCTCTGCGACAGAGGCGCGGTGCTCCGCGGCACTGATGATGACGGATGAATCTTTGGAGAATCTTTGGCGGGGAAAGGGGCCGGTCTCCATGGAAACCGGCATGCGAATCTGTGAATTTTGATCTAAACAATTAATTAAGCCTCAAACAATAAATAGAAGTGCTAAGCAAGCGTAAGCCAAAATATCAAAACGAAGACAAAAGGCAGTTGTTGTTAATCGATCTGTTGACTGGGTACCGTGGGTCACGATAAAGTGAGCCCAAGATATCGGAGCGTGTTTATTGATCTACGATCGGTTTTACGGATCATAATCGTATTTAGCTTTTGTTGATATTCCGTGTGAAACATCATTTGGATAGGATTGCTTTCAAAAAAAGTGTGTTTAAAAATTTATTATACAACTTTCGATAATCGCATCTAAAAAACATAAAGCACGACTTCTAGGCAAAGTTACTATTGCTAATAAGGGTAAATCACATTTTACGAATTTAATGGTTTTTATAATGTTTTTAATGATGAATTATAAAAGGTATTATTTATTAATATAATGTATTTATTTATTGAAAAATAAAGATTATGATGAAATATTATTATTTAAATACAAAAAAAAAATGTTATTAGTATTATTTATTTATTTAGGAAAACTTTGAAGCCCTAAAATTTAAGTCAATGGTGTAAGAAATGGAAAAAGGACTAGAGATTAGACTCAAGAAAACGAAATATCTAAACTTAATTAATATTTTGCATAATAATTATCTATAACCAAAAAATAGGAAATAATACTACAAAATTCGATATTTCCGATATAATTTAAAATTGTTTCTTTCAATAAAAGTGTGAAGATATTTGGTAACCTTATACTTTTAATGTTAATCTGGGTAAAAAATTAAGTCTTTAATAAATCCACAAAATGGTTTTAATATTGTTCTTCAATGATGTTTACTAAATTCATAAGTATTATTTGATAATATTATGTATTTATTCATAAAATATAAAATATTAAATGTTCTTCTTTAAATAATAATATTTATTATTATTACTTTTTATTTATTAGGGAAAAAATTCAAAACTGTCAATATTCAATCCCCAAAACAGAGCAATAAGCTGATAGAAGACAAATATAAATAAATGTAATTGATTAAGGCGAAAAAAACACTTATATTTTATAATTTCCAGTTCCAGACTAAAATGTTATAACTTTTGTTGCGGCCCCTTACTATAATTAATTTGCTTAAATCAAGTAGATGAAGCTTTAAAAACAGGTTTTCAAAGAAAGATCACTTTCAGTTATCTTTGAATAGACCAAAAATGCTGCCTTAAACTTTTTCATTTAATGGAATATCGATTAATTATAATTAATATTTTCTGAAGACAAATTAAAAATAATTCGATATTTTTAAATAAATGAATATATACATTTTTTAAGTGAGCACTTACTGTTTAGTTGATTAAATAATCAATGGTTGCCTCGATCAGTTTAATAAAAATATTATGATCAAATTAATGTCAATGGCACATTTTATTCAAAAAGTGAATATGAGAAGTAACTCTTCTGTGCACATACATATGTATGTATGTAGTATGTAGTTATGTACATACATATGTATGTAGTTGTGTACAAACATATGTATGTATGTATGTACACCGATCCTACACTGTAATATACCAATACGAATACTTTAAATAATTTCATTATCAGCAACAATGATCAATAATTCGCTTAAAGTTTCGCAATCGCAAATCAAGCACCGTAGCCCAGGAACGGGTTAAGGCAGCAGCAGCGACTTATCAACGACCGATGCACTTAATCTGCACTGAAATCTGCTCTCCTGCGTCTCGATTACGGATTTATTGCGGCTGATGAGCATAAAAAACTCTCCGACAGCATGGAATACACATAGGCACCGTGTTCGGAAGCCATAAAAATGTATCACAGAGATAATAAAACGGAACCAAACTTCATTTAAGAGCCGAAAATTCCACGAACTTTGCTTTTGCAGCTGAAACTCAATTAAGCCCCACATTGGATCCGTTAATTGACGTGAGGCTGCGGTTCAAGGTCAAACCGTGGACGGGGACAACAACCTACCTGGAAATCCTTATGGTCCAGGGCCTTGGCGTCCAGGTTCTGGCACTTGTCCACCTGCTCTATGCCATAGCTACCGGGCAGGGCGTAGATTTGAGAGACTTTCGGCGACTGCGAGAGCTTCCAGCAAATGGCGTGCTCCCGACCCCCACTCCCGATAACTAGAACGCGCTGCGACATAATTCGAATGGAAAACAACAACCGAAACTAATCACGTTTCCAAAGCAATAATATCGCTTCTTTAATGCTCGCCCACGTGTTGAGCTTGGCAAAAAAGATAGAGAGAGAGAGCAAGCGCACACGCGATACACGCACGGAGAGAGCGAGGGAGCTTTAGAGTGTGAGAGTAGGGGCTTTAAACCCTATGTTTGCGCTTATGTTTCACTTCCAGCGATCTTCTGGATCCAGCAATAAACCGCACCGCACGACGCCTCGTTTCCAACTGAGGCCTGGAATCGGATCGGAGTATATTTTCATGTGCGCTATCGCCTAGGCCTAGGTAGACGCCGTCGCAACGGAGCGACGTCAGCGTCCGATTATGTTTGTGTTCGTGGGCTGATAAGGAGCCCCCGCCCGTCTCAATTGCACTTTTTTCCCACTGTTTGGTGTTTTCCATCGTAGGATTGGCGAATACAAATAACAAAAACACGATGATAGCCTTTCGGGACCCCTGAAAAAGCAACGATCGCTGGGGGTAAATGAAACTGTAACGAATGCATAGCCTATTGAGCTGTCATTAAAAAGGAATCAACAAAAAGAAACGATCTGGAAAATTAAGATCTCCTAAACGGAGATCAGCCGGTGTCCAAAAGCTCTGTCTAAGCTTATCCAAGAATCGGTTAAAAGCTTTGCAAACTCCTTTGGAATTGACCATGTCAAGGTCACACCAGAATTCTTTTTAAAAAACAATCATATATCAGTACAGAGCCTTTACTACATATATTAGCTTAAAACAATCCATAATTCAAGACGAGCTTAGAGCGACAGCTTCTGAAGCAATAAACTAGATTACCGCCTTTGACTAAGTATATCATTTACTAAATCACAAAACTAACTCGAAAAACAACTAAATAAGAGTGGTTTTCTGCTCTAGTTTAGTTCTGTTACTATTTAAAATTATGGTTTTCGTTTTATTAGTATGCATTATACAAAATTGTGTAGTGTGAGTTGTAAATTTACAAAATATCTACCGTAGTCCGTCATAAAATTTGTTTTACATTGTTGTTGTTGATGCTTGGGTAGTAGCCTGTGGGATATAGCAACGAATATGCGCCACATCGAAAATCTATCAAATGTTCGGCGACACAGAATCTCAGGATGAATTGTTTCATGCTTTTTTTTGGGTGGTGGTTCTAAAGAGAAACATGCCAAGAATATAGGTGAAGCTCTTGAAATGGTGGCGCCGCGCCGTACTTCATAGGTTCACTTTGTTACCGGCGCATCTGAAAGCCAATGGAGCCATTTGGGCCACGAGGCAATCGCAGGACTTCATTGAAGGGATGCGGATGCTGGGCGAGTTGCTGCTGCTGTTGCTGTGGCGACTGCAGCGACTGCTGGCGCAGCAGGGCAGCAGACACACTACCGCCCACCACTGGGGACCAGCTCTGTTGCGGATTGGGCGACGTCTGGGTCTGCTGTGCTTGGGTCGGCATCCCTATGCCACCAAGACCTCCACCTCCATATGGCGGCAAGCGCTGGTTGAAATGGGGCTGAATGGAGGGCGACTGCTGCTGCTGTGACGGGTGCTGCGCATTGTGGGGATAGTAGTAGTTCAATCCTGGTTGATTGTGCGGCCCCTGGAAGTAGCTGTTGTAGTTATTATACATGCCCGACCCCTGGGACATCTTCGGAGCCGAACTGGAGCGATGCATTCCCGCCGCTGGATGGCTGCCATTGTTGTTATTGATATTGTTGTTACTGCTTGCTGTGGCAGAAGATAGACTGGCAGCCGGTGCCGAGGGCGGGGCAGCCGCTGATGTGTTGCCACTGGCATTTGGCGTGCTGGGTGCGGCTCTAAGAAGAAAACACAAAAAAAAAAACAACACAATCAGTAAAAATAAACTAATATAAATATTTTCTTGGTATAAATAATTGAACTTTGGTCAAGTTTTCGGAACAATTTTTAAAGTACTTACGGTTTGTCATCCTCTGGATTTTTGGCCGCACCCAGGATACGCAGCCTGGCCTCGGCGTACTCCTGCTCGCGCTGCTTGAGCGTCTTAATCGGCTGCTTTGGACGCATACCGTTGGTGTCGCGACGCTCCTCCGCCTGGGCGGGTCGCCGCAGGATCTTCACCGTCTGATTGGTGGTGGGCGTGGCATAGCTGGCCGATCCATACTCGTTTGTCGACTTGTGCAGCACCATCATAACGGGCTGGGGGGCCTGCAGCTCAGCCTCTGTTGGCTGCGGCGGCGTCGGCTTCCTGGCAATGGTTATCTGCCTGGGCGAAGCAGTGCTGCTGCCGCCGCCGCTGCTGCTGTTGGTCTCCATGAGGCTCTGCGGGCGCTGGAGCAATTTCATTTTGCCAACTGGACGATCGTTACTAGTTTGTAGCTGCAGCTGATTTTGCAGGGTCAACGAGATCTGTGTGGTAGATGGCAGATGGCATTACATTGGATGTAGGAGAGCTGACAGCCCTTGTACTTACCGCCGCCTCGTCAATTTCCTCCCAGTTGTCTAGCACATCCTCGCCATGGGACATTGTATAGCACAAGCTCGTTTTGTTGAACGGAACACGTTGCGTGCTGGGCGCTCGAATATATACTTGGTTGCTCTACGCTCTCTCCTCCTCTGCTCTGCTCACCTTGCTCACTTCCTTCTCTTACGCCTGCTGCTGAAGCTCGCACTACGACTGATACATGATTCCTTCGCACTTTTATCAGACATAAGTTAGGCGTATGGTTGGCACACACAATTTTCACGAAATCCGCTCCTCGACACTGCTGGAAAAAAACACAATACGCAACAATTTCGTTCTGCTGCTATATGGCCCGTGTTGTTGCTGTTGTCGTTGTCAGTACTGATTCTTCTTCTTGCTCTTGTGGCCGAGGTTTTCAGCTTTCCACTGCTGCAGGATGAGCAACCGCGGGCCTTTAGCCAACATGCGAGTCGCCAAAGGCGTGGAGGCACCCGTCTATCGCTAACAGTAATAGCTATGCATTTAATTTCAATGATTAAACATGTCTCCTTGCTTTTTATCTTTTATAGTGCTGCTGGTGGGTCTTTGTGTGGCCGAGCACGCGTCTCGCTGCGAATGCCGATTACAGGTTGGTATTATGGTATTATGTATATTGGCTGTTTCAGTGCTCGAACACACTATTTTAAAAATATTTCGTTTTTATCTGTTTTGCGAAATTATTTCTGTGTATACCTTAGATTTTTAATTCTACAATGTGACATTTATTTTTGTTATTTAGTATTTAGTCAAATTTAGTATATTCTGGAAGGGTGTATTGCTAGTATTTTATGTTGCGCTTATCTGCAGTGCTGCCAACTTTTAATAAACTAAAAATAATATGTCCCTATCTAGAAAGAATAAACAGGAAAAACCTAAAATTATTTAGAAAAAACGTAATAAGTGTTTCCACAATCTTACCATAAGCTTTTTTGATCCCAGTAATAATTCGGCGAAGAAGTTTTTGAGCGGGCAACTTATTTAAAAGCAAGCAAGTTGAATTGGCAGCCCTGCTCAGCTGGGCGCTGAAGAGACTGCAATTTCGGCAGAATTAAATGAAATACATTTTTAAGCGATAAGACTGCGACGGATCATGGAAGTAGCACTCCCACAACCTGCGGAATCACACAGCATTAGCATAGGTCAGCAACCGCTTCGAGAAGAGATAAGGAACCGATAGCAATAGCTGAAATTCTGCGTTCTTCGCACACGTGCCCGTTAGCTCTTAAGAAGCTTACTGATTCACCAGATTGTTTACGTAAATATTAATAAGACGAACATGGAGATTGAATCTAACGAACGAAAGGCGAATCCCGTCAAGTCCTTCATTGCCGGCGGCTTTGGCGGCATGTGCAATGTGGTCGTCGGTCATCCTCTGGACACAATTAAGGTGAGCCAAGAAATTGTTACTATGTGAAATTCCTGGGATAACACACATGGCACATGTGTCTCCTCAACTTCACCAGGTTCGTCTGCAGACCATGCCCATGCCATTGCCAGGACAGCCCCCACGATACAAGGGCGTTGCGGACTGCGCTGTAAAGATCTTCCGGCAGGAGGGATTCCGGGGTTTCTACAGAGGAATTTCCGCTCCTCTGGTTGGCGTGACCCCCATCTACGCTGTGGACTTTGCGGTGTATGCGGCGGGCAAGCGACTGTTCCAAACCGACGAACACATTAGGCTTACCTACCCACAGATCTTTGCTGCCGGAGCCCTAGCCGGAGTGTGTTCCGCACTCGTTACAGTACCCACCGATCGGATCAAGGTACTGCTTCAGACGCAAACAGTATCCAGTGGTCCATTGCTCTACAATGGAACCATGGATACGGCCATGAAGCTATATAGGCAGGGCGGATTTAGAAGTCTTTTCAAGGGAACCTGTGCCTGCATTCTGAGAGGTAAGTAACCTTTAAATAGTTGAAAAACAACAGATGGAAATCAAGCTCAACCCCCAGATTCCCCCACCGGCTTTTATTTTGTGACCTACGAGTTCCTGCAGAACTTAGCCAGACAAAAGTCCAAAACAGGACAGATCAGCACCACATCAACGATTTTATCCGGCGGAACGGCGGGCATTGTGTTTTGGACTTTGGCCGTGCCCTTTGATGTACTTAAAAGCCGCCTCCAGTCGGGTGAGTCACTCACATCAAACCATTGTAAATCGAAGCTGATAAATAATCAATTTTTAAATTGCAGCCCCCGAGGGCACTTACAAGCACGGCATTCGAAGCGTTTTCCGAGATCTGATGGCCACCGAAGGACCGAAAGCTCTATTCCGGGGCATTCTCCCGATACTATTACGTGCCTTTCCCTCGACAGCTGCTGTTTTCTTTGGCGTGGAGCTGGCGAATGATTTGTTGAATTAGTTACAAGTATTGTATTTAATGAAGAGGCTGTAGATAGTTGATTAAATATTGTTAACAGAGTGATTTGTTGGTGTATTTTCTTATATTAGATTTCAACAGAACCATAAAAACTCAGTCTTTAACTAGGTCCAACTTCCTTAAAGAAATACGAAATTGAGATTTCCTTCTAAATTACAATATCAGTTTATTTTCCATTCTTTAGGTTTCATTTAGCTTTCGTTTCTGGTCTATCCCATAGTGTCAACTACATGCTTAATATTTGGAATGTCATAAAATCACCTTACAATTATTACGAGTACCATTAAAACTTCCATTATAAATGATTGCACATTAATCATATAAAAATACTTTAAAATAATTGCAAAATAAATACGCTTATTGCCGATTGTATATGTTGTATACACAGAAAAAAATGTATAAAATGTACAATACTCCTTAGGAAGAGACATTTACAACTAAACAGAACTGTGTGTGCATTAATTACTGATATAATAAATTCATCCGAAGCATTAGCTGTGATGCTCACTTGGTAATCGTAATCAATACGTTTATATAATACTTAATCAAGAAAATCAGGCGCATGGAGACTACACATCCAATGGAGTTTATGTAACACAAATATTTAGCATCCATATAGTCATTGACAGCTAGTTTTTGGAGTGGATCTTCAATCGTGATATTCAGAAATCGAGGAATTCAATTAAAGCGTTAACCTTAAACTATCAGCTCTGTTTCCAAATCGGAATCAATAAAATTGTAGTATTCGTTGAGTCTAGTTATCGGGAACTATGAAGCTTGATTTTCCCGCACGAAAGTCGAAAATACATTGGAATAAAATCCTTAGAATATGGGAGCTGGTTAGTCGTAAAAAAAATTTAAAATAATTGCAATGGACTCTCAAAAGATCAATGAAATATCACGACTAAGCTTTAACTAGGTATAAATTAGCTGCTCAGTTTGTGGTTTGGCGTATCAGCCCGTATGACTAGTGTTTGAGCCATTGCTGCCACCTCCGCCGCCGGCGAGTCCTCCGCAGCAATTGCTCTGCGCTGCTTTGGCACTGAAGCTCCCCAGGCCAATGGAGCTTCCCTCCGACTGCCGCTGAGCGGCGGCCGCAGCGGCAGCACTGCTGCCGTCCTTGCTCCGCGCCTGGCCAATCAGCTCAGCGGCGATCTCGTAAAACAGTCGCTCCACGTTCTCCGCCTCCTTGGCGGACGTCTCCAGGAAGTACATGTCATGTTGCTTTGCGAACTCCTCGCCAATCTGTGTGGGTATCTCTCGGTCATCGCGGTCCGTCTTGTTGCCGACGAGTATTTTGAGCACCTTGGAGTTGGCATATTCCTGGATCTCGCGCAGCCAATCGGGCAGGCAGTCGAACGTGGGCTGGCAGCTGATGTCATATACCAGGATCAATGCATGAGCTGATCGGTAATAGCTCTGAGTGATTGAGCGGAACCGTTCCTGTCCGGCCGTGTCCCAGATCTGTAACTTAATCTTCTCGCCCTCCACCTCCACGGTTTTGATCATGAAGTCCACACCGATGGTGGCGCCCTGGCCGGGCGGAAACAGTCCCTGGGTAAAGCGGCGTACCAGACAGGTCTTTCCGACACCAGCGTTACCCACTAGGACGATTTTGAACAGGAACTTATAGTCCTCCATTGCTGAAGCAGCCAAAAAAGAGTTTGCGTGGGCGTCGGCAAGGTGTGCGTGTATGTGCTCTGCAAACGGAGGCGAAAGTTAGTTGGTCCCAATTCGGAGTTTAGACACACCTTAGTCAACGACGCGTAACGTGTTGCCGATGATTGCGATGTGCGATGTGCGATGATGGGGTGGTTCCTTGGATTCGCTTACGCCATCCGGACAGGAGACTAGCCTCTCACCTGTGGCTCTCTGACGGTGGTGCTAACGGTCGGCCTCAAGGTTGCTGCTCTCGTTCTTTTTTTTGGCTATTTTGCTGATGACTCAACAGCAGCGCGCTTCAAGTGCTCTAGTATGTCTAATCGGTGCTAATCTGCCGCGCATTTGTTCAAAGCGCGCTGGCCAGACTCGGTAAATCGGGGGTGCTGCAGGCAACTGGTTGCATGCTGGCGCATTAATTGCCAGGCCTTTTATTGCGTATGTTTACCAACAGAATTTGCTGTTTTTCGATTATTGTGATGGTATTGGATTTGTGAATTAGAGGTGGAGAAACTCGATGCCAACGTCGATGTCATCGATGTTTTAGAAACATCGATACAATCGATATTCGACTGCGCATCATCGATATTTTCGAAAAAACGTATTTTATTTTAGATCTATACTATGACTCTTGTTGTGGAAATAGAAATCAATTTAATGATGAGCAAAATTAGACAGAAGCAATTTAGTGTGTATGTTAATATCTATCCATTTAACTTTGGTACTTACAAGTCATTACGTACTTTAGATCTACTCATTCTCCTGCTGGGTAAATATGTGCAAACGATATATAAATGTTTTTTATACTATCGGCAAAAAATACCGCACTGCGATGGCTACTATATCGATAGACCGATAAATTGATACCTTTGTACAACAACCCTAAATGACTGAAAAAACACGCTTGAGGAAAAATCTTGTGGAAAATTCATGAAAATTGTACTTTACTAAACGCAAAAGTCTCAAAAGAAGTTTGTAAGTGGTCCTGCGAATTGCGCTGAGCGTCTCCACCACTTTTTGCTTTCTCCAAACGTGCCAGACACCGAGTGGGAGACTTTTCACGCAGCACCCCGCAGCGGAAGGAGTACTGAAAGCCGAAGAAATTGAACATGGCCGAGGACTTCGACGTGGAGGCGATGCTCGAGGCGCCGTACCAGAAGAATGTAAGTTTCGAATGCTCGCCTTAAACAGATTATCGTTAAGTTAAGACCTACTGGTTTGTACATAAAAATGTGATTATTTTGCTGCGAAAAAAACAGTTACTTCATATGTCTGTTTGTATACTTCTTTTCCACATAGACACCCACAAGCGCGCCGTTCGTACGTGCATATTGTGTTTGTATGTAAGTCGTCGTCGTCTCGGGCACACATACAGACATGTGCACTCGATGCATATTAAGTGGCCGCAGTCTCAAATCGATTTTTAACCTAATTTTCTTGTTATTTCGGAAAAATCGGCAGGCGTAACGGTGCACTGCGTGATTTTTTTGTGTTCATATAGTTTCATACCTGAATGCGCGCATACAGAAATACAGAGAATAATTTCGCAAAGCACAATGTAGGCGAATCTCTGTCTGTGTGTGTGTTTGTCTTGTTTATTTTTTCTGCGACTTTTGGAACAGTGGTCGCCCCAAATAAGTGGGCACAGTGGTGGGCAATTAGGAAAGGTTCAAAATATGGAATTTTGTTGTGAAATTACTCATAAAAATATTGTTGACCCTAAAGGTTGATCATTTGTATGACAGTTTGATACAGTATTTTTATAGTCCAAAGAAAAATAAGATTTATATATTTTTTTAATATTTATATACTTTTAGAATTGACGAAAATAACCAAACTTTTATAAAATTATTATGCAATTAAATTATATAAACAGTTGTGTTATTAAATACTATATTTAAACAATTTACTATTGTCATTTTGTGAATTTATTTGACACTTCAGAGGAATTTCAACAGATGTGAAGCCTATTTTGGGGTTTATTTTCATGTTTCTTTGTCTTCGTTTCTACTAGGACTTTGATCTTGACTACTGACTGACAGACGAATTAGTTGTGTATGTAAGCATTTTTTATTGTACTCTCATTTGGGTAAATTATCTATATGAAAGCTACTCTTAAAATGGGCATTAAAATGGTCATAAAGCATATCTATATTATATACTGAGCCGATCGTTGTATATGCTTCAATTCAACTCTTGTTGTTGTTCCGTAACATGCTATTAAGATAATATAGAATCATTAAAAATATGGGAGCTGTAGACCAAACTTACATGATTTCTTTACAAAAATATTTAAATTAAATTCAATTTCCAAGGATAATTGGCTGTATTTTCAAGTAGATCTATTGGAGTCGATTGTTTCTATTGTTAAAATAAAATAAAAGCCCGATTCTGGATGATTTATAAGTTTAAAAAATATTTACATATATTTATACTCATTTTGAAGAACTATAAATATATTGGCAATAACATTAATCAGATCAAAAATGCAATTATCTCGTCCGATTGTAAAATGTATAATTTTCCAGATTATTCGACTTTTTGTTGAAATGCACTGAATATCATCTTTGTATACATATCCCAATGTGGAGGACACAATACCTATACTTGAGTTGTGAACGCTCTTATTTCTCCCTATCTGCTGTCTCTCAAAATAAACAAAAAAAAAAATACCCACACAATCACCATAAAAAATATAAACAAAAAAACCAAAATGCTAGAATAATAAGGGTGAAATGTCTTTGCAGAGAATCGTATAAGCTCAATATTGTTGCTAGAGATTGTTTTGGTCATTCTAAACACAAAAAGCTGGAGACCATTTGGTAAGTTTGATTGTGCTACAGAAGCTGCGAATAAAAAACCAATTACAAAATTAAAAACAATAAAAAAAACCAAAACATATCTAGGCATTTTGTATTCAATATGATTTGTTTATGTTTGCGTTTTTTTCCTTGAACACACTCCAATTGAATCCGTTTATTTACCGCTCTCTATGTAAACCAATGAAACTGAACGTGCACTAAATTTCAGATAAACTCCTCCTAACTTGTCTGGGGCAGCAGGCAGCACAACTACTACTCTCACTCACAGACAGACAAGAGAGAAAGTCTCGCCCAGAAATTACAGAATTACCATAAACAGAAAAGAATCAAAAATAAGCAATGACCAACACAAAAAGCCCACAAAGCTAAATCTAACTCTATTTGAAACAAACAAAAAGTAATAAGCAATTCTTAAACTAGCTTTACAAATTTACTTATATAATGTCTATGTCCTATATATATATAGACGACGTCTTTTTGAGAACCAATCAACCAGTCCACTCCACTCCACTAGCCAGCGCTAAACATTCCCCCAAAACTGAACTGAACTGATTGAGAATGAGAATGAGCATGGGAAATTTGCCCATGTGGAGACAACATTTCTCGCCGTCGTGAACCATCTGTGTGTGTGCCATATATACAATATATATATATCTATATATTTACTACGTATAAGATCTCTATTATTATTACTCTATTACTACTTTGCTGTGAATCGGCAATGATCCACAAATGATCATTGTTGACTTAAGCATTTCTATTTTATATACTTGCAGATACCAAAAATTTAACTAATTTACTTTGATTTGCTTTCTCTTATTCAAAAAAAAAAATAAAATATACCGAAAAAAATATTTACGAAACTGAAAAAATAATATATCATAACAAATTCAAATGATATATAATCGAAAATCAACCAACCAACATCAACAACGACAACAACGTAACGAACGATCAACCAACGCCCGTTATGTGTTCCTCCTACCTCCCCACTACGAAAACTGAAATCCAATCGACAAAAAAATAATCCAATTATCTGTATGTACATTATTGCTTGCGCCCGGCCCCATCCATCTCCTTCTCCTCCACCTGTCCAATCCGAACAATCCAATCCAAAATCCACAAAAAAAAACCCAAAACAAAACAAACAAAACCAACCTATCTGTGTAGAATGTCAGTGCGGGCAGCGGGGGACGTGGTGGACGCAAGCGCAGCGGCAGCAGTCCCGGCGGTGGAGGCCATGACGACGACCATCCAGAGAACGGAACACGCAATGGCAGCGGAGGAGGAAGCTCAAACAAAAAACAAAGCAAGCGATCCCGGTAAGTACTTAAGGAAGACACCATATTATTGCCCAAATAAACCATATGACTTGTTTCAAATTTGATTAATTTATGTTTATTAGATCTTAAATAATATAACTCATAACCTTTCCCTTTCCCAGGAGTCGAAGCGGCTCGCGTGATGGCAAGTCTCGTCGTGATCGCGGCGATCGCGGCAGTGAACGCAGCAGTCACCGGGATAAAGACAAGGAAAAGGACAAAGAGCGTGATCGAAACCGCGACAATAAATCCCGCAGCGACAGAGATAGAGATCGGGACCGAGAGAGGGAGCGAGATCGTGAACGTGACAGAACTCGTCGCAGTCGATCGCGGGACGAGCGTGGAGGTGGTGGCACTGATGACCGCCGCATGCGCCACGGCGATCGGGATAGGGATCGCCCTCCAAGAGACCGTCGTGGGGGTAGCAAAAGCCAGCAGCGGGACCGTTCACGGGAGAGACGTCGTCGCAGCCGGTCTCGGGAGCAGCAGCGCAAAAGGCTAAGCCCCATACGTGAACGCAAGCGCAGTCATTCCCGTTCAAAGGATAGAAAGTAAGCTTTAATTCTCGCTCGCATGGACTGCATATTAATAAATTCTTTTCTCCGCACAAGTAGCAGCCGTCGTCGCGGCAGTAACTCTCCCCGTCGCCGCTCACCGCCAAACGGAGCTGGCGAACGATGCTCACCTACCGAGCTCAGTCCTGAAGAGCGCGACGCCCGCACCGTCTTCTGCATTCAGCTGTCGCAGCGAGTTCGAGCGCGGGACTTGGAAGAGTTCTTCTCGAGCGTCGGCAAGGTGCGGGACGTTCGCCTGATCACGTGCAACAAGACGAAGCGTTTCAAGGGTATCGCCTACATCGAATTCGACGATCCCGAGTCCGTGGCCCTGGCCTTGGGCCTGTCCGGCCAGCGGCTGCTCGGCGTGCCCATTATGGTGCAACACACGCAGGCTGAGAAGAATCGCCTCCAGAATGCGGCACCGGCATTCCAGCCGAAGAGTCATACGGGTCCCATGCGCCTCTACGTGGGATCATTGCACTTTAACATAACGGAGGATATGTTGAGGGGCATTTTCGAGCCGTTCGGCAAGATTGATGCGATTCAACTGATTATGGACACGGAGACGGGCCGGTCCAAGGGCTACGGCTTTATAACGGTAAGTTAAGCTATACATTTGACTGAACATAACTTCAACATGTTACTTTTTCGATCCTGCAGTACCACAACGCTGACGATGCCAAAAAGGCTCTGGAACAACTGAACGGCTTCGAATTGGCAGGTCGGCTCATGAAGGTTGGCAACGTGACGGAGCGCCTGGACATGAACACAACATCGCTGGACACTGACGAGATGGACCGCACTGGCATCGATCTGGGCGCCACTGGACGCCTCCAGCTGATGTTCAAGCTTGCAGAGGGAGCCGGCCTGGCCGTGCCCCAAGCGGCGGCCAATGCGCTGCTGGCCACAGCTCCGCAGCCAGCGCCGGTGCAGCAGCAGCAGGCAGCACCCTCGATTGCCACACAGTGCTTCATATTGTCCAACATGTTTGATCCGAGAACGGAAACCAATCCTACTTGGGACGTAGAGATCCGCGACGATGTGCTAGAGGAGTGCGCCAAGCACGGCGGTGTGCTGCATATCCACGTGGACACCGCCTCGCCCACGGGCACCGTCTACGTAAAGTGTCCGAGCACAACGACGGCGGTGCTGGCGGTGAACGCGCTGCACGGACGCTGGTTTGCCGGACGCGTGATCACGGCGGCCTATGTGCCTCTGATTAACTACCACTCCATGTTTCCGGACTCCATCAGCGCTGTCAATCTGGTTGCATCCACCCGCAAGAACATCGACGATTGAGAATGCGGAGTGAGGACCGGACCTATTGCGGATCTGCAGGGGGCAAGATTGTTAATATTCGTTACACAAATCATTTTTGGCCAGAACTTTTTAAATTTTTTTTAAAGACTTTCGCCGCAAGCTGAAACTAGGGGCACATATTCAAACACAATTATTAAATATACATATAAATATATATGCAATTATATTAATTAGGCATTCCTAACCCGCCAAACCGCTCTGATTTGGGATTTTAACTCTGAAACTAATTTAAATTTAATATTCTCGTGGATAAATACCCGCCTGAAATGCTGCTCCGATCCATCCGATCGCCGATTAAAAATAACTAGGTTCTAACGCTTAAAATTGTAATTTGCTAGTTTGACCGCCAAAAACAAGTTGACGACACAGACCGATTAACAATAGGGGAAGGAAAGTTATTTTCAAATTTTACTTTTTTGAATATTAAAAGCCTATTTGTTAAGCCCATCCTAGCCTAGTTTTACTATACAAATATTTTGTAGAAGTCTATCGAATCAAAAATAAAACAGAAAAGACAACGAAACCGAAATAGTACAGAATTTCGCGCGCCAAATAACGATAGGCCATTCAACAGTGCTGCCAACTCACGCTGTCGGGAAACTTGGTATTTTCTATTTACTCCTATAGGTGGCCGAACAGGTCCATGCACGAGCATGGATTTCTGCTAGAGCTGGCAAACAATCCGTGTTTTCGACTATTGATTTTCTCGATGTTTTTACAAATTAAACATCGATACTATCGATTTCTAAGCCATCCACATATTATATATATATTATATTGAACAAGAACTGAAAATTAACTTCGGCACGCCGAAGTTTATATACACTTGCAAGGTTCTGTTCGATTTCTAGGAATTAATTCAATATAAATAATATATATTTATGTTAAAAAACAATGTTGTAATGCCTACCTTCATTATATTCATCTATACATATTATATTTAAACTTTTACAGTTACAGTTTTCCATTTTCCTCTACTTTTAACGATAGTTTGTATGGCAGCTATAAGATACTCTCCCGATCTGCATTATATTAAAACCGAAATTCTAGAATAATATAAAATGGATATATCACAAACTTGAAAATTTGTTGAAAACTGAAAGTTATATTTTTTCCAAGCAATTTTCCGATCGTTCCTACATGATATAGTCGTCTGATCCGGCCCGTCCCAAAATATTTACGAATGAGAGTATATAGAGGACTAGCTGCAAAGTTTCACTCAGATAGCTTAAAAACTGAGAGACTAGTTTGCGTAGAAACGGACAGACGACTTTGTATGATCGGAGATGTCGACTTCACTGCGTTTCAAACTTCTGAACTTCTTATTATTAATATTTTTATTAACAAAATATCACCATTCATTTGTTTTGTTCATTTCTTGTAATTGCGATCTGTAAAATGTAAAATGTCAATACCAATACATTTTTGAAAACATCGATAGTGCAAAAAAAAATCGATGTTTTGAAAACTATACAAACAAATATCGATAGTGCTCCGATGTTTTGCCAGCACTAATCAAAATCTAGCTAAATAAAATTATAATAAATATTAAAATTAACCAACAAACATCGGACACGCACACGAGGCACGCCGTGTATTTTACCAGTTGAACGAAACATTTGCAAACATTTACCAACCATTACCGAGCGCGATGTGCAGTGCGGAGTAGAAGAAAATTCCATGTGACCCCCGAGTTCCCCCATCCGTGTGCGTGTGTGTTGTGTGGCCTGTGTGTTTGTGAAAGCAGCACAGCGATGGAAAAAATGGCAAACACAAGCGCACAACTACAACAAATGTAGGTACCATAGGCCAATGAAGCAAAGCAAAGCGTAGGGCCGAAATGAAAATTCAATAATTGGACGCCTTGGCGCTAAGGTTAGTTTTTCCTAGAAGGGGAAAACTATTATGAAATGTGAGAAGTGTGCGCGAACAGTGTTTTATAATTACCGCACACACACAGGCGCACAGCTGCGCCCACGCAAGATTGTGTGTGTGTGCTCATTTTTGACCTCCCCCACGCATCAGCATCTCATCTCCATCCTTCATTTCTCCTCCCCCCATCCGCCCGCCCAGCTGATTCATGCTGCCCGTGATAAATCAATCGGTGTGAGCCCTAAAAAACATTGCAACGGTGTCGCTGCCGTTTAATGACCCTGCCCCACTGGCCACTTATATAAGGGAGAACGAAGTGTCCAAGTGCTAGTGCGTGTGTGTTTGTGCGGCGTGAAAATAGCCCAAAAAGAACAACAAAAGCAAAGCCAAAACAACGGCGGCAGCAACAACGAAAGCAACGCAACTTAAACAAATGCTTGGATTTTGGCAAGCGTCTCTGAGGGTTGTCGTTTGCTTCGAAATTAATTTTAGAGCATTATGCCATCCACGCTAGTGTGGTTGTTGATATTTCCCCGTTCTGCCTGACAATTGCGCGCCTTACGCTTGAAAAAGGAATGAAAAACGGCTTCCTGTGTGAGTGGGAAAGTGCGAGTGTCAGTTGTGTGAGTGTATGTGCGTGAGTTGGCAGCGTCAGGGCAGCGCAGCTGCAGCGCCGCAGCAGAGCAGACCGACTATTACCGTTACGTCCGACGTCGCCGGTTTCCATTCACGATTTTCTTCTGTTTTGTTGTTATTTCTGGCCATAGCCAAGCTATATGCATATGTATGTATGTGTGTAAATTCCTCTCAGCACTTCGATTTGCCATGTGTGTTATGCAATGCAAAATGCAGCAAATAGCAAATGAGGCAACAAGAAAACGCCATTGATTTGAACAGTCTTATCATCGGGCGGCATTATCGCAATTTCTTTGCGCTGGGACACCCCGCGTTCCAAGCCTTTTTTGAGTCCGAAGCGTCGTCACATGCTGCCGGAGTCCGTTGGTCTTTGTGCGTCACCGAGTTGCAAATTGCAGACTCCAATTCACACCCCTCCCCGTCTCCGTATTCAAGTTTCGTTTTTTTCGATTCGTTGTGTTTATTGCCTAATTACACTTCATACAGTGCTTGTTCGCTTCGCGTTATTATCACCGCGGTTTCCATTGCAGGCAACGCGCCTCTGGGCACGTAGTCTATCTGTTCCACTTGATTTTGTCCATCTCTTCGGCTCTTTGGCTCTTTGGCTCTTGGTTCTGCTTTTGAGAGGAGTACTCACCGTTTCCGACCTCGAAACACCGCGTCATGACGCGGCAAAGCTCACAGCCTCTCAGCTCAATTAATCAGTTTTCGAGCCAAGAAAAATCAGTAGACGCCTGCGCGACGCTTAACATACACCTTCGGTAATTGGTAGTTGAAAGGTTTACTCATAAAGTGATAATGTGACCAGGTCTATATTTTAATAAAAATTTTAACAGATTTTTTTAAATTATGAAGTACAAGTGGTTATGTGAAAGGTTCGATTTTCCAAAATTTTAAAACTAAGTAAATACTTAAAATTCAAACACAGTCTCTGTGTATTTCATTTTCTATACAAACTTTTCTCAAACAGTGTGTTTATTGCCAATGTGACCAGGTGGGCAAATGACATAAACAGTTCTATTATTAGTAATGATACAGAAATCGTCATGGGCTTAAAATCAATTAAAATAGAGTTGAAAAGTATGCAATTAAATATTTGCTTTACAAATTCCTTAAACCATTTTTATTCGATTTTTTTTTCACTTTCCAAAATCTGGTTTTAAAAGAATTTACGAATTTACCCAGAATATTCATAATCTAATCCTTCCGTTGTACAAAAATAATAATTGAAGTAGTAGTATTTAAATATATGTTTACATATTTCTAATTATATTTAAACGCCAATAGTGCTTGCATTATATGAAATAGCATTCGGCCTTATTTCATGTAAAACCGTTAGCATTACATTTTTAGCAGTGAGTGTGGAACTTTGTCACTGCCAATTTAGTAGTTGATAAATATTAGGCGAAAATCCTTTGACGTTTCGCTAATATTTATAGTATTAATAATCATTCACTTTTTCCACCCCGCCGCCCTTATCAGCAGTCAGATAAGCGACAGCCGCGTACGTTCGTTCCCCCGATCGTTTGTTAGCAGTGAACTCATACTCATATTCCCATACTCACGAAAGGCAAACAGCGAAAATAGAGTGGAAAAGTCGCTTGGCAGCTGGCTTATTAGTTTCATGTGATTGCCAGACAATTAACACAAGTCCGCGCCTCTTTCTTTCTCTCTTTTTGCTTTTTAGTTGAACAACTAACCAGACGCGGAGCAGAGGAGTCCCAAAAACCCACAGGAGGTATAACCCCCAACCTCAAACCGAAGAGTAACAATCCACGACAATACTGGAATCCAGGAGCGATCACCATTTAATGCTATCTGCAACTCTGGGGGCCAATGGCGGCCCTCAGCCGCTCAGTCCCTCCGCCCAGGCGACGCTCAGCAAGCACCTGCCGCGCCTCCAATCGAAGCGTCTCCTCCAGCAGACGCAGTCGTCGGTTTCCCCGAGACCCCAGACCTGTGATGCCAGTTGCTTAACAGGTGTGTACGAAGCAGTTGAACCTTTCTAACTCGGACTTTGCCAAGAGGAACTTTGTAATTTTTAAAGAGAATTGTTTAAAAAACGTCCATACTTTTGAGTACTGTTTTATATTCTTATTTTCAGTTAGTTGTAATATTGTTACGATAAATAGTGCCGAGGATTTGAAATTTATTTAAATGGTGCCCCAAAGTACGCTATAAAATGCAGTATATTACAATAGAAGATCCAACTTAACAATATTTTTTTTATTTTATAAGGGGTTATATGACTAATTATCAAACTTTGATACAAAATTTTCCTAAATTTTGAATTGAATATGGAGATTTATTAGCCAAATAAAATAGGATAAATGCTTTCGGAATCTAAATTAATACTAATTTGCCTAAGCTATGAGTTTTTATACATTGATTTGTCGAAATAATTGTCATATAATATCGAAAGAGATCGATTTAAAGATTGTGAATATTTAAAGCTTAGATATGATCGATTCCAGATATGATCCTATAATACGAAAAGGTTAGGTTTAACTATATAATTATGTACCGGTAAAGACAATTGCTCAGCCTAAAGTTAGGGCTTTGAACTTTCTTACTGTTTAAAATTGATAACAATTAACATTATTAAATCATTTTAAATACTCTCTAAAATAGTGAAAATGTAATAATTTAAAGCCCAAATGGTCCGAGTTGAGGAGGTTTGACTGTAACTGCATTTTGAACTAATAAACACTGTCATGCTAATTTGTTGTTTGGTTATTTGTTGCAGAGCTGTGCAGCAGCGAGAACCTGCCCGAGGTGGAGATCTTTTCGCTGCTAGAGGAGCAGATACCCAAGTACAAGGTGCGCAACGACTTCCTCACAAACTTCTCCGGCTATGCGAATGAGGACTGGTTCGTACCGGCCCCAGCGCTGCCCATTCCGCCAGAGGGTCTGGGCTTGACCAAGGAGCAGACGCGAGAGTGCCTCAACTATTTCCGTGAGTTTTCATTGTTTTTATTACAAAATTCATAAGGCAAGGGCAACCAAGAATTCTATAGCTTAACACAAAATTCGCAGCCAAAAATGTACTTTCCTGGTAAACACTTATTATTTACTGACTAAAAAATGACTCAATGCTTTGTGTGACTTCATTTTTATACATTTTCATGACAGGGTTATAAACTGAATTTCTATCAATTATGCATGTGCAAACAGTAAAGGCACCTCGAAATACTTTATTACTTATTTATTTAGAACCAAAGTCCAGGGTCTGCCAAATTTACAAACCCTTTTATGGAATGAAAACAAAAAATTTGAATTTCCTAATATATTTGTTTATATGGCTCTCATTTGTCAGTGCCGCGTAGCTTTGAAATTGCTCAATTAATATGAATTTATCAGCGGAAACTTGTTCGGGGCCCCAGCCTTTGAATCATATTTTCTGTGTGTTATACAATCGTTGTATACTAAATTCTATATGAATTAGTGTGTATCTGTACAGTTTGGCTATATTTCCATTGTCAGAAAAACACAAAAAGTTTGCTTAAACTTGTCACCTTGTTTTTTTGTTTTTAATGCGATTTTAAATATTTCACAAAGTGTTTATCTACTTTCTCTTTGACGCGAAACGCAATTTTCTTTTATCTACGCAAGAAGGCAGATTATAAATAAATTGCCAAATATACTATATTCACTCCAAATTCTTTTTGTATCACATGCAAATTTCCTCTGCTGTATTTTTCGTCTCTGACATTTGTTTAAAAATTTCTGTCAATATTTCATAAGCTCTTTTGCAAGTGGTTTTAGATTATGATTGGTGTGTTTACTTATTAGTGGTTTTAGATTCTTGAATCAGATATATATTTTCAATAAATGAAAACTTATGCAAAAAATAGAGTGTTGCTTTTCAGGCTTGAGTTTTTTTTTAAATTTGCAGAGCAGTTAACCAATTTCATTTATTTTCTTGAATACATTTAATATTAAAAAATTACTTTTAAAATCTTGATAAGATTTCTTAAACCAGCTTTCGGAGAAATTTCTAAAAATACGATTTCGCTTCTTTTTTGAATATATTCTTTTGATTGTTAGGCTTGTGTTTGTGTTTTGTTTTTATATACATATATTCTTAGAATTTGTAATTTATGTTAAAAGGTTATTGACCTATTTGTTTAATAATAAACAATTTTGGTGCATAAATCATTGATTTAGAATTTAGGAAGAATGATAAAATGTATGACTAAAGTGCAATTTATTGCATTATTTTCTTGCAAAGCTGCAACTTGGCAAGTTACAATCACCTCACAAGAAGTCTTATAACGAAGAACAATTTATTTCTTACTGTAAACTACAATTTTTATAATTAACACAACTATTTTATTGTAAGTTTTCGAATTGGCGCTCATAATTTCCCATAAAATTTCCCTTCAGCGCGAACCAACACTTGTTGCTGTGCCCAGTGTTGAGAAACACTCACAGACAGCTGTTGCTTGCCATTCACACAGATTCGTGATTTTGAAAAGCTCCCAATCAGCTGATCGGCACATCTGGCAACGCTCGCTCCGGCTTTTCTTCGTTAATTTTCGCTTTTCGTCGCTGCCGCGTGCTTGTCTGTGCTTGTGTATATTTGAAATAGCGCCGCGTCGCCGTCCGTCGTCCGTCCCCCGATAAATAAATACGAAACCCAGTGCCAAAAACACCAATCGAAAATGTAAGCGGGTCGCCCGTTTAATAATTGCAGAAATAACCCCAAGACGGCGGCGAGAAAATGTGTGTTGGCAGTGAAATTGTGCGTGTGCTGCGGCTGGCATAATTGCCAAAAATACACGGGAAATATGTGTGCCGCCGAATGAGAGCGGCGAAAAATCATTAACGCAACGCAGAAATATTAATGCATTGCTCATACGCCGTCGGTGTGTGTGTGTTTGCCAAAACAAAGCCGAAACACTTGGAATTTCTCCAAGTGTTCGCGCTCCGTGTGCCGTCATACGAATTGAATTTATTTTTAGGACAACTACAGCGGTTGTGTGTGTGAGTGGGTTAAGTTGTGTGTGTGCTAAACTTTATTTTTTTTGTTGTTGTTCATATAATTCATGAAGAGGAAATAGGTTGTTCTTGTAAACATTTAAAGGGAGCGCGCCTTCAATGAATGGGTGTGTGAGTGCGCGGGTGGATTTGGGACACTGGTGTGTGTGTGTGTGTGTGTAAGGCCATGGGCAGGGCTTGTTTTCTGTCAGATTAATTTGTTCTTTCTTGTCTGTGAGCTATTTCTTTACTTGTTGTTGCTTGGGTCTTTACATAATCGGTTTTCCATGCGCTGCTGTTCCCTTATTCTCTTTCGTCTGTCGCCTTCGCTGATAAGAGGAGCGTTCTATAATAGGCCCTCTATCGGAATTTCCAGTATGTCTCCGACTCTGGATCGGCATTCGGTCTCGTTTCCCCGCTCTCCCACTCACTCTCTTACTCGCACTCGTTGTCTCGAAGCAGCTGTTTGCCGATGTTTGTTTGCCATGCCTGCTAGTGTTTGTGTGTGTGAGTGCGCGAGTGTTGGGTAATTTTACCATTTACCGTTACACGCATGCCATTCGTCCAGTTCGTTGAGTGCAGCCGGTTTACAGTGACCACCGCATATTAAGAATCAAGAACTAAGATTGCAAGAAGGTTGTGAAGTTGAAAAAAACCATGGAAAAATTATCCAGTGTAATTTGAACTTGTGCTAGCTGGCTTTGTTTAATTAGTAATTCTTCTCTTATCCTTTAGACAATTTTCATTAACTAGTTGAAGTAAAATAATTGGAACAAAAAAAAATTACTGCGAGATGCCGAAATTTCTATACATTTGCAGTTTACAATCGAATTACATGATTGAAACGGAAATATTTGGATTCTATGAATATGTAGATATTTATCGATATTTTTATATGACAATTTTTCAACAACGCATTAATTTTATGTCGAAAAACGTTTCTGTTAGTTTGTTATTATGTTAATAAATCTACATTGAGTGCAATTAAAATTTAAACTTTCGCTAATTTTTGACAATACCGATGTAAGCCTGTATAAAATGTTGAAAAAAGTGTATACTATTTTTGTTTTTGCCTGAAATGGCTAGATCGATTCGACTGTTGAAAGTGATCAATAAGCAAGCGTCTGACTAAAATTATAATATAATAATTATAATAATAATTAATAAATTATAAACAATATATTATTTTCATAGAACTTCATTTTGCAACAATATGAAACAAGACCATTCAGAAAAATTTATAAAAACATTGCGTTTATTACATTTGTTTAGATTGGTACTGCATTATAAATGTAAAACATTTTATTTAGATTTTTAAATTGATTATAAAACAAAGTATTGGAAGAAATACAGTTAATTTATTGTTATTGAAGGGGTTACAAGTATTTCTGAATAAACAAAATAATAAAACAAACAACAAATTAAGGTACATTTCCATGCTGACTGCCAAGTCATACTCTTTAATAAATTTAAAAATTTTTACTGCAAACGATTACTAATTATGAGTCATGACAAAAGTTTTATTCGCTGCAAAAAAAGCACGATTAAGGTCCAAGACATGACGATATAAGTGAACGGTTTTTGCAATGCCAGCTACCACTGTACGCTTTTAACGTGGCTTCTTGATCGATCACCATTATCATCCAGTGGCTCTTCCGCATCAATCAACGGTTTATCTGGCGAGCTGGGAGAGCGCGTTCCGTTGCTGATAGCACCGCCATCAAGTGCTCCAGTGCGGTTCCACAGAATATTAACCGTACGGCGGTGCAGACCATGGCCTGCGTGTAAGCTATGAGCCACGCCAAATGGCCAGTCATAATCGCCCCGACCGACAATGGGGCTTTTATTGGTGCTAAGCTCCGCCAAACTAAATGGCACAACGCCCAATTGGTGTCATGTACGACGTCGTGACTGTGACCGACCGGGAAAGCGGATAATGCCCGCTTTTTGCTCGCCTTTTCGGCAAACAATTGTCCGAGATGGTTTACATTTTACGTTGTATTCGGCTTGGCATACTTCCATTGCGTCACATCGTCACCAGCACCACCTGCTGGTGGCATTCGTCTAATCTCTGTACCGCACATTTTCCCCGACTTTTTCCTCGGCTTCTTCTGTGTCACTGGCCTATTGAGTAGGACATTCACATTGCCGGCGATAATTAAGGCAGTAAAATGTGGCTCAAAGCATTTTCCTCCATAAACTGCCACATGATACAACGATCACTCACTTGTGGATATTGATTGCATCGGTCGGACATCGAACTTCCTTGACTTTGTCATTGTTCATTGACACTATCGATTACAAAAGAGGAAAAGCGGCTAAATATTAAGCTTTTTAAAGGATATGCTAGGTATTATGTATAATTATACCCATGGATTACAACTTCCCCCAATATGTGATAAATATTTATGCCTATGTACTTTGAAAATTAAATTAATATCGGATGAATATAAGATGTAGTTCTTTTATTTTCATCTCACTTGATCTAGGATTTACCTGAGATTGTTAATCGGATCTTGAACTGATGTTTCCTATTGTCAATTTTTGAAAGATCTCCAAATATAATGATTAAAGGCTTAAGTTTATTATAAATTGGAAATCTTTGAGGTACTCCACTCGTATTATTTGAAATGCTTAATCTTCACTTTAAGATACACATTCGAAAGTTAGATAATCTCATCGTGCTGGAATCTTTTCTACATTTTTATAATCCCGAACTTGGACAGCATTGGAAAGCACTCAGGTGCTCATCTTGTACTGACCATAAAAATATGCTTAAATGCACAAAACTTTGGCCAATAATTAATTACCAACAACGAAACATTTGTGAAAGTTGATGTGAACCAAATACATCATAAAAACTGAACAAAAATAAAACATGCCCGTAGAGTTTGTCTAATGCTTGCTGCCATTTTCGTTTCATTTTCGCGTGTATGAATTGATTGGCCTTTTTCGGATGTTTTGGTTGCTTTTCCCTCAGTTATTTATTCAGTTGTCTTTACATAATTACGCTGCCCGGGGCTTCCGAATGTTCGAACGTCTGTTATTTTCCATATTTTTCAATCAGCCAATTAAGCTGCACTATTCTCGAAGCCCATTTTGTCATATGCCGTGTGCTGTTTATCTGTGCGATAATGTGATTTATTGAATATAGTCGTTGGCTGCCTTCGAACGTGACTCATGAATGCATATGAGTATAAAGTGAGTGGACTACGCTCTGTGCATGTCGATGAACCCCTCGAAAGCTGGGCTCACCGCTTGCAGGGACAACAAAAAATACTAATTAAAAAGAAAATGCAAAATTCAAAATCGGTTGAATCATCTGCTTGGCCAGCTTTATGTTGGTCATCTCATGTTGCCCGTTCATTTGGCACAACCGTTAGTATCTTGTATCTGGCGCAGCAGTTATCTCTGTTGGGTCTTAGCTCTGCTTTTCTTTCACTCCGCTAGCCGGCCACATAAATTATGATCGAATGGCCATCGAGAGCGTGAATGGACCAGCTAGAGGAACGCCCTGGGCGTCGGGATGTGCACCATTTCCCACTTAAGCCGGGCAGCGTTCTGAGACAACCCACGCCGGCTGCTGATGCGGCTACCTGCTGGATTCCACATCGACCTACGTGATCTTGGCCATGTAAGAGAACGGCTCGGACGCATCTCACAGAGCCAGACACTCACTAGTTTATGTAAACTCGTTTGCGCCCAGCTCTTCTTTCTTTTAGTTAAAGGCAGCCACTAAATTTTCACGATACCCACAATCTGTCCACTCTTCGCTTGGGCGTTGCGGTGTGAAGTTGGAGTTTTGAAATATTTGTGATTTATTTTTTTGGCTTGCATTGTATGTTAATTTCGAGATTTATATGGCTTTGCAATTTGCCATTGTTGTGTTTTTTTTTGGAAAACCTTCCGGAGATGTGGAGTCATCTTGCCTCATAATCAAAACGGCTTTATTCAGAGAGCAGAGTGAAAATAGCACATCGATAATTGCAATTCCGGTCGTAAAGATAAAGATCTGTTATCGGGTGGGAACCTCGTGAAAATCTGCTCCAAATGCGCACTAAATAAAAGTATTTAAAGCGCCTGTTTGGCAGCACGAAAAACCTGACAAGTGCCAAACTACCCAACACTCACTCCACACCCAATCGTTGTAGGTATTAAAACACACACGCAGTGAAGTAAACTTAAACTTAAGCGCTTAAATTCGGAGTTAAAAGTTAATTGTTTGTGAGTTCCCCCAAAAACTACGACACAAGTTCACGTTAAAGATAAATAGCAATCAAACGATGCACTTGGACCAAAATGCCACTACTCAACAATGTACTTGGAAGTAAAAGCAATCAGCAAGAACCGAAGCCGCAGCTGCTTCATTATCCCGCTCGGAAGCTGGAGGCCCTGCCCATAATAACCGAGCAGGAGCCCGACGATTATGGGCAAAGCTTCGAGAATGGCGTCCAGCTGAATAGCACCTTCTGCTTGGATGCGGATGCCAGCAGTTCGGCGACCTCACTCGCCTCGAGCAAGTCGAGCAGCTCCCTGTGGTCCACCACCTCGGAGGATTCCCTCAGCGGCGTCTCCCTGATCACCAGCCAGCCCTCCAATGCCAGCAAGCACTTCGAGAACACCTACAAGCTGCTGGGCCAGCACCTGGACAGCAATAACCAGCGAGCGGCGGACAAGTGGCAGCAGCTGAGTGGATCTGGCAGCGACGTCGACAGCATCTCCAGCGCCTGCTCCTCCATGTCGGCGATTGTCAACGGGATCGAGCCACCGCCCACGCGCCTGGAGCTGGAACTAGAGGCAGTGGATCGCATGCGGTGCATAGTCAAGCAGATGAAGTCCAGGCCAAAGTCCACGGATCCACCGCTGGGCGTCTCAGCACCTCTGCTGGCCCTGCTCCACGATTTCGCCTCGAAGGGGGAGCGGAAGGCGACAGGATGCAGCAGCACTCCATGTACTCCCGTCCCCAGTCCCATTACGGGTCCTGTGGAGGCACCGGTCTTCGAGTTGCCAGCGGAGCTGCTGCAGGCGGCCAGCTCCTGGGAGCTTATGTACTACGCCTCCAAGAATGTCGATGGCAAGAACTGCCTGAAGGTAGTGCGAAGCCTGCTGACTAATAAAGGTAAGAACGAGATCAGGGCTTGATTATTCAGCAAACCACCGAACTGTACGTTTGGGTAATGTCAAGAGTGCCATTAAGCTCTTCATTCTAAATAGATAAAAGTATAAACTATAGTGGATAATTGAGTGGGCCCTAATCTCTGATATCTACAAGTGTGTGGATTTGATAACTGATTTAGTAAAAATACATGTAAGGGACCTTTAAAGTGTACTTAAATGTCAAAGCTTGATTAGTAAATAATATGACAAATAATCAATCTTCCAAAAAACGTATTTATTTTAAGCAAAAAGATTTAAACAATGCCCAAGAATCTTTATCAAAATATCTGCATTCAAAATAAACCCAAACGATTACCATTGTTATTAAAGTATTTTGGTTTTATGGCCTCACTTTTTCTGTGGTTCAGGGCCAACTTGACTTAACTTATCAATAAAGTGCAGCCTGCAATATGTGTTGGTCTCAAGTTGTTGACTTATCGAGCGATTGTTATCTTATCGAGCGATTTAATGTATTTCCAATTAATGGGCTTTATGGTTGCTTTCCCCGTTTTATTTGGTTTCTTGTATTCTGGTCGACGTGTGAACAAACACGACAGCCATTTTTGCACAAATAGGCTAAAATTTCATAGGTTCTTCTTCCTTTCCCCTTAAATATATTTACTTTTCATGAGTGTGTCGCGGACTTTGTATTGATTTTGCGATACATTGATCGTGCGGGCTTGTCATTAGAGTCTCGACTGCCATGTTGATATTTGCTCAACTTATGGTGCCTATTTTACTCTCCTATAATCGTCTGGGTTTTTAGCAAGTTCATTAGAAAAACTATTAAGCTTGCCGCGAAAGGCACATGATCTCATCTTGTTCTCCCGTGATCTTGATGTCTAGGGCTCCGCTGCAGCTTATCAACGCAACGCTTATATTAATTTAGTTCCCAAAATGGGGAGAGGAGCTTTTGCAGGGGGCTTATCTTTCAGTCGACAGATACACTATCTTTGCAAATTGATTTTCGCGAAAAAAAGCTCTTGTCATTAATTGCCTTTAATGCAGACAAAACCACATGACCCTTTTTCTGCTTTTGTCTGAAAGTCATCACTGAGGTTTTATTAGCAACGTCAAATGAGTAAAAAGTCATTAAAGAAAACGTTTTATGACTTGCAATTAGGCTTCACTGGATCTTAAAATTTAAGTTCTAAAGGTTTCCCTATAAATAACTAGAAACATTTTAATTTTACAAACAAAAATATGACTTATAAAATATCGATGGATACGCTTGCTAGTTTGCTTAATATTTTCTGTAGGCCCTTAATAACTTTAAACATCTTGAAGTTTCTTGGAAACAGCTATATTTTCAGTAGGTAAAAATGTACAACACCCATAAAATTTTCAAAAACAATTGCAATCTTACATAAATTATCGGAGGTATCAGAGATGTCTTAACCACAAACATAAAATTAACGAGCTAAAAATACGTTAATGACGAGCTGTAGTAAATCATTAATTGGGCCATTAGTGTAGGGTACTTTCTCGTTCTGAACCTTTTATTTATACGTGCAGTCCGAAAGAATCGTGAGTCGAGTACCTAACACTGATCCCGTCCGATTTCATTATAGTTAACCATTTCCTACCTGATACGTACAGTTCTTGGAAACGTATTCCAGATTCGTACTCAGAAAATTACCCGCGTTGTTTTTCGCGCCCTATCCATGAATGGGATTAGGATTATGCGGAAAATGTTTCCGGTTTTCCTTTGTACTGACAATTACATGCGGAATAGGAAATACGAATACATATACATAATTGTACATATGTAGGTAGGTACATCGAAATTTATGACGAAGAAAAAACAATTGGCGATCAGCGTTGATCCGAAGTTTAGAGCGGGTTTCCATAGAAAAATATAGATATAAATAATATAGCTTATTGCATATTTTCTTGCTGTGTGCAACGATTATTCTAGATTTTCTTTAGTAAGAAATTAACAAAGGGATGCATTTTAAATATATTAAATATACTTAAATCAATATACATTAAAAAAAAGAGAAAGTTATAATTATTTTACATTGTTTAATTTTTCCTATAAAATATTATTTGCATTAACATTTGTCCAACGAAAAGAATACAAATACTAACATGGAGTCATTCAACACTGTACAAATAATATAACTGTAAATAATTTAAAGTGAACGTAAAATATTAAAAATAATCAAAATACTTATATCACCAACTAACAGATGCAGGGTGTAAATAAGTCGTACCTCTTAACCGCTCTTCTGACATTTTTATACGCTGGCAATACTGTACAGAGAGCTCGAACTGTCGAGCTCTCTCTCATTCGCTCTCCCATTGTGAACGGTGGTGGATTTCAGTCAGTGTTGCCAGGTTATAACCACCCGAATAAGCTAGATTTTGAGCAAAAATTAGCTAATAAAATAGGCCAAATATAAGAAATAAATAGATTTTTGTAAAAGAAAAGCTTAAGTTTAAACCATATTTAGTAGTCGTAGTAATTTTTGGAAATCTAAAATTACCCGAAGAAATTACAATTTGGCAATTGAAAATAGCCAGATAAGAAATAAATAGATTTTTGTAAAAGAAAAGCTTAAGTTTAAACCATATTTAGTAGTCGTAGTAATTTTTGGAAATCTAAAATTACCCGAAGAAATTACAATTTGGCAATTGAAAATAGCCAGATCTAGTGCCAAAATAGCTAAACTGGCAACACAGTATCTTGTATCTCGTATCTCTAAATTACACAATTTGTGCAAAATTCAAGCAGCTGCCAAACAACAGTTTCCCAAAATTGCCAAAGTCAAGGGAAGAGAAGTGCATTTTGTGTTGTGTGATAGAAAATGATGTGAGCGAGAGAAAACTTGGGCAAGATGAGCAAAAAGAATAAATTAAGAAACACGCAAAAGGCGTAAGAAGAAGAAAACCCCCTTGTCCAGTAGAAAATCTTGCGTGTGTGAGTGCTCCGTCACGAGTTTGGAGCGCAGTTTTTGTTTCTTCTACCGACATAGATTTGAAGTTTTCGCGTTTAAAGTTTGTGTGTTGTTTTTGCTGTGGTTAATGTCTCTCACCTTTGGACTCTTGAGCAGATCAGCCTTGCGGCTATTATATACACTTATTTATTGTGAAGTGAAGTGAAACGAAACGAGCAGAAAAATAAGCGGAATAATTCGGAACATGTGAGTTTATTCTCTTTGCTTGCGTAAAATTCCCACCCAGCCAGAATTTCCAGCTGCATAGCTGTGCCTTGTGACTTTTGTCAGAGAGATGGAGATTCACAAATACCCATGCCATTTCCCTTTCACTCGAAATGTCTGTGGAAAAACGCCTTTTACTTTGAGTGCTACTGCAGTTGCTGTTGTTGTTGGTTGTGTTTCACCTTCGCTGCCGGTCCTCCTCAGTCGCAGCCAGCGTCGCAGCTGCCATTTGAGTGTGTGTGTTTGGTCTGGCAAGAAGTTCCAGTGTTCCGAGAGCGCGAGAGTTTCCAAGCTGGGCTCATGGCTAAAAATAAAAACAAAAGATAGCATTGACCAGTCGAGCGAGGTTTTTAAATTTTTTATTCGGCTGAGCGAAATCTTTGAAAATAAATTAATGAGATATTGCGCATGCTCCACGGATAGTGGGTGTCAGAGAGAGAGAGAGAGCAAAAAAAAACGGCACAAGAGAGTGACAATTGAGCTGAGAGTGAGAGAGCGATGACAGTTATTCACATTTTCTCTTGTGACTGGACAATTCGCATTAATTTAACAATTAGTTTTGATGTTTACATTTACGACTATCAAGGCAATTGAAAGTAAATATTCAACGAAAATGTACAAAATCATGTGATGCCGAGAGCGGAAAAAAACAGCGGATAAAGTGTGGGAAAGTAACATTTCCACCCTTCGGCCTGCAGACAAGCCGAAAGAAGTGCCTTGCCAGAATTTGTAAAATGCCTTAAAAATTACATAATACATCTGAAAGGAAATTGCACACGACGCCTTGCCAATCGAAGCAATTTAAATTTAATTCAGATCAAGACAAAGAATGCCGCAATCTGTGCTGTGACTAAGAAAATAATTCACAATAGAAGAGCAAAGAATGACGCACGTAAACAATGCCAAAGGAGAGATGGAGATGGAGAAGGAGGAGCAGCAGAAGGAGCTGCGGCGAGAGAGGGAGATTGCTGCCGGCAGCAGTGCTAACCATCGATTTTTACCAAGTGCAGTGGAGCGAGATGGCAACACTGCTGCTTTGGATGCTGCAGCTGCACCGCCAACAACAACAACAACAAAGATAACCTGCTTGGAAGACTTCGCCTTTGAGGCATGCCAAAATTGGTCGCAATTAGACGAAGACTTTTGCATCACGGACGATGAACTTGAGTACGAGGATGAACTCTCCCTGGGAGGCTGTAACATAGCAGAGGCGGCGGTCTCCGCAGCGGAGTCCCTATTAACGGGAGATCAGCACAACGAGCAACTGCTAATGGAAGGTGCTTAAAAGTTAACTGTGGGCTCTGTAATTTCAAAATTACTTTACCAAATTAGTGGCGTCCAAAGCCTTCAATTTCTCTGTCCACCTGTGCATCTGTGCGGTGAAATTATAATTTTGTGGCTAAATATATAGAAACTTACAAAATGGTTGCTTGAGTTACATATATTGTTTATGCAACAGTACAAAATACAACCGTTATTTTTTAATATCCACTTTTATTTCTTTCATCAAAAACATATCAAAATTTAGAATAAGAATATAATTTAAGGAAAGCTAGGATTGCTTGTCATTCTTAGTGAAGACACATTCGTGTATTTAAAGGATCTAAAAATCGCAGTCCTTTCAAATATAATCACAAACCTCAGCCAGTTTAAACCTATAACTTGGTTAAAAAACTGTCAAACATTGATTAATTTCAACAAAAATTCATCAATATTGTAAATTTGTATATATTTTTTGTAGTTCTATGCGGGAACCGCGTTAGCCAGATGACTCGCGCATACGATGACATTGAGGCCGTGACGCGACTGCTGGAGGAGAAGGAGAAGGATCTGGAGCTGACTGTCCAGATCGGTAAGGAGTTGCTCACCCAGAACAATGCCCTCGAGGCGAGAGTCACGGACCTGGAGGCCGATCTTAAATCGTCAAACGACGATCGCGCCCAGCTGGTCCACGAGCTGCACAAGAAGAACGAGCTCATTTCGGTGCTGACAAATGATGCGGACGATGGCACAGATACCGGTGAGTATGCATAATACAACAAAAAGAATTGTTATATAACGTAAAAATATTCCCGCAGATACGCCTACAATGTCCAAGTCGATTACCCTGGATCTACTGCAGCGGAAGGTAAACACCTTGCTGGACGAGAACAAATCGCTGAAGAGCGAGGCTACCCAGCTGGCCCACAAAACTGACGAGGTGGAGGAGCACGAGCGCCAGCTAATGGCGGACATCGGCGCACAGTTGAACGACGCCAATTCCCAGTATGATTCTATCAGCTTGGAGCTGGAGCGGCAGCGAGAGGAGAATCGTCTGCAGCACGAGCAGATCGTCAGCTTGACCGCACGCCTTGCTGAGGCAGAGATGCGGCTACATCAGTTGACTCAGGACAATGACGAGCACCTTTCGCTGCTACACGTGACCAAGGAGAACCAGAACGCACTGGCCCTGGAGCTGGTGGAGTTCAAGCAGCGGTATGAGGAAGTACTGGCCCTGCTGCACTCTGCACAGGACCAACTGAAGCAGCAACGTAAGCGGTCGCAGCCGCAAGCACGCAGCTCCTTCCTCGGAGGCCTGGGCACGAGTGGAGCCGGCGTTGGTGGCGGTCTCTTCCAGCCGGATTCGCTGCAGTCTGAGCTGATGGAGTCATCGCTGTACTCGGAGAACAGCCTTGATTCTGGCATCTCCGGTGATAGCCAGCGATCGGCCGACCGTATCAGTCGCATGATGATGCAGATGCCTTCCGGCGGCATGAGTTCCTCCACTATGGGTGGCAGCATCTATGCCGGAGCCGGCAATGTGCCGCCATATAAGCGTGTGTTTGACACTGTACGATGTGCAGGTAAGAGCGGCAACTACATGGACAGTGGCAACGTGTCGATGACCCAGTTGGGTGCCATGTCGATGAGCAGCACTTCGGGGCCGCGCATGGCATCTATGGCGTATCCAGCGGGCTCATACTATCGCGGCGCTAGCAGTCAATCGCTGGGCGTTAAAACTCTGTCCAGCGAGAGTCTCAATTCCCAGTCTGATGACGGCTATCCAGCCCAGCCCTCTGGTGTGCCAGGAGCGCCCGGCGCCAAAGAGTTGGAAGCGGCACTGAAGCGACTGACGCCGGCCGAGGTCTTGGCCCGCCGAGCGATGCTCTCATATGCTCCGGCTGGCACCTACAACTACGATGAGCCGACGGCACACGGAACGGGTCACGAGCGCAACGCGAACCTCCCTCTAGGCGTTCGCACGCCGGACAGCATCATGTCCACGGGCTCGTCGGGAATGTCGGGATCAACGAATCACATGTCCGCCTCTATGACGCACCAGTGGCGCCTGCCCGAGAAGCTGCAGATTATCAAGCCGATGGAAGGATCGCAGACCCTGCACCATTGGTCGCGCCTGGCCACGCCCACGCTCAGTGGCCTGCTCGACGAACGTCCCGGAGTAACGATCCGGGGCGGTCGAGGATTAGATGACCTGGGCATGCAGGTCTACACGCTGTCGGACGTCGAGGAGGATGTCAGCGATGATTTGCCCGGCAAGCAGTTTGAGGCACCTGGTTGCACTTTCACGTACACCACAAGCATGGTTATGCATCCGGATGATGGCTTCGTAAATGACCTCTCGTTCCTCTCGCAGTCGCAGATGTCCTCGCGCATGGCCTCCACATCAACGTCAAGACAGCCCAGGTAAGGCAAACTTTAGTTTCTGTGCCTATTTAAGTTACTTATGTCAATTACGCCTTTTTCTTTCAGTTGTCCTGCCACGCCTCGTGCCGGACTTTCGCGCAAGAACTCCTGCTCCACATTCTCGGTGAACCTCGGATTGGCTGGAATGCTGAATGAGAGGGGAATCAAGGCTGTGACACCCAGTGCCCTGAACACGCCCGCCGGTCCCAACTTTTCGCCCACAGTGACGCCCTGCAATAGTCCAGAGGGTTCACCACCAAGGTGCCAGTCGCCCGAGCCGCTCTTCGGACTGCTCTCTTCGGGAGCGGATCTGATCCGCCGCAAGATTGTCGGTGATCAGCACCAGCAAAAGCAGCGGAGCACTCTAAGCAAGCAGCAGCAGCAGAAGATCATGCTGTCGCATCTAGAGAGGCGGGCTCTGCGTTCGCTGAATCTAATCGAGAAGGTGGAAAGCATTGGACTGGAGAACATCATCCATGCACAGCGTGGCGTGGGCTCGGGAATAGCCAACCGCAGCAGCTCTCCGCTCAGCAGTGGCAGTTTGCAGAGTCTTCATACCAGCACCAACAGCATCGTGGACGACATACACTTTGATCGGGCGCAAATTAAGGGCGTCCTGCATCGAGGCCTAAAATCACCAACACCTGCAGCACCCTCATCTTCAGCAGCAGCTGCGGCATCAGCAGGAAGTGTGGCAAAATCGACGATCAGCAGCAGCAGCACCAGTGCTTACAACAGTGACGATAGCGACGATCAAGGCCTGGTGATGAAAATCAAGCCGACTAAGAGTTCAACGCCGACAACATCAATAGCACAAAGTTCGTCAACGCCTGTGGAGAAGGCAGCGACGACCACTGGAGGCACTGCGACCGAGACACGGATAAAGCAGATGCAGCGCCAGAAGTCGCGAAGGCAGTTGAAGAACGGCATGGCCAGCCAGAGGCCCGACCTGGGAACAATCGCTGGCGGTGGAGCAGGCGGCGGACGAGTGCGCCCTGATCTGGGCAAGGTATCGGACAGCGCCAGCAGCGGCAACACCACCAAGTTAGGCTCCAAGAGTGGGGCGAAGGCAGCAGAGGAGGAGGAGGCGGCGCCGCAGACCATCACACAGGCGTTTGTGGGCTCGGTTAGTTCCTTGCTATTCGGCCGCAAGGGCGGTTGGCTGTAAAAATAAGAGCTGAGGGTCATTCACAACCTTATTCTTTATTCTAAACGTAAAATGAATGCCTTTTGCAAGCGAAATATTTCAATTTTTATTTAAGCACAACGCGAATCGAGTTTAAGTAACGAGTGTAATGTTATCGTGTGTACGTTTAATTTTTATTTTTATATATTTTTTGCCGCCCGGCCGTAAAGCTCCGCAAAACGCCTGTAATCGCCACCTTAAGCAACACTGGAAGGAGGGGCTTTAGTGTTTGTAGCTGTGATTTGTAAATACATATAGAGAAATGTTTAAATTTAGTAGTTATTAATCGATTACTTCGCATACTATTATTATTTTTGCTTCAATTGAAGGCGGCAATTTAGGGAGAACCAAAACGATGGTCAGTTCGTAGTTCCAAAGCAGCTATTTTTAGTTTAAACAACACTTTGCCAACTTTGTATTTATTTATCCTGTGTTTATTACCACTTAAACGAAGACGAAACCATGTATACATACATTTATTTTTATGATTTTTTGGGATAACTATTCGTGTATAGAGTTGAAGCAGGTGCGCCAGTTTGTATATAGGAATCATGAAAAGCGAAGCGAGAGAAATCTGTAACTTGAATGTGGTTAAGCAAAGAAGTACATATATATTTTTATACACCCATATGTAGTTTACGTTTTTGCTTTCCACACGATGGAGATGTGCTCCCAAACCAGCCCTACCCAATATCTATAATCACAAAACACGTAACTCAAATTGCTATCGCTATAAATCGTAATATTTACTTGTCTCGGTGCTTTGTTTGCTGCCATACGAAGATGCATAAACTCAACTGCAGCGAGAAACTATTATTTTTCTAGTCCTATCCTGGATCGGTGCTCGTTTGGCTAAGTAAATTATATATCAGGCTTAGCTTCGAAACAGAGCGCCCTTCACTCGCGAAGCCTCAAAACTTAAGAACACTGAACAAATGTGTGCAGATATGCGTATTAATAGATCCATTAATGAAAACATATAGCAGCAAGATCCAGTAAAACACACATTTCATTGGTGCACTGATGGACAACACACATCCTTAGCAGACACATGTTATCAAGACACTCGCAGACACACTCTCTTAGCAACCAGAGGTAGTCTATTGACAGAATCCTCAGAATTATGTTTTTTTTTTAATTTGAGTGACAAAAATATCATGGTTTAAGAAGAGTATTAAGAATAATATCAAAATCGGGGAGTTGTACGAGTTCTTTTGAGGATTTATGTTTAATGGCATTTAAACAATGGAGTGTTGGACTCAAAAGCTAATCGAGTGTGTTATACCTACAGAAATAACGAACGAGAACATTGGAATACAGAAAAGATTGTAAAAGTTATTAGTTTTAATTACCAATATATTTATTTATATTTGCAAAATAAAGAGAACATCGTTAAATACAAATCGAATGAATCAAGTTTTTCTTCGTTGATTTATGGATTGAATTTCTCTCCCCTTAAAACTATTAAAGGATGCTACAAATTTATTAAAGGCTAATTACCTTAATTCCATGGCCTAATGGTGGCTTTTATCTTTTGTCAGTTGGCAGGACATGGCCGTTAATGATGATCAAGAATATATATTATTTTTCGCTGAGTTGCCGGCTTTTGATTAAATCTCTAATACCCTGCAAGGATATACAATTAATATATATCAGCCGTTTTCAGCATTTTTCATCCTTTTAGAGACTATTTATTTTGTGTCGATTATATCATATATATACCTTAAGAACGATCGGAAAAGAAATAGAATATTTTAACTTATTTTCATCTACTCGAAGGCATGACGAAATTTTTCTGAATTCTTAATTTTCCGTTTCTATTGGTCTATCAAACAGAATATAAATTAATAAATATTAATTTATGGCACATACAACGTTAAATGATTGGTTTAAATATAGATTTTCACTTTAAATATCGACTTATCCATATTTTCTAACATCACTACCCTGAATCACACATAGATTAAAGATTTCCAGATTAGACAATATATATTTATATATTTACAACCCAAGGCTTAAGCCTTTACTAGCTTTCCGCGAGTAATTTTAATTTACAATTAGAACATGCATTTTTCAATTTCCTTGGATTGTCGGATGTTTAAAGCAGATAAATTGGTGATTGTTGCTATGATGCCGACCCCCGTCCCGAAAGTAAGAAGCATTGTGTACTAATTCCAAAAAAGACTTTGAGTACGATAGTTCTCTGTAAAATAAAAAAGGGTTTTAAATACAAAATAAGCAAGTGTGAGCTTAAAAATAAATATAAATCAATTGACTGTGAGAATTTCGAGATTCACCAGCATCAGGAGATAATCCAAATTAAAATTAACCCGAATTCTGTCCGAAGCATCATTCCAACACTTTAGAAATGAAACACCATGAAAGTTATATAATTTTAATATAGATCATTTTTATTTCCTTGTAATGACTAACATTTTAAAAAATTACAATTCAATATTTTGGATAAATTATTTTGTAAGCATTATATATTTGTTTTTATTTTCGGCTTGTGTTTTTTTGTCGTGCTTAATTTCGTCTTCGTTTTCTCACACACATTTTAATTTGTTAATTTGTTGTTTACAATAAGGTTTAATTTTTTTTCATGTTCATTTTCTCAATTTTAATTGTTTTTTTTTTTGTCTATGTGGTTGTTTGCTGCTGGATTTATTGCTTGGTTGCAATTTGTTGAGTTTAAATGTATGTAGTCATTAATGTAAAATTTGTAGTTCTATAATACATACATATACATATATATATATATATATATTTAAATATATCATTCTGGAGTCGCACATATAGGCATCCAAAGAGATGCATATTTGTGCGAAGCCGGTTGATAATTGTAAGGTTCAAAATAAGCAATGTGTTTAGCATATAAAAGAAGGTTGGAAATATATAAATGTACATCTATTCAAATCAAATATTTAGATATTTGCCTTGCTTCGTTGATAGAGTGTTCACAGTGCGAAACTAAAACAAATTTCTATATATTTATATATATATATGAACAGATTCAAATTAATATGCGATTAAGTACATTTTTCCAAACATTTGAAGATCCTTGAATACTTCATTCATTACTTTAGCTTTAGCTTGTAACTGTGTTAAGTAGATATATTTCATTTTGTTCACTCTATACTTTGCATTCTAAAATATTTTGCAGTAATTTGTATTGTGTTTGCATAATTAGATTTATTCCAGAATAGTTTGATCCAGAATAATAGTTTTCAACTGCTTTGGCGAGCCTTCTACAACCATTTAATGGGGTATATGGACTGCTCATAATTATCCCTTTCTATATATTGTGGTTACAAAATGAAACTTGGGGTGACTGGACTGAATCAGATTGTAAAATAATAATAAATTACATTAATTAATACATACAAATTCCACAAGTTATGCGCCAATACATTTCAAGTTGAGATTTAAGGTTTAATAATAACTGGGGCTGTGATTCAATTTTTCGTCTATGTTTTCTTTCCGGTTTCTATCCTTCCGCATTTGTTTTACATTCTTGCTTTTCTTTTCGTTTGTTTTGTTTTAGTTTTTTTTTTTTTTTTTTTTGAAAAAATGAACACTTTTTATCTGGTGGGAATATACATATGGTTTTGGAAATCTATTGCACAGAACATGAATTTTTATGGCCATTTTTGTGCTTTAGCCGCGCCTTCGGCTTGTATTTTTCCAAAAATGAAAGCTGCTTGGCATTGATGGCTCCACGTCGCTTGCTAAAATAAATAAAATATATATTACAGTATTTAAACATTATTTAAAAAAGCACAATATAAACGAATAGGATGCCCAACGTCATACGATATTTTTGCATTGAGGCGAAAGTGGATATATAAATAGATATTTAAACCTGGCGATAAATCGGTATTTTGATTGATGTATTGATAATATCGATAATTTGATAATAATACATTCCCAATTTAAACGGAATTCAAAGCATCTTATTCATTTACATTGTCCTCGATCGCAGTATATCAGATGACACTCACTCTCTTATCATTTCCACGGCTGCCTCGTACTTCAAGCCTAATTCAATCAGTGCCAAGGCAACCAAGACAGGAGCTCGTCCCAAGCCTGCCACACAGTGAACGGCGACGCAGGCCTCCGGGTTTTGTTGATATCTACCAGAGGGTGAGCAGAAAAGGAGGTAAAACATTAGAAATAGTATTCCAGGTGCGAACAAGGAACCGTGCTTAGATGAGTTAAGGTAATATAGAATAATATGAAACTGATTTTGGAGTAAGCGTGTTTGTTTATCTGTTTTTTGGTCTAAATATTATTCTAGGTCTACGCTTACCGACAAGTCTCATTATCAACAAATGCAGTATTATTATATATTGCTGATGCTAATTCGCCAGTGTCATTGAGATTATCGTATTCTGTTAGGGGAATGGTATCTGCGGCCCGACTGGACGCTGCCGATAGACTGGCTCTGGTTGTAGACGCCCTTATTGTTGCTGTTGTTGTGGCTGCTGATGTTGCTGTTGTTGTTGGAACTGTTTTTGGTATGTGTCTGAGCGAGAACCGCTTATGTTTGTAGTAGGATAGTGTGGCGCTTGTGGACTTTCTAAAACTAGGGCACAGCAGCAGCAGTATTGGTATCATAAAATAGCACACGAAACGAATCATATATATATAAATATATATAGGAAGGTAAGGTAAGTTTCGGTTGATCAAGTTTGATGGCTTACACGTAAGAATAGTGGGTTATGTGGCTTGGGTGTAGGTGTGGGCGTGGGTGGGACCGAGGAGTTCGAAATTTACAAACCAAAAAGGGCTGAGAGAACGATTTGTACAAGAAGATTTGAGGTAAATGAAATTTGTACAGCAAATCATAACTGATGACTACGTGGGAAAGCGCATTTTCAAACTATAAACGAAAATAGGTTAGCAGCTAAGGCGTTGGCGTGGACTAAAAGCCGGGGTTTTACTCATCGTCTGAATGTTCGATTATTGATGGTTTGTTTCACATTTATAAACAGCACATTGGATAGATGGCTTAGCGCAGCGTATAGATTTTCATTTGGATTTCAATTTGATCGATTCGTTCTTTTCATTCAATCGTATGTCACAAAGCAATAAATAATACTGAATAAATTGATAAAAATCACTTGAGGTTAATCTATGTATAAATACGCGCGAATATTTCGGATATGAGTTATGGTATCTTAAGAAATAATAATATTCCAACAGAATTAGTACTACATTATAATAGTCTACGACTAAGCTAAGAAATGAAGATATTTTAACTGGAGTTGTAAAATACACTTTCGGTTAGTTATACTCAGATCAGGTAAATGATATATAAAGTGATCAAGTTTGTGGTAATTGTAAAGACTAAAGCGATTTCTTAATGAAATGCTCTTCATGTTAAATCATGTTGGTAGTCTAGATAATTACCACATTATGAAGTTAAATATAAAGTGAATCGTTGTTAATTAATGTAGCTTTTAAATAATTGTTTATCTTGTATACCCTTGCAATGTTATGATGCCTTCAGTGAGCCTATACTGCGAATTTGTATATGTTATAAAATAATGAATATAAATTAACATATGACCTTTTCTTTCATTTAAATAATTGCATCAGGAAATATCCCAAGTTATAATTGCTAAATAGTCACACAGAATTTAATACTCTAACCATTGCAAGGATATTAAAGCAAGGTTTGTCTTTTACTCGATTTCAAACTGAGCTCCAGAGTGATTGCAAAAATAAACAAATGCCCTACGCTCAATGATACGAATGAGTGTAATATTTAAATATAAGACTAAGTAAATCTATATAAGAACGAAAGCTGCCATTATCTTTACTTACTTATCCTTCAAGACCTCAAACCACTCGTCGACGACTTGTTGAGGCGGAAAGGTGCCGTCCTCAAAAGCCAGGTCCTTGACGCTAATGCCTTGTGTCTCGAGCTCCTCGGTATTATAGCTAGGCTCGCACACGCGGACCACAGTGTTGACATTGTTCTTCTTCAGCTCCTGCGGGAAAAGCAATGGAATATTAGAGTCGATTCCAACGAGACATGACTACGACGACTCACCATAATGTAATGATTAATTGTTATGTCTGACGGTCGATCGGTGATTAGGAACTTCATGCCCTTGTACTCGATTAGAGCGGGGGCCGGGCGCAGATCTTTTTGACGCATGTTGATGCTCATAAACGATTACAATCGCAGTTCGGGAGGATTTAATCTGACTCGGCGGTGTGTGCACTTAAAGTAGGTGTAGTTTTCTTTTCAAATTTAACGTGTGGTTTTCACAATTTTTGTTAGCCTTAATGGGTGTTTTTTAGGTTGTTCTTTTACGGAAGTAGTTCGATTTCTAGATTTAAAAATTCAGCGTGTTAGAATCTTACAATTGGGTTTTTTCGTTTAGTTCCGAGTTATGTATACAAAATAAATATAATTATAATAAACTCTGCTTTAGCTTAGTACGCTTAAATTGTTCACATCAAACACACACAAAATTAAATTCTATTCCTTACGACGAAATTAGGTATTCTTTTTAATAATTAAGTACAATTTTGGATTTTTCTTCTATCACAAAGAAAATCAATCAATTTCCTTTGACGATTTCTTCCTCACACACACAAAATGATTCCCTGTTAAGTTAAGCACTCGTTTTTCTATCGAAAATGATTGGATTTTAGAATAAATGTTAATTTTGTTAAAAGTTCTTTTCAGCTTTGTTGCGATAAATAAAAATATGTCCCTGCTGTGATATGATCTGCGATCACCGCGCTGCAAAAGTGTATTCCTCTTCAATGTATCTCCTGCACAGATTGGCAACTGGGGCCCGCTGCTGTCGCAATATCAGCTTATCCGTTGACGGTATCCAGCTGAACAGATGCACCAACTTATCGACGTCGACTTCCGAAGAGGTGACCGTGTTCACTCAGGCTATCACCGCCTTGTTTGAGAGTTGATTACCTGCAAAGAAATGGAACGAGGCGAGCGCTTAGTATGCGAACTGAGAAAATCTGGTTACAATCGGTTTGGGGCTCCTTTATTTAAGGCACACTACTTATTGTTCACTCAATTGGCGACTTTTCGTGAGAAACTAAAAACAATTTAGCTCAATTACACGCAATGAAATAATTGAGACTTTCGCAATTTTACCCAGACACGCTTCTCTGTGCCCTTATCCATTTCGGTCAAGCCAGCAGTTGTCCGGAAAGGTCACTGCGCTTAATTCCCATCCAGTCAGCTGACCTTTCCATCACCACCCACTTGAACGCCTCACACATAGTCAGAAACACCCACAACTAGAGCCAATTAATTAGGAATGAAAAGCGGACAGTGTCCAGGTCCTCGGCAGAAAATAATCCATATCTCAGCTTACTTTTTATTTGTGCTGTGCCTGGCAGTATTCTGCACTGTCTAGATGAAACTCCATAGATGTGGGAACAGGTCTAACCAACTGCAAATGAAGAGAATTAGGAATTAGTATGATTATACATTAGATATTTTAAGCAAATTTATTTACAACGAGGGGAAGCATATATAGATGTCTGCTATAAAAATAATACGTTTCTGAAGGTACATTTAGAGAGATTATCATTTATTTGTGGTGAATGTGTATGGATAAGAAATCACGTATATAGTTCTAAAAACTTAATAAATGGCTTACACATTTACGTTAATAGATTCCATTTGATAGACTTGAAATAAGAGCATTTAACAAGAATGTTTTCATTGTTTTCAATTGGTTAAATAATCGTACTTTTTCGACAATGCTTTACTTTTTAATAAAAGCAAGGTCTTAATAATTAATGAGTCAAAATTAAACAGCGCAAAGTGTTTTTTTTTTTTTTTTTTTTAATTTTAGTACACATTTTTTATTTTTATCATTTGAAAATTTATATTTTCTTACAATGTCCAATTTAAATGACATGAATTCGGCTCACTCTTAAGACGAAAATAATTTGCAAAGAGGAGCACGTTTGGAATTCAATAAAATAAGACTTTAATTTAACAAGCTTATTTATCATTTCTGGCAGATAAAAAATAATAATATATACACGTTATTTTTTGACAAACAACAAAGATGTATTTAAAATACTTTTGTGTTGGGAATGCCTTTTGTCTGTTATTTTAGCCACTCAGTATATGTAAGCTGGTTTAATATATATACTCAAAATTTTATAAATAAATAAATTTCAATTTATCAAGAATAAAAATCAAAGAAATATTACAAAAAAAAAAAAAAAGTATAAATTGGGTCGCTTAGCTCGCTGCCTGTGAGCGGAAACATTAAAAATATTCCCTAAAAGCGATCCAAGATAATTTTTGCTCTGGCCGAACGGGGAAAATCGTTTCCAAGAACATTTACATTATATATGTACATACATATGTATGTATGTATATTATATATATTTAGCGATCTGTTGTTGATCGTGAAAAACATATGTATAAAATTAGTCCACAAATAAAGACAGACCAGAACACAATGATTGTATAATGCGTATAGTATTCCGCACGGAAAAGGTGATAACACACTAAGCAAATATTCCATTTATTATAGCACAAGTTTATTTTAGCATTTTGGTTCTTAACACCGTAAGTTCCATTGAAAATCGGCAAGCAATTGTTGCCGGCCTGCAATTACTATGTACTTATATTAGGGACACAGGCACTCGTGAAACTAATTAAGAAGTGGGCGCAAAAAAATGAGTTTGTTGTGATAGAACTCGATAGAAAACTTTCACTTGCTGGCATGTGTATATACTTATGGCGGACTAGTACATACTAGATATTTCCGAGGGTGTGTGAGTGTGTTTACCCCATGACACCTCTCGGACAACAAAAACACTTTTTGTTGATGCTATTTCGCTGTCGGTTTTTACTTGCGACTTATGCAATGTATTTTTTTTGTGATTTGCGTCTTGGCGAATTTAAAAAGTCACACACAAACGCGAACAAAAATATATGCACTGATATAGCGATTTTCACTCGGTTTATAATAAGTATTCAATATGAACTTTAAGTAACCGATTGTTTACTGATTACAACTGGAATCCCGATTAGATATGGGCGTCAGTGTCAGGTGTCAGTTCGGGCTTGCAAGACGCCGGATCGGTTTTATCGCCGATTATCAGTCGGATCGACGAGCACTCTCCAAGGTTTTTATGGCGACTGAGGAGAGAGATCCACCAGCCACCTCGCAGCATGTGTATGTATGTATGTACATACGCCTTTCTCTCGCCGTGGAGACTTTCTGGTGGTGATCGCAAAGGGGGAGGAAAGGGGATAATAACTAATTACCACAGTTAGTCGCCAGTGATGCGACGCGAGAGGATCTCGATTAAGTATCGACAAGTGTCGATTCTGAGCCGTTGATCGATAACGATTATTCCACTAGGCAGACGCGTATTGATGCGCGATGAGCACTCTCTCATGTTTTGCTATCGACTGACGCGATTGGCAACACTTCGCTCGCCATATGTACGGCCCCCACTGTGGATACTTACTGCCGGCGAGATATGGAGAGGGAGAAAGGGGCGCCAGGAGTGGCAGAGACAGAGAGAGTCGTGACGCCAGTCGCTCAGTTCACTTGGCACGGCTCCCATGACGCACATCTCTACACTCTTCATTCACGCGGTGAGCTGTGCCGATGTATAGGTGCGCTGGCCTGCCTGCCTGTCCCCCCATTGCCCCGCATCACCAACTCCCTACAAAATTATTTTACAGTCTGCTGCATATTTAAAGCACTCTAAAACGGATGTCGTACGACACACTGGCGGTGCAATTAATAGCAGCGATCGGTTGAATTAGGTACTATTATTGTTATTCAAAGTAAGATTTTATTAAAAAGCTATCCAAAATTTAAAATATTTGGTTAAATAATTTGAAAAATATTTTAGAAAATTACGTAATTTAAAGGATGCATTTCTATATATTTATATTATATCCCTTCCATATATCCTTACATATTTATTATCTTGATCTTGCTTTATAGATACATTAAGCAAATATGCGTATTTTATTATGAAAATAAATCATTCACTATACGAGGTGCTTTAGCAAACACATTTTTTGGCAATAAAATTTATACTCTTTTTTAGATTTCATTATCCCATTATTCAATATAAATGGAAAAGTTTATCATAGATAGTTAATCCCTTTTCAAACTAAAACAAACAAGCTTTAATTTGTCAAGTTTAAATATGTTTTGATAAAATTTATAATTGGCTCCCTTACAATTTCACATATTTCATTTAGGCCAGACCCATTTGTTTACTTTAGTTCTCAACCAATTAAACTTTTAAGGCACAAAATCCACTAAAAGAACTGTTACAGGTAGACACAACCTTTGAGGGAGCCCCAAGGTCAGTTGTTATTTAAGGGCAATAAACAAAGCTTAATGCGGTTTATTATATGCACAGTTAATCAAGGCTAGAACCCCGAACGACTTGTAACTTAATATGAAAGTCTTAAATTAAACCCAGTTAAACCTAATCAAGATGTAGGCAAATGCCATGACGACAATAATAGGTAATTGCTGCAATGTATTTACTAAATGTTGGGTATATATACATAAGTACATATATTTGTCATACGCGACTGCACTTCGATATAGATACAATATAATCTCATGGCTGGTTTAAGCTTGATATCACATATTTGCACAAGGCAATAGGGGATAATACTGACTATAGTATTATCTATTGTACGTATCTCTTTATTAATATTTATAAAAATTATAAATTTAATTTTATGAAGGTTCTCTAGTCAAGTTACTCCTAAATCCTTTAATACTACGAATATTAGTGGGAGCATCAATTTGTAATTGTATCCCAAAAAACCATCATAGATACTCATAATACTATAATTAAAATTTAAATGTTTACCCAAGGACTGTAAATTTTCTTTAATGATGCTTTTTTGGGAGGTAGCAGATGTGTTGAGTCTAGGATAAAATTGATTGAAATTCCGCGAGACAAGGACCAGACAAAAACAGGTCGGTGGCATTTACTTATACTGCACACAGCAGACAAGGGACAAAGAACTCAAGTGAAAACAAAAAAACTTCGAGACAATAAACAAAAAACAAAGGTAAAGGTAAGACGAGGTACACTTTGGTTTTTTATCCAATCATCCATCATTTTCAAAGGTTTGTGGTTGAGTCTTCACAGAATTTCAGGTATTTTCAACCAAAAACATTCGTGAAAGGAAAACTTAGATTCATATTTCTGGCTTTTTACCTCGGTTCAAAGAACTTTCATTCGATTTCTTATGAAATAAGTTGCAGGCTAATTGTGTAGCAATTTATTTAAGCGGAATCCTTAGAAAACAAACCAGAAACAGGCAAACACTCGCGGCCTGATGCCTGTTTTTACAAGGCGCAACAAATAAATCATTGTAAACAAATTAAAAAGGCGTGAAATTTGATGATGGCAACCGTCATTTAAGTTTCAGCACGACTTAGCCAATGTCTGCAGTTGTCAATAAAACGAGAGACGTGCTGAATCAGCAAGCAAAGCCAGACACAACGCAGACACGCAAGTACAAACAATTATCGAAATCAATGCGCGTGTATATTTTTTGCAAAAGTTGCACAGAACAAAAAGAACTAGAAGACTAAACAATACGAATTTGAGCAAGGAATTGATCGTTATTTAAACGGTTATGGTTTGTGGAAAATTTGTAGCAAGTCACTATTAGGATGTAACTAACCTTTAACCAATAAAAATCAGTCAAGGGGATGATCTGTACTTGGTCGTTGTAAAGTTAATATTACTATAAGTGTGCGCAACTTTTACAACTTGTTGGGCCTATTAGTCAATAGTTTTTCTTATTTTCCACCTTACAATTTTCTCCCTTAGATTCGCTACAAATCCCGACCTCTTAGAGAAGCAATCCATTAGGCATGCCAAAGTTTTTCTTACCTAAGTTAATCAAACAAACAAACACGCTAAGAACACACTCACAGACATTTAAGCCTTATTAAGGCCCATGGACTACACAAAGACCGCAAAAATCCGAGAAAGAAAGCTTCGTTTTGTGCACCACAAACAAACTCAAAATCATACTGAGTCCAAGTTACGAGTTATTGATTTTGCGACCAAAGGAGGCAGTGGATCTCCGCCTCCTGGCTTGCATCCTTGATTTCGTTATTTCGCCATAATGGAAATTTCGAATTCGTGGAAGAACTTTCGGCTTGCACTGGACTAGGAGATGAGCAGGAAGCGGAAGCGGAAGCTTTAGTTAGAGGGGTTGTCACATCATTTACGATAGTTGTGAAATGTCAAATAATTAAAATTGATTTTATATTTTTTTATATAACACATACATATATAATAATATATAATATTTTAAGAAGAAAGCTTTTAGGTACCATGGTAAATTAAATATGGAAAGACGTGAAACTAAGAATCCTGTATTTAAATCAGTAGTGAAGAAAGACCTGACTCTACATTGTTTTATCTACAAAGTTGGGCACAAGTTTAAAGATCACAAAATTTGAATAAAATATTTTTTTTTTCAAGATATATTCATAATATTTTAGTACTTAATATTATATTATATTCACATACGAGTCATGAGACTGATGGTTGCCAGTATCTCTATGCGTCATCGTGTTTTTATTGTATTTGCTCTGAGAGGGAGCCAGCAGAGACCGGCTGTTGTCGTTTGTTTTGATAAAAAGACTAATCGAAAGCGTAGCCACGATGGTAGGGTCCTACAAGGCTTGCATATATGGTAAACAATCATCTTGTTATTGCAATTATCAAATGCATGTCCCTGTCACGAATCGCTTGTCTTCCAAGGTTGATTTTGACAAAAATTACCCTAACAAAATGTCTTCGTCTTACTATTCAGTTTATTTCGCCTCAGCCAAGGGCAGGGCAAACTATTGAGGACAAACCGCACAACATTTATCGCACTATATATAGAATCCGTTGGTGGTTGTCGCCGAGGGAGGGACGGTGCCATGGGGGCAGGGTGTAGAGGGTGGTGTGCGGTGGGCGGTGGCACTTTCCTATCTGCCACCCTTCCACCTACTGACGTTTGTAAATCGTATTGCATGCTTTGTTGTTTGTTTTTGGTCTATATTTAGAAATGACATGTATTGGTGAAATTCTGCACACAAGCTGCCAAAACGTGACAGCAGTAAAAATAATACAACGCCATGACATATAGCCAGGAACAGTATTAAGAAAAGCCACACAACTCTAATTAGCGAGTGCCTCCTACAAAACTAACAGACCATTAAAAGTTGGAGTTCTTGAGAAGCTTACATCAAACTCCAATCAATTTTCTATAAATCGAAATGACCTCCAGCAAATTGGTGGCAATTTAATGACCCTAAATTCAGCAGTATTCAATTAATACACAAATGTCTGTCCGGCTCGCACTCGTATAAGCAAGAATATAGAATACTTGAAAAACTGGCAGAAAGCAGATAAACCCAGAACACGCCGATCGAAATGCGATAAACTGGAGGCGAAGAATACTGGGTGGAGAGCGAAAAATAACGAGGAAATGTGTGTGTAAATATGCTCCATACATAAACTATCGTTTGGGCAGAGAGTATTTCAATGTTGATTAAACTTTTGCATCACAAGTCTTCATCAAGTGTGGATTTTAGATAAGACAAAAAATAAATGGGTTCACTTGAGTTATATAAAAAAAAACTTATCTTCCTTTTGGTAAAGTTATTAAAAAGTTGCTTTTTAAATTGAAGCTGGTTTTTGTATATAGGAAGTGATACTAGTGATAATAGAACTCTCAAGACATACTCCTTTTAAATAGCAAACACTGGATTCTTTGTTTTGTAAAATTAGCTTATACTACAGCTACATATTAATTATCATGGAAATGTAAACAGTTTGTTAATTGATTCTGTTTTTTTGAGTAGTTATTAGTGAAGAAACTTTGTATCGATATAACCGGATTATCAGAGTTTCTTCCTCGATAGGGTTATCTTTTCTTATGAAGAAAATAAATGATAAACACGCACACCACACACATTTAATATGAATGATATTTTTCGTTTATACGGCCAGGCAATATCATTGAACTTGTTCAAGGACAAGACCCCTGGATGAGAGAAGCCACAGAACGGAAATAAAGAGAATAAGAGAAATCTTTGTTTGCCTTTCGACCACCGGCTTCTCACTCTTTGAATTCCAATTGACGCAATTGACTGATAAGTTCGGGTTAAAACCGATCGGCAAACATTGCGATAAAGCAGCGATAAAAGTTAAATCAAAGCACCGAACCTCGTTAAGTAACCGAGCAACTGATTACAAAAATGCGAAAATTATGAGTGCAAAAAATATCATTCCACTAGATAACTCTGCGTCCACGATTGCTCGGTATAAAATGGGAACTGATTTGGTTACTTCGCTCGAAAATGCTGCTCTCCTACGTCTTTTGTTTATTGTTTGTCTTTTCTCTGGCACTCTCTGATATGATAAATCTGTTTAAAATGTATTCACAGATTAGATATATATCTTGGTTTACGTGTCCGAATGACGTATGGAGCAGAGAGAAAAGGCCAGAAAAGAAATTAAAGGAAACGGCGAGAATGTAGAGCGATGTTCGAAGTTTTTCTGGGGCAGCGCAAACAATTCCTGGCCTGTCCTAGTTCCATTCGGATGATAAACTAGGTCAGCGGCAGTAAGCTGACATTTACTTTCAATTGGCAACGTCATGCGGCACAATTAGTGTAATTTCATGCTCACAAAGGACCACATTCCGTTAAAGCCAGAAGACACATTTACATAAGATGATACACTTGTATTTCTTTCTAGAATACGTATTATTCATATTATTTAAGCATTTTGGTAACATTTCAGGTAAAATAATAAAATGAAATGTTTTTTTACACAATTTTATTTCGAGATTGGTATAAACAACCGATTCAAGCGGGTAAATGTGGGATATAATTTTAATAGGATGGTTTATTTACGGACAAATTTTATAAAAGTAATACAAATCTGTTTTATATAATTAAATATCGGTCTAGAATGTTTGAAAAGTGGTAATGCTAGGTAAACGAAGTTTGTCTCATATCTTATTCCAAATTTTATTTAATACTTCTAGTTCTGATCAATAAGAGATATGATTGAACTGCAGAATATAGTCATTTAACAGTGTATAAATTTTAATGAGTACCGAACTAAATTTTGAATAACCAAGGCCCTGGCTGAAAAAATATAAGTATTTTGAGAAAATCATATTTATATTTCTCATAAATACATCTATTGCAACGAATCTCGCATACCCTACGAGTGCCAGGTAGCGCAATAAAAGGCTGGGTCCTCAAATACCAACGCACACAAACACACCTATTCTGTGACTGGAAATGTATGGTTTTTCTTATCGCCTATAGTTTGTAAAATGGGAAAATGACTCTACAGAAAAAAACATTTACACTTACCACAATTGCCATACACATTTGAGTATAACTTTTGAAGCTTTTTCGTTGCTTTTTGTGCACGCGAAAATTGAATTCACGTTCACACACACAAACACACACTCGCTGACAGCGACTCTCACAGACAGGAATTCCACGAATGCACTTGGCTTGTCTGCTCGACCACAAAGTTGGCCTTTACTGTTCTCAACTTTGACTAAAAGTGTTTTATGTTAAATGTAATTGGCAATCGCTTGCTTATGGGCGACATTAACTCTGAATCCGTTTGCTGCCGTGGGCGAAATGCTTAACCTCAAATTTCTTTGTCGCAAAGTCTCACAAACACACACACACACACGCAGAGTCGGGGCAAGCCAAATATCCACTGGCTACGAATTCAACGGGCTAACAATTTTACTTGGCGTTATTCGAAAGGATTCTGTGACAGTCCAACACCGGATTATACAATTAACATGTGTATCCACAATTTCAAGGTGTAATTTCAATTGAACGCAGCGAATTGCTAACAATTAGTGCTGGCAAAACCTCGGAGCACTATCGATACTATCGATGCTTGGATATTGCTTTTAGAATCATCGATTTTTAAGACTATCGATGTTTCCAAAATTTTTTGGCATATGAAACCTCAACACAACAAAAAAATTAAAAATAAAAAACAAAAGTTTGAATTATAGATCATAAAAAAAAACTTGTTTTCTTGGTTGACACTCTCTTGATAGTGATCGAGAGTTTGGTTTCTTATCGATAGTTTTAAGAAATACTAAGGTATTATCTTTAACTTAAGTGCGGTATGGTAAGGGTCAAACGGTTTCGCAGTGAGAAAAAGTAATAAACTTTTAGTTTTAAAGCAGTGAGGGAGAGCGGGAGGCAAACACTTTTAAACAGCTGCTTGTCAGCGCTGTTTTAAAGGCTTGTACAAAGACAATAAATTAAAAAATACTTGAAAGTTGGATGGCGTTAGGAAATACCTGACGGCACACTTTTAGTATTTCTCGAGCGGGGTGCGAAAAAGAATACAAATATTTATAAAACAGGCTGTTCTCGTTTTGTTCTCTCGCTCTCACTTGCAGCATTTCAAATTCGTAATAGATATAGGATATTTAGGAAAATTGCCAAGAAACTCCTCCTAATAAATTGAGTGGTTTCCCGTATTGGGTTTATTGCTAGCCAGATCTGGCTAGAAAACAGCTAAGTTGGCAGCTCTGATGGTTATACTTGTTTTCAATTTCTTGCTTCAATAATAATCTCAAAATCAGGAATAGCGAGATAAAAAATTCCGATTGAGCTTAAAGGGCATGTCCAAGCGCAAGGCCGAAGAGACAGAAGGTGAAACAATGGCGGCAACGGCAGAGAAGCTGCCACAGGTGAGCACAAACACTAGAGAATCGGACAGCTGAGCAAATAATGAAATTCTGATGATTAATAGAATGACTATACAATTGGCTTGGAGGATCCGGTGAAAGACTACCAGAAGCTGATCGAGACGCGGGTTCAGGTGGACGAGATCGTCGACGATGAGATCACCAAGGAGAATTTTAATCGGACGGCTGCAGCTGCGCGTGAGGTCATCTGGCGACTGCTTTTCGATGCAGCCAATGCGGATGGTGAGGATGAGTCACGGCAACAGAAGGCGAAGCAGCTGCTAGAGGAGTATAGAGGCGACGCTAGCTTTTATGACCCGATTCCCTACAATTCGTGGATCGTCAATGTGCGCGACGAGCTTCTGAAGCGGGAGATGCTGGATTTCTGGCGCGAAACCATCGTAAAGCATCAGCTGGGCCCTTGCTGGTCGCGTGACTGTGACCTGTTCGACAGCGATGACACGCCACCTTTGGAGTTCTATGCCCATGCCGGGTGCACGGCTCCCTTTGCAGCCAGCCTCAAGGTGCGGGCCGCCTTCGAACACCAGGCCTCGCTGGAGCAGGGTGAGCAGGTAGCAGCGCAGCCCAGTACGCCCGGCGAGCTGAGTGCTGACGATGCCGCTGCCCTTTCCGGCGAGTTCGAGGCCGTGCTGACTAAGGAGAACCCTCTAGAGGAATACCGCACTTTAATGAAGCGCTTTGTGCTGACCAAAATCATTGTGCCTGACAATGTCCATCAGGAGAGTGTGAAGAAAGTGGCCGCCGCCGCAAGGGAAATCATTTGGAAGCTGCTATTTGATGGAGTGCCTTCGCAGGAAGACCAGGACAAGGCAGCCGAGCTGCTGGAGGAATACAAGGGCGACGCTGGCTTCTATGGACCCATTGACTACAACGAGTGGATTGTCAAGCTGCGCGATGAGGTGCTCGCGCGCGAGCTGCTGGACTTCTGGCGCGAGAAAATGGTTAAGTTGGAGTTGGGGCCTAGCTGTGCTCGCGATTCAGACTACTATACCAATGAGGATCCTCTGCCCCTGGAGTTCTACGATAGGGCCGGCTGCAAGGCGCCCTTCGAAGCCAACGCCGAGGATTAGGCTTTTAAGATTTATAGAAGTCAACAACTCATCCGAAAAGGCAACTGTATTAATTGTTATTTGGTCGTACTCTGAGCCAGGCTCAAGAAGCGCGGTGTTTCTTTAAAATAATATTAAATTGTTAAGATCCGACAGCTCAGATAATCCACGTTTTGAAATTCATTTCTCATTTTGTCGACATGTCTCGAATTTTAAAAAATAAACATATTTTTATAATGAATTTTTTAAAATAAATTACTCCACAAAAACATTTTTTAAGGCGTTTGTACATTTTAAGCTAAAAGGATTTATTGTCTAATGTGGGATATGGGATACAGCATATGACACAACTCTTTAATTATTTTTACGTCCGATTTGTCGTACTGCTTTTAGAGGTGACAATTAAATTATTATTTTTTTATAATTTAAAAACATTTTACTTCACTTTATTAATATTATAATGAGGATATGGATAAAAAAATGTATGATATTCCAAAATTCTAGTTTAATCTCTAATTGTCTATTTCTAAATAAATTTATTTATTTATTTAAACTTCGGTAATAGTGGAATTTGTTCATCGAATTTCGAAAACGTTTTTCAAAAATCAAAATACTAATCTAAAAACTGAAAACGAATATTATAAACTGAGATATAATTTTATATTATTTAATTAGTTATAATTTTGTATCTACCTGTTTTATTATTTATATTCTTAATAGATCTCAACTGAATACTGTCATTTTGACTATTTGCTTTAATTCTTCTAACTCTACAAACAATAATAAATCATTTCTTCATTTTTCTAACTAACCAATTAATAATTTTTCCTTCTTATGTGTTAGTGATGATTTATCAATGAATTATTCATTCATTTAAGTAATTCGTTATCTTTAATATCTGTATACATTTTTTTTTGTTTTAAATATTTAAAAATTATATTTAATTAGGTTTGTCTTAATAAATATTCTTTACATGTATATAGTTTCCTTAGTCGCCTAAATTACTCTTTTTTTTATAATTCTTATCTTTCTAATAACTTCTTAATTAATTGGTAAATGGTTCTTAAATATAATCGTTATTTGCGATTAAATCATTTGTTTAAATAATTTTGTAGTTTCTAGAGTTATTTTATATCTATCTAATCTAAAAATCACTGAATTTCTTTGGGTTTCTTCATTAATTGGCCTTGTGGTGAAATAAATGCTTAAAATAGGTAACTTAAATATCTTTTAAAAATATGACTTTTGTATTCTGAACATGGAAAGTAAACGAGAAATAATTTAAAGATAATAATTATCAACCGACTAGACATTTTTAATGTTACTCGTTCTTACTTCTTATTTGTATTCTTTTTTTAATTTTTTTGTTTTTTATTTCGGACGCTTGACTGACATTTAAACTGAAAGAAATGAAATAACATTTAATATAGTCTTCAACATTTGAAAAAAAAAAAACGCAACGAAACGAAACCAATAATTCCAATAAGAAAATAACTTTGTTTGAGATCCGATATTCCTTCTTAATCCCTAAATTCCTGAGCTTTAGGCATCTCCCTCGGCATAAAGGAGACGAGATCGTGACTTGCGTAGAGGTCGGGTGCTTCCGCCACCGATGCCGCTGTCGCCGCCCTCGCCCTCGCCGCTCTGCCACGACTTGGTTTTGGCCCGGAAGTAACGAAACTCCTCGTTGTGAGCCGGCGAAAGCATGGGCACATACTGGCACGGTTCGCAAAGGTCGGCGTGCGAGCCATAGAAATCCTTGTAACCGTTGTGCAGCAAATACAGCTCCGGATAGTCTAACGTAGGGTAGGTTGATGCGTGATGGCTGCGATCGTTGTTGCGCAGGAAGCGAAGAAGTTTCGGCCCCCTCTCCGACGAGAACTCGCAGTGGAACACATATATGCGACGCTGCTCCCCGCCCGTGTGGGTCAAGTTGGGAAATGCTTCCTGAATTTGGCCGCGTGTGTAGAGATTGCGAGCACCACGTATGTGTCCGCCCAAAAATTCGTACGGATACCGACAGTCGATGATCTGGTAGCCACCGCCGGTGCCCAGCTGCTCGACAAACTCGCCCTGGATCAGACGGGCCAGTGTATCGCCGGAAATGGTCTTCAAATCGCGATGCCGCGTGCCGGTTAACAGACAGGGCAGGGCACATGGCTTACTCAGATCTCCGATCAGTTCCGGCTCGTCACCCAGGGCGGTCATAATGTCAGCATCGTTCATGGAAAGCGTCTTACGCTGCAGCTTCTTCGTGGACGGACTGGGATCTTGGACTTTTCCCTGATCCTCATCCTCGCTGGGAAACAGGCTCAGACAGCGACGCAACGACCGCTTTTTTGACTCCCCTTTTTCGGAATGTTGCTGCTGCTGCTCCGCCTTCAGTTGTCCGCTAATGAGTAGTTCCAAGTTGCCGGGAAGATCCTGCTGTTGATCTTCGCCCTCCTCCAGTTCAAACATGGCCATGTACTCGTCGTCAAGCGAGTTCCCCGAGTCGTAGCTGTTGAAGCTGCTTAGGGCCCTGGACGATGTGCTGTTGAAGCTGCTTAGGGCCCTGGACGATGTGCTGTGAAAGCTTCTCTGGGTGGACTTGGGCGTGCCACCGGCTTCAAGACGCGCACCACGCATATTTTGTGCCAGTTCCGTGATGGGCGAAAGGATAGTGGAGCCGCTGGACTTGAGCAGGCGCTGCAGCGGTGTTCCCAGTGGCCCCTTCAGCCGCTTGGCCGCCTGCGGGACCACGTCCTCCTGGTTCTTATCCACCTGATCACATGCCTTCTCTGGCTCCCCTTCTTCGCCGACTTCAAAGTCAAGCATCAGCCGCTTGCTGGCCATCTGTAAAAAGTTTCGCGGTCAGCTGTACGGAATATCAGCTGTAATTTGTAAATAAACTCACTGGACACCGTTAATGGTCGTTGTTCCGGTTTTTATTCGATTTAACTTCGGTATTAGCCAGCACAAGCACTTTATTCTTCACGTTTTCTGGAGATCTCTCTGCCTTTTTTCCCGTTTCTCGTTTTTCTTTTCGCTTTTAGCGGCAAATTCATTGGCGCCTTTTACATTTTCCCCATTCCAGGGGAATGGCTCTTAAGTGCCATTCGCGCGTTTCTGCTTTTTGTTTGAATTTTAATGGAGTTTTTTAGAGTGAGAAGTGAAACAATTTGACAATTTAAAATGGGAAGAAATACACGTAACGTAATGTTCAAAGAAAATAGAAATCGTGTGATTTTCACTGAAAATTCTTATAAAAACAAGAAAAAAGCTTTAATATGCCGATGTAATAACACTGGATATTAGAGTTGAAAAATGTATTAATTTAACATTGATGGTATATGATGTTGAATAACATATTTGATTATCCATATATTGGGAAAATACATATATGTGATTATATATCTTTGAAATTTGTATTTGTATTTATAAATATATATATATTTAAAATAAAATATAATAAATAAAACTGATTATTGATATCTATAAAAATTACACGTTTTAAAAATTTTTTTTTTGGCACTCAACGTTATGTAAAAATTGTCTAGCTAATTTGTTAATAAGTTCTTAAAAAAGAATTGTTTTTTAATTTATTAAGCTATATACATACATACCGTTACATTCAGCATCCTTCTAGGTCTACACAGCGTCCTTCATATAAAGTAGACATAAATAAAAGACTTTCGTCGACGATTACTTTATTTATTTTGCTAAGGAAATTTTAAAATGTTTACAGTTTTAGTTTTAGTGGACATGTCTTATAAAATGTGTATACGTGTCGAAATTGAATAAAACGCGATTAAAAAGGAGTCTGAAACTCATAGAGATGAATATTAATCGGATGATGAAGTCGTAGCAAATCCACGTATACCATTATGACTAGATTTACATAGTTTCGTAATATTTTCTTTATACATTTTACAACGTTTAAACACTCCAAAAAATAAATGTTGTATTAGTAATTCAGTTTGTTTAAAAAATTACATTTAATAGTTAACTGTTTTCAAATTTCCATTCATTCTCTAGCATCTTAGCTCAGCTTTAAAAACGCCGTCTTCATTTTGATTTCATTTCCTTGAAAATAATCCTAATTCAAATTGTCTTCTTTATAATATTATTATTATTATATATATTTTTTGTTTTCTATGCATAAATTCATAAAGTTCATAAATTGTTTCCACATTCAAAATACGATACAAAGGCAATTAGGTTTTAGTATTCAATTTTGGTTTGGTTTATCCATCTTTATGTGTAGATCTTGCTAATGCTTCTCGACTAATTGTAAGGCCAGAAAAGAGCAATAAATCATAGATGGTTTATCGAACGCAATATCGAACAAGTATTAGATACTTTACAGGTGGTCCTATATTTGTTTTTTAAAAATCTGTGCGCGCGTTTGACGTTGACAGCTCGTCAACTTGGCCGTTTTAAAAACATTAAATTCAATAAAAATACACATTACAAAACAGAAGGAAATACATGGTAGGTATCTTCTTGCAGTAAACATTAATTATTATCTCGTATATAAACCGTTTTGTATCTATAATCAAACCGTTTAACCACTGTAACAAAAATTCAACAAATCTAAGTAATTATTTCCATTGCAATAATAAGAGTAAGTGCTTGTGTCTTAAGTTTTTTTTTTATCATTTACTCGAATTATAACATTTATTCTCTTTTATTGTTGTAAAAACAAACAACTAAGCTTTATAAAATTACAAAAATAATTGTTATTAGAATTATTTTTGTTCGCTTTTACAATACGCTGGTTTTTGTTTTTTGTTTGTTGTTTTTTTTTTTTTTAATATTTGGCTTTGGTTGTACCAGAATAAATTATCAAAATTGTCGATGAAACATGGGGTCTAAGCTATAGGCATAGGTATGCACTTGGCATAAGGTAGCATTCTACAATAGTCGTGAGAAACTTTTGAAGGATCAGCTGGGGAGTCCTTATGGGGTTGGTCTTTATGTTGCCTTTTCTCAATTCGCTACATTTGAGTATAAAATATAAAGTGTAAAGTAAGACCAGTTTCGTAACTTTTGGCGCGGTTTGTAAGTCTAAGAGTTGAAGTTGTTCTTGCTAAAATTGGTTTTTAGTTAAGAAGATTGTGCCTGTGTTGGTTTGGTTTGCGTTGTTGTTAAACATTCGACAAGTATTTGGACTACGGCATTGAATAGTTTACAATCTATAGAAAACTAAAATATATTCATATAAGGACAACAAACCGATCGTAGTCGCATGTAGTAAGTACATAATAGTTGTATAGTAGTCCTGTGTATATATCCCCTAGCGCATAAAGCAGCGCGTCAAGTAAAACATCAAAATCATGGTCAGCGGCAGCAGCTGAAGCGTCAAACCCAGCCGCGAGGCATTGCCGCAATAGGTGTACAGTTCCTCCTGAAAATTGAACAAAAGATATCGAAAATTATTCGATAAATCGTAGAGACAACACATTCTTTTACAGTGATCTAGGATGTGATTGCACTTTCTTAGAATTTATAAAAAGGACATTGAATAAATTCTTATTGGGGATACTAAAATGTACCAACATTTCATGCAATGACCTTTCGTACATATATATTTTAGTGGTGCAATAAATTGGTATGCTTTTTAATATATACGCAATATAAAGAGGCAATTTAATAGTTTAAAGGTTTAATAGTTTAAAGGTTTTCAAAAAATAAAAGGCAAAAGAGAAAAATAAATTTAAAATGTCCTTCAATAGTATCTATACTTTAACAGTTTAAGTTCGATATTTTTCGATATTAAATAATTTCGATATATCAACAACACCATAGTAACGAAATGTATTGAGCCGATGCTTTTGATTCTTTAAATATATGTAAGTCCGTAATCTATCCCAAAAGGATACTCACCTCATCGTCCTCCGTAAAGCACTCCGCGATGCGTCGCCGCTCGTAGAAGCTCATGTTGAGCTTATAACAGGGAAACTCCGTTGGGTATTCCAAGCGCTGCGGCTCGGTTGTCAGGCGGACACTGCGCGACGGCATCAGGACATTGACAACCACCAGCAGCAGGTTGGAATTGGGTATCTTCTTGACCAAGAAGGGGCGGGTCGAGGGTGGCTCCACCCAGTCGTTGATGCCCACCAAGGCACTGGGCTCCAGGGCGTATAGCGTGGAGCGCATGTCGCAGGGCTTATAGATGGGATCCGGTTCGGGTTCGTCAAACAAAGCATTCTCGTCGTCGCTGTCCTCCTTTGGCTTGGAAGCCGATGCTTTGCCGCCGTCGCCCACGGCCACGTACTCGTCCTCGATTTCATCGGTGTATTCCATGACTAACGATAATTAGGGGATTATGTACTGAAAAGCGTTTGTTTTTTATTACTTACATGGCGCTCCATCCGCCCACCACTGAATCCTTTGATACTGAAAGAAGAGATGACTCACCAACCACTTCCAGCCAAGACTTAACAATCGAAGGGGCTAAATGGGGAATATTAAATTGAAATAACTCAAATAGTACAAGTAAAAAAGTCGTATATATCTTACATGCAGAAGACCCTGGGCATCACTGTTCGTCTTTGGCTCCTCCTTGCACTGCTCCTGGTAGTCGTAGACGGCGATGCTAAGAAAGATGCCCCGTTCCACCATCGCAGACATCACGTCGCCGTGGAACTCGCCAAAGAACTTACCAGTAGTGTTGATGTTCTGGCCAATCACAATGTAGGCATTGTTGTCGATGACCACACAGTCCACGTCGTCGTCCGTGCAGATGGGCAGGCAACGGTGGCACTGCATTAAGAAATATAATTAAGGTCATATTTGGGGGGAAAAGACTTGATTCTGCCTACATGATCCTCGGCGGTGATGTTGAAGAACCGCTCCCACATGCGGGCATGGGAGAACTGGAAGCCTACGACGCAGGCGGGCGCCTCCTTGCCACCGTCTCTCGGGAAGATCGCGTGCGAGGCGGTGATTTTCAATTCGCTGTCCTCCATCGGGTCGTTGTAGTGCTTCACGGAGTAGACGAAGCTCTCGGTTCGGTCCTCGTGGTGCTGCAGGATGGCGCTTTTGTACCAGGTCTCGTCGATGGCCTTGGTGTGGTAGTCGCCGAACTCCCGATCCGTGTCTACCTCCACCTCCCCGAAGATGAACTGCCACCGGGTGAGGCCGCTCATTGTGGCCACAAAGCGCAAGTCTGCTCCAAAGCGCAAGATTAGCTGACGCTCCTCCTCGTTCTCAAACTTCCACTCGCCGTAGCTGGAGTTGGTCACCTTGGCGTCGAAGACCAGCAGGTGCACCAGCTCTGTGTTGCAGTAGTAGGCATCGTCTCCCAGCGTCTTTCGGCCGCAGTTCACTGAAAAGGAGAGATTGCTTGTGTCAGACCACGGAAGCTAATCATCAAACTTGGCCACGTACGGTTATCCTTGTTAGCCCTATCGGATTCATCTTCGGCATACTGTTCTGCCCATTTCCAATCCTTCTTCACCATCTTGCCCAGGAATTCGCGTAGCTCTGCCTCGGGGGTCTGGAACTCGTGTCCCTCCAGATAGTGATACTTGCAATAGACCCTGTGTTTGAAAAGATTTCGTTGGTTCTTTCTTCAGTATAGGAAAAGTGATGTACCCACCAATCGGGATGGACTTTCCAGTTTTCACCGATGAAGAAATCCGATATATTGATCTTCATGTGCGTATTCTTGGACACCTCCTCGCCCACCTTAATCCACGTCTTGCCATACTCGCTGGGCATGACGATGCCCAAGGTGAACGGGGTATTCGGCAGAGGAGCGAAGAAGTAGTCCTGCTTCTCCTCCGAGACGCGGCGCATTGTGTCGTAGTGGAATTTCACGGAAACGTCCGTGAACTGCTTGGTCTTGTTCTGCACCATGGCGTTGCGAATGTTCAGGATGGTATCACCCGGCTCCCGGGGATTTTGGTCCTCGAATAGATGCTCAACCTCAGTGAAATCGATGCTGTTGTAGTTCGGATTCATCCTGCCATTTGTCTGTGTGGAGGAAAAATGTATATTATTATTTGAATGAAGTATGTAAAACGTATAACTTACCCCCATGGGTCGCAGGTCAGGATGCAGCAGGACATACCCATTGTTGGACACCACAAAGGAGTAGCCGTTGACACCAAGCTGAAGGAAATTGGGATATAGTTACCACTATGTTTTAATAGTTTTTTGACATTTTCTTACCTTGTAGGGCAACGTCAGCTTGTCTATATCTTCCACGGGCACATCTGTCCCAGCCACGCCCAGCATACGTGCCCTCCGGTTGGTGCTGTTCTCATGGCGATAGAATCGATCGAATGCCGGCACGCCCACCGCTATCATGAGGCGGGGTCTTTTCTCATCAGAGGTTTTTGGATCATACTATTAAGTATATGATAGATATATATTCTTCGATAAATAAGTTTCCACTCACCGTCTTATCCGTAAAGGCGTGAGTCCATGTCGGCGGATGCATTTCGTTTTGCAAGACGAGGGGTGTTGCGATGACGTCCACGTACTTGAGCACCTCCTCGTGCACCTCGTCAAGGGTCTGGACGTGCGAGTAGTAGCCCCTGTTGAGGCAGGCCATCCACTGGATCTCTCTCACCTTGGTCACCTCCTTGCCCAGTAGATAGGTGAAGATGCGCACGTTCATGTGCCAGGTACCGTTCTCGCCGTTGCCCCAGTTGTACTTCTGGAAGACCTCGGTGGTATTGCCGGCGACGCCGTCGGTGACCAACATGATGGCCTGGTTACAGCTGGACGTGGCGTTGGCACTGCAGTTCCGGCTCTCGAAGTAGGTGTGCAGCAGCTGGAAGGCCTTTTCGTAGGCCAGTGTTAGATTGGCATAACCCTCCGGATCCGGCAGATTGGCGATGGCCTCGTTGAAGACCTCGATGTTCTCGGGCGTGGCCTGGACGAGCGCTCCGTTGAAGCAGGGGATGATGTCCTCGACCTCCGCCGAGTAGCGGAAGATGGTAAAGAAGTCGTTGTTCGAGAACGTATCCAAGATGCTGCGAATGGTGAATTTTCCCACGTGGTGGCGAAAGCCCGTCATTGATCCGGAGTGATCCAGCAGAATGACGATATCCTTGGAGCAGGTTGCCGTCTCAATGTACCAAGATCGCTTCCGACAGTCGTAGGTGTCGGCATCCATGCGATTTGGCCTAATGTCTGTCCACTGAGAGGCTGGATAGTGACGCAGGATGCCCGTATCAGAGCCGAAGTACTGCCACGACAGGGCCGGATCAGACTGGTAGTTCCTTCGGAACACCTCGTCCAGCTGCTCCGACCACATGATGGTCTTCAGCACTCGATCCGAGCGGTCCCAAACGTTCGATGGAACGTGCACCGAACTGTGCTCCGTGTCCACCGGCGTGTTGTAGAAGTGCGTGTCCGGATTCAGCTCCATGGGTGAGTACATCCACGCGAACTCGGCCTCATTCGGCTCCAAGGTCTCGGAACTGTTACCATTAAAGGTGGAGTACTTGCTGGAGTAGTAGGTGTAGTTCTGCAGTGCGTAGGTACGGTTGAACTCGAAGTTCTCGTTGACGGCCTCCGCCCGCTCCTGGATACAGCGCACCGCGTCCATCTTTCGGGCCAGCATCTTGCCCACGTTGATCGATATCGATTTGATCAGCTCGGTGCCGTTCTTGAGCTCCACTCGGGCATTGTACTCCTTGTACTTCTCCTTGATCTCCTGCGACTTGGTTATCTTCTGGGCAAGCAGAAACAGTTCGTCCCCAAACTGCGTGGCCCATTTTCCGACGCTGCAAAAGAAAGGCAAGAAATACATAATTAATTATTAATTATTAATAATTAGTTATTATAGTTGATATATTCTAAACCAGAGATGCCCACACAGTTTACTGGAGAGCACATGGAGACTATGTTTAGTTTATTTATTTTATTTATTATTTATTTAATCTTACTATTATTTAATGTGTATCTTTTTTTTACTAATTTACATAAGTCCCTATCCTATATATCGTCTGCATACGTCGTCAAGGATGCGGAATATTTAAAGGGAATGGTAAACAACAATTTATCGGCGCCAGAATTCCCCAAGCGAAATGTCAACCACCTGTCCGAGCTCCACTAATTCAATTATCGCACATGTTCGCCCATGGTGGGAAGCGGGTGTGGGGGCGGAGCCGAGAGGTGTGTTCGCACCTGACCGAGGTGACAACACTGTCCGCCGGCAGCGACGCCAGCGTCTTACCACGAAACAGCTGTGCAAGTTCATTCGTGTGCGTGAGAAATCAACAAGTGCCAGCGCGCGCAACTTTTCTCACTTCCGCTCTTAGCCTAGTTTGCAGCTACTCTTAAATGGCGTCCTCTCTTAGGAACCTAGAGTGCATTGAGGTCGATTCCATTAGTTAATGCAAGCATTAAATATTTTAAAGGGAACTTAAGACAGTTATGTGGAAAAAAGATTTTAAAGGTCGTGTGCCAAAAAGTACAGTGGATTAATTGGTTGAGGAAATTAAAAATATATTTTTATTCCTTTTTTTTACTATTGTTAAGATGAAAGGTAAAAGCCACACAAGAATCTTTCTTATTTAATATCAATGTCATTTATTTAATGTATAAGTTTATTATAGGTTATAATTTATTTATAATGATCATTTACTTTGGAATTCTGATTCCGAATTATGCGAATTATTTTGAGCTTAAAAGCGGAACCATTATTCTCATTCAAACTCATTCGCATTTTATTCTTTAACTTACAATAGTGCATTTTATAACATTCTTACATATTGTATTTATTTACGCCGTGTTTGCAGCGCAGTAATCACATTGAAGGTAAGTTTAGTCTCCTTTGTTCTTTACTCTTTTTAGATTCCATAAATTTACGAAGACATTTTATGTAAATATATTGAATCTACTCCAATTATGTGCGTGAAAATAATATCAAGAGTCAACTCAGGGTCGAATCTGATATTTTATTTTGTTTATTAAAACAACACAAGTTAGATCTAGAAGCTTTAATACATTTAAAATTTTAAAATTTAACACAATCTGGTCGGTAGAGTCAAATGCGAGGGACAGTAATATCAACATTTCCAGACACATGACTATTTTTTTTTCTCATTTTGATTTTCTAAGCTGCCTATACATACAATTTTTAACATATTATTTAGCTTTCTATTAGAATGAATAGTTTTCAATATACAATTTTATGGATGCTTTAAGTAGAGAGTATTTTGTGCTAGGTCGTTTTGTTGCGATTAATAAAGCATATTTATGTCACCAAGCCATTGGAATATTCTAAACATATTTGCGAACTATAACCATTCATAGCGTTTGAGTGTTTCGGTGAATAATTAATATTTCTGGTCGGTGTGTAGTCGAAAGTAATTAAAATTGCAGTGCCCAGCGAACTATACACTGGCCGGAATTCAGCTCGCGTGCGACTGCCGCGTTTATTATAAACATTTAAGGGCAGCGGGTGCCTGTGCCTGCGCATGACCAAACCCACAAAATCACTCGCTCTTTCGCTCAGTATCCACGAGTATCTCAGTATCTGCGAGGCGGGGCGCTCTTGACGTGGCTTTTGATGTCGCCGACGATGCCGGCGGCGCTGCTTCGGCCATTTTCATTTCACTTCTGTCGCCGACGTTGCCTTTGACACAGTTATTCCGACGGCACACGCACACCACTGCACCCCCACACTCACACACCTCACGCACACACAGGCACACTCGAGTGTGTTGGCCCGGTCGGCGCTTAGAGAAATTGTTTTGGTTTTTGTTTTTTGTGTGACGTTTGTTGGTAGCTGGGATTGAATGATCCCTCTCTTGGTTTTATTGCGTTCTGGAGTTGAACAATTAATTTGGCCACATTGCTATGTCTGTCCGGGACTGTCATTGCTTTGGGGGGACTCTTGTTAGCCACTTTAACATGAGAATATGCAGCAGAAGGTACCGGAATTTTTCTTGTTTTTGAAGCTAAAATAATGAAGCAATATTTCTTTGCTATTAGAAATAAGATATAAGATGTCAATGTTTCTTTTATAATGTTTATATTTTCTCGTTTTAAAGTAAAACTGAAACATTCTACCAACGTACATTTTGTATAGAGAAATAGGATTGTGGTAGCAAAGAATATTATTTTGATCGTTCTTAGTGTCTCTTCGTCTGCAGAATATTTCCATATTTATTGGATCGTATCTACCTCATTTTTCATCTATAAATTAATATATCTATCTAGCTACTTTTCTCTCTATGTATCTATCTTTACACAAAACGATCTATGTATTTATCTATATACTTACCAATTTATCTTTCTATGTGTTTATATATTAAATTATCTATCTGTCTTTCTCCATCTATCTACCTATCGATATATTTTTTTTATTTATCTATCTTTCTATCTATATCTAACAATCATATGTTTCTATTTTTCTACTGTTCTATATAACAATCATCTATATATCTATCTTTCTATTTACCTATCTTTCTATTTATCTATCTTTCACCAAACAATCTAGCATCAGTCTATTCATGCAAACTGCATTTTTTGTATTTTAGTAAGCTTATCTTTTAAATAAGCAATATGGTTAAAAACTTTTGTTTTTTCTTTTAAATTACTCGTTCAGTCACTCATGTAGTTATATATTTTCAAATATATATCTGATTCTTCAGACTTTAATGGCCTTATATGCTATAAGTCCTAATTCCCCATGAAATACACTTTGTAATGTAAACAAACATTAAAGATACAAGTGATTTTTGGTCTCCGGTCTCTTGTTTAAATTCTGATTTGTGTGCCTATTTTGAAACTTAAAATTGGTTGTGGAAATTTTCATTATAAGAGTATTTTTGGGGCTTGAGTTTTTATTATGGTTTCCAGATATAGTTTACTAATTGGATATTAACTTAATTTGTATATATTTGGCCTTGGTATTAATAATAATGAGTCATTAGATTTGTCAGTGGCTGATGTCATTTGTTTTGCTTATTTCCTTCGAATTTATCGGTTTCCTCTGAGGGTTAATATTGGAAAAGTATAAATAAATTGATAAATGGGTTGTCTTTGCATTTTAGAGCGATTTTTCTATATATTTTTCTATATATTTTTCTATGTACTATTTATAAAACTTATCTTAAGCATTGAAAAGTGGCTTAATTAAGTTGAATTGTGTGCGTAGTAATTGATAAAATCTTTTTATCGCCTATTTAATCGAAAGCAAAACACTAAGTGTTTACCCACCGACAATTCACAAAAAAGCAAAGCCAAGAAATATAAATAATTCGGTGGTCGCTGGTCCCGTATTTACTTAAATTAATTGCACAACTTTCGGCATGATGCTTAGCGACCCCAGCAAAATGTCCAATAAAATATTCATTTAGCGCCAGTAGGCGACGGAGGGTCTACCTGGTCTACCTGTTTGCTCATTCCCCAGCAGTCAGCATGTCAGGCATACAATTTTTTGATGTGACTTTATGAAATGTTAGAGCACAAAACAAAAATGCGAAAAGCATGGGGAAAATTCAGGGAGGGAAAAGTCGAGAAAAATGCTGACGCACACACGCACGAAAGCCAAAATGAAATAGAATAAAAACGTTCGAGACAAAAGACAAAACGCTTAAACACGCAAAGCGAAATGGGAAAACAAAAATGAAACCATGGGTTTCGACCTTTATAATACCTTTAGGCATTTTAATATTTTATTACTTTTAGCAGGATTAGTTATCCTTATATGCCTTAGAATTTCTACTGAATAAGTAATAGTTTAATGTGCCTTAAAGGTCACTATCTTGGAACTTTATTTATTATTCAATGAATGAAATAATGAAGGCTCAAAGATTAAGCAATAAATCAGAGAGTTAATAGCTTTATTTATATATAATAAATATCTTTTAAGACTTCTTAATATATGTTTAATTTTTTAAAATTTACTAGAATTAGACACAGAATTAAAATGAGTAGGGCACTGATGTGTTGTTTGCAAAGTAGTCAGAGACAGAGGCCGGACAAAGAAGTTTATTGACTCACAGTCAGGGCTTTAGAAACCAAAATATGTACATATGTACCAAGCCAAAAAAAAAAAAAACGACCATCTCCAAGGAGTTTTCCCCTTGTTTAACTTTTCCAAATACTTCTCATTTGCATAAAGATTTGATCTGAATCAGATTCGCTTCCTTCTTTGCAAGTTTAAAACGAAAACAATGGGTGTAAACACGATAAAGCTTTCATCTTTCCTTCTGCGCAAATACATAATAAGCAACGGCAGCCCAATAAGCCCCTTTTCAGTGTCTACAGGGAATTCTCTGTAAAGGAAAATAAAAACCGCGGGGAACGGTGTCTGGCAACGAAATTAGCATAAAATGTACGAAAAATTAACGAGCGTCGTTGACAACGAGAGGGACCAAGGCGACAGGGATGATTAGAACACGCCTCCTAATTGACTTGTTCGCGGCTCCTAGCGTCTCCAGCTAAACCAGATATCTGCTGACCAATTTTCACCTGAAGGGATGGAGGGAAATGAAAACACTTACGCCTCATCCGCCGCCGAGGCCTCCGCCAACATGGGCGAGGACGTGGGGAAAATGCCGCCATGCGGCCCGCAAATCAACAGCAATAACAGCGGCTGGGAGAGGAAAAATGCGGTCAAAATGACAGCGAAATGTGTCATCAACTTTTCGCATAAACCAAACATTTTTCTCGCATTTTCCTTGTTGCTGCTTGGCGGCGTCGATTCTCGCTGGGATTGGGCTTTATTATTGGCTATGGACCATCGGGTCAAGTACGCATACGGCACTGGAAAAACTCGAAAACCCTTCAAAATTGATATACAATTTTGGGTGGAGTCGCCTGCGTCGGCTTCGACGCCAGCAGCGCTGACGGGATTTCCTTTTTTCGCTTTTCTTTCTCTTCACCACACACACACACACAGACACAGTCACAGACACACGCGAACGGCACACGGAGCGTATGCGTAATGCGAATAATAATTAGAATAATAACTGCGTTTATCGGAGGATTATTCCGTTGTTAAAAAGCCCGACGATTCTATGAATTTTCCTCGGAAAGGTGGCCACTATTTTCGATTTTCGTAATTTATTTTTGTATTTTAGTTTCCCTCAGCAGCGTGCGTTGAAATTTTCTATATATAAACTGCGGGCTCCGAGCGTTCTTTGATTACACATATGGAACACACTGTCACTGGGCGAGAGCGGGTGTGTGTGTTGGTGGACGGGCAACTAGAAATTTTCCGAGCTTTTCCGTTTGCCGTGCCACTGCCGCCGACGTCGAAGAGCTGCGAGCAACTGAGTTGGGAAAATGTAATCGGCTGGCTGGCAGTCAGCTCTCGCTCCTCGGCTCCCCAGTTGGCGGTGCTCTTTGGGGGCGCTCTTCGGTGTCCTATATTTAGGCGCTCTCCTTGTTTACATTTTCCCGAGTGGCGAGAATGCGGGAACAGCTGTTCTCGCTGGCTTTCCCTTTATCTATTGATTTTGTCACGAGGGATTCCGATGATTTTCATCGCGTTTCCTTTGTGCCGCATATTCACAACAGAGAGGCGTTTTCCTGTTTTTTATGCGAACCATTTGTAAGAGATGTGCGGCTCTTGGCAAGAGAGCATTATCGGTTGGGGTCTCTTGGGGTCGCGAGTCGTAACAAATTATTTTCGATGCCGAAGGATATTATTCTTAGCTTTGTTGACCGAAGAGATTACAGCTTTATGGGTTATGGGGCGTAACTGTTTGTTTAAGCCGGTTTATTTTATATTTTCGGGGCCAGGGAATTGATAGCTCAATTGCTTTTATGGTTTGCATACGATATGATAATTCTATTTATGATTTAATATTTCTCTTGTCATTTTACCATTGATGTGAAAATAAAATTTAAAAGGAATTTTTAAGCTGCTTCAATAGAATGTGTTTGAGAGCCTACAATTATTATATTCAAGCTTGAGGGATTTATGATTTCCTATATTAAATATCGATGTTACATGATTATATTGTTTATAAACATACTTAGATTTATCAGTATAATATGTAAAACAAAATAAAACAGAAAAAAATTGACATTTCAAACGCCAATTTGTATATTTTAGGTAAATTAGTTATTAAAAATGTATCACTATTTTAAGTTACTTTAACTTTTTATAATTCAAATTATTACTATTTACAATTTAAGCTTAAGTTAGTAACATTTAAAATTAATTTTCGTTAAATTATTATTATTATTATTATTATTCTACTCCTATCAAATGTTTGTCCTTGGGAACCCATTAATTGCAGAGTCACAACCATATGCCGCCTGCATATTTCATGAGCCTCGTAAACCGACTTTGGGGGACTATCATCCTGAAATAATCCTCGGATTCAAGCATGGGGCCTGCGTTTTGCAAGAAAATCCAATTTTGGTGAGCTAAAAACCGAAAAAAATGTCTTCCCTGATACACATACTAAATGACAAAGTTCAAGTGTGTGTGGGAGCTCCTTCTGCAAAGTTCCCGGAAATGTTAAGAGTCTAACGTTTCTAAATATAAAACTAAGATTAATATTAAAGCTTTAAGTATTGGTTTAGCCAACCAAATATAGGTATAAGTACATATATTTTTAATAGACTTTATATAAGTACTATGGACTCATCTTTAAGTACATTTAATTTTACTATATATTTACATAAGTTAAGGAATAAAAAGCTCAGGTATACAGGAGCACAAATGGGTAAAAATCCGACCATAAGGATTAAATATTTAATACTTCTTCAAAAAAAGAGCCTAATCCAAACGATTTGAGAGCTAACAGGCTACCAATCTGTGGTGCAACTTCAGGAGGTTCAGCAAAAATTGAATTTTTGCTCATTCTATAGATTGATAATGCAAGTTCTCAGTCCGACTCCAAGAGCTGCCGGCAGTCGCCTAGAATATCCACTAACTGGAGGAAGCCACAACAGGTACCAAATTAAATCTATTTTTGTTATTATTGTACAAATAGTTAACATATTTCCATTTGTGTTAAATATAAGTTCGTCGTGAGCTTCGTTCTTTGTTTACCTAATTTTAATTTAATTTTTTTTTCGTTATATTATTATAATATTTGGGGCAGAAAGTAAGTTTAAAATATAATAATAATTATAATTATAATTATAAATAAAAAAGTTGCTAACTATCTTTCTGTTTAACGATTTCTGCATTAATTACATTAGCGTACTTCTTACATGGATTTTGATGGGTATTTTTGAAAATCGAATCATACGCGGACACTTAAAGTTGGAGGCAAACGCTCCGCAATCTCGAGTTTCAGTCGAAAATGCATCCGATAAAGAGATATGAATAATATAAAATAACTATTAAGTTGTGGAAAGATTCCATATAAAAAACGCTTCGAAAACAAATTGAATTATCTTAGTATCCGCTGTATCGGGCACTAAATTAAGGTAAAAGTAGCAAGTGAAAAATATTGCGAACGAACTAAATGTTGCAATAATCAATCTAAACAGCTGTGTACTCTAGTCAACATAAATGTATTTTATATATCGACGGCCAAGATTGAGTGAAATTAATTTCACTTTAAAAATTCGTTTACAAAAATAGCTGAAAAGACGGGACATTGTGGCCATTTACTTGCATTTTTCCTATTTTCATTGGTCACACTGGTTCCCGAATGAAATATATAGCACTTTCGTTTCCAACATTTTTAAACCATTTTATACTTACAGTAGTACTAGGCTTATTAAAATGAATAGGAATAGTAATATGAAGAATAAGACACATTTAACATGCATTTGCAATATATTTAATAAAATGCGCACGCGCGCCGTCACGATGGGACACAGTTCCGAAGAGGCGATGGCCACACTAATATGGCGAATCCCTAAAAGGCGGCGGGCACACTGACCTCACCGAAGCTCTATATAAGGCGGGCTATAGCCTCATGCAGATTAGTTAGCGACCGGCGGCAGTTGGTACTGCTGCATTGTATTTACTCGTTATTTTATTTTTCTTATTTATTTTTATTATTCTATTTTTTGTATTTTACTTTTAATAATTTTTCTGCATTTTTGACATATTCCTGTTCCTATGTGCGTGAATATGATCGCGCTGCTCCGTAAAAGGTTCCATCAAAGTTACATTTACAACAACAACAACGATGGGTTATCTGCGTCATGCCATCATCATCACGTTTATTGTTACATTTACTAATTTTTTGGATTTAATTACTTTTTGCTTGAGTTAATTTTGTTTAGTGCTCTATGACATCTCGGTTATGGTAACGTTTTCTAATTTTTTGGGTGTAATTTCTTTTTGCTTGAGTTAATTTTGGTCAGTGCTCTATGACAAACAGATACACCGAATAATTCTTCCATTTGCGCTAATCTTATTTGGTGTGAGCTACCCGTCTTTTGTTTACCTGATTTTAATTTTATTTTTCTCATGTTGTAATGTTATTTTTTATTTTTATTTTTATATTTCGGGCAAAATTGATTTGCTTTGCGATTTCTGTAGTAATTACATTACATTACATTTCTGCAGCATTACATCATTACATGGATTTTGGTGGGCGTTTTTGAAAATTTTATACGAAGTTGTATCTAACATTTCTCTATACATTCTGCAAAACCAAACTGGCTCGATTCTTGCAAACTCATCCAGCAAATGTTTCAGGTTCTACGAAGAAACGGAATTTGTTCTAGCAATCTTTTAGATATTTTATAACTGATAGATTTGGATAATTCCTTGGAAATCTGAATAATGAAATAAAATTATTTTTTCTTATTTATATTTTTTTTGTAGAAAGACCAATCGCTATTCAAAGCCTTAAAAGTATGTTTTTCACATCGAACAGCTACATAATTTCTGAGATAGAATCTCTTTTGGTATTTTCTCTAGTGTATGTCAGTCCCTTATGAAATCATGCGTTTATACGTATGCGTACATTGAGGACTACAGACAAGGACTTGCAGGATGTCAGACACCAACAGCACACATACAAAGGTGGCCGACAGTTATGGAGTTCAGCATCAGAGCCAGGGCCAGGAGGTTGCCATGATGACGATGACAACGCACTTAGTCAAATTTTTAATGAACTCAACAACGTTTTACTTTTACGGAGAACGCCAGTAGCAACGGGAAGTTTTGTGGCTTCCGACTATATAGTACCCATTACGCTGACGGCTTGCTAACCTTATTTATTATTTGGGCAATACAACTCATTCATGGGCACAACTGTTGATTTTACGTCAAGGTGTTGCTCCGCCCTGAACGCCTGAATATTGGAGGGTGTTTAAAAAATTAAATAAAGTAAGTGCCTAATAATTAAAATTAAGTACATATTTCAGATGATTAGTATGTCCAATTAAAAATAGAGAGCTTGAAATGCTGTTTTTAGTTAGATAAATTGAAATTCAGTGTCGTAAATTCTGTATGTTATATTTATAATTATATATTTAATAGAATGAACATATATATTTTTTGTGTATTCAATCCAAAGTCCGACATAAACAATATACCCTCTGCTCCAGAGAGTGCCTTGTGTAAACTAACTACAAGTTGGGAGCATATGATGGAGGGCCCTTTTTGAGTGCAGTTGCCTGCAGTTTGCCCCGACAAAGGTGGGGGCCGCAAAAAAATTTCACTGTAGTGCCATTTCAGGTATTTTTGTGTTGCCTGCTCCGGCCTCTGCTTCTGCAGGCGGTCTAAATTATAAGCATACTTTTGAGGGCACCCCGCGCACTCAACCTCCGTGATAATGCTCGTAATTGTGGCATCTGTGGAACACACATTTGCCGGATGAGAGGAGGACTCGTGTGCGGTTGGGTCTCTGTCTGTCTCGTCACGTCCCGCTGGTCCCACCTTAATTTTTTTTTTGGTGCTTCAAGTGGAAAGCCAGGCGGGGGGGAAATACCGCAAAATGTTGGCCTGGGCGCATTTCATTTGCATAAAATTATGAGCAGCCATCAAGCTGTGGCGTTTTTCCTGGCTGCCGAGTGCCGAAGGAACTGTTTTCTCAAAACTCTCGCAAATCGTGAGAACACACACTTCAATTAGAGACAGATAGACCAGACAGAAATTTCCAATCGAATCGAACGCCTTGGAGCATATAATCAACTTTTGGCAATTGCAAACTTTTTGTGCCAGCCAAAGACCCCTTGAGGCCGATTGCTTCGGCAATATTTCGCAACATTGACTTTCCTTTTCTTTTCCGCTTCTTTTTCCTACAGGGTGCCCAAGATGTGCGATGACAGATGCGAAATACTTTCACAAGATACACTGTAAAATAATAAAATTATATAGAAAAAATTACTAATATATCTTGGGAGCTTAAAAGAGGAAAAACTTGATTGGTACTGGCCCCAATTATTACATATTACACTACATATTCAGCGTACATTTAGCTTTATAATTTTTTTTAAACATGACTAGCGATGACAAAAATCGATATATCGGAAATGTATTTGACACAAAGGTTGGTATATTAATATATCTAAATAAATCGACTAATCGATATTCTGCAATTCTAATTTGTTCTTTCGATAAATTAATATTTATTTTTTTTTAATAATGCGATATATTTGGTACGTCAGATTTTGAACCTTCTGATATATTCGATATATTGAGTGCGCTATTTGGTATACATTTCATATGAATGCTTGCACAACACCCTATTCCCATAAATTTGTTGAGAGCCCAACCTATTTTTTTGGTTCGTCCTTTCACCTCTCTTGGCTGTTGACTACGGTCGCCATTGCAATACCAAGACAAGACGAGCCAGGACACTGTCAGAGAAAACAACAAAATAAGATGAAAAAATAAGGAAAAAATAGGTTGACATTCAGTGTCAGTTGCCATTTCCATTTTATTGTTTGGATTGGTGCCAATTGCGCGAACGTTTTTCCCCACGCTCGTTTTGTTTTATCCTTTATGTCGATTTTGTGCACACAATTTTTGGCAGGGTCCTTTTGCATCTTTAATTTGAAAGAGGCAATGTGCGTTTACAGTGAGTTTGGGAAATATATTTAAAACGAATAAGTATGGAAATCTTTTACATACTCAATTAAGTTTTTAGTTCTTAAATTATATAATCCCTGGGATTGTAGATATGTATATTTTATCTTATAAAATAAATACTTAGTCATAGGGAACCAAACTCAATTTTAATGAAACTAAATAAAGCCGAGTAAACGGACTAAATCTAGAACTCTCGAACAAATTCCAGTCTATGGTTCAACAAATATTTCAGTATCGAGCTTAAAGGGTTATACACGTCGTGTCGGTATTCCGGTTAGCTGAGTTTTTTCTGCTGTTTTCTTGTTTTTCACAGTCGGCTAGCTACGTTTTATAGTCCAATGGCGCATCAGCATCATTTCATTTTCACCGCAAGTCCTTTCCCCGAAATTGTCCTCGTGGACGTGTGTCCTGCTCGATGAATATGTGTATGAGAGTTCAGTGAGCTTGAATAACAAGAGCTCGAGCTAGCGGGTTTCGTATAATCTACAATGTTGATTTCGTGCTCAAACCGTTTTTGGGCTCTGTATCCTCTCTCTCCCTCTGTCTGTGTTAAGTATCCTTTCAGTGTCCTTTCGGTCACATTGACATCGGCGTCAAAGCAGCTTTGCGGTTTAATTTCGGATTACTGCAGGGCTTATCAGATTTTTGGCTGTGATTTAATTACACTGGATATTGTTAGAGTTTCGGTTTTGCATTTAATTTTAATTGCTTACCAATCGAGTTGAATATTTTAAGTCCTTTAAGCACTTCCAAAAACCAACATAATGGGAAAATGTACACTTAACAAAAGGGATTGCTACAATTATCAATTTATCGACATTCAATGAATTTATCGTAATTCCATGAAATGGCAATAAAAATGGACGATTTCTGATAGTGTTAGTTTTTTTTTACATATTAAATATATATACTTTTATAAAATATATATACTTATTGCAAAGAACTAGATTAATTATTAATATTATTAAAAAAGGATACAAGGTTGTCTAATGAATGCACACTTCTGATTTTCACTACCATGTCACAACTTTCAAACTAAATCGTGATTTAACAGTGAAAAATTAATTTTCTTAGAAGTCAAATTCAGCATAATCTGTTTTGCATTTACCAGGAAGGCTCTTTGTCCAATTTTAAAGCATAACGAAGTTCATCTTAACGCGGTTATAGACTGCTTAGCGTGTCACAGGATTCAGACATGGAAATTTATAGTACATTCATCGGAAAAAGTTTGATTAGTCTTCGGTTTAAGGTCAGAGATATTATATTTAAATTATTAATATTTTTGCTCCTAGTGTTACTAGTGTTCCACAAGAACCATGTTTAGGAGGTCCTTGATTAAAACAATATTTAGAAGGATTCAGGTGAGATAATTAAACTACCATAAGTAATCACACAAATTAAAATACATCAAAGTAATGCCAATAATTCCATTGACTTAACGTATAATTTTTCGCGTGTACCTATTAATTATGCCCGAGTTGGCAAAAGCCTATAGGCAGGCAGTTAACAGCGAATCGAGTGTGGGAAGTGCCATAATTTATGTACTGGCGCCCCATTTCATGGGCCCTTGTTCCCCGGTAAATTATGGCCTCTGTACGTGGCTCTCGTATATTTCGCCCTGCGACTGACAATGACTCTGACACAGTTCCCTGCCACTGCCTTCCCCGTTTGTCGCTTTAATGTCAGCATCCATAATGTTGCGAAAGCCGAAATGCTCTCATTAGCATGCAGTCGGAATTGAATTAATTTATACGCGAACCGCTTCTGCTAATTGGTAATTGCAGGGATTATTTGCCCAGAGTAAAATATCCCAACAACTGGCACGTGTAGGTTGGCTTTCGATCTGTGGTTGGGTTTTGCAATATCATAACCGCTAATTAGTTGTGTGGCTTCTGGATGAGAAGAGTATTTCTAGATATAGAAGAAAATCGATTATAGTGGATTAGCTAGATAACAGGGACTAGACAGTTTCGTTGGAAATAACTCGACCCCGGACTTATGATATTAATTACAAGTTCATGGCCAATCCAATCCGGCAATTTAATTTGCTAACTAGAAGCTAAGATAAATAATTTAAAAACTTTAGGTTAATCAATATTCCCAAAGGAATCCAAATTTAGTGTTTTTATTAATTGATTTATTGTCAAGATTATTATATATTATTTTGTAAACAAAGTAAACTTCATTAAGCCCTCCGCCCTCACTGGTTAAGTCACCGCAAGGATGCCTCGAATTTAATAAATCCTCTTTCACAATTGTTTATCCATTGGATTTGTCCCAAATACATTCCGAAGTGCTGTTTGTGACATTGTTTATTCGGCGACTTAATCTCGTTCTTGTCCAGATTTTCGCAACTCTCCCAATTCAACGCCTTTTTTCCGCACTTCCGTTTTAATTAGGCGAGAGAGCTTTTGGGTAGATTTTCGGTAAGCCCCTGCGCCAAGCACTCTGCTTAATTTATCTCTTGAATAGGTTCCCTTCACTGGGCCATGTTCAATTAATTCGACCCACTTTTAAGGATTTAGCGGAGCTGAAAAACAAAGAAACTGAGGGAGGGAGCTCACAGGACCCCGAGCCCTGCGGGATTAATGAGAAATGGTTTTCGGCTTCAAGTTTCGGGCAACTGTATGGTAAACGTTTCAACGCCTCCGGGCTATGAATAGAGTCGCTGTTCGTGCAAATCGATAATTGCTTTTGTTGGGCTACAGATTCACAAGCTCAATTACGGGAAAATTAAATTCAATGAACCGCAAATTAGTCACCGAATTGATGTTGAATGTGATCTGAAAGTGTTCCCCGGATACTTAATGAGTGCTGTGCCGTGGACTCAAAGCTTTGTCATTGTCAACCATTTACGCAATATCTTTAATTAATTTCCTGCGACACAAGACGTTAACACTCGTCGGAGAGGAGGACAGCTCCTACAGGCACTCCCATCGTTTAACCTTGTTGCTCGTAGCCTTGACAGACAGCTAGGACCTCCGTCCATGTCCATTCATCTGGGGCACAGCTCCACTTGGCCACGTTTCGGGAGGACACGTCCATTGTCCCGTTGACTGATGATGGGCGACGTATGATTTATGAGCTTCGAGGGCCTCGTTCCATCCCGACATGCGAAGAATCCATTCGTTTTTCTAGACCAAATTTTTGTTGACATCGAAAAAACGTTAACTGCAGTTGGCTTATATAAGCGATGCAAAAAAGCTCCTTTTTTCGAGTAGGTCTTTAAATGTCGCATGGCTGGTTACTGGCTGAAATTGATGGCTTGTTAGATCAAGTCAGTTGGGCTTAAAGGTGCCACAAATTGGCTAACGTTATTTGTGAAATATTAAGGGTAAGGCAATGATATAAAAAAGCAGCTAAATAATAATATAAGAATATAAAACTTATGTTATAAGTCCCTTTCAACATCGGCTTGTTTCCTGTCAGCCACAAAATTCAGCTTTTGCCCAGACTAAACACGAAATGTCTCATTACCCAAATGACGAACATCGAAGGGCGATAGCAAAACGGACACCTGACACTTGCAGAATGTTTCGATAAGGACTTTGAGGAGATCACGGGTAGCCAGAAAGTGACAAGTGTCAAGATTTCTTGGCCATTGTGCGCCTAATTAAAGAGTAAACAATGACCGAGCCAGGGAAAATGACTCCTGGTCTGCACCTGACACTGGCTTTGCAGGGGCTCCATCTGTGAGTCCTCGGCCATTTACAATTGCTGTCTAGGAACTAGGACAGCGTGTGTCTACACAAAAACAAATAAATGTACCTTAAAAAAGCATTATGTCATACAGCACTAAATATATTATGAAATTATTTTATAAATAGGATCTCAAAAAAAAAAGAAGAATATTCGTTTAAGTAGTGATTTATGCTCCCTAAAAACAAATATATATTTTAGTTATTTACAAATAGAAATGTAAGACTGAAGTACTCATATTTACGTTTAAAATAGAAATATAAATTGCCCTTTCAAAAATTTATTTATGCTTATTTTTTTATGATTAAATTTGAATTATGATACCTAATATTTTTTATATATTTTTGTAAATTTGAGAAAATAAAATCAATGTAATACAAAATGTATAACTCACTGCTTTTTAAACTTTATTCCTTAGAGTTGGCATTAGAGGTTCAAGAATATCACACTTTTCTAGGAAATGTAAAGAATTTCATTAAGAAAAAACCGGTAGACCTAAAATATCAGAAGGAATGTATTGACATATTAAATTCAATAAGCCGCAAATTATTCAGCGAAGTGATATTGAATTTGAGATCAAAAATAATATTCAAATAGTAGTCTAATATTTTAATTAAGTAGCAGCTCTTAAAAGTTAAATAAACACTGCGCCTTTCTAAAAATATTATGATATAGGCCTTAAATGTAAAATATCCGATCTGAACAATACATGACACCTTAATGCACATTTCTTTCTGTGTACTTGCCTCGTGGTATTCATATTGGGAGGCAATTTACTCGCCGCAGACGACTAAGTGCTCATAAAGACATCCGCTTTTGTGGCGACGATTGGCACCATTGTCAACACTTGACCAAACGGTTTGCCCCACCGGAATGGAGGCTTTGCTGTGGGTCTGTGTGGCCGTGGATTCCGGCCTGAATATTCATAGGCCAATGTGCTAGTCGGAATCTCGTCACTCATGCATTATGCAAGCGCTGGCATCCTCATCATCATCACCATCGTCATCCCGGTAGGCGCAGCGACAACAATGCCAATGGTGCTGGCTTTGACGAGCTTAACTAGCACAGAAACCAATGGAAAAAAGGTATGATTGCAATACCAAATGGCAGCAGTAAGAGTGTCTGTAGTGAATCGATTCGAGGAATAATTGAATATCGAAATGCTCCATAAAGGGCAATAAGGAAAAAAAGCATGAACTGTTCTTTGGAAATGTGTAAACAATGAATTGCATGGCAATGCCAATGAAATTCAATTAAAGTCTATTTTGTTCACATTGTATTTAATTTACCAATTGTTTAGAGCCTCTGGGAAAACTCCGTGAATATGGTTTAATCGAATTTCACATTATGTTGTGATGATTAAATATTTACATAAAAAAATGTGGTCATAACACGTACAAGTAAACATCAAAGAATTAAAACAGTCAGAAGAATAAATTAATTTCATTATCGGTTTTTGGTTAAATCATTGAATACAAATAATACAACTTTTGACAAAGGTTGCTAACAAATGAGCATTCTTTATTGTCAGTAAATTTCCGTTTTAAGCGTTGAAATTTGAGGAGTTTATTTTATTTCAAAATGTTCCCTACATAGGGTAAATTTAATTAAAATAAAGAATCTAGAATCTTATGATCAATTACTTTAGTTCTTAAATGTTGATTGTAGTGTAAGTTAGAAAAGGATAGATCATCGTGTACCAGATATCAGTGTACGTATATGTCTTTTCGCAAAACGTTCAAATAATTTTATGTTGAACACTTTTTTAAACAAATCGATTGATAGTTCTGTTACATTTTTAACTAAGTTCAAGATTTGTATACCCTTGCTGGGTATTATAATTTTAGGCAAAAGCTTGTGACGATGTGAAGAAGCCATTTCCGACCCTATAAATCATATATATTCTTGATCAGGATTAATTGCCGAGTCGGTCTGGCCATGTCCGGTAAAAAAACAATTTATTTTTGGCTTGTTTATGACTTTTTTAAACTTTGATATGTCGAAAAAATTTTAATTTTTATATTATATGATAGCTATTGATCTAAAGAATGCGAAATCTTTAATACCAGCTATGGGTATAAAAGATTCGGCCTCCCGAAGTTAGTTTTCTTTGTTGTTAACAATTAAGTAACTATATATTTGTACGCAATTTCACAAAACATGCCAGCTATTTTGGTTGTCACATCATTAACTATTATATATTTCTCTCTTGCTGCTTTGTGAATATAAAGGATATATACACATGATTTACCTGGCCAAATGTATCTTCGAAAAATGTATCTTTACATTTGACGTAACCTGTATATAGTATATACACATGTGTATTTACAAGTATGAAGCATTTATTTTACTGAATGAGTCCTTATTTCAAACAAAATTATCCGAAGCTCACTACACGATTTCAGGATAAAAGTTTACGAAAGTTTTTAAACGCTTTTATTATTACCCTTTTCAACAACAGTTAAACTTGAAAGACTTTTATACGCTTAAAGCTTTCAAAAGTTCCAAGCTCTTTAGTTACAAGTCCTTAAGGACCTTACTAGAGGGAGCTACTAATATTTTATAATTCAAAAAAATAATTCACTTAATAATTTATGGAATTACTTTAAGGTCTAACTTCTTCAAAGCCTGTTAATTTTATTCCCAGCACTTAAGGATGCCTTTTGTAAATAAAGGACATCTTGAAATAGGCTTGAACTAATTTCGATTAATTTACCATCAATTGGCACAATGAATGGCTGAATGAAATCCAATTGGGCTTATTTCAAAAGGTTAAGCGAAAGCAGCAGCAACAACACAATCAGAGGCAGTAACAACACTCTGCAAAAATGACCTCAATTTGATTGTTTTCAGGAAGTTCGGCGATGCTTGTGTGCAAGGACTTGTTTGTGTGTGTGCGTGTGTGTTTTCAGGTGAAAGGCATGACAACTATTCAATTATTATCCATTAAAGCAGCGTTATTGGTATAAATGCAATTCTAGAATGCTTAATTAAATTTCATTTGGCAAATTCTCGGAACAATTAAATATTGTTATTTATTATTCGACCTTACTTTTTATATATTATTGATAAATATGCAGCTAATGGAAATCCTCACAAGTTTATCAATCAAATTTTATTAATGGTGATTATATATTATCAACTATTGCTTTGTTACTTTATTGATTGCAGTTTAACCGATTTTTAGAGCTAATCGATATAAATCATTAGCAGTTTATTTAATATATCAGTGTTTTAAGCTGATTGTCTGAGAAAATATAAAAGAACACTATTTCTTCTCAATCTTCTCGATCTGCACCCATCGAAAGTCTATGTCCTTCCTTAAAACCAGCTACCTTTGCCTTTATATTGGGGGTTTCCTTTAGAAAATTTGAAACGAGGTCCATTGGGTCATATACTTGATTACTTTGAAAAATACAAAATGCCTGACCACCATATATACTTTACATATTAATAAAGAAAAGCTTGTCATTCGCTTTTTTGGGGTAAAAATATTATTAATTACATTAATGTTCCTTAAAGTCTTTGTATAATGCTCTGTCTACAACTACATCATCATCAGCACAAAGGAATTTCCACTCATCATAAATACCAGTTGAATTCCTACAATGTCATACAAAATATTTTACAATAATAAATAGCATTTTTCTGCAAGTATGCAGTAAGCAGCAATGCGTGCTAAAATAAAATGTCCTGACAATGAGGACGGAAGTCGCAGTCATTCTCAGGGGCGATGGCACCTCTGCGCTTCACAGGCAGTGGCTCAGCAGTCAGGAAACAGACAGAAAGTCCGTTACTGAATGCATGCGAGTCCTGGCGAAGGACAACTGCGGCGGGTATCATTTATTCACAACAAACCCCACGAAAAAGAGAGGAATGTCCGGAAAATGGCAGTTGGACAAACTCAAGTTGAGGGTTAAAGTGGGGGAAGAACTTTGGTTAATTAAATTAAGGCGGAGAAGGTGTCATTAAACAGTGTTTCGAAACTGAGATATTTTTTAGAGGTATTCACAAAAAATACCGGCTTAATAATAGTTTCTGGAGGTTTTATATAAATAAAAACATTTAGATTTTAATAATAATAAAACAAGATCAAAGAAGAAGATCAACTCAAAGAAGAAATTAAATCCAAATTTAATTACTCTAAGCATATTTTCTTGCCCACAATTATCCTAATTAACTTGTTCATTTCGAATATTCCAATCTTATTCGTTTTAAATTTTAATTCAAGTGTCAACAAAATATTTAAACTCAAAATTCTTACTGGTCAACGCTTGGAATTTTTCCCATTTTATCCTTCCCTACTCGCTCGGGCCCGGCATCACGTAGGCCGGCCCTGCCCAATTACTCCACATACTTTATGGACATCAGCAGTAGAGCTGGCAGCTTCAGACGATGAAAACTTTTGCCCAGCACAGCCAGACGTATACCAGTACATATATTTTATAAAATTTAATGCAGCTGATAATAAAATGGGCACCAGGCGGGACGCAAACACACCACGAGGAGTGATGTTTGTGCCAAAGTGCAATGCGCATAATTCATGGACTTAAAAGCGTTAAATAGAATGCCAGGCAGCTGCAGGGAATCAGGCTGAAAGGGGCGTCCAGTAATAAGCCTAATATGTATGTAAATTGCGGATGGAGAGGCCCAAAAACTGTGGCAAATTGCTGACCGGCCAGGCCAGACCGAGCCCAAACCGAAGTCCGAGCCCAGTCCCAGACCCAGGCCCAGGTCCAGCCAGCCCTCATCTCTGGTGTGTCAAAATTTATGAGGATTGCGTGACCTTCGTGCATTTGTGCGTGATAAATCAATTTCATTGCAATTTGTAATTGTGTAAAATGTATTTTCAATTGGCCAGGCCGGGGCAGGCAGAGACAGTGGCTATGTGGGGGGCGGCGGGTGTCGGAAATGCATGATTTTGGTCACATTTCCAATTGTCAATGAGATTTCAAATCTCCGAGATTTATGCGTTGCAGTTTCACCAAGCGCACACACAATGAGCGTTTTGTCCGCTGTGTCAAGCTATTTCTAAGCCATTATATATGCACCACTGCCACGTGTCCGTGTGGGTGAGCGTATCTCTTGTCCGTTTGTAAATTTCAGTTTTCGGTTTCATGATTTATGCACGGCCACCAAAAGCCAAACCCAATGAAGGCCCACACTCCCGTCCGCCCCGTTGGCCCGTTCAAGACCAAAGACTAATTGCATTTGGTTAAGTTTGAACCAAGAGTTTTGTGGATGAATTTAATTTGCCCATCCACTTGCATTAAACACACATAATTTGATCAAATGCCTTGACTAAGTATTGATCGTTGCTGCAACATTAGCTTTGGACAAATTATTTTTAATTGTGAGTGTCACTTGTGAGGTTACACCTAGAAAAATACAAATAGGAAAGCTATAGTCGAATGTGGCCAACTGTGAGTTACACTAGTATTCAAACATTTTTAGAAAAAATTAAAATACAATCGAAATAAGCTCGAATTTATGAAAAACTTAAATTAAGCAGGGCGTAAAGCAGACGAACATTAAATTAGAGCAAATGTATCTAGAAACATGCTTAGCAACACCTATGCAAAGGCAAATGTTGCGAAGTACATGTTGAGCAACACCAATTGTTGTATTATTTTTTTATTTGCTAATTTTTTGGTAACGATGTACTAAAAAATGATACAAAATTTAATTATCTCCGTTTTCATTTAATTTTTATATTTAAACTGGTATTTCATATGGAGAAAATTTCTCCATTGTTAAATTAATTCATTTGATTGCAGTTATCAATTCATATGCGTATATATTTCATGAATTTAACGTATGCCAGCCAAGAGTTATGCCCATTTCATTGTTAATTCATGCAAATTATGTTTGGTCTTTGCACAGCCCAACAGCAATTAAGCTAATATAAAAAGCGATAAATGAAATACCAAATAAGCACTAAAATGGAAACAAAAACAAGTGCTAAGCGAGTCATTTAATCTGCATCATTAATCAAGGAGCATATGCTTTGATTATTCCATTGCATTAGGCCCACTAAATTTCCAGCTAAACAAAAAATAAAACAGACACTCACTGGCAATGTTAATTTGGTCATTGGGTTTCAATAAAATCGATAAGGGAATAAACTGAAAAACCTGTAATGGCAGTAAATAAATACAGCTGAAATGCAAAAGTTACTAAAATTTAATTACCGAATGGCAATGGTTTCGTTTCCATACTTTTAGTGATTTAATAATTGATATAAAGACCTAAGATAAGAGCCTAATTCAAAAATTGTGTTTGTGTGTTCATTACAATTGTGTTAAAGGCTAATCCCTATTTACACTTGGCCCAGCAATGCAATTTAAGTGAGTATATTTAATAATTTGTGGTGTCATTACATGTGTAAAATATTAATTTAATTTGCCTAATTGGTTAGAAGAAATGGATTTAGCAATCAAACTATTGATTCACTATTATCAGAATTTCAAGCAAGTAATGTAGAAATGTGCGAACATAGTACACATTTCTTTAGTTACACAGGTTTAAAGGAATTTTATTGGCTTATTAAAGACTTGATGGTTCCAAAGGACAGCACGATCTCATACTCGACCAACAGATAATATTTTTACCAGTCAAGGTATGTGAGGTCGAAACAGATGATGAACTGTTCTGTATGTACTTGTAAAAGTGAATAGACAGACTTGAGTTTTCCCAAAATCACTAAAGTAAAAATGGATAAAACTATAGAACATTAAAGGAACACATTGAACTTAAGATAGGTTCTGTTAAGACCACTGGAAAAGCTGGATTTTTGTCAAATTAGTCCACGAAAAGCGTCAAAAATGAAACAGAAGTAAACACATCGTGCAGAAAAACTGCAAATTCAAGGACTTCTGCACTATGCTAAAAATATACACGGATCACACATTTCACATTTCCAGGCGTAAAACATAATTTCCCTTCAGTAAATTTTGCATTGCATATTTATACTCATGTGCTTTGATGCATTTTAAAATTCATACAAATTTTCTTGCTGACTGGCTGCCATAAAACTTTATCTTTTTTAATATTCATCTCTCATTTTTGGCAAACAGCAAATATTGTATCTGAAGGCGAAGGAATTTGAAAAAATTTGCATAAGTGCTAATTTCCTAATAAAAATTCAAAAGTAAATGCAAATCTCGGTGAGTGGCAATCGCAGAGTGCAGAGTCAAACTCTCGGAGCCACGAGTCGTTCAGTCTATTTATGCATGAATGAAATTCAATTTGCATAATTAAAGTTAAATGCATGGCTGTTGCTCGGTAAATTCATAAATAATCCGGCACTGCACAGATTACATCAGAGGAGAAATACGCTCAAACAAATGCAAAACAAACAAATCACAGCCTGATGTTTAATATGACAGAACTATGCAAGCAAAAACTGAATTCAAAGCAGGAAAAATATGGAATTCATGGAAATTCTTTCCTGATTATTCGGAAAACTAAAATAAAAACGGAAACTCACTTAGGCGTAAAAGTGATAGTCGTGTGGCGAGGCCATCGCAAAAGTCAACCCATTAAGTTTGTCTAGCCAGAGTCATTTGGCTTAATGGCCTTCCAGCATGTGCTGCTGGCTAATACCAGCTCTTATCTCCCCCGTCTTCGTTCCTCCTGAACATGGCCATATGTCGCCTGCTCGGCCAAAAACTTCACTTCACACTTGCAGTCCGAAAGAGTCATAAAAGAGTTATTAGTTTTAATGAGCCCGTCCATCGGAGAAATTAAGTTCTTGGCTAGTTCATCCAACTGTTGAATTTTGCGCTTTTGTGTGAAAAAACAGGCACATGTTCATATTTGTATATGCCTTTTAAATTGCTTTTAAATTTGTATGGCTCTATTATTATTTGTTCGCCATTCATTGTGATGTTAAAATCAATTGACCTAATTTTGATGGCTTTGAAAATGGTTTTTTTTTGGCTTTGCGCCAAGCCATTGTCTACATAGTATTTAAATAATTTTATTTGACACTTGGGGCTTGGAAAATTGGATTTTGTAATTTATTTTATCAAAACATTAAAATCAGATAATTAATTTTCGCATTTAAAACTTTAAAGTAGGTTTTGGTGCGTAAGAAATATAACAAAGTAAGTAGATATACGAAAATATACGTTAATTTATTTTTTAATTGCAAAACAAGTTTATTTTGATTAAATTAAATATTGTTAAATTCTAAAACGTTTTAATTTAGCCCCGAAATTACAATAAAACTACACAGAGTATTAACAGACGCCATTTAAAATAAATAACACATCGTTAGCAACCAGAATGAAATAAAAATGTGCATGATTTTGGACAAATCCTCTTTTAAGCCTGGCAATTAATTACAATAAAAATTGTTTGAGTTTTCATTAAATATCAAAAAGCAGGGCAGTGCTATTTCAATAATCCAAAATGGCTTAATCCACTTTTAAATCCAGCAAAGGCTTGAACTGAGCAGTGGGCTTCATTATTGCGTTAAGTACTTTAGTGACCAATTAATGGCGGAGCTCGATTCAAAGCGGATTTAATTCACTCAGACGCAAGTACATAGGGAATATGCAAATGTGTATTCCGGAATTTGTGCAGTGGCAAAAAGCAGTTCGTTAAATAAGCTGGGGACATTTGTGATGTAATTTGTAATTTTCTATCCGTCAGCTCAGCTGGAAACATTTAATTAACCAAATTGAAATATTAAATTCGCAAATGCTACGGCTACTACTGCTTTAATTGGGCGCACTGCCACTGCGAAAGGATGCTCAGGATGTGGGACAGATCAATAACGAAAGGAAAGGCGAATTGAAATGTGGAAAGCTTTTTAAGCGATTTAACATGCCGTAAAACGCTCGTAAATATGATGGTCAATAAATACGATAATAAAATGTTTTCTTCATACAAATACAACTAGAACACAAAAAGCTCCCCCCGGGCCGGACACGGATATTTATATGTGCGACTAGATACTCGGATGTGTGTGTATGAGCACAATGGACCCGCATCAAGGATGGGCCAGGCAAGGCAAGGAAACCATTGAAGCAATCAGGCAGTCCATGACCACAGCTACTGCATTCCGCCCCCTAACCAGCCGGCTCCTCTATTCGATTATGATAAAATGCCTTTAGGTGACCACAGCCAGAGCCAAAGCATGCAAAAGTGGGCTTGGGCTGGGTTCGGGGGCGCACGAAGGATATTCGAAGAACCCAAAATAATAATCGTGCGCATAAATAAAACATTTTAAATCAAGTGGTTTCCCCAAAATCCCCTCCGATCCCCTACTCGAGGCGAAACAAATAAACAAACCAGTGAGAATCCAAAGGAAAAGGACAAAACTGTAGATGAGGAAAAAACTGAAATTGAAAGTCAGGACATGAAATATTTATGTATTGTGGGTTTCCCGAGAAAGTTTTGTGGGTGCGTTGTTGCCATCTTGGCATGTTTGCTATTTGTGGTTTATATGCCAATAAATAAAAACCTTTGCCTTGCCCTGGCCCCGAACACAACCAGGCCGACAGCAAATTTTAAAGTGTGTGTCCGTTCCCAATGCCCACCACACTGTAACCAAGAAAGCCCACCAATCCGTTTGCTCTCAGCCACTTCCCAAATGACCCACACACTCAGAGACACACTCAGGACACGGACACGGCCAAACAAATTGTTGCCTGAACTTTGCACTGGCCAAGTTGCCTTTTGATTGAGCTGTTGGTTTTTTAAGGGTCTCCACTCACACTGCCTCTCTTAGCCCGTCCTCTTTGTCAGCAAACTATTTGCACTTGGTTTTGGCTATTAAATTGCATAATAAATGTATCTAAAATTCGTTCGCCCGGCGCCAGAGAACTGTAAATTATTTTTCCAAATTTGTTTCTGCTGGATGGGAAATTTGAATGCCGGAGAGAGCTGTAGTTTACCAAACACTGCAATGTCAAGTGGAGCACTAGATGGGATAAAGGGGCTAGTTTGGAGAGGATATAAAAAAGTATTGAAAGTGAAATATAATAAAATATTCCACAAATACTTTTATGCAGTTTATTATATATTTTAATAAAAGAGTTAATTGTTAAATAAGTTCCCTTCAATATAAGAAAACATCCCTTTACAAAACAATATAAGGGCATTTTTCCTGTTTGCCTACTAAATATTGAATATTAAATATTAGAATTTTAATTGCAAAATCATTCTATCTAACAAAAATTGGTCGAACTTAATATTCACTTATGTTCTATGATATAGCTAGAAGTATTTCCCTTTCATGAACCCCCAACTCTATAGGATTTACCATAAACAGTAAACAAGTGTCAATAATTTATAAGCAATTTCCGGCAACATTTGTCCACCTTACTAATTTTGTAGCCAAGTGCAAACACGCTTTGTGTGCCTTTTAGCCAAGGATCTTAGCCCAATCCACCACGAAAGCCCCATAAAAAGAAGCCGAAATTCTTTTCTATAGAAAAGTGCTTGCCTGGGCAAACCAAGGACTATGCAAAAGAACTTAATCAGGAGCTGTTGACAGTGCCACGAGGCCCAGACTCTTGGCTCCAATGACACAAGGTTTGCTGCTCAAAAAAAAAAAAAAAAAAAGATACCATGGCCTAGGGCAAATATGCTAAGTCCAGAAACTGGCGATGGCCTCTGCAAGATCGACCGGCAAGTTATTTAATTTAGTATAAAACATTGAAATATGTATTATGTTTATTCATGGCCCATATACCCCCGTGGTATATCCTCAACCTCATTCTCAACCTCAAGCTCATCCGTGGCCCCGTTCCCATCACTCTCTGGCTTGAGGAAATGAAAAAGTTTTAGGCCCATCTGCTGCTCCTTGGCCTCCTCGCTCGATTGCCGGAGGCGTCTCTGGCTTTTTGTGCTGCCCCTGCACCCCGTCCAGGGAGGGGTCTTTGAATTTTCACTTAGGCTTTTTGCATAATCAAGATAAACGATAAGTAAATTTATCTTTATTAACAAATCTTTAACGTGGCCTGGTAATTTATTTGCGGTTTTGGCCGCCTGCCCGCCGTCAGGAAAATGTTCACCAGCGGCCCTTTTTCTTATTTGACTGACATTTGAAATTGAGTTTCGGTCTGTGGCTTTCCCTCCACAGTTAGAGTGCGATGGTAAGGTCAGAATGTCTGATTTGTTGGTTAGTAATTATATAGTTTAGTCCGCAGGTGAAATAGAGGGTATTTTGATATATTAAACTAACCTAGGATGGTTACATTTCTTCTATAAATGCACTCAACCATAGTTGATTAATAGATTGAATTATAATATAATATAATTTTTTAAAAGAAGCATTGGCGTACATCTTCTGAATTTATAAGAAAGTTTATAAAAAAGTCTTTGAGTTTATTTAAAGCTTATTTATATTTCTTTCAGACATACTGACTACCCTATTCTTAGTTAACATTTTTGCCATTTTGGGGAAGCAGCTCGGCTGTAAACACGTTTCGCGGAAACAATCATGCTTGCAATAGTTTCCTGCCTGATTGTAAAGCGATTATCTGCCCTATATGTATGGCTTAAATGTGTGCGGGTCCAGCAGGAGTCCATGCTGCTCCAACTGGCAGACCGAGGGACCCTGGCAGCGAGACTCCTGGTCAGGATCCAGCTTGCCGGCTCCTGCTCTTCTCCTGCGTCCCCTTTCACGGGCTAAGGGATGTGCAGCCGGTGGCACACATGACTTCCGTCTGATGGAAAATAAAGAAAACGAATTGAGTGCAGGACAACGGCATCGCCGGGCTTGGAGTGGAGTGGACGGAGGAAGCCGGCGGGCAGGAGCATCCTAGAATGCCACTGATTAAAGTCAGACGGGGAAAGCAGCTCAGAGACGGAAAAAATGAGGAAGCACGGTAAGCGACTAAAATAGCTTTGGTATTGGTTTACTTTGCCTGCACCTATAAAGTAAATAAGGAATTCGAGATGCAGCCGGCACTGAAAGGAGCTAAAGCTGCTAAAGGAGCTGAAGCACCCGTAGCCGTAGCGGCTAAAAAGGCATTAAAGGATTACGTAGTTTGGAATTTACTATAATAGGGACATTGGCAACCTGCAATCTATATCCTCCCTTGCTGCCGGGCGGAATTTCTAAACTGGATATTGATCCAAACGACAAAGGAAAATTAAAAACGATGCGAACATAAAGAATTTGAAATAGGGGAAAATCCTGCCAATGTATTAAATGTCTTTATAAAATAATTAAACGTATTTTTTAAGAAGGAATTTCGAATTTCTTTTATTTTCAATTTTTACACTTTCGCATTTAATGGTACAATTTCCTTAGCCTGCTGTCTTATTTTGTCTTTAATCAAGCATTTCGATTGAACTCGAAACGGCAAACTTGTTGCACTATTCATTCCCCGTGCCAGATTCTGTTAATCCGTACAAACTTTCCCAACAATCAATCAATTTTCCCACCATAATTGTTTATCGTTATCCACTTATCCCTGGCTCCAATGCCGCCTTTTCGACTGGCAATCAGACAAATAAAACTTCAATTAATTGAATATCAGAAAGTAAAATGCACACACAATTCCGGCCAAACAATTCCTGCTGCCGGCTGCCGGCTGCCAGGCACCGCCATTCGGCCGAGTGAGTCGTGAACATTAAGCCGGCCGGAATTCGTCATGCAGGACATGACTCTGTCCAGCAATCCGCTCCAGACAAAGTATAAGTGATAAGACCCAGAGTCCGCGGGGGCGAGCATGCCGGCGAAGGCACCGACAAGGCAGGAAACAGGCGATTCGAGCCACATAAAAGTTTTTACCAGCCCAAGAGGCATGGAGGGTCCTTCACAGCTACGATGCCGTAGAGATGACAGAAATTGACTTGAAAATATTATAACGATATATCGTATAGGATAATGAATTGGTAATCCGTTGAAACTAATCTATTGCATATTAGGTTTGTAATTATAATTGATTGGTATTAAAATCGGAAAATCGTATACTCATTCCTGAAAGCACATCACGTTGATAGAACGTTCCATTGGGAAGGGAAGAGCATCTTTACATAAAAGAAAGTCTTTCACTTTTAGATATGTACTCATAGATATTTATATGATACCGATATAATATTATGAATTGTTCGATATGCCGATGTTCGATTTCCACTCGATATATGGGACATCCCTGGCGAGTGAGCATGCGAAGGACTTTTATTTGGCCGCAGCTAATTGTTTTTCGTTACGCTACGCATACCAATGCATTTAGCCATCGAGCAGGACCATAACTCTCGAGTGTTTTATGGCCTCACGCACGGCAGGATCAGGACAATATCTTACCACCGCACACCGCACACAATATCCTTCCTTCCCTCCCCCAACACACTCTCGCACACACTTGAGCCATAAAGTAAACCATACACCGGTATCCAAGTACTTGGAAATTTATTAATGCCTTGGTCGCCAGCGATAACTGCGATGCCAATTCCACTTTCGGGTCCACTTTTCAATCAGAATTCAATCTGTCAGAAGCTTAAAATCTCATTTAACGCTCTTCGTGGTTCATTGCCGATTTAATTGGCTTCCGGCAGCAGTTTGTGAGTTGTGAGTGAAACCAAAACACAATTTAATTAATCGAATTCGAACGGCAGGAAGCAGCTGCCACTCGGCAGCTCGGCTCCTGGGAGTTATCTAGAAACAATAGATGACATAATTCACATGTCTTTGTGTGGGCCATTGTCCATTACTGGCTGCTGCATGCCTCGTTTACTTTGGCTTCGCTGCCATTCTTTTCGGGCTCCTTTGTCTGCTTTTTTTCTCTCGCTTTTCCGGCTTTTCCCCGCTGCCCCAGCGCCGCACAAAAATGTCTGTGAAATGAGCCGTAATAAGCTGAAAATGCCTTATGGTTTCAGTTGCTGCTCTCTGGCGAGGATGAGAAATTTTCTTTGTGTGGCTTATTATGAGGTTAACGGAAATTAACTTTGTCAAGTTGCGCAGTAAATTAAGGCACTTTGCTAAATTATTATAACAGATGGCGAAGCCTAATGTAATATATTTTTAAGCAAACCGTACACCTTTTTGGAAATTATATTTCAAGTATAGTATATATACTTGCCAATCTTTTATTTACAAATACTTATAACGTTTTCCTGGACGACCTCAGTGGCTTCTTACCGCAGAATTCCATTTCCTTTTAATTGGTTATTATAATTATTTTAAACGAACATTTACCAGCTAAACTTTCCTTTGCCAGCGTTTAATTGTTGGCGTAAAAACTTTATTGCAATGTTAATTGTGCAAATTATGCTGCAAAAAGGAACTCTCTAACAAACACACACACACACAGACTTACAGGAGACATATGTATGTGTTTGCCGCAACAAACCCTAAACAAAGGAAAATGGCAAAATGCAGAACATCACAACAACAAGGACCCTGCAATCCTGGCAACAGTAAAAACCACATGCCAACACTTAATGCCCACCACGTTGGGTTCGGACAGAGGCCGGGCTCCAGGATCTGGCTCATATTATGCTTAATTATAAGCGTATATATGCACAAAAGCCTGTCCCGCTGGCCAACAAACAGTGTGGGCATAGCTGACCTCGCATAGGTCATATTACACGCCAGTCTGGCCAATTTCCACAAACACAGGCTGTCCTCACGAAGGAGCAGGGACGAAGGACGACGGGCGCAGTACGCAGGACGCAGGGCGGGTCCTGTATCTGGTCATGTTGTGCGACTGCATTGGCCAAAAGTTTGGCACGCCGAAAACTTTCTGCTTGCCTTGCAGAAAGTCGCCAGTAACGGGGCCCAAAATCAGAAACAGGATCGCGGCCAGGACTTTAGGGATGTCTTCGACATTCCCGCAGGAAGTTTTGCGGCTAGGCGACGCTGTGATGGCCCAGAATGAGTCTAGATTCTAGATTTCAGCGCTTTCTTAGCTGCGTGAAAGTGCAGCCGACAAGCAAACATCGAAAAGCAATTAATGGTTACTTGCTGACAAGACATAATTATAAGAGCAGAGTCTGGCCAATTTAATCTTTTCTGCAGTTATGTAGATTTTTAAGAGTATTTTTCATAATTCAAACTATTATGCTGGATCACATACAAATCGTTAGTCGAAGCCATTATAGCAAAGATATTCTAAAAAGCTGTTTCGTTGCCACCACAAGATTCCCATCTGTTTATTCTTATGACTGTAGTTATAAGAATTTGTAAATTTTTTGATAAGAATATAAAAACTAATTCGAGAATACAAACAGAATAGTTTATCTGTGATATTTATACCTTGGCAGGGTATTATAATATTAGTTAGTCATTTCGTGGTTTTTTACTAGCATTAAAATAAATATAATTTATATAGTATTTCTATTAATTAATTTAATTTATTTGTTTATTTGTATTTAGAGTGTCTAAGTTGGCTTCCGTTCTTTGAGTAATATAATATGGTAATGGCAGCTTTCTCTTATTCTTTCTATTTTCTGCCTCTCTGTTAGTTAATATTTATAAATTATTCTCTCTCTTTCTAGTTATTTATCTCTTCCTCTTTTACTCCGTCTGGTATTGATTTTTCTCTCTCTCTTTTTTTCTATCCTTTTCGGTAGGTCTTATTTTTCTGGGTATCTCTAAAAATATCTCTTTCTCTCTATCTCTCTTTGCCTGTCTCTAGAGATATTTCTTTCTCTTTTGCTTTCACTTTCTCTTCTTTTCCCCTTACTCGGAAACTATAAATACAGGCACTGCCGTCGCACTGACCTCATTCTGCCCGCGGCCTCCCCAGTGTTTACATCTGTAGCAATAGTGGTAGTGATGGTTATAAAAGGATCACCGTGTGACCTCTACTCACAGTTATATCATGTATATATATGGATCAGGCTTAGGTCTAAAATCAGCAGTGCTATGCATTAATTTTCGAATTCATTTTCATATTGTCGTGAAACCCATTATTTAATTTAAATTTTAAGTAATACAGCAATTTGTATTAGGGATGTCTTAAATTCAAAGCCTCACTTAATTAGAAATTATTCAGGAATAATAATTTCTTACCTTTGCTATAGTTTCAAAACTGATCCAGACTTTGGAGCCAACTTGTGTCACGTTAAACTTTGATTTGTCTAATAATTGTCGTATAAAAATATTAATTTAAAGAATGTGATCCTATAATTCAATTGCGCACTACAAGGGTATGGAAACTTCGCCTTCCCGAAGTTAATTTCCTGTCTTATTTCGAGTTAAATGTTAAAGGCCTGCAATGAGCAAGCAGCTATAGAGATATGATTACATATATATATAGTTATTTTCCTTATAGCTTATTCATACCATTTCCAATACTTAGTTACCAATCATAATTAATTTACTTTGAGCAATTGAGGTTGTACCCCATGGGTCCCTTTGTGCATATGTCGACTATTTTATGACGACACCATTAAAGTTCATTACCAAAGATTTCCCGCATTGTCTGCATTGTCATTTTGTTGCAGCATGCAAATATATCAAAACTTTAGTCTGTGTGTCTCTGCTCGAGTTTAGTCGTCGCCAGGACGCCAGGACGCCAAACGGCGGTACCCGACTCCTCGAGTCTCGACTCCTTTGCCGATGCCGAAGATTTATTATTTATCAGTGCAGAATGTGCAACTACTTGGTTCCCCTCGTTCCCCGGATTCAGTCATGCGAGCAGCATAAGATTCCTTGGACACATACGCACATACTATAGGTACTCCTTTCAGTGTGTGTGTGTGTGTGTGTGTGTGTGTGTGTGGGGTCCTGCAGGCTTTGCTTACATCCTTTGGCTGCAAATCTATATGCATTGTCTCGAGCCGAACATGCAGATTGTTTACTGATGTTATTTTGTTGTTATTTTCAATGGCTCCCTGCAGTTGTTTGAACTCGCAACGAGAATTGCCTTGATTTTGTTTCTCCCTTGCCGGCGTGGGAAAGAGTTGATAGATGGAAATGATGGCATTAAATAGATGAAGAAGTCTTCCGTTTCAGGCCAAGCCAATCGAAGAGGCAGTTTGCCCCTCACTTGTCCCACAATATTGTTTCAGTATCTTTCCAAGAAGCCACTCTCAAACAAAGGATTTCCACATTCTTTTCGGCTTTCTCCGTGACTCGGCCTTTCTCTAAACAATTCAATTACGGGTATAAACAGCAAATAAAAAGAAAAATAATAGTGGGAAAAGTTTCGGTCGTCGGAAGCGGCAGGAGGAACTAAATGAAATGAAAATGAAAACCAGACACGCAGGCAGAAAGCTGAAAATTATCTGTACATTTCGTGCAAATGAAAGCGGAAAATTCATTTTTGCCGCAGTCAGCTGACGGTATCTTCGTGCTCCTCCTGCCTCCTCCTGCTCCTTGCTCCTTAATTCCAGCCTTTGCTTGGCTGCATTTAACTAATTGCGATAATTAATTAGGACTAACAACTAGAGTTGGATAAAACTGCAAACTGCAGAACGGATAACACACCACCAGAAACCGTAAAAACATCGCCAAGGAGAGCACTGGGCACGCAAAGAACGCCTATACGAAGGATCAGAGTCCTGGCCCGGGATACATATGTACAGATGGGGATTACCAAATTGATATAGAAAGTTCACCGCCTGGGGCCTTGTGCCTTATGGAGTTAATAGTTTGGCTTGGTTTGCTTTCATGTCTGAGCCAGATTGAGTTGGCTTGTGAAATAGTAATTGCATTCATAATATCTCTGGCATTCCCAACACATTTCCATACATTAAAACAAAAAATTATATCTTTATAAAAGGGTAATCTACCGAGTTAATAGCTTGGTATCCTGGGAAAACACAAGCCGCACGTCCTGAGGGGCTCCTTGTGTGCCTTGGACTTTGCTTATATTAAATCGTTTCTATAGCTAGTATAGCTTAAGCAATTACTGTGCACAGTATGTTCATCTAGGGAATAAGTTCGAGGAGGATAAGTATCAAAATTTATAAAAATATCCCATTTAAAGTTCTAATATATTTATTTTGTACTTTTATATGACTTCTAGGCTAAAGCATATTCGCTTTATTGGAGTTATGAATGTATCAGCAGAGATGTCTGACAGTATATCAATGTTAGATGTATCTTACATAATAATTTCTTTACTCAAAGTATCAATTTGTAAGCCCCTTAACTCCGATCCATATGCAATCTACAAAAACCCTTCATATGTGTGCCTTAAAATTCGGCAGATTTCAAATTAACTTCGTTTCATAAATTAATGAAATTTCCGCAGGCTTTTTCTTAGCCCCCCTTCTCAGCAATTGACACCCTTGCTCCAGTTATAAACAAGTTTCCTTTGGCATAAAAAAGCCGCAACTTGTTTACTCGATGCCCGTCTTTTCACTTCAACACTTGGGTGGGTAGATTGGAAGCCCAAGGGAGGAATAGACATTGCGGGGTGCAAACCCTTTTTCGACTTACAATTTTTGCATAACAAAGCGGCGGACAGAGGGACAGAGAGTCTGGAAGGACGTGGCGTTGCAATTTATTTAATAAAAAACGCGATGTCGACGACCCTCGCAATTGAAACTTTTTCAACCGCGAAATACTAAAGCATACTTCCAGGCAATAACGTAATTCAAATGCCCCGTAGACGACACCAGCAAACTTTGCACATTTTTTTCCCAAAAGACGGGGACTGGGGAAAGCGAACGCAACTGAAAACTGAAATCTGAACACACTCGCATCAGGCGGAGGAAAAGTTTTCCCAAAAATGGCGTAAATTGCTGGGTCCCCAGGAGCAGAGGCAGAAACAGCAACAGAAACAGAACCCCGAACCCCGAATCCCGAACCCTGAACCCTTTGGCCACCCACAAACAATCCGACCCGACCACTTTTTTGGGTAAATAGTGAGGAACCGAGGGTGACCAAGTGGGAAAGTCAAAGCCTTGCGCGGCATTTACTAAAATATTCATGGCCTGGTGCGTCGACACCCCGTCACCGATGTGTTGGAGGATGGCGATGGGAATGGGGGTCACAGGAGGTCCGAGGTCGACTGCTAACTGGCCTTTGGACTTGAATTGGTTCCGTCGCCACTCGTCTGCATTTTGCTCTTTTTGTTTATGACACGAATGAGCGAAGTTTTTGATATTTGTTGATTGCTTTTTTTCGGCTCTGATTGTGGGCGTTAAGTGGGCAATGTGATGATGAAGTGGGCGTGGCCAGTTGGGGGCACAACAAATCCATTTGCATTTCCAGTATGAATAATTGTTTAATTGTCTTGTCAAAAGCGAAGCGTTGAGAGCAGAGCAGGGCATTTGCAAACAAGATAAAAGTATTTTAATTTAAAGTTTTGCCGTTGTGGTTAACAGCATTTATTTAGTTTATTTGTTTGCCAGCCATTTGTCTTGCCAGACATTTGGCATTAGATTCTTAATCTGACAACAATTAAATTATGTTCGGTGCCCGCTCCTTAGGCTTATTTATGACTTTGGTTAATAGGTTTATTTTTCAATATATATTTGCGAAGTTTAAAATGCAAATTCGGGTATTTGATTTAAAGTTGTATTTCTGCTTTAACGATATATCCCGATAAACCCTTTACGCTCTGTCCTCCATTAGCGGAAAATTCTATTCAATCAAAACACTTTTGTTTTGCATTTTTCCCGCTTAAAGAAATAAACAGAGACATTTGCAAATGTTTTCATTGCGAGCTCCGTGGGAATGCGATGATGCTGAATAACTGATTTTTCTTCGCGGAAAATTCTTGTGTGTATCTTGGGTATGCGTAATGAAGGGGACGAGCATGTTTAAGAGCTAAAAATGTAACTCCTAAAGAGGAGGTACACTAAGGTTATTTTGCATTGAAGATAATGTGAGGGGGCTACAGTATTTACTCATCAATTAGTGTCAGAAAATAGTAGAAAGAAAATGTACTGGCAAGATATAGGTGCACCTTTCTTCTTCTTAAAAGTGTCTCACCTATACAGTAATACGTGGTAAATGTGCAGCAAATAAATTTCAAGAAAAAATCTATATAAGTTTCAAGAGTTACGTTTAAAATTCATATTAATAAATACTCTAATATTAAATTATTAAGTACCCAAATTAATAATGTTAGCTGGACAATGCGTATTCCTCAAGTCAACCATAATTGCCTCTGAGGTGGTATGAGTAGCAATTTGTCCGTCACCGAGTCATAAACTGGCTGGCTGGCTAGAATTTTGTAATAGCCCCGATAACAATGACTTGGCACGTCAACACGAGGACTCCTTGAATGACAGCCAAGGATGTCGGAGGTCGGCGGAGAAGGAATTCGGTGAGAAAGAGGATACCGGCGTGACCCAGAGATAGCGAAGGATTGCTGGCAGGTTGGATTAACCCCGTTCTTGGGCCCGAAGTCACTGCCAGGCAGGACACTTGAATGGCAGTTCGGGCAAGTTGAGGTTGCCTGGCAATAAGGACGCGCCCCTTTCAAGGCCAGAACGGCAAATGGCCAAGCAAAATGGATGTCAACAGCAGATGCTCCAGTTCCTGCGGTTGCCCGTCATTTGCATTTCCCTTTTTTTCTGTATGCATTCATTCATTCTTCGGCGCGAATTTAGATGACGCTATTTGTGGTAAATATTTGATCGATCATTGTTATTTATATAAACCGATTAGTGGTTGCGTGTATTTTTGTGGACATATGCGGCAAAAACTCGCACATTCTGTCACAAACAATTGCTGAAAAAAGTGTATATAAATAGTTGCAGCATTCCGGTCCCAACCCGCCAATGAAAATTGATTGACGCGAACATAAAAAATAAATACTCACCTGGCCGCCGCCGGAAATGACCAAAAAGGGCAAGCGGAAGGGGGCCAGGTGAATGGATTGGTTATGTTGATGGAATAAAGGCTCTGTTTCAGCTATTGAAGCTGTTGTTGTCATTAATGCTCGATTCTTGTTGTTTCTGCCGCACTTTATTGACGTTTTCGGGTTCGTTTTGGCCCTTGATTACGATTCGCTTCCGGCAGTCATTAATTTTTATTTAGCACATTTTCGGACCGACCAAAAAGAGCGCAGGAGAATGCGCTCGGAAAAGCGCACGGGCAAGGAAAATGGCACAAGGACACGTGGGGAGTTGGGCATCGGGAGACGGGAGAATATGAATAAATTATGGCTACATGTGGGCGTTTTGGGTGAGACGGAAACGGAAAGTGTGTTAATTTCCGACAGCAAAATGTTTACGCTTCTGATGGACGTGGACTGCAATTGATTTCAATGCTCTGACAGAATGGCGAAAAAAATCCTTGTTGCTCAATAAGTGCAGGTGGCCTGGGGCCATCCGAATTGAAGAGAAGCAATATGCATTTTTTATACGTCAGTGTATGCACAAGAATGTTTAAAACGAAACAAAATATGAAGTGGACAAATCGATCGATTACAAAGGAATGTAAAATATTAAATTCTGATCCCCTATAAAAACAGTATTCCTTTGATTATAAAAAACTTAAAATTATATTTATCGTCGTTTAAATATTTGTATTATTCGATGAGAAAATAATACCGAAAGTTTATATTTGTTACGGGTCCAAGTATGTGCATGAATTTTTAAAGTTGAAAAAATATCAGATGTTGTATTTATTTAAATAACAATCCTTTAAAACATATACAGCTATATATTTTTGTATTTTCTGGAAAATACGAGTCAGAAACATAAATCTAAATTTTTCGTAGAAATAAAATAAAATACTTGCATTATACTTTTTAATTTCTTTAACATATACAATAATAATTCGTTGGAATACATTTCAAATAAAAAAGTGTTTAAGTATATCAAATTAAGTGTGTTAAGGCACAAATTTATGGTTTCATGCCCAGCATATATTACATATGCTACAGCCCTGTTAAAATAACTATATTTCGAAATAAGTACAAAAATATATATATATATTTTTATTTTGGAGTTCTTCCTTATTCTTTTGATAAAAAAAGTGCGATAAAAACTTCGAAGCAGTGTTAAGAAATTCTAATGCTGCTATAACCATCTTTTAATTAAAAAGAAAACTCATTAGTTTGAGTAAGAAACTTTAGCAATTCTCTCTTTAATGACACTACTATAATAAAAGCTCACTTTGGCAATGATTAAGGAAATCATTTTAATGGCCATTACTTTTAACTGAATTGGTATAAGTTTACTATTATAGCACTCGCATTTTTACTGCCGTAAAACTCAATAAGAATGCATTCTCGCTGCACCAAAGAATGCCTCATTTATTATTCATTCAATATTAATTCAAGCATTTAAAATTCCCGCTCCACCTCCAATGGCGGCGTCCGGCATAAAGTATTCCATTAAAAATGCTTTCGCATTAACCAAACGCCCATATCCTGTAGAGCTATCATTGCCCGATTTATTGTCACCAAGGGCACCGTTGGGCCACCCGCCCTTCACTCATTCGGTCACTGCAGTGACAAAGGCTGCAGCCGGCGAACACCTCAGATGTCCGCAGGTGAACTTCATTTGCATATGTGTCGGCCTTGTTCGTCCTGTTTTTTGCCTTTTCCCGAGCCCTTTCCCGGGCCAACATTTTCATTTCTTCTTCTGGCGATTGCGAGGCGTTTCCACCGCGGGGCCTTTGTATCCACACGCCCCTCGTTGTTTATCATTTTGCGCCCCACTCCTGACTCGGTTTTTTACTCACAACATGTAAAATGCATTCGAGCATTCGAACGCGTAGGCGTTTCCTTGGCAATGCGAATGCATACAGAAGAATGCATGTGTATGGCAAAATTATTGAATTCTTTATTTCGGACAACAGTAATTAAATGGGATTTTAATAATTGAGCTGAGTGAAATGAACTGGAGTAAGTGCATTTATTTTGCAAAACAAATTGTGTTCTTATTTCGCTTGGCAAATTAATTGTTTGCTTTGGATTTGATTTGAAAAGAAATACATAAAAGTATATATATGTATATACAAATAAACAATGACTTTAAAAAGAAGATAGCTTTCGGTTGTATAATGTATATTCCATATGCTAATTGAACTTAACCATGATAATAGAATTATATACTATACAAAAGAGTACATAACGAATTCCGAAGTCTGAATTCAAAGCTCAATCGTTAAAGTTCAATTTGTAACATGGTTAACAAACTCAACAAACTCAACAAACCGGCAAAAGAACTACATTGATCCGTATTAAATTAAGCTGATGTATTTGTGTTTAACTAACTAACTAATTATATAATTTTGTATTTAGAATTTAAATAAAATAAATATATACTACTATAGGAAATCGAATAGTTTTTATACTTAATTCATTATAAAGTTAATTTACTTTAAACAAAATGTAGGGCAGTAGATTAGCGTATTATTGTAATAAAAAAAGAGAAAAGGTTATTTATATTATTATAAATAAAGAATTGTATTATTGTACCATAATTGCTTAGCTATTTTTATCGCAGTTATTTGCTATTCATAATTTTATTTAATATAACTAATAAACATGAATACAAGATCATAAAAAAAGTATGGCTAGAAGTAAATATTTTAATGTGCTGCTTCAGTACCAAATGTTATACACTTTTCATTTATAAATAAGAATATTCAGATTAGATTTAAGTAATTTTAACCTTCCCACTGTAATTCCGACTGCGATAAAGTGGATCCTTAAAATCCTTGCCAGCAACAGGTTGACCAAGTTGGTAGCAAGGAGCTAAAAACAAAACAGCTAAATTCAGACCGAGAGCCTTCTGGCGGCTAACGGATGTTAGTCCTCGCAACACCACTTTACGACCAGCACACACACACACACAACCACTCACACAGGTGGGGGACACCCCCACACAGCTACAGCACACGCACTTAGGCCGCCGTTTCCGTTTCCGCTCACTTAATGTTTCATTTTGTTGCTGTTGCTGTTGGCCGAAACCGAGAACCGCCGCCTGTCACTCAGCCGACCTATGTGCGTGCGTGTTTGTGGGCCAAGTTAATGTCCAACATGCTTGTCCATATGTCAGTTAGTAGTTGTGCAAGTGTGTGTGTGTGGGCCATGTGTTGGACGCCGAGACAAAATGGCTTAAGTAGTCACTTTTTGTGCTTATGCCTGGACTTTGGTTTAATTAATTACAAGATTAATGTGACTGCACAATGTGTGTGAGTGGTTCAGGCAATTGCCAACCATACTGTGCTCCATGTTGGATGGGACTCTGGACCTGGAACGTGGGACGTTGGCCGTTGGACATTTGGCAAACTGCGTGTGACGGCGTCGTAGATGAGTTCATACTGCACAGCATCGGCCAAGTAATTACATTCACACCCCACACATTTGTCATTAACGATCCGGAGGCGGTGTGAGTGGGAGTGCCGGACGCTAAGAAATGTCTTCATAAATGTTTATGAACGAAGGAAATTTGTGTGAATTTTGTGGAAGTGTCCACACAAGGATAAATGAATATTAAATAAATAAAGTAAATAATTCAAGCATACATGCTGTCATTGCAAATATTAATAGAAAACTTACAAATTATTAGGAATTCTTTAAAATATGAAACTGAATCTAAATCAGAACTCCCTCATCTAAAATAACTTTAAGTTGCATAACTCCACTAAGTTTTAGAGTAGTAATTAAGTACTTACACTCTAAGATAATAAAGTATTTATAATTTAATACATTTTTGGAGCTTATTTGAAATACATATATATGGATGCAAATATTAAAGATGTATAAAAACCAATTTTAGAAGTAAAATACATAAGGGAAATGCGTTTATATTGTATGTGAAACCACCTATGATGATTTCTCTGTTTTTAATTAATTGCTGCTTGACTACTTTAATTAGTTCGTCTCGAAACATATTTTGGTGTAGATGTCAACAATTTAATTAATCCCCTGAAATGCTCAATTTCATTGCGGTTTTGTCAGTCGGCTTGTTAACAATCATTCATCCAGATATGTAGGTCTTCCCTTGGCGGATTCTAGGCCACTTTTTCGGTTTCCCGAACTTCCTATTGGCGGCTCCAAACGCAACTGACATCTGTCAACACTCATTAGCTCAGCGCGTCAGTGTGGTTATGTTGTGGCGGGTACATGTATATATGTTATGTATATTTTTTCGTGATTGATGCCGTTTTCTGTTATTTAAAAATGTGACACAAAGACCCCTGACAAGCGGCTTTAAACTCCCATATAGATCGTGCAGGGAAAAGCGTACACTTTTCGTACATTTTCGATGTTTCAGAGGGGAGAGTTGAGAGATTTCAATCCCTCTAGTTGTCTACTTTACATTCAAATAGCATGCCAGCATGGAGCTCGTTTCCGCACAGTGTTTTTTTTTTGTGCGTTAAAGAGCCTTTCAAGTTTCGATATGTAATCCTTTGATTGATGCTCGCAACGTCAAAGCATCGACCCACAGCCGTACCCAACACCTCCACGCCCATCGTCCTTGCAGTGCCAGGTACTAGCTACCGAAATCAACGCCTATGCAAATTTGCCGAAGGACGACGACCAAGGTGAGAGGAGTGACGAGTGATAACGGGATGGATGGGCAAAACTGTGAGTCAGAGGCCAGGAGTGAGACGAGTGTTAGACATATGATGACAAAGACGATTTTCGGATTTTTGCCTTTTGATTAGCCAGCCATTGCCTCGTCCTCGGGCTCGGGCTGGGTCCTTGGCTCGGCACCGGGCTCGGGAGCCCCTACAAGGATATTTACTCCCAGCCAGAACAGGAGAAGCAGTCCTGCTTTGCCGGGACCTTATCGAAACTGTAGTAAAGTTCAGGTAGCCGTAGCTGTAACTGTAAGCCCAACTGTAAACAGTAGCCACAAAGCAAGGCATTTGATTAGCCCAAATGGAGTCTTCAAAGCTAGCAAGGGGACATCGTATCTAGACTGCAATTGCAGTTCCTGCAGCTGCAGTCGGGCATCGAAGGACTCAAAAAGGGGAAGGTCATAAAACACTTACCCTGATCTAGTTGAGCTTATCCCTTCTTCTAGACTTCATAGAATTTGAATGGAAAACTGTACATCAATCACAAACTGAATTACTTCAGAAAGATGGGTTAGCTACGTTTATTTATGATTTATATTAAAACAGGAAGCAAGCATTAAGATCTAATTGAATTCATATTTTAACTTTAATAAAATAATCAGCAATTTCATTGATAACAGAAAACATTAATATATTAATCCTGAAAGTAACGCTAAGACCGTTTTATAAATTCGAATTTTCATGTTTCGATATATGTTAGATAAATGTATATTTAATAAATGTGAATTCCCGTTAGGCTGACTGAAAACATTGACAAATTAATGCTGAATCCACACTTGACGCTAAGGTCGAAATATAATTTAAGCTTTTAAATTATGAACTTGATTTAAAAATAAAAATATTTAAAATAAATAAATATATCAAACAGTTATCAATGAAGCTTGATCGGTAAGGTAGGTAAGAACAAGTGGTGAGGACTAGATTAGACTAGAGCCCAATCGGTAAACATAAAAACATATCAAATATCATCTCTGTAAAGTTTTTATTTTGATAATATCGATATTTTAATATTAATTTTAATATTTGTATTTCAAAATATTTAAATTTTAATATAATTCATCATATAATATAATATTGTCTATATATCATAACACCCCTTTTCTCTCGGTATATACACCTTTAATTCATTTTAATCCATTTCACAATTCCACAGTTATTAAGCTTTTTCTTTGTTCGTAATATAATTATTTTATTTTACCAATTCAGTTCTCCCTTTTGCATACCAAAGCAGTCTGCCTTATACAATAAAAAAAGTTAATAATTGAATTGTCGCACCTGGCCAAAGGCCACAAAAAGCCATTCTTAAAGCTGACCGCATTTTGATGCCTGCAAAAAGCCAATCGATGTTGTCCCCGAAAGCCGCGAAATGCAAATTGAAATCAATTAGCTAATTATGGTGCATTGCGACCGCAATGCGAGAGGGTCGGAGAGAGTCCGAGGTTAGAGCTGGTTTTAAATTTGTATATCGATTAACTGGGCTCGGTCTAAACTTGGCCCTGGCCCCTTTATTAAAGCCAGCTTATTGTCCTCGAAATCTATGATTTAACAACACGCTGCCTAGTTAGTAGAGTGTTCATAGTTTTTCACACAAATCCTTTTTGCCCCGAAAAAGTCGCTCAACTGATTTGGCCAAAATAGCTCCATTTTCGCGTGGGTGCGTTGCGTTCCACGCTTTTCCATTTCCACCTGTTGGATAATTGAAATCTGGCGTCCGCGGGGAATCGGGGAAACACAGGTGTGGCGGCCAGGTGAAGCTAACTTTGCACTCTGTCGAAATATTATTGAAGGGTTAAAGTTTAAGCTTTTAAGTGCAAAAACACTTAAATTCAATTGTCTGTGTGTGTGTGAGTGTTAGCCAGCAGAGCCTGTAAAGGTTCGTGGCGAAGCGTACTTTAAGCCAGTAGTGGTCTGAAAACTTTTCGATGGGGTTTGTATTTGTACTCCTTGTACCTAGGCCACAAAGTTGCATTTGTGTCGGACTGGAGCCTGCACGCACTATATCTTTTCTTTATGTTTTATGTTTTAGCGCACTTTTTAACCAGGTGAATACACAAGCTATTAGAACAAAATATGCTGGGCATATATTTTTGGGAAAGTGAACTTGAGCTGTGCAAGGAGAGAGAATCTAATTTGAATCTCTTACTACATATAACTATTTGTTAGTTTTAGGGATAACTCTTGCGCTAACTCTAAGGAAAATTAAATAAGCATGGCATTACTGCTCAACGCCGGAAAAGTTGAGAATGGAGAACATAATGGCAGAGTGAATAACGTGAAGAGGAAGGGTAAACGGAAGCCATTTAGGGGACACAAGCAGTTAAGCGGAGGACTACTGTCTGCCGGCTGCAGGATCTCGCTACGGGGAGCCATCCCCTCCAGAAACCTACTTTTTCCATTGCATCATTGACAAGTGGCCTTTAAATGAAGTGAAGAAGCCAAAGCTGTTGCTGCCTTTTGCAGTTGGTTGAATGGTGCAGAGAAAAAAATTAAGTTAACAGATAGTCAAGTTTAACTTATCAAGGATTTTGGTCTCAGGCTATTCTAAGGATCCTATTTAAAGAAAAATAAAGGAAAAAGATCAGCAGAGTATACTATTCCTTTAATTATTAAAAAAATCATTTTTTATGTTCGAAATCCATTTATATTTTTTAATAATATTTTTTTTCTTAGGTTCAACTTGGGGTGGACTAAAGCTGGATCGATGATGATTATAGCCGACCAAGACATCGTCCTTGAACGTTAGTTGACACACAGGCGGCAAGGGTCTCATTTATCCTGTTCGGCGATCCTTGAGTCTGTGCTATTTCCCTTCGTCGTCGTCGTCGTCGTCATTGCACACGTTTAAGGAATCCCAAGCATGGCCATTCCTCTTGCAACTTCGCGCTCAACAATTTAGTGTACATCTTCCTATTATTCTTCCGCTCGCCCACTTCCTTGAAGTTTTTCTTCGCGACTTTCACTCGAGTCCTTGTTGCAGTGGGAGTTTCGTGGGCGGGCCGCGTTTAAGTGATAATCCTGACTTATGCTGCGAATAATGTTGCTAAACTGTTGACTGCACTTTCACTTTAACTTTTATTCCCACTTTTCGCCACTTAAAGTCACGCCGAATGTCTGCTTTCCAGCATTCGGCTCTTTTATTTTATCACAGATATCGAAGGATTAAAGAATAAAGTCAGTAAAATGTGTGTTTAAATATAAAGCCTTTGGGATCTTTTCAAAATAAATGCACCTAATATATATTGAAACTAAGCGTGGGGTTTCTCAGTATATTGAATTTGATTTTATGTAATTGTATCTTAGTAAATTAAAAACTCAACATAAATATATTTCAATATACTCGTTGCTACTTATAGATATATCTTATATTTATTTGCCTCTAACATGGAATAGACACGCATTTGTTTCCGACTGCTGACATTTCGGGGGCACGAATGCCAGTTGCCTAAATTCCAGAAATACCACGACTCTTCCTTCCTCGGCACGGTTTTCCCCCCCAGCCGTTGGGCTTATGCAACTGAGGGAAAAACTTTGCTCACGTTTTCGTGAATTGATTTGCGAGCGAGTTTTTGCGGCGAAGCCCCGAGGCTTGGGGGTCACAGGTCACCCCTTTGGCCTTTGCCTTGTCTTCGGCTCCTCATTCATAATGAATAATTTCCACACGAATTGAATTCAATGGCCAAATGGTTTCGCCGGCTTGTGCCGTTCCTGCCAAATGGCCATTATTATTATTAGGATTATTATGATTGCGATTACAACCGAGAATATTATCGTACATTTTCGTGGCTCCGTTTTTTTTTCGTTTTGCCCGATAGTTTGGTTTCCATTTCATTAGATTGACGTTCGATGGCAAAAACTCCATTTAATGTTTCATGATTTATGGCGTTTTTAATTATTGTATAAGCTACAAAAAACAGGTACCACTGGGGCTGGTCTCTGTAATTTGATTAATTTGTGAAGTGGTATTCAAGTCGAGCGGAGTTCAGGGCAAGGTCAGTAGTCTCAATGAAAATAAGTACGATTAAGGGTTGTAAATCAATCCCAAATTAATTAAACGCTTTCTGGTAATACAATCGAAAAAAAATCTCAAACTGACTGAACTTTAATATCGCAAAAAACTTAAAATCCCACCAAGGGGAAATTTTTTATTTCAAGCAATTTTCCAAACAATATTTCCATTAATTGACAAATAAAAACACTACGAATAAAATAAAACTAATGGATATGTGAAATCATTGACTCCCGTATCGAAATGGAATGCGTAAAATGGTTGGAAAAAATACACCTAAACGGGGAAACCAAATGAGAATTATCAAAAAGGCAAAGTCCATGGCAAAAGCTTTTATGCTCTATATGGAAGACTTGCTGCAAAAACAACCATCAGAAGTAAACAAACGAAATAGCACGCATTCAGGGAAAAATAAAGCCAACAACAATCAAATTTGGCCAACACAAAAACTTTGGGCAATAATAACTGCATTTCGCCATTGAATGTTATTGCATTAGTTTGTCTGAAAAAAAAGAACAACAACAGGAATTGTCCAAAAGAAACTGCTGAGAATGCGGAAAATCACATTCGGATGAAAACTTTTTACTAAATGACACTATGGCATAACAATTGCATTATCCCCTTTGATCTGATTGCGTTTATTTTTTTATTCTTTTAGCTTTGACCATTTGCGTGGAATTTGTTCCCATATAATCCAATTCCAATCAAGGCAAAGTGCACAAGCATTTTTTTAATTTTTGTTATGATTTTATTTTAATACAAGGTTTTTTTTTAGTAGCCTTTTTAGTTTTTTATTATTATTAAAGCAAATATATATATATGGCCTATATATTTAATCAATATGCACTTAATTAACGAAATACAACTACAGAATCAAACAATTAATATTGCAGTAATAATAAAGAGAAAATACAAATATACGAAATTTGTGAACAAAATTAAAAACCTTTAATTTCACAGCTTAAAATATGTGAAATAAAGTTCAAGTCTTTGCACAATCGTTGTTTGTCTGATTCGCTTGTTTGGTTTTGGCTTTGATTTTGCTTATAGCTCATATAATTCCTTTTTTAGCGAACTGCAACGCTAACCATGATGACGATGGTAACCGAATTCCGGCCACGAAGTGACAAACGCATTGAACAAATAAATTTGATGGCCAAAAAAGCATTTCGCGGGACTCTCTGTCGAAGCATGCGCTCTGCAGGCTTTTCTCGCTTTTCCCGAGAACTGGAACGAGAGCAGAAAAGTGCAGTTTTCACCATGGAATAGCAACAAGTGGTCGCCGGTGCAGGGTTGTAGTATCGTGTACTGCTTGCTCTGCTAGGGGAAATGCTGTGGTGTCTTCGGCATATTGCTTTATCGATTTCTATTCCACCACGAATTTTCCCCAGAAACCATTTCCCCATGTGCAAGCAGTTTTCCTAAATATTAAATTTAAATAGTTATTTTTAATTAAATAGTATATTATAGATTATGCCGGGAGCTAAAGAAGTAGTGCAACAGCAACCAGGATTGCATCGAAAATTTAAACTTAAAATTTTTAAAAGTTATTTTTACCATGCTGCTTCCTGGTGGGACTCCCGCGATTGTCTTAAAATTTAAGTTTTGCCCAATTACCTAACTCCAAATCCCACACAAATATCTATTACCAACTACCTGTTTTAAAAATCCTAACTTTTCAAACATGAATTTTTCCAAACTCCACTCAAAATCCCATTCAAAAAAATACGTTTTCCACATTTCGATTTTCTATATACCAGTTTTTCAAATTCATATTTACTAAAGACTGATATTCCATACCAGGCATTCCATACCCCATTATCAAATTGCGATTATGAAACCCGTGATTTTCCAGTCTTCGATATTTAAAATTTTAATTTTACAAATCCCAAATATCAAAATACTAATATTTCAAAATCCAATTTAACAAATTTATTAAATTGTAGTTTATATATATAATTGGAGTATATATATATATATAGATAAATCGGAAAAATTAAAGAACAAAAAGTACTTTTTTAAGAACTCGGAATAATAATAAAACGGCCTGTAAATGTAGAGGAACATGTCAAATATATATTATATATGTACACGCAAAGAAATATATATATATTTTTAAATTTAATTAATTTAATTAATTTAATTAATTACATTCTTTCATTTAGTTTGCCAATCTAACAAATTTAAATCAATTGCAGAAGAGTTAAAAATATTTGTTTATTTGTGTTACACCCATATTACTTTATATTTTAGCTTATACAGCATGAATACTATCATAAATAAAGCAATTGTGAGGTGAAGCCAATAACATCGTTTGATTTTCCATCTTTATAACCATTTTCCCAACGCCTTACGGCAGGGCACGTGACAAGGCCCCAAGCTCCAGAGCCAGTCACGTGAATCGGAATGGTAAAAAATGAAATGCTAAGCCCTTTGTGACTGCCTCGCAGTCAGAGGTTAAAGTTCCTGCGTGCGAAAGTTTTGCGAAATGTAGCGCAAATAATTGCGTAAGATGAGCACAAGAGCGGAAAAACTTGTTGCATCCTGGAAAGCGTTTGTGGCTTTCTGATTGCGTGTCAAGTTTGTGAGGGGTTCCATGAGAATATAAAGAGGGTATTTTATTTGAAAAATAATGAATGGAATTTTTTAACAAGATAACCTTATTGAAAAGTGTTTCAACAACAACGAGGCATTTTTAAAAAATCTACAAAATATTTTACAACGCTTAATGGTTACTCTTTTCTGTTGATTATTTACTATTAAATTGTAAACTGTATAAAATAGTTATAAGAAAAAACATCTAATAAAATCGGAGTATACAGTAGTATATATATAACAGCAATCGCTCGACTACAGTAGAGAACTCAACGGTGACATGAAACATATTGTTTATATTCATTATGCTCAACCCATGAGAGGGAGCCGCAGGATGGGAAATATCTGCATATTTATTGTGGCAACAAATTCTAAACTAACTTAACTAGGCCGCCCCAAAATGTGTACAGCGTCTGCCCCCGGACCCTCAGACTTTCATCATAAAATTTAGGCAAAACAGAGGGAAAAGCCAACAATAACTGAAATCCGGCGAAACGGAAGTACAAACGTTGCCCAGAAAGTTTTGTCATCATATCGTTGTGGCCATAAATGTTCAAACACGGATTGCTGCCCTGCTACCAAGTCATGCCAAAACCTGACCAAATATGATCAATGAACCCAAAAGTGTGTAGCCAACATTTGCGAATAATTTGCAGGGCGGGAGGAAGGTGAATAACTAATGTGTGTGTCTTTGGTTTTCCTGCCCCACCTACATATGTAGGTAAGTACCTTGTGAATCACGTACTTTATCTTGGCTTCCATTGAGTAAATATTTATGCTTTGGTACCTGAGTTAATTGCTGGAAAGCGGAAGTTAAATACTCCCAATATTGTCTGTTCATTACGACTAAATAAATATTTATAAATAATTAGGCAAGGACCAAGTAATTAGAGGAAGTTAGGTCTTTGTTTGATAAAGGCATGTGACATACGATGCAATATGTAAACAGTTTTGGTTCATGGTATCTTTCTCTTCAATAAAATATTTATAATTATATTTTCCACCGAGAGAGTACTCGAGAGCTGGCAAAATCGCAAACCCACGAGTATTATTCGAAACATTAGACTGTGTCAATTACAATACCGGCAATTTGCATTAAGTGCTTATGACAGCGGACGGAAGGGCAGGCCCAGGAAGAGGATGAACTTTGAACCAGAATGACATGATATGTGAGACAGTGGCTTCGACTTAAAACAGCTCTAAGTGCAGCCTAAGTGTCGGCAATTCTACTTGCTCGCACATCTGTCAGGTCGGGGGACTCCCGGACTCAGGAAGCACTTAATAAATTCTAAACAATTGTTTGCGTCTTGGTCGAGTGCGAACAAAAGGCAGCCATCATCATTGTTCGTGCCGGAGTCCTGAGTCCTGAGTCCTTAGTCCTTAGTCCTCAGGCCATAGATAAAGCCGGGTCAACGGTCTGCGGGCCAAGTTAGTCCAACTGCACGCCAGGCCGTACATCATAATTATCTAAATGCCTGCACTCTCGGCTAGTTGAGTGCAAATCGAATTTCGACCACATGCAAAATCACAAATCAAAGTCCGGGAAAGCCAGCTCCCCAAATAGAAGGACTGGCTCCAGCGACCAGTGCTGGGACACCGTCGTGTTCGCGGAAAATGTGATGATGATGATGGCCTGGACATGGAAATGGACATCCAGGATGCTAACCGAACTGCGCAGTGACATGTTTGTAATTAGCACTCCACCAACGGCATGCCGATGGCTCCCTGCCAAATTTGAAGGGAGCGATGCTGATGATGTGCAGCAAAAAACCCCAAAATTAGTTTAAAATTACGCACATTTCAGTCAAAAGGCAGAATATTATGTTTGCCCCATTACAGAGAAATTCGGTCTGGTTAAAAGCCAAATACTATCTGCTGGAGATGTGAACTAATTGAAATTAATTCACCAATATTGGTGTTTATTTTCAATGTAAGCAAAGCACCACAATGTATCAGCTTATTTACTGCCCATTTAGGATCATTTTAATCAAATTACTTAAGTTATTTTAATCAGCTTAGCCTTCACATTTATATTTGAGACAGTATTGACAGTATAGATGGTGTGATTTCTGATAAAACTCAAGATTCATCGCTTGAGTTTCGCTTTTTGGCCAAATACTTGGAAGTGAAATGTTGTCTTAACCTTGTTACCGCATTTCTGGGGAAATTATGTCACTTGGATATCAAAAATTCAGCTTGAAACAAATTTAATTTGCCCGTGTACCTTTGATTTCGCTTGGAACAAGTCTGAAATATGTAGATATACTTGCATATCTTAAATCAACTCACGTGCCAGGAAAATACGAGGACACTAACTGAATGGAAGAGACGCGAAGCGCGTTGGAATAATCTTAAAAGAAATTTTTATTTAGCAGTCAACAAGTGACCTTTTTTACTTATTTTTGTTTTTTTTTTTTGAGAACGGAAATTGAGAGGACGACAGTTGTGCCGACTGAGGCAATGGAATGGAAGTGAACATTAAATGAATCAGACTGAAAGTGCATTAAATGCACTTAAGGCTCGTCATCAACAGTCGAGAGTCATAAACACGATTATCTGAAATTTACAAGTAATTCAATCAAATTTATCCAAGCAAAAAAATTGATTTATCCGCCGATGAAGTTAATCCGTACAATTTCTTAGAAGGCGAAAAACAGTTCAAGGACCAAGGGTCTTACTCTAGTGTTTAATGTGACAAGAAATACTGAGACAAAACACTGCTACACTCATCATTAGACTTTAAAAGTATGAATGAATAAACAATAAACAAAAAATACAATAATTAAATATAAATACTATAAATCATTTATCTCTCCTCGTTTGAGATTTAATACATTATTGATAATACAAAATACAGCATTTTTGTAATATCTGAATGCTTGGATTAAAATAGAAATTGTTTTAGAGAAAATCTTCGTAGATTAAAATAGCACCATTCGGAAACAAAAATTCACTAGAAAATAATTCGGGTGAAGGTACCGGGTATCTAATGGGCGGAAAATAAACTTTCCTGCGAGTTTTGGCTTTTTAGTTTCAGCCAGCTTACAACTTTGCATCATTCTTTTTCATTTCGCGTGAGTAGATGGATGAATGGAATGAATGGATTGTTGTGCCGTCTTCCTGCGTTTGACTTGCCGTTGGCTGAGTGCCTGCTCGTCCTGGTCTAGATGGAGCCAAGTAGTCAGGCAGCCAAGCAGCCAGTTGGCTGGCGGCTTGTTGAAGCGGATTTGTGCTCCTCTTGGCCCGATGATTCTGCCTCTGACCTCCGACCGCCGACCTCCGACCTCGATGCCCCTCCTTGCGGTCCAGGTCCTTCGCTGGTGCAGCCGGAACGGTCGCCTCGGTGGCGTCAACAGCTTACATTATTTATTTTGTTTTATTTTTCAGTCAGTCCGCCCTCAGTCTGCGATGGGAGGCGTGGGGGCGGTACAACGACCCAGAATGATGACAGATCAAGTATTTATAGAACGTCGCTTTGCATTTCGTTTGGTATTGATTTTGTTAAAGGCGGCTATGTGCCTTAATAGTTATAGTTTAGAGAAGTTGAAATTAGAATTGAATGGGTTTTTTGAAGGGTTGGAAGCCATCAGTAATTTCTACTGTCCTTATATTTAATGTTAAGGTCTTTATAAATTACTTATGTACATGTATTTTATTGCAATTATTTAGTTTAGCGATTTATTCAGCCGATAAAAATTTAAGATTGTTACTTCATAACCTCGTAGAAATTGTGTAAGTACTACAAAACAAGAGAGTAGCAAAGTTTAGGACCATGTACATTTTTAGTAACCTGATAAATGAACTAAAATGTGCAAAAAAAGTAGTTTTAAAAAATAGTTTATTGATTCTTTAATCTTTTTTGAACAATTAAGATATTTTCTCTATGTTGCACTGCCTTTTCATGATTATTATCATATATATATCATCATTGAGAATATGGAAGCTTTCATTAAAGTTACAACCGCCTTCTTTAATAATAATTGTAAATATTTAATTTCAGGTCTTTTATATAATTTTTTTTTGCTATCAGATTTTTTTCGACAGATCTGTTAACATATAAAAAATATGGTCAACACTTTTCACCAATGCCACTACGTCAGACAGCCAGTGCGGGGGGAGACGCATGTAATGGAATGTGACTCTTACATTTAATAAAGGACATACAGAAATCAGCTTAAGCCGCCTCTTGTGCAGTCTCCTGGGTGGCTTGGACCACCCGTCGCTGTGTTGTCATTTTGGAAACATTTTTTTTACTCTACCCCTGATGGAAGGCGAATGCCACCTCGTTGTTCTGCACTCACTGGTATTTTTCGAGCTTGCTTGTATTTATTTATTTTATTTTTTGGTGTTGTTGCTGTCAAGCAGGATATTACACCTCGGATTTCGCCGCTGTCTTTCACTTTCGCCTGCTGTGACATATTTCTATGGCCATCCTTCCATTCCTTGGCCCGCTGCGTGATAAGTTTGACTCAGCCAGACAGACACATTTTTTGTGGCTTATTCGTTGTCGTTTTTTATATATATATAACCTGCTCTTTTGTTTAATCTGGTAAGCAATGCCAGCGGGTATTCTTGGCTCAAATTGTTGCGTATATCATCCCTAGGGGCATTATTGTTTTAATATGTTAAGTCGCAAGTTTTACTGAAATTTGCATACCTTAATATGTAAGAGTTATGGGAGTGTTACTCATGACATGAAAAGTAATTGCCAAGGCAATGAAGAGGAGATGAGGCTTTATTTTGCAATGTAATGTAGCAATAGTATATTTACCATTTTAAATACAAAATTTATGCAAATTTTAGCGTTAGTGTAAAACAACTTAATTGTAAGCATCATAAGTAAAATATACATAAATCTATGAAACTCTTTCTATAACTTTGTCTCTATTGACTTCAATTTTTCTGAAAGAATTCGTTAAATTGTCCATCCTTTCCATCCACTCCTCTCCTACCTTGATTATAATATCAAAAAATCTTCAAAAAGCATCATTCCTGATTAATGATTGCTTTTAAATACACAATGAATTGATTTCTAAATACGTGGAACTGCTACCAATTCGTATTCATAATTTAATGCAACACACTTGTTCGTTAATTCCAACTAGTTTTCAGTCTTGACTACCTCTTTCTGTAATATTTTCTAAAGAATTTATTTATAAATAGGAACTGCTACCAATTCGTATTAAAAATTTAATGCAACCCACGTATTCTCTAATTCCAACTAGTCTTCAGTCTTGACTACCTCTTTCTGTAATATTTCATAAAGAATTTATTTATAAATATGTGTAACTGCTACCAATTCGTATTCATAATTTAATGCAACCCACGTGTTCGCTAATTCCCCATCGAGTGGTTCCTCTAATCGTCATTCCTTTGGCGGCGTCTAACTAATTTTCATACATTTATCAACACTTTTTTCGGGGTCCCTCCGGCGAATGTAATTTGTACTGACTGCGATCCCCCTCCAAAGGAATTCCGCTCGGTTTCTGGCTGCTTGATTTTTTCCACCGAACATCCGGCGGCGGATGAATAGGTATTCGCACCCAAGCACCCGCACCAAATTAGCCATTTTCTAATGAAACACAATACGGAGATACCGAGCTGGGCTTGGGTCTGTCTGCACAGATAAAAGCGCAAAGGATATCGCCGGGGGCCGAGGCCCTACCGTTGCCCTCACCCTTAACCCCACACCGTACATAACTCACCGCTGATTTTGAGGCACTGCCTCTCCGCCGTGTGTCGTATATTTTTTTTGCTGTGTTTGTTTGGATTTGCCGGCGCTTTGTTTGTAGTTATGTTCTACGTGCGGTTAATCGCAAATGAGCAGCGCTTCTCCTTGGGCCCATAATGAGGCCAATTAGGCCCAAGGCAAAAACTAAATGCCGTGTGCAGCTTGTGTAATGGGCCGACTAACTATGCGTGGTACTCTACCCCTGCCCAGCCAGCCACCACCTCTACGCAATTACGGATACGCAAACGGCTTTACGTCTTGTGCGATATCCTGAAGTTATCAGGATGCGGCATCCGCAGCTTTAAGTTCCATCCTTCGGCTCGTCTAGCTGTTTGTCAGCCATTTGATGCCCGGATTATGCTGATGTTTCGCAGACCTCCTGGCGACCAGCGGCAATTGGCCCTGCAGCATTTTATGGCTCCATTTGGATTGGAGCTCTGCACCGGCGAATGCAATTTGAATGGACCGAGTTGGCTCAAGTTTCCCCTAACGCTTTATGACTTGTCTTCGAACGGAGTATTTTTTTCTTTTTTCTTTTCCAAATGATGCTGAGTTTGTTATCGTGGCAATAATGGTTTGTTTTCAGCAAGTTATAGTCCTTTTTAATAAACCCTTTGACATTAAGTAGGTTAATACATAACTGCTTCAAGGAAGAGTCCTATTGATAGTAACCCGTATTAAAAAGGGCTTTTTTAATATTATTTTTAACACTTGGGTCATAACGACTTGTGGCCTAGGTATCCATATTTCTATAACTTTAGTAGCGCTCATAAAAATATGTTCACTGCCCAGGACAATGGATCTCCACGCGTACAATGACAATGCGTTTGTGAAATATTTGCACGGAAATCGCCAGAGAGCATGTGAAATATTTATGGAGGGTCGCATTGTGGATGTCACGATGATTAGTTGCATATCCTCTTAACCCACCAATGCCAAAGCTGACCGCATGCTTCTGAGGCTCTGGGCCCGATTTCCTCCAGGCAAATATTTAATTTAAGAACATTTTCTTGCGTTATCCCCGGCCCTGGGACGTGGCCACAGTGTGGCGTGTCCTGTCCAGTGCTGTCCTGTCTTGTCTTTGGAAATCTCAGTTGAATTCCCCCCACTTTCTATACCCACTGAACACCCCCACATTTTCTTTTATTTCTCAGCAGCTCTGTTGTTTCTTTTTCCTTCGATTGCAGTTGCAGAAGAGGCAGCAGTAGTGTTGGCCAAATAAAACCTTTATTTAAGACTAAAAGTAAAGAAATCTTTAAACAATAATTGTATATTTTAAAGAACTGTATTTTATATATCACCCATTCAATGTTTTTAAGTATTTAGTTATTATGCAAACTTGCTTGAAACCACATATAATATTTCGAGGTAATAAACATAATGAAAAGTTCACAAGAAAACGTTGAGGTACCATTTATTAAGAGGTCATATCTTGGACATATTTTCTGTTTTACGCAGCACTGGGCCACTGAGCCGAGGCTCAGTCATACTCGTATTAGCCCAAGTCAAACAATGGCATTGGCAAACCGAGAGCAGCGCCAAATTGCAACGTGCAGAAACCAACGTAGTGCAAAGAAAGGAGCCCAGAAAAGGGGGCTGGGCCAGAGATGTTAAGAAAATGCACCAGACAGAAAATCGATGGAACAATGCTGGCCACGGCTACTGTGCCTCTGCTGTGTGTTTATTTGTTTATTTTCTGTTATTCCCTTTTTGCGGCCAAGTGGGGGAGGCACTCTAAGTCCTTTGTGTGGCAGATTAACACGTGCAGGCTCTCGGGACTCTAAGAAAAAATAGGGGAAGTCAGAAGGTCACTCTCGAATGGCTGGCTTATGTATTTAAATTGGGCGTTCCACCCAGCGTATGCGGAAAACGGAATACTCTCAGAAATTATTTTACTATCCGCTCTGCTCAGCTTTTGCAAATCGATTAATTTGAAAAAATCAAACGAAATCAATTTGCACTTTTTTAATTAAACCTGTGTTTTCCTCGCATCGCTTATTCCCTCTTATGGCACCCGGTTTTATTAAACGTTTTGCAAGTTTCCTTTTTTTCTTTGCAGCATATTTTTCAGAAATCTCTGCGGTTGTTTGTCAATTGAATGATGAAATGCAGCTGTGGGCGTTTTCCGCCCACTGTTGGTTCCATGCTTAAAATTCAATTGAGAGTAAAGGATATTTTATTTAAATGACATGGCATATTAAACTTTATGACTTTTAATCAATATATTTGCTGAACAGTAAGTCATTTATTAAGCTTGGTTTATGTGATAAAGCGAAGCTTATGAAGATAAATTATGGTCATAGTTAAGAAAAAAACCTAATCAATTAAATTCCCTAATAATTTGTAGTTTAGTAACCCCACGAATTTCAAATATTATAGATGAAGCTAGAAATCGATCGATTTTATTTTCTGCTTTTCCATTTATTTTTATCCTGTTTAGACAGTTTTAAAGATCACATTTTCGAGTTACTTATGTTTTGGCAACGATAGCTTAATTTTCCGAGTAAAGACTCCCTATATTAGTTTTAGAAAACCCCTAAAATAAATTGAGCCATGTAACACCCCCAGTTAAAAAGTAATCTTTAATTTTCTGTTGCTCATATATTTTGTTGTTTTTATTTTTAAAAATTCAATCATAACAATTAAAATTCAGTTTACATTTATTTTTCAATAGGTTCCGTCTCTCATTTCTGTTGAAATTATGCTATTACATTTATGAATTTGTCTGTTATATATATAGTAAACAATTCCGTTTAACATTAATTAGTCAATTATTAAATACTTAAAAAATAAAATGCGTCTAAATCGAAATAGGTAATTACTCTGTCCTTCAATAACGAAAATTATATGTTGTATATCAATTCTTGTTTAGGTGATTATATTTTAATCAATTAAATTGTTCCGATTTTATTTAATTATATTCATTTTGGTTTTAATTTATATTTATAATTACACGTTAGGCTTAGGTGTTTCTTTTTTTCTTTGTTTTCCAAAAATATATAATTTCCTTAATTTACATTCATATAGTATGTTGTTCAGTTTATTTTGTATGCTTAATATTGGTTTTATGGCTCGTTGGAGGACAATGCGCCAAGATAGACTTTTCAAAAAGGCAAAAAACACTATTCATTTTATACAACTACAATTGGTTGATTTATTTTATACAAATTTTACAAGTTTCTTTTTTTTTGTGTGTTGTCTGCTGTCGTTCCACTTTTGAACGATTCGAATAGAACAATTCTCGGCACTAAGACTAAACTGTTTTTTCATCGCTAATTATACAAATATTAACACATTCCGCGTCAACTTTCGCTAGACGTACAAATAAAATTCTGTTAAATAGTACACATTCACCATACATTTACGCTGGATGTGCATTTAAAATTCCACCAAGAAGACATTTTGTATATGTGGCCTAAAGTGTGCGTGCTATGAGGAGAAGCCCTGATTCCCCTGGCCTCGTTGCGGCGATTTCTGCTGCTGCTGCAACTGTTGCTGCTGCATCTGTTGCTGCTGCAACTGTTGCTGCTGTAACTGTTGCTGCTGCTGTGTGTTTGGTATCATGTTTATTTGACTATGGGCATTAGCTCTATTTAAATTACTCGAACTGTTTTGGCTAAGTTGGGACTTATGATTATTGTTTGCGGTCGTAACTGTGGCCACGCGTCTGAGCCGATTATCCGGAATCGGTGGGGATTGTAGGGTGCCCGAATACGGCTGATGCTGTGGCGACAGGGAGGCGGGTCCGCTGCCGCTACCTCCGAAGGCGTTGCGAATGCTACTGCTGCCGCCCCCACCGCCACCGGCACCCACCAGGCCGCTGGCGGAGCCGCCAAAGATGCTGCCATTGCTGCTGCCGATCAGGCTTAGCGAGTGCTCGTTCGAGAGGATCTGGTGGGCGGCCAGGTTCATCTCCTCGGGCGTCATGTCCAGGGCCTCGCGCATCTCGCGAGCGGCCGTCCCCACGAACTCAGAGTCACAGTATTTTCCTAATCCCTCAGCGGCGAGTACCTAAAATATTTCAATTGAGTTCAGTCAGGATTTATTTAACAGGATTAATTTTTCTTTTGCATGGGCTGAAATAAATTAGGTTAGTAACAAAGACACTACAATGAAAAGATGCTTAACGCTAGAGAATTATTTTGAACTACAATTTATCGTACTGACTCAAGTGCTGGCTACAGTCTGTCTAGAAAAGACTAAAGAGCGGTCTTAAGTTACTCTCTCAAATTTGTGCTAGGGAGTTATCTTGAACTGTTTGAGCGTTGTGCATCTTATTACGTTGTGCTGGCTCAAGAGCTGACTACAGTCTCTCTAGAACAGACTAAAGATAGGTCTGTAGTTCCTCTCTCAAATTTGTGATAGCTAGTTATCTCGAACTGTATGAGCGTTATGCATCTTATTACGTTGCTCTAAGTAACTACTACTTACCCCTCCAATCAATGATTCGGCCAGGCCGTTCATTTCAGATGAAGTTGGTAAACGACGCTGATCGTAGGGACTAGCTGGTGTCGATTGGATCATGCGCTCGTGGCCAGGAATAGTACCATTGGGGGCGTAGACTAATTGTGCGCAATAAACAAATAATTTTGGAATTAATTCAATGAAAGGTATAGAAAATATCTTATCGTTGATGGATATACAAATATATATACGCATAATATGGTTGTAACTTTATAGAGCTTGATGATCTGTGCTACTTTACAAAATTTTGACAGATTGTTTTCGCGCATTTATAAGTTTCTACAAATAAGTACCTAACTTCGATTTTATTATTACAGTAAAAACATAAAATCAATTTTAATTCTACTAAACCGAGGCTCTGATTACATATTATATACAGTTTTAGATATTTTAATGATATTTAAAAGAACTTAATGATGCATTAAATAACAAATTTAAAAATCAGTCATTGAAAATCTGCATTATACTTCTTTGAATCGAACCAAACTTCATTTTATCTATGAAAATGTATAATAAACTATTTAAATTCCCAATGATAGTGTCTTTATAAAAGCACCATTTTTTATATTTTTAAAGTTTACTAGATACTTACATTACATTCTTTTAATTATAGTATTTCTTATCTTTTTCGATCATCAAGCTTATAATTTGTTCATATTAATATTACAGTTAGTATTCATTTAGGCATTCGATATTATAATTTGTATTAACACTGTTTTCAAACATCGTCATTCTGGTTAAGAACCTTTAAGACTATGGTTATATCATAAGCAGAACTCAAATCAAATCAAAAGATTGTCTAGCTAAAGCAAGCAAGTATGGATACAACTAGGCAAACTTATTATTTGCAGATACTTAGGCTAAGTAACATCTAAACGAATTTACGGCCAGGCGTTCTATGAACAATGCAAGCGGCTTAAGCATATCTCAGAGGTGTGGCGTGTATGGTGTATTCACAGTGTTTAAATGTTGGTGAAGGAACCCGAGGAACCCGAGGGAGCCCAAGGCCCCGCCCATGTGACTTGTAAATTCCACACAAACGAAAAGAGGAAGCGACGACGACATTACAACATTGAAGGACAACAGCGAGGAGTCATTGAAAGAGCTGCTCTGGCATAAAATAGGAAAACATATAGCATAGCAATGGAGAGACAACGATCAACGATCACCGATCAGATCCTCGGCTCGGGTTGGCGATTGATTAATTGGTTGGGTTAGTATCGTAAGTATTTGATGTGGTTTTATATGGTCGCAAGGCACACGCACACACATATTTTATTTTAGGGGCTAATGTTCAGTAAAGCCAAGTCCAAGGCTTATGAGTAGATGGGCACAACATCACGGCTTGTTTATAGATATATAAACAAAATTGTATATTTATATATATGGAGAGTATATAGACATCGATATCGGGCTTTGGGTTTGCTTTTAATTACGTTCTCTCTTGTTGCTGTTGTTGCGTGTTAAACGATTGTTGTTGTTAAAGTTGTTTCTGGTACTGGTTGTAGTTTGTTGTTCTGGTTGTAGGTGTTATGTCATTATATCCACTTTGTTATCAGGGAACTCTCAACTCGGTCACACAAAATAGCAGGGTCTTTACCGGTACGGTAACGGAATGTTGCAATTGTTCATTTATCTCATTCAAAACTTAACGGAAAACATTGAAACACAACTGAATCTTTTAGGAACGATCTCTGACTCTGTGATCTGCCTCGAACTCCTTCGAAACTCATCCATCAAGAATTTGTCAGGGTTCGAAACTCAGCACTCGGTGGTTTTTAAACTCGAATCACTTAAGCTATAATGAAGATTTTTGTGAGAAAGAGTTATAAAGACAAATTACTTTAACAGACACAATTGACTGATATGTTTTTGTCGGTTTTTTATCTTAACGATTTCACGTTGGATTTCTCAAGTGTTAATTCCGTTGATTAGTTTGTAATTAACAAAAGGAGCCACATTCGCTTTGGTTAGTAGTATTCATTTAGTAGGGCGAGGATGCAATCCCTTGTGAAGTGGTTATTTTGTAAATTAAAGCTATGGGGGGGTTTGTATCGATAGATAGATCAGCCAATTAGATGTCAGTTATATATATTTTCTTGCTGCATCTGGTTCTTGAAATAAATAATATATCGCTCCAATAAAAATAAGGAAACGCAATATAATAACTCTTTGATATAAGTTTAATATAGATTGAATTATCCTTCAGTCTTCAGAGTCAGCTAGTGTTGTACGCGCTGTTTCCCATTTTATTTATGTTTTGACTTTACCTGTATAAGACCTGCTCTGGAACAATCTCAAATGTATATGCTTATGTTTCGCGATGTGTGGCTGTGTGTTTTGCTTGACTTTAACTATATGGCAGCGAAAGCGTTTCTAATTTAGCTGTTGGATGAAGCTGCACTCAAACAGTACTACGTTTGTTCTACATTAACTAGTCTATGGAATCCGAAATAAGGTCTAATGAATGCTTACTACGAATGTTAAGAAAACATAATGCTGTTTTTGATTTTTAATTGTATCAATTTAGTTATCGGTTAATGAACAGCCAAGGAAACTACAATAAAACCAAAAAGTGGCTGCCTAGCCTCATTGGTTATTGGTGTTGCTCTCGATTTCAATTATCATATCAACATTTGTACATGCCGCAGGCAATAACGAATCTTATAGAACGCAGTGGGCGATAGTCTGTACATGATTTCAATTTGCAATATGTTTAGTTGTAATGCAGCAGCTACATAGTCGGAGTTCGAACAAAACAAATTAATAAGTATACAGTCATATTGGTGTTTGGGTAAGATTTTTGTTGCGCTTTTGTTAGAGTCGAATTTTGGGAGTGTGTGAAAACAACAAACGAACCAATCGATCGGAATTAATTTCAGAATTTTATCCAGTAAAAACGAATAAAGTATAAACACATTAAATAATGTTAATAAATTGTTGTGCATTTTTGCTGTTGCTGTTGCTGTTGCATTAATGCTGTACTTGATTGTTAGGTTTTGATTCTGTTTTAATTTTATTATTGCAATTTGCAGCATTTTAGGCTTACCATTGTTATATGGATGCAATAAAATACCACGATTGCGGTTGCTGAAATTAATGTTCGGGGATTGAGTAAAAGTTTTGGTTTATGTGGCTCTTTTTTCAATAAGTTGTTGTTGGTTGGTCTTATTTCGATTGGTTTTAAATCCGCTAGTTTAAAGGTATTCGTGATTGCAACTAGGTTTGCTAAGTCAACTAATTAGAAACTCGTATCTTGCTTTGGTGTGCTGCCAAGTCGGTGTGCTTGGCCGGCTCCTTTTGTCCATTACAAACTTTAAGGCGCTCTTCTCTAGGTGACCAAACAAAATGCCACGAAACAGAAACGATAATGGTTGGCAGTAAGGAATATCGATCAACTCACTAAACAGCAAGCCATAGTAACAAGTAGTATGGTAATGGAGCTTGGTGTGTGTTTATCTTTTTTTTTCGTATCTTTTTCTCTAGGTGAAAACCAAAAGAGCAAGCTCCAACATTGGCCTAAAGTTTGTCCCCATTAGATCCCTACGCCCGCATACTCACTCGTAGGATATGGCATTGGCCTCCGGCGGCAGCGTTCCGGTCACCGTTACCGGGGCCCCGGCCCCACCGTTCTTGGCCAGAGGCCGCATGGAGATGCTCTCGCCGAAGGTCCTCAGCTCGCCGCCGCTTCCGGAGGCCTGCAGCTCGTCCTGCAGCTTCCCGGCCGCCGCCAGCCTGGCCTGCATGATGTTCCGCGTAATGTTGTTCACCCCATCGGCCACGCTGCGGTTCAAGCTGTCGTATAGGTAATCCCCGCCAGCGGCATCGGCGCTGCCCAGCACCATCGTGCTGCCACCCACGCCCATGCCCACCGCCGCGGAGCCACCTATGGCCAGAGCCCCATTGCTCTGCGAGGCGTTCGCCTTGGCGCTCCGCCGGAAGGTTCCATTGCCGTGTCGCCGGATCGACGACCACACGCTGCCGAAGAGCGTGTGGTGACGCTGCAGGAGGAGTTTTGAGGATATAAAATAGTCGATTATTTGAAATCCCAATGCTTCCTTACCCGGTGCATGGGCTCCGGCTCTTGGTCCAGTTCATCGAGGTTGCCGGAAATGGCTCTCTTGAGGGCCGGCGACACCTCGTGCAGGGTTCGCAGACCCGCCTGCAAAGTGACCGTATTGCTGTCCGGATGGCCCTCCTTGCCCTCCTGCTCCTTGCGCTTCTTGAAGCGCCGGAAGTAGTCCTGGATGAGATAGGTGGCGTAAAATTTGCCCACAGTCACCTCATCATCGTTGCCCGGCGGCGGAACCACTTGATCCAACAACTTTGGATTAGTACGCTTCCAGATCTGCTTGATGGTGGCCCGCAGCTCGGCGTTGGCGTCGTCGATGTTGCCCTCCGTCTTGATACTCAGCGAGGTGCGGACCACGGCGAAGAGGGTGGCGTTGAACAGGACGGTTCCGTCGGAGTTGAGGGGCATGTTCATGGACACCAGCCGCTTGCAGGCCATGCGATGCGGGCAGAGCTTGCCGAAGCCCAGAGGCGGCGATATCTTTCGCAGCAACGTGACCACGTCCAAGTGCTTGATGCGACCCTTGGCATCCGGATCGTATTCGCTCCAAAGGCGGATGAACTCGTCCAGATGATGGGGACCCAGGATGGACCAATCGCGGGTCAGGTAGTCGAAGTTGTCCATAATGACAGCCACGAAAAGATTAATGATCTGCAAGAAAAAGATGATATATATATAGTCCCTGGACGTCGTTCAGATACTATTACTTACCAAAAACGAACAGAGAACGTAGAAGGAAATGAAGTAGGGATAGGCTATTGAGGAGCCGCAAGCATCCCCTGGCGTATCCGAGTTCATGTCACACCTCACATCCGGCTGGGCCGAGCAGGACATCATGATATCCTGCCACGCCTCTCCGGTGGCCGATCGGAAGAGCACCAGCACTGCCTGCTGGAAGGTCTGGAAGTTATTGTTGTGCGTTATGGAGTTGCCGCCATCCAATGCAATTTTGCCAAAAACCTTGGAAAACACAAAGTAAACATGAATCAAACGATCTCAGATAATTATTGAAAGACGACTTACTTGCATTCCCACCACTGCATAAATAAAGAATAAAAGTACAATAAGCAAAGCCACATAGGGCAGAGCCTGAAAGGATTTTATAAATGTCCAAAGTAAGGTGCGAATGCCCTCTCCTTTGCTGAGAAGCTTGACAAGTCGCATCACACGAAACAGGCGGAAGAAATTAATGGAAATAAGATTCGAGCCACCCTGAAAGGAAAAACAATTCGTTAATTATTTAAATAATTATGTAAGTGAAATAAAATCAATAAAAACTTACCGACTTCGCCTTGGATTTACAGCCCTCGACGATGTCACAAGAAGCCTGAGAAGTGTCTTTGCTCTGTGGATGTGATTACAAACCAGATTTAATAAATGTCACATAGTTAGAATTGCTACCAACCTTAATTTCGGAGTAGACAATATCAATGAAACTGCCCAAAACAATAATGAAATCGAATACGTTCCAGGCATCGCCAAAGTAGTTCTATAAATACCATGAATTATACATCTTTCATTTCTGCATTTTTAACTCCACTTACCTTAAACCGAAAGGCTGCTAATTTAAAAACGAATTCCAGGGCAAACACTGCCGTAAATATCATATTCAGGGCATCCAGAAGTTCGGTGTACCACAGCGGCTGATTGTAGAACTTCATGGCCAGCGTCACCGTATTTATCATGATCAGTACGAATATGGTGTACTCGAATGAAGAGGATGTCACGAACCACCAGACTTTATATTGTATGCCATGCTTGGGTATATAGCGCCTTACAGGCTTTGCCTTCAACGCAAACTCTATGCAATTACGCTGATTCTTATCCAGATCACAATTCTTGTACTCCTGCTCGCCCTCGTTTTGGAAGGTGACAATGACGAAACCAACGAATATGTTCACCATGAAGAAGGCAATAATAATAATGTAGATTATATAGTAGGCAGCTACGATCGGACGGAAATTGTGTATGGGGCCGCCGTTTTCCATGTTCGAATCGATCGATACGTAAAGCAATCTGAAATTTAAATATTCAAGGATCTGAGGCACTCAGAGAAGCAGCACTCGACACTCACTGGGGCCAGCCCTCGAAGGTGGACACCGTGAAAAGGGTCAGCATGCCCTTGGCCACATCGTCGAAGTGGAATCGATTGTTGCTCCATTCCCGCTCCTTGAGACGCGGCTTATGGACATCACCATCGTCGTAGACCAGATACGTGCCGCTATAGGGAATATGTCATACGTAATTAATTTTTTCATTGATATTATTGATCAAAATCAGTACTTACTAGCATTCAGCTTCAGTCATTTTGGAACCATCAGTACACTTGAAAAATTTACCCTATTTTTACGAAAGGTTTTGGGGGAAAGCAGAGGGACGAAGCGTCGACGGAAAGACAGCAAAGAATTAGAATATGGAAAGTAATGCCAGATAAATCAGAGGGATAGCAATCTCAACGGGAAGATGACATCCCTTGAGGTTGCTTTCCGCGAATCACAAACATTAAAACTGCTTTACTGTACGGACTATTAACTAAGACCTAGTCAAAAATATAGTATGGAGCAGATTACGATAGACTATCTCTATGCTCTAGGTTTTCTTGGATTAAATGTATGCACACATATACAGGGTGTTTCATATGCAAACACATTTACATACACGGCTTGAAATTATTTGGAAGGACGAGAACGGTTTTAGTTTTATCATTTTTTTTGTGGACAACGCAATATTTACAGACGGGACAACAACGAGTTGTTACTGGGTTTTAAATGGTGTTAGATACATGGGAAAATATAGAAATATATTACATGGGGTTAGCAGGGGAGCCAGCCAACGACACTCTTGCCTTGAGGTTAGTTTGGAGAAGCCAAAAAACATAACTAAGCCGTTTGGTAAAGCCTTTGAAATTGCTTTCGTTTATTGTTTATCTTGGGTTTACCAAAACTATTGCAAAGCGTAGATTTCGTTAGAGAAAATGAACACTCAGACTTTGCCATAGAGAAAGATTGGTTCTGTCTATAAATCAAGGATATGACATTGAGAATAGTTACCTTTTGGTTGAACTATCATAAAAATTAACCTAGACACAGATACCCAGATGGAAAAACACATCAAAATTCAAAGCACATTGAGCGGCATTTGTTTTTCTGTTTGGTTTTTAATTTATTTATATTTGTTCCTTTCAAAAATATATAAGCGCACACTTAAAGCCAACTGAAGACACCCTTCACCAAATGACTTTTCATATAAAATTCAAAGAAATTACCTTAAAGAGTTGTACTCCAATAACAGCAAACATGAATTGCAACAAATATGTCACCAACATGATATTACCGATGGTTTTGATTGCGACTACAACGCACTTGACCACATACTGCAGAAGTTCGTAATGTTTCAGTGTTGGCCAATTGGTTGGATTTTTAATTTGTGACGTGATTATGATATTTGAATAATTTGTTTTATTTTCAATTCAAGTTTGTGTGTGATTTGTCAGCATCAGTAATAGGGTTAGGTGTCGTGTTTTTGTTTTATTTTTGGTGGCCACATTTTTATGTTTAGGTTTTTTTGCAATGAAAACAAAGGTTTGAAATGGTATCAGTATTAATTTTATACAAATTTCGTTGATGGGTTGCCAAAATTCAATTAAAACAACCAAAAAACACGTTCAAGGAGAGAAAAAGGGAGAAAATACATTTAAAATATTGGGACATCATCCTAAAGAAGATTGGTGTTTGGTTTAAACATTCTAAAAGTAAGATTTTTGTTTATAGTTTTAGATGGATATCAATAAATAAATAAGGATTTATGAAACAAAGGGTGTAGATTGAGTGGGTTAAGATAAATAATAAAGTGTTGAGTAAATAATGAATATCTATTTGATTGAATACGGTATAAATCCATAGTAAAAAATTGAATAAATATAATACTTTAATGAATTACTAGTAAGATAGGATATGTTTTACTGTGGATTCATTTAGCTTTACAATGGTAATGTTAAAATGGATTGTTAGTTCCGAGGGTCCGCAAGGCTCGAAAGGGTTTTTACACCTTGGAAGCTTAGCTTATGCCTATGGGATTGTTTGGCCTTGATGCTAGGGTGCAAGGTAGGTTGCTTCTTGGATGCTGGAGGGGAAGACCCAAGACTCTGGTGCTGTGGTGTGTGTGCTTTTGGAATACTTTGCGTATATTGGATGTGTGGGTGCGTTCATGATCGATCACTGTCGATATCTACATATCGATTTGTTGCATTTAGACGTGTACAAACGCAGAAAATGGGTGTGGAATATATACGAATTCATATTGATTAAAATTTATGCATAATGTGTGTGTTTTTGAGTCGTGTGAGTTGTGTTAGGATCGGTGTAATCGCTAGTGTTGTTGGTTAGATATCCGAGAAACGATAAGTCCGGGAACTAAGGTAATGCCCGGACATGGCTTTGGAATTCCTAAGCAATCCTCTTCCTCAGTGTTGATATATCTTTGATTTTTACGCTCCTATACCGAGTGCTCCTTGAGTGTTAGGCTGCGCATTAATAAGCAATACTAGGCAGCAATGGTTTTCATTATTTACATTTTCATCTGTTTTTTGTTCTTAACTAAACTGATTTCGTTATTAGTAGAACCAATTATGCTGTACATAAATTAGTAAATATATTAAAGACTAAAGAAAAACCAACTTGTCAAGCAATATTAATCGTGGCAAATTGAAACGAAAATTAATTTAGAACAACACAATGTTAGGAAAATTCTTTGGAAATTGCATATGTGTGTAGGTAACAAAAATAATTAATGTTTTGTACATATCTCTTAAATATCTAAACAAACTCCACCTAATTTTAACTTGCTGTATTAAACTAAGCTGCAACTATCTTTAAAACTTTGTAAATATAAAGACTAAGCTAAGTAGACTTAATTATTAGGAAAAGGTTCATGCCGAACTGCTCTCTTTTTACATAAATATATTTTTGGCAATTTAATTCACATTTTTTTTACAGATCTCTTAAAATTATTGCATTTAATACCCTCTATTGAAATGGCATATTTATATTAAGACATTTGTAAATATTTTCTTTAAAAATAGCTCATTTAATACCGTAAATAATATGGTAAAAAGGTGAATAGAAGGAAAACCGATCTAACATTTAGTTTTTTCTGTAGTAAGCGTTTCTCAGAATCCAGACTTGGTAATTTTATACTATTTCTGATGGGTATTAAATGCATTGGCAGGCACTTTTGCTCTGCTTTTCCTCTAACCCTATTATCTTAGGCATGTACTTAATAAAAAAAAAATAGATAAAAAAATCAAGTGAAAACTTAAAAGTAAAATCATACCTTAAACAACTGGACTCCTATAACGGCAAACATGAATTGCAGTAGGCATGTGACGAGCACAATATTTCCGATAGTCTTAACCGCGACTATGACACATTGAACAACATGCTGTATGTGATACGACGATATATAGTTTTAGAATTACTCTCGTTTAATATAGAACTTATATCGTAGACAATGCTTAAGTATTCTGACTTCCTTGGATGCGCTCACAAATCGGTGGTCGTGTGTTTAGTATTAGGGGTTATTACATAGATATCACTATGCCCAAGCCACGCCCATACATTTCTATTCCACGCCCATTTTCGTTAGGTGTTACGAGTAAAGCTCAAAACTAAAAATTGTTTTTTTCAGCTGTGTATAATTCATTAAAATATATTTTTGTATAATTCGATTGTGGTGCACCCTACACCCAGCATTTCAAGGTTTTATGTTTGGTTTTTTTTGGCGTTCTCTAAAGAGTATTAAAGGCCAAAGACCACAGCTTTGGGGTTATTTGTCTTAAATTGAAAATTGCACTTTACCAAGAAGATTAAAACAATATGCGCTTATCGCAACTGAATTAATTAATCGAAATAAAAACCTTTTTAATAGAAGCAGAAGTTATTTGTGTGTCAGAAAAACGAAAGTAAAAGAAAAGTGGCGAGTAGAGAAAGTGCTTTGGATGAATTCTTACCTTGAGACCCTTGGCACGATTGATGGCTCTGAGCGGCCTTAAAACACGGAGCACACGTAGAATTTTCACGACTGAAATCGCATTCGAACTGCAGTTGAAATCGACGTTATTGTTTTTGTTCCAGAAGTAATTAGTTTCACAACTACTGGGTTAGAGTAGTTAAATGAGTTATCGTTTACCTGGACACTAGAGATATCAATGAGACGCAGACCACAAGTAAATCTAATAGATTAAATGCGGACCTGCAGAAGGCTCCGTCGTGTAACACGAAGCCGTAAGAAATCAATTTCAGAATCAGTTCTATTGTGAAAACTGCCGTGAAAAAGTAATCAAATTTATTGAGCACCTGGAAAACAAATGAACAGTGATAGACACCGAATGAAAAGTGTGTTCAGATAGAATAAAGCAAATAGTGAGGTCGACTCTAGTCAAGCATTGATCAAACTTACTAACTTACAAGTTTTTGAATTCACTTGATGGCATTTTGGTTGGAACAGGAGCTACTTACTTTATTCAGGTCATCGTTGGCCCTCAGGGGGTTCTCTGCTGCCAACATGGCCGACGAGAACATGATGCAACACAGGATAATGTTGCCGAAATTGCTGTGATTGCAGAGCCAGTGGCAGAAGACGCGGAACCTGTCAGCGAAGGAGAACTGTTAATAAACTAAGCCAAGGTATATCGGGTTTACAAAACAGTAAAAACACAAAAATCAAACTAAAACACAGATCATGCGGGGTTAGGGTGTTCACAAGACAAGTTATAGAAACAATTCAAATGGTATAAGAAGCAGCTAATATTTATGAATCTAAACATAGTTCGTCTACTGAAATGGGGCTTCTAAACACTAGTCAAAATAAAAATGAGTCGGGATGGTGTTTATATTATTTGTTTCACTTGGGACAAGACACGAAACCGGGTTAAGAAGGACACAAGGACACGTTATCACTAATATTATGCTTTACAGACACACACACGCACATGTACAAAATATTTTTCAGACATTTTTCTTATATGTACTGAGGGAAATTAAAACTAAAACATAATAATAAAAACCTGTTCTTTTGTGAGAAAAGAAAAAATGATGTGCCCGGCGGTATGGGTAGAATTTTCGTGGCCGTATTAACCTCGGACATACGTCGTGGCCGTGCTGTAATCATGCCTTCTTCATCCACTATATGCAATACAAATTTTTACCATATATTACGTGTATATATGTGGTTGCCAATTTGGAAAAAATAATAAACACAATTATGAGCAAATTTGACCGGAAGCCATTGTATCGGTTCAACTACAAAATACCTTAAAATTAAACCTAGATTCTTACAAAAAAATAATCAGTTCTGCAGTGTCATATGTGTACATTAAAAAGTATCGGTATCTTTACCTACTACACGAGCATATACCTGCATTAAAAAAAGTTGTATATATTATATAAGATACTTATGATCGGCCAACCTTAACAGCAAAATGCAATAAAACCAAGGTAGGAAAAAATGAAAACATGAGCATCGTATGTGGGTTTCTTGTCTCGAAAATATTACAAGTTATATATACATTCGCAATACGCATTAGATACAGCTCGATGGGGAATTAAAGTCGATTGTTTGTCACATGCGAACCACAAACTGCTGAACCGGTGTGCAAACCAGGGTAAGGATCAAAGGAAAGTAACTCAAATCACAAGACACATGAACCATATCAACGAGTGTGCGACTGTTTGTTTGATTGTTTGGTTTGGTTTGGTTTGTTGGGCTGGTTTCGATCTGTGATGGATTGCTTGATTGATTTACCTGTTCGTGTAACTGAAAATGAAAAATGCACTGCCTCGCGGAATGGGCTTTTTAGTCTTCTTCATGCTGACTTCGGATAATCGCCGGGGTCGTGCAGTGACACGTGCTGATACTTCGGAATTGGAGTCTTTCGATTAATAATTTCGAGTGTTTTGTGTGTTTGGCAGGTTTTTATTTGTAGTTTTGTTTTGGGTGCGAGGTTTCCAAGAAATTAGCAGCGAAGAATGATGGCATCGGCGGCATAGTTTTAAGAAATATTTTTGGTTTGGTTTCGATATGTGTTAGTTCTTAGTAAGTCTAAGCGTAAGCTAAGATACCTAATTTGAATTCTTAGTTTATGTATAAACCTTAGACTGAAGCTTAGTTGGAATTGTTAAAGAAAGTGTCCATTTGTACATACCTTCTTGTTCCTCTTCGCACATTTCACGGACTTCCTCATCGGACAGTGTTTCATGATCCCTGAAAATAAGGAATATCGAGCATCAGTATCTTTTTATCTGAATACATGACAGCTTTTAAGTAAATTGAATCCAAATAATCCGGAATGTAACTCAAAATTTGTGCTAAAACAACTGAATATAAATTTTTGCCATTGTTATTTCTTTACATTTTGTCCTCGTCATCCATTTCATTGTGATCCATGTCCAAATCAATGCTCAGATGATCATCCTCGCCATCGATGGTGGGCGTGGGACTGTGAGACTTTTTCTGGGCCGATTCATCGTGCTGGAAAACGGGTATCGTTAAGATTTTCTATGCACATTTTCAAATTGTTCTCTCTACTTACAGGCTCCTCTTCCTTTTCCACCTCAGACAGAGAGTCGGCATCGGCCAAATTGTCCACGGCAATGGCCAAGAACACGTTCAGCAAAATATAGTTACCGCATATGAACAATATGATAAAGTAAATACAGGCCAAGGCACCGTAGGAGGAGACCCCACCATAGGCATTGATGCCCGTGTACATCACAGCGTTCCAATCCTCACCAGTCATGATCTGTCCAGAAAATGTCATTACTTGATACTCCGAGACGGGGATTCTAGAGCTCTTACCTGAAAGACTGTGAGCAGGCTCTGCCAGAAGCAGTCGAAATTCATTCGATACTTCTCCTCTTTGCCGTCGAAATTAAACTTGCCGCCAAAGACTTGCATGCCGAGCAGGGCAAATATCACAATGAATAGGAAGAGCAGTAACAAGAGCGAAGCAATCGATTGTATAGAGTTCAAAAGGGAAGCAACGAGATTCGATAGGGATCGCCAGTATCTGAAGGATAGAGAAGTGTTCTAGTTAAATAGGAAATTGGTGATATGGCATGTACACTTACTTGGTCACTTTGAAGACTCTCAGAAGACGCACGCATCGCAGCACAGAGACACCCAGCGGAGGCATCATTCCCGTGTTGGTCAGCAGGGTCTCCGTGATGCTGCCAATCACCACGAAGCAATCAAAGCGATTGAACAGCGAAACAAAGTATCCCTGAAAGCCCAGACTGTACATCTTCAGCAACATTTCGCAGGTGAAGAGGCCAATGAAAACCACGTTTGTGTATTCTGTAGAAAAAATATATAGGAAAAAATTGTATTATTTACATAAACTTAAGCCTTTGAGACTTGATAAATATATTATATTATTATATTTCAAGTTGATTTGATGCTTCATTGACCTACCCTGGAAGTTGTCCAGCCAATCCAGCTGCTGATAATGCTCCGTGGCCAGAACGCCCGTGTTGAGAAAGACCAGGACAATGATTAGCCAGTAGAAGGCCTGAGACTTGACGGCCTTTCGGCAGGCTCGTCGCATCCTGCGATTGACCCGATCAAAGTCCTTTTTCATCTTGCGCCACCGCGACTCTGTTAGCTGGACTTCGGGCATCTCCTCGCCCAGGTTCTCGGTGGAGTCCATTTCGTTGGGCTGCTTGACCTTGCCGTCGGATATTAGGCCACCGACGGCATCCGGTTCGATGTCCTCCGCCTGGGTGATCCAGTCGAGGTAGCCCCGCAAGTCCTCCTCGATCTGCTGCTTTTCGCGCAGTTTCTGGAAGTCGCCGCGATTCTTGGCCTTGTTACGCTCCTTGGAGAACTCGCCGGACAACACACCAAGAATCAGGTTCATCACGAAAAAGGCACCCAGGATGACCATGGAAATGAAGTACATCCACTGCCAGTCGCTGCCCATGGCATCTTGGATCTGGAAAGGGGAAAATTCTGATTGATTTAAACAAATACATATAGAATTTCAAAGCAAAAGAACTTACCAGCAGTTTAAATAATTCAAAATATATAGAAAACAAACGAACTAATAATAAGCTAAGGTTTTCGAAATTCAACTTCCAGCAGTTGTGCCTTTCAGACATTTTTTTGAGGAATTTTCACATTTTGAGACCACTTACGTTATATAGGACATCAGTCCAGCCCTCGAGGGTGACGCACTGGAACACCGTCAACATGGCCAGTCCGAAGTTATCGAAGTTGGTGATGCCATCGTTGGGTCCATCCCAGCCGCCGTAGCACTTCATGCCCTGCGGACACTCATAGCCCCCGCCGCAGGCTCGGACCTCGTCCTCGTAGTCACCTAGATTCCGATTTGTTGGATTTCGATTTTGTTTAGGATTCATGCATTAGTGATGGAGTGAAATGTGATGGGATGGTGGGATGATTTGTCTGAGACTCGCTGTGTTCGTGGGAGTGCCTTCTGTTTGTTCTGATTAATTCTTGTGGAGTGTCATTTGCGGAATATGCCGCATCTTTGGCATATTTGACTTGTCCAGAACATTGTTTACACGAACAGTTTTATTGACTAGCAGATTAGTCGGAAATCGAGGCACTTTCGTAAAAGTGGGGAGTGGGTGTAGTGCAGGCCTCCGATTTCCCGTTTCTCTAATCTACTAGTGATAGAACCTTTGGACGCTGATTTTGTAATGCGACATATCTGGTGGCATTCAAGACAATTGAATGATATTCGAACAACGTATAAATATTGTACGGTTCGATGGGGCCAATGTGGGAGTGTTTTCGCTTACCTGTGACCGTGTCGCGACACGCCTTGTGCAGTTTGCCAGAGAAGAGCTCTAGGCCGATGATCGCGTAGATTATGATTACGAATATGACCAGGAGTGCAATGTGAAACAGTGGCACCATGGCCTTTAAAATTGAATTAAGCACAACCTGTAGACCTGTAGAATAGTGTTATGAATAGCCAATATATTCGATTGGGATTTTGTTTCGTTTTCTTTTGCTCATTGACTTTGTTACTGGCCAAATATCTAGGACAAGCAATTAAAGTGAAAGCTGAAAACACGGCACAGATATGTGAAAAGATACATAGTTGCTTTGTCTTTACTAGTGATTTACGGTGACGAATTTAATAGAAGAAATATGTTGAAACAATGATCAATCTGAGCACTATGTCAAATTTAACTGGACTTTGGATATCTTAGGATACGGAAATGTGTTAATTATTATACTTGAGGTGAGTATAAATTGTGATAATATTCTGTGCCGCATTTTGGCCACGATTTGAACCGTGGTTTTGTCATTTTCACTTAGCATTCGGTACTAGTGATTTGCTTCTATAGCTTTCTTTTTTCATGTTACAGTGAAGCTCTTACTTGGTACACCCGATACGAGTCGCAACGGACGTAGCACACGAAAGGCCCGGAGGGCCTTCACATCGAAGGCATCCTTCATCAAATGGGAGAGTGCTGTGCTAATCGCTCTGTAAAAATGTGTGGCATACAAAGTTCATACGTGTCTCAGTCTTGGCATAATTTGTTTTTCGTTATTCTCATTTTTTGATTTTCTGATTCGTTCAAATTTTGATTAAATTGGATATAAGGTAACATAGAAAATGGTTAAAACGAGGCCGGTGGGGCCTGGGCGCTTTGCGCTTTTAACTGGAATATTTTGAATGCTTACCCTATAACTACAATTGTAAAATCTAATAAATTCCATCCATTTCTTAGATATGCACCATTATGTAACATAAAACCATATGCTAAAATTTTCATAACACATTCCGCAGTGAATATAACTAGGAATACATATTCAACTTTTTCCTGTGTGTTTCGTGTCGATTTTGGTTTTTGTTTTGATTTTGTAGTGCATGTGTTTTCGGATTGAGGAACGTGGACGTGGTTTTCAGGTTTTTTTTTGTGTGTATCGATGATGAGTTTTATGAGTGAATTGGATGTGCGATTCGAATGAGGGTGAGGTGAATATAAAAGATACATGAGAAAAGTTCATAGTCATTAGTAATACACAATTCAAAGTAAATCCTTAATCGTTTCCCAGGTTGGGTCAATGAAATGACTTACCAAAGTCTGATTCGTAACATTCGAATCGCTGCCCGGATAAGGCGTGTAGACAGCCAAGGCAACACAATTGGCAAATATGGTTAACAAAATAAGGAACTCGAATGGTCTAGAGGCGTTTGTTGGTTAAGGAAAATCAGCTGAAGGATAATATTTGGCAATAAACCAATATACAATCAATCGGACCAATCTATAAAGAGGTTGTTTTAAATATTATCGATACAGATATCAATAATATTGATTCCTGTGGCAATTATCTTGTTTCTTTGAAAAGGATACTTCCACTCCACGATGCGGATGCACAGGGCTCGCAGGGGATTCTTAACACTCAGACAGAATAGTGCTCGCTGCGGGCGATCCGGCTGCGGCTTGCCCCGCCGCTGGGGCCTCTTTTGGCCGGCGGCAGCAGCTCCCGCTCCCTTCTGGCCACCGGCTCCACTGGGTCCGATGGTGGTGCCATTCATGGTCTCCGGAATGTTTGCAATGCCCATTGAATCGATGCCTAGAAGCGGATGCAAGCGATTGGTGGGCAGATATAATCAAAAAATCCTTGCAACTATAGTGTCTTATGGGATCTCTTTAGAGATCCCTTTGTTATTTGATCCTTCGAGGCAAATTTGCTTAGATTCTTGACTCACCCATTATATTGTTCCCGCCGCCCAGCTCTCCCTCGCCGGCATAACGCGCTCCTTGGGAGGCATCGCCGCCGCCCGGCCCGCCGCCATTGCCGTTCGGCGAATAGCCGCCGGCGGCTCCACGCTCAAAGTCCATGATGTTGAAGAATTTTCCAGCGCCGCCGCCGAAATTGTCTATGAGCTCCGCGGAGCTGGAGTAGAATGGCGAAAAGGCCTGGGTGTCGTCCTCCTCCTCCTCGAAATACTCGTCCACGTCCTCGTCGTCGTCGTCCTCGACGGATTCGTCTTCGTGCTGCTGCTGCTGCTGCTCTTGCTGTTCCTGCTCATCAATATCTATGGTGGTGCCCTCCGGCTCCTCGTCGTCCACTTCCTGTTCCTCCTGGTTGATGTCACCGTCGTCGTCGTCGTCCTCTTCGGTGATCCTACATGTCCTTCTGATCGAAGGACGGTTGCGTGTATTCTTTCTCACCACCACATCGGCGTTGTCGTCCACCTCGCCGACGTCCTCGAGTGAGTCGTTGTTGCCGCCGCTGTCCTGGATGATCCGGACGCCCTCATCGGCATCCTGGCGCCGTTCGCTGAAGCTTTCGCAGTCTGTATTGCCGCCGGCGCCCAGCGATTGGTCCTGGTCCCGGTCGCGGGCCTCCTTGGCTGCTGCCGCAACTGCCGCTACGATGGCAGCCGTGCGCAGCGTCTGGGACTCGTCCTCGGGGTCGTCCTCGGGGTCGTGCTCGCACTCGTCGCAATCGCCGATGAAGCTGCTGACGTCGCCCACGCCAAACCCATGCAGCGTGCTATTGTCGCCGGTGATGTCGCAGTTGCAGCTGTTGCTGCTGCTGCTGTCGCCGCCGACGGCGCTGTAGCTGCTCTCCTCGTCGCGTCCCCCGCCGCTGCTGTAGCTGCTATTGGTGCTCCCGGCACTGGTCACACTGTTCTGCGGCTGCAGCTGCCACGCCTCCTCGGGCGTGAGTCTCGGCGGCGCACTGATGCCACCGCCTCCGCAGGACGTACAGCTGGACTTGCGGCGTTTCCCGCTGCCACTGCCGGTGCCGCCGGTCGAGGGTCCAGCCGCTTGTCCCGGACTTGTGCCCGAACCGGCCGCTAGTCCAGTGAGAGATCCTGATCCCGATCCCGCTCCAGGTCCAGAGCCTGCTGTCGCGGCGGACTCGTGGCCTCCGTTGTTGCTTTTGTGGCGGCGCTGCTTGAAGTCTAGCTTGTAGGTGGCGTTGTTCACAATCTGGCTGGTGACGCTGCTGAGAGCGAGTTCAGTGCTGGTGGGCCTCCTCCTGGCTCCACCAGGACCAGGCTGACCGGGATCGTCGAGAGGTTCAAGCGCACTGCAACTGTTTGGGGAAAGAATCAAAAATTACGATGAGATCTTTAGAGAGAGTCGAATTGTGGTGAAGCTGACGCAATTAACCATTTATTCTACAGGTTTTGGAGGTATACACCGAAAAAAATAAGGCTTAAGTGCAGAATAAAATGCTATCCAGGACAGGATAGCATCGGCAGCAATTAAGTTCATCTTTACTTAAGCTTTTACAAGTAAATAAACCTTTTCGGGATTAATTCTGTAACTCTAAAGGTATTTAGCTAATTTAAAAATAAATTATTAAGCTGTCTTTATTTTCGGTGTATATCAATATACATTAAGTTTTTCTCTTTTTAATTTTAAGGTGTTCCATTGCCTTAACACATTATTCGCTTTGAGGGGCTTTAATGAAACTCTTGAGGGAAACCATTTACATATTCTCCTGGCATTCTGTTATGCTAAATAGTGTAATTTTATAATGATTTGAAATGAAAGGCACATAAATTATTCAGTATAATTGTTAAATCTCCTATGTTAATCATATCCTTTGTATGTTTATTTTTTTGAACATATAATAATTTGGATTATTCTCTCAGTGATTCTTAATTGATTACAACAATGAGCCAGAAGGTACATGGTTCATTTGGTAACTACATGCTGAAATGCAAGATAATGCACAGATATTGCATGGAATTTTCTAAATAAACAAACTAAATTCGTCCGACTTGTCTTTCGGCGGTTCATGGCAGTTGTAAACTATATGTGTTTATTCGATAACGACTTAATTTGGCATAAATATTCAAATCAGTAATTAAAGCCCAAGATAGGTGCCAAGATTTTGGCAGAAAATCGCATTTTAGTTTAGTAGTTCACCAAAGCAACTGTTTAACATTTCTTAACCCTTCGAATGCATAAACATTAGAGTTCTAGTTTTGGAAATTTTTTTTAATTGAGTTTGAAATTTATTCCTTAATTTCTAAGCATTATATTATACAACTAATGACTACCTGGAAATATAAGCATTTAGAAACTTTAATCTGTATTTCTTAGTTTTTGAGATATTCGCCTAGCACCCAGAGCACACTCATTTAATAACAAAAATAATAATAATAGAAACCCACATCCCCACGGACAAATAATTGATTATTTTCTATAATAAAATAGAAACCCGTACAATTTTTAACCACTCTTTTAAACCAATATATTTCGAGTTACAAACGATGTGTTACTAAAACCTTTCCCAGTGTCCCAAAAACAGCTTACATATTATTTTCTTGATTTCGCATGCGTTTTCATTTTCACACCAAGACAGCCAGAGAACGTGGGGACAAACACAGGACACTTGACAGCTAGGGACAACATTTAGTCACGATAGGAGTACGAGTACGTGTACGATAGTTAATTGTGGGGTCTGGTTCCGACTTACTATGCCCTAGACCGCCTAGTTTGTTCCATTAAATCGAACTCTTGCATGGCATGGAATATGTATTTCTTTTCGTGCTCCAGCTGGAGCTGCATGTACCTTTGTTGCAGGACCGTGCCCGTCGCTGTTCCCAGTCCGGCTCCCAGGCCCGCTCCCGTGGGCGTGGTGCCCGCGGACGCCGATGTGGCCAGTGCCGATGTCGCCACGGGCACCGGCAGCGTTATCGTGGGCGATCGATGCTGGTGATGGTGCTCTGGACGGACCACCACCACCTCCAGGTCGCTCTTGGGCGAGGATGACTTGCGGTTGTACTTCCGGCTGCCGCGCGTGGGCGTCTCGGCCTTCAGATAGCGACGCGAGGTGGACGGGGAGGTGGGCGAGGGCTTGCGCTCTATGACCAGGGTGTTGTCATCGTAGGCTATACAGTTCACGAGCTCTCCGCCGCCCATGGGCGGGGGATTGGAGGCTGCGGCCGTGGCCGTGGCCGAAGTTGAGGTCGACGCCTCATCTCCGCCTCCGCCTCCGCCGCGGTCATAAAGTTTGGCCTCCTTTTGTCTCTGGAATTGCAATTGGCGGCGTCGCTGCGAGGAGGAGGTTTTGGTGGAGCTCCCGCTCCTTGAGATCGAGCTCGACTCCTGGGTCCTCGTCGGCGCGCATGATTCATCGACGATGACAACACTGGCCGTTGGCAGTAAATCTCGGCCGGGCTCCCTTCTCTTATCGCTAGACTTATTTTCCTTATCCTTATCCTTATCGTTATTGAATTTATGATTTAGCTTATTGGTGGAACTAGAACTGTCCAAGGCATCGTGTCTGGTAATTGGCTGTTGCTGCTCCGGCTGCGTCGGCGATTGTTGTGGTGTTAATGGGGCTTGCTCCTTACGGTCTCCTTTTTGGATTATTACCATTACGGAGACGTTAATTAATGGCACAGAGGGTGGGAAGAGGTCAGGTTATTAGCTCAGTAAAACAATCAAATTGGTTTTCGTTGTGACAAGTTGTGACAAAAAAAAATGTAGTAAATAAACAATAATTCAAATTAGAAATGTTACAAAAAAAAAAAAAATACAAAAATTACGGAATATTAAAAATTCTCATCTATATGCCTTAGAAAAAAACCAAGTAATTAATTTGTTTAACAATGTTGATAGAAAAAAGAGTTTTTCTCAATTCCCTGTTTTGATATATACTTTGAATGCGTATACTTAATTTTTCTTTTTTTGTTGCAGTGAAACGCAAAAACACGTGGCTTAGATTAAAGTCTGGCCATGTTTTATTTGAGTTCAGATAGCAAGTTATAGCTAAAACGTATATTTGTTTACTTTCATCAAAAATATTACGTATACGTATACGTAATATTTACTTGTTTCAGAAATATTACGTATACGCCAACGATTACCAGACACTGTCACCAACTATAATCGAAAACCCACTAAATAAAACGAAAATATAAGTAAATAATCGTAGAGCATATGGATAGCAGATAGCGAAAAAGATTAGCCTTTTTACCTGTATTCATATTTGAATTTTCATTCGGACGCTCAATTTTATTTGCCTCTCTTTGAAAATTACTTCAAAAATACGCTTTTGTTGGAGGAAAGTACTTCCCAAGTGCCGAAAACGCAAAGTGGTAAGAGGTATGGCATCAACAGGTGTGTTTGGTCCCAGTCGTCACGCAGACACACTTTTATGTATATATATATATCTCACGGGGGAAAGCTTTTTGTTGTTGTGTTTGAGAAAGGTGTAGAACATCGACGGTGATGGCTTAAGCTATGTGGTTTCTTTAATTTAATTGGACGAGTTTAAATCGACGGTTTATAAAAATTTGGCATTGTTTATTAGTCGATAGTCGGTTGAGTTGTGTAGATTCCCAGTACTGGCTTGTTGGTAGGACTTATTTTTAGGCAACTGTTGCTGTCAGCGCGCACTTTATTGGATTTTCCTTAATTCCGTTTGAGTGCACAGGCCACGAATTTTCATTAGCGCTGATAACTTATCATTGAGTGGCGTTTCCTATATATAGTATCCATAACCCAGTAACACACACAGTGCAGGCACACAGAGAGGGAGAGATAGGGAGAGCGAGAGAGAGAGAGAGTAAGAGTCTAAACAAAAACATGGGCAATGTTTACATTTTCCATTTGTTGTCGCATTTTCCTCAAACTGTCAACTCAACTTTTGGCCAAGAGAGAGCCACTTTCTCTTCTTCTCTCTCTTGCCAGCAAGCTCCTTTGCAGCCGAGCTTTAAGCCTTTTGCAGCAAACAAATCAAACTTTCACCAAGGTGCCAGAAAAGCCACAAAAATTATTTTCTTTTTATTTTGTTGCTGAAAACGTGATGCACAATGTGCACAATAGTCTCATTTCCCGAAAAATGGCAGGGCTTGATTAATGTGTGGCAGAATAGCCGCTGTTTTCCGGGGAAGTATCACCAAACGCCAGGCTGGAAAATGAGGTCAAGAGCGCGCTTTTGGCACTACAATTAATTTGCTCACTGGCCTTTGATGGCTCGCCTGGGAAATGTTCTGCGCCCTGTATTAATTACATTAACTCCACGGGTTTTCCACTACTTTTCAGCCGAAGTAGAGTCAGAAAGTCGGACAGACAGTCAAGCTGACCGATTGACCTACCCACGCATATGTAATAGCCTTCAAACATAGGCCAACACACACACACACACACTACCATTAGGCCACTGCGCACAAACACATGTGAATGTGTGAAAAATTTTTAAGGTCCTCCACGGCAAAGAAAGTGAAAGTATCCTGCACTTATTCACCGCTAATCTACGGTCAGTCCTTCGGCTTTAGACTTTAGCATTCAGACTTTACAATTGGCGTTTTAGGCCTTCGGTTTGCCAGGTTTTCCTGCGTTGTATTTTATTGTATTTTTCACACGCGACCCCAGCAACGTGAACGAGTTTCAGGAATCAGCAACGAAAGCACACTGTGCAGGAAAATTCAGCTTTTCCAGAAAGCAACCGCTTTCGAGGAAAGCTTACGGGTGCGGAGCTTGCTTATCGATTTGGGGTGTGCGTTGGGTATCCTCCGGAGGTTGAGACATCGGATTTGAAAACCTTTTGGTGTGTTTCAATATTTAAAAATATACGTTTTGTGTTACTAAATAATAGGAACAATATATATAGTATCCAAGTAAATGCACTCTTAGTCAAACATATATACAAAATTGTCTGTCTGAGTTGATGTTTTATTTAAAGTAGTTAATTTGGCAAGATATATTTACAATTCATTTAAATTAAAGAAAACAGGTTGAAAACAGTAAGGATTATTTGATTGTCTAAATAACAATAAGTACACTTAATTATTATTAATAAAAAAGATATACCGGCGTTAAGAACAATTGCATTTTTCCCACTTTTTAAAGCCTTAAAACCTATTAAATAATTATTTGTTTATAGACGACTAAATAAATAACCAAATATTCTACAGAGAGAACCATCTTATCGGCTAATATATATCAGGTTACTCAAAATATTACAAATTTATTTTACTTACATCAAAATAAATTTATTACTTACTAAAAATGAGTTAAAAGCTAAACAGATGTAAGTAAATAGTATGTTCTTTCGACTAAAGGAAATTATGGTAAAACTACTACAGAAAAAATGACAAAATTTCTAGACATTTATGCCTGATTTTAAAATATAAATAGATATGCGGGATAAACTATTAAAATGACGCAACGAATTGATGAACCTCTTTCTAGATTATAAATACTAGTAATAATAATTAACAGCCATAATTATACTCCGGAAACTCACCGTAAAAATGTTGTCATAACAAATTTGATTAGGTGGATCATTAAAACAAAAAACCAAAAGTTGTGCGTTTAAAAAAACCGGTTTGTTTACAAACAAATTGAAATCGGAACGCAATGTGCCGGGGAATGAAAAGCAGGAACCAAACATTTATGTTTCACCTATTTGTATTGTATTTGTTCTCACTCTGACCACATACATTTTCCCAAGAGGCCCGCACAAATATTTATGAATAGATCGCGAGAGTTTTCCGACTTTCAATATGTCTTTATCTCGCTTGCACTCGCATTTGTTGTCAAACAGCTGTTGTTGGTGAACGCATGCGCATTTTCCAAATTTTTGACATTTGAAGAGAACCGATCCTCTCCTGACGAGAGAAAGCCCCTGAGAGAAAAAGGAGGACGTCAAATGATGAAAATGGGCATTTTCCCCCGCCGACTTTCCTTTCTCCGACTGAACTTCATTTACACAGCGACTGCCTGAGTCATCGCGAAATATTTTCTGACGCTCGCCGATATATCATAATGTATACTATAATTTCTGTTTGCTTCGGGTGTGTTTGCCGATGAGCTATACAATTTTCCTAATGATATATTTCCGGCTGAAAGGAGCTCGGTGATTTGTTGGTATTTCTCAGCAGGCCATGGAAATAAATGTTCACAAATTGTTATTCAATTTGAATACATTTCAGTCAACCAATTAGTATCTGGAACGTGTTTTAAACGTTACCTGGACATTGTGTTCTTTTTTCAGCGCTCCTGTGAATTTTCCTCATATAAATACCATACCGTTTGATCACGTCTTTATGATTTGTTTATTTTTGTGCACAATATTCCCCAGGTACCCATGTGATTTTTTGTTTTATAAACAATTGAAGGCAATGCAACGACCTGAATTAAGTTTTTGATCTCATAGGATATTGGAAACTGTTTTGAGATATTATATTTGTAATTTGTAACTAGAAGTGCACTTGAAATAATCAGCACATAAACGTCATCCTTGCATTGCATTTATATATAGAATAAACCTATAAATTCTTTTTATTACTTAGAACCACGAACATAAAGTCCGCGGGCATCAGCAAAATTAGTTTTTATAGTGTCCAATGAGAAATGTGCGGCAAGTATTTTTTGAAACAACAGAAAAACGTCAGAGGGTGCGAGCTGATGCTCTTGGGGTATAGATACATTGAAAAAAAATAAATGGGTAATTACATTTTGAATAGCATTTAAAAGTGAATAAAAACAATAGTATTTTAGAATGCTTTCTACGCTGCAAATGATTATAAAAGCTCAATATATATGTTTAATAAATTTTCTGACTTTTCTGCTTTTCTTGCCATAATAAATCACCTATTTTTTTGCAGTGTATTGTGTGTGATCGACATTCGGGGGCAGTTCGTCGGTCATTTTCGTTGGGCCAGAAGACGTTTCGCCCGTCTAATTTTAGACCAAGCATACGTAGTTGGATCGGCCGATGTTTTATTTTTCAGTTGTAGCCCCAATTTGAGACACAGAAATTAAGTGAAGTCAAATCAAATCAAAAATCGTTTATCCCCTGGTGCTCGAGCGAAATATGCCATGCAAATACCTCGGCGGCATGGAACACTTTAAATTGTTATTTTTAGACAGCTAAATCGACGCATATATAGTATACACTTGATCTAGTTAATTGCGGGGCTGCTTGTTGAACATTTCACTTACACGCTGATCCCTCGGCGCTTCCCTCGCGTGGCAACAATAAAGACACGCCGCGACTTTTATCCGCTGCGGAGGGGCGGCTGTGCGTACCGAAGATCCGAGCCAAGAGGCAAAGGCAGCAGCATACGTGGCGATGGTATTTTTAAACTTTTTGGGAGATATCTTCTCTCTAGCTAGTACATATTTCTCATTTGGCTGGGATACTTTTCACTTTTCACTTTCCACCGATCCCAGCTATTTCCTTTAAACGGTTACTGGTGCTGCCTCGCTGTGCTGGGCTGTAAACTTGTTAACTTAACTGCACTGACATTTGTATTTATTTTTATATCTAGCTGAGCAAAGTGTGCCACCTCGCAGCATGTAGTATAGATTTATTTCACACTTAATACATATACATTTCCCATATATATAGATATATATATTTTCCCTTTCCGATTTCGGGCACTTTAAGGCGAGTTACCTCGATTTTGCACTGAAATGAATTGATATTAAGGCTTCACGGCGAGAGAAGACCGACAAGAAATAGGAAAAAGACCCCGAAATCGTAGTTTTTCCTTCGCCCGCGCAGAAAATGTATTTTCTGCATATAGCTTAAAAATAAATCTGAACACACACGGGCGCGTTGCGCGATGGCTGGCAGAACGCTGCGGCGCCGAACCGAAACCAAACCAAACCACGCCAACGATCAGCCGAGAACTGTCAGATTGGTGAGATCTCGGCGGCCTCCGTTGCCTGTTGGTGTAATTTTTGGTATTTCTTCAACACCGATAACTGGGTCCATTTTTAGGATATTTATGAACTCTTTAAATCATAAAAAACAGTCAAATTTGAACAAACAAAATAATGATGAATTAATAAGCTGTCTTAGCAGTCATTAAAGGAAATAATTTTTCTAAGAATTTAATTTATGTGACATTATAAAATTAAAATAATTACTCTCAATTCATATTTGTTAATAGCATGGCATGGTTATCATAATAGAGACCGTGCTGCATTTTTAAAAAAACAATATTTTTGTGTAATTTAAAAAATTAAATACTTACATTGTAGAAGCAGATAAAGTATTACAAATAATAGTGATTTTAAAAATACGCAGTAGTACAGTATTTTTTTGTAATAAGTTATAAAATTTAATTCGTTTGTTTAATAGTTCTTATTTATGGTAAATATGTTTCAGTTATGTTCTACAACTAATCGATTTAAATCGAAATAGACTTGCATCCCATTTTATTATTTATCTACTTCGAGATTTTATAAACTAAACAAAATTTTCTATATGTTTACAAAACCGAATCTTTTAACACTATGCCCTTATTATTCAATGGTTTACTCTATAATGTTAAAAAGAAAAGCTTTTTGGTTGTTTCCTAACATTGCGAGCTTTTATTCGTTTAACGTTTACAGAATGTTATTAACAAACCGCTTTGTTTTTCAAAAATGAATTACTAGAATTAAATTGTTAACAAACCTTGTTAATAACTCCTTCAAGTATAAAATGTGTTTTATTTAAATTTATATATTTAAATTAAAATTTGTTTATATTGAATAACCAGAAGGAACTTACGAAAGTGCGCTGTATATAAAATTAGTTAAAGTTTATTTGCTGTTATTTTTTAACAACGTTAAATTTTTCCTCTGTTTTGACAACCTTTTATAACATGTAGGCACTTTTGTAACTCCGACAGGTACCACAAAACTTTTATAATTAAGAACTGAAGCACAAACGGCGAAACAAATTCTAAATTACAAGAATCATAAGCAGGCTTACAAACACAAACAGAGCGTCACACATGTAAAACAGAAATAATATTTATATATGTGATTATGTCGGTTGAATACCAGAGGCAAGAGCAACTTTTGTTTGTACGTTCGTTTGGCACACGTAGCATATTTACAGGAGTTGAACTTGTAAGCAAAACTGCGCCAACAGGAAGAGGAAGATCCGCTCAGATTGTCCTTGTGCTGAGAGGATGGCAGCGAGAAGGATGTCGAAATACATTTCTCCTGGCTACTGCCGGCACACACATATGCACCATGTTAAATGTATATAATTAAGGGCAGAGGCTGAATGAAATTTTCAAAAGTTAGTCAACGATATACACTTTATAAATGGAATAAACATGATTATTATTTCTATAAGGAAAATTTGAAGACCAGTAATTAATAGAACGAATTAAAGAAACTAAATTATCATAAATGGTTGGTTAGGAAATTAAGTTGCGAAAACCTTTACTAATTGTGATTAATTTATAACGATATTTCATTATTTAAATATTGATATTTTTATTTATGTATTTATGTATTTATTTATTTATTTATTTATTTATTTATGTATTTATGTATTTATGTATTTATGTATTTATGTATTTATGTATTTATGTATTTATGTATTTATGTATTTATGTATTTATGTATTTATGTATTTATTTATTTATTTATTTATTTATTTATTTATTTATTTATTTATTTATTTATTTATTTATTTATTTATTTATTTATTTATTTATTTATTTATTTATTTATTTATTTATTTATTTATTTATTTATTTATTTATTTATTTATTTATTTTTTTATTTATTCCTAGTGTGTTTAAAACTGATGTGTTAGTTATTAATTATATTTAAGATACTAGTTTAGAAAAACTGCACTTTTGTTATACAATAATATATACTTCTTTGTACTAGATTTGGATTCAATATCGCCTCTCCATTGACTTACATTGCATTTACTTTCGAGATACTCGTTTGTTCAACGCTGCGTATACGCGTTATTACTTGTATGGCTAATTAAAAGTTTTTTTACAACTTGTTATCAGGGATTTTTTACCAGCAAAAACATATTCGAAAAAAAATTCCCCCTACCTTCTGTGGAGGCCACCTCCTGCCCAGACACACTCACACTCACAATTGGTAAGATAATTGCATTAAAATGACTGAGAAGAAGGGAGATTCTCGGAGTGCCTCGTCCTGGAGGACTTCATTATAAGTTGCCGTCTGCGGCAGGAGAAGCCCAACCAAGCATGTAAACTGGGCAACTATATTTCCTATCTCTCACTGCAGGACGAGCCGGCAACACAACGTTAAACTTGATAATTTTCTGGACATTTTAACTGTAAAGTGACATTTCATACTTTTGCGACCTTTCTGGTTTTTCGGGGGTCGTCGTTGAGGGCAGTTGGGGGAACAATATACATAAACGTTACTGCAGCAAGGACGCCAACTCGCCAACTCACAGGACACTCGATAAAGTTGCGCAAAAGTCAAATCTCAGAGGAAATTAATTTGTGTTGCAATGTGAAAATTGTGCTGAAAATGAGGTTGTTACTGGGTTTTCTTCATTGTGGGGGAAAAGCATTCAGCACTCAAATGCAACTGTTTGCGCCAGGGTTACGAAGTTTTCAAGGAATACAAAAAGTTGAGGAAAGGCACGATAAAGGAAATTAATCTCTAATTATCCAATTCAGAAGGTAGGTGGTAATGCTTCTGGGATATATATTTTCATTAATCAATTGACTACATTGAAGCTTAATTGTTGTTTCTCTGCAAACCTCTTTCAAATACTTTCCAGTTCATAAAATACAAATATATTAATCATTTATCATTTTAATGTTTATTACATATAATCTTCCTTTTTATTTTTAATTTTAAATGCCAGTTTATGTAACACTTTTTTCTTAATCGGCAATTCTTTTTAATTTTCAGCATGTTCTCCACTTAAAATATTTGTATTAGATACTTTTCAGTCCATACATTTAATATATATTAATAAGTTATAGTTTAACATGTATTGTTTACACATACTCTCTTATTTATTTTCAATATAATTAAATGCAATTATATGTAGTCCTTTTTTATCGTCAATTCTTTTTCGATTTTAACAGGTCTTCCAGCTCTTTTAAATTCGACAGCCCGTTTTCATGTTGCCATATTTACACTTTTAATATTTGCACTCCTGTCCTTTAATATTTCTTTTATGGGAAGAGGAAAAAATGATGAAAATGAAAGGAACAAACACAAGGACTGACTGTCCACAGTTTAAGCCGCCCAGAGGATTTTTTTTCAAAGGCGATATATGGAAAAATGGAAAATGCCCTGAGCCAGGCAAAAGTGCAGTCTTGTAGGCCAACATAACGATTGGCACTCAGACATCAAAATGGCCCTCAACCAATTCGTTTTCAAGGGTAGAAGGTAGTTTAATTTCGCTTTAAAAGAATGGCAAGTCCTTAAAGTTTAATGAGGTTTTAAACAAGAATTAAGATTCCCCTAAAAAAATGAACAGAAGACAATTTAGACTCGAATTTTTTATTTAAATATTTATTGTAGATTTATATCTTACAAAATTCCATTTACACTAATACAGAAATATAAATCTATTCATTCTTTTGATCAATGTAAGCTATAAAGTTCAGTAAGCAGAGCCTTACTGTTTTTCCCGAGACACTTCAACCATTTCATAAATCATATGTTAATATTTGGCTTTCCCATCTTTGCCACCACCAACTTCTCAGCCTTCATTGGCCAAGTCATTCCCTGTTTAATTAAGCGACACCATGCCGAGCAAATAAACACTACCCCCGCATGTGTGCCAAGACATCCAGCCAGATTACCCACATACTTTTCCACCACTTGGCCCCTCAATGGGCTCCTTGTCTCTGCAATTATTAGCCTGGCTATAATACGGGTTTTTATTTCATTGCCAGCCGAGAACAAGAAACGGTGAGATTAACACAAGGGCAAAGATATTTCTCGCTCTGGAGATGGGACTCTTGGCTTTGTTCCCAAGAAGTCTACAGCTTCAACAAAGGAATTGAATTATTGTTTTTTTGACAAATTACTAAAGATAAACATATTATTACAGATTATTATAGAAAATTATACATTTGTTTTGCTTAAATATTAAATATATAAGAGCTGTAATGTTTATCAAATAAACTAGTAAGGATTGCAAATGTTACTTAAAGAGAATTTATCAATAAATTTTCAAGTTTTAATGCTGGCTTCACAAATTACCAAAAATAAACATAATATTACAGATTAGGTAAATTTATATTTCTTTTGCTTAAATATTAAATATATAATAGCTGTATTGTTTATTAAATAAGCGAGCAAGGCTTGTCAAAGTTCTTTATCGAATTTCTCAATAAATTTTCAAGTTGTAACGATCTATCTATGCCTTGACAAATTACTTAAGATAAACATAATATTACAGGTTATTATAGCTAAAGATATATTTGTTTTGCTTAAATATTAAATATATAATTGCTGTATTGTTTATCAAATAATCGAGTAAGGCTTACCAAAGTTCTTTCAATAACTTTTCAGGCTGTAATGATATATGGTTTGACAAATTACTAAAATTATTACAGATTATATTAGAAAATTAAATAAGAGAGCAAGGCTTGCCAATGTTCTTTATCAAATTTCGCAATAAATTTTCAAGATGTAGTGATCTATTGGCGTTCTCTATTTGCTAGCTATGTCCACATCGTTTTTCCCATTAACTTCAATCACCGGCCTAACCAGACGCTCTCCTTTGGTCACTTTAAGCTCCTGTTGGGGGCGGCATTCATGTGGCAGGCTTGGCGGAATATCAGGATCCACGCCATCATCTATCCGTTGCGACGGGCATTTTTTCTGGCGCCGCTTGATGCGTCACATCTGTCTTTGCCGATGCCCAGGTTCCTTGGGCTTTCATTTCGACCAGTTCCTTTTGCCGGGGTTTTCCCCTTGGACTTTTATTGACACTGATAAGTGTGCCCAGAGCCTGGCAAAAAGGTAAGCAAAGCTGGCAATTTAAATTGAAATTGTTTGCCGCATCGCAACAGCAGGCAGTAAAACCGAACGGCAACAGACGGAGCAAAGGAGGACCATACCAAAAAATAAAAAGAGAAAATGGAAAAATAGAAGTACAAAAAATTAAGTGAGACAAAGTGTTTTGTGACAATGCAGAGGAGCTGCACCAGTAGGTGCCCGGTGCTTGGTGCCCGGTGTCCTGTGGGCGTGGCAGCGGAATGCAAAACTGAGATTCGTTTTGCAGCAGCTGGTGATCTGGTCGAGTGCGTGTTAATTCCATTTGGGCAGTATTTTTATTGACTAACCACACACAGAGAGCGAGAAGGAGAGGAGTCCATTCCCCATTGAGAAAACAGTCGGAGCTCCGAGTGTCCTGATTGTTTTGTTTAACACTGCCAGCCAGCGGTGCGGAGACAGAGATATGGGGGGCAGAGATAAGAGATGGTCTCTTTGTTGGGTTTATTTCTGCGGAGCGTCACTCCTGGCCAGGCCCGACTTGGTTGTGCAACCTCCTGGGGAAAATTTGCTATCCAGCAGAGAGTTTGATTACGGGTTAGACTTTAGCTGGCAAAAATATTCTCAAAAGTGGTTTTAAATTATTATATTGTGTTGGAGAATGTTTTAAATGGAGTGTAATGTACACTTTGTTAGTGATATAATTGTTGTGCGAACGTCTCAAGTTTACAATTTGAACTCAACTCCTTCTGGCCAGCCCAATATATCCCCTCCAGGGCATTGCAAACTTTGCCAATAAATACATGCATCCCTGCACTCATCCGGCACTTTCGCCATACCTTTCGTGGCGAGCAAAAGTTCGAAGCACAAAATAATATCGTACACAACGCATATTTTTCGGTCCTTCGGCGGATAGTGGTCCTTACCCACTTCCCACGGTGAGTGGCAAGAAGTGGTAAGGACGCTGCAAAGAAAATGGCGCGTACAAAAAGCGGAAGTGCACATTAGTTGTATGCAAAAAGTTTGCCTGAGAGGGGAAGGAAGCACAACTTATGTACAACAGCGGCAGGGGCAGCGACAGGAGCAGCGGCAAACAAATAGAAATTTGTGGATGGTTTCGTCCTGTCAGCTGAGCAGGAAACTCTCTCTGCCCAACTAAGGAACTGCCAAAGCAACTGAAAAGGTGCGAACAATTTTTGTGCACACCTGTGCAAAAAATGCTTTCAAAAACTTCTATATTTCCCCCGTTCCCGCTCCCGTATGGGTTTGGTATTTTACCAAAATAATAATATTCCGCATTCAAAGTTAGCAGCATTTCAATTTTCGCCCCCGCCTTTGTTATTAAATTTCCCGCTGCACAGCAAAGTTTAATATATGCATGTCAAATGTATGAATACGGTAGCCCAGTCACGATTTTTAAGTAGAACATCGGCCGGGGCATCCGGAGCAGCATCTAAAATGCAGTCAGCCTGTCTCGGAATGTTGCCCCGCTGGCTGTCTGTCCGAAGGATTGCAACAGATTTATTATTTACGAGCCGTGGAGAAGCGATGGAGTTTTTGGGCGGCGGGTCGGTCGGTGGCCCTTGCTGCCGATTTCGTAGAATTCCCCAATATTCTGCCCTGTGACTGAGCACAGTTCACATTTTGACATTGAAGCGACTGCCAGTCTGCAATTATTGGCTGTGAGTAGCCGGAATATCAAAGTAGTTATGCCAATTTTCTGTTTGTTTCTAAGTTATTTTTGGCCGAGAAGTAGCTATCATTTGAGGTACTTTTCAAAGTAATTAGTTTTTGATTTAAAACCCAAGCTGAGAAGCGAAGTAAATTTGAATGAATATCATTATCAAATAGGACAGAGTATATAGGAAAATCTACCTATTATCACTTCCTTTTTTCAATTCCTTATTGTTTTCAGGACTTCCTTCGCGTCCTTTAAATTTAAATTTCCGCCAGCTGTGCATCTTACATTTCGCATGGAAAATTCTTCTGGACAAGTTTATTATCGTCACCATCATTGCCATTCAACAGCATGCCACGCCCACGCAACAGTTGGTGCTGACATTGCAGGCTGGCATTCTTGGAGGAAAATCAAATGGAATTTATGGGCTCCACATTGCCTCGCGCTTGGACTCGGCTTGAGGCTGTGGAAAAGGGAACCAAACCTGCTGTCATCTATTATGGAAACCTATAAATCCAGCCAGACGGCGACAAAGGGGCGGTAATGTCTGTCATTAAATTAGCGCTAATTTGTTTAGTGGTGTCTGGGGAGACATTCGCCGAGAGAAAAGCCGGCGAAAAGTGCCCATCGAGGGGCATCAAGTGGCGTGTACTTAATTTTGCCCCTACCCCCATCACGGATAAGTTAGTTTAACTTTCAATTTAAGCGCCGCTTATGAATCAATCATTTAAGTGAATGGTTATTGCCAATTCATACACTCGCAATCGAATATCTGTATGTAAACATGCGAATATCAATCCCCATGCGCCTGGCGAGGAAGATATAATTATTGCGAATCTGTAATCTAATATCCGTCTGTGAGAATTCCAAACTGAATTCTGGATGGTAATCGGTGGGGTCGTGTGGGGGACAAATTGGGCGTGGCGAGTGTCGTAATGTGTGTAATATAAATTGTCATTGTTAAAGTGCTAATGCATTTTCGGCATGCAAATCCCGTCTGCAACGTGTGCCATTATAATTTCCATCATTGTTACTGCACTTCCTGTCACTGGGTCAGCTATGCGGCATTTTGAGCCGCACTACGGGAAATATTTTGATTTACACGACAAACAAATGAATGCCGCCTTTAGGGACCTTATAAAATTTTCAAGGCGTTATAGGGTAAATATTAAAAAAAAAAACTAAATTGAAATGACTTTGGTGACATCTAGTTGTTAATATCTTCTAAAAGTTAACTATAATTTTTATGTGTTGCCCATACATGTTTTACTACAAGCTTTCGTTTTTATACACTAACAGGGTACTATAAATTTAGTCAGAAGCTTGTAACGCTGCGATGGAGTCATTTGCGAGTCATAGCGACATAAAGCAGCCGACCCATAAAGCAGCCGAGTTTAACGACAAAATTTATAATTGGTTCGTTACAATGATCAAAAGTTGGAAAAAATTCAAGATCTTTTAATTTTAAATTAAAATTGGAGATTTGTTAATATAATAAAAAGTAATATAAAAAAGCTTTCGAATCAAAATAAGTGCAATTTGGCTTAGTTATGAGGTTTTAATACCCTTGCAGGGTATTATAGTTTCTGTCAAAAGCTTGAAACGTAGTGAAGGAGTCATCTCCGACCCTTAATCAGCATGAACAGCCGAGTCGATTTAACTATGCCTATAAACTAGTTTCTCAGTTTTGAAGCATTCTGAATTAAGTTATTCTTTTGTATACTCTCACCCGTATATAAATCGGAACGAATCGGACAACTATATCATAAAGCTGCCATACGTACGACCGGAAAATGTTTAGAAAAGAAACTATAAATTTTCCAGTTCTTATCCGATTTTCATTAAATTTTATAGACAAAGCCATTTTGTAGTATTCTAGAATATCGATTTAAATTTTATGAAAATCGGACTACTTTAACATATAGTTGCCATAGGAACGATAGAAAAATTAATACAATTAAAAATTATAACTGTTTCAGTTTTCAACATATTTTCATCAAATTAGAGATATGGCCATTTTATATTATTCTATAATTTCGCTTTTAATTTCATTAAAATCGGGAGACTGTTTCATATAGCTGCCATAGAATCGATCGCTAATATAAAGAAAAAAGAAAAACTGTGAAATTAAAACTGTGATTGAAAAACTGTAAATAAAGGTAAACGTTACGAAATACGTTATGATCATATCGTTATATCGCTATGTATCGTTATTTACATACAGAAAACAGATAAGTAATTAAAACTATGGACCCCTTGCTTTTTATATGCTCTATTTACTTGTTTTTAAGGTATTTGATCATTATTGAAGTAAGGCCACCAACGCCACCAAGGTAATCATCAATCTCCTTACGAAATATTAATTATATACAATAACATCATTATTTTCTATTACGTCACGTAGTGACAACGATATATCGATACTGAAAATATTCAATCGATACTCTATCCAAATATACGCACATCGATATCTCGATAGTACTATCGTGTCTCTTCAGCGTGATGCCACAAAAAATTTGCGGAGGAAAATATGTGCGGGAATAAAACCAAGTTTGCCGGTGTAAACTGATCCCAATGTGAATTTAAGGCGAGTGAACCAACAAGAACAACCCACTTTCCCAATTGGAAAACACAACCGTTGTGTATAAAAGAAAACTTATTGTGCAATTGGGATCAAGGAAGTTGGCGCGTTCGCAGCTTACCCAAATGAAGTCCAATAACAATTAAACAAAATTAGAACGTCCGCGACCTTATAGTGTAGCACAAGTGATTAATTAGTGCTAAAAAATACTTATGCTATGTCCTTATAAACATACACAACGCTAACGATCGCCACCAAACGGCTGCCGCCAGCGAAGAAAAAAGTGAGAAAGAGAGAAGAGAGCCAGAAAGCCTGAGTAACTTTTACCTCCAATTCGCAAATTTTCGGTCGCGGGACGTGCGGGGTAAAACGAAGAACGGGCAAATGCAAGAACGAAAAAGTGCGTGACAACGTGAAAAATATCGTGAGCGATATTCGCCGTGAAATAACATCGGAACCGGTTCAACGTGCGAAAATCGGATAAATCTTCGCGCGGGATGTGTACAGCCGTTTGATTTGTTTGTTTTTTTTTGTGCATGTGCGACGGAAAATTTCCGAAAGTCGTAGTGATTCAGAGCCCCGCAATTTTCCGTTTCGCTTTTGTGCTCTTCTTCCATTGATCGGTAAAACCGTCACAAGGAAAGGAAGAAAAAGTAGAAAGAAATGCGAAGCGGATAAAAAAGTGGGGAAAAAGCTTTTTTTTAATTTTTTTTTCAGTGATTTACCACGTGTACATATTTTTTTTTAAATTTTTTTATTGTGCATTTATTTTTGATTTATATATTTATGTGAAAATGTGTGTAAATAAAGAATATAAGCAATGCAGATGAAAAGCGCTTCAGTAGTTTTAACTTCCAGCAACAGCAACAAATAACAAAGTGAGTGGCTACCTTTTTTATTGTTTCTCTTTATATTATTGTTGTGTTCTAATATTGGGTGAAGAGAATTTTCTTGACTTTTCTTCTCCCCACCCCACCTTTATGGTCGTTGCGATTTGCGTTAGGGTTTGTGTCTTTGATATTTGCTCTCTCTCACGGGAAGTAGATCCTGTAATACGATCCACATGTGTGGACTGCAATTTATATGTATACAAACGAAAAGTGGTCTTACGGAAAGTTGGTCCTGCATTACGATCCACATTTGTGTGTGGAAGTTATTTGTAAATAGAAATTCAAACAAATGAATATATATTTTTAATATATAATACGGGGATTTACATATATACCCTTGTCCAAATTATTAGCATAAATGCCGAATAAGTCGTGCTTATATTCTGAACCTTAGCAATATGTTTCTCAACATGTTCTTAACCATATATGGCTAGCAACAATTCGAATTTAAGTTTTCTTCTTAACAGACGAGTCTATTTTTATTCTGTACTGTAAAAAATTTATAAAAATTTATTTTTATTTTTTTAAATTTTAATAACAACGAGCATTTGAGCATAGGCTTTCCGAATTAAAATTTTTTTTTTTGGCTTAGTTATGAGTTTGAATTGTCGAAAAATGTTCAAAATGTCAAATAAAAATATCGATAAATATCTTTCTACAAATCTATCTATCTATTCGATCCTATAAATTAATTGCAAACTGCACCTGTGGCTTCCCCATGATATTTGTATCATGGGCTTCCTGAAGTTAGTTTCTTTTCCTGTTGATATTTATTTTTGTAATATTTTTGTAATGTTTATATTAATAAAGAAAAAAGAGTGCAATACTTATTAATGACCAGAAAAAGGACAAATTACTTAAAAACCATACCAAAAATATTTTAAAGATTTTAGTTTATAATTTTCAATATACCCATTACTTTGCAGTCTATAATTTATGAGTATCGAAAGGGTGTTATGTTTGTCATTGTAATGCGGTGCCTCGCCTACACCTACATAGGTGCCCGTGGGCTTCCGGATCGGCTAAAGCCTCGTTGGTTCTGTATGAAATTGCAATTTATACTGCGCACAAAACAATTTCCCAGCGCCTGTGCCTCTGCCTCAGATACACCAGATTTGGGGGGAAATAGCAACAAAAGCAGTGGGGCAGCCAGTGCTTCCGAAAAGACAGTGAATGAAAATTTATGTTGGATGCGTGACCGTAAATGCTGTGTGCGTGATAAATCAATTTTCATTGCACACCACACACGCGTACAATTTCGTAATTTTGTGCAATTTGCGTGGGAGCGGAGGGCGGGAGAATGCAGGGGCTTCCCGGGGGCCGGTGTGTACATACATATGTATACGGTTTTAAGTATTTATGCAATCGAGCGGTAAAGTTTTGCGTTCGGATTTGGCTCCATCTGCCGTTAAAGGAAATATTTGCCAGATTTCGGTAATTGTAATGCATTCGCAATTGTCGATTGGCCTGCGAGATTGACATCTCTCTGGCCAACATACACACAAATAACTATATAATGCACGATGGCAGCAAATGTCTGATTATTTTGTGATTTATGCGTTTCAATTTGAACCCCTTACGGATGTGTCTGTGTAAATGAGCATGCCCAATTTCAATTTCCACTCAGGTTAATTTCAATTAAAAGTCGTATGCTGGATTTAATTAACACAGTGCACGAGGAGGCGTATAAGAAGATATATATCACCTAAACTAATTATGTCAAATGAAGTAATCAAGGTCCATCTGCATACGCGATTTTAAGAGCGTTCTGCAGTTTGTTGTTTTGGCTTTGTGGCATCTTATTGATTATAAGAAAAACTAGTCGGTAGAACATGTGATATGAGTATTTTTTTTAAATAACTATATAAAAGGACTTCATAGTTCGATAATAATTATTAAATTGCGACAGCATACACTGCTTCCAGCTAAAATCTTCTCCTTTCTCGACCGCAACTAATCAATTAATTAATTTAATCACCGTTGATCGTCGAAAATATTATTCTTTTCCGTATCTGTTTTTAAGGCTTCGTAAACGAGCCGTAAGTGAGTTTATGGCTCACAAAGTCTGGTCTTAAAACACAGGCCCCTCACCGGAACGTGTGACCCCGATTCCCATGAAACTCCTCCCCCATTTGCCACTCTTGACTTTTAATGCCCGGGCTATAAATGTCAAGTCCCGCGGGGCGACACGCCCACCTCCCAAAAGGAGATGACAACGACAGGACGAGGATAAAAACCACAACAGTGCACAAAAGAAACAAACAAAAAAGAACGGTAACAACAAACAAACAAACAAACAAGATGAACACTAAGCAAAAAACCTTTTTTCGGTAGAATCGACCATATAATACCCGGTAAAAAATAGGAAATTTCCTTAAGCTTTTTAGCAGAGAGTATCGATATATAAATCGATATAATTACGTTGTGATAAATCGATATTCCCTTTTATAAAAAGGATCGATTTTCTTACTGTATTCCGTTATGTATATAGGACCGATTTTCTTACTTTGGTTTGCAATTGCAATTGTTCGATATTTTAAGTTTCGGCTTATCGACTTTAAGATTATTTTTCTTATGATATTGAGTGGGGTATTTCCCACAGTTAAACATGCAAGTTAAAGCCATTAACTTGGAAAGTAGTTACTCAAAATACATTTTCCAGTCTATGATTTTCATTTACAACAAGACGAACCCTGTATACCCTCGATATCCAAGAGTAATGGGTATATTCACAGCTCCCCACACATATGTATCCCACATACACACACAAAACACCAAAGTCACACAAGTAAACATTAAGAAATTTGTAGGAAGCGAATGCGTTTTATTTAATTTTTATTACCGTCGACGTAGCTCTGGGCCAATTTGCGAGAGTGTGTGTGGGGGCGGGTGTTGTGTCCGAGGGAGAATGTTTGTGTTTGAGTAATAAAGCATTTAAGAATTATGAGCGAGGCAGCAACAAGCTGCAAAACAATTAGCTTGGCGGCCCGCAAAAGTATGCCACAAATAAGGAAGGCGCTTGATTTGACAACGAAGAACGAATTGGAGCTACTCTTTCCAGTTACCTTTGTAGGTTTATGACATACAAATAATAAACAATTTTAAATATTATATAACTATTATAATATAATTATTAAACCAATAAATATAAGAACATTTATATACTCATTAAAAAGGTATTTTAAGTTCATAAATCACGTTTCTTAAAATCCTTAAATAAAACATAATGAGAAAAGGAATAAAATAATTTTAAAATATTAAAACAATCAATAACTAATAAGTAAGCCTCCAAGAAATGTACCTTTGAACATTTATCCGATTAGCAGAGTATGGGAATTAGAGTGCAAAGTCCTCTTTCATATTTACCAAGCCAAGTGAAAGAAATTGAGATGGCCGACGTGATGCCATTAAAGTGGTACAATCGTGACCGGGATCCTATTCCCACACACCCAACCGAAACATCGTTCCGCCAGCTTATGATTAATGCTTTAATGAGCCACAAACAATGAGGGCGAGGAAAGAACGGTTTCCACGAGCGGAATTAGACGGTCGGTAGCGGGTATCGGGGAGCGGGAAGTGGAATGTTGTTTGAACAACAGCGGCAACGATAGACAAACCGCACAGGATGCAGATGCAGTGAAAATGCTGGAAAAGTTAGCCTGCACCAACCCCAGCAAGTGCCAAACGCACAGCTGCCCAGCACACATTGGCCAGTGTTGCTGACTGGCCGAGTATATTGAGGAAAATTAACAGAATATAATCATACAAATGGCTCGACATTAAAAAAAATTATAAAAATAACAATATTTGAATATGAATCATATTCCTTGTTAAGCCCAATTGTTTTTTAAAAGACAGTTTTAAGGTTAATAATCTTTAAAAAAGCAAATACTTAATTTGTATTACATTTTTCGTATACTTCTTAATTGAGAAGTCTTACAACTCTTACTTTTTAATTAAACAGTATATATAGTTAGGTTGGCCACACTGACACTCACACATGTCTACCAGTGTGACCGTAACAGCGCTCAAAATTAAAGGTCCAAACTTTGCCGAGTCCTTCGGTCATTTCAGTTCGTCCGTGAGTTATGCAAGTGAAGTTTTCTGGCCACCACAAAAGGCTGTAATAGCAACAACTATTCGGCAACAACAATGTCCTTTCCCCAACATCAGTGGGCGTGTCCGTTTGTTTTGGTTTTGGGTAATTTTCAAGCGCTCCGTTTGTCTCTGTTTGCTTATAATTAAGCCTAATGTGCGCTTCGTCGACAATTTAAGCATCTAACATTGTTGCGGATAGTTTTTGCCCAGTAATTGGCAGCGGCCAGTGTGGGAATCTTCTTTATTTTTCGCAGGATTTGGCTTTAGGTTGAGTTCGGTTGCCCAAACAATTAGCGTCGTGAAGTTTAAAGCTTTTGTTCATAGAATAAACTTTTGTGCAACATAAAATAATTGATAAATTAGAGAATTGCAACATGTAAATGTATAACTTTAAGTTGTAATCAGTTGCGTCTACAATGCAGTATGGGAACGCTGACTGAAAACCTTTTGAAACAGCTAATAGTTTAAATTATAAATACATTTTTTAACCATACAACTTTTCCTTTTATCTCAGCTTAGTGCTACACATTCGCCATAGAACATAAATATTTCGAACAATTTTTATTATATTTTATTTTGCATTACTGCTTAACAAACATTTTTCCCACCACCAAATTCTTATATAAGTAGTAAAAATATTCCATTTAGGCCGTTATATAAAATTGGAAAATGCAATCCTATGGAAAAGAATTCGGATAATTGATTAAGAGTACATTTCTAGGATCACAAAATCTAAATTTGCATTAGGTGTTTGCTATTCTTTCATAATGTTTGACATTATTCAAAAATTTACTTTTTAACTTTTGCCTCTTTGTCGGCACTTTTGTTTCTCATTGAAAAATGCTCCCAAACCTGACGTGCCTTGAATATTAAAAAACATTTATTTTTCTTCCCATTTTGTCAATAAAAGTGACCCGGCATCCTTTGAACCACGTCGAGCTCATAAAAATTAAATGCCGGGGCTTCGGCTTTGGAAAAAATGTATGAAATATTGGCAAAAAAAAGTATTTAAGGTTAGACATAAGCGGAAATCAAGTGAAAAGGTCAAAAATACGCGAGGCTAGCAATTTGCCAGGCGCTCATAAAAGTCCGAGGCACAAAGCCCCGCCCTGCCGTCAGCCATCATGCAGTGTTAATTTATTTGTCGGTTGATTACAACGCGCTTCCGGCAGCTTGACGGCGGCAAAAGCAAATTAATTTTTATGTCTCTCTGTGCGGGGCAAAGCGGCGAAGGCACATTCTGAGTAATGCGAGGGCGACCCAAAAACGGAAGTGTATTAATTTCCGACCAGCGACAGGAGTCTGGGAGCACACGGTTCGGGGTGAGCTCTATTATCAAGGTGAAGGTTGATCCTTGGATAAGGCCTGAGGATTTTAAATAGCTTTAAATCTCGCCTAATTGCATGTCGGATTTGAAAAAATGTTTAAATTTAACATGAAGTGCTATCAATCGATCCTACATTTAATATAAATGTATAGGCAACTTACCCTAAAAATTATATACAATATGTGGGAAAATATACTTTCATTCATAAAAAGATTCTCAAGCTACAGGAAGGAATTATTGAATTCTGTAATAGGTTGCTTCAAAAAAGGAGTTTTTGCAATTTTTAAAATTGTTTTCTTATTTTAAGCTTCGAACGAGCATATACTCTACGACATTTCATAAGGATTTGCAGTATTCTATGTATCCATCTTTAAATTTTTTTTGATTTAAATCCTTCCATGTGCAGCATTTGCAACTCAGACTAATGTCACAACAAACAATAGAAAGGCTAAAGCATTTATCGTCGCTCTTCTTGGCCGCTTAGCCAATTATCAGTTTCGCATTTCATTGTCTAATCACGGCACTGGCCTTCTCGTATGTCAGCCGCCCAGGAAGAGCCGGAGCGTCCGAAAGGAAGGCAAGTCGAGCGGAATAAACCTCGGCTCAGTCGCCGGCCTTGCGGAGAAAGTCGGTCACTTCTCAGATGGCTTTGTGGTCGGCCGGGGTGTGGAGTGTTGATTTTGGCCAGGCAATGCATTTGCAATTAATTGCCATAATTAATTAGGTTTAAGCGAAACACTGAGCGCAGAACCGTGTTAGATACAGATACGCAGTGAGGAATAATATCATTAACATAGAGTTCTATTGAAGGCAGGACCTTTAAGAAGGATCAAGCTTGAAATGTGTATAATACTGAGAAATGCGACAGAGTTTCGCTCAGTGTACGTACGGCATGTACAACCTGGTGTCATGTCCTTATCGGCTTGCGTGCGCTGGCCAAGACGATTGGGGCCGGAATGCTGGCCGAAGAATGGTGGGCTCATCAATTTCACTGATATGCCCACGTCCCAGGACATTGTAATTAATCCTTAAAGTCCTCGACTTGACTTTAAATTCAATTAAGCTTTAATCAATTGCAAGGCAACAGCAACAGCGCCGCAGCAACACATCCGGCTGCACTCGTCCTCAGTCCTCGCCCGACATCATAACGACAGCCACAAATAACCGCAGGATAACTTCATTTGCATGAGCCCTGCCCGGAGCTCCTGGCTGCCCAGCTATGACGCCTGGACAGAAGTAGCGATGGACGGACGACTGGGTGGCTGGGGGCGTGATCGCGTGGGCGCGAGTGGCCATTGTCCCAGACTGCAGAAATATAAAAACTGCAACGATGAACATTTGGGAAGCCCATATATTATATATACATTTATATTTATACACATACAATGCGGAGCGGTAGGCGGTGCATGCATATGTGCATTTTTATTATGTGGCCCGCCTGTTTTCCCATTAAAGAATTTCATTTTTGCTGCAACTACCGGCTGCCGCTGGATCCGTTGTTCGCTGCTTGTAATACATGCATGGGATGCTTCTTACGTTAACAGATAGTTGATAAAAACAGCAAATATATATTTAACACCTGCTATGAAGCCGGCTAAATACTCTTGCCAAATACTGTTTGCAGAAAAGAAAGCGAATCTAGTCATTAATTCGGCCTATCGATATTTGTGACTCTGCTGAGTCGCAATATAAAAATATTTGATAATCTTAAATGGCTGAAATGATAAATTAATTATCTTTCATATTAAATAATAATCATATGATATTCCTATAATAAACTTCACTTTTTTGTTATTGAAAAACGAATCAAACTCTTTGAATTTTTATTCTATCGCCGAAATATGTAACTTCTTGGTTACTTAATTTATCAGGCATAAAGTTAATACATAATTAATAATATAATATACGGCAATATGAATTGCCCAGGCCACATGCCCGTTGTTGCGGTGAGGTCTTCATGTACTTGTTGTCATAGCAATGAAATAAAACGCCTGCCATATGAATAAATAAATACAAATTAAATAAAAGTTGCAAAGTTTCGCAATAACGAAAACGCATTAATGTCGTGAGAGGGTCCATCCATGCAGTGTCCCCGTGTAGCTCTCATTCTCGGCAGAATTACTTTGAAGGATTCCCGCCAAGCTCATAATTTATCCAATAGTCTGCTCGGGACATTTAAAAATGTTCAATATTTTGGGGTCGCCGAGGGTCAACTCGATTTGCATGGAAATGTCATTAACTGGGAAAGGGTGAAAGTCGATTTGCATTTTCATCGTAAACACGTGCCGAGGAAACGTCAACTGAAGAAGTCGCTTCGAACTATTTAAAGGCAGCGACGACAGAGATTAAAGTCTATTTGCCAGTCGTCCGGGATGACACATCATTATCGGCATAAACAACAAAAAGCACTTTATTGGCATCATCAACGGCAGGCAGGCAGGCAGGCAGGCAAGCAGCAGGATATGATTGCAGATTGGTAGACGAGGAGGAGCTGCATGTGGCAACCCTTTCGTCCAGGATCGTTTGGCCAGCGCCACCTGCACAATGGCCTATCTGCCTTCCCGTTGATAGATTGTCGTGGACGGCTGGGAGCCATGCAACATTACACTGATAATATTTGCCACGCCCTTTGGGCCATATATCCGCCCGGCCACAGCACGAAAATGGGGGTCTGCAGTTCGGGCTTAAAGGCTGCGGTGAACAACTGGCCATTGTGGTGCCCCTTGGTTGACTTAAAGGTTGATTAAGCCTGTTGTTCGCAGGCTGATGCGGCTTGTTTCCGCTGCAGTTGGAATAAGTGCAGTACTAAGTTTCATTACTGAGTTTACTTTAACTGCTCAGAAAAGAATACGAAAAAATGACTATTTAAATTTAGAATAAGAGTCTCCCACCTCAGACATTAATCAAACGCTAAGCCAAAGGTTCTTAAGCTAACAGTTAAGTCTGTGAAAAAAGTCAATCAAGGACTGCATTTTTTTTTATACCCTCCCTTCTGGTTGCTGAGCTTTTTGCACGATAGCATGAAGGACAACAATCAAGGGCGACACGTAATGGACATCCTTTTCATGAACCTATTGATAAAAAGTTGTAGTACTTGTCGAAGGACAACCTTGTCCAACAGTATTAGTTATCCTTGCTCGGTTTTTGTATGCCTGTTGTGACTTTATGCCAATAATTTTCAGAATTTTCTTGCTTCTTTCTCGTGTTCTACCATGTTTTGTTCACTGGCTCCCTGACTTTCACTTGAGCCTGTCTCTTTGTCTGGCCCTCTGCCTTTCACTTCGTCCCTTCGGTGCCCTATGTGATAATCCCGCCTTGTGCCATGTGAATAATGATGCTCCAGATGCTTGGGAAAAGCAGTTTAACGAATTTTTTCTATCTTTTCCCCAACAGCCTTCGTTTTTTAGTGTCCTAGACGCCGGGAAAGCCGCGTGTCGATGACAGCTGAATAATAACTCGAAAAAAAGGAGAAATCCACAATTGCTGACTATTTAAAAAAATATAATATATATGGCACATGCGAAAACGAATGAAAATATAAAATGTGCAGCAGTTTTGGCTATTACTATTCAAGCGAATATTTAAAATATACAATCCCCTCTAAAAGACAATCTATTTAGCAAATTACATTTTGCCTTCCCAACATATTTTCAATTAAATTAAAATAAAACAATTTTCAATTTATTTGTTCCTGTTACCAATTGTTTACAATCAATTTGTTGTTCCTCGCATTCAGAAATATTTTTAACTATGAACTCCCGCACACATGACAGAACAAAAACGTAAACACATGCTATATAATTACACGCAAAGTGCTGGGGGTTGCCTGGCAGGGCGCCTCCTGCATTGAAAATGCAAATAAATGCACTTTTCATATGAAATTAACAATTTGGCGGGCCGGTGGAGCAGAGGAGAGGCGGGACCACGAATTGGGTAATAAATGTTTTCACAAAAATAACAGAAAGAGCCGGCTTTAAGCCCAAGCCTTGCCTTAATGGCCAGTAGATATCAAAATATATTAACATCGAGGATAATGCGATTCAGAAATATAGGTAAACCTCTACAAAGTGAAATTAAATTTAGAATATTTCACTTGATTAGAATATAAATTTAATATTTAGTATTTAATAATACAGACCACCATTTGCATAATATTTTTTAATTATGATTTCCAAGTAAGCTTGAATGAACTGTCATTTAATGGATATTTGAAGCAGCTTTTTACATTTCAATTTCAATTTAATTTGATTACCCATTTTTCTTCAATCTTTCCGAATATATTTTACTCAATGAGTTTTCTGTGGACTGCCATTTTCTGCTGCACAAAAGAAAAAACCGCAACAATTTACAATAATTTACATATAATTAAAAAATGAAATAAAACGAACGAAAACCGCCGACAGGCAACGAACCATTTTCAGACAATTAACTCAAAAATGACTCTGGCTCTTTCAGGTTGGTCGTTAAAAGGTCAAAATGCTTTCAGCTTTCGCAGCTCTGTTGAAATATTTATGGTATCTCAACTTAAATCATTAATAGAATCGTTCCAATAAAATATAATAAACCAAATTAAAATGAGGAAAATTCTGCCGTCGAAAAAAAAACTTAAAATGAAAAACGAAAATGTGGGAAATTTGTGAAATGCCTTCGTTCTGATATTTTCATTTATTTATGCAGTAACAGCAACAACGGAAAACAATCAACTGACCAAATTCAAACTGGTTGGCCAAAATTTTAAAACAAACATAACATGGTGAAAATATTTACATATGAACTTTCATTTGGCTTACAGTTTTGTTGTTGTTTTCCCAGTTGCTCATGAATAATATGTTTGCTAGTTACGAGAGCTGCAAGTAGTCAGTCGTGCGGTGGAATCCTCTGCAAATCCTGGGAGCGCTTTAAAAAGAGGTCTTCAAGCCAGAATTTGAATGTCGGGATCCCTCGGCAAAAGCTGGACACATAATTAGTGTCAATCTCAGGACCCCGGCACCAGTGTGCACCCGTTCCCCGCCGGATACTTTACTCCTGGCATATGTTCCATCTCCCAAGACTGTGCCCACTTAAGTATGCAGCACAAAATTCTCGTACGCTGCATGCGTACCAAAAATACCGAAAGCAAGGCATCTTGTTTGCGATGGTGTCGGCATTAGTGTGCGTGTGGCCGCCACAGTGCTTGTCTTTTGTGTCTGTGCTATTTACTTAGCCAAAACGTGCGTAAAGTTTTAATTATAAACTTTTTTCTGGCACTCCTTTTGGCACAAGTCCGCCCGGGCTTAAATGCCTTCTAAAACTTTCATCCCGGCCCGGCGCTTAACGACACTTTAAAGGGGCAATATATCAGATTTATGTGTAGGTGGAGACATCTGCTCTAGTTACTAAATTAAGATTAATTAAATGATTTATGTGCACATTTTTCAGCAGCCTCCGGTCAATATGCAAAACTTTAAATTCACCAAATACAAACACTCTGAATCGTATTTGTTTACATTCTGCCTGGCAAAACCTTTATGTATAATTGCAAACTTTTCTGGGCAATGGAAGAAATCAATTTCATTTGCTGATGGGCTAAAAAAAATTAATTTGATTTCTATGTGTGTTTATATCGATGGTGAAGAGTGCAAATCAGATGAAATATAGAATATGAAGGGTCATTCGGTGTGCGGCAGCTAACATAAATGTGGACTGACTGCAAATAGGATTGACAGCAATGCAAATTTTAAAGAGTCATTGGATTTATTTATTTTGCTTTAAATGTATGATTATTTATTAATTGTTGAAATCATTTTGTTTGAGAAGCTCACTCACTCTTAATACAAGTTATTTTATTACTCCATGGGGAATTGCATTTATTTTTAAGTTTCTGAAAGCACTTCATTCGGATCCCCCGTTTATTTTGTAAAATTTCTGCTCTGCTTTCTCTGTTTAAAACTGAACAAAGCACACACATTCCTCATTTCTCTGGGAATAGACAAACTCTATTTGAGCAGATAATTGCATACAGGGATTTATAAGTCAACAAAGGTCTCGTTAATGCACAGTGAGTGAAATAGTAGATTTTGTGGCATCTCTTTAAAATTTGGATTTGGTTTTCTCAGGTTCTCAATCTATATTAATGTTGAAATGGAAATTCAAATTATTAGAATATTTTCACAAAAATTCTTAGTTATTTAAAGCCAGATATAATTATATATATAATATTTCAAAATAAATAAACATAATTATAATGACATAGCAAATGTCAACCACTGTGCCTTGACTGGGGTTCTGTGTATCCTTCGAGACGCTTATTGGTTGACTTTCTGAGGAAACGACTGACTGACTGAATAAGCTAGAGAATGATTGAGCAGTTGTTTGGTTGTGCATTTCAATAAAACATTCAATGCATAACTACAATGGGCATAAGTTATGCATCGCTGCTGAAAGCCAGCGGCAGGGAGTGGGTGAGTGGCTGAGTTCACTTGACTCGCACTAATTCCCCCACAAGGATAATCCTGTTGTTGAGCCCGATACGAGGATATGGATGCTGTAGATATGGCGTCCCCATTGACTGACTGAGTTGGAGGAAATCCATTCTGTCTGTCTGCACCCACTTAAAACCACTCCTTCGGCACATCGTCCGCTGCATCTTTGAACTATTTCTGCGGACAAGAGGCCGGGGATGCAGCTTCTGTTGAGATTGGACGTTTAATGATTTCTTCCATAAATTAAACAAATTAAATTTCTTTCTGCACTTTAAGTTTTGTTATTAAAATAAATGCAAAAAATGAGCAATGGTAGGAAAAAGATTATCGGGCCAAAACTTCCGCTAGGCGGACGCCCGGGAAATGGCGGACATTGAACTTCTCAGCACGCTGGCCAAGGAAATGCTAAAAACTCTAAAAATAACAACAAGGCAGACGGGGAAAAGGAGAAAAAAAAACATCCACACGTAACATTAAACTTCAGAGTCACAACATATTCGGCTCTCCGCCGCTTTTCCTTTAAAGCAGCACCAGAGCAGAAATCAAATGGGGGCGCACGCGCCTGCAAGTATGCAATGCTGTAATACGAGACTAGCACGCGATGGAGATGATTTCGGGATAGGGGTATTCGGTGTATTGGGCTATGGGGCTGCCTGAATGGTTCCGAAACTACGCTCATGCGGCAGGCAAGCCTGCTAAGGCGCTTAGCTATTTATGAGGAACGGAAGCGCTTTAATTTAATGTTGGCGCAAGATAAGGAGCTATCCAGTGCACTGCCTGCGGTATTATCTGAAGTGTGGGTATTGTAATGCAATAGATGCGAAAATCGGCATGTTCTCTTACTAGCCAAAACAAATGCCTACTGAATAAAGTGCACTTTTAGAATTGGGTTTTTAAATCCCCTTTAGAGATGTGCATAATTTATTTGTTATATTCGATGAAGTATATATATATATATATATAGCATTTCTGGTTTTAACTTCTAGAAAAAAATATAGTTATTGAACTACCGTAACATTATGTATCAATCAATCAATCAATATATTAAATAAAGAAAAGTAACATTATGTAGCATTGATTTTCCGATGCATAAATACCCTAGAGATTTTTACATCACCCAGATGATGGATGCCTAGTTTGATAACTCTACTGATTCAATCTATATTTTATAGTTAGCAATTTAGCTGCAATTTTAAAAAGTAATTACTTTAAATGCAAAAACGCAAACACTATTTTCTAATCAATATTTGTTTACACGTGGGGCCAGTTATCCTTGTCAATAAAACACACTTGACCCACCGCAAAAGTTTCCAAAGTGTGAATGAGGTGCTGCTGTACATACTTCTAAGACTACACTCAAAAAAAATCTTAAGTACGGCACTCATTAAGGAATACTTGGCATGGCCATTTCTTAAGAATATATGGAGTTTAAAACTGAGAAATATAAGTAGGAATTTATTATGTACAAGTGTTAGAAATATGCATAAAAAAAGAACAGTGTATATTTTCTGATCGATTTTCCTTCTCTGCTTGGCCAACAATTAGATGGATTTATTATTGATACTGAAAACATTGCGGTTTTGGCACAACATCCTGACTATATAAGCCTGAATCCTTTTGATTCGATTGCATAGTAAACTTGAATTTGGAAAAATGGATACCACTTTTATTAAAAATAAGCTCCTTGGCCGAAAAGTTGTTAAAGTTAAAGACCCCAAAAGTCAGTATCTCACTCTGGAGGATTTCCTGAGACTGCCTGCGAATTTCTATCGTTCCTTGGGCGTGGATCCCTTTGAAACTAACAAAAATACTAGTATCGCCTTGCACCTAGTGTTCGTGGCCCAACTTGTCGGTCTGTCCTTGGCTATGTCCATGCAGCTGGAGCTTGTGTGGATCAACGAAGACTTCTTCCAGTCCATGCAGGTCCTTGGCTACAGTACCTTCGGCATCGCCGGAATGCTGAAGGCAGTAACAGTGCAGCTGCGGAAGGATAAGATGATCAGTTTGGTGCGCCAGCTAAGGTCCTGCTTCCCATCGCCCACAGAGGACGAGCAAAAGCAGTACGAGGTAAAGTTCTATCTCCAGCGATTCAATCGCTTTGCAAAGGGCTTTGGTGGCCTCTATATGGCCTTAGTCATCACCTACGACCTGGCAGCCATCGGTCAATACGCCTTTCAGCGTTGGGTACTCCGTTTATCGAATCCCACGCAATCCTTGCCCTACACATCCCCGCTGCCGTGGGAGTGGCGCGGCAGCTGGAGGTACTATCCGACCTATTTGATGCAGTCAATTAATGGTTACACAGCCACCGGCTACCACATATCCGCCGACATAATGATCTTTGCCGTGGTCATGCAGGTCATCATGCATTTCGACAGACTGGCCAAGGCTCTCAGGGAGTTCCAGTTTAGCAAGAATGCAAAGGAGGGCAATGAAGATCAGGACCTCAATAACCTGCGAACTCTGATCGCGTACCACAATCAAGTTCTCGAGTGAGTTAATTATTTCATTCTGAAAAGTCTTATATCAGAGGCGATCCCCTTGCAGTCTGACTGATGTTATGAATGAGATCTTTGGAATTCCGTTGCTTTTAAACTTTCTGGCCTCCTCGCTGCTCGTATGTAACGTGGGATTTCAACTCACCCTTGGCTTTAGTTCGGAACATATTGGCCAGCAATTGATGCTCTTGACCAGCGCTTTGGTGGAAATCTATCTAATCTGCTTTTTCAGCCAGATGCTGATCGATGCGGTATGCCAAGTTACATATCTCAAGCCTGGTTTTGGCAAAGATATTCCGATATTTTTAGAGTGAATATGTGAGCTTTGCGGCCTACGAGATGAATTGGACAGAGGCAGACTGTCGTTTCCGAAAAATGATGGTGTTGCTGTGTCTGCGTGCCCAGAAGCCCGTCTGCCTTAAGGCCACTGTATTCGTAGACATATCCATTGGGACTATGAGCATTGTGAGTTTATAGAAATTTTACAAGGTTTTAGGTCTATATTTTATGCTCATATAATTTCTTTTCAGTTTCTTCGAGTATCGTATAAATTCTTTTGCGCCATTCGAAGTATGTATCAATAAGTGGATCAAGTTCAAAAGGTATTAGCTGATATATTTATGTAAAGCCATATTTCTTGAAGGTCGGTTTGACTAGACTTTTCAATAAGCTGAAAAAATATACACTTAGATTCTTATATGCAAGTAACATTTCAGGTAGTTCTTCGTACTCCCTCACAGAAAAAAGAATATCGCATTCTGTAACTACTCTTGTTTTATTAGTCTTTAGAATTGTGATTGTTCAAATGATAAATTCATTAGGTTATTTATAAAGTTTTGGAAAGTAGACTTCACTTGTTTTGTAAAATGCACATTTATCATTAGTTGAATTAATTAATTAGTTGAAAAAGCTTAATCTTTGGTTGATTAAATATCTTACCTAACTTTTGAGTAGAAGTGCATCAGAGGGCAGTCTTCTTTAAAGTGATTCCGTGGCACTGTGGATGTAATCAACTCAATTAGCTATTGTGTAAGCATTTTCCACAGCTCCCGGCCCCGGCCCCGGCTCCGGTCCCCGCTACCGAAACCGAAGCAAACACAAAACTCAATTAGATGCCATAACTAAATAATCACAAACACATTTGCGCAAACAAGGACTCCTCCGGCTGAAGCCTGCTCGGCGACCAAGAAACGTTGCTGAGTAAGCTGGAAAAAATAGAGAACCGGGTCAACAACAACACAGAAACAACACAGGAGCAACACGAGCAACAATTTTGAAACAATGAAATGACGACAACGGCAGGAGCGACAGGGCATGCCTGTAAAATTGCTCGAAATGCTCAGAAGCCAGAAAGGCAACAGTCGGGAAAAGGCGCTCGGAAAGATGGAAAGGCAGGGAAGGCGTGGAAAATAGAGGGACTCGGCGGGCAGAAGGAGAATTCCAACATGTGACGCACGTGACAAAACTTGTCAAATGACTTTACTTCACTTTGACTGCGAATCCCGGTCCTGGTGTCCGTAAACGAGAAGACGGAATCCCGGTCCGGACGAAGGATATGTTTGTGTATATTGCCCCCTCATGAAATGCTTAAGAAAACTCGGCTCTCTCTCAGTAGAACAATGAAAAGGAGGCGAAAAGGAAAAGTCAGCGATGGGAGTTTTCCAACTTGTTGCGCCCAGGGCTAAATTATGACATCGGGGAGTTTTTGGGGGAGAGCGACGGAGATTCCCCAAGCGCCAGAAAAAAGCATTTGAAGCCAAGCAATGAAGTGTAATTCTATGGGACTTGCAGATAGCTAGCAGCCCCCCTAAGTATTCCCTGAAGAAAAGATTACAATAAATTAAAAATTACACACTGCCGGAATTATCTTCGTTCAATGTTTCACTTTTAATGCATTTACTTAAACTGTTCATGAATAATGCTTTTTTCAAGTAGGCTTTGGAGTCAAAGTCAGCAAGCTCATGTCATGAAACCAATAGAGATTGAACACTTTCTTCATTCTCGTCTGGGTTCTCTAACGACAAACATCTTTCCAACGACAACCAAATTTTTTGGAATTTAAATCCTACTTCCGTGACCAGGCAAATAATGTAAGTGTGAAAATGTCGAACAAAATTTAAATGCCTTTGTAAGTAAAAATCGGGTTGTAGAGCAAGATGTGCAACCCCGGAATGGGCTCCATGCCTGGCACCTGCTGCGGACCGACTGGCGGCCTAGGACCCTGCTTGCTGTGCGGTCCCTACAATGGCCAATGGTTCCGATCCATCAACCACTGCTGCGGTCCTTGCGGACCCTACGGCTGCTGCTCCTGCTACGGACCCTCCGGAGGGCACTGTTAGTGGGCCTGCTTAGAAGGAACTTAGGATTTATCCAATACCACCACTACTGGCAAGACCCTTGAAAGTGCAACGATGTAAGGATGAGCCAAGGTGGAGCCGGGAAATTTGTGTTTGCCAGTAATTGTTGGGGACAGAGTTTGATGGAACCTAGCTTGGATTTATTATTTTGACTCGAAAGTTAATAAATTTAGCGTACAAATCTACAATAAATTAGTCAAAGCCTTTTATTTCTTTAATGAGCTCATAGACATTTCATTTTAAATGTAAACTATAAACCTGTGGCTATTTTTACTGCTTACATTTAAAATAACTGCATACCAATCCCAATTTGTAAACAAAAGTGCCTATAATTACGAATCGAACTGCGTCGAGCAAATTTAAGAGCTCAGTCGGGTTTTTTTCTGGTTTGGCTTGTAGTCCAGTGGGTGCATTTAGGGCTAAAAACCCGATTTGATTGTAAATATTTGGCTCGTTTACAGCTAACGACCCACCGGGGAGCAACCAAACAGTCGTGTAATGCTAATGGGCCTGTTGAGCGCAAATTTGTTAACGAGAAAGCCAGGAGTGACTGCTATATTCTTTATTGCGTCGTTGCTCTTTTAAGGCGGCTAAACAAACATTGATCTCCGTAAATTTGAACAGCAAAAAATGTTAAACAAATTGCGGTGGGAACCCGGAGGTTATTTGGGGCGCTTGATCGATTTCGAGCCGCCCAGACTGGGGAAATACTCCGAGCTCTTGATATCTGGGGCTTGGGGCTTCCCCGAGGATATAGCCGATGGCAGCTTGCGGGAAGCCTTCTCCACCTGGGGTCGCTGGCGAGTGTCACTCTGGGTTTGGCGCAGAGCAGGTGGAATGTAGACCTGGGGTTTCATCTCTGGGTTTTGTGTGTTCTCAGATGGATTCTTCGACTCCGGCTGCTGCTCGAACTTTCCCTCCTTCGGCTCCTTTGGCTCCTTCGGCTGCTCCTGTGGATGTGTCTTCTCCATGTTCTGCCAGGGACAAGCGGCAGGGCCCGGACCTTCCTCCAGGCGCTTGCCAGGGCCCACATCTAGGCCATCCCCGGCGCACTGCTCTCGCTGCTCCGGCTCCAAAACCTTGATCTCGGTGGATGGAGCCAGAAGTGTGCCGCTCAGTGTCTTCCAGGTGTTACGTGGCATACTTGTGTAATTGAAACGATTTTCCTCGGTGTAATCCGACCACTCGTCCTCGTCCTCGGCCGTTGCGTCTGCAAAATGAAGGCCGAATTCCAGCGGCTTGGCGGCTGATGGTCCTGCCGATCCCGTTGGACCCTCCATCAAGTTGTCGTCGTTCTCAAGTCCTTTGTTTGGATCGCTGCCAGCCTCGACAGTCAGGTTGGTCGATTCCTCCAGCGTTTTGTACAGCTCATCGGTGGCCAAGTAGTTTGATTTTTTTTTTTAGACTTTTTGTTGTCCTTCTTGGCGAAGAAGTCATCAAGAGTGGACATTTTCAAATATTTATTTCAGCTCTGTTTGTGCGGGGACAAAATCAATTTCGAAATGGCAACCGTCGTGCCCAGATGCTTAAATCGAAGCCTACTCCTTGCTTGAACATTTGTGATTATTTTCCATGGCCTATGTATTGGGTTTTTTGATGAGAGAGCTACGCTTTTATATAAATTCATTTAGGATTAAAATGCGAAATACCGAAATACCGAAAATGCGAAAACTTTTCTGAACAGAAGGATATTCACTGGAGAACACAAGTATTTACAGTTAAGGCCTTCCACTGAAGCCTGCATTTTGTGGCATTACCAAAGCCATATAATCGGGACACGCAAAAGTTTGTTGCATTCAAAAGGCTTAATAACATAATTTTTGCTAGTTTGTTCGGTGGATAGATGGACTGTGGAACTGCGTGGCACTGTGTGCCCTGCCATTCGCTATCTGCTGGCATATGCCACTAATTAGAATTAATGCCCTAGCCACGCCCCGTCCCGGCCCGCCCCTGTGCAGCAGCTGGAGTGGTGTGAGTGGAGAGGACCTTTTTATGCCACTGTGCCGTGGCACGAGTAGTCGCATATGTTCATTATGCTTGCCAGCCGACAAGTGGGGACGCCATGGAGGCGGAGGTCCTCCTCCGGTCCTCGACGTCTGCTTGAGTAATTACCAGAGACCAGAAACAGAATCAGGAGCTGAAACAGAGGCAGCGGCAGCTGAAACGCAACGTGAATGCGGTGGCAGGATGCAAGTGCAGGTCGTCCTTGTCGCCATGGCAAAAGCTTTTTATGAAATGACGATGACATAAAACAAATGTGCTGGCCAAACGAGAGCGAACACCCATACATTTGTGAGACAGCAACAACGACCAGCCAGGAACATGTCTCTACTTAAATTTATTATTTAATTAGTGCGACCAGTTGAATGCATGTAGGTGTGGGTGGATGTGGTGTGTCGTGGTGTGTCGTGGTGTGTGGGTGTGCGACAAGCATACAAAATTTGGTAAAAAGACATAAGGGAAATCAAATTAATACTGTAAGCTGCACTAATTTATATATTAAAGACTTATTTTAATGACAGAATTTAATGAAACTATACTCTTATATTGCCATTTATTCTTGAATTCTTGACATTTAAAGTGAATATGCAATAACACAGTCTCCTTTGATATTATTCTTCTCTCCGATTCTATTGACTTTGGGACTTTCGACTTCCTGAAACAATCCCAATCAGCCCCAAGGATGCATCCTAATTTGTTTACACATTTAATCAGTTTCTGCTCCTTCAATCGATTCTGCAGAATCGCACCTGCAATTGTCAGTCCCCAATTAATTATTATTCAATTAACACCAGACGCTAATTAAAAGATGAAAGGCAAATCGATGCCTGGCCGAAAATCCAAGGCCCACAAAATAAAAGTAAAATCAAGGTTAAGAGGTAATACTCTTTGCAGAATATTTTCCCAGTTTTTAATTAAAAATTTTTAGATGCCCCGAAGGCGAGGGGCTTCCAGTTGCAAAGGCCATCACATCAAAGAAATACTCCTGTTTATTTTTAAGGTGCACTTATTTATTATCGAAGTTAAATATTTTATGGCATATGACTCACTCACAACACAGAAGAAACACTTTTCCAAGAGCCTGTACAAAAGTTGGGGGAGCGCACAGTGAAAACTATCGGAGGAAAGCCCCAGACCAGGGCCATCAAAAAAGCATGACAAGTCAGACGGAACAACACAAACAGAGACAGGGTGGCTTTTCCAACGGAGGGGGGTGTGCATTTTCCGAATTTCCCAGAGAGGGGGGAGGTAATCAACCCTGAACCGGAAACGAGACTGCTAAAAATATTGGCGCCACTTTGGCGGGACGTCTGGCCGGAGAGTTGGCGACGTCTGCGGCTCATCTCAACGCCCATGTTATTGTTATTGATTTGGGCTAGTGTGTGTGCGGAAGCGTAGAGTCCTTGAATGGGGATTCATCCACCAGGATGCATAATTCGGGAACACCCTCGCGTGGCGTTGATGACATCATCAGGGCCATCAGCATCAGAGGAAGGCACTTTTCAGTTTGGAACTTCTCCGTTCTCCGTTCTCCGTTCGGTTTTATTTTATTTCTCCCACTGCGCTCTCACAGTACTTTGTAAGCTTATATGGGCATTATATTTAACGCTTATTATGCGACTCGATTACTTTAAAGCTCTTTATCGCCCCCGGCCGCAGTCGGGTTACAATTTTTTACTGACTCATTTACTGGGCAGCCACAGACCGACAATTTGTACCAGCCACTGACGCACACAACCGACTTACAACCATTAAAGCAAAGTGTTACAACACATATTTAAATTATAGACTTTTCCGCCTCACGCACGTCCTGCCGTCCTTTACACATGCACGCGCTTTTCCCGCCTGCCTGGGCGCCATGAAAATTGTTTGTCAAATTATAAAGTTCTTTGGCGATACTTGGCAACACGTTTTCCGCAACGAACTGCCAAGATGGCAGAAGGACATGTATTAATATTGGCTGCCAAACATGCCACCACTTCTATTTGAAGTTTCCGACTGTAAAGACTTACTACAGAATTGAAGTGGAGTTAATTATCTATAGTATATAGTTTTAGTAACTACTTGCAGTAACCCCAAGAAGGTTGTTCGGCGTGCAACCAATTTGTTTTACTTGATTCATATTTTAACCTTTGTAAGCCAATGACTACTATGCATACAATTTATATATATATATAAATTCAATTGCCTAGCCAAAGTTCATCAGCCATTTCAGGTTTTTATTCCGTGGAATTTCTCGGAATGCAAAGGCATGTTCACATTGATGAACTAAAATGGTTGTATTGCCTTTATCCAATTTTCTTGTTTGCCTTCATTTTATTTGATTTAATCAATGTGCATCGGCATTTCCCGGCACACATTTTCCTCGGTGCCACAGCCACTGCCACTGCTGCTGCCACTGCTACTCCTCTCCCTTTGCCGCAACATTTTCTTTGGCTTTCCTCTTTCTCTTTAACGGTTTATTTATTTGTATTTGACTTTCGCTGCGTGGGCGTAAAATGACGCGAAGGAAGCTCGAAAGGCAAATACAATTACACTGAGTGCTCCAGCTCCTGCGGCTCCTGGCGCTCCTTGCGCTCCTTGCGCTCCCGCCGACCTTCCGCTCGTCTATTGGCCGAAAGCACAGATAAAAGCAAATACCTAGGCAAACAAATCATTTGGAAAATATTTTTGCGCACAAATCACAAATCGAGGTGCAAAAATTATTTACGAATATTATTTGGCAAACCCAGAGCGGCAAACGAGGCGTCGAAGAGCAGCAAAGTGCACAAAGACGTTCGACGGATGGATAGAGATACATACATACCATATACATAAAGATGGAGCTATAGGAGCAAGGTGCCAAAAACAAGAAAATGGAAAGTCAGCGCTGAGACGTGAAAAGCGTGAAAAGTGTAAATATTGCCGCTGCCCCAATATTTGCACAGTGTTGTATTCTTTTTCGTTTGATTCCATTTTGTTGATGAGTGTAAGCTTCAATGATTTTAAGCCAGCACCATGGAGCTGTTGACTGACTGACTCAATAGGAAGTCGGTATATAAGTGGCTTGAATGGCAGTCGGCAGTCTGGAGTGATGATGAGAGATTGCCCAAAGCACTTGAAGACAATTCCCACTGAGTCTGTGGGTAACTCAAGATTAAAGCCAGTTTGCGATAGAGAAATCTAATAAACTTAGACTAGTTTGTTTAATTAAAGGAAGCCAATCCTGAACATTTCTGTATTTCCTGTCTAGATAAATACCCCTTTTGCTCGGAGCATTCCTTATTATGAGTTACAAAGTACAAACATAATTAACCGAGTTTCCCTTAAGCACAATAACAGCGCGTCCAAATATTCCATGGAAACATGTACGCTAATATATATAAACAGCCAAATACTTCTTTATCCCAGCCAAAAGAGCAAAAAGTTGGTAGTCACTTGCACTTCCGCTTCCAAGTGGAGCCTCCGGGAGTGGCGGCGGTGCTGGTGGCTCAGATTATTAAAATAAAACAAATAAATACGCCAGGGAGTGGCGCTGGCTGGCAAAAGTCTTGTGCACTATATAAGCAGAATATTTGTATTTATGGCAGAAAGTTGTGAATGTGTGGCGGAAAATACGCGAGTCTAACAATGCTCTCGACAAGTTTTGCGGGATTTTTGTGAAATGCAAAAGGCTTCTCCTACTGCGCACGAGTGCTGTATGCGAGCCACATACTCGAATCATGTTTTCGCAGCCCCGGCACAATGATTTCTTCAGTGGAATATTTGCTGTTTGCGTTACATTAGGAATGATAATTAAGTGTGCGCCACGCAAATGGTTCTGGCGTGACCGAAGCTCTGAAAGGGCCAATTGCTTGTTTACAATGTGCAATGTTTACCTGGCCGGAAGGGTTGAAGAGCCCACGGGTAACAATGAAAGAAAACTAATCAGCCAGGGGTTTCCCAACCAAAGGAATTTTTCTTTTGTTACATTATATCTAATATTCAGCTAACATCTCGCTTCTATCCTATAAATTAATAGAAAGGAAAGTTAAGAGATCGAGAGACTTGGTAAATATAAATCATTTACACAAGAATTTAAATGAAATTATCTAGGATATGCCTTGAATACATTAAATGTTACCTTAAACATTCTCTTATTTTAGGATTTGTAATCCCTTTCTTTTAATAATGAATTATTTATAAGGTCAAATCATCCTGGACTTTCTTCTCTAATAGTATTTCATACATCGCAATCATCATAAAAAGATACCACATACCATAATTAACATTATAGAAAACTATATGTGAAAATTGTGAGTCATTGAGACCGACAAAGCTGACATCGAAAATCGATTGGATGATATTATTTCGGATACCATTCTTTGTGCCTTTGAACTGAACCCAGACTTGTGACCCTGACAACCGGCGTTATCAAAGCACGGGCATCTTTGAGCTCGGTCAATTAAGGGACAATTAGGAGGTCCACTTGAATCACCGGAGTCGGAGCTCATTCTCACTTGTAACCCCGGCAGTGCACAGAGTCACAATCTCGCTCCATCAGCCAAATTGCCGACTAACCCAAATGAAGGCCCTAATTCGGAGACCTTTGTGAGTGGGATTTTCAGCTGGAATTTCGGCGCTGGGAGTGTGCTCCCCGACTTGCTGCACTTTCCCACTGCAACATTCTCCGCAATCGGGCATTAATTGTGAGAGGAGGTCGGCCTTTCTGCAATTTTCACTGTCTGAGCCGGCAAATGCATCATTTGGATAATCAGCTATCCTCGCTGCAAGAACCCCGTTTGCTTTGTTCGATGTGAATTCGAGGGTGAGCCAGGAGCGAGCAGCACCCCGGTGCAGAACTTGTCCGACTGTGGGAAATTTATGATGTTTTCATAGTTTTTTCTTTTGCGCCCCCAACATGGCTGCGGGAAATTGTCGATCCTGCATATTTGAGTTTTTATCCTGCGGTTTATATCATTCGCAAAACGACAGCAGGGACCCACGGAACGGGGGTCTGAGACAGCGCTTGCGGTTTATTAATATTTTTCGCAGCCACCGAGGCTGCCGCTGTCTGTGGCTTTGACTTTCACAAAAGTTTTCAGACGCCCATGTGGGGTGGTGGTTGGTCGTGGGATTGGCTTTTTGATTGGGGTTTTAGCTTTGTCTGAACTAGAAATAGATGGAATATTTTTGAATTTTATTTAACATGCACATAAGCTGACTTTTTGGGCTCCCGTATGCTTAAAATAAACTCGCAAATAAACAAACGCTGAATGAGCATTTAGCCTCTCTTTAAACTCTAACAAAATGAAATATGTAAGCTACATTCTGTAGCTTCATATCAAAAAATATATTTCAGTTACATTTTTCCGAATAAGATATTATATATCTTTATTGTGGCCCAACGACTTTAAAACTCCTTTATTCATGAAATATATTTGATTCACAAGAGCTATTTGAGGAAGTTCAAGTGGTCTACAATGGCAACTCAACCGAACTGAGCACAGCAACAATGGCATTTTTGAAAGAAACTGTATCTTTTGTGCCATATGCCTCATAATAGAAGCTATATATGTTTGCTTGCCCTCTTGTTTGGGAATTTAACTGAAGCAAAGCCGAGGCAAAGACATTTCCTTTGAGGCAGAACGTCCTGCCAAAGTATGTGGGCGTAATAGCATTAAATGCAACTATAAATATCCTTATCTCGGTGGGTGTAAGAAAGCAAAACTTTTGCTTGTTCCCTGCTTTTTGCCACTCTTATTTACAAAATATGAGTTCAGCTGTTTGGCCAACAAATGGGGCAAACGAGACTCTAAATATATTGTAGAACAGAAATAATGTTGCCACTTTTTTGTGTACAGGAAATGTGCGAGAAATTTTCCATCTACTAAATTTTGAAAATTTAATTTAAATGTGTATTTTAGAGACAAATTATTGTTTTGCATTATTAAAACCCTCCGCTGCACAGTAATAATTGTATTTTCCCTTGTCGGGCCACTTTATCGTCGTGTACTTCACACCAGACACATTCACAGTTTAAACACTTGCCACACCTGGCCACACCCCGTGCTGGCCATTGTCTGCCCCACCCACAAGGCAGCTAATAAACGGCAAATATTGAAACATTTAAGCGCACGCAACGCGCGGCCGGAGACAGACAGGACTCAAGTGAGACAGCACTCGTCGGCGGCAACTCAAGTGTAATTTCCATTGTTTGCGCTCGCAGATACAAGCTCGCCTGGGCCCACAATGAGGTACGCAGATACAATAATTATAATGCAGCGATGACAGCAGCGCAGTGCCTAAGGGGAAGCGGTACCCGTCAATTGGCCACAACTGCAAACTGCATTTGCTTTCTGCCGCCCATTGAGAATAATTCTTATTCATGGACTGAGCTTAGTGCAAGAGTATATTCCATTCGGTTGAATTATACCATGAAGATATATAATTACAAACAAATATATATGAATCGAAGGAATTTTAAACTAAAGTTAAACACATGTTAGACATTTGTTCTTCTACAACAGGGGTATCTCTTTGTCGTATCCAATCTCAAATGTCTCTTAAAAACTGTCAGCAGGGAATATATATTTTCCACACCAACGCCCAGGCTGCAGGACTCACCCACTTTACACACTCGGCTCTCGTTCCCAAGTACTCAATTAAGTGCTTAATGTGTTTATTAAAAGTGAAATGGCAAGCAACTTCTCATGCCGCTGCGAGGACTTCAAATTGTTTGTTGGCGTTGCAGTTGTTGTTGCTGGCTGTTGTTGTTGTTGCTCCTGTTGTTTGTTTGTTGCTGCTCGGCATGCTGTTATTTTGTTTGGTGCTTACAGTTTGTTGTTTGTTGTTTGGCGCCCGCAGCTTTAGCGGTGGCCCTTTTGGCGTTAGTCGCTCAGCAGGCGCGTAATTGTTGCCACTTTCGTTGTTGGTTGTTTGTTGCTACTGCAGTGGCGGCTCTAAGGCTTACGCGGTTGGCCATGGCGGAATGCCGTGTCAGTCAACAATAATCGGGGGGACTTTTAAAGCCCGAAATGTGTCAAATCAGTAAATGATAGTTTTAAATTTAAGGGGAATTAAACGATTTGGTTTCAGTTGCAATGTTTTGCTATTAGCTACAACAACTTAAATATGTTTTCTTTTATTTGGACCAAGAAAACTGCACCAGCTTATCGTTAAGTTCCATTGCAACTTAGGACTTTCACCTACAGTCAGTCCACAGCAGACCACATGCTACTTGGCTTTCCCAAACGGGAGCCAGGAATCTGAGGTGCAGTCGTTGACATTGTCGGTGGTTTCTCCAAAGGCCGGGCCAAGGGGGCTCTAATGGCTCCTTTTAGTACCAGTTGCGGCAAAGTGAAAATTTCTCCCTAACCATATCGGGGGTTAGACCAAAAAATAACTGCTACTGGGGTTAGTGGGAAGCAGCATAAAGTTCTGAACTCTTATTCGCCTCAGTTCCACTTTCTCTGGGCTCAGCTGCGTTTGGTTCACTTTCAAATCAATTTGGTGTCCTTGCACGGACGATGCAAATGAGTTTGCTTCTTGTTTTTCCAAATGTTTATGGGTTTTGCTCTTACATTTCTTCTCGCAGAGAGATTTTTATGCTGGAAGTGAAAGGCACTGACCGTGAAATTGAATGACAAGCTAAATCAGTCAACCAACGAAATAAAACGTCACACTCCCACGACGAAGGACGAAGGACTCTGACAACGGCGTGTGTGCATGTGTGTGGGCCATTTGCAACTATTTTGCGTACCGCCTCAACATCATTTGTTGCGCCCCCACCCGGCCCCTCCGCATCCATCGGCCTGTGGGAGAGCAATCAAAGCAAACATCAAATCAAAATAATGCCACCATTTATTTTCAATGAACTTTAACGACTTCTTCCCGCACTCCGCCGCCTCCACAGCGAATTGCAAGCAGACACGACACGCCGGTTGCGAGTGGGGAAAGTGGTGGTGGCTCAGGGCCAGATTTCCACTCAATCCACTCCGGCAGCAGCCTCAATCTCCGGCTGTCATTGATTACATAACAATGGATATACATTCCATGCTAGGCCCACGGTAGGACACACAATGAGCGAGGCAGCCTCATCTGGATGCTGGAGCGATTCGCATCAAAATAGTAATGAAAGTCATTCATATGTTCGCTTTTTTCTATTTTCGTTTCCGTTTCCGCTAGCTGGCGTTGTTTTCCCCATTTTTCCCATTGTTTTTACCATAGATGTTCCGGCAGGTCGCGTGGTGGGCTTCGAATTTATTGCATACTTTTAGGCGTTGCACAGGAAATTCTAAGGACTCGACACGGATAAAGGGATTGCGGCGAGGCCAGAGTCGCCTGTTGTTCTTCGTACAGCAATTAAAGCGAATGGGATTTCCTTGTTTTGTGCCGAAGAAAGTCGATTTAAATTTTAATAGCTTGGGCTGCAAGTATTGGCATCAGTCAGCTTGATGAATGGCAAAAAGCTGATGGGAAAGGAATATTAGAAATAATTGATTGTATCATGGTTTTGCTTTGATGAAGAACTATTTTTGGGAAAGATAATCGCATTTAAAAACGATCAATATTGGACATTTTTGAAAATAATCGATTTATACTGCTCAAAATGAATTTGTTTCCTAGAACTTGGCTGATAAATTAAATTAATTTAATAAACCGCAAGCCTGTGCACAGGAAACTTATTCAACTTGAAGCAAAGCTATCAAATTTTTCCATGCTGACTTCTTTATTGACCGGACAGTAACTATCTGGCCAGAGCTGGCTCCAAGCCCCCCAGTGAGCAATACTTGACTTATGGCTGTCCAGTTCGGTTGAAATTTGACAAGCACACATTACTCACAACGCTCGCCACGGGGTGCAGCCACTAAAAGTACAAAATCGAGGTCTCCCAGGGACGAAGGACCTGCCACCTGCCAGGGCACGCACAGACACCCACTGACAGTTTAACTGTCATTAATAAAGAGCACCAGGCACTGGCACACTCGCACTCGCACTCGCACTCCACATGTGAGAGGAGGCTCCGCATAATTGATGTGTTTTTGTGAGTTATGCCTGAGCCCGACGACCCACGGCTCACTGCTGACTTGCCAACTTTCTGGGTCCTTACACTCGTCAAAATTTTAGCTAGAGTTAGAAATTCAAACCGATGAATAAATATATTTGCAAGTGTATTTCTTAGTACAGTAAATGGTTTAAAATTTATGAATAAGTTGGGACTCATTTTATACTGTATACTACATTTTATACTAGTTATTTTCTCAGTGCTGCCTGTTCCCGCTGAAGTGTGCGAGGCGCGTGTTATCAGTTCGTAGGGCGCTTAGAGCGTTTCCGGTTCCGCCTCGACCGACCACCAGATGCCGGCTGTTGTTTGTCCGTGCTGAGTGATGACTTCAAATTGGCCATCTCTGATGATGACGGCATATACGTGTAGTCCTTTGTATTCGACAGGCCCCTTTACAAGGCCAAAACATGTGTGCGACTGTCTTGAGTTGGCCGATGGAAGCTTTTCATATTTTCCCCGTTGATTTTCTGTCTTGATTGTTGAGAGGGATGTGTGGCTAATTTTGGCACACTTATTTATGTCCGCAATATGTGAATATATCTTTATTTATATTTGCTTTCATTAAGGGTAAATAAATATATGTCAATATCTTGTAAAAAAAAGTACAAATTTAATATTTAATGTAGAACTGTAACAATTTACTTGTCTCTCTCCCAATTCAATGATTTCAATACCCTATAGTATCAATATATAGAATCCTATAGTATCTGCCCCGTGTTGTGCTTTTAATCGATGGCAGGGCATGTCCCCGTCGTTTTCCTTCGTTAATTCAACTTATCTGGCTGTTATTCATGGCTGCGAACTCCGCACCATTACCAATTGCTCAGGTGTGTGTTCCGTCCCTGACCATTTGACACCTCACACACCCAGCCCCGCACACCCACTCCACAGTCCACACTGCGGCTTTCAGCCTCGGCTTGATAAATGATGCGCAATTTGTAGGCGCAGCATTGTTAATAGAAACAAATTGCTGGCCTTTAGTGCAGTCGCTTTGACGGGCAGGTGGGGCGGCAGGCAAAGGTGCGACGATTAGTGTTGGTTATTTATAAAAATTAGACCTCTACAGTTTCTGGGCAAATTAATTAAAATTGATTAAAGGCGTGTGTGAGCTCAGTGGGGTATAGGGAAGTGGAAATATTTCAATATTTTAAATTAACAATTGCTCTTGAATTCTCCTCATATTTATAATAATTCTGTTTTGGAAATATTTAACATTTTTGTAAATTAAGGAATTGGTTATTATAAATTCTATCAATTTAAAATTCTCAGTTATTTTAAATTGCAGTCCATTTTGATTGCAATATAATTTCCCTGTGCATAGGAGTTTGTGACTTTCATTCTGTTGCTGCATTTAATTTCATTTAATTTTCAGCCACGCCCCACATACCATCGCTTCTTGCCAGTCATTTTGGCAATCCACCACTGATCCCAACGCCCCCTCCCCCCAGCCACGCCCCGCACTTGCCACATTTTCCATCGCCATCATCTTCTGCTGGCTGTTGCACTGCACGCTTTTCACTTTTCATGAATAATAAAGTGAAAGTCTAGTTAGTTTGGCGTTTTTCAGCTCACTACTCGACGGGCGTCTTCCTGGTCGAGGACTCGGCTCGCCTCGGCTCCTGTCCTGGCCTCGCCACGCCCACAGCCGCCCCCTTAAGCCCTCCATGGCCCCTCCTCGGGGCAGCTCGGGCAGCTCGGGCAGCTCCTCCTCTCACCGCGGCCAACACTGCAGCGTACATTTGTAATTTCGTTGCATACTTTTGCGAGCATAAAAACTCTGAAAGGCGCGCCACCTCTTGCAATTGTTTGGCGGGTCGGAAGGAAAAGCGGCGGGCGAATGGGCGGTCGGGGGCTTTCCGAGTAAGTTTTTCATTTTCATGTACCTCCGGCTGCACTCCCTCAGCCCCAGCCTCGGCCATTGTTGTTGTTCGCCTTATTGTATGCCGTATTTAATGAATAATTTTTAATAGCTTCACCATTGCCGCTGGCATCGCTGGAGCCCGGTGGAATAGGGGCATAACGGAAACTATTGGCCCTAGAAGTGGATTAATTTGACGGCAAAACTTTCTGGGGATGATAAAAAGAAATTAACTTTGGATTAAATCATTGCTGAAAGTTTGAATCGATTTTCTCGGCAAGCAGTTATTGTCTGAGAGTTTCACAAAACCAAAATATCTGTTTGTAAAACCATTTTAGGAGGTGATGTAAGAAGTTTCAGCATAAAGGCTTGTGGAAATGTTATTTAACCTGGTGGTCTTAAGTATAATTTAATGTGCTTAGCCAAAGTGTATATTATAATTTTACGCAATATTTCTTTTCGTATAGTAATGCTTTAAAATCTCTGATAATAATTATGATGCATTCTTGTAAGCTAATCAAATATCCTGAAAATTCCGCTCAATCAAGAAATTCATCGAAATTCCGCTAGCATATTTCTCACCAAAGCTCCCCCTTTTTGTATTTACCTGCACTTACCACTCATAAAATTCAATTACGTGCACTTGCCGCATAAATTCTTGAGGTGCGCATTTATTCCTATTAGGTTTCATGCATCGTGACCCCGACATCCTGCCACTGCCTTCGCTCTACGCTGCAATTGTTGCATAAATCAAGGCGGGCTTCACGCATATAAACAGTGCAAAGTGTGCGTAACGAGCGTTTCAATTTAAGAGCCCGACTTCCACTTTTTTGGTTTTCTTTTTGTACGATTTGTTGTTGTATTTTTTGGTGGCTGAGTGTGAGCACAGGCAACAAATTCAATTTTTCATTTTGAGAGCAGTCAGATTGCAGAGGGACTCGTACCCTCAGTGGCAGTGGCTCCATTCCGACAGTTTGAAAACACTAAAGTTGAATTACAATTGCAATTTTTTCTCCCTCGCCTCTGGTGCGTTCCGTTTGCTTCCTTTTTTTCGGTCGACTTGGTGTTAAGAGATTTTTATGTGCCTACGTATTTGAAATGCTAAAATGATGTATGGCACCCAGACTAGAACTCCTTCGCCGCTTTGCTTTTTTCCTAGGATATGTGTGTGTGTGTATGTGTGTGTGTGTGTTAGGGGAGAGTGCCATAAAATGTCCATTAAGCTTTTCGAGGAAACCTGCTGAAATGCACTTTTCGCATTCTAGACTGCCAACAGGTTCCCTGCCCGATGGCTAAATGGAAAGGAAAAAGGAGTAACTTCAAGTGGGTTTTCAAAAGTGGCTCGCGGCCACTTAACCATTATAAAGGAAGTGAAAGTAGGCATTGTGGAAGCCGCAAACTTTTAATAAGCAATTGTTCATATTTCGTTATATTTTATTGTTTCCGGACTTATAAATAATATCCAGGCTTGAGACTATTATAAAGTATGAATAGGTAAGACTTTGAAAAGCATCACCAACCAAGTAAATACTTTATCTAACACTACTCTTACATTACATTTAATTTATTATGATACTTTTTTTGGCTTTCATAGCTTTAAATGTAATAATTTCTTACTGGAACTGGGGTATATTTTTATTTATAATGTAAAATACTCAATATATTTTTACTTGAAATAAGAAGTGGGATCTGATTTCTATGTTTTTCTTCCTTTTCCTTTTTATGGGGTTCTTTCCAGTCACGTTTTCCTTGCGGGCTAATCAAAATTTATTTATTTCGCTCTTGTAAATCACAATTATGCTGTCATCTATTAGTTATTAATACAGATGTGTTTCGGTCATTTATTATAAGTATATATATATATATATCCACTCAGTGGGCCCTCGAAGATTAATGATAGCAAAGTATTCCACATAATCAAGTGATTTTGGCTTCCCTTTTGTTAAGCTTTCGCGTTTTTCCCCTCACAGTTGCCTTGAGGACTTCCTTTGCCAGTGGGCGGGCAGTGCTTGTGGGGGCGTGGGGCTGGGCTAGTGACCTCGAGCAGACACAAAAACATCTTGATTTGTCAATATTTTATTTATTGCCCATTGTGTGTAATTAGAGCAGGCGCTTTATCGTTGATCCTTGTTGTTTTCGGTTTGGAATAGGATTATTTTGTGGCCATGGGCGATATGTTGTCTGCTCTGGATACAAATACTTGGGTCTTGTGCTTGTTTCTTTTGATTGAGATATCCGCAATTCATTATTATACTTGTGAGTATAAAGGGGTTGGATTTTAGTTGATTTTATGGGAAACATAATATTGGAAATAAACAAGCTTTAATTTCGATATATTTATTAAAATATATCTTTTAAATTCTTATAAGTACAACTGTAGGATTAAATAGAAACTAAATTAAAGTTCTCATTAGTACATGTTCACTGATTTACATTGGGTAAAACATCAATACATTCTTGCTTTTACTTGCGGGATATTATTATATATCTTTTGAAGTCTGAGTTACCTAAACCAAAACTTATATTTGGGAACCAGTTTAAAATGTTAAGGAAGAGAATCGAAATAACTCTAAATCATTTTACCATCCCGTTTACCCTCCCTCAAGACTGAACAGGAACAGTATCTATTACCTGCCCTTATCAAAGAGTTTTCCCATTGTAATACCATCAATTACGGTGTTCTCTCAACAACAATCATAACAAAAGGCTATCATAATCGGCTGGCAGAGGGGAAATGAATAAAACAAGAGCCAGAACACAGAACCCAATCTAGCGCATGGCTCGGGGACGGGGCGACCTTTGACCAGACAACCGAACAATAACCAGTCGCGTTCAGCTTGATGACCCCAATAGAAATAAAACGCATACTTTTTGCCACATTTGCCTGGCTGGCAGGACTCCGCACTCCCCGTTCCCCATTCCGCGGTCTGCGATGGGAAAAGTTACCCCTTCCAACTATTGAAACTCCGACGTTGCGCTTGAAAAGGACATTCGCTGCAAGTGTCGCGCATTGCAATTTGGAGCGCTTTATCCTGGCCTGGACAATGTCCTCGGTCCGGCGGGCTCTCCCGTCTGCCTGCACATAGTTGTGGCTTTTTTTATTGTTTTATTTTGGTTATCCTTTGACTATGCTGTTTTCATTTGCCTTTATTGCCGGGTTTTGTTTTTCGCCTGATTGTGTGCAGTTGTTTCGGTTATGTCTTGACTTTGCCACGATATCCCTCTCCACCACCACGCATAAATGCCTTAAAATTTAGCACCAACATTATACTTCCTTGAGACGGCCGTCTCGGCCACCGCCCCCACAGGGAGAAGGTTACAATTCAATTTCGGACAATAACGTGACAGTGGAGCAGCGAGACAATTGCATCCACCGAAGCTCCCCATTGCCCAGGCCAGCGCCTCTGTCTCTCCTGGCCAGCAAATTGGCTGGGCTATAAATTATACGACAGCCAGTGTCGCTTATCCGGAGGGATATGCTCGAGGAGTATAACTTGATTGGTTATGGTGAGCGAACGCCAAGGAATGTCTTGAAATGATTATAAATTTCGATTTTTAGTTTGTTTGAAATTAATTATTAAAAAACTTAATAAGCAAAGGATCTAGTATTGTCATTTAACCAAAGATTTTGATCTCTTAAGACAAAGGGAATTGTTGAAAAGTTTTAATAAAATGATATATTAATATTTAAATAAGCTTAAAATACCCCTTTTGCTTGACAGGATACGGAGCAGGTATTTTCAGAGCCTCCATAATTCCGTAGAAATAATTAAGACTGCTTCCATGTCCTTGTCTCTATTTCTATAAGGTGTGCCAATATGGCAGAGCGTGTACATGTGTGAGTCAGGAGCACTTGCCAGCACACATACGCAGACTAATTTGCCAAATCTGAATTGTCATATCAACAGATGGACCCGAGCTCCGAATGGAGCTGAGATTGCTTCCACCTGCGGCCCCACGTCCCCGTCCTCTGAAGCGGCTCATGGCGCCTTACGTTAATTGCATTGAATTGGAGCAGGTTGGACGCCTTCGTTTCGGGTGGCCGCCCCACCAGGTCCTGCCGTCGCATCAGTGGTCTAGGACCCTTGACTGAAACTGTCTAATATGCTAATTACACTGCAGGCAACAATGCTGAGAGGACCTCCCCGCACGTCCTTCGACGGCTCCATGTGTGTGTGCGTGTGTGTGTGTCTGTGACTGCAATGCGTTCGGTCGTTCATTCCGGATCGGGATTTGTGCAGATTGAGGGACATATATAGTAGTACCCTGTGCTCGGCTCCTGCTGGCTGCTCTGTCTGGTTCTAAGCCGCTTTAGTGAAGTGCCATCCATAGAAGTCTGTGCACTGCAAGGATAATAATCGATTTCTACAGGTTGGATGCATGAAATAGATAAAAGAAGTAATATATTGTTAGGCCTCGCGTGCTTCTCTTCCAAGAGTAGATACTACGGAAACTAGCTTCAGATATTGTTCTATCTTTCGCGAAACCTCAATGAATTGGGGCTATGTCTTTCTTGCCGTGTATCTGGGTGCGCTCTGGCCTGTGCTCCGCTACCCCGACCTGCGTCTGTCTAATTAATTATACTTTTCAATTGTATCGCAAACAATGACAATGACATTTGCCGGCTACGTGTCCCCGCCTCGCCTTCTGTGGCACTTTACCCATTTCAGTTAGCTGGCTTTGGTGCGGTTCGCTTATCTATGTGGCATACTTTTTGGCGCTTTCGCCTTTCGTCGCTGCAGTCAAAAGTTTTCTGTGTGTGGGAGGGTGTAAAGTTGGGGGGAAATTTGCATGCGCCGCAGATAACTGTTTGTCAGAGTCGGTTATCACAGTTTTCCTTTTTCCCCGCTGTCGCCTGCGTCAGAGATGAAAGAACCCAGGCTTTCATCAAGAGATTAGTTGGGTTTTTCTTTTTCAAAAAGATTATGGACTTTGTAAATGAGTTTCCAGCAACTGGTTAGGAACTGATTCTTGTGACCAGAACTATTTTTTGAAGTGCAAATTAATTGCTTAGTTGATGGTAATTATTATTAATAGATCGACCTCTAATTAGCAAATACCCTACATACAAATCGCTTTAAAGGCGATCCATCAAACGTCATTATCTCTAATCCACTTCCCTTTGTTTGCGCGCAAAACCAATCAGGCCCGTTCACAACTGATTATTTGGTTTTCATATTTATTATCCATTTAGGTGTAATAAACAAATGCAGAATGCACTGTGTATTTACCGCACATCTAAATTAGAGACCCCGGACTGAATCAGCCATGGACAGTCACTTGACTTCCGCTGGCGCTTTCCCCGATTTCCCTGATTTCCGCGCTCTTTCCGCCCCCAAAATGTAACCGAATGCGGTCAATTGTTTGTTATTCGGCGAATATATGTTTATGGGCAACTGCACGATAAATGCAAATTTGATACGCGATGCCGCAGCTGTCATTGATGGAATAATATTTTCAATAATTTTTAAATGCGCCCCCAGCCCAATAAATTAATCGAAAATGCCAAAAAGAATTATTTTCGCGAGCACGGAACTGACCAAATGAATGCAAATTAAATTGTGGCATCATTTGTTTTCACTACCATACATTAAAAAATGTATTCTATGTTCGATAAATAATTATTTGGCTGATTATTCGCGTTGGAGCCGTTTAAGCTAATAAGCGTTTTTAATGGGATTAGTTATTGAAGCGATCGAAAATGTGAATATTTCGCCTGAAATTAAACTCTTATTAATCCCTCTAAAGAATATTTGTATTAAAAATACAAATTCTACTCTAAATCTTAAGTAAAAAGACCCACCCCCGACTAGCCAACTTAAAATGCTAAATAATTAAATATGTTACAAAATTCTGATTTTAAAATGTCTATAGCAGGACGAACCCGTAGCTGGGACTTAACTTATATTATTAAAGCTGCCTCCTGCTGCCTCCTCAATTGTTCGGACTTTAGATGAAGCCAAAGCTGTCAAAGGCAAGGCAACAATGTGAGCCATAAGCCGAACACAAATATAAATGAAATCGTGCGTAAAATGCGAACAAAAGGGGACCGTTTGTCGTTCCGTCTGCAGAAAAGATATTGCAAAAAACAAAAGTCAATACGAGTACGAGTGTGTGCATATGAATATGAAAATTGATGTATGAGAAAATTGCGAGGGACACGCAAAGCATTTGGTATTGGGCCAGAGGGATGGGGGCCGAGTGGAAAATTGAGGACTTTCGAATTGAGATTCTGGTTCTGATTGAAGGCAGGCGCATTTCTGAGGGGCAGCACCATGTCAGGTCTGGGAATCCCAACAAAATGAGCTTTGATTTTGCGAAAGAGAAGGGGACACGACAGTAAAATGAAGCAGTAATACAATTTTGACTGCCTTTCGCAACTTTCCGGTCCTTCTGCATAGCAGGTACTTTGAGTCCCCCTAATTTTTCATTCGTTTCTTATTTTTTGCTCCTTTGCATAACTAATTGTTGCTGGCAGTAGCAGAAGAGTCGAATTGGAGGCATAATCGCAGGATTCTCTTATAAATTGCATATGTTCAATTTTGTCACATTATTGAGTAATTTGCATACTGACTGGAGGCAAACATTATTTGTGAGTTGCTTGAATAATTTGCATTCAGTTTAAAATGTTTCCAAGCTTGAGCATATTTATTTTGAACGTTTATTCAACATTTTATGCTAAAATAAGTTTTTGAGTTATGCTTGAAGTAGCTTTTAGTTACTACTTAGCAGAGAGAGGAAGGGTATATTGCATACACGTAAGTTTATAAGATTATTTATAAATTAAGTGTAGCCCAAAGGACCAGTTTTTAGTTATGCCTTAAATATGAGCTGTGTGCTGAATGAAATATAAAATATTATAGGGTCTCACCTTGTCGAGACGCTCCTATATATTTCTCTCTCGCTGTTAAGAGTGTCTTTCGAAATTTTACATTATTATCCTGCTTACTTTTTAATTCAACAATCCCATGAACAAAATCAACAACTTTAAGAAGTTGTTCTTTCGCAACTTCAACAGTTTCAGTCATTCCGTTTGGAAAAACATTCCCCTAGCTGGCGTGTCACTTGCATTTTAGTGCTAATACTTTCGTAGATGAAAATTTTAATTAAAATTGGCGACACCAATTTTCGTAGCAGACCCATTTTCTTCTTTTTTTTTTTTGGTGCATACATTTTCCTTTTATGCTCTACCATGGCAAATTGTCACATCATTTTTCAACTGTTATTTAAAATGCATTTTCTAGTAAATGATGTGCAGCATTTTAATTAGCTCTCTTTCCCAAGCAAAACTAATTCAATTTGCACTTGCCAAGCAGGACAGGGTTGGCATGGGAGCTCTAACACGAATTTTTGGCGGTTTTTTTTGTTATTTCAATTTTATTCTTTTTTTTCAAACTTGAGAGCAAGTCAAGACGGTTCCATCCTCGCCTGGTTGAAACGACTTAACGACTTCTGCTGCCTGGCATACAAATTAGTTTGTTTTTTTTATTTTTTGTGGCAAGAGAACCAGGAAGATGTTGAGCAAAGGAAATTTTGCCTGAACGTCTTTTTATTTTATTTAACTTCTTCCTTCGGTTAACCGAAAAAATTAAAACATCATCATTTGGTGCACTCAGCCAAAAAGTCAACTCCACTCCGAGTCAAGTCAAGTCAACTCGACTCAACTCGACTCATCTCTCAGCCCAGTTCAGTTCAGTTCGGTTCGGTTCGGTTGAGGTCTCTGGGCGGCGTGTCTGTTGAATTTCAATTTCGCTGGCCTGTCACCCGAAAAGGCCGTGGTGGTCGGAGTTCATATGAAAAACATTACGCATACGCACGGTTGCACAATTTTAAATGGCACGCGCACAACAAGCCGCCAACAAATTTTCGCCGCCGAGCAAAATCAAACCGAGTTAAGATTTTTCTTTATCTTTTCTGTTTGACTAACCAGCCGTGTTCTCTGAGCGGCGGATTAGTTAACTACTTGACATCCCACCCCCTGGGCCAGCCTTTGAATCAAAGTTTTCCCCGGAGAGACTGGGAAAGGAGTCTGTGTCTCATGTGGCGGCGCACCTGAGAGCATGCATAGAGCTTGTTGTTCTCCGCGTGACTCGGGTTGTTCAGGTGATTCGCAAATAATCAAGAAAGTTTTCGTATTAATTTAAGAAAAGCCCCTGCCATGGCGTTGTCTCAATTGACCTCAATTTATTCAGGCCACGTTGGCTTTTCTGGTCTGGTCTAGGAAACTCAAAATTTGTCATGGATTTGCGAGAGAATGCTCGCTTACGGTTTAGGAGACCAGCAGAGCAGGAGTTTCATAGTAACCATTATAAAAAAGGATTTTGAATAGACTTTAAAAATTCTATTTTTATGTACGTATCTTGTTTTATGGTAATATGTTCTCTTTGCTTTTAAGTCCATTTTAAATTAATTTTAATTAATTCACTTTTCCACTTATCTGTAACATATCAAAGTTATTTTTTAATATCAAATGGAATCGTACAGTGCACATGGAACATTAAAATACAGGTGTATGCACTTTTTGGCTGTCCCTAGAAAGGATTTTAAAATTCACCTAACACTTGCTTTCCCTTTTGTTGGCATCTGCATACTTCCTTTTTCGGCTTGCACTAAAAACTTCGATGCATCCAAACAGGCTCTGTATCTCAATCAAAATCAATTAACGCCCCGAACGTTGAGCTAGCGATTGTAGCCATTTCATTTCCTCCCAGACACACAGATAACACCCGGGCTGCCCGGCTGCCCGGCTGCCCGGCTGTCGTGTGTTTCCCCGGGCAACAGAGCGCCCGGCATCAAGTCCTCCAAATGAAGCCAGAAAGCGTCACAAAACAAAAAGTGGCACGGCGGGATCGGCGAGGAGTCGGCAAATTGGGTAGGAAAAAAATGGGTAGGCGGTGGGAAAACCCTTTTGTCAACATAAATGAAATGCGCCGACAATTTCAAGTTTGGCGACGGCCCAGTCCCACTCTGACCTCACTCCGGTCCCGTTGCCACCTCCTAAAGTGTAAAATGAATGAAAAGCGAAAAGCACAATAACAACAGCGGCTGCGAAGAGTGGTTAAAGGTTGGTTAGGGGTTTCGATGGGGTTTTCGGGTGGCTCGCCATACAAAAGAAATGACATTCGAGTGCAGTGCAGTGCAAAAAATGACATAAGAATGCATTAAAAGCGCGCGTCAACGTTGACTGACTACGGAGTACGGCAAAGAGACAAGGACAGGGGCCAGAACAGGAGCAGGAACAGGGACAGGGACAGGGACAGGACCAGGACGAGACAGGGACGAGGAGAGCGCAGCCAGAAACTCCGAGGAAATGCTTTTCCAACAATGCAGCAGACGAGACGGCGTCAAGTTGACTTCCACATCACAACCTCGACTCCCGCCCAGGAGACATCCCCATTCCCATTTCCCATTTCCCCGTTACCCCGATCCCGATCCCGATCCCCGAAGGACGAAAACACTGCTCGCACAAAATGACAAACAGTCATACTGATTGAATAATGGTCGTAAATCGCATTGGTGACATTGCTCCAGGTGCTTTGGCGGAGGAGCATTGGAATATTCAGCGGAGTGCACAATGTTTCTGAGAAGGAGAACAGGTTTTTGGGTTTTAAAAAAAGGCTACAGCTTGAAATGAGAAGTAAAAGAAAGGCAGTATGTATAACGTGATAATACGATTTGTGGGTTTAAATAAAATCGAAAATACACAGTTGATGTAGGTCTATTAAAGAAAAATAAAATGGATTAAATAAAGTTATTACCTTAAAATTCATAAATTCATCTCAGAAATATACTTTGCTAAGTATCACTTAATAATTAATCAAATTAATTACTATCAAACTGACCCCATAGACTGAAGTGCAAATAAATTTATGAGTTTGTAGTATTAGCTTCTGAATTTTAGTGCTGGGTATCTTATAGTCGACATTAGTTTTTCTTTTTATCATTTACGAGAGGTTGGGGGAAGGGCTTTAATTTTTTGTATACCAACTGCGATTTATATGAAACTTGCTCGCCAGCTCGCAAATGGATTAGAGCCGTGAGATGGTTGACAGTTTTTTTTCCGAAAGCGCGAATGGAATCGGTTGACATTTTTGCAATGGGGACATGTTGATGTTAAATTGATTGGTGGCAATAGGATTAGACCGACACACCGTCTCCATTACGAATCGCTGTCGCCCAAAGTTGTTCAAATTGGACAGTCGCAGAACAGGATATTTGAATGGGTTAAAAAACAAAATAAGATGAAAACCGCCTTACAATAAGGTGATAATAGATGAGATTGTACGTTATGTAAAAAATAATATTAATGGTTTTCCTATTTCCTCAACTCATTTTATTAAATTCTTGGCAGCTGCAGGGCACCCTTTAAATATTTCTCCGAAATTTAACTGCTCTTCGGCCCATTAATATTTCTGTGTCACCCTCAAACCCCTTCCATGACATCATTCATTTCTATTAATTTCACTCTGCTTTCCATAACCAACAATTTTACTTTCGCGCAATTTAATTTTAGAATTCCTAATGGTCATCAAACCATTAGCACCCTAACCCCAACTTGGAGATACATTCTCCCCGAATCTCACCCCAGCGGGAGGGGACTCAAATTAAAATGCATTTTATGCACTCGCACACTCCACACCACCCCATATCCTCAGCCCCCTTTGCAATTTGTCTGTAAATGTCTTTATATGAATAGACGTCACATCCTGTGGCCTTTCCTTGCCGTTAAATCAGGGCATTCCACCCCCGCAATGCCAACGAGAAAGGAAGCCAAATCAATAGCCACAAATTTTGACATTTGTCCAACGACCCCAAGGAAACTTTTCCTCTTTCCCAGCTAAATTTGCAATTTTATGAGAAGCAGAAATCGCTGTCCCTCTCCCTCCAGGACGGAATTAATACATTAGACATTTAAGACCCCCAACTCGAGACTAACCCCCCAGAGAGCAAATTGCGGGGACGAAGAGATCGAATGTTGCACATAATTCGGCCCAAAGTATTTTCAACGCGTGCCGGGAAAACTAGGGTGGAAAATAGTCGTGCCACCCCCCCGTTGAGTATGGAGTGCGGGGGAGGGCTTAGCGCAGGGGATCAAGTAAGTTAAATCGTAACGGCGACGACAATCAATTGATTTATACAAGACTGCAAGGGTGGGTGACTCTTTGATATTTATTTGGAAAATATTTGGTGTGGCCTCTGCCGCTGCAAGGAACATTGTTTCATGGCCCGGATATTGGCTTAGTTCGACTGAACTTCCTTGACTTTATTTCCACTCCATCCGCCCCGGCATTCCCACTTAATTGCTCCGGGCAGTTAGGTTTAAAACATTTGCTTTATTAAGGCCATTTTTATGTTTTCATCTTTTATTTCAACGTGTTGTTTACATCAGACATTCTTCCGGCTTCCCGGTCTGGCACGCTCTTTCCTTTGGCCTTTACGATTGCTCTTTTTACTATATAATCGAATTTTGTTTGACGTAAGCCGCTTTCTGCGGTTCATCCAAAATGCTGGCCCAGTTTATGGCTGAAAAGTCATTTCGAAAGCGGCCCAAAAAATCAAAAAGGATTAGTGTTTGTTTACCAAATATTTGCGGGACGCGTTTTATCCTTCACGAGCTAAGTGATAAAATAGAGGATGTGGTGGAACCATGTTTTTGAGTATCCAAAACTGTAGGAAGTCTGCCGATATGACCCAGATTTTTATTTATTTTTATTTATTAGGTCAAACTATTTAAATATCAATAAATATAAATGATTCCCAGTGGCATTTATAAACTTAAAATCCCAAATTTCTTAAGCAAAACACCTTGGTATAATATATTTGCCCCACTGTTTTTTATAATCTTAAGCTTACTCTCTCACTGCGACCTTTTGCCATTTTTTGTTGGTTGTTTAAAAATGTCTTATCACTTGCTTATCATTTATCTTTATTATGGCATAAGACCCTCAACAAACACGGCTTCATTTACTTTTCAACAAGGACACAAAAAATGTGAAAGTAAATAAAGAAAAGGAGAGCCGAAAACCTCAATGAAAGGCAACTTCCGTGTGCGTAGCCTTTTCCTTCCTGCCTTCCTGCCCCATTGTCATTGAAACTTTGTGTTTTGTTTGCGGGGAAATTTGAAAAAGGCATACCGATGAAGGACCGAGAAAAGAATCAACCGAAACAAGTTTGTTATTTAGCTTTAGCACCTAGTGCTCCTTTACGTCCGGGCTGTTTGCGCCTTGGAAAAAGGCAAGACGGAAGCAGCGTAAACGGCTTTTGGGGGTAAATACCTCGATAGGGGAAAGAGGAGAGCCGTCTTGGCCCTTTATGAGCAGACACAGACTGGCTGAGAACTCAATCTTCACTAATTGATTGCCATTAGGCGGTGGCTTTTTTGCTTCTAACCCCCTGCGATCGAACTCCAATCGCAATGGGCTGAACTTTAGTTGGGCCACAAAGAGACGTGGGGAAAAAAGCAGTCAAATAGGCAAACAAACCACGAGGGCGAGGACTCAATGGCACATAAAAAAGCGATTTTAAGGCAGTCGTCTTTGAGCTCGCTTTGACAAAAGACAGTCCCCTTACCCCGTGTCCACCTTTGTCCAGGATCTCGGTCCTTCGGCCTATGCAAACATATTGAACTTCCGCTTGTGTGGACTCCTCGGACATTGGGTTTTACTTAAGGTTTGCTCTTCGGATTGGCACGGAGACCAGAGGTCTCCATTGTTGCCACTATTTACCGAGGGCCGGCAAAATATTTATTATGCCATCAAACAAAAGGCATGCGATCCACTCAACGAGACACTCTTTTCTCGTGAAGCACCCGCACACAAAGGATCCAGTGGCATCCTTTAAGCATAAATTTTGTCTTCCTACGACTGCGACAAGGCGGGTTTTTGACTTTTTAATGTACTATGTACCTTGTGGCATTTGGATTCGGCAAACCACGGGCACAGCAATAACATTAGTGCACGAGACTTATCCACACTTACCTCTGTTTAATAGAGCGATTTCAATAGCTTATTTAAAAAATCAATGACTTAATACATAAAAGAAACAAAGGGTATTCAAGGACCACACTTTCTTCGATTGACAAAGCGCAATCCTTCAGAGAAGTGAATTCACTTCTAGTAGATTTCCTCGGTGGCCTAGCTCGCATATCAAATGGCAATAGCCGAAGGCTTCTTAAATAACTTTGGGCAAAATATTTAAGGCTGACAAATATTTAAAATATTTCTTTACTTTTATTAGAAAGGTTCTTTATGCTCCAGTTTGGTTATTAACGGGGGTCTTTGTAATCAAACTGCATGAGCATTTGGCCATTAGGCGTAATTCAATATTCCTTTCAAGCTGGCCGCAAAAAAGAGAGGGAATAGGGTTTGGCAAAAAGTCAAGGAACAATGGTTGTGTCCAGTTTGAAGCTCAGAGCGAACAAACGCCAACATGCGAGGGTCAGACAATTACGGCTGCTCTAATATTTGTTAAAAGGAAATTCCTTTCCCTACTTTTTGCTTTCACTTTTTTTTAGCGTAATATGAGCCCAGTTCTCTCTTATCCTAATGGCAATGTTCTGCGATATTAACTCTTGACAGGCATATTTTCGAGGATATTATTTTCCCCTTTTAAGAGACGTAACTAGGCAGCTAAAAACCCGTCATTGAGTCTAAACTAGACTGCTTTTATGACACATTTTCTGGCTGGTAAGTCAACGAAGAAATTAAGTGAGAATTGAACTGATTAATCCAGTCAGTAAAAAAGAATAATATGGATATGGAATTTGTGTTTTGGATTAAAGTGAAATAGCCATTTATTTCACCGATCATATTGAATGCAAATAAGCTTGTCTAATCCTACTTTTCGGCACCAAAAACTAAACTAACAAAATCTAGTTCGCTATATTGCAGTGCTTCGACCATAGAGAACCCGAGACTTTGTTAGGGAAATGTATTGCCAATTTTTCGGGATTTTTGTTTGAATCCTATAATATTTGAAAACCCATTCATTATTGATTTGATTTTATAATATGCCGAGAACTGATTATTTTGAATTTAAAATCATTATTATTTTACTTAGTTTCATATCGAACACCGTACATTTCCTTTGAAAGGGTATTTCCCACACGGAATAAAAATGTTAATGTCGAAATTTGAATGCAATGTTTGCATAAATTAAGCACCAAAGAGAACAACTATTCGAGCGGGCATAATACAAATGAATTCGATTTGCGAAACAATAAAGCTCAATGAGAGCTCCGCCACTCTCGCTGATGGCCAATAATGACGATGGCGAGCGCCGCGTCTGCCGATGTCAAATCAAATAACATCACGTATACGCGGGGCTGTGCAACCAGTGCAAACTACTTATTTGCCTACTACGAACGTGACAAATAATGCACCGAAAATTCCATTTCCATTGTCGTTTGGACCGGGGGACCGGAAAGAGTTGATATCCAGGCATAATGCCTCACGTATCCATCTCCATATGCAGGCCGACTTCCTCCGTGGGCCCTGATAAAGTTTCCCCCATAATCCCCATTAAGACAATGACAGTCTCAAAAGTTACTTCCCTGGCATGAGCGTAAGTGCCGAAATAGGCCCGAGTATATTTATTTTATTGTACACCAGAAACTCGCAAACTGGTGATGAGAGTTCACCAAATTATTGTCATTAGTTTTGTGAATGGGAACGGCCACGCCTCCGCCGTCCTGCTCCACACATGTGTGTGCGGAGGATGCGATGAGCTTGTTAGGTCAGAATGGCCCGGGGAAGAGAGGTCTGCTTCCTGTTTGGTATGGTATTTGCCAGTTAATTAGGCGATTCGGCTGGGACTTGGTCCCAGTGCTGGCGGCATCTTGCCATCTGCCGATATCTGTTTTAGTTGTGTTTTGGCCAAAGTTTTCGGGCTAATGTCAAACATAAACAACTGCTGATGGAGGTGATTTCTGTATCGACTTTAATGTGACTTTAATGTTGAAGGCCAAAAACTAAATAAATGAACATTGAATTTAAAACAAATAATGAATAAATGCCTTTGCAGCGAGTGCCGATAGCAAAATGGTTTGGAAATCATATTTTAAAGTTATTCCTCGCTAATCTTGCTAATTAACTGTCCATGCCCGGAGAAATGTAACAAAAACGAGTTGGGCTTATTAACACAGTTTCCTATCTGCGCCCTGGGTCGACATCCGAAGGATGCATCGTGTCCTGTCATTTCATGGCTGTGTGAACTTGAAAGTTGCTCCCAGCTGCTACCCCTCGTTTCACACTTTTTGCCTCTATGTCACTCGCTCACGCACAGTTTATTTTCAATTTGCTCTTATGAAAGAAGCAAAAAGGCGTTAAAAATTGATTTGCACGCTTCTGTGGCATCAGGCTCCGGGCTCAGAATGTTAATCACAACGTTAATTAATTGGTAAATTGTGTTTGTAGCTTAAATTATGTCACCAGCGTTGCAGGGCTTGAAATAACACAGTGTTGTCTATAAATGTGATAATACGTAATGAAATAAAGGATTAAGCTGGGCTTTAATGCAGGGAATTTACAACCGGCTTGTCGGTAAAATGGGCCAAATTATCACAATTTATATTTATTTACTAGGAAAGCGGCTTACCGTAAGGGGAAGAGTCTTTTAAATGTAATGCTCACATTTTAAAAGAGGCTTACGCCATTGCGTTATGTTTTAATAATATTAAGGACATGAATTTCCATTATGCTTACTTAAAAATAAAAGCAAATTTATAAATTTAACACTTCATTAATTGATTAATAAACTAAAAATTGTTTCGTTTGATAAAATATCTCACCATAAAGCCCTCAAGGATATAGCTATCCGTTCTGACCAAATGTAAAACCTCTCATAATTGTCCTCGAGCCTGAAACATGTACTCTGAGCCACCTTTGTACACCTTCTTAAATATTCATTCGTTTTGTTCCCTCTGTACCAAACCAATTTCAATTACGAGAAGGGCAAGCTCTTTTTGAATGCCTGGCAGTCACTTTGCCCGGAATCCCGCATATGAGGAAGCCAGCAAATATTTCCTCAGCATATTGGTCCAACAGCAATTTGCTTCAATTAACTGCCATTACGAGGCCGAGAAATAGACGCACAAATGGCTTCATTTGACTGCACTTAATCAGTCACTTGGCAAACGGTATTGCAATATTCAATAAATAGTGTGCCGGCCCAAATGACAGATGGCTGATTGGACTGTGCTGCCGGAGCGGAGACAATGCCGACTTCCAATTAAAAGATTCGCATTTTTGCGCAATTAATTTTCAATTAAAGTTGGCACGAAACTTTTTTTTCCCCCTCTGGCTAGCTGAGTGCTTTTGGAAGGAAACGGAAACGTCACAATTACATAAGTAAACAAACACTCTTCAAGTAGCTGTGCAGCTCTTGGAACAATGTGCTACAATTTAGCATCGCCTTTGAGCTACGTTCTCAGTAGTCACTCGCTACACGGTACAGAGAAAATAAAATTCAACGTACTGAAATTTAAAATGTCTGGTTAAATATCTAATAAACTGTATTATTTAATAAGAAAGTTGCAATTCTGACGAACCTAGCCTAGCTTTAACTCTAAAACCTTATGAAAATCTTTAAGTTTTTCTTCTTTTTTCGAATCTATATATATTTTTCCCTGTGGCACGGCAATTGGCATAAATATTAACTATTAACTTTTTTTTATTGACACGCAGGCAATAACAAAATGGAAATTTAATAAAATTGTACATCTTTGAGTCTCACTTGTATTTTGCATTATTTCCTATCATGCCCTTGCCTTTGATTTGGACTTGGCTTGGATGTACCAGAATATTAAGGACCTAAGTAAGGACGGTGTCCTTCTTATTTTAAAAGAAAAAAACCAGTAGTAATCAAACCATAACATATTGTATCATAAGCTCCATAATTGAAAACCATCGTAGTACAGAGATTTTTCTCCCTGTTTACCCAACACTCAGTGCGCATCGCTTGCCACGCCCGTGGGCGTAATAAACACTTGACCCATAAAACTCACAAGTATGTGCTCCACTCGCTCCTCCCCGAGTGCAATGAAGTCCAAGTGAAGTGCGCACGTGTGGGGGAATGGAGCTGGGTTTCCGGCTATACTATGCTAATTTGGCCATTTGTTTTGGCCTCTCCGGGTGACGCTGTTGGTGACGGTGACGGAGACGGAGACGAAGATGTCGATGTGGGCCGGTGCAGAAGCCAGGGGATGAGTCCGCTAGGCACTTGCTTTGTGCTCCACCGCCTCAACGCTCCGCAGATTACGCGAACGCTTAACTTTGCCGTTTTGCAATTAAAACACAGAATCAGAAAGGGAGGGAGTGAGTGAGAAAGTTCTCCTCGAATGGAACGCCGTGTAAAATGTTTTCTCATTTATTTTCAATTTCATTTAACTTTTTTCCGTCCGGCCATTTGCTCGATGTCACCGTGCACTGAGCAAGGAGCAATGTGCAATTGCGAGCGGCAGGACAAAACTTATAATTGGTTTTAGTGCTTATTTATGCCGCATTTCTTTCAAAACGAATACCCTCATCTAGTGGACAGTAGTTAAATAATAAGCAATCACATCTTCTGCAATAAATATTTAAGAGTATATTTAAACTCTTTAGAGCGGGAGTCTCCCAAGTTCCAACATAAGGAAACAATTTAAAAAAATTTCATTTTCAATAATGGGAGGCAGGTTCATGAGTGTTAGCTCATATATTAAGCAATAAGCATTGGATTTTCAATTTGAAAATTCAATCAAATCACTCCAGCTCTTTTTGCCAAATGAAAGGCATTTATTATGGCATGAAAGTGGTAAGGGCATGTAATATTCCTCGCTCATTTAGCTCAACATTGCCTCTTCATCCCCCGGACACACTAAATGCAATTACAGCATAAATCTCTGTCATTAGACCATGTTTGTAGCACTGCGGTCGAGGAAGGTCCGTTCCGAAGCCCGGCCACCTCCGTCCCGGCGATGGACTCTTACCAAAACCCACCGAGCTGAACCGTCCAGATTGCGGTTGCTGCGGCATTCACGGCGTATGAGTTATGTTTGCTTTCGCTCTGTGCAAAAGTTGCATACAATGCTGAATATTTAATAAAAAACACGGACAGCAGTTTAAGAGCTAAGCCTAACACAATGGCGAATGGGAACAGGGGGTGTAGACCACAAAGGATTTGCACTTTTTAGATTTCACGCACGCTTCCGTATTAAAACATGTCACTCGATGTTTTATTAACACGACTCTAAGTCCCCTTGATACTCTGCGGAAGATCTCAGCTGTCAATACTTGCAAATATTAATCAGAGCAACCCCGTTGCCGTTACCGCACTCACCCAACCCCGCAAATATGCGGGGCATTATGCGATAGGCACATGGGAGGCATATTAAAAAAAAGAAGGAAGTCCTCAGGCGGTGACAGGACACACACACATCAATCTGCCGCAGAAGGAACACTCCATTGACAGGTGTCGATTAAGAATTTAGTATTATTTTTGCCCATCCGCAAAGCATATAAAAAATTTATTACACGCACGAAAACACACAAACGTGTCGCATTTGCAGACATATCCCCTCCTTCATGCAGCAGGGACCTTCGATTGGCACTTGGAAGTGCGCTTATGTCGTGACATGTAAAATAAATCAAGCAGGGAACATCCTCCTCGCCTCCCTGACAGAAGCTAAAAGACTGAAAGATCGGAGCCAAGGTTGTTTGGGGGAGGACATCAACCCGCCAGACTGCGCACTAACAGATGAGACCCAGGCTTTAAAAAAATTATGCTAAACAATCGATCTAGAAATTGTAAAGTATATTTTAAAGTTTTCATGTGCAGTACAAAATAGTTTCGTTAAAAGAATACATAACTGAATATCTTAAAGTGAGTTTGGCGGCAGTTCATATTAGTTCTAATGCTAAGATATTTTTTCTTTATTATGCACTTTTTATTAAGCCCGCCTCAACCGTCTGTTCTACTAATTACACCTTCTGTGCACTTCTTGTAGGCGCAGTTTGTAATACTAAGTTACAATTTTGACTTTATAGATTTTAAAGTCATTTATGAGAGGCACGTAAAAATCTACTTTATGTATCAAATAAATAATATTATTATCATACGCCCAGAAAGAAAAAACCTTTGATTTTCGGCACCAAACTTCGAATAACTTTATTTAGTGTTGCCAATTAAGTCCGAAGGTTCGAATTATAGTTGGATTCAATTACGAAAATACTTATAGATATTTGTTTAAGGCTATCGGTATTGCCTAGACTAGAACTAGACAACTACAACTTTACTCGGTGCGTTTTATAATTTTAAAAACACACCATAACCAGGCGAATTAGATTTCCATTGCACTTGATCTCGGTTTTATTGGGTAGAACCCAGGGAAAAGTCATGGTATTCGTAGCAGTCACGTGCTTGATAATGATTACGTAAGAATAATTGAGGTTGGATTTGCATTAAAAAAAAACATATTTCTTCCAGTTTTTGGGACAAATCATGTGTGACCGAATTAATTTGATATTGGAAATGTTTTTAAATTTAAATATAAAAACGTTTTTAAAATTGTGCATACGGTGAATTAATGTTCTATCTTTTAAGTTTATTTAGCATACTCTACTTAATGTATATTCATATATATAATTTATAAATTTATAAATATTTACTATTTAACCAATAATATTGAAGCATGCCTGATATATCGTTAGGCACGATTAAAGGTAGACTCCTATATATTTATTATATTTACTCTCGTCTCCTCGTATACGATTACCTCTGTGTTGTTTTGTGTTTTGTTTTTCTCGGCCAAAAATATGTGCACACAAACGAGTACACACTCCAGTATTTTGCATACTTACCTTAGTTTAATCCAAAATGTAACCACATTTCTGTACTTTGTGTAACTTCATAAAAATGAAAATTTACAGCGAATATCCTTTATGCTCATATGCTTGCCAGTAACTTCCACGGCAGCAAAAACAGTATCTGGAGCAACAAGAAAATGCGATAAACGTTGCTCAGCTCGTTTCCCCCCAGAGACTCCACGTTGCATCAACTTTTGTGGCTTTTGGAAAAGCGGAGCGGGTTCGAATGCGAAGACGTGGAGCTGATGCCCCCTGCCGACTTTGTTGCATCACAATGCCAAGGGCGGCGGCGGCGGCGGAAGGGTTGAAGCTGAATGCTGATTAGGTGTTGAGCGATTACGTGAAATGTTTACGCATTTTCTGAAATGGGTTAAGTGAGCTTCTGTGGGAGCGAAGTTTCGTGCATGTTCAGCCACATAAAATCCAAAGTTCGCTCCAACGTCTGAGAACCATATATGGTGGACTTCAAATCGAGTTTAGCGATATGTGGGGTAGGGAATTCTGGAACTATGATACTATCAATGTAAGCAATAATTTCTGGAAAATGAATTCAGAAAAGTATCCTTAAAATCTGGGCTGCAAAACGGAACCATATAAGGATCACTGGGGACGGCAGTGCTCTGTGAAACTGCATTCTAATGTTTGCCCAAAACAAATAAGGTAATTTATGAGCATTTTTAATGCCAAGCAAAATGTATACTATTTGAAAAAAAGTTGCAATATTGTTGCTATTTATCTTTAGAGGTATCACTAGGTACAAATCTAGTGATACCTCTAAAGATAAAATTGTTGATGTTAACTCAACTCCAAAAATTTCGTATAAAATTTTGACTATTAAAGTAAAATTAACTAAATTAAAAATGCAACTAGTTTTAATTCGATAAACCAATAAATATAACATACACCATAAAATAACCAAAAATATACTTCAAATAAACTAAAACTACAATATGGATGCACTTAAATTTCCAGTTTAAATAATTACAATTTATTATTGGTTAATCATTACATTAAATATACAACATTTTTGCTTTTGAAAGTGTCACAGTCGCTGTTATTGATTGATAACCCAAGTTCTCGAAACTGTAATACATTATAATACTTAAAAGTTCTTATTTAAAATAGTATAATATTCCCTTATTTATAATAGTTAATTTAAGAAAAATAGTTTATTAAATGAATTAGGCTAGTAAGATGCAAAAGGTCAACTCAAGTAACTCGCCAATCTCAATTAAAGAATTTATTGCCTCGTGAAGATTTGGGGCTTCGCCCACTTACTCAAGTTGCGAATTTCATACAAATTTAATTAAAGTATTTTCGGGTAGTTCGGGCAACGAGTCCGGGGCAACCGAGTGGAGAGAATCAAAAAGATTTATTTACCAAGCGTAAATTTATTTTCGTTTCCCCCACTTAATGACTTTATGCTGGCAGCGCCACCACTCGCAGACTGCGGAAGACATAACATATGTCGCCCCGCAAACTCACGCTTTTGAGCATCCTGCGAACGGCAGCCGGGCTCCTTGAAGCGGTGTCTTAAATAAAGGTGCCACCGACTTCACTTTCGCCCTTCAAAAAATACGTACGCGGGGGGGAACGTCTTGGATGGAAGTGGAGAGCTGGTGAGCTTGTGAGCTGGAGAACTGGAGCTTCTTGACTTGCTCAGTTTCAGGGTATAATTTCCTTTTCTTTACATTACAATTTTACTAGGGTTTTTGTTAAACGCATCTTCCTGCTGCCGTTCGGCATCAAGCATCCTGAGCACACACACACACACACACACACACACAACAACAACAACAAGTTTGTATAAATATCCTTAGCTCCAGCGCCTGGCACGTATGAGGCTTAAGATACTTAAGGAGCATGTAATGCGAGTCCTTGCCAGCACTCCCTCTCGCCCGCCATGGAAAATGCAATTTTCACCTTGCATTGTCTGTTGCGTGCCAAGTAATTATTTTCCCCCGTCCTTCGCTGCCACTGGGAAAAATTGTATTACAAACATTTTCAGCTGCTCGTCTTTCCCGATTCGGATGCCACTGTGTGTGCCTCCGAGTGCGCTTATATATATTGAGTCTTATCGCATTGGTTTGTTTTAATTAATTTGCCTCGAGTCGGAAATGAAATAAGCAGAGGAGCGTGCAAATATTTCGTTTGAGGCGAAATAGCAGGGAAGGAATACAATTACATTTATTCCATTGCAAGTGCAAATATTACATAATAATGGGTAAATAACATATAACTTTGGTTTAACTAAATCCAGAGCTCTCGGAACGATGCACAAGAACGTCTTTTGGCTTAAATCAAAGACTGAAAGCCAGCAGCAGTGGGCAGTGGCCAGAATAATTGAGATTGCCATTCGTTGTTCGCCTTCTGGTTTATTTTCGCACATGCTTCAGGTGGCAATGAATTTTTGGTGCGTGGCTTGATTGTAAACTGGAGCATAAAAATGTTTTTCAAAATCCACACTACCTCGGCCAGTTCTTATGGCATAGTCGGGCAACTGCATGCGCCTCATTCAGTATATATGTATATATTGTGTTAAAAATGCATTTATTGTTATACACCCACGTGTGTGTGTGGGTGAATATTCCTGAGTAATTCCGGTTGGCGTTCGTCGGTATATTTGCGGTGAATGAAAAATGCAAGCGGTGTGAAAACCCAGCTACAAATACATATAGTATTCCCGCCGCAATGCCGTCGCGACGTCACTCTGCCAGTTGTTGCGTAATGACATTGACATGCTGCATGCTGGTGGCATACTTCTGTGCCTTTGCCCCCACTATTTAAAATCCCTGAAAATGCACGTCATTAGGGAAAGCGAGGCAAGGAAGCTCCGCCTTTGGTTAAAGGTGTTCTGCCAACGCGGCTCAACAAGTAGACTCCAGATGACTTGGCTCTTCTTTGAGATCTTTTCGGGCGTCTGCCTTTTAATGAGCAGCTGCAAATGGCTTGCAATCCATTTAAATAATTGATTATTTTCGTTCGACAGTAACTAAGTGCGGTTGGTAGTTTTTTGGGGAGTTCCTGAAAAGGAATCTTGGAATTTCTCGGAAATATGTAATATAGGTTTAACTTACATTGTCTTTAAGTAGTTTAAGTTAAGGTATTTTTCGAAAGTTACACACCGTATATTATATAGGCTTTTGATGTTGTACAATTCCTTATATCTATAATTAGCTTATGATTCTTAATTTCCCAGCTTTGCTTTGTTCCATTTATTTCCTCCACTCAATCAACTAGCCGTGACTGACTAAAAATGTGGCAATGTGAGTTTCGCAGTAGTTTATTTTAGAATGTCCAGGCAACTTTGACCCTTAAAGGTGAACTTCTAATAATTAAAAAAAGTAACGCACTACTGTTCTCCGATAAGATCCCATAACAATAATACAGCAACTTTTCCGTAAACTCAAATGCGTAACCATTTCAGAAACCTCAAGCTGGAACTAAGCAAAACCACAATTTACTTATCATCGAACAATGGCAGGCACTTAGGTCAAAGTCACTAAGCGAATCTTTACGCTTATTTGCATTCGTTTCACCAAAATTCAATGGCAAACAAAACAGTGCGTGAATTTGAGCCAAATTTGATTCGTTGGTCGCCCATAATTCATGCTTGAGGCAATTTGAATGCCCAATAATAAGCGCAAATGCCACAAGTTTCGCTTTACTTGACTTTTATTGACTTTCCGGGGCGGAGTCCGGGGCTCGGTTGTGATTTTGATTATAAATTAAATAAGTTCCAGGCCGCAGTGAATAATTTGTCCATTACATTTTGAAGGTTGTCTGCCGTATGCGTCCTGCCAGACTTTCCCCGAAATTGTTTAAGTTTCGATTTCGATTTCGTTGGGGATGCGATGGGTCAATCAATAAATTACTGAGCCCGGGCCAGAGCCGGTGGGGCAGGTATTAATTTAACATTGAGTCTGCGCTCGCGCCGTGCTCGGCGACGGACAACGGGGCGTATGCGCTATCGAGCTGTAATCAATGCATTGAACTCTACGGCAGCCTTGGAGTCTGCCGCAATCCTTCGGTCATTGCGCATAAATATGCCAACGATATGGCTGCCGTTCGGGTATTTTCCCTTCACTCGCTCATTTCGCAGCATTTTTCTTCAGTTTTGCATGTCTGAGACATGACTTTGTCGGGCCGGCTTTGGCGCTGATTTAAATTCCTAAAAGGCTCTTACCAGGCGGCACTGTGGGTATCCCGAAGTGTTTGTTCTGCGAATAAGTTGTCTGGTACTTGTATTTCTTATTTCAAGGGCTGAATGTGAGTATAAGTTGGGAAAAGTCTTTACCAACCAAACCCTTATAGTTCATTGGTAAATAATGCTGTACTTACATTTAATCGTGAGACAAAGATTTAAATGCGTAGGAATTATTGCTACTGAAGTAACCCGTAGGGAGGAAATTCATAGTATCATATTATATATTATTTATCCTCGCCATTTTTTTCCACGGTGCTTTGGTGTTTAAGTCGTCCTTGCAGCTAGGCACGTTCTGTTATGCTTAGTTTGGGCTCTCGGACTTGGAACGGCGGTGTCTGGCCCGGCTTATAACAGTTCAATGCTTCCCATTTGATATGGGTTTAATTTGCTTGTTGCACTTTCTGGCGGACAATTGCTTACTCCCGGGATTCCTCTGGGAGCCGCAACTGCGGCGTGTCCGGGGCAGCTGCGTGTCCTTTTGGCCAGTTGGACACACCTCGGCTCTCGCTTATTAGTTGCCCAACCGGGCTTTGCGTATTAGTGTCAGCCCCAATGCCATGGCATTTGTGCTGCGGCCATCCGGGCAGTCCGCAGCAGAAGCTAATGGCGGAATCAGGTCGGCTCCACCGCCAATTCCCCTGTCAGTTGCACGACAAGAGCTCCTTGGCTTCGTCGGGAAGTAGCCTCTGGTAAACGTTGAATTATACATATTTCATGAGGCTCTCGGCCGGTGGACAGAGGGGAAAATCGCTCAAAAGGATGCAAGCTCACGTGACACCAGAGCAGGAATAGGATGAGTATTATTTCTTGTAAATAATTGAGGCAACAATATGCCATACCTGCACATATAATTTATTTAATTTATAAATTGGAATGCATATGGTTTGTTTTTAAATGCAATTAACTTTCAATTACAGTTTACTATTACCAAAAAGACTTTCTCATTTGTTTGAATTTCAAAGTGTAAAATTAAATTAAAAATTCCAAAAAGAAGAGATTTTTGCTTAACCACAAACCCTTGGGCAGATTCAAGTTCAGCTTCCGTACGTGCAAGTAAACAAGATGAAACTGAAAGTGAAATCAAATTCAGGTGATGGACTCTGCCGGGCCTTGAAGTGTAGTTTATTGTGTTTTCTAGCGCATTTTCTCCTTTTCCTCAGCTTCAGCATATTGAATGAAGACGAAATCCTCCATTTGTATCGGTCGCATGTGGCCATGCGTTCTGTGTGCGTTTATAAATATTGAAATAGATGTCAATAACATTTTCACACGCTGTGTGCCTCAACCCCAGAGACCGGCCCGCCGGCACCTTCCGACCTGCTAGCCCCGGGATAAATGGAGGCCCAGAGACATTCGGGCCTCGTGCGTGTCGCACCCAAAAATCTGTTAATAATGATGCTTGACATATGTAGGCAGTTGGCTGTAAGTCGAGGGCAAACAAAATGGAAGCCAACCGAAAGCTGGCGCGTTTGTGCGTGTGAAATATGTTTTGTCAACTTATTAAATATGCTCACTTCCATGCTTCTCCTTTTTGGGAATTTGTTTTGTCTGCTTTTTTGCTGCGGCTTCCAATACGTGCCTGGGCATTTCAATGGCGGGGATGGAGCGGCATAAACAAATGGGCCCCGGCTCTAAATGTGGTCGAATTGATGGTGATGAAATTATAAGGTGTGCGAGGCTGAAGGCGTGATTGAGTTATATTGCCATCGAATTGAAATGAATTATGTCAGCAAAACATTTGCTCAAACATTGATGGAGCCTTCGATGGCAGTTGTGTCATAAAAATACTTTGCTCGGCAGATATTTATGTTAAGTGCCCAAAAGCCACAGGCTTTGGTAATTTACTTTTTATAGAATTCAATTTGTTGTAATACAAATAGCTTTAATAATAAGAAACTCTTAGAGCTATACCCTACATTAAACAAAAAAATTTATAAAATTTCTAAAAATATCAAAATCCATATCTAATTAAAGGATAACGAAACAGAAAGCACTTGGCCCCTAACAAGTTTCGTGGGAAACAAAAAAAAAGGGGTCGGTGACTAAAATCATCAACTGAGTCACACATATTTCCACAGGATATTTGTCTGACGGAATGACCAGCGTTTTAGAGTCCTGTCCGGCTTGCCTTTCCATTCAACTGCCATGTTTATTGTCAGTTGAAGGCAATAGCAGCGGAGAAAGCTCTATATTCTACCGCACTTATTTTTATTTAGCCAAAGAAGAGCAAAAAAGAAAACTAGGGGAATTCAAACTCATTTTGACAGACCAATCTCCAAATACCCTTTAATCTAGAGGCATAACAAGTACTTATATCTTTGGGTAACTAAGGTAATCAATTGTTTGTTTCTAAAAAGTTAAAAACTTATTCCAATGATTTGTTTTCTATTTGATTGAACTTTAATTTAAAAGAAATACTACCCCATTCAATAACCTTCCTTTAATATTTTTATGAGGAAAGTAAAACGAAAGATCTTCAGTTAGAGTTTCCTTGTTGTCAATAAGAAAATCCTGCTGAATTCGTTATAACCTCTTCGAGGGCATAAAATGGTACAGACAAACAGAGATGGACAGAGTGAGACTCGGAGAAAAAGGTACTTTATCTGTGACTGTCGAGCAGACCGTTGTGGTGTATCCTCTCAGGTCGCCTGGCCGTATTTACAGGTAAAACCCCATTGAGATGTGGCCCGTGTTTTGTTTGTGAACAATCTGCTTTTTGTTTTCGCCGTCTCGTTGGCGCCCGACAACAAAAAGAGGCGACATCAGCAGGGGACGAGAACAAAAGCGCAACTTCATTTTAATGGAGTAGACAACGTCAGCCATGGCGACGCAAAACAGGCGCCGCACTCGCACAGATGTCACGCCCCCAACGCCCCTTTTGGCCACATTGCAGGCGGATGCCACTCTGCGTGTGTGCTGTTGACGGTAGTTTCCTTTGCCATGTTTAATTGTGGCATTAAATTTTAGTATTGGCAATAATAACCTTCGCCTTACAAACGACTCTTTGTGGTAACAATTCACATTATTGCGAAAATTGGAATGGAATTGTCTAGTTATGAGCCACGGTAAGCTGGCATTACGCTGGTCAAGGTAAAGCGTTAAGATGTGGAAGTAGGATCGGTTGTGGTATTTAATATTTATTTATTGCCTTATTTGTGGTAGCTGCAAAAGGTATTTTAAGGATAATTATTGCATTGAGATGCATACAATTTCTCTTAAAGAATTAATTCATTTAAATTTATTTTGGGATTGCCCCAGATTTCAAGTATTTCATTCACCATATTTATTTCCGGAGCACATTGCAATCGGTTGCAAATGCATTTTTACTTTGGACCCAACAAATTCCCCCAGATGCCGGCTGTTCATTTGGAAACCCAGATTTCCTGGGGCTTTCTGGCTTGCGGATGATGCAAATGTAAAAGCTAACGCCCACCAAGGCTCCCCGAAATCATTGCGCCTCGATTTCGCATTTTGGCGATTGGGTAAGGTGTCATTAACAAAGGCCAAACAGGTGAACCGTCGCACCACCCGCAGCCATCGAATCACCTAGCCTGAGGGCCACACTGAAAAAAAGTAAAACCTGTTAAGGGGAGTACTAAGGGGAAGCTGCATAAACTTTAACTAAACTTTAACTTTAACTAAAATAAATAATGTAATCTCAGGGAAATAACTATTGATTTAGGAAAGTAATGTTTTCTCACCTAGCTTAGATTGTTTAATTTAAAAAATATACAATATACAATCTAAAATACAATTTGGTAGCAATATGGATAACCTCAGAGACAGGACTGATTTACATAATCTGTAATAAGTTTTTTTTTTAGTGCACATTCCCATTCTCCAGCCGCGCCAACATAATTGATGAGTTTCGCTCTAAGCAAGGAGCGATGTCGACATCGGTTTTGGTGGCCGGGGCATCCTGAGAGCGGTGTTTGTATGTTTGCGGTCACCTTTCACAGATACGCTCACAGATACACATGCCCGCACTTCCCGAAGCTGTGTGTGTGTGTGTGTGTGTGGGCGTACGTGTTAGTAAATTGGCTTATTTTGTCGACAGCTTAAGTCCCTCGGGTATTTATTGAAATTTAGTTGAAAATAGCAAAACACTTAAGTTGGCATTTCTAGCCCATTTGATGATAAATGATGTACTTAGTTACATGGGATTGACTATTAAATATTAGCATAGCCACAACTACTATCTGAAGGAAATTGAGCCAAAAATATAAATTTATCCGGAACTCAGATATAAGATTTAGAGCTGATTAATTTATTTTGGTAAAGAAAAGAATACGATACGATTACTTTTGCACCAATGTATTGATATTTAAATACAAGTTTAAAAGGTCTTTGTAAATAATATATAATATTTAATTTTTAAAAATTAATAATAATACTTGCAAAAATGAAACAATTAAAATAAAACGATTTTAAGCCAGACCAACTGCTGCTGGGCATGGCATTGTCCACTCGGGGCAAACGCTTCTTGACCTCGCACTTGTGGTGCATGGCCTTGCGCATGGTGTCGCCGGCAAAGGATCTCAGCTCCTTGGCGGACTCGAGGCCACAGAGCAGGGCTGCCCGCGTGTAGTAGCAGTCCAGGACGTCGTTGTAGATGTGGCACACCTTGGTGGCGTTCCGACGCTCGTACCAGTCCGCCGGAGCCTCACACTCGATCATGTCCGTGCGCAGCTCCCGGAAGCAGTTGTGCGAGTCCTGCAGCCCAACGCAGCGCTTCCGGTTGCTGCCGTCCCCTCCGTCGCAGACTTCCGACCGAAAATATCGCAGGCCATCAGCCAGCCGACCGTACATGTTATCCGGCGCCAGGACACAGTTTTGCATGGAGCTCTGGATTTTGCCCAGCACATCGTTGATCTCGGCACAGGAGTCCGAGAGCGATGGCTGTGACAGCAGCAGGACAATCCTCTCAGGACTGACCACATAGAGGCGGGCCAGCTGCTGCAGCACCGGATTGTCGTTGCACACAGCCTTTGGTGCCGGTCCTGCTACCGATCCTTCTCCTTGTCCCCTTACCTGCCCGGATGGGCCCCTGGGCTCGTAACCAGGCGGGCAAGACTGGTTCTGGTGGCCGCCGCCATGTCGGTTCGAGTGGGGCTCCAGTCCATAGCGCTGAAAGTACCAGGGAAACCACATCGCCTGACCTATCTCCAGGTGGCCGAGCAGCTGCAGCAACAGCAGCAGAGCTGCCCACTTTGTCGCCATTACTTGAAATTCGAGTCTGCGATCCGCTTGGAATAAGGGAGAGATAGGGAGAGCGATTTCTCCAAGTGAACTTTGATTCAAATATATTCTAATTAAATATAATGTATCTTGGGAATACCTCTATCAGCTTTTTGAGTATTCAAATACCTTGTCGGGCAATAATCCTTTTAATGCCATGTCTTCCTGGAAATCTTTGTAAAAATACACAATAAGCTCTCGCTTCAGGGACTCCTTCCAGTCCGTCTTTCATTCTTTTTTCTGCTTGCGAAATTATCACAGAAATTGCACCATGCAACTCTTGTAACCACTGTTAACCGACAACTGGCGCCATAAATTGTGAAATTTAAAATGAAATCCTTGCCTTTCGTGCTGTCCATTGGGATCTCCACTCAACTGGGGACCCCATCCAGCGAGGAGTCGCTGGGGGGACTCTTTATCAAAGCGCACACCTTGAAGGACCGGCACAATTTCATTCGTTCGTTCGCTCTTTTTGTGCGAATTGTCTGGGATGTGCCGAGTGAATTTTATTAGCACTCATAAGTTGTAAAGTGTATGGCAAAGGGGCCCGAGACAGAGCAGGATGACTTCCGAGGACATCCCTCCCGCCTTGGCACACTTTTGTGCGTTTGCCGCACTTCATGTTAAACAGATTTTTATTGCAGTTTTTTATTTGCTGCGACTCCATCGCGCCCGCCCTGTACGAAATTTACTTTGTCGCTCATTTCGACCGTTGTTGCTTTCTTTTTTATTATTTAACATTTCGCAGTCAAAGGAAATGAAATATTTTTGCATGTAAAAAACATTCGACCTCACGCTGTGACAATGTTTTCGCGCTGTTTATGTGGACGATGCCCTCGCTGCCGTTTTCTTTATTTTATTTTACATTTCTGTTCATTTCCGTCACGTAATAAAATAACAAGGTAAATATGCAAAAGAGCAACAATTTAAACGAATCATAAATAAAAGGGGATTCAGAGTCGCCTAGCGCACCGGAATCCTTCTCACCTCGTCCGACTGTTATTATCCTCATTGCCACTTCATCGAACCCGGGAACCCCTCCTCCTGGCCGAATAACTTCATTAGGGGATTCCTGATCATTAATCTCCAGCTTCGGGCTTATAACAGATTGCAATGTGTCCCGGGCAGGACCTACAACAATTAGCCGGCTGCGGCGAAGGGAATAAGTGTGCGAGTGTGTCCCGGGCATTATCTAATCCAGTCAATGGCGAAATTATGTCATTAGCTTTGGCCAGGCTCAAATCTGCCCAATGAACTGCGTTAAATTCTCTGACTAATTGCTTCTGTATGCGTATGTCCTGTCCAGGACGCTCTTGGCAAATTGTTGTCGGCTACACACACAGCAACCAAGGCCGGTCTGGCATATATAAAAATTAATTGGTTTTTGATGTGCTGTCCAGGGAAAAATACAGCTTAATTAAAGTGATTGGTTGTGGACCACAAAGACGACCAAACGCCATCAATTCTTTGAAATATCTTGGACAGTGTGCGCCAAATACAGTGGAAATTACAATAGATTTCTGGAAGCATAATTGAGTACAAAACTAACCATTAATATACACAAAAGAATATACTTCAACTGTAATGTTCTCAATAAACATTGATCTCCCATTGACATTATTTAAAATCCAACACTCTCTGCTGCAGCTGGAGGAACTTTGCCCACAGGCGGAAACCTACTGCAATTTAAGTGCATCATTTTGCATATAATTTAATACAATTGATTGAACATTAAACATTTAACACCAAGCAACAAAAATTGAAACAAATGGCCGGAAATTTTAACGCAACGAAAAAGCCGGCTTAATGAAAGTCGCTCACACTCCGGCGCGAGGGGAGATATCAACATGATTGTTTGTTTGTTGCTGCGTCGGCAAGCATAATTAAAATGTCAAACACAGCATAAATCATTTTTCAGTTAATGTTAATGCACTTACGCCTGCGACTCCACTAAATTTTTAATTGCATTTGCATTAAAATCAATAAAAAGCGAGCCACTTGCAGCGAGAAGAGCACCGTGGAAAGCACTCCGAAACCCCTGTGTAATTACCGGGTCCACACCCTTCCACACCCCCGAAAACTGCTGCAAACAAAATCGAATAAAAATGGCACTTAATTTCGCTTAGAATGAACTTTTTAGCCAGCTCCAGGTGCGGCTGCTTCAGAATGAAAAACTAATGAAAAAGCCAACAAAGTAGGGGCAGTTTGTGGGCCAGTTGGCAGGCTGCTCGAGTGCTGGAGTGCTTTAGTGCTTTAGTGCTGGGCTACTGGTCTACTGTGCTCCTGGGAGTTGGGTGCCTCGAATGGAAATTAGATTGCCCGGCGCCTTGGCCACCGTCACCCGCCAGACAACAAGTTGATACAACTTTTGCAGCCAAAACTCCTTTGCGTTTACCATTACCTTTAGCTCTACCCTTAGCCCGGGGCGAAGGGACCTAACTGGCTCAAGTCGCCTCCAGTAATTATAAATTTACGCAGGCAAGTGCCCATCCAACGGCAGGGGGGTGCGTCTAAACTTCTGGGGGCAGCGAGTGCAACGAGCTGAAGAGAACTTAACTAGCTCGCTTCAAGTACGAATAATAATATTATTGATAGATTACGGTGCACCTCGAGTGGGCTTGTTTTTGATGATGGGAACTCCGAACGGGGTTAAGCATTTTAATGCCGAAGTTAACAAAGTTGATACGAAAGTCTGTTTGCAATGCAGCTTCCCGAGTGGCTGTCATGCCAAAGGTGAAACTAGTTTAGACAGTTGCTGGAGGAGTGCTTGTGTTGAAAGTGGTTAGTCCCAGCTAATTAATTTGCAAACACTCAAATTTCATTCGGGAAAACTTGCATGTTGCACAGGAATATATCTGCTCATTTCATAATTATATATATAATGACGTTACAATTGCATCTACTATAGGAAATTTCTCTAAAATATCCTTAAAGATTGTGAGAATCAAAAGCATATTAACAGCTCTCAAATGCAATTTGTTGTTTGACTCAATAACCTATAGAGTGTCAAATAAGCAATCATTAAATTCCAGCAAATTAGAGTTACATCTGAAGGAACCACTTTAAGGGCAAAATTTGGGACTTTTCCAGCTTCTCCCTGTAGGCCAAAACGGAGGCTGTCGAAGGGAAATGCGGTAGTGAAAGGTGTTAAGTCCCGAGCAAATCCTCGTAGGCTTTGAGCCAAGTCTTAGCTCGGTCATGCTGTTTCGGTTTTGCCTCTTCCAATCCCCGAATTTCGTTTCGGTTATTCCCTTCGAATGTCCTTTGGAAAAAGTGGCGAAAGGAGACCGAAGAAAAAAATGTTGCGAGAGGAAATGTTAAAGGAAAACCAAGTACGATGAACGCACAATTTTTCAAGCAAAGGGTTCTTCCTTACCTTTTTTTTAGCTGAAAGAAATTTCATTGTTTTAACAATCACAGTAAACTTCAAAATGAGTTGGTTAATTAATAGAGTTTCATTTTAGTTACTGTATTTGACAACAGGGGTTAGCTGTAATCTCAGGTTAGTAAGATAGTTTAAATAACTGTTTAATTTAAGCTTACTTATTTTATTGAAAACATTTTTGATTTCTAGAGCAATATTTTGGCTCGTAATCTTATTTAACCGCACACATTATTCCGGTCTGCAGCCAGAAGTCCCGTCGCACTAAGCACTAAGTCGCGCTTTAGCAGGAACTTTTACCTAAATTACAATCACTTAGAACACTTTTAGTAGACATTATGCACTCATTTTAGACTTCCGTCTAATTTACATGCTATTTAAATTATGCTGCTCCGTGCAGGAGCTGCAGGAGCCGTCGGTAGTAGGGCCACACAGCGAAAGCCCGCACCCAATATATAAAGCAGCTTCATCAAAATGCCTGTCTGTCTGTCCTGTCCTGTCCTGCCTTGGCCCGGCTCGTCCCGCTCCTTTGGCCCTCGTCCTTCCCCGGCTCCTGCACCCATCATGGATGCTGTTCAAACTTGCAGCAGCTGCCGCAGCTACTTTGTAAAAACTTTTGTATGGCATGCCGCGCCAGAGGGATCCTGCGGGGATCCTGCGAGGGACGAGGACGATGCCTTGGCTCGCCTTGCTTAGCATCTCCGACTGCATAAAATTTTGCCCAATATAATTTAAAGAGCACACCCAAGTGGCCTTTCCTACTCCTTCGTTCCAGTCTGCACACCTATAGCCCTTCCCTCTATCTGTCTGTAAGCTTTTGCAATAAAAATGAATTAAATGCAATGAAGCAGCAGCAGCAGTATGCACAGAAAGAAAACTATAAGATTTTCACATGCTTCATGGAATACATATATGGATTTCTGAAAATAATAAACAACTGTGCTTGGGAAGATATAGAAAACTCTTCTAGTCAAATCATACATCGCACTCTTATGGCTTTCTTTATAATCAATCTGCAAAACTTGGCCTAAAAATCACTTGAAATGATCAAAGGCTTTTCCTTCAGTGCTGCATCATCTCTGCTCTGGTCTGGGTCCCACATCCGCATCCGTATCCGCATCCGCAGCCGGCGCTTCGGGCGCGCAAATTGTTGCAACAAAGTGGAAACTGGAAAGCAGCGCCAGCAACTGGTGTCAGTTATTGTTGAGCAGCCAGGTGAGCTGAGGTGAGCTGAGTGGCGCAGGAGTAGGGTGGGGTAAGGTGAGATTCCGCACAAAGTATGGCGGGGCATTCGTTAACCGCCCCACCATCGCCCCGTGCTGCCGCATTTAATGGCAATTTGTAGTCGAAGGCGGCGGCTTCATGCAAATTTGTGGCTTATAGTTTATCAAGCGGGGCTTCTCCGCCTTGCCGCTCGTATTACGTAATGCCCCGCCCTCGCAATCCATCGGGCATTTCGAAATGCGTAAGCTTGCATAAAATGCGTAAATGGTTGGTTTCGCCTCGCCTGCGGATACGTGGCAAACGGGCTCGGTGGCATAAGAGAGAATAGTGTTCTTGTTCTTGTGGCTTCTGCGGTATAAATGCGTTGAACGGCAAACGTCGGAAGGGGAAGTTGGTCTAGTGATAGGGCCAATTAAAAAGTTGCATAGCTGTTGTGTACTTCGATTAGGATGATAAACTGTGGAGGGTAAACATGGCAGGCGAATGGAAATGGATGCCCTGAAATGTAGGTGAAAGCAAAGGAACAGAGCCAGCATGGAGAGCGAAAACGCTGCAGGATAGAAGAATCTTTGTTCACAAGGACTATTATCTTCAAAGGGTCTGGCCTTGGGCCTTGACGCCTGCAACTTTGATGGCCAAGTGCCTGCATTTTCAGAAAATCAAGATGAAATCAACAGCTAAATTACTAAATTTCTAAACGTATCACCGATTGCAACCTGCCGACCATTTCGAAAGGTCTGTGTGTAGGCTAAATTACTAGACTCAAAATTGGCTTTAGGTTTATTTTACATAAATCCCGTTTTTTTCAATATATTCGTCTGAAGTCACATTATTAAAATAATTATTTGTTAACCTTATAAACACTAGAGCAAAATAGCTTTCCGTATAGAAATAAATGTTTCTTGTCTAGTTTTGATATTAAAACTTGAATTATCACATAAAAAAATTGCACTTATTTTGGGTCTTCATGGTGGTATATGAAGCCCAAAAGCTAATAATTTACAAAAGTAACATATATTTCAACCAAATGACCAAAAATCGTACTAAATTTTGAAAAAGTATGACATTGACAAAGATAAAGTAAGCAACGTTTTTTAATTAATATTTTAAATATTTTAATAATTTTAGTCCAATTCCAAACTGCAAGGCTTTGGTATCCGGGTTTTTGCGTTTTTAATTTACTTATTTATTTAATTTTATTCTTTCAATTAAATTATTTTTATTTTCCATAAACAATTTTTAATTATAAATATAACAGTTCGTGCCTGAATTAAAAAGATTTTTTATTTACAAATCGTTTATATAATTTATAATGTATTTTCCACTATTTTCGGCAGTCAACTCTAAATCAATTCCCCTTGGTGAAGCCCCCTCAGGGGCATTCCGTTTTAGCGCTGTAACTTTTTAACCAGATATAGAAAACTCCTTTTTTAGCAAATATAGTACAGGACTCATGGAAAGACGAAAGTAATTATTGCCTTTTTAAAAAACTCACATTGGTCAAGCCACTTAATGAAAAAGAAAAACTTATAAACTAATAAACTAATATTAATAATTATTAATAACATGGACTGTTACTCTCCTGGTAATTATGAAAATGAGTTACTATTTGTTTGAATTAAAATATTGCACTGTATACAATTTAAAAAATTAACTTTGAGCTTGTTGTGTCCCATGTTAGACAATAAAAATGAAAGTTTTGGCTGGTGAAATAAAAGTTAACTAGCTGCTGGAGGATAACAATAAAGGTCAGCTAAGGGATTCAAAAATTCTATCAGTTTAAAAACAACTTTCGTAGCCGTTTCTCCCTTTTTTTCTCATCCTGCGCAACAGAAAAAGTGCGTCCCACATGGCGTATGAAAGTTGGCAACTTGTTCGCGAGGTTTTTTCTCATCTTCGGCCACCGCTAAGTAAAAAGTGAAATAAAAGAACTGCAAAGACAGGGGCCCAGGGAATTGAAGTGGCTGTTGTTTGAGAAAAAAGCAGCAACGAATTGCAGTAAGCTATGCAAATTTTCTTGTTATTGTACTACTGGCTGGTGTTGCTGCTTTTTCTTTAGCAAATCAAAGCCGAAGCGGCCAAGGAAGCCAGGGGAGGAGCCACTCCTGCGATGTCCTGTTGCGTCGGGTAGAAGGAAATCGTGCGGCAGCTGTTCCAGCACTTACCACGCTCCGGGCTTTCCCCGATTTCCCAGCATCCGCTGCTTCCTCCGGCATTTCCTTTTGCGCGCTCCAACCATTATTTCTGCATGCTTCACATGGCGCCCCGTCCTGTGGGATTCCCTCCTCGGCCTTTGTTGGCACACCCCAACCCCAACCCCAAGCCCGTTTCCATTGGGCCGCTCCTACTGCTATTTGTTTGATTGTGGAAATATTTGCATGGCAGTATAGTTTTTATTGGCACAGCGTTGACACTGATAAGTTCCCCTCGGGCGCCGCCGCCGCTCGAAACCCTCGCATTGTTGTCCGCTTCAAATTAAATAACACAGAGGAAAAGAGTGTGGCGAGCGGGTGTCGGGAAACCTCCGGAATATTAATTAATTCTTTTTGATATTTCCCCCCGGACCGGATTGCACCTTATGCTTCTGTTATCCGGTGCTACACGGTGCTTTGATATTGCCCCTTCGGCTTCTGTCATTCGATTTGCATAGTAAACACTCTGTCAGAATTCGACCAAAGGGAACTGGCGACCAATAAAAAATATTGAATTTCATCTAGTTTGGAATCTGACAACACACGGCAGGGAACAGCTCAATAGGGGCCAAGGGATGAGTGTTCTAAAATTCTTTACTTAGAAGGAATGCATACTTTATATTGTGTAAAAAATATTATAAAGTCCAAAGATTGCATTGAAAATACTGAATGTGATTTCTTGGATTGTTCATTCATAAATTCAATATAATTTTAATGGTATGTGTTTTATGTAGAATCTGAAATACAAATGCCCCCTTCAAGCGTCTGAATATTCAAAGCGAACCTTTAAGAATGTGAAAAAATCATAAACTCCGCCAAACATTCAATGAAATTGAACTCTAGCTTAACAAGAGGACACACAAAAAATTAATAAAAAAAAGCAATCCATGCCTTCTACATTGACTAATAATAGACGAAATGGCAAACCGACAGTCTGAGGAACGCACTAAAAGGGAGAAAAATAGAGTAAAATGTGATGCGAATGCTCTGCCTATTCCAGATGCATGTGAAATGGAATTGAAAACATGCTGAGTACGCAACAAAATTATAGGGAACTGATGAGCATATGCGTTATTAGATTAAAATCAAAGTGAAACAAAAAAAGAAGGTAACTACGGCACGAAGTTTCTATACCCTTGCAGATTGCAAATTCGATCATTAATAATTAATACAAAATAAATTATATATATGACTGTTAACAAACAAAAAATTACTACCTACTTACACTACATATTAATACGTATTATATTTATCAAGGCATACTATATCAATACGTATTATATTTATAGTTTAAAAAAGATTTTGAAAAACATAGAAGTTATGTTATTATTAATTTCTGGATATTCCTATGCACTATGGTCCAGCCGACCACATATTTGGGCCATAAATATGGCAGCTATATGATATAGTCGTTTGTTTTTTACAAAATTTAAATCGATATTCTAGAATAATATAAAATGGCTATATTTCAAAGTTATATTTTTTTTCTAACAATTTTCCGAGCGTTCCTAAAGCAGCTACATATATGTTATAGTCGTCGTAGACTAACTGCAAGGTTTTACCCAGATAGATTTAAAACTGAGAGACTAGTTTACGTAGAAACGCACAGAGGGACAGACGGACCTGGTTAGATCGATTCGCCTGTTGATGCTGATCAAGAATATATCTACTTTATAGGGTCGGAAATGTGTCTAGTGGTAATAGGTATTGTGGTTGTGGTAGCAAATCGGAAGATATTAGTCAAGTTTATCTAAGTATTAAACCACGAAAGTTTGAATTAATTTTTTTTTTAATGCATTGTGAGTTTGCCTGCGGAAGTGGTAAATAATTCAGTGAGGCAAAGTCCTGACGCGGACTCGTGAGTTGGCCAATATGCCCCGGGCTCTGTGCGGTATCGGCATATTGGAGCCCGCACAAAGGAGCCTCCGCCTGTTGGTCCTGTGTCCATTCATTAGAGACCATCGCATTTCGCGCCACGCAGTCAATGTCATTGCACATTTCGGCGAGCAAACAGAAGGCAGCACTTAGATTTGAAATCATCGCGTATTCGGTTTCATTTGCTCCCCACAGGCGTGCGTGAGTGGAGTCTCGGTGCGTGTGTACGTGCCAGTGATGGCTGAAACTCATTTCGGGCAACGGGATGCCTAATAAAATATTTATTCACCGCCCGAACAGGTGCGAAATTTTAAATGCAAGCATTTGCTTTTTACACTCTCCTGTTTTCGTAATGTAATGTAATTTTATTTACTTACACATTCAGTCGCAAGGAGCGGGAATTGTCGCCGGTCGCCCGTCGCCCGTCGCCCGTTTTTAATATTATTTCTGTGCGCGTGGCCCGGGCCAAATTTGCTTTCAGTCCGTTCAATTTGCGCTCATAGGTCGGAAATGATTCCGAGTGTGTACTTCATTAACAATCAGGGATATGTGCGTGCTTATCGGCTAATACGTGCGTCGGGCTTCTCGCTTTTATTTGTATTTTTGCACTGCATATTTTGCCTTTTTTCACTTTATTCATTATTAAATTTTGGAGCTCGAAACTGACGCCTGTCCTGCCGGCGGGCAGTGCAGTTTGTTAGGGAATCGAGCATTTCATTGAATCTGTATCTCTGTTTCGTGTTTCTCATTTTCTGTTTATTCAACAATTAGTTTCTCCCTTAATTGAAAAGGTCTGTCATGGCGCTGGCAGTTGAAATTTGTTTAAAAACAACACTTTACGGAAATGTAATTAACCGAAGTTAAAATTGCAAAAATTTGCTTTTTGTTCGATCATTTGGATACAATTTAAAACATTATTATAATAATTTAATAATGGTGTAATTGGTTATTTATAAATTTATTTATAAACAAAGCACGACGTTTTTTTATGATTGAATATATCTTAGCTTATTTTAATTTTTTAATATACAGCAATATGAAAGGTCTTTAAAGGTAGAATCAGGGTTTTACAGTCCTGGGTTAGTTTAAAAAAATACTTTCCCCTTAAAGCGAATGTTCTTGAAAGGAGCATTTGCCTCTTTTAAAGACGAAGCTGTTTTCAATTTGAATGGTATTTGTATTTGTTCGTTGGTACATTTTCAGCATTTCCTATCTTTTATCCTTAGTTCGACCTAAAAAGGAAATTTGCAAAACGAGAGCATATTTCACTTATCATCCACTTTACACGCAACATCAACTAGTCTACTTGTCCCGCTGTATCTGTCCGCCCAAAAAAAGGAAAGGCGGAAAAATATTTGTTTATCTCCACACATGTATCTAACTATGCCAGGCTACATGGCTGCATTTCCTGCCATCCTTGCTCCGCACTCCAACCGCGGGCGAATTCGAAACCGAAAATGGGGAAATATGTATGCGAATCCTTGGCTTGCCTCAGGCGTGTTGTTTTTCTGTTCTGGCTTTGATTTTGATTTATGTTGCTGTAAACACAGCCAGCCGAAGTAGAAGAAATGGCATTCGCCGTGGAACAACCCGGGCAACCTCATTTGCTACTTACTTTGTCGCATCATTTCACCACGGAGCACTGGAACCGCCAGGACCTCAGTCAGACAACAACGCATGCCAACGCATAGAAGCTGTGATTTTTTTGCTGTTGTCCCTGCTCCTGCCGTTGTTCTTCCGCAGAATTCTCTCAGGCGACAGGGTAAATGTTTGCCATCCCTCGAAAGCTTCTCACATAATTGTGGTGTCGGTTGGCGGTGATGAAAGTGCCAGCGAAAGAGCATTTCTCAATATCCTGTATAGTAAATACTATTCATAACCATATAGAATTACTTAGTCAGTTTCCGCTTCCCATCGATTTGAAAAGTAATAACTTTACCGTTTTATTCATAGTAAAAAATTCGATACAACCTGCGGATAGTGTATATTTGGCACTCGCATTGTGAGTGTTTTCGCTTTATAAAATGCAACATTTGGCAAAGCGACAAACTTGCTTTTAGCCCAACTCGAAGCCGTGTAATATTTACTTATACGTTTTTGTGGGGACAAAACTACGCGTAACGCTTTGTTTGACTTGAATTTATGGTGATGCTTCCTTTTTTACTTCAGCTGCTTTTTTGGCAAACTCCCAGCTGACTCATGGCAAAGTGCCTGAGCCTGGCAGACAGTGTCTGGCTGTCCCGGCACTTTTTCCAGAAATGTTTTAATTTCCTTGGCTCGACACAATAATTTACACACCCAGACCAGCACACACCAAACCCACACACTTCCTTTCAGCTATTTGCTTGGCCATAAAACCCTTGTTTGACTTGCATTCCGGCCAATAATTATGTTTGCACATTTTATGTAGTCAGCGGCACTGCTTATTAAAATTTATATGACAATTCGTTAGTTTGTTGCCCGGCTCCAATAATTCATTGCGTTTTTTGTTATTTTTTGTTTGCCTCGGGTGCTTTTACTGCCGGATCCTTTGTAGTGGCCACATTTTTGGTTTTATTTGCCATATCGTTGCCTTTGCCGTTGCCTTTGCCTTTAACATATGCCCATCAAAATTGATTGCATACATTCTGGCTGCTGCGCCTGTTTATGTGGTTAGTGAGCCGCAAAGCACGTAGTAAAAAGTCCTATCTTGGAATGACTTCATACTTTTTATGATTTTAACAGTAAGCTCGCAAAAAGGCTGAAAGAAAACGAGATGTTTCTCGATCATAACTTTTCGCTTTTATACTGATGTCGTTCGCGGAATAACTTTGTATTCAATACTTTTAATGAAGTCTCAGATTTGTATACAAAATATGTAGCTGATTTTAGTGGAATCAGTAATATTTTAAAGTAAATTTATGGAAGTCTTATTTATTTGAATAAAAGAAAGCTGATACTGCTGTACTTGCCTATTGAGAGTGCCTTGTAACTAATGAAAATAGTATTTCTTTAGAACCTCAAGTCGAAATCTAATCCCTAGCCGAAAAGCAGCTTCAACTATGTGGTCCAGCTGCCTTTGCAAACAACTAATTGCCTTCATGGACTACTGACAAGGACTCCTGACCGACAGGGCGGCTTAAGTGCTTCGCTTCCCTTCCGAATTCCAGAAACATAAATCGCACAACTCAAAACTAGAAAGCACCAAAGAATAACCATAACCGCCGGTTTTAAAAATGGAGTGTGCAGCTGCAAAGGGAATTTTCCATTAACGCACGTGTGCTCGAGTCGAAGACCAAGACCTGTTCTGCTTGCCACATTGCAACGACCAAAGAAAAAAGGAATGATTTCGGGAATGCCGGTCTGAGTCAGAGTTAGGAGGGGCTGCAGCATCGCAAACTGACTGACAAAACCTCAACGTGCCACTAAAAGCATAATCATGCACTTAACTAAAGCCCGGCAAAGGAAGCTGTAACCGTGCGGAGTTGGGGTGTTCCAGGTGCTGAGTTAACGCACGTAGAACTTAAGTCATCATCATATAAATAAAAATTTATGACTTTAAATGTGTTTCTGCGTGGATTTGTTTGTTTGTTTGCTGGCTTGCTTGTGGCCTGTGGTTGCTCCTTGTGGGTGTGGTGGTTTATCACCGGGGGAGGTGCTTTCGAGTTGAGGCAGAGAGGACGACATGCGTGACTCTGTCGAAAGGGTAAAAATTTAAAAATGGTTTGGCAACGAGGTGAGGATTTGTCGAGGAACACAGAAACTTTGGGTAATGGAAGTAAAATTATATAAAATATTCACGACTGTTACAAACATTTAGGAAAACTGATGCAAGGCAAAAAAGGTGAGAAGTGTCTTTCAAGGAGGCATACCAAATTTAAAAGAAAAAATCTATATATTAGTCCAGTATTTGGTTTAACTTACCCATACAATATTTGAATATCGTTAAACACAGGGTTCGACCTGTTAGGGATGACTTTCCGGGCAATTGAGTTTCAAGTTCAAATATCTTGAAATTATATTTTAACAAAAATCATATTTACTCACTAAATAAATCAAATAATATCCACATAACTAAAAGCACTTTTGCAAAACGCAATATTCCAGAAAATGATATATACCCTCGAAACCGATATCAACGAAACTACAGCGTCTTCTGTGACCTTTCAAGTACCCCTAATTACATATTATATTCATGGGAAACATCTTGCAACTTTCGAGTTTCTTCACAATTATGACGACCGACAGCTTTTACTTTCTTGTACTTAAACGTATCCTGAAATGTAAATTTCAGTTCCGTGCGGGGAGATGGTAATGCGAGAAACTAACAAGAAAAAGCCGCTTGCCGGGCTACTTTTCAAGTTAAAGTTATTATCCTGGGGCAGAGCCACTTGCAGGACTCGGCCCGCCCGTTCCTTGCCGTGCGACCCCATGCCCGACTTGACAAAACTCGGCAGACTTTTGAATAAATTTTCAATCTCCAGGACAACGGGCCGTGGGCGAGGGAGCGCAGTGAGAGTGACAGGGGGAAACAACAACAAAAGGGAAAATCAGCATTATGAATATGTAGCTACATCTGCTTAAATGTATCTGGCCCTGTGCTCGTCTTGTTGGCTAAGTGAAAAGCCAAAGCCGAGTTGCCGCTTGCAACATTTTTAAAAGCGGCTTTACTTTCCCTCTAAGACGCCAGGCAACTTTATTAAATTTTTTTTCGGCGCTGGCTAAAACTTTCCACCAGCTGCAGCCGACAATGGAAAAAGAACTATCCAAGCTGGGCTGGATGTTCTCTGGCTGGCATTTTCCTGCACTTCTTGTTCGGCTTGACGTTCTCCGTTAAATGCTTTTAGCCACTTTGTATCGGGAACTCTTGCGAGAAGTTTCCCTCGCAAAGCGCTGCCCCGACCGAAATATGATTTAATTTCTGTTGATTCGGTATAAGCAATTTTAAATAATTAAGCCACTAAACAGCTGATAACAAATCCCCAATTAAACCGAAGACAATTAAATTTAATACCTCCAAGCGGGAGAAATGTCTCCGTGCTGCGACAATGCGCCCAATGGCGAAGTGCGGCCATTTCTCTTTGTGGTCAACCGCCATTAACGTTTATTACACCCACCAAGTGCCGGCAAAAACCAAAGAGCACAGGAACCGAAAGGAGGCCCCAAATGGAAAGAGCAAACGAAATAAAGAAGGCAACAACGGCAATGGGCGAAAAAATATAATTAAAAATAAACATTACGCGGCGACAGACAATGAGAAGGAACCCAAGGAAATTCACAAAACCACAAAAAAGAAAAATCGAGAGAAAAGAAAAACCAAAGAAAAGACGGCTGAGAAGAGCAAAGAAATGTGTAATAAAATGAAAGCAGCAGCCAGGTGAAAATTGCATTAGTCCCGACCAAGGAGATAAGGACAAAGGATCGAGGGTTTTTGTGCAGCAGCATTTTAGGCGCTTAATTGAGCGTTTTAGTTATGCTAATTGTTTGGGAACAACAAAACACGGGCTAATGGACAGGTGCTAGATGTCTCCCAGCTCCCCAATTCCAGCTCGCATTTATTGTTTGCCATTTGTTATAAGTGGAGGAGAGCCCCAGATCATTAGGTCCTGGACCCGAGTGGCCTGGTTTCTGGAACTTGGAATGATATGCTGACAAATGTGCGCCAATTAATTGTGTTATTGTGTGGAAAGAAGCGATGATTAAGGCATGGGCCACGTAACATGGCCCATTAAGGTAACCATTAAATGAAGATTGAAGAAAAGCAATCATTCAGTTATACGAATAAGTCGCTTAGATCTGCAGGAAAGGGTTTCTTACGCTCTGGAACATAATTTAATTAAATATATATTATATTTATGCATCCATAATAAAACCACATATTTAGTTTCCTTGCTTTTGTCTTTTTATTTTGATTATCTACCGTAAATACTTATATGATACATATCTCCTTCCATTTTTCTCCAACTTTCCCGCTTCTTTTATATAATATATACAAATACAATACATATATACTGTCACATATATAGGCAATATTTAGACTTAACATCTAGTTGCTTACGTTTGCCTCTCAATTATTTCCATTCGGTTTGTCTGGGCATTACATTTAGGCGTAGTATGTATATATAACTTTACATAATACATATACATATATATATAAATACCATTTATACGATTTATAAATAATCTTGACTTTGATATATAATGTAAATGTAAAGAGAACAAAAAATTAAAAGCTTAGCACAACATTTTTTCATTTTAGTTTCATCTGGCTCACCCACCCGGAGTTGGCAGATTGGTGTCGAAGTGGCTCCCAAGATCCAATCAGGTCAAAGGTCTAGGTAAGTTTAAAATTTCAAGTTCAAACCGTTGTCAAGCATTTGTCCTAAAGCCTTTCAATACGTCTGCAAACTTTGAGTAAGTGTGCAATGGAAACCAATTCGCACCTCCCGGCAATCCCATCTGTTTTGGAATAACTAAACCGATGAAACTCGCAGCATTTATGATGAACTAGCGCTAGGCTTGTATTTAGTATTCTTCAGGGGCGCCACAGAAGGCCATCGTGTCTCCAAGTCACTCGAAAGGGGGTCTTAATGCTTGTTTTGATGTTCAGTTTGCCAAAGCCGTATCGTGAGGGAGTAACTATTTATATATTTAGAACCCTTTTCAAGTGAATTCAAGGCGCTGGAGGGCCTTCGGTGTGGCTTCCCTGATTGTCTTGTTCGGCTTTGTATTTTTCCTTAAATGCATTTGAAGTTACTTTGAGCTAGCTGAAACGAGTGTCTGGTGTGTTAGTGTAGGTGTGTAAATATTTAGATACATTTAGCAGTTGCTTTTGGGTCTTGGCCTTGGGCTGAACTCCACCCACATCCCCTATCTAAGCTGGACTCCCACATCCGTCGCCGTTTTCGATTCCGTTTCCGCTTCCGCCCCGGCCTCCGCATCCCCTATCGTCCCTGAAATGTGGCACTCGAGTTGCATGGCAATTGAATCATGTTAATTGCCCAACGCCTCTCCTGTTGTTGCTGCTGCCGCTGCTGCATCCTTTCCAGCTGCGCTTTGACGCCCGCAGGCTGCAGCTCACGTCCAGCTGCAGCGCCCGCATCTCCCCGGGCCTTGTCCGGCGCACGGTGCACCTCCTGGTGGGGATGCTCCGGCTGCTGCCGGAGTGGCCGGTAGTGCTCGCATTGCTGGCTGCACCGCCGGCCCTTGTCATCGCCCGTAACGGCGACACTAATTGCCCTCCGACTGTCCAACTGAGCGCCGCCATCAGTGATCCCCCGCCCAGGGCCAGCAGCGCCCAGGATTGACTGTGGCACGGACGCGAGCCCGTCGACGAGCCGGCGCCACGCCAGGCGGCGCCTCCATCCTCCACGCCGCCCTCCGTTCCGTCGTCTTCTTCGCCTGAGGGTACAAAATGAAAGAGAAAGTCTAACGAAAAATAGAAAGAAATGCAGACAAACGCAGGGCATGTATTCGATGTATTCTGGTAGTTCGCTGTGTTCGTCTGTCCAGCTACAGGCGAACCTGGCTAAGGCGATCCAACAGGCTTAAGGGTTTACCTTAAAAAAATACAAATAGGCTAAGCCCTGACTAACTAATACAAATTCTTAGTTGAGTAGTCGTAGTACTTGAGTAGTTGAGTTTCTTCTAATCAATTGAAATATTAATAAATATTCAAACCCAAAAAGAACTTTAGCTTACTTTGTTATGAGCATTAAAGTGATACTCAAGGAATAATAGTAATCATAAACTCAATAAGTGTTTAGTAGTTTTTACCTAGAGTCGTTAGTTGACTTAGCTAAGATCGACTGTAGCTGGAACTTGGACTTTTTCGAGTGCTCGTGTATTGTGAGTGGAGTGTCCGGCACTAATTGGCTGCTCAACTCACCCTGCAGCTGTGTCAGGTAGCTGTTCTTCTTGCTGTGGAACTGCTCGTCCTCGTGCAGCGTGTACTGGTCGTAGAACTCATCCGGACTGACCCGGTTTCCGCTGGCCCCGCTGCCGTACTTGCCGAACGAATCCACCTCGAGGATCGTCTTCTCCGTGGTCTTCCAGTAGACATCGTGTAGTTGGGCACTGCACCGGAGCTTTGGAATATGGAAAACAACGAATTTGGAACTAAAATTCTACATTCTTACGAACCCAACTCACCTTCAGTTTTCCATTGTCAAAGTGCTGATCCGTAACCACGAAATGGATGCCCACTATGGCGGTTTGCATGTCGTTGTGGGGATCTTTCAGCAACTTGTGGTGACGTACGTGGGAGGGATTTACCTGAAGGAACATGGAATACTTAGATTAATATTCTGAAATATCTAATTACTGGTGTATTGTTACTGGTGTTAACTGCAATTGGGATATTTTTAAACATAAGCATTTTGTGATCCTGTTGTGTTATACTCAAACAAAAAGACCTTGGAAAAACTATATTAACTCGTGAATGAACCAGATTTGGGTCAGTTGAAAGTCAGTTCGCCACCACTTTTCCTATATTTTGACCCAATGGGGCCTGTGAATTTGATTGACTTCAGGGCTGCAAATTAATTTGCCTTTCGCCCCAAAGTCGTGCGGTCCTTTAACCGATTCGAGGACTTTTTTGTGTTTGCACAGCAATCGCTATCTAGTGGTTCGTGTTACGCGCTTATTTCGCTGGTTTGTCGGCTGGTTTTGGTGGTATGTTTTTGTTTGGCTTATTGTTTAAGCGCATTTTGTGGCCTGCAATGCTGCTGGCTGAAGGGTTGTAGGGGGTGCCAAGGGGAGCAGCTGGGAGCGTGTGGGGAGGCGTTGTGAATTGGGACAGGTTCGCACAAGCAATCAACCGAGCGTGGTCGACTCAACTCAATTCGACAACCAATTCGGCAGCATTCGCTTCCCCATTCAAACAGGGCGCCTCCACAATATCCTGTGTGGGTGGGCAGCTGTGCTTGTGTGTGTGCTAGCTTTGTTTTCCCACCGAACACCACCCACCCACCACCTGCTGGTTGACGCCCACTTTCCGGTGTGGCTCCTATTATGCAGCATCAATAAGCATTGTTTGCTATTGAGTGATGCTGAAATTGCCGCTGCCTGATGCTTTCACGCCACGCACCGCAAATAATATTGTATATATAGTTTTCAAATAATTTATAATTAATATAATTTGGAAATTTTGTAATATTTTCCCTGGCTATAAAACATAAGTATTAAATACACTTGCTACCATATTTTGGCTGGTATAACTAATAAATATAACAATTCCATAAGGACTAGTAGTTCCTTTGTAAAGATACTTGTTGTATATTAGAAATTTCTTTAACAATTAAAACTCGAAATACCCAACAAATAATATTAAAAAATATTTTTTAAAAACGTTTTTTTTTGTGTATAGCAAAATCTTTCATCCCTGTCTATTTGCTGTTCCCCAAAATTACTGTGTATGTGTTTACAGGATATGTTAGCTAATTACTTAGGCGGGTGAATTTTATTATTTCAGTTTCCATATGCCTGGCGTGAGGTTTACGCCAAATTTATCTCGGATCAGTTGCGGGGATGAAATCATAACGTAAGCCTATTTTAAGCATTGAAATTTCAAGAGAAGGCGCTCTAAAGGACACTACATTTACTCATAAATTGAGGTAATGTCTTGCAGTTTATAAATACATTTTATAAGTAGCGGAATATTTTGGAAATTCCCTTGCAACTGAACTTCACATAATTTTGGTAGCTATCTGCGTGGTGGGTCTATAATTTCTACCAATAACTCTTTCCAACGCGCTTGCCATTGACATCCACAATTAGGGGGCGAGGGCCACGACAAGTGGCCAAAATAATTGAGAAATGTAAAATGCAAAACTGCGAAAAGTGTCCCCAGACTCGAGGGCCCTCTCTTAATTCCGCACATTTCCCAGGCCCATTTTCCGGTTTCCCCAATCGCCAGATATCTATGTAAATATGCATATGGAAGCGCGATGCGTACAAAAAATAACACCTAAATTTTGACGTGCTCCAGGATGGGCGGCATAATGTATGGTTATGAAGGGGGGCGTGTCCCCACTGCGTTGATCTCCACGAATGCGTGTGTTTTTCTGGTAATTACAGTGGGGGCTTAACCCTTTTACCACCCGCCCCACCCTCCTCGAAAACAGACGCATAAATTCCGGGCAGATGCCAGCGCTTGAAAACAAGAAAATTGTGTTTGCATAATATCGAGTCCGTCCAGGGGCGTAGATTTGGGGGGCGGCGGAGGCTGGTATGAGAGTCCTGCTAGAGCCAAGGGGGCGGTCCACTCACCTCTTCATTATTCACTGTCCATGTGAGATTGGCCGCCGGTCGCGAGTGACGCGATGTGCAATTACCTCGCAATATGTCGCCGACCCTATATCGGGAATGGATGCCCGATATGGACGGTGCGCTGTGCGGCGGCTCTGTAGAGGACGAAAAGAGAGAAAAAGGAAAATGGCATCAGTTCACAGGTGGACTGGATCGATTGTCACTATATTTTTGATACTCTGCGGCGCACGGAAACCCAGAATCCGAGCCAAACTCTGACCCAGCCTGTCATACTGTCAGTTGGGATTGCGGCGTGGGTGTGTGTCGAAATCAATATCTAGTGGGTGTGTGGGTATATGTGTGTGTGTGTGCGTCAAGGACCATTTCATAATTGAAATAATTACGAGTTCTCCTGGTCGGAGTGAGTCGGAATTTTAATTTGGACTGTGAGGAGACTGAAATACCAAAAATGTCCCAGCTATGCAGTTGGAATCTGTAGCCAGCACTCTAAGGGATATTTTTTTGTAACCGAAAGGAAAGGTACAGTCGAGTGATACGGCTTTGCGGTATCCTGTTTGTTTGGCTATGAAATTAATAAGATCAGTAACTTCCAATAGGTTTAGCAATATTTCGGGACTTCTTACTGGCTTATAGCAAAAATCTGTCATTTGAGAGTACACATCATAAACCATAAGCTTAGTTGTAGGAAACTCGAATGGCGCTACGCATCTTATTGATAGCTTTATAGCTTTATTAAACATTGGCAAACATAGCATGACTATACCATTGGCTATTTTTAATTTTCCACAAGTTTCAACTACAGAAATCCTGCCGTAAATAATCACCTACATTTTCCCATGGATATATATACATTTCGGTTAGCTCAGCATACCCTTTCTGCCACAAAGGTTAGGAGGTAAAACTAATTTCTCTTACTGTCCATTATCCCCGAAAGTCAAAATGAAAACCAGCCGGCGCACACATCCGCATATGTGGCACATAAGCATGAAATAGACACTTCCAAAAGTTTGTCAAGCCAATTTGAGCTCACCTACGTCAACATATCCAGTCCGGAAAATACAGCCCAACCTCCGCCACAGCCCACACAGTCAGTTTGGCATTTTATTGACCGTCTCTGGGCTTTGGCAAAGCATTTTGCTCCGAAGGCCTTCACTGTGTTTGCCGGCTTAAATGTCTTCATCTTTATCTCGTTTACCCGCAAATTTGTTTGTATTTTGTCTGCTTAACTGCCAAAACATTCGAACTCGGAGTTTATTTTTAAGTTTTATGTCCACAATCCCCAAACATACACACACACCAAGCACTTTGAGTCCGTCTATGAGTGCCGTGCTCAGACTTGGTCCGGCCAATTGAATATGACAGCCAGTCGAGTTGGCAAGTTTGTCTCTGGCTTTGGCCAAGCCTTGGGGGAGTTTGAGTTTCCTGGCTTTTCGACAAAGAAAAACACTTGAACTGAAAATGAATTTACTTTGGCATTTCCCGGTTTTTTAAGATTAAAATTAGTTTAATGTTTGCACTCGCAAAAATTAAACAAAAAGGCCAGAGATTTACCAAGTGGCCAACGAAAACTCTTTAATATTATCGCCGCGAAAATGTCATCGGAAATGTTACGTTACTGCCTTTTTTCACTTACCAATAACTTCCAATTCGGCTGCCGCTATTAATGTATGAAACGAGGGCGCATCCGCAGATACTTCGCAACTGTATTTACCGGATGTAGCCATTGTTACCGATTCAAGCACCAATTGGCTCTCGTTCGAGGACACGCGCTGCAAAAAAAGTCAATAAAAGTAAAGGAGCTGTGAGTGCGGGTTCCATGTATTTTTTGTTAAATGCCCATAGCACCCATATAACCATATTTTTTTTCCACGTATCGCAAACGCTGGTTGTTGATGAAAAATTGTTCAACAAATGTATCTTGCAGGAATCCTTCCGGTTATACATACATACACTTTTATATGTTAAAAAATAAAGGATTACTGTACATTATTTTTATGGGGGCCTAAAGAATTGAGATTACTTTGTATTTTGTTTGCAAATAACCTTACTAATGATTTAAAATAATTATTAATTGAACAAACAGTTTATTAACTAGTATTAATTTATTTATAATTTTAGCGTATCCTTTCTGGGCCAAACCTTTGAATGAACTCGTGGTTTGTTTCATTGTTTAGCCCATTGTTAAAGCCCATAAAATTCACACATTTCTTGATTTAGAGAATATTTGCTTATCCTTTTTTTTCACTGTTCAAAAACCATTTTGATTGTTTTCCCAACATTCTCGTTTAGTTATTGTATATTTTTCCCTTCGTTTCAGAATTCCCATTGTATTTTGGTGGCAAACATTTCTATTCTCACTCCATTTTCACCGTTCTAATACAAAATAACTCTTCGAATGCAAAAGAATATGGTTTTATTGTCTTTATTGTCACATGAGTTGGAAAAATAAATTTGAATGAAAAATACGAATACACACAAAAGCAGTACGCAAATAAATAAAATACCATCGTGCTTCTTTATATGCCTGAATAATTTTCGAACCAATTTAAAAATGCCAATATTTATTGAAAAATATTGCCAGCTCTACCCCGAACGCATTGCGAAACTAAAAAACAAGGCTTGAGACCCAAACGGGAATCTAAATGTACGTTTTTGTTTTTCCGGCTCGTAACTGCCGTGAAGCGGAAGTTAAAAACCGTGTTTTGATTTGATTGTGCATTGAAATTTCACATGTGTCTGCTCCTCCTTGTTAACTGTAGCGTTTCGTTCGATTTGGCTGCCCTGGAAATGCAAATGTTTTACATTGTTGAGGCCGCAACCCGTATAGTTTGGTTTAATTTATTTTTCTTGCATCCATTTTTCTTCCTCCCCTCCTTTTTTATTTGGCTGTACAAATGGCATGCCGAAAACCAAAACAAGAATCTGTGGAACGTATAGTTTCGTTGGTCAGATTTATTGGAATAATATATGTCGGCAACAATACATAGGCCTTCCAAAAATAGTATATATATGGGTTTAGGTGAAATATTAAGAAAATATCAACAAGATTAAATCTGTCATATTTATTGAAAATGTTACTACTATCTATATGCAGAGAAATATTATTTAAGATTAACTTTAATCATTTAATAGCTACTCAGCTTCCACATAAAGAACATATAAATAGTAGTTTTTGGTCTATAAATAATCCGGGATTCGCTAATGGAATTAAGAAAATTAAGACTACGAATTAAAACCCAAATTAATAGAAAGATTTATGTTTAGATATTTGTTTTTAAGCTGTGATAGTTGCCTTGCCCTAGATACACTTCTATTTTGGTTTATTTGACATACATGGCGACACTCCGCCTTTTATTTCTGTTTTCCGAAAGAGGTCATGTGGAAAGGAAAATAGTACTTGGGTTGCCTGCAATTTCCTAGGTACGTTTCATATATTTTAGTAGACTCAAAAAGGATAGAATTGATTTTCTAAATAAAATTGTAAGTTTTGACGAAACATTTTGGTCAATAAACAATAGTTTTCAAATAACGATTTGTACTGTCTCTTATTTTGGTAGGAACACTAAACACTTGGCCTTCTTTAATGTATTTAAGTTAACAATATCCATATTTAATATTTCCAATGGTTAGTAGCATGTATTTCATCGTTGCCAAAGCTTTTTCTGCTATTTATTTTATTAAATTGTCAACATACCCTGACTTTCAGTCCGGGAAAGTGAAAGATCTTCATCGGCGGCGTCTCCTTGGGCGTGTAGCGGTAGAATTCGCGCCTGCCACGATACCATTTCACGGAGTACAGACTGTCGTCCTCGATGTCGTAGAAGCATTTGAGGATGGCCTTGTCACCGCGCTTGACCGCGTGCGGCACTCGCACCCGGACGTCCCTCAGAGCCGCGGTCAGGCCTGAAATGAAACAATAACACGGGAAATGAAAAACAAACCTTCAACAATTATGTTTAATTATTTAAGGCAATAATGCTTTCAGCGAAAAGGGACTGAACAAACAATTCCCGCGGGCCGTGTCTAATAGAAATCAACTGGAAGCGATAAAAAATCATCGCGCCTCTCATTTTTAATTTACCATTTGCTTTTATTTTATTATCAATTTTTTGTCGTTTGTTTATTTTGCCGCTCCGCTTCTTTCTTTCGTTTTACGTTTTACGGCGCTGTGCATAATTTATGATGGGAATTTTGTGTTTTATTATTTGGACTTTTTATTAAATAAATCCCAAACGGATTTTATTGACTCGACAATATACGATATTTTAGATGCCTGTTGGTGGGGAGAGCTTTACCCTTTGGGTTGAGAAAGTATACTAGATCATAAACTGATTTTACGACTTGTTCCTTTTTATTGTTCCATGTATTAAATATTTTACTGTGCAAGCTTATAAAATATTTATAATTAAGGCGGAGATTTAGAGATTTATAATAGATTATACACATATTTTTCTCTAATATTATGTGAAAGGGTACCTTCACATCGACTTCTTGCAACGGAAAAATTGGCATTTTTAATATCTATTCTGATCACGTATTGACATGACTTTCGGCATGGTTTTACGCCACAAATCTCTAACTGAACACTCACACAGTCACACATATTTTTATAGATATATATTTTAATATATATAATGCAGAATGTGGCGGACATTTGTACACATGTCCGATTCCCTGGTTTACTGCCCGTTCGTTTTTTAGCTTCAGGTCCCGCATTATAAATCAGCTTATAGCAAAGGACAGAAAAAAGGCTTTGTGTAACCAGGCCCTCGTTCCACCTGTTTGCATTTATCGCTCTCCCTTAATAAAATATGAATAAATTGTTCCCTGATTATGTGAGATGAAATTAAAAATCATTTTTATCCGCTCTCACTTCTCGTGTCGTAAAAATTTGAGTTTTTGCCGGAAGGCCATCAGACATTTGACAGATATTCCCAAATCCTGCAGCAGCAATAAATTTTGTATTTTATGGTCTGCATAAGCTTTTGATTGAAATTGAGTGCTTAATAAAAATGTTTGAAACAAAAGCGGACAATTACAGACGGGCCAGGAATAGAATAACTCTACGAAGTCAGATGCTCTCTGGAAGTATAATAAAAGCGACTGAGCTACATAGGTTTAACATAGTTTACACCACGTTTTAATGTTGTTTTTATATTCCCTCTTAGAGAAATATTTTGGACTTAATAACAACTTCACCCCAACCACTTCAAAGATCCCAAGGTATAAATGCCTTACGTCTAACCCCTTGTAACCCAATCAAACCTGTCACAACCTGAGTGACTCTTCATTATCACGAAGCAGAAGCCACAAAAAATGAAAAACTTCCATCAACAGAGCTTCACATTTGAGTCACATTCACACACAGCACAGCCTGCAGCTCAACGCTCCCAATTCCCCAGTCATTGGATTAGACTTTCTGGCTGCTCCACTGTCATTTAGCGCCTCCAGACCTCTGTGGCTGTGTGGCTGTGTGGCTGTGTGGCTCTGCGGCGCCCATTTCATGCCACACTAAATAGACAAGGTTGCAACAATCCGGCGGCAAACGAATGTCCAAACAAACCGGCACGAGTGCGGGAGGTGCTTTGTAAATCCCATCAAATAACTGTAATTGCAAAGTTTTTACAGCCAGACACGAGGCCCAGGCCCAAGGACAATGCACATGCAGCCCCGGCCATTTGACTGGGGAGGCGGGGCTGTTGGAGTCCCAGGACTCCTCCGGAGCACGGAGTCCTGGGGTGGTGGCTATGCGCCCCACAACGTGTGCAATAAATATGAATAACGAGCACAACGTGAGTGGCACACAAAGTAAAAACCAGACCGCACTCGACGTTGCTGTGTGGCAGTGAAAGGGCATCCAGCTATCCTGCCATCCGGGCCACCCACGTCCTGATTCCTTGGAGAGGCACATCCCCATTGTTGGCGACACGCGGCGGCAAATATTTGCCTCAGCCCCTGCCTTTGTTTAAATCTTGTTTATGCAACATGCATGGCATATATTAAGAAGTGCCGACCAGTCTCGAGTGTCAAGCGAATGTCCAGCTGGCCAGTGATTTACACCCGGCAGCCGCCAGATTGGAGTGCTGCAAGGGTTGCTTCAGCTAACAGATTGCTCTGCGAGTTGCTCACTTTTGCGCGCCCAAGGACCTTAGTTCGATTAAGCCCCGCAGCATATAAACGAGTTGCGCGAAGGACGGGAAGTTTCAGGATCCGCTGTACCTGAGTCCCTGGACTATAAACTGCTCTTGAGTTACGCAATCCAATTTTGCAATCAAATAAGTAGGTTTATTTATACTAATATTTATGGTGAATATTATTTTATAGCCAAAATGATTTCTTAAACTAATATAACTTGAGTCCTTCGAGCCGGATATTATTAGTTTCTTCCGTATAAATAGTACGGCGTTTTGTCTTAAAACTATAACGTTTGACTCTTGGCATCGGGGACCGCACAATTTGACCGTCCACCTCCTTGGAGGTGAATTAAATTCAAGCCCGGGCGCTTGCATATAAAACTCTTAGCTGCTCAAATTACGGGCCATTGTGTCAAAGCATATTTCGGAAACTTACGGCCAGCTAATTGAAAAGAGTAAAGCCGAAGGAGGGCAAACTGAAAGTTTGGCCACATTATGACCTGAACTGGCACACAGTTTCCCTTCCACACGAACTCCCGGCCAAGAGCAGCAGCGTTTGCCTGAATGACCACACAGCTTGCTCGAAGGAACTGGCCGGGAGTTCCTTGGGCAAAGTGGAAACTTTCGAAAGTCCAAGTTTACGGAGCTCGGCTTTTGAAATGTGCATGATGACGAGATACACTAGTGCAACAGATGGGCGGCCTGCAGGCTGGCATTATAATTTTCTATTAGCCCCAGCGCGAAGTTCACGAGCTGGGCAGTAATATTGCGGCCCCACTGAGCCCTAGCGGATGTCCTGACTGGAGAAGTGGCGCCAAATTTATCATAATTTGTGCTGACACTAAAAATGTAAACCGTATCTCTGTGCAAACCCAATAGGAGTGGCAGTGCCGCCACATCATATCGGGCACTATTACTGTCTCGACGCTGCACAGTCATTATTCAGTCAGATTTGACTGCCATCTGGGGTTATCAGCCCCGGCCCATCCTTTGGATCGGGGGAGGTCCCTGCCAGGACTGTTTATTCGGGCGGACTTGTCGCCATCGCGTCGGGGACGTGGATACGGATGCTCGACTCGACGTCCGTCGTCCTTTGGGGGTGGCTTGAAAAATTGTTGACAATTTCAGCTTAATGCATTTTTATGTCACTTCTTCTGGTTTGGCGAAAATGAATGCTGCTGTTGTTTGTCCTGCACAAACACAGGCTCGAGCCCAGACTCACTCCTTCGTCTGTCAGTCAGTCACCCACACATGTGCAGCAGTCCTTGCATTTGTAGTACCACCAATTCTGACCAAGTCGCTTCTCCGTCAACTGCACGCAAAGAAAATGGATGAGACTTCAAATTCAAGGATATTTTTGATGTGATTTGCATGCTTTCAAGGAAATATATGTAGTCTTAAAATCCAATTAATGTTTATAATCAGTTGGTAAATAATAAAATTTATATTGTTTTTAAAAATGAAAACATTACTTAAATATACAAAAAATTTAAATTTTGAGTATAATATTTATTTTTCTCAAGTGTGTCTTTGCCGGATGGTTGGAGCCATTCAGCGCCAACATTCAGGACGCAGTCCTCAGTGTCTGTCCTTTGTGTTTATTATGAAATTTAAGCACAAAAACCCCGTGACGGTCTGGCTACCCCCTTTGTTTACGCTTAAAGAGCCTGGGTCTTTGGTGTTTGCCATTTAATGGCACATTTTCCACTTTTCCTTACAGACAAATCGCAGTCGGTTGGGTTTTTGGGGGTTGTTTCATTAAATTTAATGTCCTCCGCTCTGTAATTGTGAACAGATTTTAGCAATGGCGAAATGTGCAAGCAAAAAAGTTGTGATTACAAATGGTTTCCATTAGACTCTGATTATTTTATATAGATTTTTTTAAGGAAATTTAATAGGATTTTTGCTTTCAACCTAAATTAATGCATTTGTTTGAAAATCAATGTTTATACTCATTGATTTTGATTTCTATAATTTATGGAACATATCAAAATATTCGAGATGTTTTTGACAATTCTAATTCTTTTTGAAAGACCAAGCTTAATTTATCTTTGGCAGTTTTTAAAGACGCAGCTCTTTTATAATTAACTACATTGCCCATCGGTTTTAATAGCCGCTATTATCACTATCACAGACATAGAAATAAAAAATGAGAGAGATCCAACAAGTCGCAGCCACTTCTCCTCCTCACAGAGGAAGGACCAAAGCCAACTGAACATCCTTGGCCATTTATTTAAAAACTAAATAAGACAAGCATCGCTAAATCGCCAACTAAGCTCATAAAATCCCACGAACAAGTGCCCAAGTGTAAAGCAACGTGGGAAATGTTCAAGCATGGGGAAGACGCCGGGGAGGAAAATGGATTGAAAGAGATAGCGCAGCACAGTTGGGAGGTGAAAAGCTATGAAAAAGTGCAAGGATCAAACAACTGAAAGCGAGGCGCACTCACACAGCTGCGCTAAATAATAAAGGAAAAATAGGAGAGGCAAAAAATGGTAGCCTCTGGCAGAGAAATGAAAAGAAAAATAAAATACCCAGAGCCTCGACTATGAGTTTCGCCGTAATCTGTGCATTTGAAATTGCAAATAACATGCAAAAGTATGCTAGGAAAATATTTTAAATAAACTTGAGAAAGACAAAAATGTATTTCAATCTTATAACAATTTCCGGGGCATCCTGCTGAGTACCCCACGCAGACTATATACCCTCGTTTCTGTGGAGTACCAAGTGGCAAGTAGTGTTGCATGTGGTGGTGCCTGGTCCCCCCTGAAAGCCACTGCACCCCGAACCCTTGACTCACGCCTTTGTGCAGCGTTTCTAATCTAACACTGGAAATTGTGCAGGAATTTGTTGCAATGAGCTTTTTATTATCCATTTTCGATCTCGCCCTCCCGCTCTGGCACTCACACACTCGAGAGGGTCTTCCTTTCTTTATTTTTTTTTTTTGGAAGGGGATTTTTGCACGCTTTTGCATTCCTTTTCCGATGCGAGCGGTGAAAATTGCAGTGCCAGCGTGTTTTTCTGGCCAGGAGCACAGGTGGAAATTTATACAGCGACCGTGTTTGCCACGCCCCCAACACACACACACGGGGACTCGCCTACAAGCCGCTTCGGCCAGACGTTCAAATTATTTAAGGATTTGTTACATTTCCGGGCTTTCTATGCACTTTTCGACCATTTTATTTTTTACAATTTGTCGCGGCCAGGCGGACAAAATGGGCCACACAAGTGTCTGTTAAATGGTCGTTTAGGCCGAGGGAGCTCCATTTGGGGGCTGGGTTCAAGGTTTCCGCTCCTTTCGCTTGGCCCCTTTCTATCGCGAAAAGAGCTGCTGACTTGTTGACCTGTAAATAACTTGAGTTTAACGAAGAGATTAACGTCCCAGATTTGTTGGCGAATTTTATACATTTTTCTGTGGGCCCGAAGGGGCGGAGAATATAAAAACGGCATGGCTTCTGAATGGGAAAAGTGTGCAAAGGAGATTTAGTAACTGGTGAATGTAAATGGATAAAGGTTTAGATTTCTGCTTGCAATTTAGATCCCTGTATGATTACAATAATGTCGCAGTAATAAAACCAGTCCTTTTAAAGCAGAACTTCTTAAAGAACAACAAAGATATAAACAAATTTCTGTTAAAATAACTAAGTTTTATAAAATATATCAGTTTCTTAAGATTCTCATACATTATGCAAATGAAGCCATTTGTCAAAATAATCATACGTATCTGTCCATAAAAACTATTTCTCAGATAAGATCATCCGGAAATATAAACATTACCGAGCAACCCCTCCTAGAAATTCCATTTATCTTTATTTTCTAATGTCACCCACTCGATACACAGCTAACCCACCCCCCAGGGCACCCACGCAATCCACCCTCCGAATGAACCCTCCTCTGCGAAATCCTAACAGCAGTGTACTCGTAACATGGTCCACCGAGGGCTGGGAGCACGCGTAATTTTTAATTTACCATGACGTAAATCGTATAAAACTGTCAAAGTCACTAAAAGCAAGAAGCAACAGCCTCTGTCCCTGCTGACTGCATGTCCTTTGTCCTGCGACCTCCTTCTGGGCACAAATTATGTTCCAAACACACCGAAGGGTGTCGGAAGTCAACAGTGGAGCAGTCAGAAAAAAGGACACAGAAAGAAACGGAGATTTCTTATTTACTTCAACTGAAAGGCGATATTTAATCTAGAGTTTGGAGGCTAAGGAAACCTGCAACGAAGCTCAGTAAGCACCCAAAAAGTAGGCAATGGTTCTTATTAACGGAGGCCTGGTATTTTGATGGTCGGAGATTTCAATGTGAGCATTATTTTTCTTTCTGTGTAATGGCTGAGGGAGCTACTGGATCGACTTCAAAACAAAACAAAGCCCGCTACGCAGGACTCTCCCCTGCTGGGAAGGATGTCGGCCGAGGACACGGGACTGGCATTAATAAGTAAATCTCGAGCATGTGACGGCTATCAGTGGCACTTCCGCTACCCGGTACTTCCGCCCACTCGCAAGTAAACCGAAGCCATTTATATTTTATCTTGTCCCTGTCGTCGGTTCATGTGAAGCGAACTTCTCTAAAGTTCCAGCAACTGCGAAATGAAGTTGCCATGCAAGTTGCCCCGCCGCCGCTCCATAGGATCTGGGGAATTCCTACGGCTTACGGTGTGTGTGTGTGTGTGTGTGTGTGTCTGTATTTTGGCCGGAAGTTGCAATTCCTGCCCTCAATGCCTATAAATTTAACTTAGTCTTTTGCGGAACTTCTTCTCCTGCCTCAGTGGCTCTTGTTGTTTTGTCATGTTTTGTTATCCTATTTGTCCTTTCAGGCCAATCCGGTCTTGACCAGAAGCCGTCGTGCATACATACATATATCCTTACACTCCGGCTGTTGACTTTCAGTCGAGGATTGCATTAGTTTAATTAGCCGAACACAGGTGACGGCAGCTAAGATGGATGCGGTCAATTTGCTTGGTCCGCCTCCGAAGCCGTAAGGTTTAACGTAATGCAACTTGTAAACTAAATAGTTAAGTAATAGTTAAATGAAAATGCTGCCGCCTGGCTTCGTCTATAATTCAACAAGCCGAAAGCGCTTCCGGCACGGACATTAATTAATTTACAGCCAGCACATGGAGAATATCTTTAGCAAATTATTGAATTCCTAAGGAAAATAACTGGAAATTTTGAAATACTGAAAAGCGAATAATTTAACCATAATTAAGTTATTTAAATCTTTTGGAAGTTGTACTTCCTAATGACTTAGATCTTCGACTGTGTTTAATAATTTGTATACAGGTCAAGTTAAGCTTTGCACTCAATTTTTTCTCCTTAAATAATAATGTTTAAATTGTCCGTCTTTCTGTTCTTTGGAAATTTAGAAAAACAAATCATCGGCGAACACTCTCTCTGGGAATAGACATGTCCGCCCGAACGCTGTGACTGACATTATGATAACCCAATGACAGCTATTTGCCAAATCAGACATCGATGGAGGGGGGCTTGTGTAAATCAATTGATTGGCAATGCGTTTTGATTGCCAGCCAAAATTTGGCACAGACACGCGACAGCAGGGGCGTGGTGGAGATTTGTGGCCGAGGGTGAATCGATTTGGCAGTTTTTGCGGAGAGAAGGGGAGGGAGGATTCCTACCCATTTAATATATTAATGCCTGACATGCACTAGGAATGTGCTTTATTGTCTAGGAATCAGCAGGCACGCCAGCTGAAAGGGGCTCTGCGATAAACCCAAATGAATTGAAATTGCAAATTAAAGCGGCTGCGTTAATTTTCCACCCGCCTGCTGCAGTTCTTTCTATCTTTCGAAATGGGCTTTCCTTCGACTTTCCGCCAGTTGGCAATTTATTGAAAGACGAATTTCCGTGCCTCTGAGCTGACAGGCGTAATTCTTGTTGATTTGTTCATGCTGGCAACGGAACCCAATGTTCAATAAAAGTTTGTGATTCGAAAGGGAAGAGGGTTCCTATTAAATGAAATCTAGTTTGTAGGCAGAAATAAACTAAACAATGTGTATATTCGGCTGCAGAGTAAGTAATTAAATAGGTTTCGATGAAGCTTCTCTTCTTTGGTTTAAATTCACTGAAATATTACATAGCAATGCAACAAGAATAAGGAGGTGCAGGATTTAATGGAAACCAGGCAGTAGTAGGATTGCACTGGTCCAATAAATAAATACCAAGCCGAAGAATAATATTACTCGGAAAATATTAGTAAATGAAGGAACCTTATCATTTTGCTCAATACATGTTTGCCAATTTAATGCTAACGTATTACATGGCCAGCTCGTTTTCCTTTTTTATCTATATCCTGGCAATTTCCAGATTTCATCTTACAACCCAGACATAATTTTATTAAAATAATAAAACAAGCTCACTAAACTGATAAGCGGCTCACATTGTTACTCCTAGACCCACACTTTTCCTCAGCCAAGTTCTTTGTGAATATTTCCTCAGAAGTGCGCTTATGTCAATAGCTTATTTATACATATTTTTGACTTGCGAATTTCTCGTACATGTGTTTTCTTCCTTCCTCTTGATTTATTTTAATATTTTATTATATTTCCCTTTGATGCAAAATGCGCTTGGGATTTTTTCCTTGTTTTTCGTTGTCGATGCTGATATTCCTTGATATTTCCCTTTACAAAAGCTTTCCGTCAAGATGAAAATGGTATTTATTTTTATTTATTGTTGCTAGTGGATAAATATCGCTTGGAATCAATTTTGCGTTATTTTTCTAGCCCATTTTTATTGCATTGTTACCGATGTTTTATCAGTTTGCAGTTTGCTAAGGACTATGGAATAAATTCCTATCTTGTTTTTTTTCTTGTTATATTCCAACAGAATACTGAGTTTTGAATACTTTTACCTATTCTGAGGATTAAAGTATGACACAAAAAAATTAAAAAAAAATAATTTTGCTTTGAAAGAAGGACAGAAGCTTTAAATAATTATGATAAAAGGCAATGCATCTTTGTCAAATTAATGTGACAGTTCACCAATGAGCTGCCTTTCCGGGCTCTCGTCGCATGAATGTTAAAACTTGGCCACTTAGGGGTATTGATGCATTTCGCCTTGGCCCGAATAGCTGATGATGTCACATGCACATGCAGCTAATGTTCCCACCGAACCCCTTTCGAAAGGGGTCAAAGTTGCCAACAAATTAAACTCGAATTACCTGCCAGGAACATAAAATCCAACCCAAATATATGTACATATATGCATACCAAACTGCACAGATATATACATGCATCAAATATCAGGATCTGACGTTACTTGGCCTACCGCAACAACAATAAATGGGGGGTGTCCTTGTGATTGGGGAGCCGAGTGGGTGGCAGGCTGGCAGGTTGCTACGTTGGATGGGGCAGGACAATTACCGTTGAGGCCATGAGGCAGCAACCGCAGAACAATAGTTTCCTGTTTCCTGAGTGCTAAAGTTTTCATGTGTCTGACCCAGCCCATTCGCCCTCCGGTGGAGCCTCTATATCCCCTATTGCTCCTTCCAGCGCCAATTCGACATCCTCCTGAAATGCCCATGCCATGTGGGCAAAACCGAGTCGTATTATGGACGCTCGCATGCTCAAGTTATTGCACACAGAGAAAAATTCAAGCTTAAACCGAATCTATCTCTCAGAATTTAAGTTTTTAGTTCTTAAAATACAAGTCCCTGCTTCTAATTCACCATGCATTAAATTATTTATTTTTATAAATACAATATGCCTAAATTAAATTATTTTAAATGTACTAAATATACTTCTTTATACTTGTTTAATAATAATATTTGTGAGACCAATACATAATCCTTATTTCCAAAGAAAACCATACATTTTTCATTGTGCGGGTAAAGTTTTTCTCCCCTCACCGGAACATTTTTAATGCAATTTTCACCTAGCTCGGAGAAACTGCCTCTAATCGCCCCCCTCCCTGGCTTTCCCTTGACGTAATTACTAAATACTTTTGGCGCTTTCTCTGTCCTGGTCAGGTCCTTTTTTCTCGCCTCTCGTTCCTCGTGCTCGCTCGTCCTGCGCCGTTCCTTGTTACTTATTTTCTTATCGTCTCGGATTTGTGGCCGCAAAATGTTTCGTGAGCTTTTGTTTGGAATTTGGCTAGCCCGGCTTTCATTTTTCTTATTTGTCTGGATATGGGTTTTTCTTCATCCTCCTCCTCGTCTCTTACTTAGTTCTTTTTTCCCTCGCTGCCCGCGGTCTATTTTGGTTGGCATTCCCAAAGTACAAGCGTGTGCCATGTTTATTTTTAATTAATTTTCCTTAAGCAGTCTAAGACCCTGCTGCCACAGCCGAAAATCTCTCCTTCCCGATGGGAAAACAAAAAAGTGAGAGCTCGATTTAGAACCATTTCTTTTGTGTTCTGTTAATTTTTGCAATTTTCTACTTAATTACCTAATGGTTTTTGAGTAGCAGCCAGTTACTTGTGCTCTTTTAGGGTCACCTGAATAAATTGTGTGACACCTAATCTTTTCTAGGTCTACATATGACTTTTAAAAGTTGACTACATTAAATTAACATATTAAAACAGATATAGTAAACTATTTTAAAAACCATGCCATTTTCAAATACCAATTAAATTAAATTTTAAGACATAACAAATAACAGACTAGATCTTTGATCCACAATAATAGTTTATTTAATGTCTAAAATATTTAAAGCCACTCGTTGAATATAAAACTTAAATAAAGACGGCAAAAAGTGCGAGCATCAACTGATTTAATTAAAACTTGGGCGATGAAAACTCCTTCTTCATTATATAGTGTCAGCCGCAAAGTTTTTTGGTCCTGCCAGCCAGCCATTCTTGGCGCATTCCGATTAGCACAGATTCAGTGCCAGTCCGTTGGCCAGCCGAGCGTTCCGCTAATCGTGCAAATTTCAAGCACAATTGAAGCCGCCTCAAATAAACCCAGCCGAGAACACCCGGGAAATCCTGCCACAGCCATTGCCTGACAAGTTTTCCATTGCAGATGTCGGGGAACGGGTGACGGGAGGCAAGCCCGGCCAAATTAAGTTGAAATTAGCCACGTTTAAAGTATAATGAGCGTATAAATGATTAATTGTTTTTTTTCGGGAAATTGATAAAGGCAGGAGAGGAGGGCGGGCCGAGCCGTCGCTTAATTAAGTTTGCTTTATTGACTGCTCGAATAGGGCTAATTGGTCACTTGTCGCTTTTCCAACCGACACCTGAGCCAATCCCCAATATTTAGTGTCTCAGCGCCACGTTTATTGAACATTTCCATTTGACTAAGTGTCCCACAGTCCCTGGACTCCCTCGTTCCCCCTCTCTGGATCGAACTGGCCGGACTGTAAAATTAAATAATCTCTTATCGATTCCCCACAGCATTGAAGCCATAAGCCAAATAGGCTTCTTGGCGATTTGTCACAAAGCGGTTTCTGCTTATTTTCACAATAATTCTATTTGTCCTTTTGATTGCAAACAACAAAAAACTTTTCCATTCGGTCCTCGAAAGACCGCAAAGTTTCAATTACTTCAACTAATTTATTAATGTTGTTGAAATGTTATTCGGGGACTTGTATTTCTGGCTGTCTGTTGCGGCATACTTTGGCAGATACTTTATGCTAAGGCAGAGGGAGCAGGAATGCGAGAACAAAGGGTCTAAGAAAATGTTCAAAATTAAACGAAATAGTTGAGATTCTATGAAAATATAGTTACGAGTTAGCAGCGCCAGATAAGATGTCTTTCATATGGTTTCTGACAACTTTTTTCTTTAAATTGAAGTATTAGTATTCTGTAATTGAGACATATTATTATTATAAATATATTTTTTATTAACTCTGCTCATGTGGTTTATTTTTTCTGTTGTTTCCTGCTAACTAGTATCCTGATCCGACAGTACTGCTAATTGATTGATTGATTAATGCCGTCTATTCTTAAGCCGCACTCCTCCTGGCCTGTGTTTTGGAAAAGCAATTTCACTTTAATTAGTATGCCAGGCTTGCATGTGCTCCGTCACTTTACGGAGTGCAGAGAATAATAAAATATCAAACTGGCGCTACATAATTTTTGGCCTTAATTCAATTTGGACTTTCCAGTCGCAGAACGGAAGTGCGCTTTTAGCTTTTGTTCCTGGCACTCCATCCCGTCTACCCTTTGACTGTTTTCATAATAAAATATTCGGAAAACTATATAGAAAACGCGAAGTTTGCAGCAAAAATGTGTGTGCACGAACTATAAAATATAAGAGAAACAAGGGCGAAACTTTTGCAACTAATAAAAAGCGGAAATTCCACGGAAGCCGGAAGGGAGACGGGACTGGGATTTACACTCAGACATCAGTGGAAAATGCGTCTTGTCAGCCCGTCTATTGGCAGAAGCTCCCCAGCATAAATATTAAATATGGCATGTTTCAAATGTAAATGCGCAGTGAAAATTCCATAAATTCATGGCCCAGCTGCGCTTCCCTTCATGACATTTAACACTTTGGCAAACAGCGGCCGCCGCGAGTTAGTGAGGCGGCAAGTTGGCAAGCCATTCAAATGCACTTCAAATTCCAGGAGCAACAGCTGCGCCTCTCCAAAGGGGTCCTGTCAATGGCCGTTAGTGATGGCAGCATGGCGTGATTGGAATTAGTTGGGAGATGGAAATTAGTTGGAAAACTATTTTGTGCCTTGAGGAGGAAATGATTAATGATGTTGGCCCAGCTTCTTGATTGGGTTAAGCCCGGCAACATGTTTACTGCCAGGATATCACAACTTAAACTTGATTTTGAGGGTCTGCCTTATTTGCCTTATAAACTATATAACTATAAATATATTTTTTATACCTCTGAATGTGTGAAATCACGCTGGCATCTCTGCCAAATCGAAAGAAACCTCGCTGACTGGTTGCCGGCGAATCCAAATTAAATAAGATTTGTTTGGCTGCCGAACGAAGGCAGGTCAGGTCCTTCTGGCCGCCCTCAGAATGTCCTTTGGCTGGTTTTAACTTTTGTTGATGCCACCGACCCGCCGCCGCGCATTTTAATGAGTCGAGCCAAGGCGACTCGAGGCGACTCGAGGCGAGTCGGGGGCGTGATGTGTCGGATTGTTTGCCAACAAACATGCGTCAAGTTCAAGTTGGCGTGCGAAAGGCAAGAAACCAACACTGTCAGGGAGTGGAGTGGCACGGCAAAGCTGGCGGAAATAAACACGGCCAGAGCAAAGTTTTTATCAGGACGTCTTGGCCCCGAGTTCGAGTTTTAGCCTCAGTCTCAGCCTCAGCCTCAGCCTCAGACTCAGTTCTTCGAGGTTTTTGGTGTCGGCCACATTGTGTCCTTTGGAACTGTGTTTGTTGGGGCTCAAGAAAAATGTGTTTAGAATGCGGAAAACTTGTTGAAAATTGAGTTTTGTGTGGAGTTTTATTCATTGATTTGCGGCTGCTCCCCACAACTAAAAACGTGTGTGTGTGTTGCGGTTTCTTTGGGTTGCCTGAGGGCAGGGAGTAGCTGGAAATATGTGGTTAAAGGGACTGAATGTTCCTCACATTATATTCAAGGTGGCCTTAAAGTTTGCTTAACAATAATAATTAAGGCTTAAAGCGAATATGTCTTTTTATTATTTTATTGATTTTAAAAAATCACTTATTATAATGGAAAAAAAACATGGGAATGTGACTAAGTATGGTGTATAAATCGATATGCAATAACAATTAACGTGACAGTGACTCTTGCAGCTTACTTGCCACACTTTCTGATTAGTCGACCGCCACCGACACCCTGAAAATGTCAATCGCAATTGCCGGATGGCGAATGCCGGAGTTCGGGAAAGTTTCCCTGTGACCCATTAGTGCCATTCGATACGTACGTGTTTATTGGAAACTCGGTTGCACGTTCATTATTTGAGGTCACCGGCGGGCAACAACAATGGCGAATCGAGAATGGCGAACTGTGCAATAATTTTTAGCTACAAACTTTTGTTACAACATGGAGATGGCATTGAGCGCAAGGAATTTTTAATCAATAACTTTGATTGCATCTGTTATTGTTGTTGCCGCAGCAATTACTAGGGAACTGTCAAGTATATTAATTTGCAGAGCCCCGACAATCTTCGCTTGCCCCTTGTTGCAGTGTCTCGTAAATGTTTTAATGGCAAACTATTCAGGGGAAGGACTTTCATTACGTTTTTATTGCTGCGGCGCGCAGGCGAAGGTGAAAGGTGAAAGTCGAAAGGCGGGCAGGTGGAAGGTCGGTCACGTTCCGTGTTCCGTTTGTTGATTGCCCGACTTGCAAATGCCAGAGTACTGCACATGTGCAGGTGATATTGCCATTAAATATGCAGGATTCCCTACTGCCCCGGCTCTTGCCCCTCCTGCCACCGATTGAGCTGCTTCTTTGGAGACCCCTTTTCGGTCTCTGGGTTATGAATTGCAATGCATTTCGTAGTGGCAGCTTCCCAAGGCATTCGTGGGCACTCGGCACAGGCAAAGGCAGAGGCGTTGGTGGAGAAGGACTTCGCTTCGGTTAAAAGCTGCCCCGAAAATAAGCCCACAATAAAGGAAGGGTAGTGCAAGCGAAATAATTTAATATTTATTGAAAATAAACGAAGATACAAAATATGTTGAACTGAAAATCATTTCTTTTAGCATTTCTAAGCTTAATGGCTTAACAAATTTCAAAGGGAAAATTCACAGGGTAAATTCATAACAAATGAAGGTATGTAAATTATAACAGAAAACACTGGAAAAATATATATCCAGGTATTTTTAATAGCTCTTACGTATATTCTGATTTTCCGTCTAAATTATAAGCATATGCTTTTAGGCTTTTTATCTAAATATTCTTATAAAAAGTAGTTCAATTTATTAATGTATTAAACCGCAGGTCACTCTCTTTTCTGTATTCAATTTTAAATACACAATTTTGTGAAATAAATATTACCCAAACAAAGCACCGTATGTAATTATATTTTTCAATCCCCTCTAAATCCGTTTAGTTAACAGAAAATATCCATGAACTCAGAAAAGAAACTAAAACACGCTGATACAAAGCTTTTAATTTATGTACTTCAAAGGTTTTTCAACATCTAGATAATGTCCCTGAAACAGCGCTTAGTAATTATTAAATTATAAAAAGCGTGTATAATACACACGAAAATATTACTATAAATTCACCTCTTTATTAAGGCTCAGGGGGCGTGGCACGTGGGCGTTCGGCTTAGTGGTTTGCTGCATAATGGAGGTGAAAATTGTTGTCTCTGGCGTGGCGTGTGTACCCCACGTTTTGTATTATGCGCTCGGCATTTACCCACGCCGGCATTAATAATTATTATTAACTATTTGCAAGCGTTGCCGGGGAACGAACAGCCAGGGATAATAGCTGGGATACATGGCATACTATACATTATTCTATATGAAAATGTGCGCTAACATGCGTATATTAAAATTCTCGAGCATGTCCTGACACTGGCCAGACAATTAGTGTGTTTTTAAAACAATAACATGCCGCCGGGGGTCTTAAATATGATATACTTCGAAAGTGCACTCTCTGGATGTTTTGCAATAATGATATGATGCATACTTTTTGCCGAGGAATATTTCCAAGAAATAATTAAATATGAACATATTCTAACTTGAGGAACATATGAACTTTGGTCTTGTATTGCGATCGATTATATATTTATTATCGTGCAATTATCCTGCTCACCTGACATCAACTAGAGTTTTTCTCCTCCTGCGTGTCTTCCGCTGAAATTTTGTTTGGCAGCTGCACTTTGTCAAACTAACACATCGGTTTCCGGAGCATAGGTTTAGGGTCACGGACCGGGGTCCTGGGAGCCCTAATGGTCGCATCGGGCACGCACTCGCACACAGGCGAAATTGTTTCCTGTTATTATGTAAATTTTCTCGTGGAGGCATGCTGGCAAATAGTTTTCCTTTTCGAGGAGGGCCTGCATCCCCGGGATTGACCTTACCAGAGCAATTAAGCCGCTTAACCCATGGCAGCCGAGCAGTCTGGCAGCCGGGCAGCCGGGCAGCCATATTTCGCAGATCCTACCCTCTCGACGGGACATGGCCATAAAAATTGTTAAGCTTCGTGCCTTCATCCCATCCGCTTGACAACGAAAGCGGAGCGAAAATGAAAAATAAAATGGCCGAAAACATTTGGCCGTTACAGCTGCAGTTTGTCAGTCGTGGCTAAAGCTTCAATTTGTCCCCTTCTCGCTCCCTGATCATCCTCTTGGCCCTTTCCCGTTTCCCTATTTTTTTCTTGTTGCTTTTAGCCGAATCGAGATTTTCATGCATTTTATGTAACGATCCGGGGCACCTCTCACCTCTTACCACTCACCCGCAACTTGCACAGGTCTCTGCATCAATAATAGTTGTTTGGGGCTGGGTCTGGTTTGGCGTTTGGCTATGATTTTTAGCAAGCCAGGAAGCGACTCAAATCCTGAATTCCCAACACTCTGGCTGAGCTCGGTTTATTCATATTTTTTGCCATCCATCCCCTCGTCGTCCATTGATTTGCCAGTTAGTTTTAAGTATGCCAAGCGAAAGGCGAAACCAAGTCAAGCATCGTGCCTTCGCATGGGGGGATTCCCCATCCGGCTGTCTCGAGTGGCAGAGTGCTTTGCGGATCGGATGGGATCGGATCCGGGGAATCCACGGCACGGAATGCACTATAATTGGTTCGGTAATATATACGGGAATTGATTTCCCAGTCGAAGAGGCTGCCTCGATGGCTTGCCTTAATTAAAGACCCGGCCAGGTGGGCGGGCAGCTCTTGAAGTGACAATTTGTCTCTGCCTTTGAGGAAAATAAAATTAGTTCAGGAAATTGATAAATGCTTGAAATGATTTATGGAATGAAAAGTTCACTCTTTGGGTGGTCTAAGGATGCTTAATTGACATACAACATGAAAATCTTTGGCAATTAAATCGCTTGAGAGCAACTTCAATTCATTACACTTGCAACTCGTATGAAACTATTGATTATCTTTGGCATGTAACTATTAAAAATTCAAGTTATATGCAGGATATAGAGAAAGGAAATGCGGAAGTAAGCCTATGACTAATGAGTTCAGGTATGGGGTGGGAGACATGTAGGTGCTCAGGACAATTACTCCAACATTTTCCCTCTAATTGAACTCAGTGGAGTAAAATCAATATAGTCTGGGAAGGCCACACCTTTAGGTTTTCGCTGACCTTCCGACCCCTTGCAATTTAAATCACATTTACCACTAACACAAATTACAGCCTATTGTGCTCGATAACCCACAATTTTCCCAGACCACATCGCGCCCTGTATAAATGATAATTTCCCCAAACAAAAGCTTGGCATTAAGACATTAGCACACAAGTTTTGAAACAAAACGAAATGGGACTTATATTGTCACAAATTTGCAAGCACTCCGATTCCATTTCGGCATGTGGTTATTAAAAGTAAATCAAGTGCACGACCGATTTACGTAGCCCCAGACTAATTAGCCACTTGTGTGCTGAGCCGAAAGCCGGGCTCAACAAAACCAAGTTACCAGTCGCGCCATTGGGGGTACAAGAACATTTTGCCGTTTTTCCATTTGTTGTGCGTGTTGGAGATTTTTATCAAGCCCCGTAAATTGTGGGTGTGTGTGGCTGGGTGAAGGTCCCGGGAGTCTAATACAATGTCGTCGTCGTCTACATCGAGTGCACTTGGGCCCGACTCGATAATGGCAGGTTAATAAACGTTTTTGTGCGACAGTGAACGCATGGCGAGACGCTTTGTGAGTAGACGCTCAGGTGGGGGCGCCCCCGGGAGCCTAGGTGCCTGGTCCCTATATCCCTCAGTCCTTTAAGAGCCCTTTTTGCATGGCTAATGTCCGACCCGAACCTCATCCCCCAAGGATGACCTGAAGGACGTGGGATTGCTGAACTTGGGATGCACGGGCTCCATGCATATCGCAGTGAATCACGGTTCAATGGAGCCAATTCAATGAAAACCCAACATTGAGCTCCTGAAGGAACTGGTGCCGAGCAGAGAAAAGCCCTGATTTGTATGGTCTGCTTGGGGGAAAAAAGCTAAAAAGAACCAATGTGCTTATTATACAAATAATTGGCAGCATAACCCTTTTTTTATTCCCATGCGAAATATCAATGAAAATCGTTTAAAACTGTTTAAAATCGATTATATATTGGTGAAAGGTCTACCAAATAAACTTAATATTATTTTAATTTAAATGGAAACATGCTAGTGTTGTTCTATTACAAGAATTCGGTCATCCTATCAGCATTTGTATTCACACACCATTGTTCATTGAGTTTGTACAAATGCATGTATATAAAAATCTAAAAAAAAAATCCATAACAGTTGGATTTATATACCATATAAGTTTTGTCTTAAATTTACCAAAGAGTCCCTAGTTTTAATAAAGAACTGTTGGCAGATATGGTCATAATAGGGACATTTTAATATATTTATTATTAACAGACCTACATTTTAGAAAGGTTTGAATACCGACATTGTCTTGTTTTATTTAATATTAAGTTAAGTCATTTTTAATATTTTAAAACATCAATAAATGCTTAAAAAACGACAAAAATCAAGGGAGATATTAGAGAGAATGCAGAACAAAAATATCTATGTCTTATTTCTTTAGACGAGCCCCATTTAATACTCAGTTGTATACACTTTAAAGCTAGTGTTATTCTGTCTTTATCCTATACGGAATAGAGAAAACTAAGCTCGACAGTCACCTGTCACAGAATCCACAGATGCTGTTCGGCCTACTCAAAAGAAAATAGAGAAATATATAAAAAAGTGCTACACTAAATAAAGCCCGAAAAGGTATGCTACACAAAACAAATGCCAGGCACGTTGGAAACATTTATCAAGACCCCGCACATCCGCCTACAGACGCCGTGCTCTAACAAGATGACGGCAGGAAGAGAGCCGTGGAAAAGGATAACAGGTCGAAATCCAGGCAACTCTTTGGCCGGGAAGGCACCGCCGAGTGACAAAGAGTCGAAAATTTCAGTCACGCGAAGGGATTAAATGTCGTTTGATGTATTCTCTGTCATTTAAGTTTCTGTTGATAGAGTGAGCGATAGATATATAGGAGAAAAATCAACTGTCAGACCTCGGATGGAGCCCAACTCAGGCTCTGAGAAAGCCTACGACTTGGGGGCAAATGCATTTGTGTGATACATCCACCGCCCCCATTGACATGTGTCCCGGCAAACCGCTCCGAAGCCGATTGAGTGCCGACCGAGCCCTGGGATGCAGATAAAATTTAAATCTGCGCCGCACGTCCAGGGGTTAAAGCCAGGTGAATGGTCGCCGTTCGGGGAGGAAGGCGGTGCTGCTGCGGGCAGGGAAGCCGCAGCGCCTTGTGTGATTTATTGAATAAATCAGTTTGGAGTCTCCTCCTAGCAGATGCTGAAATATTTATGTGAACGCTCGTTCGTACGCGGTGGTTTTCAAATTTATGTGCGCCGGTAAATAAAATGAGACCTCCAATGGCGGCGAAAGCCGCAAAGACGGGGCAATAAAAATTTGAAGTGTGTGTAACGCATGGCCAGATATAATCTTATACGTATATACCATATACGGCAGACGCTGACAGAATGAGTTATCGGTTGGCAGTATTGTGATTTAGATTCAGTACAATTCGAGAATTATGAGGTGGTAAGTTCCAATTGAGTATCTTTCTTATATTGAATGTTGTAATTAAGTATTTAATTGGTTATATTTGCTAAAAAATGTTATTGTTTATTCAAAGAATCTTATGATTTTGGTGTATATTTTATGTTTAAAGTATGCAAAAAAGTATACTTTGGTTTAGTTTAAGTATTATTAAACATTTTCAGTTTGAAGTACTCATACAATTTTAATAAGCCTGAATTTCTATGACATCCAATTCAATTACGGTTAATGAACATTTGGGCATTTATAATTATAGTTGACTGAAATTGAAATTGAATCTATTAAATATTGGTTTTTACTCTATCAGAAAACATCGTTTGATTTCACTTTATCATAATTACATTTCTATAGTTTTCACCCAATATAAATTTCACCCAATATTAATTGTATTTTAGCTTTCTTATTTGTATTCGCTGTTTACAAGGTATAAAAATTTTTTATTTTCCAAACCTATACTTAAAACCTAAAACCTATTCTTGGTTAATACAATCTGTACACCTTTTGCCTTCAAGTGCACACCTAAAAGTAACATTTGTTTGGTATTTTCTGGATAATTGAATTAGGTTATTATTTATTTCTGAAATGCACATAAAAGCCAAATTATTTTGATTCTGTTTCTACAATTTTCCTGCTGACGTGTGGTTATATTTTAATAAAACCTTTCAATCAATTTCACTTACCAATTAAGACAGCAAGAAGCGTTGTTTTGAAAGCTGAATGATACACAACTTGTGGCACCCGCATGATGAAAGGTGTTAATTTCTGTCTGGAAATATTAAAAGATTATATATATCATTGTAGTGAGTTGATTTTGTAGAAATTTAACAAGAATGTTTATTAGTATATAATACCCCATAAATCTTTAAACAAAAGAGATATAAACATAGAATACAAAAAACTTAAATTCTATGTCTTTTTAAAGCTTTACTTAAAGTTATCAAGAAGTAAGAAATTCTTTTGTATATATTTAAAATTATCAAAGAACCAGTTTAATTATTTTATAGAACATTAAATCGTATTGCAGAACTTGAGAGATTCCACTACCTCTTAAAGTTAAAGAAACACCCTCTAGAAAGCCCCGATCGACTGTAATAACATCTCGAAACGGCGGCAGACAACAACATCGGTCCTTAATGCGTTAAACTTTGGCTGCACCACGTAACTCCTGTTGGCCAATGCAACCGACTGGGCCGGTTTCCTCGAGGCAGGTGTTGCAAAGTGAGTTTCTTATAGTCACTACTTGGGCGGGCCAAAGTATTGAAAGCAATTTTGTAATCAGCCGGAAAGGAACAAGGGGAAACTGTATAAAGTAATAACTATAAAGAAAACTGCAGCGATTTACCCCCTCTCCCCTTCACGTACATATACACACACACACACACACAGAGTTTGGGCAAAAAGTTTTCCATTAAGGATGTGTTCCTTCCGTGCCTGGCCGAAAAACACATTGTTGCCTAACTGCACATCAAATGCTCCCTCTTACCAACCCAAACTTGCGTCGGTGAGAACAACATTTTTCCATAAATTCTTCGGCTTTTCGGGGCACTCGGAAAGTTGAAAATCAGATTATAATAATCCCCTGGTCAGCTTGAGTGGACTCGCCGAGAATGCGAAAGGATCCGAGGGTCTTTGAGGAGGAACTTTAACAAGTTGTAATCTTTTATGGCAGCAAATTGCATTACAGCATCGAGCGAGTCCAGAAAACATCTCGTATGCGAGTGTTCCCATCGCCGCTGCTCACATGGCCAAGGAGCGCCGATGACTTCTCTGGTGGAACCCATTAACCCTGGACAGGGCCCAGGCAGGGCTTAATTGCTTCGGTTTCATTAAGGTCAGCAGCTCGAAAGCAACCCGAAAGCGGCCAAAACAATGGGGGGAATTAGGTGAAAATTTTTAACTTTTTAATTTATGCATTGACAAACTTAAACGACCAAGTGCGACTATGGGAGCAGGACAAACAAAAGGGCCAAGTCTGTTCCCAATGCGATAAGCCGCAAACACTGCACTCTCAGACCCCCTTCTTCTGGCCAAAGCGAATCTCAAATTGGGCCAGACAAAAGCATCCGAAGGGCAAAAAATATATATACATTTATATAGTCTCTTCGTAGCCTGTTACCCTTGTTCTTTTCGTTAATTGCATCCGTACTAAAGCTAAGTAAAGCTGGGAAAGGACACGGTTTCTTAAACTGTTTTTTTTTTTTTTTTTTGCATCTACTTTAAACAGAAGCTAGAAAACCTTCCCATTTGTGGTCCAAATAATCCTAGTCTTTTCCCAAAAGTGTGAACAAGATGCTTTGGCTTTCTTTCAGCTTTAAAATAAATTGAAGAAGGTAAAAGGAAAAAGCAATTCATTATTTCCCAATTTACACAATTTTAACAGAGTCCTAATAAATTTTACTAAAAGTTAAGGTAACATAACTTTAAATTGAAATTTCATCCGCACATTCGACGAATTCCCCAATTAAATGCTCAGCCACATATATTGAGAACAGCCAAGCGGGCAAAAATTCGTTTTTAATCTGTAAAAGCAAGTTCATAAATCCCTCAACAATCATACAATCAAAATACTTCTGGTTGCACCATCCAAGGTAATTTGGAAAACCATCAGTGCAATAAATATGTCTTTCCATGGCAGAAGGCCATGACATCTGCTGCCGTTGATACTGTGGCATTTCACAGATTGCTCGATTACAAAATAACCAGAAACAACAATGCAAAGAGAAGGAACACACAATTTTAACCTACCAGGATAGATGGCTCGGCATTGAGAGCTAAATCAAAATGGGTTTGCTGGCAGGAGGAGGAACCTATTAAACCGCTTTTGGCCTTCAAAGCCAGCACACACGGATAAATACTAAGTTTGCTGTGGAGTTGTGCAGAGCATGTGAAAATTGGTAAACAATTTATGTGGTCAAATAAAATTGCTGCGAAGTGAACGGTGCAGCAGTAGCAGTTGGAAAGTCAGAAACAAATTTATGACTGCTCAATCCAATACCAGAAAATTCACCATAAACTTTGGCAGTCAAAAACAGGATGTTTCGAAACATGAGTGGTACTGGAAATGATGATAAGACAGCTAAAAAACCCATTTAAAATGTGCTATGTTTTTTTAATATAAATTGGCAATACATGCATTGTTCGGCAACAATTGATTTCCTTATAAGTATATAAGTATATAGTATAAATTTGGAATTTGTTTGCTTGAAATGTTTGTATTTTCATAGCCATATAAAATATTTAATTAGTAAGATGAAACCATACCCCATTTAAGTCCTGATTAATTTATAAACTCCACAAGACTGCTATAATTAATTAAGCAAAAGTATTTATTCACCAACTAAAATCTCTTTTGAAACAATTCATGGAATTAATTGACTAAATGAAAATAATACATCCTCTCTACCTGGACTAGCAACTTTTCGATGCTAACCTGAACAAAGTTGGCTCACAATCACCTCTCCAATAATTCAGCTGTCCGCGCCACTCGGTACATGCAATAACTGCATAGATGCAGATACCGAAACCTGAGAGAGGCACCGAAGTGAAACCAGTTGTGGAGGGGGCCATGCCAGGATATAAATTACATGCTTAGCTACTCATAGTCCCCGGGCCCAAGCTACAGTTGTGCTCCTTTTTTCCAGAGATTATGAAATAAATTTCCACATGCCACAACATTTTCGCAGCCGCAAACGAACAACTACAACCAGATACTCCGGCTCCGGCTCCGGCAAATGTTGCACTTGAGATGCGCCCGCAGCGCCAAAAAGTAGGCAACGAAGCCCTAAATTACACACACACTTGTACTACGTCCAAGGGAACCTCTCCGGACTCCGGAGCCCGGACTAGGGACTGCAAACTCTGGATTCCGGATTCCAGAATGCGGAGAGCCACTGGCCATGCCAATGGCAACAACAATGGATTTGCATATGAAATATTTTTCAATCGCCCTGGGGTCCTTCCACCGCCATGTTTTCCTATTTGTTGGGGCGAAGTTTGAGTCGGTATAAGATTTGTGATGCCAGCTCAAATATATATATAAAAAACATAAAGTTGCGCACTTCGACGGTGCAAAATTTGCAAAGTTTCCTTCGCTTGCAACCATATATTACCAGAGATAAGAATTAGACTTGGGATTTGTGTAAAACTTTGCCTGAGACCGCACTTTCCGCTCAAAAATTGATGACTTCGAAACCAGAAACTTGGTCCACTTCAAAGCACAAAGCAGCATCTCATTAAACATTATATTGCTAAAGGAAATACTCTTTCCGATTCAAACATGAGCTATTCATTGAAAGCAGCAAGGTACTTAATAAATCACTTAATTGAATGAAAGTCATTGCTTACTTCCTGCATTTGATTAAGTTATGCCATCAATATTTAATGTTTTCCAGAAGTAAACGAAAATTCAATCATTTGAGCCTTCACGTGCTTATATTTATGTGCAATAAACTTGTAGAAAAGTTCTGATCGCGTTTGACTTAGAAACCATGTTAATTTGAAGAACCACAATTAAATTTCAAACAATTGCGAGCTATTTAATAAGAGAGCACAAAATCTAATTAACACTCTCGCTTATTTTTTGCATCTTTCAACGAATTTCACTCGGAGCTTCCTCTTGCATAAACCACAGCATTCCCAGCCAAAAGCAAAAAATGAGGAAATAAAAGACCAGGCCTTAAGAGAAATGCCAGCCTGGCTCCGAGAAGAATGCGACACCGTTGCAGGTGGCAGTAAAAAATTGCTGAAATTTCTCCAGCCAGGAGCCGTGGGTCATCCGCAGCTCAGATCAGAGCACGGCTCATTAAACGCGGGTCACAGTTTACCTCTCTTTTTTGGCCGATAATACACGGAGAGAAATATTGGATCAATACATTGCTAAGATCACACGTTTTCACTATTTCTTAAAGCCAATTAAATATAAGTCCGAATATTAGACCCTGCCAAAACCCTTCTCCTCTTATCAATGAGAAACTCACGAAATATAAATAAATATTAATTTGATGTATCTGTTTTGCTTTTAGTTGTTATGTAAATATTCATGAAATTAAAAACGAACTGCTGTTGCTTTTGATTTGCTTTATTTCCATTTTTAAAAGTTGTACGAAAATGAAAATGTTTATGTTATTTATTTTGGAACATGCTAATTAGAAGACTCTATAAATTGCAATTTGTTGACTTTAATAAATATATACAAATTCGTATTTGCATGGCTGCTAAAAAGAGGAAAATTTTAATGTACGATTTTTTTTTCGATTTTAAATCAGAAAATATCTTCTATAACAAAAATACCAGTAGAAAAAATCTTCTTTGACATGACCATTAAATACGTGAAAATTGTTTTAAAAACCCCCCTTCCAAATAAAAAAGATAATGCACGGAAGCTATGTGAAAATACTGTCAAAATTAATTTTCATGACAAATTCCATTATCTTTATACACGGAAGATTAGTCATGCATTTTTCACAATTTTATAATCAGTAGACTTTAAACTTTTTTGGACTTTTGCGCAGTGTTGTCCTGCGGCGCTTTCTCCTGTTGTTATTTTTAAGCCGGTCGCAGGATAATCCGAAAAGGCTGGCGACGACTTAATGCGCCCCTTGGCTGTGCTAAATAGCTTTCATTATTTACTTTATTCTCACATAAAGCGTGCGAAAAAGTTTTTCGCAAGCCGGGCACCGAGAAAAACGGAGCAGCGTGGCAGAGATAGAGAGTGAAATAAATTGTGATTCTCAACTGGGTAAAGGATTTCTCGCTTTGTTTCGAAACTTTTTCCACTCAGCTGTTTGCGGACACTTGCCAGTGGGACCCTCCCCCTCCGGCTCAGCTCCTCCTTCTCCTCCGGCGGCAATAAATCATTTCACATATCAATCAGTCAATCAAATAAATGTTTGACTACCGCCCAGCGCCCTCCCGCAGTCGATATTGATTGTCCCACTAAATACAATTTTTGCCTAGTCAGTGAGTCGCCCCAAAAGGAGGAGGATAAGAAGCGGGAGCGGCCAGAAGAAAACTCAGCCTGGCAGTTGACATTTTCCATCAACAAAAAAGGAAAAACGGGACGGAGGGAGGAAATCGAAGGAGCGGGCCCGGCTCCAGACATTGTTGCATAGTTCCAAGCAACTATGGCAAATGTCCTCAAGAAGGAGGAGCCCGGGGCTTGAGCGACACGCTTCCTTGCAATTGACAAGTTTTGTTTGCTTTTTGGATAAGTCCGGGCCCGCCCTCCTGTCTATCTTCCGGTTCATCATCCGCTGCCTGGGATGGAAAAGGTTATCCCCGAAATTGGCTTGCCAAGCTCATACTTTCCACGTTCGTCAAAAATTACATGTTGAGAGTATGCGATACGTGCAATTATGAAAAGTTCAATCGGGGAATCTTATGATTTGGGATACAGTTTCTATTGATTTTCAGGAGTATTGACAATAATTGTAAAAAATATTATTTATTTTGAACTGTTATATGAGGACCATCGCTGTATTTACAATTTTTATAAGCTCTTGTTGAAAAAAAGAAGACTTGCTAGTACTTCCCACAAGGAAACGTGTTTTCTTAGTTTATAAAACTAGCCAAAAACTTCCTAGAGTTTCTGAATAATAATGCATTAATCTGTATGGCCTACCTTTGGGTTGTTTTCTTGTTAGAGTTCTAGTAATATTTTCAATATGTTTTGGGAGTCATAATTTTGCACATGCGAATTTTTCTATGCTCTCGTTTTCTCTCGGTCCGCACAATTTGGCAATCAATTTGATTTTTTATGCAATGTTTGGTTGATTTATTTACGAATCCTTTAAGGCCACGCAGCCAGCGAGTATCCTGTGTGTCCTGGCTTCGCTTTTGCTTATGCTCTTCTTTCGCCTAAGCCGCTTGCTGCTCGGCTTTGGTCCTTTTTTCCGCTGCTTGGCTCCTTTCCCGTTCCTTATCTCATTTCGCGTATCACGGAACTCGTTAAAATCACCTTAGAACACGTGACTGCACACACACACAAACACACGTACACTTGGCCACAAGGGAAGCAACAGCCTTGCACACACACGCACGCCGTAGCGGACCGTTATGTTGATCCTTTTGCCGGATCCTTTCTCCTATTTTCTGTTTTTCTGCCGTTCCCCGTTGTAAAATGCAATGTCAAAAACACAAAAACTGCATCGCAAAATGGAATCGGGCACACACGCACACCACCAAGCGTTCAATTTTGCGGTTTCCGTTCAACTTTCAGTTCAGTTTCGTCCTTTTTTATTTATTATTTTTCTGTTTCATTTTTTTCTTGTTTTTTGTTGTTCCCGATGGCCAAAAACTCAACTCGATATGAAAAGTTGCAGGCCCTTGTCTACGCACGTCCTTACGCAAAGGCAACGCAATGTAAACTGCAGCCAAAGGAACAGGACTCGCGTTCCGTGCACAGATTTTCCAATTGGCGAACGAAGCGGCGAATGGCTGGCCGAAGGACCTTCGGTTAACTCGAGGCACCACGAAGCGGAAAATCACGAATGGAAAAGCGAGGGGAGAGAGAGAGAGTTAAAAAGCAAAAGGATGTCAGTTGGAGAGGTGTGGGGAGTTTTGGTCTCTGGGGAACTCTGCCTTATTCCCCTGCATTCCAATCTGGCGACATTGGCAATGTTTTAAAATAAATTAACAATAAATAAATTAATTATAAGTTAATTAAGAAATCAATACATATGTATATATATATATAGATATACATGTTATATCAGTATGAAACATTGCCTATCATAACCATATATTCCTTGGCAGATTATGAATAAGATTTATCCGGATCAGACAACTAAAGATCAATCAATTCCAATTTAAAATGGAAAATTTTGGTAATTTAAGATATGTACTCTTTTAAGCATGTTTTAAAAAACTCGTCAAAAGTACATAATCTTCTCATTAGAACAATAGGATAAATAATTGTTTCTAATTGTCACTATACAAAGATTTATTGATATAAAACTCTCAACTTTCAAAAAGCGCGCTCTCTGATTTCTATTCTGAATTCAATTCGTTCTAGACATATTCATTTTAATGTAGTTCTTAACACTAAAATTAATGTAAACCAATGTGGCTTGCAGCACCTAACTAAAACAGTTGCTATTTTAATACTAGACTGTAAAGCAAACATTTGTTGATTGTTGACTCATAAAAAAATTAAATTAAATAAAGGAAATAAAGGATATATGGCACACTTCCAGCATAACGGTCAAATTGCTCATTGTGGTGTTGCACTGCTTATCACAGCCCTGCGAAAACCCACCACTTTCCCCTTCTAAATGCAAACTGCTTGCAACATCTTTCAGAGTATAAAATTGCATCAGTTTCAAATTAAAATTGTGTACCAAAAATCAGACTTACAAATTGGAATTTTTACAACATCTATTTTATAGGGTTTTCTTGGCCTTTTGGCATTACGTTTAAGAAAATACATTTTGTATGTGGTTATTTGCAATTTTAGTAAGTCCGATCGCACTGCTTTCAAATATGCAAACTCACCACTTTCCCCTACCTAACTGCTTGCCCATTTGCTTGTTTCAACTGCTTGCAAGGTGGAATAGGAGGAAATATAAAGCAGTTTAGAAATATATATAAAAATTTCTGAAATTTATTTCAGAATATATTGCACTGTATAAAATGGCAGAAAAATACAAAAATTATGAAAAAAATAATAATTTGTAATTGTTTAAATATATAAATATTAAAAGCAAATCCCTTCAAATTTTTTTTAGGTATAAATGTCGCATTTACAAAACCCATTAAAACAAACTTATCATTCGCTCCAAAGGGGACTCAGTTTGATTTGATGTATGACCAAGAGTAGTCCTGGCAGGCGACCCTCGGTCTGGTCAGCGACTCCAGTTGCGAGAACCAGCATAATTGTAAATCAAATCGCTTGCCAAAGTGTCCTCCATCCGAAACCTACTCGAAGGAGTACTTAAGTGGAACATAGCCCCATGTAAATGACCGCCAGTCTGAGACCGAGATGGCTGGAAAAATTAGTTGCCATTGGCAGAAACACTTTGCGCCCAAAATGTCATAATCATAAAAATTTGCAATTATGCTGATGACCGCAACACAGCAACAACAACAGCAACAACAGCAACTGACAACTGGAGCAAGGCATTTCCAGTTCATTAGCCAGGCCACGCCCTGTGCCACGCCCCCGGCCACTTGGCACCGCCCCTCTTTTGGGCCGTGTGAGGACACCACACACACACATCGGGTTCTGTTGCCCCGGGAGGTTTTTACTTGGCACGACTTGCAGACTGGGAATAATGCAATACAAATTATGCAGACAACTGGAGACAATAAAGTCATTAGCCTCCATTCTTAGCCATCAGGCCATCAGTGGCAAATGGGGCTAAAGCCCGGCGAACTAAGAGTGTGATGTGCCACCTTTGGGTTTTCTTTAATTGGTAAATATATGTCGGAATTTTGCTGTAAATCAGTGGACACCAGAATAAATACAATCTTGAACTGAAATTAATTAATTTGTAAGTTAGGCATTTTAACTTATCTTGTTTTTGATTAATAATTTAGTCTTCTAAGAAGTTAACTTACATTTTTAGTACTCCGATTTATGCATTATTACCTTAATAAACCTTCTTCTTAGTATGGTTAGAACAATATATTTTGCTTTTAGTTTTAAGCGTTATCTTATGGACCTTGAAAATAATGAAGTGCCCTAAAAAATTGACAAATTCTATTTAACATAATTGCATTTAAATTCTGTTCATATATTTTACAGTCTATCATACAACTTTGAATTTCCAGTTTACCTCTGTACGAAATACACTTTACTTCGTGCAAATGGTTTTTTTATTTACATATATTTTTTAATTTAACCATTTTGATTTAATTTAAGACCATCAAAAGGAAGTCAATGCAATCAAGACAATGCTTTGCTTTAAGGTTTAAGGAAAGCAAACCGTAGAATATAACAAATTTGTTTAACTTAATTTCATAACTTTTTTTGAGACCAGTATTTTGAAGTCAAATTAAATTAAATCAAATTAAAATTAAATTTATGATCGAATCTTGAATGTATTCAAGCCGGGAAAGATGGATCTGAAATATTTTATGTAAAACTTAAATGTAATTTAAACAAGAATGCAATAAGATCAGTTTCGAATCCAAAAGTTGAATACCCCAGCAGTTTAATAAAGCAATTCCTCATAACGGAAACTTTTTCAATGCCAATTTTTATAACAAATCTTTTTAAAGAGATTTAAGTTTAAAAAATTGAATTTTTAATTTCAATTTTAATAATGTAAGAATGTAATGTATGGAATCTGGATTATTAAAAAAAATCTTTTTTTTGTACAAACATAAATCGACTCGGCTGTTAATACTGATCAATAATATATATAAATGGGATCCTTCACTGTGTTTCTTCTGACTGCAATTATAATAATATAATACAAAAATAATTGAACTACTTTGACATAAAAACCCTTGAGCTCAGCTTAGTTAGTTTTTCATAGACATCAATTTATTCATATCAAATGTTTTGTGCGTGACTGTTTTGCTTATCACTTAATACATGCTGTGGTTTCTTTTTTGTTGTTTTTTTTTTTTTTTGTTTTCTTAGTTTTTGTTAATTTTTTTGTTTGTTTTTAAGTTGCTTTTTTCAATTGTTTTACATAAATTCATTTCTTACAATACGTGATTGCGTTTAGTTAGATTTCATAAATAATTCACAATATTTTTTGATGGCAGACGCTTTTCGGTTTTGGTTTTCTATAAATATTTTCACAATAAATTAATGGCTTAAAAAGAAGGGAACTACTAGGACCTATCGTGGGACCCGGAGGGCACTCTTCCCTGCGCAGCTCTGCTACTTGGAATTTGAGTACAAATGCGAGTATAAGTCAAGGTCAAGGCCTAGCTGCTACGCGCACCTGCGGGAAGCTGTGGATGTCCCCCAGGATCCGCTGGTCTCTTCTCTATCCGGATGTTTCCGTTTCTTTTTCCGATTCACCTGCACTTAAGACTACGATTAGGTGGGGTGGGCATGCAAAAAACTACCTAGCGTTCTTAGACTAACGATTAAAGAGACACCTGAGGGCAGATCACCATTGGTTGGAGGGCCGGCGCTCAGCGCCTGGAGCCGCACTGCCCGAAAATCGCGGCGACGAGGAGTTCTGCGAGGAGCTGCTGCTGGGCATGCTGCTGCAGGCCGCCTCATTCGCCAGCAGCGTGTGGATGGCCGCCAGCAGCTTCTTGCGAGCTCCGAATGCTGCGATGCCGAGCTCCATTAAGTTCTCCTCGGTCAGCGTGGTGAACACCTCCAAATCAATTTCGTTAAGCACAAAAATTTCTAAAAAGGACAATAAAAGCAAGTGTCAAGTAGCTTGGTCTTTATCGTAAATATGTGACATACAGCGAATAAACACACAATTTGATGGATCTACTCACTGATGTAATGCTCTAGACCCAAGCTAGTTAGCAGCGTCTGGATGTCCTTGTGCTGGGCCAGCTGCATGCGCCGATTCACGGGCGTGGCGTCCAGCAGTCCGGTGGTGGCACTGAGTCCATACGGGGAGCCTAGGCCCGGTGGCAGTCGCCAGCCTCCACCGCCTCCTCCTCCTGCTCCTGCTCCCGCTCCCCCATTGCCGTTGTCATCCGCCGTGTCGATGGGTGCCGGCGAGGTGCAGCTCAGTCCCATGCCCATCCAGGCGGGAGTGGGTGTGCGCAGCTCTCCCGCCACCGGAGTCCGCTCCATGGCCTTGTAACCCAGGGCCCGCTTCATGTCAAAGTCGAAGGCGCGGTGAGCGGCGTGCTTATGGCCGCCGCCGCCGCCGCCGCCACCGCCGGCCAGGTCGTAGTGCAGGGTGCGGTAGCTCTCGGCGCTGCCGGGTAGCAGGTGGGCTCCGCCACCCACTCCATTGGAGTTGCTCAGACCCAGGAGTACGCCGTCGCTGAGGCGTCGCCCCAGCCGGGCTCCTCCTCCACCCCCGCCTGGCACGCTGCCCGCCTCGCTGCCGTACGTGGAGTCCGGGGAGTAGTGCGCCCGGCTATTGCCACAGCCGGCACCTAATCCGCCGGATCCTGCCGCCGCCGCCGCCGAGGAGGATGAACTGGAGGACACTGCGCCCGGAACCTGTGCATACGGGGGATACGACTGCTCCAGGGAGGTGGTGCTGCTGCTGAAGCTCTGGTAGCCGCTGGTATTCTGGCTGCAGCTGTTGCGCGGTGAGACATTCAGGCCCGTGGATGGGGGGAGCGGCTGCTTGAGCGGTGCAACACCGGATGGCACCTGCAGGTAGTTGTTGTTGTGGTTGACCACCAGCGGACGACCCTGCGCCTGCTGCTGCTGATGTTGCTGGTGTTGCTGCTGGTGTTGCTGCTGGTGCTGCTGATGCTGCTGGCTCTGCTGCTGGAAGCTGTTGTGCAGCTGCATGTACTTCTGGGTGGGCGCACAGATGCCAGTGGGCGTGGCCAGACCATTGGCGCTGAGCAGCAAGTGATTGTTGTTGGCATAGGGCGTCAGCTGGCCGGGGAGGACCGGGGGCAGCAGGGAGGGGGTCTTTGGACTGTCCACATAGCCGGCCAGCAGGGCAGTAAGCTGAGTGCGATAGGCCAGGTTGAGGTCCTTGTCCTTGGGCATGAAGTAGAAGTCGGGGACCTCGGGCTTCACGAAGGGCGTGGCCAGGCGCAGGATCTCCTGGCGGGCCTCGTAAATTTTGTCTAAACGCAATTACAGTTAGCAATTTATTTATGCAATTTTATTATGTTGCTCACCTATAAACTTCTCCACGCCCTTGACCACGATGGCCAGTGTACTCTGGCGCTGCTTCTGGCGCAACGTGATGTACACGCCGTACTTGGTGTTGAGGCTCATTATCTCGGAGGCATCGTTCTGGTTGTCCGGAAAGTCAAATATCAAGGCTACGGGCAAATTGCCCAGCAGTTGTTGTCGCGCCAAGTAGACGTCGTCGATGCGCCCGCTGATCGTGACCTGCGACTTCTTCAGCGGCTTCACATTCATGTCGCTCAGATCGGGGAAGATGATCTTGGTCTGGGTGCGCTCCATGATGCTCAGCAGATTCACGTTATTCTTGCCCTTGACGATCTCGTGATGCTGCGGCGAGATCTCCATCTGGACGTTCACGAGAATTTGGCTCTGGAGAAACGAAAAGAGGGTTTATGGTATGGAGTACAAGAATATCCTTGGGTCATCCCTGAACTCACTGCAATGCTCTCGCAGGCAAAGTTTATCAGCAGCTGAGTGGCATCTCTGACCTGGGCGGATTCCTTTTCGGATCCCTTGACCAAAACCAGCGAGGTGTGTAGCTTGGGACGTGTGGAGAATATGACCTGAGGGGTGGCATTGTTAAATAATTAATATAATTAATGTTTAAAATTTTGTATATAACTACCCATTAAAATTATAGTTAGGACTTACCTGCACATTGAACTTGCTCTCAATCATCTTGATGTAGGGAGTCTCATGGTCAGGCTGTGGCTTGCTGGGCCCCATCACCGGCATCTCGAAGGAGATGAGCAGCGGCGTGGAGAGCCGCACGAGGGCCCGGGCCCGCTCCACGCCCTCCAGGCTGCCGCAGAGCGACACCTGGTTGGACTTCTCGGTGGGATTCGAGCGGTTTGAGTCCGGGAAGTGGATGTGCGTGTGGGTGTCGTCCATGATGCGCTTGATGTTGTTGCCGCCGCGTCCGATGATGTACGAGTGGTCCGTGTAGCTGACATCCATTTTCATGATCACACGGGTGCCCTGTGTTGGGGATACTCTATCTAATTAGTACGAAAATGCTTGAATCGAACCGCTCAGTCAACCCACCCTCGAGTCAAGGCTGCTCAGGATGCGCTCCTTGGCCCGCTGCACCTGCTCCGGCTTGCCCACAATTCGCACATGGGGATCTTTGGGAAATTACGGAAATTTACATGAAATATATATATTTAAGTGGAGACAAAGACTACTCACCCTTCTTGCTCTTGGCACCGATTTTGAGTCTGCAAGGCCAGCTCACATAGGTATCCGTCGTGTTCATCATCTAAAAACAAATCGTATTGGATATATGACGCTCTATATACCAAAGTCAGCAAAGGGTCTTTGCCAATCTCAAACAGTTACTAAAAACAAACTGAAATTTATAATGGTACAGCCGGAGGTCCAAACAAAAGACATTAATCAAATCACTTAAAAATTTTGTTCAAAGAGTAAGATCCTATTGAAACGGAAACATATTACGTATACTACAAATTTAATTTAATTTTAAGGCATGGCATTCTATGGCACTGACATTGATTACAAAACGAACTGAAAATGAGCTGATAGTTTATAAATAAATCCTAGCACTTCTATACAAAATATCTATAAAATTATAGAAACTTTTAAGAAGTTATTTGTAACTTTTCCATTGTGCTATTTGGAAAATGTTGTTTATAAAAGTAAAATATTTTAGAGACTTCTCTCTTTATATTTTCACTTACGTCATGAAAGAAATATTCGGCTCCATTCATACCCTCGATGGCGCTGTCAGCTGCGTAAATATATATTGCAAGTATAGGAAAAATAGGGATAATCTCAGATAACCTTACCCTTTATCAACTGCTCCAGCTTCTGGCGATCGACCTTGAACCGTTCGGTGTGCAGATCGTCTGGATTTTGCACGCCCAACTTCATGGCGATGGCGCGTATGTCACTCCAATCGCTGTCCACCGAGGAGATCTCGCTCTGGGTCTCGCTGGGAGCCCCGCTGCCCACCGCCGTGGTCGGGGGCAGGGCCTGCAGGCTGGCCAAGGATCCGATCCCGTCCATGCCCATGGCCACCAGCGACGGGTTGGCGACATCTGCGGCCGTCGGGTACATCAGTTTGTTGAACGAGGCGCAGGACAGCATCGTGGAGATGTGGGTCAGGGTTCGGGAGGAGGTCGAGATGTGGGTTCAAATCAAGTGGGTCAGAAGGAAGTAGAGGTTCTTTTTGAGAACCAAGCAAAATGTCCGTTTACTGTTCGTTCCTCGACAACAGCAGTGTCGATGCGTTTCTGGTCAGCGATGTGAGGTGAAATGCGTGTGGGAGAGTGTGATGAGTGGGTGAGCTGAAGATGGAATGTGATTGATGATTGAAGATGTATTGTGATATATTGATTAAAAAGAGCGTAGGATAAAATGTGTCTTATATAGAAACCACGGTATCTAATGGATTGAAATGTTAGGAATACAGTTGCAATGAGAAACTGCACGGCTTTCAAATAATATTTGCTTTTTTATTACAAAAAAATATTTGTAACTGAGAATTTCAAATTGACAACTATTGCCTTGAATGAAGATGACGGAAATTTTGAATATACAACATGAATGTTAATCGGAAATTCAAATATCAAATTTTATTGTATTTTAATGCTTTTGAGGGAAATATTATAAGTCATTAAACCTTTTGACAAGTAAAAATACATCAAATTAAAATCGTGGAATATTAACGAGTTCTTTTAATTCCATTGCTCTTATTCCATTCCAAATCCATAAAAGATTATATATTGAACGTATTTTTTATTAACTATTTTCGCTTTTTTACGGGGAAATCAAAATCCAGAATATTTGGAATTTCCTTAACATATAATGTTTAATTAATCAACAAAAAAAAGTATAAAGTGAGACTGGAGGATTTAAAGAAGTACGTTTTATATAGTAATAATAAAAAAATATTTTTAATCATTCAAGTATATGAACGAAACGATTTAGCAGTTATTTAATTTCTAAAATAATATTGTTTGCTTATTCAAATATTTATTTATTAATATAAAGTTTACTTTGGTCTTGGTTTCTTTTTTTCAATATTAAATTATTATTATTTTATATTAAATTAAACCTCTTTGTTTCATCAAATAAGTTTAGATGCGAGCTTTTTATGACCCATTTTTAAAATATTTAACCAATTTAAATATGAATTAAAAAATTAATATATGGAACCAAACAAACTTAAAAAAAATGTAATTTAATTCCTAATAAATCAATTAATTGAATTTGCTTTGCGGTATATAACATTTTAATACTCACTCACATTCGAAGACAATTTAATGAAAACTTTATAAAATAAATTGACTTGTTTCTAGTCTAAGGAAATTTCTTAATTAATGTTCCATAATTTCTTAGCCGATATTTTCTATTTTCCCCACCGACATAACCTCTCAATCTTAAACTGTCCTGCCATGAGGTTTCCCTTTCTCCTTTTCTCCCCTTTCTCTCGCCGGGAAGCGGCGAAACGAAACCGTAAATTGGCAGAGACGAATAACCGTTAACTGTTAATGCCACACTTTCTCCGCCCGGGAAAGAGGGTGCCAGCGCTTCCAATGGGGGGAAACTTACCGATGGAACCCGATCTCTACTTAAAGTTGAACAGCAGACCCTGGAAGTCCAGGCAAATGGCGTGCGAGAAATCCTGGACGAATTGGACGGCCTCGACGAGACAGACGTTCATAACAAAATTACGTATTTGTTGAAATCGTTCGACGAAAGGCATTTAGGTTGTGATCTGGGGAAGCGCGGCTATATATATATATATCAGTATATATCAGCGGGGTCGGGGAGGGAGGCGGGGTGGGGCTGGGTTGCGTCAGAACTAAGTATATGGAATTCGGAATGTCTGGATCTTGGCTCCTGGCTGGGCTTCCACTCTCAAATGTGACTCGAAGGCAACTGAACGCGCTTTTGGGTTTCGATTTTCGATCGCGGCCGCAATTTGCCGATTTTCGGCGCCCGAAAAATCTAACTGTAGGCGGAGGATGAATTCTGCATTGTTGTTGCTGGGTCAATGAACCAAAAACCGAACACACAAACTCTCACTCTCACCCTCTATCTCTGTCTCTGTCTCTGTTTCTCATAAGCAAAGGGAAGAGAAAACAAAACAAAGACGCTCAAGGGCTGCAGGGCAACATGTTGCTGGGCTGGGCGCAGCATGTTGCAGCTGTTAGCGGCGCTCTGTAAACTTGCAGCCGAAATGTTGCCAGCGCTGTTACGCTTTCATTCACTTTTGGCGCCAGAAAAAGCGTGCGGAGAAGAGAACCGAGAAAAACCGACTTTTTTTGCCGCCAAAAAACACGCCACTTACCGCAAATTTCGGGTCAGATCGAGGCACACAAACACAAATGTAATTAACTTAAACACAATCAATTGTAAAATCAAGTTTAACAAATATAGAACACGCTCGTTGTCACGTAAAAAAAAATTACATATCGCTTGGCGACTTTACTTCAAGCGCAATTAATTTTCCGTCAAATTGGTCAAATCAAAATTCGGCTGGGCAGTCGATGTACTTTTTTCAATGCGAGCCGAAAAAAGTAACCACTACCGAAGGCGAGGCGAAGTAACAGAGGGAAAAACACGTGTGTGGAAAACACAAAATTGAGATGTTAATGTAAATGTAAATGGGAATTGCAAGTGGCGAAATGCAATGGCAGCCGAGTGAGAAAGCGAAACTGAATCGTTGTCCGGAGTCAAGTATTGGTTGTTACAGATTATAGCATTGGAATATTGTATTATCTTGGGTTCGGTGGCGGTGCGCGGCGTGTGCAGATGTCGTCATTGAAGCGCGACTCAAGTCCAACTACGTAAGTTTATCGCTGATTGCCGGTGGGTCCGTGTCCCAACTGACCTTCAGCTCCGAAAGCTCGCTCAGTCTTAATGGCAGGCGGTGCAGCGCGGGGGGCTTCACTTGATCCACTAGCCACGGTGCGTAAACACAAAGCTCTTGGTGTGGTCGGATAACGGGACTTGGCTAGGAGCTTGTGGCTAACAGCGAGCTAACAGAGATGAGCTTTCACGGTCTACCAGCAGATGTCCCCTTGGTGAATGTCAGCACAGTGGGCTCGTAAAGTCTGCACACCGGCAGTTCTGATTTAAATTATGGCACTAAATAATTATAAATAATATATAACATTGTAACAAAATATATACGAAATATATTTCTACTGCATTTGTACTGTATTTAAAGTTTATGTATTTTATTTTGAAAAATAAGTTCTTAACGAAATTATTAAACATTTATATTCGTATAATACAAATAAAAATAATAAATAAATATAATAATATACATATAATACAAATAAAAATAATAAATAAATATAATAATAATAATAATAACAAAAAGGGAGAGTAAACTTCGTTCCTTTCGAATTTTGTATACCCTGCAAATATCCAATCTTAAGGATTCGATCCCTTTTGGTCAAATGGAAAGGGTATAAAAAAATATATGTAAAAATAACGATTTTCTGTTGCCTTGACAGCTGTAGAATAAAGTAATTACATTTTTGTAAAATTTACATTACATCCTAGCTTAATGTTTATATTTTGAAAAACTAGAATATATTTATATTATTTACATTTACAAGAACTTTCTATACATTTACCGATCATAATGACAGTAATATGATAAAGTCGTCCGATTTTCATAACATTTAAAAACGAAATTTTAAAACCATTAAAATAGAAAAAACTTGAAAATCCTACATGTTAGAGTGGATAAAAAAGTGTTAAGAAACGGCAACATTTTAATAATTTTCTTCTATCTTCTCCTACTTTTCCAAAACCAGCTGTATAATAGGGAATGTATGAATATTATTATTATTATTATTATTATACATTATTAAAATATAGAACTGGTATTTAATATTTGCAAAAACTTACCTTTGTAATCCTGACAATAATACTATCTCGAATTAATCATATGGCTTGCAAAAGGATTTTACATCAATAATTTTAAGGAATTTTTAAGTAACTGCATTAAAATTTACCTCTTTACCATTTTTATTTCAGAGGCATTAAAATATTAAGCCCACAGATATTTAAAAAAACACGTAATTAAATATTTATTATTGTTTATTTATGTATAGTTCGCCTGCTTATGGTTTAATCAAATGCCATACACACTAACTTTATATGCTGCGCTTTGATTTTTATTCACTTTTTACATTAATATTCACTGGAAATAATTAAAACTATTATGTTCTTACGATTTATTGATTAGTTTTTCTCTTTATTTCCTTGCTGCGTTTTTTTATACATCACTGTTTACTTTTCTGGGGGACTTAATGCTACATTTTTTTACCGGCTTTACACATTTTGGTTATTAATTGTTTGTGGATATGAATATTTTATATTCAATGCAAAATGCATCTGCATGCTTTTGATTTCCATTACTAACTCATTTTGGAGCCTTAAAATCTAGAAACACTTTCTGTTTTACCTCCCATTTCTATATCTTTGGGTAAATATGCATACATTTAATATTTCGTGTATATATTTGTTTATTTTATAACTTTTAAAGGAAAATACACAATTATTACGATTCCTTCTATATACATAAACCTAGTTTTTACATTCTCGTATATCTCCTGGCTTTAATTGTTTTTGCTCTTAATGAAACCATAGTGAAACGAAGGGATAAATAAAGACTATAATTTAATTTTCTTGATAATGACATAAATTAGGGAAGACAACTTTCACAACACGATTTGATTACAGAAATCTTGGCGCATGCATTTGAATATTTTAGTGCTTATATATCTTTATTATTATTTTAACATTTACACATTTTGTATTTACATATTTTACGCTTTTGTTTATAATATCCGTTAACATTTATTGTACTACTCTTTAAAACAAGTATTCGTATTCTAAGTTTTCGCTCTGTTCAATTTACATTTTATTTCTTGGCATCATTAATTACCATTAACATTGATTTATTTCAAGGCAAAGGAACTATTTACCGCTGGATTTTTGTTGGCCAAAAATGTTGAAATAATCGTTTGTTTCTTTCGAGTTTTAATACTGCCCCAATAGCATTCAAATCAAAATGTTCCTATTTTTAATTGTTTCAGCTATGATTTCGTGTTCCGCTACAAATCAGGAATTGTTTTAAGAATTAATTTTGCATTATGTCCACAACCGTAAAAAGTTCCTTTCTGTACAGTGGGTATTATATTTCACTAACTTTTAATTTAGTTTCTTGTTTGTTGTTTATTTACACATTCATTTGGCGAGCATAAATAACTGTTTAGTTCCGTTTCTTTTGGCTTCTCGTGCACTTTATTAGCTTTTAATTCACTTTACAATGCACTGCGGTACCCGAAAGCTAAGCTCAAGTGCAGTCAAAAGTTCCGCTTGCTGTACACTGAGCACAATTTGAGGCATCTTTGCCTCCCGGATCGAGAACATAAAGAGCTGTCTAGCGACCGTGTGGGGAGTAAATGTAATATATGCATCTAATGTGTGTGTTTTCTATATTTTTGTGTTTCAACAAGCACAAGTATTTTCTCACCCTGTACGCAGATCCCCAAACTAACTGTGCCTCTTGTATATTTTTCCTTCTGCAGTTATCAAATGTTTTGTTTTCGTTTTCTATTGACACCTCCAAGTACCTGCTTTATTGTGCGCAGTTTTCTGTTTTCATTTAACCTTCGGCAGTTGAAAAAAGCTGGGTATTAATGGAGGTGTATTAAGTTTACATTTATAACTATAACTAATACAAAATAATAAACAAAAATAAATAAATAATAAATATGTCACGTAAATGAAATATTACTTGGAGAGACTGATAAGAAAAGGATGATATATATATACTGCGGCAATTTGTTGTATCTGTTAATTGACAAACAAAAAACTTTTACCAAACCTTTTGAATTGTGCGATTTCAACGTACAGGGTATTTATGTTTACGTACGATATATTTTATTGGTTTCACCATCAAGTTTTACCCTCCCCAATCTTACATTAATTTATTTCCTGTTATTATTCATTGATTTCGCACCGTCTCCGCCTTCAATTGTTAAATATATCTCGGCACTGCCCCAGATTGTGCGTAACCCTCGAGTGCGAGGCCAATCCATACTCGCAATCGTATATATTAATTATACTTGGGGAGGCAGGGGGGTGGTGTGGCATGTGGCATGTGGGGGGGCAGGGGGGTAGGGCGGTGTCAAGCACCTTAAGCTACTTTCGCGAATGCATTTCATCATCAATTCGGCATCAGCATGCGCTCCAACGCGACTGCAACGCGTCCTGCCGCCGCCGTGGAGGAGTCATCAATAATCGCTGATCCTGCCAGCTGGCCACGCCCCCCGCAAGTGTCGCTGACAGGCGCTTAACGCCGCTCGCAGTAACATCAGCAGCAGCAGCAGCAGTTGTAGTTGCCGTTGTCGTTGCACTTGCAATATTCGCAGCATCGCTGCGATTTGAAGTTGCCATTGCCATGGCCATTTGACAATTATAAAAGCATTTGACGCTCGTTGCGGATGTTGCCGCTTTTGGAGCTGTCACATCCTTCGCATCCACATCCACATCCACATCCACATCCGAATTCTCATTCACATTCGCGTCCGCTTTCGCGTCCTGGTTGCTGCTCCTGGCCTTCGGCAACTGTTGATGTTGCTGCCGCTGTACCTTGGCCCTTCCAGTTGCCGGCTTTGTGTATTGACAGTTGATAATTTGATGGGCCAGCAGCGTTGCGAGTAGGACTGCCATCGCTGCCCCTCCTTCTTGGATCCACTGCCATGTCCCCTCCAACTGCCTGTTGATGGGGAGCTTTGTTAGCCAGAATTGCCAGAAGATTTCATGTGCAGCTGTCGAAGCACCCGATGCACCATTATCCGCTGCAAGGAGACAGAGACAGAGGGAGAGACAGACGAGTGTGAGTAGAGTTTGAGGGAAAAAAAGGATGTGGTAGGGACGACGCCGTTAATGGGGGCGCCTTTGACACCTTTGTGCCGAGCTAAAGCAATAAAAAGTGATTTCACAACTCCTCGAAGGGGTTTTAAAGGTGGTTTTAAGAGGAGGTAAAGGTTACTTTATAGAAACTAACTATTTATAGTCTAGACATTTATAGAGAAAATGTACAGAGTGGAAACAAAGATCTCTAAAATTAAAAATTAAACAGAATCCTATGAAATCTAGCGCAGTAAAATTTGTTGAGTTCCCTTGGATACAAAATATCTAAAAGTTAAGTAAACTTTTTAATATATCTAGTTTAAATAAATTCTTTTCTAGCCGCTTATTTTGTAGCTTAGTTTTGGCTTAATTTAAGCAGTGTTCAAATAAGTAAGTATTCTTTCTTTTATCTATATACCAAATATATCAAAAATATTTCCATTGGCTGAAGTACTCATCATCATCTGTTGTAAGTATTTTGAAGTCCTCCCGCTGAACCCTGACAACCTTCGATAGCGAAGAGCGGAAAGTACACAGCAAATCCAGCTTACTATCCAGCGAGATATTTAAAAATACAGGATACTCTTCAGCCAGACGGGTTCAGCTCTCAGTGTGTGTGTGTGTGGGTGTGTCAACATTGCATTTGCATAAAATTCTGGTCGAGGAATCGGAAGATGCAATCTCCTCATTCCATCTGCTTACTGCTGATGGAGCAGCGAGGGTGGCGTCACAACTTGCGTTTCAGGACTCGCCTCGGGTCTCTGGTTCCAAAATATTGTTGCATACTTTTATGCGCACACCCCTCCCCCCATAGTAATCCAGCGAACTCGATTTTAAATACAATTTTCTGTTGAATGCGTTTACACACTTGTTATTCCTGGTGTTGTCGTTACTCGGTGTTAAGTAAATGTTGTCGCTGGTAAGTGGCAAAAGGAAATACCGCAAAAGGGAACCCAATCCGCACAGGCAAGGATACGGATTCGATGAGGACTCCCACAGCAGTTTCGCCAGCGGCTCCAATCATCGCTTCCGTCCTGCACAGTCTGCCGCCATTCCGCGACAATCTTTCATGTCTAAACTTAGTTTATACCAATTTGATTTCCCCGCCATTTGATTCGATAAGCCTGCTCCTGCCGCTGGTTGTTACGGGCCAGGCCAGGCCAGGCAGCCTGGAAGAATGTTTATGCTGCACAATTTTATTTACATAATTCACATTGTGTCGCCGACGTTGCCAGGATGCAGGCAGAGTCCATCCTTGTTGTTTGTTAAAGGCTCTGCCCTGGCTTCAATCGATGCGGAATGGCATCACTTAAATTTATCGTTTAAGCAGACAGATGTGTTTATAGGCTTTGCTGGTGGAAGGGAACCAGTCCATTAACCATTCGAAATAATCCCTTCTTGGGCGTGATATCCTTAAACTTATCAACTATAACCTTTTCCTCAATACTTTTCAATATTTGTTTGATTAGCTAGCAGCAAAAATACTCACCCGAGTAGTAGGTCAGATAGGACTCGTTGTGATCCTCGTAGCCACCACGTTCGCCATTCGGATTCTCCTCGAGGGGGTAATTATTCATGTCATACGATCTGCCAGAGGCCATTATCCTGGGCCGGTCCTCCTCGATGACGCTCTCCATTTCCTCCTTGAAGATGTCGAAGATATTGGCCGTGCACTTGAGCTGAACAGGGGGAAACGGGAACATGGATACGAATTAGAACTGTGCCAACTGGGGCGGGCAGCCTGCATATCCTTACCCTCATCTGGCTCTTGAGAAAATGTTGAGTGGTGACCATGAAATGTATGGCACTCGTAACCGACTCCAGGGTGCTGTTCTCCTGTCTCTCCGTCTGATACGTCTTTATGTGGTGCGGTGGCACCTACAACAACGAAAAGCAAAGGAATAATGTCAAGAGGCAGCTCGAGCTTGCAACGAAATCAATTTGCAAATATTCATCAATAGGAACTGTCCCTGCCTTGTGCTAGTCGTGCAATCCTTTCGATCATGTGGGCCGCAGTGTGAAAGCGAATAGTAACGAAAGGCAAAAGCTGACACTTGTACCTCCCCCAAAAAATAAAGGAGACCACGGCAGAGCGGCTCCGGCAAATTTATAACTTATGAATGATGAATAGATTTACGCTTGAGTGATTAACTAGAGCAGAGCGAGAGCAGGAGCAGGAGCAGGGGCGGGAGCATGAGCAGGAGCAGGAGCAGGAGCCAAAGGACATGGGTGAGCTGGAGGCCACTTTGTTTGCGGTGAGTTTATTTTGAAGTGCCCGGCAGATACCGTTGCCTGACCCACCCGACCTCGCTCCACCCAATAGCCAGCCCGACCCCAAAACCACCACCTATTGACAGCACAAACTATGACGATGACGATGACGATGACGACGACGTTGCTGCTGCTCCTGATGCTGATGCTGATGATGATGATGATGATGATGGTGGTGGTGGTGGCTTCGGGGCGGTGGTGAGTGGTGCTCCTGCTGAAATGCGCTCGTTAGCTAAAAGATCAAGTGGCCGCACCCACCATGTGGTGTAGGCAACACTCAAGTGCTGTTTGTGTTAGTTTTCCTGCTTTATTTTCACATGTTTATATATATATTTATATATATACTATGCGCACATGTGCATTTTTGCTGAATTGCTTGTTTTGATGGCGATTAAATCTGATACCGGGCTTGCCGCTCTCAAACTGAATTTTACTTTATTTTTAATTCTGATTAAATCTGCAAGTATTCTTCGGATTTCACTTAAACATTTATCGATTCAATTGGCAATCGAAAGGGTTGGGATAAACTACACCAGGATCCTTGTGTATCCTTCGACAGCCACATGCTTTAACATTTTTGTATTTTCTGAATGGATGCTTTGCTGTACTTGTAGTAATGTTTACTTAAAATATTAAATGAAAATAAGGAAGGAAATCGTTTCATTTTATTAATCATACACAATATTTTAATAATATACATGAAAATGTATATTTATATATTTGAATATTGAAGTGAAATAAATGAAGAGAGAAAATGAATGAATGTTTGGGAGCTATCAAATAATCCAGCCTCAAACATATTTATTAAGTCCAATTTAATTCAAATTTTCGTGATTAAATGGCTCTCAGATTTTCCAGTGGCACATTAAAATACCTTTCCCGAATCACTGGTAAAACTCGAAACATTTTCCCGAACATTAAACACCGCCTAAACTTACAACTCGATATTTGGCCTGTAAAAAGTTGCTCTCAGGGGCCGCGAATTTGAATTATGGCTGGAGGGGGCACTGACATTGACAACGCATTTACTATACTCCTGCTGTCTGGGGCAACAATAACGAAGGCACCAACCAAAAGTCGGCGTAATGTCCTTGCTGGCCATAAAAACGCCAGGGAAAAACTAGCTGACAACCTAAACGTTTCTTGAAAAACCAAACGCAAAATGCCAGGACATGTCAGGCCCTTTTCCCTTCTAAAAACACCTGACTCACCTGCCACCCCCTGACACCCCTGACACCTGTGCAATCATGCGGAGCGGCGGCAGGACTCTCTGTCCTGGCAGCTGGCTTCAAACCGGCGACCTCCTGTTGGAGCCGACTGCTGTGGTTGCGGCCATAAAACATCCCGCCCAGCAAAGCGAAAGGCATAAAAACTGACGGCATTTCAAAAAATGAACATATCCGAAGAAAGGCAAAAGCAGGGCGGAGTGTCCTGGGTCCTGGGCACATATAAATGGAAAAGATGCGGCGGGAAAATGGAGGCGTCGCGCTCACAGGTGCCAAAAAGTATGCAACAGACGCGAAATGAAAAATCGCACACTAAACGCAAAAAATGGGAAAACCAATGCCCACGTTCCACCTGGTTTTATTTTTTTGAAACAAGTTGATTGATCAAATGCGAGGCGACAACTTTGAAGTTAACTATTTAATGTACTTTGTATTGAAAATATAAGGAATGTATCAACTGAAATGTCTTTTTAAAACTATAAAAATATAAACAAATAGGTGGGAGTTGAACTCACTTTAATCCTGGAGCCAGTTATTGAAATAATTTATTAACTTTAACCTTATATTTTAGATAATGTTACAAATTAGAAATACAACTCCTAAGTTACATTTTAAACCCCTTCGCAATACGCAATAAACTTGGCGTTATCCAACCTTTTTTCGCTTAACTCAAAGTGCATCATTCAAATGCGACGAGGAAAGTGCCCACACACCAAGTTTGTGGCCCTCTCTTTGCCAATGACTAATTGAAAAATCGTCGGTGGAGGCCATCAATTGAAAGCGATCAAAGTTGCCCACTTTCGATGGCCTGCCTGCTAATTAATAGGGGGAGTGGGCGTGGCCGGCTGGGGATAACAGTGGTAAACGAAACCAAAACTTACCACAATACCATTAATAGTCCATGTCAAATTAGCAGCCGGTTTCGAGTATTTAATTGAGCAATTGCCGTCCACCAAATCGCCGACGCGATAGCGTGCCTGTATCCCGGTGACCACAGTGTGCTCTTCCGGTAGTTCTGCAAAAAGAGGGGTAATTGTGAGCCAAGGAATGAAAATGTAAAATTGGCCAGAAAGAGCCCCGCTCAAACAGGGTTTTTCTAATTAATTTGCTCGCCATGACCGCGGGTTTTCCCTCGCCTTTTTCCACATTGCACTTCTTCTTTCTAGGCTATGCAATATTGCATAGCTGTTGCTATAGGTAGTGCGATGCAGGTAGGTATTCTTATTTGAATTAACAGTTTGGATTTTATAATAATAATATTGGACTTTTGTTTTAACTATTCCCATTACTTTAGATTTGAAACTTGTAATATTTATATTTAATACAGGTCAATTAATATGACTCTTTTGAATTTAAAAATAGTTTGAAAAGGTAAAATATGAAATATTTTTAAAACTAATCTTTTATTTGTTAATTTCTACTACATTTTTTAAATTTGTAAAGAATATTTCCTCTCGAAATACTGCTAATATTTTATGAGCTGAGAGCCGGGTATTTCCTGGTCAATCTCTTGACTAAATTTTATTATGTACATTCCTATGATAAAACTGTAGCGTCTGGCTCTTAAATATAACATATAAACAACAGAATCAAACATGCCTTTCTTTGAGGTGACATGAATATTAACAAATTTCCTATTAACTAAAAAAGTGTATAAATTCCGACTTGATCTAGCTGGCTTTCCCATTTTCTCTTTTATTTCACTTACCAACCACCTCCATTTCGCCGGACACCATGGCTGTTTGGAATGTGGGGGCCTCCACGGATATTTCGCATGTAAATTTTCCCGAAATATTCAACGGCACCGACTGCAGGACGACGTGGCTCTGATTCGAAAGGTTGCGCTGCAAAGTGGAGGAAAGGAGAAAGCGTCGGTGAAAGTCAGCGGGCGGGTCAAAGAAAGCGTGAAAGGAAATGAAGAACGTAATAAAAATTAGTTGGGCAAAATTGGCTGGACGCGGTGCATAGAAATTGAATATAACCGGGTGAAAAGTGCAAAAAATAGCAGCAAAATGGGGGAGGGGAATGGAAAAAATAAATAGAAAAATGTTGTCTTGGTTATGAATGACGAAAAGCACAGCTGCTGGAGGTGGAAGATAGCTCGCTGATGAAAAGTGACTGCAAATTGAGGGCATAAAGGTGAAGAGTTGGCTTTAAAGTTGAAGGGGTCAGTCATCTGGCTTTGAGCCAAATTTCCTTTGACGAAACCGGATTTGATTTTCAGGCTGTCCTACGAGCCTAATCTGAATTAACATCTTGTGTATAGACTCTTAAGTCGTCTATAGCCCGGAAAGAAAAATATTAATCCGTAAATAAGTTGTTTCTGCCTGGTTTGACTTTAAATGGATCTTTCTGTACTTAAATAAATGTTGCATTTGTTCTCTCTGTGATTAGAATTTAATAACATTTTCATATTAAGTTTTTCTCAAATATTTTTCGATTTTCCTTCGTAAGCGAATGATTTTTAAACGCTCATTATGATTGCTCTTAAAATTTAATGTTTCGCAGCGAAAATCAGGCAACCTCAAATGGCAATTCACTTAATAAAAATCAAATTTAATAAATTGCATTTAATACTGGGTAAATATTCCGGGTAAAAATATATATGTCACATAAATGAGATCCACGATGAGGTGAGGGTAGTGAGCAGGGATCATTGGCTGTAGTTCTCGTTTGATTGTTTAACCCAATTTGTTGCTTCCGATACCTAATTGGCCCTTGTGTACTTCGCTGGAATAATTAAACTCGGCTAATTATACCCTTTCTTGGACGGTTTTAAATGAATTGCACATTGGGATAAAAAGTGAATATAAAGTGAAGCAAAAGTATAATACTTTTTGCAGTTTTACAAATCTAAGCAATCATAGGGAAAATTACACAAGGCATTAAGAGCTTTAGAACCAGATGTCATGTTCCAAGTTTATTTATATATTTATCTATCTCATATATTTTTTCTTAAAGTTCTTTCTGGTTCCCGTAGGTAGTTTTTAGTACTGAAAAATACTATTAATGCCAAAAGTCGAGTGTATTTCGAGCGTCGCTCCATGTCAACGGACTTTATTTTTCTCCTGGGACCTTATGCAATCTGTATATATTGTTTTTTAATGAGCCGCAAGTCAATCGCAAGCGCGACTAATTGGCCACGCCCAACAACTCTTAACGGATGCGTCGCCGGATGGACCGGCATAATTACAACGGGCAGTGGGGCGAATAAGCCGGCAAATGTCGTTATGAGGCAAATTCTGGCGAGGAGTGGCTGGCAATCAGCCATTATGGATATAATTTACACGCAACTGTAGTAACATGTGCGCGTTATGGGGATAGGGATACGAGTACGAGTATGGGGATATGGGGCATTATCGTCCCGTACTCACCTCAACGTTAAGGCCACTTGTCATGGCAAAGACCTTCATCGCCGGATTCTCCTTGGGCGTGTAGCGATAAAACTCACGCTTGCCCTTATACCATTTCACCGAATATAGAGTATCGTTTTCCATATCGTAATTACACGTGAACAGGGCATTGCTTCCACGTTTCACCGCCTGCGGTATCATTACGGAAACATCCTTGAGTGCCACAATAAAATCTGCAAATAAAATGAGTTTCAGGCTTCGTAAATATAAAGTGTTCTTTTAAAGGATATATTAAGCGAGTATATTCTGACTTTCGAAAGTGTTCAGATGAGTAGTGCTATTTTCTAGAGAAGCAGTTTGACTTTAAGAGGCTTTAAAATTTATTAAATATTAAATTGTTGGCTCTTGTTGTGATTAATAAATACTGTAATTTGAATTTGCTTTAGCTAAGATACATACATACATGTCTTTATTGAAGAAAAAAGGTTAACTGTTTAAAAAAATGCACTCCATTTCCAGTTTATTCCTTTTTTTTTAAATCATTACCCACATTGACCTCAACAACTAGGGATCCGGAAAGGTGAGTGAGGTGACCCAACCTCTTCACCTTCGCAATTCCATCGGCATCCAGTTCGATGCTAACTACTAAGCCAACCAACCAACCCTTCCTTTGACAAGTGAGAGGCAGCCGGCATGACCGCTGGCTTCCGTTGGATGTTTCATATGACAATACCGATGTTGCAAACAAAGTGCTTCCCAACTAGCCACCGATTGTGTCCTTTTTTTGTTTTTGTTTTTAACCCTGCCCCTGTCATTAGGCTGCTCGTTTGAAAGGATCGTGGGTCGTGACCAAAATAACTGAGAAAAAATGCTGTCTGTGAGTAATCCTTATTGATAAATATTGGATAAACAAAACATGGCTTAAGTTGGATTTAAAATGTGGTGTTATCAAGCATTTATCTCCTTGAAATATTTCTAATTAATTTCTCACATATCATTGCAATTAATATCTAAGGAAAGTCAGAAGTAGAGCATATATTTGCTCTTCATTAACATCATATATTGAAAACTCTTCTATATTTTAACAATTTTTTGAAGCTAAAAATTTATTTTGAAGTATACAACATTTACTAAAAATTGCTACTATAATTAATTTGTCTTCTTTGTTATTTTGATTAGGTTCAAACACTTTTTATTGTATTTTTTCATATTTATTGACATTTAACACAACCGAAATATTTATAAATCGATGCTACTTCGTCATTTAAATTATTATTTCGAAAATTTAATGTGTACAAAGAGACATTCTGTTTGATATATAAGACCAATATAATCCGAAAAGGAGATACTGTAATAAATAAGCATTCTTTGTATATTTATTGTTATAATCCATATTTTAACTTTAGATGCTGAGTTTTCGATATTTACGCGATTGATATATAAATTGTACCAAACATGCGATATTTTTGTTATCTACTATATACTATTACGTACTACTACCTATTTTCCTCTCGATGTATGTAAACTTTATTAGCTTGCAATAAAAATAACCTGTACTGAAAGCCTAATCAAAATATTTACTAAACACATTTCATAAGCTTCAGTTTGTTGCTAATAAATTATAATAAATTGAAATATTTATTCAACTGCTTTTTCTAACTAATTTACAGGTACATACATACATTTATTTCCATTTGTCTCACTGGGATTAGCAGCCAGCATTATTTGTTTTATTCAACTTTTTGCAGTGCACATTGTTTTTTGTTCCGCTGGCTTTGGTTTGTTTTTCTGTTTCTGTTTCTGTTTCTATGGGTGCACACTGCTTTTGTTGCCCATATTGACCCATATAACGAGCTAGCATTTTGTTGTGCTCTCCCATACGGCCCCACTTGATGTGGCTGCATTTATCGCCGGGCGGGGGGATAAATTGTCCTTCAGCTGCACATTGTTGTTTAGCACTGGCCACCCCAGGACCAGGTCCATATCCCTGATACCCGCCGCCGAAGAACCACAGCTAGAGAAACAACTTTTCCCGGGCATTTTATTTTGTTATAAAAAAACTTTTACAATCTACGTTTGTTAAGTATTTTAACTGCTTTCTCTAGGTGGACGAAGGACCTGTGTCGGAGGACCTGTGTGTGTGTGCGTATTCGCTTTGCCATATAAACCAATGAAAATTGCAAGGGCAACTCTTCGTATCATTCACTCTCCGCCCCCAACTGGGCAGCCGCAAGGCAAGGGCAAAGTTCTATGTCTGCTTTTCGGTGTTTATCTGTCAGTTTATGTTTACAAATGTCCACTTTTAATGGTTCACCATTTAACTGGAGAGACGCCAGAGGGGGAAGTGCTCAGGGAGATAGAGACATGGCTTGCCATGCATATAGTTAACTTCCATTGTGTTTCCTTCGCATTTCATACCCGAACGTCAGCAGAATATATCTATTGGATGCTCTACGCACTTGCATTTTGATAAGCTATTTTTCATGTTTTCCAACTGTAAGCACTTGAACTTAAACTTGAACTAGCTCTCAACACTGTACGGAAAATATTCCCCTTAGGAGATAGGTTGAAATCACCCTTTAAATTTAATCGAAAAATAATTTACTAAACGCAAGGGGAAATCCCCAAAAGTAGTTATGTGCTGCAGGGCTTACGGCGGCTTATTGCAAACACGCTTTAATATTTATGGATATTCTGGTTGGCTGGAATTTGTATTGATTTTACACTCGGCAGAGCCGTTGACCGCGACTTTAGTGTACATAATTTGCAATAAAACTTCACAGACAGAATGCATTTAATTTGGACACATTAAGTTATATTAAAAGCTGATCAAAAGTTAAGCAGCAAAACAAAGTGCCAGACAGCGCAAACAAACCAAACGAGCGAAGGGAAGGCTGCCAAAGTGAGGTCTCCTCTAAGTTGCCCTGTAAGTGCTTCTCACACTTAGGCGAAGCCCCTAAAATGTATTATTCTCCATACCAATATACACATATACATACATATATACATTTATTCGGAAAGAACTGAGCAGACTCAAAGCAGACTCCAGGCCGAGACGCGACCACAGGACTCAGCCGAAAAATAAAAGGAGAAACACAACGGCTGAGCGGCAACCAACCGATGACGATGACGACGCTGGGAATTGTAACTGACATGGCTGTCAACACTGTAGCCAGGACTCGGCCATCAGCCATCAGTCCTGGCCCCGCCCGCCCCACTTTGCAGTCATTTCAACTTTGGAATTTCAATAAGAGCCCCAGCCTCGGCGAGTGGAAATGCCGCAGGTGGTAGGCGCACAGAGTCCTAGCGGAGGAGGACATGGGTCCGGGACCCAGGACTCGAGACTGGCATGTTGGGCTGGGGAACACCAAGTTGCCGGCTGATGCAAAGAAAGGCAAATAAACCAAAAGTAAATACATAAATTAAAAGTGTAAAGGCGAGAAATGTTTAATTCGCGAGTGGCTGCCACGGGACGTACTCAAATGGAATGGATTGGCTGCGGGACTGAATGGGAAGGTGTGTCCTGTAATAGACCAATGGCCATTGGATTGGATACGTGCCTTTGGGAACAACCATTTACTCAAAAACATTTTAATCTTACAGATACCTGACATAAATTGTTTTTTTTAACTAAACTAAATAACTAAATACCAAGAGAAATGTTAAATGGTTAAGAAAACTTTAATAATAATTTAAACATTTTCAAAAACTCCTTATGCGACATCTTATGGTAATCAATTGATTTGAGGAATATATATAAATATTAACAAACATTATGTTTATGAGAAACAAATATATTAAACTTATACAATAAAATTATTTAAAAGCTTTAAATGCTTTTAGTTTGTGCTTGAGTGAGAGGGGTATTATTCATATTAATCTTGAATATTTTAAATTGTTTTGTTTTTATTAAAAATGAATCTGTGGCTTAAAATACCATCTTATTGATATTATTACACATTATATTTAAATGCCAAATGTATTAGAGAAGAGTTTCGAGATTATATAACCTAAAAGATACTACTGCAAACTTCAGTATCCTCTGCTAGACTCCTCTTCATATTGGCTTACTTTTTGAAACCATGCCCAAACGGTTATTTTTCCACCCATATACCAGAGACCCTTGCTTCATACATTGTAAATACATATATAGAGATAGATATAGTCCATATTTTTCCTACACTCTTCTCCATTTTCTCTGTGTTATTTCCCATTTCGGTTTATTTTTCAAACAATTTTTTATCATCAGCTGTCAATAGTTCAGGCAGCTGACCCACCAAAGGGAGCAGCCGAAACGAGGGACAGATATAGAGCGGGACGGGACGGGAAAATCATTACATAAAAAATGTTTTATGCTTCGCTATTGCAACTTTGACCGGGCGGCACGGTGGCGTATGAGCGATGCAACAACTGCGGCGAGAAAGGGTGAAATTATTTGTGTTTTGTTGGGTAACATGCTCCTCCCTGGCTTTGGAAGTAGTCCAAACTTGGGCACGTATAAACACATTTTTGATGCTGACTTGCCCTGGCTCGCTTTTATTGTTTGTGTTTTCATTGCTAGCAATAAAAACTAAAAAATCGCCAAATAGAAATAAACGCATTTTCATATGTATGTATCTGTGTATTTATGAACCCCATAAATATGTCAAATAAATTACAAAGCAGTCAAAATATTGTGCCATGTTTGTTATGCCAATATGTGTATGTGTTTATGTAAGCCTGCGCCCATATACTATATACGACTAAGGGAACAATTTTTGAATCCTTCCTTGGGCATAGAATATATTTCAGGACCAAGGCGAATATGATTTTATTTATATACTTTAATATGCCTTTTTGAAGCATGGTTTCTCTTGCATATATCGTTGATTATTTCTAATCATATTTAGTCAAAGAAGCATACTAAGAAGCGAATTATATATCATCTAACAGAAATTAGGAAAGTGTAAGAATTTTCTAAGATTTTTTAAATAAAAGCCATGGGTTAAAAGAAAGGCACAGGATATACAAGCTGTATTATTTAATATTCGACTTTAAATTCTGATATCGCCTTCTAGTACTTCTTCCATTCTATTAAAAAAATCCTAACTTAATATATGTAAATAAACTAATCTCGCATTAAAACTCCCCAAGATTTAGCTATAAGCGTCAAAGCTATATGGTTTCTTTGCCATAATTTCCCTTTAATTTCCACTCATATAAATTGTTTAATGCAACCAACATTGGCTATTTTGATAGAGCAATTTGCAAAAAAGCCAAAACAAAAACCTCTAGCTACCGAAACTGTCCGCTAATTTTGGTTTGTGTTCTTTTGCTGGTTTTCTGATTCGGTTTCTGGCTGTGTTTTGTTTTCGGAGTGTCATAAAATTTTGCCGCAAGCTTTGGCCCCTTTACCCGTTCAGTTGCCGCAATGTCAACAACGAATGCTCTAAGAGCGGGGCACAGCCCGGCCCGCAGACAATTTCATTAGAACAGAAGTTTGAAAAAATTACTCACATTACCAGATACTCAGTGGCAGCTAAAAGAGGGGGCACAAGCACAGCAATGGGGGTAACCGAAAACAGCGAAAAAAAAACACAAATGAAAACCAAAAACAGAGTTTCGCAGTTTCCTGCATTTACCAAAATGTTTGTCACTGCAATGCCCGGCACCAAACACACTCATGCCTGTGTGTGTGGACACACAAATGACACTTTGTGCTGCTTTTGCACAGACCTCCGGGCGGGGAGTGGGGCTAGCCTATGCGCTGGGGCTATTAAATAAACATGCAAATTATTGCGCAATTTTTGATTACGATTTTTCAACACAACCGCCAGCCACAAGGGCAACAACAATACCATCGCAGTGCTGTCCTGCATATTTTTGTATGTAAATCGAGCCGCCAGCCGATACACCAGGATCCCTTCGTCCTGCCGGTATCATCGGCAAACGCCCTGCAATCTTTGCATGCATTCAACACTCAACGCCTATTTTGCATACAAATTTTATTATTATTATATTGAATTGGAGCCGCGACAATGGCCGCTCTTTTCTAGCCCCGCCCGCGCTTCGCTTTTTGTGTGTCCTGTTTGGTTTTTCGCCATTCAGGTTTGTCGATTTTCCTCGTTGTGCTTTTTTTCTACTGGGAATTATGTTAAATGAAAATCTGTGCAATTTTTCGCATGACACTTGTTCGTTGTCATGTTTTTTGTGGCGTGGGTAATCACTGAAAAATGAATATATGAAAAGACCTTGCCGGAATGTAAGGGATCAAAAATTAATATTTAGTCTAAGCTCTACATAAAAATAAAGGGAATTTGTAAAGTTGAATAGGTAATAGGTAATTAAAAATGTAAAGGTTTAGAAAGGGTTGCCTGTTTTTTCATATTTCATTTATAAACTATACAATTTTAAAGTTTAGAAAGAGTTGAATAGGTAATAAGTTATTAAAAATGTACTGGCTTATCAATTTTCTAATATTTTTTTACTAAATTGACAATTTTTTAGGTTTCGAAAATGGTATCGCTACTTCGAAAATATTTAATATTTTATCAATATAAAAATATATGCTTTTTCATTTTTTTCATAAAATCACACAAAAAAATTTAACATTATTTTTGGAATATACTCATTTTCCTACAACAAATATGTAAATATTATTATTAAATAATGTAAACTAATGACTTTACTATTTTGATTTTAATATACTACTTTATTTTGGTTGAATGCTTATCTTAATTCTCTTTGTCTGTATATTTATTATGCTGTATTCGTGCTGTATTATTTTGTCATTAAAGCATTCAATTTATTTTAATTTTTTTTTACGATTGCTACGCATTAAGCTCAAAAGATATGTATAGAAATATATGTTTTCAAAAATATAATGAAACCGAATTCATGGAAAATCCATCAAACAAAAGAGAAGCAAAATAAGAATTGAGAGGCTATTGGGTCATGCATTTGACATGTCATCGCCAGCGCCTCAGAGGTGGCCCGGGGATGGGACCAGGGTCTGACAAAAGCCGGCAAGGATATAGACGAAAGGACGCTGTGCTTGGCATTCATTGGCGTTTTGCATGGGTGTCTGTGTCCCTGGCGCTGGCACTGAGTGTGTGTGTTCACAGGCGACCGCCAAAGCGTCGCCAAAAGCATCATCGCACATGGCAACAAAAAAGCCCGAAGTCTGACCCACCACATCCTTGTTCGTCCCTTTACCGCCCATCATCAGCGACTCTTCTTCAGTCAAAAAGAACTTTCGGTAAAAACTCATTTCCATTGATATGCAATGAACGGGGTGGGCAAGGGCGGTGGCTGATGGCACCGGAACTGGGGTGAAGCGAGGCCACTTTCGTAAACTCCTTTGGACAGCTTTCATATACGTGCTTTTTCCCTTTGAGTGTTTAGATTTAAAAAAATTTAGTTCGTCAAAATCAGAGCATATTTTAATAACAATTATGTCCAGCAAATACAGTAACCAAACCTTAGGCTGCAAAGGTTTTGTTCACAAGTTCGATTTTCTCCTTGAATATTGAATATTTCTCTAAAATCATAGTTATAGGAAATTTGGTTCCGACGAAAATTGATATTAAATAAACCAAAAAGGTGAATAAAGACAAGCCTGAAGCAATGGGGATTTTAGTGGCAATTTTATATCTGTTCTTTTATAAAAAGTTTTTTTCTAAGTTGTTTTTTAAAATGCAAGGAAAATAACTAATAAGTTCAATGAATTTATAAACTACATTTGTTATATGTATCAATTATCTGAAATAAGCCCAGGACATATCCAGCCTTGTCTATGGGTTTTGGCTTTTTATACCCTTGCAAGGGAATCGTAATTTTAGGCAGAATCTTGTAATGCTGAGAAGGAGTCATTTCAGACTTTAAATTCGTGATTAGAATCAACAACCGAGTCGTTCTAGGCCAGCACACAAATTTTTATTTTATTTTATAAACGTTACATCATTAAAATTGTCACATATTGCTAAAAGTGTTTGTTCACATGTTAAATTGAGTTTACAGATCTATTAGCCCATAAAAACTGACATAGCTAAGGTGATTTTTTCTCTTAGCTGCGAGATCTTTACATTTTGATTTGTCAAAAAATGGTCATATAAAAATAACGATAAATATTGATTTAAATAATGCGAATATTTTAAGCTTAGTTAATTTTCAATTTGATCGTTTAATTATATTGTAAACTGCAAGAGTATATAAACTTCGGCTTCCCAAAATTAGTTTGCTTTCTTGTTTTGATCTTAGTTAAAAATGTTTGCCATCCAGGGAAAAGTGATACCAATGCATCCGAATTGTGAAAAATATGTAACCTCCTGTTCCCATTTCCAATACCAGTAACCCAAGCCCATTGGCTTCCTGGTATAACTGCCTCTGCCAATGTGTCACCTGTGCAAGGTAGGGAAGGGGGCGTCGGAGGACGACAGGTGAGAGGGGCTTAGAAGTTTGCAATGTGGCAAATATAAACATAAACGGTATGCCAGTGTTTCCGTGTATCTGTGGCACAGTTTTGTGCCTGACCAACCAACAGTACGGTTGCTGAAAGCCCGCATGCAAAATGCATAGATACAAATATACTTTTCACTCTTCCCCCAAACGGGTTCCTGCGTCTGCAGTTCGGCAATCTTCGCTGGCCAGCTGCAACTGCATTTGATGGATCGATTTGTTTGACCCCTGACCCGGGGCCCCTCCTTGCCAGTTCAGAGCATGCAGAGCGTTTCGTCTCGTCGATTGTTGCATAAATTAAAATTCGAATTTCTTGTAAATATTTGCTGCGAAAAACGATTTCCTCCATATGTGCAGAGGGAGTTTGCATTTCGAGTGGTTTTCCATGAATGCTTCAACGGTTCCCGGCAATATTTCTCAAATGTTTGTAAATGTTGCACACGAGTACAGTATTTCTGCGAGATTAGAACCGATGATGGGAGGCTAAAGGGAGAATAGTACCCCGTACTAAAGCCGAAAAATATTTATAAAATAATATTATTAATAAATATAAATATATAAATATTAATATTATTTAATGGCAAACTATTATTTAATGAACAATATGCAAATGTAGTTTGAAATAAAAAAGGGAAGAAAAGGAGCTAAATTAGTTTTTAAGGTGTACTTAAGTTTACAATAATTAAGTTCATGTATTTTAAAATATTTATATATATTTTTTTATACATATTGATATTTATACTTATATTAACCCTATAAGGACCTTGATTGACTGTCTATCCGCTGGCCCTTCCTTCACTGTGTTTTAATTTTTTTTATTCAGCAAAGCTTTCGTTTCCAATCGGAGTAATTTCTTTTGCTATCCGAGAGTTTTCGACAATGACGGTAACTATATGAGATATATACAATACACATTCATGGGAGTATAGGTGGAGGGGCTGCAGTGTTATTTTCGCCAGACATCGGGCCGTCAAACAAACCAATTTTCACTGCTTTTCCAATAACGTGTCCCATGACCGCCCGCCCCCATTGCCAACACACCTACGATACGCTGTTAACTGTAAACTGCAAATTGTTGGTTTCCATTTTTTTACACAAACAGGACAGGAGGGGGCTGAGTGGTTGGGTTTTTTGGGTTTGGTAACAGCTGCGCTGTTAAAAATCGAAATGAAGTCTGACTCTTTGGCCAGACTCTGAGCGTTCTTAATTAAGGCATTCTGATAGGGAACTCCACGGCCGACAATGGACAATAAAGGATTTCAACTTTTTGCTGCAGGTTGGCCAACTTATTGTTTCCCTTTTGCTCCTTTTATTTGCCTTTCTTTCCTGTTAATGGACAGTTTTACCATTTTTCCATTTGCCTAGCGAAAAAAGGGGGAAACAGGTAGGATTATAGACAGAAAGGATATGTTACTATCAAACTAACTTGAATTTTTTTCGAATATTTTTGTGCTTAAATTTAGTTTAAAATACGTCTGCTTGTACTATCCAGACTTGTCCAATTATATATTTTTCTAGAAATGTTAAGCTTAAAGCAAAGTACTATTAAGTTGCTTAGAATTTACGGACCCAGCTTAATCTTAGAGATTTATTTTAAATATCGACTCGATTTCGGCCATCACTAGAGTGGGTCCCAAAATATCAATTTATCTTTGGTCTGGCAGGAGGGGAAGGACAGCAGAGCTCCGGAGAAACGTGCATGCTTTGCATGCGAAGTGGAGTGGAGTCCTGACTGGAAACTCCAGGGAGCACGCAGTACTACAATTTCTCAAAAAAAGGAAAGCCGGAAAAAAGGACGAGAAAACCTGCTGCCGTCGGGTGCCTTGTTTATGCAATGACGAAGCATAAGTACCAAGTTGATTTCGATTCGAGCATAGTGGTTCGAAGTGGTTTTAGTTCCCAAACTTATGCATAAAATATTTTATAGATTATATACAAAAAATATAATTAATCAAGGTAACTAGGGTAAATACTCTTACAACCTTAAGAAATTAATAATCAATTATAGTATATTAACGGACATGCTGGACCACTGTGAGGTGCAAGGGAGCAACTGTCTGAAACAAAATAAATTACAAAACAATGTTGCTGGGGAGGAAGGAAAGTGTAACCACGCCCCCAATGCCAAGTTCGGTGTGCAGTTTTAGTTCCTGTCTGCTATTTTGCAGCACCTTGCCGTCATCGTTATTCCTGCTCCTTGACAAGCTGGCATCTTTGGATCTGTGGGCACTATAATCTAAAGAAATGTATGTGAAGGGGAGCAGGGTGCGTGGGAATTGAATACCTTTGCTCAGACATTCCTTGTATTTTGTTTGCTCCACTCAAATGGAGCTTTTGGGATTATTGATTGGTCTCTCAACAATGTAAGACTTAGAAAATGGGTTGTATATTCGACACCACTGGGGCAAGTTCCCCATTGGCCATTATTTATTAGAAAACATGTTCGAAATGCCAAAATAAAATAGAATAAGTTGCTAATGTAATGAAATAATTACAATAAAAATAAGTATTTATATAATAGATGGTTAAATAAATTAATTTATTTAAAAGCCTTTGGAATAATGTATTTTATTTATCGCTCATTTATCGCCAAACATCAACCACAAAATTTTGCATGAGCTTGACTTCATCAGCTTAGTTAGTTTGATTTTTTATTATAAATAGAAAATGTTGATTTATTGGCAGGCCTTGGTTATTTTCTAATTGTGCAAATGTCTCGGCTGTTGTTTAACTTAGTTCATCGATTGGCCATATATCATCTGGCCCCGGGGTTGAGTTGAGAATTTTCGCATTGATCAAAAGGCAAATCGTAAATTTTCCAAGATGAGAAGCCCGTAAATGAGCTGTCAAATGCAAACTAGTTCAAAAAACCACCTTAAGAGGCTGAGGAATTGGCCTGGACACATTACGCATACGCCCCATTGCCTTACAACCACACTTTAGTGGCCTTCGGGTTGGGAGTTCATTTTAATCCCAAAGACCTTTTGACAGAAGTCCCAGTTATTGTCCCATGTTTTTGCGTTTGAAGTTGGCATCTCGGACTGGTGTCTGTATTTGGCTTGGGTTTCGCTTTCGGTCTGCTTTTCTATTAATTGCTGTGACATATTTAAGTTGAGATTTTATTGTTCGCCTCGGTCCAGGACGCAGGACATAACCTTTCCTTCTTTCATTGTTTGCGTGGGTGCGTGTGTGTCTCTGGACAGCGCCTCGGCCAAATTGATTGAAATTACTACTTAAGTCAAGCTACAAGTTCCCCTACAGAGCAGGACGCTCGGGTCATAAAGACAGTGGGCAGAGATGGTCAATACTAGTGGTCCTAAATAAATTATAAGCAGCTTAAAAAATATTGAGTGAAATGATTTTTAAAAATAAATAATTAAAACAAAAATAATACATAGCCGTTGATGTTATTGTGTACACTCTAAGCTATGTGGATTTTCCCTGAAACTAAAATAGAACGAAATACTGAGCCTCTGATTACTTCCACTGTGCGATTCTAGGTGGGGCACATAGCATTTGGAGGACAGGCGGAACATTTCGCTGGAAATCCGCATGGCAAAAGCCAGCTAGGATTTGTAATGAAGATATACAGACACGTCCTTTGATACTAACACGCAAGGCAGGGTCGCAGCCAGGAGCGGAGGGGAACACATGTCCGGCTCAAATCACTTAGTTTCACATTACAAAGCCATCCTGACGAAGGAGGCGAACTCCTTTCTGCTTGTGCGATTCCACGCTGATACTCATCGAACATATAAATTAATGAATTCGATGCTTATCAATAGTCAAGCAACGGCACAGCGGACTTAGTCCTTTCTCCTATTAGTTGGTTAGCCTTGCTTTTATTTTGTTTTCCGTGTTTGGACTTGTCTCGGCCCGATTATGTTCGAGTGACTGATATCTGCAGTGTTTTCTGTGTCTCATGTCTTGTGTCCTGTCCGACTTAAAGTCAACAGACGGAATAGGACAAGGCCAGCGTTTTGGTTTCCACACATTTGTCTTGTTCGCATTTATTATGGCACACTCACTTGATAAAGGACTTTGGCTCCTTCAATCATCCCTTTGTTGCCCAGGATTATCCTCTGGGGGCTGTCCCTCCGCCCGCAGCGTGTTCTCCGCTTTCATTCATTTTTCCTCGACGGGGATTTGTAATTCGGTTTTGATAAGGGCGAGAAAGCAGTGCTTTAACTGTTTCGTCTAGCGGTTATCTATTATCCTCGAGTAGCGGGGCCATCCCTAGCCGAGTCCTTACTTTCGCATTAAGCACAGTCTTGGCTAAATCTGATTGGGTTGATTAGTGATGAGGACGAGGCCAAGCCTATGGCATTTCGAGTTGGATAAGCGGAAAAAATAGTCAGGTTTGGCAGATACAAACATCACTGCTGAGGAGAGGATTATTGTTCCATTCTTAAATTTCCATAGAATTGGATTTAAACATCTTATGAAAAGCTTGAAATTCTTGATAATTTAAATTTTTTGATATCCATTATGTATTTACAATAAAATAAAACTTATAAAACCGTATCAGTTTAGTTCGTTTTCTATTCAATTAAGTTGCTGGGCTGCCTAACTTTCCAAACTGTTTTAATTGGAAATTAACAGGGAACTTGGCAAATCATTCTTGAAATAAAACCCACCTAATAGACATCACTCTCCAAAAGCGGAAATTGCAATAAAAGACACCCTTCTATGGCCCATTCATAGTGATTTGAAACTGCAGTTATGCCTGATTTTCATGCAGTAGCAAAGCACCAGGCTCAACTGCCAGGAGTATCTGGTTTCTGGAGAGGAAACCGAGCCTGGTCAAGGCACATACCTGCCCTTGGCAGCTAAACAGAGGCAATGATGCTAGGGTCTTTTGAGCTTGGAAGAATCCAAATCGGATTCCCATCAAAATGCAATAAGTGGCCCATGGGCTTGCCATACTAGAGCCCAATCCAAATCGGACACCCACTGCAGGCCAAAAACATTGAGGGATTGTGCAAGGGATGAGGAGGTATGAGAAGTCAATTAACAAAGATTAAAGGAAATTCAGCTTAATCTTAAAGAAAAATGCAAGAACCTTATATTTTGTATACTCGTACACTAGTTTCCTTGAATAATTCAATACCGAGCAGTGCCATTATTAGTTCATTGATCCTGCAAACTTTGTCGCTGATTGATTTTCCAGCAATCCAAACGAGAAACCGAGCATTGCGTTGCCAAAGAAAACTTTCTGCGAACTGCCATAATTTCTTAATCTACATCAACTGTTGACAGTTTTATTAAAAAAATTTCCCCATCTGACATGCCAAATGTGAGCAAATGAACAGGAAACGGAAGCCATACGACAAAACCAACTCGGAGGCCAGAGAACAAATAAGTGGAGGAGCAGCAGCCGAGCAAAAAAATGAAGCAAAGAACCCGAAAACAACTCAAAAGATGTGTAAATTTGTTCGCACAGACAGGACGAAGGGCAAGTGCCAAATGTCACTTGGATTTGTGGTGGTGGTGGCTAGCACCGAAAAGTATCGAAAAGTATCCAAAAGTACCCAGGACTGGGACTGGAGCTGGGACCCAATGGAAGAATGTCTTTCAGAGCCTTCAGCTGCTGGCTGTATCGATGAGCCCGAAAATAGAAATGAGAAAACTTTTTGCCTCCACGACGAGGGTGGCGGTGGCATTTATTTTATATTTGTAGCAACTTTGCCGGGGCGAAATTTAGTTTGGTAATCAAAGCAAGAATTTGTCGATGCTGGATTCGCTTTCGCTTGGGGTGGCCGTCGAAATCGCCCCCGAAATTTGTTTGTTTTTCGTGCAAGGGCATAAAGAACATCATAAGGAGAGCAGGGAAAACACAACAAGCGAAACTAATGTAATGGAAATTTCGAAATTATTGAAAATAAATGAAAGCAAATAAATATTCCGTGGGCATTTTATGGTCGACGAGCTGCAAGGCGATGAAGCAAGGCGTTGCCTGTTTTTTTTTCATCTCTTGTTATCTGGCTGGAATAAAGGTTATATCAGCCAGAAATTACTCTCCTCAGTAATGATTTTTCCTGACCCGTATGAATATTTTTTAGATCATCTTAAAAATATATTATTTAAGGCACGTCTCGACACCAATAAGAAGTTAATTATTTAACATAAATATAGTGCAATAAGTTATAAATATAAATTTTGTTTAGAATGACTTCATTGACTTCGTAATTAGCCAGTACATTCTTCTCGCAAGCGCCAAGCTCCCTGGAAAGTGTATTTTAATTATCGCCTTGGTTCCCAGATCTCGGCTAATTTCTCGTTTCATGTCTCGCTTAATGGCGTGTGAGAGTACAAATTGCCTAGATTAGTGCCTAAATTAAAAGTGAAATGGAAATAAATTAAAAATTTGCCTAAGCCCACACACTCACCAGTCGACCCGCGCCCAGACAAAAGCGTTTTAAGGGCACTTAGACTACTTTGGGGGAAACTCTTGATGGAATTTATGAGACTTTTTGGGGAACCTCATTTTGCTTTGTTTATTTTTTGGTTCGCATTGCCATGGTTTGAGGAGACAAAATTGAGATGGAAGTGGAATGAGTCAAGTTTTTATAATTTTCCAACAAAATCAATTAGCTCAAATTTGAAAGCTTTTCGTGGGAACCTTTTCAGGCATTGTTGTTCATTTGTGCTAGACTTTTCCAGCTAAGAATGGATTTATATGATTATTTAAAAATAGTTATTGCATTTTGCAGTATTAAGTATTGCTTGCCAAATTTCAAACATTTCGGTTTTAAATTCAAAGCAACTCCATTAATATAAATAATTGAGCTGTGTGATGCAATCGCCACTTCAATGGAAACCCTAAAATATATCAGCAAGTTAAGTGCAAAATTTAACTTCCGGTTCCTGTCGCGATGATAAATGTTTATGTTATGACATGTTTTAAATTCTCAGGTGCATTAGTGTAAAGTGCTTTTAGCTCGCCGAAAAAGATGCCAGAGAATGGCGGTGAAAAATGTGTGTGAATTGTGTGCCAAGCGAGACGAGGAGCTAAAATGCTCTTACACTTTCCATTTTTTTGCTCCTTTCCTATTTCTTTCGCTCCTCATCCTTAGTTTGTGGGTTCGGATATGTGGAGTTAACCACCTGACACTTGATGTTAAAATATAGAAACTAATGAAGAGGAAGTTATATTTGAAATTAAGGTAAATCGGCGTCAAATTATAAATTAATTTTCTACGGCAATAAGAGAAAAATGAAGTTTGAATTTGGAATCGATTTATATTTATATTAATATAAATGCACTCGATTTAAAATATCCACTTGACCAAGTGTTAGAATAATTCTTGTAAGGATTATTTAAACTTATTCATTGTTATTTATTTATTAACTTAATAGTTTCAGTTAAAGTGCCATTATGTTCTCATAAGTTTTAACTGTCGCTTGCCATATCATCAACGACACTTTGGTCGCCCCGTTGCTGTGCATCCCGCAGGTGTTCAGTTTATTTTCGAGTGTGGGTGCGTGTTTTAAAATGTAGCACAACACTCTTCCAGATGCACCTGCTTTAGTTTCAGCCAAGTCCTGCCTCCTTCCCCTCCCCAGCACAAACCCAACTTCAACTCCCGTTCACACCCACTCCCCCCTTATACGCATTAAGGCTCTTTTGCGATGGCGCAAAATGCAATTTATACATTTCCGTTAAGCAAGCGAAATTCCAACAATATTTTTTCGCCTCTACTCCGCAGGTTGCCGACATGTTTTTGCTTTTAGCGGAATACCAACCGGAAGCGACAACAATGCGGCGCATGCCACACACAGCCACACGCACATACGCATATCTAGCTCCCTTACAAGGACCTCTGCTTTGGCACTGGGCTCCAATCTCTTGTACCATAGTTTGTCAGAAATTTGAACTAATTAAAATGCTTTCTATGGGCGCCCGGAAAATTCACGGAGTAAACACAGCAAGGAAGCAAATCGGATTGCGTTATTTATGGCAATATGGCCGCGACTTTTCCTCGTTTGCATTCGCCGCTCTGGGAAATCAAGGAAAAATATTTAATTTTCCAAATCAATAAGCACGCTGATTGCATTGCCTGACAATTGGCATCGGGAGCGTGCGAGAGTGGGCGGAGGCAATAAATCTGGGCATGTGTAAGAGATGTCCTGGTATTTACTGGCTAAAGTCCTCGCCGGCTGGCTGGGGGCAATATCCCCCAGTTATTGGTGGTCAAAAGGAGCCGAACAACAAGACAAACTGTCAGCTTGTATGCCCGTAAGGGAGCTGCTGCTGGAGTGGCACCAAAAAATAATTGAATTCCCCAAATGCCAAAGTGGAATTTTAATTTGCGCCCGACACTTCCTAGTTGGCCTCAAGCCCCCGAAAGTTCACAGAATTGATGCCACTGATTGCTGATCAGTATGCAAAATGTGTGCGTGCCAAAATCAGCGCAAAAAACGTTGCGTGGCAGGGCCCTGAGGACGGGGGCATTGTCGGAGCATTGTCACACGTACTTCCATCGAACTCCCCCGAATTGATGTCTTAGAAAATTAGCAAACGCCTTTTTTTTGCCAAGTGTCGCATCTCGTGACTTGGCATTCTCAACACCTTTTTTTAAGCCCTCTCTGACATTTACTTCTTCCCCCGTCCAATCATTCTTTCTCACATTTCTTTACTGCCAAAACCTGATTGTATGCGATGCATTTTTTATTACAAATTTCGGAATGAATGGGTTACTATTTGTTGTGTTGGAAAATTGATTAAAACTTCGGAGCAAAGGAATATTGTGTTTTATTACAAATATTTCAAAAATAGGATTGCAAAAGTTAATAATAAAGGTAAATTTTAAGAGCTAATTTAATGTGTGTGTGTTGGAAAAGTGATTAAAATTTGAGAGCAAAAGAAAATTGCGTAACACAAAGGTCGATTTAAAAAATTTTAATAATTTATGAAGTGTTGTTTAGTTTGAAATATATGTGGTTATATATTTATTCTAAACTAGACATCAAAGTCATTACGGAAAATAAAACATTATCGTTTTTAAATTAATAAAATCGAGATCAGAGCTAATAGATTTAGTCTTTGCCTATGTCTATATAGTATTCCTTTACTAGACCTAATATATTCCATTTTAATTTGATGCAAATTACTAACTGTTGTGTTTCTAACCGACAACAACAGCATTTTCACATCATAAAGCATACTTTTCGGCCGGATGTTCGGTCCACAGGACTTTTATCGCTCAACACAAAACCGACCACCATTTTGGTATAATATAATGCTTTCTCTTTTCGCCACCTCTAGCTCTCTCTTTCTGTCTCTGTGTCGGTTCGTCTGTCTCTGTCACAATATCGTGGCATTTATAAACGCATACATATGCATGAGATCATAAAGATTGCGACTGTGTCGGTGTGAGCTTTGTGAGTGCAATGCATTTGTCATAAATGTAAAAAATCCAAAGAAACTCCTTAATGGCAAGTGCCTGTGTATGCGTTGCTCTCCGCCACTCACCACCACACCACCACACCACCACCACAGTGGAGTCTCGTCAACGGCATAATGAATGCATCCGGCATGCATTGAAAACTTGACTCATATTTCACAGCCAAAATAAAAAAGGATAAAAAGTTGTACGGGTCCATTGACCATCTTGTTGGCCGGGTTTTTGTCAACAGTTTCGTTGTAGTTTCATTGTTGTTCTTGTCGGGCATTCAGTTTATATGAGACTTTAAGCCAGTTTTTCACATCTTTTTGATGATATTTCATAATCCTTTATGCAGTCCCTCCCCCCTGCAAATAGCACGAATACAACATTTAGCATTTTAAGGTAATTCTTTGCACTCGTTTTGTGCAAATTAAATGCAATTTTTTAATAAAACTCTTTTAAGTGCGGCTCAGCTGGCTATGACGTGCGTAGGCCACTTTGTAGTTGATACACATTATGGGATTACAAAGCGAAGCTGGTGAATTAATTTTCAATTGCGTTCGAGAGATCCGAGAGATACAATTGCAGCAAATGTGAGTTGCAAGCTGATTTAATGACCTTTGTAATTATGCAAGTTTTTCTCTTTAAATAACGTATTAAATTTAAATACATTTATCTTTAACCACGATAATTATCCACCTACACAACATATATTCAGCATGGCACATGGAAATTCGTGACATTGCCATCTAATAACTCCTCGTAAAATTTGACATTTCCTTTACAATAATTTGAAATAATTAATTAATTAATTACTTATCTTGTGGCAAAAACAGTTGGTGAAATTAACTGTTTTTGCCACAAGATAAGTAAATAAGCAGTCCAACCACATTGGCCACACAATTTAAAAATATACCTGCATCTCGTGCTGCTCAAGCGACTGACAAACTGACTGACACAGACCGCACTCTTCACACAACCGTCGGGGGATGCTGACAAAAGGCATGTCAGTCGCCTGCCAGCATCGCAGCCAAGTTGGAATGTCGGAACAGTAAACGGTAGATGTCTGCTAGACAAAGACGATTCAGCACCCCGAACTTGCCGCCCTCGAACGCCTTAATTCCAGCATCCACCTGTCTTGCCGAAAAGGCAGAAACAAAATGCAAAGTGCAAGTTCATGTGATATGCAAAGTGGAGTGTGCGAGGGAGCTTCTATGAGGGCTTATGTGCACTTGGAGGAATATTTGTGGCATTCTGAGAATTAATGGGGATAGTTGGACTGCGAAACTTTAAGAGAAGGTCTATAGTTAAAACAATTTAATTTAAACAATTTATTATAGTTTAAAATATATTTAATTAAAAGCCAATTTTCCCTAGGTTTCGTAACGATTTTCTCCAAGTGCCAGTGAGTGGAGGATAGATGCTAAACAGAAGCCCTGGCAGGGACGGGCTGATAGGGCTCATGCACATCGGGGCGTATGGGTGATATGTGGTCTAAGATCATGACGAGGACGATGATGATGCCGTTGAAGAATGCTTACTAACTTTTGTGCATTCTGGAAAATTGAAAACGCATCTCCACCCCAGTAGCGGTCGCTGCTGATGCCTTTCATTGTGATTGGAGCTGCCCGCAGAGAGCAAACTTTTCCAGGCAGACCTATATTGAGGGATATAGCCAATTTTGGGCTTTTGTTCTAGATTGTGTGGAGGAGAACGTGTGGCGAGGTGAGGTCAGTTGAGGTGGCGGGGATAGTGGGAGAATGGCCATCTCAACATGTTGAATGTTTTTCGGATACCCTAGGCCGAAGTTGGATGGAAAAGTTTTCCTTTTTCGGGGCCCGGAGGATGAGCACTTCCTCAGTAATCCCCACACACACACACACACACACACACACACGATGCATTGCATTGTTTATTGTTTGGCTCTCAATGGGATGGTCAGGGTAAGCACTTTCCCTTCGGCAGCCCTTTGTGTGCGTTTAGCATAAATTAGAAAATATCGATCGATCTGTGGCGAAATTGAAAAAGAAACTTTGCCGCAACGCCGAAAGTTCAAATCAATGGCAAATGGCAGTAGGGAATGTTTTCGGCTAAGCTGCTAACCAACAGAAATTGTAATTTCGATGAGTACTCGGGGATTGCAAAAGGGAATTATATTGAGCAAGAGGGGAAATGAGAACTAAATAAATAAAACTTCTGCCCTCCACGCATTCGGTAATTGCAAGAAAATCTCATTTAATCCCAACAAATGCGACTTCATCACGCAAAAAATTATGAAATATTCTCCGTCTCTAGGCAGCAATTGCTTTCGTCCTTCCGCGCTCTCTTCCCTATATATCTATCTGAATGTGTATATCCTTCTAGAATGTTGTTGGCCCTAAGTTGCCTTTTTTGTTTTGCTTGTTTACACATTGTCCCGCTCGCGCCTTTTGGCCAGGAAAAAAATGGGAATATAGCGAGCAAAAATAGCAGTCAGAAGCATTGGATGGATATTTAGTATCGTAGATTCTTTTGCAGCATCATCATTTTGGTTTTGTTGCGGTCGGTTGGTAGTATCTCGGCGGACTGGAGGGGCCCAGAGCCCAATGAGTTGAGTCTGTCGAGTACTAAAATGAGGGTGGCTCGAGGAGTTTACTGTTTTTCCACAAAAATACAAAATACATATTTCAACAAGTAAGCCGATTAAACTACAACCAAAACACATACAAGAGTCTGTTGAGGAGTGTTTCCGTGAAATTTATTAAAATACATTAAAGGGACGGTTTTTGAGTGCTAATTTAGTTTTAAATGCTAAGTGGCGAAATTCCTAATTTTAATTTTTAGTATGTATCTGAATGGATCATGCGCTCATATTCTAATACATATTTCGTTTAATTAAATACTACATTTTTTTAGAGGGCTTGATCGGAGTCACTCTAAAATTGTTTTATGCAAATCTAGTGACTTGAAGTTTATACTTTATTAATAAAATTAATTTGAGACGTGAATCAAGTAGTAAAATGTACCAGCATAAAACAAACAGCAGAAACAAAGACTTTTTTAAATTTTAGGGATCGTGTTGTCTTTATGCTCAGAATAGAACTACAGTGTGGAAAAGGCAAATCAAATTAATAGAAATTGAACACTGTTCTTTTACTGTATAAATTTGAAACATAAAGATTACTATTTAGGGTATTTAAACATTATTTTGAGGTGAAGTAGTGTATAGGAGATTGTCTCTGCTACGAAGATCAAACTAAATTGTTTTCGGTTGAACTTCCATAAAAAAGAGACTAACCAGATTATAATATTTTGCATAATGTATATGGTGTCCGGTTCGAAGGACAACAATTTGAAGATGTGAAAAAAAATAAATTTTTTTTATATACTAATTTATTTTTTAAAATACCTATTGATTTTGTGCCTTTGGAAACGATTATCAATCAATAGTAGGTTTAACATTTTACAGCCCATTGAAACTGTCTTTCGGTGGATTCTTTGGAACTCTGCTAGCGACCCTCGGGGTTATTTAACTGCTTCCTTTGCCACCACGCCCCCTCGCAGCCCCTCTGGCCATCTCTTCATGCAGATGAATGCGCGTATTTATGAAAAATGTTGTTGTCACCGCCGCTCTGTTGTTATTATGGCCGTTTGCTGGCTTTCCCTCCGCTCCTCAGACCCTTCGGTTCGACTGATGAGAAATAATGTTTGCGGAAAAATAAGATTTGTTTATTTTCCGAACGATTGATTTCGCCTTCCGCTTTCCTTGCCGCTCCATTTGGCCTGCGCTTCTCTGTCCTTCGTCCTGCGCCCCCTTGGCGCTTCATTTTGCGCGGCTTAAAAATTAATTATCGCCAAAGTCGCCCGACTCATCGGGCACTCTGGCCTGTCACGCGGACAGCCATCAGAGTGTCATTTATCAGTTTATATATATAAATATATATGCTATATATCGGGAGGCTTTGTCAAACTTCTCAAGTATTTCATCAAAGTTTTTGTTGTCCTTCGACTTTGTGTCATTCGAATTAGCCACGATTTCGGCTCCGCCCGATTGTTTTTGGTTGAGCATTTTGTTTATAATTCACTTACCAGGCACCAGCATGAGGAGCAGCGTCAAGGATATCCAGCAGATACAGCCACGCCCACTTTGGCCATGACTGCGGGAACCCCGTTCCCGTCCCTTGCTCCACTTGTTGGCCATCTGAATAGTCCTCGTCGTCGTTTTCGTTGTCGTTGTCGGCATTGAAATATATAAAGATTTTTACAATTTTCTCTTGTGATTTTCCCTTCTGGTATCTTCCTTCGTTTCCGCTCTGTCCTTATAAATGTATATTGGCCAATAAATGTCAATTGGATTTGGCCTATTTCTATAGTTCTGTAGTTTGGCTTTAGTCAGCGCCAGAAATCCAACTGTAATTGCAGGAAAATTAAAGTTTGCTATTAGAGATTATGCTCTTAATGGAGTTATCTATATATGTGAGTTATTTTTAATGCTAAAACTATACTTTCAGAGAAATTAATTATAGCCAGCTTTGAAATTGAAAGGAAGATGCAATATATCTAAAAATTAAAATCGAAATAATGAAGCAGTTTAAGCTCGGATAAACTCATGCAAAAATTAACAACATCTATGCATTATTAACTGCTGTCGTTTTTGCTATGAATATTTGATTCACATTTTGGCCCATTCACGATACCCACCAGAAATTAATAATTTAAATTACCGCAAAACAACGCTAAACTTTATTGGTTTTTGATTGCCAAATAAATGATTCAGAGAGATTCATTTAAATAATTTACCAAGTGTAGCCTATAAATCCCGCTCTACCTCGCGGTGTTCAGGCTTTATTCTGCTCTGTGTTCATGGCAAATACTGTGATTAATGCAATTAACTGCAGCACTTTAATTAAAAAATCGCTTCAAACTCAAATACAGAAAAAACACACATACACGAACACTGAAATCGATTTCAATTGAACGCTAATCCTCTGGCGTGTTGCACTAAGCAAATGGAAAAATAATAGCATTGAGAGCCAGGGAAAAACTTAATTCACAGAAAATTATAAGAAAAAATAGAAAGAGCCTGGAGTAAAAAAAGAATGTAAAACTGTGTAAATAAAATACAGCTGTGGGCAAGGATTGTATGGTTTCAAGGATGTACTGGGATAAATCTTCTTATATTAAATCTCAATTCAATTCATTTAAAAACCTCATGTCTGAGAGCCATTGAGAAGGATAAACCATTTCACTTATCCTTTTTTTAAGAGGACTTGGCCTCTCTTTTTTCACTCCCAGTCTCCTTTCATACTATCATGATCCTCCCTGCTTCTGTTTAAGCGACCATTTCCTAATTGTCTTTCCGTTTGGCCATAAAAGAGCCAAAAGAGAAACTTCAATTCAGAGTTTAATTATTTTTCATTTAAATAAAATACACATACACACCCACATGTGCTTGTGCCCCTTTTCCCTTGTTTATTCTCGCCGGGAAAACTTATTTTCTCTTTTACTGCTTTTTCGGCAGCGACTTTTCCGTTGCCAATTTTCATTCCGCTTCGCTACTTTTCCACTTATTTGAAGCAAAAGTGACACAAACAGCCTTACACACATGTGTATGTGCCAAAATTTTCTTTTGACTGCTTATCCGAGGCTCTTTGGAAAAGTGTAATTAATACTCTTTTATCACAGATACAGGGTATTCGTTTTCTTACATTATTCTACCAAAAAGAGAAGTCTATTGTATTGAGAAGTTTAATAAAGTAACATCGAATGAAAACTCAATACCGGAAATGGCTTTATTTTTTAGGTATCTCTTTCGACAATACTTTGGCACTTAAAGTGCTTCCAATGGGGAAATAAAATTCGGGTACAATGAAAGGAAACGAAATAGGAGAGACACCGGAGAATTACCCTCACACTGCATTTAAGGTAATGAGCACATACAAAATGCAATTAAAAGCTTGTTGCCAAAAATGCTATTTTGCGTATCTTTTTCTTTCCTCGTTGCATGCACACATAAAAGCATACGGACATAATCGTATATGTATATTTTTAAGCTTGGACTTTGCAGTTTGGGCACAGCATGCAAAGCATTAATGCATTTTATGGGCTCCAACCGACAGCGAATGCTTTTAACGATCCTCCGGCGAAACTGCTTGGAAAAAAACTAAAAAACAAAACGTGCAAATGGCTAAAGTAAAAATTTCATTTCATTTCACTGAGAAATCCAAAGGCATACTATTTTTAAAAGGCACTTTAGATGAACTCAATTTATTTATTATTAGCTAACTAATATTGAACTAGTATTTCCATTAATTATCGAAGCCAGAGAAACATAAGTTTATTATTATTCAAAAACTTGCTAGTGATAATTAGGGAACTATCTTTACAATTTTTATATGTTCCACCTTTCACACATTAACACACAGAATAAAATTAATAAAGAATGTTTCATAAGGAGAGTTTCTATACATTCCAGTTCGACTTTAATTCGAAATACCTTAGAAAACGAATATGAATTAAATTTATTTTGTTTGCGTTATAAGTCAACGATTCCATTATGCAATGTGTAATGTATTGTAACAAGGGCAAATCCTATGCCTTTCTGCTGGAGATACTTTCTAGTTTGCATCTCATGCAGTTCATTGGCCCCGATGATTTCCATTCTATTTTCATTCTGTATTTCTTTTGCTTTGCCTGGGTTACGGCTCACTTATTTCATTTTTCCTAGTACCTTGTGGTTTTCCGATTGTTTACACAATTTATTCAAACTTCATCTGAGAAGTGAAGTTTGAAACGAGATCCAGTATGACAAGGCATTTTTGTGCCGATTTGCTTGCCTAGGTTTGTGGGTCAAGTGGGGAAATCTGGCTGGGGATGCAAATGATGGGGCAAGTATGCAAATGTCACTTGCTGTGTGTTTTTTGTGTGTGAATCAAACCACCAACTGCAATTACGAGTAGATCAAAGTGTTTCCATCAGATTACCTTTGAAGTAAGGCGTGAACCCAAACACGTTGACTTCTTCACCAACATTTATTGAATAGTTTGAAGTGTTATTCAAAAATTCAATTAATTGCAATACCTCTCTTAGATGTTACTTTTATCAATTTGCGGGTAAGCACTTGAATATATATATTGAAGGTTTTTTAAAAAGTTATAACTGACAATAAGAGGGTTTAATTGCGATAAATCTTAATGAAGTTCAATTAAAGAACTCAGATATCTATAAAAGTTTTAGCTTTTGAATAAGAGGGCGTTACTCTTTCTGTTTTTATATGAAAATAAAGCTTAAATTAATTACAATTGTAATATAAAAAACTCAAGTAATTTTAATATTTTCAAATATATACAGTGATCTTGTACTGTATAATTTTTAAGAGATTATTGCACAATCAACTTGCTGCACTTTTTTCTGTGTGTGAGATCTAACATATAACAGAATCTCGACTTACGTATTTAAAATGAAAAAAAGTTCTTATTTTCTATTTAATTTCTAAAACTTCAAAGCAATCATAAGTATCCTAAGCAGAGCATCCGATCCTAAAAATAAGATCTTATTTTAAGCATCACTAGTATTATTTAATTATAAATTTGATCAATTATGGGTTACCGCAAGTCTTCGCCGTGCGTGAAGGCCGTCGCCTATGTACGTTCACCTGCCCTTAAAACACTCACCTGGCGAGCTGCAACAACGGGAGCAGCTTCCAGTGTGCTCGCGTCATCGTTGTCGTGCAGCTGCCAACCTTTCTTAGACCGCAAAAACTCATTACACCGCCGCCCTGGTGGCATGCCTGCCTCTCGCCCGCTTGCGCCCTTTGTGCGATTCTTTGCACCGGCGCTGTCTCTGCCTCTGTCGTTGGGTGCGTTTTTGCTATTTCGCAATTAAAACTTTCATTAAAGTAATTAAAATTGCAACAAAATAAACAAAATACAATCGAAATCTGCAAGGTCTGGCGAAAAGCGAGTCAGAGTGCGGGGCATTGGGGTTTTCCGGGGGAAAAGGCAGCTGCGTGGGATTTGACAGACACACAAAAATGCAGTTAAAAATGTACGTGGGTGGCGAAAACAAAGACAAAAGTGTGACAAATATAAACAGGAGTATAAATAAAATGGTAAAACGCCACTCCCCGCACCGCGCTCCCCAAAACCGGTGGGGATACAATAAAATGTGGTAATTGTAAATAAGTGGAAAATGAGTGCTGCACAGAGGGGTGGAGCGGAGTGGAGCTGGAGGTGTGTCTATTGCATTTGGCGGGATAACATTTTAAATTCAAATTAAACGACCGGCAAAGCCACAGAAGGATTGACATGAAGTTAGTGCCGCCGCCCAGGAGCAGGAGCAAAAACAAAAGCGAAAAACGGCAGGACGACAACTTGACTGAAGGCAACCACAAACTCTAGTTGGCAGCTGTCGTTGTTGCACCAGCATTTGCCATCTATTGTTTTATTTGAGCTCCACATTTGCATGGCAAATAGTGAAAGCAGGGAGAGGGGAGAGCGAAAGTTGGACTAACAAATAAAGCCTTTGTTGGGTTTTTCCAGCTTCCAATTAATTTCTAAATAATTTGCACTTGAAATTCAAAACAAAAAACTAAGGGCTGCTGTGATCAAATTAGTTTCCTGTCAGTCAGGTTAATTACCGAAATCCGGCAACCTAATGCCAGACTTTGTGTTATAACCAATTCGAGTTAGGGATTAACGGCTAATGGTTTGAGAATACAATGTTTTAATTGCTATTTCAAAAGTTATTTAACAACTAAAATAAAACACGGGTCCCAAGTTACTTGCCAAGAATGGATTGCAATCCAGAGTTCTATCAACAAGGCAAATTATAAATCGTTTCACTTCTCGTACTTGTTTTCGAAATTGCTTTGAATTCATATTCATATTCACAACGCTTTGACAGAAATGGGAAATTTGATACCCCAGCCGGCACATGTGCCGTGTCTTTGGAACGGAAATAAAAGATTTTACAAGGCATTGCACAGCCCAAGAAATTTTCCGCATATTCTTTGGCTGGCAAACAACTTAGAAACGAAGCACCCCGCCCCTCGGGGAAAGCGTTTAAAGGCAACTTGACACGCCGGCAAATAAAATCTAAACTTCTTAAAGCACACACACCCATATATCCATGTCTCCGTCCCGCCGAGGGGTCGATGAAGCTAAAAACGAATACGAAAAGCAGTAAAAAAAAAAATGATAAACGCTTCAACTGATGACACATTCAGTTTCACACACGAACGACTTTCAATTTACATTTGATGTTTTATGTATCGCAGCATTTACCAAACGAAAAACGAAGAAAGACCGAATGAGCCGCCGGTGGAGGGGCCGAGTGGAAAAGAATCACTCATACGCACCCACGCACATGAGGATTGGCGCCCGACGTTTGACGCCGCCTGGCAAAACGCTTAGAAAGGAAATAGCACAAAAAAATACTGAAGGAGCAAGGACTCGAAGGAGGAGAGGACATTCACAGACGACCACGACGGTGCCAGAGCCAGGGAGGTGGCTGGAGGAGAGGCAGCCAACGTTGGGCAAATAAACGAAAAATATTTTGTACTTCCAATAGAAAACGAACGCAGTCAAACCAAAAAAACAAGGTAACTGATTTTTGGCACTACCTCGAATTATTAATGCTTCTTAGTTAATAATTTTCCAAGGTAAAATATTAATTTTTTTGTTTAAGCTATTTCTTAAAACGATAGATATGGCTCAACAAATTTTTCCAAATCTATTAAACGAATATGCAACATTTTGAGGAACTCTGAATAACATAAGTTTGCATACTAAGTTCAACCAAATATCGTTTAAAAATAATATTATTCATAATGATCTTTCTCTTTGTTCAACAAATATAATTTTACTTGCAAAAGATACCTAGGCATTCTTTTTTTTCTTCTTCTTTTTTTGGCACAAAAATTTGTCCAAATCTATTAAACGAATATGCAACATTTTGAGGAACTCTGAATAACTTAAGTTTGCATACTAAGTTCAACCAAATATCGTTTAAAAATAATATTATTCATAATGATCTTTCACTTTGTTCAACAAATATAATTTTACTTGCAAAAGATACCTAGGCATTCCTTCTTAAACATTTGTCTCAAATCTAGGGTATCATCAACCAGCGGGGAAGGCACTTCAAAGGGAGTAAGCCAGTTAAAATCAGGACTCTCAATGGAGAGTGCATTGTAGGCAAGCCTGTGATTTTAGAGGTCGCAGACATGGCTTTCTTTAGTCAATCGATTGATATACTTCTAGATCTGAGTAGTGATATTAATTTAAATAGGAACAATATAGAATTCTTTACTTGATATTACTGTTCACTTGATTAATGCTTATGCGAAAAAGGCGATTTCCCCGTTTTATAATCCAAGCTCTTTGGCTTGCATTAGCTAGGCCTTGAAACCAAATACTTTTCCTTTTAATATTTACATATTACTTTGCTGCCTCAAAGAGGCAGAGCGAGTTCCTTGAACAACTTTCAACTTATAATAAGCAGAGTGCTCAAGGATATTTCCTACACACTGACAACGTGGTGGTGGTGTAAACTTTTCAATGGTCACTTGAGGGCGTTTCCCGAAAACCGATGCTTGACAAGTTGCCTCCTTGAGATCGCCACAAAGGCACTTCAAATGAGGCCCACAAATAGAAGGCCCCCACTCAGCGTGCGGTCAGCAAAAAAATAATACAAAAAACAAGAAAGTAAAGAAAGTAAGGAAAGTAAAACAAAGCATCCGAAAAGCAGTTTGAGCAGAAATTGCCCATAACGAGCACTTGACCAGGGACAGAATGTGAGATGGCCGTAGAGTTGAGGGAAATTCGCAACTTCTTTGGCATACCTTATTCGCATACCTCTTCGCTCTGATGGCCTGTATCGCAGCAAATAAATTTAAAGCGGCGGCAGGGAAAAACGATGCACTTAAAGACCCCGCATTTGTCTCAATGAAGGCCGTGTCACATAAGTAACGTTAAGTTCCTTTTCTCTACCTAATTTATACAGTTTACATCCGGCCGTGGTCCCTGTGGTCTCCGGATTCCATTCGAGCCCGGGTCCGCCACTCGAAGCCATATAATTGCGCTTATCTCTTGGCGCACACTCAAGTGGCCCGGCTCAATATGTTTTTGGAGTGAAATGAAGTGCCCATCGTGTCCACTTGGCAGAGGGAAAAGAGCCGGACAACGGCAACGGAATCCCAGCAGAAGCAGACATTTTTGTATTTGATTTAAAAGGAAATACCTTTTTTAGTTGGAGCCGAAGAAGCCTCTCGCACAGCTTGTTTACCCTGCTGTTTCTCATTCTCCGTGGTGTTTCCTTTTTTGTGGCGACATTTTTATACGCAGTGTGTGTGCGAGTGCTCCTTCTTTTTTGTTCGGGGGCAGGGACAACTTTTTGGCATGCTACCAATGAGATTATCTTAAGTGGGGTGTTGCTCCTGGGAGAGAAGCCGGAGCAGGCGGGGAGGCCTCAATTGCAGTCCTGAAGTTGGGTTTCCTCTTTGTTGGTCTAGAAATGAGTTTTGCAATAGTTTTTAACTGTCTGGGGGGGTCTGCGGTTTTTGTTTCTCTGGGAGCGGGTTCTTTGGTCGTGTTGTTAGGTAAATCGATGTAAATTGCTTTTTAAAGAAGTTGAATGAATAAATTATGTGAGCAAATGAAGAGGCAACCAGCCAAAGATGTCGTCCCCAAAGCGGCACAGTAGGATGGGGCTTCGGGTAAAACAAATTCAGTAGGAGCCCTTGGAACACATATACATATTTTCTTAAGTTCGGTTGAATGTTTGACTTCAGCACAATTTTGAAAAATAATTGAACATTGTTATATTAAAATGGCAAACATAAAGCGATCCTTCAAACTTAAACAGGCACGAGTAGCATCTGACTTGCACGAAATTTAATACGCTGCATTGGCAAGGCTGAATTCGAATGGCTTTCCGAAATATCCTTTCTCTTTTGGACTCTGTGAGTGCATCTTTTGAAAGCCTGAAGTGTGAACACACATTATAATAAACGCCTCAATTGTTGTGCAGTCATCTGTGTAATTTATGTTTAGCTAATGTTCAGGGATCGATGAGCTTGTCAGCTTTTGTAAATCACAATACCCGCAGACATACACAACAACCAGGAGCCGGGACACAGGACACAGGATTCAGAGACCCATACCTATATCCTCTGCTGTGGCACACACACAGGCCCGCACATTAACCTCCCCGAAACCGAAGGAAGCTGGGAAATGACGTTAAGGTTGCTTCGTTGAGTCTAATAGACTTTCATGTCTGCCTCGACATCGACTTTGCCCCAGTTTAGAGCGAGTCCTGCGAGAAATCCTTTCGGCATCCACTCCACTCTGGTGTTATTCTCCCCAGACTCCACGTTTTTTTAGACATGTTCCAATGATTTCTTATTTTTGCCAGAGGGGCGAATCTGTTGCGCTGCTGTTTTGTCGTTAGAGAAATTCAATTCTTTTTATTTGTCGCTCGCTCGCTCGCTGTTAAATCATTGATGTGTGAAATTTGTTAGCTCCTTCGCCAGGACTTGACTTTGATCGATATTTAAGTCACTTTTTGCCCCACTGAGAGCTGTTTTTCTGCCTTTCCGATTCGCTTTAAGTTTCCAAACATCGAGTGGGCCTTGAGAAGAACATTTTCCTGATCTGTAGCCCGATTTCTGGGTACTAGGCTCATTCCAGTTTAGTCTCTTGTTTTGTAAACATATTTCGAAATCAAAAAAAAATTCCGTTGAAAAACTATTTCGAATTTTCTTGAGGAATTCTCCAACCGAGTCAAAGTGAGTTGAAATTGTTTTTTTTTCTCTTCACAGGTATTTTTCTATCCAGTTTCCCTCTTAGTCAACTTAGAGAGATGTGTTGCCAAGGTGCCTGCGGATCGGTGTCCTATGCCTTGGCCTACGGTCCTGTCGGTCCTGCCCTGCCAGCCATGAACTACAACAGCTGCTGCTGTGGCCCCAGTCCGCCATGTGGTCCCTGGACTTGTCCGCCTAATAAGTGCTGCTGTATGGGCGAGTGGGGATGCTTCGGACCCTTCTACTAAGAATCACCTGGTCGGGACAACTGTCACCGACTCGGCCAGAGTTCCTAAAACTGCATTAAATACGGATTTTTTTGTGATTTCGATGGATGCAATGATGCATCTTGTTTACAAATAAATTGGAATTTTCTATAATACAAAGGTGTACGAAATGTAGCAAAAGTAGATTTCCGAATGGAAACTCGGGGTCTTTAGAAAGACGAGTAGTCGTAATGCGTACGAGTAACAATATCTTACATTCGAGTAAAAAATAGGAAAGAGACGTTTGCTTAATTATTTTTAATTTAATACCATTCAAGCAGTCGTCGGCCTAATATCTCAGAATCCCCACCAGGTGTTTCGGGGGAACATCTCTTCACTCCCCGGCCGTCTTCTCAGTGCAGATCTGGGCCTCTAGAGGAGCAAGGTTGTGGGGCACATAGCAGTTGTTGCTGTTCTTCTTGCGGCTCGTGTCCACAGCATAACATTTGTCATGGGGTCCGCAGGGAATGGGAATGAAGTCTCGGCCCGTGAAGCGGACCGTGGATAGCGGCGGATTGTTGCAGGCCAGATCGTAAGAGGCACAGGCCCAGCCGCCGCACATGGTTGGTTATTTAGGGAGAAGCTAAACAGTGTCAGGACAGGAAACAACATTAAATTAAAAATGAAAATATAACTAAATAAAACTTACTCGACTCGGAGATGTGAAATGTGAGATGTTGAGACGGCAACGACTGGACTTGGACTGACAGTTAGTACTGTTCAGCTGCCAGGCAAACGGGATTCAAGACCTACTGAGTCCCTTTGCAAGCAGCCTCTCTCCACTCGATTCTGTGACCACTCCGGGGCCAACTAGATCTCGATCCTGTCTAGCATCCGCAGCCGTAGCAACATCCTCCGCAGCATCCCCCGCAGGCGGAGCAGTCGTTGCAGGGACCACAGGGAGTGGGCGCGAAGCAGCGGCCGGTGTAGCGCATTGTCGACAGCCGCGGATTGCAGCAGGCAATGTTGTAGGAGGCACAGGCCCAACCGCCGCACATCTTGGTGTAGTTTCCCTGTCGCTGGATTCTTTTTTGCCCCCTTTTTGGGTTAGTTATTGCCTGGAGCAAGTCACAAAATCGAGTGTTTGGGCCCGAAATGGAAAGCAAACTGAACTGGGCGAACAAACCCGGACCAACGTGGCTTTTTTTCTCTGACAGCTGGTGACAATCTCTTCAACGCCGCCCTTGGGGTTCGAAAATCCGGCCCAAAAGCGAAACTGGCTAGTGAGGGAGAGGTCTTGGCAACGGGTTTCCATTGGTACCGTGGAACGCAGCTGAAGAATCGTATTTAAGCCTTAGTTTAATCTAAATAATGTTAACAATTGTATAAAGCATACAGTCCATTCCATAATGAAATTAATTGAAATTCTCAGTATCCAGGAAACCAACTTAGAGGCTTTAAGCTATATAACGTTTTCTTTGGACTTTTATACACATTTTAAAAAGAACTTTAGCTTGATGTATGTACACAGTTCTCTTTAGATTTCCATTATTCAATTTAAATTCAGCATACTCTCCACAGTTGGCCATGCAAATCTCTGTGCGACACATAACGAACCGTGACGAAACCCATTCCCATTCTGTGTAACGTACACTCTAATAGCTTCAATGTTGTTGAAAATGGACAAAAAAAAATAATCATGAAAAATACAGATATGCTTTAATTAATAATTCTAATGCAGCATCCCTTGATCGAGTTGTCACAGTTTTAGTAAATATTTAACAAAACTGCCACATTTTAACTAGACCAGCCACTGCCAAATTTACCAAGGAATTTTGCTTTGATTGGCGTGTTAAATAGAGTCCTGGAGCCTTGAAAGCGAATTACCTTCACTATCCCGGCATATTTAGCACGTTTTTTGCGGCAGAAATTAAGCAACAGGTCGAGCAGTAGGACTAGTCAGACTTGGGATGAATTGTACAGTGCCTCGACATAGACCGCGTTGCGCTCCCCGTGGACCATGTGGTCCCTGCGGTAACTGTGGCCCGGGCTGTAAGCCCTGCAGTGGTAGCTGCGGCCCCTGTGGATCTGGTGGGCCCTGCGGCGGACCCTGTACTGGCTGCTGCGGCCCCTGTGGATCTGGTGGGCCCTGCGGCGGACCCTGTACTGGCTGCGGCGGCCCCTGTGGATCTGGTGGGCCCTGCGGCGGACCCTGTACTGGCTGCTGCGGCCCCTGTGGATCTGGTGGGCCCTGCGGCGGACCTTGTACTGGCTGCTGCGGGCCCTGTGGATCTGGTGGGCCCTGCGGCGGACCCTGTACTGGCTGCTGCGGCCCCTGTGGATCTGGTGGGCCCTGCGGCGGACCCTGTACTGGCTGCTGCGGCCCCTGCGGATCTTGTAGAGCCTACAATGGTTGCGACGGTTGCGGACCTGCGCCCTGCTCCGCGATCTCGTACCAGCTGACCAGCGGCCCTGTGGGTCCCGTGCTGCCCTGCATGCAATGCACCGGCGGAGCCTGTGGTGGAGCCTGTGGCGGAGCTTGTGGCGCAGCCTGCGGCGGAGCCTGTGGCGGCGGAGCCTGTAGCGGAGCCTGTGGCGGTTCCTGTGGAGGATCCACCTGCGGATCTTACTGCGGATCCTGCTGCGAAGGACCCTGTAACATACCCTGCGGTGGCTGCTGCGCCGGCAGCTGCACACCGCCCTTCTACTTCGTACCGAACAAGTGCCGCCACTGCTACGAGTGGGGCCGCTTTGGACCACTGTATTAGTGTTGCACTTTTGATGAACCCTTCATAATAGAGTTTCGAATGCAATAAATTCACGTGTCAGCCAGAGTTATGCGCGGCCTGTTCCTCTGACACTCTGACAGGCTAACAAATGACCCAGGTTCCCGTTTCAGGGTTGCCGAAGTTTGCGCCATGAAAATCATTTAACATTCGAACTTTTGTTAGCCATATAGGGCGGGCAAAGAAAGAAGTAAAAAAAACAGCACTGACCAGGCAAAAGTTTCCGGGCTAGAAAAACAATACAAAAATGGGTTAAATCTGAAAACTGGTCGGTTTGGGTTTTGCATATTCGGGCCGCAGAGGCGGAAAAAATGTTTTCTGTAAAAACAAAATATGCGTGTGAAAACCTTCCAATCTATTTGGTTACACGACGTACTTATGTAGGTCATGGATCTGACAGTTTTTGTTCAGCTATTCCGTTGTATTTTTTATTATTTTTGTTTGTTTTTGGGCACGCTTGAACGGCGAAGACAGGTCAATTGAACGAACTTTTTGACAACGGTTCGCGAAAGGAACAACAACAAAATGTTTTGGCTCGAAAGTGCTGTAGTTTTCAACAAATTGAGGTATGTCGGCAAATAAATTGCTTTTTTCAATTAAACATCCATTCTTTTCCTGAGAGCAGAGGGAGAAATAGTTTTCCACTCCAGAGAAAGATTTGTAACTGGAGCTTAAGGTATTTGTTAAACTGTTTTGATTTCTTAGGCGTTGCATATTTTGTAATAATATTTTATCATTAAAAATTTCTTAAGAACTATGTCATTAATAGTAACACTATGTGTTTTGAATGTTTTCAAATTTTAATATACATCTTTTTTTACATTATTCCCATAGCCAAACCCATATACGAAAAGCATTTTTGATTTTGTCCAAGTCATAAAAATGATATTTTTAAGAAAAAATGATTTATTTTTTTTTCATTAAAACCTTTTCTTGAGAAGAAACAAATTTGTTTAACTAACTAGACTGACCATTCTTCTACGAAATTTGAATTCCACTATTAGTTATATTATAGTTTTCAATAGTTAGTTGATTGTTTTTTTTTCACCATGATTAAAAGATACAAGCTGAGTAAAGTCTTTAGTTTAATATTATCAAAAGGGATTCGAAATATAATTTATTTCTTAAGAAAACTTTGGTAAACGAACTTTAATCAATTTGTAATGGGAATAAATTCAAACATATAAGCTCAAATAAAATATTCAAAATTCGAATATGAAATTAATTTAACAGTACTTATTTTTAGGAAGAAAAAATTAATTGTTTTTAATTCCACATAGCAACTAAGTAAATATTAATTCTAACATTGGTCTTTGAAATTAATCTTAAGAAAAATAAAATAAAATAACAAACTGATAGATTTCAGCAATGATCATTTGTGGGTTAATTAATTAATATATTTATTATTTATATTTTGGTTTATTTTCATTAAACTTAGCTAAATAAACACAAAAATTTAAATATTTGAAAAGCTTATAATTGTTCTTAAAAGTTTACACAAGAGAAATATATATATATATAAATAACATTTTTAATATCTATAGTAAGCGCGTTTTTGATCTACCAAAAATGTCGAACACCATTATTATTTCAATTTGTTTTTCAAGCAAGAATAAAATCTCGTAATATCACAGCTATCATCGTTATCCTGGCTATGAAGAACCAACAAAACTTGCCGTGAAAGGACACCCAGACCCCGATTTCTCGACTCACCTTCGGAGCACTGGCGAGCACGGCAAATGTTATGACTGCCGGCAGTTGTTGTTCTCGGTGTTGTGATTGTTGTTGCCTCGGCAATAAATTAACTTATTTTAGCACGTTACACTGCTCTCTAGGACCCTTTGCTTCCTTGACTCCCTTTGCCTTCGCCGCACACACACACTGACACTGGCAGGAGCGGCGCCAGGGGATTTCAGATTTCGGGACCGACCAGGATCTATCTCGCACTGGAGGATGGAGCTTGACTATGCCAGCGGCTAGCAGTAACGCTTTTCGCTCCTGCTGCGGCTGCTACTCCTCTTGGGGGTCCTCGTGTTTTCTGCGGATTTCGCACATTTCTCACATATTTTTCATAATTTTGCGCAGGCAAATCGCGTTGGGCCAAAAAACGTGTGTACGAAATAAAAGTTGTGCGAAACGAAAAGTTTGTCCTGTTTCTGTTTGCAGTGTGTGTTTGTTTTTGTTTTGGCAGCACTCAAATCTCTGGTGAAATATTAATTTTCACATATTTTGACACTTTTTCTGCCGGCCGTTGTTGTTTGTCCACTTATGAGGCTCCTATTTTGTTTCGATTTCGCATTTGATTTTCTTAGCCAGCTAATTTATTCCCTGCCCGTCGGCCGATGTTTGTTTTTGTTGTGCCTGCTCAGGATATTATTTAAACTCAGTGGCTCGTTCGTGTTCGTTGGGGGCTGCGTTCGTGAGCGGAGGCAACAGCAGAGCGAACCAAACGTTATGACATTATCAACGTAACTGACGCCTCAGCGGCAGGAAGCTGTCGGTCCTCGCCGGAATCCCAACAACAGCAGCTGAGCCGAAGCCGCTGCTGTTAGCTTGTCCTGCGACCGAAGGAATTCGGCAACCGTCGTGTCCTGCCGGCGAGAGCAAAGGACATCGACGGCTCTGGTATTCGCAACTCAACGAAACGCGAGCCGAAGTTACCCATCGCAGTCCTTGTTTTCACAGGGGATTTTCGCGAGAGCCAGGAAGGGTGGCTGAGAAGAAAAAGGGAAATTACTTGAATTCTGCTCTGCGAGCTTTCAAATTCGAAAAAGGTCTGTTTTCATTTAACAGAAAACTTTTAGGAGTAACGGTGATGGAAAATATGAAGTAAGGTAACATTTCAGCATGAGACTCTAAAGAATTACAAGGCTTTGAACCAGCAATGAAATCAATTTGTTTTTGGCATCTTTACTATTATTGTCCGGAAGGGTTTTATCGCTCGAAAAATCTAGTTACATAGCAAAAATTGTTGTTAAAATAATTTAAGGATAAAAATATACTTTTCGATAGGTAACTCATTAATTTAAAACTGTATATTTATCAAAAACTAAATAATCAAAATATAATAGTTTCAGAAACGGATACTTTTAAAAAGAATAAATCGATTCATAACAGGAAAATTAAGGTAGTTTCTACACAATATCCACATTTAATTTAAGTTCTTTGAATAAAAATCTATAATTTTATTTTGATAACAAAAAAAAAATTAATAATTTCGATACTGAAAGATCGCCTTTATAATTGAAACTAATCAGTCTAAGGCAGTCAAAAGTTTTTAAAACCAATCTTCTTTTTAAAGTAACATAATTATAAAAGAGAATCCTGGTTGGATCAATTTTAAATTATTAATTATATCAGTTGTCAAAGTGCACATTCAAAGAAATGAAGAATCAAGAATTGGCTAGAGCGCAGCTCTTAAAAATACATTAAAATGTTAACAATTTAACTTGGAAAGGAGAAACTAAAGCGTGAAACTTAGGAGACAGCGTCTAAAGTGGTCAAAGCAAACCGGAAATAATGCACGACATACAAAATGGAAACCATATTGACAGGATTCGACATGGAAGGAAATGGAGGCGGCGGGGAACGGGAACAGTGGCAAGGCAAAAATATAGAAGCAGCAGCGGTTGAAACATAAAGCAATAAACAAGAAAATACCAAATGCATACGAGGCAGCAAACATGACAAGCAGCAGTGGCAGCAAACAAAACAAAGCAGGGAATGGATACATGTGTAGTTACCAGAGGATACGGATAAATAAATATATATTTGAGCATGAGAGTGTGTGTGCGTGGGACAGGATGCTCTGGCTAGACAATAACTGTAAAATGTAAATATTAATATTGTCATAATAGACAAGACAAGTTTGAGTGCAGAGCTGGGGTGTCCGGAAAAGACGACGACGATGACGACGATGACGACGATGACGATGATGATGATTGCCCCTATGGATGCGATCCTGATGGATAACCGCAAGAGTGCCGTTAAGCTCACAGGCTATGCAGGAGCGTGGAACGCTTTGAAAGCGAACCAAACAGAATACAAAATGTCAGCTCATTTCCGGTTGCTTAATTTGAAATCGTTGTGCCAAAAATTACAAATGAGCTGACAATGGGACACCAAGGAAACCAAACAAGCGAAAAATAACAGGACACCGGCCACGGCCACGCGGCAGCCAGACAGGCCGAGAGGAGGTGGACTGGAGGTCCTGCCGAGGGTGGGGCGGCAATAAGCACAAAATAGCAGCGTCTAATACGCAAAATAAACGAGAACTGGCCACAGCATGACAGGCAGGATAACACTGGCCAGCTGGGCGCAGTCCTTTACAGATCCCCATCCTTTCTACCCCGCCACCATACCCATTGCCATCACTATAGCCGTCCCCTTGCCCGTCTACTCTTGTGTTTTACAATTTAACGCACATCCTAACAAGGCAACGCCCCATAGTTTAATTTTTGTCTCTGTCCCTGCCACTATGTGTGCAGAGACTGTGGAAAATACAGTCTCCTCTAGCGATGTGCAAGGGGAAAAGCAATTGTGAATCTATCGTATATGCTTTATAACAGATATTTTTTACATAGTATTATTTATAATGGATACATCCCTTCTGAAGAAAACACATAAGCTTTAGTTTAATTTGCATTTGTAATGGATCAAAAATGTTAATACATTTTATATCTGAATTAATATCAGTATACATTTATATTTACAACTAAATTCATAATTTTTAAAATAATTTATTGTCACGATATTTATTTCCATCTCTGCTCTTGCTTTACACAGTCCCTTCTCTTTGTGCCATCCAGCTTCCTCTCTTTCTCCGGGTTTGCTGCACTCTAATCTAATGATGACAAGCGTCGGGGAGAGCGGGAATATCCGTACTCCGTCCTCACTGGCTGTTGCTCCTTTATTGCGTATACGCCATGTACAACGCCCTCTCGACGATTGAAGCCACAATGTGTCGAAATTTCGGTGCGTTCATCGTCATTCACCTTTTTCGTGGAGTGCAGGCGATAAAGTGTACGGCGAAGATTTGAAACGCCCCTCCTGCCACACCCCCCATCTATAAATATCAAGCAGTCCCCTGATTGTCCTTCTTCCTTTTCGCACGCTTCAAGGATTCGTCCAGCTGCTGACAGCTGACTGGGAGCTAAAAGGAGGTGATTCTTTTTTAGGCCACTGCCAAATGGTCAAGAGTCGATAAAGCGAATGATTGCAAACGGGGGAATTTAACTCAGGCTAAGGACTTTAAGTGCAGCTTTAAGGATATATTGCACTCAATAACTTGAAAGATTGTTTGCTTTATATATTTATATGTACTATTTCATTAGAACCTAAATTCTGGGTAAAACCATTCAAGGTTGCTGATTAAGTTTACTTCTGAGAATTATTTGCCATTCCGCCTCTTTTGTTCACTTGTTCAATATCCCACCCGCCGGCTTAACACCTTGCTAAGCGGTATTCCAAAAACTTAATTAACGTTCATCAACTAATTGCCTAATTTATGCAAGCCAAATAAATGTCATGTCAACATATAATTAGTTATGGCGCCTGAAGTGGCGCTAAGCAAATGAGAGTGTGTGGAAAATTTGATAATTTATGCATGATTTAAATTCAGTATTTCATTCTAAGCGGGGTCTTTCGCAGCTAATTAAATTCCTGCCCGGCAAAAATTAAGCAAACAATGGCAGCGACAACCTAAAAGGAAACTATGCAACTGCAAGGACTTGGCTTCATCCTTGGGGACTCGGTGTCGGCGGTTGTCCCTTCGTGGCTATACTTTGCTAGTGCTTTTCAGGTCATCTTGCGAGTCTCGCAGGACCGTCTTAGCCTTGTCAGCATAATTTTGTTATTGTTTTTGCATTGCATTACAGTCAACCGAGAAGGAACTCTTGCTGCTGCTCCTTAATCTATTGGATTAGCGAAAATTCAATTAGGCCGGGCCAAGGATTCGCCTTCTGCTCAGCTGCCGGCAACCCAATTAAACTGCGAAAGTTTCAACTTCAACTCTGACATTTCGGTTCGTGCGCTTTCCATACGCTATTGATGGCAATTGCTTTTCCCCGATATGTCCGCTGTCCGTGCGGCGCTTGACAAATATTTGTCCAGCCGGCTAAACAAAAGATAGCCCCACTAAATCTATGTCACAATCCAACTATAAAATAATAAATAGATCCATAAAAAATACTCAAATCATTCCATCTGCGATGGCTAAAATGGACAGGGGGAGAACGGGTTCATAAAAAATGACAGCAAATTTCCAACTAAGTGCAAACATTGTAGAAAGGCAAATATTTACAGGACTTTAAGCTGTGCTGCAGCTATAATGGAAAATACGAATAACAACTTTCCGGATTTACAATGAATGTCTATCAGAAAACGAAAAAGGGAATTCTGATCACAAATTCTGAAGAAAAAGGGTATTCTGATCACAACTATAAACGGGAAAAGCTAGATTTGGTTTTCAACAGCAGAACACATGGAGTTTTACAATATCCTTGACAATTGGCATTTTTTAATATTAATAAGAAAATGGTTGCCAAGGTCAATCATTTTATATAATTTTAAAGGTACATTAAAGAAACATTCAACATTAATTGATGGTTGTGGGGTTAAAGAAAACCTTTTGTGTTCCAAGACAATAGCTTTTTAGATTTAAAGAAAGCCTTTGAGTTTTATATATTAGTTTTGTTTTCTATTATTTATTTATTTATATAATATTGATGTATAATCAACATAATTACTTATAAAAAAATCAAATTTCTTGTATACCCTACCAAGGCGTTATAATTTAAATGAGAAGCTTTTGTGCGTCCAACATTGTATTTATTATCCTATTAGTGTCCCCTTTTTTGTTGGGTGTCGAATTAAAGGTGCCCCTAGTGGGGTTTTTTTATATGACGTATACGTAGTGTTGGCCAGAAATAGAGGACAGCGGATATTCTTTAACTCCTCAAAGTTACTTTTATACCCTTGCAGGGTATTATTATTTAAGTCGGAAGCACGCGACGCAGTGAAGGAGTCTTTAAATAAAAAAAATTTACCAATTGTTTTTAAACTTGGCTTAGTTATAAGTCTTTTAAAATTTGATTTGTCAAATAAATTGCGACATAAAAATTTCAATAAACATCTATTTAAATAATGCTAAAAATGTAAGCTGATTTGATCCTTCAGTTTCCCAAAGTTAGGTTTTTTTCTTGTTTTTAAATTGAACTTTTACATTTTTAACTTGAAAAAAAGCAAAAAACCGCTCAGGCTCAAATCGGGTTTTATAAAATCAGGCTAATTTTTGTACAACTCTTGAAGCTAAGCATCTCAAATCTCCCCTCGAGATATCATTTTCAGTTTTTGTGTACTAAGCTCCACTACATCAACTCTCATTTGTCCTTTTCGTGGTTCCCCTATTTTTCTCGTGGGCGGTTCCTTTGTCCTCTGGACAGAATAAGTCATAAATATATTGCGCTGATTTCATACTATTCCACAAGGTTGCGAGAATAACTTGCATAATGTTCCATTCCGGGCAAGGACGAAACAAAACATAAAACGGACTTAACCGTGCCACAAAGGGAGTTCCCCGAGTGCTGAGAGGAAGGGGGCGAAAAAGAATAATTCTCAAAGAATGAAACAGCAAAGAAAGGCTTACTATTCGCTGGGATATTTAAGTAGATTTGCCTGTTGTCTCTCAACCGTTTCCCGTTTCCCATTTCCCATTTTCCCAGCGTTCAGACTTACTTTCATATTTTATCATTATTTTACTTGCTCTTTTCTTGCTCTTTACCTTTAGCTCTTTTTGGTTCGCATGTTTTTGCGCTTCCTTCGTTTTATTTCCACGCTTTTGTACTTATAATTTCGCACGTTTTCCTGCGAATGCAGCACAAAAATTTCTCGTAGTAACTTTTAATTTCATGCCATTTAATTCGTTGAAAGCGGAACGCGTAAAAGGACCAAAAAATCGGCAGCCGAAGAAAAGAGAATACTGCAATTATGTCCGGGTGTGCGAGTTTCTCTGCCTGCCTGTGTGTGTGTGTATGTGTGTGTTGGACGCAAAGGAATTTGCCACAGGACACGCTTTATAGCAAAAGTTGCTTCCTTTTTCCATTTGGCGACTTTCTTCCCTCGGTCTCCGCACGCCCACCCAACAAAAAAAAAAGTGTAAAACGCTGGAAATCCCCTGAACTTTTCTCCATTTTTATAGTTGACACAACTTAGAAAAAGTGTTAAAAATAATAATTTAATGAATTCTCATCACAATTTAAATGGGAATGACTCATCTTTATATATAATTTATACATAAAAATTTAAAATTCTATTTCCTTTTTAATTCCACCTACCTAGTATACAATCAAGAAATTTAAAGCTAAAATAATAAATAATAGTAATAAGAATAATTATATTTCTAAAGCAAACATTCCTAATAGTCCAGGAAGTATCCTTCCACTTAAAAATTCCTTGGCTTTAGTGAACCAAGAGAGAACGATCAAGTTAGTCAGTCTTTTTCCAAAAGTTTTGAATAACTAAAGCGGGAAAAAAGTTGGCCTAAACTTGAATTTTTTGGTTCTATAGAGAACTGCTAAAAAAACGTACAAAATTGGCTAATTACAAGTTTTCGAAAGCCAAAAAGTGTGTGTGTGTTTGCCATCGAAAAGACTCCTCGACTATGTGACAAGTATTAAATATTTAAAGTGTGCTTTGGCCAGCTAGGAAATTGATTAAGTTTCCCCAGCCAGCCGGTGTAAACTTTTTTCGGGATGCATAAAGCGAGTAATGGAAAGCCAGAAAGGTGAGGCCAACTAATAAAGTTTGCGGTGAAAGTAGCTTAGGCCACGCCCACCCATTGAAGCACTTTCCCGGAGGCTGCATAATTTGCACATTTGTTGTGTGTGAGTTGGGTCGGCTGCGGGGTGGGGCCTCCTCCGCCTCGTTCATGGTTAAAGTTTTAAGACATTACTTAACTGTTATGGGCACCGCAAGGTAGCGCACTCTGCCACGCAAATCACTTGGGCACGAAAGTGAAACTCGAAGCGCCGGCAACTTTGCTCCTTTATGTATTTCCGAGCAGCCAGTTCCTCTCATGTTCATCATCAGCATCGCGCCTGATTCACTCAGCTCGGAGCATGTCGACCACTTCGTCATCAGAGCACGGCTTTTTGCAACACACTGCAGCCAACTTTCCACCTTTTATGTGAGCCCAAGTTGCTCCGATGCGTCAAGGTGGTGGAATCATATATGGACTCAAGCACATGCTTACTTTGGAGTTAAGCACTGTTCATTAGGCACTTTGACCTGACAATGGGAAACTGATAGTCCGAGACGAAACGTATCAGGCAGGCTAACTAAAGTTGTTGTTTATAATAATACTCTTCCGAACATGATTGTATATTATCTATTATATTTTCAATTGTACGTAAATTATGGCAAATTGTCATCAATTTGGTTTCCCACTTTCCAGCACTCGTTTGATATTGTCAATCAACATTTCTCTTTCCCGAAAACTGGCAATATGTATCAATTTTCTATTGGTTTCTTACAAAACTGACAAATGGCTCAACTCAGGCGGTGAGCCACCAAAACAATATCGAACAAAGGGACAAACAACAATATATCGATGGTGTTGAAATTGTTGTTGAGAAATTGTGTGGCATCATCATCATCGACAGCGAGATCAAAGAGGCTGAGTAGTTCTCCATCTTCAGCCCGGTGCGATGACAATACAATTTAATATTGGCATCAACGAAGGAATATAGGGAAAACAATTGCTACTGATAAACTTTCCCCAATATATATTTTCTTCTGTCGGTATTTCATTTATCTTGTGAGTTGTTCATTTTTGACTGTATGACTACGGGAAAATGAATTTTTATACGTTGTCAAGGTATTTGTGCCATCATCAATTTGTCAGTTTTCAATCAACTTGAGCATTGTGCAGAGGGATCGAGAAAATTGAACAAATTATAATCAGATGGAAATGGGAATTGAATAAGAAAAGTTTCGTAAAATTGGCTCTGTCTTCATTTGAATTCAGTGTGAAAATATTCCTCTGCTTAAATAAGTAAAACAGAAAAGGATACTTCATTTGGTTAAAAAGTAATCATTTATGTAAATGAAAAATAACAAAGGACACAGGAGACACAAATGTGTAGCACATTTATTCCGACTTTAATATTATCAAATGAATCCTGTAATATCCAGCCAATTATCGATTGGAATGAATGATACAGTCACGCTCGTCTCTCTGTCGCATATTTGAGCAAATATTGTTTTTCCACTCATTTCATAATTTTTCTTTGCCATTTCGGATTTACGAAGCGTTTTTTCCGAATATTTTAGCCGCATTTGAATAATTTGTCAAAGGCATTTTATTGTCATTCGCTACGCTCTATTAATTATGTGGCACACACACACACCCAGGCACACCCAGATTTTTTCTCTCCCCCCGCGCCTTTGCATTATTTATGCTCATTTTATCGCGTAATCTGTTTGCGAATGTTAATTGCTAAAAATGTTAAAGCGCATTTTTTATCAATTTTAGTTTTTTTTCCAGCAAATGTTTATTCGCAATTTTATAATGTATTTTTTTGCACCATTGGCGTTTATAATAATTTTATGTGTTTGCTGTCAATTGTTTAATATTTTAATTGTTTTTGTTGCCGCTACTTTGACAACTCATGTGCGAACGCAGGGCATATGGTTTTATGAATAAACCTATAAACCTTGTAGTTTCCAATATCAAAGTGTGCAGGCCATTGAAAATGTTAAATATGCCACTAGGACGTTTCTAGCAAAATGTTTATAATTTAACGAATATATATATTCCCACAGAGTTGTGTGCTTAATTTGTTTATCTAGGCGCGGAAATCAGAGAGCATGGGGCCTGGAAATTTATGGCAAATTAAATCGTGAGCTTTATGAAGTCTTAATACAGTGAAACGAAGATGAGAGCCCGATAAAATATTCAACAAAAATATGGTGTGACGCCAAAGCAATTGCAGTTGATAATATTATATCTCTATATTTGATAAATATTTCAATTCATAGGAAACCCTTCTCAATTATTCTCTCAAGTGGATAGTTTTGACTTTTGAAATATTTCGCCAAGGTTACATTTCTGTTAAGTGCAAACTGCACTCGCCGATGCGTGTAAATATTCAGTTACAAAAAGTAAAGACAACTGCAAATTGCAGGGAAGATTCTTTCATTTTATGAAGGGCATCATACGAATGCTCTAAAGGTAAGTCAGAAAGTAACGCAGCAGATAGCATTGGCACATAAAAACTGTTCATGGCTGGCAAAGTAAACTCCAGGGGAGAATTATATGGCAAACATCAATAAACTTACCAATAAAATGCAGCTACACAGAGACAAACTATGAGAGGGTTATGTACTTTTATTACTTTTCTCATTGTAATGGAATAAATTATACAAGGTTCTAATTATTAAAAAGTATTTTCAAGAATGTTTTCTCAAATTTCTATGTGTTAAGCCAACTTAATAATATATTTTAATGATAAATTCTTATTTCAGTTCTGTATGTTTTTAGTAATACCTACCTTTTTACTTATTATACAAATGAATTATATTTGTACTTTCTCCGAGTGCAGCACAAAGCTGAATCATACAATGAAGTGCCCTTGGACTCAAAAATCGACACACTCCCGCTCATACGAACATATAAAGGCATGCAAATTTGTATCAAAAAGTTGTTAAACCTTCATAAAACGCGGCAGATGAAAAGGATTTCCTTTTTTCGGGGTCGGGGGTGAGTTTGCGATGAAAGAAAGAAAAGGAATTCGTAACTTTGTGTTGTGGCCGCCAAGGCTGTTTCTGTGGGTGTACATATATATGTACGTACATACGAATATGTGTGCGAAACACGGGCCAGGCAGCGAGCATAATTATGCAAACTAATTAAAATACTCATACGACGCGTTCAACTTGCGCTTCTGCTACTGCCAGCGCCGCTGCCTGCTCCTTGGCGTCCATTTTTAATTAACAGTAAGCGTCCCAGCCAGGATGGCAGCTGAATAAAAACGCAGGGCCGCCTGCTGAGGGGCAAACAAAAATGAAAGACACTCACTTCCGCTTGACATGACATGGAATGCACGGCACATGCATTTGACTCCGCTCAATGGCGGTCCGTCAATGTGTGTGCTGGTGTGTGCGGTGCACAAATACAAAGGCAGACCGCAAAAATACAAATATAGTTGCATATTTCTGAGCACCTACGAACAAAAATGTCAGCAGCGACAGCATCAAAAAACAAACCTCAGAAAAACTCACCAGTTGAGTCTCGATTGCAAGTTGCTCTGCACTCAGATGGCACACTGTAATATTATTGTGAATACCTAGCATAAGGGGTTAATATTTATTTAAATGAAATCATATTCTGTGCGTTATTTATAATAATTGCCAAATTAAGCCAACACTTAGGTTGAACCTTCTAGAAATAGACTTAAATCATTCACTTTAATTTATGTATGAAGATGTTCAAAAGAAACAATTTTGTGTATAAATATCAGCATAAAGATATAACAAGATTTCTTAAAACAAACTATTATGATCCCTATTAAGGGCACAGTAGTTTTAAAAGTACATTTAGTAGCTTAAAAAATCAACCAGGGTAAATGTCTACTTATTTGACATTTTTCCTTTTGGGTTCTTCGGGCCGGATGGCCAAATGGCCTAAATTCTTGATCAGAGAAATGGCTTTTCCCAACTAGAGATTTCTCAAATTCTATTTATATTTTATTTGTCTATTCTAATTTCATAGAGTTGCAAAAACACTTGGTTTGATTAAAATGTAAAATCATAGCTAAATAAGACATAAATAACATATAGTTTTGTCTGAAGACAGGTCTACTAATTCGTTTGGAGAGCCTATTATGGCGCCCTCCTCTTAAATCTCATCAAATACGCTAAATTCCCTAAAGAAAATCTATTTTATTTTATTTTGGTATCCTTAGGATAATACATATTAATTTATTTTGCTAGACTATTAATACAGTTAGTTTGTTTTGTCCTAGGATTAGCTTGTTGAAAATTTTAATTAATTTATAAGAACATATCCTAGTATTATTATTTTATGAATTACAAAATTATTCTTAATAAAATAAAGCAGTTGCTAATTTTAAGACAAAGTCTGAAAACCAAAAGTTCATACCCTTTGTGATTAACAAACAGTGGTTAGGTTTTCAGGACAAGTTGGTGGTTGCACATACTCTTTATGCACCTGAAAAATGAAGTTTGGAGATAATATTATTATTTTAAATATAACACACTTGCTTAGACTGGGTTATCTCCCAGAAAGATCGCATAGAAATTAGATGTTAAATTTGTAGTCTTTGATAATGTAAGTAAGCTCAATTATTTCTGTTTCTGGCAGTGCATCATTGGCATGATTTCCCTCAAGCCTGGCAGGCCTCAAAAAGTCAGCAACACGTTGCCTCTAATGATATGACTAACGTTGACAGCCCCATTCGCACACTCGACTGTGTGCGTTCTGTTTGGGGAATAAATTGTTAATTATTATTTGAAAAGAGTTACAGCAGCGCAGGCCCCAATCCAGCCGCCGATGAGGATGATGCGGATCCTGCGCTAGCACTGCGTTGTGGGGACGGCGGCGGCGGCGGCGGCGGCGTCGAGCCTTTTGTCAGGACCTGCATCCTGCATGGCAGGTTTTTGTGGTTGGCTTGGCTTGCAGTTTTAGTTTTGGGCCCGCGATTCTCCCAGAGGGCGCGGTTTGGCATGGTCGCCTGCGCCCGGGACTCTGCTCTCGGGTCTCGGGGCCGCTGCATGCACATTTGAATCTGCATTTGGCTGCTGCTTTTGGATGAGGCATCCAAATTAACATTCGCGCTCCTTCGCCCTCGGCGCCTGTGTAGGTGAGTGCCAGAGGCTCACGCGGGCCCTTGTAGAGGGGGAGACCAACGGATGTGAAACCCTCAGCTCTGAGCTCACCTTAAATATTTGTTAATACTCGTAAATAGGTAAAGATATTTATATCGACTGTGAATTTGCAGATTCAACTTTAACAAAAATGATATACATGGTGCTCTGAAGGCTAATGCCTACGCCTCTGGTGTATATTAATGTGTGGCCCCAATTCTTGTGCGTGTGCTCATTTCAAATGCGCATTACAACGGCAACAAGAACATCTGAAACAGTATTTTTCCCGCTGCCGCCGTTTGGCATGTCAATTGAAATGCAGGCAAGAGGCGAGCTTTTCAAGCCAAACACACACCCCCGGCACACCCACAACAACATGGGCGGGGGAGTGCAAATTAAAAAGTGAAAAATTGCATATGTGGCGTATGTGTAATATTTTTATTTCACTTGGCTTCTAATTAGGCAAGTCAGCTGTCAGCGCTAGCTTTCTCCCCCTTTGACATTTGCATTTCGCTCTCAACTAATTTGCAGCCAGCAGGAGGAGCTGATTAATGCGCTCCGTGCATTTGGGCCAAGCAATGACAATGACAGCCCACACATGGCTCGAAAGTGGCACAAGAAAATTGCAAATATTAGGCCAAATATTAGGCCCAAGAAATGGGGTTAGTCAATGTGGCACGAGCGTGCGGCACACAATAAAAGAAAGCCTTGTGGACAGTATTGTAAAGATCTCTAGTGTTGTATTAGCACAAGCTAGTGCAACATGTCCAACTTAATATTATAATTATCGGTTAAAGAATTTCTATCTCTCTCTCTCCACCACTAACCATCTCCTAATTGATGTTAAATATGATTTCGCTGGTAGTTACCGCAATTTCAATTTTACTAAACTTACTTTACACATGGAAAAAATCGATCTGAATTCAATTTGCCTGATTGCCAAGTTGGCTTAGATCAAACGAACTACATGCGAGCCACGTACCTTCCCCGTCCGCCGGTCGCACAATCAAATAAAACGGTCGAGCAATAATTGCGCGTGTCGTTTGCTATCCAAAATCGAAAATCCCATCGTATGTGAGCGCATCCTACCTGTTTCACATGCGGAATAAGCTGAAAATGGTTACCGCTAATGTGCCTCACCCATTGCCATTTATTCAGGCTCACGATTCCCTGCCACATTAATGCCTTTTGATCTCAGTTTAAAGGGGAAAGCTTTGGAGCCATTTGACAAATTTGTTTTCAATGCAGGCATCAGTACAATTTTTAAGAACGAATCCTATGCTTCTAAACTCTACTGGTTATGTTTTTTAGTTTTTCAAAGAAAATTATCTTGTCACTTCCATTTACTGAAGACTCATGAACAACAGTTAGTTAAACATATAAAAAAAACTGAGAAAGATTGAGCAACAATTTCCCTTTGCCTGCAACGTACAAGTTTCATGTTGATACTTGACACCCAACAGGTGAGTTTCCTGAGCTAAAAAAATACTCTAGGGCGAATACACATACAATGAATATAAATCCGCTAAAATATCAATTGATAGAATATTGAGAGTATGTTGAAGAGTACCTCAGCTAGAAACTATACCTGTTTGGAAATATGGCTTTAGAAGGAATGCGGAAAATTAATATAGCAAATGTAGAAATAAATAATTACTTGCACAGCTAAGCTTTGTATACAAAATGATTCCCCTGTAGGTTACAATTAATAATACAAATTTGCAAATATATTTTACTTGACAATCTAATTAAATTTGATTCCCCAAGTGCAGTATTTTGAATCGTTATTTTTGGGAACTCTAGATTCATAATATACAGAAAGTGAAATATCTAGTCGCTGTGTTAACTTAATCGCTTACTTTATCTGCGTTTTTATTGCCACAGCCGGCTTTATTATTGCCGTTTAGCGATTTTTTATGGCCGGGACTTTGCCTCTGTAGACCGTCGCATGCGCTTTTTATTGCGTTGCATATCATGGCCAGTAGACGAATCGGAGCACTGGGAAATGTGCTGCTCGAAATATCGATATATTTTGCAAATAAACTAACAGCAAAATTCGGATTTTCGGATATATGTCAAATCGATTTTAAACTACAAGTAATTAATTACAAAAAAAAGATAAGTTATAAGGAGTTATATTTCTAAGATTTTGATGATAGAAATAAATATAAACCAATTTGTGTTACTTGAAGTAGCAATATATGTAGCTAGATATATTTAAATTTGAATTTTTATTTTTAATAAATACAACATATTTATCGAATATTTTACCAATACGATACTTTTAACTATGTCTCTGACATCCCTAGATCTGGCAGAGGTCATTTGTTGGGGTCTGCTGGCTTTTTGAAAGCCATAAAAATCGAATGGCGTCCGCGGTGGCAAGGACGGGTGGCAAGGACGGGTGGCAAAAGCAATCGATTTGCTAAATTGCAGTGCAAAGTACACAAAGGCAGTCGCACGGAGGGACCGAAAAGTGGCGGGAAAAGGGACGGTGAGTGAGCTAGAGAGCGTGGCAGCCACACGTCCTGTCATTTGAACGAATGTCCTGCTGGTCCTGCGGTCCGCTGGTTCCGGCGGTTTCACTCGGTGGTTGTACGCACTAGCAATTGGCCAAATAGCTCCGCCTTGCTTCCCCGAGGAAATTTTTTTATAAATATTTAAATTTGCGTTAATTAACCAAAATAGATAGGAGAGCCGGCGGGGGCGGACTGCAGCCGGCGTGATGCAGTTGGGAAAATTCTTGGACTTGCCGAAAACTTTTAATTGCACTTTGTTTGGGTATTGCATAGGAAACTTATCATTAAAATAGTTGTTAAGCTTGTTTAGTTGCTCCAGAAAATGCAGCATACTTTCTGGCGCTTTTTGCAAATTTTCTGGATAAATAGTTGCCTCTGGTGGGCGGGAAATTTCGGATGGTAATGAAGGTGAGGAACTTTGGCCCAGAGATAAGTTCGAGTAGTGCTTTAAGGCATTTCAGCCAGCTCCTAAAATGGCCGGACTTGGGCTCTAAGACTTATAATAATTTTTAATAAAACAAGTAAACATTGATGCTTACAAATTAATATTTATTTTAATTCAAATCTTCTGACTATCTTAATGACAGAGAGACTTAATGAGTTACTTGGAACATCTATAAGAATTTCTTAAATACCAGGGATCTCTTAGAGTATCATTTAAGTCCCAAAACTAAGAGTAATGCCACCATAAACTATTTATCGGGTGCATTAAAGCGAAACCCTGAACTACTTTCCCCAACTATGGGCATATTTCAAAAGATTTCACTTTTCATTACTTCGCTCGGACTCGAGTCGGCCCTTTGACATTCCACTTTTCCAGGCCAACAGCTGTCAGATTCATGCCAGTCCTCCGCTTCCCCTATCAGCATATTTCCCGGCTCATCCGACCACAAAAACCATCTCATTTAGCCATGAAAATCCTTGCTGCCAGCAGCAGTAGCCGTAGTCGGAACAGGAGCAGGAGCACCAACAATCAGAAGGTAGTGGCAAGAAAAAGGAAGCTCGAGGACCTGAGCCGTATCCTTTTCATTTTGAAGCCACCACAAAGCACATTTCGCTTTCATTCCATTTTAGGAATTCTGAAAGGAGGAGCGAAATGAAAATGATGAAAATGCAACTAATTCCTGACGGCTTATGGTTATTATGAGCCTCCATCGTGGGCTAGGCTCCAGTTATAATTCTCGTTTTCCATTTTTTATTCCTCGCTTTTCGTTTTTATATTTGCGACCGAACAGACATTAAATGGAAAGCGACCGCAGTGGAGATTAACCTTCAACTGGGACCGCCGCCTCGAGCTTATTTAATTTTTAGCGCTGAGCCCAAAATCTGTTCGGGACCGAAGAAGGGCTAAAATCTCAGGCAAAGGTGGAAGTGAAAGTGGTGGGGGAAAGGCTTGGGACATGCTCCCGAGCGGGCTTTAGTGGAAATTTAATTAGTTGCAGGGGCTCAACAGGTGGCTTGGGGAGACATAAGCCCAAGTTCGCCGCACGAAAGACCCGTTCAAACTGCATAAATCACCATTCAAATTAGAAATTAGTCCTCACACACTCGAGCCACACTTCTAGGCAGACCCAGAGCACTTGAGCCCAAGCCCCAGTCTCCAGCCTCCAGCCTCCTGCCTCCAGCTTCCAGAATCCCCAATCCCAAGCTGATCTCTCATCGCTCCACTCAACCACTCGTCGGCACACTCATTATTAGGCTCAAGTGCAAATTAGTGTGTTTGCTAGTGGGTTATTAAATCCCTTCCAGGAACTCCTTCCCAGCTCCAGCTCCATCCATGGCTCCAACTTGGCCTATTGTTATGCTAACTAAATGAGTTTTCTGCCGCTGCCATATACGGCTCTGTCTGCTCTGTTCTGTGCCTGCAGTAAAACTTTAGTGTACAAATTTCATTTCATTGTTTTTCGAGTGCGGAACAACAATCGGAATAAGTGTTGAGGGTTTATACGGCTGCCCCTGCCCCGACGGCGCCTGGATAGATAGTTTTTTGTTGTTTTGTTTTTCGGGCGAGGCAGAAGCAAAAAAGTTTTGCAATTAACATGAGCCGAAAGCAACCGAAAAAATAATCACCGGAACAGCCTAAGAGGCTCAAAGGAAGCGAAAAAATATGCGTTCCTACCACAATTACCACGTGCCAATGCCTCGGGCCTGAGCCCGAGTTCTCGGCCCCCAACCCCAACCTCAATCATAAAAAATTAATTAAAAACAATTAAAGCGGCCCAGGAGTACGAAACACAGATAATAATGAGTGGCATAGGGAGGAGTTTGCATAAAATCACCTTAATTACGTTTTCTGCATCCTCCCCACAGGACAAAGAAAGCTAAACAATATGCAAAGCGGCAAACCAAAGCGCGTCATCATAAAAATTCAATCAGGCCGCAGAAGCAAATGGCAGGAAGCCCTGAACCCGAAAAAACAGAAACCGAAGAAACAAAAAAACACCCAAAAGCAAGAAAAATCTCGCGCCCAAAACGACATTAATTTACACATCAGCGAAGCGCGTAAGAGGAAGCTGAAAGGGGGTGCGAAAGGGGGCGCGAAGGATGCTGGGAAGGGAACCAAGCGGAAACAGGAAGTTGCACAACAGCCCGGCGACAAGGAAGATGGCGGTTGGGATCCCGCGACCAGATGACAAAGCGGCAATAAAAAACAATCAGAACGGAGCAATGGGAAGGTCCGAAAGAAAAACAATTTGTTAAGTATCCGAGACCCAAAAAATATGGGCTCAGACTGTTGACAGTGTCGTAAAACGCGTTTATTTATTGTGACCGAAACATAGAACTACTTTCATACCATTATATAGTTGTTGTTAAACGAAGACTATTTTATATTTTAACTGCAGTCGTATTGGTATAAGGAAACTATAAAATTACTAATAATCGGCCCAGGTGGGTTAGTACTTTTAAACGGTGAAAAATTCTATAGTGACTAAAAAGTCTAAAATCGAATAACTATATTGTACAGATTCCACAGTAGTGGTCTCATTTAAATGATTGATTGAAATACCGAATTAAGCTTGATTTCTCGTTTACATATTAAAAAGACAATTCTGTGGCTCAGCTCAAAAACCTTCTGAATCAGACTTAAGTTAAATAACTAATTATTTAATTATTTTGACGACTACAATAATAATAAGTAACGAAGTGATTTTTCTTACATTCAGAACTCAATTTTACCAAATTCAACTGTGAATCACTGCATACTTATTTTAATTTTTATAAATTTTTTAACAAGCTATAATGTAGAAGCTAAGTACAAATTGCATTACGTAATTTTTCAATGCTTCTCAATAGCTTTTGAAAGGATTTTATTATATGACTTCATCAATGATATTTAGGAAAATCTTATCTTCATACTAGAGGAGAGAGTTTTGTCAAAAAAATTCTATGAATATTATTATTTATTCTTTAAAAATTTACATAATCACAACATAAAATAAATTTTCGTGAACATCCACAGGCCAATAATAACAATATCACCCCTATTTAGGACAAACTATCAAGGTAAACTAAACGCAGAACAAGATCAGGACTCTTGCAGTCGCCACAAGGCGAGGAAAAAGCAAACAAATTGACTAACTAATCAAGACAGCTATATATTCCTCAACGCTCACGGCGATATAACCAAGAGCTTTAGTGGTTCATCACGTGTGCCTGAGAATATGCATAATTGCATTTTATAAACCCTAAGATTGTTATTCCTGCGGATTTGTGTGGTAAGCAACAGCTCCTGCCTGCAGCCTGCAAATTGGAAAATCCCAAAATTATCAACCCAAGCCTAATCTATGTCCGCCCCGTTGCCAGGATATGCCCGAGCCTTGGTCCAGAATATCTAATTGACACAGAGCAGAAGGAATTCCATACTCTTTATCAGCTCGGTGACAGCTTGTTGTCAGTGAAAACAAATTGTCCTCTCGGATTGTTCTTGAGGTACGACAATTAATCACAGCATTAATAACATTTTCTCCAGCTGGAGTAGGAGAATGTGGCAGGCGCCTGGAAAGCCTGGAAAATCTCTTCAAATTAATGCAAAATTGTATGAAATTAAATGCCGTTTATGAATACTAGGCGTATACGCAATGCCGGAAATTAAACATACGCTATACGGCAGCAGAAGGATTGTGGGCCCCAACTTAAAGCGGAAGTTAATTGTTATTCAGAAAACATATTACGAAAAGCGAAGCCTGGATGGAGGGAGCCTCTGGGCGTCGGGCTGCCATGTCCTGCCCAAGATGCAGAGCATAACAAAAACTTTAATATTTAAATATGAAAAACTATTTATGTAAGACGCATAAACAAAGCAAGCAGACACACACAGACACAGCTCTGGTCAAACACAAGCAAAAGCAAACACCAAATGTAAATAATGAAATTGACACTAGGGAACAGATGGGCTGGTGAATGCCCTAAAATAATTCATATTTATTCGGAATTTACTAGCACTTTAAAATTGGTTGAACTAGTATTAAATATATATGTCGAAACAACTACTTCAACTATCATTAATTCAACAGATTTCAAGATATATTTTGGGGCTCTCCCTTTGTTCCCTGAATTAGAATACCCTTTAATGCCCTATCCCTAAGCTAAGCCAGACCCATAGCCCTTACTCATCCCTTCCTCTCGGCCCCCTTTGCTGCTCCCTTCAGTTCAGACGAATGCAAAATTTGCCTTCCGCAGGCTGCAATGGGGATGGCCTCGTCCTTTCAGCAGGGTCGCATCTTTTTGGTGGCCGCAGCGCGATGCGAAAATTTTAATTTATACATTTTCATCTGCGTCTGTGTGTGTGTGTGTGTGTGTGTGTGTGCGTGTGACTTCCTGTTGCAAAATGGAGTTTTGTGCATGCGAGCGAGCAGAAGTTTGCACAACTTGTTTATGATTTCTCATGTCAAATACGCTGCAATAGTGCCTCGGAGAGGGCGTGTCTGCAGATGCAGTTGGAATAAGTATCTACAAGTTCGGGCCTCTATTTTGCACTAGAGAACTTTGTGATTTAGTATCCGGTTGTAAGTGTCTACGTAAGCGGGAGAGTGTGCGTGTGAGCGCCATTTCGCATCATGTAGAGCATGCTTTAAGGCGCCGGAAGTGCAGTTTATGAAGCCATTTTCTGGGGGAAGTTTCAACAAGGGCTATATGAAAATACTAAGTTTATAAAACTATTTACCTTACATTGCGGTTGAGAATATCTATTTTTGTTCCATTAAAGGCTATTTTAAATCGCGATACGTTTTTTCTTTTTGTTTCCCTTCAATATGTTTGCATAACTGAATACATTTAAAGTCTAGACACTCATCCGTTTAATATGACACCATCGCCATGTTTTTCCATCTGTTTAAAGTGGGGATGCTCATTGGCAGACAGACAGGACTGCAACTCCAAACCAGAAAGTTTTTACGATTGCTTTTTTTGTTTGCATTAAATGCACTTTACGCAGGGAAATCTTTTTATGCGCCTGAGAGCACGCTTCAGTATAATTTGCGGTCATGTTCATTGATCTCCTGGGAAGCATTAAAATTTAATGATTTATACTATGTTGCGCAGTCTGCGAAGGGGAAAACGCGGAGCACCGGGGCCCCGGGGCAAGGGCAAATGAATTTATGTTATGTCTCCGCTGCTATTTCGGTTTAAGGGTTAACATTGCGAAATTAACAACAATTTGACTTATGCGCGGGGGAGGAGCAGTCACACATGCACGCACACTCATGCGGGCCGGAGAACAATGTCTGAAGCCTAAAAGTATGCTAAACAGCCAGCAAAAGTCATAACTCAGCCCCGCTGCCAGGATTTTGGGGCCAAGGGAACTTGGCGAAAGGTGGAAATGTGGGCTGCAACTATTAATCAGGCTTTAATTGTTTTTGTGTGCGTCGGTCGGTTACATTTGTGGTGCCAGATAGGCCAACACACACACACACTCATACAGCCCCTCGCAAGGATCCTCTCAGTGGGTCTGTGGGCCGGAGGCACCATGCATCATGTGGCCGAAATCTTTTTGTAATCTCTGGCATTTGTCTGGATTTTTCGCAAAGACTTTGAATAGATTTATGCTCCTTTGACAGGCACAAGATGTGAATGCGAATCTCTGCGAGAGGAGAAGTCTCGCATGTGAGTATGGGCGAGCTTAAAGTATCTTAAAGATACGCCACTGCCAGCCAAGTAGCCATGAGGGACATTTATAAGGCTCCAAGTAAAGAAACCTCCTCTGGGTGACTCTCAAAAATAGATCGAAGTAAGGACAGTGTAGAAAATTATTTGAGACATGTTTGCATTTTAATTATGAAATAATTAATATTAATACATATTTTGTTCTATATTTTTTAAAATCTTTTGCTTGCAATTCTCAAGGTTTCGAAATGATTTAAGCCCTTTTAAATATTTCACGGTTTCACAATTCGATTCATTGAAACTTAAAACACAGAGAACATTAGTCGAAAATCTTCATGAAGTAGTTTTTGGAGAAGATTCAATGGAAGTACCCATTTGAACCTCGTAGCCCACATAATGGTTAGGCTAACAGACACCTGTAAATTTTCGACCACACCTCGTCCTTTAGCTTAGCCTTTTTTCACCTGCTTGCTGCCTGCTCCTTCTCTCCTCGCGCTGTCTCTTATCATCGCCGGGGCATAAATCACGCGTTTAGTTTGCCAAGTGGCCTTTTCGACCGCTTTGCGTTTAACTGTCGTTTGGCCACTTTCACGCCGTGCCCGGGCAGGCGACCGGCGAGGGCGAACCAACATATTTAGAATATATGGCAACACTTTGGCAACACCGACACAACCCTTGACCACAGCAAGTGCGGAATGTAAAAAATAAAGCCCGCCCGAACAGAACACGGAGAGTCCGGACACACAGACGATTGCGCAACCACAGCGCAAAAACCACTCCAAGTTTCGCACACAAACACACACAGCGCCGGGTCCTGGGAGGAGTGTAGTTGTACTTTGGTCCTGTGTTGTCACTGCCAGTGTTGCCAGCAACCAGGACACAACAATGGCGAACAACAGGCTCTGCTGGCTGGCCACACAAACTTGTAACGTAAATTTTGTATAAGCCCTCGCCAACACACACCCTCGACCAGTTTCGGCATTTGGCATTAAGATCTGTGCAATGACATTTTTCAAAATGCTGCGGAGACCATATTTATTTAATTTTAAAGCTAATTTGACAAACACCTAAATACAGCAATATGATGGTACACAAACTAGGAACAATGCATACTGGAAAGTAGTTCTTAAAAGGAAATTTAAATCTTTTAGGTTTACGCATGGATAAAGCAACGCTTTAAATTCCTAGTAAAAATGCTTCATTGAGTTCTTATGGATTTTATGAACGAACAATTACTCCTCAATATAAATATTTAAGCATTTTTTACACAGTAGACCTATGCTTTCCTTAGCAATTGAATATTCCCTCTATGAAAAATAGTTGAAGCTTTAAACAGTATTCTTTATTTTGCGACTACCTAATCAGCCAAGCGTTAAGTCTGACTGCCAAAAAATATAGCCCTGTGTGCATCCAATTGTACAATTGTCTCGATTTCTGTTTGTCTGCCAAAATGTCGAACTATGGACGGCCTTCATGTTTACATTAGTATTATTGTTTATCAAACAATAACAGGAACAGCAAGAACAACCATAATAGAGAAGTTGTTAAATCGAAAAGACATAAAAGTATCATTAAACTTTCGTGTCTGGCAATTGGTTTGGTTTGCTTAGGGTTTGGCTGGAATTTGGCTGCTGTTTTTACGATTTTATTCAACGTTTTTATCTGGTGTCTTTCGGTTTGGCAGACAGAAAATTCACATTCTCATATATTTCGTTTAGTTGCCTGTTTGCCAAAAATCTCTGTCTGTCTGTCTGCCGGTCTGCCATTCTGATTATTTATGCACAGAAAACAAATACGATGTGCCGACAGAAAGGACAACCAAGTCAACTCACGAGTCTCTCCTTGCTCCTGCTTCAATTGTTTTCACTTTTCTGTTGCGATTTTCGCCATCAAAAATGTATTGATATTTGTTGATGGATTATACGAGTTATGCTGACAGAATCTGTTGATTGAATAAAGTCCCATGGTCTGAAATATTTATTTAAAAACAATGCATCAGCCTCAAATTGAATTCATTATCAAAAAATTCGGCAACATTCCCAGAGCCTTCACTTTACATTAGAACACACATGTTCGGGGCGAACATGACACGCCTCCTTGCTGCAAGGATTGAGCTCATTACTTTTTCGACTTCAAAATATGCAAACAAGGCAGAACACGCAACACAGGAGCCCGAACTAGTCCGTCCAGACAGCAAAAAACACAATAGAGCCCAAATAGACTTCGCTGCAGTGGAGCGTTTAATACTCTTCTGGAACTGCAAATAAGCCCCAAGATGTGTTTGTTAGAAAACAGGTTATGATTAATTATTTATGGGAACAAATAGGCCTGTTTAATCCCAACAAGCCTCGCAGAAAATCGATCGGCTTATCTTGAATGCCGGATTAGATGAATATGTATTTGTTAGGTCATGGCATCCCGATTAAGTCTAGAGTACCTGCAAGCATTTAAGGATAAGTCGTAAATATATTCACAACAGGTTAGGCGGTTGGCAGTTGGGGGCGTCGTGAGACTGGCGAAACAATGGAGCTCATCAGCAGGAACAGGAACGCATTGAAAATTGGAAAATCCTTTCAATGCTGTGCGAAAAATACGAGATTCAATGGAAAAATGTTTTCTGCACAAGTGCCCATCACAGACGCACAAGCAATGGGAATGGGTGTCAATGGAATCCTTGATTTAACCCATGTACCGACTTGCTAGCAGAGATTTAACCACCCCGCAAGTCAAAGTCGTTATGGAGGTGGAAAATCTTGGCAAAATATTAAATATCGGAAAACTAAGACCATGCTATATGCCCCTTTTATCATTTATTTAACATACAATTCAGTATTATCAACATAGCATTTTAACTAACGAATAACCGGTTCTCCGTCCAGTTTCTTGAGGTTGGGCAAACGGCGTATTGCCTCGGCGGCAAAGGCAGTCGGCTCCATGTTTTCACTAAGGATATTGCCGACAAAGCTGATGTCGGAGAGATTCGGAGGAATCCCCATGCGACCGAACTCCGTCCAGTCCTTGATCACATTGTGCGAAATATAGAATACCTTCAGGGCCTTCATTGCCTCCAGGGGCTTGATCTTCTCAATGTTATTGTAGCTGACCCAGAGCTCCTCCAGAGTCTCGGCCAGCGGCTCAATGCCATTGAGCGTTTTCAGGTTGTTACGTGCCAGGCTAAGGACGCGGAGGTTCTTCATCCCCGAGATACCGGTAATCTTCTCGATCATATTCGAGGAGAGGCTCAACTTCTGGCACTCGGTCAGGGTGTTTAGGATCGGGTCCATCTTCTCAATCGGCGGATACTGAAACTGCAGACCGATGTCGGTGGCCGTTGCGACCGGCTGCTTGTTGCGATCCTCCCACTTGGCCAGGGCATCCTTGATGCTAGTGGGCTTCGACATCACTAGTATTGATCGATGTCTCCCTCTCTGCGCTTTTGTGATGTTCAAATGAAAATGAAAATATTGTTGAGACGCTGAGTGAGATATTACTGCCACCTTAGTTTGTAAATGCAAGGTCTTCTTTTGGCTTGAAAATATAAAACGTAACTGATTTTCTTTTGGAATTTTTAAAACTATAAAAAAAATTATAGTTGGACTGGCTCGGAGTATAAGAAACGCACTCGTTGGAGATAAAAATATATAAAGATAACATTTCATTTGTGGACTGTAAAACAGACTATATGTATACACTATATATATTTCTATTCCGAAATATTTTATACTCCGCATTCAGCCAACAATAACAATGCAAGCACACAGTATATTTAGTTTGGCTTATAAGATTTATTATTTATTCATATTAATCGAGAGTTCAACAAGAGCCGACAGCTCTTAAAGCTATTTGAACTGGGGCTTTAAGGTCGGCGCTCCTGTCATTTTAAGATATTTCTATCTGAGGAGACCGCGCCACCTGTGTGGGCTAAGTAGATGACTTGCGGCTCCGGGGTAATTTATTTATTTGCGCATGTGCCCGCTGCTCCCCATTCGCTGGGTGAATCGCCCGTCTGGCGCACAATGATAACTCCATTGGCCGGGGCCTTTGTTCTGGTCTGGGCTTGGGTCTGACTCTGGGTCTGAGTCTGGGCCTGGTCCTCGTACTGGAATCGAGGGACTCCCATTGTCATATGCTACCCTTCGCCTACTTTGCTCCCGTTTTGTGTCATTTTGGGCGGGGGCCGAACTGCTTTGTGTCAGAGGCCTCTTCGGCACTTTATTACACACATTTGAGGTGATAATACAGTTCACATTTAGCCCCGAGGGGTTCGCTTTTTTGCCGGCGAGTCTGCTGCCGTTTGTCAAACAATTTTCCATTGGGTTTGTTTTTTATGGGGCATTTTTCGGGGCCGCCTTTAAATTGTAGCGATTTGATTAAATATTTGCAGCAGCTGTTATCGCGTATACAGCCAGTTATTTTTTGGGCAATAAATTATTGAATTTATTTGTCCAAAACGGCGGCAAAGAGAAAATTTTTAAAATTGGGCCACCGCTTTTCGTTATTTTCCTTGATAATCGTCCAGAAATTGGTAAAAACATATTTGCTGCCTTTTCCTCTTTTCAGTTTTCCTCCTCTTTTATTTTTTGTAATTCAAATAGAATTTGTGATCCCATAAATCGAGTGCTCAATGCGGCAGAACTGACGCCCCAAGAACCACTGGAAGGGGCGGCGGCGGAGATGGAAAATGATTCGCAATTGCATGCAAAGTCTAATTTATGAATTGGCCGGAGGCACACCAGCGATGAGAGGTGTTCGGATGAGTGGGTATCGGTGTTTGGCAAGTGGAACATGTCAGTGGCGAGGGCGTGGCCACAGGCCAGCTGTCGGGGCAAAGCCAAAAAAATTGGCCAGAAAAGTTGGCCAACAGGGCGGCGGGCAATTTTCATAAAAGTATTTGCGATAAAGTTGCAGAAAATGCGAGCAAAGTATGGCAGGGCTGAAAAGTGTCAAGCTGCCATTCCCAAGATTTTTGGGATCCCAAGGCAGATCGTATTTTTTAGATTGCAAAACTAAAACTATACATATGCTGATCAAAAGTAAAACATAGGTATTAGAACTTGCTAAACCGTTTATCAAATGTGTCTAAAATATTAACAATTGGCAGGAAAGTGGCCTCACCTCTGCGTGTCCATATGGAAGCCTGCACTATCACGGAGGGAAATAATCATTTGGGGGTGTGTGGTAGCGCCAGTAGCCACAACATGTCCTGTCATCCAGCACCGATCTGGATGTGGGCATGTGGTAAGTGTTCCAGTTGTTGACAGCCATGTTTGTACTGTTTAGTTTCAGTTAACAAGATGACAAACAGCGGCAGGAGGGTACTAGCCAAATGGATAACCATAAAATACTTTTTTGTTTTGGAACGAATTTGACAAATTCTTTAAAGAAAACAGAAATATTTTGCTAGATATTTACTTAATCCTGGTCACAGCTTCCCTTAAAGTTACCAGAGCTAACATTTAATTCGCATAAGTTTATGGACATTGTGTTAAGTTTTCGCCTAGTCACTATTCCGGGAGCGGCAAAAGTCTGCCAAGGACACCTACTTCTTGCTTGTTAGTCCTGTTTGTGTTCTTCGTGACGCAAAACTTTTATCTATGAAAATATTTTTTTGCACAAAACACCTGGCCACACTCAGACCGATATCGGGTTGGAAGGAAAGGGGTTTTGCATATTGAAAACTTTTGCGTTGGACAAACAACATGGTAGAGTATTGTCTGATAACAAGCGATGGAAGAGATAGATGGTTGCCTGGCTTCTACTTGTTGGCTGGTTACACTTTTTCGAAGCAGCCTGCGAAAGTTTCTTTTGTACACACGGCGAGCTATCGCCAACTTGGCCAACATATTTTCCAAGCCATAAACAAAACCTGTTAACTAATAACGGCCATCAATTCTGTTCAAAACTGTTGTGGAAGGTAACTTCAAATTACAACAACAACACTAATTACAAAAATTACACCGTAAAGACATTTGACAGCCTCAAAATTCGAATCATTGGATGCCAATAAGTGTCTGCGTTTTGAAGAATGAAGTGTTATTGCTCATTGTCTGAAGTTACAGAATGCGCAGCTATAAATTTGCCACACACAGGCGGCGGTTTAATGAGTAATCAATAAAGCTGTTCGATGGGCATTCAAAGGCCTCCGCAGCGACAATAGACAAATATTGCCCCTCGTAATTATCAATTTCAAGTGCAGTCATCGTAGCCTTTGTTTGCAGCAATCATAAACGTCGGCCAGAGTGCACTCAGAAAAAAATGATGCATTAATTTCAAGTAATGTTGAATTGAGCAAAAGCGTTTCGAGGTGTCCTTGGTAGAAACTAGCTAATGTGGTTAATGAAAAATTTAATGAAATGTGTTTACAAATACCAAATATTTTCCTTAAGATTTAAAAACTTATTTATGTATATTTATGTTATTCGATGAACATTTAATGGTCAAACTATAATATATATTATTAATCTAATCTTCTACACAGTAAGCCTAGTTTCTCTTAGTGTGTCAAATGTCTTCGCCAAACGATTGAACCCTCGCCCCTCCAGGGCCTTGCTCCGCTTGAATCCTGATGACTCAACTGGAAGGATGGCTTGTCTATTTGTGGTTGTGCAACTCAAAACTCGATTGCAATTGCATGTGTGCAGCGGCGGGCGGACTTGTGGTGCGGCGAGACGTGAAATTTCGGCATCTCTCCGGCAGCAATGTTGTATTGATTGGGGAGTTACGACCTACCGGAGTGGGCCAGATGGAGTCGAGAACTGCAGCGAATCGCTATTCCGGAGAAAGAGCAGAGCCCTGCAGATTTCGGCCTTCAATTAGTGTGTTTGTTTGGTGCTGCTGCGGTATCAAGTTCCCTTCAAAGCCAGGATAATATAGGCCATAACCCAGTATCCTTACGAGAGGGCATGAGCCAGATTAATGCGAATAATCCTTGCGGCTGGGATGTTACCTACGATATTGTCTGGCATTTTATTGAGCGCTTACATAAGTGGATATATATTTCATTGTAATAATTGCTTTAAACATGGCTTTATTTTAAGTGCTTGTGCAATTCGTTGTGAACCTTGGAAATAACCCCACTAGGACTAGGTATAAGCATTATATATTTGTGTAACTGGATCATTAGCTGAATACTATCTTCTAATTCTATTAATTATACGAAATTATTATTTTCCTAGTCCCTCTATTAGGCTCTGTGGGGGAAAACCAATTGCATCTGCAAGATGTAACCCAAATTCATCTCGCTCTTGCTAATTTGATTACGGCTAGGAATAAGGAGGACAAGGCAGGAAGCAGCTTAGGACACCCGGAGAGGACAGCAGGACATGACTTGTGTGATGTGTGGAAAATGCGGCAGGGCAAACATTTTATAATTTGCTGCAGCACGACGCATCGCATAAGTCAGCAGCAGTCCAGGCCCAAGGAGCCTCGTAGAGGTCACTGGGCTGCGATGAGGACCCTTACTGGCCGAACTCTGCCGCACATGAGACGGGAGCGACGGGACGGGAGCGTGGGGCTGCCGCATCCAGCAGGCTGCATGCGAACTTTGTTCCGGCGACTCGCCGCAAATGGCAAATGATTTTGCAGCTGACAGTTGTCCGTTGCCATTTGGGGAATTTAGTGTTAATTATGGTCGTAATAAGTTATATAACATCAGGCAGCAAGCCCCAGTCCAGTAGGCTCCGCTCCTCCCGGAGATGTCACAGCCCGACAGTCTGTCAGTCAGTCTGCCTGCGAAGTGAAATAGTATACGCAGGCCGCACGAAATTGTATTAAATTCAGTTTGTTTAGGTAGGCAAGCGGACCGTAGAACGTTTGTCCATAAGGACTCAGCGCTGCATGATGTCCTTACTCCAGAAGTGCTTTTCCTGGACGTCTTTAAATATTAACAGGATCTATTGTTTTCATTTCCATCGGTATTTTTTGGTATCACTATTAATGAAAGATTAAGTTTTGTAGTACAAATTTCAATATGGAGAATTGAACTAGAAAGAAGCTAGCTCGCTCTGAGAACTAATAACGAAAACTACTCACAACGAACTGCAGTTGTCGTGATGGGTTAAAAAACATTCTACAACTGCACTTTAATTGCATCTTTTCATGGCTTACGAATATAAAAGTCGTTCTCCTTTGGCCTGGCACCCTGCCACCGCAATTACATGCAACTGTCTTCCACTTAGCTGCTTAAATTTGCATTTGCCGCCCCCATCGTCATCAGGGACCCCTTCAGAAGTTGAGACACTCAAGACCTTTACGCAAATCGCTTGATAATTACTTAAAATAATCTGCAGACGAGTAACCACAGGCGAATGCAGCCGGGCCCAGGACGAGGACGAGGACGAGGACCACGCCCACGCAGGCACGAGAATCTAAAAAGCCGAGCACACCGAACAGATACCGAGGGGATCCTGGGGGAACTCCCTCCGAAATGAGGAGTGTAAATGATTCCCCTAAAAAAGGCAAAGGCAGAGTCCTTTTCAATTTCCCAGGCACGTCTCGGCAGCCAGCAAAAACAACAATAGAAGGACAGTGTTCGCCTTCCCCTTTTTTATGTGTGGAAACTCGAAAAACAATTAAGCGACAAGTGTCTCAATTTCAACGTCACTTACAAACATTTTATGCACCGCTCTTTTGCTCTGTATTTGCTTGTGGTCCTGTGTGTGTGTGTGTGTGTGGGAACAGGACATGAAATGCAAAAGTTTTTACCCATTGAAAGTTACGTGTCGAGGAGCAGGAGCACAGAGACAACCAAGACCCGCCGCTTCCAACAGCCAGGACACCGAAAAAGTTAGAGAAAAAACTTAATTATTTGTGCTGTTGAAGTGGGCTTGGCGGAAGTCCTTGATGGAAATCTGTGCCCCGTTCTGTGAGTGTGTGTGAGTGATTGAGCGAATATGCGCATAAAACTATGCAGCGCATTTTAATCGAAAAATGTCTGCAGAAAATGTGGCCACCATTCCAAGGTTCTTCATAGAGACTTCGCATGATGATGGGGTCCAAGCAATACCAAAACTATGAATGCAATATAAATATATTAAATTGATTGGGTTAATATAGCGAAAAAAAACAGCTTTAAGAAAGTTATGCTGTTTAACTAGAAAGATCGAAGGACAATCAAGTGTGTTTATAATAAATTACTTAGCAATGACAACTTACTAAGTAAAGAGTAAAATGATTGCTTATAGATTGTACTACAGTTGTAGTAGAATTGAATTTGTCGATTTTGTGGAAATGCATCGATTTTACTCAAACTCAATTTCCAACATATCTCTTCCTGTAAACTTTTCTTCTTACTGTTTTCCCTTTTCCAACAGTTCAAGATGTCATTTCGTTGCCTTAACTCGCTGAGTTCTCGGATGAGAATCAACTTCTGGTCGCTAACAGATTCCGAAAATAGAAATATTCGTAAATCCTCCCACCTCCCCAGCGTTGAACGCACAATTTCTATCCGCGCCCTTTGCTAAGACAAATCCCCTGGGATTATGTGATTCTGGCCCGTAAACTCCGGCAGCGACCATAAACTGACCCGGAAATGTAGCTGGCCGGCCCCAGCTGAGATTCCGAGACCCGAACGGGCGCCACTGGGAAATGGAAGCTGGGTACGGCACCCTAGCTCACCTGGCGGTCAGGTGTACGGTTCGGACCGGCACCTGGTCAACCGACACACAGACACACGCCGCACACACAGGCCACACTCACAGCGGCTCCTGCCAATCGCTTTCCATTCCGTGTTAAATTACACATCGAATCGGATTGCGGCGGCCATAACATTGTGGCCAAAAGGGAAGGAGCAGGCCAAACAGTTGCTGCGGTCGTTCGGGGCCCTCAAATAGGTTTTTGCGGTTTTTTAATCAAGTTATTTGCTCGGCGCAGGAAATTCGTAGGAGATTTACTGGCGTAGGTGGCGGTGGAGAGTCCAGCCTACGGTCCGAGGAAGTCGCATAAAATAAATATATTCCGAGGGCAATTTATTAAATGTTTGCGCAAATAAATCACAAATGTGTTTTCCAATCAAACTTTTTCTTTGCCCACACAAACGCAGACGTTTGAGTGTGTTTGTATGTCCAACCAACAAATCTTTTGGCCCTTTGTTTGGCGGTATCAAATTTATGGCGTTAATTCGCATGTAAAACATTTCTGTGCACATTTTCTAAGCATTTATCAAGCGTTTTATTATTGACAGTGCTTATAAATATACATACCATATCTTCTATTCGTGCTGCGTCTGCAGTGGCAAAGTTTTCGCTTAAAATAAATACATATCTAAATTATATTTATGCCCGACATGGTCAGCAATAAATTTGGAGTCGAGTTGAGTCCAGAGTTTGGCATGGGCATTATAAGTATAAAATAATGTTTGGCATTTGGCAAATTGAGTTTTGATTTCGATTTTGGCCAGTTTAATCGGCTTGAATTGGGAGGAGAGGTCAAGCGTCAGACATGAGGGATAATATACATTAATTTGGAATGGAAAAGGGAGTCGGTATTATAATGGTTCTATCAAGTGAGGTCAGTTAATATTAAAAGTCTGAAAACATTCCCTTATAGGAGACACATGAAACTAAAAGACTTTTTAAGTCTTGTGATAGGTACCTACCTTTTCTAAGTCTTTTAGTGCCTACCTAACACAATTGAGACAACGAGTAAATATGACAAGAAAACAATTAAAAAATTAATATTCGGATAAACAGATGAGGGAACAATCGTAGTGTCTATGAGAATGAGATACATATCATGGCAATTACTAGCGAATGACGAGCTATCAAGAAGACGATGACGAGTCAATTCAGCGAATAAGAATGTTAATTAAGTTAACGATTAAAGTCGGCGAGACGATGAAAAGCAAATTAGAAAGTTATATAATGACTTTATAGTCTTATAATTCACATTTTTACTATCCAATTGACTATAATTTTTAACACAAGTACTTCTTTTTGACACATCTATTTGTTATTTTGTAACGATTTTAAAACTATATATAACAATAGAAAATCTATTGTAATTTTTGGCAGAGTCAAAATTTTCTGATTAATCCTTCAGTTTCCAAGATTTGATGCAAACTTTGGGGCACTCGCCGCCCATTTGCGGTGGAGGCATCTTCTACTTACCCTCATACCCATCTCTGTCCGACTGAACTCAATAAATTCTTGGTGGTGGATCGAGGGGCGGCAAGGGCATCGAGCGGGCGATGTTACAAAAATTTCTGAACAAATTGAAAATTCCAAAATTCGCTGAAGCATGCGAGTAGAAAATGATAGAATCTACGATGAAATGCACAAAAAGACGGGCGGCAGCCACGGGGCTGCATCCACACACGCACCCTGCGTGCATCCGTAACTCCTTCTGGCATCAACCGAGCAAAGGTCACAGGGAGGCGCTGGGCGGTCAGGGGTTCAAGTGGGCTGGAGCCAAGGGGGGTTGGGGTTGGGTGTGGGGAGAATGACACATTTGGCGTGGCTTTGGCATCAAAGTCAAAAGCAACATTTTCGGGGAATGGGGGGCTGAACAAAAGTCAGTTGGGAAAATATTTTGTCATGTCATCAGCGGCATCAGCAACTGAAAACTGAAAACTGGCAACTGTTGCAATGGCCACCACCACCAATGACACCAATGGCACCACCTCTCCGCCACCACTGCTCCGCCAGCAAGGACTCCTCTGGCTCGGTTCGCTCCGCTGCTTTTCCCTGTCGCCGCCAAATGTGGTTACAATAATTTATGCACTTGTAATGACAGACAACAAAGCGCTCAAGAAGCCAGGAGTCGTCATCCGAGAGAGACCCAAAAAAAGCAACATGAAAATGAGTTCGTTTGCCGGTCTGTTAAATACTCTTCCTGAAGTTTTTGAGTATGTAAATCAAGAAAAATATATTTTTTAAACCGAAACAATACGTTACATAAAAGCGTAATATAATTTATTTCAAAAACCAATGATAAATTGTGTAAAAAAACGGAATACTACCCGACTTGTAGACCAAACTTATACACAGTTCCTGAGTACCCCATGGAAGGGACATAAAAAGGATTCAGACGCAACGGAAGAACCCATCTCTGAGCTTCGTTCTGTGTCAGTTGCGGCGACTGACGCGCAATAAAATGCGTGTCATGTGTGTCGTCACTCCACCAGGACTCCGCCAACACCACCCCTCCTCGGCCCGTTGATGGGTGGCCTTCGCCAAACGGAGCTCTGCAACTCTGCAGCTCCGACTGCACTTCAAAATTAATTTAAAATTTATAGTTGGCGCTATTGCGTTAAACGATGCTGCGAAGAGCAACGGAAAGGGATGAAAAGGTGGCGTTTGCTGAATACATCTATCATGGCGTTGAGTGATTTGCGAGTGTCAAAGGAGTCGAGACGGGTCTGCTCGTCCTGTGGCGCGCATTCGATTTATGTTAATACGCCTGCCAGTCGGGCAGGAAAAAACCGGCAGTGCGGTTAAAGTGCTTAAGATGTAAGCCTCCACGAATGAACCGAAAACTGAATACATAGAAACCAACTAAATAGATTGTCACCTTCCTACCCATCGGCATTGCTTGTGTGAACAATTATGAAATGGGAATGAAAATTCTTTAATTTGCGCTTAGATCGAACCTTAAAAAAAGTTAAGAAAATTTTAAATGTTTTAAGAATTAACAAACAAATTACACTTAAGTAGTTTTTATTTTGCTGTATATTTTATGAGTATTATGGGTATATTTAGAGTATATTGGATGTATGTTTATGTATTTAGGATGTGCATTAATGTGCTTTCGGACAATTTTGAGTGTATTTTTTATTGTATATGTTTGTATTTTTAGTGTATTTTGTATTTCCTATTGCAACGATCTTACAAATATGTATCCCCAGAGTCAGTATTCGAGTGATGCTTTCAATAGATATAAAGATTTTTAAATCTCTATACAAATATATCACGTGTAATCTATAACACTAAAGTTCTTGCTTTTAAATTTAGTTGACTCTAAGAATTAATTGTTTACAAATATTACAGCATTGAAGTCAATTTAAAAAGCTACAAATAGTCACGTTGAAGTAAACATAATACCATTGATAGGTTTGTGTTTGCTTCGAGGATGCTCATCCTTGGCGCAGCCGGTGATCCTTTCAGCCCCCCATCCCTTGCCGCCAACTCATCTTCATCTGGTGTTTGTGTGCGCTCATCGTCAGCTCGTTTGTCAACACTGTAAGTGGGGTAATTTTCAATGTAAACGCAACGCCTACAGCAGCTGTTTCCCCTTCGCAGTGCCGCCGTTTTCGGAGGGGGTGAAACTTCTGGCAGAAGAGGAGTCTTCCGTTTGGGCGTAGGCCCTTAGGGCGTGGCCCATTCATTTGCATTGCACGGGCGAGGTTGGGATGCTGTGGGTGCAGAGTAGTTCGCCAAGGCCGGCTCGTCGTCTTGCAAGGCGATTTTGAATGCACCCTCCTTTTAACACCCAACAACCCCAGCACCTTAACCCCTCCGAAGCTGGCCCCTGCTCAGAGTTGTTCCTTTATAACTAAAGAGCGTTTTTACAGTGCCAGCAAACATATTCTCCCTCAATGTTATCCTCTGCCCTGCTAATATGCAAAATTCACTTGGCCCGCCGTCGCCTCGAGGTTATTTCTTTTCGTCTCTGTAGTTTTCGTTATGATACTTTTCCTTTTCTTTTATTTTTTAGTTATTTGTCTTGGTTGTATGCGTATTTCTACTCTGTAACTTTGGATTTCGGTGGTATATAAGGTATATTTCGAGTGTTATTCTGGATCGAATTATATAAAAATATAAGAAATAGTATTTTAACTAGTTTTGTATTACATTCTTTCTTCTTTTGGAATCCCAAATAGTATATTGTGATCAGATTCGATAACTATATGAAACTAGGTCTTCATCCCAACGTTTATGTTCGGGTTTTAAAAAATACCTAATAACTTTGACAATGTATTTCATATAAACTTTTACTTTAGCTGTTGTTCAGGTCCCGCAAATTCCAGGGTAAACTTTAAACGAAAGAAAAGTCAAACAGTATCCTTTGGCCTATGCTTTTTTTTTTGTTTTTCCGAACTTCAAACTAAGCATAAAGTGTTGCCTAATGGGTTTTGAGTGTTTTCGACGACTAGAACTACGACAGCAGCGACAAGAACAACAGCAGGAGCGGGAGAAGAATCAGGACGAGGGGCAGGATCAACACTGCAATGCATGGTATGCATTTTTTGTTTGCCGCTTGCCAAAAGTTGGTCATTAGCGCTGTTTTCCAGCACTTTTGCTGCTATTGTTGCTTTTGCCTCTCGGGCAGAGAACGGAAAAGTAAATAACAATTAAAACAATTTTCGTGTGCAACGCAAAAATCTCCTAATGACTCGAAGCTCGCTCTGAGGTCAAGGATAAGCGCTGAGCTGGCTTTTGTTGCCAGCAGTTGTTGCATATTTTCGAATATTTATCGAAAAGAGATTTCCTTTCTACCCCAGAGATTAATCTAGGATTTCCGTGCAACTTTGCTGGACAGGAGGAAGGATTACACTAAATAAATGAATATTTCTAAATTGTTAAGAGTTAAAGCGAACGTGGATTCCAATTAGAAATTGTGATTCATTTCATTTTGGGGGAAAGCACAATTAAAAGGACTAATTTTACTAATAATTGAACCATTTCAAATATAAAAAATTATACCTTTCCTAATAAAATTTCCTCAGCTCCACTCGTATATATCTTGATATACATTTAAGATATCATAAGCCGTCTTAAATATTTGAATAAAATGAGCATCATTTAATAAATACATATTTCCTGCAATCTTTTTCCTTATTTACGAGTCGCCATTGAAGGCAATCTCTGACCTTACCCGCTGCCAAATCATAAATTAAACAATTCTATGCGGAATAAAGTCCCTCGCTAGTCCCACGACCCTCGTCCGGCGCCGGCTAACCCAAAATAAACATTAAATTTCACCTTTTTGCATACGATATGCATATAAATCTATTATAATCACTTCGACGCCACAACAAATTATGATTGAGAATGTCCTCCAACCCCGTGCGAAGACGGAATAAATCTCCAGAGACAGACCAAGGAGCGAGGGAGCGAAGGAGCAAAAGGGAAATGCCAAGCAGACCAACACAGTGGCCTGAAAAGAGGAAATGTCAAGCCAAGCAAAAGATCTGAGGGATATGGTAAATCAAGCTAAATAAATCATTTAAATGATTACAGCTTAACTTTTGACGCTTTTAAGCGAAATTAAATGAAGGATCAGTCGGGACCAGGGCCGAAATGGAGCAGAATGGATTGGGGTGGGCTACATGCCATCATAAAAATTATTTATTTGCTTTGAAGAACGTCGAGGCGAACCAAAAATAGGAGCGCCAGGCCAGCAGAAATGTAACCCAAATCTATGTAAGTGAATCAAGAGAAATCACTTAAGTATATTTTTATGCTGGACATGCTGCCAGGAATTACAAATACAGGGCGGCACGCACGCACGCACAGGAGCAGGACCACGACTAGGACCAGAAAGCAGAGCCTGGAACTGAAACTGAAATGGAAACGGTGACGGGAGACAGGACGATGGCAGGACATCGACGGTCGGTCGGTCGGTCGGTTGTTCGGTTGCTCTGTTAGTCGCTTGGCGGTTTGTGCGGCAGTCATTTGGCCCCGGGGGCCGACCCGATATGCGGAGGGAGAATGGGATCCAGGGCTCAGGACTCCGGCTCCGACTCCGACTCCGACATAGAGTATGGGCCAGGAGAAGAGCCATCAAAAGGACATCAACACGTAGCAAATAAAAGACATGCCACAAGGATATGCCGGCGCTTCTTCGGATGCTCTTTGGCCAATGCTACATTGCAAAATTATTATGATTTATATGGCCTTTGGGAATGCGCACTAAAACACACACTCTCCCAGGGGGCGAGAGGGGACAGGGCGGCCAGAGTGGCGATGGGGAGCGGCAACAATCGGCGAGTGTCGCACAAAGGACTTGGCCAGGATACGTAGTATACATTCAGGCGAGTCGTCGCAGTGGCCGCAAAACTTTTGCCCGCTGCGACAAAATAGAAAACTTTCTTGGCATAATTCTTTCTATTTTCCTCTGGCCTGTCGTCGTATTGCCATTGCCGCTTGCTCTGGCTGTGGCTGTTGCCTTTGCCACTGAAGTTCCCTCCGGCCTCGCACTTGCCATCTTGCGAAATTAGGTTAACACTGACGAATTAAGGACATTAGCGTCATAAAGAAATAAGTAATGAAAAGAGCAGCCAGTTGAGCATTTCTGCCTAGTGCGTATAGCGTATAGAAACAACAAGAAAACCAAACTGGAAAACTTTTCCACCTCCTCGCTTCAACTGCAGGATTCGTTTGAAAGGCTTCGCAGGCCTCCTCCCATTTGGCTCGGACAATGCGAAATACTTGTGACAAGAGCCCCAATTGAGAGAAAACCTTACATTACATGTAAACACTTGTTAAAACAACAACCAGCAAAAGAAAGAAGAGAACTTTACGTGGAGAATAAAGCTTTAAATGTTTTCGTTTGGAAAGCCGATTAAAAACTATGATTAATTTTAATTTATTTTATTTATATACATTCTGAAATGGAAAATTAGCCTATATGAAATTCTATGATATAATTTTATTAAGATAACTGCAAGAAGTGCTTTATTATTCCTTAAAACAATCAATTGACATTTTGATGTCTTTAAGGTATTAATACTTTAATTCTATTATTCAAAATTCAATTAAATTAATCTTCATTTTAACTTCAGAAAATGCTGAAATTGTTCTCTTAATCGAATTTATATTTTGAAAATTTCAATTAAAGCCAAAACATGACAGATTAACTCAATACCTCCTTAACCCTTTGTCACAGCAATGTAAGAGAATGGTGTTTATTTTGTACGTCACATTGTTTGTTGTTGACAAACTGGCAAAAGGTAAGTGGAATTTCACTTAAATGAGCAAGGAAATATTGTTTATATATTGCGTGACATTTAATTACATGAATAGACCATATGCTCAAATAATTCCAATATGTTGTCGCTCGTGTTTCTTATCAGCTTGTCAGCCAAATATTCCCTCTCCCCGGCATTCGGCTCACGCATATTTTTCAGCTAATAAAATATTGATTTATTAAATTATGCCCCGGCAACGAGAGCGAGTCGCTTGTCAATATTTTGCAAATTTGTGTTCCCATCAAGCCAGAGCCCACAGCCCAGAGCCCCTTCGCCTCGATGCTCCCCAAGCCTCTGTCCACAGGCACACCCGCCCACGCACACACGCCGGGCTTATAGTTGCCGCAGGCAGTTGCCACGCCCCCTCTGCCTGAGCCCCTCTATGCGCCCAACGTGCCACACGATCTTCTGTTGGCCTTCGCAAAGTGCTTTTTAAAATCCCGCCCGGAGCATTTTGTTTGTTTGCATCATTGGCAGCTGTTGGTGGCCAGCTCCTGATTCGGGCGGGAATCGGGGGCTCCCAGCAACCGCACAACTTTAAATTTGCCGTTCACCCTTTTCCCTTGCAGGCTTTGTTTGTCCCGCCCAATAAAGCATCTTTGACGTATAACCACCGCCCACGCCCACGCCCTTAGCCCGCTCCCGGGCCGATAAAAATATGAGCGGAAGCTTTACGGCTCAGCCTCAACCTCAAGTCCAGAGTTGTCCCTTGTTCCACACAGAAATAAAATGCGGTCTGAAATGCGGGTCACTCAAATCTGATTTCTTATTCCGGAACAACGCTTCGAGAGCCTGAACATCTGTATATTATTATATAACTCGTAGGATTATATTTAAAAATAACTATGCTTCAAAGACATCAAGTTTTAGGGACCCATTTGTTTATAATAGTAACAAAATTAGACGCGAAATCCTACACAAATAAGAGTCCTAGCTTTGGCTTATAAATATAATCCGTTTTAAGAGATCTGATGGTTTAAAAAATTAAATATGTTAGTAGGTTAGAGCTCAGCGTGTTTTATACCATTAGTTTCAGGTCTACAAACGAATGAATGACTTAAATTCACTTTTTAAAAGTAAGAGATATCTTTATTTACATAAAAATGATAAATGTAGGAATTATTAATTATAATAATTATAATAATAATTTTATAATTTTATAATTAATTATATACATTTTTTATTGCATTCTTTTTTGTTCCCTGTGCATCCACTCGGCTTTTCTCACTCGTTGTGGCACTCCATTCCAGCAACTGTCTTTTACACTGTTTATTGATGCTTTTGTTGTAGTTTTCTACTGCCGCTGTCACAGACATTTTCTGACGTCTATTATGCCTTTTTATAGAAAATTTCTTGGGCTCTGGAACAGCAACAACTTTCCGGGGGAAAAGCCCAGCAAGGACAGAAGGGGTGTTGGGGCGTGCTGGTCTTAGTTTACAACACTGTCTTGCGGTTTCTGCAAGCAAAATGGTTATGCTAAAATTTTCCATTCCCATTTTTTTGTTTGTCGACATTTTGGGAAACTGTTTAAAAGTTTATAACAGCCTTTTTCGACAAGAGCTTAGTAATGGCTTTTGTTTTATATTGAATATAAAATTAAAAGAGAAAAAAAAAGTTTATACTTATAGTTAAAGAATTGGTTATTTAAAAGGTTAAAGAATGATATATAAATACTATTATACAATTAAAAAACACCAGCAGCATATCGTTATAATGTAGTTATCTTACATTATATATCATTTTCTCAAATTGAAAAACACACCAGCGCAAATTTTATGAAGATCTGCAAAACCTATTGCCATAAAAAGTGCAATTATGCACTCTAATACCCCAAGTCTTTAACCCAAATACAGGCAAATATAGCTGCTTTACATCCGCTCGAGAGGATGCAGGACCCGCTCCTGGGAGCCCCCTCTCCCCGGCTCCTGGCCACAAACTGCAGTCGTGGGAGAGACAAACTGCTATTATGGCACACGATAAAGGGCAAATGGCGGAGGGAAGGACGCGCAGGAAAAAATATAAGAAATAAAAAATCGGAAGCCGAAAGCGGGCGCATAAAAATTGCATTAAAATTGCCACGCGGACATCCGCAATGGACCCCGAACTCCATTTTTGGGGGACTCGAATCCGGGACTCGGGCTCAGGTTGGTCGCCCAAACGGGGCGGAAGTGCAAAAGTAGACGGAAGTGCAAGTTGTGCAAGTACCAGTACATCGAATTCTGGGGCGCAGAATTAAATGTTTCCGCATACAGAAGTCGGTTCCGAAAAGGGACCTCAAATAAATGGAACTCGTGGCCATTTTCTAGTCGTTTGCCGGACGCCATTTTGACGGTTTATTGCATACGCTTCTGGCCTGGCTTTTCAGCTCCCAACTGACCGGGGGCGGAGAAGCCATTCCTGCGCCCATGGCCTCTCTCTCCGGGTCGTGTCTAATTTGGCACATCATTTAGTGGCAGCAAATCCCCGTCCGACTTGACTTGGTCACTTGTCACCTCGGCGCTGGCGCTTGACATCCATTAATCAATCAAGTTGCTTTCTTTTTCCGGCATATTTCTCGGACTCGGTCGGAGGACCTCGACCTCAATGCGTGCGCACACCGAGACAATTAGCGCCAAGTTTCCTGGCTTATGCGTTTCTTTGAAGTGTTTCTTGTTAATGAGAGACAACTTTTGGTTTCGGGTCAACTTGCTGGCCGTTTTTTAAGGGGTTCCCCAGACAGAGGTAACGATAAAAGCCAAGAGGCATTATTAGTTGGCAGAATTATTATTAAAGTCAGGTCTAGAAAATGTAGATATTATTTGAGACTTTATAATATAATTTCTTTTAATTTATTACCTTATCACTGTATTAAAACAAATTTTTTATAAAGTAAGCAACATTTATGTCAACCAATTAAAACATAGTGATAACGCTCATCTTCAACATTACCGAACAACTTTATTTTGCCAGAACTTCTTGTGTCAGTTCGTCCTTAACGTCCCTCAGACAAAGTATCTGCTAAGCCCGCCCCTGGAGCCGAACTCTGGGCGCCTCTGACCTGGCTCGCCTCATCAACTCTCGCTTCATTAGCCGCACACTCCGAGCTCCCAATGCCAAAAGGTGAAAACAAAAAATCCCCTGCATACGTACGTATATATTTTGGGTGGCGAAGCTGCTCCTACTTGTAGACAATACGGCAAAAGGACGAAAGAAGCGCTGCGAGCTGAGCAGGTCAAAGTTACACAAAAGGAAAAGTTGCAAAGAGCCAGTAATAACAACAAAAACCACAACATCGAGGAACAGGATCCGAGCTGGTTTCCCCTCTGCAGCAGCTGCTTCTGTTGCTCGTCCTGTTCCAGCCTGCGGCTGATTGATCTCGTGGGAAATTTTGCACAGTTGATGCAACCAACAGCAGCAGGGACAAAAGCAAAAAAAAAAAAACACAAAAAAAGAAAAACCAAAAGTAAAATAAAACGTAAGTTTTTCCCCATTGCCACTTCCTTTGTTTCAGCTTTTTCGTTATTTTTTTTTTCTTCCAACTCGCTTCTCTCTTCGATGGCGCACACGAAAATTAACTTAATGTCACTTACACTTTAGTGCTTTGGGTTAATTTGGTTAGATTATTGTTAATATCCTTCGGGTGCTCTGAGACAGAGCGAGACTGTCGGACGTGTGTGTGTGTGAAACAGAGAGCGGGAAGGAGTGGCGAAAACTCGGGTCGTAGAGGTTTCCCTCCAAAGCTGGGGGCACATTAAGCGCTTAGGCAGTTCTAAAATTTTCCACATAAAAATGATGCATTGGACTTGGTCGCAACTTTAGGGATTGGCGGCCCGGCATGAGATTTGACAGATTTCTAGATATAAACATATTTCTTCTAAAAAAGAAATTGTATAAATAATTATGTAAAATATAAAATTTAGTAAAAAAACCTAAGTTTTATAGACTTGGGTATTAAGACCGTTCAATAATAAATACGCACGTATACGCGTATATGTTTGTATTATAATAGATTTATTACATTATTATATTATCTTAATTTTTCCTTATTAATGGCAATTTTTTTTCTCCTGGATTCATATTAATTTATATTGTAGATTTTTAATATGGAGCTGGGAGAGGGAAATCATCGAAGCTGGAGAGGATATAACTGATTAGAAAATTTTCTAAAATTAAATAAAATGTGACTTACCAGCTTCTTGTATTTCTTGTGCATTTGCTTTAATGTTTGTGTAGTTTTCAGTAGGTAAGGGAATCATCGATTCTGTGGAAAACATAACTCGATACATTTCACATTATACATTATGGTGTCTTCTTAGTTTGGTGTAGGTCTTGTGCACCCCGGTATATACATCTATAAACCTTAGTATTTTTATTATATTCATTTAAGTATTCATCTCTGGCTTGGAATCCGTATATAATAAGCATATGTTGAGGAGACGGGTTGGAAAAGTTGGCCTGGCTTCTTCCTAAACGATAGTGCAGACTTTGAGTATAGAACTGAAGGAGAATCACCGATGCTGCGAATATTAAAAGTGATTAGTACATTTCCAAAAATTAAACATTTCTTGTCTTACTACTAGCTTGGTGTAGATATATGCACCGTACATTAACATTTTATTTATAGAAATGGGTATATTATATCATGGGTTAAGATGTGAAAATTGGCCTGGCCTCTTGTTATAGGATAGTGCAGATTTGGAGTATATAACGGAAGGAGGGGTCACCGACGCTGCGGATAATAAAACTGATTAGTACATTTCACAAAATTAAACATTTTCTGTCTTACTAGCTTGTTGTAGATCTTGTGCACCCTGGTATGTACATCTGTGTATATTAACATTTCATTTATTGAAATGGGAATATATCATGGGTTACTGTTGTGAAAAGTCGCATTGCCTCGTGCGAAAGAATGGTGTACGGAGGATGGCCATCCTCGATCTGTTGAAAATATAACTAATTGGTACATTTTTAAATTTTAATTATATATATGTGTCTTACTGTCTTGGCGTTAATTTTTGCATTCTTTTTATGCATCATACTACATTTTATTTTATTAATTTAATTGTTATGTTCCAGGTAGGGCTTAGTAATGAAGTGAAATTGTTGATGCTCAAGGATGCATGCTATAAGTATATATAAGTATTGTTATAAGTATTATTAAATTTTAATATTTGGCTTATTAACTTATTATTGCGTTATTCTAAAATATTAATTTTATAGATTCTATAAAATCAAGGAAAACGGAATTTATCTACCAATTGCCAAAGCTGTTTGCTTTTTGGTTTTTCTTTCACTTTGTGTGTACACGTAGCTAAAAATAAATTTACTTATTCAGTAATTTTTATGTTTTTTGTACCAAGCTAGTACCTGCGCTCGCTTTGGAATTATGATTTGAACTGAATATTCCTGGCATCTTTCGGAGTAAAGTAGAGTTTGATCACGACACGAAAATCCTAGACTACTTGATTGTTCTTAAAAAATAAATGTAAAATATTTGTTTTGAAAAATTAAATGTTGTACCGTACTGTAAAGAGAGCTTATATTGCTGTTATGGTATAAAAATGTAAAAATGCATTATTTGAACGATTTAAGATGTTAAGTATATAAAATAAAAACAATTAAATTTAAATGCCCTTGTATATGAAATAATTAAAATAAATACGATAATTTTTGAAAACTATTCTTTTAATTTATAAAATGATAATGAATTAAACCTAACAATTTTTTTAACTTTCTTAATACGATTTATAAACATAAAACAATGGACAATTATAGCCCCATTTAATACTCTGAAAGCAACCAAGGTTTACCAAATAAATTCTTCAAGGAAATATATTCTTTGAGAAGACAGAATTAGCAAAGCGAGAAATAAATTTAAACAATATTCATCGGCTTATAGGCACGTGTGAGCGCTAAAAACTTTCCGTGGGCAAAGAGCACCCTCCATATTCATAAGTCAATTGAAATTTATGACACGACACATGCCGCCCCACAGTCACCAGCGAAAATACTTTGTTTATCTCTGGAAAAATATTTTTGTGCATAGAATGTGGGGGCTAAGCACCCACCCCGATTTGGTCTTGGCATAATAATTTACAAAGCATTTTACGCTTCGCTTCGCCTGCCATCTGCATTAGCCGCAAAGTCAGTTTCGCAAAGAATTTCGGAGCGAAGGAATAAATATGTTTGCATAATGTAAATATAAAGAAGCTGTCCTGATCTATGGTCGCATTTTATTGCTTTGTACAGGGCCCAGGTTGAAGTGCACGAGGTGCAAATGGAAGGTTGAGCGATGCAGAAAAATATTAGACGGACACTTGACAAATGGCTAAGTGCGAACTGTTTGAAACAATTAGCTAAGAGACGCGAAATCGATCAAGTTGTCTAATGTCTGAAGATATTTGCAATATTTGGAACTGGATTTAATTTGGACATCAATTCATTCAAATCATTCTCTTATTAGATGTAACCGTAATTGTGAGACTTCAGGAGCAATTAACGATTATAATTTAAAACTCCACACAGCCTGAAGCATTCAAAATGCACATTTCATTTTCTCTTGCTCTCCGCGGGTGACAATAAAAATCGTGTGATTTTATATGCATATTTTTATGACAGCCACAGGTACGTCCTAGCCGCATTTCATCTCCCTGCTTCGTCCTTTTCACGAATTACGCTTTCATTTGTATTCAGAGATGCGGCACCCTTCTATGCGATTCTCATAATTACATTAAGCATATTAAAGCTTGCTGTCTGCGTCAGCTCACCTCAGCCACAGCCCTAACGTGCACTTCCCCGAGCCGGGGCTTCCCCTTGCCCTGGGCCAACTAATAACGTGTCATAAAAGATTTTCAGTGCTTTAAGTGTGTGTTCGTAATGCGAAACACATTCGAGGAGTCTTAAAACATTGTGTGGGCTTCTGGGCGCGTGGAGAGGGGCGAAGCCGATGGCTTACACTAATTCCTTAACTCTACACCAAGCGGTAAACGCATAATTCCCAATTAGCGATAATTAAATGAACCTCGCCCAGCGATTTAGTTAACGGCTGAGGGCGCCGAAGTGGTCTATAATCAATTACAAATATTTATATTATATTTTGTTCACCATCAGCAAATCCGATCTTGTACTTCTATATGAAGTAGTGTCCACTTCAGTATAATCTGCTTAGATAGATGGATAATGAACACAAAAGTTAGGTGTAAGTGTATTTTTATTATAATAAAGTTGCAATATTATTTTATGTGATCAACTGGTCTGGTGCCTCCCGCCCTCCATCTACTGATGATAACCATCCTCTTCTTAATTCCTCTTCTCAGGAATTTAAGTCCCTCGAATAAAGGGATGCTGAAATTAGATATTCAGTTAAGGCATTCCTGAGGAAGAAAATCAATTATGTTTCTTACCCTGCCTGAATGATACGTATAAATCTCCCCCGTTGTCTTGCTTTATGGTATTGACTGTGTTCGCATGTGAATGAAATCTTCCATCAGTTACTTACTGCCAGTGTAGAAGATCAGTTCTTAGCAATCGAATCGCGGAAGACGAAACTATACGAACCTCGCCAACCCGGTGTATACAAAAGGATCTCCACAGGGTGCCAAAGTGTTTTGTATTGTAGATTTATACTTTTTTTACGTTTTGCTTTTTTCACTTTATGCTTAAGCCTAACCGAAAATGATTTATTTCTATAAAATAATATACTAATGTTTTTGTACTGAGCCGGGAGCTATGCTCGCTCTGGAATTTGGAATTGAACTAAATTTTCCTGATAGCGTTCAGAACCACGTCGAATTTGGGACCGAATTAAAAATTCCGGACTACTTGATTGGTTATTTGAAGCACCCAGAAAAATTGAAAAATCATAAGAGTTATTAGTCCTAAAAAAAATGCAATAATTTAACTCTCGTATCTCGTATTGCATTCACACATTATAAAGACGTCTTTGTTATCTTGTATCATTTTCATTTTATTTCAGACACTTTTATTTTTATAGATGTTGTCTCTAATTAAATCGTCTTTAATACTTTTTTAATATACATAGCCGGTTGATGTAAGTAATAAGTTAATAAATAAGTATTATAAGTAACTCAACTCTAAACGATTTAAAAGAGTAAGAGTAAGAGTAAATCCAAACAATAATTTCCCCCTATTTTAACATTTTTGGGACTTTGATCTGAATAATAAAATCCCTAGATTAACAGGGCTTTGCAAATATTTGATTTATTTTCGGCGTTATCATTCTTTAGAAGAATTAAGGTGTTTTCTTTTTAATTTTATATATATTAATACTGCTTTGTTACATTACGAAAACTCCTGAAGTAGCATTGCTTGAAAATATCCTGTGAGTAAATAGCCCTGCCAAGAGATTGTCTCCTTTAGAGAATTATAGACCCTTCGGCACCTTCGTTAAGTTGAGAGCGAGAGAGTCGCACCCCCGAGAGAGAGAGTGGCCGATTGGCCCCGAGCGAATGTCCTTTTTGGGGCGATGCTGGCGACGATGACGAGAAAAATCAGCAGTTTCATTGATAACGCGCAACGAATTGGATCTCAGACGAACAACGGCCAGGACTACACTGTCAAAAAAGTCGTGAACGCGGCTGCAAAAGCGCACAAGGAGAACATCCCACGCTGAGCTCTGCTTTGCATCATACACTGCGTATGAGTGATATTAATATAACGTATGAGTGGTCTTCACAGTCCGAATGTTTCCATAAGCATCCTCCATTCCGCCGACTTAGCTCTCGATTCCCGCAGCGCGTGTGCTTAATTATATCGCCGCATGCGAAGGATTATCCCCTTCGCAATAATAACGAAAACAGGAAATCAAATTAAAGACCCTCAATCTTAATTTCTTGTTAACAATTTTACTGTGCGTGGAATAAAGAGGAAAATGATAAACACATTGAAAACTCTATTTAAATGTAATACATAAACTCAAGTGACTGGAAATATAAAATAACGAGTAAGTAAGAAAAACCTCTTAAAGCAATGCTCATGCTTAGGTTTGCCTTGCACAATGGAACCTAAAATTAGTTACTTAGGCTAAATAAGGCATTCAAAAATATTATTTTTAAAGAATGTCTCCATTTTTAAAGGAAATTTTCAAAGGACAATCACTTTTTTCAGCTTTTCAATTAAATTCCTATTATAATTTAATTAAACTGCGAGCACCCACAAAATGGCCACTAATTAGTTTGGCCTGCCCCGCCTTTTTGGAGACCTAAGTCAGTTCATGACCTTCGCTTCAAAAAACGGAGCAGCAAAAAATTCCTGGCATTTCCTATATAGGACAGCAAAATAAAAACAGAATAAGGGAAACGACCTAATTAAACTGTGGGGCAAGAGGGTGCGCTGAAACAGATTTTTGTTTTCTGGGTTTTCATTTAAAGCGCCGACATTTTCATTTCAACCTTTTCAACAATTTTTTGCGACCCCCGTTGATTTATCTAAATAGATGGGAGGGGCTGTAAACACCTCCCACGCACCCTACTTTTTCACAGCGAAGATATTTTATTTTTGTTTTTTTTTTTCTCTCAGCAAAAAGTTCCACGTCGATTTGCGAAGGACTGGGGCTCTTTTCAGTGGTCGCCTGTCGTCCAGTTGGCGTCACATAAATCTATATATATATATGTATATATTTTCCGCCAGCTTCCCCTCGTCCACACTGAAAATCCCGCCTCGGAAGCTGACAGTGACTTAATGAGCTGCGGAAGTTAATGTGCAACTTGGCCCAGACTTGTTTCCATTTTGCTGGCAAATTTATTTGCATATTTGGGTTAATTCAGTCTCTCCGCATTTTTTTCTCCCTATGACTAGCATTATTCTTAGCTCTTGTTCGTTGTTATTCCACTGTTTTCCTAACCCATTTTTCGCTTAATTAGCATGTCCTTATTTTTTGTCTGCCCAAACCATAAACAATTACTTTTTTGGTGTAGGTATATTTTTATTATAATAAAAAAGCTTAATTATTATATAGATGTTTTGTAATGTATTGATGTAAGTTTTAATTGCTGGGGAAGGACCCGGGATTAGTAATATTCGAAGAAAAACTATGTAATGGTCTTATCTGTTACGTATGGACTTATAGAAAAATTTGGAACGATTATGGATAGTCATCGGTCTTACATATGCTGTGAGTATTTTTATCCTCCAAAACAAGAAAGTGTAGCCCAACTGGATGATTTTTTGCCGAAGTTTCTAGATTTAGAATTTCAAAATTTTTAAATGAATAATTAGGAAATTAAAGAGCCACTTACCTTTCACTTTAAGATTAAACATTGCCGAAAGTTTGTATAAAAGTATCAGTTAGCGTAGGTAGGAGTTGTGCTCGCTCTAGAATTTAGAGTTAAACCGAATATTCCGGGCAGTGTTCGCGGGCATGTCGAGTTTGGGGACGATTCAAAACTCGCAACTACTTTGTTTGCTTATTTAAAACAAAAAGTGAATCTCGTATCGTACTTCAGTCCCTTAACCCCAACTGGGCCCAGGGAGCACACAGACCTTCCAGGAATCATAGGGAGTCAAACGGAATGTTGACTTCTGTGGCCTCACAATGGCCATGCCACGCGCTTCCCATACGAGAAAGGAGGAATGTGTAAATACCACTCACACACAATCAATAGCAAAGATTTTTCTGCACACACGTTCCCGACTCCTTAGCCAATTTTCTTTTATTTCAGACGTATTTTCCCAGTCGCTTCTTTCATCTTATTACATTCGTGAAAAGTGCTGGGAGAAACTCTTCAATGGAGCCCAGCGACACAATTGAGAGCCCTGCCAATCTGTGGGGAAAATTATATTCTGCACAGCTCTCTGGAAGCCCCAAAGCCTTCGCCTTCGCCTATTTGTATGCCCAAGTTCATTAGCGTCAGTTGGCAAATATTTACCGAGTTGGCAAATTGTGCTTCGCTTTTTGCTAAGGCGCTTCTTTTTGGCTGCAACAGCAAACATAATTAAATTTAATTTGTTGCCAATATTGAACCTACTCACATACCTTGTGTGTGCGGAATAAACACAAACAGAGAAGGGGTCAAAGAACGTCTGCTTAAAAGGCTCTACCGCTCATGCTCATGAACTCTCCTAGGGAAAAGGAGAAAGCTTCGGAACATTAAACAAAAAGTTTCTACGATGCCGACAAAGGTCTTGATTTTATTTCAATTGGCTGCAGAAAGCTCGGATATCTGCAGTTGGTTTTTACAATACAAAAATGGACCGAAAATAAACATGACAATTGTGTTATAGTATGATATGAAGGTAGCGGAAAAAGGATAAAATATTTTCAAGTTATACCGTACAAAAAATATAGAGGTGTAAATAACTTTTACATATCAGAAAACTCGGCTCCGCACTTGCACGCCTCCAACTGGCCGAATATGTCCTCTAGGTTGTTCTTGACCTCGTCCAGAAGGGCCTTTATATCCGTCATTCTGAATATCTTTTTTGGCAGGATCACATTCCCATCCGCGTAATGCCACCTTTTCATGTAGTGGGCGATGCGCTTGAGGAAGGTAGCTGTGATGTCTTGCGCCTGATCCATTGACTTGTCTGCAAATAAATTTGAAATTACGGTATAGTTTCTGGAAAACTAGACAGTTAATTAGCTTACCCTCACCTGCATTGGAAAATTTGCGTGTAACCTTTGACTTCATGTCAACATCGTGCTTTTGGCACACAAATGCGCGGATCAAGTCGGCGCTCTCCTCAACCTTTTGCTCGGAAGGGCGTCCCTCGCAAACTCCTCTATCGTCAAATCCACGAAAGGGCACGAATGTATACAAATCGGACTTCTTGAAGGTATTTCGCAAAACATTGACTTCTGCCATTTTCTTCTGCATTTTGTAGCAGGAGAAGGCATTGTAAATGCGATAGTCTAATGTGGCTAGTAGCTGGTCTATCGTTTCGATGCACTTCCTGGACAATGGGGAAGTATATCTCATTAGTATACAGGTTTTGCGTTCGTCGGCAGATCTTAGTCAATTAGCTCACTCGGGAAAATTTTTGTAATAAAGTCCTGGTACTTGACCCTTGTGCTTCACCTCGTGCAAATACACGCTAAGAACAGTAATGAGGTACTCTGTCAGGGAGGTCTGAAGAGACTTGAGCTTGGTCAGGTCGTTGACATGCTTCCGGGACCACCAGCCTCGAAAGACTTTCTGGATAAGAGTGGCACACTTATTGTAGTGTGAAAGTACGGCCTGCTGCAATTTCGCTTCGGCCATGATGACCAAAATACTTTCAAACATGAATCGGCGCCACCACTTCTGAATGACTATCGCAGCGCCTATGAATTTCTGGTTGCGGAAACGCACTAGCCAGCCGCGAACATTTCGCTGAATAAGTTGCGCCGCCTTGAACTGTTTATAATCCAAGATCAGCTTCTGTGTGCTGCATAGAGTCTCATGGTCAGAGATATCGAGGAGGAAAGTGGCTTACTTACCGAGGTAAGTTCACCGGCTGAGTTGAACAAACTGACCACTCCTCGGCTTCCTTATCACTTGACCATTCCACCAACGATGTATCCGCGCGGCTCATGCTAAAAAAGAGTTAATATATTTTTATCTGGGTACAAAAGGCTCTTACTTTTGAGTTGTGTTCCTCTTGTTCAAATTTCTGATTGCGGGAATGGAAATACATGAGAATATTACAGTGAAAGTGCAAAGAACAGACTTGAAAGTCAAGTCAAGGGTAAGTTGATGTGTTTGACTATTTTCTAGACGCACCTAGAGGTTAGGCTAATTCGAATAATATTTTGAGTAGATAGAATATAATAAAAATGATTTCTTACACTCATGTTTTACACAAATATATATAACTATAATTCTGGGACTTAACTGGACCTTGTCAGGTGCAAGTGAACCCGAAACCATCTATCATCCTTACGTTTTACGCCTCCAGAGAGGCAGAGCTGCAGATAGTCGCGCATTTAATACATTTTTAATGGCGATGCGACTCGCTCGATATTCCAGGGGAAGGCGCAACTTTGCCACTCAATGCAATCATTTGCCAATGCACTGGGCAGGAGGAGGAGGAGCGTACCGAGAAATGCGGAAATCAAAAGTTAAAATAAACTTCACTGTCCTTGTCGTCGGCGCTGCTGGCTTTGTTGTCCTTTTTTCGGGTGCCTGCCAGAGAGCTCCTCCTTATAAAGTTCCAGGATATCCGGTTGTTGTCTTCGGTGCTCATTTTTCGTCCTCCCTCGCCAGAGCGCCGTTGAGCGCTCCCGCCTCTGGTCCTTGTCTCGTTTAATGTTTCATTTATTTGTATTTTTGCGCTGGGGCTTGGGAAGGACCAAGGCAGCACAGAGAAGCCAAGGAGGAGGGTGCTGAGGCTGCAAGGACTACGAGCTGGGACCGGGTATTGCATTGTACTGGGTCGCTGTTTTCACTATTTGACGCTTGTTTACTCATTTCCGGTGGCTGCCTGCATTGTGTCCCGTCCGAAGGACATTGCCTTGCCTGCGACTCTGTCGTCATCTGGGAAAACTGAAGCACTTTGTAGCTTCCATTACGAAAATGCTTTAACGTTGACTTGACTTGGCAGCCCAGTGTTCTTTCATATTAAACAAAAGTTACGAGTCCTTCTGATGTAATAGTTATGCAAGGGGTCTCTGTTAGAATGCAGCTCAGAAATTTGATCAGGTTCTTTCAGGTTGATTAAAACTATGTTTCAAAAATGCTCGAAAATTTAAACGAAAGATCATCTTTAAGTTTAATCTCGCTGGGTTTAAATATCATTAAGCTGAGCATATGGCCTAATTTAATTGTCCACTTTAAATTGAATTCAATCGCAAATAATTTCAACCCCTTAGATCGTCCTTGCCCAAACTGAATGCTAAACTTTCGCCCTTTGAACCGCCGACCACACGCCCGCGGCGCACAAATAAAAACTTTGCCAATGCGGTTTGCGCTTCTAATTTGCCCCAAGGCAAAGGCAATCAATCAATATTCATCAAAATGCTATTTAATTTGAATGCAGCCGTCCCGCGACTTAACGTCGTCACGTCCTCGTCCTCGTCTTCGTCCTTCGCCAATTTTCAGACAAGGAGGCACACGCAACTTTCATTACTCGCAAACTCGGCGACAACGCGAACTTTGAAGTGTGGCAGTCGACATTGAGGGAAAGCCAGCACGGAAGGATGCACTGAACCAAATGAGGAACAGATGCATTTAATTTTGAAAAGAATTAGAAAAATATATACCCATGAAAGAAAATATCAATTGAATTCGTAGGGTGATTAACTGAATTAGAATATGTCTTAAGTATTATTTTATCTTTTAGTTATTTATTCACACAAAATATTTTCTCTGAGCGTGGGCGAGTATAAAATTGAGATCAGGGCTAAAAGGGTAAAGCAAACTAACGAACGTGCTGCAGTTTCCTATTCTCGCTAAAAATTTCTATATTTCAGGCTGCACAAGTCTGCCTAGCAGCATCTTTGGCATCGAGCGAGGTATTTCGGAAATTCCTTAACTGAATTTTTGCATTCTTGGTCCCGACTGCTAATTGCGGCTGCTGAAAACGGCAACTTGCTCACCCCGTTTCCGTTGAGGAAAATGCTCACGCATCCCAAGCCCCCAGAAAACAGCTCTTCGTTAACCTGATTTCGCAGAGAAAACAGGGGAGCGATGGGAGAGGTAAACATTCACAAAACTGCATTTGTATGGCTCACACATATAACGAGGAAATAAAACATCAATTGCTGGCCCTTTTCCCTCAATTTCTCCAGAAGCATACTTTATTGGTTCATTGATGAGCCAAAAGGAAAAAAGGGTCAGACGGGCTCTGACTTCCAAATTGGCAGCTGTAAATTTGAAGTTGCCCCCCAGACAAGCCAAATATGTGGGATTACGTGTAACCGGCAGGGGTGAGCATTAAATTGAGGAGTTTCAGGGGGAAAGAAAAGGTGAAAACCTTCTATGAAATTTAAGGCGGAGAGAAATGAGTGAAAAATGTATGGGTACCTTTTTATAAAATTATACACAACCTTAAACGTATACTCCAGCACGAACATAAATTATTCCGATTAAAGATCATTAAAGTGCGAGGGTAAAGCATTACGTTAAATGTTTCCAAGCAAACCAAATTTGATCCTTGCAGGAAATTTAAAGAAAATGCGCTGGCATTATATTGCCTGCCAGACTAATATAAGTTTTATTGGCCGCACAGACGTTCCTACGGAAACTTTGCCACCCTCGCAAGCAGGAAGAAAAATAATTTTAAAGACCACAAAAAGCATGTCCTTGTGTGGAAAGTTAAGACCACTTAATGCACGCCAAAAGCAGTTTATATATATGCATGTATGTGTGCCTGCCATCTATGTACATACATGGCTCATAAATACTCGTATACTCGCACATAGGGCCACTCGCACGCACACCCTGGCAAACAGAGCCAACGACACATGTTTTGGGTTTTTGGCCCCTTGAAGGCATCATTCGGGAGGCTGCTTGTGTATGTGGTGTTAATAATGCCTTTGATGTGTGTTAAGGACAGCTTCAGACTACGACAACCGAAATACATGGCCAACTAAGGCGGCTCCATGTCCTTTGTTGTCCCTTTTGATCTGCAGCTACTGCTGCTGCTGCTGAAGTCTGCAAAAATGTTGGCAAATGTAAACAGAATTTGCAAGCAAACGAAGTGCATGGGAATATTTTCCCAAAAATTGAGCTGAATGCATTAAATTTTGCCTTTCTGTATCATTATCATTTATCATTTAAGGAAGCCTGAGCTCTGAGAGATTGTACGATCTCGAAGTGAAAACAAAGTATGCGTTATGGTAAGACAATTTGTTTTTGCAGTTATTTCAAAGCCTGCTCCTTGTTAAAATAAAATTCCCTGTAAGCCTCAAGTTCTTTACAGCGGTTAACGAACCCTGGCAGTCATTAAATCTTTTGAAGGCCTATTAGCGCATAAATAAAACGGCATTCGCGCATTACGCATACGCAGCGTTGACCAATTTTTTTATGGCAACATTGCGGATGGCATTGCCTCACCTGAGCCTCAGCCGTTCCCTTTGGCCAAGTGGCCAGTTGGGCTTAACGGCCTTTCTGCGAAGGAGGCGAGGTAAGTCTATTAACGGCAATGACAAAGCACGCGAAAAGCTAATAGAGAGACAGAAAGTGAGGGCCAAATAAGCCGACGGTGGGCGGCTAAGTAGTTTGGCAAGTCTATAAAAATGTATTAACTGCCGGACGACAGGAGGAGAAGGCGAAAATAAAGTCATAAAGGGAAGTGCCGAGCGCGGAGAGTGCGGAGGTATTCGAGTCCAGGCAGGACCCAGACACAATGGCCGTAATATGATAATCATTGCGTAGGCACACACACTCGCTCCCGCACTTAGGGGCGTGTGAAAAGTGGGCAAATGATGCAAAGCAGAAGCGGGGAGCCTTGCGAGGTTCCTTCAGGCAGCCTAGCCCAACGGCAAATCCATTAAACCCTTATGATGCACGAGTACAAATAAAGTGAGTGAAAGCCGACAGACAATGGAAATGCCACGAGTGCTGGCTGCGGAGGTCGCAAGGAAAACACCAGGCGGGTGGCAAGCGGAGAGGGAAATCGGTGGAAAACAAAAACATCTGGGCGCAAAAAAGGCGTGTCAAAACATATGCGAAAAAAGAGCAGTAACCGCAGACCGAAGCGACGGGTGAAAGTAGGGAAAGCTGCCCGCAAAGTGAGCAAACACTTGAGTCAAGTGGTTAGCTGGTTAAAGCGCTCCTGTCAGGATGCGAGTGCAAGTGGGGTGAGCAGCACCACGGCGTGTGGAGTGGATGACAGAGCGAATGTGAAAGTTCAGTCAAGTGCACCGTCGAAGAGGCCTAAAGGTTCTCGCCTCAAATTATAACCAGATGCTGGCGGGCAGATTAGCCGGATCAGGCGAAACAAGTGGGTAAATGGGCCAAGGAGCTCACGGCTGAACACCACCAGAGTTACATACAATTATGTCACATTTTATTAGCGAACTAGGGACAAAAATGAGGGAGAATTAGCACACAACTTCTGAAATACAACTTTCCTGGGATATACGGATAATTTTGTTTATTAGATTCTAAGGAGTAAGTATATAAAACTTAATCACTTTAATGTATTCGAATTTGAATTTCCTTTAATATTTTAAGTTGTTTTTAGATAACATCTAGTTAATAAAATTAAATTTATATTCAGTAAAAAAATGATAAAGAAAAAAGCGTCCCATGCCGTTTCTGGTCAAGAATGGTTCAGAAATAAATCTGTTAATAGCGTCAGATAATACAATTATAAATTTTCATCTGTATAATACCAAATAGACTTTCGCTTTTAATATTTATTAAGTTCATAAAAACAAATGAGGATATGAGAAAATGACGCTGCAACGGTTGTCGGAAAAATTAATAGTTTCTTTAATAATTAATATAAAGTAATTAATTTAATTTATCTTTTACCAATTAATTTCAAGCAATACAACATTATTTTATTATTATAAGTAAATAATCAAACGTAACAAAATTTAATTGGGTTATGTTTTTATAAAGTTTATTCAAGTTTGTTTCTGTATTACCTTTACTATCTTTAACCTTCTACACCCTTGAAACAAATTCGCCAATTCAATGCCATGTTTTCGGGGACAGCTTTTCCTTGCCCGGCTTATCTCATATCCAGGCGAGCAGGTACAGAATATCGGAATAGCACCTGGCAGGGAAACGAGGACAGTGGAACAAATAAAGCGCAACGCTGCAACAGTGGCCTAGCAACTGTTCAGATTTCAATACCTGAGTGAATTCTTAGCATTTCCTACAATGCCAGACCTGAAAGGGATACCGGTGGAATAACAACAATACAATATATGAAACTTCCACCACTTCCATCCCCCTGCTTGGGGGCCACGGCAACAAACGAGTCGGTGCACAAACATTACGTATACGCGATGTGGGTCTGAAAGAAGCAGGAAAACATGGAGAATACCCAAAAGAGATACTTGCATTAGAGACATGAGCACCACCACCGGGCATCAAACTAACAAAAGCAAGTTTTTTCGCATAAAAATAATACTGACAAACACACAGACACGTACATTGAGCAGGCGAAGAAAGTTTAAATCAACTTGTGGGAATTTAGACAATTTTATAAACATGTATACGAGCCGGAGGACTGTGGCAAGATAAATCCGTATACATATAGCTGTGCGACTAAAGTCGAAGGAGTTGCTCGAAAGGATCTTGTGTTCCATGTCCACTGAGGAAAATGTGTTATTTAAATAAACTTTATTTAACGTTTATAAATAAACTAAATCATAATGGTCGGACTTTGTTAAATTTAATTCCTTTTACTTTTTTTACTTAATTTGAAACCCTTTAGTTAATTTCTAAACGTAATTTGAGTAAAATAATATTTCTTTTAGTGCACCCACATGCACTGTGCACATGGCATATAGTACAAATTTAAAAGTAAACCAAGCCGCATCGCAGCGCGCTATCTGCGAATGCTTCTGCCGCTTATTTCTTGGCGAGCCCACAGACACCGCACCCGTCTTGTTATTGTTGTACGGCGGTGTTTATGCAAATTCTCGCCCTGTGTGTTGGGCCAGCGCCAAAAGGAGATACGTGCTTTATATATATTCATGAATGTATGAATATCTCGCCTGTATAAACAGAGTAACTGAATAATAATAACAACGGCAGCAGCCGACGAGCGGCCAGCCACGAGAACTTGACGGAAATGTCGCCAGGGGAAAAAGTTTTCCACGTAAGGTATGAAAAAGAGAGCTGACAAAATAAATATTACATTTTCCTGTTACTCCTTTAAACGCTTTAAATTAGGTTGTGGAAAACAGCGGGATAAATCAGTGTGGATGCCATTTATATGCTGCACTCGTGCCAGCGATGAGTGGAATATCAGCTCCAGAAATTTGGGAAATCGTACGTGATATGTTACATGACACTAACCCAAGTAGAGGGAAAACCGTCGACTTAACTTACTGCAATAAATTATCATGCGCCAATGATCGTTTTTGCTGAGCTCTACAATTTGGAAAACTATTTCAAAATCTATATACATTTTGATTTATAAAAGCCAAGGTCCGAGAGTGACTCGTCTAATGAATTATGCAGACAGGCCTTTTAAAATCGTCCACTCATGGGAAGTCTTAAGGGAATATAGAAATCGAGAAAGTACCAAAACATATTGCGCTTTTAATTTTCTAACTCGCTTGCCGCCTTCAGCTGGTCAGTCATCCGTGGGCGATATCCTGGCCCCTGCTCCCGTTCGCCATTCGGTGGCACAGTGAAGCGTGAAACTTGTTCGCTTGTCACAGAAATGCTGCCCGTCAGCTTACGTTCCGTTTCCTGCGGTCGCCCCTGCAACAACAGTGGGGTTGCGGAAACGTCGCCACATAAATTACCAAATAGAGCAAACCGACGAATCGAGTTGCCGCACAACAAACGGATTGCATTTCACCTTTTTTTTGTCCGTTCCCTGGGTCCTGCCACCTCTGGGCACGTTCCTCACTCCCCACCTCTATTGCATTAGCATTTTGACGTTGGCCCTCCCATCGGCACTACCCCATTGTCTGAGTTCACTTCTTTTTTGCTGCGGGTGCCGTTGCCACTTGTCTCATTTCGAGCGCTGTCAAGCTGCAGAAAAGTAAATGCACAGCGCCATCTTGTGGCCAGCAGCCGGAGCAGCTCCTCCACACTTCCGCCCACTTCCACTTCCGCTTCCTCCGGTGGCGACTGCATCGCTGAGTGGATTCCACAAGTCCGGCACTTGGACATTGCTCTATTTTTTCCATTGCGAAAGTGATTGCTTGTTGCTCTCTTTGTTCCCTTGGTTGCTGATTTGCTTTTGTTTTCTAATTAATTATGGAACACTGTGGCCAGCTAGCGAAGGAATGGAACAAAGTCCGAAAAATTTCCGGAGTAATTTCAAAATACATAAAATCCTAAGAACAAAAACATAACATGAGAATTGACATAAGACTGCTATTAAAGTATTCCAACCTATTTTAATTTGTTTTATTATTTTAAATTTGTTCGGGAACAATTAAATAAAATCATTTAGTTGCTTTATTAAAATATATTTAATAAATGTATACAACATCCGATTTTTCCATTGTAAATTTATATATAAAATATAAAATTGTTCAAATAAATTTTTCATGTATATAGATCCCACTGTTGTTCAAAAGTTGCCTTCTTCCAGACAGGACTTTTTCTCACTGGCGCATTGTTTTTGTTTGTCATCGCTATTTTCATAGTTCATTAGTGTGCTGGCCCCTCTGTAAACTCCTTTTTCCCAGTTTGACCAACACTTTTCTGCTCTCGGTGCTCCCTTCTTTGTCGGGATTTTCCGTGGCATTTAACAGCTGCTGTCAGACATTAGAAAAATATTTGCACTTTGTTTTTATTTTATAATTTCCTTGCAATGTCTGGCAGGCTCTTAACTTGACAGCGTTGCAATTTCGCCCCTGTGTGGCCCGGACTTTTTGCGCGGGGCTGGCATTGATTTTCCGGGAAAGCAGCTCCTTTAAGCCAGGGTGGCTAATGACTTTAGTGTGTATAAAGATAAGCAGCCTGTGTGTCGGGTTCCCAGGATGCAGGATGCAGGATTCTGGATACTGAATGCTGCCATATGCACCCAGCACAAGGAGCAACGACGACAACGAGGCAGTGAGCGACGATGACGACGACAAGTAAAATTTGTTTCGCCCCAGAAGCCCCACCGCTCCCCACATAAAACAGCTTGGGGTCCCGACTCCAGATCCTGGCAGCCTCCTGCCTCCTGTCTTCTTTCGGCGGCTGCTTGGGTAAAATAAACGACAGCTAATAATGCGCACAACGAGCAGCCTTGGAGTACAGGAGCAAGGAGCCAGGATCTGGGCGGCAGCGTGGAAGCGGAGAAAGCTACTTGGGTTTACCAGGCTCCAGTAGTGGAAGTCAGGGCATGAAGGCTGTATAGTTCTTTGTCAGCAAACAGAAACATTTTGAAGGTATTCTACAGAAGCATTAAAGCTAGTTATTTCAATGTAGTTTACCAAGGTGTAGAGGAGGTAAATGTAGTGAGTGTTACGTAAGATGAACTACATAATAATGTAATACATTAGACAATTTATATATCAACTATTTTCTTTTCCTTCAGATCTTTAACTATTAATTAATTAAAAAGGGGGAATCCTTTAGGGGAATCTTTTAATTTATCTGTACTATTTTTGCTAGTATTTATAGAACATTTTAGCTTCGAATAAGGGAAAGTATTTCGTCCTTAAATATCAAGAATTCTCTAAGGTTAGAGGCGTGGCAGGGACTTTAATTGGCACGCATGCAACAAAACGCGTCGTGACACACTTGCCGCACTCACACCATTCGTAACCAGGGTTTAAGGGGGGGCTGGGGCTGGGCACCGGCTTCGAGGACAAAGTTTCTCTCGTATGCATAGACACATTCTTAGAGCCGGGTGGGGAGGCTGGGTGTCTGCGAATGGCTCCCCGGTTGATCTTTTGGCTGGTAGGCGGCAAACGCGCTCCTTATGCAAATGAGCCAGGATGTGGCCGAGACAACGGGCCGGGCGCAAGTGTTAAGGGTCGCGCAGCTCGAGTTTAATTAGACGCAGGACGTGTGATTTATTTGATTGTCGCCACGGCAATAGTTGCCAAATGGTTCTGGGTCACACCCAGTGTCCCCGAGCCCGGTCCCAACATAGTTTCGAAAGTTTCAATCAATAAATATAAAGTGGGAATCGAGTTTGAGGGGATTTTGTGAATGTTATGAGCTTCAATAAATTGTATGGGAAAACTTCTAGAACTTCTTACTTTTGCAAACATAATTTAAATTATTTTACATAACCATCAATACATTATCACAAATAAGTTATTTCTTTCGTTTTAATTATGGGAATAGCTAGAATTTATTTTAATTAATAGTTTATTAATTAAGTAGAAGATACTTTAAGCATATTGACAGTGTTGAGAACGAAGCCAAATGTATAGCAACTCATATTTTAGAGCGCTATATTAGAAACTTATCCTATTAAAAATTACCCTTATTGACCCTTATTTAGAAAGCTTAATTATCCATAATATTTAATAAACCTGTCATAACTCGGAAACTTATTTCGGAGTGAAAACCCAGATCGTTTCCTGGATATTCAGCTGGCAAACTTTAAAACTTATATTTATGTCCGATGCAGGTTTCGGTCACCCAGGCAACGTGAATAATAATATCTGTCAGTCGAGTCGCGAAGGCTACTTTTCTTTGTCTGTCGGCCAAGGCGTCTGCCTTTACGCCTGATTCGTTACGCAACTTTGGTCAGGTAATTTCCAGTGGGGTCGGATGCATCACTCAGTGACGCAGTGGAGCGAACGGAAGTGTGCAACAGTGGCGGCGGAATGCGCAATGTGTCTGCAGACTAAAAAGCCAACTTTGACCTGCCTTCGAGTCCGCGCCCGCTTTCTGAGACCTAAGTCCCGAGTAGCTGCTCCTGGCATCTCCGCAAAAACTTGTCACTTGCATTCAGTCGCTGACAGTTGGCGTGCAGCTTCCTTCAGCTGCCACTGACAGTTGCATTTATTTATTTCCTTCTGGAAAAACCTGGTGAGGGCAGCGAGTAGCGTGGCGTGGATGCCGGATGAGTCTGGCGCAAACATTCGTTACGCTGGTAATTTCCATTAGCCCGGCAGAAAATGAAAATTTCAATATGGAAATATTGAAATATGCATTCGCACAGCTGCAAACTTTGCATGCTAAATTAATCTGTGGGGAGGTGGGAGTGCGGAAAATTCTGGGCACTCTCGTGTGCTCTGCCAAATATTTAATTATCCATAAATTAGGGCTGCCTTTCACATGCCCCTCTAGTTTTATACATAAAGTTAACAAAATTGTTCATTTCTATAGCTGCTGAAAGTTGATGTTGTCGGCAAATTATTTTAAATTCTATTCAGGAATATTGTTTTGTTAACATTTAAATTTTGTTTCATATATTTGTGTTTATGTTATTTTATAATGAAAACGGTATGATTGTGGTATTTATTGTGTTAATAGATAGAGAAGTAATTAAAGCGAAATAAAATGAAAGGGAAATATTAAGTAGGAAACTAAAGTAAAAATTACATATACTTTGGCATAGTCGAACATGTATCTCAAGTTCATTCATTCTAGATTTATTGCCTCCGTTGAATCCTTTCACTTAGCCCTGCAAATCGTCTTGATTCAGTTCGCTTTCCCACATGTCTGATACCAGGAGGAGCGCATCCTTCGGATTTTTCTCTGCGACCTCCACTTTAGTCTTCGCTCTTTCTGGAGGAAATACAAATTTCTCCGTTTACAATACAAATTATAAATAACGATTTATCATGAGTTGCTGGCTGCTGGCTGCTGGCTGCCGGCTGATGCATTTGCCAATTGCCCACCTGAATGCGTTCTGGAGTGCTTCCGCATCTTGGCCAGAAGCAATTGCCCGGGTCGAGGACAAAATCCCTGAGCTGCAGTTGCTCGGCTGGTGGAAATAAATTGCCAATGGCAACGGGAGCTTGGCTTCCAGTCAGCCAGGTCCGCTTTTGTTGGGAGTTTTATGTTTATTTTCTGCAGCCAGACATCGCAGGCATATAGTATTATGTGCTGGAGTTGATTTGGAAAATGTTTCCGCAGTGCATGTGGGCTTAAAGCGGCTGGAGCTTCTGCTGCAAACGAAAAATAACATTTAAATTGCAAGAGGAGTTTCGAAAAGAAGTCGAACATAAACTCGGCACATTTGCCGCTAATCGCTTCCCCACAGACGCATTAACAATTTATCTTGCCTTATTTTATGCGAAAACTTTTTCGCCAGCGCCACGCCCATGTAACCGCATCGTTCACCTTCTCCATTTGCCGCCGAAATCGAATCCCCGAAAAGAAAAACATTTGAATTGAAAATCGTGGAGAGCAGAGAAGGAAAGAGGAAAATATCAGCGGCATGCGCATAATTTCAGCGCACACAGGCATCGCTTTCCACGGGGAAATGCGAGTACGTGGCTGCGAGGATAGGGGCAAAGGGATGGGATAAGGATTTGGATATTGTGTCTGTGTGTGCTTAGGTAGGCCTTTGGGGTTTCGATAAGGGAAGCGTATATTTGGCAGCTTAAGGAGGCAAAAGTTCGATCTACTCTGGATGTTTTGTGTGTGCAGAGGGATTGGGATAATGGAAAGGTAAGGAGCACCTTCTTGACATTGCTTATGCTGCAATACTTGGATGCTCATCCAGTGCGGGGAATTTCAAATGAGCTGTAGGAAAGTAATATTTTTTGCTATGTTTAAAAGCATTCTAAGTGTTCAGAATGGGTATTAGTATAATAGTAGTATTAGTATTTTGGGTACCATGCCATCAGCTTGTTCGCTCTTAATTAATCTACTCTGACTTAATTCTTTCGATAGGAAAGAGAATTCCATTAGTCTCTCTACCTATATTTATCATATATATTTTGTCTCTGCTTAAAGATCATTAAACATATGCCAAGTAACGCGAGTCATCTCTTAGTTCCTTCAGCTTTCAATGAACCGAAAAACATTGCTGAATCCACTTTTCACACAGTAACCCTGCCCTCCCGTTTAATGGAAAGTTGCAGTTCAATTTTCCGCAGCTGCCAGTTGTCAGCGAGTTGAGCAGAGTCCAGCCCGATCAAATCCAATAAATTCGTAAAATAAAATGTGCCAATAAATTGCTGTCTCCACTATCCACAAGCTGCAAAACTGAAACTAAAGTTAAATTGAATTAAAATTCAGAGCGCTTAATGTGCCACACACACACACATACGCAGAGAGGGCAACTCAGACACACATGTCAGCCCCCTTCGAGTCTTCACATGTCGCAGATTTTTCAATAAACTAAACAATTTACGAAAATTGAAGTTTATCTCAATTGTGCAGCTGTTGTTGACAACGCTCTTCGCAGTCCCTACTCTCCGCCCTATGTGGCACAGTACACTGAGCGCTTTGTCGCGCTCCCTCCCGGCCGAGAACTCAATTTGGCAATAAACCGGCACTCAAAGCTCATGGATTCAGGACACCCCGAGCCCCAACCGAACCCTATAGATGAGGCACGATGCCTTTGTGAAGTGGGGCACAAATGCGCTTAGTTGCTTTATTGGTCAAGCTGTTGTGCGTGGATAAAACCCTTTTAGTGCACAATTGCTATAAATTCGCTTGGCCCATTATGCTGGGCACTGACGACGAGGACGATTGGATATATGTGCGGAGGGTCCCTGGCATTGTCATGTGGGCGAGCGATATGCAAGGGATGGGACCCCGGGACTCTCCAAGTCGATGTCGATTGACGGAAAAGCTTATTTTAATCTCATTTGACAGCCATGAGCGAAGGAAGCCGACCGACGAGGGGCGGAGGCGGCGGGAAAACTATTTTCCGGCGAACAGCTGTTGTGTCGTGCCGACCATTTGACAAACGGGGACCTTGCGCCAGGGTCAAAGGGTGCTCACCAATATAATTTCCCATGATTAAGTCCGAAATTTGCATGGACCGGGCCTGACACATTTTGATGACCCAAGCATTCGGAGGCGTTCGGCAGTTTGGTGTTAGTTTATGGCCAAATTGGGTCGCCTGCCGACTCCTTTCCAACTCAGTTCTGGTCGCACATGGTCTCGTTTCTTTATTTTTTCCCCCTTTTTGACATAATTAACATTGGGGTTAAGGAAATGGTTGAGGTTTTAGGGTTGGCGATGACCTCTAATTGGAATCCCTTTGTGCTATCGCATAATGGTCAGTTGAGCAGCAAAACACTTAAGTGAATGAATGCTAAGAGTCCTTAAGAAGTTATATATGATTAGTCCATGTAATTCCGGCTGATGGGATCATTGCGGGAAATTGCTTAGCGATGCGAGAGCATGTCAAAAACGGAGACTATTAAATATAAAATTATCAACTATAAAATTATACTTCGTTAATAAGTATCTCATACTAGGATGAAGCAGGAAGATGTTACGATTATTAAGATCACATTAATCGGACCGTGATTGATAGACTTTAAAATGTAATAGGCAAACCTTATGTAGCACGAGGAGTAAATGTGTAAAGCACGGGCACTTAAGCTTTTGAAAATAAATCTTACGATTTTTGATCAAGTCAGAGTCTTAGATTCCTGGCCAACACCTGGAATAAGTTGACTACCCAAATAACAAAAAAGAAACTGCAAAGTAGATTGATGATTCAATCGAGAGCAGAGAAGAGATAAAGCTACCGGAAACCTTCGATTTTTTTCTCCGCCCGACAGCTTAATTACATTCGAACGAAAGGAAAATTGCCAAAAAGGCAAATAAACAGGGCCTTTCGGGGGGAAAGCGGGTAAAATTCCCGACTTAGATGTGACTATATATACGTATTCACTGGCATCTTGGCCAGCTCGGTTCTCTCGACTGCAGCCAATCCACTTCAGCACCTCGGGCTTGTGTTGCGGTTTGGCGCTTGTTAATTTTGCAGTGAAAATTGCTTTGGTATTTACAGTGCACTTGGCCGGAGGCGCATTCCGGCATGCCTTAAAGCCCTTCTTCCATTCCCCCGGGAGCCCGCTTTGTGCTGTTGGCCCTCCTGCCATCGACAGCTGTTAAACATTTTCACGTGCAGTCTGCTGATGCTGCTGCCAATGCCTGATTGTGTTTGCCCTCTCGTCCTGGCAATCGTCCTGGCCAGCCCCAAGACGAGCATCTCGACGGACTAATCAAGACGGCCACTTTATGCCACAAAGTGTGCTGCACGAAATTGTGTAACCTACTTATCTTTAAACTAATTTGTTTCCTAGGTTGAGGTCCTCCACATCTGTTCTCCTTCTGGCGCTTTGGTTTTTATCAACCTCGGTCGTCCGCTTTTCAGCTTTTTTATGGCGGAGCATTTCGTTACCGACCACGATGCGACCATAAAACAATGCAGCATAAAAAGTGCCCCTATTCTTTCCCTCCCCGGAGCGCGCGGAGAGAAGTACTCAAAGCGAATAAAACAAAAGTAACTATAATAAATGTTTGCAAATAAATTGTGAGCTGCTAAAAACGCAGACTCACCCGGGCGAGAGTCCGCCTTTCTTCAATTTTTGTTGCCTTGACATTAAAAAAGTTGAAGCGCCCTGCTTTATTCGTCCGCCGTTGAGAGTCGAAATCTGTTTTATGCTGAGGAATTTGTGAAATTTTGTGACTGATGACTATGGGAAAATGAAATGGTCGGAACTGTCCTGGAAAGTAGGGAAAGGTTTGGCTGATCCCCAAGACATAAATATGCCGCACACCAGAGGACTCTCACGCTGCTGCATATTTACGAGTGTTGTAAGACACAGGTGCCTTTTTCGAGATCTGGAGTGTTCTTGAAAACCACTTTTTGTTAATTAAACACATATATACTTATGTATATAAGATGCTTTGCTGATCTGTATCTGCAGACTACTGTGACAATAGATAATTTAAACAATAACATCGACTATAACGAGCTTCAAGATCCATAGCTTGGGGTAAATGGGCTTGCCAAGTCCTGGCCGATCGTCACTGGCATGGTGAGAATGCACTGACCGTCCAGGACTGGGCAAACCTAAATGCACAAGTCGTCCCTGGGCCTGCAGTAGCAATTGTACTCTACAACTTGCGTGAGGAGATCGTCGATAAACTGGTGGACCATTTCCGAAAACCGACTATGGATCGGCAAATTGAGGGAAGCTCGGACAGTTCGCCTTACTAATTCCTTACAGAAACGGTTCTTAATGGCTTCGCGGTTCGCCGCCATGGTATTTCGGAGTCCTGTAAATAATATGTATAGCAGTGGGGGTCTGCTTAAAACACTGCACGGAAAACTTACGCGCCGAGACCTTTAAATAAATATTCTTGATATGACGGTCGCGATTGCATTTGTCGTACATCAGGAATACCCGCTGCTGCTGCGTTCCAATTCTCTTAGCCAGACTGAAGTCTGTTGGTTGGGCCAACATCGAATCGGGTCCCGGGAAGGGAGCTAATGTGTACAACATGGCCTTCTGGAAGTCTTTACGTCGTTTCGCGAGCAAGGCTTGTCTCTGGGCGATAGCCGCCCGCATGCGTCCGTTGTGGAAACGGTAGCCAAATGTTAGGGACAGGCCCTCGATTTTGTGTATTAAGCTGCAGGCAAGATTAAAGGATTTAAATTGTTTCCAATTTCCTGAAAGCTTAAACCACTGCCAAGTGCTACTACGAAAGGAGTACGTACTCAGTTCCGCGAAGGCCATAGATCCCTGGGAGCAAGCGGTCCTTCCGCATCTCGTGGAGTACTTTGGCCAACGAGCTGAGCATGTCCTCGGCGTTCTGCATGCGGAGCTGTTGCATGCCCTGGAAGTCCTGGTATTTCATCCGGGTCTGCCAGCCCCGGAAGAGGGCTTGGACCTTGTTGGCCATATCGTTGTAATACTTTATAAGGAGAACCTGGAGCTCGGCCTCTATCCCGGCGAATTGGTTGCTTCGCAGCCAATATCCACGCCACCACTTGGAAATAGTGGTCGCGGCCAGGTTCTGCCTGCGAAAAATGGTTCGGAAAAGCCAGCCACGCACGTGGCTTTGTATGATCCTAGCGGCCAAAAACTGCTTGTGCTCGAGCAGGACGCACTCCAAGTGGCTGATGGGCTCGGACCTGCACTCGGAGGAGTCAGAGCTTGGTGTCCGATTCGGCGTCTGCACATGATCATACCATATAAATGGGCTGAAGTTTGTGGTTAGAGTGGACATGGCGAGTGTCAGTGTGCTGGTATTGGGATTCTATCGTATTTTATAGTCTTGGAGGAGTGTTTGACTGTACTACAAAATATTACTGTGGTATATTAAAAAGTATTAAAGGGTGTGATATATATAATAGACTTTAGGAAGAACCAAATTATGGACAACACGAATATCTGCACTTACTTCAAACACGGATTTGACCCAGAATCAATATCTTTCATTCACAAAGCAGCGAGTACTCCTCATTCAGCCAACTGTATTGGGCTTACTTGATTCTGGTATTTGCACACACAGTATCGCTTCTGTTCTCGGTGGGCTGGCATTAAGAGCTCCCTTCGTCCCACCACTTGGCACACATATCGAAGACTTGACGGAGCCGAAACCCACTCCGAAAGCTGATCCAGGTCGCTCTTCGCTCATCCGACCAGCAACTCCTCCACTCCAATCAGTGCCGCAGTCAAGCTGTCAGTGGGTCGCTGAAGGATCCGCGGCCGGGGCTCCTTTCGAGCGCATTTGCGGCTTAAAGGATTTACATTGAATACCGAATACTGATACTTCATATCAGTTTAGTTTTCGTAACGTCGCGCTGGCTCCTCTGGCTGGAAGAAAATCTTCGATTTCCATAAGTGAATTTTCGCCATGCACACTGGCATGTCAAGTACCCACATGTGCCGCACTGTCCCCGCCAGTGGCAGTGGCAGGCGCTGCGAAATGGTGTCATGTACGAAATGTGAAAATCGTGTTGTACAATTTCATGGCTTGGCTTTTGCCAATTTCCCATGTAAAACCGGGCGGCTTTCTCTTGGCGCCAAAGTCGCCGCCCCTCTGCGCCCTTCTGCGGCGGAGTTGTGCGTATTTGGTTTGCTAATGGGCAACATTTGGATTTTCAAATCAGTTGGAAAATGCACTGAGCCCGTGTTTTGTTTTCTCGCGTCGCCAGGCCCCGAATCCAATGCAGCTTAAAGCGTCCATCGATGATTTAGACCCGTGGGATTTAACGAAGCTGAAGGCACTAAATCCTGGCGGGGATCTTGGATTCATGATGATTGGGGTTGTCAAGACCAAGAAAAGTGTCACACAGAACTGAACAAGCGACCGCCGGGAGGCAATAAGGTTTTATAAAACAAAAGTAATGGTTTTGGTTTGTGATTTACAGAATGTCCTTAGATAATATAATAAATAAGATGCATAACGCCCTTCGATGGGCGAACACTTCACTTAACAAATTGTTTATTATTTTATTATTAAAAATTCAGTATTAATGCTTAGCTTTGGTTTATATATTTTCCTACTTTTGTTTTCAGACAACACATAGTCATATTGCCTAAATTCGAATTATTAATTCAATAATCGTTTTTATAGGTACTAAAACCCTGCCAAATTGAAACAAATAAAAATATAATAATAGGTTGTGATGAATGGTTTATATTTCAAAAAACTTCATCTACCTCTAACTAAGTCTAATCCTATTTCCCTCTTCACTCATCCATTTTTCAGGCTAAATCGGAAACGGACTCGAGTTCAATCATCTGCCAGCAACATTGTTCAGTCCCCAGTGGAAGCAGAGTGAAATCATATAAAATACATAGAAGCAAAGTGGAAAAATTGTGTAAAACAGGAAATGAATATGCAAAAGAGGCAGAGGGGGATATGAAAAATGCAAATAGCCAAATCGAGTTCAGTGAGAAATGCAGCTAACCCGAGCGTATTTACACAATTCCCATTCCCATTCACATTCCACGTGCGCGAAGGTGGCGCCGAGGAGCGAATACCAATGCGACTCACTGTGCAGATTGCTAATTGTGGCTGACTGGTAAACCGAAGAAAGCACCGGCCAGGAAAATGAAAAATGCATTAAATGCGACCGCAAAATAGAGAAAAAAGGAAAACCAATCAAGGGACGAAAAAAGGGAAATTGCACATGCTGAGCGCACAAAACAAAGGATGACAAAACGAGTTAGCGAATGTAAAAATTGATTTCTGCGGTCTGGGCCCCGGATATTGTTCATACATATATGACTTTAAATCGTTCGTTGTACGCAGTGCGATATAAAACATTAAGTGATTTATCAATAACCAATCACATTTCGGGGCAGAAGGTCAACAAACAACATGATAAAGTCAGCGCTGAAACTGCGAAGACTCTTTCTCATCACGGCCGTTTACATAGCCAGCCTGCCAGGTGAGTTCGTAGAAAGCGAAAGCTCTCACCAGCCATCCTCGCAACCACAACTCTTACAATTTTCCTGAAATATTAACCGAGAATTATGGACGGGGCACTGTTGTTTCCAAACTGTACAAATCACAAATCATTTCCACCCACTCGCCCTCAGGTTGACTGCACTATCCACATCATTTGCGGTTCAATTATGTTGCGGTTTCCATTTGTGAAAACGTTTCAACTCCGGACGTGTCCTTGTTTTTCTACCATTTGTCTGTCACTCGGGAAATGGCTCGACAAATCGCATTAAACCGCAACGAGTAGCACAGAGCACAAGCGAAACAGTAGCTCAAAAATAGTGTGTTTCAGGAGCATTGAAAAAGTGTAAAATTCTAAAAAATAATATAGTATCGGTAGCTCGGATAACAAGGAACTAAAATAAGGCAATATGTGACTTCTTTTAAAAAAATGTAATTAGCTTACTTTCTCTTTAAGTTTATATAGGCAATGAGTACTATGAAATAACATGCGGCTTAGCAGGGCTTGCTTTATATTTCAAACCAGATTCAATGGACTGAATGCATTGTTTTCAGATGGCTTTGTTCCATTCAGATCTGCAGTGACACTGGCATTTGGCTATTCCACCTGCTGATTGTCAATCCTATTATGTGTCCGGCTCTGGCTCTTATGTCCGGTCAATCTTCCCTGAAAAGTTGGCTTTCGTTGTTCACAATCGGATGCTTTATTTAATGACCGATCCTTTGGGATCTTTCGTAATAATGCACAAGCCGCCTGGCTCTGCATCCCCGCCAAACGTCGGGTCCACTTTTCTTTGCGAAAACGCTTTTTATTAATATTTTAGCGCATTTTTCTTTAATATTTCCCTCTTGGTGCGATGACTGTTTGTTTGTCACTTCGCCGCTCCCCTCCAAGTGCAATATGACTCGGATTTCATTTCAGTTTTCCGACTTCCTCTATGTTCCCCCTGCCGCCATCTTCGTCTGACAATCCCGGCAAAATGGCTGCTGCAATGAGTTGTCGCTTTGTCTGCATTTCCGGCAGCTTTAATTTTATTTCATATCCCCTGCCCCTCCCTCTAGTCACTTTGAGCCCTCTCATTCATTGTGAGATTTGGGCCATAATAAAGTTGTAAAAGAGGCGCTCATAAATCCCCATCGTTTTATATTAAAATCTGAAAAAATTCGAGCAGCGCTGTGAGCTGAACTTGAAAGTCTCCCAAATGCCAGGCCGGTAAATTCATCACTGTGACTTCCGGTTCCGGTCTAGGCCAGATCTGCACATCAGCTCAATTTTAATTCGGACCAGCGTGCCGCAACCGTCGACTCCTCTGCCTTCTGACTCTTGCCTGGCATGAGGCCAAGTTACTGTTCTCTGATGTGCTCCTAAAGCCTCACCAGTCTGTGCCAAGTTAGTCATATTTTTGATATTCCTGGTCACAACCCACTCGTACTGGCACTGAAACAAAGGGAAGCGGCGACAGGACCTGCTAAAAAATTCGTATCACGTCTCGCGGATCCTTCGCTAGACACGCATTTCAATGGCCATCATTGGGGCCAGCTTTCAATGGAAGAATGTGTCTGAGAGGAAGCCCAGAAATAGCACTGCGCTGTCGTTCCAAAAATAAATACAATTCATGTCCGTATTTTGATTTTATTATTTTCTTAATAGAAAAACTTACCATAACAATGGGAGAGCTACATAAGTTTGCATTGATTTGACATCAGTTGAAGTGGTGTCTTTTAATTATTTATTCTAGCCCAGGATTCAATATAGGATTAATATTTAAATACAGGTGTTATTCATTTTAAATTATATTAATTTATATATCTTTTTGATTACTTATTCCTTAAATTCCTGCCTCTCACACCGCAGTTCCCTGAATTTCTCGCCAGCTGCTGCTTATTACTGCCGATATTTTTAGACTTGTGCGTTGTGGCAACCACCAACAAACCGATGGGCGATTTTCAGTACTAAATTCCCGACACCCGCTCAAACGCGAACACCCACCAAAACACACACACACCCACCATCCGAATCACCCATGTTCCATGCCCACACACTGGCAGCACAGCACAGCACACTTGTTGTTGTGACACGCACGCGATGCATGTGGCGGCTGCCGGAAATGCCGGGCTCAACGTCCAGGAGCAGGAAAAAGAAGAGAACGCCAGGAATCAACTGTTGGCATGTTGATGTTGACGCTTCGCCTCCGCCACCACAGTCGTCCTTCCCCACCCACCGGGCCCCGCTTAGCTGACATTTTTGCCAGCGTAATCACGATTAAACTGTCAACGGCATACTAATTAGATTTTTATTTTTATTGCGCCATGACAACGCCGCGTGACGTTGTCGCGTCCTTCCGCATCCTGCGAATACAACCTCCCCCCGAGGGGCCGAGGTCCTGCTTAGCTACTCTTTTTTTTGTTTTATTTTTTGTTGTTTTGCTCTTTTCCCGCTGTTGTTGTCCTTTCCAGAGGAGCGCGTGCCTCGCATGACCAAGTGACATTGCAGACAATCGGTGAAAACCACTCAAACACGGAGAAAAAAATAGCTTCTATCAGGATCTTGCTGAAAAGACCCAGTGAACACAATTTAATTGAAATATCAAAGAACTAGTGAGATTTAGTTAATTGTTTATATATTTTTTTGTATGATCATTAACTTAGTGGTTCCGTATTCACGCTTTTCTGGACATTTAAAAGAAGAAAATGGATCAATTATTAAATACCGGCTGCACTATTACGTTTACATCGAATTAAAATATTAAGAAAATGCGCTAATTATTCGAAATATTCGAATTGAAATTCCTTAATTGTTTCTAGAAATATTTTTCTCAGTGCTGAACGTCCCCTGAAAATATCAAGGAGGTGGGGAACTGTAGAACCCCGGGTGACAGGACCAGATTCGGGACCCTTGGCCGGGCACTTTGTGGCGCCTGCTACTTTGTGATTTATGTCTTATCATATTTATGAAAATTATTGTTATTGATGGCATTCAATATGAAGTGAACGATAAAAGAACGAGCCACGAACCAATTCAATTTGATTGATTGAAAGATTGAGCGTAACATTTTCGTAATTGATTTAAAATGTGTGGCTGCCGGTGGGCATATTAAATAGTTCAAACATCGGAAGACTATAGAAACGTCGGTCCTTACGAAAAATAATTCTGATTTAATTAATTCTGAACTTTATAATTCATTTCTTATGAATAGATTAACCAATTACAGACTAAACATCGTCAGCTTTTCAGTGTGAAAATATATGTAGTTGTAGTAACATTACTTACAGCCTCTTTTTGTTTTAGTTTAATTTAATACCAAAAGTCTCTAAACATCTAATTCCTGCAGACATAGGACAATTGAATTTTTTTTTCTCTGAGGAGGAGTTCTCACATCACACGGTCCAAGTAGTCCTTCCTTGTGTATCCTTGTATAGAAACAGGCTTCCAAAGTTTCCTGTTCTCACTTAAATTTCCAGACGCCTTTCTGTTGGGTTTTCTGGGCTTCCCTTTAGTATTTTTGTAAGGGCAGCGCCCTGCTTTCGGGGTGGCAGCTCTTTGTGTGCCCTGTTTGTTAGGGTCTATTACTTCCAAGCTGTTGAATGCGTCATCAAGGAATCCCGCAAGCCGAGTTCCTACTTTAAGCCATGCACCTACGAACACTTCCCCCTGTCCACAGCGTTGCCCAACGCCTCTCTTTTGTTTCTATATATATAATTCTTTTTTACAGATTTATTTTCATAAAGTTTCCGTACAGGAAGTGGAATGTTTTATTCTCGTTGTTGGGTAGTTCACTGGTCCAAGTGCTAATGCGGCCAGACAATGGGGGCGTGGCAAGGCTGGGCGAAACAAAACCCAATAAAAAATATATATATATTGCAAGGGGAGGTGGATTTAATGAAAGGATGCAAATTACTGGGAGCACAATGCAATTGTCGGCATCAGGGCTATGCCGTTGTGTTTGTTGTGCAGAACTGCCAATTACGAATGCGCAAATATTTTTGCCTACAATTAAAAATAATTATTGTGTCCGGTAATCGCGAGTAAACAAGGCTTTTGTCCTGCTGATTGTAAGGCACCGAAGTGGAGAGTGTTTTTAATAGATTAAGGAAAGGTTATCGCATTATTCACCAGGAAGATTGAACTTAAAATTCCTGCTTTCAATTCAGACGGGTCTCTGCTAGAGCCACACCTGCAGTTCCCTTAATCTTAAATAATTAAAAATATTATATTTATTAACTCAATATATACACAAAAGTTCTTTATTTAATTCGCAAATATCAGAAATATTATTATGAAATAAATGTATGGAAGTCCGATGCGAAATTCACATCTCACAGCATGAGTCAGAGCTAAAAATAACATTACGTATCAATCTCGATCTCCATCTCGCATCAAATGCCATAAAAATCAGTTTGAAGCCGCAGTTTGAAATATAAAAAAAGTTTTGCTTAAATCAGCTGAAATAGTTGCACACATCAGGGACAATCCGCTGAACAAGAAACAAAATAAAGCAATAAAAATTAAATATAAATATGAGTGGGACTCTGCCACCCAGAGGATATATTTATTTATGCTGATTCCTGATGAATATGCGGGAACTTTCGCACAGACACGAGTAAAGGCTCCCGATGGAATTGTTGGTAGCATCATCATCATCATCATCATCATCGGCATCATCGCTGCCATCATCATTAGCGTGACGTCATGTGGCCAACATGACGCATGAAATTAATATATATACCCGTATTTATGTGTTGCACACCTCGCTTCCGAGAATTGATGCCTGAAGTGTGGACGGCTCTGTCGAGAAAAGCCATAGAACGTGCTCCGTGGATCTCCCATTGCATATTCATAGCTGTGGAAATATTTTGAATAATGCTAATTTCATTTGGTGCCGTGTGCAAGTGTTTTCACCAGCTTTAAGGCTGCCCCGAATGGCTTTAATCGGGCCAACTGCTTGCTCTTAAACGCATTTAAAGTGGAATGGTTCTATCGATTAGCGAAGAGAAATTCGGCTTAAAGCCTATGGAACTTGAACGTTTAACTTAATTTAAATATTGTAATGGTAAATATAGTATAAGGAGCATTTCAAGCCTGCAAAACTTTCCAAGGAACAATAGACGAATCGCCTCGTAAATATTTCGTAACTTTTTCAATAACTCAACTCAGTGTTAGAGAGGCCGGCTTTGGCGCATTACATTCACTTAAAAAATCGACGGTACATTCAACTTGGCCAAGTTTCACAAAAGAAACCAAGGGACTTTAATAAAAAATTGCCAAGTCCCGCCCGCAATCGTCCTTCTTGAATTTTCCTTTCTCCATATTTTTTTATGATTTCACACAATGAACGCACTTGGCGCACATTAAATAAGCCCGCAAGAAGCATTTATCAAATTTCTCCCTTTTATAAATGCTTTTTTCTTGCTGGCACCATGACTATGTAGTGTTTGCTTTCGTTTCGCTGGCTCGGTGTGTTTTTGAAACATTTATAAAACGGCAGGTGGGCGGGTAGCCAGCGGGCAACAGGCGCGGCAGCTTGGCAGCTCGGTAACCTGGGCGAGTTCTGAAACTAGCAGGTGGGCAGCATAATGGGAGCCTAATGACAGCGATGAAGATGCCAAAATGATAAACAGCGGCAAAAACAATGGCAATGCGAACCGCAGTAGGCAAAATAGAATGGTAAACAAACACAAAATAGAAAATGTGTTTGGTCATTAGGACTTTAAAGAAGAGCTTGAAGCAAAGGTTGCCAGCTAATTCTGGACTCGTAGAGACATTTCTTTTACTTTTTTTAGTATATATATATATATATATATTACACAGGACGAAAAAAGGAGGAATTGCAATCTTCCCGAGTACATAGATAGTCGGAATATAATTACAGATTATTATAACTCAGTTGGCATGTTATCGAGATGCCAGATGATTCATCACTCGATAGATTTTCATTTGTATGCGGCGTCTTCTTCGGTCCTGGGCGCACTTTAAATGTCAATTAGTTGTCAAATGTTTTTGTCCCCGGAACGGAGGGAAGGAAGCACAGGCGGAGAAAAAGTTTCTGCACTCGGCTCCCGGCAAGCGTACAATGTCGAAATAATAATAATTTATAACTATCAATGTCACGAGTTCATGACATGCTCATCAATCAATGCATTAGACAGCTCAACAACGTCGTCCTGGCCCGGTCCTGGAGAGGCAGTTGACTGAAGCGATTCGCAACGAAATAGGGTCCGAAGGAAGTTGCCTGTCCGAGACTTTTCCGCCCCCGGAAAAGTTTTCCCGGCCCCCAATCATAATTCTGTGCTGCATACTCCGCATTTTTCGCGCTAAAATTGACAGCAAGTGCGTGGCTGGGCTGTGTGCGTGTTGACGCCTTCGAGTGTTTGGCAAACTTGTCGAAATGTTGCTAAAAACTTATTTCGATTTAACATGGCAAACTTGACTCGCTACACGAATTCCCGGGGTGTCCTTCCGAGTGACAGGATGGTGAGATGCTGATTCGATCAAATTGACAGTTGATTGAGAATTATATTGAAGCGGGTTGCACCAGGATACCAGACCACACTTGGGGTAAATCTAATAGCGATTAATGCTAGTTCATAGCTTAAAATAAATTTACATTCTTAAGAATTCGAAAAATTATTATTAAATGTTGTAGTCACTTGCTTTTCAACTTTTATGCCTTTGGCCTTTCAACCAGGGCCCTGGACCCAAATGCTCAGGTATATTTTTCACATTGCCTTTCAACTTTCCCATTTCACATTGCGTTGCTCGTTTTCTTTTGGATTTTTCCAGTTCGACTCTACTGGTTTTGTATTTTGCTCTCATTGTTATTATGTTTTTCCATTCGTCTCGCCGATTTCCCTGGACTTTTTTGCTGCAGTTCGCCCTTTTACCATAGCTTATTCAAATTGACTCAATTTTTGTTAAATTTCCGTTCGCCTCGCCTTGGCCTCCACGGCTCGCCTCCATCTCCGGCTCTGCTCTCCTGCCGTTTGCGGCCAGACTGCTCTGGGAGCTTCTTCGGGCTGGCCTTAATCCTGACCAGCAGCAGCAGCACCGGAATGTGCCGGCCCAGAAAGCCAATTTAAAAATGCCAACAATGATTTATGCTCGCCGCCTTCGTCCTGTTCGTCCTGTTATTCCTTTTTTTCGACCCACCAACACGTGGTGGGCAATAATTTAAATGGCCGCTTCTTTCGGCTTTAATTTATGCAATTAACCCATATGCTCAACCCCAGCAAGCCCGGGCCCGGTGCGATGTAAGTAATAAAACGAAATGACTTAATATCCCGGCCACATCCCTTAGCGCCTTCGCGTTTGCCAAAGGTCACATTATCCGCAGCAATTGAGAGTGTAACAACGCCGTGTAGGTCCTTGCCAAAGCTAGTGGTAACGTCTCCATTTATATTTTCCCGTCCTACGTTAGCCGCCCAAGTCATTGACTTCCGCTTGTGGGCCAAGTAATGAGCATGTGCGAGCGTGGTCCCGCCTGTGTGTGTTAACAACATTTGCTGCAAAAGACACAATTAAAGGACACGAGCCACGGGCACGACAGCGACAAACAGCAGCAGCATAAATGACAATAGAGAATGCGAAAATGGGAAAGGATCCAAGGAGATGAATAAAGGGGATAGCTTGAAAATTGCATGTATTAGGCTATTTCTAGATACCCTTTCTTTAGAGGTTTGGAATTTGAAAGACTGTTTATTGCTATTTGTGACTGGCTTTAAACCTTCAACTGAGTTTAATAAACTAAATAAAATATAGTAGCTACTGGACTAGCTACAGTCTTGGACTTTAGTGTTCAATAAACATGTAGATTACCAGCAATTGCAATTATTTCAGGTTTTCTATACAATTAAACATTGAAGTCCAACTGGGAGTCACTGCCGTCTGACTCTCCGCCGAGTCATGGTATGCCTCAACGACAGCAATGACGATTCGACATCAGCAAGGACTCGTGGTGCTAGCTGGTCGGTAGTTGCTAGTTGCCGTTGTGTGGCAGTTGCAAAAGCCATTATAAGCATATGTGTCGGCTAGGAAGTCTGGGAGGAGGCGAAATGCTTCCGCCTATCGGCTACGGATGGCTGAGGGGCAGGCCATTACCGACAGTGGGCTCCGCAGGGCCGGCAAATGTGTGTTATACCACGAGTAATGGGCCCGGTCCTCGCCCTCATGGCTACTATCTGCGTTCCTGATCCCATTGAGTACCGGCTGACAAGTGGGGAACTTCTTGTAAATGGCCCCATTCCCACATATTGGAGGCTGGGACTGCATACATGCAGGCGGAAGTTCAACTCCCTTTAATTGCATTCACCGCATTTGTTTGTATTTTGATAACAATTTCACCGCAGACACTGGACAAACATTGCCGGCTGGTCGAAAATTCAAGAGCTACCGGTGTATTTGGTGTGGTGTTTGTTTTTCTTCAGGTGCCAACGAATGATTAAAAATCGTTTGCCTAAAATATTTTATCACGCTGTGTGCAGGGACCGTGGTATGTTTTGACAGCCCCACCGCCTTTTTGCAAACGGTTCGCGTGGCAATATAAATATATCAGGATGTGGACAATGTAAATTTAGCTACCTAAAATGTTGGGAATTTAAATGGTTTAGAGGTCGCTAGGCAAGTTTTGAACGTAAGTTATACAGAAGAGACATTTTTGTCCATCAATGACTACGCTAGCTAATCACCCACAGAATCATTAAAAGTTAAGCTACTCAAAGTTCGAATAGCTGTGACAAAATGTTCACCCAGACACTCTTCCCACACCAACTTTTGCCCGCTAATTAATTACACATAATTAATAAATTTAAACAATCTAATGCGCCGCTTTACAAATAAATCACTCGGCTCAAAGTGCCGCCTCAGAAATTTAATTACACTTTCAGCAGCTAATCACACAATTTGCACCACCCGAAAGGCTTTAAGGAGCCGTGGCATCGTAAAGGCGGCGAGCGGCACTCGTAAAAGATGCCATAAATCTGCCCAGGAGACGTCACTGGCTCCGGCCTGACTTCGCATTGACGGGAGAAGGATCAGGATACCCCGTCAACTCCCACATCCTGCCGTGGCATCCAATTATAACTCACGCCAGACGTGATAAATCAATAAAAGTGTCCCTGGCAGGAGACTCCACTCCCGAGGTGTTTACTCGCCTGATGGCTTCCCTTGTCGATGTAAATATGCCAAAAAGGGGAAGCATAATGTGACATAAAGTCTGGCTCAAGATTAATCTCCGGCTTATTGCAAACTGTTGTGGGCGCTCTGGAGCCAAGTAGTTGGGCTCAAAGTAAGTTGTGAGCGCTTGTTAATGGGTGATTGTGCCAGAAATGAGACAACGAGGCAGACTCTGTTAACTGATTAAAATTAAATTTAACATGCGCAACGTTCTTTGTCCCCATTCAGATTTGTTTAAATATTAATAATAATTTTTAAAGTGCACATTACTATATTTAGAAAGCAATCACTGTATATTTTTCGCTTCACTAACATTTTCGGCTTCTCTCTTAATTCTCGTTTTAGGTAATTGATTGCAAAATTAAATTAATTTCCACTCCTGTGTGTCGAGACTCGCTTGAGTAAGTACGGGCCATATATCACAAATTTGAGTAGACGCCGGCCAGCGGCGGAGAGGCAAACAACTACTAAATAATTGTTAATGTATTACGAATAATTTATGGCACTATTTCATAAAAAGCAATAATTTTTCAATATCAAACCGAGCGGCAATCCCCGCCCAATGCAGCGCTCCCAAAGTGTTGCACAGTTGCAGCTGAAGGATACGTTCTCCCAGGAGGACGCTGCTGCTTTCGTAATAAGCTTGATAAATAATAAAATAGCATCGGAAAGGCAGGGCCCAGGACGGGCTGTCGGGGGGAGTGGGCATGGGGACCGGCGGGACAAAGTGAAATTTATCATTTTTCATGGCTGCAAGCTGCAGATTCTTGAAACGTTTCACTCAGCATCGGAGGGGCTCGGCCACTCCACCAGGATACACATTTTCGGAGCCGGACTCGGAGCCGGACTCGGATCCGGGACTCCTTAGATGTCAGCATGCCGGCGTTGTTTTTTCGGCTTGGGGCCACTGGCAAATGTTTGCGAGCAAAGATTAATTGATTCCGCTTGGCTGCATCCAGAGTGTCCCTTCTGGTTTCCCTCGCCGACCGAAATGCTCCTAATGGAGCTGGGAAAAATGAGAAGCATTGCAGGACCTGACCATGGTTTCTACTCCAGCTATGTTTTCGAGACCATCTACTGCCATTTACTAACTAAAGTTTGGTTAGGGACTTCCTATGATTTATGGTGGCTTCGATTGCTTCTGATAACCTTGAGGAGGATAAAAGTAAAGTGTTTAGTCTCTTCTTTTTGAATAATTAAAATATATGATTCATTGGGTCTATTTTTAAGTCCAACTACAAATTAAGATTGTTATATTTCGTGTTCCCTATAGGATTTTTAAAACACCTATTGATCAAAGCTTATTTATCTAAAATGCATATTTTTTGTGTCATATCTTGGAGCATGCTCTGCCTCTTCTTTTCGGCTAAAGTTGAAGGTAAATGGTCTTTTATTTGTAAAACAGACTTTGTTCTGTTTACATCTTGCTTACCTCCAGAATGACCCTAACTGGACGGTCACATTTCTATAGAAATCATTACTGGAAATATTTAAAAATATATTTTAAAAGAAACATATATTTAATGTAATTCAAATATGAGCTTTCACAAACCAACAAGAATCGGTAGAGGAGTTGCTTGCTTTCCCAGAACATCTTGATTGATGCACGCATATAGCTCCGCAAAGCTCAGAGTTGCTAATGCTCCACATGATTAAAACTTTATAAATTTTCACCACTGCAGTTAACTGCTGCACAACAGGACGGCGAAAAGAAAACTTTGCCAGAACTTGTCACGAGTGCCAGTTACTGGGCAACTTTCTGTTAAGGTTGAGGGTTCTTTGCATTGCCGAGTGGAGCGGGAGCCCTGGGCGGAGCCTCTGAGATGTTGCACAGTTTAATGTTTGACAGCCCCTCCGCCCGGCACCTCTCGATCTCGATCCTGCTGCGGTTTCGGCGAGGTCCTGGCTTGTCAGCCATTTTGAAGTGACAAATATATTTAATTGCTTGCAAAAGTTCGGTGCGCAAAAGTTTGCGATAATTCTCGGTTCACTTATATATATTTTTTGCAGACAAAATGGGGTGCTGGCGCATGTGTGAAATAGACGCTTTATAATTGCTTGTAATTACTTTTTCATTTGCAGCCCTAATGAAACTGCGTCGGACAATACTCCTGTTCAGACGGATGTGTACCCAGAGTCAATCCTAAAAATGCAGCAACCTGCAATATAATTTCAGCTGAATTAACATTTTATGAGTCTGCGACTGGCTTTGCACAGAAATACCGCAGAGTACAAGCTGAGAACGGAGTCCAAGTGAAATGATTACATTTTAATTTCATTTGCTCTTACTGTTTGCCAGACAAGTTTAATTTTAACAGAAGGCAAGACGCAATTTATTATGGCATACCTACTGTTTACATCTCTTCATATTAGCATTAATAATATATAAGAATTATTGAAAGAAACATGGCTTCAACTAAAGTTCTTTTCAATCTCATTTGTTGTAAATATAAATTTAATGAAGGCAACAAATAGTGGAAATTCATTTTTAATCGGTTAACAAGTAATTCCATCGATTCTTGTCACGTTTATTATTCATAAATATTCACTACTTTTTAATTGTCCATGTTTTATGGGACTTTGTAAATGCTTAATAGCTAAAATCCATTTTAATCTCAAATCATTAGCCTAATCTATTCAAGCGATTCCCATTGATTCGGGCCAGTGTAAGCTGCTTTGCCAGGAATTAATCACTTGCATTGAAATTATCAACATAAATTCCACGGAATTATGCAGTTTACGAGGCGTTGTGAAAAAACAGCGTCGTCGTAAATATGAAATATTAAACATTTTTTGCCGAACAACTAAAAGTTATTCCGTGTCTGAGCTGAGCTCAGTTGATGTTAAACAGTAAAACGGGAATTACGACTTTGTGACACATTAACAGGACCGCTCCGCGAAAAAATATGACAGAACAAATACATCAATTTCATATTAATGCATTTTGTATGCAAAATAATAGTGACGGCCGAAACCATCGTGCTAAAGTCGGTGAGAAAAAGCGCAGTAAACTCTTTATTGGGGCCAATCGAAATACCATTTCCAACGTCAGGGCCGGATTCCCTTTGATGCTCCCGGAGCAGGAGCGACACACAAAGGCTTCCCCCTTTCTACCGGAAATGGCTCCAGTTGGGGAGGTGTTTATGGGATTACCCGGGCTCGATGGAGCAGGAGGCCATCACCTTTGCCACTTGCCATTTGCCTGTTTGTCAACACTAATCTGCTGCTGCACAAACACACGCTCCGAGGAGGAAATCGAACTCCTGCTGGGACAACACAATCAATGTAGAAATCGACAAGGACACCCGCTGCCAAGTGCTGAGCATTTGAGCCGGAAATCAAAATAAACAACGGCAAATCAGTCAAACAAACAAATAAACAAGCAGCCAGCGAGCTTCGGCTAAAAGCAATAGGGCCTGGCCGCCATGTGTTCCACATTCGACTGGCTTTGAGTGGCAGGACCACTCCGCCTCCAGCCCAAGCTCCTCCTCCTCTACGCAGGACATTGGGCAATTTTTGTGCGTTCCGAAATTGGTTGTATCTGGATGTGGATATCTGGGCTGCGATTTGGGGTCAGCTTGGAGCGCAGTAAACTCGGACACAATTAGCCGGATTCCGTGTGGGTTGCCGAGTCAATAGGGCGGGGAGAGTGTGTCCAGCTGCTCTCGGCCCCGATATCTGTTAATATTTCAGCAAATATATTAGCAGATTTGTAATGCATAATGCAAGCAGATCGAGAGTAAACATTAGGCATCCACTGTTTGGCAAGCAATAAATTAATTTAGTCTCAGATGAGTAATAGGGCACATTTACATGTTTGCCAATGAGATCCGTTAATGGATTTTCTGTCCAAACTAAGATACTTGACGAGACATGATATGTTTAGTAACAGATAAATTCAAGGGCAAGTAGGAGTTGGTTCTTAAATAATAAATATGAACCATACATTAGGAGTGGGAGATTGAGGAACCCTTACGATTACAATTTCTAAATATTTTATTATTATATTTATATCAAAAGTGAAACAAATGTTATTATTTGTCTGTATATTTACCAGGAGCTCTAAGCTTTTAGCTATACAACTAAACAATAGATGTAAAAGAAGGATAAATATGAATTTATGTTTATGGTTTCAAGAGACACAATGCCCACATTTCCCTATTTATTCAATTTTAACTTTTTTAAAATAATTCATTTACGTCTATATCCAAAACATAAGCAAAATATCTGGTTTACCAGAGTGTTTGAATATTCACTTACACGCCATTCCAAGTCTACTTTTGTATGAGATGAAACCCGTTTTTAATTACGTCAAATTTGTGCGTCTGCGGCACTCGCTTAACATCTCATTAATTTACAAAATTTCCTTTAATTTCCATTTCATTCAGCTCTCAACCACAAACTCACCGCCCGCCTGCCGCTGCGAAAACGCATTACAATTTTATTTTTATTCAATTTTCGCGCAACGACATCAAAAGGCTGAAAGCGGAAAACAGCAGCGAGTGCAGAACTCGGCTTGACTCCGTGTAATACAATTTTCACCATCCTTGCTGCCACTTCCTTGGCCAGCCTTGTTCAAGAATATTATATTTTTACATAATTTAACATGCCGAACGAGCGGCGGAGTAGGAAACGCGGCGTCGGAGTTTGTCCGTCATTTTGCGGGGTCAGCTTGCTCTTTCTTGGCGGGAGCCTCGATGTTGTTGTGGCAGCCATTGCATTGACCACTAAAAGTTTGCCATTAAAGCCCATAAAATTGTGCTATTTCTGCCGGATCGGAGTCTGGGACAACTATGGCAAAGTGGCACTTGAGTGGCGGCACTCTGAATGGGCGATTCGCATCCCTTCACCTTCGCCGCCATCACTCCGTCAAGTCCCGGCTCCTTCGGCGCTGTAAGCGTAAATTATGTTGTAAATACGATTTTTTAGCTGGCAAAATGTCTTCATCATCAAGTGGCTTGCTCAAGGGGTATCTCTGCCACCCATTTTCCCACCTTTTACGGGCGAGAATGGCCCGAACGCCGTAAAAGCCTTGCTGTTCCTGGAGAGGGCCAGAAAGGTTGCTAAGTGGAAATGGGTGCTTAGGGGAGATGTGCGAAAATATTGTTTATGTCCGAGCAGAGGAAGGTAGGCGAGACTTTCGAGATGAAATTGCCAACTCGAAGCCGAGGAGGTTTTGCCAATGAAACGCATCTAAATTAGCGGTTTTCTTTTAATCAGTTGTGCAAAGATATCTCTTGAATAGACCAACAGAATATAAACCTTTCGAAATATATACTTGTTAGAGTTACTCGCGGAATGATACAAGAACCACTTGAAAAAATCTTACCAGCACTTTCAAGTTCCTAAATTTTTAAGCCAACTTGACTAAAAATAATTAAGCAAATTGTTTACTTAAGCTGCGTTAAAACTTCCTTTGAAATTGAATTAAATTCGAAACTCCCTAGTGGCAACCTGGGTTCGGAGCTTACCTCAACCTTATCCTTTTTCTCATCCAGGGAGAGGAAAAGCCAGTTCATTTCTCATTCAATTCCCAGACTTGCCATAATTCTCCAGAACATTTGCATAAATACTAAGCCAATCGCTCGCTGCAAAAGATTATCAATAGCCCCAAGGCAATCGGGTAAATCCTTGCGGCCGTATTTAAACTCAAATGCGGCATAATAAGCCAGTCCAAAGGCCGGGACAAAGTGGTTGAGATTTCCCTTGTCCGCGGACACAGCGCAAATCTGAAACTAAAGCCAAAGCCGGGTCCCTAACGCGACGGAAAATCATTACCAGAAATGTCCTGCAGCGTCGTTTGCGAGCGCCTTTGGCAGGATGCCCTCAGTTGTTGGCCAAAGATGGAGTGGAGTGGTAGCGAAGAGAGGGGAAAAGGGCTGGCCTGGCCAACAGAAGACACTTAAGTCTAATGGTCCTGTCAGCCGGGCCGCACCCCCGTCCCCAGACCGCCTCCTTGCAGGACATCGCAGCCACTCGCAGCACTGGAATTCGCCTCAATTCGAAACGGTGCTGCACGCATACAAATTGACAATTTTATTAGCACATAAATTAGTAAAAATAATCAATAAGCAATGTGCCAAAAAGCAGTCGACAAAAGGGAAGTTGAGAATTTGTTGGCCTAAAGGCGAAAGCCACACACTCTATAAGAAGTATGAAGTTCTGAATGTCCTATTGAAAAAGCTGCTTATAATACTTTTCAAATACTAAACACCTTGATATAAGCAATAAATTTATTAGTTCCTCGAAAATAATCTAAATCAGAAACTTGTGGGAAACCTTAAAAACAAGATAATGTATATTTTTTTATTTAAAGATGAACTTAATATAGCATAAATATTTTGAGCTATATAAAAGTATGATGGCGACAAAAATACCGGCATACTCTACCCGAGACGACCGAAATGTAGGGCAGCTAATGCTCAAAATTGGAATTGGTAGCTGGCTGAAATAAATTCAATTTATTGGCCGTATTTATGCCCTGTCCCCGCACAGTATCGTCGTCCTTGGAGTGGCAGTGGAATTCCTGCGATTGCAATTACCATGCCAATGCCGGGCCGAAACCAATACCGAGACCAATGTCAGGGAATCGATTCGATCCGCCGATGATGCGAAGACGGGAATATTGGTCAATTAGCAGGCGGTGGAGCCACGTCACACTCTGGCTGCAATACAGGCGGAGCTGCGATGCTGGCTAATTCGCAATTCGGCGTTTTTATCCTGCCTTTTTCTTTGGCTGCCCTGCTCTGGAGTTGGCTAATTGCTTAATTCACGAGAACTCTCTTGCATTGCATACTTTTGGTGGCCCGTGGAAGGCAGGGTGGCATTCCCAGTTTTTCAACTATTTTCGTTTCGGAAAAAGTTCTGCGACTGCTCTCAAATACGATGATGACTCTTCCTCTGCCGCTACTGATGGCAATGATGATGATAGCGATGATGCTGCGCCGTTGTTCCTCCCCGAGTTGTTTGTTGTTGAGCACTAATTAACTAGATTTTCGAAGGGAAAACCGTTTGCTAATTTGAAAACGAAATAGTTTCGGCGGCCCCTCCGGCATCATTTTCAAATGAAAAGTTATGAAACATGCAGTGATGGGAGCTGCGGCCATGGAAGCCCCAAACGCCAGTTGCGCAATTTGCTGGAACTTTTCCGACAGACGAGAAAATCGGGGTTATACCTAATCAAGAGCGGAAAACAAAACATTATTATATGGTGTATAAGATACAGAGATTAATAAACGTCAGCTTTTTGAGATTGGTATCGTTGTAAAACACTTTGATGGAATTCTTAAAAAATATTATATGAATCCGATTATTTTACAACCACTTTTATCCTTGATTTTCACCTTGAACCTCTTTATGGAATGCAAATTCTACCGACTGGAAGCACGCCAAGAAAGGCTCCACAAAAAAACCAAAGTGGGAGACTATCCCTCTTAAGCGGCGGAAATGAAATACAAGCAGACGATAAACGGAAACGGAAACTGGCGGGACAGGAACAAGAAGAGGGGCCAGGAGTCAGGGGTCAGAGTCCTAGGGCGGGTCGGCGGGTCGCACAATTCGCTGTCACACTTAACTGAAATTAGAACGTGATTAGATTTCATTTAAGCATTAAGCACAACTGACAGCCAGCATGACAGCGGCGGCGAGGTTCGAAATGATATTTTGAGCTCGCAAATTTATTGACAATTAGCCGGGACAAGTGTGAGACGGTCGTGGGCGGCAGCTGTGTGTGGGTGGGATGAGTGGACCCACGGCAGAGAACATTAATTATAACGTGCATAATTAACAAATCTGGCAATCAGTTGGGCAGCGGCAGCTTCAACTCTACGGGACCTGGACGCGCCCGGATCCACACACTCATGCTGCCAGTCCAATAATCGTTTAGCTGGGCCAAGGACGAAGCTGGGGGCCAAGGACTTCAAGGGAACGGAGTGGAGGGAATCGGAGAAGCAGGCGCTTTGGCCATTCAGGCAGCGCTAATGAAAGCACAGCCGGGAGAAATTGGTTTACGGGCTGTTTACGCAAGTAGAAGTTATTAGTTGAGCTCGACTTCCCCTCACCCCTCGCTTTCCGGACTAATTTGCGGTATTAATGACAACAGAGGGCAGGGGACTCGACTCAGATATCCTCATAATTGGCAAAGGCTTCAGAAAGCAATGCTATATCTATCGTTAATGCAATTGCGATTATCTGGGTGGGCAGCCACGTCATGAGGCGAAAGTATCTTAAACGTTGAAAGCAAATGGTTGTGACTTAGAACAGAAATGTGTCTAATTAGAAACGACACTTTCTTGAGCATCACCTTGTTGTCTTTATCTTCCGGTTCCCAAAATCAAATAGAGTTCTTGAACCCATATATATTTGCTTTGTTTTTTACAACGGATTTGGGCTGTCCCAATCATAATCCACTTGATTTTCTCGATGGGTAAGGAAGCCATCGGGGTGGAAACCTCGACCTCGACGACCTGCATCACCTGGCACCACCCCAGTCCCAGCACCTGTCTTGGGGCGTAAACACACACACGCAGCAGACACGGGACAATGTCTTCTTTATCGCTACAAAGTTAAACAAATACAAATAGATTAGTTCAAAAGTTCGGGGCGTCGCTCGAGCCAAAAGTCAAATTGTGTCAACTGCTGGGGCGGCGAAAAAAGACGAAGGAAAAACACACAGGAGGGCGGAACCGGGTGGCATGTCAGGGCTGCTTAGAACAACTTGTCATCGTGCGAGAGTGGGGTGAATAGTTCGAATGCGACAAGCAAACAAATTGCCTTCGAGTCAATCGATTGACGATTCGCCCTGCACTCGGACATCGGACATCAGAGCGGCTTATTGAAATACCTTTGCTGGGACCCAGCCGGGGTCAAAGGGGACACATTTGAATTGCAAAGCAGGCGGCGAGGTGACAACTTCCGCAGTGCGGCCACCACTATGGTCGACACGGAATGCGACCTAGTGATGGGCCAAATAGTCCCAGGGCAACTTGGACTTTGCTTTATCAATTTAGGAAAAGCCGAGACAGCTTTAATTATTTATAAAATTTCCTTGAGGTAGGGATACTTGTATTGATATGCCAGCGGATTTTTCCTCTGCTACTTCTATAATCTCGTCTTTATCAACTGGTCGAGCGGAAAATGAAAATCCCACCCAGTGCTGCCAGTGATTGCAAGAACTATTCGCCCCCAGGGGCGTTTCTTCTTCAATTACTTTGCATAAATACGAGCGAACGACAAGCTAATTAGCTCACAGAGACGACTACATTTCATTAAACAAATGGTCTCCGGTGTATAATTTTAATACGCAATTACTGGCATTTCAACGACACCCAATGATGCCTGCTGATAGTAGACACCGGCGTCGCCCTCCTGCTGATACCCACTTCAGCCTAAGCTGAGGCAATAAATTCCATTTGAAGGCTTAGGTTACCTTGACTCCGGCTCAATAGGAGGGCTTTAAATTATTTGACAATTTATGCGAAAATTATGTGCGAATCGGAGTAGAGTAACGAGGGCAACTTAAGGGAGAAAACGAGGGATCTCTTTATTGCCAACCGCTTCCGTTCCGCCCCTCCCATTAATCAATTTCATGGTTGTCATGCCGCCGAATCAAATCTCAAATGTCCGCCCAGATGTCCCAGTCCTCCCGGCTCACTGGGCGCTCCTCCATTTCCTGAATTTCGTGGAAGATCTTCATGGGACAGATGAATCCGCAGACCTGCCGAATCACGAAAAGCACGAACTCAAACATCTCTCTGGGATCTTGACTTGAGGAAACGAGCACAGGCTGCAGGTGGGAAGGATGTCCAGATACTGGCAGTGGAGCTGGAGGAGAGGACAGCTCAGGTGAAGCGGACAGAGAGGCGGAGTTCCCAGGTGTATAAAGGCCTTGCCGATAACTGTGTGGAATACAATTCTACATAAACGAGGGGGAAAGTATGTTAAACTAAAAACCTACTTGAAATTAGAAGTCGTTATACGTTTTTAGAGGACCTTTACCCACTAGTTAATTATCAAACCAAGAGTCCATCTCATTACTCACCACGTGCAACGTGTAAAAACGCCTGTTTAATTGGGTCGAACGGCTGATGTTTCTTTTGATACTTGAATTTCATCTCTCGAATTGAATTTCAAAAGCCGAGAACTGAACGGAGAAGTGGGGTCTACTACTCCTTTCAGGGCTTTCCTTTTGAAATCGCACAGCTCGCCTCCTGTAGGTTATAATTGGCAACACCGAAGCCGCCACCGCAACGCCTCAATTACACTTTGTGGCTTTTCTGGTTGTGGAGCTTTTCCTCTGGTTTCAAATCACTTGTGTAATATCTTGTCTTCGTGTTAAATTATTTGATTATTTTAATTCAAACCAAAGCATTAGATACTGACAAATTAAGTTGCTTTGATGATTAGTAGAGTAATGATGTAATTAAAGCAATTAAAACTGCTTAGATTATGGTTCTACTATTGGAATAAAACTTTCTTGGCACAGTGCTTTTTATGTTTTTAATCTGCCTATGGCATTATGCCGCCACTCTGGTTAAGCCCTTTCTCATACAGGAAAGCCCAGCCGTTTTTTCTGACGATAATTACCCATATGATCTGGCTGAACACTCGCAAGCAAACAGCAGTTATGCATTTGAACAGAGTTGCCTGAGGGCAAAAAAAGTTGTAAAAACGCCGATTAATTTTTGGGCTGCGTTTAAAATTCGCCACATTTCAGACCTAGGGGGAGGCTGTGATGAGCAAACACATTTAAAATGCAATCAATCGGGAAATGGCATCGAAAAAGAAGCGGGCGTCACGCAAAATGGAAATTAATTGTGGACACATTTATTTATTTATTAATTCATTTCCCTCGAACATTTTTTGCAGCTCCGCCAATGCATTAATGTCGTTTTTAGTAGCGCATTTCGGTTTAACGCAACCCCCAATTCAATTGAATATGGATTTGCCTGTGTCTGGGATTATTCAAGCACAGAAAGGAATTATTTTCAATTTGATTTATTAAAAAAATTGCAACGGAATAAAGTGCAAAACCTACTCGAAGGACCAAAACTTAACTGGGAGAGTTTCTGCTGATCGTTTCAAGATCAAATTTAAATGTACGCGATATCCCTGGATGAATGTTTAACCAAATATATAACAGTATGAGTATTCTATCGGGCTCTATAAATAAAACTACTTAAATCTCTTGAACTGAAACACAACAGGGACAAAAGGGAGTGCATCTAAATGTATATAAACTGAAAAACAACTACATTTTTCTCCAAAAATATAATCTTATCAACCTAAGTATAGTAAGAATAAGGTTATTTTTTCACTGGTTCAGCCTAAGATCATTGCCCCGGCTTCAGCTCCTCCCAGACTCAGATGGGCAATCTGCCTGGCACATTATCATCTGCTCGGCCCGGTGCCATTAAGCCGGGGCTCGTTCATTAACCAATAAAGCTCGCTGGATAATTGCAATTACCATTAACTGCTCTCGAGGCTTACGAGAGCAATCCTCTCGAGCTTGACAGCGGCAGCAAAACTGGCCGGCTTCCTTCCTCCGTGGGCCACCACTTCATCATTCGCCCCACATCTTTCCCAGCCGACCACACACTTTAACAATTATTGCCAACCACACGTGGACAGGGACATGGACACGGACATGGACATGGACACAGGCCTGGACCAAGCATGGACACTGACTTGGCATGGACACGGAGTCCGAGACGCAGACGATGGAGTCGCAGTCGGAGCTTGTAATGTGCTCAATTTTTCGCATTTTGCACATCCGTCGGCCGGAACAGGGCCAAGGCGAAGCGAAGCGAAAGCAAAGCCGAATGGCCACCTGCCAGCCATAATAATATTAAACAATATATATAAATCACTCAGCTGTCTGGCGCACACAGCGCACACAGGAAGAAGGGGGGCTTCATAAAAATTTACCGCCATAATGCTTATTTTAAAAGTCAATATGTTCGGTGCCTGTTATTTTAACACCCGGCGTGTCCAGGCTTCCAGGTGTCCAGGTCACATCCGCTTGTGCAGAGTACGAGACAGGCGACAGGACCTGGGCCGGAGCCGGAAAGGCGGCAGGAGCAGGAGCAGGAGCAGGAGCCAAGTGTCAGTGGCCAACGTCACAGCCCACAACACACAACATAAACATAAAGTGAAAAGGGGGTCGAGGATACAGCTGGCGAAAGAAGTTGGAAGGCAGCTCGGTTTTCTCCCTTTTTTTAAAGGCCATCTAAAGCCAAGCGTCACCTGTCGCCAGGACGAAAGGACCAAAAGGGAACGGCACCGGCAGCGGCAGCTTGTTGTTCATATCCTGGCCTGTCGTCCGTTTATGTGACATGATTATGTGCAAAAAGTGCAACAGGCAGCATGACCAGGCACCCACGGTTTCACCCGTCCTCATCCCTATCTCCGTCCGTTGCCAACCAACCACTCACCTGCCGGCTCACCTGACACCGTGTAAAGTAGCCCCGGAGCATTGCGGATGACGAGGGCAGCTGACGGAGGTGTCTCACCTTTGTTGCCGGTCCCAGCTTACACGTGATTTTTCCGGAAATAACGTGGAAAGTCGAGATGCCAGCGGCGGATGTCAGGCAACTTATTCAGCTCAATGTGCTTTCATTTACACAGCAGCCACATTTCGGCCCTTTTCATGGACAAAGATCCTTGTTTTCTGCGGGATAAAAACATTTGTGATTAATAGGAACCGCGTCGGGGGAGTAAAGATATTACTTATATTGGACCACCCGTCAGATTTCCTTTCTTCTTCTGGCCGATCATAGTTTGTTGTGATTATTGTTATTTTGAATAAAGAAAAATAGCTGTTCGTACTTAATGCCTGCTTCATTGTCGTTTCCTTATATTCGTTGTTCTTTCGCAAATTTTTTCTCCCGAACACGTTTATTTAAAAGTTCGACAGAGGCCTACATGAGTTATTGGATATTAAAATCCAATGTGTAGTCGCTTTCCCTATTAATGATAAAGGTCAAATAATATCTAAAGATGATATTTTTTAAAACCTGCAGTGAAAGCCTCAAGTGCTGAGAGTCTTAACTGTTTACTTATGTCAAAAGTTTCATTTAAAACAATGCCCTTACACCTATTATCAGTCGATGATTACAATTTTAAGATCATCGATATCTTAAGGGCGACTTGAAAGCCACTAGTAAATGCGCCACATCCAGGATTAGTAAGTGAAGTTTCAAGAAATTCATTTACTATTACTATGCTCGTCTAAATGGAACTTTATTTTTTACCTTTGCATAATTTCAGGCAGGTTCCAAAAAATAATTATGTGCCAAAAAGTAGAGATCATATGTTAGTTAAGGCTTTTCAGATTATTATTATTTTATATATATATATATACATTTTTTTTTTTTTAACTTGTGAAAAGGAATGTATTCATAAACTCCGTGTAGACATCTAGGAACATCGAAAATATTTAAGCACACATATCTGTAGCTTTCAAAATAAAAATGCCACCAATAATTCGGGCTTGATATCGGTTGAATAGCAATGATATCGTCACTGGTGACGCGTAAATTTTACCGAAAAAACAAAGCACAGAAAAACGCCGCTAGCAAGACTGTGAAATTCAACTCGCTGACCGGGAACTTTTCGTTTGTTTTCTGGTGCAACCATCGGCTACTTTCTACGTGCTGGTCCCCTGTTCAATTAGCAAACTATTTAAAATGTTTTAAACTTTTTCACGCGGTGTGCTGTTAAATTTACTTAAACAAAATAAAAACCCGTACCCAGCGCCCCAGCCACTTGTTCCATTGTGAATCCGAAACTCGGCGCACGAGGCGTATGAGTGATGGAATTGAACGGACTAAATTGCCCTTCAGTTGATGCTCTCCGTGCTTGTATCTTCTTCCCTCTCCCTCTGCCTCTATCTCGCCTTCTCTTTCTTGGTCCCTCCTTTAATGATGAAGACACGGCGTAGCGGTAAATCCGTAAGTTTCTAGGAAATACGGTATTATTTTGTACTAATTCGAATAGGCGAGCAGCTTTCGTAGGCGAGCGAGCGAAGCGTTGCGCCATTTCAGTCACTCGCTCTTGGATAAGTGTCATTGTGTGCATGTCCGACCAATACAAGTACGATGCTCACATGCACGCACACACACACACACCGTGTGTATACACAAAGATAAAACATATGTGTATTTATTGTTTGCTTTTCCATGTTCAATGCTAATACAAAATATTGTACCGCCGCGTCTGGCATTTGGTTAATTTGCTTATTAGCACTCCAGCGTTGAGCTTTTGAATAATTTGTTTAAACGTAAAGCACACTGGAAAAAAATAGAGGGTTAATTCGGAGAGTAAGCTTAAAATGTATTTATTAAATAAAATATACTATGATAGTCTTTAGTAATTATCAGTAAGCGAATTCATAAAAACGAATAGCTTAATGAACAATCTAAAGAAAATAAATTTCCATATAATTTCAGCTATAAAGAGGTATTTTTATTTTATCTAGACAAGAATATGATTATTATACCCTTCATAATAAGTGTTGAATATTAATAAATGTATATTTTCTGGGGTGTTTATTAGTTAACCTTTGGTAGCCTGCCAAAATGTGTTTGCAGTGCATCGCCTCCTTATTATTATGTAAATCTCATGCAGCCGCTTTCTTTGAGTGCACAGCTGAAATCACTTTGTATCCAAAAAGCCAAATAAAAGATACACCCGCTGCCACTAGATCACTGAACGCCTGGGATTTTGGATAAATGATCAGCTCTGAAGAGCGGCCATCGGAATAGGAATAAGAATCGGAAGCACAAGTGGCTCGGTGCCCAGATACAGATACAAAGCGAGAGAAGCGATCACGCTCGGAGACACTGTGACCTCATAGGGGCGTACTGCTCACTGCCTGCCGCCGATCCCGCTCCAGCTGTGTGTGTCATGTGCCATAAGCTATATAGCTTATCAACTGGGTCTCTCGCCCCTCCGCTCCCCGCCGCTCTCAATTACACAACACATTTCCCCAGCGAGTCGGCCTCGGCACTTATCCACACGAGCTGAGCGGGCGAGGTGCAGGCCGTCAAACGACTTTCAAACGCTTTCTGGGCGCTTGTTACAAAAAGTTTATAATTTCGTATTTAACAAAAAAATTAATGTTTTATACCGCAAGGGGGAGTCGCACGCTAAAGTTTATAAACATTTCCAGTGAGTTCCACGAGGGGTTCGAAAAATAGCAACAAATACGGAACCAACGTTCTGGGTAACAATTTGATGCTCAGTATGTTTTTTACAATAAAATGGAAACTTTACCTAGCTGACTAATCGACAAACTACAGGGAACTCTATGAGAGTACACGGTAAAATTCAAACACATGCAGAGATTAAATTAAATGAAAATATGCAAATATTTGTTTTAGTATTTCGATAAAAGAAAATTATGGGTTTTTAGGATAAGAATATGAATTTTAATTTAAAACATTTCTACGCCTTCGAAATTTAATTCTATCTCAAAGTCTGTTAGGTAACAAAAGTAATTTATTAAGTAATTAGTGGAAAATATTGTTGACTTTTTTTGTGCAGACCATAAGCACTATACAAATTCTTAATAACATTTTTTGTCTACAAAATGTACTTAAAATTTATAATTTAATTTTAAATCTAAATGGTAATGGTTCTTCTTAAAATTCAAATGTTTTTACTAACATAAAATATACTTACAATTTATAATTCATTTGTTCATTAAAATGTCATATTAATTTTACTTTAATATAAAAATGTAAGCCAATTTGTATAGTTGCGATTGAGTATTATTAACAAATTAATTTATTTAAAATAAATATTTTTTTGAATATTTAATAATAATAATAATATTAAAACAAAATAAATATTTTATTTATTAGGACTTAAAATCATAGTAAAATTTTCTCTTATTTTATTTGATTATTTCATAATACAAGTTAAGTCTCTTTGAATGCCAAATATAATTTCAGGTAACATATAAAAAATAATACGTAATAATTTAAGAATATAATATACATATTATTGTAAATTTAAATACACCGGGACCATACAAATTGGTCCCGGTCGCAATTAAACGATTTTTTGTATTATTATTAGTATTATTCTCAAATTATTTTATTTTCCCAGAATGAATTTATTTTTTCTTCTCAGGCAGTATATTTCTCTCTATATATTTTACTTTTTATTGCTGCGAAGAAAATACTTATTAAATAATTTAATAATATAATAATAATTACAATATAATTAAATAAATACAATTATTTTTTTACATATAATATAAAAACTGATTATTCTCTGATTTAAATTACTCCACTTATTAAATAATTTCGATTAGCTAACGTATTTATTTGTAACTTTTGATATATTTTAATATTACTTACTAAATTAAGAGGCTAGATTTGTAAAACTAACTAGTTAATAAATGGACTGCATTTAAATAAAGAAAATTACATTAATTTAAAAAGTTTAAATTTTTAAGAGAACCCTAAACAGCGGTATAAATATTTAATTCCCAATTTATGTCACATTGAGTGTCCACTGTCGCTTTGATTGCTAAAGTCAAAGATATAGCCAGCTTGCCTCTCGCTCGCTCGCTTTCCCTCTAGCTCTCTATCCCCCTCTGTATCTGGCTGTCTCTTCCGCACCGAATCGAAACCGTTGCTGCTGACATCAGCTAACCGTCTCTCTCCCTCCACCGGTGTGCGCGCGGTCAACGATCTCCAAAATTTCAGGCCTGAGAGTTCGATGAACCCCGAAAGAAAAAAGAAACCGCCCCGTGGGACAGAGGGTCTTCCCCTGCTGCCGGCTCTGATCGCCTGGTGCGGCCAACAGGCGTCTGATTTTTCTTTCAATCGTGCAGTGGGCTTAGGTCGTTGCGATCGACGGTCAGGGGCGGTCCCTGAACGTGACACCGTTGGCGGCCGCTCACCTTGGCGCCCATGGTCGCGGCCGTTGAACCTTGGGCGGGGTCAGAGCCAAAGTCGGCGGACGCGGCCCAAAACTGGGTCAGGCGAAGAAGAGCATCGCCTCCGCCGAGTCGGGACGCAACGGATTCACTTTCGTTTTTTATGTAGAAATCGATAGCCGGCTTTGCTCGGCGAACAGGCGAGCAGCAGTCAGAGTCAGCCGGTGAAGTACATGTACATATATCTGTATCTGCGCCCTGTTTGTATCTGTATCGTATCTGCGACTCGCACACCTCGCCAGGCAGTGCACAGTGAGTCGCTTAGCGCAAACCGGTTGAGCATTTTGTATTAATAATTATTGTGTTTTATTTTATTATTCTTGGTACAAATTATAATATTGAATTACAAATAATTATACTGTATTTATATTTAAATATATACATACATAAGAAAATTATTGTATTTTGTATTAATTATTATTCTACTTTATTTTATATTAATAAATATTGTACTTTATTATATTTACTTTGTACTAATTATAATAAAATGTCGAATATATTTATAATAATAATTATAAGCAATTATTTTTAAATATATTTTGATGTATTTTGGTTTCACTTTTGCAATATCATTAGGATCGTCAATTGTTGAAGACTAACAAATTTAAGTTAGCAAATTATTACTGATAATAATTATCAACAAATTATAATTATAGAAATAATTATTATAATAAATAAATAAATACAAAATTAAAAATTTATATATTTTTTTTAACGAATTTATTTATATACATACAAATACATGTATTTATATATTTTTCATTGCTCGTTCATTGAAAAATGGAGTCACTGTGCAGCAGCGGACGAGCTGCTCGCTCGACCTGTCCGTCCGCCGCCGCCGCCGCCTTCACTTTCGCTTTTAAAACATGATCGATAATATACCGGCAGCGGGTAACAGGCCAACATAATGCCGAGTGGCTCGCACTTCAGTTGGCTCTTTGCTTCTGGTGACCTCGTTTCCTGCTGCTCGTTTTTGGTTTCGGTTCGTTTTGTTTTGTTTTGTTTTGCTGCTCTTATTTGTGACGAAATTTAAACAATGGTGAGTCGTCGGGGTGGAGAGAAGAGCAGTCGTCAAGAGCAGGTCGCCCGTAATGCGGGCCTTAATGCCCGGTATAAATGGGCGGGGCCATCGGGAGCGGATGGGACGGGGACATGAGTTAAGAAAATATGGCAAATCTCAAGGGTTGCGAGGGAATCAGATTCAGATACTTGTCATGTGTCGGAGATGGTATCTTCATGTTGCATTTTATGATAATTATGGGAACTTTATAAGACAGTTATTGCTTTAAAATTAAATGGAAAAATAACATGTTCTCTTTGGGAAATTAAAGTCAGATTGGAATTTGATGATAATCATAAGAGGTTTGTTTGACAACTATGGAAAAAATCAAACTGTTCTTGGTAGTATGAAATACAAAATTACCTATAAATTTGTATGAAACTAATATAATATCTTATTGCACAAATCGTGCCATTATAACTACTTCTTAGAACTTATTCAGAACAGTTACATCCAGTTAAATGTTTATAAAATGTGTGGTTACTTTTGCGGATTGCTTAAACAATACAATTTTATAAATTAATAAATAATTTTTAATTTCTGTTGCTTATTTTCCAGTGTTCTTTATTTTATTTAGAATAAAGTACTCTCAAGTTCTCACCAGGGGGGTTCTAGCAAAAGTCTTACCTCTTAGCCATGCCGAATGCCCTTTTGTCCGTTCATGCGCTCCTCTGAGGCACTTAGTTAGTCGTTTTTATTGTTTCCACGGTGGAGGGGCTCGCTTCTGGTTTTCCAAGGTTTTCCAGTTCGATCGCAGCGACAACCTCAAGGTTTCCTTGAATTGAACACGTACCCAAGCAGCCGCAGCAGTAGTCGCTGCCTCTTCTGTTGGCCTGGCCAAAATAGAACAGCAACGGTTTCTAAATAGTCTGGCGACGGATTGATCACCGCCCCGCCGCCGGTGGAGGAGAGCACTTTGGACGTCATTCGACAGAGCAAATAGTGCTCTGTTTACGCAAATTCGGGCTGCTCGGAAGGCGGCGGCCGGCTAGAAAACCGGCGCGGCGGATGAGATTAGTTTTTTCGTACTATTTCGATCCGGCGCCCAGCGTTCAGCGGCAGCCGCCCCGAGGGGCAGCATGAAATTTTATGCTGATACGGCAGCGGCGACAGCCACCAACAACGCTCCGCTCCGCACGCAGCCAGTGCCATTAAAATCAACGTGAAACAGCAATTAGTATTCAAGGTTAACCAGCAACGAACCGAGCCGGAGACGTGGACGGCGACAGACGGAGCGAAATCAGCTACCAAGTGCGGACGGCGTTGGAGCAATTGTTTAAACAGACCCCAGCAGGTCCCCCCTAGCCCACCGAACCGGTTTCACGTTTTAAATTATTTTTTTATATACTACATTTTTTTGCATCAAACTAGCCCTTTTAGGCCTCGAGAGAAGACTCCTTGTAGATATTATAGCTGAACGAACAAGGATAGCAAAGCTGCAAAGCATCACTTGCTAAAATCATATACTTAGTAACCTTAAGAATCTTCTTGTCCTGGAGATGAAACAAATATCTATTAATTTAGTATCTTTTTCATTGAAAATTATTCGTAAAGTATTTACAATGATACAAGCAGAAACAGTATAAACATTTGTGGTGTTACTAAAACATGCAGGTGACAAGCCATAGTTATCTTTAGTTCACTTGTACTACAAACAAAATGTATAAAATATACATATATATAAATTTCTCAGTAAAATATATGTACATGTTCTATCTAAAATATACCTAGAATCACTGGTAACTGAAGAAATTTAAATATATCAGCATAGCAACCACCGGTTGATCTGTGGCGTCTTCTGCTAAACGTGCTTATGGCTCTGAGATCTTTGTCGCCCCACTCGGGTTCAGTGACCTCTGGGGAACTATTCGGCCACCTTTGACAGCGGGGCAGCGGAGGCTGCTGGGACCCTGGTCGCCTGCCCCAACTCGATTTCCTACATGGCGGCGACTCTACGCAACGCCACTGGGAAGAGCGACGGGCCCCCTTATGATTTATGGGTTGTTTTTTCGGCGAGAGCGAGACCCTCACTTTCGATTTTAATTTTTCTAGGAAGCTTTTTATAATTCGGAACAGGCGAGCAGCTTGGGGCGCTCGGCGATATGGAGATCGACCAATCTTTTTGTTATAATCAGCTTTCGAGTTCGGCTCTTCCGGTTGTCTCTTTCCCACCCGCGGATTGTTGATGCCATCGGGTGTTTTATATATTTTTGGAGGGTCTTTTCATGTTTTCATGGTCGTTGACCCACTTTTTCCATGGCTGACGAGGTTGCGGTACACCGAGCGAAAGCCGCAGGGCGAGATAATAGCTAAACAAAAATTTATTTGATGTGGAATGATGAGTAAACTTTAAATAAAATGAAATTGTAGATTAAATTAGAATATTGTTATAATGAAACTAACGAATGAAACGAACTAAGCAAAACGTTGCCATAATTAACATATGAACTGTGAAGTGATGAAGGCTTGCAACTATAATTGAAGACTCGCTTTGCCTTTATACGATTTCTTTTCCTTTTTGCCTTTACAGTTGAACATCGAAATATTTATATTTCCTTTTACAGATTGATTCCAGAGCTTAATGTTTTTATTTATTTGTCTTGTTGTTCACGTTGAGTCGCAGTATAAGAGGACGGCGTGAATGCCGTGTAATCCTCGAGGGGATCATAATTAAGCCACAATAACTTGTCATATTTAAGCCACGGGCTGCTGTGCACTGCGATCCCATGACAACTCTCGCTAACAACACCCATTCTCCCTTGCAGGGCTCACAGTGGGGCTGCGCAATGTCAACGTTCGCATCCCGTCCGCCGTTAAGCGCGGCGATAATGCGCTCTTAATCTGCAATTATGACATCGAGAACGACACGCTCTACACGGTGAAGTGGTATCGAGGCCGGCGGGAGTTCTACCGCTTCACGCCGAAGGAGAATCCGGCCTGGAAGATATTTACCAAAACGAACGAAATCGACGTTGAGGTGAGTGCTGTCAAAATAGCTACACCTGGGGAAGTATCATCTTTACAAGCCACTGGTTGTATTTAAATATTAATGTAGAATAACCTGGTGATGATTTAATTTCATGATTTTCAAGTTAATGAATTAATAACAACTACAAGTTTGAGATACTAACATTTATGGTTTTTTTCTGTTTAGATTTATTCTATTGTTGTGTAGTAATTATGTCTTCTGTTAATGTAGAGTAGCAACTTTTACTACACTGTAGGGTATTATGGTGTTGAAGTGTGATTATGTTCTTTTAAATTTTGATGCTAGATTATTCTCTTAAGGAAGGTCCAAAGGGTGATTTTAAGCAATCTTGCAACATGTTTTAACTTGATTTATGGCTATAAAACCACTAAAAATTCAACACTTCGTAAGTGCTGCTGCTGGCTGATGAGCCTGATTGACACTGGGAAGAGAACTACGAGAAAGAGTTGCCAGTATAAATTGTTTTAAATAACTGTAGGCAACTGAAGCTATTGTGCGCACTCGATGCTGTTGCTGTTGCTCATGGTATTAACGACATCAGCAACATCAGCAGCAGCAGCAGCAGCAGCAGCAGCAGCAACAGCAGCAGCAACAGCAACGGCGGCAGGAGAAGTGTAAACAATCGGCCTGGTTTGATGGGCCTGTATGCGGCTGTGTTTGTTTTATGCATGTTAAAAAGTTTTAATTAACAATTTTGACTTTTCATTTGCTGCACTCTTATTGTTGACTTTTGCTGACATTTCGATATTAAAAACGACATTGCGAAAGGACAAAAACACGCCTGAAATAAATAAAATACATTAAATGAATGAAAAGTAGCAAGAAGGACGAAGGTTACGCCTATCTTATGTAAGTGCTGGCGTAAATGCGGTCGACGAATATATATTTGTGGGTTGACGAAGGGTCGTTCTTGTGCGTGCCTGTAGCCAATTAATTGCGATGATTTTAAACACTGAGTTTAATGATCGGAAATGATTTCTTGTATTTATTTAATTTATTTATATTATTCATATTTAAATATATATAGTCAGTCAGTCGGGCTTCTTTGTCATGTGTAGTTCCAAATATAACAAAAAATTAAGAAAATATGAAGAAGCTTACATATCTCCAGCTCTTTCAACCGAGTATACTTTTGGGCTGCAAGTAGTCCCCATAAGGAAGGGAAACCGCAAAGAAAACTATTGTCTCAATATAAACAGAACAAATTAGGGACTTTTTCTGTACTTTTGAGTAATTTAATAGAATTGAATTTATTTTTTATTAGGAAATTATAAGTATCTATTTCTTCAAAGTCTTGACGTAAACTGCCTTAATTTTCAGACCACCCAATCGAATGCCAGCCACGTCCTGTTGCGAAATGTGCCCACCTCTATATCCGGGAAGTTTGCCTGCGAAGTGTCCGCCGACGCGCCCACCTTCGACACCTCTATCGTGGCCGCCGATATGGAAGTTGTTGGTAAGTGTCCTTTTGGGCCTCCTCACTCCATCCGGAACTAATTGTATCGAATTCCGCCCTAGAACTGCCCACCCAGCGACCCATTATCACTGGCATCCATTCGCGCTACCGCTTGGGCGACGTGGTGAACGGCAACTGCTCCTCGGACTATTCCAAGCCGGCGGCCAACCTCACCTGGTGGATCAACGACATACAGGTGCCACCGAACTATCTGCGCGTCTACGATGTTCAGAGACACCTGGCCGAGCACCTGGAGTCGGCGGTGCTGGAGATCAACTTCGTTGTGACGGTTCACCACTTCATCAAGAGTCGCTTGAAGGTGAGACAAGATCTTTAACACAACTAGAATTTTTTCAATCTTTTTTCGCTTTGCTTATAGCTGAAGTGTTCAGCCCGCATTCACGACATCTACGCGCAGGAAAGCGAGAAACTGATCGAGGAGGACCGTCCCCGGATTCTGGCCTCGGGGCGATCTCCCGACATGAATATGTATCCATTTGACCAGCCTGGAGAGGCAGACGAGCACAACGAACTTTTCCTGATCCACTCAAGTGAGTAAGATTATCTTTCCCTGTATTATTTTGACACATCGATTGGAAAGCACCAATTTCCAAAACAGAAATCGATGCTAATAGATTTTGTTTAAAAAAAAAAACAAATATTACCAACACTGGCACCAATTCAAAGGATATTTAAATCATGATAAAGTCGTCTTATTCAGGCATCAATTTAAGGAAGAGATATTCTTTACCATTGCCGAAGGTAATCAATAGATAACCCATTTGATTAAGTTCCAGTCATTAGAGGTTGGGTTTTTTTTCTGTTGCGGCTGCTGTTTAAAAATTAGCCCACAGACAGGCAACCACCACGCCCTAATGAGGGGCGAGGGGAAGGCTATTGACCCAACTGGGCCTGATGGTTTTTGCCAACCGAACAAATGCACAGGGGATACATTTACACGCACGCCATTACAGTGATAAACTGTGGGGCATTAAATCAAAGTTAACGAAAAAGGACCGAGCACCTTATTAGCCCGATCCCCCACATCCTTGTGTGGCAGCGATTTATTAATGCTCTGCGCTAAGCTGGAAGCAATTAATTCAAAGATTAATTTGGCCGCCGGGTGCCCTTCCCGCAGCAGATTTCAATCTCTCGCCAGGGCTAAACCAATCTTGTTTTGTGTTATTTCAGATGCTGCCGCCGGACTGCGGCCGAGTCCGTTCGACTGGAACCGCACCCTGCTCGTGCTGCTCTGGCCGGCCATCTGGATTCTGGGTCAGTGGGGTAACCTGTTGGCGGCCCAGCGTTCCGACAGGATGGAGCGGTGATAAGCCGGTCACTGGCAGGAGAGATGGACTTCAGGCGGGACTTGGACGAGTGGAGGAGCCCTGCTCGGGCTCGGCAATTACGGAACCCATATTTAGTGAATCAAATAGCGAATCGACAGTGAACGGTCCCCAGCATACCGACTATACCTACTCACATATACCTATGCCTATGTTAAGTATCTGTAAGGGCGAGTGCATTTCCGAAATGCGGCATCCCGCATCAACACTCGTGCGAATCCCTGCGAGGACCTCTCTAACCCTTAAGTCAAGTGTAAATAAACATCGAGCACATTCTCACATGCATACCTATGGGTATACCAGGAACACATATACACGTACTCTATAAGCAGGATTCTGAATGTTTGCTTTAGTTGGGTTTGTCGAGGATTTATCGTTAAGATTGTGGTTTCTGGGCGGATTAATTGTTTCGTTCGTCTGTGTCTGTTTGAAAAACTGTACAACTATTTAGCCATAGAGATAACTTTAGTGTGACCCTAAGTTGGGAGAGTGCGTTGGGAGCCTTGATGGAAGCCAAATAAAGATTGTTTTATTTCATCACCAGTCCTGAGTGTTTTCATTGAAATAAATTAAAAGTTATTAAAACAAATAAAAGTATATATGTTGAGTATAACAACATCGTGAATATCTTGGTAAGTATATAGGTATTTACAGCTCTATTGGGTACATAAGTGGCGCTTATTTAGCATCTTGAATTACACATTTTCCATAGATTTCCCTCAAAATAACGGACTATAAAATGTAAGCCAAGATTTTCTCTCATAGCCTGCAAAGTATGTATCTGAATTCCAGCCGGCCATCAATCTTTATTTGATGCTCTAAATCGCACCATTAAAATTCACTCAATCTAATTACAACAACCTTTTGCGGAAGATTAATTCCGCAAGATTTTCATTGTTCTTGAATTTGTGTCTGCCCGCCGGCGATTTTCCATTACCAGTATTTATAGCTCGGTCGACCCCGGCAACCGTTTTCGGGTAAAGTGTGAAAAATTGCGGAGTCAGCGATATAGACGGAAGAGGCAAGGAGGAAAAAGGCCAAGTTCCAAGCTGAAAAACTTGTAATTTACGTGACAAAAACAACCAAGTGCCGGCGACAGAGACAGACATTTGGAGTCGAAATTGGCGGAGTGACACCGAAAACAGCGTCAAATGGTGTGCGCGTGTGTGCCAGAAAAGTCATTCGGCATTGAACATTGTCTGTGTGTTGGGTGTGTGTGCGGGGTGTGTGCTAGCTGCTGTTTCACAGACGACTGCATCTGCATTTCCCCTGTTGCGAATCTGCATACGGGGGCGTGGCACAGTTGCAAAAATTTATTGGGCGTGTGTGCGCCCACTCTATGGCTGCCGGCGTGTGTGTTTTTAAAAATACTTTTACAGATGAAATATCTATAGCATACAAGCTTAATATATTAAAAAGTATTGTCCCCAGCTACGCAAAGTCATAAATTAATTGATGAGGTTAGAGCTTAGATATACTCCAAGTCAATATCCCTTTTCCTATATTCCATTGTCCCACACATTGAGGTAACTTAAATCATTGAACTTTTATATATTTTATACCAAATACCCATAATTAAATAAACATGACTTACGGATCGACATAGAATTTTCAAAATATTACTATTCAATATTCAGGCGATGAAGACAAATAGAATTTTCGAAGAGCCCGTGTCGGGAGCAGACCATTGCTCTCCATTTTGGCTCTGAGCTTGAGCACCGCGTCGTACTGCCCTGCCAGCCAGCCAGGCCAATTGCTTGAAAATGACTTTTGGCAGACGGCAAAAAGCCGGCTGCAGGAACTGCTTAATGGACAATCGAAAACGCATTCAACTGGCAATTTGGGTTTTGCTCCCGTGGCAAATTGATTTCCGTTTGCGGTCGCTTGGCATCGCCAACTTGCCACTGATGACAGTAGCCGCCAGGAGGCAGCCGGCAGTCGCCAGGTGCTGCTCTCATTAAAACTGCACTGCGACTCGGAGAAAATTGGCAGTGGCCTGTGCGGAAAGCGGGGTGTGTGGTGGGTGTGGACGTGGCATTTGTGAGGGGTCCAACCACTTGCAGTTGTCAAAAGCAGTGCTCCTTGCACGGCTCGCATCGTAAGCTTTTTTCGCCGTCCTGTTTTTGACTTGCATGGAACAAACAAACATTTGTTAATTACTTTTCCGGGTGGAGCCGCAGAGCGCCGGAAATCGGATTCATTTTCCACTCCTTCTCGCCGAGCATTCTTCTCTGTGAGGCATTTTTCTGGCACCCAGAGTGTCCATTGTTGTGGACGCGCTGGAATTGAAATGAAGCAATTTTAACTTTGACAAGTACGACACAAAAACATCGCCGTTTAATATAAAGAGAAATGTATGAAATGAAAGCGTAAGCCCAACATTTGAGATGTTAAAAAAAGTCCCCAAGCAGTCTTTTGAACAATTTTAAAAGAGGAAACATTTAGCCATTAAGACCACTCTCATTATAAATATTTAATTTAGTACATATTTGCAGGTATAGCTTCAATTGCTTTTTTAATTTATATACCTAAACCGATTAAATTGAGTTGTCACAACATGGTATAAATAATAAAAACATTAAACTTATTCGCCGAAAACAAAAGCATATACATTCCCCTATAAATATGCTACAAAAAGTAAAATTTTTACCCCTTAAGTATATAACAAAACCAATACTATAAATAACCAAAAAAAAAAAATGTTCTAATGATATTCTGACTAAGGCGTGCACTTAAAAGTGCAAAATCAATGGATAATCGCTTAAAACGCCAAAGATTTATAAAAAAAATATTAAGAAAAGCATAAATCAAATTTTAAATTAATAGTTTAGAACAATTTAGGATTATTATTCAATAAAATAGAGCCGGATTTCAAAACAAATACCAATAAGATATTACTTAAAAACTAAACATAAAATTTTTATTTATTTATTTTTTGAAGTTAAAGACTCCTCAATTTTGTGTCCAAATCAGTGCGTCGGCAAGATGATCGGCTGATCGACGAGGAAGGGGTGGCATAGATAGACGCCAGAATGGATTTAATTCTCTAGGCTTTCGATGATTACGAATTCAAAAAAGCTACGGACTCAATTTTTCTTGGTTCTGCCTCATGCAAGAGTTAACCAATGAGGTATTTTTATGCAACACACAGACCTATGTGAATCCGTCCGAGGATCGCAGCTACGGCTATGTTGAGAATATCAAACAGTTTATGGAGGACATTTATGCTGACAGTTCCGTAACGACTATTGATGACAGTGAGTACTTTTCAAGCCCAGTTTATTCGTTGTGGATGTTCCATATTAAAATTCAAAGGCAAAAGCAAATATCCTTGCCCAATTGCTAAAATTATATTACATAATTAGGAGGAGGAAGCCCGATAAACCATATCAGATATATTTTTATTTCAATAACAATGTTACTAGGTCTAAAGAACAAATCCCACAAAAAATCTCCTTTAATTGTTTATATTTTCTATATTTGTATAATTATTTATAATTGTTATGTGTGTTTGTTTCCCACATTTTAGTTCCCCTACTGCTAGATGAGACCTCAATTAAGGTCAATCTATATTCCGGCCAGTTGGATATTAAAGTGCCTACTCTAGCCACCTTGGCCTTGATCAAGGACTGGGCTTGGATAAATAATATATATATATATTTATATATACATATATATATTACAATTTCATGAAGATGGCGTGACTAAAATATATTTGTAATTAAGCAAGTAATAAGATACAACTTTTAGCTGCACTCAAAAATATGCTGAGTGAAATAAATTCGAAATACTGCTGCAGAGAACTGTTTATAACTTAGGATGCTATAAATTGGCATTGAATAAACACATGGAAATTGTTTGCCAAACTTGACCAGAAGTGGTCACTTAAAAAAAAGGCAAGTAGAAAGTGAAAGTCAAGGGGCGCGATAATACATAAAACTTTACCATATAAATTGGGTTTAATGAAACCAGAAATTTGATTAAATAATCAACTGTTGCTTTTTTTTTATTTATCGTTAATTGTGGAAATAAATGGGTAAAATATAGTTTGATAATTACAGAAATTTTAAATGTAAAAAAATACTTATTTTAAAGATTGTGGTTGGCTACATATAAAAGTAAAATGTATAAATACATTTTCATTATATTTACACGGTAATAAATCTTTCCGAATTTAGTTCAGAATCTCACTAGGTGTTTCTCTGAATGCAGGGGTCAAGCACCAAACAATTTATTTATATATACCTCTCTCAGCAGAAACAAAGAACATCAAATTTTCATGGCCAAATTTCGGCCATTCGAACGCGAAATCGTGTCCGACCCAGTCCAATAAATAGACGGAAGTTTAAGAGCAAAGATTCCAGTAATTGACGGACACACCAGCGAGAATGTGGTGCGGTTTCCTGGCGATCGTGAGTCTCCTTTCAGGGGTCCACTGGACGAGTGCCCGCCGGGGCTTCGGACCCGGGGAGCAGGACTGGGGCTACGTGGACGTCCGTGAGGGAGCTCATATGTTCTACTGGCTCTACTACACCACCGCCAACGTGAGCAGCTACACAGAACGTCCGCTGGTCCTCTGGCTCCAGGGAGGACCTGGAGGAGCCTCCTCCGCCTTGGGAAACTTCCAAGAGCTGGGACCCGTGGATATCAATGGTGAACCTCGCGAAGGGAACTGGGTGCAGCACGTAAACGTACTCTTCTTGGACAGTCCTGTAGGATCGGGCTTCAGCTACGTAGACAACTCCAGCCTGCTGGTGACCAATAACGAGGAGCTGACTGACGACCTGATGACCTTCATGATGTACTTCTATAAGAGCCACAGCGAGTTCAAGCAGGTACCGCTGCACATCTTCTCAGAGAGCTATGGTGGCAAGATGGCACCTGCATTGGCAATCCGTCTGAATAAGGCCATGAGCTTGGGTGAGTTGGCAACGCCGGGAACCCTAAAGTCTGTCACCTTGGGCAATCCCTGGATATCCACCCGCCACATCTGCCGGGAGCACTCCAAGTACCTGTTCGTGAACGGTCTGATCGACGAGGACGGAGTGGCGCTGATCGATGCGCAGGAGGAGCGGATTCTCAGCGCTCTCAAGATGCATGAGTTCGAGAAAGCCACGGATGAGTATCTGCAGTGGTTTGAACTGATGCAGAACATCACCGGGGAGGTCTTTATGTACAACACACAGACCCATGTGGATCCAGCCGAAGACCGCACCTACGGCTATGGCGATGAACTGGTGCGATTCATGCAGGAGGATGTGGGTGAGGCCCTGCAGATTAATGGCAGTATCTTCGCGGAGCAGGTTATGCAGGTTTTCCTTACCCTGCACGGAGAACGCATGCTATCGGATATGAATACGAGTAAGCGGTTCTGTTGGCCTATTAAAGCCAATTTTTAGATCAACTATACATAAGGGTGTGGTTAATGTGTATATTTGTATATCACTTTTAGTTCCTCGATTGCTGAACGAGACCTCCGTCTCGATTAATTTTTATTCCGGGCAGCTGGATGTCCTGGTTCCCACCTCAGCCACCTTGGCCTTGATCAAGGACTGGGCCTGGAAAAATAAGAGCGAGTACGTGCAAGCGGACCGCACTCCCATCGTGATCGAGGGCAGACTGCAGGGCTACGAGAAAGTCGGAGGCAAGTTCGGAATGTACTGGATCAACCGGTCGGGTCACCTGGCCCCAGGAGACAATCCGGCAGCCTTGCAGTATGTCTTGAAAGCCGTCACGCAGTACGAAAGCGATTTCTCCGAGTAATGTTGTATGTTTTGCATATGTTTAGTTATGCGAATAATTCAAAGTTGTTAATAAATAATCACGCCTCGAGGCGGATCCAATTGCACCGCCAGATGCTAACGTTCTTCTTCTTGTTTTGCTGACTCCCATCCGAGTATAAACAAGCGGAGTGTATTCCGGCCTCCTAAATAGCACAGGGGGTCAATGTTTATCTTTCGGCAGTGAATATGTATGATTGGCTTCCTTCAGGGGTACACATTTTTGGGGTGTACTGTCTAATACCCTGTACTTGGAAATGAATAAGAACTGTTTTAATTTAAGATTCAATTTCGGACAGCCCAGTAAGGAAGGAAGGAAGCCATTAAATATGAGCACCAAGTGTGAGATCTGAACTGAGCAGAGGGTACTCTTCGCCTCGCCTACAGACCATTGTTTTGTTCTGCTTTTGTTTATCAGAACTCTGAATGTTTACCAATTTATAATTAGCCACTGGCCAAAAGCTTGCCAGATCAGTGCGCATTCGACACCGAGGCAGGCAATATTCGCGTTTAGTTCCATTTTCCCCTTAGGAGACCTGTGTACGCGAAATGCAGCTAACTCAGAATAAGAAGAAGTTTTGGCTAGTGGCCCTGGTCTTCCACATAGCGTTGATCTCGGTGCAAGGTGGGTACGTCTTGGAGGAATTAATAGAGCATAACGAATATATTATGATGTGATAAAATAATCCCGGAGGACTCTTGATTTAGGGCGCGTCGGCATGGGACCTGGCGACCAGGACTGGGACTACGTCGAGGTGCGCAAGGGCGCTCACCTCTTCTACTGGCTCTTCCACACCACGGCCAACGTGAAAAGCTTCATGGAGCGACCCCTTGTGATCTGGCTGCAGGGCGGACCGGGGGTGGCATCCACGGGCAGCGGCTGCTTCGAGCAACTGGGACCCATCGATATCGAAGGCCGAATACGGGAGAGCAGCTGGGTGCGTCACATGAACGTGCTCTTCGTGGACAGCCCCGTGGGCACGGGCTTCGCCTATGTGGAGGATCACGGGCAATATGCCAGTACCAACCGGCAGATAGCTCTCGACCTGGTCACCCTGGTGGAGAGCTTCCTGCGAAAGCATCCACTCTTCCGTCGAGTGCACCTGCACATATTCTCGGAGAGCTACGGCGGCAAGATGGCGCCGGAATTCGCGCTCGAGCTGCACCTGGCCAAGCAGCGGGGACGAGTGGATTGCCAACTTCAGTCAGTGGTGGTGGGTAATCCCTGGACCTCGCCCCTGGACAGTATCCTAGCCTACGCTCCCTACATGCTCCAGATGGGCATCGTGGACGGCGATGGGTACCGTCGAGTGTCGCAACTGGCCGGGGAGTTGGCTGCACTCGTGTACGCCGAGCAGTGGCAAAGCGCCCTGGCTAAGGTGGGTGATATCCAGGAGGAGATCGCCACCAGAACAGGCGGGGTCTTCATCTACAACACCCAGCGGCGCGTTCATCAGGACGAGATCTACCGCTACGGCGAGGATCCGCAGATGAGCCACTTCTTGCGGACAAACGTCACGCGGGCGCTGGGTCTTGGAAGGAAGCCAGTTTGGATGGAGCAAAATGCCACGGTCTTCATGCGACTCAGCGAGGAAATCTTCAAGCCAGCCACCAAAATTGGTAACTAGGGCTTTTAACACAAATCGTAAGTTAACTTTATTTTCATGGAAATGGTAATTCTAGTTACCAGACTCTTGGACGAAACCCCGGTCCGAGTGGGAATCTTTTCGGGAATACTAGACTTACTCTGTGCCACTCCCGGCACCGTCAACTGGATTGGACGATTGAAATGGCGAAACAGACGGGACTACCTGGAGGCCCCCCGCACTCCCTTTCGCATCCACGGAGTGCTTGAGGGCTATGAGAAGCACGGAGGACGGCTCAGCATGTTCTGGGTCTTCAGAGCAGGACATCTGGTGCAGCAAGATAACCCAGCGGCCATGGAGTACATCCTGAGATACTTTACGACTTTGTAGGGATCCGAAATGAAGATCAATTAACAAATAAATAGTTGTGATAGTTTAACAGATTATCATTAGAAATATGTATCTATGTTTTATTGTATTTAGATTCGTATAGAAAAACATGGCATTTCCCAATAGAATTCAATACAATTTCAATAGACATCTTTTCGCTTGAGATTAGAGCTAGGTAATTGAGAACCACATCCCACTGGGAAAGTGTTTAAAGTTTTAGGGGAAAGGGAATCTTAATACACTTGGTAATTAAATGCCCTAATTCTCGAGTCAAGGCCACAAGCCATGCCCACATGAGCCACCCTCCCAGCCTGTTGGGGCAACAACAATTTTCTAACAATTTACTCAAAATTAACTGAATTTCGGTTGCCCGTCCTCCCCGACCGAGAACTTTCTGGCTGGGATGCGGTTGGCCGCATCACATGGACAGACATTCGTCTGGCTCAGGCAGCCCCATTGTTGGAGCGCTTTACAGGTGCACCGCATCAATTTATTTTCCACACAAAAGCCTATTAAAAGTCTTACACACTTGGGCATTGATGAGTGCCTGGGGAACTTCCAGCTCGAGTCTCGGTAAATGTTTGCCAAATGAAGCCACTTAACCTTTTTTTTCTCCCGCCACCGAAAGAAAAATGAGCAGAGGGCGACGAGGCTGGAGGTGGGAAAAATGCTGCGCTACGGCGTCCGGGACCGCAGCAAAACAAATTAATTAAAAACTTAAAAGTTTGTCTGGGGCAACATCCAAATTGGCTGGAATGAGAAAGGACCAGGAAGATAATTTTCCAAGACGCCACAAAAATTGGACAATATAAAAATATAACGAAGGTATTGCATATACACTCACCTGTAAACAGACTCTTGTCTGAGCTGAAAGCTGGACTTACTGTACTATACAGTGTTCTACCTCAACATGCAACAGAGCTCATTTCCTTTAAAAAAAAACCATGAAACCTCGTCAGATATTGTCTTTGCAGAATTAATATCTGGAAATCAACAGTAATCTCTCCCTGAATTCATGACCAAAAAAAAGGACATTAGTCTACGATATTTATGCTGGCTAATTTGTGTAACCTATTTTGATGGAGATCCAATTTGACAATTGATTTTTGCGGCACAGCTCCTTACATATTTAATTTTCGACTATGCTGCACCGTCTGCCACGTATTTTTGTCATCAACAACTAATTAGGAAATACTTACGGGAGGGTACGGCAATCGAAGCCGCCAAGCCGCCAGTGGCGAAGAGATAGATGGTAATTGGAGTAGATGGCTCTGTGCTCGCGTTCCACACGAATCGCGCCGCGTCACGTCAGGGCCCGAGTAATTTTCACACAAGTTAACGCCACATATCGTGCATATTAATTATAGGCAAATCTAATTTGCCAGCCCGCAGCACTCCGGATCTCGGATTCCGCATCCCGGTGCCAGACCCAATGCCAGTCCTAGCCCCTGTCCCAGTCCGTGGTCCGTGGTCACGTAGGAAGGAACCCCAAGCCGCTCCTGCACGTATGTCGAGGGCTCAGGGCAGGTTAAGTCGGGGGCTGGGACAAGTGTGGCTGCCACGTCTCCGGCTCGGGGAAGCTATTGTAGCCATGTCAAATATTTATAGGTAAGCACGCCAAGATTTACCACGCAGCTCACAAATTGCCCGTGTATGTAGACAGGGTCTTCCTTGGCCCGGCCGGGAGTAAAATAAATTAAATGCCTGCTGAAAACAAAGGAAAATTCCTCGCATGAAAAATGCTCTGCCTGCTTGGAGAATGCGGCTGCAGAACTAAAGGGAAGCCAGGAGGAGCAGGGGTAAAATTAAAGAAGGCAAAGGTGAATAAATGGGTGCTAATTAGTAAGCAGTCAAGTGCAGATGTTGCCACTCGGCCGGGCTCAGGGGATAGATCCAAATCAAAATAAGAAGCTGTCCAAGAACTAATTTGCTTTCTACAACGAAGACTCAACTTTTTTTATAAGAAACCATGTAAGAAACAAAGGTCTTGTACAATGTAAACCTGTATAATTCACCTTGAATTTATCCCTCATGCGCTTGTGGACAATGGTAGACCGGGAAAACATGGGTCACGCAATCACAGTTAACCTCGAAGTCTTTAAACACCATAGACATCCTCTTAAAGAAGCGTTCCCGCTTTTCGGTGCTACCCAAAAACTCTGTAAGCCCGACATTGAGCTCTTTCCAGGCCGCCCACCTTCGCATGCTCGAGATGACGGAGTTGCAAAACTGCTCCCTAGCCGTTCTTTCTCGATCTGTGATATTGTGGAGGCACTCGTTACGTTTTTCTGAGAAAAAATAGATAAAACCAAAAATGAATATACCAAAAAAAAAAAAAACGATTTCTACAGATGTGAATACTGAATACTTACGCGACAAGGAGTTTGAATGTAGGTCCTTAAGATATTCACACCGCTGTAAGGACTCGTACTGGGTGGCAACGTCGTGCATCCGCAGATCGAGCAATTCGTTCCCGACATCCGAATCATTTTTATAGCTATGATAGCCGCACAGAGCGGAGAAGTCCCCGCTATAGGGAATGTCTGTATAGAAACGGCAGTCGCGGAAATGCCTGCGGGCCTCCTCCAGCCAAGCCTTCTTGCTAGACACCATCGATGTCAACCGACCGTTGTGGAATCGAAACGTCATAGTGGTTAAAATATTCTCAACTTTCGATATGCAGTCGGTTTCCCGCATCGAGTAGACCCCTGGCAGATATTCGATTCGTTTGAGGTGGCGTAGGCTCTCGATAAGGCTGCATAACAGCTCCTCATTGGCGGCGACCTGGATTCGGGTCAAGCGGAGCATGTTGTGTATGTGTCGCCTATCGTACCAGCCACGGAACAAACTCTGAATGCGGGTGGCCATCAGGTTGAGGTAATCGAGGTACTCCTTCTGCAGCCGCTGCTCGAGCAGGTCCCACAGCTGCCGCCGCAGCCGGAAGCAGCGCCATGAGCGCTGGATGGTAACACATGCTTGCCATCGCTTATCGCGCAGCTTCCGATCGCGGTGGGCTCGCCAGAAGGACTGGATGCGGCGGGCCGCAATGAACATCTTGTAGTCGATGATATATGCCATGGTCCTGGGAAGAAGGGTGGGTTACCTTTGCCAGGACAAAAGGCATGGTTCCTAGCAGTATTCCCAGAGCAGGTTAACTAAATACTGTTTCCTCACCTGGTTAGCTGCCCCCTTACAGTCCAGTCAATACATTCATCTTCCTCGCCCTCGTAGTCGTCCTCAAAGCTGTATGTTTAATGGCTAGCGTTTCATTATACACGTGGTAAAAGCGCGACTTACTCCGACTCAAATATTTCCTCGTTTGCCATAATGGAAGATTTTCCAAAAAACTACGTATTGTGTCTTCAAATGGTTCTTCTGGTGTTGGTGTTGCAGCAACAATTAAAACGAACAGGTGTGTTTGTATATGTGCGTGGGCAAGCTTTCCTGGAGAGTTGTGGAGTGTGTGTTTTTAAAGGCTACTTCAAAAGTGTCAGAAAAATCAATGAACATAAAGTATAGTCCGGTGTAAATATTAACTCATAGAGTTCATAAAAACAGAGCGCTTATCGACAGAAGCTTATGTTTTGGTAATCGGTAAGTTGATTTGCCCCTTCCAGGTCTTAATAAAAATGGTTTGATATAATTTGCATACTTGAAGGTGGGTTCTGGCAGGTTCTAGCAGGTGGAACGTGTGAGCATGTGAGGAGCTTCACAGAAGGGATGTAGATTAAATTGCATGTCAACGACAATGAAGCGTCTCTCGAGGGGAGGACAATAAAGAGTCAAGCGAAATTATTTAAAGGTGAAAAATTGTCTGATAAAGTGGGGAAGAAGAGAGCTGATGGCAGCAGGAACACCTCAGGCCTCCTCAGCACCCTTTTTTACCCGTGCTTCTCTTTCCCTTGTGCGCTCAATCAATTTTTGTCAATTTCTTCCCGCTCCTTACGCCCTGAACTTCTGGGCCCCACTCACATGATGGCTTCTTTATTATTTTCCTCAGAGCTGGAAGGCTGTCCTGTCTTCAAGGTTCGCGCAGTGGCTGTCCTGATGGCGGCCTTCCGCTTGACGCGTGTCTATATTTGACACTTTCAGCGCACATCATCAATTTTAAAATTATTGTCAAGTACAGTCAGCCTTGTATAAATAAGTAGGATATTTGAGAAAGTTAATTACAACATGACATAAGCTCAACTCCTAAACAGGGCTTAAGCATGCTTAGCGCCTTCAATGGAAATGATTGGACCAGAACGCGCCCGCATATCCTCCTGCAGTCCAGCCACACTCGGTGCGCCACAAAGTATGCGATCAATTTTTATAGTCCACATGCAGCGCCCACAAACCCAAGTCCAACCCATTCCATCCCATCGTAACCCCATTGACGCCTCCGAGCTCCACGGGAGCCCGATGCTGCCATGTTTCGCCAATAATTTTCAATATAATCAGCACCTGTGACGACGCCGAGCATTTGCACAAATGTTGCTAATGTACAAACATTTGTGTGTGCCAGTGTGTGTGGGAATAAAAAATTTGAAATGCCTCGGCGGGGGCCTATCTGCGGGGGTTATGTCCTGTACTCAGCGTGTTGGGCTTGAGCCAGGGAAAGGGCGGCGTATCCTGGAAGCGGCCTCGTAATGCCATCTGCTGGCGTTAATTTCACCACATGCGGTTATGGCTGGCGGTGCCTTAAAGGGACTCTGGGTGTGGGGAATACCTGCAAGAAACAAAAGTCTCGCTTAATTTATTTCAACAGACTGGAAGTCTAAGCGACGCGGATATTCTGGCATATTTTTTAACTTTAATAAAGGGAGGTCCACCTAGGTATTTTTCGAGATTTATAACATATTTTTGGTATAAGAGGGTGATGAGAACGAAATTGATCTTGGTTCTCTAGACGCAGGGTAAAAATGTAATCAGAAGGAGGGATTTATTTCCGACTTACCTACATATGCATAAAGTATATATTCAATAGTTTGTCTTCAGCAAATAGACGCTCAATTTGAAAGATATCTGGATAAAGTTTTCTTAAATAGTCTAGTTTCCATTGCAGTTAGTATAATATATAACTGTTATGAAATCGATAGGAAAATTTGCTAGAATAATAATACCTGTTACCTCTGTTATTTTTTATAAAATTTCCAAATGAAAAGTATGTATGTAAATTGTCATGTTTAAATTGTCGGAAAAATAAGAGATAACTCTCTTTTTCATTTAACAAGAAATATTTGTAAACATTATTTACTTCCCAGCTTAAGTTCGAAGCGTCTCATATGCCAAGTATTTATTTCATAGCTCTGGATTCTTAATCGTGTCTATAGCGATAAGATTGCATATATTAAGTTCTTGATAATCTTTTAAATTGAGTAGAAAATAACAGCCATGTTGAAAAATTCACATCGAATTCAAACAAGCAAAAAAGGCAAAAACAACTGTTAAAAACGAGAGATTTCACGGCTTTTTTATTCATCATTTATGTTTGTCTTGAATTATCCCGATAATTGCTGAAATCGTAGAGACACACTGGCATCATTTATGTTTGTCTTGAATTATCCCGATAATTGCTGAAATCGTAGAGACACACTGGCATAGCTAGGTCTATTGCTATAATAATTCTCTTGAAGTATCTCCTCTTACTATCGTTTAATCTAAATAATTCTCAGAATGCCATCCAAAAGGCACCTATTTTTATTTTGCAAGTCGTGCCTACTGAGCACATATAAATGAGCGGCAACCAACGGCATCTCTTTGTGTGCTCCAGTTGATCGCATCGAAAGTTTCATATTAATAATTAATTCTAAGAATGCATTTCAAAGTATTGTGTCTGACATTGGGGTCCTTGCTTTTTCCATTTGTACTTACTACAAGGGACACAACGTAAGTTTCATTTAAATTTGGAAATATAAATATTTGCCAAAATACAAAACATCTATTGTGCCAAATGAAAATGTGTTTAATATTTTTTCAGTCTTTAGTAGCCACAAATCTTTTAAAAGCATATTCAACATAAGCATAAGCTACGTTTTCAAATCCAATCCAGTAAGGTATACAAAATTACATACATATAATACTTCGAATTTTCGTAATCTAAACTAATTCTTTATTTATTACAAACATGAAAATTGTATTAATGCATTTAAAAAACAAATCGTATTTTATTTAAACATTAAATTAATTTTTTTGCACAAATAAATCAACAACACTGAATATGTAAAAAATTTAAATATATAGTTGCTTATTTAGTTATCAATAAAAAATTATATATACTTCCATCATTTCCGGTTTTTTTTTTTTTTTTTAGAAGAAATAATTAGACTTTCAAGTAAAGGTCAATGGAATCAGCTTTAATAAAAGGTACATCTGGAATTGAGTAGTATGGATATTAAAACATTCATCAAACCTCTGGCTCTTTTGCAGCACCTATTCGGTTGTGGTACCGGACACCATAAGGTCCAATCTTAATTACAACGTTGTTGTTACCCTGCATAGGGCAGATGGACCTAGTCTTATCCGGGTCACGCTAAGTGGACCCTTCTATACAAAAGTTAAAGAGGTCCAGCTTCAGCCCATGTCCACGCAGATAGTTACCTTTCCTGTCCCGAAACTTACCGGAGGAAATTACCAGCTCAAGGCTGAGGGCACGCGAGGTATCGTGTTTAAGAAAACTACCCAGTTAAAGTACGTCGAGGATGACACCTCCATATACATCCAGACGGACAAGGCCACCTACAAGCCCGCGGATCTCGTGCAGTTCCGAGTGCTTTTCCTGGACAGAAACACCCAACCCGCCAGGATCTACAAGCCAATTCAGGTTGAGATCCACGATGGAGCACAGAACCGGATAACCCAGATCGTCGACGTCAGACCGACCAAGGGAGTTTACTCTGGAGAGCTTCGGCTGTCCGATCAGCCAGTGCTAGGCAACTGGACGATTGCCGTCTCGATTCAGGACGAGGGCAGTGAGTCAAAAGTCTTCGTTGTTGACAAGTACGTGGTGCCCAAGTTCGAGGTAACCGTGCACACGGCCAACGACGTTCTGGCCAGCTCAGGAAGCCTCAGGGCTGCGATCAGGGCTATGTACACCTTCGGTAAGCCGGTCAAGGGCAAGGTTACTGTCTCGATTGAGGGCAAAGCACAGGAGAGGACCATCGACATTGACGGTCAGGTCAATGTTGAGCTCCCCTTCGCGGCCACCGACCCGTCTCCCCTGAAGATTGTCGCCACAGTGACCGAGGATCTGACGGACCTCCGGCACAGCGGCTCAAACTACGTAACCCTTCACGAACACCGTTACCGGCTCGAGTCCGCCTTTTGGCCGAAGACATTTAGGGCGGGGAGGGTCTCTCGATTTCCCATTATTGTCAGGAATGTAGACGGCTCCCCCATCAGCTCCTCGTCTGAGCACGTACGCTTCACGTTCGCGTGCTGTGGAATCTCGCGAACTGTCTCAGTCGGAGTGAACGCGGGAGGCATCGCCACTGCAAAGATAATGCTGCCGGATATATTATGTGGAAGCTACCATGTGACTGTTACATTCAAGGACGCTAAGCCTCTCATAGAAACCATATCGAGGCTTGACAAGTCACTGAAGATCGAGCTGAATACAGTCAGGTGAGTATTGACCTAGATGGTCCACCACTTTGTATTACCTTCGACTGCAGTCCCAGGCTGAAGCAGCTGGTCTCATTTGATGTCGTTTCGACCGGTGACCTTCCGTACTTCATGTTCACTATCGTCGCTCGGGGCAACATCTTATTTAATCAGTATGTGGCGGTGCAGCCCGGGCAATTCAGTCGGAACATTAAGTTCATGCCCACCTTCGACATGGTTCCTCAAGCCACGATTTACGTACACTACGTAGAGGATGGAGTCATGCGCTCCGACGAGAAGAAGATCGACTTTGAGAAGGACTTTGGCAACTCGGTAGGACACCACTCGAAGCCTTGTTTCCCAGTCTAACACCACTCACCCGTGACACTGCCCACAGATTGAAATTATTGCCCAGGAAAGTGCTGAGCCCAGCGAAACAGTTAGTCTGAGAGTGAAGACCGATCCCCACTCCTTCGTGGGGCTGCTGGGTGTGGACCAGAGTGTGCTGCTTCTTAGGTCCGGGAACGACCTTAGCCGGGACCAAATCTTCAGCGATCTTGGCAAGTTTGCAACTCCCGGCCTGGTGATCTTAACAAATGCACAAATAAACAACGATGAACACTGGGGTAAGACTAATACAGAAAACCTGTTCGGTTTTGGCACCCTATAATTATAACTAATACTTAACTAATACTTTATAAGATCAGGGCAGTTGCGAAAACGGGCTTTATACCCCTCGTCAAGTTAGAGGAAATACCATGTCAGGTAAGCTGTGTCTCGTTGAAATGGTTCCATTAAATACAATTACAAATTACTAGGTTTAACACCTGAACCCGCGACCACTGTTCAAACAACCGAACCGCAGAAACCCCCTCCGATTCGCAAGGAGTTTCCGGAGACCTGGCTGTTTTCAAATATAGCCGAGTAAGACTTTCAAAAGTTGTGTACCATTATTGATTCAGGCTGACCGTAACCTGTGTTCTCCAACACATAGCTTTAATGATAATAATGGCAATCTGACGGCGAAGATTCCCGATACGATTACCTCGTGGGTCATCACTGGATTCTCCCTGAATCCCACTTCAGGAATTGCGTTAACCAAGAATCCAACCAGAGTCCGTGTCTTTAAGCCGTTTTTTGTATCAACTAACCTGCCTTACTCCGTAAAGCGAGGTAAGTTGAGTTAGGAACACATGATGATATTTATAGCCTGATCGATAGAATTTGGAAATCCAATTCTCTATGAAACGATATTTCTGCAATCGGTATTTCTAAAACTCATTTGTGATTCTCCAGGTGAAATAATTGCCATTCCTGTGGTGGTGTTCAACTACATGGATAAACCAGCACAGACATCCGTGTCTATAGACAATTCGGAGCAGAAGTACGAGTTCACTGAAGCTGTTAACGCCAACTCTGTGAAGGCCGTGCACCTAAACAAAATGGTCAAACGGGTCTCCATTCCCGCCAACAGCGGCAGGAGCCTCTCGTTCATGATCCGCCCCAAGAAGGTGGGACTGATCTCCTTGAAGATCACCGCCATTTCCCCGCTGGCCATGGACTCCATCGAGCAGATGTTGAAAGTGGAGCCTGATGGCGTGACCAAGTACGTCAACCGACCCATCCTCGTCAACCTGAACCGCAAAAGCCGATTAAACCGTCGAAGCCTGGATGCTCCAGAGAAGTCTCTAGAAGTGGAGATACCGCCAGAAGCTGTGGAGGACTCTGAGACTGTATTTTTAAATGTCGGTGGTGATATCCAAGCACCTGTTCTTGGCAACCTAGATGGTTTAGTGCGTTTGCCCACTGGTTGTGGAGAGCAAAACATGATCAACTTTGTGCCCAATATCCTCGTGCTCCGCTTCCTGGACGCCACCAATCGAAGCGAACCGGAGACTGCCGCTAAAGCCAAAAACTTTTTGAATATTGGCTACCAGCGAGAGCTGACCTACAAGAACAATGATGGCTCCTTCAAGACATTTACACAGTTAGAGAACGGCAGCACTTGGCTCACGGCATTCGTGGTGCGATCCTTTCACCAGGCTAACAAATACACCTATGTTGATCCTAGAATTCTCATAGCTGGACTTGATTTTCTTGCGGCGAGGCAGCTCTCGAGCGGCGAGTTCCAGGAACAAGCAAATCTATACGATAATACTTATGGGAGTCGCTGGGCGCTTACATCTTTCGTGTTGCTGGCATTTTTCGAGAATCAGGTGCGATTTAGAATTGTAGAAGTTTAGTTCCTTTAGAAAAGCAAACAACAAATGGATATTTGTAAAACATGAACACAATATTTAACCCCAACTCTATCATTTGTCCGTAGGAACGTGTCCCGGCCTATAGAGATGTAATTGACAGAGCCGTACAATTCGTAGCCGCAGAAGTGGATAGATCGGCTGATCTTTATAGTCTGGCCATTACTGCCCTGGCTCTGCAACAGGCAGACCACAACAAGGGCAACGCTCTCTTGACTAGGCTGAACGGCATGGCCAGGAAGGAGAACGGCCTTCAATGGTGGGAACAGTCCCCCAACAGCACTAGCAGGAACGTTGAAATCACCTCCTACATCCTGCTTGCCATGCTGGAGAACGGCATGGCGGTAAATCCTATGCCCATCGTCCAGTGGTTGATTGCGCAGCGTAATAGTAACGGAGGCTTTAAGTCCTCCCAGGACACGATTATGGGCCTGCAGGCCCTAACCAAGTTCTCCTTGCAAGCCAGATCACCCGTTGGAGAGATCGACATTTTCTTACGCCCCGAGTACGCTGCCAGGTCCGTCGTCCAGGTCAGGCCGGAGAATGCACTGAAGCTACAGACCCGCGAGTTGCCAAAGGCGACTCGCAAGGTGCTCGTCTCGGCCCGAGGCACCGGAGCAGCGCTCGTTCAGCTCGCGTACCAGTACAATGTGGCCACCAATGACCCGGAGCCCAGTTTTCGCATCAGACCCACGGTAATGGACTCACCGAGGGACCGTCTGGTGCTGAATATCTGCGCCGAATACACTCCCAGAGAAGTCTCGGAGAGGAGCAAGCAATCCAACATGGCCCTTATGGAGGTCCAGCTGCCTTCCGGATACGTGGCCGATACCAACGCCCTCACCAAGATCCAGTCAGTGCCCCGCGTGAAGCGCGTGGAGACGAAGAATACCGATTCCCATGTGGTTATATACTTCGAGAGCCTGACTCCCGGCGACCCCAAGTGCCTGACTGTGGAAGCAGCCAGGACTCACGACGTGGCCAGGCAGAGGCCGGCATATGTCGTTCTCTACGACTATTACGCACCTGAGCGCAAGTGTACCGAGTACTACCAGGTGGGCTCATCCCTCTGCGACATCTGTCAGGGCAACCAGTGCGGGCCGGGATGCTGAAAAAATGTTCAAGGATCTCATTTCATGTCAACGCCACCTTATTGTCTAATTTAGTTCTTAAATTCCAAATTAACAACACTTTAATAAATTATATTTTATTTTTAGCAGTTATATGGTAAAATACGATGTTTAATCTTCTAATTATCGAAGTCAACATCGGTATATGAGCCTTAAGTGCGACAACTCTGTTTGCAGATTCAACATGGCAATGTTATAGTCTGCGGTCACCAAAGGGTCATGAACATATAATTCTTTTTTCGATTTAATTTGTTATTTTCCAATGATCACTGAGATAACCAATCAAATTTGTCCTGTCTTAAACAATAAATTCTACGAAAAGCTATTAATGAGAACAACGCGGCGCGGAGATTCGCCGACTACTACGTTGGGTATATAAAAAATGCGCATATACATATGTGCAGACTCATGTCGTAGAATATTATACAGTTTGAGTATTTCTATACATATATTCTCTCTGTATTTATATTCATAGCTGATAAGCATGCATTTATTAAGAGCGAATTATTACGAAGAAAATAATCCAGACGCTTAAAGTGAAAATACACGTAATAAAACAAAATAAAAGAGCAAAAACAGGATTCTTAGATAATCAAAACTTTGCATCTACAGAAATGACGCACACTGAGAAACACCAATAATAGACAGTAAAACCCATGCTTGTCATCCGATTACTGGATTACCACAGTTGCGAGAATTGTGATTCAGTTAATATAAAATCGAACTGATAATGACGAATGCCGGGTTCGACCAACAGAGCGTTTCAATTTCGATGGTGATCATTTTATTTCGAGTTCCCGACCGAGCAATGACACTATTCTGGGTGATGAGCTTGGGGCTGCTAATCAGCTGTGATGCTGGCGAAATTGTGAGTCTAGACAAGGCAGTGCCAAGGCGCAAGCAGTCGTAAAGCCGCTTTGAACATCTCTTGCAGGTAACTGGCTGTGGTAAGTACAACCATAATGGTCTGGAGACGAAAATTGGCTTGACTCCGGGAGACGCGCGACCCGGTGAGTTCCCATGGATGGTGGCAATTCTGGATCGGAGGGACGGACTGACCCGTTATATTGGCGGCGGCTCCCTGATCGCGGCAAATGTGGTCCTCACAGCTGCACACATATTGAATGGCATTGTCGAGGACGACTTGCTGGTAAGGGCTGGCGAGTGGAATGTCTCCACCACGGACGAGCTATACGGGCACGTAGACCTTGGGGTGAACAAGGTGATCTCGCATTTAAAGTTTAACCAGTACAGCGGAGAGTATGACATAGCTCTGGTCATCTTAAAAGCTCGCTTCCCAGTGAAACCTAACATCCGGACAGTGTCTCTGCCCTCGCAACATAAGAGCTTCGTGGGCAGACACTGCTTCTTCAACGGCTGGGGCCCGATGGAGGCGGACTCGAAGGACTACCCCAACGTTCTCAAGAGGATAGACGTGAACATGATAGACAAGACAGTATGCCAACGGCAGTTTCGAAGGAATGTTTCACCTTATATGATATGCGCGGAAAGCCTTAACCGCAGAGCAAGTTGCAAGGGCGACGGGGGCTCTCCACTTGTGTGTCCCTTGCCCAATGACCCCACTCGCTTTGAGCAAGCTGGAATTGTCACCTATGGCATAGGCTGTGGCACGGATAGAACCCCGGGCGTCTACACCGATGTATCCCAGCTGTTCGGCTGGATCAACTATCACCTACATAGGTGGAACATTCAACTGTGCCAGTGAGAAGACACAAAACTATTTTAAGGATACTTTGAGATTTTTAGATCTGCTTAAAATACTCGGGTAGATCAACAAATTTATAAAGGAAAAGAATCATTATTTACTTTGTAACTCTTTAAAAGGCCAACAGTAACTCTCACAAAATCTTCATCAAAGCATAACTCCTGATCTCCGCTGTCAAGTCAGCTCAGCGGAGGAAGGCCGATTAAAGACCCCCCGGCTATTTTAGCGAATTTAAGTTGACTTTGAGAGAACTAAGCGAAAAAAAGAGCAAAATGGCGAATTAAAAACTGTTTTCTGGCTTGAGCTTCCGTTGCTTGATGAATGAGCTCCCTGCACAAGGTTGGCATCGTTTGACAGCTGCAAACTGGGGGCAGGGCGCCGCGTCCTTTGCCATCCCCTCGCTCCTGCAATTTGAGTAGACGTTTTCTAATAAACATTAAGTTGACATGAAATACACGCCAAACAAATGAAGCAAATGCATTTCATCCCGGCCGCGTCGTGGGTGTGGCCAGATGCTGGCTAATGGCGCCCCCTTCAGACCGACTCTCAGCGCCGGCACCGCAGGATATGTTTACAAATTGAAAAATATAGCTGGCGACCGGGAGAACGTGCTGCGGGGAATGCACAGTGGTTGGGAGAGCGAGGAAAATGCATTAAAAACATGAATATAAGCAGTTCCACGACCACCAAAATATTTAATAACAACGTTCATACTATTTAAATCTAATACTTAAAGCTAAGCAATCTAAGGATGTAAGTAATATACTAAGATATTATATTTAGAGTTTATGATGTATGCAAGCTTGTGTGCAAGGTTTCAATAATGCAAAGCTAAGCATATTAATATTCCTGTATTACTTGTTACTTTCTTCCAAGAATTTCCGCAGATTTAGGAGCAGTTGCGTCATCTAGACGAGTCCTCCTGCAAAAATGAGTTGTTACATGGGTCAGTTGGCAGTGGGTATTAGACTTCCTGCAAGTGGTCCGTCGACGTGCCGCGCTGCCTTCCACCGAGCATGGCTCTTACATACTAATGCTGCATACATAAAGCCTTTTATGAAGAATATGGCAAACTGTGCAGAGGTATGTGTGGGTAAGTATATATGCGGTTAAAAAATATTTCCTGCAGGAAGCCAGCCGGAGCAGGGAAAATCTGACACGAAACATTTGCGTGACAAGCAAAATGTTGCCACATCCAGGGGAATACGTCCGTAGGTGGGGCCGAAATGCACTGAGGGGCCGGCTTTCACGTTCCGTGCATTTCAAAAGGACCCAGAAAATAATTATGGCCCAAATCAAAATATTGCTGGAGAGAAAAACTTGGGGAACAAAAAGAGGAGCACAAATTAGGAGTGCCCACAGGCCGGCAGCGGGCAATGTCAGCGCAAGAGGAAGACAGCCCGTTAGCCGGCAATTTTCTTTAGCCATGACATTGAAAATGGCAAAGTTATCATGGAGGATAGACTGTGAGATTGATTATGACCATTGAGCACTGCGAAACAGTGAAAATAAACTTTTCTTGAACAAACTACAATTATGCAGTCAAAGGATTTAGATTTAATGCGACATTACTAAAACATTTTAGTATATGTGCTTTAAATGTCACCTTATGTTCCAATCAGGGAATTTTAGCGTCTTTGGGAGACTCCTTATGAGTTCCCTAATGGAATCTATCAGCAGCCAGTGAACTTTCTTTTAGTTGTTTTTAGTTTGGTTTAGAGTTGGTTTTGGGTAGAATACGTAGTTCACAGTTCTTAAATTTAGAATTTACACATAAGAATTTACACAAATGATCTTATATGTTCGATATATTTTTTTAAATATACAACACAAAATGGTAATTTATGGGAAATGATTTGGAGAAATCCAACTAGATAGTAGAACTCACGGCTTGCCATGGGACAAAACAAAGCCAAACGCAAACGAACGGAGACAGCCGTCAGCCAAGCTCTAATTTGGCAATGTCAGATTGACAACAATTAAATTTGCTCCGCTCCCCGTTCCAATGAGGTGGCCAATCAGCGCCTCGTTCTACCTTCTCAGATGTCGTCGAGCTGTGAAATTGTTGACAGAATTCAAATCAGTGCCGCAGGACCAAATGTTGCAGCGCATCGTCAGGATAATGCCGCTGATGGAAACGATGCTGTCGCGCCAGCAACGTCTGTGTCATAAATGTCACTTTCAATTTCGGTGGCTCGGCATGCAGAAGCGACCTGTGGGTTCGATTAAAGCGTGTCCTGAATGGCAAATCAACTAATCGTCGTACGTTCGTCTTTTGCCATTTCGCCTCCGCAGGAAACGCATATTTAATTATGTCAGTGGGAGAGCTGATGGGCAAAATGACTTGATAAGTTACGGCATGTTGTTTAAATATACAATTTCCATTTTGACACATTTCAATTCAATAAGTATTCCTTGTTAGCATCACCTGTCGTTTTAATATACAGTTAAGGTGAAGTCTAGAAGTCTAGTCTGATTAGACATTTAGAGACTGCCTCTTATTTACTGTCTCTTATTTACCTAAAAAAAGTAAAAAATGCATGTCTTTGTATATTTATTTATAAGAAAACTTAAAAATTTTACCCTATTATGTTTTTGACTGCAAACAGGACCTATTGGTAGATGGGCAATATATTGATTCCAGGAAGGGAGCCCAGTGTCCAAGGACTCGATGTCGTTGTTCCCCGCTTCCTCTCTGGCAATGTCTGGGCCGGCAATGAGTGCTTCCGGCTTCCTGCCTCCTGATTCCGGCATCTCGACTATCTCTAGACAACTGGAGAAGCAACTATAACTGTCGGCAAGTTGGCTTTATTATTTCCACACTGTTGAATATGCATATAAAAGGCGAATCGGCTCCTTTGACGACCAGCCCCCCACTTGGATCATCCCTCGGATATTCGGGGGCTTCGGTGGCTCGACGGCCCGGTCCTTTGTACTGGTGCCAAAGGCCAAGGCGGCCCCTGGAGGATGGGGACCATCCAACTTTGCGGCCCGAGGCCGGTGCATTATCACTTGCCAGCCAAGCAAAATATTGTGGGTGCATTAAATATTTTCCCTCCTGCCGCAGGACAAAAGAAACGCTTCACAAACTTCGGCAGCGAGCTGCACGAACTATGCGGGCATGAGATGAGCTAAGGGCTCTGGTCCCGGCCTTTGTCTGCGTTTTATATTAAACTATTTATGCTATCGCTGCAGTCGGTCCCCGGTCCCCTTTCCGCTTTCCACAGCCCTCGGATCTCGGCTCTTGGCCGCCGGATCTCGAGGAGTGCCGGCTCGTTGGCGCTGGAAAGCCAAGACTCGAAAATTTACCTACGACAGCTGGGTTTGTGTGCCGCATTTTTATCGTGCAGCATTTTGCAGGGGAATTTATGAAAAATTTAAAACAATTATGTGGCTTTAGCCGCACAATCTCGGCAGCAGGACGAGTACCTATTGATCGCTTGCCTGGTCAGTTGGTCGGCACAAGAACATTTTTGTGGAATTTTTCGCTGCCTGGGCTGGAAAATATTTTAAAATGTTCATTGATTGGCTAGAAGAAATCTTGCTGCTTAAGGAAAGATAGTTAACAGTTAGAGGTTTTATTCTTAAATAATAAAGATATCAGTTTGATTTATACAGTTAAGCACTCTTGAAATGGCGATCCTTTGACGAAGTCCAGCTTGTTGTCCTGCCATAACTTTCGGGCTTTCCATAAGGTTTGACGCTTTAGAGCATGACAACTCGGTTATTTCAATTAAAAAATGTTGTAACCCTGAATGGCTGGTTAAAAGTGGCATGACGAATCCTACCAATTGGACTCCACTTCCGATCCTATCCGCAATTGTGATGCATTTTCGTGGCCGGAAATAGTGGAAAATGTTGCGGCATAGGCACATTTCGGGGGATTGCGGGAAGTGAGGCTGAAAAACTTAATTAGCCAGCCGCAGACCGAAATCCAATTGGCCGATGATTGTTGCACAGAAGCAGAAATGGCTGAAATTTCGGGCAATTGTCTCCAGTGAAAATCAATTGCACAACCGGCAGCCAGGAAGCCCTTAAATATCAGTGGGCCTGGGATGTGAGCGGGTTGTTTGCGTGCGAGCTGTGAGCCTGTCAAACAATATTGCAGCAGAGAGATTAGTTGCTTATTTTGACAGTAGCTGTCAGTGTTGCATTTAGCCCCGGTTCCGGGTACAGAGCTGCCTGCATCCCAGCCTGGGTAAACAAACGAAAATATCCCCAGATCCGTTTCCTTTTGCGATGGGAGTTTGGGCTACGGATCCCGGGCGGTCCATCCTTAGCCGGCTGAGGATGATGATTCCCATATCTCCGGCGCAGCGAGTGCATGCTCTTCTACTCGAGTGCCCTGCCCCAGCCCCTGCCGCATCCGCTCCACATCGAGGAGAGTTTTTCTTTGGCTTCTTTCATTTTTCATGCGCGCCAGCTAAGCTTTTAATTAAATGCAAGAAAATTCAATTTTAATTAAAATTTCTCAAAAGTCTCTGGCCTGGCACTGCATACGGATAGCGCAGCGATTGAAGGGGATGAGGAGGTGCGGATGTGGATGCAGATTCGGATGCGGATGCGGATGCAGATGAGGATGAGGATGAGGGCTAGGTTGGGCTCTGGGCGCTTGTCCTGTTTTCGATCTGGGCTGTTCGAGTGTTTGCCAAACGTGTAAAATTGAAAATTAGGAAATCGAATTGTAATGGCACCAGGGTCGGATGGGATGGGAAGAGTCCGGACTGAGCGTCGGACAGGGACAAGTCATCAGAAACACAAAGGCAAAATCGTAAAGTAATTGGAAATGAAAATTCATGTAGGGTTCGGACCGAGATGAATAAATGCGTCAGAAAAGTGCTGAGGGGTATAAAGCATAATCTGAATGAGCTTGGTTTTTTCGGGAGGCCCTAACAATGATCATACCCCACCGATGGAGCCACACCCACATTCTTGTGCTAGTTTCAGTCTTAGAAGGTTTAGGTTTTCATTCAAACCGAACTTGGGGAAACAAATGAAATTTCCTAATTCATCAAGCACACCTAAGTGGTCATTTTACTTTTACATGCTTACGTTGTTTCCATCAGAATAGGCTTTATAATTTCTCTTTGTATTAAATTAATCACTACATTTCTTGCTGTTAATGATCTCAACTATTTACTGAGGTTGTAAAACATCCTACACAAATACATACATCTACGTTTTGCATCAATATTAATTGTAATTATATTTTCTTTTTATTAACGTAATATTTTATTGGTTTGTCTTTCCCCGCAATTTACACTGTGGTAACCAAATAAATGAATTCTATAAATGCTTCATTTGTTGTATCTTTAAGGAATAAGACCCTCGGGGCGTGGAAAATCCATTCAACACGTCGGGTTGGAATATGCAAGGCCATATGCAGCTCGAGTCCGATAACTAATCCACACGTGACTGTCAATATTCTGGCATTCGGTAAAGGGGCTGCGGCCAAAGTTTTGAGTCAAAGTTTGTTAGCCCCGAAAGCCAGGCGGCTTTTGTGAGCATTTTGCACATAATTTAAGCGCACACATCCCGCCAGTCATAAATTACACATATTACATGCACGTATAAATCGCAGGCCAGATACGAATACGTTCGAGCAGCTATATGGCAGTTCGAGGCTGAGCCAAAAGTGCGCCTGCAAACTGGGACCAAAGTGCTTAACATACTTTTTGGCGCTCGGCCCGCACACGCACCGACACAGCAGTCGCACATAGGCAAATCGACACACGCACGTATCGCAGAAAGTTGCAAAACTTCTGCCAGCCCTCAAGTGAAAGCTGGAAAGTAAGTGAAGACGCTGCCAAGGCGGCCTGCGCGTGTAACTTTTACTTTTGAATCGGTTCTTTCCCACTTATAATGGTCCTATACAATAATCCTCGAAGCCAGAGCCCCGGGTGAACTGAAAACATTTAGATGTATTCCCATTGATTCGATCTATAAGTACCACAGATCGTTCGCAGCAATCGCGACTCAAAAGAGCCCCTAACTTAGGAGCAAGTTAAAAGATGACAATAATTACAATATACTTTCATCCGATAGTAAGCAAGTCTCTTTCTGTCAGAATTCTCATAAATTGTCTGTTTCTTTCAAATTATAAAATTTACTTTCATTTAAAGAACCTTAGGTTCGCGGACGAGTGGAAATTATTAATCAGCATGTCGATATGTCCCCTTACGGCTAATGGATCCCTGCACCTACTGCTCTTGTTGGTCGTCTGCCAAGTGACGGGCATAGCAATGTCGTCTTCACTCTACGACGAGCCACGACTGCCAGTCTTCGTGGTGCCATTCCATTACGATTTGACGATGATAACGCACCTGGAGAGCGTGGCAGGAGCCCGGTACGAGGGCACAGTGCAGATCTCGATCTACGTGCAGAGGAGCACCAATCAGGTGGTGCTCCATGTCGGCAATGTCAAGGTGGATGGGGGGAATATCAGCCTACTGCAGTCGGAGGATGTGTGGCTGACGAAGGTGCAGTTCAACAAGAACAGGCAATATATGGTCTTGAAGTTCAATAATCGCCTCATGATTGGCAGAACCTACATACTGAGCATCCCTTTTAGCCGCCAATTCACAGAGTACGGCAGTGATGGTTATTTCATCGGCCGCTATGCAGATGGAAGGCAAGGGAAAAAGAAGTAAGCAATTCCATGCTCCAGAGTCCCAAAGCTCGCCTCACACATTCTCCCTTGCAGCTTGTACTCGCTGACCTTCTTCGAGCGGAACTTTATCAGGAACACTATGCCCAGCTTCGATGAGCCCTCCCTTAGGGCAACTTTTAATGTCACAATGGGTCATCACAAGCGCTTCCAGAGCTTCAGCAATATGAAGGTTCGAGCGATACTGCCCAAGTGAGTACCCAAAGTTACAGTACTCAAATCTATTTTCTTTGGGGTACCTATTCATTCCGATGACTCCTTCCAGCCCGGATCTGCCTGACTACGTGTGGTCAGTGCACGAAGTGACACCTGCGATACCCACCTACCGGCTGGCCTTCTCCGTGAACAACTTCACCTGCAGCTTCAGTCAGTCAGTCAGTTCGAATCCTATGCATTTCCGCACCTGCTCGCGGAGCAGCGACGTGCCCGAGAGCTCCTTTGTCGCCCATGTGGCACCGCAGCTGCTGCAGTTTTTCGAGGAACGGCTGGGAGTACGTCTGCCACTGGACAAGATCGACCAGTTGCTGGTTGACAGAATTCCCGCGGCATCGACGGACACCCTGGGCTTTGTCGTCTACCGGAGCAAGGATATACTGCATCTGGTCGAGGGTCCGATGACGCAGGCAAAGATGCAAGCACTTCAGTTGGTTGCCCACGCAGTCGCCCACATGTGGTTTGGCAGCATGATGGGCATCGACTCGTGGTCCGATCTCTGGCTGAGGGAAGGCCTTAACGGCTACTTCAAAGCCCTGGGCCTGGATCACTTACAGCCGGGTGTGGGACGGCGTCTGCTGCTTCGCTACCGTGAGATGGCCTTCATGTACGAGGCGCAGGTGGGTGGCATGACCCTGGCCCCGCTGGTGCCAATCAATCAGATGGAACTAGAGGCGGCCCTGTTTCAAAAGGCCAGCTCACTGGTGGTCATGCTGAACGGGTTTCTGGGCAATGAGACCTTCTACGACGGCATCCAGCGGCATCTCTGGCAGAACTCCTTCGCCAGCAGCACGCCCGACATCTTCTGGCGATCGCTACAGTTGGCCCGGGAACGGCAGTCGGACTCTCCGCCCATCGAGGAAACCCTAAAAAACGTTATGGACACGTGGACCCAGCAGAAAGGCTACCCGCTGCTAACAGTCAGCAGAAACGCCGCTTCCGTGGTTCTTACGCAGAGCCACGCCTTCAACGAGAGCAGGCCGGAGCGATGGTGGATCCCCATTACCTTTGCTGTTCAGGCGAATCCAAATTTTTTCGATGTGCGACCCAAGGCCTGGATGAGTCCCCTCGAGAGGAGCGTGCAATTAAAGGTCTCGGTGCCCCAGGATCAATGGATCGTTTTCAATTTGCACGCCATGGGCTACTACAGGGTCCAATATGACGATCACACTTGGGACCTGTTGGCCGCCACTCTCTACGATGACTTCCGTAAAATCCATGTACTGAGTCGAGCGCAAATCGTCAGCGATGTTCTTTTCCTGCACAAAAACAGTCGTCTAGGTTGGGGCACTACCCTTAATGTGCTGAAGTACATTGTTGATGAGGACGAGCAGGAGCCCCTTATGGCATTTGTTCTGGGCGTGACCCACGGCTACTGGGGATTCAAGCCGGAGAATTCAATGTCCATAGCGGTAAGTGGAAAAAAGATGCAAAACCATTCAATTATATGTGCTCCTATTGCATCAAACTTACTCCTAAAAGTCTATATCGGGTATCAGCAGAAAAATCTTTTAGGATTTTACTATAAAATCACACACCACATTTCTAAATTTACTATTTGTTAGTTTTCATTTATACATAGAGAGTTATCTAACATATATCACTCATGACCCTGGCATCGTGAGGTCCCTTAAATATTATTAGAAACACGATAGTTTCCCTTTGTTTTTAGCTCATTTTCTGCATAAGCTCGTGGTCACATTCCTAATGTAGCGACTCCCTTCTTCGCAGAAATGGCTGGGTATTGCTGGCAAATGGTACGCAGAGTTCATCTGCCACACGTTCGACAAATTCGTGCTCAAGCAGAATCTGAATAGCCTCGGCTAAAAGCGGGCTGCGAGGAGGGTTCAGAACTCAGGGCCGCAGGATAATGGCCCGGACCGGCTCCACAACCAGCTCGTTTCGCCCTCGCCGCGAAAGGCAAAATGAAACCGCCATCAATGAACCGCAATTGTATTTGTTTGCAAATAACTGAGCGTTATCTGAGACTATTTATCTTTATCTGCAACAACAGCAAAGGCGGCTCCGCACAATGCCAAGGGACACTGCCGCAGCATCCGGAAGTGGGCAGGACCTGCTGGGAACCGGGAACTGGTAACTGGTAGCTTGCTCCACCTCCACTTGCCAGAGTCAAGTCGCCAACTGAAATAATGATGCAGGCGAAATAACAATAAAAGCGGCACTGGAAGATGCCCGGACAGAAGTGGAGGCCAACATCGTTGCTCCTTTTCCGTACAAAGGACAATGCCAGACCCCTAATGCTGCAGCATTACCATGGCAATGCAATGGACTTTGCTTTCTCCAAATCGGTCTTTAAGATCGCTTTAAGGTTAATGCTAAATTTCCTCCTCGTCCTTTTAGAAATTGCACTTGTTTTTTGTTTGTATGCAGCCAGTAACTGTGTTGAATAGAAATACATATATGCATATATATAAATAAGTAAAGTAATTAAAAAAGATTTCGTTGCACATTATAGATAGCTTAGCTTCAACTAGCTAATTATTAATATAAAGCTTTGCGAAGCTGTATCATTAAATATTTAAACTCAAACTTAAGAAAATCTAAGAAAATTATAGTTTATATTTGTTTTAAGTGGGAAATACATATACCATATTTTTATTTTATTTCATAAAATCATCAAAGCAATATTTTCTCTAACGGCAAATCGAAAATCCAATATCCTCGCAGGGTATGCAAATGAGAAGCGAAAATGAAATCATATTTTACGCGTAATGAAATTTAGGCCACAGACAAAGCTTAGACGGAAGCGGATTGCGCCTAAAACCATGCAAATTAAATTTAATGGAAAACGTTTTACCATTTTTCCTTTTTCGTGCTTTCCTTTTTCCCCCTCACCGCGTTGTCATGGCCAGGAGCAAGACAAATATGTATAAACCTAATTTGGCGATATGAATTAATAACGTTGTTTACTGCAACAAGTTGGGGCATCTGCCACAAATAGAAGGCTTAGCTGTAAATATATCCAAGTATAACAAATTTTGTAATTGTTAACTGACTTTTTACTATTTTTTTTTAATAATAAATATTCCCTCTTTTAATTCTTTTTCTTTATTTTATGGCAATCCTCTTTGACCGGAATTTAATATGATTTTTATGCGACATTTAAATGACTGAAAGATGAACGTGAATTATATTCCAGTTCCCTTTATTTGCAGCCATATTTGATATGGAAATTCATTAATGCTGCTATTTATTTTTGTCATTGTTAAATAAAAGGCTCCAAACCATTCATTTTGTACGCAATGAAAACAAAAGTCTTATGCTCTATTATAAAAAAATAATCATTTAATGTAAAAGCAAGGAAAAAGTCATTATGTGTCAGAGCAGGTCATAATACGGAATGCAGTTGACAGCTTTATAATGACGTTCATTACGGAAGCGGGTAATTAATTTCTTGTAATTTCCCAGGTGCAGACCTTAAAAGGTAATAGTTTTAAAAGGCACCTCTCCATAGAGAAGTTTGAAGAAACTAACTAGGCCGAAGCATGTAACATCAAACATTATTAATTGTATAGTGCAGATAGTGGCAAAAAATACAGTAACGTTATGCAAAGTTTGCTTTTATAATATTTACACGGCATAAGTAAGTATATAACTCTTATAGATTCATTATGCAGAGCTACCATCTAAACACTAACCAATGGGGAATACTCGCCTTGACACATTCCCTTCTATCTGTTGGAATCGGTACTTAAAGCACGTGTAGACCTGGCTTTTTCAAAGGACAACAACGCCAGGCAAAGCAGAAGCAGGATCAGCTCTAAGAAAATATATAAGCAACTCAGTGGGACTCGAATGCGAGTTGTGTTGAATTTTTTGCATGAATTATGCAAAGGAGTTTGTTCAACTGTTGTGGGTGAGACTGAATTCCGGGTATCCCTGGCTCCCACAAAGGGAATTCTTAAATGGGATTTGGGAAATCACAAGCCAAGGAAGGCAGGGAGTGTGCCTTAGGGATGGGGGAGAGGAAATTAAAAGGATATGGCGAGGAGGAGCGGCGGCCAAATGATTTTTTCGCTTTGATGGCATATCCAATTGCATTTTGGTTAAGTAATACTTATATGTAAGGACTCTACGCAGCACACTCATATGGTTGTGCACTGAACATAATATTTTAAATGGCATAAATGGCATTCTATAACTCTTTATTTATTTTATAAATTTCAAAATAAATTCAAAATATAACGTATACGCCCGATTGGTCAGAAATTAAATCTTGTTTCCGAAAGACCTTTTTTTACGCACTAAACCTCCGATTTTCCATTGAGAGCGTAATTTTATTTACTGTGTATTTTGAAGCACATTTGCATTGCATGCGGGAGGAACTATTAAAGCCCGGCCAATAAATTCTGGTAGCGTTAACTACCTGAAATCCCTTGGCCATTTACTTTGGCCACGTCCGTCTTCGGCAATGCATCCCCGACAGCCACCTGCAAAATTGCAACTTAACAATGCTTCGGAGGGTCCATGAGCAGGGAGGCAAAGAGCCACGAATCCAGGACCCGAGGACTCCCACTCCCGGCAACCGACACCGGGAGCCGGCAGCCCCTTGGCACGGCTTTCGTACCCCATGTGGCTGCAACGCATGCGGCGTATAAATCAATATTGGCAATTTAAAATTGGCTGGCGGTGTATGAAGCCAATATCCGGCAACGCTCAGCAGCTCGAGTGTGTTTGTGTTCGTTCGTTTGGTCCTGAAGCGGGCAGGGAAAAAATTGGAGCCGGGAAAAGGGACTGCAAAAAGAAGTACCCCGGCGCTGGGACACTGCTGTGGATCTTAGACAAACACTATCTGGCACCCAAAATGTTCGTTCGATTTGCACCCGGTCGCTGTATATCCGAGTGTATCGATGATGGGGGTCGCTGGAGTGCTCCGCGGAGTCCATTAAAAAGGCGCGTATGTACGTTGCCGGTGTGGCCGACTCGTAAATAAATAACACGCAAAAAACAGCGAGGTGAGGCAAGTCTCCACTAAATGCTTGGGGGAACTCGTGATCATCAAAGACCTTTGGGGGAAAAATGTATATATTCATTTATATCTGTATGCATATATTTAAATCATATTTATACACTTCAGGAGTTAAGTTGATATACAGATGAGCTGAAATCTGCTCGGACGCCATATTTTGGGATGGAAGCCAAACAATAAAGCGGCCTCAGCCGCGGGTCCTGCCAACAAATACAGCCACCTAATTATGCGCCAATAAGTATGCAAAATTAAAATATTATGCAAATTATATCGAATGCGCACAGATCGTTGAAATTTAAACGCTCCGTGTTTTGATTTTTGGGCGAGCAATGGAGGGGCAAAATAAAATTATGACATCATCATCACCGCCGTTATCAGCAATGCGTCAAAAACAAATTACCCGCGGGAGGCTGGCCGGCAGGCTGGCGGTGGCCAAATTATGCGGCATCAAAAAGCTTGTTTACTCACTAAAAAGCTTAGGAATATACGGTGGATGTGGGTTCAAAACAATTTTGTGGAAGCCATGAGCGAAAAATAAAAATACTAAAATTGCGACCGTATCTCAAGTTTTATTGTTGTTTGTCTGTTGTTATAATAAAAAATATTTCTCCGAAGAAAATAGTCGCACTTAATGTGGAAATCAGTCAAGCATAAAGTATGGTAAACAGAGATAAATACCAAATGGCTATTGGGAAGCTCTTCATACCGTGAAATATAAGTTATCGAAGCCAAAATACTCTTCACAAATGGCGACAAATAAGATGTATGCGTTGGAATATTCTCGGAACTTTAAGCACTCACAAGTGAAGTGAAATTTCCTCAAATTCTAAGTTGTTTCACTTCATTTCAAAGGAACTTCATTTTAAATTGTGGGAGGTCTTGCATCCCTACATTCAGGTAGAATCCTGCAAGGCTTACCATAATGTTATTGGAGTATAAAACACTTTTCCTAATTAAAACCAAAACCCTGCCCTTTCCCTGTGCCCAGGCTGTTGCACTTGTGTGGGGTTTTTGCCCCCATTTCTTTCGATTTTTTTCGCCACGCCAAATGCCCAACTATCCTTTGGGCCGTGCCAAGGGCTTAACATTAATTGCCGTCTTTCAGTTCCCTGCCATCCTCACCTGCACTCACCTGCCAAGCGGAGGAAGGCGATGGCCAAGTGAATGCAAAGTTAAGCACGAAACTGTAAAAGGTCTGATAAAAAAGTTCACGGAATTGAAATGCTGAGCAGAAGAGTCGCTGGGATTGCAGAGCCAATAAAAAAGTTTTCGCTTCCTTTCGAATTAAGCGGATAATTTTCTGCTACTGCCAAATGCCGGCTTAATTATTAGCTTGCAGCTTGTAAATGAGACAATTTGGCAACTAGGCAAAAATAACAGAGTTTATTGATTCATAAGGGCTTCAGCCATCGGTGTATTTCGTTTCAGGTAAAGAGACTAGCTCTGTCAACAGGACGAAATAAACTCCCGTAACGTGATTGGATATATATCCAAACTTATAAAATTATCCTGTTAAAATAGATGAATACATTTATGCATCTACTTTTCCAAATTAATTCTATAACTACTACAATTTTCAAAGGCTTCCAAGTTTGCAAAACAATTTGTGAGTGTTAAATACAGTTTTTATAAATAATTATGAATTTTGTATAATGTAAGTGATTGAAGTGCAGTAAATGAGTAAATTGAACCACCAGAATCGAAGTTGCTTTATTTGTTAAGAAATAAATTCTAAATAAGATATTTCTAATGCCATTTTGCATTAAACAAACAAATTTAAAGAAATTGTAACAATCTGATTTTGATTACAAACAATAAAAGCACTAAAATCTACTAATTATGAATTATTTTAATAAATAAAGAAAACATGTTAATAAAATTTGGTTTGGGTAGAAATAAACCAAAACCACTTTCTTCATTTAATATAAAACTCTAATACTATGCACCGCTTATATTTTGTTTGTTATTAATTTGTAGAGAGTTCCTTGGTACTTATTTCTCCTTAACCAGTAAAGTTTTAACCCGTTTTCATTTACTTTAGTCCCCTGATACAATATTAATTAAAGAAACTACAAATTAGCTTGCTACAATATTCCGGCTGATGCATTTAAATAAATGTACATATACAGCTTGCGAGTAAACTATTTTGATTCAGTTTTGCTCAATGGAATGTGGATATTTTGGCAATTAGCTTTCTAATAAAGAGCCTTGATCTGCATCTGTTAATTAAGGCAAACATTTTGCGAGAATATTTGTGCCACAACGCATGCCGGAGATAATTTTCCGAGTTCGAGTTTTGCTTATCGATTTGCCTCCAATTTCGCCAGCATTCTGGGGCACACAAGCGCACACATGCAGGCCGCCTAAAGTTGTGCTATTAATTAATTAAATTTTGACTATGACCATGCAATCGCTCCACCCCCATCTCCATTCACGTCCTCCCATTCCGCAGGCACTCGTCCTTTTGTCTTGGCTTTGTCCCTGTCCATGTCTGTGTCCGAGTTCTGTGTCTGTGTGTTGTCGCCGGCATTGTCGCTGCACAAGTTCTGGTGCACAATTAATCCTTATTAATTATATGCTGCCTGTGGATTTATGGCATGTTTTGTGCGTTGGCATTTCGCCAGGACGTACACACACGCACAGGCACTCACGAGCGAGTTTCTGGGCCAAGTCAGTTGCAAGTCGGCTTCTCCGCAGCGAGGACCCCCGCCGTTAAGCGGGCTATTGCTTTGCCTGGTTCTCGAGATCCAAGGCGGGGCACTATCTCCTTCCCTCATTCGGTTGCCCCATTTCAGATCCCACTTCCGATCCCTCCACCTGCTGCAATTGACAGCTGAGACCCCGACAACAAGCCAATGGAGTTTCCCGGCTCAGGTCATTACCTAATCTAAGGACAAAGGACTCCTTAATTGCTCTCACCCACATTTCAATTTGCTTGGATGAAGAATGAGTCGGCCTATGAGATCTCTAGAAACAATGGGTCATAAATAAGCACCGCTTGTGTAGAAGTTTTTTCATATATTCTGCAGAATATTAGAGAGTCTTTCAAAATTTTACGAAATTGTGTTTTGCATTTGCAGAACAATATTCTCTGCAAACTTCGCTCTGGATTTGTTCAGTCTTCAATTCCTTTGAGGCAAAGTTCTATAAATATTCACATAATGTTTAATAGAAGGAAAGTTTTTGCACCGCATGGGACTCCCATTAACAGGGCTCATAAAAAGTCTCAGATTTGTACATGTCAACATACATATCGTTGTTTTCTATCCGCTTTTATTCCAGAGGGACAATTCCCAGGCTGTAAATGTTCATTTTAAAGTAAATAGAACTACAATTTCCTTTGAAACTTTCACTTAAAATATTTCTTGTTATTACTAATTTTTTAGCTTTTCATACTTCGTATTCTTCGCTGCAACGACGTTTTAAATTAATTTCCTTTAATAGACTCCAGCTCGCTTGATGGCAGGACATTCAATAGCCAGAGATCGTGAACAAGCAAAATAAATAAAGTGTTGCAGGAAAAATGCTAATCAGTTTAGTTGCGGCAAGGTGAAACATAATAATTAAGTGTAAATTGCATTAAATTCAAATGCAAAGCGGAGAAGCAATTAAAGGAAGTGCTTAAAGCAAGGCACCGGAGATACAGAGACATCACAGAGGAAAAGAAATTGTGGTTGTTTTATGCCATTATATAATTTAATTACTTTCACAAAACAAATATAACAAAGGTAATAATTTGATGAGTGAGCTCTTGGGCTCACATCAAATATATTTATTTAAATTTATATTTAAACGAAGGGTCGACTGCACAGCTATACCAATAAATAACACTTTTGCAAAAAAATAATCTGTAATCTATCCTCTGAGTGGTAAGCTCTGTTGCCGTGAAAATGGGAGAAAAATCAATGTTAACAAATAATGCGGTTAGTTTATACACTTTTTGCACTATCCCCTCGTTCTGTATCATTGAGTCTCGCTGATGTTTGAGAGCAATCAGGGCGATAAAATAGATTGTGATTATCGGCAGCGGGGTATTGGCCGATTTCCCTTTTTCAAGCGGCCGAGTTGATTTTTTCCGTATTTGCATTTCATTTAAAATCAATTTAGCAATCAGTCAGGCGCATTTTGTTAAACAGTAATTAACATAAATCAATTTGAATGCGGATTGGGTGTGTAAAAATGTTTATCCAGCGGCCTGATGAGCTCGCAGGCCACATTAATTAGGCCGACTGAACTGGGAGCTTTAACAGAGATTGAACGGCAAAAGTATTAATATTTAGCCGACTTTAAGCTGATTTTCAGTTCATTGTCACTGTCAATAGCCAGTTGGTCCTGTGGGTTGAAACTAATCCTTTTTTATAGTATATTCAGAATCAAATTTCGCCTTTGCCATTGTCAATAACTTGTTGGGCTTTTTATGATTCACCAATAAATTTTTAATTAGTTCCAATAAAGGCAATATGCAAAAACGCGAAAATTAATTAAACTTTGGCAACATACAAAGACTGTAGAAATTTCTATTTCACTGTTTTATGAAAATTCCTAATAACTTATTTATTACTTTGCAAAAGTATTACACTGATTTTGTGGCCTTTTTGTTCACGATTCTGTAAAGTGTCAAATACTTGGTACAATATTGGACTTTCGAAATAAATAAAAAAGAAAATACTACGGGCGTGTGAAAAAGTTCATAATTAATTCGCAGAGTGTCAGGAAAATAGAGCAAAGAAATGTGGTTTAAATGAAAATTTTCCCGCTGATAAAATCGATTAGCTGTGAAAATGCTGAGGTTGAATACTTGTTAATTATAGATGCTGATATGTGGAGCATAAATCATTTGGCTAATCATTTATTTACCCCGAATGAAGTTACCGCAAGTGTAATTTTCAAAGTTTCTGATTCCGAAATGGGACTGTCAGCAATTGCATTTAAAACAATATTGCGGGACAATGTGAAAATCTTTGTTACGCTTACCAAAGCCAATATTTCTGGGAACACACCCAACAAAGGTCATACATTTTGCTTCGAGATGGCGCAACAAAAACAGACACAGCCAGGGTTCTGTTTTCCACTCTTCCAGCCGCACTACCGTCGCAGTTTTCCCATTTTTCTTGTGACCAACCGGCAACCGGAGGAAACTTCGAAGGCAATTTACTTTCGAATCACACGACTTGGGCGAGTGCAGGGCCATTAAGTGCAATTGTATTGCATTTTCGAGACAAAACTCTCGTCGCATATGTCGTCTGCGATGCCACATATGTATGTGCACGAAGGATGTGGAGCGGACACATTACAACTAAAAACAAAAGTGTGAAACTATTTAAAGCCCCGCCTGAAGCTGGGAAAATATGGTATGGTCAGGATCCTCGGAGTGTCGGGGCTTCCCCCATGAAATATCCATTGTAAATAACGTTCACCTACGCACCTCCAGCACTCGGCTAATGGCAGCAACGGTTGTTGTTTTCCCCATCTAGGGAGCCACTTTCACTTTACTCACCATAGCTATGCATAAATGTATATGTACATCCAGGAGCAGGGGACAGGAGCAGCGGTGAAAAAATACTCGTACTTCAAGTGTTCGCAATAAATTCCTTTAAAGCTTTTAAGCCGCAGAGCAAAGGGTTGGCGAAAGAGCATGGCAAGCTGGAAAAGAACACCATAGGCAAGGCTCGGAAATTACTTAAAATGCGCTTTTAGGGTTAAGCTTAAGCAGTGCCTCGCTGCATCCATCATGGGGCGCTTAGGCACTTAAGCACTCTGGTTAGACCCTCGAGGTCGACCTTCAGGGCCATCTTGGAGTGCTGCTTGTCCATCGCCAAGATGTGGTTTTATGAGGGAAGCCCGAAGGCCTAGATGTAGTATTATGAAACCAATTTTACAGGGCGCTTTAATGGCTTTTAATAGCTTAAAATACTACTAAATGCATGTAAAACAAATAAATTTTTAACTAAAAATCCGACACATTGAGTGGCTAGGAATTTATTTCTTCTAGATATATAAAATGTTCAAGTATACAAAGGTGTAGTTAAAAGTTTGTTGATGGTGTTACTTGCGGAGTTTTCAGTTCTGAGTCAACCCTACTGATATTACTAATTCGAGAGAAGGGCTTGAATAAAGAAAAAGCCTTCAACTAGTGAATTATTTGACTTGACAGTGGCAATCAGTCAATTGTCTAATAATTGCACCACTTGGCCTTTCTTGGCTTTCTTTTTTGATTTCAATTGATAGCACATGCACATTATTATATATACTTGTAAATACAGGTATTATGAAATGCCCGGAACACAGCTGGGCATAGTGACAAAAAAAGACATATGATTTCTAGGGCAACTAACTAGAAATGCATGACTTGAATGGGAAACGCATTGCGAAATGATTTAGTAGGTGGAAAATGGAAAATGATATTGCTCCCATAATTTACAGAGGCACATGTGAGGCAGAAGCTCTCTTTCGCATAGGACACAGGACTCGGTGCTCCTTAGACAGCAAACCCGTTGGCAAGCTGTAATTAAAATCAAACATAATTTTTGACTTTGGCTTAATTTTCCACAATCCTATTTAATCCCTTCACACTTGGACAGGAAATCGCACAAACAAGCTTGTAAATATTATGCCATTTTGATAGCCTTGAACAGCGATAGATGACATTTCTCCGGCCATGTCGAACAATGTAAGTCTCAATGCATTTCTGCAGCCTTTGTGCCTAATTGTAAATATTTTGCCACACACCTGCTACCATGCAGTCAGAGCTTTAAATACACCGAAAACCAATTTAGGCATTGAGTAGTAATCAAATAAATAATTAAAAAAATAAAATAATTAATCTCAAATCCGTTTTGATTGAATAATTATTAGAATGGGGTTTTTATTCCGGCAAATATAGCGAGGCGCAAAATGCACTATCTAAATAAAATATTACAAATAGTGCGATTAATTTATATAATTATGAATATATTTATCCATCACTAACTTGCTTTAAAGTCTTCGCGAAAATTTCTCTCCGTGTGCCTGCACAGAAGCATTTGTATGTCTGCTCGAAGGACTTTGTTCGCCATTGATTTTGGCCTCTAGGTGTTAAGATTACACAAATTGCAATTTATTTGTTTGGCCAACCAAAGCCAATGCTGGAATCGCTTATACAATATATCCCAGCAGCCCCCCTCTCTCTCTCTCTCTCTCTCCAGCAGCAGCCATCCCTGTCTCGCACTGATTAATATGTCTTGCGTTTTGTGTATTTGCCTTTGTGTTTATGTTTGCATTTAACTGGCAAACTGGATTGGAATCGCAGGGAGAGGACATAGGGGTGAGGTGGGGAAGGATACAGCCCACTATATATCCCGGCTGTGCCACACCTGCCCCGCACCTTCCCGCAACCAGACCGGATTGAGATATGCATGACCTAGACAAATATTGTGCGTTTGCAAGCACTTTGTCATTGGAGCTGCTCGGCTGCTCTGCTGTCCTACAGCGCCCTGCACCAATGGACACATTTGTTATTTTGAAATATTTTGTTGATTTTGCCGAAGAAGATTCTCCTCGTTCGCTCGCATTTGAGGTTTTCATTTGGCTAAAAGCGGAGACGGCACACAAGGCAAACCCATTTCTCATCTCTCTCCTTTGCCAGTTTTCCCAGCTTTCCCTGAGTGACACACTAATTGTCCTGCATTCACCGTTTGGAATTGGTTTAACCTGGCGTATGAGTGATTTAATAATGAATTATGGCCACTGATTTATTTCGCATTCACAATCTGTAATGGATTTGTGTCGCCCCTTCTGCCCTGTCGGTCCCTTCTTTTATCTCGCACCAGTTCTATTTGCCTGATTGCCGAAACTGGCAGGAAGAAACGTTAACAGAAAAGCTGAAGCAATTGCGGCACATTTTCCGGACGGCACTGTGCCAAGAAAAATAAAAACGCTTCCTACTTCTTGGCGCAGTCTCCAAGGGAGAGCTCCGAAATTAGTGCTTCGGGGTGTGAACAAAATGCAAATATTACACAGCTCATTAAGCCTGAATTGGATTTGTGCACTCCGGAATTTAGCACAAAAAAAAAAAATTAAGACTTGGCATCCAATTCAGTGCCAGCCGAAAAAGGGAATTGAAAAGTAGAAACTCACAATGGCCAAGAGGTCAGCATTATTCCTGTAGCTAATAATAATAATTTTTTCGTTTAGTTAGAAGTTTACAAGTGACAAATAAAATTAACAGCAATGGCAAAAGAAAATCGGTCATATAATTTGAGAAATTTAATGTTTGGTTTTCTCAAAAGTCACGAATTACTTTTTATGGAACTTGTAATAACTGTAAATTTAACAAATAGAAAATATAGATTAGGAAAACATCTAAACATGTAAAAATAAATAATAAAACTTTATAAAAATAGACAAGATACTATTGTAAAAGAGTTCTTTAAGGAACAAGTAGACGAAAACATTTGCAACACGTTTCGTTCTAGTCCTGACAAGGACAGTTTCTTCAGCTCCGCAAATCCCTATTCAATTGGCCTGGCCCTTTCCGACAGGTTTCCGAGGTCGTTCCATTGTTCCCTCTAGTTAATTTATAATGCCCGACTTCAATGTTAATTTACGTTTAATGAATTTTAATTGGGCCTTCCTATTGCCAACAACACGTGGACCGCAAACGGCTCCCCCGTTGCCACCCGACAAAATTGACAAATTACATTCGGTTCGCAGGATCCGCCATCTAAAGTGACGGGGAGAAATGGAGTCCGGTCGGGGGACCTGCTACATTTTGGCCATGTCCTGGGCCTCTGCCATTTCAGTTCATTTTGTCGCCGCTGCTGTTTGTTGTTTTGTTTTCCATTCCATTTTATTTTACTTTTTTTGTTGTAGTTGGTGCCTTGAAAGGTCTAAAATCGCGCTCTGTGTGTGTGCTCGCCTAATCAAAAATTTCAAACACGTTTTATATTGGCAACGCAAAAGTCATTTATTCAATTTGCAAACCAGTTTTACGTTGCGTAATCTAATCAAAAAGGTTGCGACTCAACTCGACTCCACTAGCTGCGATAGCCTGCGAGCTGAGGGTACAAATGTATATGGCTCTATATGGCAGTCAGATCCTTGGCCCCTTGCCAAAAATAGCTAAAAGGACAGAGGGCAGGGGACAGCGGATGGGGACAGGCTCTCCAAAATAGCATGTGGCTGAACAGAAACAGAAATAAACAAAGTCCCAAAAAAGTTAAAATGCTGAAAACTAAAATAGTAAATGGCTAACGTCATGGCAGGACACCGCTGATTTATACCGAAAAGCATAGCTTATATGCTATGGTCAGTGAATGTACATACAGGAATTAAAAAAGGCTTAGCATTATTAAATTTGCTTTAAAATTTGATAGGTAATATTTAGTGCACATTAAATGGCGTTCTATAATTAGGGATCTCGACCACAAACTGCTCAAGGTGGCAGCTCAACGAGGTCCTGTATTTAGTCTCTTGTTGCATTTTCCTATTTGTTAGACTTATCTAAACTATGAATAACTTTAAGAATTATAATTGTTATCAGCTTATGAAGATTACTTGCACTTAAATAAAATGAAGAAGATTTCTTACTCCATTACAGTTTTACGACTAAATTTGATTATGAACTCAAAACTATAGGCAACTTGATGCCCAAATGGTTGAAGGCAGTGCCAGTCCACATGTAAATGCAATAAATCCCCGTCTGAATGCTCTCCGGCTTCTATCCCCAAGCCCCGGGGTGTGCATCCTCGGGACACACTGGGGGGACCCGGGCCCGCCGGCTGCTCTAACACGCGGAACAGACGGACTCGGGTCCGATTAGCGCTGCGAACATGAAAAACAGATATGCTAACGTGGCAAACAGCCGCAACAATCGGAGGTAGGTAGACCTGCCACGCCCCTCTCGGCGGCGCTGGGCGGGGGCGAGCCAATAAAGTGTTTAACATTTTCGCCCGTACATTTTAATGGGGAAATGAAACAATTTCGGTGCCAAAGTGAGCACAGCGGGTGGGCATTGTGCGGCTGGGCGGCGAGGGGCGTGGCGGACACGCCTGTATGCAGATTAAGCGCGCATTTAACAATTTTACGCTGCATACATTTAGGCGACGGCGACGGCGGCACAGTGAGTCCTCAGTCGGAGGCACCGTCACATCAATAAATTAAATGCAGATTTCAATTCCCGAACATGCTAGCAGCTAGCAGATCGCAATCCACGGGGCTCGGCTCAATACCACGGCCCTTTCTGCGCCATCACAGCAGTTAGGCGGAGCGAGGAAATTGTTGCATGCAGTTAATTATTTCGCGCAGGTTTTTGTGTGCCGCAACTTCCACTTTTGGCCAGCGGCGACCGGCCACCGGCCACCGGACACTTCCTCTTCCATTCAGAGGAGCGGCGACTAATTGAAATAAAACATGCCCGCTTCCTTGTTTAATTAAATAAGGCCGCAGTTGTTTCGGGCAATGATTCGGATTTCGAATCCGCCTGCAACTGCAGCACCAACTCCGACTTCGGCGCCATTAATAATTCGCCCTAATTGCCAAGGAAATTGCATTAAACAGACGCGAGTGTGTGGGCCCAAATGTCATTTTGCAGCTGCAGTTCCTTTTCCGTTCGCTTTTAATCAACTTGATGCCTCGCTTTCCCTGAAATCAAATGCCAAAATTCCACGCTCAAAAGGAAAGGTGGCATCGGAAGGCGGCGAGCAAACTCCTCGATACCATTTTGCGGGAGGCGTGAAATGTTTGGCAACATGAACAACCGGAAACGGGCACTGAAAACAGCATCCAAAGCCTTTTAAAAAATAATTTTATACTTCAAAAAATCACAAATTTATATTCATATATGGTAATGGACCTTAATATACCATTTTCTGGCACATGATTTAAAAGACTTAACTTAGACTTCAGTTTAAAGAGAACCTCCTCCTACCGATCCATTTATTTTCCAAGTGTACTGAGCGAGTGAGATATGTGTCGGACCTAGATAAGATCCATTGAAACTCACAGACGGACCTTTGGGCAGCTCTTGGGCTAACCAAATCCAATTGGCCAGCATTCGTATGCGATTTCAAAAACGAAATCTGGTAATGGAAGGGTGAGAATCGGGGCCAGGAATACGTGTGATAAATAAGGCTTGCGAGTGGAGCCGGTGTCCTCGCCGTTGACCGTTTACCTGGCAGCCATGCTGACCACCCCGAAAACTTTCAACCAAACCAAACTCGAGCAGGACAACAATTTTCCTTTCGCCATTTGCTTTAGCATTTTTCTTTCTTTTTCTCCCATTTTTTCTGTGCAGGTTTTGGGTTTTGTGGTCTTCGTTTTCCTAGGTCCGCTTGGGTTTCGGACCCAGCTTTTAGTGAAATTTGCATTTTGCTTGATTTACGGAAAGATTTGAGGCTATTGCAACGCAACTTTGATGTGTGTATCAATTTACCCAAGTGTTAAGGTTAAGGATTCAGATTGCATTCGCCCGGCTCCGCTTGTTGTTTGTCCTGGCAAACATTTGGTTATTGCAGGAGGGATTGCTTTTCGAAGGCGGAACTTGTCCGGACGGAGAGCAAACGCTGATAGAATGACCGCACAGATAAGTCAATTGGCATTGCATTTGATTGCAGGTGTTTCAGCTAGATGACCTGGCATTGTGGCAAAAATAGAGTTGAGCGATGGGGTGTCCTGGTTAGCTCAAATCAAACGAAGTAAATGTTGTTTTGCTTATTGAATTGCATGCTAATTACAAGACTAAGCCAAGTGTTGGAAGTATTTTCTTTTGTTAAGACTGAAAATGTTGCCTTCCCAAATACTTGTATTACCTATCAGGAATAGGCATTTGCAAATTGACAGCCTTAAACAATTCCAAAAGATCTCACCATACTTCTCGGCAGCGTTCCGTTGCTCATTGCTCTTAGCCTTAATTGGTTGGCTTTAGCCCCACGGTATGCAAATAGTTACGTTCGTCCCCAGGATAAATCTTTTGGATACATCGCTTTATGGCCACCCCTGGCATAAATCCGGAGAAAAAACGTTTCATACTTTGTGGCTGTAATTTGCTTGAGCGCTCTCTTAACGACTTTTCTCACAAAAGTCGTAACCTGCCAGGCAGACAAACGCCGAAAGAACAGACGCGCAGACAGGCAGACGAGGGACAAACAAACAAACAAACAAACGACTTAAGTGCAAACAATTAAAAGACAAACAGCTCGCACACAGCAAACACCCGCGCAGTCACATGTCAGGGCACTCATACAGATGCGCAAACAAAGAATTCGCAGGAGCAGCTCAGCAGCTCGGCAGCAGCGGAGGACGCAGGATGTTTGGAGGCAAAAGTTTTCCTGCCGGCCCAAAAGTCGAGCCATGACATCTGAGTCGGAGTTTTAACTTTTCGGGTTTCCCATTTTTACACACACTTTTCCGACTCAGATTAAAAAATGGAAAGTTTGACAGGAGGCGGAGTTGAAAGGAAAGGACTTGGCCAAGTCGTGGTTTCATCAGCTAATCAGGTGGAAGAATTCGCTTGGTACTCAGGGCTTGTTTAAGTTTCCAATAAAGTCATGAAGTTCGCTCCGTCTTTTAAATTTACATCTTAGCATAATTTTAATTTCTTATATTTAATATAAAACAACCAATATGTTAACAAAGTTCCTTCGAAATAATATGTTTCACCCATAAACAGATTTTAATTGCCACAAGAACCCTATTATGTGCCAGTAATTATTAGAAGAGCGACTTCTCTCCAGGTGTCTGCTTTATAAAATGTATAAAGTGACAAAAGAGTGCTACTGTTGAAAATATGCTTTGAATTTAAATGGCATTCTCTGTTTTGTGATTCCCTCACCTTTGTGCAGGGGACTTTCAGTCGTTCTTTTCTGAGAATTTCTGGCTTTTGTTGTATTAAAAAACCACCTCATTCTATTGCATATTTTCGGTGAGTAAAACGTGTCAGCGTCTTCTCGGTCTCGAGCCTGTCTTCAGCCATTTGGGAGCCCCGCTTTTCGGGCATGTCATTCAATCATTTCCAGAGGGTGAGCCTTTTGCATTCTTGCTATTAAAATGCCCGACAATCTGCTCGTGTTGGAATTTTGATTTTCCAGGTAACGTCAACGGGGGGAGAAGAGACGAGCCGTGGACGAGTCCGGGGCTGGGCCTGGAACTGGGGCTAATCTCCCGACGACCGCCGAAACCGCACATTAGCACAACGGGGAATCCCAGCGAGCCGGGACGAGCTGCCCAGGATGCTCTGCAAACATTTGGGCCTGACAGCGGCCAAAAAATCGTGCATTGATGATGATAGCGTGCTGGCCCCAGCTGACATCGCCATGTCCGTCGACCATCGCTCCTTGCATATTCACGCCGCATTAGCGCGGCGTCCTGCGAGCCGGACGCAGAGCGGCGCATTTCGGTTTAGTTTGGTCCTGGTCGGAGGCCTGGTCAGCGGCTTGTGGCGGCGGCCAGCTCGCTCGATGCTTTTGACACGATCTGCTGATTTCCGTCCCACCTGCACTGGGCTCCGGAGGATGAGGCTCTGCGAACTTGTGAGCTAAACGTATGCTAATCGGCTTGTTTGACGGAGGACGAGGAGTCGCGGTGGCGGTTGACGGCTAACGGCTGGCGGTGCGCCGGGAAAATGCATCAACTGTTTGCGGCATTGAGGGCAGCTTCATATCTGTACATGGCAGCAGTAACCTGGCCGCATTTGGGACAAAACTATGCCCAAACTGTTTCGAGCGTGCACAGAATATTTAAATAAAATTGTAATCGGTTTTTTAGGAAGGCAAATATAACATATAATATTTGTGGTTTATAAGATATGTATTAAAGTGCATAAGAATACATCAAAAATGATACCTTGTCAATTGTTTTGTTTTTATGAATGCAATGTTTTATGTTTATTTAATTTATGACCCCTTAAATTATGGACATCACATTAAAAAGGACAAAACGACCTTTAATGTGTGAAAAATGTGTAAATATATAAATCCACTTGACATCGTCGCACACCTTGTATGAATTTTCTGCATGTAGGGGTGAAAAATAAAGTTGCACCCTCGCAGACTGCGAGAAATAATGTATTTTATTAGCATAATGAAGTCATAAACATAACAACAGTTAACCCGGCCAAGTCAACAAGTCAACAGCAAAGATAAAATCAGCAGTCACCCACGTTAACTCCGACTCTGTCTCACTCTCGCCCTGCAATGCGTGATAAGCGATCGCAAAAAAAGGAGGGAAACCCCATTTACATGCAGCGCAGGCCAAAGCGGAAACGGAAGTGCCGAGGCAGCTCTGAAATAATATCAAAAATGGCTGCCGGAGGCGGGAACAAAAAGTTGCAGCTGGTCACAAATCATCTTAGGAGCTACGTGCTGCAACCGATGCCAGTGTTGTAAAATGCTAACGAGCCCCGGCAACCTTTGTTGCGCCACATCCCCTCGTCCCTCCTCTTGCTTCCTTTCCCCTTTCTCCTTTCTTCTTTCTCCTTTCTCCTCCTCCTCATCATCATCATCATCATCATCATCATTATGGTTGTCGTTGTCGCTGTCTCTGATGTCGTCGCTTTGAGTGACTTTGGCATGAATGCGGAAGGTGGCCGGCAACTAATTTAGCTGCCATTGCATAGTCAGCGGCATCTTCATTTCCTTGGATTATCAACGGTGTTCTGAGAAAGGAATACTCCATTTATTACAGTTTTTATTAACAGAATATTTATTATAAATAATAATAATAATATAATGCCTCAATAATCAATATTTAAAACTAAAATCCATCTTTGTATTAGGTTATTTCAGGAAAATGCTTAAAATTATTCTGAAATGCAAAAATGGGAAAATGCGAAAGCGCTTCCCAGAATTGCTAACCGTGATAGCATCTTCCCTTCAGTTGCAGTGTTAACGGCGGACTCGAAGCTACAGAGGAGCAGCTGCTGGCACCTGTGCGGCCCACGAGCAGTCGCTGGCTCCAACTATAAAATTCCAATTTACTCCGCATGCAGTTACTATACTTTCTTGGCAACCAGACCCGCCTCCATCCCTCGATTCCGCCCCGATTCCGGTACCAGCGATTCCGGCTGCTGCCATTTCTCGCCTGGTCCTCCGCCTGGCTCTGGCTCGGATCTGTGCGCATGGCCTTCCCTTGGCCCGCCTCCCTGGGCTTTCTTTTAGCTGGCGCAATTTTATGTATTTTTATGGTAGGTTGCAGCCACTGACGCTGCTGCCGCTTGGCCCGGAAAGCGGAAACCGAAAATTGCTACTTATTATGTTACTAACTTTGTGTTGCAGCCGCCGCTCAAAGCCTTCCCCTTTCCCTAACCCCCCAGTCTGTGTGTGTGTGTGTGTGTGTGTTGTTGGCTGGTGTGATAATGTCAGGTTTTGTTAAAATTAAATTGCATGTCTTGCTGCGTTGAAGCTGAATTATTGCCTCCCAGGGTCGAAGGTGTGGCATTCAACTTTACATCTCCAACTGGGAATAGTTTTGCAGAAAGTTTTCACCTCAAGTGCGAGGCATTCAACTTTAAACGGCCCATAGAATAAAGCTCGGGGCCAAATAAGGCCCAAACTCGTACACAAACGCAGAGGGACGCACATACCCGGACATCAAACAATTTTTTTAAAGTCTCATGTTGCCTATTTTTCGCTACATTGTGGATTCCTTTCTCCCCATTTTTTCTCATTTTCCCAGCGGGCGGCTGAAATATAACATTTTTTGCGTTTCGCCGCAAACAGTATGCAACAGATTTTTTCTTAGTCGCCGCATGGTGTCGGCAGAAAAAGCGTTTGGAGAGGGGGGCAATGGGGGCGTGGCAAACGGCGACAGTCGCCAATTTTTGCAAGCGGCATCAGCGCCAAAATGTATGCAATGTTTCCGTTTTCTTGCCTTTTTTAAGTTGGCTGCGAAAACCACACGCTGTGATTTTTACCGGCATTACGAAATATTAACAGCATACAGCAAACATAAGAAAAACGATATTTTCTTTTCAAGGCAGGCCGGGACCGAAAGGAAGCAGAGGCTGGCAAAATTTGAGTAATGGCTGTTTGATGCCCCCGAGACTTGCTCTGTGTGGTAATAGAGTTGTCTCCTTGTGTTGTGAACTTAAAGTTCAAATTACATGCGGTGAAACACAGCAGTTACACTGTTTCTCGGTTGCTTATGGTTACAATAAATGAGTGAAACTATGTTAATTATAAAATATATATATATAAAGCCCTGGAATGTGTCATATTTCACTGAAGGCATTCAGCTGGTTATGTTGAAACTCTTTCGGAAAATCAGTTGTCTAAATTAAATGCTTCTATAGCATATAATCTATGGAATGATTTTGTAATACAGATCTAATCATTTGTTCGTTTATTGATAACCTTTTTGGCAAATATAAGCTTGTAAGTATATACAAATATTTCTTCCAGAATAACAATAAATAAAGCTCTCTGGCGATCCATCATCGAATGAAGGCTTAGTCCTTGATAGTCCATCCTTGACCTTGCCACGAGATATAACAAAAAAAATAAAACAATCACTTTGGAAGAATCCATCCGAACACTAGTTCCTTTGTGCCTTCAACCCTTTTTGGCCAACATGAAAAACAACACGTTCCCCGGCAATAAATCTTGGCCGACGAGTCCTTAGCACGTATGCGGAAGGAAGGGAAATGCCAGAGACAAGACCATGGAACACACGCAGTCCCAGAAAGACAGGAGACATGTCTCATTCTCAGCAACGCCTCTGCCATGTTTTTTACTTTGATGCCTAACTTTTAGTAAAATGCAGTGACCGTTGATCGATGTACCAAGGCCTAGTTTTGTTATTAATCTTGATTAATAAAGTTATAATACTTTTCATGCTCCCCTTGTTATTTTGTTAATCGACAAATTAGGAAAATCAAAAATGGAAAAATGCTTCAATGTGACATAAACTTTTCTGTTTTCAATACGAAATTCCTGCACGCTGCCGTCCTGGGCTCGTCCTGCAATTTATTGGCTTCCCTGCATGTATCCCGGCGAACCCACCAACTGTCCCTATATTTGTTGCTCCGAGAAAGGCAAACATTAACGAATGCTCAACTACCTCCGTATCAATATCAGTCGCCCCTCCGACCGAGTGTCTCTAAATTGAGTACGTGTTGTTCTAGCTGGTGAACGTGTTTCGGTAAGTACTAAGGCCAACACGTGTGTGTGCCGAGTCCTGGGACTGGGAAGAGTTGGCTCGCTGGCGCAAGTTGGCAACATATTTCTTTCAGTTATATGGATTTCCAAACGTGTCTGATTGCCCTCTAATGGCATTTTATTGCGTTTATTAAAAAGAACTTAAGCGCTTTAGGGCTGATTCCGAAATCCTCCAATTATATGCTTGAATGGAGTCTTTGACAATGTTCTTTGAATATTTTGAGAGTATAATAAATAAATATTAAACAAACAACTTTAATAATCACAACAATACATTTAGACATTTAAGCACTTGATTATTTTGAACTCTTTGTTGGCCAAAAAGAAATAAATCGCGTATATGTAAAGACTCTTAAATTTGGATTCTAACCAAAGCGGTTGGAACTCTGACACTTACAGGCTCCCAGTCTACATTTGGGAGTTACCACTCAGTGTGTTGGCCGAGGGATAGTGTGATCGCAGCTGCATGCAGCGGTCACGATCGATGAACAGGCTGCGCCGCTTCAGCATGATCTCGCGCTCAAGGCGGGCCCGGGAGCTGACCAGGTCGGCCTTCACCTGCTCCGATTCCGCCAGCTCGTGGAGCAAGGCCGAGACGCTGCTCTGAATGGTGTGCACCCCATCGATGAGCTCCTGCTGGGCGAGATCGCGGCAGTTCTCCACGTTGGGCCGGTAGCCGCGATTGTCCATGCGCGTCTGAGCCACCTTCATCGAGGCGTCAAAGTCCGAGATGCGACGCTTCATCAGAACGATGCGATTCTCCACGTCAGCCAAGCTCTGCAGAACGTCCTTGAGGTCGTTCTCGAATCGCTGTACCGCCTCCTGGGTACAGTTGATCCTGGAGGTCAGCGCCTTTTCCACTACGTCAGCCTGGGTGCGCATGTCGCGGGCCCCGTTCATCATGATCGAGTGGAGTGTGTTGCGCAGGGCCACCGACTTCAGACGACACTTCTCGCAGTCGTCTAGGGTTTCCATGCTGAAGTGCTCCCAGTACTTCTCGGAGGCCTGCTCCGGCGGCTGCCGCACGGCGCCCGGGCGGAACATGATAGTCCTGGACAGGTTGTTAAGGCCAACATTGAGAGTATCGATCTCGTAGGCCTCCTTCTTGTCGCTCCAGTCATACTCGAGTCTCTGGCGAGCCGTGCGGTTCTCCACCTGCTGCATTTCGAAGTCCTCCAGGGTCTTCTGCATGAGGCGACGGATCTCGGCGATCAGGGACAGCTCGTTGACCAACTCCTCCTCCACCTGGTCGCGCACCAGCTCGGTGTCCGGCCTCGTGGCCCGCTTTTCAATGCACTCCTTGGCTATGGACTCCGGCACCCCGTACACCACCAGCGACTTACGCAGCTTAACGCGCTCCACTTCCATGGTGGCAATCTCATCGGCCATGGCCCTTATGGCGTTCTCTAAGGTGTTTTTCCACTTGCCAATCAGCTGCGCGCGGGTCCTCAGCCGGTCGGTGGTCTCCGTCTGAGACTTGTTCACCAGGGCTGAGAGCCGCAAGAACTCGGTGGTGGAACTGAAACGATTCCTGCAGGGAAAAGGTCAGAAGAAGATTTTATCTAAGTAACTATCTAAATATCTTTAGAATAAGTAGTTAATGATAAAGTAGAAATTATACAGTATTCTACAGAAAACTAGTAGGATCTCCGAGTAACGGGTACTACTCTATGGCTGCACAAGACCCTTACTTATCTGCTTTGCCCATGGTTCCGTTGACGACCTGCACAGTTTCATGGTTTCTGGTGCGCCACTCGTTAGGGCTGTATCGTGTAATTGAGTAGCGATCGACCACGGGGCGGGTCCCCGTCATTCCGGCCATGGGGCTCCAGTCAACCTTCCCGGAGGCCCATGGTCCAATGGGACCCATGGGCATCAATTGGTCCTTGTGGGGCAGATCATCGCCTTGCTGCGGTAGATAGCAGGGCGGATTCCGCAGGTTGTCTGCTTCGGGATCTATGGCTCTCTGTAAAAGTTAAATTAGTACATAATTAATGTATTATAAATTATTTGATGACCTATGTATATATACTACTATTAAACAAAAGAAATATAATATTACGACCCATGGAACTTACAGCAAACTGTACTTCTGGTATGCGGGCCGGCACCTGCGACTGCTTGTACTGATCAGCTCGGATGTCGGCCAACTGCATCTGCTGCTCGTCCACTCCTGCCTGGAGGTCACCCTGAAGCTTCTGGTGCTCCATGGCCGATCCAGTGATGTTTTGCAGCAAGTGCATCTGACCGGCCTCGTCAGGATGCGGGGCTAGGGCCACCAGAGCCGGTTGAGGTGGCTTCTTCATGCGATGCGAGGGCGGCTCCTCCGGTTCGGGACAGATCAAGGGCGCCGGGCAGGCCGAGCCGGGGTTCAGCTCAATGGTCCTGCCCACGCACTCGGCACTGGGATCGAACGAATTCTTCTCATGACACTTCATTTTCGCTCAACGGACTCAACGGAAAAACTAACAAAAATGGGTGTTGGTATTCGAAGCGGATCGAATCTGCTTCATTTGGTGTTTGGACTCAGAATGAAACTACAAATTTCGAGGGATTGTTTGAAGGCTATAAACAAGGTAATGGGTTGCTGGGATGCCATTGTTGAGCTGGTCGAACGGCAACGGTTACTAGATTGAATTGGATGTGTTTAATACTTTTAACAGAAATTTATTTGTTTCTTTAACACTTTTCTGAATAAAATAGTACATTCTATAGCAATTTATTGTAATAATTGCATTGTAGAATCGAACTCTAAATTATCGAAACTAGCTTGTTTTTGCTATGTTCATTTTTCTATCAAAATCTAACCTGCTTTAGAGTTAAATATTAATTGTTTCTATTAGACCAATCATTCCATATATATATTGCCAAATCTTCCAATTTCAAACTCCCACAAATGCAATGTCTGCTTTATTTTCTAAAAACATTGCTCGAATTTTTCCAAACAGTTGTGGGGCTTAAGCAATGCATTGAACACAGTGAATTTTTGGAGATACTTTTGAATTAGTATCACGTTTTTGACATATTCTGAAAGAACATGATGGAGAACTCCAGGACGTTGGAGGGCTTGTAGCGGAGCAGATTGAGCACATAGTCCTGCATATAGTCAGCTAACTGGGAGTGGGAGTTCAAGTATTTGGTGGCATTCTCATAGTTAAGCGCCTTGAGGTCGCGGTACTTTTTGGAGAGCAGGTTGTTTTGGCGCCACATCAGCTCCAGCTTAGGCAGGACAGGATCCTTGGTCGACTTCACAGGCATGCAGGCGGCATGCAGCAGGTAGTTGTAGCCGCGCCAGTAATGCAGGACGATGCGTCCTTCGGGCGACATGAAGGTCTCGGCCACGTCTTGCAGCTCGTCATTGAAGCACTGCTGCGTGACTATATGAATGACGTTCTTGTAGGTGCGGTAAAAGATGCGGACCACCTTGCGCTCCTTGGACACCGCCAGGTTACAGCGCAGGACACGCCCGTACAGGTTCATCGTGTAGTACTCGAAGTTGCCCATGAAATTGTTGCAGATCAGGTGGCGCATTAGCAGCATGATGCCACCGTCCAGAACGAACACATGGTCACGATCCTTTATATTAATGTTCGCCTTGAAGCGCTGCACTTCCTCGTTGATCCGCGTCTCCCGGATGGCGGTCAGCATCTGGTCCGCATGATTGCGCACCTCCAGGATCTTCTCTACCCGGGTGTTGTCGATCCGATCGAACTCGGAGCGCTTCTCGCAGATCAGCAGGAATTTGTCGTCGTACTTGCCCTTCAGCTGGTGACCACATTCCGTCATGCCCTTGCCCTTCTTCATCTTGCTGCTGCTGTACACCACGTAGCCATCGAAGGCCTCCTCCACGTTCAGGCAGAAGCGTCCAATCTGCTCCAGCTCGCGATCGAAGAAGATCTTGAGATCCTCGTTCAGCTTGCAGTTTGTGTTACGCAGCTTCGATATGAACAGCTGCTCCCTGAACACCACCGCCTGCTTGGTGGGCAGGAACTGCTTAGGGTTGATGCCCCAGTCACACACCTTCATCTGGTCATCAGAGGGCTCGATGGGGCGCAACAGTGCCGAGATGATACTCGATACACTGATCTCATCCTGAGCGTCCAGCTTGTCCAGCTCCTCGCAGGCATCTACTGCAGCATGCTGCTTATTCGGATCCCGGAACTGGTCCATGTCGCAGGGCACAAAGAGAGGCGGATCCAGCCGCAGTTCCTCCGGTTTGTTGCCATCTGAAAAGATCGGTTAGGAGACATCTCGAATCGAAAGGTAACTTACCCATTCTTCAGCTTTTTACAGATCTGTGGATCAAATTTTTATATGTATAATGTTATTTAAACTCTTTTGTTATGGTTTCTTCAATGTGTCGCCAGGGTAAGTATAAATCAAAGCCAACGCGATTTAGTAAGAAGTTAAAATAGTAAATAAACAATAACGCTTATACAGTATCTGCATTCCTTACCATTTATGCAAAAGAAATAAAATATGGCAAAACAATATGGATAAAGGGTATGTTAGTACCTGAATTCCTAACACTATGTAGATATTGTTAAAATAGTTGTGTATAATATTATATTAAATTGTTTTGGGTATTTTTCTTATATTGTTAGGTCAAACTGGTTTCTTTAAATATGTATATTATTTTATAATATTCAAATCGAAGTTATATGTGATATATCGTTAAAGAAATGATTCGCAATGGGCTAACACAGACCCTTCCGGAGTTCCATTTCAGGAATAAACTGTCCTTCTCCAACAACGTTTGCCAATCCCATCACACTCCCCTTTTGTGTTGCGCTGGCCGAGAACTTGACTTGGCAATTAGTTGGAGCATCTAAGTAACGCTCTCCGGGAGCTGCCTCGAGTGGGCCTGTGAGTGCGTGTGTTTAGTGATTCTGAAGTGGGGCCCGGGACGTAACATTGCCATCAAAATTGGCGTTGCAACGAGCGGAACAAATAGAAGAAAGCCTGACAGGCTCCTCAACTAATTGCAAGGCCAACAGCTCTTCAGACGACTTAAAGAGCGACAAACAACTTGCTACACTGGACGACAGGGACCCGGGGGCTGACAAGTGTAAATAAGGCCAAAAGGACGGTTGCGTACGAGAGAGCTTTAATGGCAGCCACTGCAAGCGAATGGCCAGCAAATAAAGGGCTCGCAGGAGGCAGGCAAAGAAAGGACGCTGAGGACACGCTCTTTGTTGTTGTCTCATTAAAAGGCACGGAGCGTATGGGAATATCAACAGTTGAAGGTGGATGGCCCGAGCCAGGACCCACACGTACACGATAAAGGAGGCACAAAGGGTAAACAATAAATAAGACGAGCGGCCTTCGAGGCCGAGCAATATTAAATTTGTTATTAAGCTTGTAATTATTTGCTGAGCCGGAAACGTAGGCATCTGCCCGCAGCCGCTCTGCTCCCTCTTTTTTAACAGCGCGAATTACGCCCGATGAAAATGAAAATATAAATAAATTATGCAAAAGACAAAGACAATGCGTTTGTTTCTTTCACTGCTTTCCATTCAGGCTCGAGATCTCTCGCTGTCCGCTTATTTCACAGTCAAGTAAACTTTGAAAAGGAGGATACGCGCAAGGACAAAAGGAGGTCCGAGGCCCCTGAGGCGAGGACAGGGTCTTGAGTTCATTCGCTGCACTCTAAGAAATCAAGATCCCGCTACATATTAATTTAGATTCATGTGAAAGATCTTCAAATCACTAGAATGATTTCACTGACTTGAATATTAATCTTTTCATTTAAATATCAGTAATTACTCTTAAAATTAACAAAGCTTGCGTACCAGTGGTTATATTTCTAAAGTCTTTTATTTTAAATTGACTAGAACTATTACATTTAAATTTATATTAGTAAACTAATGAATTTTTACATACTGAAAAGGGTGAAAATAACATTAAATCAAATAATAAAGTGCTTGTAAATACGGAGTAATTTAAGCCTTTAAATAGTAATTTTTCATTTACATATTTTCAATTAAATTTAGGAATGCGCCTTTAACCTAATATATTTTAGGGAAAAGAAGCCCACCCCACTTAATATCCATATACTGATAGAAACTTAAACCAGCTTATATTTAATATAGCACAAGCAAACTATTTTCCGGCACATGAAACTCAGCGAAATACACTTTTTTCAGTGCTTTATTTACGCTGGAATTCTCATTAATTTGTTATGCATTTCTCTCTACGCGTAAATTAACTACAATTGTTTCTGTGTGCCGTCCACTTACATTTAATCTTCGTCTTCATCTGTGCTTTTCTCGCATTTCCCGCTTTTCATTCGCTCCGACCATTCATTGCGCATTCATTTCAGGCCTCGTTCATTTCCCCTGCATTTGTTTTGCATTCCCGTCATTGTTCGCCCTTTGACCTGCCTTCCTCCGCCGCCCGCTGCCACCCATTGAGTGCTAAAATAAATCAAAATGTGCGAGTGTGTGTGCGCAAAGAGGACTGACAAAAAAAAAAAAGAAAAGAGACAACTAAAAAGCGAAAACAAATCTTAAATGAAAATTGTAACCGCTGCGGCTGTGCAAAAAGCCATTGGGAAACCCTTGGGAAATGGCAATGGGATGGGGAATAAGGATGCGGAAAGGATTCGGGATGGGGAGAAGGGAGTGGGGAAAACTGTTGGTAATCTCCAGGCCCACATGTATCGGTCCTGTGGCCTTCGAATGGCGGATTGGGCGGTGGCGGGCTTAAGGGTCAGTAATAAATGTCATGATATGAAATTTATTTACGCGCTGCGAAAAACCAAAGCAAAGGAATGCAATAACAACAGGGCCAGGACCAAGGACCAAGCAACAGCAATCACAAGAACAATGCCACAGCACACATTCATGGCCTTAGCCAAATCGCAAAGGACAATTAAAATGGAATGCCAAGGAAGAATGCCAAAGGCCCCAAAAAAGTATGAAAGAAAACCTTCATGCCAACTGATCATTTCGAAAGTGGAAATATTACCAAAAACTGGGACACAACTGGACAACAAACGTGTGAGTCAGTTAAGTTGAAAAAGACCAGGTCATAATAGATGGTGTTATCTGTGATAAAGAACTAAAACTAAAAATTAAATGAAATATTAATTTAAGCTATACCTGATAAGTCATGTAGTTAGAAATATTATTAGTGCGAAGAAAAAATGGAAAGGAAAAAGCAGAGCAATTATATTTATGTTGTTGATAGAACAATAAATTCCTGTCCGTCTTATTAGAGTTTAATGTTCTTTATTAAAATTCTTCCTATTCTAAGCTTTATTAAAGGAAATCCAACCCTTTAACTAAGATTTCCTAAATGATATCCTTTACACCTAGAAACACACATGCAATGGTACCAGAGCCAGTGAACAAAAGCCGAACAGTCTGAGTCCTGATAACAAAGTAAATAATACAAATTCTCGCAATTTTTCTGTAATTAACACATCCCCTAGCAAAAGGCGAGACAAGGACACTCCCCGTCTGACGCACACATATCATATAAACTCTTATTTCAAATGGCTGTTGAGTGAGATCCTGACAACATGGCGTGTCGGCAGGAAGGACTTTCGTCCTGCCCAGGGCACGAAACCAGAGGCAGGTGCGCAGGGACATGGGCTTAGGACTTTCCCACACATAAAGCGCAAAAGTGGTGTCAACTCGCTTCGCATTTTTATGAGCTGTTCATGCGAAAGGACATACAGGCCAGGCTCTTGTTGTGTTCCAGCTTTGCTCCTGTCAAGTTTAAGTGGCATCCCCTTACTGGCCGGACCTGTTTCTTGGGGCCCTCAGGGTCGCAGTTAATTATGCTGGATTATTTTCCAAATAAATCGATTATCCAATCCACTTGCACTTGTCTGCCATTGAGGTCACGTCGCTCAAAAGGCGAAAACTCAATTGAAATAATGTTATTGCAATAATGGAATATTGATTGATGTATGCGCTCGCCAGCAATGACATTTATATTTATGTATCCATTCAAGCGGTAACAGCGAAATAAATTAACGACAGTTAAAATGCCAGACAGTAATTGTCTTTGAATCGGAAAAAGGAAATAATTTACACAATAGGCATTTCGCAGATAACCAGCTCGGATTTAAAAAAAGAATCTGTGTTCTCCTTTCCAAACACCATACATATTGTGTTTAATGTAGCCAAATGTTGTTTGCTAAATACGAAAACTACATTTATGCAAGCTAACATTCAATGAGAAATCCAGCTTTAATACATTTTAAACAATACATTTCGTAATATAAGCTGGAAAGCCAAAAAGTTATAAAATATAAATAAAAGCCGCCCATTTGGAGCAAAACAAAGAAACTTTCTCATATAAAATGCAAATTATTTTGCAATTTGATTTCATTATACAATCCCAGCGAGCATTATCAAGTACAAGCACTCTTTGTTTTTTCCCTTCTGCCATTTTGCATTGACAAGCAAACAAAACTCAAAACTCGGAACTCGGAGCTCGGAACTGGAGCTCGGAGCTCGGAGCTCGCAAAAACTGCAGTCGAGTAAAAAACTTGAGTCAAGGTGTTGTATTGTTGTGGCAGCAGGTGTGCCGGGAAAGCCGAAAAACAAGTGAAAACCGGCAGGAGCACAGTCTGTGCGAAAAAGTTGATTGTTGTCTGGTGGGTTTATTTTACAATATTTTTCGGTTTTGTGCTTTTCATTTTCAAGTTTGTGCCGATATCTACATTTCTATTAACAATGCACAGTGCTCGGGAAAATATGCTAAAATGCTTATGCTTATTGTTTATTGATTTCAAACTAGATGGGTGAAAAGTTATGTTTGCCAACAATAACCATTTTAAGCCTTGTGCAAAAATTTACATTTATATTTATTAATGACCAGCTGACGGTGTTGTTTCACCGGAGAAAAATCAAAAACAATAGCCCGAAAATTTGTGTGGGAAGCATAATCAAGTTGGCAGCTATTTCGAAGATTATTTTCATAGTGCAACAGTGCTGCGTCTATCATACCGTGTCATAACTCAAATAATTGGCCCAAAATCGACAGCAAAATGATTTTATTAAAGTTTATTAAAGTTTCAAACTGCCAAACGAAGAATATTCCCCTTTGATACCTGAAAGAACAAAGGCTGTAAGGAAGAAAATTACTAATTAGCAACCAAAAATTAAAAATCCTTGGGATACGATTACAAAAAGGTACTTATTCCCGAATCCGGCACGTAAACTGGAAGAACCCAAAGCCCCTTTCTACAACGATACTTTTAAAAATGATAATCAATGGGTTTCCTTGTATCTCCTACAGAGAACACAAGGGAAGGACCAACGGCGCTTCCAATTAAACGCATAAATGTACACACATTCCACGCAGCTCGCTCGCCACCAAAGTTGTTTAAAAACCTGTTTGCAAAAGTGTAAAGTGAAAGCAAATATACATACACATGTGCAAGTGCATAAAAAAGCCATGAAAACCGGAGAGTGACATGTGAAAAGAGTGGGGCGATGTGGGAGGGCGGTTGGGCGTAAACCACTCAAAGGCGTAAATAAATACGCCGCCCGCATAGGTAGGCTATGCTTTTTGTTTGCCCGCCTGTGTATATGTTTGTGTAGGCTCACGTATGCCCCGAATGTGTGTGTTAATTTGCCAACAAAGACACGTACACACACGCAAACAGCATTTAAGGATTTGCCAAAAGAGAGAGCTCGCACCTGAAAGACATCCCCAAGCCGCCTCCACCCCTGTGTGAATGTGTGCGCTTCGGAGTGTTTACCTTGTCATTGCTATTAATTTGAGCGCGCTACATAATAGCTGTGTCAATATTTTGCAAACATTTTCTAAAAAGGAGCGGCCCCATCAAAATAGGAGCTGAATACCCAAAGAGGATGTTATGCTCCTAGGCATAAATTTACAGCAAGTTACACAAGGGCTTGAAGGTCGTGGGTTGCTTTTAACAAGAGCTCAGATCTGAAGGATTTTAGAATATTTATATGTTTCTTTCAGCATCATTAGTATATTTCTTAAATCAGCCAAAACGAATACAGGTAAATTTCATAGAAAGATATGCTAATATGCAATTATTCTAAGAGAGTCAGCTCATCAAAGCTCTAATCTTTGTATATATATACTACTATATACATATATATATATATATATACAAATAAAGTTTAATATTCGCAACCCATTCGACAGCTTTTGAACAATTTAAAATGATTACTTGAAATGATTATAATAGAAATGCAACATGACATGACTTGACAACATCTATGACTTGAGCTTAGGTATTCTTTGAGAAATTTAACTTTGGAAAACTTACCTCTTAGGTCAGCGTAATGCATCGGAACTACTTTTAGAAACTTTGTTACTTAGTCCATATAGTTCAAAAATATATACAAGCTCATATAAAACAAACGAATCCTCTAAAATTACACATACAGTCGGCGCCCATGCGATGATTATAAAATTGTATAGCTAATTTTACCAGACTCCAGAACAAATTTATATAGAGGAATATGTAATTCTGGGAAAGAGACAAAGCAAACAGCAGCTTCTCCAATCAAACTGCTAAGAAACTTTTATTAAATTCCAGAGAAATCGGCAACTCGCTAATCAAAGTTAATTTTCTTATCGCGACATGCCGCCCCGAGAGAAGAGGTCAATCTGTTATGACTATATATACTGCAATGGATTATTGTACATACTTCAGTTGGATTTTAACAGCGAATCAGCGAGAAATATGCCCCGTCTTACGGCAATTGTTTCACTACTGTGTCTGGCTCTTTCCGGGGTCTACTCAGCAAAGTTTTGCGGCAGCAACCGAAGGAACCAGTGTGTCCCGCATCACCTGTGCGACCTTGGTTTCGAAGATGATCGACCTATGGTAGACTTACAAGTTACCTTTCGTAGTGGCAACGATGGGTGCAAGTCCACGGAAAGATGCTGCCCAAATTCCAATATAGTGAGTAGCTAAGAAAATGAAATATATATCTTTGGAATTTGCATGTGATATTGGAACTTTGCTTGCTGAATCTGTAGTTGCATGAAAATGAGTACAACACTTGGGGTAACCCGCCGAAAGAAACCAACTGCGGGTTAGTCAACAAAAAGGGTCTAACCTTCACCATGCGGTCGTCGGACGGCTTTGCTCAGGAAAACGAGCTTCCCTGGATGACGGCCGTGATGCTTGGGAGTAACACGTACTTGGGCGGCGGCTCACTGATCGCCTTAGATGTGGTCCTCACGGCTAATCACATTACCAAGAACTATGGCAGCGACGAAATCGTAGTGCGGGCAGGCGAATGGGATTTCAACACCGAAACTGAGAAGTTCCCTCATGTGGAAGCAGGTGTCCGGAAGATCGTCCGTTTTCCCTCGTTCAATAGGCAAAATGGAGCCAACAATCTTGCCCTATTGTTCCTCAACAAGCCGTTCGAGCTATCGCACCACATCCGCCCCATTTGCCTGCCGTCGAGAAACAAAAACTTTGACAGAAAAAGGTGTGTCTTCAGCGGCTGGGGTAAGGATGTCGTCGAGAGAAACACTTTTATGAACATCATGAAGAAGGTGGATCTCCCAGTTGTGAGCAGTCGAACCTGCGAGGCCCTGATGAAGAACCACAAAGGCCATGGATTCCAGCTGCATGACAGCCTGATTTGTGCTGGCGGCGAGGAGGGCAAGGATGCCTGCATGGGTGACGGTGGCTCCCCGCTCGCCTGTCCGCTCGACAACGATCCTGATCGGTTTGAGCAGGCTGGCATCGTGAACTGGGGCGTTGGCTGCGGACAGGCGAACACCCCGGGCGTGTACACAGATGTGGCGAAGTTCCGAGGTTGGATTGACGAACAGATCAAAAGGTACTCCATAGCTACCGAGGAACAAAAACTCGATTATGATGAGCCGCTGCCTGAAGAAGACAGGTATAAACCATATCATCCACTGACCACAGCTCGCCCACATAAAACAGATGCTTATAGTCCGGAGGAAATTGACCCAGACGAGTTCTTCACCATTACAACTACAATGAGGTACCAAATGTCCGATGTTCCTACCATGACAATAGTAAAATCTTAATATTTCATAATTAGCGTGTGCTTAATAAAGTAAAACACATTCTTATTTAACTCTTAATATCCAACATTCCATAAAAAAAGAGAATAATCTTTATTCAAATCAACTTCCGGGATCCGAAAATTTTACAGAGTACGTCCGATGTAATGTATTACTAAATGTTCCTATACTCTTTACCGCAATAAATTTTCTTTTGTTTCCCTGACTCCTTGTAATGACAATTATGACCTTTTCCAATGCCTATAGATGACTCTTATTGATTTAAAAAATCCGGGCTTTACCCTTTTCAGTGAGAGCCATCTCGAATATGAACCGATCCAGCAAATACTGCCAAATTGCAACAGCAGATAGGGCGCCCTTAAAGGGGCTTGAAGGCTGGCAGGGCATATCAATCAACGTTGTGAAAGAACTCCATTGTGCGTTAACAAGTGGCACGTCGTCGGATTGATACACGACTCGAAGGGGCGGTGGGAGGAAATGGGGCAGATCCACTCCAAAACCCGAAACCTGGCCAACCGTGATGTATCTATAACTGGCGACCAACGTTTTCCTAGCTGCAACACTGCGCTGGAGAATCCCCCTACAACGCACAACCGTCGCCCTGCTATCATTCCTAACACTAAGGAAAAATCTATTGACTTTCACCAGGAAATCCAATGAAAACAATCTTAAAGCAGAAAGATTTAAAATCAACGAAATAAGACTACTTATCAAATGGTAAAAATTTTACAATACGAAATAGTCTTATTCCATTTCCAATTTATATTTAATCTGGAACGAATATGTGCTACCGATACATTTATTATGTTGACATAAATATTCTTAAATAGCCTTTACAATTTCATATATTTAATATAAGAGATATTTATTTCTAGTGTGAGCGCCGCTTGCAACTCAAACATCAACAGTTGCGTTGCTCCTTGCAGGCTCCTTCAGCTTCTGGACCTGGACCTGTTCCTTTTTGGCGGAATATGTCACCGACAACGTGGCCAGCACACATGAGTTTGGCAGGACAAAAGATGGAAGAGCGTCCGGGATCCGGGGAGCAGAGCTCGAACAAGTCATCAGCCATGTACAGGAAGTTAGTTAGGCGGGGCCCAGATTCCCATCCCAGCCAGACTCATTCCCAGTTGAGGCTCTGCCAAAATGTCACCAGCGACAAGTTGTTCAAACAGCAAATTACATGCAGCCTTAGAGGGGTCGAGAGGGATTGGGATTGGGATTGGTATTGGGAATGAGAACGGGAATGGGGCTGACATCAAGGGCTGACTTTTAAAGTTGCCCGCCTGCTCTGAAGATTTTTTCTGTCAGTCCCCGGGCGAGACAGCATTTTGAATATGCTTTCGCCTCTCATTTTCCACTTTTTGCCCCGTGCATACAGTTGCCATTGTTACTGTTGATAATACCTCAAGGTCCGCGCTCCCGAGTGTTACTTTTGGGCTTGTTGGGGCACAAAAGTGCACTCGGCTATTGAAAATCCAACAGCTGATAGCAGGCACTGCATACAAAGTAGCCAAGGGAAAAACAACTGGAGTGGAGTAACAAGCTCACCCGCCAAAGGACGAACATCTAATGTTCTATCCTTAGTATAAGGAGTAACTATGTTAAATTAATTTATAATACAAATAGTAAAAGCTGCGAAATAAAAATTCCTTAAAATTTCTTCAAAGAATTCAATTGTAAATACTTTGATTCCTATTCCATATTAATATTCACTTTTCTTTAGCTAAATTTAAAGAACTACAATTATTACCTAAAGCGTCAGGGAATGCACTTTACTAAATAGTCCATATTCCCCACTACTAAGCTAGATTCCGACCTTATCCAGCTGCATGGCACAAAACGAGAGCTGGGAAAATTGGAGGCGGGTAAAGACGGGCTACAGAAAAATAGAAAATGCCACCAACAAAAAGGCGTGATAGGCAGAAAAACAACAGCAATCGGGACTTTCCTGCCGCCCCTTTGGGGACCGCCTTGCCATTTATATTGAAGCAAAAGTTGCTTCCTGTGCTCTTTAAAACGAAAAGTTTTAGGAAAAATATTCAGATCCATTCATTCATCATCGTTTGCTGACTAATTGATTTAAGTTTCCTTTTCGAACTCATTACGTTCTCTAATGTCCCCAAAGTTGTCAAAATCCAACATATACATGGAAATAATTTTTGCTATTGGTGCAGGCGAGGAAGAGCACATGTGAAAAGTTGACTCAAAAGTTTACGGATAATTGATTTGCATGGGGAATAACCCAATTTGAGGACACACAATATCAAGCTTGATTGCACATTTTTTGTGGTAACAGAAAAATTAAAATAAAAATATGAAAGTAGTAAGCGAGGTGATATTTGACTTTCAAGCTGAATAACTTCAATTTCAAAGAACTTAAACTGCATAGCCTTGGAATTCATTAAAAATGTGCATAATTCATTAAAAATGTACTTTAACATTTAACAACACAACTTTTATAATAGACTGAAGCCCTGTTAGCTTGCTTTATTAATTACTCCATAAATATCGATTGGTGTAGCATCTTTTAAGTCCCAACTGCAAATAAACACGTCATATAATTTTATTATGAAAATTGCGCCAAACATTTCTGATAAGCATCAGCAATGTACGCCAGTAAAAACAAAAATGCGACAAAAACAGAAAAAAAGAAACAAATTGTCTACAACATTTTTGACAGGCAATTTGCCTACACACATTTTTGCCTCTCCAATATATATATATATATATTCCACATCCTCGTCCTCGGTTCTGCTTTTGAAAACATTTGAAATGAGCAATTTTCACATATTTGTACGACAGCATTTACGGCACACACTCAGACCGAACTGAAGCAACATTAAGTCATAAAAATAAATAGTTGGACACAGAGAGCGGCGATACGGAGCAGTTATAGTCGAAACGGAGTCAAGGCAAAGGAACTCTGTATGTCCTCGCATCCTCCATCTCATATGAACATTTTTCCCTCCTAATGCTGATGATGCTGACCCGACATCCGCAAACCCCCCCATACTTGGCATGTGTGTGGCAACATTTTCAAGGCAAAGGCTGGCTTCAAAATAACGTACAAAATATGTCCGGGATTAAATGACTCAAAGTAGGGATCAAATCGTCATTCAAACATTCATAATTTGAACATTAAACTATCCAAATAACTCCCGAGCGTTTTGCTCAGGAATTCCAAAGTTTATTTAAAGGAAATACTAATAAGCAGCCGTTAAAAAACTTCGTGGAACTTCATCAATTCATTTACGTTATGAAAAGGAAAAAGTCAGAGAATAAAAATCTCAGGACAAACTTCTCGATATCGCAGACAAATTAAATGCTGCACAGCAAAGTTTCGAATATCAGGCGAAGGAGTTGCAGCGCAAACTTACAGGGAAGACAACGAATTAACTTTAAAATAATCCCATTCAGCCAGACAAGACAATTAATAATCTTTGGGGATGCGGGAATCCAGGCAGCGGGTGGCAGAATGTTTGCTCTCAGATCGAAATGAACAGGCCATGTCAAAGTTGTACGGAGCGATGCCACTTGATAATTTTGTTTCGCCTCCCGCTTAATCCTTCCCCCAAGCAGGTCCTGGCCCCGGCCGGGCGGCGTCTCCGGAGCAGCCGGCTGTGTCGGCACCATCACCGGATAACTGTCGAACGAATTGATATTGTTTGCTTTTAATTAAAAACAATTTGCTTCGCTGGCCTTCTAGCCGCAGCGGATCGAACAGCTTCAGCTGGGACACCAGCTCACATCGGTTGACAAGGATCCAGTTTGGAACTTCAAGCTGCAGTCTGCACGGGAATTAACACTGATGAATTCCTCTATATCCTTGTGCATTCTTCTTATTATTTAAATCTTATAGTCTTACACAAATTTCCTGGAGGGGCGAACTCGCCCTTTAAATCTTTTCAGAAATTTAATGTTTACAGAAATATTATTTTATTAAAAGCTTCCTTTCGTGACCTTCTTCAGAGCATTTGGAATAGTCAAACCTCCTCTCAAAGCCATGAATACTGTCAGGCTGGAATTCTACATATTTTATGACCATTTCCCACTGCCTTCTAATTAAAAGGACGAAGCCAAAGCTTAAACCCTTTTTAAACGGCTCAAACGCAAGTTCGCCAAAAGTGTTTAGTTGTGAAAAAAATTTACTTTGGAATTTATGTCGGGAAAAGTTCTGTCGCGCTCTCAAAGTAATCCAAAGTCTTCTTAAGACTCAACCGAAAAGTTACTCGTAGTTTCTGGGCCCCTATCTCTTTAAAGTATCACCTGCCCCGAGATAAAGTCTAAAACTTTCGCATTCATTTCAAAATTAATTAAACGTTTAAGGCTTGGCCGACGCGACAGGTGAATAACGAAGTTTGTAGAGATTTCGATGGCCGAAGGACAATGGCAACATTTAATTGGGCTTTGCGATAATAATTCGCCACAAGCGGCTTAATGTGTGTCCCCGAACAGGACGGCAAGAAGCCATTAAGCTGGAAAGTGCAAAATTCAATGGAAAAAAAGTCTACGAAATTTCGGTTGAGGCTTCTCTATTGTCTGATGGAGCTTTGGGTCAAACTTCTGGCCTTCTCACATGTACATGTCTGGTGCTAAATGTTACTTACCTATAATTCTGTCACAAGGGAGTTTCGCGTTACTTTGTCGTACTATAAGCTGCTTACGTCTTAAACCTGTCTGTGCCTCTGTCTGCAATCGAATGCATTTATGTCAAACTTATAAGTCAATAAATAGTAATAACTACAAATGACCATGGAGAGACGGCGAATGAAACCTTTAGATAAAGTTGGAAAGTAATTTATTATGAACTGTTTGAGCTTTGAAGTCTTCTTGTCTTAGTTAAATAAACATAAATTCAGACTGGACCATAGGAACTACCCCCACATATCGTATTACGCAGAAGGTTAATCAGTTATTTTCGCTACTAATCGGTTTTTATAGATAGCAATATTTAATGTATTAAATATTATTTATATAAACTAAGAATTGCGGCTGTTTATAGGGATTTTTCAGGGAGTATGAGGGTCCTTTGCGTGTTATAACATGTAGAATACTTATAACGTTATCCCTAGCTTAATTCTCTGCCATAAACTAAAATTATAATGGTCGTTCTACTTAATCCCGTCACTCGACTAATTAGCCCGCCCTGGCAATATTAAACTGACCGAAAGCATAATAGCCATTATCCGAGACCTAAACAAATCAAACCATAAAATTAAACTGCAAACTCGACAAAATATTCACACTGAAATCGACAATGCCGTATGATTGATAGATTCGCTGAATGGCTGCACTGCATGAAACTATAATGAAGTAACCCGTACCCCCAATTCAGGAGCACTCGTGCAATTTGCAGAAAATCATACTAAGCATCCTGCGAGTGTGCTGTGCAAATAGTTTGCGCAGATTTTAGCAGCAGAATAAATTGCAATAATTATGTTGCAAGCGGGCTGGGATAAGGTGGGACTACCCTGCGGCAACTATCGGAAAACTGTTTCAAAATAAATACAACGTAATTATTGAGCCATACAGTGCAGTGGCCAGCACAGTACACTCGCCGGTCCATTCACATGCATATGCAATCAGGACCTTCGTAATTGTATTTGGGTAGCTGTTAATCACAAAATGCGCGGCCTATGCAAATATCACTGCCAGGTGAGCTGAAAGTTAGCCCCGAACACAATCCGAACTATGAATAATTGATGCCCTGCGACCAGCGGTTAATATTGGCTTGTCATTAACTTTGTAGCATATAAACAACAAAGTGCAATGATTCATACATTCCGTTAAAAACAATGCAAACGAATAAGTTACGTTTAATATTCGTTTCGAATGGTTTAATTTGCTTATTACGAGTACAATTAATCAGTTTGGACTAAAAGCATAAAAGTATATGAAAAGTGGTGTTTTACAGGGGGGATAATTCTTTGTGCCAAATATTTCAATAATACAACATTTAATATAAAATATATACAGGAATTGCGCCTACCATCTTTCATAATTAGTTTAAGAGATAATAATTAGACTTAAGCAAGGTCCAGTTGACTCAATTATTAGATACAATAATGGCATAATTTTAATAATTTCAGCATAGAGTAAATAAATGTCGCCTAGTGAGATTTGAACCGAGAACTCTCGTGTTTGCATAAATATTTTATCACTTTATTATACAAAGTCCTGTACAGACTTTTGGCAGTTTGCGTATGGTGTTGTGTAGCCCGTTAGCTGACATATTTGGAAATTAACCAAATATTCCGCTGATTTGTTGCAAATTCTGTTAATTTATTTGTTTATTAAATTTAAAGTGGGTTCTAGAGTCTCAGTATGCAAATTACAATAGCACTTTTAGAAGCATATTGCAAATGCATGTATATTATATATTTTGTGATTGTCATTGGCATCCAAATTTAGCCACTAGCTGCTGCTGGCTATATCGTGACAGCAAGCTTACAAGCTTACAAATTTTAATTAGAATATCTGTGAAAATAGCTCAGTCCCCGCACATATTCCAATTATTGGCTGATTTTTGACAACAAGTCAGGAAATGTCATAAATGCTGACAGGATATGGCCAATAAAAAATATTTATGACGCGAACGAGGTTTTGAAGCCAATCAAGATCCAGTTAAACGTGGTCATAAAAATTGTAATTGAAGTATTTGCATTAATTGAAAATTCTTTTTTTGAAATAAAGCGTAATGTTGTCATAATTTTAGCACAGATGACTTTGAATTTTATTTAATTTTATATCTAAGTATTAATAAACATTATCGATAAGACAGATTGCAACTTCCTTAGAACAAAGGAGATTTTGTTTTACCAAAACATCTGAAACTTTCTCCTCAAAGTCACTAAATGTGTTATTAGCTTAAGTCTCTGAAGTTTACTTGATTATTGTGATATCCTGCTGTCGAATTTCAAGTCAATTGGCCTAATCCCCCTGTGCATTATGACGAAGAGCCTCACAGAGATGAGAATTAAGCCCAGGATGCCGAAAGGTGTGAATGGGTTATTGCCGCTGATACGAAGGGCTTACCACGCCCCCGAAACGCCTCCCTTGGGTGGCATATGCCTAATACTGGCGATGGTGTGGTGATGTTCCCACAAAATTCAATCAATATAATTGCAACACTTTAGCAAAGGACTTCGTCCTGCGCGCACGCACACAGAGGCGCACTCGGGGACTGCGACTGTAACTATGGCAAACTACGTAAACAATGTAAAGCGTTTCAAATTTATATGTCGGCCCCGAAAACTTACCCCAAAGGAGCCGGCGACAGGAGCAGCAACTGATGACGGCACAAAAAGGAGTGAAAGGACCCAAGCATAAAACTGTGAACGTATGTATGTAGGTGTAGGTGTAGGATGTGTCCTTGCGTGGAGGTGCGTGGGCGGAAAGGTGTAGCAACACAGATAGAAAGGGACGCCACGCGTGTATTTTCGCTTAGAAGTTTATGCACTTAATTAAGCCCCAGCTACTAGAGAGCATACTCGAGTGAAAGAGAAAGGTTCACTGAGGGAAATCCAGTATAAAGTGCATATATTTTAATATTTAAAACTATTTATTTATTAACTGACTCTTAAAATATATATAAACAAATTATTTTTAAAACTGATTTATTGTTTAGACTTCCTTTCTTTTAGTTATTTCTAGTTCATAGATTTATTTTCGGTGCCAAATAAAATATAAGCAAAGATGTGGAGACGACAACTATGTTGTGTTGAGGCGGAAGTACATCCACCTTAAGGTCCCCAGTACAAAGTTTGTCATTTCGTTGGCTGGGCGGAAAATGTGTTCACTGTGTCGCTGAATTACTCAAAACTCAAAACTCGAACTTTTTCGCCCACACTTAGACTCACACACACAGACACACACACTTGCATATCGGGAAAAGGATGTGGAAAGTGCGGTGAACTTGTAGCCACAGCTGTGACTTTGAAAACACATTCAATCATTTTCGGAAAGTTTTCCGGACTCTTGTTTTATTTATAGACGTAAACTCATGCCTGGCCCCTACTCCCACATTAGTAAATCTAATTAAATTGGAAATTATCAATCAGCCAGGCACATAATATTCATTGTTTATTTGGAATTAAGGTTAACTGACTAATTTGCTTAATGGTCCCAGGTCGCACGGTTCGTTTTACGCCTAATTAATACGGCCAATTGGTATAATTTTTGTGGCTGTCAGCATTAAATAAATTTCTGTTTCAGCGTGTAATAATTCTCGCCAAAATTAAAATACTCATTTTAAGTGGCAGTCCGATCGGCGTACACAAACAATAAAAATTTGTTTTATTAATGAAACTATATAAGGTAATTAGCAGGTCAAATAAATGCGAAATGCAAACAAAAAACAAACATGAGATGTCAGGCACAAAATAGACTACGTGGGCAAGGGGTAGCTAATTGCTGAATGAAATCTTTTGTATTAATGTAGGGCAAAAGTTTTTTGTTTAACAATTTTCATGGCAGAACCCCGAAAAAATCAGCTAAGTATTTTGCTGTTAATTTAGTTTAGTAACTTTAATGATTAATTTGATGGTTTCTTCTTAAATTGTAGATAGTCTTATCCATTCTATACAAGTAATTTGTTCATAAATCCCTCCTTCAGCCTTTTGCTGATTAGGAACTGCGACTCTCACGTACTACGCATTCGCCTTGAACCCTCTGCGAAAGTGCTGTTTCTGCTTGTGTTATTATGTCCTTATTTTTTATATAAATCCATTTGAAATGCAACTTTTGCGCTAACGCATAAATCTTCGGCACAAATTGCAAGCCAGAAAGAAGGCGGCAGGGCGTAGCTGCGAAGCATCTGAAGCATGTGTTGTGCCCCGCTCCATACATACTCCCATCTATGGTATATGTACATATATATGTATATAGATATTCGTATACTGTATAAAAGTGTGTATCCAGATGCCGGCTTGTATATATTGTCGCAACATCAGTCAGGATTAGTTGTGGAACTTTACCAGTGCGACTACGACTAGTGCCCCCTCTTGTTTGCCATGCTGTAACCGTCACGCAGAACGCTCCAACATGCTGCCGGTTGTAGCCCCCTCTCCGGACACCGCTGCAAAACACATCCCGGGAGCCCCAGCCTTGGAGCACCGAGCACCATCCGTGTCCTTGCGCTGCGTCTTGTCCTGCGAAGTTTTCCCGGGCTCTGCTGTTTGCCTTGTCTTTTCCACCGAATGTGGAATGTTGCGAGGAAAGTTGCCCGCATTCTGTTTGCCTAACTCATTCTCGTTGAAAAGGCCATGGGAATTGGTTAAGCAATTGCGCCGAAAGTTCCATCAAATGCAAAATTGAAATTCACATTAGTTACGTATTCGTAACTCCATTAGGTCACACTTATAATTAGTCCTCGTTGACAGCAGCTACTACGATAAGTAAAACCAATAATATTTATATTATATTATATTATATTAAATAAATATTACTTATTTTATATTTCATTTAAAATATATGATTAATTTGCGAACCAATTTTAAAAAGCCTGGAGAATGAATGCAAAAATATTTTATGGCGTTACGGATCTTGGTAGCTATATGGTTTTCGGTAGAAGCAATCTCCAAAAATGGTTTACACAAACCTACTAACTTGATTATAAATACTACCAAATCTACCCAACAAAATAAATTTTATAAATATTCATTGCAAATTAATAGAAAAAACTTTAAAATGGCTTTTTGCCTTTCTTTCTTTCTTTAAACAGTTGCAAGTTTTCTACCAAAGGGTAAGTGAAAAGAAATGATGCATATACTCTAAGACCTGGCAGGTTGGCAACTTTAAAACAGCATTCCTTGTGCCACACTCATCCCCCAAAATATACTTTGCAACACTAAACTCAGTCTTAGCCGGAGAACATAAGAATTAATTAGCTCCGTAAGCTAGTTCATGTAACACGGAGCGTTTGTCGCGCTCGCCTTGGCTAATTGTGGACTTGTGCGGGTCGTTTCATTGATTTATGGCTGCTAATTTCAACTCATGACGTTCAAAGTATTAAATAATAAACTCCAGTCCGTCGAGCGCCTCTCGATCCTGCTGGCTTCCCGGATCCGCAGCCACATCGGGCCCCATGCTGGGCTACTGCAATGTGGGAGGTGGCGCCACGGAACATGAGACTGTATCTACTTCGCCGCGGCTACCCGGCAGACTTTACAAGTGTTTCGCTCGGTTTTTATGGGGCAACGCAGGGAATGAGCGGGGCTTCCCCGGGGCCTGTAATGAAATTAAAGGCGTAATGCAATACAGCTGGCAAAGTTTTCGCAGCGGTTATTTCCATGGGTTCTCGTTACTCGGCGTTACTCTTTTGCGTGGCAGTAGTCGTCGCCGCTCCTCCAGACAGACATTAAATTTAATTAATATCTTCCGTTTTTCGAACCCAAAGCGGTCTTCAAGGAAAATGCAATACCGCTATTTAATTTTCCCTTTTGTATTTAGACTTGCTTATTTGTTTCACATTTTCATAAAGTAAAATTAATTGCTTAAAGACAAAAACAATATATTATCATTACAAAACGCAGTGTAATATAAATTACAGTTTTACACTTTGTGAAGTAGGCTTTTATTATATTACATAATTGGAATATAATAATGTCGTCTGGTATGGCTGAAATTGGATAAGAATAAATCTTAAAAAATCGTGATACAAGTATACAATCATCACTTGTTTCGGTATAACGCTGAACTTTTTATCATGAACATGTCATGAAACAAGTATGCTCTGACATTCCATTAAGGGCTTTGGCAGGAAAACTAAAACATTTACACTTGCAACTGGGAAGCAGACGTCTAGCTAGTAATCGAATTAAAATTGTATCCCTTTTTAATTGTACAGCGTGATTACAGTGGAAAGCCAACTAACGGTGGTGCAGCTAAAACTTCCGTCAAAAAGCCTTCCATCAGCAGTGCCCAAACTAAAGACGATACACCGCCATTATGCCAAAGGCACAGGTATCGCCTTCACCATCGCAATGGCCTGAGATCAGAGAGAAGGCATCGGAGTCATCATCATCAGCCGCAATGGGAGTGGTAACACCCACTTTGAGAATTAGAGATGCATCCAGCAGTTCCTTGGCCAAACGAGTGCCAAGGACTTTTCAACAGATCACAGGGCGTCGCCCAGTCCACTTGGTGAGCTCTGATAGAACTGCCAAGACGGGCAGAGCACAATTGATTCCTCTTATTTTACAGAATTCAGTGAACTGTCCCAAGTATCCTTCGGGACACCCTAAGGAAAAAGTTCCAATGGCAGTAAAGATTTATAAAACAAAAATACTAACTCCAAAAAATGATACCCCAAAACCAAAAATCGTTGATATTTCGCGTGCCTCAAAGCGTCTATATTTCTCAGAAGACACTATATCCTTGGAACCCTCTTCTTCAGCCGCGGTAGCCAGGAACAACCCCATGTTCTCGCTGTCCCCGTCACAGTCCCCACTTCCACCATACAAGGTTTTCGAGATGACCACGCGCAACGGTTCAATTGGACACCTTGTTCTCAACATGGATCAACTCAAGCAGCAGAGCTTCAACGGAGAGATGCCAGCTAAGCAGGGCCAGGGAGACCCACCCCAAGTTACGGAGCCGACGCAAGCCATAATGGAGGAGAACAAGGATAAGGGTACACCGCTGACTCCTGACAACAACAACACCGCGAAAAAGCCGTCGAAAAAATGCTTGATTATGTAACATTTTAATATTCATCAGTTCTTGTTTGCGATCGGGGGTCAATTTCAATACTAATTTCGATTTGTTCGCACTTATTTTTCATCTAAAAGAATTTGCAAAATAAATACACCAAATAAACCGCAAAGAGAATCACCAATATAGAAATCTCGTTTAATCTCGTAGCTTTTTGTACTGACCCAGACTTGACTCTGGGTTCATAAGTGATAAGGCTGTGACTTGATTTTTCGGTATGCTATATAAGAGCACAATTTGAGCTACGAAAATTCATTAGTACGATGGCACCGATATGGACATGTATTTTTGTGATCCTTGGTTTTCTAGGAATCGGTTATTCTGTAAAGCCACATTGCCCGAATAATAAAATATATCAATGTGTTCCAACGCCCTATTGCCCGCGAAACTTAAGTTCAACCACTGCTTACAGGTGCTCAAGCAGAAGTGAAGTTTGTTGTGAAGAGGAAAAAGTGAGTACTTAAGATGCACTTCTTGACGGATTATGTTTTATATAGACAATTTAAGGTATTCTTTGGAGTACAGTACACTGGAAGTAAATACGTTCCCGGGCCATATAGGCAGAGCCGCTAAGCTAGCAAGGAGTTCGCCTCTGCCAAAGTTATTTTCAACTAAATCCACACGCAAATAAGAAATATGTTTACATTTCTGCTAAATACACTAAACCAGAATATATTTTATACTTTATAATATATACTTTAATATTAAAATCTAACTATATTTCCATACTATTTAAGGGGATGCCTTTGTGGGAAGGCCTACAAATTGCTTCAAAAACACTTTACTTCGAAATGGTTTATGCAGTATTTTGTATTAAGCTGCCCTGAGCCTGCACCAATTTTCCCATCTGCCGAGCTCCAGCACAGGCATGATTATATAATCTAGACTTTTGCAGACAATAAAGTTCTCCAGCGCTCTTTGTAAGCTGGCAAAATTTACAGAAATGGCATTATCACGTTGCACACAGCTAATTTGCAAGCGAGAGACAGAGACGGAAAAAAGAAGATAGAAAGAGAGAAACAGAGACGGAGGCTGGAAAAGTAGCCAAAGAAAAAAGAAAACTGAATTATATTTACACAATAAACTTGGCACCCGCCGCCTCTCTATACTATTGTGTTGCCGGTTGTTTTTATTTGTTTGTAAGTTTGCCGGCATCTACAGTTATCTGTGGGCAATAGTAATAAGATGCTACCAAGGCCGCTCTCTCCACGATACAACAAGGTAGACTGCGAGAAACTGGCCTACTAAGTATCTAAAACATATAATAATCTATGTATATAAATGAAAGTCTTTTTTATGTGTAATGTCTACTGCCTTCATCAGCTTGATTTTCAGTTTTTTAAGGTAAGCAAATTATCCTTCATTGACTATGCAAGTTTCAAAAATATCAAAATTAAGATATACTCGATCGAGACTGGTCGAAAGAAACGACAGAAAAGTCGAGGAATCTATTTAAAAAAGTCCATTAAGTTTTAGATTTTTCTATTGGAGGCCCTTAAATTGGGAATTTTTCAAACTTAGCTCAATTTAATTACCAGAAGGGATACCTTAGATCTTTAAACTGAGACTGCTTTTTGCGAATTTGTATTTATTTATTTATTTTTAAACAAAGCAAAAATAAACAAATACATCCCAGATAATCTGAATATAATGAAAACAAGAAAAAAATCATCGTCAATTTGCGTCAAATGTTTCGCAGTCAATCAAAGTCTAAAATATTAAATTGAATTTCTCTCAAAATATCATATTTTTACACAGGTATAATTCAATAGGAATTATGAATCTGTTGGTGGTAAAATAAAAGAAAACCTTATATGCTTCCAATTTCGTTCACTGTTCCCTGGGAAAGTCGCAGCACAAAGGATATGCAGCCCTATTTGGGCTGAAACAACTGCAAAGAAAGAAATTTGCATGGATTTTGAACCTAATAAGCAAAATGTGACTGCAAAATCCAATTTGTAATGAGGAAAGTAGTGCGAATTGTCTGTGTGAGCGGCTGCTGCAAAAATATCGCAGCATATTTCTAGGCGTATTTATGAGTTGCGCTTAGTTTGTCCCACACAGCAGCGGTTAGGAGGGGCTCTGCGGGGTGGACTCTATGAGCGCGTGCTAAAATTATGCAATAAAATTATGCGAGGAGGCCTGCAACTGTGTGCGACTGCGTGTCTGTGTGTGCACTTGTGTCTGTGTGTGCTTTGTGCCTCGAACGTGACTTGTTTTTCGGGAGGCTTACTCCTGGAATCCTGCATTTATGTTATGTGCGGCGGTTCCTTGTCTTCCCTTTAGCATGAAAAGTGCATGCAGATTTGTTTTGTAACCTACAATTGTATATTATTTACTTAATGGTACTTGTTCTATTAGGAAATAGATTTCAGTGTGATTCCCACTGGAGAATGAATTGTATAAACGCAGGGGAACCGCACAAAGAACTATGAATTTGAAATCAATTAGAAATGCATCCAAAAGTATGCTGTGAAGCATTATTCCAACATTTTCTGTGACTCTTTTTTGTTTTTTTAATGAAGTTTTAATTTTTGAAGTGTTCTGCTTACTTACTTATTGTGGCAACTTAATCTGATGGGTGTCTAATATTTTAGTTTTCAATTGGTCCAAAGTTGTGTTAGGGAGCGGTAAGAAGTATTGTTATGATTTCATCATAAATTATGAAAAGTACATGAAAATTTGTTTTGTAACCTTCCACTGTATATTGCTTAGTAAATGGTACTTTTAGTATTAATAATTAGATTTCAATGCAATTTCTACAGGAGAATAAATTGTAATTGTAGCCGCAGATCTTACTATTTTGAACTCATTTAAAAACGCATCAAAAAGTATACTGTGAAACATTATTCCAATATTTTCTGTGAAAAAGTTATTTTCTTTCTTTCTTTTCTTGAATCAACTTAATAGTCAAGCTTGTATTCTTACTGGGGGATGGTTGTTCCCCCGCATCATATTTAAAGGACTATAATTTTCAACACGCGCCCGCAAGTATGCTATAATTCACACGTAGCCCAAACAAGCAACAAGCCCAACAGCACCTGCGATTGCCATGGGCGGGGCAGACCTTCCTGTTTACAATTCATAAGCAATTTTGGACTGGCGACAATACTGAGGCCCGGTTCAGTGCACTGGGCTCGCCATGCTGGGAAATCAACCTCAGCACACGATTTTTAATTATTTTGTTTCATTTTCATTTCAGTTCTGTGCCCTGTTTTGTTTTGGTTACCCAAATAAACAAGGTCCGGTGGTCACCAGTAGTGGCGCCTGTTTTTCAGAAAAGATTCTCAAGGATGGCATCCTCCAGTCCCATTCCCAGCCTGTTTATTCTCTTCTGTGTAATTACAAAACGTGATTTTCCTTTTGTTTGGTTCTCGTTTTTTTCTGTTGCCAGACAACATTTCACGGTTTATGTTAATTTGTTTTTTTTTTTTTGTGTGTGTGTGTGTGAGTCTTCCTTAGCTTAAATTATAGAAGGGAGTCCCTGTTGTCCAGTTCACTGCTTCCGTTTTTACGTTGTTGTTTTTGTTAAGGGGTCGGTTTATTTTTGCAGCTTGTATGCTCCAAAGGTGTCGTAAAATAAAAATTCATAAATATTTAGTGCACGTTTTATGATGTGCCACCAGATTTGTACCCTCAGGCTAACCTTGGACTAACTAGAAATCATTTAAATATTATTTTGTTATTTAATTGGGATGACAAAAAAATGAAATTCAAAATTTCTGCATATTTTTTATTTATTTTGCCATCAAGCGTGGACCAATTCGGAGTTTATTTTTAATTTAGAAAGTAAATGCAGAAATATGGAAAAAATATAGAACTTGTAAATAAATGTACCAAGGTTTTATATTAAATAAAACTTTATTAAAATGTCATTATTATACCATAACATTTGTTATTTATAATTTCGGACCTTGGGCACATTTGAATGTGAATAACTGGGATATGTATAGAATGATCATCACTGTCAAATTAAATCAATCATACGCACTGTGTGCCCTGCTCAGACACCATTTAACATATTCGGGCCAGCTTTCCCAGAGCTCACTTGATGGAAGCTAGAAATCGAGCCCATTGAACCGCAAATGCAATGTCAAGCAATTTCATGCCAGCGGAAATCTTTCAAAGTTAATTTTCAACACACGGGCAAACAGAGGAGTCGAGACAGACGGCTACTCTGTTAGGGGCGAGAAAATTGTACGACTTCCACAGACTTCAAAGCGTCAATAAGCAGACAAATATGGGCGAACGGGCGAATGGGCGAATGGGGGGCTCGGCGATGGTGTCTGGGGGCGTGGCGTGGGGCATGTCAGCCAGGTGGGCGTGTCCGTTGGAAATGGCCCGGCTGTCTGGCAAACAAGCTGACTGATAACGGAAGCTGGCAATGCACGTGTTTACCTCTGGATATTTGCTGTCTCCCGTGGAACAGGATGCCCTCTGCCCTGCGAGCTCTGTCTCGCTCTGCCCGTTTGTGCTGTTGCAGGACGATAATGATGATGATGGCGATGGAGGGAGGGGAACCGGGAAAAGCGAAAAGGGATGCGGAGACTACAGCCCCCATCCGCTGCTGATGTCACACATTCATGGTCATTTTGCTAAGTCAATCGTTTGAAAAATTTATGTTGCCTTCAAAAGCAAAATTTGCCATCGCCGTCGTTTGATTCTCGGCAATCGACCACACACAGTGGGTTTAAGCTGATTTGGAAAACCGGTCCTTCAATTGGCTCCCTCTTATCTAAAGGAATACCAGAATAGTTCATTTTAGTTTTAGATTTTATAATATACGTATGCCTTCTCAAAATGCAAGTCCACCATTTAAACAGAATTTAACTGTAATTTCTACACAAAATCTTAGGCATAAATATTAATTGCATTTATAATTATTATATATTGGATACCTTAAATTGACTTTTGGCCACTGTGCCGCCCCGAGGGAGATAGTCAATAGATGCGGTTCATTTAACTTGACTGAATGCTCATCGACTGCTAACCTGGCTCCACAGTCTGCGATGGCAGTGTCTGGCCGGATCGGGTTTCGGCCTGCTCGCCTCTGACCCGCTCGAACTCAATTCAGGTTTATGAAGTGCTGATGTGTGTCTGATTTAATTGAAATTTGATGCACTTTTCAATGTCTGACGTTGAAGTCAGCAAAAGTGTTTCATTAAACTTCAGTCATGTTTAACCACTTAATTGTGGCACTTTGGTGAAACATGAGTATTTTTGTTGACTTACTAAAATGAACATTGGCAATGACATTGATATTGCATTTGAAGTTTTTACTCTGTGAATGAATTTGATTTTTATATTGATAGACTTATAAGGGAAACCGAAACATATGTAGCATATGTCTTTGGAAAAAAATAACAAAAAATTGAATTTTTTAATACTTTATAGATTAATTTTTACCTAACATCTTGCAAAGATCTGTCAATTCCTCTCTAGTTAATTATAAAGACTAAAAATCTCTGTTGGCTCACTTATAGATATCCCATAAAACTACTACCTTTATGTATAGTATTTTTAATTACATATAGATAATTTCTGTGAAGCTAAATTAAAAATTTCCTGGACCTTATCCCTAGCCGCCAAAGGGTTCCGATTTTAATGCGCTTAAAGCTGCCCGCAGAAAAACACGAGATGTGGGCAGCAAAGTGTCAGCGACAGCCACGGGCGAGCCAATCCTTGCAGTTTCCACCGGAGACCCCCAGACTCCAGTTGGGAACAAAAAAAAGGACGAGACGCGAACGAAAAAGGGGGAGGAGACGGCGAGTAAAACTTAACAAGTTCACTTAGAAGAAATTAAGTTTTCAGCATTTATGTTAGGAAAACTGTAAAGAAAAACTTTCTTAATGAAGCGACGACAATGTGGTGAGCAATGAAGAAATGTTCGGAAAAAATAGCAGTACTGAAAGACTGGGGGAAGCGCATAAGTTTGCAATGAAAGTATATAAAACGGAGACTCAGAGCATTAAAAAAGGAAAGTTTTAAGGAAATATACAAAGCCTTTTTTTATTATGCGAATACTAAAAGTGTTAGAAAGAAAAATGTATAATTAAAGAATTAATTAATTAATATTCCTTGGAACAACATCTTATATGAAATAAGCAACGCGAAATAGTAAATTTAATATATATTTTCACATTAGGTAATTTAGGGTGAAGCCTTTCTTGCCAAAGGAAGAGCCAACCTTCCGTTGTTTATTAATTATTTGCCAAGTGCTTTTGGAAGGAGCCCATCAATCCATAGCACACCTAAAATTAACCTAATTTTTTACACACTCAATGTTCGACAGTGCGATTCCAAAAAGGTTCGTCCACAAACACAGGCGCAGCAGCCTTGTTTTTAAGCTCGGAGCAATTTTTTACCTTTTGTAACTCTCACACAAACACGGTGTAGCGACTTGGGCCCCTGAGTATATTTGTGAGAAAAGCAGCCACAGTTGGAAAACTTTTCCAGTCGCCTCCTTGAACGCCAGCGTCTCCGCTTTTTGGGGGGGAAATTTACTTTCTTGAAGATAAATTATATGAGCATTTCCCAAAGGTTAACGTGATAAATTTTCGGCAGCGTAAGCAAAATATCCCACAGAAAAACTCCGAGTCTGGCTTCGATCTTGCGGCCAACGTGCAGAAAAGGACTCGGCGCATATGTGTGCGAGCGAGAGTGTGTCAGATAAATTGTTTATGTGTCTGTGGGGAAGCGATTAGTGTTAATGGGTTCCCCCTCCCCCCGTTCTTAAAAAATTTGTGATTCTTGGCCCGATTTTTTCGCAGGATATTTGATTCAAGTTTTCTTTTCAAACACTCCTGCAGCGCATATGAGCAATCGATAAGTGCACGCAGACAGCAGGACAGCTGGATGGACAGGCAGCCATATGGGAAGCAGTCGAACCCCGAACGTACATTGGGATATATATTTTCAATTTCTTCCTTCGGCAGAACGCATCTAAAGTTTGCCCCGACCAGTCAGGCGGTGCTGAGATTGCAGTCGGGCAGAGATTGCCAGGACATCAGGCAGGACAGACTCGGCATGACTCCACTCCCAAAAGTGCCCCAGCCATTGTCATTGCATCGACTTTTGCCGGAGTTTCATGTTTAAATGTCAATTTCTCAACGAGCCAAAGTGACCAACGAGGAACCACTATCCTGGGCGTCCAGTTGTTGCTATACACCGAGTCCTTGCGCATTTCGCAGACCCAGCTGTAATGCATGAAGGCGGCCAGGGCACATATTTTTTAACGCCAGAGCACTGCCATGGTCCAAGTTATTTTTTCAATTACTTCATTGTTGATAGGGGCTCGAAGGGAACCAGACGGAAGTAACTGGACAGGGGATATGTGCTGGCTTTGTGGTCAGCTTGGCTTCTCTCTTTGTTTACCGGACTCGATTAGAGGGCCAAGGTGTTGGGATTTGGTGTGCGATACGATATACGATTAGATGGGTAAATATTTCGAATTTATATTGGAATTATATCGACATTGTGGAAGGAAAGCTAAATAGCTGGAAGCTGCAGTTGTTTGGAGATATTTAATGGATCAACTCAAAGACAAAGTACGAGTTCTTTGCACTCGAATATCTTATCCTGTTGTGTGTATTATTAGGTCCTCAATAAAATCAAGAAATACTTTTATACTATATTTATGAATATTATTCTCCAAGGAATTGAATATTTGTATTGGCCCCATCAAATAACAATACCCTTACCAAAGCATATAAAATCGTTAAATTCGTTTTATAGAACGTATTTAATTCTACTTTCAGAACCAGCTTATCTAGCAAAAAAAAAAGAAAATACAAATGGAAATCTCTTCCGTCCCCGTTGGACGTCAAACGAAATCGGACAACCTAAACAACTCAATAAATCAGCTGTCGATTGTGTTGTTTTTCCTGCCCCTGTCAGAAGGAAATATAAGCAAAACACACAATTGTCAATCCTTTCGGCAGCGGGGCACGATGGCCGGGGCAGGACAATTAGTCCTGTCAACCGACCAGAGTGGGTGGGGGGTGGGGTCAAAGGCTTACAGCAGCTAATTTTCAATTTGCATGACACGCCGCCGCCTGCCATCGATAGGCAGTTGATGGTGATCCCCATGACGACGATTACATCGGGCGGCGAAATATAAATAAGTTTGGCATTTTAATTGAAATGGCTGGGGCGGTACCGGAGCCGGGGGCCAAAGCTCACGGAAACGACTATTTTGAATGAATTAAATGGCCGTCGAAAATCTTTATTTATAACAGCTGCGGGTCGCTAGCTCCGATCCCGCCGCGTGACCCCCAACCAAGATCCCAGCTCTGTCTGCTGGCATCGGAAATATTAAATGAAACGGAGCAAATCCCATTGTCACCCGGTTTCGGGATTCGAAATTGGCAAATAATTGACAAGCTATTTGGGGCGTGTTGATTGGCAAAAACTAATGCCAGCAGGACGACACTGCGCAGGGGGACAAAAAGGCGGCAAGAGAAATCGATATACATTTGACTGATGGACAATGGTTGGTCCAGGCGAACAATGGCACCCAAAATACCCTGAATTCTATACTTCAAAAAGTCTAAAAGCCATTCAAGAAGATCAATTTGTAAGAGCTGCTTGAAGATTGCGAACAAAATCACGTACTTTCATATGAAATTAAATGCAAAGGCAAGCTCAAAGTTCTCCTCCATTGTCTTCCCTAAAACCCTATAAAGTATATAAAATATTTTAATTTAATTTGCGCAAATTCAATTTCAGTGCAAAAAATATTAAATAAATCTAGGTGAAAACCAATATACCCTAAAATAAAACTCTGGACACAAAAAAAGACGTGACAAGACCGCATGAAACAATGTGACATTAAGCCATTTCAACGCAAAGGGGATTTACCCTGCCCTTCTGTTTCCACTTTCTTTACTGGCTGATGGCTTTTTTCGGGCCAGCACATGGCGGAGCCCAATATGTATTCAATATGTATTCATATCAAACAAAATCTGTCTGCGGAGGGATCCGTGCACCTCAGGTGGATAAAGCGGAATGGCCGGCACATTGCATACATTTTCTGCTCGGCATTCGGCAAGCCCGTCTAAGCTCCATGCCGGCCCAATAAAGTCCGTCGTTTATGCGTTTCGTCTTGTTAAAATAATTGACAGGTGGTCGTGGTAGCCATGGTTCAGGCCAATCCCAGCCAGGAGCCGGGATCGGAGCATTAGTGCCGTTTATGACAATGCTGAACAAATTGCGGGCATTGAAATTGATTGGCCAGATTGTCCGCGGACAGGTGGCCTAAGAGTGTCAGCTGGCGTTTAAGTCAATATAAGGAAAATCTACAACAATCTAATAAAATCTACTTAACAAAACCATAAGTTCTTTACATATTGTTGTAAAGTCAAATATGTTAATTAAGAATACGTTTTTATTAGATTTATTTGCATTTTATATTAAAATAGATACAATTTAGGACGGTAGAAGCTATACATTTGAAGATGCTTGTCTTGACTAAAAGATAGTTGTGTAATTGGCTGATACATAATACCCCTTCAAGTTTTATTTATTTTATGTGAAATTTGTTTGGGGCAAATGGTGTATCTCAAAACTGAAATCACAATCTTTTGAATACATAAAAGTTCCTTTTTTTAAAGGAGAAACTAAAGTGCATTAATTAATTAATGTAATTATATGTTTTATTGTATGTAATAATGTAATGTAATGTATGGTAATAATTAGAAAATGCTACCCAAAAGTTATTGCTACAAAGGTATGTTGGCTGATTAAATAATCAAATAAATTATTAGTTAAAATATTAAAAATAATAGGAATAGTTCAAAGCTTATTAAACATTACCATTTTGAGAAATAAAAAATTATAATGCAAACTCCTGCCACAATATCCCTAAGCCAAATATTTATTTGAATTAAATTAGATGTCATGCGGGGAAAGCAAATGAACAAACGATGGCTCCCAGGATAAAAGGACGAATTGAAAGATTTGACCAGACAAACTCACCATAACATCGAAATCAAATGTTTTCATTGAATTTCATTCGAGACGTGTTCATGAAATTTTAATTAGTTGGCAAGCTATAAATTATTCAATGCCACGTCGCTCCATGGCCAATTTAATGGATTTTTCTTTCCCTTGCTGGTGTAGCCCCTTTCTCAGTTCGTTCTTTGCTTTATAGACTTTCGAGAATATGGGCCTAGAACAAACTATAGATAGAAAGGAAAAGGGGAGTGAAGAAACAAACATTTGTTGGCAAAAATAACAAAGAAATTTGTATAAGAAATATACATATATATATGTTATATATATATTTCTGCATATTTATAAGTAATAATAACTATTAAGTAGGCCTTTTATTTTTTCAAATTCCATTTAATAATATTATATTATTATTATATTAAAAAATATTTTACAATCTTCCATCTGCTGTCCTTAGAACTATAATCCCGTTTTTTTGTTTTAATTATAGCATTATCCCTACTTCCTGCCACAGCTTAAGTCAATTAGGAATTCAGCTCAGCATTTCAATTTACCCTTGCCACTCATTCGGCTAATAACATATTTTCAACTGAGGAAAGCCCAGCCGCTGGCAGAAAAGGGCAAGTTTTAATTGACTTGCCACATGCGGAATTGTTTTGTTTGTACCTGTTGTGTGTGCCCGAATGCTAGAATGCCACAGTCCAGACCTTCGGATATAACCCTGGGAATCCCAGCGAGCCAAGACAACTCCACATATCCCTCCGACGACGGGACAGGAACCGAAACGATTGGGCGGGGCTGCACCCAGAATAAATATAATAACTAAGGTTATAATAGTAAAAAGCTTCTTTTAATTTTAACTTATATATTTTAGAACGGTTATAAATTTAAATTTTGATACTTCATCTATCTTACAATTACTATCTTAGAAATTATGGTTAACGATTTGGTCTCAAAATCAATTTTAAATAAATTCACTTAAAATTAAAGACGTAAGACTACTTCTTATTTGCTTTTGAAAATCAAAAAACACTTTTATAGTATTTATTTCCCTTACTCAAAAGGACTTGCTAGCAGCAACCTTTCCGTACTGTTCTTACTCTCCTTACTTTCCTTACTTTTAATATTAATTTTAATGATTACATATTTAAAATGCTTTTATGTTAAGCCCCGAAATTTCCAGTGCATTTGCGGTTCCCCCTGCATGTGTGTAGTGGTGCGTATTTTATGCTTTTGCGCCCTGCGCCAACTTAAATGCTAACTTATGTTTAGATTTTGCCCAAGCCCGAGGGGGAGGGGGAAAAGGGCCAAGCAGCTAAGCCGGCTGCCACATTGTTGGCCTGGTTGTATGTCGGGGTTTTTGGCAACTGCAACTGCAACTGCAACAGCAGCAGGAGCAACATCAGCAGCAGTTGCTGGAGCAGCAGTCAAATTGCAAAAGTTTCTTGCTTTAAGCATAAAATATTTATGTCTGCATTTAGTTTAGTTTTGGCTGGGTTTTTAGTTACTTCCCCGGTTGAAGAAGATTTCTTTGTTGCAAGTTTGTCTGGCTGGGCTGCCGTTTTATTAAAACGATATTTGCTTGGTCAAAAGGAGCCAGCCCAAAGCCGGCGAAAGTCATGGGCCAAAATGTTTGAAAAGGTTTTGTTCTTAATTAAATGGTCGGAACGGAAAGACAAAACGGATTCCTGATTGAAATGCGATTGCCAAATTGAAATTTCAATCAAAGTTAATTACAGAGAAACGAGTGTCTTGCCATTGACTAAAAAATAGTTGTGTAATTGGCTGATGCCCCTTCAAGTTTTGTTTATTTTATGTGAAATTTGTTTGGGGCAAATGGTGTATCTCAACACTGAAATCACAACCTTTGTAGGACATAAAAGTTCCTTTTTTGTATAAGAGAAACTAAAGTGCATTAATTAATTAATGTAATGTATGTTGTATCGGACAATAATTTATGATCTAAGGTATGCCTAAATATCATGGTTCATAAGTGTATACTGCACACTCTGCGTTAATTACCTTTTGACCTAGAGTAGCGGTATAAATATATATTTGGGACATTTTTCTAATGGTAAATAATAAAATAAACGAGGAACTAGTTGAAATGAATTTGTTATATTAATTAATCAAACTAAAACATCTACTGCACGAAGCAAAATATATAAGCAGAAGGCCATGGTAATACTTAGTCATATTTAAATATGTACATAAACAGAATGTTAAGGAATCACTTAGGTATATGTAAATGAAACGGAGAATCATATTATTTTCTTTGTGTTTAATGCCAGAGATACCACAAGGTACATTAAAACAATATTTCCTTTTCGGCCTGCTTTCCACCAACTTCCTCTGGAGCATTCTTCTCTGAGGGGTGTGCCTGGCCAAGCGATTAATTCACTAGCCACCATAATTCCCATTATCCAGATTCTTGTGGTTATTCCGCTCCAGGCCGTTTGTCAAATCTATATATTTTCTATTTCCTATTGCACTCCATTGTGCGCTCTAGTGCCTGGCGCCCAAAAAACTTTTGCGTAAACAAATGATTTCTGTTTACACACTCATTTCTCAACATGTTACCTATTTAAACTTTTGTGGACAGGAAAATTTAATTAAAACCAAAACACAGCTGCTCCTCAAGTGAACCCCAATAAAATCAACAACGGTTGGAATATGAAGACGTAACGGAGAGCAGGAGAAAAGCCCAGACACTCACAACAATATTTTCAATTATAACTCAAGTTTATAACGGAAAACTTGTGAGGGAAAACGAAGGGGAGGGACCGGAAAGCCGGTAGGGGAACGGGCTAAATAGAAAAGCTTTAAACGCTTTCAGGTTGGCAGGGGGGAGGAAGAAAGAAAATACAAAGAACAAGCTTCACAACAATAAACTGTAAAATGAAAACTGTGCGAACGAGATATTGACACAAATAAAAATACAACTCAGTTCGAATTTCAGTTAATTTGAAGAGTTGGTTTTCCGGCTTCTCGAGCAGAGAATTTCCATTGTGAAATAAATTTACTAAAACAAATCAAAACTTTTCACATAACTTTCGCATCAATCGAGGACGAGGTCCTCGGAGGTCTTGGGCAGCATGTATGCCAAGTAAATCGAAACAAAAAGCTCCAAAGAGCCGGAGCAAATTGCTGGATTGTGGATTTATAATAGTACAATCTCACAGATGAGGGAGAGGGGAACCCCATGAAGACCTCGCACAAATTTCAAGCTCAAGTTTAACCAACATCATTTTGTCCTTGAGCATTGTTATTTTTCCTTATATTTTCCCATTCGTATACCCTTCCCGATGGCCAGGGGAGAATTTTAAATTAAAGATATACCCCGAATTACGGATTAGGGCAGAAAATATATTTTCACCGATCCGAAAAATTCATCACTAATTGAAATTTGCTATACTACCTTATTTTATTTGATGTATCGGAACAATGCCTAAGAATAGCTAAAAATTTATTTTAAAAAAGTAAAAGTAAATAATGTGAAAATTGTATTATAATTTTAGCTTAAATAATGAATGTTATAATGAAATAATGTTCCAGTATTTATAAGATAATATTGATATTCTAAAGTTATTAGTTTTTTAATATTTTAAGTTTTTGAAATTATTTTAAACATTTTACTATTTTTCTTGTATGATATGGAGCGTGATATTAATATGGAATTATCAAACATATTCTATTTTTCATCTCGATATATAGATCTCTCTTCCAGATACTTTGTAGAAAAATCTAGCATTAAACATGAGGAAACCAACATAAGTTTAACGAATCAAATATTTTCAAAGTAAAAGACCTAATCTCTTTTTAACTTATGAATTTTCAATGTAAATTAAAATAAAGTAATATCAAGCAAGCAATAATATTATAGAGTATTCTGAGATCGGTTGTGCGCATATAAAATACTTTGTTTTTTAAGATCTATCAAGTGACTTGTGCTTTATGCATTTAATTTTCAATACAACATTTGGCTTTTTCAGGATACGCTTGCAAGGGGAGTGGCAGTGGGCGAGACGAGAACTTCTTTGTGTTGATGACGTGTCAACTTTTGTGGAACTGCAAAGTTTGCGCAAAATGAAGCGACAAAGCAAAACCTTCGCAGCATAAAAAACTCGACAAAAAATCCTACAAAATGGAAAGGGAAACTGCACGATAAAGTTTTTTCTTTTCCTTTAAATTGAATTAACGTGAGAGCAGACCGTAAGAGAGGGATGCCCTTTACACCGGCGGAAAACTTACGATGATTTATTTGCTTCACATGGCAAAGTTGAGTGTCACTTCTTTCTCATCCTCCACTTTTTCCGCCGAAAAGCGACAAAGCAAGAGAAGGTAACACATACAAAAGAGTCCTGGACTCGGAAAATAGAGGGGGTAAAACACCTGGCTGACCGGTTAGTGAAAAACTCTTTAAATAAAATTAAATGTAGTAGATGAGGTGTGTTTTTCACATAATAATTAGGGTGTGTCGTAAAATTTTAATGTATGTCCCTCGCCTTCTGGGTAAATTGGTTTATTCTTGGATAACTAAAGTCTAAGAGCTCTCTTGTGATTTCTAAGCAATCCAAATAATTAAAAAAAAAACTATTCTTTGAATTAAAAAAATAAATAATTGCACATATAATTTAAATATAATTTGTTTATTTTATATTTCACACTCAGTTGTAAAATATTAGTAGAAACATAAACAAAGTCCCTTTCCATTGAACATTTGTACTAATCAGAGCATCAGAATCATTTTAAAATGAATTGCTGGAATTATAAGAAATCTGCTTTCTGGGAATTCTCTCTGAGATTCCTCTTCTTGACTGATAAGGAAATTTTTCTGTCTTTAGTGCTTTATATATAAAATTCAATCGGTGTCACAGCTCAGTCTTGAATAATCTCTTGTCAAACTAGCAATGTCTATTAAATTCGTTCTTGCAATTTCATTTTTCTGCAGTGTATTTCTGGCGCCCATAAATGCTGAGAGCCAGGAATATGTTGATCGAAAATTTGAATTGTTAAAGGTAAATTAAATCAAGTTACTAATTCACCAGGCTCTAAATTAATTGAAAACTTTTACAGGCGCGCGACAAGTATAAGGCAACAGTCCCGCTCCCTACTCCTAGTCCCCAAACCCGGCAACAAGACGGCCAACGGAATCAGCAGCAAAATGTGAGTTAAAATATGTTTAAAATCGGGTACCATTAATTGTTTTTGTATTTCGTAAAGGGAAGCCCTAGGCAAACAACTCCTAGGCCCCAAGAGCAGCAACATGACAGACAACGGAATCTTCTGCAAAGTGTAAGTTAAAATATGTAATTAATATCGAAGATCATAAGTGATTTGGTGAAACTTAAAGGGAAGCAATAGCCAGACAACTCTTCCCCAAAACCAGCAACAAGACTACCAAAGGAATTTACACCAAAGCGTAAGTTAATGTATATCACGAATGCCAGAGACCATAATTGATTTGCTAGTTCTTTCAGAACCGCCCACAAAATAGACAGCAACTAGAGACACTATATTACTACCCACGACTTACAGTAACTTATCAACGACAGGAGCACGTAAGTTAAAGAATTGATGCGTGAGAAATAATAATCCAAATCCTCAAAAACCAGCAACAACATAGCAATTCTATGAGCCTCCCAACGACGTATTCCTGCAAGTGCCAGGAAAAGGTATCTTAATAGTAGTTTTTATGTCGCAAGCCCAAAATTAAATTAAATTCATTATTCTCATAGGTCAGCGACTCCCAGATAAATACCTTGGCTGCAGGTATTCCCGACAGCCGTAAGCCCCTTCAATTGTAATCTCAAATTAATAAAATAAAAAAAAAACAACAAGAAAGGAATCTAACTTCGGCATGCTGAAGTTTGTATACCCTTATAGATTGTAATTCGAACACTAGGAATTAATTCAATATAAATAATATAAATGTTTAAAAAAATCGAATTTATGCCTACTTAAATTACATTCAGCTGTAGTCCGATTTTTATAAAATTTAAATCGAATTTCTAGAATAATACAGAATGGCTATATCTCAAATTTGATAAAAATCGGTTGAAAGCTGAAAAATTTAATTTTTTTCTAAGATTTTCCCCGATTGTTCCTATGACAGCTATATGATATAGGCGGCTGATCATATATACGAATGAAAGTATTTAGAAGACTAATTGCAAAGTTTCATTCAGATAACTTCAAATCTGACAGACTAGTTTGCGAGTTTGACTAGATCGAAACGGCTGTTGATCCTGATCAAGAATATATCTACTTTATAAGTTCGGAAATGTCTTCTTCACTGCGTTGCAAACTTCTGACTGAAATTAAAATACGATTATTTCGTAGATTATCCACTAAAAGCAAAAAATATATATATTTATGTATAAACAATTGAATATATTTTGGTCTTAATTTATGACATACGAATTATGGAACTTAACATTAAAAATGATACAGTTATTGGATCAGATAATCAATATCAATCTACTAGATATTGTCCTAAAGTATTACTATTTCTTGCCTTTCCTTTATAAAGTTTAATAATAACCTATTGCACATAAATATTTATATGGTTTCAGTTTTGAAATTAAAGGAAAAATGAGAATAACAAAATAACATAAATACAAAAATCCAATTGCTACCACAGCTTGGATAAGCGTGTTCGACTGCATGCCTCCGAGAAAATATAAAATTAAGAGACCATTAAAAATATATTGAACGTTATTATTAATGAAAACAATAGCACCTAGACTAGAGCGATTAAATAAAGCACCTTCAACAGTCTGAAAAAGATGTCCAACATGAGACACGGATCATGATTTGCCGGTAGCAAAGCCACAGACTCGACGTTTTCGGCTTATCTGCGGAAAACTAATTTGCTAAAATGTTGCCTGGCTTATTTGTCGTCGTCGTCGTCGCGGATTCGGGACATTTTTGAAGCTGATGCCGAATCCACTGACAAAATCCAGCATCTCCAGCATCCATCATAGAGCTGGCTGTGGGGATGGAGTAGCTCAGACTTCCGACGACTTTTGGCGTCTGCATTTTAGGATGGCAAATAAGAACGGTGAAATAAATTCTTCATCCACGGACGCGGTGTCGCCATCAAGACTTCCGTAGAGTAAAATGCAATCCAAATGCTATTTCCGAATTTTCCTCCTTCGGGCCGATTTAGGACAAAACAATTGGCCCGTTACATATTAAATTTTTAAGTGGCCTTCGCTGCACACCGTCGTCTTCGACTCCCAAAGGCGCCACAACCAAATGCGGTGCGTTAATGGTTCATGCAACATTGGCCCGGGCGAGGTCATGGTGGTTAAAGCCCAATGAGGTGTTGCCATGATTTAGTTGGCTTAGCTTCCTTTAGCTTCCAGACTTCCCAGTTGTTGTTGCGGTTGCATTTTGTGGTTAATATGAGGGGAGAGTCCTGCATGCAAATGAATAAAGGGAGACTTTGCCACGCACTTGAGCATTTAAATTGGTCATATAGCTGTCGAAAATTCGTATTTAAAACTTAAAGGCAGGAAATAGAGTGTATGATTATTCATTGTATAATTTTAAAACAAACTCAAAATGCTAAATGCTTAAAACACAAAAGCCTTTAAACTTATTTTCATATTTGCTGACGCACTCCACTAGAGAAATTATTCATTAGATCAGTCACAGGGCAATCAAACCATAACACATTAAATATTTATAAACACAAAGCGCATACATTTTGCAAATGTAATCAACTATATTTTTTCCACAAACACGAGGCATCTGAAATCTGAAAAAGCAACTTAAATTTTAACTGCTCTGACCTTCGGCTTCTGTTATAATAAATTGTTGGCTCCAAGAAAAAGTTTTGCGCTTGTCAGCGAGTTATCTACGTGGCGGCTGCCTTGATGTGTGTGTAACTGTGTATCTGAGTTTTCAGTGTTTTCACTGTTTTGAAAAACTTGCAACTGGCCAAACCCCGAAAATAAAAAAGGGAAACTTTTCTATCCTGCAGACATATCACTCTCGTGTGTGTACGCGTGTGTGCCAGCTTTGTTGTAATATATTATGGTCAGCGGAGAGTTTCATCCTTCCATGCCGGTCGGAAAAGTTTGCCAACAATGCCACATTAACACATTTGTTGAACGTATAATCAATTTGTAATTTGTAGCCGCAACAAATTCGTGGTATATAAGTCCAACAGAAACGAAGCCGTTCCCGGGGATTCGTTTAGTCCGGCAAATGGCAAACTTTTATGTCAATAAGAAGCTCTGGCACAGGAACCGATACAACTGGCATAAGATAAAGGAAAACTTTGGGTATGTGGGGACCAAAACAAAATTAAATTCACTGCCAAAATCAATGAGGAAAAACTTTATTCACAACTAGGTTCACAGATCCTTATAAGATACTGTCATATGTCCACAATTAACTATAGCTTGGAGTACAAAATTAGAATGATGTTCTGGATGACTCTGATATATTATGTATATAACTCATCTGTTTATAGTTTAACTTCGGGAAACCTTAAGAAAATGGAGAAATGGAAGAAGATATCGTTTGTTCATACGGTCTCATTTCTAACCGTAGTTCTGACCAAAATGAAATCCAGCTTGAAGGCTCTTGGAGGCTCAAGGATGAGTTCATCACTCATACGTGCCATACATGGTTCCAGCTGAAATCACAATATATTATAGGTTTCTTTATTAATTTTCAATCAACAACTTTGTCACCCTTCCCCTAGAAACTCAGCTCACCAAACTTTATGTAAATTTCTGGCATCGCGCGTTCGGTTCTTTTCAAATTTCCCACAACGCTGACAATGACAGGCTGGAAAAGAATATAAATCCAATGTATAGATAACCTGTGACAACTTCACAAACTGATTTTCAAAAAAGTTTCATAATTTATATTGCTATGTATATGCCGCAGTCACACATCCAAGTGCAAAATTCGTCGCATATTCGAGTGTATAAATTTGAACATTTTCGCTTTCACACTTTTTTTCACCCGAAGCGTGTGTTATGCAAATTGAGTGCAGCTGTTATCTCCTCAGACGCCGCAGAGGGAAAAATAAATATAAATAAAGAAAGTAAAAAGGGAGACGGGCGCAAGCAGATAATGCTTGATAAATGTGTGTAGGCCCCATATACAAACAAACAAACGCACAACACACCCAAGTCAATGGCCACCAGATGACAATCGGGATAAAGAATTTTCCTCTTCACATTTTCCTGACAACATAAAGCGTCTTTTAACAGCCTGCCAGGCCGCCGCCCCCTTAGCTCTCGGCCTCTTTATATGCAAATTTACGAAGGGTTAACATTTGACTGAAGGTCAGTTGGCATTTTGTTCGACTTTTCCACAATATATAATAGATTGTATATCATTTTTTCCCCCGACTCTACTCTTCTGGGTTGTTCATTTTTAACGACAAAATTGATTGACATTTTGCACCCTCGAGGCGGTCGTATTCAATATTCCGAATGAACCGAAACGGAGATGAGTTTGCTCTGATAAACCCTTTAAGCCATTCTTAGTTGATTGTTGTTGGACAACCGAATATATATAGCAGGCTGTGGATGGCTAACATGGTACCCCTGGAAACAAGCCTTGACAAGTTAAAAAATTTTGGTTTAAATATTACTCAAAATACCCTTTTAAAATTAAAATTAATTAAAGGGAGATTAAATAAAATGTTTAAAAGGTGTTAATTGGTTAAGTTTTTACCTCTTGTTAAGATCAAAATTACATTTTAACATAAGTATCAATTTGTATCAATAAATATGGCAAACAATAAGAAATAAAATCAAAATTTCAATAATATATTGAGGTATATAATAATATCAATAAATGTTATATTATGTCAATAAATCTGCTTATTCAATAAAAAAAATTAAAAATTGTGCTAAATTTAGACAATTTTAACAATGTAACCCTTTATACAATTTACAAAATTACTAAATTAATAAATTTTTCTGTTCTCTGGATATGGCTATATAAACACGGATGTTGATGCTAACCAAGAATGGGGTCGTAAACGACTTCTTCAAAGCGTTACAAGCTTTTGGCCAAAATTAGAATATCTTGCAGAGGGTATAAAAATTCCATAGACATTACAGCAGTATTCATATTGTATTTTTTGAATAGCTAAAGAGAAATTAAATAGTTAAAAAGAGTTTAAAATAAGTTTTTAATGCAGTAAGTAAATATAAGTACTTGACTATTTCATTAAACTACAGAATGACTTGTAGTTAAGTCCACAGGGTTCTTTCACGTTGTTTACCTCTGCATATCGCAATATAATAGTCATATCCATCAATTGGCCAGATATATACACCCGCCTGGGCAGCATTCATTTAGTTACAGCCATTTGCAGCTTAAGCCCATAAACCAGGACCGGAACCGGACATAGAGTAGAATCCAACCAAGGGCGGGGCGGACCACCTGTAAGCCGCATGCCAATCGCTGACAGCCAACGCTTAACGTGAAAATCCCCTAAATCGCTACAGCTGCAAACGAGTTTCGCCCCCGGTCCCAGCTCCTGCTCTTGGTCTGGATCAGGATCTGGTCCTGCTCCGGCGCTGACTCTGTGTCCGCGTCTATATCTGTTTCTGTATCTGTATCTGTATCTGTGTGCCCGGCCAGAATCCAATTGAATCGAGTCCGAAGTCCAGGCGAGTCGCAGCTTTGCGGACTTGAGGCTGCCCCACTTGGCTTCCTGCTGCCATCGGCAGAGAGGTAAACAAAAATGTTTTCATGGACACAAACGGGTCTCCCTCTGGGGTGCCATTAGCACTGGATGTTATAAATACTGTCTTTGCCGTTATTTGTGGGTCTGCGGCTAACCAATTGGTGAGTAATGCGCTTGGTTAGATTTATAGAGTTGGGAGCCAATGGTCCTTGATTCCCTTCAATGGAAGCCGATTCTAGCGGCCTTAAGAGTACTTACCTGATATATTAGAAGAAATATTTTAAGCGGAATGTCCTCTAAGGTGTAATCTAAGTCCTGAAAAAATACCTATGATATTTTTAATCATTTTTATATGTGATTCTTTCCAGAGTTTTAAACAAGGAAAGAACAAGTTGAATTTTCCATGTTGTTCTTTTTTCAACCCACTTACTAAGTACTTTTTTCTTATTACACACAAATTTATGTGGCTTCTTTTTGTTATTTTTAAAATATGCGCCCAAAAGAATGTGTAGACATATGGCGTCTGTCTGAAAAATTCCATACCATATGCTTTTTAGCTTGTTTTGGTTTGTTTTTATTTCTTTGGCTAGCCGCAAAACATTCCCAGTTGCGACGAGACGCGTTTTTTCTTCAATTTTCGAAAATATTTCCACTGTCTAGCACTCTAATTGCTCATTAACTGAATGAAAAACAGGCTGGGGAGCGAAACAGCGAACTCAAAATAAGCGCAAAAAGGGAAACGGCCATCGAGGACGCGCAAACAGCATTCAAAATTGCACAGACATACAAAATCCGAAATGCAATGAAATGTAATGGAAATGCAATAAAAAGAGGAAAACGATTTGCGATTTCCGGGACCCATCTAACTATCCGCATATATATCTCTGTGCATATAAAGTTGTAAACGTCTATAGCCGTGTCCTATCGAACTCTGTGTGATAATTCATTAGAGGGTTCAGCGGGCCGTAAAATTGAATTATGCTTTTGTTGATGATTTTATTTCGTTTTAGCCAGCTTTCGCAGTTTTCATTTACGAATTTCCATTTCGACTAAAAGTTGTGTATAATTAAAATTGGGTTGCTCTATATATATACGAGAAATGTGTCGTTTTTAGGGTTATTCCAAGTCCTGATGTATAGAGGAGATCAGAGAGTAGGGCACACAAATACTAACATTAATATTAAAATAATATTCTTTTAAAACTCAAATTAAAAAAAATAATACAATACATGTATGTACCCTTTAAAGAATTTAAGTATTTCTTGAATTGACTTTGGTAGCCGGTGAAAAGAGGTCCCTTTAATTTAATATAAAAATAATAGATAAAATATAACTAAGTATAGTTATAAAATTATATTTATTTAGTAATTTAATTATTGTATTGTTTTGCATTCATATTTTTGACTAGCCACTCTTTGCATCTCATTTTAAAATTTTGGTTTATATTTTGAAATTATGTAAATAATAAGTGAGGCCTTATTATTATTAGTATTATTATTATTTCTTACATACTTTCTTATGAAATTAATTGTTTGGTAAAATTCTTAAGCTGATACCAGTTAATACCGTGCTTAAATATGTGTTAAAACATAATTACTAAGATAATTAAATTAAGAATTTTAAGAACAATTCATGTTCAACGTTTCATCAATTGAGTTTGCCTATTTTTTTAATGAATACCACTTATAAAAGGTTTAAATTGTATTTAAGCATAATACCAATATTTTTCTTTCTTTCTTTAACGAAAGCTAATACGGGTACACATTCCAACTTTAGACCTTTTAAAATTAAGCTACTTTAAAGCTGGCTAGCCCCAAACATGTTTAACGCAACATTTAACGAACGGATGTGCCCGAAAATCACCATCGACCCAATGTGGCCTGAAAGGGGGAAAAAAACCATAAAAGGCCAATTGGATGATGGGAGAACGGATGAAAAAAGGGTAGCAGAAAAGGCCAAAAAGCAGCTTTGATGTTATTGCCGCAAATTAGCTAGAAATCTTTTGCCTACAGGTCAGCTTTTCCCACACCAAATTTCCCCATTCTTGGCTCATTCGACTTACCTTTTTTTCTCAACGGCCCATTTTTCCCAGTCCAGCTTGGCCGATTATTTTTCTCGTACACCTGTGAGGATGCGTAGCAAATAGAAATTTGCCAAGAAAATAATTTAACTTAAATTGAGTGCGAGCATGTGCAGAATTTCAAGAAGTACTACCGGCTTTCCCATAGACGAAACAAAAAAAGAAACACAAATAAAATAAAATAAAATAAAAAACTTTTTGATTCTTCGACTTTGGCCAGACTCCATGCTCAAGTTAAAGCGGATTCCCATTTTGCTTCCTCATATTTCTCCTTCTCTGGAATCGAGGACGAGCAGCAGAACATTTTTGCTGCTTCAATAGTTCAAATACTATTTTATGCTTAGTTGATTATTGACTGCAAGTGGAAATTTACTTTTGCTTCAGCTACAAGAGAGAGACGGTGAAGGATAGAGAACTCGCTTTTTGGGTTAAGTCTGCCAGAACGTTAAAAATTGGCAGTCGAGAGAATTTTGTTTGTTTTTCAACTTAGCACGGAAATTGTATTTTTTGCCGGCACAAACAAGAGCACAGAAAAGATGGAACGAAACTTGAAAACAAATTGTATGCACAAAGGCACTAACTAACAAACTACCGACTTGATTTTATATATTAATATATTTCTATAGTGCTTGCTTATGTTTTAAGATCAGTAATTGGCAGGTTTCTTTGCCAACTGTAGGTGTCTAATTTGAAAAGTTCTTAACTAAAATATATAAAACTTGGCTTAAAATGGGATGGAATGGATGAGGTAACTTCTCGAGTTTTTTGCAATTTATTCTTTTTCTCGCTTTCTAACAATGCAAATTGCGTTCGTTTTCCTAAGAATTCTTCACTTTTGTGACCAACATGCATGGCCCTCTCCTTTCTTTTGGGGGTTCCATTTTTTATTCCACATCCGACTGGCCCGCACTTCAAACTTTCGCTTTCAGTACGCTTTCCATAGAAAAGCATTCGGAGCATAATCTGGGTTAACGAAGGTTCCTTAGAAAGCCTGTTCGGAGGGGGCGGCAGAAAAACCAGAATCAGGGCTGCATTTGAGGCTCTAAAGTATGACCTGCTCACTTTAATGAATCATGCTGAAGGCCAAATATGTTTGACCTTAAATAGAGCAAACATAATTATGATTTCCAAGCAAATGTGCTGCTTTAAGCCACAAAAAATTGCTTCAAATAAATACAAATTAATCATTCATGTGCTGTAAAGAAATATTTTTAAAACTCACACTGTTAAAGGACAGAAATTAATCAACTTTGAAGTGGTGAACCCCAAGAGACAAAATCTTTAAGTTCGAACTGAAAAAATACGGTAAAGGTCTAGGAGAGGACCACTGGGGACTGTAGACCACCGCAGCTGTCACCATTGACAGGAAGTCAAAAGTTGGCGTCCCCCACAAGCGGAACTGAAACTGACAGCAACAACAAACACACCCGGGATGCGAGGCAACCAAAATAAAGGACACAAATCTGTGCTAAAAAAAAGAGAAAATTTGATTTCGACAGACAACTAAAATATTTTTTACCTCGCCCGCTGCCGAGTCCTTCGAAGCAATGCCAGCTGCTGGAACCGAAAGAAATCAAATTTTAATATAAGAAAAAGAAAAGTAACAGGGGAAGAAAGGAAAGGAAAGGAATAAGGAAAAGGGAAAACAAGTGAAGGCACAAGACCTTCTTCCGAGTGCGTTTTCCAGCTGTTTCCCTTCAACGAGTATTTGTCATTCCTCCTCGCCGGCCTGTCTCCTTCTAAGCTTGTTTGCATGTGTTTCTCTGTCTGTTTGTGGTTCGTCCTTCCTGTGTTTTTATTATTGTTTTTTAACACAGGAAATTCGTTTCCGCCTTTGTTTTGTTTTCTTCGTATTTTGGTAACAAGTTTTTCTTCTTTTTATTTTCCAATTTCTTCAACTGTCTGCTGCTGATTTGGGAAATAGCCGGGCGAGACATACTTTTCCCTCACTTAAAGTATCTCCACGAGAAAGCCAAGAGATCCCCTTAAACTAAATGAATTTTCCAACCTTAATTAAAGTGATTTACGCCACACAGTTGCCAGCTTCCGAAAATCGTAATCCTATTGATTTCACCTTTCGTTCCACCCCAAATTACCCGAAAATCATTTAATATATAAGTCGCCCTCACACTCAATTAAATCAACTTATTTTTGGTCAAATTATTTTGCATAATGCCTAAGGAGGAAAAAACACACGAAAGCCGGAGATGCTGCGGGGCAGCAACATCTTCGAGCTCATTAATTTAACTTACCGAAAAAAGGAAAGATGCCGGGGAATGAAAAATTCAGGCCAAACAATACAGAGATAGAAGACCAGGAACAGGATGTGCGGCCAGGTGAAGGCGGAGTCGAAAGACGAGCGAAGAAAAAGTAGCACAGAAGCGGATTTTCATTCAAGGTAAAAGCAATCAATCAATATTCATGAAATCAGATTTAATTTTAAGCGCATTTAAGTTGCCGGCTCCCAGCTCCTCCCTCGATTTTCTCCTTGGTAATGATTCAGCATGAAATTTCGGGTGACTGGCGAAGGGCCGGGAAAACAACAAAATCGGCAGCAGAATCAGCAGTAGCAGCAACAACAATAAACAAAATCGGTAAAATGAAACGATGTCGACGTCAAAGCAAATGAAACTGAAGACGAGGCCAGAGGAAATTTTCGGACGAACATCATTAGAAACTTGGCGGATCCCCGGACTCGGAGTTGGATAGCCTTGTATATATCCATCCGACCCTGCTAATTGTATGACAACAGGGTGGAAGAGTGGGAGCCACCTGGCCATGGGTGGCCCAGGGCCACCTGCCTTCATCCATCCGCCCTTCAAGTAGCTCTGCGCGCATAAAACTAAGCTGCCAATTCAATTTCGTAATCAGAGTGGCATGAAAAATTAAATAAAACATGCAAATAAAATTATTACGCGTAATTTGTGTGCACAGGGGAGAGATGAAGGGCCGCCCTTGGCTGATGTGGGTAGGCAGGGAATACGATTTTCCACCGCGCATTTCCTTCCGGTGGTGAGGCACCGATTTCATTTTGGTTGGGATGATTCTTGAGTGATTGGTGGCTGAATTTTCCCCCTGGATGAGGTTTCCTTCTTGTTTTTTTTTCAGGTGACATTTTATTTTTAAACTTCACTGGAAAATGTTCAGATCAACAATGTAGCTTACGTATTTAAATTTGTTTGTCTTCTGTTTGGAAATACGTTTTAAAAGAAATAAGATATAACTGAAGGTTAAGTTTCTACATAATATATTTTATAATTTTTTTAATCGTAGTTTGGTTTTATTAAATTTTTAAGAATAAATTAAGTATAGAGTTAAGTTAGAAGCAAACTTTTTAAGTTTTTTTTATTTCTTCGTTGATTTTAATAGAAGCTGTCAATTAATAGATTTAAAGCAATAGGAAAAGTACGAAAATTTGTTTAATATTATATCGAAAATATTGCAACGATTCATTTCTTGAAATTTGAATTAATGAAATATATTGCATTTCACCTCATTAATGAATTAATTAGATTTATTTTTGTATCGCAACATTAACAGATCGATTTATGCATCACTATTCTCGATATTTATCGATACAGCATTGTTTACGGTATATCAATATTTTCTCCTATAAAAGAAATAATTAAGGACCTGCCAAAGGATATAGCTCAACCAAAACTATGAACAACAAACAAAAGTTTAATGAAGTCTTTAATCAAGTTGTATTACATTTATACACCCATATATACACACGAACATATGTACTTTCGTGTGTGGAAATGTTTGCGGGAAAATGGTCTCGGTCGGCGAGGCCACAGCTATTTTAGGTATTTCAGGAGAGGAGGGTCGAACCCCCGTAAATTCGAAACTAAAAAATCGTAATTGCGCAGATTTCACCCCGAGTTGTTGGTTGGGGCTAATCTAATATGTGCATCTGGGATTGAGGTCGGGGCGCAGGCCATAAACCTTTGTACTGGCTCATTTTTCAGCAACCCTTGCCTTGTCGTTGACCTTTTTCTGGTCAATCTACTCTGTGCCCCGCCCAACTCCCTCTTAATCGACCATTTTATCTCTGCCGGAGATTTGTAAATTTGCGAAGCATTTTTTAATGTGCTTAATTTTATTCCAGCCTCCGCCAGCATTCTCGCATTTCTCGCCCTCGCTCGGCCCGAACATGTGTTGCTGGATAAACTTTTCCATTGTTGTTGTACATCACGCAAGCGGCTTTATTGGTCAGCAGGGGTTAAAGTAGCCGAGTTAGTTTGTCAGCCTTGGCATTAAGCCACCCCCACCCCCGTTGTCCGCCTCATTTCCATTTGCCAGCCTGCCGCGCCGCGGGTTATTTGTTGGGTTCAAAGTTCTGGTCTAGTCTGGTCGCCGTGGGATTCGAATTGGGGATCGGAAGGATGGCGGGGTCCGAGCCCGGGACAGGGTCTCCGGGACTCCGAGTCTCTGGGTCTCTGATTCCAGAATCTCCGGGTGGCTGTTTCCCTTGACTCCCTTCAGGCACGCTCCCGCTGCGGGGTTTTTGCACCATTTTTCGCTTATTTAGAGCTCTAATGGGGCATAAGTGTGATTTAGCAAGTGTTTAATGAGCTTTTCACTTTTCCCGAGTTCTTTGAATACTATTATTAGCATGTATGCAAGCGAAGGTTGCTTCTTAAAACAGAGACATTATTTTCAAAATTTATTGTTCGAAACTCTTATAAGATAGGTGTAATATACAAATAAATAAACAATTAACTTTAATGTATTTTAAAAGCTTCAAAAAGTTTCCTTCCTTTCTATAGATTTCTTAAGCTATTTCTGGTCTAATAATTAAAATAAAAGTCAATCGTTGTATCACTTCTCTTTCTTTATGGTAAATAATCTATTCACTAAATTTACTGTATACATATCGCTCAGAATATTTTTGTATAAAAAAAAAATGTTTTTCAGTTCATTGTATTTTTTTAAATAAATCCTTCCTTTGATTTGATTGAAAAAATATATATAATACATATACAAATTAAACGTCTCGCATCCCAATTATTGTTATGAAAACTAATAAAAACGTATATTGTTTTATTAAAATAAATCTAAATTAAACAAAACAGGCGAAACCGCTTTAGTGGCATAATTGAAAATGCAAACAGTACTTATTCAAAATTATTAATATAAATATTTCAAAGAACAAATATTTATATTTATTTAGAGTCCAGTTTCCGCTCTCCATACACATATATCTATATTCGACTCTCAGTGTGTAGATGATTTCCGCTCCCCACCGGCAGTTTGCCAGATGCAAAAGTTTTCGTATAACATTTTATGGACAACATATGGCCGGCCGTAAAAACCTCATTGAGCTCTTCACTTTATCTAATTTTCAATTAAATTTCTACTGCAACCGCTTTGAGCCAACTCATCGGAAGCAGGCTGACCCACCGGTGGCGGCAATATTCCCATTAACTTGGCCTAGAGCAGCAGCACAAAAGCAGCCCGCAACCTATCACAACAGTTGCTGAAGTACGTAACGCGACTCAACTTCAGACTTGGAATCGAAGGCGGCTATCGGCCATGTTAACAGCGGAGCTAAGGTTGTAGGTCAGTGGGAAAAAGTCGGGTCACGAGAAAGAGAGAGACAGAAAGGAAGGGAGAAACACACAGAGAGAGAGAGAGAGCATGGAATTGAGAGAGCCAATTCTGGGCGGTCCGAGTTGTAAAAAGCCAAAAGCTTTTCATACTTTTTCGAAGTCGAACCGAGAATTTCCCACATTAATGGGAAATTGTCCCAAAAATGTAAGGTTGAGGAAAATGTTATTTTTATGTTAAGGAAACAGTTAGGAGTTTTTAAGGTAGATGGTAAATGTTAAGAAAATCAAATAAATATAACATAATTAAATAAATGTACACATCAAAATTGCTTCAGAAAACATTTTAGTTTTTAAAAGCCGCAGAATTACAAAATTCAGTGTAAATTTGTTTTTATTTTTATTTTACAATTAAAAACTTTGTAGCCTCACTTTTTACCCTTTTTTCCAATAGGTCCAATATGTACCCAAGCAAACTTTAAAAGTCAACGTTGGTTAGAAAAATGTTAATGAGATATTATTATATAAATTCTCATAATTATCAAATTTCTGCTTAATAACTTTCAAAAAAATTAAATGATAGGAATTATAAACTAAAAAACAATTTATTTTTATATAAATATGTATTTTGTTTTCTTCCCAGCGGTTCAGTATTTCTACTTGATATTGGTACGCAACTCCCAACAAATTTAATTTTTGAATAATTTTGAAAACTTATTAACTAAGTTAATTTAATTGCTAAACTTTAACATTATTTATTACTTAATTTAATTATTAATTTAATTATTTCAATATAATTTTAATTATACAATTACTTTTCTTAAACATTATATTTAATATTTAATTTTTCTATTTTGTGTTTATTATATAATTTCTTTATTTAATATTTCTATATCCTAAAGGTTTCTTTTTTTCTTAACGTTTGTTGCAAAAGTGATTGAACCTAATTAATAATCTTATAATCTAAGTAGGGAAAATGTGTAATCTCAATAATGATTCTCTAATGCTATAATATCAAGGTTATTTTATATTATCTTACACACATTAAATTCCCAATTATTATTAACTTTTTACTTTATTAATTTTGTGTGATATTATATGCATTAAAAATAACCAATGATTTTCCTATATATTTATAGTGCAACTTTATGCCTTTCAAAAGAATTCTTTTCTTTTCCCTTAACTTGGCGTAGTCTGCCCCCTTTAGTTAAATTTTAAGTTGCCTTAAAGCGACTTGATGAATTAGCCCATTACCAATCTGTGAACGGAGACCCGATTGAGTCCATCTTGAGGAGGAAGCTGCCACCTAAAACAACCATCGGCATGCAGCTGTGGAAGGTTTTCGCCGTAACTCTATACTAAATACGCTAATATTTGCACTAATTTGATTAAAAGCATTTTAATGGCTTCAAGATTCGGCTGCCTCGCAGGTAAATGCTCGCACATTCATTTTGTTTGGGTTCCTCTGGCAGTTCTCTGCCCCATCAGGAAGTTTAGCCTGCTGCAGCGGAAGTACACACACCCAAGCACACACATCCACACCCACACACACACCCAGCACCTTTCAAAATGGCCGCCCATTTAACGCATGTGTTTGCACGCCACAACTCTCAATTCCCCAAGTCGAAGAAGCCCGGAGAAGGCCAGCGAATACGCCAAGGAATTTTGGGAACGATGGTTTACGGCTGCCGGAGCGGGAACCCAACTCCAAGGAATGTTCGACCGTCTTTTCTGGCTTCGCCTCCTTTGCCTGGGTTTTTTCTGCCATTTCAGCAGAAAGCCCGAGTACCCAGCCCCAGCTCCCCACCTTCCACTCCCCCAGCCAAAAGACTAAAAGTTCAAATGCAGCAGCAGCTCTGCCATTTCACCTGACTGCAAGAAAGTTTTTCATTTGATTTTTCACTTCCAACCAGCACCGGAGCACCCAAACTCGAGGTAGAAAGCATTTTTCTGGTATTTTGGCTGCCTGCGGGCACCAGCTCCCATTGCACCACACCACTGTCCCACCCCTTGCTTATCGTTTTAGCCAAATGTTCGAACAGTTCGCATTGGATTACTTGCGGATTTGTCCATGTCGTTATTTCGCCGGTCAGTTAGGTCTCCATAGCTCCTGGAGCCGCTCCTGGCTCAGGCCTGGCCCACGTCCCATTGGTACCCTTCTCATTACGTAGCGAAACGAGACCCCACTACGGGAGTCCGTCATACTTTATTTGTTTTTCGAGCTAAGCGAAGAAGTTCAGCCATCAACCAAAACTTCAACTGCAACGTAAAGTCAAATTTTTGACCAGACCAGACCCAGTAAGTGGCGTCAAACTTTCAAAACCGAGCGTCTTGGCACTTTTGCATATTTCCGCAGAGGACTGCACAAGGGGCATGCAGGAGCTGTTGGTTGGTTAGCTAAAGATCGTTAGAGCAGAATAGGGGAAAATATTAACCAAATCAGAGCGAAACTGGAATGCCCTAATGGAAAGAAAAAGTTACCTAAGGAAAATGTGTAGCTAACATATTGCAGGGGAAAATATCCAAGATATACGGGAAAATGTGTAGCTAACATATTGCAGGGGAAAATATCCAAGATATACGGGTTGGATATCACTAGGATTTTAAAAACACTTACAAATTTAAAAATATTAACTTAAAAAACATGATTTAACATGATTTCTGTACATACAAAATGTATTGTTAACTTTTAGACATATTTTTAATCATTAAAGGAAATCTATTATAGAAGGTCTTTTTGAATTTATTTAAATTAATATTAAGAAATACCGGTTTTAATTAATACATTAAAGAAATATTTTTGTTAAAGCATTTTTTTAATTTAAATCATAGTAATTATAATTAATAATAATAAATAATAAAAAGTTCTCTATTAAAATTGGAATGAAACTATCCCTATTTCATGTTAGAACAACATATAAATGTAAAGTACAATTTAAATGCACAAATCTTTCTAAAATCACTATACCCTTAGCTTAGACAATTTTTAGGAATCTTGGTAGCAGCCCTTTCCCTTTTATTCTTATTTCCTCAGACATCGTTTATCAGATTTCTGGTGCTGTCTTCGCTCGGCTGCATCTTTCTTTTAAACACTTACTTAAGTGGAAATTTATGTTGTTTTTGCAACCGTTCCAACCGTTCCCAGGAACTGGCAGGCTATTGGTGCGCAAATGTTGCATTTGATATGTGCCAGACAGGAGACCAAAGCCCAACTGAGCCCGAGTCCAAGTCCTGGCCATTTGTTGGTGCACCCAGATAAAGAATTTAGTATCTGCGTGAGGGTAAAGACAAGTTGGCAAAGTTAAAGTTTTCCTTTAACAAGATAACACGCACCAGCATGAAAAAACTGTGGCCAGAACTTTTTCTACCACTCTGAGGAAAAAAAACGAAAACTATCTTAAAAACCGGAATGCAGGCGCAAAATGGTTCGCTTAAGCGATAAAAATTGGATAATCCAACTAAATGTTCACTAAACACCTAAACATTTCCTTGAATATAGGTAATTGCAGACTTTGATAGTTAATTAGTCAATTAACCTCGACAGCTAATGAAGTGCTAGCAACTGATCAGCGGGTACTTAAAAAATAACGAAACACGATCAGAACTCATTGAAAATAGAGTGGCAGCAAAAACCCGACTCCCGTGGCTGGCAGTCAAAGTTACACCTCGTTGCCAGACACAAAAGTAACAAAAACGTCATCATCAGCAGCAGCAGCAACGGCAGGAAAACAGCTAAAACAAATCGCAAAAAATTCAACAGCCGAAAAAAATCACAAAACTTCACACAAAAAGTACTCAAAATATTGTTGATTATACCAGAGCAGACACACCAAGTACACAGTTTTAGGGCGATTCTGAATTTCGTAATCGATAAATTTGATAACCATACTTGGAAATAATACAAGGTAAATATTGTGGGTAAGGTTAATGTTGTACAAAACAAGAAACTTTCGTAACATTTTTACTGAAAAAGACACTAAAATTAGCTTCATAATTTAAATAAAATATATAAACACAACAACTTAACAATATTTTTAAATTTTGTATTGAAAAATATTTAAAGATACAGAAATTAAACGGAATCTCCCAAGTAGTCTCAAAAACCTGTTAGTTTCCTGTGCACTGGCCAAAAAATGATTCGATATTCAAAAAATATAAAACTATATATAACTTTTTCCATTTTTCTTTGATCAATTTAAGGCTTTGACAATAAAACAAAATATTGCTAATCAAAGAAAATTAAATAAATTAGACAAATTTGCTAATTTTTAAAGAGGATAAATGGCTAAAAAAAGTTATAAGGTTATAAAAACCAAAACAAGAATTTATACATACAAGTTCATTATCGGTCGATTTTTTGTGCCACAAAAAAATATTTTATTTAAAGTTACATATAGATTTTGCAGTAAATAACTTAAGATATTGAAAGTGTTATATAAAGATTTAAATTCTATTTAAAAAACAATTCTATGAATCTGAAAAGAGTTTTAGTAAACCGGAACGGACTTGATAGACGCATTTCGCTTTCGGCTCGTTCCGTGTGCCTCAAAAAATAAAGAAAAAATGTGAAAAAAAATCAGAAAACGTTCGCAATGAACGTCGTCATATGGCTCTATTCCCGTTCCTCTTTTTTGTGGAAAAGCCCCCTGCACAACCATGAAAAACAAAACTGAAAAGCGCCGCGCAAATGTTTTTCGCCGTCCGTCGCTCCGTTTTTTTAGCTTTTTTCGAGTGTCTTCGGTGTTTAGTTTTGGGTCATTGCGCATTGTTATTGTTTTGCCAGGGTAGAGGGCATAGGCTGCATATTTGCCCCGTCGCCTGCACCCCTGGAAAATAGCCCGAAATGTATGTAGTTAAGGGGGTACAGCTCGATACAGTGCAGAGCAGAGAGTCTCGTTATCCATTGAAAACTTTGTCCCTGTACCAAATTCTGTTTGCATTTCTTTTTCAAGCCTCTTCAGTTTCAAGAGAGCATCCTTTCGAAAGTATGTCCTAGACGAATTTGTTCGAAAAAAGTATGAAATAACAAGAATATACTTTGTAGAAAGTTATTTAAGAGAATAATTGCAGCCGTGGAGCAGATCTTTTGTAGTAATATTTATATAGTTTTAAAATGTATAAAAAAGAGTATCAATAATTCGCCTATACTTTATCGATATGTTCTTTTTAGGCACTTTTCCAAATAACAGTAATTGCTGCCGCCATGTTTTGCACTGTGTATGCATGTGCGCTTGAGTATTAGTGTGTGTGTGTAGTATGGCGGTTCCTTGAATTGCATTTCACAGAATGGCGATAATTGCTGTTGACTTTGCTTTTTTTTTCTAAATTTTGAAATAACCGAAAACCTTATCACCCCATTCAGGCCAGAAATCGCAGACAAACTTGATAAGCTTAAAACTATATTTTAAGCCTTTTGTTTGGACAGACACACTCTAATTAAAGGGGAAGTTGAGAAAGCTTTTTAGTGAGCGTCCAACCCGTCAACTTAGTTAGAAAGCCAACTTGGCTTTTAATGACTTTGAGTTTTAATTTTATTAGAGCACCTGAAAAGTGCTCCCCCACCATTTTCCATCCAACGACTACCTCCGCTGTATACTTTTCCCTCATTGCAATAAGTTTACGAAATGCGTTTTCATTAAAGTTCACTCCTAACTCGCAAGTTTTTTCCAGAAACTCCAGGCCAACATTTTTCCGAGCCTTTCCTTTCGTTAGTTAAAATATAAACATTTCAAGTCGCTAAAAAGGTATGTGGAGGAGCAGGAAGTCCTGAAATTTGTATTAACTAAGACTCTTAAACTCTACTGATATACAAATTATTATTCCAAATTATTAACAATAATATCAGGAATTCAAAAAATGTTAGAGAATAGTTAAAGTTTTTTAATGTAACATTCTTATAGTCTTAAGATTTAGAAAATATAGTATGAATACATTGCCGTTACCTTATCGATAGGTTCTTTTTTAGGATACTGTAATTTCATGTACTCCGATAGGATTTTAATGTATTTCATTAATTTTCTGCCCACCACCACATTGTTGGAAAATGATAATTTAATTCAGGTCCCGTTTTTTGTTTTTAATTTGAATGCATAAATTAAAAATCTTGGAACAGCTTTAATTAAGCGCCTCAGTACTTGAAAGTACCTGGAAATGTCCCCCTTTCAACTGGTACTCAATCACTTTCGCTTAATCAGCGGGTTGTGTCGGGCCAGGTAAGCAAGCACAGACCCAAAAAATGGGGTTGTGCCGAGCCCAAAACAGAAGTTGATTGCTTAATAATATTTTGTGATGATGTGAATTTACTTTTATTTCTCATTTGGGAGAAAGCCAAACCCCCTCCAAGCCAAACCAAGCCAGGACGAGCTCCCAAAAGACTCCTTTTCCCTGCCACCCTGTATTCATTGGCTTTTGGGTTCAAATCAGCTTAGAGACCCAAAGCAGGTGACAAAAAATTGTTTTTTTTCCAGAGTGTGAAGAATGCTGCCGTGCCAAAACATGTGTAAATATTCATATGTGTCTGTGTGTGTGCTCGTATCTGGTGTTTTCCCTTTGTTTTCTTACATGTTGAATTGGTTTTCTGTTTCCGTTTTGGGGTTGCGTTTTCCAGACCCCTGTACCATTTCTCTTTTATTTTTTCTCTTGTGGCATTTGTTTGCCTCAGCGATAAAAATGTAAATTTATGAAGTTTTAATCAATTTGGGGAATTCTCGCTTTCTTTCTGTGTCCCTCTTTTTGTGCTTTGTTTTGCCATTTGTTTGTTGGCCCCAAAAGGCACACAGGCACCAGCAAACAGAGAAATACCATTTTTTTATTTTTGAAACATTTAAAACGTATTCCCAGGTTTTTTCTCACTTGATCTCCCTTTTCGCTCCCTGCTTATTTACTTTTTTCTCTTTGGGCCGCCGTGTAAAGCGACGCACAATAAAGACCCTAATAAAATTTTAATTTAGTGTTATTTGTCACCAGAGGGCGAGTAGGCATATATATATGTATACTGAAATATAATGCAGATGAATGTATCTCACTTTGTAGGTCGCTTTTTGTTTAGAGTAAGGGTGTTAAGTGGTAAATGTTCCCCCCAGATGAGTTGTGAATGGGATTCGTTTGGAGGAGGAAATATCCTCAGGGTACTTGGAAACTGTGCTCCTTCCTGCCCAAATAACCCATAATGTTTTATTGAACTAATTGACACGCCACGGAACAATACATAAATTTTGAGCCACGTAACATAGTATTTATTATTTAATTACCATAAACCAAATGTAGCGACCTCCAGCAGGCTCTCCAACAAATTGATTGTTTATTGCGAGCACACATTAGCTCTCGCCCTCACACTTCACACAGTTATTGTTATTCGGCATTGTCACACGCTGCGTATACGCAATGTTTGTGGCCCACCTAAAGGCAAGCCAAAAACCACCACAAATAATCCCCAAAACAATCGGGGGACGTCGGGGTGTCCAACATGGGTTATGAAACATGACCGCAGGCCAAGGCGAATTATGAATGCGACCTTGGAGGAGGGGGTGAGAGAAAGCTGGGGGAAAAGCTGGAAGAGCCGGAAAAGCGGAAGCTCTGGGACCCTGACAGCCGCGGCAGCGGTAATTGCCAATGTCCACTGTCCAAGCGCGCAGCAGCAGGATCCTAGCCCTTTGGACCATTTGGAAAGCGTTGCCTCTCCCTTATTTATGTCCTTTACACTCAGAACAAATATTCGAGGAATTCTAGAAAGAAAATTATGTAAATACGGGAATACCGGTTGCCTTACTTTGTGAGCATTTTATATATTTATATTCATTTATATATTTTATCACTTTTTCCCGTTTATATATCAACATTATAAGTATAGAAGAAAAATATTGATATAAGTAGTATGTCTAGGGTTCATCAGAAATCACTATGGCTTTTATAAACCATTAAGTTAGGTATCCAAAAGAGGGTATTTGATTCCATAAAATACCAAATTAAAATTAAATTATAAAATGTTGCACCTATCCTTTAACTTACGCTACCTTACCTATGTTCTTAAACCTTTTTTACTCAGTGTATGGCTGCCGGAAACGAGGGAAGTGTGGCCCCATTGGGTGTACGAAGGATGGCACTAGGTGCGGACTGTATTACTCCGAGCATAATTTTAATGTGCGTAGTAAGCGACAACAGTGGGGAACTAACTAAACAACAAACATAAAACACAACCACTGGGGAACCATGAAAGAGTATAAGATTTGTAAAATGCTCTATAAGAAATGTGGAAAAATTAAATTTAAGTAAATTACTTTCCTTTGCCAGCGAAAACATCCCTATTATGTGATATACTACTAATTCATAACACATGAAATTATTCAGATTAAATAATTATAAAATGAAATATAGAAAAAACAAATTTTTGTATAATTTGATCACTTCACAGTTAAAAAACAGCCGTTTCTTTAAAAGATAATTTATGTAAATAATTGCTTAAATGTTGAGTGTGCATGTTCAGACCCGAGGTACTGGTCGTTCTCACTTTTTAGTTAGTTCTTGTTATTTATGTGCCATTAGCAAGTACCGAATCGCATTTGGAGGCCTAGGAGGACTTGCTCCCCTCGATTTATGCCCTTTGGAGCGACAGGACGAAAATGGATCATAAATTCTTGGCGGCTAGCCGAAAAATATGCAACTGGTTTCAATATTACGCTCGCTTTTATTATCAGTAGCAATCATTTATACCTTTCAGTCGTCTTCCCGGTCGAGTTTTTCCTTTTTTTCATACACACACTCCCGTGCACTCGCACACGCGAACGTGGGCCTGTTTTATCGGCGTTTGTTTTACTTCCGACATCGGAACCAGAAACGGAAATTTCTCATTTCAGTACATTTCCGCCTCGCGCACTCTCATACACAGATAACTCGGTCTGTGTGTAAGTGTGTGGTTGTGTGAGTGTGCGTGAGAGATACATTTGGGGTTTATGCGAAATGATTGCATGATTTGTGTTTTACCTTGAGGACATATAAACATATGGTGTAGTTATTAAAATAAGAGTCAAAGATAGTAAGAGACGGATTATAAATGATTACAAATTAATTAAGATAGCTAATTCATTTTCTATCTAAACAAAAATAGATCAAATTATAAATACTTATCAATTACATTTACCTTAAATTACATTCCAAAACTTAATTATGATTAGAAACCTCCAGAATTGAAGAATTCACAAAATTCAAGGCATAAACTACGTAAGAGAGAGCACTACATATGCAGATCATATGCAGAACAAGCTGGATAGGTCGAGCCCGGCTTCAAATGAAAAATAAACAAGGACATCGTATCCAGAAGGGAAGGCGAAACATTCTATAACAAATATGCGAGTAATAGCAACGATAAAAGGATACAACCAAGCAAGAGCGAAGCACAATGGCAACATCACCAAAAGGAAATCGCCAGCAAAATGTTTTAAAAAGTGCCAAAGGCATAATTTTTCCTTTCATGTCTTTTTCTTTGTCTTTGCTTAGGAATTTACCCAGAACTTGATATTGCAAATGATGTCGGCGAGGGGGCTTTGGGTTAAAATGGGCTGGCACAATGGGTTCTTTAGTAGGTTGACGGTAGTTGACATCGGTTTTGCACATTTTTTCCCTCTTGTTTATTGTAATTTCTACTTTGTTGTTCGTTTGAGTTTCTGTGATTTGTCTTGTTTTGTGTCTTATATTATTTTAGCCACAATGAAAATGCTGACCACGCGTTGTGGTTGTCACAAATAAGTCAAAGTTTTCTCAATTTTTAAGAAATGGGGTTGCATTTAAGCTTCATTTTATAATTTGAGTTAGTTAAAGGCATTATTTTATTAAAACGAATAGTACCCTCCGAAGGCTCAACATACGTAAAAGTAAGTTTAAAGAAACTTCCATTCCCTTGAACTTTTTGGACATTAATTAATTTAAATTCAAATACCTTCACGGAAATCCCAAATTCTTACTGCTGCTTTGGAAAAAAAGGTCTTCCGAATTCGCGTTAATTTGACACGAATATTGCCATAAAGGTAACCTCTCTCACCTGTTCAACTCCTTTTATTTTGTTGCCAAGAACTTCCACTCGAGTGAGTTTCTGTGAGAAACAAATTCAATTTGCATATTTTGACAGCAGAGCCGAAGAGCTGAAGGGCAAAAAAATGCTGCCCCAGAAGAGAAATGAACGCCTGGCGCTAATTACAGGAATTTATTGAAATCAAAAGTGTCGACTTACGCGACGCGGCGCGACCCAAGGAGATGAATGAGGACTGTGGAAATCGGCTTTGCAACGGATCGAGTTTTTTGGGAACGGGTCTCCTTTGGGTTCCAATTATTGACACTTGACCAAACGGCCAAGCGACCAAAATGGTAATTTCTATTAAAAACTTTACGAACAATTTTTGTTGAAAAGAATTTGTTCTTCTTCCACTTTTAGGGTCATTTTTGTTTGAAGCCATCGAAGTAATGAAAGTGCTGGGACGAACAGAAAAGTTTTCGATTTCACTGCTTTTACAAATTGGCATTAATTAATTTTCAATGTTTTTTCTCGTTTTTTCGTAACTCTTGAGAGTTTTTTGGTGAAATTGCATTTCATTTTTAATGAAAAATATTTAGCAATTAGTATGGCAAACTGAAATTGTTTCATAAGCTCTGGCGCATGCAGGGAATAATTCCAAGATCATGAATGAATATATTCTGGCTTAAAATGATTATATTTTTAATTAAAACCAAGGATTTGCCCTATTTAAAGCCCCATGAAAGTGTTTTTTTTTTATATATCTTTACTTATTTGGTTGGTTAAGCCACATAATATTTCCTTTCCTGGAAGCCTTCCCTTTAACTCTGCCGTTCATATAAATAATTCCTTTCATTATATTTTTGAATGAAATTTCGCGCGTGTTCATTTTTTGTACTTATTTCATATCTTTCCCCGCTGGCCTTGTGCCTAATATGAATTTTATGCAAAAACCGCTATGGGTGGGCAGTGGGCGGTCCGGCTTTGGCCATAATGCTCGCCCAGGTTGGGTTACCCTTTTCCCCGGCGTGTGGCATTAAAAAATTTAATGTTGTTATTATGGCACGCGAAACTGTAAAAAGAAATGCGTGGAAAATATGGGAGAGTCACAAAAAGGATAACATAATTTATTTCACTTGCATTCTAAAAAGTTTAAGGGCTTAATTTGGGGAAAAAAATGTCCACTCTCTCCCATGTAATTATGATTTCTTTAAAATATTATTTCATCAGTTGGGATATAAGTTAAAAATTTTTTTAAATTCAAACCCATTCCTTAGCATCATGTCAAACATTACGAAAAATTTCAAAACTAAGAGGAAACTTTTTCTTTTAAATTATATCCAACATCAGTTGGGCAAATATAAAAACTTTTCAATATATATATTTACACATATACATAGATATATGAAAAAAGTGTCCAGCAAAGTCGTGTGTAGAAAAGTTATTTTCGCCCAGATGAAGGGCAAATGGAGGTGTGCAGGACGAAGACGCAGGACGAGGCAATAAACTTGAGTTTGCCGAGTGGTTTTTGTTTTTCCAACACGCCGCTCTCTGCAGTTCGATGTGGTCAAGTTTTGCGCACTAAGCGAAACTAATGTCGAAGTGGCGAAGCGCGAAAAGAGCTCCTCTTGCCCGCCAACGCGGACCCGGGAAAATGTTGGAAAACTAAGAAAAATGAGACGATAATGGTAGCGATATTACTCCGAAGGCAAAGTGCTCTCCGCTTCCCATAAAGAAGTTGGTTTTATTGCACAAACTTCGACGAGACAGCCATAGAAATGAATCCGCTAATAATCGAAATTGACTTGGCTAATAGATAAAGGTATTAGATATAAAAATTCTGCATTGACCAGTGATAAAAATTCAAAAGTTATCCCCAACATAAAAAGTACAAATATTTGTATGTATTGTAAATATATAATGAGCTAAGGCAATAAAAAAAAGTGGGAATACCATTTTAAAATAAAGTTTAGAAAAGAATATACTATTAGCTAGAAGTATCCCATAAAATATTTCGAGACTTTACTTCAAGGTAAACTAGTTTCCTTTACATTTTTAAAATCATTTCAAATTAGGTATCTTCAAAGTAAAAGTATATATAGGCATATATATCACACCTTTTATAAATATCATTTTGTTAGATTCATAGGCATTTGAAATATACAAATTATTTCACTCTATCGCATTTAATTTTATTATATCATAGAATATTCTCGAATTATTATTTTACTTACTTATCTCCTTATCGATTATATTAATAAGTCTACACTGTCTTTTTAAAACAATTTTTTAAAGCATCTTTTGGATTATTATCACCAATGTTAGCTTAATTTAACATGTGAATACCGACAGTTATCCCATAAAATATTTCAAGACTTTACTTCAAGGTAAACTAGTTTCCTTTACATTTTTAAACTTATTTCAAATTAGGTATCTTCAAAGTAAAAGTATATATAGGCATATATATCTCACTTTTTATAATTATAATTTTGTTAGATTCATAGGCATTTGAAATATACAAATTATTTCACTCTATCGCATTTAATTTTAATATATCATAGAATATTCTCGAATTATCACTTTACTTACTTATCTCCTTATCGATTATATTAATAAGTCTACACTGTCTTTTTAAAACAATTTTTTAAAGCATCTTTTGGATTATTATCACCAATGTTAGATTAATTTAACATGTGAATACCGAAAGTTATCTTTAGGTTAAATATAAATTATATACAAGATTTTTCTTATATCTTATTTTACTAAAAGAAACAAAAAATAAAATGATTTGACAAATGAATAATTTTATTTATCTGAAAAAGATTGACTTTTATTTTCTAATTTCACTTTTGTCTGTCATTTGCTCTGTTTAAAAATAGAATTCAATTTGAACGATTCGACAGAAGACAGCTGATAAGCTGAGTCTTAGCAAACAAAGCAAAACAATAAATAATATTGGGGCTGTCTTTGTATTTGATTTCAAAAGGGCCACATTCGAATTCCCTGAAAGACCCTTCGGTCTGAGGCTGGCATTGTTTGGACCGCCTCTGATGGCAATAACAACTTTGCGGCAAATTCCGCTTCGTGAAATGGCTAAATTTTATTGATGAGCCACGCAATTGTTTGGTATGACAAATAGCACGGTTCGAAAATAACAAAATTTGACTTGAATCGAGAGTAGCCACCAATGCCACTATAAGTAATGTTTTAGTGATATTTTCTTTATTCCTTCTATGAAATTGCGGATTTTTTAAATTGTTTTTCTCCCGACCATATGTCACATAGGCCAGGCTTACAAAATAAAGGAGAACTTAAAAAGGTGTAGCCAAAAACAAAGCCACATTTTTGGGCGAACATAAATTTCCAATGCCAAAAGTCGAAAACACACCAATTCAAATTTTTTGTTCGTTTTTTTCGCAAGATGACGACGCAATGCAATGCAAACGTTTTTACCCAGAAGCCAAAAGAAATGGAAGGCTTTTGGGCCAGCTGCCCAGCTTTCGGCATACTAACATGCTAATGCCAAGCCACTAAAACACACATTTCGCTAAACCCCAAGCCGAAAAAATCTCTGGCCAAATTGAAAAGTACGCGCTACTCGCGTTTCTCGCAAGTTTCTCATATAAATCTGGAACAGCTGGCACTGCAGAAAGAAAGGAGGCTATGGATATAGGTAGAGTCAGAGAAATGTTCACGGAAATTGAAAGTTAGCGAATAAAATAATAAAATTGCATAGTCCGATCGGAAAGTGGTGATTTCGGTTAAAGAATGTTGGTCAAATTTTTGTAATAGGTAAAATAAAGCTACCTTTATTAAATATTTAAATATGAGTTTGCAACTCTGTAATATGCCATAGTTAGTTTCACAGCTTTAAAATATTACCTATAACTCTCCTTAATAAGTTAAATTTAATTACTTTGAAATTAATATGCAATTCATATCTCGCTCTATTTTCACTCATTTAAATCCATAAAATATTTTAAATTTTCACTAGAACAATATGTAAGCAATTTCCCTTCTCTATTTTGTATTTTTCCGACAGGCAAGCTCGATCTCCTGTGGAATCCTTTCAATCATGGTCGCACTTTGCCAGCTAATAATATAAACTAAGGATAAGTCCTGCCAATATGAGCAGAGAGGAGAATATCTTAAAACCAGGCCCAAGTGCCATCAAAATTGCTGCCAGAGTAACACGATTGAAAGCCCCGCAGGGCTCATATGGCTTTAAGCCGACAAAGAGAAAAGCCCGCACACACGCATATCACATTCGAGAGGATGTACCCAATTCTTAAGACTTTTTTTGTTGTGTCGAGAAAATAAATAAATAAGAAAAAACGCTCAACTGAATTTAAGCGCTTTTCAAATACGCCTCCAAGCACCAGCCATAGCCCAAGTCCCCACTTAACGCATTTATGTTGAGAACGTGATATAATAAAGGGAAACAGGCGAAAAGGAGAGGAATTCTGGTGCTAAGAAAGCCGGGACAGAAACCCTAAATCCTTCAAAGCGGACTTACTTATTCTTCTGCTCGCGACTATCAATATCAGCGATTCTGGGCAACCCTTTGCACAAATATTACTCATACACCGGACCACGCCTCCGCGTTCAAAGGTCCTCCGCCTCCTTTTCTCCATTCGAGTCAAACGCGGCGCTCGAAAATATGCTATAGAAATTTTTTCGCACCCTTAGCGAATGCCTCGCCTCGCAAATTGAATTGAAATTCGATGGCACTTTAGCTCCGATTGGGGTGGGGCCCGGGAAGGTCTTGTCGGGGGTCTTTTGGGGCATGTCTTGTGCTTGTCTATATTAAGGTCCCTCAAGCTCAGCTGCCTTTCGCGTCATCATCATCATCATCGTCATCGCCATCGCCAGCGCTGGGCCATCAACATCATCGCCATCCGAAGGGGAGCATTAGGCGCGCATTTTCGAGTGCCTTTTCAAGGATAAACGTAAATTTTATTAGTTTTTTTTTACTCCACCATCCCAGCCTGCCAGCGCCTCAGCCTTCACCGCCTGCTTCTTCTTTGCATTAGCGAAAATTAGTCAGTTACATCTCAAAGGTTATTCGGGGCAACCTATGTGTATTCCGAGCTATTTTAAATTCTTTTTCTAGTTCAATGGTAGACTTTGAATTTCCAAATAAACTTACAATCTCATGTTGATCAAGGTCCGAATAAAAGCGATTGGAAATCAGTCTGACTTTCCTGTACACGAAAGTCAGCCAAACAAGCTTTGTCAATATTGAAACAGGCGGCCCCCTGCGCCATCAATGCATGAAATCCAATAAAGTAGTAGGCTAATAAAATTTAATAAACTCCAAAACGTCAGGAAATTAAAAATGGAATGTGTGCGAATAAATTGAGAAGCACAACACGGAATATGAGATGGGTATGGGTATGGGAATGAATAAACAAATTTAATACTTGAAATACATTTTACAGGCGAAATTCGGCCAGTCATGTGTTTAGTATTATAGATTTAAATACTCAGATTATTGTTTATGTTCCCGTTTGGTACTTCAATAGAAAGATCCTGCTGAAAAGAATCCAAATGAACGTAATTTAATTTGACACTTTAGCATGTCAAAATCAGTTGAAACTTTTTCCTACCGTTTAATGAATTGAAAGAAAGCACATTTTTTCCTTTTATCGCAGCGAGACTTTATTTTAATGAATTCCCTTCGAGACAAGTGTCGGGAATGTCGCTGAGTGCGTGCTTAAAGCAAATTGATATTGGATATCAAAATGTAAGCCTGACGCTTATTAGACAGTTTTTAGGGGAGACGGCAGGAAACCCGATGAGATGACAAGGTTAGGAAAAATGCAATAGCCGGGAACCATTTCATTTGAAGAGCCTTAAAAATAACTCGTATATGTATTGTTTAAATCGAATGAAGCGACTCAATTTCAAAGCAAACACCTTGAAACAACCTTCCCATGCAGGCACCCTCTATGTCAGCACTTGGCGTCCAATTGAAAATAAGACTGGCGACTCCGGTACACATCCTTTTTGGTGGCGAAAAACGTGTAGCATAGATTAAGGAGCTGTCCTCGCCTGCATTTCCAAGCGCTTGGCAAATACAAGAAATTCCAACTAAGACCATGCACAGGGCTGAGATAAGCGGACGTACGGCGAGCAAACATTACAATTACACTTTTGCGGACAGTTTTCCTATGGCAATTGTGAAATTTATTACGTATACGCAGCGTGCACCGCAGCCAGCAACTTCGAAGACGTTTCTTCCGCCATCCCCATACTTTCCCCTTCTCCAGCGGGAATAGCGTAAAGTTTGTGGCGGAAGGGGAAGTCAACCGTGGGCGAACTAAACACGAAGAACGAATTTTCCCCGCTGACAGGTGGAGAAAATGTGCAGCGACAAAAAAGAACAACAAACTTTACTCGGGATTTGTTAAGTTTATTTTAACATTTTGATTGCGTTTTGGGGTTTATGCTGATTGTCCGCCCACTCGTAGGTAAACACAAACTAAGCTGAGCTAGCTTTTACATACCATAAACTATGGTTGGCTTTCAAGATTTCTGAGCTCATTAGGAGCATGCTCGTACGCGTCCTCATGCACCGCACTTGATCCTGGGAGGATTGTGATTTAAGAGTCAGGTTGTGATTCCACTCTCAATTCTGATTTACAGGATTAACACCGCAAAAAGTGCACTCACCTTTAAGTTTAATTGCAAATAGTGAGTAGTTATTTTACCTTAAAACTTAAATGATACACTGAATTGTATGTTACAAACAAGATATACAAGCAGAGCCTTGATTTCAAGGATAAATATTTTAAGTGCTTTTGAGATAGTTAATATTAAAGAAAAGATAATTTATTAATTTTAAAATTATAATAAACATGTAGAGTTCCCGTTACATTAAACAGCAAAGAAACCCTTAGTTATTAATAACATATAATAAAACATAAACACAAACATGAGGAAGAATCATTATATTGAAAAATAAGTATTTACGACTGATCCCAAAATTTTAAGCTGACCACTTAAACTCTAATTTAAAGGACCCTTTAAAACTTAATCGTACTCTTAGCTAGTTATGACCGATTCAACGTTACGTTAACTGGCCATAGTTACAATTGCCGTTAGAATAAATTAGCCTATTTGCCACGTAAAAGATTTCAGTTAGCCCAACTTAACCAAAAAGCCTCCCCATGGTGTGCTTCCCCATATACCAGGCTCATTATAGTTAACCGCACATTAATGAAATCTCCAAAGAGAGCTGTGTGTATGTGTGCGGATGATTATTTGAGGGGGGAGAGGAGCTTGGCAGAAAGCAGCTGAAATTTATATGCCACAAGATGCACCCAGCAGGGGGCCGTGGAGATAATCCGAAGCCCGGGAAGTGAACTGAAGTGAAGACGATGCCAATGACTTGTCCTCAGCTTTCAAAGAGCCTCTGCCTTTGTCTCCGTCTCCGTCTCCGTCTCCGCCAACGCCTGCCGCCTGACGCTGATTGATTTGAATAAACGCGTGCATATTTATCAAATTAGCCACAAGCACCGCACAGCGAGACATATCGTCTTGGCCGAGCTGTGGATAGGGGAACTACACACCCATTGAGCCGTATATATTGTAGTGCCAGGACTCGTTCCCTCACCCAAAGTGTCATCAACTAATCAAGGACACTCAGAGAAAACAATAAACCATGTCACGAACAACTTAATTATAGTTTAATGGTTCTTAAAAATAAAAAAAATTTAATTTAATTTATTATGAAAGATATACATCTCAGCACAATAATTATTTAAGAACATTTTAGGATGGTTTTAATTTAATGTAATAATGTGACTTCATAGATGTTTAATAATAAACATTTTAGATAGGTAGACAGCAAATATAGGAGCAATTAATGAACAATTAATTAAGCTTTGGTAATGTTTTGTGAATAAACAAATTTAAATAATAATGTAATATAATAATAATCATGAAAGGTAGCCAACTAGAATACAAATAATTAAAGGAGTGCTGAGATGGTTCCAATATGGCATGTAATTTTTTATAAAGTATATGAATATATTTCGCCCAGTGCATTACATGGGCTTGGCCATTGTAGTCGGAGCATGGACAGATGAAATGAAGATGAATCTTTCGTGGTCAGCGAAGGCATAAATTTCATCGGGGGCGGGGTGAGCTACTCGAGCGGTGAAAAGTACAAACATCATAATAAATAGGCATATCAAATTGATAAAATGTTCGCATTCTTGCCTTGATTTTGATTTAAATGCCAGGCCATAAATCAATAAATAAATGAATAAATATTACATCTTTTGTTCTCGGCAGTGGCGACGGCAGCAATAAATAATATCTACCGGAGCAAACTCTTTTAGCAATTCCGCGCTGTCCATTAGCGCCTGGCATAAATAAACAGCCCGCAGCCGAGCACCACATTGTCCGGCGGCTGACGCCATTAACTCGCATTGTTTAGTCGGGGGAGAAATAATAATAATAATAATAAAATGGGTTAAGCCGCCTCTTTTCACTCGCACGCAAGTCTCTGACAGAAATTTTAATATTTACTTAGAGCCTTTTAATGCGTTTCCTAAGATTTCCCTTTGCAGCGCGCCAGGGTTGAGTTTAATAAAAACTTGGGATAAGTATATTGTAAAAAAGGCGGAAAATAAGACGATGCGCCCACACAAGGGTTAAGCTGGACACCAGCCAGAGTTGGCCCATAATTTTGAATAATTCTTTTATTTATTTCTCTTCTTTTTTTTATTTTATTTGGCCAAAACTCGGCGGCCACAAAGGAAGACCAACAATAAAAGGAGGCCCATGGGACAGCGGAAGGGGAGTTCCTTTGATGGGGATTGCGTTATATTTTCATTAAAACCCATAATATTTAAGGGTCTTTTAGGAGCACCAAACTGTTAAAGCCTTTTCGGTCTAATTAAACTGGTAAGTTAATATGTGTAGCAGCAAAATAATGGCTAGCTTTAGGGGTCCGTGTTGAATTACCTCCAGAAAGACGTTGTTTTTGGGTGTTAAAACTTGAAGAAAATTTGTAAAAATCAGCATAAGCGATAATAGCGATTCTTAATTCGCTATTCTTTGTTCTCTCAAAATTTTTGTTTGAGAAATAAAATTGGAAGCTAAAATCGCACATCCTAGTTATACAATTGCATACAAATGAAACAATACTTTAGATACCTTAAAAATATAGTTACAAATCCAAGAGAAACTACAAATTATTGATTAACATATTTTTCTTTCTTTTTGCCATTAGTCTTGGGAAAATATTGTTAAAAAAAAAACAAATAATAAGTTTAGCAATTACGTAGAAAAAACTAAAGAAGTGCAACAACAATGTAATGTAAAGTTATGCTGACGAAACAATTAATGGGGTCATGGCGCGGTGGCGTATACGTAATGCCAATAAAACTTACAAGCCACACACTCACATACAAAACTACAGGCGAAATAAAGGGAAATACCGAAAATGCCATTTTATTGAAATTTATGGCAAAAGTTTTGCCCACTTTCCCTTCTAGTCGCAGCCTGCCACCATATATTTCAATTAGTTTCAATTTGGCTAAAAAGCCAAACACTCGCACAAACATCTATATACACATATATAGTGGTAGGGGTTTTTGAAAAAGCCAAAACAAGCTTTTCAATTGTAGAATCAATTTTTGATCGCCACAAATTCTGGATAAATGAGGATTATTGTGTAGGCGCTCAAAAATGATAATAAAAATAATAATCGAATATTACGCATACGCACCATGTGCGCGACAAAGGCAAACCCTTTGTTGTTCACATAGCCAGAATCCAAAATGTATATATGCGCATATATATATATATATATATATATATATATTAATGCACGTATGCGAGTATCTATGTCACATGGCAACATCCGATGAGGATTCAGAGAGACGGCCAGCTGCATTGGCCATCGGAACGGAAATGAGAACTCAACGCAGCGGAAATTTAATAACGACCAACAATTTAGCCAGAACGAGGGGAAGCAGGGAGCAGGGGAAGCAGGGACGAGGACTGGGGGCCACAAGATCGTTGGCAGGACCAAAAGGACATATTTATGCGGCCATTTTGACTGACCGCATAACTGTGCGGCAGTCAACCCATCTCCGAGCTCGCAGCATCAAGTATCCGCCATCGAGACCAGCTGCGACCACGCCCTCCAATTGTTGTTCATTGACAAATGACCATTTCATATGTGAAATGGCAATTCAATTGATTTCTCTGCGCAAACCGTTTGCAATTGAAATGAAAATAGTTCAAATATGTTCCAGCCATCGGTCGCCGGGCCGTTTCCCACACAGCCCGACCCCAGTAATGAGAAGTATTTCATAAAGCCCCAGACCCAGTGCCGGCCACATAAATTGCTTCATGTTTGGGCGAGAAAAACTGACAACAAATTGTCAATAACAATGGTCCGAGGCGGGGGCCATGCGGTGAGGAAATGTTGAAAGCTAAAATGGAGACTTTGTATTGGAATTTATTGCCTAGAACAGTTCAAGCATGTCAACGGGCATAATAATAAATTTTACACTTTAATTTGACATCGAGCACAATGCGCCTGATGAGTCACTGATATTGCAATGCCATTAATTAATACAGAAGCTAGCAAAAAAATGTGGTCATTATGGTGGGAACTAATTAAATGCATTATTTGTTACCTGACTTTTAATTACAGTGTTAAAACGTTTGAGTTAAAATACGAATTTTCTCTAAAGATAGCCCACATATTCACACATAGAATAATAAATGACTGAAGTTTAAATAAAACGAATTTTTTGATTCTGAATTTTATTCTTCACTTTATTAACTCAAAAAAATTAATTGCTTGCTTATCAACAAGAACGCATGGTGCGAGGGCAATTTTCCTATGAAATTAATTTCCCTAATCAGCAGTCAAGCAAGTCACCATGTTAACTTTTTTTATTTTTGTCGCCAAGCGTACGCACGTCAGGACCTTGTCAACCTTCCCCGGGGGTGACACTCCGTCACATCGCCCGAATCAAGTTTATTAAATGCCGGCTGCCTGTGCTCAATTATCTTCTTGACATTCTTTTTTGAAGCCGGTTGTGCTTTGTAATTCATCCAGCTCGAAGCTCCGAGTTCCGAGCTTCGTCGGTGATATGTGGACGACTTCTGAGATGACTGCCAGCTGTGTTTGTCAGATAACAAAGGAGCTCAACTCTGGGCCATCCTTTCGCCATTGTTCATTTCAATGGCAGAGATTCGAGGGGACAGATATTTCCATGCGGATTCTCTGGAAATTAAGTTATGCAGATGAGAGCTGTTATAAAGTGTTGGCGTAAGTTGTTAATAAAAATATGAGAAGTGAGGACCCGAATTTGATTTAATTTGCGCCAAGCAATTACCATTCGCACGACGAAAAGTTCTCCACTCGAAGCAGCTGAAAGTGCTATCTGGACCAGAGCTTAAGCCAAAAAGTAAATTTTCCATTATTATTTTTAATTTAAACCGAACTGACAGTCACTCGGATTGCCGCTCCCCTTCGGTCCAAATTCGCACGGGACTACAAAATAAAGGACATTTGCATAACAAAAGGCTTTCCCAGTTGCTGCACAATGCAAACATTGCTTAGTCGATTCTTAAATTTCAATTAAAATCCAATTTATATAAAGACAAAGCGGCAAAAATGGGTTTTATGTATATCGTGTATGTATATCCGCTTTGCTAAACGAATAATAACTCTCGAATGGAGTTAAAAGTGATTGAGACTGTCAATGTGGAATTTGTTCCTTGAACGACAGCAGATGCATAAGGATTTTACTCAGACTGAGAATTTATCTTTTAAAAAATATATGTTAAGCTTGAAAAGAAACATTTGTACTTTATTTTAAAGCAGACTACTAAAATCGAAATAAAATGATGTAAATAACTGGTAAGTACATCATTGATATAAAACCTTTATTGTTTGCTATAATGGGATTATTTCCTCTTCCTCTTAAACTCGAACCTTTGTACCAACTGCAATCTTTGGTCCATTCGTTCATAATAGCTATTTCGATCCAGCCTCTGAGCCAGATTTTTAAATGATTCTAGATCCTCCAAGTGAAAGCTAAACAAAAGGTTGAGCATTGTCTTTTTGAATTTGTCCTTTAAGTTAATAAGGGCATCTAGGGAATTTTGGCAGCACCAGCGAAACTCACGCTTTCGATCGGTTAATTCATAGCTTGGTATGAGAAACTCGTTTCCGCCACTTGATTGTCCACCGTAATTGGTCAAATAGTCGCTAAAGTTTTTCAGTATACTGTGAAACCTCTGTTCGTGAAAATCTAGCTCCATAATGCCATCATAGAGTTGCTCCAGATACATGTTACATTTCTTAAGACCTTTCGTTTGAAAGGATCCAAGCCTTATTGTGCGCAGATAGGTTGTATTGGCACTCAGCATATCATCCAGAGTTTGTGCCTCTTCACAGCCCAGTCTCAGCTTGCTGTACGCCGGTTCTAACAAGGTGGTTAGCAAGTAATTCTTCGAGACATTCATTGCATCCAGAAAAAGGTCGAAAAGGATGTCAAAGTGCTGGTCCACTTGATCTATGCAATCGAAATGCTTGGCTCTGTTGCGCTTCCTATAATGCAACTCCCGACGAGCTACCATTTCGGAGAGCACATAGTTGGCGTAATGGAATTTCCACAAGCCTGAGAATATAGCCTCGTACTCCTTGATGTTTTTACCCAGGAGAGCTCTCCAATAGTCTGGCAACTTTAGACGAAGCAGAAAACACGACCAGCACTTGGATCCCTGGCTGGCGCTCCTATCTATATAGATATCGGCGACCTGCCTGGGTAGCATCTGGCGTAATATGATATTGAACAATTTAATGTTGAATGCAGAAGCCGGCTCCCTCAGGTGACCTTCCAATGTCTGCATTAGCTCCCTGTAAAAATGCATATCCGTAATCATCAAGTACTTGTGCATCTGATACAATAGGACTTTCGGCGAAGGGTTCTTGTCTCGCAGAAAACCCAACACCTGCTCAGATACATCCGAGTGCAGTTTGTGAAGGAAGTTGAAGAGTGGCTCCTGATCCCCGTGCAGGTAAAAATGAGTAAGCAGGAGAAGCAGCTTTTGGTTGAGATCTGCGATACTCAGTGGAGTCTCCACTTTGCGGTTCAGGTACTTTTTTGAGAAGGCCACCATCTTGCCCACATTGAGTATCGTTGCGGCAAGCTGACTGTTGAACAATTTGGAGAATGGGGCTGTCAATCGGTAGCGTTGCTGCCAAAAGTCATCTGTGGTCGAGGTAAAGCTGCGTTCAACGATGAACTCGTTATCTAAGACATTAAGCTGGCCCAACAATAACCAACAGCAAAGACTTGAAACGAAGGGTTTGCTCGCTTCCGACAGCCACATTTGTAGTAATCTCCATTGTTCTCCAGTTCTTCGGCAGGATTCCCTGTACAACGTGACAATTATGGCCTGTCCCTGACTATGGTTGATCTTGGCAAGCACCGCCAGAAAGAACTGAAGAAATAACTGATATTCCCGAGTCTGCCAGTATAGGCAAATAAGGCTGCAAGGCTGGTTCTTCCTTTGGTTTAGGAACTCCCGGAAGGTTTGTAACCTCTTCCGCATATCTCGCACAAGGTAAGCACCTGTGTCTCCCTGGTGCTCAAGCCTCTTCAGCTGATCTTTCAGCGATCGATACAGGTAACCCAAGAGACCCAGAGTCAACAGGAGGTAGGACTCACTTACACTCTCCTGGTGATGTGGCGAACGTATTTGCAGTCGGCCAGTTACGGACGAGGCCTTCAGGTGCTGCGACTCCTGGCCCATCATGCCCCTCAGGGCATCCCTGAACCTGGACTCTTCGCTCCTGGGGAACTGGCTATTGGAATTCTTATCATCATCCCTTAAATGCCGGCACAAGGACTCGTAGGCATACATTTCCTCGGAGCTGAGAAGCTGACTCAGCTGGTATTTTCCCACAGCTGCCACCCATTCGGAGTAGCTTATATTTCTGGGTAGTTTTCTTTTCATTTGATGCAGCATTTGGAGTAAACGAGACTGAATCGACCGAGCCTCAAATGGCAGATTCTGAGTCGAATTCTTCTGGCCTATGACCTCGAATAATTGGTTTATTTGATCGTAGAAATTCTCAGCTTCGGAAGACTTATAGGCGGGGTTTGTCTTGAAAAGTTGAACAACAACACGAGGAGCTATTATGATGTGTTGCTGGTGTTCCCAATGAACTTTCTCTAGAAAATTTCGTTTTGTTTTTGTTATCGAATGATCCACTTTGCCTAAAAATTGTCCATGTTCATAATTATCCGGGTGATTTTCGCTGTCCTTGTCAGATAATTCAGATTTGGACTGACTCTTAAGGCTCAATACCGACAAAGATTGATCAATTGTTTGTTTATTTGTCTTAAAATTACTAATCGAATATTGTAGAATTGCGTCCAGTTGTTTAGGCATTAAATTGAGCTTGTATTTAATTTCCGCCAAAGGAGAGAGATCTCCAAGAAGTAACTCACTTTCATTTGTTTGGCATTGCTCTTCAGGAACTTTTATGATTTCAGATTTGGTTGAATATTGAATATTTTCTAAAAGTCTATAAATATTCTTTTTGGGATTATTTTTGGTTGCCTGGGTTGAAGTATTCAAACTTTCGGTTTCATATTCTTCATCCAAAAATGAATTATTCGAATTTATAGAAGAGTTTTGGTTCGGCGTTCTATGCGAAAGATCTCCGAAAGTGTTGTTCTTCGAAACATATTTACCAACCGATTTTTTTCTACCCAATTCGTAATTTACAAAATAATTTTCAACGTTGCCAAGAGTGTAGTTACATGGATTATCAGAAAGATTATCGGAATCATTGCCTAGAATATTCGAAATTGTTTCCTGTATTTTATCGTCATCCGAGTTTATTAATTTCGTTAAACTTTTACCCAAAGCTTGTGGTTTCCACATTTGAAAACCTTTGGAATTTTGCAAGTCGAATTTTTCATTTTCCTGTGGACTACTAGTCTCGGCAACAACTTTTTCGCAAATAAATTTCTTTATCTTTTTATAATCTTTAATTTTCTGTTCTCTTATGTTATTTGTTATATTATCTGCACTTCCATTGCTGACATTCAAGTTTCCCGATTTTCCAAATGTCTTCAGTTTTAAGTGGTCAGAACCGAAGAGTTTATAAAGGAGCAGTAAGTACTGGCATCGCTTACCCTCATCTGGCTCAAGATCTTTCAGCTCCTTGTACAGTTGTATTAACCTGCTAGCCCTTGTTTCTTGCAGGACATTTTCCTTAAAATTCGATCCTTGCTTTAACTGCTCGAATTTAAGCCGGAAATTGGCAAGGAGAACACTCTCGGAGTAACCGCCCAAAGGTGCCGAGTGTTGCTCTAAGATCTTCGTGGACTTGCACACATCGTGGGTTAAATTACCCAGGCAAACGCTCAGCTCACAGACATCCATCAGCAGGTTGTTATCTACATCCTTGTTGGAATTAAGCCATGGATATTCCTGGTCCATTTCGGGTTGTGGTAAAACAGCATAAATAAGGCGTTCAAAAAGATCTCTCTTAAGACTTCTCTAAAATCTCTAAACATTTAAAAACCAAAAGCATATCAATGTATGTAACTTGAAATTCTAATAAAAACTGGCTGACTATTTTTTCAGTGCTATACGCTAAGGAATTATATTTCGTTCTTGATTGCCCCTGCCTGCGCCACGGAACAGCCATTCACAATAATTAACCCATAAATCTGTCGCAAGATTGTCGACAAGTACAAAACTGAACCGAGCCATTCAGCAAAAAGTGCGGCATCGCCTTTGCACCTTTTGCAGGAACAAGAGCATTGCGAACATCCTATGAACAGGAGTTGAAGCCGCCGCAGCCTCCTCAACCTATGCAGCTCCCCGCCAACTTTCCATTCATTACATGGCTCTCAACGCGCCGCGAATCTCGAGTGGCTGTGGATGTAAAGGTGCGGGAAATGTATGACGCTACTTTTAACCTCAGACCGTAAAAAGTTTTGCTGCAGCAAAGGGAAACTATGCAAAGATAAGTGAAAAAGATTATATATGCATTGTACTAAAATTTACCGCCGACATGAGTGAGGCAGTTGAGCGAGTTTGGGGGCAGGTTCCCCTCTCCCAATTTCCTCTCGCACAAAATGGCACAAAATTTACGTGCAGGCAAGTCAAACGTAACGGAACAGGAAACGGAAGCAGCCATTTAAAAAGGCAGCTCAGCAGGCAGAAAAGGACAGGCACAGGCACAGGAACAGAAAAAAGTGATCAAAATGAACTCCACTCCCCGTTTTTTTTGGCAACAGGCCTTTTCCATCCTGAATGGAATTGCAAATGGCAACTGCAACAGGGTTTCGGGTCAAGCGGAGAACATTTATTTCCATTCCAACATTCGTGTCAGGAAAATTGGTTGCGGCAACCTGACAGCCACCAACTTGGCAAAGTGATTTCCTTAAATAATGCGAGAACCATTGTTCAGTAATCCCATTAGGCTGAAGGAAAATTTGTAGACTCCCAAAACCCCACATAATACGCACTGATAATCATTCATTCATTCATAAGCGTAACACAGAAGAATCGCTAGGCTTTGCATTTTCTTAATATAATTTATTAACTTAAAAGGTTACCAGAATTCGAATGTGTTCATAAGAAGACAATCACGAGGTTAGTCGAACCCAAATCCCCAATATTAATTAAACTTCATTTCGCAAAGCCTCAATAATTGTAAAGCCAGGCATTACAGCCACTGTCTGGAGTCAAACATTTTCCGTACCATTTCATGTTTAACCTACTTTTCGGTCTATCCATTATTAACTCCCACTCTAAGCACCCGGCAAATTCAATGGACAGTGCACAATAGCGTCGGGCTCCCCGACAATCCCTGGGGGAACTATAACTACGGACTCACTTATGTTGTAGTTACCGATTCATGTGCATGTTGAACAAACGACTTCAGTGAACAATGCAAATAATTGTCAAACTTAGCCGGGCACAAAGAAAGTCAGCTATAGATGAAGCTGCAGAAAGAAAAAACCTGAAGCCAACCCCTTGCAATGAAGGGAAGCATATGATTTTTATAGCCCTGCCGCCAGGCATTGTGCAGAGTTGTTGGAAATCGCGAGCGAATGTACTGAGGGAAAATAATGGTTAGTACTATAGTTAACTTAATATCATACAAGTAAACTGAAACTTTGGAGAATAAATAATAAATATTTATTAAAATATCTTCAAATATTGTATACCTAAATGTCTTCAACACAGCAAACCAAAATATAGATCTAATTTTCTATTCTTGATCATATATTCTTAATCTCGAAGACTAAAAGAGCTCGTGGCACTATAACATCTAGTATATCTATATCTAGTCCACGCAGGATAAGTTTGCTTGGATACCCTATTTCCCAGAAATCATAAAACTAAATAAGCTTCACAGAGAGAATTCCTATTTAAAGAAAATTGATCGGATAATAAATAGTAAGTTGTTAAATAGTAAAGTTGTTCTTTATGTTGAACTTCTGCAGCATATACATGTGTATTGGAAACACCAATAAGTGTTGCTCTACAAAACTAGCAACATTTCTCCATTTGTCCACATGTTCTTCATGTGTTCTTTTACCTTTCACCCTGTTTAATTTAAGTTTTTGATAAATTTGAGAATATTTTCTAATTTCACCTACAATGATTTGGGTACCGGGTATCTCTTAATCGTTCACTTGCCTGTATAGCCTTACCGTTTAATTCAAATTAAAATAAAAAAAAAAATAAAATAAAAAAACAAGGTATTTAAATCGAAATGAGTGCTACGTTTGATTTGATTATAACATTTTTAGTTTAGAGTATAATAAATCAAAATCAAAAATGCTCTTTATAATAGAATTTCTAGACACTTATTTTTCTCAGTGGATGAAATCGCTGCACCAAAAGGCGGAGTGAGAAAAAATCTGCGCTGATTGTCTCAGGGAATCCTGAAATCGGATGGCAGGCATTCAAACGTGCTAAGCGGCGCTTTAATCGCGCGCAAATACGAATGGAAAAGTGCAGGACAAATCGACAAGTGCCACAAGTAGAAGCCAGACATGATCGAGCGACAGACAGAATATAAAAAAAGGTGCACATTGTTGGCCCGTCGTCCGCTGTCATTGGCTTTTCACATTTCAATGAGCCCGGGCTGGAGTTGAAGATGGAGCCACTGCGTCCTCGTCCCTCCGTCGCACAATGAAAGTCAATAAATTTGATTTGACATTTCCTTGAGAGACGCCCCACCGTTTTTTGCGCTGATTTTGCACATTTCCCTTCGATTGTTTGCCGCCAAGCCAGCGATTGTAATTCTATTATTATGCCTGACAAAATGTCACACATTCCGTTTTTTAATGATCTGGGCGTTCTTTGAGCCATGTTTTTATCAATTGGAAAAGCGGTGTGAGTACACTGACTTGTTTTTGGGACCAAGTGTTGCACTCCAATAGGCAGCCACAGAAATCTTTAAGGAGTAAAGAGCCGCATTTCTATGGCAATATGTCGAAGAAGGTATACGACTTTTTCTTTAAAACATAGCCAAGCTGAGCTTGGTTATGGAAAACTAATATTTATCAAATCGACAAGAACAGAACTTGCTGATCAGGCCGATAGTCGTCCAGTGGCTCAACTGAGTTGGCTTAATTATAGGCATCCTTAATGTCCGTTTGCTAATATCGAACTGCACACCACACAAAATTAATCATTGATTCCTGGCCCGGCCCGAGACTGAGTGTGTGTGTTCTCGAAATTTATGCACTGCAGCAAGTTTGCGATAATTGAGACTGGAAACAGGAAACTGGAAGCTGCAATTGCTGTATATGGTAGCCAGGAAATTAATTTACATTTACCACTAACTTTTGATTGCCCAACATCTCCGGCTGAAGAAGAGATGGTATTTACTGAGCACATGTAGAGCGAACGCTTAAAGAATCAAAACACCGGCTTAGAACCCTAATACTAATTAAAATCATACAACGACGAGGCACTGGCGGCAATTAGAGAATTGCAAGACAAAGGACTAAGGACTAAGGGCTAAGAGGACTCAGACATTACGTGCCACATTTTGAGCGTAATTTTATGGCAGACATTGGGAGCCAGCTCATATCGCATCGTATGTTTACGGCATAAGCTGCTGCAGCACCTCCTCATGCCACTAATCCTTTCGGGGTGCTCTCGCATTTAGACATTTGCTCAGGCACATACAAAATTTAAAATGTCTTGCGACTGTGGCATTGCATTAATTGCATTGTAATGGCAACTGGCTGTCTGCCTCCGTTACCACATTCTTCCCACGCTGCAGCAGGTTGAAACAAAATTTAATGCTTATTACATTTTGGTATTTAATATGAAAGGAAAACACTCACAGAGATTGTGGACATGGAGTATGCCCTAAGTGGACTTGCCAACAGCTTTTCATTCTTATCTCGTTTTTAATTAATTATTTAATTTCAACTAATAAATGTATCGATTAATTTAATGACCTTTACAATTTATTTGAGAAATCCATTAAAAAAGAGAGGGGTTATAATACCCCTAGGGTATTTTAACTTTGAGCCATTTCCTTGCCCAAAACACACATCCTTTGATGTGCACACCATCGTCCGAATTATAATAGCAGCCGCATTTGGGATTAGCCATATTACCAGGCCTAAGGACAACAACATGCTATACTTTGATATTATTTAAGTATTAAGCCTTTCGGCAATTGCATAAAATTAAATTGCAATTTACTCAAGAGCCGAACAATTCGAATATATGTATGGTTCACATATAGCACATGCATTCAAACAACAACACATATGAAGTTTGTTTTGTTTTGTTTTGTTTTGTGGCCAACTGAGTTATTATGACATTGTTTGCCATTCGACTGCGTGAGCTAAATATGTGCGGGCTAAATATGTGAAAATTGTGTGCTCATTTGTGGCTAGTTGAATGCATTTATCGGAGTCGAAAATATCCAGGATTTGTGACATAATGCCGATTTAATTGGTGCAGGAATAGCCAAGGATCCAGCTAAATACCAATTGGCGAGCCTAAAACAATTATTAAATTCCAAACAGGACAAGTGTCGGAAAGCGCTTCGCATTCCAACCACCCACTTTAATTTAAAATTCCCAAGGCGATGGATGGCAACTCTTGCGTTTCTTTAGCCACGCAACAAATTAAAAAATTGTGCAACAATTGAAAGCACTCAAAAAGCACGAAGAGCAGTAGTAGCACCACCACCAGAAAAAAGCCGAGAAATTGTCAAGAAAATGCAACGATGTTCATGCCACTTACAGGAAGGACTAGAGCAGCCAAGATAACGGCCAAAGTACGACAAGAAATTAGAAAAGGAAACCAAGAGCATGTTAAAGTCAAGTTACAATCGACCAGGAAATACCCAATAATACACATAATATACAGCGAACAAGGGAGGCGATTTGAAATTCATACAGTTCCAAAAGGAGAATTTAAGATCTTCTTAAATTGATGTAGAGTTCACTAGAAATTCCAACTCTAAATTGTTGGAAACGCTAGTATATAACCCTCGAAATAATGTTCAAGTTCGATCGGCATTTAAATTTACTAAAGATCGAAAAGGTTGTAAAAGCGCAGCAGACTTTATTAACAAACCGGCTGCACTTGACTTCTGACAAACGATCTGTTTGAACTATCACAATAGTAAATTCTCAATATCTGTTAAATGAAATCTATACTGCAGACTGAAGACCTCGACTTTGGAAAAACACTCATAAACTTGAAAGATATACTCACAGCACTTGGTTGAATACAATATACTCGTCCACTCTCCGGTTATACTGGGCATAAAGAGGGAGAAATTGGAAAGGAAAGCCCGGCGAGCAAATGCCAAGGAACAAGGAACACAATGAGATGAGCAAGCTGTCCTGCCTGGATGGTGCGACTAAGGACTTGCTAGGTGCCTCGGGGGGGCGACGGGTCGATGTCGGTCCCTGGACCGGATCGGTGTCGGTGGCACGTGCAACACTTGCCACAGTAATTGATAGCACGCTAGAGTGATTCGTAGTGCAATTCAAGGCAGCTTTTGCTTTCTTGCAACGCTGCGCGACAAATTTATTTGTTATATTTTCATTTCACTTATTTTCATTGTTGTTTGTATGAGATTAGAAGGATGGATTCAGTGTTCAGAGGATTTAGGAATGACAGTGCAGATGGAGTCTTAAATCTCAAATTGATTTACCGTTCTCCTCAATTAATCTAAAATGCTAGTTTACATTATCTTTTTTTTAATACCTTAAAGGGCTTCAAGGATATTAACTGTGCCAAACGAAAGCCTTAAATTAATTTAAACAAACATAGTTGGAAATTCCTATAAAGATTAATAATTATTTAAAAGTTTAGTTACCCTTATTTTCGATATTTAAAATTTCGATATATTAAACTGCACAATATTTTCTATATTATATTAGGCGTGGTATTTTTCGTATCAAGTCGAAGTAGAAATTCTAGTAGATTAGTAGATATATCTTTCTTCTTCACTTATACATATGTCAGAGGATAATAGCGTCTCCTTGTGAAATATCCCTTGACCGTATCTCGAGCAGTTGATGATGATGACGGGACACTGATTACGATCAGATCCATTGTTGTATGCACAATCAAGTGCGCATGAATAATTCCCTTCCGCAAGCAAATCCGCTATGAATTACACACACTTACGCAGACATTCCGCAGTCAGCATCCTACTTTAGCTTTTGGCATACTTTTCCTTAAGTTTTTTTTTATGACTCTGTATGCCGGCTAGGATAGAGGAAAGCTGGATGTGATTTACCGTCAACATCTTGGCAATGGAAATCATCTGTGAGCTGAATAGACAGGGAGAAAATGTGTGACGATAGTAAGGTCCTTCTTTGAATAAAGAAAATGGTTGCAAGATGAAATGCGGTTTGTAAATTCCAAACTTTTACTGCAAATTTATAATATGAATTAATATTTATGGTTACGAATTCTTAATATTTGTATAATTATTATTATAAATAATTTTTGCTATCTTTCCTTTAGTTTGTCAATAAGAGTATGAAGATGAAGTATTTATGCTGTACACCTTCAAAAATTTCAAATAGGTTTTGTAAATGTTTTACAAATCATTTTTGCACTTTAAAATAAGTTAAATAATTTGTAAGTTTCTTTGTAATTGTAAATTGTATACTGTAAAATTCAGTCTTTTGCTAAGCTTTGTCTCAGTGTTCTTGATAAACCATTGTCTTTGCGTTCAGAGTGCACAAATCTATTTTAATATTTTCTTATTTGCCACTGACATTTACGAAAAAATCACATAAATTGCTGCACACAGCCTTTTTGCCTCCGATGATGGGGCGTGAGGTGAGGTGAGGCTGGGTGGGTATTGGGACTGACTACCTTAGGAGTTCCTTCGTGGATTTTGCCCAGGGAGTGCGATGCCACTAAAAAGGTTTTTTTCCCTCTACTATTATTCCCACGTACTTAAATTTCCTTCGTTTTTATTATTATTTTTTTTCTGGTTGCTGGAGCGCACACACACTCTCGCACACGAAGGACAACGACGATGACGTCGACTGAGAGATATGCAGAGATATAAAGCAATTTTCTACGTAAATACTTTGTAATGGATTTAGTAAGTAGTAAAGTATGACGCGCTTGCCATCTAGAGCATGTCGGCATATATCTACGGGGAGTACGTGTCTCTGAGTGAGTGTGTGTGAGCTCAAAGTCCTGCCAGCGAGTGTGTGTGCGTGTGCGAGCCATGTTTGATATTGTAAATCTCGGCATATATATTTTTGCGCATCATATAATTGATGAAAAAGTATTACAGCGATTTTCAGCGGCATTTGTTGTTGCATACTTATGTGCGCAGACAGTAATGCGCCTTGTGTGTGTGCGCGCGCCTTCGTATAGCCTTAGTAAATGGAGCGTAGTGAGTGAATTATATTTAATGCTTTGTGTAATTTAAATATAATAAAACCGTCGTACATCTCTTCCCCTCGCTGGCTTGACAGGCAGCGGAAAGAAGTACAAAGTATGCAAACACACACAGCCAGTCAGACAAATAATAATTTTACATACTTTGGCAGACATCATATAACGCAGTCGTAAAATGTATATTATGCTTATGCCTTTCTACCCATTTTGGAGTGTGTTGCGCCAAAAAATATGTAATAACTTTTAAGTGCCGCTATATACATATGCGTTAAAGCCTACATACTATATATGGTAGGCGAAATGTGGAGGCTGAGGTCTATTTATTGTTTTTCTTGGTATATAACTAGACAGGGAATAGCCATTATACTGATTTAAAAATCTATTATAAATGATCATGTCAATGATTGTTAGAAATACCATATCATATTATGTATGTTACATAGTAAAAACTAACATTACAAAACTTAAATTGTTGAAATCTATCTAAAACAATGATTATAAACCTACAATAATTTTGGTATTATTTAGATATAAATATATTATATATATTTATATATATATTTATATAAGTGATGTATAAAATACATACAAGTATTGTTCTTCGATAAACATTATTGTTAGACTTCAGTTAGAAATTCTAATCATCTTTAATACACCTGTTAAATGAATATAGCGTCTGTTTAACATTTCTGTAGCCGAAGTGGGCTACCTCCACTATGTTATTGGATAATCTCGACCAAAGTGGGCAGAATGATAATATTACAGTTTAAAAATATAGTTAAATGCTTACAATTATTAATCGATTTTTAAATAACTATGCCGTGAACAATGTTTAAACTAAAGTTACCTTTTGTGAGAAACAGAAAGTTTTGCTGATTAATTGCTTCTGATTTTTTGTAAGCAATAAATATATATATTTTATATAACCTATATATGCATTGATTCTTTTAATTCAGTCTACTTTTAAGTTTTTTTAATTTAACAGAACTTTGAACTCGTTAAAATTGCAATATATTGCCTGTGTTTTGCATACAATTGTTTAGGATTGCATTCCAAATGAATGCTTTTCATTTTATTCAACCTTTTGTTGGCACACACACAAAATACACCCTTGATCGAACACACACACAGCCCTCAGAGCAATCGGTTTGCCAAAATTTGTTCGCATGCCACTTGATTAAAAAACCACAATAACCCCTATTGGGAAAAAAGGAATAAAACAATGGGGGAAAAAATGGTCAATGAGCATTCGATTGTGGATTGCGGGATACGATACAGTTCCAATATGACGCCACCGCCATGTTGTGACAAGGAGGTCAGCCACAGGGTAATTTAAATGAAATGAACAACAAATGCACTCGCACTCGCAATCGCACTCGTAAAAGAAAAACAAAGCCAGAGCCAGAGCCAGAGCCAGAGCCAGAGCCACTCTATGCGACATGTGCCGCAAATGTTGGCCAAAAATAAATAGCTGCTGTAAATTCGAGCCATCTCCCGATGTGGCAGCAGCCGGGATAACAGGGAACGGGTTGACTGGTTTGAATCCCTCTGATTGGGGCCGATTCGCCCCACATATTGCTCTTCAAATTGGTCATCGACTACAATAAAACGGAAATCAAACGAAAAACAAAAAAAAAAACAAAGACCAGAATAGACGGGTCAAGATTTTATGGCGTTAACAAATTGGTTTTTATAACACAATTTTCGTTGAGAACCACACAATAATACTCAACCATTTGCTACATTTTTTATGGATCAGAAAAAGATTTTCCAATTCTAGTGAAATTTAATACGTAGAAAAGTGAGCATAAAGGCAAACATATATTGTGTTAAATTGGATTTATTTAATATATGATACTTTTTTAAAATAATTAACCGGAAGGAGCTTTCACAATTTAAATATCTATGTATCCATTAACTACATTATTCAAAATTTAAGGCATTTTTCAACCCATCACAGTAGCCTTTTAATAAACTATCATACACATACGTTTTATTATTCATTTTCCACTATGAAATTGGCAAACAAGAACTTGTACAACATTTTCAAAGACGCTGGTCTCGACCTGGCAGCCCTTACATTCCGTCGCCAACTGGAAATTATTACCGTGTATATTACCTGGATACACCTTCTAATGTATACATGGCAGATGACTTTCTATTGTGTAGAAGGGATAATGTCCTTCTTTCATACTGTTATGTTTTGGATTGGTCTCATGATTGTCGGCCAGGTTATATTTATTTATTCCTTAGAAAATACCTGTATTGAAAATATTTGTACATTTTAGCGTGTACTTGGTGAGCCATGGCATGACGGAATAATCACGGCCCCTACTGCTGACTATATATATCGACTGGCTAAAGGTCAAATTATCACGGGCCATGGAGAGTTTTATGCCTGATTATAATCTAAGGAGTTGAGGCGTCCTGCCAGGCCATAATGAGCGTTAATCAGGCACGGCCATGCCTTTTTTATAAATTTTCAAATTTGTATTTACCCCTCTGAAAAATTAACAAAAATACTTATTTTAAACTTCCACCATCGAACGATCACTGTGGGCAACTTTAGACTTTGGAAATTTCATATTTTAAATGGCTTTCAATTCGTCTTATGGCACTGCATTTAATCGGACTGTGCTTTTGCCATTTTCGACAGCTCTCCGGGCTGTGTGCTTTTTCTATTATAAATAACAAATCCCTAAATACGCCACTCAAAATTCAATTAAAACTCTCGAAGCACCAGCGCCGGCAGATTTCGTGAACCCCACAGCCGCAAATCCATTGGGGGAGTCTGTGTGGGCGTTGGGAATATGATGCTGCCCGGGGGATAATAACAAAAACCTCCTTTTCCATCAGCTCTCGCGAAGACAACGCCAATTGAGTGGCTCTGGGTGTTTTTTCTTTTTTGTATTCTTTTAGATTTTTGAATTGTGCTATTTTTCTGGCAAATATTTATCAACTGTGCCCAGAGGTAAGTCGGTGCTCGGGCAATAAAAAATGCCCTGGGCATCGTCCTAGACGGCACTTAGCATAAATTCAAGCAATCTTTGTTTTCGATTATCACCAGTATACAGAATTATAATCGAAATGACAAAATAAGACCACGTTTAAGTCCAACGCAATGACTGCTCAAAGTGTGCCAACTTTGTGTACCAGAAACTGGAAAGGAAAATTGGCAAGCTTGGGGCTGGGTTTGTGGAAGACAGAAAGAAGGCTGTGGAGCAGTTTTTGAAAGCTATGTATTTCAGATCCGACAGTTGCACATGTCTGCAGCGGCAAACAAATGTCATTAGGGGAGGTCGCAAGCAAAAGAAACCTGATTGTTGGCATGGGTTAGCGATGGCACCGTGATGTAGTTGAAGCAGTTCATAGCACTTGAATTATTTTGAATTTATCTTCAAAATGCTACATTTTTGTTTAATTTATTTCAATTATTTAAAAAACCGAAAAATGTACAATTAATTACTATTTTCTAGTAAAGAATAGACGAGTAAAATAATAGAAAAAATTAGATGAAGGACTCCCATATATTTGAACTTAAATAAGGAAGGACTTTTTCTGCTAAATTGTATAGGGTTCTGCATCTTGTCTTTGGTGTCGCTATTCTATATTCTATTTTAATATCATAATTATAATTAGATATAATTAATATCAATTAGATCCATTTCATATATTTATATTCATTATACTTTGAGTAGAGGACATTAGAATATTAATCAAATCAAATTGCAAGTCAAAAAGCAATATTTTTATACCTTTCAGTACAGTGGTAATCCTTGATCGGCTTTATCCTTTCTTTAGTCTGAAACTTATTTACCTCTAGAGGTTCATCGCTAGCTACTCGGTTGTCCTGCCGACGTAGTTTGAGCCATTGCGAGCAGCTGTTTCCCCTGCTGGTTTTTTTGTGGGCCTGTTAAGTATGCAGTTTTTCCACCAACAGCATCCCGCCCCGGGTTCACTGTGTGCGTGTTAAATGTGTGCGATTTGTCGTGGTAGCTCTTTAATGGCCACTGCTGGAGGGGGTCCTCAGTCCTTGGTCCCCGGATCCCGGATCCCGGATCCCGGCTCCTGATCCTGTACGGGGTAATGTGGGTGGTCCCCGTTATGCTTATGGCTTTTGCATGGCGGCACGTGTGGGGCATGCAGATGGTCGGTCGCTAGTGGGCTGGATTTCGGGGGTCATTCCATCGTTTCCATCCATCCCGGACCACCGCAAAACTAAAATTGAACAAATTCCTGACAAATTGGAATTTGGTTTAGTTTTTTTTCTGGTTTTCTCTGCTTTCTCGGCCATTTCTTGTGCCAGCGAAATTTGCTCACATTTTTCTTGTATGCTTTTTCCCGCTGCTTTTTTGTGTGCTCGTCGTTGCTATTGTTTCTACAACATTTCCACGCAAGATTTCGTCTCAAATATGCGCTCGGCCATTATGATTATTTCTACGTTGCGTTCGCCGACCCTAGCCCCTCGTCCAGTCGTCCTTTTGAAAAATGACACTTTACAACACTTGTAATTTGTTCTCTACTCCTGTTGTTTTGGTTCTGGGATGGTCGGGAGTGAGCAGGAGGATTGAAAGGGCCATACCCAGTGGAGTACAAGGGTATATTGTGTTTGTGTAAATCATGGCAATACATGGACATGTTAGAATTGGATTTGTGTGGTTGAAAACTAGAAAAAGTGCCTTTTTTCAATTGTATAAATTGCATAAAGTAAATATAATAGCCATAGGTATTATCTTATGTGTGCATTCTGCACAAATTCTGTAAAAGGGCAGAGAAATTTGTCCGCGATTTAGAGCTCTGGACAACATTGGTGTACACATGTTCAAAAATTTTAAAATTTATTTAACTAATTAATTAAATTTAAAGATATCTAACAAAAGACAAAGAAATGTTTCATTGCTCTCTGAAAGCTTTGTTTTTATAAGGAATATATTTCTTAGACATATACAAGAATTTTTAATATTTGATATATCTTTATTAATATACAAACTTAATTATTGCATTAATAAATTAGTCAATTTAAATAAAAAATATCTTTATAAAATATAAAGTATTTATTTATTTTTGCCTTTTTAAAGAGTATCTAATAGTCTACAGTCTTTAATTATATTTTTTATTTCGGTTGGTCCCACAAATATGTGGTTTCGAGATGGGAAGAGGAAGTGCAAATTGTGGGAGCCATTGTGATTTGTTACTGGCCATGATGACGTGGGCGTGTCTGCGAATTCAGTGCTATTTCTGACGATGGCTCCCAGAAATTAAATTATTCTGACAATGATTTGAATATTTTTAAAATTTGTTTTTCTTAAGGTTAAATTTCGTGAATACAAACGGTATCTATGATTTTATTTGTAGTTTATCCTTAATGATTGTACTCGTAAAGAAAAGAAAATAAATTAAAGCATTTTGTTGTACTCTAACTGCAATCACTTTATTTCGACATTTAAAGAGCTGAGCAAAAATCAAGCAAATCGCCTTTATTAGTTAATTTCCTTAATAAACATAACTATTGCAGAAATTAAATGAAACGCTTGGTTACTGTCACAAGGACCTCCCATCCTGGTAACCGCAATGTAATCAGCATGCAACACAATCGCCACTCAGAGCCGAATTTCCAACCACACAAACCAAATGTTTATTATTCAGCATTCAAATTAAATGCATTATTTATAGATTTTGGATAATTACAAAAAGTCACTGACAAAAATATGGGAAAACTACCAATTTAACTAAAATCAAATGCTTGAAATCAAGGAGAGCGACCAGTTTTTGTGGTTATTTATTGACTAACTCCCAATAGAGGGGGCGGCAAGCGGTTAAATTAGTGAAATGAATTAAATTGCATTTCACTAGACCAACATTTTATGCATGTCAAAACCAAAAATTGATTGTTAGCTCATTTTGCCCAATAAATATATTTCCCATATATAAATATTAATTGTGAAAAGTCCGGAATTTGTCAGTAGTTGTCAGAGTTACATAATACATATGATGTGATAATGGCTTAATATATAAACAATTACGAATCAGTTAAAAGGCCTATACTATGTAAATTTGAGCAGTTACAATGCCACCACGATAGCAAAAAACAATTCTTATTAATTGGCTATTCACAGTGCAATGTTAATTCAAACATTTCCATCACAGTCACGCTTTAAGCGCCTATGGAAACCGCTTTTGATGGACTTCACCCCACCTCCCCGTGAATATGATCACACTTTGCTAATTAAAATACTATCTAGATTTTCTTGGTCCAGCTTGGCTTTTCCTAGCCCATCGATCAATAAGCCTTAATGAAATGGAAAATTACAAAAAAATCTAAGAAAAAACCGAAATGAAACTGTAGAACTTCCGGCAAACTGCGGCAAAAAGATGGGCCAAGTGCGGAATGGCTGTGGGAATGGAGCAACACGTTGTGACCGTTATTATGAACAGACAAGGGACATTATTAAGTCACGTAGCAGCGTGTGTAGCTGACATTTTCTTCAATTATCGTACTTATAGTTTCCTTTCGCGTTTTGTTGACTACTTTCCGAGTCGACTTTTTCTTCTTCGCTTCCTGCCTCTCGTTTTTTTAGCCGCCTCTCGGGTTAAATGAATTGTGGCCGGAATACGTGGTAAGGTCAACTTGATGGCTCTGCTGAAGATGGTACTTTAAGACGTTTCACCAACCGGACACTTGAAGAAACAAAAAACAGACAGGGGATATTTAATTTTATGCAGATGGTTGTTTACGCTTTATCCTCACATGGTAAGTTACCCTAGAGCATTTAAAAGATAAAGATATGTACATCTTGTTGGGAAGTCCGATAATTTCTGCATCTATCTCTAAACTTTTACAATCGAAACTATTGGTCGTCGATTATTATCGAACATAATAGATATGTGAGTATAATTTACATTTGAAGTCAGGGAACATTTCTTAAACTGAAATAAATTAAATTAAAAAAAGCTTTAAAAAATGGCGAACTATAGATACTCAAACTAATTGGTTAAAGATACTGACATAGTATTTTTATTTATATGAGTCCCATTCGTATGCCAAGTTTATGTTTTTTGCTATACAAAAATTATTCACGAAGTAAATTTTGATATAATTAAGTGTTAAGCATCATCTATTCTCTTCTGTAGTATCTAATATTTCTTAAATATATTTCCTTACTGCATTTTTTTTATCACATAATTCATTTTCAGTCTCAAGTATGTAAGTTTTAATAAACAAACTTTAACAAACACACGCACACATACAGGCAGCCAAGTTCAAGTTGACAAGACAATTTCAATATATATTTCATTTTGGATTGGCGACCATTAGAATTTTGGGCACGCGCGGGTTATAAAGCCAATAAACAGTCTGCACCAAAACAGACTTCATGGCTACCTTAGTCAGTGAGTGACGGTCGCGTTGTGAGTGCGGATCGTCAGCGGGTGGGATTTGAAAGTGAAACTTCGGTCGTCGCAGAGCTAATCAGTACAGAATCTCGATACACAGTTTGTAAAAATTCCAAATCAATATGCTGTTCCTCACCGCCCGGGTGGAGCACTCGGCCGAGCAGGTCTTCAAAATCAAACAACTGAGGCAGCTGGTGGAGAGTAAGCAATTCTGTGCCAGATCCCAGATCCCTAAAACTCAGGGTCAACTGTTTCAGAGTGCGACGAGCTGCGAGTGGGCACGGAGGACACGCTGCTGACCAAGTTTCTGCACTACGCGCACTGGGACACGATCAAGGCCTACCAGGCTATCCATGCCTACTATGACTTCAAGAGACGCCACCCGACCTGGGTGGCTAGGCATCCCATCGAGCATTACCGCCAGATATTCTACGGCACCCACTGCCGCTACGTGATGCCACACGTGGATCGCAACGGACGAGTGCTGGTGGTCTTTAAGACCGTGGACGGATTCCAGAACTACCCCGACTACTTGCAGAACCTTGTGGAGATTGACGATTTGATCTTTGAGTCACTGCTGCTCCTGCCGCGTGTCCAGGAGAACGGCATAACGGTCATCTGTGACCTACAGGGGTAAGGCTACATACCCTACACAAGGGCCTCGTAGGGTAAAAAAATGTAGGTTCAAAAAGACTTTCGCTTCGAGATCTTTTTTCAGATATTATTTAAATTTACCTTTCAATCGCAATTAGATCTGAAAGTGTAAAAACTAGACTTTTTAATGTTATCTAAAGGACTAGCTATTTATTTCCTCACTACCTTGTCTCTTCACTAAAAACAGGACAACAAGGAACTTTCTGCGTCAATTTTCGCCATCTTTTATGAAAGTGGTCAACGAAAAGAACGGAGTCCTGCCCTTCAGCCAGCGCGTCGTCCACATCATACAGCGCGGCTTCCTCATGCACATCACCTCCACTCTCTTTATGCCCTTTATGAACAAGGAGTTCAAGGAAAGAGTATGCATTCTTGACCCAAACTTAAATGAATTAATATTAACTTTCTTATTTTTGAAGATATTTACCCACGACGGACGACATCTCAGCAAGCTGCGCGAAATGGTGGGCTACGAGTGCCTGCCAGCAGAATATGGCGGTCCTGCTTCTAATGTCCTGGACACGAATTTGATCTTCAACCACTTGACCCAAAATGCAAAGTACCTGGAAAATCTGCAGCATTATGAGAAGCTATAAAGTATTAGAAATAATCATAAATTTAACAGAGAGATATGGCGAAATAAAGATGAAAATGGATACCAAAAAATCCGATTTTTTTGTAACACAAATATATTTTTGGGAACACCCAGGATTGAATTTATTTACAATAATGAGAAGCAATTACTTATTAATTTAAACAAATATTCAAATTTCCCGGCTAAAGGTAGTGCTGCCAGACTATATCTTTGTCAGTTGGCAACGCGGGGTAAGCATGAGCATTCATTCTGTCAAGAGAATTTGTTGCGTATTTTTCGATAAATTTCCATGAAAACTCTATTTTTCGCATAATCTCATGATACCTTTCACAGCTCGAGCGTCTTCAAGAGTGGAAGACTCTTCCTAGAGTGGAAAAAAAGAAAAAGCGAACAATTTGTTGTCCAGTCTGGCAACGCTAGATTTCAGTGTGACCAGTCGCCATTGAACGGTATATTACACATGGTATGGTGTTTGCCTCTCTATCGAAAACGGTCGTACTGTTGTGAAATTTCTGTGCCGGTCGCAATTCAAAATCGCATATTTTCCCTAAATAAACAAATTGATGGCTTCTAACAAGGTAAATATTCCTCATATTTATTGTCCCAAGAAGGCGTAAATTTTGTTGTTTCCTAGGAGTGCCTAATTATCGTGCTGGATGTGCGCACTTGTGCCGATGAGGATGTAAAACTGAAATCAGTGAAATGTGCGGCGGAGATTCTCAAGGAAAAGGTGTGTTTAATCGTATGTGGCCTTCTGGACGGCATTAATTTTTTTCTACCAGATCGTGTGTGACAAGAAGGATCTAGTGTCCTTTGTCCTGGTGGGATGCGACAGCATCGAGAAAGATTTGACGGCGCCAAATGTTGTGGAATATGGAAACGCTCGACTGTGCTCTTGGAATCTTCTACTAGAGTTTTTTAATTTTGTAAATAAAACTGCCTGTGAGGAGGGACAGTGGCTGGATGGCCTGAAAGTGGCATTAAAACTACAAGAAGAGGCTTTGGTGTAAGTGGAACAATCGAGGACCAGTCCAGCTAACATTGACAAATATTACAATGTAGATTTAAGCCTGCAAGACGGAGGATCCTTTTGCTGTTCGATTTCAATGCGTTTCCCCAGGACTACGATAAATTCAACACGATCACCGACACACTGGTCAACGAGGAAATTGAATTGATAGTTGGGTGAGTAGCGCGAGAGCCATAATTGACTGTAGTCCTATATTCGCCCACAGCACCCACAATATAGCTTACATAGACAACTCCGAGAGCAGTCTACCTCAGGCCATTTTCAATTTCTCGCGTAAGTGCAGCCCCGAGGAGCTGGAGAACCAGAAGTACGCCCTCAGCCTCGTGCCCCGCTGCAACGCCACGCTCTGCAACTTCAAGGAGGCCCTGCACAACGCTTTCAAGGTAACCAATAGACGGCCCTGGTCGTGGAATGCCAAGCTGCATATCGGCAGCAAGATCAGCATCAACCTGCAAGGCGTGATAGCCATGAAGAACCAGACGACTGTCAAACTGAAGAAGGTCTGGGGGGAGGACAACGAGCTGGTCTCCCGTGAGACACGGCATTTTATCAAGGGCACTGAGGTGACGCCACTGCCGGAAGACTTGGTAACCGGTTACATGCTGGGTGGCACCCCGGTGCCCTATGACGACACCCTGCTCGAGCCGAAGGATTCGCATCCGCCGGGTCTGCACTTCTTCGGATTTATAAAGCGCGATGCTGTCCCGGATGAGTACTATTGCGGAGATTCCCTATATCTGCTGGTACACCAGAAAGGGAACACTGCCTCTGCTAACAAACTTGATGCTCTGGTACGCGCCTTGATTGCCTCAGATCGGGCTATACTTTGCTGGAAAATCTACAGCACCAAGTTCAATACACCGCGAATGGTAGTGCTCCTGCCCCGTTTGGCAGACGACTCTAATCCGGCCACACTCTACATGTTGGAGGTGTCCTACACGGCCCAGCACCACTTTTGGGACTTTCCAGCTCTGCGAACCGCCAAATCGGAATGCAGCGAGGAGCAGCTTCAGGCCATCGATCGTTTGATCGACGGCACGGATCTGGAATGCTCACTACGAGACACTCAGCAGCCGCGCCAGTGGCCCCAGAACGATTTGCTGCCTTTCGACGGGCTGCCTAGCATTTTTGAGCGAAACGTGATGGACGTCCTGGAACGAAAAGTGCTCAACCAATCTGAAGTCATAGACAAGAACTTTGCAGATGTATTCTGGCGAGTCCCTGAGCCGCTGGAAGAGAAGTCTAAGCAGGCTGCTGCTGCCGTCAAAAAGCTCTTCCCGATGCGTTACAGTCGCGAGTGGCTGGAGAAGCTGAAGGCCAAGGAGCAGGCTGAAAACGGCGTGCTCGTCAAGCAAGAGCCACCAGAGAAGGAGATCCCCACGCCCAGCGATGGCGTGGGCTTGTCCAATCCCGCCCAGGACTTCACCCGCATTCTGGCCAGCGTTCGCTCCATCACGAATGCTACCCAGAAGGATGCTCGCTTCCAGGGCCTTGCCGCCCAGGTTCGCGTTGTCATTTTCACCCTGCTCGAACGAAAGAAACTCAATAGCGAACAGCTGGGCGAGATCATTAGTCTCTACCGCCAGAGCTGCATGGATTTCAACGCTTTTCTCGATTACGACAAGTTTGCAGAGGAACTTAAGGCTGTTGTGCTAGCAAAGAACCTCAATTCGTTTTGGCAGGACGTCGTTATGGACAAGCAATTGGGGCCTTTGGTCCTAGGCGAACCCACGCTGGACGATGAATTGGCGTTAAAAGCCTACTATATCATCGAAAATTGGAGAGAAGGGATGGAAGTTGAGCAAGAGGATGTCGAACCGGAATCATAGTATCATGAATAATTTATATTATATGTTCCTTGTTTCTAAGATGCAATAAAATTGTTAAAAATAAGAGTTCCTTGTTTAATTAAATGTTAATTGCTTAGTTGTTTTAATATTTTCACATTTATTTATATTGCTCAAGAACAGTCGTTAGTGATGAAACAGGAATTAATAAATTACAATATTTAACTATTTTATTGTAGTCGTTGCACTTTATTATTTGAAAGATAAACATTTTTAAAGTTTACCGATATTTTGTTTTAAGAAAACCACTTGAATCTTAATTCATTATTGGATATATAAATAAGAAAAAATGTGCTTCTTTTCATTTGCGTTTTTAGAACATGATATTACTATTTTATTTTTAAGATGCCGTCATAATAATAAACATAATTTAAAATAAAAACACTGCTTGATTGTTCAATTTAGTGCAAGTTATTAATTTTTCAATAAAAAATTACAAATGTGTCCACGGTGCTGTACGCTTTTATGGATTTTTAGCGGCGGCACAACTCTGGTCACACTGCCAGAATAGGGTACTCTATTCATCAGCTGTGGCATCTTTGGCCATCGTTCGAATTATAAATAATTTCTTTCAAACCCATACTTTGGCTCGCGTTTGGCTGATTGACACTCAGCTATGGGCATTCCCAAGAACGAATGGCTCTTCTGGTGCCGCCTGTGCGCTCGCGATGATGCTCGGATCAAGGTACGGGATCCGGACATGGTGTCCATAATAAGCAAGTGTTTTGATGTGGAGGTAAGCATCGTAATCCCCACTTAACCGTTGCCGGTATTAACCTTAGTCCCTGATACATGTTTGCCGTAGATGACCTTCGAGGAGCCGGAACTGGGCAGTATGCTGTGCGAGGACTGCTTCGCGGCGATTGGACAGCTTGTCAGCTTCTCAGACAGCGTCAACAAGGTGCAGGCCATCTTTGAGCTGCTGCGCCACTCGGAGCCACATGATAATTTGAATGTAGAAGCTCTACGGAGAGAATACGGACTTTCATCAACTTCCAGAAAGCACGATCAGGAGCAGGAGTTTAGACCAAGTGATTACGAAGATGACCTCAGCTCTAACGGAGGACGAATATCCCCTGCAACCCCCGATATTGACGGTGAGCTCAGCTGGACCGAACAAGAGGCGGAGGAGCAAAGAGAGCTTAGTGTAGATGTAGATGAGGAAGTCGCCAAGCCGCCGCTACCTGCGAAACGGAAACGAGGCCGACCAAAGGGCGTTGGAAACAAGCGGCGAAAGGTGATCAATAAGAAAGACACAGCAGCCTTGAAACCCCAGTTCGTTGTGCAAGATCTGGAGGATGCATCGATGCAGTCTTCACCAACAGGAGGGCCTTTTATCAGCAACAGTTATGCCTGTCCGCAGTGCAACGAGTCATTCATTTCCAACGTAGCCCTGCGATCGCACAAGCACGACATGCATGGGGGTCCCAAGCGATTCGTTTGCGACTGCTGCGGCAAAGGTCTAAAGACCCTAACCTTGCTGGCGGAGCACAAGCTGGTGCACACGGATGCCAAGCCCTGTATCTGTCCGGTATGCAATGCTGGCTTTAAAAACAAGGCCAGACTCCGGGTATGTTTCTCCTCAGACACATTATTCCCTCAATAAAAAATAAATCTGTTTCCAGGTGCACCTTGAGACGCATGGAGAGCCTAGATTTAAATGCACCATTTGCGGTAAGAAGCTACAGACCCGTGCCAACCTCAACAAACACAAGTACGTGCATATAGAGGAGCGGAGGTTCAAGTGCGAAATTTGCGGAGCCGGCTGCACGAATTCCACGGCGCTGAAAGTTCACCTCCTTAGCCACACGGGTCTAAGGCCGTATGTCTGCAAGTACTGCGGCAAGGGATTCGCTAGCAACACCAACTGTCGCTCGCACAAATGGAAGAAGCACCCGAGGGAGGCGGCAATGGAGGATGAAAAAGAATCATCGCGTATACCCGTGCCAACGCTGGAGGAACTGCGTGCCATGTAAGTTAATTTTTTTTTACAACCATTCAATTCAATTAAAATGGAGACCCGAATCTGTAATCGCTGGATCGCTGATCGATCCCAAAATATTAAAATCCATTTTTTCAGCTCTATTGAGAAGCCCTGTGGCAGAAAATTCGTTATTTCGTTTTATGTTAACGTCAAAGTCTATATATTAAGAGATTTTTTAACATTCCAAGAATAATATCTTGAGCTGGGTACTTGTTAATATTTAAAAACTTGATTTATCAAACTTTAACAAAATATGGTTTTGTATGTATCAGACCGTTGCTTTCTATATTCATCCTGTTATTTTACTCTGTTGTATCTTAAAATTTCATCTAATTATTCTCTAAACGTATTTTCAGAACTCGTGAGATGGCAAAATCCAACAAAGAGGAATCTTAGTATATTATATTAATGCCCTATGTACACTTCAATTGTACTTTTATTTTAAATATCTCATAAGTTTATTTCTGACATTTTTAGAAATTAAATTAGAATATATTAAAAAAACAAACTAAACAAGAAGTTTAGCTCTATTTTTCTTAAATTGAACAGTAATTCTTAGCTAAAAGCATTTAAATAGACTGACCTGGGGTACTCATCCACAATTCCTGTTCTTTGAGAACCATTAGAACAGGCTTCTCAATGAATTAAAAAGATATTGTTATTAAGTTTTCCAATTACGTTTTGTTTTAATTAATTTCGAAATACATTTACATTTTTTCAATGCACACAAAAATGGGGAATGAACGTACGATTGATTATAAAATAGCAAATGTAAGAACTTGAAGAAAACCACGCAATTAGGGTATAAATAATTTAACAAGAGAATAAGGCTTAGGGAAAATTAAAAAACAGTTTACACGTAAGTCAACGCACATGTGTGTGAATGAGTGAGTCTGTGTGTAGATTAATTATTTAAATATGTATCCATTTCGATTGTTTTCATAATCCTTTGTTTAAGTTTTTGTTAAGTTTAACACGTTGAGAAGCAAAAAACTTTTGGCATAACCTTCCTTCAGTCAGGACATCATCTGGCCCCTCCATCGCTCTTAATCAATGTTCAACGAGGACATCAGCTCCTCCACACTGGAGAAAAAAAGAATATTGTTTAATATAGAGGAAAATCATTTGCCTCCCGCAAGTCAGACACGAATTTTTACACTGGCACGCACGTGATATCTATATCCTGGAAGGCCACACCCAGCCAAGCCACCACCAGGCAATAGTGCTGGAACAGCTGCAGCAGCAGCTCGCCCTCGTCCAGCATCTCCAGTCGCTCAATGCGCTGTCGCTCGGCCGCCGAAATACTTTCGTACACCTGCACCATGTCCCAGGCCCGGGCACCACTCCAGCCACTGTCCTTGAAGCGGTTTCGCTGCGTGTCCAGCGACAGGCAGGACTCCACGCCGGCCAGGCTACAGCCGCGTCCTCGCAGGTTATTCAGCATCACCTCACCGAAGCGATCGTTCATGTTCACCTGTGTAAATACGAGAAAGATAGAAAGGACTATATTCTGAAAAACATTTACATTAATGGAACATGACAAACCTGCTCATAGTTGACAAAGACGGCGGCCTGGAACTTTTGGGTTATCCACTTGAGCAGATTCCGACAGTTTTGCGCCTCGATATAGACGAGCACGCACTCGGCGAGGAAAATGGTGGGCAGGGTGAAGTCCACTTCGGCCTGCTGCAGCTTATTGTCCACCTCGTCGAGGTTGCGCAGGTCGACGCCCATCAGGTGATAGCTGGGCCCGTGCAGATCCGTGGGGCTCAAGCGCACCTCGCCGTCCTCGTCGTGAATCTTGGCCAGCAGGGCCTTGTTGCGTTTGATTGTGTAGCATTTGCGGGCAGTGACCGTGGGGAAGTCCAGCTCGATGAAGTTCTTAACCTGGTGGGATGTGTCCCTCAGGCGGAAGTAGAGCGTATCGAAGCCACAGCCCAAATTTATGATCTGGCAATTGCCAGACGTTTTCTGCAACACACACAGAGTTGGATTAGAGTATAGCAGCGAGGCCATCCAAGCCAGCACGGACATGCGCATGCCAGTGGCCTTGGGGTGCGGTGCAACAGGACGCGGTGGCTTTCGTGGTCGCGGTCTCGCCTTGGCACTTGACCTAGGCACGTGCCAGACAGCTGGGCGCCCGTTCCACCCCTTGCCACTCTAAGTGACCGTTGCAGCCCCAGCCTCCCCACACTGACCTTCAGGAACTTCTCGACGCACATCTCCACGCCCTTGACGCGGGCGAAGTAGCCGCGATTGATCTCCGGCGCTTTCCGCTCCTGGTTGCGGACAAAGTAGCCAATGTAGTCGTCCTTCCAGTACCCCAGCCGGACTGCACAGCGCTTGCAGTCACTTGCATCGTCGTTGGTGGCTATTACCGCCTCGTCGCAGGGATGGAACTTGTGCGTCGAGTGGTTGCCGGCACCTGACGCAATTCCGCCCGTCGATGGCGGCTCCATGGCTCGGCTGCAGCTGTGCGATGAGATATACGGTCGAGACTTGGTCCGCAGTGAGTCCTGCGAGTCCTCCCAAAATTTGTGTTTTCCTCGGTTCGTTTTTTCTCGGAATAGTAAACAGCTGCAGGAGTCGATAACGATTTGTATCGAGCTATCGATGCCAGTGCTTTCGATTCTGATAGGTCAATGTTTTTCGTTTGGCGGCACAAATAATTTGAAATAAGCATTTGAAAAGCAAGCAGAAAAATATCTCATATATTTTTGTCTTTATATTTTAATAAATGAGATTAGTGAAATTGTTATCACTTAAAATATAGGCTTCGGTCACGCCTTAATGAAAATAGTTAATATTAATCGGAATACATATTTGAAAGTAATATGTTTTCTAATCATTATACTAGGATAATAAACACAATTTCTATATAAAATTTTCCTATTAACATTTTTATTCTTAATTAATTCCTTTCTAAGAAGGAATATTAACTATTTGTTAATTGTGAACTTTAAACATTTAGTTTTGGATTTTAAATTCACTTAATTGGTGTCAAACAATTTGCAATCAGAAAATTTAATGGTTGTGGAATGTTTTTTCACAAAGGGTTCTCAGAAGGATCTGGGTCAAGCCTGATTATTTGAAACTCATATTATCTTAAATTTAACATTTTTTAAGAAAATATGTTTAATACAAAACTTATTTAAGCATTATTGAATATATTTATAAATTAATAATAATAAATTAATAAATACCTTAACTTACCCTATTGGTGTTCCATTTTAAACTGGTAACTCCACGCCCAATCAATGATTATTATTTTTCTCTAAACTTACTTACGATCGCCCAAATCCACCCCTTCTCAATAGTTAATTTCAGTTTTCCTTTAGCCTAATTGACTTAAGCACTTCATTAATAAAGAAAGGGTCAACATTGTAAGCAAAGCGTGTCCACGTCCAAGTGCTTTAATTGCTTCCCGCATCTCTGACATCGGAAGCTTCGTCGGCGTCGTTCGACTTCGCTCATAATTAAAATTAGCAGCTACGCCCAACTGCGGACGGACCGCTCAATAAGTCGGGGTCAAAATGTGAACTGATCTCCAATTGCGCTTGAGCTCGGTGAATCACGGCCCTTCTTCTTGCCAGCGACAAATACGTAGACTCCTAATAGAAATTTATTGGAAATTATGCAAAGCACATTTAGGTTTTGTTATGCAAAAAAACCCATTACTCGTAAGAACGGAAGCTGCTTAGATGTTTGAAATTATGTCACAAAAGAGATTAGTTGCATTTAAGAGCATGAACTTGTGATATTTTGAAATTCAAATGTTCAGCCATGTTTTCAATTTGTTTTCTTTGTAATGTTTTTAAGCATTATTACTGGGAAATTATAATTAATCAAATAGTTTCTGTTCAATGTATCGAGTGAACGCAGTGTTTAATTGGTCGAACAATTTCGGTATTGACATAGTAATGGAATTAATAATCCCAATATAGACTTTACCTTGAGTTTAAATTGATTAAAAAAATGAATAACTTAAGAACAAAATACGTACAAGATTGTTTACTGATTGCGTGAAATAAATATCAATAGGCCAATAAGTAAATTATTTTTCCCCTTTAAAGTGATTTGATAATTTTGAAAAATTTATTTACTTACTTGGCAAAGACCCTGTTTTTTAATTCGAAAGAAAGCTGTGAAAATGTAAAGGATCGAAACGGTAAAAATGGTAGAAACTAGTCAATTTGAACAATGGAGCTCGATTAATCATTTTAATAAATTTAATTCTAAGCCCATAAACTAATTAACATGAAATATGTTATACCTTTTAGCAATCCAATTCAAATATCTAAAAATAAAAAAAAAATATATATTTAATATATATATATATATATATATATATATATATATATTACTATTATTAATTATTATAATACACTAAAATTAAGAATAATATATATATATATATATATATATATATATATTTTTTTTTTTTAGATATTTGAATTGGATTGCTAAAAGGTATAACATATTTCATGTATATTCATTCATGTATATTTCATGTATTTCATAATATATATATATATATATATATATATATATATAATAATAATAATAATGTGTTAAATAATTTAATAATAATTGCTCAGATTATTTTTATATTTACTCCACGTGTAGTTGGCCAAATCTTTTCTTAAAAGATAAGCACAAAAAAAGCAATATACCGATTTTTTTCTTCCAGCATAGAGCTCGTCAATATATTATTTCTCATTCTCTAGAAAATACAAACAAATAAATAACAGAATGCTTGTCAATTGTGGAATAATTTATATAAAATAATTTAAGAAATTTCAGTGATACGCCGTCATCAACTGTGCAAAATTTGCACTCACTTGTTAAAATTGCAATTTCTTTATATTAAAAAAAAAAAAAAGAAAGAAAAAAAACTAAACCGAATAAAAGATACTTAATAAAGTGCAAACTTAAGCAATATAATTGAAGGAGGAGATAACAAATCAAACAAAAAATAAAAACCACAAAGTAACAAGTATAAATTCACTTCTATTATTTTGAGAGCCACTGTACTTACAGTGAGTTATAAAACCATTCGCTGCAAAGGGGTTATGGAGCAAATGTATTTTTAAAAAACTAACAACGTCAAATTGTGTAGAAAAGGATTAGTATTAGTACTGAAGTCTTTGTTGCTAAAAAGATACCAAGAGAGTGAGCAAACAAAAAAGTATAAAATAAAGTAAATTATTAATGTCGAAACCAAACATAAGAATTCTGTTGTAAAACGACATTTTGAAATTAAAATGTGTTTAGAAAATAAATACCAATGAAGCTAATTATTTAACAACTTTTCCTTATTTTCTTAATATTTAATATCTGTGTAATTTTAAAAAATATATTAAATTATCAATTGTTTCCATAATCATTTAAGAAAATGTTTATTTATTATTTGTTCCGTGCCTTGCAACGAATACTTTAGTAACTCATTGTAGATTGAGTGAACGGGCCCAGAGCCCGGCATCTGTTGGCTCGCTCTATTCGCCTCCGTTCGAATCGAGTTTGGTTTCTGGCCTCAGTTCAGCGGCAGCGTTCGAGAGAGTCGGTCGTTTTTTCACGTGGAAATAAAAAACGGTCCAAGCTGCGCGCGCTCCATACTGCGACAAGTACAGGTGTATCTGTGTGAGCGTTGGTAACAGCCAGCACCTGAGTGTGAGTGTTAACAAAGCGGCGGGCGAGCTGTGTGTGTGTGCGTGAGCCGCCGTTTTGACGTTATTACGCTACCTGGCCTACCTGGGCCTGTGACTCAAAAACGGTCATTTCAGCTGCGTTACGTTTTTCTCGCTGGCTTTATGTTTTTTGTTCCCATATTTTGCTACCTTTTCGGGGCGTTGGCTAAGAAAGTTATTTTGTGAGTGAAACATTGAAATATCGCGATGCGATGATGGTGGCAGTGGTAATGGTTGGAAAATCGCGATTAGATAGTGAAATGAAGGCTAGAAGCCGCAACAAGTTGCCACGGCAACGTCATCAATTGGAGCATAACTGTAAAAAGTAGTGAGATTAAGGCACAGAGAAAAACATAAAAATAAAAATAAATACAAAAAAGAAACTAAAGTTAATGTGAGATATATATATTGCTCCTGTGTTCGTTCTACGACAATATTAAATAAACAAAAAGGCATTATTCTGAATAGAAGTATCAATAAATAAAATTCACAAAAATGGCTGGTAACATCGATCTAAAAGAAACAACCTCAATTTTTCACTCAAAGTGCCTGTTTCTTTCCGTGTAGCCACCAACAAAAACAGCAACACCTGTGCAGTGGGCCAACACACAGATACAAAACGCACACTAGAAGCAATCATACCTGGGCTTCACTTTCAGCGTTATCGTTGCGTTTTATTGTTTGCTTCGGTGATTGCGAAAAAAAAAAATAAAGAAAATAATCTAAAAACTGGTACTACGAATCCATGATTCACTCACTACTCAGCGACAAACAGAACGAAAACAAACGAAATTTCGACACGAAATTTGATATGAAAGTTCCCAGCCAGTCTCCAGTTTGGAAACTAAGCTTGGCGCATTTTTTGTGCAGGCGTTTGCACTTCCGTAAATTAATAAGAACCCCTTTTTGGAGGGTTCAGCAGCAATCGAGGAGTAACTTGAGGCGTCCGCAAGCAGGTTAATGCACCGCACTCACACAGCTTCGAGAGGGGTCTCGTATCTGTGTGAGTCCTTGTGCCAGTTAGCATACAGCCGCAGTCAAGATAATAGCATCAAAGAAGATCTCCGCATTGAAATTAATCTGAGCAGAGCCACTTTTCAATTTCTTAAAACTTAAACTTTAAATTTAAATTTCTTGTAAAAATTGTTATTGAATTAGTTCTACTTTATTCTATAGGCATTATCTGTAACTGCAAAACTTTGCTTTTCGAACTAATAGAGTTATCCAGTTGGCTAAATTGTACTTTCGCTGAAAATTATATTATATAGTCAAGTCAATATTTTATTTATAAGTAATTATAATAAAATTAAACTTTTTTGCTTAGTTCAAAAATATTCAAAATTATTAAACTCTGCTCTTCTTTAGCCTAGATACCCGTTAATAGATAACCTCCAAACATTTTGTTAAATTTTCATTGCAAATTTGTTTTAGTTCTTCTACATTCGTATATTAAAAAAAAAAACTTAAATAATTAATGTAAAAAATCCAATTTTATGGAGTCATATTTTAATGATCATCATTGCATATGTGCATGTTTTGTAACCGGGGTAACGACACCAAAGTTGCATCGATACTGCATTATGACTGAAGTGCCAATAGCGAATTTCAAATTTTAACCGTCTCTGACACTGCCAGGTGTTTTAGCTATTCTTCTTTTTCTTTTATTGCATTTTCACACGTGCCGAAATGTTGGTACTACAGGAAATACCTGGCAGGGTATAATTTAATTCAGTTTTACTTACAGCTCAAAGCTTTGTTTCTTTTCTAGTTGATTTGCAATTCAACTTTGTTTAACTTTCGGCGCATTTGTACTCTTTATTTAAATATATATAAAACTTAACCTCAACGTAGACTTTGATTTTCTATTTTCTTAGTGTAATTTATTGATATTTTTTATATCCAAGTTGTCTGTTCTTATGAGACTACAGATGGCAAAGACTATAGGAACTAAAGATACAAAATTTGATTGCAAAGTAATAGGTTTTAATTTAGTTAAAATTATTTTGTAAATTTATATACATATATCATTCTAACAACAAAGTTTCGTTCTCGCTTGCCAAGCAGTAAGTGTCGAACCGTGATTTCAACTTTAGGCGGTCCCAAATTAAATTTTTAACAAATTTCAACTACATATATTACTACTCACGTTGAAAATATTTGAATAATATAAACAATAAATCTTACATGTACTCATACACGTTGAAAACACTTCATTAACATTTGGAAAATGTGATAAGAAAGTGCTCAAACTTTAACCAGAAACAATTGAACTTGTTGAAACAGCAACAATCCCGTTTTTGCTACCCTAGTTTTCTCTTCGTTTTTGGTCCAATTTACACCGATGACCTTTCGCCTTCATTAATGCAATTAACCCATTGACGCCGATACTAGCGCCCCATACAATGCACACACGTAATCGCTCCCCATTCGAGCAACTCCCGATCGCATTGCCATCAAATTGGAGTCGCACTTTGTGCTGTAACTTATTTTTAGCGCATTTTTTCGAGCCAACATTCAAACGGGTTTGAGTGGGTCCCTCGGCTTTTTCTAATGCCGGAGAGCCAAGAAAATTCAGCGAAACAACGTAATGGAAAACCAGTTTGGTCACTCTTACTCGTACCCAGAGCCGAGATCGGTTTTTATTCTGTTTGTTTATACATTTATGGAGTTGAAGATTTGTTTGCTTGGGGCGATTTTAAACATTTCTGAAACTTAAGCTTCCCCTTAATTTACGGAACTTCGGAACTGTAAAGTTATTCCGATGATTCACTGAAATTTGGAAGCAAGAAGGAATTATGGAACTGCTTGTCAGCAATTTTAATCAATGAATAGGCAATGTACTTTGAGAAATTATTTTTTAACATATATTTCTAGTCAATTTTATTAATATTAAATTTAATATTTTTTTAGGTAACCATGCTGCACATATTAAAATATCGCGACAAATTAAGTTGTCTTCTGGCCCTTCCCCTTTTAATCTGCGCCTGTCTTGGCCAATTTGCCGGGGCTCAGACTAGGGATCCCAGATTTTATTCACGTCCCGGCGTTGACTATCATTGGCCCAATCCAGGTGATCCAGACTACAGGTGAGTCAAGGCAAACATCGTGTCTTATCAATTCTTGATAACCCAAGTCACTTCCTTTCAGAACTTACACGTTCAACGATCGCCGATATGGTCATTATCAGCCAAATGGCTTTGGTGCCAACTATCCGGGAAGAAATCCACCCGGACAGTATCCACAGGGTATGCCGAACGAAGATCGGTTTCGATTTGATCCGGTAAGAGCAGGAAAAAAGTAACAAATTTATTGAATTATTATCTTAATTTTATTTATCTAAACTCCATTGTTTTTAAAGCCTTTCGGAAAAGTTGTAATATTTGTGCTCTATTGATCTGTTCACCTAAGCCCCAAGTTGCGTTAAATTAATTAAATTCTTTGACACAAAAAACGTTCATCTATGGTTAAAAACTGAACCGGGGCGATCTACAGACGAACAATGACCAGTCATTGAGAGATGGGGAGTTCACTCCGATCATCAGATCGCTCCAATATCAAAGCAATAATCTTAATTGAGTTTCCATGGCATCGCGAGTGGAGCCAAAGGCGACTTAATCAATTACACATGTTTCCCATTCGCTGATCGGCTCACTGTCCCCACTTTTTCATCCATGGAATGGTGCTAATGATGGTCTTGTCTCTGATTCCCCTTCTCCGCAGAACGATCCCAATGCACGAACCCAGTTCCCAGGAGTTTTGGCCGGTTGGCGTGAGGATCTGCAGGGCAAGCAGCGCCGCGACTCGTTGACCCTGGAGCGGGACGTTTTTGTGACCACCAACTATGGTCAGGTGCAGGGCTTCAAGGTGTACATGTACGACAATCCCGATCCCAAGTCCTTCTACCGTCCCTATCACTCCACGGTGGACCGTGTGATGGGCGAGTGCTCCGCCTTCCTGGGCATCCCCTATGCCCTGCCGCCCACCTTCGAGGGTCGCTTCAAGCCGCCCCGCATCCACCGGGGTTGGCAACTGCTCCAGGCAGTGGATTTCGGACCGGCCTGTCCCCAGCCCGTGCGATACACGGGAGCCACCAAGGGAGTGATGGACATGGACGAGGATTGCCTCTACTTGAACGTGTACTCACCCAAGGTAAGTCGGATTTTCTAATAAGATCTTGATTGGAGTAGATTATGCTTATCCGTGTACTCTTTCTTTTCTTTAAAGACTGGAGCTGGCGTGGCCCAAAAATACCCAGTGATGGTGTACATTCATGGCGGCGAGTTCATTCGCGGAGCGTCCAACCTGTTCCAGGGCCATGTGTTGGCCTCCTTCTACGACGTTGTGGTGGTCACACTTAACTACCGCCTGGGTGCCCTGGGTTTCCTATCCACGGGTGATGAGAACTCGCCTGGAAACTACGGCATCCTGGATCAGGCGATGGCCCTGCGTTGGGTCCATGACAACATCGAGTTCTTTAACGGCGACCGGGACTCAATTACGCTCTTTGGCCCGGGCGCGGGTGGAGCCTCCGCCGGTCTGCTGATGGTGGCGCCAAGGACGCGTAATATCGTGAAGCGAGTGATCGCCCAATCGGGATCAGCGCTGGCGGACTGGGCCCTGATCCAGGACAAGTACAGGGCGATGAATACGAGCCGAGTGCTCGGCCAGGTGCTGGGCTGCTCCATCGAATCGTCGTGGAAGCTGGTGAACTGCCTGCGCACTGGCCGCAGCTTCTACGAGCTTGGAAACGCCGAGTTCGACCCCCAGGTGGGCAGTTTTCCGTGGGGTCCAGTGCTGGACCACAATTTCACGCTGCCCGGCGACGACTGGTACGAAGGCTGGCGGGAGCGGGACTGGCGGTTCCTCACCCAAACGCCCGAGACCCTCATCCGGGCCGGCAAGTTCAACCGCAACATCCAGTACATGACGGGCGTGACCACGCAGGAGGCGGCCTTCTTTGTGGCCCAAAACGAGTCACTGGGCCCGTACTATGAGCTGGATGGACGCTTCTTCGACCAGAAGATACGCGAGCACGTCTTCCGCTACAACTACACGCTGAACCCCAACGGGGTGTACGAGGCCATCAAATACATGTACACGTTTTGGCCGGATCCCAACAATAACACCATCATCCGGGACCAGTACATCAACATGCTGAGCGACCTGTACTACCGGGCACCGGTGGACAAAATGGTCAAGCTGATGCTCGAGCAGAAGGTGCCGGTGTACATGTACGTGCTGAACACCACTGTCGAGGCCCTGAACCTGCCCCAGTGGCGCAAGTATCCGCACGACATCGAACGATACTTCCTCACCGGTGCCCCCTTCCTGGACACCGAGTTCTTCCCCAAGAAGGAGCACCTGCAGCGCAACATGTGGACGGACAACGATCGCAACATGAGCCACTTCTTCATGCAGACCTACTCGAACTTCGCCAGATACGGGTGAGTCCTGGAGAGTAGGTATTCCCTGTGAGTTACTTACTTGTGCAATCCCTCTGTCCAGCAATCCGACGCCCCAACAGGTGCTGGGCATGCATTACCAGAGGGCCTATCAGGGCGAGATTCGTTACCTGAACATCAACACCACCTTCAACTCTTCCATCCTGCTCAACTACCGGCAGACGGAGTGCGCCTTCTGGACCCAGTACCTGCCCACGGTGATCGGGGTCCTGGTGCCCACATATCCACCCACCACGGAGTATTGGTGGGAGCCCAAGGAGCCACTGCAGATCGCCTTCTGGAGCATGTCGGTAACCTGCTTCTTCCTGATCGTGCTGGTAGTCATCTGTTGCATTATGTGGCGTAATGCCAAGCGGTGAGTAAGAAAAACATTATTACTAAGAAAGAACCTAAACAAAATAGATCTTTAATATAAATAGATCCTTAATATAGGTATATACATATATTTGAATATATAATTTATAATTCCATAGACAATCCGATCGCTTCTACGACGAGGACGTCTTCATAAACGGCGAGGGCATTGAGCCAGAGCCGGAAGCTCGGGGCGTGGACAATGCCCACATGGTGACCAACCACCACGCCCTCCGCTCCAGGGACAACATCTACGAGTACCGCGACTCGCCGTCCTCCAAGACACTGGCCAGCAAGGCGCACACGGACACCACCTCGCTGCGCTCGCCTAGCTCGCTAGCCATGACCCAAAAATCCAGCAGTCAGGCTTCCCTCAAGTCGGGCATCTCGCTGAAGGAGACCAACGGCAGCCTGGTGAAGTCCAATGAGCGGGCAGCAACGCCGCGATCCCAGCCAAATGGAAATGGCACCGGACCAGCGGCCAAGGCGGCGGGATCTGTCGAGGAGAAGCGATTGCTGCAGCCCCTCTCCAGCACGCCGGTGCCCCAGCTCCAGGCGGAGCCAGCGAAACGGGTCCCAGCAGCGGCCAGTGTCTCCGGCAGCAGTCGGAGCACTACGCCCGTGCCCTCCGCCCGGAGCACCACTCACACCACGACAGCTACGTTGAGCTCACAGCCGGCGGCGCAGCCCCGTCGCACTCAGCTGGTGGAGGGTGTGCCGCAGACATCCGTCTAAGTAACAGCTCTCTAAGCGCGGGATGCGCTTAGGGAGTAAGCCGAATCGTCCAATCACACAGCCTGGAACCAGGAAGTAAGAGAGCAGGTAGGTTCAGTTTAATACATTTTTTAATTAATACAGTCAAAGCTTAAATGCATCTATATTCCTATGAGAAACTTAAATAAATTCTTCCTTTTTTACAGATCTTTCTGGGAATCCAATTGAACTAATTTCTTGCATAAATTATATTTTAAGTTTATATTTTAGGATGTTTTTTCAAACAGATCTTTAAGATCTCAGTTATGAGTTGTAGTTTTTAGAAACCAATCTGCCTAAGTTTCTTAAGTTCTCTGTAAGTTTGTTTTTAAGTTCGATAACCCAACGAATACGAATCCATATCAATGACATTCCATAGCCTTAGAATTGGCCTTTAAGTGTACATATAAAATTATTATTAATAAATATATGTATATTATAAATGTTTAGATAAGCTTAAGGCCTATAATTGTTCATATAAAAGAGGTAATTTCAAAGAGATTAGCTAGACAAAGGTTATATTGAAGTTTATTTCACTGCAGAGATATTTTCCAATCTTCTCTAACTAAAACTATAATATTTAGACGATACACATTATGCAAAATCATAATTTTTGTATATTTATATTTATCAGAAGCAATTCCCGCTCTCTGTTGTATCGAATCAAATCATTATATAAAGAGAACAAAATTTTAAAGTAAACTAACGACAAAAATTAAATAAAATATAAATAAATTATTGAAAACATACTGTATTTAACTTATCATAAATCCATAACTCATAGTTTATCATTAGAACTTAGCCACTCCCACACATCATCAAGAGCAATACCTAAAGTGCCTTCATTATTGTAAACGTCTTTGATGGATAAAACCTAGTTCTAAACAAATGGTGCCACCATCCGCGTGTGCCTTTCAAATATATCCATATCTATATTTAATTATATTTTTTAATTTTGTATATGTTTTATGTGTCGCATATAAGCCAACAAAGACCATACAAATTCAGTGTGAACCGTCCAATAACTTTATGTTTTCATTCACATCGTGTAAAAGTTCGTTTTCTGTACATATCTCATATTTTTGCATGATCGAAAGCATATTGTATTAACATTTTATATGTTTTATATGTATTTTATAGTTAAGATTAATGTGTTTTGTCCCGAAATAAAAGATAATATTAGAAATGTAATTGTGAAGTTGTCTTGTGATGTCTTTTACAGGTGGTGCCTATTTTATTTTCTGATTTTCTGCAAAGGTATTTTAGAAAATATCGATTTATCAATTTTGTATTTATATAAGGTGGAAATCCACACACTTTTTAATACATCGGGCCAATATTATCAGGAAAAACTAGACAAATAAATATAATGATAATAGTGATATTTTAACATTAAGTCTTTGTGTAGCCTTGCAGGGTGGTATAATTTCAGTCAGATGTTTGCAAGGCAGTGAAGGAGTCATCTTCGACCATATAAAGTATAAATTCTTGATCAGTGTCAACAGCCGAGTCGATCTAGCCATGTATGTCTGTCCGTTTCTGCACAATATAGTTTCTCAGTTTTTAATTAATCTGAATAAAATTTTGCATTTAGTCTTTTTCGGCGTGCCAAAGTAAGCTTCCTTTCTTATTATATTTAAAATTGCAATATTTTAAACATTTTTACGATCCTTTCGATGAATTGAGCGCGATATTTTTTCGAAATATCTATTCGAATTTTCATGTAGATATATGTGCATTCATCCTATTATTTTAGAATAATAGATTTTTCTTGAGCTTTAATTACAGATAAAATCCTACATAGAACGAAAATGGTTTTTAGAATTTAAATTACTTTAATTGACTGAAATTATTATTTAAAATATAATATATAATATAATCCTATCGTTAGCAAAGTTGGCTGATAATCTAGTGGAGAGTCATGATCATAACTTCAAAAAACGCACACAAATTAATTTAAAACGGGTCCTTCTTGGATACCCAAAGGGTTCTTATTTATTCCGGTAGTCATATAAACATAAAAATATACAAAATAATTCCACTTTTTAAATAATCCATAGTGGGACTGCCACTTACACTAAAGTTTGTCCAACATAACTTTTTGCTTATAAATGTATGTAGAGGGTTTGTCGGGCTCTTGCTTCATAATGATTCCAACAGATTGAAATGGAAAAGTCCACATAAACAAGGTTTCACTAAGGTCCTACAGATACAACGAGGCTGCGAATACTATGTCGCGTTTGAGCAGACGGATCCCCTCCGAAAACTTATTTTCCAGGTCCGTGTTGCCGATGGTCTTCGAGGCCTGGCACATCTGCCGCAGCAGCTCTTCCAGCCGGCGCATGCAGCGGATGATGGAACCTTCAAAGATATCGGTCATCTTGCAAACGGCCATGAAGCTGGAACCCTTGCACCATGCCAGCACCACGTCCATCAGGAAAGGCTTGAACTTGTCCACATATGTGTCGGCGTCCAAATCAAGCTTACACTCCGTGGACACCTTGGCAATGCGTCGGGCCAGGTCCTGCATGGAGCGCAGCGGCCCCGATAGCTCTGTGGCGCTCTTGGGCGACTCGGAGGACTTCTCGTCACAGACAAAGCAGGAGAGGAGGGCCACTGCCTGGGGGGCAGTGAGCTCGTTGAACACCCCGTTGAAGATCATCTCTGTCATAAGGAGTTCGTCAGCAGAGCTCAGTTCGCAGGCCACGCGGCCCTTGAACTCAATGACATCGCCCGGCTTGCAGTAGCCCATCCGGCGCAGCACTCGCTTGCGGTGCTTCAGCTCCTCCATTTGCAACAAGCTCCTGGCGGCCTTTAGTTCGGCCTTCAGGTCGGCCAGTTCTGTCTGCAGTTTAACCTTGTCCTGGTAGCGACGATGAATGCGCTCCAGCTCCGGCGACCGGTGCAGTGGATGATCCTCCAGCCGCTTCTCGAACTGGGCGATGCCATCCACAATTTCCCGAAACTCGCGATCCTTAATGTTCATGTCGTCAATGGGATTGAGGACTGGCGGCCCCAAGGGGAACCTCTTCTTGGCCTCCTGGATAGTCTTAAGCACGACCCTCCGATTGTCTGCACTGCGCAGATCGTTGGGGAAGTACACGCGGATCGAGCTGATCTGAGTGATCAGTGTATTGGCCACCGGAACCACCTCCATGCAGCCACGTTCGTTGGGCCGGCACGGTTCCGTGTCGCCGGACTTGGCGGCCGCTTCGCTCACATGCAACAACACGTCGATGGTGACGCTTGGATCGCTCTTCAAGGGGTTTTTGCGACTTTGGTCCTGCTTCTTGAAGTTCAGAATGATGCCCCAATCGTATTCCTGTGAGCCCGCAGCCACCTTGACCAGCCGTCCGGGCTGCAGGAAGGGCAGCAAGTACTGCGGCTTTGTGATCCACTGTCGGAACTGTTTGCCGCGGAGATCCAGCTCGGAGCGAATGTGGTGGTAGGAAGCAATATTGTGCTCGTCCTTGATGTTCATCTTGTTCAGCTCAAGCGTCTTCTGCTCCACCTGATCATGAAGACCGGGCAGGGCGGCCTGGTTTTGAAACTGGTAGAAACTCCGCTCCAGCATATATTCCGGATTGATTTCCTCCACACGCAGCAGGTTCAACACCATGTTGTACGTGAGGTGAAAGGCCGAGTTGATGGGATCGGCCTTGCCCTGCACAATGTCACGGCCCACGGCGGGCGATACCTTTTCGTCAATCATCAGGATAACAATGCCCTTGTCATCCAAGCCACGACGACCGGCACGACCTGCCATCTGGATGTACTCGCCGGAGCTGATCCAGCGGAAGTCTTTGCCATCGAACTTTCGGGGAGCTGTGAAAAGCACCGTTCTGGCCGGCATGTTGAGGCCCATGGCAAAGGTTTCGGTGGCAAACAGGGCCTTGATCAGACCCTCACCGAACAGAATCTCAATGGTCTCCTTGAGAATGGGCAGCAAGCCGCCATGATGGATGCCTACACCTCGCCGAAGCAAGGGCAGCACATTCTCCACCTGCGGAAGGTGGCGATCCTCCTCGCTGAGCACGTCCATGGCGTTACTGAACACCTCGTCCACCAGCTTCTTCTCATCTGCCGAATTGAAGTCCAGCTTGGCCATTTGCATGGCATAGACCTCGCAATCCTTTTTGCTGAACGAGAAAATGATGACCGGCGCGAAGCTGCGCTCCATGATCATCTTGACGATCTTGAAGATGTTCGTCTGTCCTGCATTCGTGCCCTTCATGCCGCCCTTGCGTCCCTTCTGATCGCCCTTGGCAGCCTCACCTAGTGGAGGATGGATTTAAGTAAAAGCAATCAAATCAATTAGAATTTCCCTACTCACCCGACGTAGACAGCACCGCCATTGCCGTGGTAAAGTTGTCCTCTTTGAACTGTCCCTTCTCGTCGACAATGAGATGAATGCCATCGCCACCGGCTGGGAACATGTAGTGCTGGAGCGGTGTGGGCCGGTAATCGGTGTAGACGACATGACACGGCTGCTTGTGCAGGTGGCAGACCCACTCGGCGAACTGCCGGGCATTCGGAATGGTGGCCGAGAGGAACACATAGCGCACATTGTCCGGCAGCAGGATGAGCGTCTCCTCCCATACGACTCCACGCTCCTTATCGCGCATGTAATGAATTTCATCGAAGATCACCCAGCCCACTTCGCGCATGATCTCGCTGCCGCGGTAAAGCATGTTCCGCAAAATCTCAGTGGTCATGATCAGGCACGAGGCCGAGGGATTGATGGTTACATCGCCCGTGACCAGGCCGACGTCCTTAAACTCGTCAGTGAACTCGCGGAACTTCTGGTTGGACAGAGCCTTGATGGGCGTGGTGTAGATAACGCGCTGCTTGGCGGCCAGTGACTTGGCAATGGCATACTCGGCCACCACGGTTTTGCCCGCCGATGTGTGGGCGGAGACCAGGACGCTCTGGCTATTGTCGATGCATAGGATCGCCTGACGCTGGAAGGGATCGAGCACAAAGGCGTATTCCTTGGCCGGCACACCGTTAAACGGCTGCAGGGGTATGTACTCCTGGTCGGGATGCACGGCCACCTCGTGTGTGCACGATTCTGGTGACTCCAGCAGGTGGGTCACAATGCGCGTGCGAAGGGCCTCCAGGTTAGCCGAGTCCTCCAAATCGAGCTTGGACTCTTCTTCCTTATCATCATCCTCGTCGTCATCGTCCGCCTTCGACTCCTGCTGCATTTCCTCGTCGCTGGACTTGCCATCGTGCTTCAGACGCTTCGTGGGCTCCTCCTCTGTCTCCTCTTTATCGTCTAACTTCGCATCTGTCTCCTCATGCTTTTCCTTCACTTGGCGCTTGCTCGCCTTCTTCTCGACTTTATTGACGCCACTATCCGGGGCTGCCTTCAACTCTTTGCTGAACGCCGGGGGCGGAGCCTTAAGGCTCTCCGGTGCCACCTCGTCGAAGCAGTCAAACAGCTCGTCTATATCCATGCCTTTCTATGCGCGAATTCTTTATTAAAAAATAAACTATTTTCAACGCACGCCGCAAAACATGTGAACCACCGATTGCCGATAACGCGATACATTGCAGATGTTATCGATTTTTGTATAGGCAGCCGGTTCTAGCTATTACTTATGTGTTATTTTTAACTAGGTGGAACTTTAAATGTAAACTTAAACTTTCTAAATTTAAACACGCTAGTTTCTTTTCTCTTAAAAAATTTAAAACAACTGCTTTAAAGACATTTAATTTTATTTCCACTGCTTTAATTTTATTTAAAACTTTAAATAGCTAAAAACTAGACATTTCATCCGAACCAAACAACGGTCACACTACCGAACAGCTGTTCTGGTTTTTCCATTGCAAGGTGCCTGGTAAAATTATACAATTTGTTGCCACTTTTAACAACAATTTCCGCAGTCCCAGAAACAATAAGCTGAAAATGGTGGCTGGTGGTGCCTCAGATACGGGCGGCGTGAAGCCGATGGCCATTGCGGGCCGCATGGTGCGCGAGCGGGAGCGCCTGATCGGCATGTCGCCCGAGGAGCGCGCTTGGCGCAAGAAGTGGCTGAAGGACCAGGAGCTGCACCACGGGCCACGCAAGGTGCCCGCCCTGGAGCTGGAGCTGAACAACCCCATCAAGCGTTTCTACCGCGCCCCGCTGGACAAGGTCTGCAACATATTGACGCCTGTCCTGGTGAGTTTACCCGCTGAGCCCGCTTATGTAATCAAGCCAAAAACGGGCTGAAGTGATCGATCTAAGACGAATCTACGGTACAGAGGAGTAATTCTTGCTTGCTGATTTCAGGGTTTTCAGCGTGCGTACACCGTGCGCTTTTGGACAGGAAAGGCACTCCTGGCTCTCACCGGAATCTACGCCGGTGCCTACTACTTCAAGTACAATCAGAATGTGAGTAAATGCAGATTATTTTGACTAGGATGATAGTTTGGGAGGAAAAACTGAAGCCTAAAGTGGCTCGTTGTTTGTTGTTTTCAAGAACCCAGAGATCGTGTCATTATGTTTCTCTGCCCTCTTCTGCTCACAATGATAGAGCAAACTTTACAGTACGGTGTTACTTTTTAGTTCTTAGTTAGTGTAAATAAATGCCTTGCCTGGGTCTGGCTAGGTTTTGATAAGCTCCTAGATAGGCCATCTTATTTTATCGTTCGAAATGGTCTTAAACATCGATAATCTCTCAAGTCATTTTTAGAGAATTAAATTAATCATTTTCCGATGCTTTACAAAACCATATAGAATTATATTCCATTTGTAATATCTATGCACATTTTCCTCTTTTAGGATTGGACCCGCAAGGGTGGCTGGCGTGTGATTTCCTCCCGCAAGGCGTGCGTACCCGGAGATGAGGGTTATCCCAAGGTCTCCGATCGTTCGGCGCCCTCCGATTATGCGGCCCGTGGATTCAAGGAGTCGCCTTTATAGGCTGCAAATCGTTCTACAGCTGGCTTAGTGATTTTCTTAAGTTTGAAACACGTAAATTAATGATATCAAAACAAAAATCGCAATAAATATGGAAACGAAAACACAGAAGAAGACGAATGAGAAGTGATGGAGAGTGTATGTATTGGAAATTTGTTGCTGTGAAAGAGGTTTTTCTGCTGCGTTTGGCGGATATTCTTTTTTGTTGGCTTTTACTTTGCCGAAAAGCTGCCCCAGCACTTTCCGTGTGTGCTCAATTCGGTTAAATTGTTAATTATCGGTCACTTTCTTTTATTTGCATTTTCGAGCTTAAACAAGCACCAATGGTGCTGTTGAAGCTCTCACAAAATGATAGTTTCTATCACCTTTGGTGTAACATAAAAATAATAGTAAATCGAAAAGTGTGTGACTTCGGATTAAAGATTTCAAATAACGAAATATGTGTTTCAATTTAAAAAATTTGTATCGCTCTAAATAAGGAAAAATTAAAGAAAAAATAATTTACAAAAGAAAAATTTTATTGAAAATTATGAAATATATTGATTTAGAAATAATTTCTTATAAATAACTGAAAATAAACATAACAAATAACACTAAAGTATTTGCATATGTTCATAAATATGTTTTACAAACAATAATTAGTATCGTCTAAAAACTAGATTTTTTAATAAAATAAAAGGAAGTGCCTCTGAAGTTAAAAGTCATATAATAATAATAAATCCTTTATAAAAGCCTAATTTCAAGTGCTATATTAAGTTAACACAAGCAAAATAATATGAAATAATACACAATACAACAAAATATTACTTCAAAGTAATACACTAATTTAAAGATTATAAAAAAATAAAAGTGATAATAACAATGGGCAAAATGTGCGTGTAAAATATGAAATTTAAAAAGTGGATACAATTCTTAAAATAAAAACACAATACAAGAATATACAAAATATATATTTAAAACCCATTATTTAAATACATAAAACGTGGTTTAATGCGATTGAATCTTGTGTTTTTATGTCCAAAATATAGTTAAAAATGTAAAAATTCAAGATCAGCTTGCATTAAATAAAAATTTGAGGAAAAGTGTTGTGTGACTCAAGTGGTTAAAGCTATGTTTGTTTGTGACCAAAAATGTTATGATATAATTGAAGAATACAATTAAATAATAATTTATTCTTTGCTGTATTCAACCAAATTTAAGCTGCGCGCTTCACCATAACAGCACCATCTTCTAATAGGTGGCAACGCTGCAAGCTTATGAGCATTGAGCAATGCTTAAAAACACAAAACTGGTTAAAATACTTTATTGTTATAGTTAAAAGGTAAACTATAAAAGGGTTTATCCTTTGTATTATATTTTATAGTTTTATTTACGAAGTTAATTATAGGAATTTATATTTTATTTCATTTACAAATCAGATCGATATTCAAAAGGGTGGTAACCATAGCTATTTAACGACGGATGTTGTTGAATTTCAAATTTCGATCGATAGCAGCTCCACAATGCTCGAGACTATCGATTGACTTATAAGTTGGAGTCGACTCTTTGAATCGGCGTTCGCAAGATATAACTCAGTGTAGACCAGTGTTGATATAAGCTAGAATTTGAGAAGATGAAGAAAATATAAAACATGCTAAATATAAAATTAAATGCTAAAAAACAAGCTATAACTGAGAGTGTATAGATTATTATTTTTTAAATTCATTTAAGCCAAGATTACGCCGTATTTGGTCAGTAAAGAGTACAATTTTGAAAATAAAAATAGTAAATCTAGTGGGAAAATAGCTAAACTAACGCTGCACTCAGCTGCACTCAATTATAGTGTTTTATTTTATTTTATAACTATTTTGTATAGGATACAAAATAAAATGAATTACGATTGACCTTTTTCTATTATTCTTGAGGTAAAAGCTTTTTTAAATAGTAATGGAGATGTAAATACACCATATCCGTAAATACAGACAAATAGTAAGAAAATATGTATTTTTACGGAAAAATTTTACAGTCTATACTGCAAGAATATACTTCAACTTATCATATTTATTTATTTATTATTTTGGCGGAAAAAAGTCTTGGCTTCCTAAGTTTTTTTTACAAAGTAGTCCATATTTTGCCTATCTATATACAAATTAAATTTATGTTTTTGCTTAAGGCCAATTTTATTTTCTTATATATATATATTTTCGTTAATATATTCATATATATTCTTTTAGAATACCTTTTAGCGATAAAATGTTGTTTTTCGCAAGCGTTTCAATCTGAAGATTATGCTTGAAACGCTTGCACAAAAATGGTTGAAACTTGAGAAAAGCAACTCAAAAAATCAATTTGATCAGTAAATTGTACAATGAAATTTAATGGTATTAAACTGCTAACCGTATCTGCCGTTTCATTACACCAACATATGATTGAAAATGAAAGGTCATACATGGCTTTGTATGAGGTAGATGGATAAAATAGCTATTTTTGCAGCTAAAAGCTAGTTGAAAGTTTCATAAGCTTTTCGAATTTCAATTATGCCAGATATAGCCTAAAAAAAGCTAAACTGGCAACATTGGTTTAGCTCTAAAGAGAAAAAGAGTGCTGGGGACCACGATCAATCGATCTCGCTCTCTCTCTCGTCACGTCGCCAATAGTGTCTTTCGTTTCGTTCGAGTTGCTGAAAAACGGGCAGAAACCACTCCGGACCGCAGGCGGATTGATTCGCAGACAGACATAAAGAACTCCCTGCGATCTGGCCTTGACTTGCCGGAGGTTAAGCTGCCGAAAACCGAAACTGCGGACGGACGTGGCTGTGTGTGCTGGTGTATGTGCGCGGCGCGGCGGTGTGTGCAATTTTTTCATCATCCCCAGTCAGAGATCCGAGCCGCGTGTGTTTGCTATACGCCGTGCTGTGCCGTAAAGTGGAGCCCAGGAACAGGTGAGTGATCGCCACCTGGCAGCCAGTCGTGGGGCGGGTGCGGGGAGCAGGTGCAGGCCGCCGGATTCCCCAACGGATTCCGTTGGTTTTAACATTTTTTCTTGCCCTTTATTCCACATTCTACCAGTGAAAAAACGTCGACGTCGCTGCTGCCTCACGTTTTTATTTTTTCTTCTGCCACCGTTCGCTCTCTTAATCTCGCTCACTCGCTCTCTCTCGCCGCTCTCACACCTCGGCTCTGCGCGCGCAACTCGGCCTCAGCTGTCAGTGCTCTGTCAGCAGCGCGCCATTCCCGCGCGCGGGAAATCGTCAACTTAAAATGTTCCTAATTTGTCCGTTTCTATCCTGATTTTCGGTTTCATTGCAAAATCTGATTCTGTAGGTTTTCCGCTTTCCATTGCATATGGATTCGGCTGGGGCTTTAGTCATTTTAGCGGCCTGGCAGGCGTTTAAAGTTGGTGCCAAAAACGATGAAATCGTAATCGATGACAACAACAAAGTGGCAGCGGTTTGTTTGGGTGTCGCGCAGAGTTGCCACCTGGGTATCATTGAGAGTGGCGATCATGTGTTCGCTCAGGTTATATTTTGACAAGTTCTTTAAATTAATTAAATTGAAATTATTGAAAGCGTTTTAAGAGGGCAAATTTTTAAGGGATATTTGCTGGATTTCTGGCCGTCATTTTGGTAAGGCTTCCTATGAATTGTGCTGATATTAAACGGTTTTTAGTTAATTTTAATAATTAAATTTTAAAATATCTTTCTAAATATTATTTTCTGGTCGTCTTGAGTAATTTAATGTGAGAAATAGCTTAAAATATTTTTTTATTAATTTATAATTTTAAATCTTCGGGGCATCTATTTCCGTCCTGCTGGCAGCGCTGTCAGCTGTTTAACCGTTTACCCCCATCCAATTGGAGTCTGGTGGCTGGCGTCCCCATTTTTTTATGGCAGGCTCCAATTGCAGACTCCATTCAATAAAATGCGAAGCCTGCCACCAGCGGAGATGGCTCTTCCCTCTCGCTCTGCCCTACGCATTCCTTCGCTTTGTGCGGCTGCTTCGCGCGGGAGAATCGCCCGCTCTCACTCTCTCCGCCACTCTGCCGCGCTCTCCCTCTGGAAATGTCAGTTGAGCTACCAACAACTACAACACACGGCCGCCGTGTGGTTGTTGCAGTTTTTGGCGCTTCTGATCAGCTTGTTTTGGCGCGTTCCTCTTGCACACTCGTCGAAGTCGACGTCGCCGCCGGCAGAGCGGAGAGCAAGCAGCAGCGCCAGCGACAGTTCCACCAATTTGGGGGATCACTCTGCTGCCGTCGCTCGTGAAGTTTTCGTGGCCGGCGACGACGACGGCGAAAAGTCGGTTCAATCTATCTGGAATCCGTTGGAAAAGCAATCTAAGGCCTTTTTCTAACATCGATTATCTGCTCAAAGGTAAAAGAATTGCACAATTCCGACAAATTCTACGGTGAAAAAGTGTGGAAGAAGTGGAAAAAAAACCTATGACGCGAGTGTGTGACAAGTGTTCGTATGTGTGTGCACAGCAGGGAGAGTGTGTGAGTGGGCGGTACGTGCGGGGGAAAGTGGGAGAGAAGGCTGCGTGCGGTTGTCGTCGTGTCTTTGCATTTTTTGCTACAAATACAAAACATTCCGGCGAAGAGGAGGCTCATAAGAAAATTGACACGCTAGGTGATTTAACCGTTGGATTCTGATTGGAATACGACGGATGTGCAGTTGCAGAGGCCAAAAGTGGTGGCGTATATCCCAGTCAGATGAGATTACGAGTGGCGCTGGTTAGATCCTAATAAGAAGGTCATTACAAATCAATGTGGCAATATCGAGTTCGAGTTCAGTGAACTGGATTCTTGTCTACTGGAGATGCAAGCCCAATTGTCGAAATAGTGTGGTTGTAGCTAAAGCTAGCTGTTCTTTGCGCCGCAGCGCCCGGGGACAGGGGACAGACAACTTTCTAATCTTTCTCCCGCCTGAATTGCACTTTCCCGCCATTCGCATAGATTTTGGGCGGTAAAACAAAACTGCGCCAGCCCAAACGCCTAATTCGCGCCACTTTGTGCTTCTCCATTCTTTCCCCCATGCTCATTTCATTTATATACGCTCCTCCAATGACACACACACTGGGAACCGCTCTCCCGCTAAGAGCGCGCGCTCTCTCTCCGTCTTTCTCTTTGTCGTGCACACACGCACACTGTGAAGCGCGCTCTTCCGTTCTATTCCAATCAGAACAGCAGCGAGTCTGCCTTTTTTCCCCTACGTCTTTCACCATTCTCCAGCTAGCATGTGTGTGCGCGAGCTGCAGCAACAACAAACAAAAACCTTTTGGGCAGCGCTGGCGCTGTTGACTGCGACAGCGACAGCGCTGTCGCTGTAGCCGCGACAGCGGGAAAAGTTCAACGCAAAACTTGGAACCTTTTGAAAACTTGACGAAGACGGCAAAGAAGCAGCGAGCAAAGCGGGCAGAGAAACAGAATTATGTCAAAAGTGGCGCAAAAAAACGTTGGTAGTAACTCTATGTACATACGAGGTGGGAGCGAGATGGCGCGAGGGCCAGAGCGGGGCAGAGTCAAGAATGGAGTTCATTGATATTTCTCTGTGCTTTGCTTCGCTATTGCTTCTCCTTCGCCCACTCCCTCTGTGCCTCCGCCTCTTGTCAGCTTCTCTTCTACTTCCATTTACCTGCTACAATTTCTTTAGTTGTTGTCTTTTTTCTTGTGCCGCTTCTACTTTCTACTCGTTTTTTTTTGTGTTTTTTTTAGCGCTTTTTCGCATTCTTTTTGGCAAGCTTTTTTGCGTCTTTGCTTTTTGCGCCGCTAAAAAACTTGTTGATGGAGCGGCGGGGCGGAGAGCGGGGGTGGGTGGTAAATTGTTGATAGGGTTGGTTTTTGTATATTTAATTGTTTTGTGTTTCGTGTTGGATTATGTCATGATCGGCCGAAATTTGGCTTTTCGTTAGCCGTTGAAGAGATCTCGACAGTGCAAGATATAGAACAGGAAAACAATACTATATAAAAAGTAATTATTATATGAAATTATACTATTATTAATACGCAAGAAATTAAGCTTGTAGGCTTCTTTACTTGAACCTGACTTATAATGATTTATCGTTTATAAATATCGCCTAAGAAATTATTATGAATATCTTATGTAATAAATAAGAAGAAGCTTGTTATGCTCTAAAGGAGCCATTTCTTATCCTATTCTTGATCTACATCAACAGCAGAGTTGATCTAGCCATCTCCGTTTAGCGATTATAGGGGTTTATATTAATAATACCCAAATTGAGGAAACCAATAAAAAATTTATGCTTAAATATGATCGGTTTTAGATTCGATTTTATAAACAAATTGCAAACTGCAAGGGTATATAACCTTCCATAGATAGTTCTCTTCTTCTTTTGTTTACTTGATTACACAAAATGTAAGTGTTATAAAAGCTATTGGAAATCCTACAGCTTTGGGCTGTGTATTTTATTTTTCTAATCACAGCTCAGTATTAGTAACTCGTTCCATCAAGGGTTTCAATAATATTCAAAATGTTTCTCTTTTATTTACTTCTTTATATTTATATATTAATTTTCACAATTTTATCTGTAAACCCCTTCCAGTCCGGGGCTCATTTGTTTACCTCAAGTAAACATTTTTGGTATACAAAATCTATTCAAATCCTGGCCAACACATTTTTCCTATTCCTTTTTTTATGTGGAGGCTTGACCAACACTTGTCCCAATCAAGTGCTTCTTGCCACCTTGGGCAGCGGCACGATTTCAAAAGGATTTGTGGATGATATGGGAAGCAAAGAGTCATTTGTAATATTTTCTCATCACACTGGAGATGCTCCTCATCCTTTGTAGTCACACATATCACCTGCCCATATTAACCCGAATTCCTGGTAAAATACCAAAAATATTTCTCAATTACAAGTGCGGAATGCCTGGCCAGATATTACAAGCTATCCAAGGATGAGTTGTGACTACTGAGTGCCTCCTCGTACCTAAATGGGAGCATATAGGCATTTTATTTATTGTCTATACGTTTATCGAAATTTATGCCGCATTTTTGTCGCTCTCCGAGGAGATCTTCCAGCAGAAGAAGATCCGCTGGAAATCAAAAGAAGCCCTGCGCCGACGACGGAGCAGAAACAACAATGAGAAACAGTTTCCAGTTATTCCCAGGCAAACAAAGGATAGTCGTCTAGTCCGGCCAGGAGAGTTGGTGGGGAGGGGGTGTGCAGGACAGGACGCAGGCCACTTGAGCCGCCAGTGGGCATCCTTTTAGACGCTGCTAAATATAAACTAAATAGTCAATTGAGCGCGCCTCGGTGTCCTAACGGCTACTTCAAGGCCGTCGATTCCTGGAACTGGAACGCCGCCGCCGCAGTCGCTCCATTCAAGAACTTTGATTCGCTCTCCTCGCAGTCCCTTTCCTGGCTTTACTTTCACACGCCGTTGCCCAGACGGCGCTCTTTGGATGCCAGACGCACAGATACGTGGATACACTGACACATAGATACTCAGAGACTCAGATACACAGATACAAATGCATACATGTACAGGAGAAGACCTCAAAGAGATCGACTTTCCTGTTTTCGATTTCTGTTCCTCTTACTTGTACAAAAGCAGGGTATATTCAAGTCCTTTAGATAGTGGGATAAATTAAACTAAATTAGGGAAATTTAATCTTTAAAAATGGTGAATGTTTTAAGGGAGTTCTTAAATAAATATATTAAGTTTATGACTTTTTAAAATAAGTAAAACTTCGTATAATTAGGTTTGAAAAGTCATAAAACTTAAAAAAGCAATAGAAAATTGAATAATTCGTAATGAATTCAAGAAAATTTTATGGGGAAAAAGGAAGTTATTGGAGAAATATGTATTTATATAACTATTAAAACCTACATTTTGGGAATTATCAGAATCATAAGATTTAAAGAAACCGCATTTTTTAAATTTATCACCCTAAATATCAACTTCCTATCGATAAATATTCAAGTTTATAATAGTAATCGTTAAAACATGATCACTGCCCCCTGCGGTATGCAACACTATTTAGAGCCCTGATTTTTTAAAATTTCAAATCACAAACTACTATATTCTTTTGTTTCCCTGATGTTTGCTATACTAGATATCTTTTAGTAACAAAATGCAAGCATATTGCCTTTCGGTTGGAATTGGAGTCCCAGTCGTCGGCACTTGGACTTCCAACTAATTGCAGAGATGTAGCCAAAACCACAACAACGAAAAGGCAGGGGGACAGAGCGGCATTGGACATTGACAACGCAGCAGTTACCCATACCAAGACACAATGTGCATTTATCTCGAGTATCTCTGGAATGTATCTCATCGTGTATCGCATGTGCACAGCCCAAAATGTAACTCGCACTCACTTGGACGACCCGAAAAAAGGACGCACAGGAATCGCAGGCCCAGACGGACAGAGGACTGAAGGCGTCTCAAGAGGGCCCCCGGATAACTCGAGACCTGTTTTCCTCCCTATATACAGATACAGATACAGATACTCAGATACATACATATTGTTTTTTTTCGCTCTCCTTTGCACATTTTGCGCATTCTTCTTTGCATTGCCTCAAGTTGCATTGCATTTCGAGAGAGAGAGGAGTCTGTATTTGTATCTCGGCTTCCTTCTGGTCCATTTCCCTGTGGGAAATCTTCCGCGCAAAACAAATACAACATTTGGTGGAGGAGCCCTCGGATTTGCCGAAAATCCTCCAGTTTCCAGTTAAATCCGTTCGCGCTTGTGTTTGAATGACCTTGGACCCCGGCCAGGTATACAGATTTGGCCATGCATCGCTTCATAATTAGGCGCTGAGAGGAAGCCCTGGGAAGCCTGCCCGGCTCTCGAGATATCTTACCCTCCCTACTTACCATCCGCTCGATTTGCCCGGCATTATTCATATTTGTATACCTGTCGCCGCGGAATTCTTCGGAACTCGCAGCGCTCTTCACTTAATCTTCATTAGAGGAAGCTGTGCAGCTTCCCTTGGGTTGCATAGCCTGCGTGTGGGCAGTCCATGCAATTAGTTAGTCCTTTATCCATGTTAGTCGGTGGTATTTGGACAAGACGTTATCCCTAAATAAAGTCATTTGTTTGCAGCTTACCCCTGTCAACTACTAGGGAAAATGTTCCTTGTTAGATATGTAGTTACAACTTCTTTCTTCCCAATATTTTCCGTCTTAAATCTCTTGTTAATTGATTACTTTACCTTTAAGATAAAGGATCTAGGAATGATTAAGAAAGACTGAGCTCTGTAGGTATACAAATTATTACTCTGTTTATGTGATTTTAGAAGTATTTAAGGTTTGTTTGATCCGTTTTGCATCTCGAGGGTTGATGGTAATCTATATTAACCCAATTTACATGCATACAATATATGTATTTTAGTTCTATTGCACATTATTTCAAGAAGATGTATAAGATATAGGATGTTTTGCAGATCTTTTGAGCTCTTCTTTAGTAGGAAGCGTTCTATTTTCTTTTAAGGAAAATAGCCCATGGGGGTTGAAAACTGAAAGAAAACACGGCACAAACAACTTCGGAAAAAAAGAGAGAACCCAATTAATTAGAAGGCATATCCGCAATTAGTGTGAAAATGATGGTTGGAAAAAGCAAAATATTGTGCATGGGAAAACCCGAGAAAAGCAGGCGAAAATAGAGAGAAAAAAAAAGATCGGTTCGTTGCATAAGAATAAGAAAGCAAGAGAAAGTCGTTAACTAAAAAGCATTCGTTTATGGGGTAGGAAAAGGTGTCGAACTGAATGGCAGACCGAAGGGAGGTCCATAAATCGTGGCAAATATAACGCCAGGCCCATATGTCACACAGCCGCCTGAAAAGAAAGGAAAATAGAATAAAAAAAGGAAAATAAATGAAGGAAGTACGGGAAGCCGGGAGGAAGGGGCAAGGAAACGCGACAGGATACAATTAGCGAGGGGGAAGTCAATTGAAGTTACAGCAGCGCGTTGCAGAGACACAGAGCCGGGAATCCTTTAAGGTGTGGGGTAGGTCCCCGACCAGCTGCCGCTCTCTAGCCCTCTCACTCAGTACTCACCTGCCCGCATCCCGATCTCGAACAGAAGGCCAGCGATCACCTCTCTAGCCACAACAGGTGCATCTACGGGGATCTACGGGCGACGGGATCCGGCTCCTCGATATAATTAAGCGTTGTGTATAAACCACTGGAAATGGTTGACGTTGCGCATGCGCCGAATCCACCAAGCACCTGACTCTCGTACACTGAAAAACTGAGCCCAACAATATATTTTTTTATAAATATCCTAAATAATAACAAGGGGTGCACTATTAGTTAGCTAAACATCCCCGAAATATAGTGTTTTAGTTAGTCCCTCAGCAATTTTGAATATTGATTGTGCCTTTTAGGTACAATTTTCTTGGGAATGAGATTTAATAGATTGTTTTGAGTGTAAAGGAAACTCGAAGGAGTTGGAGTCTCTAGGGCAGCTGTAGCAGAAGGCATCAAACGAGACCCGTGGAAATTCGATTATATTAGGAAAAAATGACCATCACATGTCTACCTGTCCTAGATGACCCAACCCCAAGGCATTCCCTACAAAAACTCAGGTCCCATCATTTGAATATCTTTGCACCTATTGGAAAATATTTACTTTACGTTTGTGTTGCTAAAAGCAAAAAGTTCTCTCGTATATGAGTATTGTTTTTCAAGAAAAACTCACGTAAACAAATTTGTTTTGGGTTTTCGAAAAAGAAAACGGGGAAACTCCCCGAGACCACATGCTGTGTGTCGAGATCTCTACTCTGTGCTGCTCTTAAGGATCATATGTTGTTTTTATCCTGCAAGGACCCATAGAGATAATGCGGGACTAACTGTTGATAGGTTATGTCAAATCGTAAAAACTGAAGTAAGCAACACATGTGATGACCATATCCTGGGCATTTGGTTGGAAGCCGTTTTAATTTAATTAGACATTGCTTTTCTTTCAACTCGATTAAAATTTATTTATTCTCTTTGCAGATTCTTTAAATAATTTTAAATTTACAACAACTATAGTGCCTTTTGAGAGCACATTACTTAAAATTCAGGACTAAAAAACCTCAACGGCTAATCAAGGCCGTACAATTATGGGTGTGGATACCAAGAGGTAAGTAATAAATAGATACGTTTACAGATTTCTTAATTGATAAATAATCTTTACTCCTCTACACCTTCTTAGGTAAACATTATACAAAAAAGCTATTGTAAAAATATTTAAAAGCAATAAAGATGTTTCCAATGTTGCATATAAAGCATAACTCATTTCTATTAAATCCTTTTTACTTTCTATGATTTCAGTGTTTCATTAAATGATTGGTATTAGAACCAAGCACATTAAATTCAAGAATTTTAGCCTTTAGCTGGCACCTATCTTATAGTTCATAGCAAGCAACCTGCATGTTTTCCCTAGCCTCCTTATTTCCCATTTCCCATCAACAAACATTTTCATGACTGCAGTTTCCTCCTTTGTCTTGGCCAAACTAATTAACACCCCACATGAAAGCCAAAAAGGCGACTGTCTAATACAAAATTTCAATGCCGCTGCGCGACTTCCTGTGGCGACATCCGATGTCGAATTCGACTTCCTTTTTACCACCAACTATCCTGGTAGTGTCTCCACCATCGGGTCTCTTTAATTCTCCTAACCAAAAGTGATGTTTATCTAATAGCTATTTCGTAATTATAAAGTGACAGGGCCCAACTGGTTATGCCCGAATACCCCCCGGGAAAACGGGAGACAGAGAGACCCGCAGGAGCTGTAACCTTCGGGATCCTACTGTTCCAACTCAAGTGCGATAATCTAAAATGCATTTTCACTGTCAATTTCAGAAAAGTTCTGCCTGTCCTGGCCCGAAACAGATGGCTCCTAGGTGTTGATAACCAAGTGTCGCATTCCTCTACACTCGGCATACCTTTGCAGGACTCGAATGTCCTGCGTGTGATTAGTAAATAATTGCGCGCGAAATGACATTAGAAAAGTGTTTAGTTGTGGGTCGGTTCTGGTCAGTTCGGAGTTCCCCTGGGAGAGGGTTGCATCTAGGGGGTTGCATTTGTTGATAATGTTGTCATTGCCGCGCACTTTTCTGTGGCTTTTTCAGGCAAAATGTCCTGGTGGACAGAAATTAATTGAGTTTAATATGTTTCACTCGCCCTCTCCTGTGTATTTTCCTTTCCTTTTTTTTGCTCGTGGGTGCCTGCGCATGACCATAATTGCATAATTGCCCAGTCATTTGGTTATGTCAGTTGCGTCCCCTTGGAGTTCTACATCATCATCATCAGCAGCACCCACTGCCGAGCGATCACTTAAGTGATAGTCCATTTTATGGACATATTTCGTGGTCAAAATGTGTGCGACATAATTATTGGTATGTGTTGCGAAACTATTTCAGTGCCATCTATAACGGAATTTATTTAAAGAGGGAGGAGAAGGTTATTAATAAACTATATTATTTTCCCAACTAATGTGTTTCCATACCATCTTAGCCGATTTCCCTAATTTCCTCCTAATCACAAACCATCTTCTAAGCATTAGTTGCGTGTTTTTGAACTGATATAATAAATCAGTAACTCCTTGTAAATCCCTGGCTCACAGTTTGATATAATTTATCATGTGAGAAAGATCGATCCTTCGATAGTTTGGATCACATATTCCTGGAACTACTAGTGAGGGTTTCCCCTTATCATATCACCCTCAGCCCAATGCTACCTACAGGGATTCGACCTGAGTAAAGGGGGAAACCGCACCGAAACCAGGGTTCTTCTTGAAAGGAAACTTTCACCTCGAAATGACAAATTTCAGTTTGAACCTTTAGCCGCGGACATGAGCAGGAACCCTGACCCCGAGCAGCGGCACAAAGAGGCGAAGGGAAAGGATGGAAAAGCGGGAAAGAAAAAAAACTTGAACGCCGCGTGCACGTACGCTCCATTAGTCCTTTCTCCTTTCTCCGCTGGCTGCTGGCTGTGAGACATTTCTCTCGCCATAACTCATTTTTAAGCGATTTCATTTCCTCGTAATTTACAACGTGATTACTTTTTCTTGTTCATTAAACCATTAAACGCGATCGATAGTGCAGGGCCCGCCGGGGCAAGGATCAAAACAGGAGGCTGCGATCCCAATGGCTTGGCAGGCCTTTTTCTGTTTTTTATCCCCTTTGCTCAGCTTCCGTGTTGCCAAAGAAGGGTTACAATCGGTTTTCTTTCTGTTCCTTTCCCTGGTCCTTGGTCCTTGCTCAAATTGCAAAAATTCGCGCATCGAATTGCTTGAAGTGCAGTTCCCTGGCTAGGCGGCACTTGAGACGACGTGGATGGAACATCTGCCTCCGTTCAAGGAGGGAAACTCTATTCTTTTCGTCCTTGCCAGCCTCTAATGCATTATGCATAATGTGCATGCAAATTTGCCAAAATTGCTCAATCTCTCGGCTCGAGGAGGAAAGGCTTTTCTCGGCGAACCCTCGCGATCTTATTTCCCTCGATCAGTCATCTCGATTTCAATTTCCCGGATGTTAAATATTAATGTATCCGCATCCGCTGGGCGCCTTAATCTCGCGATTCATCTAATGCCGTGTCAAAATTCAATGAATTTATGTTTCATTTCGTTTCGTTTGTATCTATTTTAGAACGAACGCCCCTATGTGATTTGCTGCTTGCCTCCGTGGCATATTGAATTTCTCTATTTCGCAAATGAGGAGAAATTTCAAATAACAATTTTCAACAGAACTCGACAGTTTCCCTGGAATTTGCACAGTGGTCTTGGTTTAGCATAAATAAGAGGGCACATTTTACTTGGTAGACTAAAATAGAAAGTGATTAAACATGTCTTATCAGTTTGAATATTAAATTAGAATACATTTTTTGAAAACTATGAAGCGTATTGATGTATTTTATTTATAGTTCTATGTCTAATCTTAGTAAAATATATACCCTCTATATTTAGTTAAAAACATCTAAAAACCACTGTTAATTTGATTTACTTTCTCCTTGTTTCAGTGTCTCTTCTACCAGCAGCACTGAGCCCAATGGAAGCATAGCCAGCAGCAACATTGTCGTCGTCGTCAGCAACAGCAGCAGCAGCAGCAGTAGTAGTAGTCCAATCCTGTCGTCATCAGTTGCCCCAGCCGCCAGCACCGCATCATCGGTTTCATCATCCGCTCTGCACCAGCACCAGCAACGGGGAACAGCGGTGGCGGACACCAATAAAGGAGTCGAGATGTGCTCTTGTGATAACCAGAACTTTTCACCATCCGCGGCCACAACTTCCAATGGCAATAAACGTAAACGGCGTTTAACCAGCGACTCAAATGATGATGCTAAGGTGAGTTTTATACGCAAATCCGTTGTTTAAAATGTCTGTATTTGTACGCGATAAGTTTTATGAATGAAGTTGCATTATCATTGGTGGGCATGTGACCTCGTTGAGTGTTTGCAATCTTATCAAGGAAATGCCAAGAGCGATAGAGAGAGTGCGGAGGAGAGTGCCAATGACCCAAGCGATCTGGGAATAAGATGATCAAGCAACTTAGTTGCAAAATTAATGATTTCATCGTGCCTTAAATAAGCCTTTGGACTTTAGTTTGGAATTTCAAATTGATTTATAAATTGATGTTCGCATTTATTGATCTCTGTTTTGTAAGCTTTGGGCTAACGATCAGTGATCTTCATTGATTGAAATATAAGCTTAAAGATTAGATTAATATATATAATTTAATACATTATAAGAGAGTTAATGATTTTATGATTTAGAGACCTTTAACTTTTATACAATTTCATTGTTTGATTTCTCTACCCCAAAAGTATGCTATGCTTTGCAGGACATCATTGTTACTATTGTTTACTATATACTTTTGTAAAGAAAATTAATACTAGGGGGGGAAATACTCCTACCTCTCCTCGTATCCTTATTTTCTCCGACTTCCTAGTTTGTTTTTATTGATCTCTTCAAATAGCAGCATCTGATATTTGTTTGAAGAGATCGATCTCTTATTTGATTGCCCAGCCCTTTCATGGCTTCCATTCGTTTTGGTTTGCCTGCGCGCGAACCTCATTTGATCTTTTGATGCTTGAGCTCGCTGGCCAAATAAGCCATTGGGCACGTAGTTGCTACTTGGGAGTACTCCTGCTCTCGAACAATCCAAGGATGAGCCCAAAAATAAACGCTACTTACCGAAAAGGCTCATTTAGCAGCAGCGCATCCTTGGAAATTGGTAGTTCCTCCTGCTGCTCTGCCTCGAGAGTCAGAATATCGTCTCTCAAGTAGCTGCAATCAAAGCGGGAAACAATGGTTTCTTCTCCCTGCGACGGGCAGCTGTGTTGGTGCAAAGGATTTCTTTCAGTGCCCAATGAAATATTGAAGGGAGAAATGAACTTGCAGAGAAGAGTATGGGTTTGATACCGTAGCTAAGGTATAAAGTAATATTTCATGCTCTTAAATTATCTTAACGGATCAATACAAATTCTATAAATGGTTTTATTAAATAAACTAATTTAAAAGTGACTGCAAGATACTTCTACTACTTAAAAGAACTCACCTTCTTAAATTATTTTCTTTATTTTCAACATATATTCCATAAAATCAAATCTTCTTTAAAGGGTATCTGCTGATTCGACCAAGAAAGTCTTGTGTGTGTGTTTTTTGCTATCGAGTTTGGGTTGTTTTCTGTTTTTGCAATATTTCCGCGCTTAGTTCCCTGCCAAACAAATGTCATTTTCATACGAAAAAAATGTATGGCAAGGTAATGTTTGCCCCCCTTGTCAGGCGGTTGTTGTTGGGTAAGAATTCCGAAGGGGTCTTGGCAGTGTGCTGAGCATATGCACGGCAGGACTAAGGCGACCAAGGACAGACGGCGGCGTTGCGCATGCGCGCACACCTTGAGCCGGAGTCGGACGTCTCCCGATCGCCAGGGGTGGGTTTTCCAGCGCCAGAAACCGAAAGTCAAGGCGCAAATGTCCGTTAAGGAAGAATTTGAAATTGCGATAGTTATAGGTTAGCTTGAGGCAGAGGAACTAGATCAAGACGGGATCGGGAGTCGGGAGTCGGGATGGGTAAGGGATCGACGGCTACCGGAATGGGACAGAGCCCAAACCGCAGACACGAACGAGAACGGAGGGGTTGTGCAACGCCTTATCCTTTTCAAGGATCACTGGCCCGGGAGTTTTTCCATCGTCTTCCCTAATTAAATATTCATCGAGACGACATTTGCTTCTGCCCAAAGAAGTAGCTGTGCGCGCCATCCCATAAAAAATGGTTTCCGACCCGGTTGCATTTTGCTACCCCGTTTCAGGACATGTTATCCTTATGCAAATGCCTCCAGCTCCTTCGTCTGCTCATTAGATTTCCGTTAAACTTTTATGCAAATCATCCGGCTGGGCTCCTTGCAGCAAAGCCCAGTGTCATCTGTTTTCGGGACACGCATAACGCTGCTGCTCCTGCGGAATGCGGTCTTGAAATATTATACAATATTTGTTTTGCTGCTGGCACAGGATCAAAATTATGGTATTATTTTACCAATTTGTCAGTGTAATGTAAACCCTTTTTCTTCCTTTTTTTTTTTTTGTTTTTTACATGGCAAGCATGAAATCGCTGAAAGTTTTCCCCTCTTTTTTTTTTTTTTTGGGAAACTTCATTGTTTCTTTTATCCCGAAACAGTCCAGGAGCGAGTTGCCTTCGAGGGTAAGTCCAGGATCCTTGGCGGTGCAATCAAGTGCGGGGCTTGATTTCTGTCAAGTCAGTTTCGGCAGATTGTGGGAAATAGAAATCCAGTTTCCCAGAGTTTCCCAGATTGTGCATCCCGACATGGGATCATGGACAGCCTGTTTTGTAATTCAACGTTTTTGTATAATTCCAAATCAGATATAATTTAACTGATGGTAAACAAGAGATATAGCCGGGATTGTTTAGCATTAATGATATTGATTCAGTTGTAAAAGGTGCAACCTCAAAAGATATTTGAATATATAAAGTAATAGTAATTACTATCTCTACATTTCCAGTAAAACGTTTTTTGATTGCAGCGAGTTCGCTCAATATGTTTTATAAGAGTTTAGTTTAGTTAACTAAAGTCCAATCGGCAAGATTTATTTCATATTTTACCCAAAATCGAATCCCTATCGAGGACATGAAACTGTATCTGTTTTCCAGCTAATTTATCATTTAAATTTTTCGCATCCAAAATTCATTCGCGGTTTGTCCCTTGTCCACTTACCCTCCTCCCGTTTCCAGCAATGGGTTATGCTTTAATTCTTTTGGTCATGGATCTAACCAATTGAATGATTAATTACATGTCCGAGAGTTCTCAACATTTATATTTCCCTAATGAAAAATTCAGCCAAGTGAGCGCGAAAGGATTGTGTTGGATTAACCCCTTCCGAACTGACCGAGGGTCAGTGGCGCAGCTCGGAAATATGAGTGTTTGTTATTATCCTTCTGGGATTTGTCCGTTGGCATGTTGTTTGCATATCATTTATTAAAAGGAGAGCAGCGAAAAAGGTCCCGCGAGTGGCAGGACTTGAGCTAGTTTGTGACGATCATTAAGGAAGTTGTAATTTGTCAGCTGTGATGTTGATTGAAGTTCTGTATCTAGATTCAGAAGTTCCAGGAAGTCTCCTCTTATCCCTTAAGATAACTTCTTCTAATTCCTAATGCTCCCCTCCACTGAATATAAAAATATTAACAATTATCGAGGGCCGCCATAGAAAAAATAAATTAAATGTTATCAAAAGACCCTGGCGGGGGAAGAGGAAGCAAAGAAAGAAAGGAAAATAAAACGAAACAACAATGCAGCGTATAACACGACAACGGCGAAAAAAAGTTACACCTGGACCCACGCCAGGGTCTGAAAACTAAAGGTGTTTCGGTTTCGAGCAGACGGCGGCAGTCGAAGATTACGACACATAAGCGCAGGACTTTACAGAGTGCGAGGGGAGGAGAGAGATGGCACAATGGGGCAGCAGCAGGATATTGTTGAGGTTGATGTCGCATAACAATCGCTTCTTGACTGCTCTGTACGTACCCATAACTTGAGGCATTGCATCATCTGTTCCCTCCCAGCGAGATCTCGAGAGATGTTTGGGTGTCTTGTGGGCTGAGGAGATCGAGATTTGCTGCAGCTGCCTGGACTTGGGCCCGAATCCTTGAGGCGGCTTAAGGGCAACAACCCAGTTTAACCCTTGTTAAACTTGGGATGCAACCCTCTCTCGCCCTGGTCCAGATTCCAGCCCACTTTACAGTTCACTAATTTCTCACACTCCCATTCACTCGCTCACTTACTCAGTCGCTGGAATCCGTCATGTCATAAAGCGGAATCGTAGTTTTCTCCCGACTCCTTAACGCTTGACCAAATCCCTCTGGCAGATGCAATGTCCACGCACCAAAAAGCGGAGAAAATGTGAAATAATAAGGCTGGAGGAATGCCCGGCCATTGTGTGTGGACCATGGCTTCTTAGGCCATTGCACGCTTTGATTTTAATTGCATTGCATCTGGGTGCCTTGACATGTGTCCGTATCCATGTCCATTTTCGTGTTCATGCTCTGCGATTGCCATTCTCTCTTACCTACATCATCTGCCTCGGGTCCGGAGGGTTGTTGGCCAGAAGAATAAGAAATTAAATTTGTCATGCGTCTTGGACCTTCTTCCTGTCTTGATGCCAAAAAATTTATTTACTTGGACTCCGTGGAGGGAAGCTCTATTCCTCCCTTCGCTGGCGGGAAGGCAAACCTACTCAGGCAATTAAAATTGTCACATAAATATCGTAAAATTTTCCCTCATTTTTACGCAACAAATTATGTGAAAATCTTTAATGAGAATCTGTCCTCTACGAAGGAGGGTTGCTTGCCACACATTATTGTTAAGCTTTTATGACGTGTGAGATTGTCAGTTAAGAAATTGACGAAAATGCATCCAGTTTTCATATGTGCGAAATTTGATAAATGTCACAATTCTACACGACTTGCATTCCTTTTCTATATAAAGCAAAGATCAATTGCAGTCGTTAAATTAAACAAATAAAAGGACGAAATATAAATGTTTGATAAGGTTATTGACTCACATTGAGCACTACAAATTAATGTCCAAGCCAGACAACCAGAAAACTAGAACAAAACTATGTATATCAAAAGCACGTAATCTCTCTATGAACTACAGCTACGAATGTATATTCTTCTTCAGCCATCAACAGACAAATTGGTTTATTTATTAATTTAAACATATATATTTAAGGCAAACATAATTCAGTTTTATCATTACCTATTACTATGTTGTTTTGACTTCACATAATTTCAAAAAAATGGAATACTAGAATTAATTCTTAAAAAAGTGACAATTGAAATGACTTAAGATTTTGTCATTATTTGTTGCGGAATTTGATATATAAATCAAATCGTTGTGATAAATGTAAAAAAATTTATGTTTTGTTTGATATATCGAACCAATCTGACCTTAAGTCGATATCGGTATTTCTATATTTAAAAATGGATATATGTATAAACATTACCAATATTTTTAATATTATATTAAATGCGATCAATTTCCATCAGACTTTTAACAGACAATCCAGAGGATTGTGTAAGCCAATACATTTACATATTAGAATTGAAGAAGTAGAATAGTTACGAGTCAAAAAATATCACCTCTTTTTTATATTGCATAATAATAATTTTTACAAAAATAGCTATTTAGTACAGAAAAAGTCCAAAGTCCCTGTACAGACCAGGCAGGGAAATTAGCGACTCTTGAGTCATGGCTTTGGGCACCACTGTCTTAGGGTAATAACTGCAGCATTTCTGTTCGATAATGCAATCTCTGAGCGTAACATCCCATATTGTATACATTTTTCTTACTTTATGGACTTTCTGATCTTGGCTTCTGTTTTCCATCATCTGTCTGCGAGAACAATGGTCAAGGATTTCAATTGTTTGGGTTTTTCGTCTCCATTCCCTTCCTTTTTCTCTCTCTATTGCTGCCTGGCCGTAATCTTACGATTCAGCAGAGGAGTCTGGGGCGAAGGATTCATTAGCCTCGCTCTACATTTGGCTTTCGCCCCGCCCCACACCACATGACAATCTAAGATCCATGCCAAAAGATAATTTATTAGAGAAGTTTGCCTCCAAGATGCAGAAAACGATTTTAATGCAGCCGCTGGCCAAAGTACTAGCAGGATTAATTCATATACACACTACCTACCTAAGGTAGTGATTTTTCCAAACGTCTTCTCTACCTGGGCACACACACGCACACAGAAAAATGTTGACAAAAATAATTGTGAAAAGGATCGGGGTCGGGGGATTTGTTGTTGGGCTGATAAACACCCAAAGGCGAAAAATGCAATGCAAAAACAACAACGACAGCGTCTCAAGAAGTCCGGATACCAGATCGACCAGATCTCCGGGAACTACCCCCGAGCAAATGCCAGAGCAGCGAAAAGAGACGGCAAGCTGCCTGCCAGCGATCCTGTTTTTACCGCCGTCGTCGGGTTGCAACAACGTCGGTCGGGGCAAAAGCAACCCCTATTCGAGACCGTTGCATTCGGCGGACAAGGATAACGACGATCGGGGATCGGGGACCGGGGATCGGCGATCTGGAACGGAGCACAGCCAGCTCAGTTGCACAGCGAAAGTCAACGCGATTGGTACTCGAACAAGCCAAGAGCGGAGTGAATAACAAAATTCTATAAATGTTGATTCGTTGCCAAGTCGGGCTCAAGAAGCTGAGAAGTAAAGACTGAAATATATTTATGGACCACAATTGAGTGCAAAGAACTAATTTAAGAACCGGATTTGCCAAAATCGCCACCCAACAAAAGCAGCAACAACTAGAACTACAGCTAAACGATAAACAGACCAAAAACGAAAAACAAAAAACAAAAAGCCAAAAATGTTATAACCAAAAATCACTTTGTACAATTATTTAAACACACCAAAGAAGAAACAAACAAGCCAACAATTTATAACCAAAGACTGCTGCTACTGAATATTCGAAACATCAAAGCAAAAGTGCAATACAAAGATTGAATTGAGGGATAAACGAAAAGGAACCCGCTCCCACGAGAACGAACAACCAAAGTGTTATTGTTATACCTCTATATATGCCAAGACTGATCCCGAGTCCTTGATCTTTTGTGTGCAATCTCCCAGGCTGAAAATTTTGTGCGGGTGCGAACAGCGAACCAGCGGTCCATCTATTAAGGATTATGAATTTTGACAGGCGTGCCCACATAAATTTCCACTCGTCGTTCATCCTTGGCTAATTATATTCGAGACACGTCCTTAATTCTCCGCCACTCGTGTGATCCTGTTTACTGACTCATATATCATTTTCATTGTGCTGTTCATGTTACTATGAAGTTGGAACAGAAGCGCAAATTTATTGAAATGGTAATGATTGGTTTTATTTGTATTATATATAATATACTTTATAGTTTAGTATCCTTAAAGCAACTAAGTAATAATAAGTTGTAAAGCCTACCTTTCTATAGTATATATATAGAATTCCCTTTCTATAACCATTATTTGCCTTGCAATTGCAGGATCCCGAACTCGGATTTGAGCCACCATCGGCTAAGCGTCAACAGCGATTGCCCGCTCTCTATGGCAGCGACCAGAGCAGCAATCTATCTTCAGTGGCCTCCTCGGTCTATACCTCGCCCTTGGTCTCGGTCGATGGCCAGCACAGCCAGGAGGTGCTCAGCATACGCAGCTCCCCGGCCGAGGAGTTGTCGGAGCAACCGCCACACAGTCCGCTGCCGGACAGCCCGGACAGTCCGCCTAGCCCGGATCGTGGTGCGAAGCAGGCGCCAGTCATGGTGCGTTACGCCGGGGTGGACACAGCAGTGAAAACGGTCAGCAACAGCTCGCGGGTGGAGCAGCACGAGGACGATGACCTATTGGACGACAGCTGCGAGGATTACTCGTACGATGAGGACGATGGGGAGGAGGAGGATGAGGAGGACGATGACGAGGAGATCAACTCGTCTACCGTTTCACCAGCTTCTTCGGGCTGCAGCCAACAGCAGGCGGTTAATGGAGAGCGTACTCCTGGCCTGCAACAGCACCAGAATCAGCAGTTCCAGCAACAGCCGCCTTCGTGTCCGGTGACCATGATGCCTATCAAGGCGGTGGACTCGGATTCGGCAGCCTTCAGCTGTATGTCGCCAGCCGTGGAGACCGCGTTGCGCCAGTGCCCACTACCCGCTTTGGCTTGGGCCAACGCGGCCGATGTGTGGCGCCTTATGTGCCAGCGAGATGAGCAGGATTCGCGTCTCCGTTGCGTCTACATGCTGGAGCAGCATCCTGGACTGCAGCCACGTATGCGCGCCATCCTCCTGGACTGGTTGATCGAGGTCTGCGAGGTGTACAAGCTACACCGGGAGACCTTCTACCTGGCCGTCGACTACTTGGATCGCTATCTGCACGTGGCGCACAAGGTGCAGAAGACCCATTTGCAGCTGATCGGCATTACCTGTCTGTTCGTGGCCGCCAAGGTGGAGGAGATCTACCCGCCCAAGATTGGGGAGTTCGCCTACGTGACTGACGGCGCCTGCACGGAGCAGGACATACTCAACCATGAAAAGATCCTGCTGCAGGCGCTCGACTGGGACATAAGCCCTATCACCATCACCGGCTGGCTGGGCGTCTATATGCAGTTGAATGTGAACAATCGCACACCGGCCTCGTTTGCCCACATTGGCAGACAGAAGGCAGCGGAGGCTGACGATGCCTTCATCTACCCGCAGTTCTCCGGCTTCGAGTTCGTGCAGACTTCGCAGCTGCTGGACCTGTGCACCTTGGATGTGGGCATGGCCAACTACTCGTACTCGGTGCTGGCAGCGGCGGCTATCAGTCACACATTCAGTCGGTAAGTTTAAGAGTTATTCCTCTGTCTACCGAGTTTATTTCTAACCAATTGTTCCTTTTTATTTTTACTAATAGCGAGGCCGCTCTGCGCTGTTCTGGCTTGGATTGGCAGGTGATTCAGCCCTGCGCCCGCTGGATGGAGCCCTTCTTCCGGGTCATCTCCCAGAAGGCCACATATCTGCAGCTGAACGAGCAGAACGAGCAGGTCAGCAACAAGTTTGGCTTGGGCCACATCTGTCCCAACATTGTCACCGACGACTCGCACATCATCCAAACCCACACAACCACCATGGATATGTATGTAAGTATCTGAACGCGACGACGAAGCCTAACATCGATATATCAAGCTATGATATTTTCGATATATTAAACTTCCCCCCTCGATTATACATCATTCTAATTTAATTTTGTTTCATTTAATTTTCCAGGACGAAGTGCTAATGGCCCAGGATGCAGCCCATGCCATTCGAGCCCGCACCCAAGCCTCCCCAGCCACTGCGCTGCGCGCCCCAGAGAATCTGCTTACGCCTCCCGCCTCTAGTCATAAGCCCGACGAGTATCTCGGCGATGATGGTGACGAGACGGTGGCCAGGAGCGGCGCCTGCAGCAGCGCCAGCACCAACACTATCGCTGCGACCAGCTGCAGTAGCAGCAGGGGCAATCGCTGAGGCGGTCCCCTTCCTCTCTCTCTCAACCATAACACACCCGCCCAAACAGTTTCTACGTTAAGTGTTTCTTATATTTAAATTATTTTTGTTAAGTGAACAGTTATTTAGTTAGTTGCCTAATTCCTATGCTAAAAAAACATATTTAATTTGAATTTTCCGCGCGCGCCTACTTCTGTTTCTCCCAACTCGCGTTCTTAATTTCCCTCTTTGCTCAGTTTATTATTTAAATTTTTTGTGTATTTATCGAAAATCAGAAATATAATTTTAAATGTAAACTACACTATATATATAAACAATACCACACACACCTACATATATATATAGATTATAGCAGACAAGGAAAACCTGAATGAACTATTTTTGAGGAAAATTTAATCTCTTTGGTGGAAGACCTGAAAATGAATCAATTAGAAAGCCACAAATGCTACCGACAGTCAATCATCAATCATTGATCACTCACCAAGAGCTTGATTAACAAAACTAAACTAAAAACAGCGCAAAGCAAAAGGACTTGACTAATCCACTAAAATTAGGTTCTAAGTCGAGGGAAAAGCTACTTAAATATAGACACACTAAACCGACTAATGCTGAGCCCCGCATTTGCATTTACATTCGACAATTAACCAAACTAACAATGAAACAAACACAAAAACAAGACAACAAGTCCACAGCTGACATGGAGTGACAACCAGAGAATTATATGGCATTTGATGAATACAAGAGAATATTAATACATGAATTGAAGAACACACACAAACATATATTAAACTTATCAATGTAACATTTTTTTAATTTAGACTAATCTGCCATAATTTGCTAAGCAAATAAATCCTGTACATATACATATAAAGAAAGAAACGCACAGAAACAAGAATTAAAAGTAACTGAAACGCATATAATATATTATTATATAAGTGTAATACTTCTTTGATCGGCTTAGATATGTTATGCAATGTACATTCAAACGGCAAGAACGACGCACAGTAGGAAATTATTATTATTATTCGGTAGTGTAGGTATAAATATCAAATAAGTGTTCATACGATTAAGGCTGGAATGAAAACAAAAAACCAACAAAAACAACAACTAAAAGAAAAGCAAAAAAAAAAAAATGTATTTATGTTTTATTTGTAGTTTTTAAAAGCAATAACCATTTTAAAATTATGCATTTAATTTTAAAAAATATATTCACAAGTACGCTTATTTTTATGATTTGATGTCAGCAAACAAAACGGAGAAATCATAAACTATACAAACCAAGTTGAATGCAACAAATAAATAAATTTTTGTAAATAAAATGGAATAGTAAATCTGTTATTTTCTTTCGGTGATTGTTAAAGTCAATCAGGGTTGCCCTTAGCTGGATATCAGGGCCTGAAACTAAGATGTTAACAGCATTGGCTTTGATAAAGTGTCAGTTTCTTTGTAAACTCATACGTAGAGTCCCCTTTCCAGTTCCGAAGTCAACAAGTCAAAATATTTAAATATATTTATATACAAATTCTTTCAATGGAGAAATTATTGAATCCTCGAAAACGACGAAGGGACGATCTGAGCTGCGACTTGGCGTCCCTAACGAAGCGCTTCAGAAACCTGAACCTGAATCTGGATGAAGGAGGGCGCGGCAGCTCCAGTGGCATCTATAACTATCCAATAAATTACGATTATATAAATACTGCGAAGTGCACAACTGGGTGCCAAGCTGCTGCTTATAATGACTACGACCCGGATCTGGGAAAGGATCTTAATCCAGTCTACTATGAGCAAAACAGGATTCTGTACGGTCTGCATGCCGAGCGCGTCAGGCGCCGTTGCCATTGTGCTGTCCACGCTGGATGTGGCCGAATCCTTGGGGATAATTATATAAAGGCTGCACTTGAGCTACAAACTAATCGTTACAAAGTTAAAAAATTATTTTGATACATAGCTTACCAAATTATGATTTTATTTTAATAAATGTTAATGTTACTTATATTTTAAATATAATGGACTAGCATTTTTGTCCAATTGTTCCCCTGGGAAACTTTTGCTTACTGTTGTTGTTAAAAATGTATTAATGGATAAATAATTAGCAAGATCTCTATATTATAATAAACATATTTGTCTATCGCCCTCGAATATATCGATAGCTCTGCAACATTACCAGACACTCTTTTAGCATAGACTTAAATTAACAGGGACCATCTCGCCGTCTGGCAGCCCCGTCGTAAAGCCACCAACGAATCAGTGTTGCCAGGATTCAAAAGGACTAAATAATTGTACACTAAACAATTGATTTAAAAATTAAATTAAATTCGCCAGTGTTCTGGTTCTCAAAGGTCTTAGTTCTGTACAAAAAGGTTTAATTTTGTAATAAAATTGTAGTAGCGAAACGGCTAAAGTAAGCTTAATAAAATAAATACAAATAAAAAACGCATTATTCAAAGATGTTTGTGTATGTAGAGGTTTAGGATATGGGGAATCTCCTGAGTCTCCTCCAAAAACGTTGATTTGCAGTGTACATCTAAACTGTTCACAGAATTATCCGATATACAAATCATAGAATGTATTAGCTTAAGGATATATGTATGAAAGCCTCGAGGTATTCACGTTGCGTTTTTTTTTGGTTAATTGTTATGTTTTGTTTTGTTTTTATCAAAATTGGAAATCGAAATTTAATTTTTTGAATAAGAATAATATGTTACTTTCTTATATAACATTCATAATAAAATAAAAGGTTCCTAAAGAATTATTTTTATGTGGTTTGTACAAAATTTCAAAACGATTGGTCCTGTAGATTTTTAAATTTGCTGGATTCACATTACAAGATACCGCTTATAGCTTTCTGATACACTGAACTTTCAACTATGAATAACTTCGTCAGTTTTGCTATGAATGATGTAAATCTTTGACAATATATTCTTAAGATATTGGGCATTTACATATAATACGTTAATATAAATATAAAAAAAATGGTTATTAACCATACCAAAAAATAATATGTATTTATTTATTAAATTTGTACTATTAGCTATTATACCTAAAAGTATTTATAATATAATAACTAATTACAGAGAGGAGTAACTAACTACTTAGGCCATCGACTCAACAGTACATATAAATATATTTTTAAGGATATTCGCTGGTGGCAAATTTCATAAGCTTTTCCATTTTCAAATTATTAAATTTGTACAATTAGCTATTAAACCTAAAAATATTTATAATATAATAACTAATTAAAGAGAGGAGTAACTAACTACTTAGGCCATCGACTCAACAGTACATATAAATATATTTTTAAGGATATTCACTAGTGGCAAATTTCATAAGCTTTTCCATTTTCAAATAAGCCAGATCTAGCCTGAAAAAAGCTTAACTGGCAACGACTGCAAAATTCGAATTGAGAGGAAACGAAACGGTTTCGAAAGCACCCAAAAGCACGCAACCTTGCCCCAAGAGCCCCACTCAGTTCGTGGCGAGAATCTGGCGAGTGTGGATGCGTTCCGAGCAGAAACCGCGACCAAACGAATTCAATTCAGCCCCAATGCAAGAGGGCTGTGGGAAAATAACATCCGCTACGCCGTTTCCGAGCAGAGCAACAACCAACTCAGAGTGCTTTTTCCTCAATCGGTGCCCCCAAGTGGAGTTTAAAAGTGATAACAGTAAGAGGGGCGGCCTAAATTAACCCGCGGCCAGTGCTAGTTCAGTGTTGTAAGGGCAGAATTAACACAAATCCACTTCGAAATCTGTACCCCCGCAGGATATACCGTCGAAAGCCAAACGTTGGAAAAAATCCAATACAGATATATGTGTGTGTATATATGTGTATGTATGTGCGTGTGCGTGTGCCAGTGCGTGCGCCTGTAGTGGTGCAATATTTGTGAGCGCCAAAAAGCCGAAGAGACGAGGCCGCGCAGTCAAATAAATCTCTCGTCTCTCTCTCCGTTTCTCGAAACTCGAATATCGAATCTCGGATTCTCGCCTCTCGCGTCGCTTTCTCCAGTTCGAAAGTCGCGTAGTAAAAAGTGTCGGCAATTCTTTTGGCCCTCTCGCTGCGCCTCGCTGCACCACCCACTGAACCACCCCAACTGAGCGGCTGAAGGACTACTTTGTTTTTGGTCAAGCTTTTCGCACTCGACTTCGAAATTGCGAAATTGGCGCGCACGGGAGCATCAAGTAAGTGAGAGCGAAAAGGATATGAGAGAGTGTGTGCGAGAGAGAGGGAGGAAATGCTCTCGCGTCGATTGCACAATAAAATGGGCAAAACAAAGGGCCAAATACCTAACAAAGGCCAACGCGAATTCACCAAATTCACATAAATTAGCCAAAGTTTCAATTGCGAGCCGCATAAATCAAAATTCGAACGTACAGTCGGAGCGGGGCGCGTCTGTGTGAGTGTGCTGGCGTGCGTCCCTGTGTGAGTGTAATCCTGTGATTGCGCGCCCAAAAAAGTATGCTATGCCGCTTTACTATTTACTACTACGCACGCTCCCCCCATCACACAAACACACTCGCAGAAACAAACGCACTCACACCAGCACATGGCACATAATAACGGTTTATCGTGTACTACAGCCCCACGCAGCTTACGCAGCTGCGTAAAATCTCAAGGCTTGACCAATACCTCGTAACCCCATGGTCCTTGGCAGCCTCCTTCCCCCTGAACTCTTGCCGCTCCCTGGGGTCCTGCAGCTGCAGCCTTTTCAAATGGGGTTTTGTAGTAATTATACAAAATATATACTATAACTGTGTTTGATTGGTTATTTATAAGAAACACTTGGTCTGATATCAGACAAATAACCCCTTTACCATATAATAAGGGAGTCTTTTTTAAAACTTTATGTATAGCAGATGCAGTCTCTATAAATTCCACAATTCCTGTTTCTTTGAGAATTTTCATTATTAGTTTTCTGTAAAGCCTATAAATATTATAATAATTAATTAATTAATAGTTAGCTTTTTAAATGGTTTTAATGACAATGTAAAAGCGATTTAGTCAAAAGTCCGTTTAATCCTTTTTGAAATCCGTTCCGCTTATAATAAAAACCTGAATTTAAAATACCCCAATAATACAATTAATCAAAGTCTTCTTATCACTTAAAGATGTCAAAATAATATTGACAACAGTTTTTGCATTAATATATGCACATATTTACAAATATATACGAGATTTTGGTATAGGTAAGACTTCACTTATTCCTTAAAAACACTCGAAAATAATCAAATAATATACTAAAAGTGTAAAACAATCAAAAAATAATGGAATTAAAATAATGAAATTTGCCATTGAGACAATAATAGTCAAATATAATAATACAACAATATTATCTGTAAATTGTAACGTTTTTTCTACAAAAGCAAATTTCTGATCCTTATGTTTACTACTCGTATAAGCTATTACAAAAATATTAAAAGATAATATTGTGAATTGTGTTTAAAAGAATATTATTCTTGTTGCTAACTTTAATGAAATAGCTCTATTACTTCAACAATAAAAATGATAAAACATATAGAATATAAATTTAAACAATCACATTTTTACATTACGATATTGTCTCTTTATTTAGTTAAAGTTTTCCCAATATTCATATAGTACCAGAATAAAAACACATTAAATAAATCAATCATTATTGAAGAATTAAAAAATACTTAATAAATTGAATTCAGTAAAGTCTTGAATAATTTAATATCATAGGATCATTAAAACTTAAACAAACTGTACAGATTAGTCATGTGTTAGCAATTACATTTTCAATTTTTTTTTATTGAATTCGTGAAACTTAGTTTTGGTTACTACTTAACTAACGCATATCGTTTACCATATGATACATAAATCTATTTAAGTGATGATAAACAAAGAGTCTAGGGATATGATACATGAAATATGACATGTGGCCGGCTTGCGTATAAGCAAACACAACAGATTTATAACTTATCAAACCGTTGTGCGGCCAGACACACTGACATATCCGTCTTTGGTTGTAAAAAGTTTTGTACGCGGCCTATTGAAATTTTCAGAGGCACATTAATTCCATTACGAAAACTCCCAAGGCCATATTGCTTTTAAGCTGCCTTTGGTGCTGCCGTTGCTGCTTTGGGCCAAACAAAAACGAAAAGTCAGGCCAAACATAAAAAGGCAAAAAGCAAACAAAACAGAGCGGCAAAAAAAATGAAAAAGGAAAAATTGGGGCGGGCGGTGTGGCGTATGCGCAGGATGTGGAAATGGAAAAAAGAACGGCAGGAGCTAGCGATATATGCGATATAATAAATCTTTTGTATAACACGCAAAACTTTATGAACGTGCGCCAACTATAAACTTTCACTTTTCAACAATGGCTCCGCCTCCGCTCGCTTGATGTTGCCTGACGTTGCCAACGTTGCGTATACGCCATGTTGCACATGCTTTTATTTTTATTATCACTATTATTTTGGTTTCATTCTTTCCCCCTGGATACCCTTGCGCAAAATGGCTACTTTGATGGGTTGATCGGGAATAATCGATCTGTAGAGACGTGATATTTCTGTCAAATAAACTATAAAGTATAAATTACTATCAAGTTTTAGTTGGCAATACCAAACTTTGTCTCTCTATTTTTTTTTTTTAACGCGAATTAGACCTAACTAAAAACACAAAGCTGATTAATTTTATTCAACAAAATAAAAAATCAAAAAGCAAACAATACATAACCTATGTGCCAAATTGTGTGGCTATTTAATAATGATTTTAACAGTGTAAAGTATAGTAAAAAAGGGTTTGCTTTTAGGAATTATATAATAATTTAGTGTCATAGGCTTGAATATGGTTAACACGATTCACATATCTTCTTATTTTTGAGTTGTCTTCTACTTTTATATGTGATCCTGTGACTTTTCTTATATATATTATTTACTAAATAAAGCAATGTTATTTAATCGTAATAGGTTGCTGTCCAAACATAAATAAGTACTTAAATTCGAAATATACGAATACACAAGGAATACTTTTAATTTTGAAAACATATTCAAGAAATGGGTATTACCTATTTACTATAGATTATTGCGAGGACATCGATTATTCAAATACTATTCCCGGAGAATCGAAATGATGTGGCTGGGGAAGCATCTCTGGTAAGCCTTTAGTCAGAGCTGCATATTGTTGAGAGCTCGCTGCTGTGGAGTCGTTGACTCGCCTCGCCTTCTGTGTGATGCCGCATCCCAAACGTGGATGGCGGATGGCGTTCCACTTCTGTCAAACTTTTTGATGTTGGGGCGGAAGGGCGACGCGAAGGGAGTCGGAAAAGCGTGCGAAATCCGGTTATATACACATTTATTTAGATATGTGGCAGAGGCATGCACATGCGAGTATCTGTGAGTGCGTATTGGCCGCAATAAATTGTCTTTATTTCATGCGGATGTGGATGTGGCTGTTGCGAAAGGCGGAGGGGGGGTTGGCAAGGCTTGCAGCATGTTTAATGAAAATTATTACGCGATATCCTTGGGGACGCAGCACAGCAGCACACACAGAAGCCCGAACACATTCGCATTCAGGGTAGGATGTATGGCTATGTGCGCCTTTTTAGGGGGTGGCATGCCCATACAAAAAGCCCTCGCACACTCGCACACTCGCACACTCGCACTCTGGCACACACCGTTTTCTGGCGAAAGGAGTCCGAGTGAATGAGTAAAGGCGGCTTCCCACACCGCGCATGTGCAGCAAACGAAGCAGAGCGAAATTCGATTCGATTTCGAAAACATCCCGAAGTTACGAAGTGAGTTATGTGAATGGAGGGTGGGGGTGATGTGGGTGAAAACGCATTTCTAGGTCAAATTCACAGGGAGCCAGGGAAACAGCCCGCTTCCAAAGCCCCATCTACGGCCAACATGGTGAAAACATACTGGTATTCTCATGCATTAATTTGGTCTGTTTGAGATTCGAAAATAAAACTATTTGGAAACTAATTGCATATCAGTATGCTTTGCCTGAAAAATATGTCACAACCGCAAACCAAATAAGAGAATATTAAACATAAGTTTAGATACAAATAGTCGATATTTAACACATATTTAATGCCTTGTTTTTGTAGAATATTCAAATGCATTTTTAACCTACATGAATTCGCATTTAAACTCTAACAACTTGTACTAAACTTGCTTCTTTTTCCCTTTATTTTCAGGTCAAACTCATACACTAACCTTAGCCACATATCAAACTACCAGCTCAATTACCATTTGTCACCAAAAAATAACTGACCAAATAGCTTCGCAACAATGTTGAACGTACACGGAAAAAGCAATAAAAACTTTTGGCAGCACCAAATGTCCGGCTTAAAAGCGCTTATAGCAAGTATATGAAAATCGAATTGAAATTGCAATTAAGCTTGGCGATACCAATAGCCGTGCACTGAAATAAGAACTTAAATGAACGAATTTCAGTTTTTTCGAATCGATAAAAGAATCAGGAGTGTCAATAAATTAAAAAGGAAAACAATTTAAGCGCGAATTCGGTTTTATTTGTGAACTGTTTTGTGGCTGTATCTGCGTATGTGCCGGGCACGCGAAAACACAAAATAATTATACATTTTGGAAACCAAAAACCAATCGATAGGCGGGCGGCATACCCAAACAGGAGATTAAATCTGCAAGTATTCAACGCCAATTGATCCGCATAGATACACACGCACACTACCGGTCCAAATTCAGACGAAATGGAGAGTAAACAGTGGAGCTGCTTTGTGGCCATTGTGCTGGGCGTGCTAATATTCAAAATGCACATATTTGTCGCTTTCGGCGATCAGGATGAGGATATACCGCACAACGAGTAAGTTTTATTCATCATCCGACAGGCAACACCTATATATTCAATTATGCATTTGCCAAACATTTTAGCAATTTCCTCAGACAGGAAATTAATTGTAAATTTGTTTATTCTCTGCCAACATTGGCTCCCCTCCTCTCTTGCTCAATTTTCCATCTATAATTTACCTAGTTGCTCGTCAACAATTCAGCATACAAGCTGCTGAAACATTTATACCAATTGTTTATTGTTTTAAGTGAAGGCCATTGGCATGTGCTTAGTATAGGGTGGAAGAAATTATTCGGTTTTAGTTACTGATGAATAATTAATACAGTAACTGGTACGGCGAGTTGTATATATTTATAAATCAGGCTGAACAAACTAGACAATTAATTAGAGCAAATCTTTCTGCGTCAAAATCGCACTAAAGCCATTCGAAAGAAAGGAAATGCGTTACATTGAAAATTAGAATTTGCAGCCACAGTACTCCTGACTGTAAAGCTCTTTGGTATTATTTTTATGTATTATCGAAACTTTAGTCAACAATTTTTATTTGTATAGATCATGTTGCAATGTAGTTCCAAACATCCCGTAGTAATACCACTTGCCAGTATAAGGAGCTGGTGTAACCCAGTCTCTTGTTGGATATGTCCGCATCGTTGATGGTGTTCCCAAGAAGTATTTTGCTATATGTCCCTGGTTCTGTTTTTGGTGGTACCTCTTACGCATGCACATATTATACCTAAGATACAGTGTGTAGCCTTCCTGAAAAACTCGATCTGAAAGTTAACGATTTCATTTTTCTTGGAACGGTCTCACAGTGCATTTGTTGAAGCCTGTCCGGAGCTGCAGTCTGCCTTCCTCGGGCATGCAGGAAGCCAGCTCAACGACCCAGATGAATCCTATTGCACACACAAAATCTGGCGGCAACGCAGTGGTTGCCGGCAACACAGTGGATGCTGTCACCGCAGTGGATTCGATCAGCGGTGGGGCTGTAGTCTCCAAGGTAGTCATTATTGTTCGACTGAGCACGTTGATACAGTTGGCCTGAGTACGGTTAAAACAACTTAGACACGCGTTAATACTTACAAAGTTCTGGCCAAGGGTCAGGTACAGTGGCTTGAGGTCTAATATCTTTATACATTACACTTTCCTAAGGTGTATGTACCTTGATAAAATTCTAAATTTCCCATCAGAGGATTATCATTTTAATTCACAGGCGTGCAGTTGTTATTAATAAATGAATTATTAATTAATAATATTGATAGGAACGCTATTTATTAATAATCTCAAATATTTAGGAATATTTAGTAATATATTAATTATATTAAAAACGTAGGCTAGGTAAAACAAACAGTTTTCCATGGCTATTTAGAATCAGCCTATAAGCTGCGCTTTCTTTTATTTCTACCAAAAGTTTAGCATAATTCAAGATTTAATTGTTAACTAAAATTAAAAAACATAAATGTATGGTCAAGAACAATTTCTCCTTTACGTTTTGTATTTTTTTCACTTACTCGATTCAACGAATAATACAAATTTACCAAATAAATGTATGCCAAAATCTTTCTTGAATTAATATAATCTTAAAACTGACTTCACATCGCCTCATTAGGTTTAAGTACTGCAATTATTTTGATTATAAATTTGTTCATGCATCATCAGGATTTTATGTACACCAAAATCTCTTGTGTGAAACTTTAGCCATTCGTTTGCCTTTATGGACCAATTTATTTATGATTATTACACTGTTTACCACATAGAGATTGAAATAAATGTACCCACTCCTGGGCTTGCTGACATTCATAGTTATAGTTATCGGCTTAGTGCCAGAAACATATTGAGGGAAATGTCCCGGATATGGGAGGATTCATTAAAAATGTGCATAAATGGAAAATAATGAGTGGCAGGCCATCAACGGAAGAGGTTCTTCCCCCATTAAGTATACGCCGGGTAGGCGCCACAAGACGACAAAGAACTTGATATAGGAAAGTTTGAATTATATTACTAGAAGGGAGGCGACGAGATATTTTTTGGCTTTCACAAAGGTATGTGTATATATGTTGTACTCAGACGTTGACGGTATGGTACTATATATGCGTATCTAATGGATACATAATAGGATTTTGCAATTAGCTTCGCACGGTGACTGCAAACGTGCGGCGGGGGAGTCGATGTGGGGCGAGTTGGAGGAGGGGAAAGGCAACACACGTAACCGCAACGTTCACTTGGCTAATTAACCCAAAAACCAACGGCCATTTGCAGGCAAGGACAACTGCCTGCCGATGGAAGCGGATGGTTGGCGGGGACACAGAGACCAGAAACCGGAACAGACACACTAAGTGATTTTCTTTTCGCCGCCGCTTTTATATCTAATGTCACTTTTATTTATTGAAATTAGTTTCGGCGAGCGGTTTTTATGGCTAAAATTCAATTAGTTTGCTGAAGCTTCTACCTTTTGCTTTAACGCAATTATAGCTTATTGAGTGAAGCACTTAAGGCAATTGCCTTATATCAACATACTACTTTAAAGTATTTTATGATTGGCATCAATCATCTTCGATTTTGCCAATTCTATCTCCTATCAACCAGGGACTGAATCAACATTTCTTAACTCTTTAACTTTCGTTCTATTCTTGTCCCTGACATGCTGTGGCACATGCGTAAAATAAATTTCATTAATTTGAAAAGCAAACTTTTGCTTTCGCTGTTGCTTTGGTTTCATTCGGCTCCACTTTTCTCTTGCCTCTCCATGTTGCCATTTGCTTTATGTCACTGCAGAAATTCAATTAAATTTATTTCAACTTTTGCTGGCAGGCGCAAAAAAAAGAAAAACAACTTGGGCCTCCAGTTGCCTTGACGGTCCAGCTTTGACGATTATGCTTCGGCATTGGGCGATGATGTTGAAGAAGAAGTTGGTCCTGATTCCACTTTCTGCTCCTGGTCGAGATGGTGGTTAGTCCTTGCTCGGCGCCGGGCCCATTGCTTTTGATGTGACTGACCCACATCGGGCTCTCGAGAGTCTAGAGCGTTGTTTTCTCTCGCCTGGCCCGCTCCACGGAGCTTTCTTGGGCCGCTCCGGCTTCTCCGGCAAACTGGGCCCATTCATTTGCCTCATTTTCAGTTGCAGTTGCCAGTTTAATGCATGCCTCGTTTGCTTAAGCATCCGCCAGCTCCTCCTCCTTCCTCTCCTCCAGCTGGGGGGCAGTTGCATTGACAGCTGCCCTGCTCCCTCTGCTCCCGCTGCTCTTGACAACAAAATGCTTCTCTGGGTCACGTGCCATGGCCAGAAACTTTTCAGGCAGGACAAAGGGGACAGGCTGTGTCAACGAGGATGTTACATGATTCGAATTCTGGGCGGCCTGCGGATGAGCGATCGATTCAAGAGCCAACTCTACTCGACTGCAAATTAATCGAATTGGAAAACTTTCCTTACGTGTCCTTCTCTTTCAATTTTAAAGGCTCTCATTTAAGAGATTTCTTTCTTAATGAATTACTATTGGAAAGGTGATGTTTCTCTATGAATTAAATGGAAGACTTATGAATTTATATACTATGCGGAAGTTGCATTGCCTCTGTCATAAAATAAATGACATAGACGATTCAACTTCCGCCTTTTAGCCAGATTTCACAACACTCACAGACTTTCGTTTAATCGTGTTGTTTTTCCAGCCGGATCTGCAACTGGCACAATTGCTGCTTAAAACCATTTTGCATTTGAAACACTGCGCTGTGGGTGCTTCTCGTTGGGGCGTGGCAGATCTAATTACCGTCGAGGCAGCTTAAAAGAATAAATAAAGCAAAATCAACAGAGGGGAGCAAACAGAGCGCTAACTACTTATGACAAATGACAGTGAAAGTGCATTAAGCAGCAGTTAAGCCGGAGACACAAACAGAAGTGGCTGCCGTGCCCCGTCTAGCGTATTATTTTGGTTTTTATTTTTCAGCTACTGTCGCACAACAAAGTGTGTATAGTGTGTAATTCACCCTTCGTTTTGGGAGCATTTAGGTGGATTCTAGCGCAGAACACGATAAATTAATTTGCAAAACTTTGGCTCGGGAAGCATGTGAGGTTCTGAGATTAAGAACGACTATAGGGGTAGGCTTCTACTTTAAACTTGAAGTCACATTTCTATTTAAGTCAAACACAATAAAGTGTTTGGCCTGCGTCACTTCAATAAATTTACTTTTAAACTTCGGCTAAAAAATAGGGATTTCAGACAAGTCAAAGAAAATTTGTAGTGAAATGAACCGGCGAAGAATTATCTACACGGACATAGCGTGAGGGCCATGGGAAAGCCAGTAACCGTCAAGGAGATTGCCGACCACATGTTTGGTTTGGGTTAAACTGGCCACAGACATGAGTGGGACACTCGAATGCTGCTGGAGAGCTTCCAGCCCATGGGGTACTTCAAGCGGAAAGGTGATCGGTACAGTATTCCCGACGAGTTATTGGCCATAATGAACGATCTGGCCGGCGAGAAGAAGCAGCGAGTTGTAGCTTCTCGAAAAGAAGTAGTAAAGCCCCAGGTATCCTATGAAGTTTACGCCTGCGCATCCCACATTGATATTTCCAAGTCCTTGACTCATCCATACTACTATCGATTCAACTAAGTCGAATTTGGCTTCAAACGACTAAACCGTTGAAGTTCACAAGGACTTGTGTTTATTTGCGATGTACTTTGCTAACATTTATCATTTTAATAAAATTCCTTACTGACTGTTAGTGTTACATTGGAAAACTAAAGATTAAAAGAGTGATTTAAAAATCCTATCTTTATACAATTCTCTCTATTGAATAACTAACCCCCTTAAGGTGAAGAGAATTCCGTATGGGTGAGCTCGAATGCTTTGATATAGTTAGCTATTTGATGGAATCGGATTTAAGTTCATTTGAAGACAGTCGCTCTCTGGGGCATACATACTAATACTAGTACACCGGCACACGTTGAGGGCGCATTGAAGTGCGCTCTTGTGATTGCGCATTCAAGTCTGCCGGCAGCGGCACAAGGGGACTCATTTCAATTTCAATGATGCAAAATGGCAAAAACCCATTGACCTACTCCTCCAGCGACAACCACACTCAAGGAAAATCTGAGAAACATTTGATAGAGTCAACAAGGAATAGAGTAGCGTCAACTTTTAGGAATTGAGATGTGATTCGGTATATAGAAACAGAAGTATAGTCTTTCAGACCAAATTATATATGAAATATTTCACTACATTTCAAGCTTTAATAGCTTTAAGATATTGTGTAAAAATGAACCATGCTCAATTCAAAATACATTTCTTTGAGTGCACATCCATCCTATTTCCACCTGCCTCGGCATAAACTTACTTGGCCGAGCAGGCCGGCAAGAAAAGTGAAAAACTGCAGAGACAAACGTGGAAGGAGCAGGCGGGGTAAAAGTGAAAAATGCAATGGAACGAAACTAGTTCGATAGCTTCAGGTGTAGCTGCACAGGTATATGGTACTTGAGCATGACGTACGTGGTTGGTTCGTGCTCAAAAAGCTGAGACAGAATAGAAAGTCACTACAAATACACCTGGAGCGCTCTTCGCCTCATTTTCACATGGACATAGTTATAGCCATTGTCAAGTTTCTGGCCGTGCAGCAAAAAACTAGGTAAAACAAAATGTGACTATTTTGATTTCATTTTTTTTTTTTTGTGGCTAGCGGCAAGAGGAGGAGTCAAAAGAATCTGGGAAAAAATGTCTTCTACTTCAGGCCAAGAGGATGACGTTGATGGCCTTTCATTGCTGTTTGCTGCTCTGGACCCGATTCCCAATGTTTTTCTCTGCTCCTCCTTCGGACGTGTGCATATGAATGGTGCTTTCCCGCCCTGCCAACCGTATCTCCACAGAGATTTTCCGCATGAGGCGGGTGTGACGGCGATTCGGCAAGGCTCCTGATAGCGTTAAAGTGGCACAGAATGCTAGATTCAGTCTCAGGGCGAATTTCGTTGTGAATACTTTCTGATATGTTTGCTAAAGAAATTGCCCGAAAAGTTAAGCAAATATTTCGTAAACAAAAGACGCCGGTATTATATGTTTTAGTAGTCTCCGTGCACGACCTTCTATATTGTTTCAACCTTTTTTAATACCCGGTATCCATAGGGTTTAAGGGTATTACAAATTAGTGCCAACCAAGAACGTATTTGACAGGCAGAAGAAGGTTTTTCCAATCTCACCAGCCGCGTCGATTTAGCCTCTCCCATCTGTCCTTTAATCTATCCATTTGAAACAAAAGATTTCATATTTGTCAGATCAGATGGAGTTGCTCAACATCTTCCTAACATCATTTATCCTTATTTTTATGTTGCCTAACATGGTTTTTTGTAGCAATATCTTATTTCATTGGTAAACATTTTCTTTTGCCTTTTACTCTGTTTAATTTAAGTTTTTCCTGTATTTAAAAATAATAAAACAATGTGAATTAGGCATGTTTACCCATAATGATTTGGTTATAAGGTATCTTAGAGTCCGTCTCATTTGATTGTAGCTTTCCTACTTGCTTTAACTGAAATGAACAAGCAATGAACTTCTACATAATATATATTGTAATTTGATTAATGGAAATGCATGTTCAGGTACATTTCTCTTTATATATTTATTTAAGGATTGCGGACTTAAGGAGATTACAGTGGTCTTTAATGTCTTTAACCAACTATTGATTGAGATAGCATTGCATTACATACTCTCCTTTAAGATTAAACCATTTGTGTCGATATAAAACGCAGTTGTGATTGCATTTAAGTTAACTCATATTATTTTACTCGAATGCCACTTTTTTAGCACTCCCTGTCGATTCGTTTCTTTTTTTTTCCCAGCATATATGTATATATGCATTGTGCATGGTGTAAGTCTCATTTAATTATCATCACTTGACCCCAGCATCTCTGAGCCGGGTCTTTGTTGTTGCCCACCATCAGCATTATCCAATTTCAATCACTTTGTTGGCCACTTTATTTCGCTTCATTGTTTACGCTTTCGTTGCTGCGGGCCACGGGGATCCGGGGCGGGAAAGATGTGGTCCTGCGTCCTGCTCCTCGGGCTTCCGCTTATAATACAATTTTCATATAATTTAAATTCATTTTTGGCATCGCCCGAGCCATAAAACTTTGTCTGCCGCCGCTTGACTGCAGTTGCACTTCCGTCCCTCGCAATCTGCTGAGCTTCCCTCGCAATCTGCTGAGCTCCCCTCGCATCGTATCGGTGTTTTCTGCCCCCTCCTTTTGGCTATATAAACATGCGCTTATTTTGTATCTAGATGGGGAAGCTGCGTCCTTCGGTTCCTCCGATTGCTTCGTTCGCTCGCTCGTTCTTTCGCTCGTTCTCTCGCCGCCGGCTCAATATAATGAACATTGCGTATACGCAACGTTGCTGCGGTTACTGGCGCCCGAGCATGAGTTTCCTTCGCTTAAACTTCCAGTGTCTCCAGTGCCTCCCTGTGCCCCGCCGTATTGATATTGCAGATAATGCCATAAAATTGTGCAAATATTTTCGGGGGCATTATTTTGCATGGTCTTTGCTCTGGCTCAAGTTGACTTTGTTTCGTTCTGACTTTTTCTTAATATTTCATTTTTTCTTGGTTTTTGGCTAGAGTCTGCTCTTGGATTTTGCGTGCTTGTGCTTTATTTTCAATTTTCTGTTGCTTTACACAGTCGCAGTCCCCAGCTCTGCCTCCCTCTGGTTTTATGAGCACTCGTTGTGTTGCTTTTGTTTTGCTTTTGACTTTCGCGTTTAGATTATAAATGTTTGGCAAATGTTTTCACAATAGTTGGCTGTTGGTCCTGGCGTTGTCCTGGCATTTGGCCTCCCTTCCCCCCGGTCCATCCGTAATGAGTTTTGTCGCTGTCTTCAGTGTTTCTCAAGTGAGTTGGCTGAAATCTTTTTGTTGGTTTTCATCTTTGTCCCGGATAACGCAGAGGAACTTGTTGGCAAATATTGAAGATATATTTGCCTTAGGAGCATTTCGTTTAATGATTGCGAGTCCTTGCCGGCGCCATTTATTGCTTAATGAAAGATTTGTATGCGTATGCGTAATGAGATGGAAATAATTTATGCGCAATTTTAAATCCATTTTAATTGATTTTTAATAAGCCACGTATCGATGAGTTGCACTTTGTGGGGTGTAATGGTTGGAAAATATGTATATATAAAGAATAAAGTGATTCTGATTTAAGCGCTTGTAAGCTTTATGCGCTGCTTTCACAGACTCGCTCTTTTAACATTTAACCATTAAACATGTATAAAGGTAACTTATATATTTTGCTTCCTTTTTTGCAGAGTCCGCAACTGGGCCCTGAAGTTCGGCGTCGACTTGTGGGAGTTCGGACGTCAATTTACCAAAATGAATGAGATCAAAAGTGTAAGTAATTACGACTGTCATATGGCTAGACGAAGCACGCGCTTTGGTAGGCCCGATAATACGGACATATGTATCAGATAATCCAGATACATCGGCCTGGCTAATGGCCCCGATTGGGCCGTGGCCGTGTCTGGTTCCGTTTTAGCCAGAACAAATACATTTAAGCTCTGCGGGCACTTAGTTGAACTTATCGATAAGGCAGAATTTATCGATAAACGCTTTGAATGGCAAGGCTTAGTGGAAGCTTAACCAACAAATGCGTCAATTTTTCGTGTTTTCCTTTTGGCGCTCTTATTTGGCTCCTTTGTCGTTAGCTGTTTGTTGCTGCCCTAATGCAATTTAAACACAAATAAGGCTAATTGGGGGGCACTGCGGGCCAAAATGGGAGTCGGGCCAAACACATGAGTATCTGTGAGTGAGACTGGGTGCTATCTATGTTAATAAGCCCGCCTCTGTTTGGCTTTGCTTGACTGCGTGGTCTGCGGTGGAAGATGGCGGATGGCGAATGGCGGATAGCGTCTGTTGGATGGTGGATGTTGGATGATGGTGGGCTCCACGGAAGGCACCCCAACCCCCTGTCAGTCGCGCACTTTCGCGTTTAATCAGTCGTGCAGTGGGTTGCCTTTATTGTGCGAGTGTGCTGCCTGTGATTATGTGCGAGAAAATCGCTTTTATGCGGATTTACATACACAACTCTTGCGGCAACTTTCACTTACAGCAGGCTTGCTTTTTATATACCCTGCAAGCCGATTAGTCGGAGGTAAGTTATATCGGGTCATAATCAGGCAAAATCCTTTGGGTTATGCAACATAGAAGCTCCAGTACTGGCATTTATACCCCAAAACTCGACTGTAAATTTGTCTTAAGGGATGGCTTGATATTTGGTTTACCCCCTGAAACCCATATTGGAACGAATAATATTTTTATAATTTTTACCCCCTGAAACCCATATTGAAACGAATAATACTTATATAATTTTTTAGGTCATACTAATTTTATTTTATGCGAATTTTTATATATTGCTTCAGGAAGTTTTTAAAAAACAGTTCTAACTGAAAATGGAAAGTAAGACTACATAGAGTCGAACTATAGTCTATAATATTCTAGTCTTCATTTCTTTTAATTAAAGTATAGTAATGGCTAAAATACTAAACTCCGTAGATCCAGTTCAAGTTTAAAGTACAGCATATCCCAGTGGAACTCATAAAACACTGGGCGATTTGGCTAAATTTCGACAGCCCCGCTCTAGGGTATAAATATCAGTAAAATTATACAGAAAACCAACCACATTCGAGCCGGATTCGGGGGAGGACTCGGGAGATGGAGCCTGAAAGGCGGCTAAAATGCAAATAAATTTGCTGGCTGTGACTGTCATTGAGTCTGTAATTGTCAAGTGCCTTGTTGCTGTTGCTCTCCTCCTGGCCTGTTGTTGTTTTTCTGCGTGTGTGTGTATGTGCGGGTGTATGTTATCATAGGTCCTGTTGTTGTTTTTGTTGTTGTTGTTGCTGTGGTGGAGAGTGGGTGGTGTTGGTCCTACTGCTGCCGCTGACAACGTTTGTTTGTGTTAATTTAAAGCGTACTCCGCTGTACGACGGCAAAAAACGGAAACCTACGCCCAGATTGAATTAAATATCAAGTATACGCGACGTTGTGCGTGGGGACTATGGTCCGTGTGTGTATGTGTATGCTTAATAAACATTATATCATACCATTTTGTGCGTGTGCAAGTTGATCTGTCCTTCTGTCTGCCTGTTTGCTTGTATCCTTGCGTGCTCTCAGCGGTTGGAGTCTGTGCCACCTCTGTTAACGCCTTTCGCATCGGTATCAACCTTGTATGCCTCGTCCGCCGACAAAGGCTAATAAATTGAAGGCAATATAAAATTATTGGCACGCCACAACAAAATAAAGAGCTCACTTGGGGTTGAAATAGGGTTTTGGTTTACACAGCGCTTTAAAATTCAAAAGTAATTAATTTCGATGTACTGACCATTTCAGCGGTGAATCCTTCAATTCATTTGCAGGTCACGTATGTAAATGTATTACAATATTGGTGAGAAAATTCTTAAAAGGTCAAAATTGTTTATATTGAGGTTGCTGAGACGATTCCACATGCTGTTTAATTCACTCGATAAATTTGATAAGATTTACCTCTGTAGGAATTCACTCCCCAGTTGAAAGTGACTAGCCTGTTCGAATTGCTCGGGATTTTAAATAAAAATATTACATAATAAAAATATGGTATATCTTACAAATCACGTTTCCTTAGCCTTAAATATCAGCCTCCTTTTATTTTATAAATAAAATATTGACATGTTCTTGCGACAATATTAATTAAATAATTCCACTTCGGTCCAGACGACGTCTTCCTTTGGATCCTTTGCTGACACAGTTTTGTTGTTCTATTGACTTGACTGTTGTCCTTCAAAAAAATGTTTTGCAATATAATAAAAAAGGGAAAAAAAGGAAAATTAAAAAGGAAAGCGGACAATGCTGTGGGTGTGGTCCATCCACCCTCCATCCTCTGCTCCTTCTCATTTATCCGCTTTTTTCCCGTTGTTATTGTGCTGCTGTTGCTGCTGCTTGTTTTTTTTCTGAATTTTCCATAGCTGCTTTTTCCATTTGGCATTTTAAAGTAGCATAATAAAATGTAAAACAAATGCAGCGCACACGTTCAGTTATGCGAAAGGCGTCGCACAAGGCACAACAAAAAGGAACAACAGGCCAAGACAAAATGGCTGCCAGGACTGAGAGCCTCGAGCGAGGAGGCGGCTGGGAGGCGAGTGAGAGTGTGTGGATGCCTGTGCGTGGCGCATATTCATTTATTTTATTTTCCCTATGCCTCTAGCTCGGCAGCGTTTAGCGCTGACTAGCTGAAAAAGTATCTACCTAAGCCATGAAATATGTTCTTCAGACAGAGGACAACCTTCAGCAGGATATGGTCCCTTTCCTGTTTGGTCGAATGTGGAATACTCTTTATTACATTGACTTATATTTATTGTAGCAGTGAGTCTAATGATAAGACCTCATAGGTTCCCAATTGGTTATGTTTTTTATTTAAAATTTCTACAATTTTACAAATAAAATTATGGTAAATTCAATATTTAAGATTTTAGTTTAATAGATGTTGAGTACTTTAGTCTAAATTTCATAGTAGACTATGTTTAAAACTATATAAATTTTTGTTTAATACGGACAAATGTCATATTGGACTGGGTGTAAAATAGTTACCTTAATTTAATAAACGGACAAAATCTCAAAAGTAATACTATTTGCCAGAAGGAAATCTTTTTTAACTGAAGGTTAGGATCGTCTTATCAAACAAAATAATCTTACATCAAATAATATTTATTTCTGAGGTATATCTCCAAGACAATTTTAATTCTATTATATTAAAAAAGACTAGTAGATGAAAAAATGCATAAAATATTGAGTATCCCCTAATGTTATTTTATTTATTTCATTTGATTTCTACAAAACATAAATTTTAAACTGTGATTATGCACACATTATACAGATTCTAGTTATATATTACAAGGTCGAGCTATCTTTATTGTTCCGATTTAAACGCATACCTTTTCGATCATAACGGGATGTGACAACCGCAAAACACAACCTAAAAACAAGAAAGGGCTGCCATGTCCGCCTGTCAAACATAATGCCCCGGCATAAAGAGTGACAGGGACGGACAGACTTCATCGACAACGTGACAGTACACAAAGTGTTGCACATTTACGAAGAGCAAATGACAGGAGCGCGCTCTGTCTCTCTCTTGCTCTTCTGTCTCCATCTCGCTCTGCGTATGTGCCGCCATAACGGCAAATGATGATGTGTGACTAACGGTGTTTGTGATAATGAAGTGGAGCTTGTGTGATCATTGTCAGCCATCTCTCTCGTTGCTCTTTCTCTCTCTCTCTCTGGCTCTGCGTTGAAATATGGGTCAAATTTTAGTGAAAATTGGCTTTCTCGGTCTCTCTGCTCCTTGCAGGACAATAAATTTAAGCGTGCTCTCGTTTTGCACGTAATACGAAACTTTTTAGCTTAAAAAAGTGTAAGAAAACAAAACTGGTGCGTGCCGTCGTTTTTCTTGAGCGTCCAGCCTTCGCTTTCCCTCTCTATTTTCCATTTGCCACCGCCACCCTCCTTTCTGTTTCCTATTTTATTTTCACCAGTCGGTTCCGCCTGTAAATGGCATGCAAATTATTGTTCCCGGTTCTGTGAGCTTCTTTATCCGCCTGTACTTGGCATTCTGGTCGCAGCTGATTGAAGGTAAAAGTAAACCAACTGCAAGTCGAGTTCAAGCTGATTGCAATCGCAAATCGAGACTCTCGAACGGGCAAAGGACTTTATTATTTCGGAAATGCCGATGAAAGTATTTACCTGTAAACAGTATTGTGGAAGACAAGATAAATTCTCACAATTAAGTCATCTTAGTGGAGTGTACATCATTGATAGAACACACACATAGGATATATATTAATTTATTAACTCCACCTATCATTACATCTTTAACTGGCTAATGGTAAACTTAACTGAGATTAAATCTTATTTCTATAGAAAATATTCCCTGAGTATCTGCCTCAGCAAATCCCAACTGCATTCGAATCATAGCAGATAGGGATTATAAGTGTGTTTGAGATTTAAATGAGATAATTTAAGATATCACAGTATTTATGATTCCCTTAATTAACAGAGAAATAATATATTGTACGAGATGCCAAAGAAATTGTTGTGGTTTTACTATCAATTGAGTTGTTGCAGAAGTATAAGACAAGGATGTGATAGCATTACAGAAATTATATGCTTTTGAATTAACTAGGGATGTTATCCTCAAAAGTTATTGTTGTTTGTTAATTTAGTAATTTTTTTTTATATTTTATAGCACTTAACAGTGTTCTGTTCTGTTCTTTAATAAATAAATAAATAATAAATAAAACTTTAGTTCATTATTTTTTACAGCTGCATACTGTTACTGTAATTGGAAACTGATACTTCAGTATGAATTAAAAAACCCCAGTAACAGTAATTGATCAATTTTTTACCTTTTTTGAAATCGCCTTTTAATTCTGGCTAGTCTACTATCCTTTTAGTTATAAGCACTTAGGAAGTCCAAGGAAGAATTCAAGGGTTTTATAATATTTCTAATGTCCTTCAATCTGCCTCCCATTTGGTGTGTCTATGCAATTATAATTTTTGTAAGCCGGAGTCTGCAACCGAAAATGCAGATTGCTGGTCATTTGTTTAGGCAAGTGGTTGCCCACTCCACCACTATCCACTGGCCACCACCGCCGGGTAACTCCCGCTCTCCATTTGCCGGATTTTGGTGACAAATACAAAGGCCTTGTTGAGGGCACAGCGCTGAGCTTACGCCTTGTGTGGCAAACTGGATGGGGTGCTTAGGGTGGACGGGGTGTGGAAACTGGGAACGGAGATCTAGGTGGTTTTGTGTGTTTGGCTAACTAAGTGTGTGGCGAACAGTGTTGCGGACTGCAAAGAGACTAATCGTAAATCAAGGCGACGAGTCGGCGACGCACTTGAGGGGTCCTGGCTTGCGGAGTCCGAGCTCAACTCCTTCGTAGGACTACTCCCCTGGCTTTTGAGCGGGCCAAAGTGCACTGGGGCTGCAGAGCCACAGAGTCCTTGATCTGCTCCCTATACATATACCCATATATATGTATGCATATATATTCGCAGCTGTACATATGTTTGTGTACAGGCAGGGCTTGTCTATGCAAATATTTAAGTCTGTTGTTGTCGTTTGGTTACGAAAATGCGAGCATGACATACAGCTGCCGACAGAGAAATGTTTAGCGGGGCCTTACTGAAAGTATAAAGTAAATTAAATATTTAGTTCAGCAAATCCATCGAGGATTTTGAACATTAAATGGAAGGTGGAAGGACCTCACGTCCCCAAGGAATATGGGCTATATAAAATATTAAAGTCTAAAATTGACATACTAACCTTTTCTTTTTGCAAACTTCTTTATATTAGTTTCTTTTTTATCTTAATGTAGATTAATTATTAAATTTATACAGCAGTCATGTTGATACCCTCTCGACAGGAAAGACCCTTTTAAGGCAATTACCCTACTTCATTCGAATATAAAAAAACACGGTAATTAAAAGTTAATTGCGGCACTCACAAGTTGTAAATTATGGAGCTTATCAATTAAGGGAATTCAGAGCCTCAAAACTATGACAGAAAGATGAAAATAAAAGACTTAATCAAAAAATCTAAAAACAAGCATAGAATGAAAAAACAAAATCCTGCAATTAAAAGAAGTTTGTTTGGAAAACAAATCTCCGCCTTGCTGAACAGGGAAACAGGGGCGTTGATGCGGGACACTGTTGCTCCATTTTGGGAGGATTCGGAGTGTCGGGAGCCGGGCCTGAAGGGCGCCAGCGACATCTTCATTAAAATCTAATTAGCGGATTTTTTGACCAGACCGGAGAAGCCAGACCGTAGCACTAAGGTGCTCCGGTTTCTGAGCTCGTTCCGCCACTTGAGCGCATAATCACTTAGACAGGAGGAAGCCAGGACGAAAGTCAATATACCGAGCAGTCTGCACTGACTGCACTGAGAAACTGTGTCAGACGTAAATCTCGTATGCTTATATAGTATAATATATTTACTTAGGTTTAAACAATTTCTTGTTTAAATTATTCGGGCAGTTTAAACGATCGTCTTATGCCAGGAATTGTGGCTTTTTAATATAAATCTTTATGTTTTTCGCTCAGTGTTTGGCTTCAGGTAGCCGATGCTGCTGTTGCATCTGCTCCTGCATGCGTAAGCTGCTTAACTTGTGCTGGAATTCAACAGGAGCAGAAGCCAAAGCTCAGGAATGCTCCTTATTCGCTCGCCCGCCCCTGCCCCGCGTCCGCTCCTCGGATGTCCTTGCTCCACTTAAAGTTTTGCACCAGCTGCATACGCACCGGCTGCGGGAGGCGGCTGTGGGGCGGCTGGGGGCCGCCCGAGGGCTCCGCCTTGCGCAGCATTTTCGAATTCCAGAGTCAACCGCAAAATGAAAAACTTTCTATGGCTGCTGCTCTCGCTCTTCGAGTGCTACCCATATTGTATACATATTGTATATAGTTTTCGTACCGCCCAACCCCCGGAGCGCCCGCCTCCTCCTCGGCAGGACTCTCCCATACACACACGCGTGCGTCCTTCAGGCGTGCATTGCATTTCGATGCTGCTCTCGTGGAAATTGCTTTATAAAATGTTGCCATCGCATAAAAGTTGGGTGAGGTTTTTGTGGGCGTGGCTCCAGCCCCGGCCCCTGCTGCAGATGCAGCCACTGCTATGCCACCTAGCCATGGCTAACATCTTGCGCGTCTCCTCAGATATACATACATATAGAACACAGCGTTTTTCTCCATTGATCCTTTTTGCGGCGCTGCGGCTTGTTGCTTGACATCCTTTTAATTTGCAATGCCTCTTCTTTGCCACGTCCAGCGCCTTCTCGATTTTTATTACGCTCCACTTCACTCTCTCTCTGCTATTTTTTTTTTTAACTATTGGCTTTCATTTGGCAATAGTTTGCTAATGGATTTCCAGATGCTATAAATCATTTTTAGAAGGCAAACTTTGGCGGAACGAGCGCCTGGTAGGGGGAGAGATGCCTGGAAATTGGCTCAATTTAAAAGTTGTGAAAGCGTTAAATGTTTTATTACTCCAACAGCTTCGCTTGGTCTTATTGGAGCATTCTTTTAAGGTATTTTTTAATCAAAAGATAAAGCAAATGTAAAGCTCTTATAATAGCATTACTTATAAATAGGTTTAGGCTTTTAAGTATTATTTAAGTCTATAAGTATTGTATTTACATGTACTATATTAATTTCAGAGCCTCTTAAGCTTTTTGTTTTTTTAACAAAATATATGCCCACCCAAAATGTATTATTTATTAACGAAATTATTTCAGGGTATTTAAAAAATTTATGTATTATCCCATTTACATATCTGAATTGAGAAAGTTTATTTATTTTTTCTTTATAAATTTAAAAGTAAATGGAATTTTAGAAATAAATTAAAGTTTAAGAAACTTACTTAAGTTTGCACACTAAAGTTTGGTATTTCTTGCCTCAGAAATTCTTGGTAAAAGTAATAATTTCTTGCTAAAGCTAGATAACTCTTCCTAGTCAATCTCAATCTCCAGGATCCCCTCTTGGCTAATAGCTGCCTAATGGCGCCATCTTAACCCTCAAAAGCCGATGTCGGGTAAATGTCTGTGAGTCAAGTGCAGCAGACATAATTTGGGCGTTCGAAATCCTCGTGTAGAATTTATAATGCTCAATGGCATTACAGGCAAGCCAGAGGCGGGCAGGGAGGGGGCGGCTCTTGGGACTCCCCTTGTGGCAGTAATACTTTCTTTTTTTGTCAGCCTGTGTGGGTGACATTTTCTTTAGCCAACTAATGAATGCCTCAAAGAGTTTCCCCTTGCAGTTTTAGTTCTGCGGTCGCACACACCAGCACACAAATGGTACATGGTTAGGTTTTGGCTCCAGCCACAAATATTTGCAGCGTGTGTGTGTGGGTGTGTCTGCAGACACGTACGCGCACTCTAAAAAAATATAGAGTATTAATGTTATTAGATAGTAGAAAGTTTTTAACTCTACACCCAAAGAACGTGACACTAAATTGTTTATATATTAAGATACTGCTATAAGAAAGCACTGCTTTCTTTTCTTTCTTGTTCATATAATGCGTGAGGCAACAGAGAAATTTGATTAAAATCGAAGCAGTGTCATGGAAAATACTAGTTTAAAATGTAAACTTTAAATTCTTATTCAGAAAAGCATAGAGAAAACATAGAGCACAAGTATGAAATAAAACTTTAAAGTAGTTAGTTTTACTAATTAAATATAAGAGGCATTTATCAGAAAATTAATATTTAACGTGTAGTATTTAATATTTAAAATGGATAAATAATTTAATTTTCAAACAAATAACTATAACTATTTCCCCTTTTTTGTCAGTGAAAGTATGTATTCGCTGCTTATTCTTCTATGCCCAAGCAGTTTCTCGACTGCTGCTGCTGGCACTGAATCAGTTAAGAAAAGTTTTCTAATTAATTCGCTGGAGACATGTACAGGGATGCACACACACACACAGACACACACACACAGGCAGTCGTCCTTCGCTTTCGCTCACTATCTCCATCGCCCATTCTCGCCAGGATGCAACGGGACGCGAATGGGCAAAAATATAATTTAAGTGACAGTTTGTTTGAAAAGTGACAATTGGATATGGCCACGCCTCCCCACGTAAAACTCCATTTCTAAATTGCTAATTTTCGGCACTTAAATGCATGGAAAAGTCATAAAATGCATTTGCTTCCGGGCGACATTTCTGTGCCGCTTTTCCGCTCTTCCGTTCGGTCGCCAGTGCTACTTTTTCGATTATGATTATGGGAATTCATCAGGGAAAACAGAAAAGAAAACTCATCAGAATTTCCCATTAAACCAAATGACAACACGTTCAATGGAAAAATCATTATAATGGCGCAGGGCATCTGCTCGTGTGTGAGTGGGCTCAAGGGGGCGACGTGGAAAATCAGAGCAGGCATGCCGAAGCCATTAACTTGGCCACTAAATGCGTGTGTCTTCGCTCCAATCTCCAACAAGAATGTGTGTGTGCGAGTCTTGTTTCAGTTCTGTTCGTCCTCAGGATAGCTGCGAGTGTGTATGTGTGTCCCTAAGGATAAGTGCAATGGAATGTAAAATTTAATTATACTTATTTGTCACATTCGCTCACATCTACGTATGCTAGCGTTTCTTTAAGCTTCCTGTGTCTTGAAACGAAATATAAACAGCTAAAAAACAGCACTGATAAATGGATTATTTTGAGGGAGAAATCGTCTTCTTGTCTCTTAAAAGAGTAATATGCATTATTTATATTAAATATTAATACATTTCCTTGGAAGTGATAAAATAGTAATCTCGTTGAAACACAAACTATTGAAAATAATCTGCTAACAGATACTCATCCTTAAGCCCAAGTATCTTCCTTAGAAATATTTTAATGACCAGTGCTTTAAAGTTTGCCGTAAATTCCTACCAATATTTCTGAATTCCCCAACGCATTTCAATAAGAGCCACAAACCGCGGGCACAGCCAATGAATACCTAATTAAATTAATAAGATACATTAAAATAAATTTAATATCAATTTGAGAGTCACCCGAAGGCATGGGAACTGCCTTCCGGCCATTTCTGAGCCGAGAACCATTTCAGGAGTACATCACAGTTTTATGTTGGACAATGAGAAAGCGGAAAAGTTTTACGACCCTTTAACCCTTTTTGTGTACTGAAACCGGCGCCCATCGGTTTTATAGTTTATAGCTGTAAAATGTACTGAGAATTGTGTATCTGATGGCCCTGGTTTTTTTTTTCATTTGCAGCGCTTCAAGGACAACGACATCGAAGTGAAGCGCAAGGACGGCATTATCCTGCTGCGTGAATTGGCCGCCGAGGTTAAGAACTTTATGGATTTCAAGCGCAATGCTGTCATGGTAAGTGACTACTCGCTCTCGGCTTCAAACCCACTTACATATTCATTCACTGCCCATAATACACTCGGAAAAAATGAGACTGCCTTGCCTTACGAATTGACTGGTAAAGGTTGTCAAGTGGTTAAGAAAATATGGTTTCCTTTTGCTATCCAATGTAAAGGTCTCCAGGAAAAATCAAGTATACGCCCAGTTTGGCACAATTACAATTTGTTTTCTTTTTGCTGAATGTACGAGAGCATCTCCAGCGCTTCCGGTCCCTCCAAGCTATCTACAATTGACAAGTGGCTCAATCGCTCAAAGCTCACGGGGAAAGCGGCGGTGGAAAACTCTCAAATTTGAGGACGGCACTAAAAACACAACAAAACAATAACAAGCGGACAGGGCACCGTCTCCAGTGGGAAACTGGCGTAAAGTGGAAAACAATAAATTGCCGGGGGCCCAGTGGCTAGGGGTTGGCCACCACGGGAAAGGGAATAGGGACAGGGACTGCTGGTGGCGCAGGTCGGCGACAAATTGAAATTAAAGTGCGCCCCGCCACAAGCACAAGTTTTTGATGGTGCCCGCAGCTGCTGCGAGTGCGTGCCCGCCGATGTCACGGGCCCAAAGCTCAGGTCCTGGCCATGGCTGAGTCTCCAGTCCCGCCCCCGTCTGCGGTCCTTGCGGTTGTCTCCCTAACTCTCTCTGTGGCTCTCCAGTGCGGCCCGCGAACCAATGGAGTTTTCCCGCTGTTCGGATAATTTGCTGGGTTTCACCAGAGGCTAATGAAGCTCAGTGTATTATCGAAAGGGCAACAAATAGGCCACATTCTAATTGGTAGTCAGTCAATTTATAAGCTCTAATCGTATTAATTTCAAACAATTTAATAATTCTGTTTTTATGCAAATTAAATAAATTTATTATTTTGGGGCTGATATCTTGGAATCATTAAGAAGTACATATGTAGTATGTTAATACGACTCAGGAATGTACCTCTTGAAAATAACTAATAAAGTTAGGAAACAAAGTAAAAGATTTTGTTAGTAAACTGAATTTAAATATAATTTAATCGTCTTTAAAATTAAATTTTTTTTTAGATTATTCTGTTTCAATAAGCAGTTTAATTATGCCGAACTAAACATATATTTATTCGTATGATTGCTACCCGCTGATACTTACTTATCTTAAATGGTATTTTCATAAATTTAGGAATTTTTTGGGAAACTGACCTTAGTGTATTGGAAACATTCCAATATCCCCGAGGTACAATGATTTTTATAGAAACATTTCTTATCTGCATATAGTACCATAAATTCCAACCAGTTTTGAAAAGATTTCTTGATTTCATTTTTTATAAAACAATTAAGCCACATATCAGATTAATTGCCATATGAGGTATACGCTTTTTCTAAGAATAATTCGATGTAAAACAGGCAACTTTTCAAAAAACTGTTGTAGCGAAACAGCTAAAGTTAGCTTAATAAATTAAGTACAATATAATAACCCAAAATTTGAACATTTTTTTTTATTGTATTCAAAAATATTTATACGTTGACTTGCGCAATACATTTATTCTGCCTGAATTAATCTATAGAAAAAAATAAAGGAATAAGCATCCAGAGGCAGGCTTATTTTGATTATTATTTTGTTTGATTTTTTTTGTAAATTGAATAAAAAATATGTGTCTATGTCAAATATAAAATGTAATAAAATAACAAATAATTTAAAATCAAATACAAATTAAACAAGTTCGTTATTTGCGACATCTTGCTTAGTTTTTATTGAAATTTAATTATCTTATTAAATTTTATATATCTAATTCAATTCGGAAATCTTCTTTACACTCTTGGGTAGACTCATTACCTATACGATTAGGTCAACCTATTGGTATTTTTTAAGACTTACCTACTCTTGCCTGCTGTCTGTCTGAAAAGACGGACTCAATTAGCTGTGGAACTTGGTATCGAACATATACTTTTAGAAATGGATTTACTAAGTCAAGACGCAGCTCATCCCACAGGGCTTGTCTATAAATGCCAATGGCTCTTTTTGAAGCACTGAAACGATTTACTGTATTTCAAGCGAAGCATTTTGATTGATTGTTTGGGAAAAGTGTCTCCTTAGCCTGCCTTCCTGCCCGCCCTTCTGCTCCTGCTGCTGCTGCTCCTACTCCTCCTCCGGCGTCATTCGTCTTCGATGTCAGGCCATTCATCTGGTGGAAAGTTTTCCTCTGGGACCCTAATGGCAAATTGTTTTATATGCCCTACTGCATCAACTTCTCGCATCCATTTAATTTAATTATGAAATTATTTACAACTCGCTGCGAGTGCTGGGCCAACGAGCCACATGTACGGTGTACAGTCGTCGTTGGTAAGCCCGGCTTAACAATTAAATGTTATAATCATCGCATGGGCGCCGACTTTATGTGTATCCCGACGGCCAACGGACCGACGTCCAAGTGCGTGGGTATACATAAATAATTTTTTATGATTTCCGGAAAATATCGATTAAATTTGTTTTGTGTGCGCATAAATATATATGTACGTATATATATTTTTTTTGAGTTGGCCTCTTTGGTTTCTTGCGGACACGCACACATCAGCCTACGCATCGTTTCAGATTACGCAGATGCTGTCCCCTCGCCACTCCCCTGACTGCCTTCCGCTGGCCGGAAGTTCGGGTCCTAACGCAAAGCGCATAGGAAGCACCATTAATTAAAAATCAACCTACATGGACACCGACCACAGACGTGGCAACATCAAAAACAGTCAGAAAGCGACGCCAAAGGCGCCACAAGCGAACGACATGTAGGAGGTCGAGACCTTGATACCTTGATATTTGAATTCCATGATTATATTTTATAATGAATAAAATACATAAATACTACTGTAGAATATATTAAAGTGGTCATAGACATAATTTGAAGCTTAGTTTATTTTGAATGAATAAAAAAGATTCATTATTCTACAGAGTTCTTTATAATGAGAGAACACCGTGCGCTCCTTTGAATCAGTTCCATTCTTGGACCCATTGTTTTGGTGTAATTTTATACAAATGGAGCAAAACACGTAGGTGTTGGTGTTTTTTTATTATATATAAATGTTACAATATTTATTATAAAACAGGAAATCAGGAATACATAAATGAGTGAAATTAGACATGCTGGGACTGAGACATTTGATTTCTAAATTTTTTTAAATTTGAAGCTTTTCATTTTGGAGTTTAACCCATCACATTTTTGCAAGAGGAATTAACGTAGTATCGGCTTGTTATTCAAAAAAAATATAATTAATATATCAAGAATAGATATTTCTTTGAGATACACGCAGGCCAAAAAGCCCAAAAGTCATAAATATTTTGATTTGCAGTAAAAATCTGAATCAACAAAGATTTGACAACAAATTTAACTAAACTTTTCATAATGTTGTAAGGTGTAAAATCATTTTTTTTTAATATTGAAGTACAATATGCTTGCATCCTAATAAAACCCAGGAACCAAATTTAGATTTTTGCCTAGTTATGATCGATTTCACATCCGTGCCCATGATCTGCAAAGGTATACAAACTTCGGCTTTGCGAAGTTTGCTTCTTTTCTTGCTTTTTTTTTTTTTTATTAATCGTAGATTGAAGTAATTGTTTGTAGTGCTTATAGTGTAGTAAGCCCAAAAAGTGTATTTATATTCAATGAAAATATACCAGCTTTGTGTAGAGCTATACGATTTGAGGAAGGTCTGTATTGTACTAGTATATATATATAGTATAAAGTATTTATTTAAAAACCCGTCAAGAGAATAGATTTTCCAGAAAAGCCAGCAAGTCTCGATTACACTTGCAATTTTCATAAGCAACCGCATTGCTGCAGATTAGAAAAGGTACAGGGCGATGCCCAGTTTCTAATTGCGATATGAAAGATACAGGTTTTATTAGGCGCCTAGCCATAAGCCGCCTGACCAGCTCTGGCCAACAGAGGCGTCACCGGAGGGGGTCTTGTCTGTGTGCCGCTCGAGGCAACCGTTCTTTTGTGGGCGAATCGGAGAATACCTCACTTGACTTGGTAATGGCAAACACAAGTCCAGTCGTCATTCAATCGGCTTTGGAAATTCCTCCGGCGAGCAACGAGTTTTGCACGGGAAGAGCTCTGCGATTCCAGCACTTGTTGACCTGTTCCCCGCCCGGTAATTGCGGCACTCTATCTGCGCAGTACGCTCGCGGCTCTCGAGTGCGGCGCTGGACTGTGGGAATCTCCCGGCTCGATTACGCCGGCATATAATCTCGGCCGGCAGTCACCCCAAGCGGGCAGTTTCACTCCGCCGATTGCAACGAACGAGTCGCTTGGAAATGGATTCGCACACCTTCGTCCTACTGCTGCTCATTGGCTGCCTCTGCCTGATGGCGGGATCCTGGGTGGCAGCTGCTCCCGCTTGTAATGGCGGCTTCTACTCGAAGAACGGCAACCTGGTCATCGATATTCAAAACCTGCAATCCCATCTGAACTGTGTTCAGAATCAGCATCAGAGGGGATAACACAAGCCGATTAAACATAATAAATATACATAGGTGCCATAATTAGGGCACTGTGAATAAAATAAACAAAGCTGAACTAATCGCAATTTGTGAAGCCAAAATATTTGTTAATAAGCCACTGGACATGCAGGCAAAGTGGTCAACGCACATTTCGTTGAGCCACGGATATGGTACAAACAACATTGCGTATACGTTATATTTATAGCAAGCGCATGTTAGCAACTAAACTCGTTTCAAACTTGATCTGTTGTGCATCTAAACAACAGCGTTTATTTCGATTATCTGCGCAATAATTATAATTAGTTCATCGACTTGATATGAATAACAACAAACGTGAAACACGTGCTTATACAATACCATAATATATTACAATACTAAAAGGTATCAAAATGAGGTGATCTTCGAATGATTCAATATTATTTTTAATTGTCTTAGAAGCCAAATATTTGTACAATAAAAAGTATATTTCTGTGTTATCAACTTGCGAATAATGTGCTTGTTTAATTATTCGTGAACTCGACTTTTGACCGTAATTATCATTAGGGAGCTCCGACATCAATTGAGCCGCTGTATAGGCTCTATATGTTATATTGATAAAGGATTGAAAATATAAATATATAAATCAATTTAATTTCTTCAACCTATAAAACTGAACTGTAAAGTATTGATATATGTTTTAATTAGCTAGCAGCCGTGGCTCTATAAGTTATAATAACAAGCTTAAAATGACTTTCTTTGAGTGACTTCAAGCTTACTGGAGTTAATCGAACTGAATCTGGAGGGAAAGGGCGGGAACTATGAGCTCCGGCACTTGCCGACCGTCTGCCGTCGACAATTTGCGTTCATGTCGAACATGGAAAATAATGAAAAGCAACTCGTGCGCGACCAGGCGAGCACCTGCTGGCCCCTCCATGCCGCCGGCTCCCCCACATGCACTGCCCCCGTGGCATCTTCCCCTCAGTCTCCCCGTTCCTCGCATCATTCGCTCGGGCACCTGCAGTTGCCTTTTGTTTGGTGCGGCATTAAAATGCTAATTGCCTGTAAACATAAAGGCAACTGCAGATGCCACACACACACACATACGCACACACTCGCACACAAGGATACAGACGAATACACACACAGTCACAGCCACATGCAGGCTCACATGCATCTCATTTTCCACTTTGTTCGGTGGCGTATGCGTAATAATTTGTATTCCCCCTGGCCTTCGTGGTTGGGAGGGGGTGGTCTCTGCAACGCTGAGTGCTGGCAACGTGTGGCAATCGCCGCTGCTAATTCGATTTCTATCAACGCCTGTCAATGCCGCTTTAACGGAACTGTTGCCAGTGCAGTGGCAACTTGCCACCTACGCCGCCACTCTGCCCACTAATCGCTGTGTCCTGACTCTCGTGTCCTGTCGCTGACAGCATTTATTTGCATTCGTTTCGCAGTTAAAATTGACTTTAAAATTGCATTTAATGGCGGAAAAAAGGGCCACTGCCACGCCCCTTCTGCCCTAGCAGCCATACATTTTCCGCAGTGTCTCTGCCGGGCTCGTATTCCTCTTGCGAGAGGGGACTCCGTACCAACCCCCTGCCTTCCTGTTCGCTGTTGACTTCTTTGCTATAATGCCACTTGCACTTTGACGTTGACATTGTGCAAGCGAGATGGCAGACGCAGTTAGAGCGAGACGGGAAAATGGATGGCCAAGAAGAGGGCTGTGTGTGTGTATCGAGTGTATTGAAAAGCTGTTCGGGTGTTTTAAATAGAAACATGCAACAACGTGGCAAGTAAATGTCTTCACACTAAAAGCATTTGCCTTCCTCCAAAAAGAGCCAAGAAAGGAGGGCCAATCTTCAGAGCCTTCGCAGCGAAAACATTTCGTGACAGTTGCTACTTTAACGTTGTAATTTCACTTGTGAAAGAGAAGCTATGATCTATGATCTCTGAAATTATTTACTGACAATAAATGATTTAATTGTGTCCACTCTATGTTACCAAACAATTAAATAAAGTGGAATTTTTTAAGTATAACATTCATTTATTTACTTTACTTCCAAATAACTTATTGTTATAATGCACAAAAATGCCCAGATCTTAAATATTCGGATATTACACTTCAAAGTAAGCATTTAAAAGTTATGCTAGGGCATTTCTTACTTGATATTCTAAAGCCTTGTTTAAGTAGTTTTTAAAGTACTTTTTATACGAAACGACCCACACATAGCTTTGTGTAATGTGGCTTTAAGTTATGAGCTTCTTTTACTTGCTGATGCCAAACCGAAACCACACAGCTTAGCAGGATACATACGTGCTCAAGTCATTGCCGCCCCGGAAGAAAAGAAGCAACCACAATGCAAAGTTGCACTTTGGCCCGGAAAAAAAGCGTTTATAATCCCCCAAAGAAGACCGCATCAGATGCGACTGCGACTGTGACTGTAACTGTGACTGTGGAGCGGCAGCTCAGTCAGCAGCCAGTCACACTTGTGGCTGAAAATAACCAACAGATTTGGCCGGACAGACAGGGGGGCAGGCAGACAGGTGACAACCACTCGATGTCAGTCTCTACCTGGGCCTGCTTGCACTAATCAGGGGTAGAATTTCTGCATTCATTCCCACCCCTGGCGGAGGCATCGTCAAATATTTAGTTGAACCCATATTAAAACGTAATATAAATTTCTCTTTTGGCTGCAAAACTTATTGCCTCAACATTTGGCACGTCCATTCAGACGGCAAATATATTGAGCTACCAAAAAAATGTGCGCAAAAAGAGGAGGAAGCCAAGGCTAAAGCTGAGCGGAGAAAGGTCTCAGGGCGGACAGAAATCGTGGCTTAAACACACATCTTGCATTATCCAGCGAAGTCAGCGAAGGACTGGCAGGAGCGGCAGCAAGGGGTAGGGGGTGTAGGGACTCGGCTGGCTCCGGCTTTTCACTTGGCAAATGGTCAACGCGGGTTCGTTTTCCCCAGCACACTTTCAGGCTGTTGCTCCAGCCAACGCCCAACGTGATGCTGCTGCTGCTGCTCCTTGCGAACAAATTGCGTGCAAGTAGCTGCATTTTGCTAATTCCGGCAGAGCCCAGACACTGCTCCGCTGACATTCGAGCAGGTCTCCTCAGCCGCAGTCCCAGTCTCCGCCTCCGCCTCCGTCTCCGTCTTCGTCTTCGTCTTCGTCTTCGTCTCCGTCTCGATCCGAGACCCACCTCTCTGGAGTCCCGGACCCACTCCTTGAGAGCATTGTCATTGTTGGCTTTTGAATGTTAAGATGTCGACAGCTGCACGGAGGAGCGACAGGGAAGCCAGCTGGTGTCAAATGAGAATTGTGTGCGAGAGGGCATTGCTCAGGGTCTGTTCTAAGTCCCGGCCCCCATCCTCGCCCAATGTCACCCGGCGCACCACCCTGCTTGATCCACGCAACCCTTTCTGACTCGCAGCCACCCCGTTTTGGCGCCCTTCCTGTGCACTTTGCCTCTGTGTCGGGCTGCCTCGACCTTTCCATAAGTGCATAATATTGTAAAAAAATGTGCAACAAATATTTCATAATACACGGCCATGTTTTGTCTGCCGCTCTTTTTATTTCCCATCTCGAGCCGTGTTAGACAAAGCGACTACGAATGTTGGAAATTATTTACATGGGTATGACATAGCTAGACTTTGAAAACAACAATGGGGTGTCTGAGAGACAGCCAGCCACTTGCATAAAATAATTGATGAATCAATTAGGGGTGAGAAGCTTTTCAATAAACTTGGCTTTCCTCGTGGAATGTTTAACTTAGGAAATAACTTTAGCTAGGAGTTGCGAAAGAAGAAATTTGCTCTAAAATAAAGTTGATCCTGAAATATTAAAGGGTTCATATCCTCTTGCCAAGTGTAAAGTACATCCATCTACCATAATGTATATATATAAACTGCTGCTTCATATTTTAAATATAACTCTGAACAAAACGAAGATTCTAAGAATAATAGATACAAGTTATATAAGAATCTATAAATTTATATTTTGGCAAACCACATTTTCATGCAAATGAAATATTAATTCATTTTTTTTCAATCTAGGATTACAGCATGAATTAAATTTGTCCGATTCTCAAAAGTCAACGCTTCCACCTCGCGCATTCACAAATGATTAAATCTCCTAATCTACTTTTAAATTAAAACTTTACTCTGGTAAAAACTCCTCTGAAACCCCTAATTTTCCATCTACCACAGACATCTACGATAGCAGCCAAATTGAATAACTAGTTCGCAGCAACTTTAACTACTTGTACCTGCCCTCGGGCCGTGGCAACCAAGGACTCGAAATCCGATTGGAACTCTTCCCGCACAAGGAAGTTCCCACCCAGATGCCAGTCCCAGGCCAGGACCCGCTCACTTACTCAGACTCCTGGCGTGCTCCTTTCTCTATTGACTCACTTTTGGCAGTGTTTATTATTTAATGCCTTAACTAGCTTGCCACTCAACACCTTTTTGGCCAAACTTTAAGACTCCTTAACTAATTCGAGCGCTCGAAAAATGTGCAAATAACTTTGGAGAGCAGAAGGATTGGAGTTGTGGAAAGGAGTGGAAATGGAGGTGGAGGTGGGAGTCGTTCCACCTGGAAATAAGTTTTCAGGGGCTCCCCCCAGTATCCTCCTCTCTCGCTCCCATTTGTCTGAGCCGCTGACACATTCCCGTGGCGCCAGCCCCAACGCCATCGTTCGCCCAACGGCAGCCAATTTACATTGAAATCTTCTTCGGGCTTGGACCCCAGAGACTCCAGCATTTTTATTCCATCTTCCAGCCAGCCTTCCCCACTCCCCATTCTCCATTGTGCCAAGTAGTTGAACTATTTCAATGCACCCACATGCAGCTCGGGCTCGTTGGCCACTGCAGCATCTTCAGGTGGAAGAGGAGGGCGCCAGCTCCAACGATTCCTGCGGGGAGCACAGGAGAGGAGGAGGCCCACCCTTCGGTCTGTCTGTGTCTGTGTCTGTAACTGCAGGTGTTTGTCCTCCTTCGGAGCAAGTATCTGCCCCCTTTGGGTCTAATTTCGCTGCAGCTAAAGTTCTTGTTTGCGTCTTATGAAAATGCATACTGTGGGGACCGCCGGGCTAAACTTGTGAGAATAATTTGTGCGCCAAGTTGCAAAATGCCGCACAGCACTCCCAGTGATTTTTTGGAACTAGGTTCTTAAATAGGAATGCCATTGCTATTGAACGTAGAGAGGTCACAAATTATGGTATGATATGTGGATTCTTTAGACAATAAATTTAAAACCAATCAAATCATAAGGTTATTAAATTATTCAAAAAGCAAGGGTTAGCAGTGTTTTAAAACGCTCCAAACTCAGTTAATAAAAGGCTAAACAGGTATATTAAGCATAAATTCTGGTTGAAACCTATTTCACAGTTTAAAGAGCAACGATTTCAAATTGATATTGTGGATTTAAGTAAACCCTAAACATGCTTCTGGGGTTGCATAACGTACGTGGTAGCATACTTTTAAGCTGCTCTTCGAGCACTGTGCACAGACACTACGAAGCTCCGCATTACATCCACACACTTACTGCACACACACTCACAGCGCACACACTGTGCACAACCACGCTGAACTAAAAGTTGGCCAAAAGAAAGCAAAGCAAACTCCATTGCTTTGTGCAATTTAAGTCTCCGCCAAGAGAATAAATTGCATAAAGCGTGGAAAGTTTTGCAACTTTTCCGACCCACGCCCAATCTTATATCCGCCGGAGAGGAGAAATGGGAAATATTTAAGCAGATTGATGTGTAACAACTCTCTTTCTCTCTTACCCTTTTGCAGCGCCTGATGGACTCCGCCGAGCAGGCGGCACTTTCGGAGCTGGAGGGCCAGGGACAGGCGGAATCGCCGGCGGGTGGACAGCAGCACTATGACGCCCGGCGGATTAACGAGTACAACGCCGATGGCAAGCTGGCGGACGGAGCACGCCACATGGACATCCGGTTCATGCGGCGCTTCGAGCGCCTGCCGGTCAATCTCAGTCTAAGCTCGATTCTGGTGCCGCACGGCGTCGACTTGGACGAGGCGGACGTCAAGTCGGCGCTGCAGTGGAGCGCCCATTTGGACCCGCTCTTCCAGAACAACTTAGAGCAAGATCCGGCCCTGTCTTGGCAATACTTCGGCTCCTCCGCGGGTTTCCTGCGGCGCTTTCCGGGCACTGCCTGGCCCCCAGAGGGCTCCAAGGGCAGCAAGCTCATCCACGACTTTCGCACGCATAACTGGTTCGTGCAGGCCGCCTCCTCGCCCAAGGACATTGTGAGTACCCGCTATAAAAAATAAATATGAATAATATAATATAATTCAATTCGGCAGATGATTCTCCTGGACTCCTCTTCGAGCATGTCGGAGAAATCTTTTGACTTGGGCATGGCCACCGCCTTCAACATACTGGATACCCTGGGCGAGGACGACTTCGTGAACCTCATCACCTTCTCGGAGGCGGTGAAGACGCCAGTGCCCTGTTTCAAGGATCGCATGGTTCGAGCCACGCCGGATAATATCCAGGAAATCAAGTCGGCCGTTAAGGCCATAAAGCTGCAGGATACGGCCAACTTCACAGCTGGACTGGAGTATGCCTTCAGCTTGCTGCACAAGGTAAGTAGTCCCTGGCGGGCAAGGCAACAGAAGGAGTAACCGAAGTCCCACTCTTCTTTTAGTACAACCAATCTGGAGCGGGAAGCCAATGCAACCAGGCCATCATGCTGATCACGGAGAGCACCTCGGAGTCGCATAAGGACGTGATCAAGCAGTACAACTGGCCGCACATGCCAGTGAGGATCTTCACGTACCTAATTGGCAGCGACTCCGGCAGCCGGAGCAACCTGCACGACATGGCCTGCTCGAACAAGGGTTTCTTCGTCCAGATCAACGACTATGAGGAGGCGCGCCGCAAGGTGATCGACTACGCCCTGGTGATGGCCCGGCCCATGATCATGTACCAGGCAGACCATCCCGTCCACTGGAGCCCGGTCTTCGTGGCCGGCAAATCGGGCGGATTGGGGCGCGACTCGGAGTACCAGCGCCGCCTAGTGACGACAGTTTCAACTCCGGTCTTCGATAGACGAAACCATTCGGTGCGCGTCGCCAACCTGCTGGGCGTGGTGGGCACCGACGTGCCCATCGAGGAGATCCGCAAGGTGATCCCCCAGCACAAGCTGGGTCCGAATGGCTATTCGTTTATCGTCGATAACAATGGGCGGGCGCTCTACCATCCAGACCTGCGTCCCCTCAGCGATGCCAACCAGTATATCGATCAGCTGAAGCCCAAGTACGCCTCCGTCGATATCACGGAGTTGGAACTGCCGGAGACGGAGATTGGCAACAACAATGAGATTATTGAGATGAACAAGAATCTCCTTAACGAGGTGGGTTGATGAGGTCCTGGAATGCTAAGAAAATCAGATATACAAAGGATTTAAAATAATCAACAAAGATTGACTTTAGTTTCATCTGTAACTTAATTTAATTTAAATATTTAATTAGAGCTTATAATAATTTCTATCAATCTTAGATGCGTGGCGACATGATCAGACCCAAGGAGGGCGAGACAGAGTTCACCGTGCTAAACCATTACGACGAGTCCAAGCGAGTGTCCACCCGGACGCACCGATACTTCTATGGCCCCATCGAGGACACTCCCTTTACGCTGGCTATTGTGCTCCCGGAGAAATACGGTAGCCACGAGTTTGTCTCCCAGCAGGAGATCCGGCATTCGCGTAGCAATGGTGAGTTTCCCCTGCAGAGATCCCAGTTCCAAAAGGATTTTTAATCTAATTGTCCTGTTTTCAGTTACCGAATACTTCAAGGGAGACAACTGGCGCGTGCACCCGGATTGGGTGTACTGCGAGTACAATAGCGTGAGCGACTTGGAGAAGGAGAGAGAGAGCTCCGGCGAGTACTCCTCGCGGGATCAGGAGCCCAGCTTCGGGTCGCCAGAAGAGCAGGTATTGCACTTTCTGGCTCGCGCCGGTCGCCCCGGTTGGAAGTGGATGTCGGTAAGCAATCGAACTCTGGAGGAACGGGTCAGGGCACCCATCCGAGCACAGTTCTCATCCGGGCAATTCCTCTTCCCGTCAGGTTCGACCCAAGTCACCGCAGCCACATCATAACATGCACAGTGGCTCCAACGGCAATGTGCCCGGATCGAGCCACTTTGGGTCGCAGCACCTGAACTCTCAGGGATCTCGCAAGGCTGAGCCCTACTACTGCGATCGAACCCTCATCCAGAGCTTGGTGCGCGACGCCATGGTCACCGATGGTCTGGACCGGAACACGACTGGAACCTCCAGTGGCAAGGAGGACAAGCAGTAAGTGTGCCCTGCGACTGCCAGTTACAAGCATCTTGAAATTTTATTTTGCGTTTTCTTTGTTTAAAGGCACTCAATATATTTTAAAACATTTTAAAATATTTTTTATTGATTATCATAATATCAGTTGTTGTTACATTTATTCACTTGCTTCTGGCTTTTCGTTTATAAACTTTACTAAAGCACCGAAAACCGTTTTCTCTCCGCACATATTTTCCTCACTCTATTTCTTTGATGGCCGACATTTCTCTCTTCTTTTGCTAATACCTTGTACTTTTCACATGAATAACCATAATACGAAAATTCTCCCCCACCGCAAATAATTCTTGATTGTTAATTTTCTGACAAATGCAACTTTAAACTCTTAAATGCACAATTTTAAAATGAAAAATTTCTATAGTCCAATCGCCACATTAATGGCAATACTAAAGAGGTAAATCGATGAGTAATTTGAATGGAGTTGGAGTAGCTTTGAACAATGCCACTGCCTTAGAGGACCAGCCCACGGATTAGGCTTGATGGAATATCCCGTAGATCTACTCAACGCTGGCCCTGAATGATTAAAACCAAACCAATTCCGAGAAGTCTAATTTGCATTTTCTTTGTTTTCCTAGGCAAGGCTATCAGAAGTTTGTGGTCGCCACCTCGTTCGTGGCCACAAGGTCGGGTCTTCTGCGCTGGATTGACCACATCAAGCGACCCGAGGACACCCCCGAACCGTGAGAATTCATAAGCCCTTCTGCATTTCCAATAATAAAACTACTCTTTCACCCACACAGACACTTCAGCGAGGACAACGTGAGAGCCATGGACACGTCCTGGTACAAGCGAGCCATAGACCAGCACTCGGTGGAGCCGGACAGCTTTGTGTACAGCGTGCCCTTTGGCTCGGGATATGCCATCAAATCCAATGCCACCTTGGTGACAGCCTCCCATGCCATCTTCGTGGAGCATCGCGGACACAAGGCACCGGCGGGAGTCGTGGGCCTCCAATTCCAACACGATTCCCTGGCCAAACACTTCATAAACATCACCTCTGCAGTGAGTTTTTACCCTTTCTTGCTATTATTGTTCCAAACTAACAATTTTCTTACAGTGCACTGGAATGACGGGCTGCAAGAGAACCTGCGCCTCGGACAACCTGGACTGCTATGTGCTGGATAACAGCGGCTTCGTGATCATATCCGAGGAGATGGAGCACACGGGCAAGTTCTTTGGCCAGATCGACGGCACCATTATGGACTCCCTGGTGCAGGACCGCATCTACAAGCGAGTGACAGTCAACGATTATCAGGGCGTCTGTTCCGATGCGGACAATCCGTACACGGCTGCCGGTGGCATCCTGAAACCAAATCGCTTGGGCTCCTGGTTCTTCAGTCATCTGGTGGCCCTGAGTGCCACCTGGCTGTCCCTCATGCCGGCTTCATTGCGTGCCTGGCCACAGGACGAGTACACCTACGACAACGAGGATGTTGTGTTTGTAGACAACAATTACTCGGATGAATACGAGTTTGGAAATGAATACAACATGCCGGTGGATCAGGAAATGGATGAGTTCTTTACCACCGCCGATGTGGTAAGTATAAGCGGGATTGAATAAATAATTAAATTACAAATAACTAATTAAATGCTGATGATTTCAAAAGGAATATACGACGCCGCCTCCTGCCAGGCAGCATAAACCCCATGCAGGACCCCGATTCACGCCGGATCCGCAGAACGCAAGGCGTTGCGATCTGGCCACAGATCTCTACATGCTGCAGCCAGAACGGCTCAACCAGGGTGGCCAGAATAATCCCCTCAAGGTGGGTATCATTGAGAGCTGTGAGACATCTTTAAATTATAACCCAATACATCTTCTTTCAGGGCAAGCTGACCAACTGCCATGCTTCCGGCTGTGAGCGTCCATTCAGCGTTCAAAAGATCCCTCACAGCAATCTCATCCTGCTTGTGGTGGACACCCTGTGTCCCTGTGGCTCCAAGCAGCTGGATATCGAGCCGCTGGAGGACTCGGGTGTGATTGGTGGGTATTTTCGGCAATATAACATCCAGGAAGGATACTATATACTATACATATATATACTATAATTCCAAATCATTGATTTTCCAGGAGCCTGCAGCACGAGACGACAAAGCCAGGAGCAGGAGTCCCGGCGACGACCCAGGAAGTGCATAAACTACCATCCGGAGGAGATCGAGATCCAGCAGTGCGGCCGTGGCAGCCCCCTGCTGCACATGTCCGGCTCGGTGATCGTGGCCCACGTCCTGATGGTGACCGTGACCTTTGTGCTGGCCAATGCGTGATATGAGCACTAAGTATCCTCTGAGAACTAGGCGTGGAAACTAGGGTTTTTTTGGTTTGTCGAAGAGGAGTCGAACAGTCGCTCTTGATCCGGGGAAATACGCAGTTTGAGTTAATTGATTTGATAAGCCGAAGTAGGAACTATTAGCAGTCCCTCAACCACCACTTTAGCCGAGGGACGAAGGTAATAATCAAATATTTATTAGACGGACTGCAGCCGCGAGCAGCGTTACTCAAAAAATAAGTACTAACGAGTTTATATCCATATGTTTGTAGACAATAATTTGCAGGAGATGTTTTAGGCAAAACGATAGCTAAAGGTAACTTCCTTATCTGTATGTGCAATAACTTGACTACGTTAAATTAATCGGTTTAGTCACATAATTATTATGGTACTTTCTAGAGCGAGCTTTGTTTATCCGTTATCGAAGTCAATGATTTTCACCCAATTAAAAAATAATTGAGACAAGGAAACTGAAAAATATGAGTGCAAAAAACCCAAAACGAACGAGAAATAGCCATCAGTCGATCAGATTGTGTATATAGTATCAAGAAAGTATTCAAAATGAACAAAATTCCTACCGATAAATAATTCGTTTCTTTCCTCTTTTCTAACGTACAACACGAGTAATAACTAGATTGAGTTACTTTTAAACTCAACTGCGTACGCACAAATATAAAGTATTATATCTATTTTACAACCGAACTAAATCGAATTCACTGAACAAACGGAAGACTTGAATTACCCGACAGCAATGTAAAGAACAAAGGTACACAAAACAAAGTTATAGACAGTTAATATCGTACATAACACACATATATGCGCATGGTTGACATCCAATTTTGAACAGAAACCAGCTAGATGATGGCGAAGAGAACAAGTTGATTGAAAACAAAATATTTCAATTGTTTTGCAGAAAATAATGAAAAAGAGCGAAGAAATTAAAAGAAAAAAAATATAATAATAATAATTTATTTTGTATACATTTTTATACAAACCTCATATGCATATGTATAATACAAAATGAGGAAAAGAAAAGCAAATCGAATAACTGAGCTACTCCTACTTTCTGATTTACCTTTAAAGTTGTCATACAATTTCTGTTGTTTACGTTACACCTACTATTTAGAAATTAACATATCGATCGGAGTTTAGAAATATGCATTCTTTTCTTTTCTAAACGAACATACGAAACTATTTAATGAACTAAAATAGAAACACCTACATAATCACCTACACACATCTACACTCACTCATAGACACTCTACACCCTCAACACCTACAAAACACAAACAATATATAAAGAAAGAATATTTTCTGTGTCTTAAACTTGTATAAAAAATGTCTTCCATTAAAAATACTTAACGAAAAAAGAAAACAAATCCATACTAAGTAACAAAATTTATAAATCAATAACTACTAATTAACTTAAATTATAAAATACGATTATGTAAGGAACTATATATAAAAGGAAACATTTAACTCGAACGTCATTAACCAAGCATTAGCAATTTCAAAGGTCGCCGAGACCCTGCCCCGTAGACGGCTATAAGCTGTCGGCGGTGGAGGGTCGAAGGTCGACGAAGGAAACCAAAAACCATTCATACACCCATAGGAACCTAGATAATATTGTTAGTTAGGGCTGGGTGTTTCGCAGATGGAGACGGCAGGCAAGGGAGATCCATACAAGCATTAGAAGAAATATTAGCAGAATACTTAATAAAAAATATGTAATAAACCCTATTTATAATACACAACTTGAAACCAGTAATCAATTGTAAGTCGTATCTCGTAAGCGCTGTTTGTTAAACGATGGCAATGTCGACGATTATGATCATGTTGCAGTGCGTGAGAGTCGTGTGTTAGTGGTGAGCGGGACACCAGTGCGTATACTTGATCCGCGTACTGGGACCGGCGTGTGTGCGTGTTTGGGTGACTGTGCGACAGGCGCGTGTGTGTGTGATGCATGTGTGACTGGGGACATTGACTGACTTTAAGCGGCGAGAGTGGTGAGAATGTGAGAGAGCTTGTGCCGAGGCAGTTGGAAGTTGAAGGACACGGAATACCTGGTAGGCCAGAGAAGGCATAACACAATATGACAACCCCCCATCATTACCCTCTATCTCTCTCTCTCTCTCACTGTATTCATCGGTCTCATTCTCACTCACTCCTGCTCCCATCGGATCCGAGCGAGAATCCACTGTAAAATTGCATATAGATTGCATCCTTCGCATAACTTCAACTCGAAAGTAATAAACATATTTATGTATTCAACTTTTTGCAAAACAACAAATTCCATATCAAAGTAACAAGTTAAAGGACACTCTTTACAGATGTATTAGTAATATAATAAACGTTCTGCAACATTTTCTATGTTTGTTTATTTTTATAAGGAAATCGAATGTTTGTATGTGTAGTCCATAATTTTCTAAAGACATATGAATACCTATATTGAAAAACAAAAAGGAAAACTGAAAAAGAAAATGAAAATGAAGAAAATACGAGAACGAAAAACGATTGTAATGTTTATTGGTCTTAATGGAATGGAAAACAAAAAAAAACAATTAAAACTACCATTATTAACTTACCAATTAAATCAAATTTTTGACAATGCGATTTTTGCTTTTTGGAAATCGTGCTTTTTGCTAAAACAAAACCACAAGAATGAAACGAAAATGAACTATTATTATAATACTAAACACACACTTTTGCTCTCTATAAACCCTATATACAAGCATCTTTCTATACGGAACATTTATAAAAAGCAATCCGATGCGAAATAAAATGCACACAATTGCATAGAACATGTAATTGGGCGAATTCTATAAGAACTCTCTCTCTCCTCAGACATCTCAGACACAAAGAAAGTAAATCCCCGAAACGATCACTTCCTTATTTGCCGCTCCTGGTTTGATTATTGATTTCGTTTATAATTGCCGCATTCAGGACACAAATCGAGACCAAAGCTCAGCAAAATGGGAAAAATATTATGGAACGACAACTACGCATACATTCATGTAAAATTAGAAACCAGTTACTGACTAAAATCGTTATTTGGAACTCAAGGCATTCTATCAAGTAATATTCAACGTAAATAAATTCTGTTATTGTTGTCGAAGGCATTGAAATAAAGAAAACTAAGCTAAACACAAGCAACTTTTAAGTTGTGAGAGAAATTGTTGTTTCATTAAATTTGTCATTATGAGATTTGAAAATATAAATGTTTATCGCAAAAGCAAAACAGTATGAAATACATATAAATGTGTACACAAGTGTAATTCATATATATCTGTATATTCCAGTGACCCACAAAAACGGCTTAAAAATAAATATCGAAATTGTTCGAAGAAGCTTCAAATTTGGATAAATATAAATTAATACACACCTTTTGTTATAACACACACACAAAAACACGCTCACCCAAGATACACCCCTACACACACACATATATAGACAATGCTTTTGTTAATTTTGGATGAAAAGTCTACAAAGAATTTCACCTAATAGATTAAAGTAAATGAAAACTTTTAAGAATTAGTAAAGGTAAAGGAAAATATTTGCAAAAACCTAACTGTTAAGATAAAAGTAAAAAAGCGCATACTTACATAAATTAATATAAACTTGCTCATTATTCTAATTAACAACCGGAAATTATAAGTAAATGGTAATACATAAATAAAATAATTAAACCAAGTTAAGATTAATTCAACATGAAACAGGAAGATGAACAACTAAAAATATTATAAATACATAATATGACCGAAGGAACAGAAAAAATCGAAAAGACAAAAAATAAAGAAATAAATGACAAAAGGTATTATAAAAATAAGTTGCCTTATGGCTTTTAATGGATTCGGGTTGTTTTTAATCTATTTGCGGCTGATTAGGAATAAATCTATATTTATAATTGAGCTTGAATTAAGCATAAATAAATTATTTGTGCTGCAAGGTTCTCTCCACCAACTCTAACGAATCGTATAAAGTTTTGAATTTTTCTGAAATTTAAGAACTTTTATTTGACCCTAAATATTTCTATTTTAAAGGCTTTTATATCAAGTTAAGAATCTCTGCCTGTAAATGTATAACCACCATGACTTACTAGAAATAATCTGTGCAAGTTCAGTAAATCACGATATTGGATAGTGTTTGCCTTCACGAGTCTACCACCCGCTCGGCCATACGCTTACACAAGCAGCGTTCGTGATTTCCCCCACATTGTTTATCTTGAGAACTAGAGCAGGGGTTCCCAATCAGTAATGGCCGGAAAAGTTAATTGAACGGCCATCGTTTTTGGCCAAGTCAATCCGGCGATCGCGATCGATCGCCATGATTAATGAATGATTGAACCGAATCGAACCGAAGAGCGGCATGTAAACACGCACTCGCTCACGCACTTATCTCCGCCGCCGCACAGTGGCTGTTATCGGCGCCGCACAGTGGGCAGCGGCACTTGAACTTGCTCCCGGCGGCGATAAGCAAGTGCGGCACGCGCTCGATCCGGCCGTGGTCAATTGCAATTGGGGTTGCTGTGTCATCGAAGGCAATCGATTGATATTGGGGCCATTTCTGTGTCAAATTGCGGCAGGCGGCGCGGCGCATCGGTGAGCTAATGCTCCGCTTTCCCCCAAAATCCGCTGGCCTGCATTCTTAGATTAGATTGTGGTTTTGTTCTGGTTTTTTCCAATGTTTTTTTTTTTCTTTTTGTTTGGTATCAATATTTTGGTGGTCGAGGTTAGGGCAAGGCTACACGTGCCCCTAACTCATAGTGCTTGCATATTATTGTTTATTTGGCTGCTGCTAGTGTATATATGCACCTTATCATGAATCTGAAGTCAAGATCTGCACTCGGCGGTTTTTTGCGAAATTTTAAATTTACTTTATCGTCGTCACTCGCCAGCTGATAATTCTATCATGTTTAGACTTTGTTTCACCAATCGGAATATATGAATCACTTGGTTTGTGATTATAATTTCTGATACCTTCAAATTAAAGTTAGAACCCATTGGCTGATATTACAAAGGTTAATTTGTCTAATCAGAAAGTCTGAGCCAAATGGGACCATCGTATACGAGTCAGATAGTATAAAGGTCTTTTCTTGAGAAGTCAGAAGGAGCAATCTTTTGCCTCTGTACTTGGAATACCTTTGTAAAATGTCATAGGGGATTTTAAAACCCCTTAGTAATGTTGATAAAAGTGTGCTATGAAATGTTTTGTCAACAAATTCAGTGTTAGAAAGCAAGAAACGTTTTTTTATATCTAACTGCAAGACTTTGTTCAATGGTTTAATATTAATCAAACCTCCATTCTTTGATAATATTATTCTTAGTCACCGAAACTAAGTCGGGAATTGATTGAATTATTTACCAAGTCAGATTGCTTCCTCATCGTCTAAATTTATCTATTTACACCATTTTGACAGCCGGATTGATTTGATTAACCCGCTGGGAGAGCTCGTTAGCACCTTTCCCTCTAATTCACGGCATGTGTGGCACCGCATGGCCCGAGTGCCTCTGGGAGAGCATAAAACTGACCACACATCAACCCAAAATTATTTAACGAAGTAAGCGAGAATAAAGCGCTAATTTTAGATCGGACACTAGCCGGCGATAATAAAGCACCGATTTATTTATATATTATTTGGCAAAAAGCGTTGAAAAGAAAGGCAAATCGCGGGTAAGCACCGAGTGCCAACGGCGTCATCTATTGGCCCACAGTGGACATGCGAGGGACGTCATGACTTGGCATTCGTGGGGTCTACTCTATGCATCATCCGGATTCCGGATTCCGGATTCCGAATCACGGATGAATAGTGGGTAGCCCCTTCGCCCCTTCGAAATTCCGGCGGACACGAGCTGCATGCGTGGCCGCGTTGGCAATTCGCGTTAATTGCTCTTTACTGCAGCCAGATGATTGAGTGAATTGAGTGCGAGTGCGATTCGATAAAATTCGAATTTGGTTCACACGTCTGGCGCATGACTCGTAAGTGGACTTTGTCCCCCAGGGAAAATCTAAATATACACAGCCCGATGGCGTCTAGCCTGTCTGTCTGCTGCTCCGAGTCAGAATTCTGGATTCCCATCGATTCTGGGCATTGAATGCAGGCGCCTCGCTGGGTCCAAGGTCCAAGTTGTCACATCGAGCTGGTACAATGTCGTTTGGGTCTTCGCAATTACTACTCCTCGGTCTTGGTTTCAATTGCCTCGCATTTACAGAGCGAGCGGAAAGTTTCCCCAGCGAAACTGATTAAGTGCGCCCCTTCATTTAGCTGATTTTTTAATTAATTTCACTCCTTGTAGCTTGAGAGCTGGCTAATTATTTTTGGCTTCTTTTCGATTATCTCTCCGAGGATTCACGCTGAGCTCACATGAACAGACCACAATCGGAGCAACACCTGTTCCAACGACAGCCCTCACCCGTGAGCACATGCTAATGAGATTGCTAAATGATTTTTAGCTTTATTTTGTTTGGAGCGAACAGATTTAAGTTAATTTAAGCTTTTTTAAATTACAATTCATTAAGGCTTTTGAAAAGTCCCAGATATGTTTTCCTACGAAATTGGTTTTCAGAATCAATTATTAAGGTTTGGTCTTTAAAACCAATGTAATTACAACCAAGTTGGGCAAATAAACACATTCTTTTCTCTATCAGCAAAACGAAAAACACAACAAATTTAATAAGTATTCTAGTATTAAATATAGCAAGAACTAAAAATATTCTTTAAATGTTAAAGAAATTATAATTGGATAATTTTCTGACTTTGTTTCAGCAATATAAAATATATGAATTATTTGCTTACAATACTTGATGCTTATAAATTGAAGTGTAAGTATAAAGGTTAATTTGTGTAATCATTTGAGCTATATTAAACCATGGAGTTTTGATCAATATTAGTCAGATAGAATAAGTTCAGAGACAATACTATGTAAAATGCCTTTGTAGAATGTTATTTTTAAAGAAATGCTCTAATTTTTTAATAGCTTTTATCTCAAATAACTTCATAATGTTTATACATCATTAATTTAGATTCAGATGCAATGACACTTTATTTAATTATTACCTTATTTTTATTTTTAATTCAAAAATGTAAATTAATAAGCGTTCAGCCTTGACGAATTGCTTAAGGCTCCTACACATAGCATATAGTACTAATCTGCGCTCTAATGATTATTTCTATTTCTGTGGACTTCTGTGTATTCCTTTTTATAATTAAATCGAAAGTCGTGGGTGTTATCAATGGTTATCAAAGTATATATACATATAAATAATATTGTACATTTGTGTTTATGTCTGGCTACTTTCCGGTTGTCAACAAGAAATCCTCTGTAATCAGAAGACTTTGCTCTGGTGGGACCTATAAACCAACCATTTTATTTGGTTAAGACCATATATTCTCTTAAATTTTATGAAAATATTTTAACCTTGTTTTTAATTAGCAATAGCTTGTCGGAAATATTTTGTATTTTCAATTATGGGGAAGGTGGCTTGGAGCCTGAACTTTGTAGCGCATTTTTAAAACATTTCCGAAGCGTAGACGTTGTGCTTTCCAGATCAAATGCAATGACAAAGTCTAGACAAGCAAGGCCACCATTAATCATTTTAATGAGATGAATAATTCTGAAATTAAACAAATGAACTGCAGTAATATATTTAAATCTGAACTATAATTCCTTCACTAAGCTACGTTTTCAAAATATTACTTTTGCTAACTTTATGCGAAAGCCGCAATACCCTCAGAGAGTGTAAAACAAAGTAAACAATCGGTTCAATGTAGATTTAATTATGACACTAAAACATGCTTTCTAATAACAACAGATTTTCTGAGAGGCCCGGCATCGATAAGCCGAGCTTTGTGACGTGTTTTTCAGCACGCGTGCCTTAATTCGAATTTAGGAGGAGCTCGCCAGGGATCGTGACTCGATCCTGAATGTTGAGTACAAAAGTGAAACTTTTCTCTGAACAGTTCCAGGGGATTGAACCTGATTAGGTTTGAGTAAGGTGAATGCTTTATTGAGATGTTTCAAGGTAAGCAAAAATACAGACAGACTTAATCAGCCGCTCGTCGTGTGGCCCGAAAGCCGAGGCTCAGCGAGATTTAATTTATATAAACAATTTACATACTATAGTCCTCCTTGGTAATCGCGAAAGGCACATGCTCGGCGGGCGTGAAAACTCCGAAATATTCGATCGCACATGCTAATCAACTGGAACAACAGGCAAGACGAAAACAAGAGACCTCAAGAACGTCATAAAAGCTCATCGTAAATTGGCCAAAAGGAAGCGATTAGCTCGCTAAGGGACCAAACAAAAACAGACTTTGGCTTATCAGATGCTGACGATGGGTGTCGGCGGGGCGTGTGAGTGCGATTCGCTTTCGGTACGCTTTCGTTACCCACATTAGCCCCCAAAGAGAAATGTCCGCTATCAAACGAGCCGGCAGGTGCTGAACTTTGGACCTGTTGGAACGAACACAGACACAGAATACCCCGGCCGACGTCAGCTCACGTTTCGGGTGACGAATGCTGCGCGCTCGGCTAGCGATCAAGCTCCAACATCAAACTTGCAACTTGTTCGACGCTGGAAGCTCGATGCCCGAAGTACAGTGGAACGAGAGCGAATTCAAAACAGATCGTGCAATCTTAAATACAAATATAATAATAATAACATTGTAAGCACAGTTTCTAGCCCTTTTGCAGCCTTACCCAGCTGGAAACACGTGGAGCTTGGTGATTAGATGTAGTTGAATCGTATACTTATATGGTCTTAAAAATGCATCTATACAGTGTCTAAGACGAAAGTACATTGAGTATTTATTTAGGGAAGAGTATCTCGCTTATAAATATATATAATACTGTAGAGGTGTAATAAAAGTTAAAAAAAAAATACAATTAATATAAATCCTGAAATTTACATTTTGGTATCGTCTTACCCATTTAGAATTCTTATTGTGTGTTATAATATTACATAATCAATTATTGTTATATACTAATGAAACGATTTTCCAGAAGCTCTGATTGTCGTGCTTAGCAGAAATGCTTTGACTATTTGTTCTCTTAAAAGCTCTTGCCTGGCCCACTGTGCGGCGTGGGTGTTCGACGCAGGAGGCGATCGGAACCGAGCCGAGTGTCAACCGGATTTTGGAGCGCTGCTGCCGGAGGCCGTGATGGTGTGGCAGAGGGGGTGGGGAAAGTCGAGCCTTATCAGATCACCGCTCTCTGTCGCTCCCGGTCTCGGGGAAAAATAAAACAAAATTGCGCATCACTTGGCAAATCACAGCTTTGCTGGCTGTTATCAAACAACTTGCCTGTCTGCCGCCTGCAGACTGGGCCATACCCACACCCGTGCCCATACCCACACCACAGTCGCATATATTCCAGGGCAGCCTTTGCGGTCGCTGCCGTCCGCCGTGGAATTATTCACACGCAGACGTTCCCAACGATCGGACCAAAAATTAAATCGAGAAATAACACCAATTGGTGACACACAAAACTGCTGAAATCTCAAAACGTACTCGGTGACTTTGGTGGCATTCGGTGAAAAAACACTTTCAGTCGGAAAGCAAAGATCGAAACGGATTTGTTTTGTTTAATAAATAATTGCTTGTCACTCCGAGGAGATCAAGTTCAAATGGTGAAATAAAAACAATGATTATACTGTGCAAATGATTTGCAAAAACAATTAAAAAGAAAAGCTATAAAATATTCAAGGACGTTCGCAAGGCATCCCAGGAAAGCAGAACAAATTTTTAACGGATTATAATTTAGTTAGGTGAGTTATATAATGCAAAATATATTTTTTGATTATAAGTAACATATGTGTGAACTAATAAATGGCGACTTAAAACAATCTCCTAGCACCAATCAAAAGAGCGAGAAGCAATTATATTTCTCATGGATTGCAAATTAATAAACAAGAGTGCGAGCCCTAATTTAGATTGTATTTTTTGTGGTGAAATAAAAGTGTGAAGAGACTACAAGATCATAAAATCGATATCGGAATAATTGGGCATTACCCAACGCATGGAAATTTCAAATTTCATTGCGGAAACTCATTCCCTGATTAAAAACTAATCAGGGTGTTCAATAAACAATAGAAAACCAAATCGATCAGAACCCTCCTGCTCTGTGATTGATTGCCACTCGGTCGCTGGTGAATATCTTTTTTTGTTCGAGCCTATTCCGCATAACCTACAAAAGCTCTTGCCCGACGTGTGCAAATTTCGAAAGCTAATGCCAGGCAGAGAGCTTCCGAATTGGCCAAATTGGCCAAATTTATTGGCAACACTGATCCCCGAAAATCCTGAAATGAATTTATGAAGGCATCGCCCAAGAGCGTGTGGCGAAAAAGTATTAAGTACTAATTTGCGCTGCGGCTGCCAATCTGGACGATCTCCGTGAGCGGTTCCAAAGGTCACTGCGAGGCATGCTCCCGGTCGATGATCGCCGTGAACAGCGCGATCGAGATCGGTATTGGAATCGGGATCGGAATCTTGGGATTTATTGCCGAAAACAAGAGAGGCGGTACGCCCATTTTGTAGCAGTGCATTCAACTGCAGGCGAGGGAAATGCAGCGGCCAGTGATAATGGCAGCCACTTACGATAGCCCCGGCCGCTGCCCCGTAATTAATGCGAAAATGATATGGACAGCGGCATGGAAAACCCCCAAGCAGAGCAGAAGGCTCCCCTTCTTTTTCACACAGAGCGAAAAAGTATAATGACACGTAATACGAACGGGGCTTACATTAAAATATATGATATGGTTTCATACATGAAATATGAAAATATGAGAAAAGAAAGATAGTGTCATTCGGCATTGTTGTATATCTTTTTTTATAACCTATCGAAACCGTAACTTCAATTCGATCACAAAACCTATTAAGCTATAGACACGTGTCTTGACATTTTCCTAAGAATTCTTTTTAATTAATAGCATTTTGGCAATAAACCTTTAGGAGAACATTCTTTTCTAACCATAAATTGCGAAATTTGCAATTAGGGCAAGATTTTAACGTTTAAAGTCATGAGTTATTAATTTCTGAAGCTAATTTCTTGGCGTGCATCATCTGTACTTTGCACCTCGCTGAACGCATCCAGCTCCAACTCCTCTACACTCCACTCCACTCTCCACTCTCCACTCTCCACTTGGCTCTCCCGGCTGCGATTTTGCATTGGCTTGGCAACCGGCAGAGTTGGGCTTTGTTTCTGCTGCGGGTCGGATCACGCGCCGCTGGCGTGCTCGATGACGTAGCGCGCTGCCGCGATCGCCGAGCGTTGAGTGACCTTCTTGAGCTTCTTCCACTCCGACCCCCTTTCCGACGCCCAAGTCGCGGCGGCGCACGCCTCGGATCGATTTCTTTGATAAGTCGGTCAGCCGTTGCACTGCAGCAGCCAGTGCAGAGCTGGCATTACGTCAAGGAAAGTGTGCCAGTCCGCACTTCCTGATCCGACCGATCTCAACCCATCCCATCCCATCCCATCCGATCCGATCCGATCTGTTGTAATGGCCCCCCCAAGGCTGTTACGATGGACGTCACTTTGTGCGGCGTGGAAAAAATCGAGATTTTGGAACGTGGCAATCTACGTAGATTGGTTGTGGAAAAATATGTGATGAGATGATAAGTGGGGCGACCTATGCTGAAGGCAAGGACGTAATCGACATGATTGGGAAATTTCGAGTTTGGAATTTTCGATTAATGTGAAAATTACTTTTCATTTTGTGAGATTACAATAATTAAACGGCTTCAATGAGTTGCCTAAAATTAGTTTTGCAGATAGTTGGGAGTTCTCATGACTCACGAAATTGATCAGAAAACTCTAGAATCTAAAGGTTGCTGACAAGAGAATTTCTAAGCAATTTTCAACCCATTAAATATTAAATATTATTATTTTTGACTTTAAACTCAATGTATATAAATATATGTAAGAAAATAAATATGAATAAATATTCACGAAGAATATGGTAGAAGCCTTGTCCAATTTTATAACCAATATCTATCTGATCTATCTTATCTTTGCTCGTATTATATGAACCATTATCTTACAACTGTATATAAGAAATCCCCCGGTTCTATTGCTACTTAGATCCTTCATAATAATGTCCTTATTAACTCATATGCCTCACTTATCTGCCATTCAACTCCTACACAATGTTGCAATAATTCGCTAATCTCCGAGGCCTACACAGCCTGCCAACCACACACTTGATGGACATCGACATCTTTCTATATAATATTATTATTTTCTATTCATTTCGATGATCTAATTGGCTTTAGAAAATCCCGGTTCGTGACAAGCACAGCGGGCACGTGTTCTGCTCGGAAATCAAACTGAAATGAAGTGTAGTGCGACTATAACTCGTGATCTGTGCTGGCCTTCATATACGTGCACAATATAGACAATTTTCTTGACCTTACCCGACTGTTCCACATTTAGCCGAGACCAGAACAGCGTTGAATGAAAAAAAGAAATTCAGCTGGCTGATGAAATTCCCCAACGAAAATAAACATATAGCCGTGAAAGTCCCCGCAAATTTCCCCGCTCCCAACACTTTCGTTCGAATTTGAATTTGAATTAGAAATGGAAATGGGAAATACAAGCGACAATTAAGGGGCGCCAGTCATTTGGAATGCGAGTGATTTTTAATCGCGCCTATCGATTGCCGGAATCTGAATCCGAATCCGAATCCGATTAGCCGGGCAGCGTAAATCTCGTAGTGGGCCTGATGGCTTGATTCCATGCTCCATGCCCTCGTTTGTGGAAAATGGACCATAAAGCGTTTCGCGGTGGGCTCCGGAGAGCTTATCAGCAACGTGCTCACTATTAATTGATTGACACACAATCGGGTCGGATCATCAAAGTCAAGCTTGATAGCGCTGCGGGGCAATTAGCATGAATGGGCCACTCGATCCGCGATCCGATCATAAATTCAATTGGTATCAAAACCCCCCGTTGCGGCCAAACGCTTGCCAAAATCGAAACCACCGCAATGCGATAGCGAGGAGGGGCGTGGCGCCTCACAGGTGGGCAGCGGAAGCCAAAAATAAAGTCAAGCCAAAAATACAAAAAAAAAAAGGCAAGAAGCAAGCAAGAATTTATGCAGCTTTGTGCATCGAAGCTGATGCAATGACCGCTGCGATTTGCACATGCAATTGTCTTCGGCGAGAGCGCCGCCATGTAACCATAAACCATGGGAAGTCTGCGAAATTAAAGCTCGCCATTACGACGATCGTGTGCCGGCTTCGGGTGGCGTCGGCTGGGACGGATCGGGCCCGATCGGGCCAGGTCGGGTGGCTTCGTCTACCCTCGGGTAGCCTCGCGACTCGTTCGCTCTCGCTCGCGGAATGATCAATCAGCGCCCCGCTGGTGATCGTCACATAAATGGTTCTACTAATCACTCAACTGCTTCATTCATTCACAACTCGTTTGCGCTGCCGCATGTCGGAAAAAGGAAACGCACTCCTAATAAAACGAAAAGAAAAATAATAATACTAATAAAGAAAGACATTGATACGCTGCCAAAACCCAAAGCAGAGCCAAAGATCCACTCGCGTTTCGTGTCCGGGTTCAAAGTGATCGAGTGCCAAGTCATCAGAATCAAATAAAATAATCACAGTGCGGTACGTGTGGGGGGTCCTAATTGCCACCTAATTGCACCTGCTTATCAGCAACTCTGCGAAAACTACGCTCCCGATCCGAGTCCTAGCCCGATTGGCGATTAACCTAAAGCTATAGCTGTAGCGCAATTTCATCCGGGCCGTGATAAGGCGCAATAACTGCTCGAGTATCTCTGCCGCTTTTGAAATTGAAACAAAATCTTATAGAAATTAATGTCGAAAAGTTTGCACTTTGGCTTTGCCGATCTATGAATTTGACAAGGCGAAATAAATGATGAAATTTCATTAAAAATTAAGTGAGAACTCGGGCTTAGAGAGTGATAAATGCAGGTGCAAGTGGCTTAGTTAATTATATTCTAATTAAGATAGATTGCCCAAGGTGCTATATGTGTTACAACATATTTTTCATTTGTTAGATAAATGACTTGAACAAAATATCCTTTACAGCAGTTTACCGAAATCAAACTTTTAATAATCAGCTAAACATCTGCCTTTGACATTCACTAATTTCCACTTGACACCTCCTTTTTGATTACAGTCAGGACCAAAGGAAATCTCAAAGTTGCTCATCATGCATCCAAGCGTATAAGGCGCCTGCAACACACCAACAAATTCTCAAATCAGTTTACAAACAGGGCTCGAAGCAGGCTCTACAACGGCAACTATAAGTGAAAATCGCTGCAATTCTATGAGTTTTGTAAATCGAAAAGCCACTACCATTGATTTTTTAATGCTGCCAAAGAGATAGCAATCAGCCCAGCAAAAAAGTTCGAGTGAAAGCATTATAAGAGAAAATAACTTGGTTAAACCAATCAGTTTCAAGAACACATAACGCACACAAAGATGGCCAAATATTTCATTATCCTGGTGCTGCTGGCGTGCCTGGCCTTGGAGAACAAGAACATTTACAACCGTCTGCACGCCCGTTCGCATCCCAGCTCCCGAGGAGATATTTTGCGTCCGAATCCCAAGCACCAGCCGCATCCTCACGTCCAACACACGTCGCAGCAGCTGCAGCAGGAGCACCACATCCGCCAGCAGCGGTCCCGCCAGATCAAGCACCTGGAACCAGACCCGACCAGCGAGGAGGACGAAGCGCCAATCACCAAGCAGGAGTATTATGCCCGCCTGAGGCTCCATGCCATCCACAAGCGCGAGCACCAGCTCAAGCAGGAGCTGAGCTACAACCATCCCGGCGAGCAGTTGAAGGTTCCTCGCCTGTGGCAGCATCTCATGGAGGAGGAGGAGAAGTCCCACCGCCAGCAGAGTCCCGTGGAGAGCGAGGACTATCCGCGCATGTTCGGCGATGCCCCTGAGGAGTCTTACTTTCCGTCCGAGGAGCAGCTCGATCTCTCGCCGCTGGACTTTGTCCGCAACGAACTGATGGCGGAGGAATATAAGAGGGATGAAGAGCAGGTACTAGATCAGGACGAGGATCCTGTGGTACCTCCCGTGGTGTCCGAGGCCGAGTTGATGGAGAAGAACATTACCATATCGGTGAAGTCTAGCGGCGGCGGCTGTCCCAAGTGCGAAAGCAATCGCCAGGTGGAGCACATCACCGAGGAGGAGCTGACACGCCTGCGCATTGAGTTCGTCAAGCAGCAGATCCTGGAGAAGCTCCGGCTCAAGGAGAGTCCCAACGTGTCCGCCGTAGAGCTGCCGAAGCCAATCTTCGACGGCGTGAGCCTGTCCCATCCGGACGACAGCTCCAAGAACAAGGAGCTGGACGATTACTATGCTCGAACCAGCAAGAAGTTTATACTGCTTAAAAGAGGTAAGCAATCTTATGATTAACATTTTCCCGAAAATTGTTCTTTTCAACTTCATTAGATAAAACTTAAAATGTAAGGTGTATTTAAGAAAGTCTATTCTTCTTTCGCCTTACAGAGGAGGTCGAGTGCAATCGCTTGAGTGGAAAACCCTCCATGTGCTTCAGCTTCAAGATCGACGATGCCGAGGGCTTTGATGTCAGCACCGCCGTCCTGTGGCTGTTCAAGAACAGGCAGAATCGCACCACAACCATCCCGGATGGGTCCTCGCTGAACAGCACCAGCTCGAGGCAGACGATCGTAGTCTCCGAGGTGGAGGTGGAGCAGAAGAAGGACTCCAAGTATTTGCCGGTGGCCAAGACCATAGCCCTGCAGTCGGTGAATGAGCAAGGTGAGTGGGGTAGTGGAATCATCCCCAAGACGTAATCGTGGCGTAGAGACGCGTTTAGACCTTTGCTCAGCCACGAAACAGCCAAAACTGACCCCAAATACCCCTAGGAGAGAAATCAAAGCCAGTGACAAGCATATAATAGATGGTTTTATAAAAATTATTATAACGCTGACCGATAAGTGGCAGCGATGACAGCCGCTGAACCGCCAGCTCCATCATCATGTTTGTGTTTTCAATTAGACAGATCATTGCGCAGATTCGTGATAGCAGCTCGAATCTCAGAGTCTCGGATTCGTGTGGGTGAATAACATGCCAAAATATGGTCAATTGAACTTTGCCCCGAAGCTCGAATTTGGGAGTTCCTCGGGTCAGTTGAATGATAACCAAAAACTGAAGCGGGTTCTAGGAACAAAAAATATATAATATATTCCAAATTATAAGGCTCAACTCGAAATCTCTGAACGGTTATAAGAATTAGGTTCGATTCACAGGGATGGATTCGTTCTCGAAATGTACATTAATCATCTCTCTACTTTTGTATTACCTTCAGATGAATGGATGAAAATCGATATCGAATGGCCTATTAAGCGCTGGATCGGCGATCACGATCTGAGCCATCTCATTCAGATCACCTGCACGGGCTGCGAGGTCAGCGACATGGAGGAGATCATTTCGGTGGACAAGGACTACCGGCCGTTCATCATGATCGACATGCAGAACAGGCGAAGGAAGAGCCGCCAGAAGCGCAGCGTTAATTGCTCCAGCGGCATGACCGAGTGCTGTAGGGAGCATTTGTACATTTCCTTCAAGGATATCGGCTGGAGCAATTGGATCCTGAAGCCGGAGGGTTACAATGCGTACTTCTGCCGCGGATCCTGCAGCTCGGTGGCGAGTGTGACGCAAGCGGCCTCCCACCACAGCTCCCTGATGGTAGGTGTCCTGAAAATATAATATACAAATTCTAGCTATTATTAATTGAATCCTCCTTTTTTCTATTGCAGAAAATTCTCTCCACAAGCGGTGCTAACAAGTCGCTGGAGCTGGTGCCCTGCTGCACTGCCAAACAGTATTCCTCCCTGCAGCTGGTCGTGATGGACTCGAGCAGCTCGGCCACGGTGAAGACCCTGCCCAACATGGTCGTGGAGTCCTGCGGCTGCAGATAGTCCGTGCTGGTGCCAGTGGCTACTAACCAAGATACACACATATCGGACAAATTAGACATAGCTCGCGTTCCATTTCAGTTAGCGTTCAACTCCACATCTCTTCAATTAATTTAAACTCATTCGCAAAGCATTTACATTAGCGTTATTATTTAAAGCCTAATTAACTGTAGTGCATGTGCTGCCATTAGTTGTAGTCGCGGTTAAGCTAAAGCTGAATCAAAAGCTAAAGTCAATGTACTTAAGCACTCGAAGTATGTAGGTAGTTAGCAATTAGCTCCAATTAATTTAATAGCGTTTGTAAGTGCTAACTTTAATTATTTTATGTAACTAGTATCGTTATTTAAGTAGCGTCCATTGAGTCTTTGATAAGCAAATGCAGAAATAGAAAATAAAAAATTATTAAAAGAAAATCTAAAAAAGTGGATGTTTTAATTTATGCGGAAAACTCACCATTAGTAGGAAATCATATTAAATTATTCAAGTTCAGATGTTAATATATTGAAATGAACTAAAGAATGTCTATAATTTGGGCTTAAGTTTAATTCCAAAATAATCCGTAACAAGAAAATTTATTCAAAAAGTGGCTTTTAAATATGTCATTAAAAATCCTATTTTCATTTTCGTAATATGTCACAAGACTATATATAACCTATTGTTAGATTTATTTTAAAAGAAGAAAGAAAAGTTTTTCAAAATCCTCAGCAGTAGTCTTATAAAACCTCCAAATTAAATATATAACCATGGCGTACTCCGCAAAGACCTTGCTCAGGGAGGGTTCCACCGAGCTAAACCACATCTGCGAGCTGGAAATATCGAAGACCGCCTCGCACCAACGACTGGTATCCCTGATCGGTACCATATCCGTCAGTTCGAGGAATACGGACACCATATACAACATGATCATGAGGGGCGTGAACATCTTCCGCCTGAACTTCGCTCACGAGTCGCACGAGATGCACTCGAAGACCATCGAGCTGATTAACGAGGCGCTGGAGAAGATTCACAAGGAGACGGGACAGTTAAGGACGGTGGCCATCGCGGCGGACACCCGAGGACCCCAGATCCGGACGGGCTTGTTGGACGTAGATGTGTTCCTGCGCACCGGTGACAACTTGAGACTCTCGATCAATCGGGACCTATACGACAAGGGCAACAAGGAGGCCGTCTACGTGGACTACCCGAACATCATTAATCTAACCAAGACCGGAGACCGTCTGTTCATCGACGATGGCAAGCTGCTGCTCCACGTCATGGAAGTGGGCGTGGATGGACTGCTCTGCGAGGTCATTCAGGGCGGTCAGCTGAAGAACAACTGCAACGTGATCCTGCCCGAAATCGAGATCGATCTGCCGGCCGTCTCCGAGAAGGACATGTTCGACATCCAGTTCAGCATGAAGGCCAACGTGGACTTCCTCTTTGCATCGGCGGTACGCTGCGCCAAGAACATCAAGGAGCTGCGAGCGGTGCTCGGCGAGAAGGGCAAACACATCAAGATCATCGCCAAGATAGACAGCAAGATCTCTCTGAGCCGCTTCGCGGAGATAATGCGGGCGGCGGACGGCCTGCTCCTGTCGCGGGCGGATCTGGGCACCCAAATACCCATCCACAAGCTGTTCATCACCCAGAAGAGCATCTTGGGCCAGTGCAACAAGGCCGGCAAGCCGGTGATCGTGGCCTCCCACATCCTGGAGTCCATGCGCACTGAGGTGCAGCCAACGCGGGCCGAATGCTTCGACCTAGCCAATGCGATCATAGATGGCGCCGACTGCATCATGCTCTCTTCGGAGGTGGCCATCGGACCATACCCCACCGAGGTGGTGGCCACCTGCGACAAGCTGTGCCGCGAGGCGGAAAAGGTGCTCTGGTTCCGCGACCTTTTCTCCGACCTGGTCAGCGAGGTGCGCGGTGAGCTGGACGCGGCGCATTCGCTGGCCATCGCCACCGTGGAGACGGCCAAGAGAACCAACGCCACACTGATCCTGGTGCTGACCTCCTCGGGTCGGTCGGCCACGCTGGTCAGCAAGTTTCGACCGCGCTGTCCCATTATGGCGATCACGCGATGCGAGCGTGCCGCCCGCTGGGTCTACATTCACCGTGGAGTCCTGCCCATGCTGTACACCGCCGAGCCGAGCAGCGACTACGCCACCGATGTGGATGAACGTGTCCACTTTGGTCTTACTTGTGCCAAAAAGATGGAAATCATCAGCGACGGCGATCCCATTGTCATCTTGAGTGCGTGGAAGGATGGCGGCGGCTTCACCAACAACCTGCGGGTCGTCTACTCGTTCTTCGAGGCGGATCGCGTGGACTGCCTCTTCCGCGCGGACAGGCGGCTATCGCAGAAGAACACCAACCTTGTGATGGCCAACCGAGACGGTAAGGAAAATTCGCTTAATAATATTATGTAAGCGTAATTACGGAAGTTGTGGTCGTCGACATGGAGTTCATACAAATTTGTTTGTTAATTTACTGATTAGGCTTATTCAAATAAAAGCTTAAGAATATTTATTTCATGTTTGTTTCTAAATAGTTTGAGTATAAGTCGGAATTAAATGAAATGGATAAGAATTATATGTACTTAAATTATAAAAGTTATTAGAAAGTAAAGTGGGGATGGAAGTCTTTGTGTGATTCAAAAGCTAAGAAGCAAATTAATTATTATTTTCTTTTACTCTATTTAAGGAAGTTTAACCCTGTAAACTGGGATCATGTATTAGCTCGTAAGATCTTAGTTTTTGATACTTATTATAACTATACTAATTTTAAGGATCTCTTCATATGGATGTTGTATAATTCCTACATATCTGATCTGCCTCTCTAAACTTTTCTGTCCTTATATACAAAAAAAATAACTTCATTTCAGTCTAGTAAAACCACGCTGAGTACTTTAAGAGCACCAGCGAATGTAATGCATTCCTGAAGAATTCGTAGGCCAAGAACGCGAATCGGCCATGCTGCTTGGGTGTGCCCAGCCGAAGCCCATAATTAAGGATCTCCAAGGCGCCCAGAACACTGCACCTTCGCCAAAACGAGGACTTCTTGTTGGGCCTGCAAAAGAGATATGAAAAGTCTGGATTTTTTGGATTTAGCTTCAAGATCCTTACAGATTTGAAAGCGGGGAAGCCAAGGCCAGACCCATGAGATTACCCAAGTCTCGGGCAAGAAGGAAAATGGTGCTTGCCTCGTGACGCATAAACGTGGGCTCTGGACACCATTTGAAAGCCTGGCAGGAGAAAACAAAATAAATAATTTATCGTTTAAAGTTCTACGTAATCCCACCTGTCGCACAGACCAATGTGGGTCCAAATCCAAGTCCAACTTGATGAAGTACACTGCCACAGCGAGTCCCCCCAAGCCGAACACCACACACACCATAAGGAGACGTGGACGCGAGTACAGATAGTAGGCGTTACCCTCGAAGGTGTTGAGGAGCCTCAGGCCAATGTAGCTGCCTATGACGCACTGGTGCAAGAACTCCGTGGCCAGGTAGAGGCGGCTCAACCACATGCAGACAACTGAGCCCACGATAAGTGGGTACATCGTACATCGCCAAATGGGCGAGCGCCAGGACCTGAACCGATTCCAGCAGTGGACAAAGCAGAATGAGCCCAGGATGAGAACAAACACAGTGAATGTCATCGAGTGGGCGCAGGGCAGGCCGCCGCTTGTCTCGCAGCTAAGCTGGTGGCTCTCCAACGCCACCGGTGGCTTGACGGACACCTTCTTATCGGCGAACCGCTCACGCAGCCACCACAAAGGACGCATCTCCGGATATATCCTGTTGGAGTCGCACATATCGTTAGAAACTCTTTTGTACAGGAAACAATGTCATACCATTTCTCAAAGGAGTTGAGGGTGCTGACCAGACTAACCGCCGTCAGGAGATGCATGAGCAGCTCCTGGCTGAAGATGCCACACAGCGGAATGAACACATTGAAGAGGCTGCTGGGGTCCAGATATACGCTCATGAAGGCCCACAGCGAGGCGCCAGAGCTCAAGCTGGAAAGATCATTTGTTATTTTCCTCTGTTTTCCACTTAATGACACGGCAGCACTAACCGCTCCTGGGCCCATTCGTTGATGGACAGCTCCCGGTTGAGCATATTGGTGTAGGTTTCCATTGTGAAATGCTTGATAGCCTCCATTACGCCTGAATATGGGTTCTAAATTTTTGATTCACTCGTCCATTTATTTATGAAATCGCTAAATGTGACAAATATTTATTTCTCGTTGCTCGGTTTTTGATAAAAACATCCTTAAACAGCTGATTTCCGCACTTGCGTACTTCGTATTTCCTTTATACAGTGGTGGCTAAAATATTGAGCACTCGTAAGCTGCGTTTGGGTACTGCTTGGCTATAGTACATAATTGGACTGCTTGAAAACAGCTTCTTGGTTTCCTTTGATTTTAATTTAAGATGCTCCAAATTAGATTATGAATAATTTAGGAGAAAAATTATGGTTCTAAAACCCCAAAAACTATTGAAAGGTATTAATGATTTTCTTTTAGATGAATCAATTTAAAGAAATAGTTTTTTAACCCTTTTCGGAAAATATAATAGGAATAGGAATAATAGGCCACATATTCTTTTTAAAATAATAGTTTAAATGGACAAAGAGCGATATTTAAAACTATAATTATTTTCAAATAATTAAATGTCAGTGCTTTTCTATGAATAGTATGAGTACTGTGCCTTACCTTGTGAGACTGCACTGTACAGTAGCGCGCTGGTGCACTGCTTACCCATCGCGCTTGACATAGCAAGCAGTGCGGCGCCATTAAGATTATTTGAAAAAGCATTTCTCAAGTTTCGATTCGTTTGCGGATAATCAATATAATCGTAAATTTTCAATAAATAATAAAACGGTTTACAAAAACTGATAACAAATCATATTTTCAATAAATACACATATACATACATACATACATATAAGTAGAGGCCGTTTTGTCGTTGATCTTGCTTTTGTTGATCTTTCTCAGATTTTTTGTTACAATGGGATACAGGTGATACATTTTTCATATAATACACTAAACAAAACATTTCTAAACTATGATTGTACGCGTAGCCTAGGATTAGGAGAGAGGGCGAGAGTTAAGTAAAGGGGATTCTGCCGGATTCGAGTTCGCTTAGCCTAGTGAATGAACCTTAGGAGTACAATTAATTAGCTTTCGTTGAGAGAGAAACGGGCGGCAGGTGGAACGGAGGGTGAGCGGGACAACTGGCAGGTGTGAATGGGTTTTATCGCTGGCTCTGGCAGACCTATCCAAAGTTCTCGAAATGGTGTATGAAATAAGGCAACTTGCGTGTTTTGTTAACTTCATCACAGGCAGACATCACGCTCTTGGTCAGCGGCCGTGGGCCGCACGAGAAGACGCCTATTTTGGAGACCTATAAAAATTAACAAAGATTTTAATATTCTGCAAAGAGGAAATCAATTAGCGCATACATATGAGTGCTTCTTTTGGACGAACTTCAGGAAGCTGGACATGTCCGGGCGACCAAAATGATTTACTGCCTTGAGGCCAGTGAATATTGAGGTCTTTGACAGCCGCTGGAAGTGGTTTTCACAGATGTACTGAAATTAGAGATAATGAGCGAAATTAATATATATTTTTAATGTGGAGATACTACTTGGGTGAGAAGCCAAAAAAAAAATAAAGAAGTCTTTTCTCCAACTTAACTCACCAGCATGGTCGTTCGCAGATCAAACTTGTGGAAGAACTGCGTGATAAATATGTGTATCTCCAGCACATTGGTCACGTCCTTCTTCTCCACATCGCGCAGCACGTCGATGAACCACTCGAAGTGCTTGTGCGAGGGACAGATCCACAGGAAGTAGACCTTCTTGCAGGCAACGCCCGAGTACCGGTTGGTGCTCGTACCAAAGACCAGGTCGTTGAGAATGGAGGCGTAGGGGGTCACGCCGATGCCGCCGCCCACCATCACAGCCACCTCGAACTTGTACCAGTCCTGATTGCCGCCTCCAAACGGACCCTCTATCCGGATTTTGGGCTGATCCTCCGGATTGTAGTTGCACGGATCAAAGTAGTTGCGCAGCTTCCACGTCCACGGCCCCTGGGCCTTGATGTGGCAGCTGAGGTAGTTCTCGTGCGGCGCCGAGGTCAGCGTGAAGCTGTGCATCTCCTGCGGCCGGAAGGCGGTGCACGACAGCCGCACCCATTGGCCGGAGAGGTACTTTAGGTTGGGCGGCCGGTAGAACTTGATCTTAATCACATCGGAGGGCAGCAGGTCTGTTTCAATGACGTCCAGTGCCATGTACTTCGTACGCAGCGAGACGATCTTGTCCAGGGTGTACACGATGCCCGGTCCCAGGAAGAACATCCAGAAGCGGGGCGGACCTGTCAGCCTGGCCAGTCCGTGGATCAGGCTGAGCAGATAAAGGCCGATATACAGCGTGTGCATGTTCCAGAAGAAGTTGTAGGCCTTCTTTCGGATCGTGGGATGTGCGAACACGAAGATTATGCACATGATGATGAACAACAGGACGCCCGTGGTCCCGGTTACGGTCTGGAAGAGCCAGAACGTGATGTCCGGCTTGTAGTCCGAGGCGAAGTGCACTTCCCGGGTCAGGCAGCGCAAATTCTCGTGGGACTGTGTGGACACGTGGTAGAAGTTCACAATGTGGCCCACCGTGTGCAGCACCGAGAAGAAGAGGGCCGTGCAGGCGGCTATCTTGTGGAACTGAATATGCGAGTCCAGGGGAATGTATTGCTGGATGGGAAACTCCTTCAGCTTGGTGATCAGGTTCCTAGGATAGCACCAAAGGTTAGTTTAAGTGGTTCTTTGGATCACTCGGTACTCACCTGGACATGGTCAGCAGCAGCAGCGAGTAACAGAAGGAGAGCGAGGCAGCGGAACCCCTGGTAATGGCAATGCCCACGCCCATGATGTGACGCAGATCCGTGTGTTCCGCCATGAACGAGTAGTGGATGAAGCGTTCCACAAAGAGCACAATGGTCACAACGTAGAAGAGGAACAGATAGAAGATGTTCTGGCGGTTCTCCTCGAGGAATGTGATGTAGGCATCCCACTTGGCCAGCAGCCAGTGGCGCGGCTTGTCCTGCATAGGTTCAATGTTGAACGAGGTCATGCGAGCCACGTTGGTGGAGGTGTCCAGGAAGTTCTGCTTGGCCCCCTTGCAGTCCAGCCCAATGGCCACGAAATCGCCCTTGTACTCCTTCATCATTAGCTTGAAGTCCTGGTAGGTCAGGTGATTCTTGTGCTCCAGCCCGACGTCCTGGAACATGCCGTCGATAAGCTCGGTGACCTGGTCGTCGCCCAGACTCGTCGTCCGCGCGATCTCCACCAGCGAGCGCATCATTTCACTCAGTTCGCCTTTGTCGATGACCCCGTTGCGATCGTTGTCGCACATGTCGAAGATGATGCGCAGCTTGTCGTCGGTCTTGCCGCGCGAGAAGAGCACCACCGTTTCGAGGAACTCCTGGAAGCTGATCCGTCCGTCCTGGTCCTTGTCCACTATGTTGAACATCTTGCGCACGAACATGTCGTTGGGCTTCATGCCCAAAGCGGCGGCAAACTCCGCCTTGGACAGACTGGTCCGCATCACGGTCATCACCTCGCCGTCGCTGGAGGCGTCCGATCGCCGGCGACGTTCCCCGGGCCGCAGACCGAAGGTCAGGGCATAAGCCTCCCTGAAGAAGTACTCCAGGCGCTTCTGCCGCCGCTCACGGGTTTCGGCCCGTGCCAGCATAATGTCCCTGTTTACCTCCATGAGGGTCATCTCTTTCTTATGCAGCAACAGGAAATCCTCCAGCTTCTTCACGAACTTCCGCCGTGCACCGTACGATTCCAGCTCCAGCACCAGGTCGTGGTCGCTGGGCACGCGCAGCAGAATGTACGGCTTCTTCTTGATGTGGTTCGTGGCCGACTCCTCCACACTGACCACGTCCACATGCTGCAAACTGAAGTTGCGCAGCTTCTCGCCCTTCCGGTCCACCGTGTAGATGGCAGCCTCCGGGCCAAACTTGACGGTGACCAGTCGCTTGTGGTTGGCATGCAGCCACTCCCTGGCCAGCATCTTGTCCACGGATCCCTTATGGGGAGGCGCACGCAGCGCCTCCTGCCGAATCTTCAGTCGCCGCCGCTTGCTGTTCTGCAGCTTAACCACACAGTAACCGGCTCCGGCACAAAGGATGGGCACAAAGCCCAGGAAGACGCAAACGTAGATGAACATAAGCTCGGAGCCGGAGAAGTAGTCATAGCCCTCCAAGTAGGTGCAGGGCTCCAACTCGGTGGCATTTAGCTGCATGGGCTGTGGGCAGGGGTCACCTTTGCGCCACATAAACACGTCCTTCTGGATCTCGTCCACGGCCACATCCGTGCTGTTCACAATAATGTCCCACAGCGTGATCTTGCGCAGCTCTGCGATCTCCTCAGGCGTGAAGATGCCATTGCGTTCGTTCTCGAACCAGAAGCGGTCGGCATCACGCAGGCGCTCGAACTGCTCCCTGATCACAGCCGTAAAGAACTCGCCCGGCTGGCCATACGACTCCAGCATGCCGCCCACATAAACGTCCACATCGTCCAGCTGGTTGTTGTACGCCTCCTTTAGCATGCTACAAGAGGGGAATTATTACTGAATCAGTAATACAATCCATCTACACATTTACTTACTCCAAGAGTTCCGGCTGGGTCTCGAACAGTGGCGGATTAATGTCCGTCCAAGTCTTGTGCCTCTTCAGGCCGTAGGACTCTCTGGCAGTGTTATAGTCAGGCAGACCGTTGTCCCGTCCTCGCATAATATTCAGGGCACCTAGATCCCGGCGTGTGAACTCCATGGGTCCAAAGAGCTTGTCCCTCACATCCGAGCACAGAACGGGATCCTCACGTTCGGATATCTGCGAGGCCAGGCCCATCAGCACCTCCTCCACGCTTGTGTCGGTAAAGAAACCCTGTGAAATCAAATGATGTTATTAACAGATTCTTCTTTTGCATCCCCAAAAACTCACGCTGGAGTCCCACCAGGTGGAGCACAGTCGGATAGCCGGATAGCCCATGGGCGTCTCCTTGAAGTTGCACTGACCATCGCGCCTATATATGCCCGGCGGAATCATCGTGTGGCCAAACCGAAAGGCAGCCGCCTGGAAGATGTGGCCTATTCCCGGATGCACGTCCTGCTTGTACCCCTCATACGGTGGCAGAGAGGTGCCCAGGAAGGCGGGTAGATACTCGTAGACAATCACATTTTGGAGACTGGCAATTACCGTGTGCCTAGCACGCTGATAAATGTCCTCGTCACTCCAGTCCGGATGCAGACGCTTGATGCGCTGGGCCACGGTATTGTGCCAGCGCAGGAAGAGAATGGCGAATGAGAGGACAGCTGGATTCTGGTTGGTGCGCGGGTCGCCAAGAACTAATAAAGAATGGAACTTCATTAACTAAATTCTATTTGACCTTCAGTTCCTTTTACTTACGAAAAAGCCGCTCCGGGCTGAGCATCTTCATGACGCTCGGCACCGGATTGTTGAAGAGTGGCACCCGCATGGTGTTCCGCACCGGCAGCTTGCCATCCTTCTGGGTGAGCAGGGTGCCGTTGTGAAAGGAGCGCATGGCATTGAGCCAGGCCTCGGAGGTGCTGTAAATGAAACTGCCATCAATCCAAGCAGTCATTTGATTTATCTGCGGAGTAGGATTTATTGCTAGATTGATCACACCGTGATTCTGGGCCTTGGCCAGCACCGGTACCCACCTGCTCCCTGGGCGCGTTCGGACTCTGGCCCGTGCTCCGGTCGTAGGCCGCCCTGTGGAACGGAATGTACTTGTCGCCGCGACACTCCCGATCGTACATCTCGTCACACTTCTCGATTTCGATGCGGTGCATCTCGATGGGACACCCGGACTCCGAGGCCATCACGATCTCGTTGGCCACCACTTGGCCGAAGAAGGCCAGCAGCGCGGTCCGGTTGTACTTGGAGCCCAGGCCGTCCTTACCCCGCATGAACAGGCGGCTAAGCCTGCGGGTCGAGGGTCGGTTGGCACCTGCCATCGCATAGACTCCATCCGAGTACGACGGGGGTGCCTTGCGCACCAGGTGGCTGTCTGGAAGCAAAGGGAGGGGCACAGGTAAGCTCTATCCAGGTGGTGACTATGCAAATCGAGGGCAATTCAAAGATTACAGTCATATGCAAATCTGGGCCGATCACACTTTCAATTACGCACAAAGAAAAATTTATCAAGTTCAGCTTCTTAAGATTTACATACAATTTATGTAATTAGTATTTTAAGAAAAAGTAAGACTTTTTACATGTGCTAAATTCCTGAGTTAATATCTTTCAACATCGATTTTATAATTATTATTTAATTATATATGATTTCCTTGTTTTTTTCAGTGTGATTCTAATTAAGAGAGATATCGGTTGTTCTGCCCTTTTTCGAAAGTTGTCAGCAGCCTGACGGAAATTCCCGTCCCGTCCACCACTTACCCACGGATCCCCAGTCGGGATGGGCGAGGTTATTGTACCAGCCGTCGTAGCGCTGTTTCTCAGTCTGACTATACATTTTTTCTGTAAAGGGAAAGGTTAAACGGTTGTATTAATATTAAATCTAATCACATTCTAAAGTAAGGAAAGAATAGTATGAATAGAACGATTATATTCGCATTTATAACCAATAATAATCAATAAACAGAATATTAGATAAGAAATGTGGTTCCTAGGTATATCGAATTCTAAAGCTTTCTTAATATTTTAAAACATTTAAGATAAATAAGTGTTAAGCAAATCTAAGAACATATATCAAAAGAAAAACATACCTGATAAAAACTAAGAGATTATTTATATATATATAGAAATATGGTTTTATGGTTTATTTTTTCTTTTAAGACCCTAAATAAATAACCCGTTTTAATCATCGTTCTCAATTTAAGAAACCTTACTTATAAACCTTTACTTTATAGTTTTTATACCTTCGCAATTTTTCAATTAAATTGTAGGATCGAATCGGAAATAGGACATATTTAAACCTTAAATAATCGCCTTTTTGGATCGATATTTATTGATATTTTATATCTTCGACAAATCAAAAATTGAATATCTCATGAATGGACTAGTTTTTGTTTTATAAATCTGCATTTTCTATTTAAAATATACGAAAATTGAATTTCTTGCCACTTTTTTAACAATTTTAACAGTCGGAAATGACTACTTCGCAGCGATACAAGATTCTGACTAAAATTATAATACCCTGCAAGCGTATAAAAAAGTAAATGCAATAAAGATTATTGAAACGTTTTCCCACTTAATTCAATTTTCTAAAAAGAAAAATGTTACATTGAAACAAACCTTCACCTACATACATTTAACATAATACCATTTTGGTGTTCGGGCAGAATGTGAATTTTTAGCAGCAAGCTGTTTGCCATCACTTTGCCACTCTCAAAAATAAAGCAATTAATTTGCATTTATTTGCGTAATTTCGTTAAATTTTATGCGTGTAAATAACGCATAAATTTGCGCTAGTTAAGATCAGAGAATGCTTTAAATGTTCACCTCAAATTAGATAAATAATTTACGCACAGGCAAGCGGCGGACACAGTAGCAGCCGGTTTTTACCAAAGTCCAACTGATCCGATAAATTGTAGATTGTGATATTAGAAAATGTATTTGGCTGACTTAGTTTGGTTTTAATTGACTGGAAAATTGATTGACTTCGAGCTCCGGCCGTCGGAGATTGAGTCACACCCAGCCGCTGTGCTCTATTGGCCACACTGTAGGAATGTTAAGGCTCACAATTTGCATATTTGTCTATTACTTTGTGATGTCAATGAGTCGCTTAGCAATTTTGGCAAATTATCTACATTCGACTTGTCATCATAAAGTGTAATTACAGTACCTACTTTGCTTGATTCTAATTGAGTTTGAGTAATCACCACACCCGGATGATTATAACGGATATATTAAGCGGATCGCTACTCAAGAAAATTGGACTAAGTAAGGTAGGGATGAGAGTTCATAACTTTGTTGGAATACAAACAATTACTTGTTGTCATTTGTTTATTTTCTGACTTTATTAATCTTAAATATTTAAAACACCTAGGTTTAATAATTATTCTACCCTTTTTCAGGCTGGTTTATGGATGAATCCCATATGAAAAACACGAACAAGCATTGTAAAAATAAATGTTTGTTAAACAGAAGGCACCTTAAAGTGATAAAAATCTGCAAGGCGTAATTGTGCTGACGCTAAACGTTATAATTATGGTTTATTTACGTATAATTGCAATGGGGAATGGTGGGAAACCAGTTTTAAAATTACCAAGCCAATGCCCGAAACAAAAAAAAAAGGAAAACATACCTAAAACATTCTAAAAAGTGCTTGTTGGATGGGCTAATCGTAACAGGCGTTTAAACCAGTTTTTGTTTTTATTTCCACAATTTAACTTTTGTTATTCACCTCTTGAGGCAGCACCCGCAAATGCCGAAATTAACTCAAGCCTGGAATGAGACTATTTGGATACATTCTTCACCGAGTTCAAGCTATGCCACGGCTATTCTGTGACGTTGACGGCTCAAGAGGCAGGCAAAGCTGCGAATCATGACTATATTTCGTACCATTTTCGAGAGCAATGATCGCCGCTGTCTGAATGGCTCGCAGCTGTATGAGTGAGTGATGGATAGATGGATGGATGGCAACAGCAAGCCAGCAAACAGAATGAATTCCCAGGGCTAGCACGGCAACAGAATCAGATCCGGTTAACCAAAATCGTAGCCAGCTGAGGAGAGTCATTCACTGTGAAACTGTCAGAGAGAGGAAGCCTCAGCTGACTCCGATCAACTATATATAGCTCATATATGTACGTATATATGTACATCAGCACTCTGCGTTGGCGTAGTGCGGAATGTCGGCAGAAACGAAAAAGAAAAAAAACAGCCACCAACACCTGCATGGTGGAGAAGCTTCCACACTAAAGTCAGGTCTAGCTATATTTTTATCTCGAAACATGCACGACATCACGGATTCCCCTAAATAAAAACTAAGTACATTTGCACACACACACGCAAGCTCGGCGGCGTCATCAATTGTCGCATTGTACTTTCCGCCTCTATTCGTCAGCTGTTTCGCGTTCGTTTTCTAAGTCTTTTGATTTATGCCTGTCTAGGCAGTAGAAAGACGCCGCTACGTCGCATAATTCACTTTCATCGCGGGCCGTGCGTGACGGCTGCTGTTTAAACAAAAGACTCTGATTTTCTCACATGGCTTTACAAAATAAAAACACAAGAGAAAACATACGGAGCTTGAGTTACTAGTCATCCTATACCAACTCTAAATAAATAAAGAGATATTTATGTAATAAAACAAAAGAGAAAACTAAACCGTCTATGTATTAATATTTATGTTCTGAAACTAATACCACAAATTTACAAAAAAGCCTTGACAAATTAGGAAATAACGTAGTCCCCAGAATCTTCACTTTTCAGAACATTTGAGTAATTTGTCACATGTGTGATTAAGGACAAAAAGTAACCCGCTTTCGCCTTCGGTTCGAGGCGAGTTATTAATAATTAACACTAATTACGAAAAGCAAGCAAAAAGTTTTTAATGCAGACAGTGACATCTATTTGTTAGCTGTTAATTGGTTGCCAAATTTGTCGCAGCACATGACTTAATTTAATTTTACAATCCCGTTCAACGTCTCACCCCAGCACAACAGCAACACTAACGACGCACAAGGAATTTATTTTATCTCTGGCGGCTTAATTAAGAGTGAGTTGTGATTCCCCAAGAATGCAGTCATTCCTAAATTGAAGTTAAATTGAAACACTAGCCAAAACTACACCAAGTAATGATTCAGTCCGGTGGTGTGCTTTTTTATTCAAGTATATTCTTTTGGGCATTTTTATTCCATTAATCAAAATACCTCTTGTCTAATTAAAATCACCATTGTTGGCTATTCGAACAAATGTGTTGGTATGTAAACCAGTCTGTGCTAGTACTCGTATGAGTCTTTCAATTTAAGTTCTCATATATTTTTACTACATCTTCCACATCATCTTTAAATGGTCAGTAAAAAAAAGAAAAGCATCTTGAAATATGTGATTTTCATTTTCCATAATGAGAATATCTGAGTAAATAAAGCAATGCTCCGTAAAAATCGATTGAAATGAAAAATAAATTACATAAAACCCAGCCGCAGGAAATTTATTGTATAATTTTTAAATGCGTAAACAATTTAAACAATTTATTTATTTTTTTTTTTTATGAAAATACATGTGATAAATAAATTTATTTACAATTATTTTGAGATATTAAGATATTAATTAATTTGTGTTCGTGAGATCTTCGTTTAATAAAAAAGGAGCGCGTAGAGACCCCCGTAGAAATCGAATAACTTTATCGTCATTAAACATTTGAACTGTACTCCAATTCACAGAAGAATCCTGCAAATACACGACTTTGATCAAATTAGATCGGCTGCGTGTCTGCTTCCAGAACCGAGTTGCATCACGTACGAATTCCGAGGTAATTAAATTACAGTTCTGAACACTGAGTACACTCAGGAGCGGGTAGCCCTTTAGCAACTCCATCAATTGTGCGTTGGTAATATCTGGCATGTTGATATGCAGGTACTCAATATTCTCTAGCTTCAAAAGACTCCCCAGGGGAACAGAATGGCAGGCCACATGGAGTTCTCTGAGCGAGGATATATGGCATAGATGTTCCACCTGCTCGGTCCTCAGTTCGTTTCCGATCAAAACGAGGCTCTCCAGCGGGTCGCCCCTCTTGTTGATAAGTCTCTCGATGAAATCTGCTTTAATAGAGCCCGAGTGCCACAACTGCACGTGCCTTAGCCTGGGCAGCTGACTGATGATCTCGTAGGGTACATTGAGTTCAAGAAGGTGTTCTCCAAAGGCCAACCGCTCCAAATGGCGGCAGTTCCGTACCATCAACCTAAAGTTTTCCGCCGTAAGGTTGTCAATGTACTTGCCCACATTGAGGTGTCGAAGCCTCTGCATTTTCAGGCAACAAATTGCCAGATTTTCGGCATCAAATCCAGGATAAGCGCCAATTTCCAGGGACTCGAGATTCTCCAGCACATGCAACCCATCGCCATTGTAATTGGGCGCCTCCAATATTAATTTCCTTAGGCATGGCAAGTGCACAAGGTTTGAAACAAATTTAGTACACGATTCCGGATTACCGAAATGCAGGCGGGCATGCAGGGAAGTCAGTTGGCGCAAACTCAAGAGGTCTCTCGAATGGGGGCGACGAAAAGTCATCTTCAAATGTTTCAGCTCCGCGGTGTAAGTTCGCAAAAGCCACATGTGCTGCTCCCCATCGATTTGAGGATCCAATGGGGACTCATAACTGACCACATTCTCACACATGAGTTCCAGAAGATGGGCCAAATCGGTTTCGTCAATGTTGCTCGTGACGCGTTCATCAATATGTCTGTATCTATGTCGTATATAGGACTTGTAAATTTCGTATATATTGCGATTTGAACCAGCCAGCTTTAGTTGGTCCCTTAAACTGAGATAAGAGAAAATGGCGATCCAGCAAAACTCGTTTAAAGCCAATATAGATTTAAGTGACGGAGATCCATTCGAGCTATCTACATTATTTCCAGTTGAGATTAACTGCTCCGCCGCCGCAGAGTTTTCATCAGTTGTCTTTGGCCTTTTTGCATCCATTTCAGAAGGCTCTTCATTGCCTTTTCTCACTCTGCTCACACTAGGCTGCTCTTCCGTTGTGGAAGCTGAAGCTTTTTTGCCAGCAATTCCAGAATCTTTCCCGTTTCTTCCGCTCATTACTATGTGTTCTTCACGCCTTGCCACTCAAAAACGGACTGGCAAATGCGGTATTTTGATCCACAATCTCAATAACCAAAGCTTTTTTCAAAGGGGATTCCCCCTTTTCAGGGCTTTTGATAAGAATACTCGCAAAATAAAACAATTTTCGTATATGACTCTTTGTAACATAAGCATACAAATGTATATTTGAAGAACTCAATAAGAGTAAGAATGAGTATGAGTATAATGGGCCACTGAATATACATATTATAAATGGCAAGCAAACATTTGTTATCAGCTGTCTTATGTTTATATTTATACCACTCAATCAATCAATATTAATATATATGTGTATATGTACAATTTTTAAGAGTTTTTTAGCTCTCTTCATGTGTTCATTTATGATGTTGTTTATATTAATATTCTTTGTGCTCACCGAGAGCGTAAGAGAGCTAGCCCAATCAAATGCCTTATCTCTATAAGTATACAAATGTATATAAGCTTTCTTTATCTTTATACCAAACGAAACGTTGGACAAAAATCGGATCAGTGTTTTCCCTGTCGTTGACTCATTCATACATCGCTTTACCGATATATACATATACATATATATATATAATAAATTATATATTTAATTATATAATAAATTATACGAAAAGAAAACAAAACGAAACAAATTTGTTTGGTGCCAACAGGCGAAACGAATTTAATGTTCGACTTCCCCCAAAAACCACCTGCGGAGATCGAAGATCCGGAGATCAAAGATCGCTAAAATCATCGATCTTTCAATCAGGAAGAAACCCGGCATGTAGACAATCACTCCGCAGGGGGCATGGCTGGCCAAAACAATGGGATATATTTCACGTTTGTTTGCAGTAATTTCATTACGCTAAATATTGCAAAATAAAAGTATACAAAACGTGCTGGCTGTGCATAAATCAACTGATAGGAAAAATAATAAATGAGAAAAACAGTGAAACAATGCGGATCGAATTGGTGAAGTGAGCAGGGAGGAGCGAGGAACCAAACACATCCATCGAGAGTCGGCGAACTGAGGGGAAGCCAGGTGATCGTGCGTTGACATTTGACTTGGCTAACGCCGAGCCACGCCCACGGCCCCTTCCCCTGGACAGGTGGTACGTGACCAGATCGCCAGACATCGTGGAATCTATAGGTTCCCCACAAACCCTCCTCCACACCTCCTGATGCATTATGCTTAGTGCTCGGCAAATAACACCGTGAGAAAACCTCAAAGTATATTAAACAAATCTTCTCAAATTTGATTTGAAGATTTTGCAAGAAGCACTCTGACAACTTGTCTACTACTTTGTGCTAACTTACGACATCAGCCATCAGTTTAGTATTTAAATTTGTACATTTCTGCCAGTGCATTGAAAACCTATATAGAATTTTATGAATAATAAATTGTCGAACTGTCTGTAAGAAAACCTCAAAGTATATAAAACAAATCTTCTCAAATTTGATTTGAAGATTTTGCAAGAAGCACTCTGACAAATTGTCTACTGTTTTGTGCTAACTTACGACATCTGTCATCAGTTTAGTATTTAAATTTGTACATTTCTGCCAGTGCATTGAAAACCTATATAGAATTTTATGAATAATAAGATGTCGAACTGTCTGTGGTGGAATCTAATCGGTCATTTTGATGCCACGAGATCTGAGCAAGACTGATGACGTCAATTCTGAATAGACCAGCAGCCGGTTTTAATTGTGCGAGTGCAATTATGATGGGTTTATTTGCCTTAAACACCGTATAATTGTTTCCTTCCTTCCAGCGAGTGGCTATTCTATTTAGACTGTCTAATCTGTGTACGAGCTCCAAAGTGGTTAACATAAATCATACTGAGAAGTTTAGTAACTTTGGCTTAATGAATGGGACAGCCATAAAATAAAGAACGCTTTCGTATATTCAGGGTGTGCCCATAAGTTAGCCACATAAAAATGTAATACGGATTATCTATTAGAACTATATATAGGTCTAATTTTTTAACCTTTACCTATTAAGTATACAGTATAAGGGCCGATAGATAAATATGGATTTTAGGTTTTCCTGATATTATTAATGCCAAGGAACACCCTAACTCTACTTTACATTTTGTCAGTCCCTTACTGGGACAAATATCTCTCAATCGCCACGATTCATGTCAATGCAAATGCACCAAATTGAATTAAATAACCATACAATGCGATTTAAAAAACAAAATATTATCCTAAGGGGGCATAAAATCAAATGGGTACTAATTAAATCCACGGGTAACTTTTTATTACGTATTGTAGGCCGTTGTGCGGTACTCACCATAACAATGCACGGAGCCCAGGTCCAGGCCCAGACAAATCAGCAACAAAAGCAGAGCTCCTCCACAGGTCGCCCCCGGCAACCGAAGCCGGGGCCTGTGTTTTGCATTTGGACATGGTTTTTGATCTTTACTTGCTGCCCTCTGATGGGGCGCGCTTGGAACACTCATATTGATTGCAAACAATTTTTATTTATTATATATTATTCCTTTGTTTGCTGCGGTGCGGGGCGATTGTATTGTTAAATTAATTAAGCAAACTAACACTCGAGGTGAGGACGGACTTGGGAGGGCATCGGCTTAACTTTGCATTACTTCGCGTTTTGATCACAGAGATTCGATTGATTCGATTTCACACTTCAATATTTGCGTGGTTGAGATCCCATGATTTTCAATTATTGCACTGCAAAATAAAGCGATTTATGTGAAACATGATTGGGTATTATTCATATAGAGTTTCCAGCACAGCGTTAGTTTGAGTCATTTTTGTGAATTTTTTTCGACTACCGATTCACTCCGATTCTCGTTAAAAATGTTTGCGAGCGCGGAACTATCGATCGAATTAGCATAAGACTTAATGAAGTTATCTATGCATGTATTTGACTGTGATAGTCTCTTGTTGTTTGGTTTTAAAGTGGCTTAAGTCCTAAGCCTGATAACTCAAGTTGTTAGCTTGGCAAAATACCACAGGTTGTTGAAATATCACAGAAACTTCCCACTAAATAAGTAGTTACCATAACGCATTATAAGTTCATTTATGTGAGTGAAAAAATAACATATGGGCTAAATACAGGTTTAAATAGGTACCAATTTTTGTAATATTGCATTCAAAATATCTATGGCTATCTATTAATAATAAAATTGTCTAGATTTGGCCACAAAGCTACTTAAGTCATTTGTTGGGAATATAGAAACAATAGTTTTTAATCAAGTGTAAATTTGTCAAAGCCGATAAAAAGTATATGATTTTATACGTATACATAAAAAGGAGATTTTATAACTTAAGTTATAGTAAATTAGGTTTTACTAAATTACATTTAAACTGAATTTGTTCATATCAACAACATGTTATCGATTCTAGTAAATTCTAGTAATAAAGCCAGCTTATTTTGGTTTTCCATTTTATGTTCGTTACGGGTATTACATTTTCCATCAAAATTAAACTACTTAATTTCTTGCTGGAAATATTTATGGATAAAAAACGGACCCAACCGCAGAAAGACCCAAGTAAATGGCGAAATGGTTCGTTAATGTCTCTAATTAATTATGACGCGAACAAATAAAATCGCATTTATCGAGTGCAGAGCGGTGTATGGCCAAATAAATGGCAAAACAAATAAAGGGAGCCGGGGAGGAGGCTGAAAACGAAACGAGACGCGGTGTTAAGTAAACGGAATTACCCGCAAAACAATTGACCTTCTGCGAGCTTACGAATTCCATTAGTCATAATCGACAATAGTCGGGAAAGAAGCCGAAAAAAGGCTGAAAAGGCAACAGCAACAACCACAGGCAGCAACAAAAGCCGAAAACCAACAACTTTAAGCAACATACAAAATGTATGTGTATTGTTTGTTCAAAGTAGCAACAAAGAGGAGGCACGGAGAAGAAGTAAAGACAAAAAAGCATATAAAATGCCATTGCACAACTGCAAACAATTAACATTACAGCAACTGCCGAGTGCTAAAGCTAACAAAGTCATAAAGACAAGGAGCTTCGCATTTTTCCGCTTAATGCAATTTGGAGTTTGTTTAGAAATTATTATTAAGTGGCAGCAGAGGCAGAAAGCAGCCCTTAGCAGGGTAAAAGCCAACTCCGAACGGACGGTAAATTGTGGGCGAGCACAAAAAATGGGCAAGCGAATGGGGAGGAGGTGGAATAGATATAGATTTACTACGATTATGCGGGGCCCAATTCATGAAATTGCCAAAAATTCACTGGATTTCATCAAATAGCGATGGGTAACTAAGGTCCGCGTAAAATAGAGAAAATATTCAAAAAAAATTTATTCTTTTGTTAAGAGACATTTATTTGTATTTATCAGTTTAATTTCACGTTCTCAAGAATTCATGATTTCTACCGCATATACCCAGTAAGAGAGAGAGGGAGAGAAAGCCAAGAAAGCGTGGAAGACTGAACGGCGATAATCACTGTGGAATTACGGTATAATACAACAAATTGTTTTGCGGTAGAAGCGCTGGCTTTTTGAACATTAGCCATAGCTCCCGGATATTTCACATTAATTAATAAATATTTTCTGCGGCTAATTGCCGAAATTGTTGGGCAAAATTCAAAGATTTATTTCAAGACGAAATCAAGTTAATTTCCAAATACTTATTGAACAACCGCTTATAAAACCAGAAACACCATCCTATTTAAATGACATAAAATTTCTATTGAATCAGATTTGTCGTTTAAAATATGTACATACATATATTTATAATATGGTACAGACGCGTGAGGAGCACTTTGCTCTATCTTTGGCTAATTTTTCTATGACGCTTTGTGAGTTTTCTTGGGTTTTCTCCGTTTTCGCATAGTTTTTTTTCAGCTTTTGCTAAAATTGCGCAAAAACCGATATTTCTTTGTTTATAATGTTGCTGTTGTTGCACTGGAGGCGAAGGCTGTGGAAGCGCAGAAGATGAAGGAGAGGCGGTCGCTGAACAACAAATATGAAACACGAAAATAAATTAAATTCATGAACGAAAACGTAAGCAAAGCCAAGACAGCGACGAAGCACGGGACAAAGAAGACTCCGAACACCGAAAGGGGACCCAAAAAAAAAAAAACAGACACACATACTAGCAGAGCGACAGAGAGGGTGAATCGACGCCGTAGGGGAGCAAGGGAGATGGCAACGCGAACGCCAAGAAAGATCCACAAAAATAGCTAACGATTTCCAGCGGGTGGGTGGTGTTTAATGTTTATCGGGTTTTTGCACTATTTTTCAAACAATTCGAGCAATTTGGCATGGCTGCGATCTTCACTTTGCATGGGCGATAAAACGGAAAGCAGCAGCACACAATAACGGTGAAGAAGACGGTGCGCATGCGCGACACGTTTCACATTCACTCTCGTCCGCGATCTCTCACCAGCACACGCGAAGCAAATAGCGGAAAGAGCGGCGGCGGGGGAGCTGGTGGGCTGTGGAGCGGGTGAGCGACGAGGTCTCCAACACACACGTCCGCAGCGGTTAAGAGTTGGTTCGAAACTGAGCTCAGCTGTGCGGGGACCTTCCACAGTGGGGCTCGCTGAAATGGTTGCCAGCGGAACCGGTTCCAGTCCGGCTCCAATCGCTCATCCGCTTTTTTTTTGTTTTGCCGCTCCTGAGCAGCTCCCCAGCTGCTGCTCCATTTCGCCTCGGCTGGCGGGATCTGGATCGGGTTAGCGTTCGGGTTTGGAGACTGATTTCGGGTCCGGGATCGTGTCCGCCTTCTAAAGACTTCCGTCATATTTGACATGACATGTCGTATTAATCACTCGCGTGGAGCGCGCCCTTTCTCTATCTATCTTCCACGCAGTGGGGGTTTTCCCAACCTAGCGGATGCGTTGGCTCTGGGAGAGTGAGATAGAAAAAGAGAGAGAGAGAGAGAGAGAGAGCGGGTGCCGCTATTACTGTTAATTGCTTGCAACGAAGTTGGTTTAGCTGCGCCTTAAACAGAAAATTTAACAGCCGATTTATTAGTTAATACAAACTTACAAGCATTGTAAGGTGCTCAATTCCAGCCCTAGATACAAGTTAAATCAAAAGTGAAATATTTTAATCTTAAAGCTCTTTTTTAAATTATATTCTGTACAATTATTGGAAAAATTAACCCCCGCATAAACGTAGCCACTGTTGGATTACATTAAATTTACATAAAACCAATATAATGGTCATTTGTCTTTATGAGGTGGAACTGGGTGTTTACGATTCTCGTAAAAACGTGATCTTGGCTTGCAGAAGTCAGTTAGAAGCTATAGTAATTATGGTTCATTTGTAGACTCATCTGCGTTAACTGACAGAACATAAACCCGTCTTCTAATTACTATATGAGAGTACTAATCGATAACTTGTATAATTAATAGATCTTATACCCGGTATCCCTAGGTTACAAGAGTATTATAACTTAGTGCGGACCGAGAATGCATGAAAGGCATGGCTCCCTATGACCCCTGAAATATATTCCTGGCAGCATCACCAGCCGGTCCCAATTGGTAATGCCCTTCGTGTTTTTTTTTCGTATGAAACGACATACATATATATCTCACAAGCTACAAGACCTATAGTTATCAAATGTTTGATAATATGCATATCTAATGCACGTGGATCACTCTTGTTTTTAAAATTGCCCTCAAAAATTATAAAATATAGAAACTAGCCCATAGTACAGAGTATCGCAACATTTACATTTATTTTGGTGTTGCTCAACATGTTCTTAGCAACATTTCTATTAGTCAGCTAAAAGAAATAGCTATATTTTATAATAGTTGGTATTTTCATTGAGTTTCATGTTATTATTGGAATATACATATTTTTGTTGCAGATACTTATTTTGCATATTAATAGACCATTAATATGAACATGTTGCATACATAAGTATAAATATTAGAATATAATAAAATATAATGAATTCTAGCACCTGTACTTTTTTGTAAAAAGATTCATTTGTTATTTCCAGTTTTTGAAATAGTTATTTAGAAATAGTGTTGAGTTGTATGTATAATTATATATTATAATAGTATAATATATTTTTGTTTCTATACACAGGACAAAGTCGTGTTGTATACCAACCAAAGCGGTTAATGATTAATTTGTGAAACATTTAGCCATTTTACAGAGACAATATTTTATGTCAGTTCTGCAATGAGTATGTCAACAGCTCACTTACCTCCTTTTCGCCCCTTACTGACCCCGTACTAGCCTCTTCGATCTTTGTTTGGATGTCAGTCAATAGTCAGTCCCCACAGTGCAGCTGTGCACATTAAAATCAATTAAAATTCTTAGTATCTTCGATCCGAGCCGGGCTTAACGAGTGCAGGCAGGCATCTGGCAGAACGGGCGCATCTATAAATATTTATTAGTGTAAGAGAACGTTCGCAGCCAACTTTTGACACGCATTGAAAAGCGTAAAAAATATAAATGCTAACTTTGAAGTGCACTCTAAATGAATCGCGAGGGAAACACAAAAAAATGTACACACGTTCGCCACATTCATGTGCAATTGTCATTAAAACAGATGAAGAAAAAGTATTGAAAACACACAAGCATAAGTTGGGCACTCGAAGCTGCAAAGCAATTCAGTTAGATAAGTAATTAAATTAATTAATTTTTATGTGCCGCCGATTGTCGTCGATTCTTGATTTATCTGTGCGTGCAATGAGGCAACTTGTAAATGATTTTTTACTTCGCGATGGGGCCTTCTAGGCGGACAATTTGAAGTTGACTAAGTTCACTCGATTAGTATCTGCAGCTGTGAGCTGTTTATGGAATTCCGCGATGACAATTAACAATTTAACATGCAATAATTTGGAATAATAGCAGAACTATATATTATAACCGGCAGATGTTGGAATTTTGGGTTGTTTCTGTAAACTATTCAATTACTGACCATTTTTTTTTTTACATCCAGGAATTTCGGTATACCCAAAAATAGACAACAATTAAGCGTGCTCATCCGTCTTGAGTCCAGACCCGATTTTTCGAGTACCCTCTGAAAATTTCTTGTGGCCACCAAGCCCAAAACACTTTCGGCGTCAACAACAATTACGTGTTCTAAACAAGCTCTTGAGCCCCCAGCTCCAGCTCCAGCACCAGCTCCGGCTCCACAACCATCTACGCACACAGAACATAAAAAAGTGGAAGGCAACAATAAGTACACAGCATTCCTTGGCCGCAAAAAGTGAAGGGTAGAAAAAATGAGAAATAATTTCAGTATTTATGTGAAATGGACTGAAAATATTTGATCCACATTAATAATTAATTTGTCTGGCTCAGCGAAATAAAATTTAAAGAAAAAAAAACAAAATAACAACAATAATGTTTGATGGCTTAACAACTTTCACTGCAAAGAAACCCCAAAAAGCCATGGGGCCGACGACGATTTATAAGTAAGACACGGCTACGCATAGCTGAGTAATTGATTTCGTACAGCTCGGATTTCGATACAATTTCAAACTCAGTCCCAGATAATATCAATTTTAATGGCTTGCAAATCGAGAGCGTTCGATCGAAGGTCACGCAACGTGGCTAGACAGCGACAACGCACATTTCAAAGAAAAAATTCAGCGCATAAAAATAATAATAATAATCGGACAGGTGACAATAACAAGAGCAGCAACAACAGCCAATCTCTAGTGTGTAGTTTGTGTAGCTTGTGTCGGCCCACAAAATGGAACACGCGCCATTGAACACCGACAACGCGGAGAGTAAGTCAAAGTTAAGGCAAAACGCATTAAGCATACGCACTGTGTGACGGCCGCTTTGGAATGGAGAAACACTGAAGCACTGAGCTTGGGCAAATAAGTAAACTGAATTAACTAGCAGGTAGCTGCATTTGGTAGCCGTGTTAGCTTAGCTTGTTAGCAAATAGTTTTTAGTACGAAATTGGTAGGCCTCATAAATTACGCGGATTTGCCACTAATTGGATTCTTTGATTAGACTCAATTGAATCGAATAAACATTTCAGGGGCAATTGTACAAAAATTGTACAAAAATCAAACCAAACAAAAAAAAATTAAATTTAAATTAAATAGTTTAATAGGTTTAATTAGAATGCCATTGAATGTAGGTGGTTTTTGAAACTTCCTTAAATTCCATTGAAGTAAATAGATTTATCTCCAAATTCGAGTTCTATTTAAAAGGTAATATAAAAGTGATAACTCTATAAAGGGCTAGTCATTGGATAAATTGGTATGTATATATATCTAAAACTGTAGTGAAAACATATTTAAAATACTTTATCTGTGACAAATAAACTCAATTTAGGACTTTTACATTTTCATTAAATATATTATGATTTTAGTTTGAATTTTAGATGATTCCTTTGTACATATTTTGAAATATCTTCAAATATTTAAATAATTAAACAAGCTAGGATAATAATTATAATATTACTTGACTACAACAAATCTAAATGTGAGAATATGAAGCTCATAAATATTTCCCACAGTCATCCCGAACGAGTGCAGGCGATTAGAGCCCAAATGAGACCGACTCCGAGCCCGAACCCATCCCATATCCATAGCACGGCTCTCGAGTGCAGTTCCAAGGTGCACTTGTGGCCCACTCCCAGCACCGACTAAGCGCCCTGTTTGAACAAGTGCCGGAGAACTCGCTTCCTCAATAGACGGGCTGGCCTGCATGAGCTTGGCTTTTATGTTCAAGTGCTTGTATTAACCCATTAACACACTGAGCTCATGCCTAACTATAAGCCGGGCCAGCAGCGATACAAAGTAAGTGCGAAGCAGCGCCAGCAGCACCAACAAATCAAACTGAAGCTCCCAGTTCCCTTTCACTAGCTTCTAGCACTAAGGCATCCAATTTATTGTGCCATCTATGATATTTGTAATGCAATTTTACCATAAAGAGCCTCGCGAAACATCTCAATCTCCAAAGGCATTCCGCACTCCGGACCTCGGGGAGGAAAGGGGCAAAATGGCAAAATGCCAACTGACACACACTGCGCATGCGTACGTGATTTCGGAATTAATTAACCGACTCTGGCTCGGCAACGAAACAGCTGAAACCTGCGGCTAAACTGAGGCAGGTGAGGCGGCACTAAGGTGAGACAGAGGCATTGACTTTGGTAATGAAAAGCAAAACAGTCCCGTGCAGCTCAGTCGGTCGGCCCTTCATGCAAGAATGCCGCCGATGAAGGATTACGAGGCACTAGTCGCTCGCAGAGCTTCAGCCTTTCGGCGCAGTCTGTGTAGTCGCTAAGTGTTAATTAAATACCTGCATAACCAGCAAGGTAAGTTTATTATATTTAAAATATATAGTAAAACAATGCGTCATACACCAAATACAAATTGCGTAGACTACTACAAGAAATTATAATGCCAAATATTAACTACTGTAAGTAATTATAAACAAAATAGCATTCGATGTAAAGTTTCGTAAATTTTTTTTAATTTTCGATGCAAGTCTTCCGACTATTTTCATAATACCCTCAGATAGAGTATATTCCTTGTATAGAAAGATATTGTACAAAAAATGTGGTATTAAGCTATGTTTAGCAAGTTAAAAACTTAAGAACCATGATTCAAGTCTTGACTAAGCTAAGCCTGAGTGCGACCAAGATGGATATACATTGAAGGACATTATTTTGTAATAGCTTCCCAGCACAAATGTATTTGTTACTAGGCCTATTAACTTTTAAACATTTTTTTTTACAAAATGTAAGCATAGCACATTTCTCATATGTATGTAAGGAGCGGCAAAAAAAAATGTATTTTTAACACGCCTGTCATTCTGTCCATTTCTACCCAAACTATAGTCACGTAGTTTTTAAGCTATATAAATGAAACTATGCAGATAGTCTTCATAACCTTTCTATTATTATAAAAGATTAAAGAACTGAAATTATATAGTTGTCATAGGAAGGCTCAAAAAATCAATCATTATATAATATGCAAATTGAGATAACTTCATTAATTTTTAAGACATGCATTGGATATAACCAGAAATATTCATATTTTTACGATTTAAAAACAACAATCAGTATGTGTATATGAAATTATAAATTTAAATTTAAAGTATAAAATGTATGACTAAAAGTAATTAAATTTCAACGCAATTTCACTGACACTTAAAATTTTATTAAAACAGATTACTATATTATGTAGTTTCTAATATCTCGGTATTTTTTTGATTAATAAAAGTTTTGTATCTTTTCTATCAAAGTTCGTTTGACCGAAATCAATTAATTTACATTGATTTTCGGCGTCCCGGAGTAAGCTTCCTTGCTGGAATTTAACTTAATACAATATGGTTTTCTTAATAAAATATTTTATCTTAAACATAAAATGTTATTTATTGAATGGTATAATCGACAGATCGTAAGGCCAAATGTTATCAAAAATTTGTTTTCTATAAAATGCCCGTAAGTATGCTAGAATATACAGGTAAAATTCGTGTAAATTAAAAAGTTACGAACTTTGGCTTATAGACATATATAAAATTGATTTTATAATATTTATAATATATTTAATAAATAATATGCAATGAAAGGTTTCTAAATATATTATGAAAAATATTCTTTGATTATAAAGAAATTATATGAGTATAGAATTTCCAAATTCATTCATAGATTTACCAGCGATCTTGTCGCTGATATTGTCAGCATAAAAAATAGAAAACATAGACAACAAGCCCACACAATACAATCCAAAGAACCTTTACGAATCTAGAACCGGTAAGTTGCTTCCTATTTAATTAAATTAAAATCACATCGCATGCTTAAGCTAATAATGGCATAAATAAGTATACACGACTATATCTAGAAATTCTCTGGTTTCTCAGACATTTGTATCAAGTCTTTTATATTCAAATTGTCTTCCAGTGGAAATCGGCTGCTCAAATCAGATGAACCTAGCAGATATCTCTGGTTTCTACCCGCACTCAGGTTGTGATCAAAAACTTTGAGATAATAGATTAGAAACTCGTACAGGAACATGCGTTCGCGGCTGGCGTAGTGAAAAGCCACAGAATAGTTGGAGCAACATCTCAAACCCTAAAAGAGATGTTAGGAAATGTTTAAAAATTTTGGATTCTGAGAAAAATATGTCTAGACTTACGGTTTCAACTCGAGACACACTCATCAGACGCAGCCAGTCCGGAATTGTGGAATTTGAGTCCGCGAGATAGTGCTCCAGATTCAAGGGCATAAACTTTGGCTTGGGGTCACCATCCAGAGACTGTGCCGAGTCGACGAAGTGAACTCCCACATTCTGCAGACAAATGCCCATGTAAAAGTCCTCAATGCCCATTTTCTTTGGCTCCGGACATATAACCGAGGACCCATAAGCCTGGGTCATGAACCGATTCAGCGCCTCACGACTCAGAACGTAAGAAGCCCCTCCGGACATATAACTCTAGGGATTCAAGTAAATACAGAGAGTATATATGAACAATTTTTAGCTACCGAATAGCATAGATTCACAGCTGTACCATTTTTTATTCACAAATATTATATTCCATAAATATACAGATTAATATTCCACATGCCCCGAATTAATTTAACCAAACCTGTCCCGCCCAATATGAAAACATTAACCTTGAGCATGAATATTCACTTCAAAGTTCCGAAAAGTCCACGTGGTATCCAAGATATTCCAAACATTAGTAACGGTGTTCGGTTTTTAGCATATACACAACCAAAATCAAGATCTGCGTTTAATCCTCTTTTAGAGGCCGCTCAGCAGGGAGTGAAGTGTCAAAATACTCATCAAGTTGAAATGTGAACAAGCAAAGCCGCCAAATTAATAGAAATGATAATGAAATTTGGCAAATTGTCACTCAAGACTTATGATTATGTCGGATTTATCCGCTTCTCTAATAGAATATGAAATCAAAATAGGGCTTTACACTGGTAAAAAATAAAATAAGTAAGATATTAAACATTTTAACATTAATATTCATAGTATACATAAACTAAACACTTGAGTTCCCATCAAACACCCAAAAATAATAAAATAAATGCATAATTCATGCAAACATTAAAAATATGTTAATCGACTGAATACCGCAAATCTCAAAAATCTCAAAAAGTCAAGACAAAACAAAAGCCCGGTAAACCATAGTCAGGGAGATATTCACAGCAATCAATCAGAAATCATTATAACATTTACGATGCATTAGGAATAATTAGCCCCCGATAAACGAATTTCCAAGTGTGAGAGACACAGAAGCAGAAACACAGAAATATTTTTATATATATTCTCATGAAGATAAAGCAGGCCCTCCATAGCTCATTTGTTTATATTTATGCGGACAAACGTATGCAGACAATATGTTTGTAGTTTGTCAAAAGAAACATGAGGCTTGCACAACGCACCAAAATGTCAAAAGGCGAAATAAATCTCCGGCGAGGCGCGGCTGTGAGAGATGCGTGACAGGTAACCACCGCGATGACCTCAGGTGAAGCACAGGCATTAGCTGTGCAGACTGCAGCATCGTTAATGCGAATTTAATTTCTTAATGTCGAATTGCCCGATCCCCGAGTGATCTATGCATGCGGAAAAGGCCAAGACAATAAGCTTTTGGCCAGTCAAGCTCTTAACTAATATGCAACAGCCAGCCCCTATGATATCACTCCACCAATAATAGATTTAATGCTTGTTTACCGACAGACAATGCCCAATAAATCGCTGTTAATTATTATGAGATTACACTCACAAAAAAGAACCGGTTACAGGGACAAAGAACACTTATTGATGTCGACGTTAAATTAAAACTCGAAAAGAAAGTTAAAAGAGACTCACTAAAAGCTATAAGTCTTTCAAGTTTGAACCTCTGAGTAATAAATACAAGTTAAAGCTTGAAGTATTCAGAATTCGTAAAGTTATTTAATAACTATTTAACCCGATTTAGCTAATAAATAAGTGCGAAAATTTTGCCAGAACGCATGTTTTCGCCTTAAAAACTCCCGCTGAGCTCTGAAGGCATAATTCACTTTGCTCTGAGCTTAAGATCTTAACCCAACTCTCAGTTTCATGGAAAATTTGCATTTCAAATGAGTTTCGAGAAGCTAGCGACAATAGCATGGAAGATGAGCAGTTAATTAGACGCTGATACCAACGATCAAGTCGATCACTTACCGCATTAGTAATAAGCACAGAGAAAAATTTTTTTTAATTAAAGTGTACATTTTCTTTGAAAAATAAGTAATGGATGATATTTACTAAGAATGTATTTGTGCTACAATAATTTTACATACTCTGTATTAACTATTTTTTTGATGATTTTAATCATTTTTCTATAGTTCTTTCTTAAACAGTTATGATTTTTCTCTGTGCATACAAGATGAAATCGATTATGCCACTTAATAAACACAACATAAGCAAATGAGGAAGTTAATGTCGATTTATGATTAGCATTTATCACTCACCACATTATAGCGTGTCATCTTGTAGCCAAAGTATACGGGTGTATCCGGATCGAAACCGCTCAGCAGGTGCTGAAGATTCTCCATGACGACATACCTGTAGAGGTGGCAAAGTTAGGAAATTCCAAGACCACAACTTACAAGCAGGGATGCCCAGACTTGGTCCTTCTGGGCGCTATGTTTTTCAGGGAAGTAGAAGAGAGCCAAGTAAAGGACATCCCTGCTGCAGGCCCACTCACGTGTCATCATCTGCCTTGAGGAACCAATCAAAGTCTTGGCCAAAGTTCTCCCAGACATGTCGGAATCCCTCGCGGGTCTTGTTCCACAGATCCTCGTAGCCGCCACCATTGGCCTCGACCACCTGGACCACACCCAGCGGCTGGTAGTGCTCACTGCTCACGAACAGCAGATGGCTACATCGCCTGCCCCAGGTGTCGTATACAGATCTGGCCAGTTCCTCCACATTTTCCGGACAGGTAAGCACCGGGCGGATGTCAGCACTTCGTTTCGGGACAGTGCGTCCGTGGCGACGGACACTGGAGAGGAGGAGGATGAGGAGCTAGTCCAACAGGGCGAAACCCGGCTCACATCGTAGACGTACAGGAGGAGGACGAAGGCGCAGATGAATCCCGCCATGAAGCCCGTCAGAAGGTGCAGTTGGGAGCGCAGCTTGATCTTGGCCGACATGCTGCGCGTTGTGTTGTGTTCTCCGCGGCGCTCGACTCCCGATTGCCGCCAGCTGGCCATTGCTTTGTTTTGGCCAAATTCAGGCGGTAGCATGGAAGCAGTTATAGCCAGCAACCGGTTTGTTTTGTTTTCTTATCACAGTCATCAAAAGTCTGCGATTCGGTGGGAGATTAGAGATGTTGATTTGACTATGTTGAGATTATGATTTAAGTAAGAATCATCCAATGCAGATTTAGAGCCTAGAAGCTTGGCATCCTTGTCGTCGGCATAGTAATTATTAGTAATAATTCAGAGTAATTCTTCAAAAGCTTATAATTTAATGTTTCTAATTAAATTTGTATAATCAAGGGTCTTAAAATAGATAATACAAATATTAACTGGAAATCTCGCTTTCAGAGAGTTTAAAGCCATATTTAAATTGCTGTTGAGTTAATGTTTTAGGAAAAATATGATATTGATATTGAGATGGATTATCTGGTCTTATAATACCTTAAAAGTAAATAAATAATAAATAAATAAAGAGTAATAACATTTAATATACCTATGCATATTATTTAAGTTTATAATAACTGAACATATTTTATTTTAAATGGAGCTGACATTTTTATTGGAAGGTTCGAGCAAAGCATCGGAAAATTAGTCTATACTTGAAGCGAAAAACGATATTTTAAATCTTACCTAAAATTAATATTTTGTTTTTATCGTACCAATATAAATAGATAAATAAATTATACAACCCCTTTTCGTATATTATAAATTTAAATTGGATTGGATATTTGATATTTACAAATGTTATGCATAAATGTTTTCATATTTTTCATATGACTTAAGCACGATTATTTTGCCATCTGACTTTTTTCGAAACATGTATATCCCTTATTCACACACAACAATTTTGATAATTTTCTTTAAACTTTTCACATAAACCGTCGAAACACTTTTCAAGTTTGTATTGATAAATCTTTTTCCCTCTCATTAACAAGGATCCTTACCTCTGACATACACAGTGTTTTTATTTAATAAATATAACTGTAAGAATATATATTTAATAGGATAATATTATTAAATACTAGGTAATAAACTAAGATTATATTTTTCACAAGGTTGTGCTCCAGTTCTGATTTTATTATTGTCACACGCAGCTATCATCATTCAATTTCGTCTGCGCTTACGCAGCATAAAAATTGTAACAAAATGAAAATGAAAGTGTTACCAACACATTGTGATGGCTTCGCACAATGGGAAATCGATCAATTGAGGCGCATGACATTGTATAACGTCTCTCATTGAGTAATAAACCAATTGCAATTGGGATGAGGTATATAAACTCCAAGTCGCTTCAATTATGCCAACAGTTACCCGACAATTTGTGTAGGCATTCGCACGGAAGGAGTATCCAAACTATTCAGAGATGACAGCTAAGGTGAGGAGGCAGGATCCTTTCCTCTTTTTAGAAATAATTTTCAAAATCATTGATCAAATTGCAGTTGTTTGTCCTGCTGTCCCTGGCACTCTTCGCCGCTGGCCAAGCGGAGTACAACTACAACGAGAAGGCGGCCACAGCCATCAACTCACTGGAGCACTCCGGGTCCAGTTCTGGCGAGGATTTCCTCAGCGACTATCATACGCCCAGCAACAACGCCCTGAACTCGGAGGCCACGCCCGAGGGCTACGACTATGCCACGCCCAGCCGGAACCAATTCGCCGCCGGCAGCCGTTCCGCCAGTGTGCAGGCCTCCAATCTCCTCCAGAACGCGGCCAGTGCCGTCAGTGCCGCCAATGCCGCCAATTCGGACAACAACGTCGCACCCGTCCTGTTGCCCTCGCCCCTGCCCGTGCTGCGCCAGCACCAAGAGCCGGAGGTCTTTCCGCCCGCCAGCTACAGCTTCAACTACGCCGTGAACGACGAGTCCACCGGTGACATCAAGGAGCACAGCGAGACCCGGGATGGCTATGTGGTGCGCGGCTTCTACAGTCTCATCGATCCCGATGGCTACAAGCGCACCGTGACCTACACGGCGGATGATGTCCACGGCTTCAATGCTGTGGTCAATCGGGTGCCATATGCCCTGAAAACAGTGGTTATCCCGGTGGCTCAAGCAACTCCTCTGGTCGCCCTGGATGAGCGCGCCAAGTCTCAGAACATCCTGCGTTCGTCGGGAGCATCGCTCCTGGAGTCAAACTCTGGCTCCGGGTCAGGCATTAGGTCGGGATCGGGCTCTGATTCCGGGTCCAGCTCGGCTTCGGGCTCGGGAGTAACCAACACGTTCGCGGAGGACAGCTACGCCAACGCTCCCAGGGGACTGGACTCCTCCGGAGGTCCCTACGCCTGAGTCCTGTTGCTGGGCTACGCGCTGCTTGTATATTCCCTCATCGTCCTTCATTTACTACTAGTTTTCTAATGAAAAAATAAATCACTATACAAAATAACGTGGCCAAGTTTCGGGCTGAAATTAATAGTTTGAAGCTCAGCAAGAGCTTTTCGCCGGCATTTTCACAACTTCAAAGAAGGTAAAGCCTTTTATTGAGGAAGAAGACGAGTTGACAACAAAAATGGGTATACGATTTTTCCCAACTCACGTTAAAGGTTAAAGTTTTTTGCCTAACTACAACAATTAATGTTGCAACTTCGATGACATAACAAATATTTCGATGTGGAAGCGTTTTTGTAGGATTTAATTTATAAAACTGAAGTACATGATATTAAATATTATTAAACACATATTCTTCTTTCAATAGGAGTGAGCATAAAATAGTTAATTATTTAAAAATGTATTATAAACTATTCTGAGCTTGTCGCATACCTTCATGTTTTTTTAATTTTGTTTGAAATCCCGTAAAAGTCTGTCAAAAAATATGCAATATGTTTGAGGTAATAAACATCCTTAATATTCCTCCCTAACACATTTTTATTACTTTTAAGAGCCAATGCAAACTAAAATCTTATACACAGATTCACAAGATATCACAAGAAAAGGTAAAAGGTAAAAATAATATTAATAAGAAACAATAAATAAAATTATGTAATAATTGGTGGCATAGTTTTGGATAAGTTTAAAAGGGTTTGTTAAAACGCCAGCGACTGTTGTCTATTTTCCTTTGAATTTTATAGAAAAATACCTTACATCCTATAAGGAAAGAAAATGTATTTTGAGCGGTTACAGTCATTTCCCCTGGATTAATTGTTCCTACACAATTTGTACAATTTTTAAAGTATAAAACTTGTAATTCGACAATATATATAACTTGAAAATAAAGAGCCTTAAATCTCGTTTTCATTAAAGATTAAAAAAATAAAAATCTGGCAACATTGTGTCCGAACAAGCGTTAAGGTATTTGTCCAGCAACATTTCCGACGCGCCCATTTAAGCCAAGTCTGTCAACTGCCGGCAAAGCGCGAAGACGTTTCTGTTTATTCCGTTGCTCGGTGCTTACTTTTCTTTGTTCATTTTGGCCCTGGCTCATTGTTTATTTTTGTTTCGGGCTTCAAGTCGCGTTCCACACCGCATTTATTGCCGCTCCATCGAGGGCCTCCGTTTGAAATTCTGTGCGAGTACCGCCAGTAAACCAAGTGAAAAGCTATCTGCAAATGAAACACTGAAGAAGTGACAGAAGGCATCGATTCGAGACGATCCAAATGCGATTGCAACGTCTTGAAAAAGAGCCAAGGAGGCAAGGCAACTGCCGTTTATAACTCAGCAATTGCGAATCGAAGTGAACTCAAACGATTTCTGACATACTCCGTACTCGTACCGGTCGCACCTGCGCACCTGAGCGTGTGCCCGAAGGTCAACCGCATCTTTACAAGCTTTCGCGTCTGCGTCACTGCCTCAAGAATGTGTTAATTCGGTATTTCGACAACCGCCACGGCCTGCCTATAAAGCGACAGCAGCCGCTTGACGCCGGACGACTCGGGATTTGCATAAAAAGGTAAACAAACGCGACTCATAAGAAGACGACGCTTCACAAACATAGGAATAATAAAAACAAAATCGATTTCATATTGCTAACGCTTTGCAAGAGTGACGGGTATTCAAATTTACAAAAAAATGCCTATGACATGTCGAGTAGGTTTTTAACGTAATTCCCTAAAAGGGGGAATCTCCCCAAATGAAGGTGTTCTGGTTTTAAAACTGATACATAATGACGTGATATATTATAAAGGCTTTTGAGTTTGCAAGTTTATTATGAAAGTTGAAATTCAATTAGAAGAAATATTTTCCATTAAATAGGTGTGATAGATAGATAGATATTTCCAAAATCCAATAAAAATATAAAATTCTTAAAAATATATAAACCATATCTAAGACAGTTTTTAATATGAAGTTGCTTATTTACTTTGTAAACTTATCTTTTCCCATTCTGATTTTCACACAATTGTTTTGTAATTTTAATGAAGAAGTTTATGTTTTAAATAAGTTTAATTTTTATCTACAATATTTATAGAATGCAAATAAATTGGTAGCTTAAATTAATGTTCTTGTTGGTTTATTAACTTTTTTCTTACTTCCATAGTTACCACTACTATAATGCTTGGAATGCGACAATATCGGAAGCGTGTAGAGCTGCTCCTGATGGTCTTCATCGGTCTCGCCTGGGGCATCCTCTTGTCGGAGCTTATGCGGCGTACTCGCTGGCACGGAGCGTTGCGGAAGAATCAGGGAATATATGAGGACGCCACCAGTCGCCTCTTTCCCAGCAGTGGCAGGAGCAGCTTGTATCCCACTTCTTCGTCCCCCAGTTCATCACCAATAACCACGCCTTTCATCATAACCGAAGGCTCTGTAGATGTGGCCGCCCGCCTCTTCAACGAGACCCGAGTCCTGTGCCTGGTCCTGACCAGTCCCAAGAATCATAAAAGCCGCGCTGTTCACATCCAGCGCACCTGGGGCACACGATGTCACAAGCTGATCTTCATGAGCTCCAAGGAGGACAAGGAGCTGGGTGCGGAGGCGCTCAATGTGAGGGACGGGTACTCCAACCTTTGGGGTAAAACGCGGGCCTCCCTGCAATATGCGTACCAGCACCACTTCCAGAACTATGACTGGTTTCTTAAAGCCGACGATGACACGTGAGTGGGAATAAGCAAAGAAAGTGATAAATAATACCCTACCTTCCTTAATTTTAGCTATGTGGTAATGGAGAACCTGCGCGCCTTTTTATACGCCCACAGTCCCAAGACACCAGTTTACTTTGGCAACAAATTACGGCAGCATGTTACACAGGTATATACATACATATATGCTTAGATCTCGAAAGAAAAAATCTATATAAAAAATCTATATAATTATAGAGTAAAATGTCGAGCGGAGGGGAATATGTTCTGAGCAAAGCAGCTTTGCACAAGTTCATGAAGTCAGCCTTTGACAACAGTAGCATCTGCAGCAACCTGAACATAGGATACGAGGACGTGGAGCTGGGGCGCTGCATGCAGTCGGTGGGAGTGGTGGCCGGGGATTCCCAGGATGAGCAAGGACTAAGCCGTTTTATACCCTTTTCACCCCCACACTGGTGCAAGGACCACAGCAACTATACTACTTCAAATGTAAGACTAACTACAAAGCCGCTTCTAGCAGAATCAAAAGTTAATTTATATGTGTTTTACACAGACCACCAGCGATTGTTGCTCCAACTCGGCCATTTCCTTTCACTCCAGCAATGCCAAGGAGTTCTATGTCCTGGACTATATAATTTACAAGCTAAAATCATTTGGAATCAACAAGGGTCAAGAGTCCTATATGGATACCTTAGGAAATCAGCACAGTTCCCGACCGGAAAAAAATGTACCAAGTAACATAACGCCTGAAAAAAATTCTACAAAATACAAATACAAACCAAAGTCAAAGGATAAATCGCAATCAGTTAAATAATTTACTATTGAAAGTGACTGCCAAATCAATGCCAAAGAGTACAAGCAAGTTAATATTGGTGATATCCTTGAAATATGATAAGTGTAGATATTTATATTTATTGATATAAAAACAAAGTATTGAATATCATTATATTAAGAGATATAGTCAGTATACATCAGAACTCCGTCCCCCTTCTTTTGCGAGCTCTTTGATGGAGGATGTCCAGCAATGAGTCCATAAGGTCGGCCTTCGTACAAAACTGCTTCCAGAAAGTGCATTTCATTAGGCGATACATTGTGCACCGAAATCGAATACGTTGAACAACATTGAATGCCCTGCGGAATATATTTGTTTATAAATATGAATGTAAATAATGTAAGCAAAACATGATGCCATCATGTTAAAAAAATGAAGCCATCATTTTAAACTAAACGAAATATACACATATCAACACTGAAATAAATATACTTATGTATAATTTAATATCTTACTTTTCCATTTGATTTTCTCCAAAACTGGGAGAGAGCGGAAAATATTGCATATATTTGTCTTAAAGTCTGTCTAAAGTCAGAAACTTGCAACGCCTGATTCTATAAAGTGTATATAACTTTATAGTCAGGCGTTGCAAGTTGCAAATACTGAAATACGCTCACCGTTTTGCATGTATGGACCAGATATTTAGACAGCCAAAACTCGTCATTTTCCTGCGATGTGAGAAAGTACTGCAGAGGAAGCGAAAAGAATCGATGGCGCCCATATAGGTCTGTGGAGTCGCCGATTTTCACATTAAGTGTGTCCATGCACCTGCCCATTTCAAAGTCCTCCACGCCTCTAGGCCCGGGCTGGCAAAGCGATTTCTCCCCTGTCGCGTCGACAAACAGCTCCACTGCCTTCTTGCTCAGGACATAGCCCGCTCCTCCGGACATATATGTTTGCGAATCCAAGTTGAAGGTGGATCCAAAGTATATGGGAGTGTCGGGAGAGTGGGGCCGAAGCATTAGACGCATGTTCTCCATGATGGCATAGGTGTCGTCATCGGCCTTGTAGAACCAGTCGGCCTCGTGGCCATAATGCCTGTAGGCATGCCTGAAAGCGGCCTTCGTCTTGCCCCAGAGCATGTTGCGTTCATCGCTGACATTCAGGGCCACGGTCTCCGCTCCTTCCACGCCGCTCAGCCTGGATTGGCTGTAGTAGAGCACCCGGTTGCAGTGGCGTCCCCAGGTCTCACTTATAGACTTCACACCGTGCATGTATCCCTTGGGCCAGGTTAGTACCAGGCACAATATCCTTACGGAGCGAAACATGCGACGGGCCACAACGGTGTTGGTCGGTCTTGGTGCTATGTTCAGAGACTTTAGTTCAGAGAGACGATTCACATATCCGTATGGTCTCAGATGATAGAGCACAAACTCCAGAATTTCCATCTGGACTGCCGTCACATAAGGCAACAGGACTGCTTGGCCAAAGCAGCTGCTCCAGCTCTGCATTTCAGGAGAGACCAGTCAGAAAGGAATTAAACTTTAAAGGTAAATTAAATTGCATTTTTTGTTATAGTTTATTACAATGTTCTCTGCTCACCTGATTGCCGTAAACGGATTGGAAAGCGCAAGGCCACAACCAAAACGCTTCGCGCAAAGTAAAGGGGATCAGTACGGCCGGAACGTTGAAGTCAAAGAGGGCATCGCTATGGCCATGCTGCATTCTTCCGAGGCACTCCTTGAGGGAGAAGTCGTCGTGCAGGCAGTCCCGGGTACAGAGCTGCTCCAGAGCCTCGCGACTAAATATGTAGTCGGTGCTCGGAACCCGACCCACATGGGCGTAGGCTAACATGGAATGATGGGCACTGAAGTAGATGGCACGGTTGGGTGGATAGGAGGCAAGCAGTAGACGCAGGTTCTCCACAATCACAAAGGAGTCTAGATAGACAACCAGCAGCCATTCGAGCTCATGGCGAAAGTCCCTATAGATTTGGCGGTAGGCCTCAGTTATCGGGATCTCCCAGAGATGGATGGTGGTCAGGCGATTGCAGCGTCGACCCCAAGTGCTGCGGATGTGATCCAATTTCCCAGGACCGCGATTGTAGTCCGACTCATCTAGATAAACCAGGCAATGCACACGGACCTGCTGCCTAAGAAGCCTCGCTATACGATCGTCATTCCAACGATGACTCCGGAAGCCCACTTGAAAATCATGTATTTCCTCCTTGTATGGCTCGAAAAAAAACTCGTTGAGGTTATCGCAGGCATTGCTATTGTAGAATATTAATTCCTCGAGTATAACTAACCAAATCAAGGTTGACAGTATCAATGGCCAGAGAAACACCACCAGGAGCCTTCTCATAACGTCCATTAGATATTAGTTTATGTTTATAGGGAATTCTAATTCTGTCAATTCAGAAAAAAATATTTTTCAAATGTTCCTCAGTTACTATTCATCATTGAACGATATAATTTATTTAAATAAAGCCATTACTGCAAATTATAATATATAAAGATAATAATATTAATGGTTCAAGAACTCGGATAATTCTTCAACTTTACTTTTATTCTTTCAAGGTGTATTGAAACATATTAAATTAAATAACTATAAGGCATATGTTTAGCCTCATTAATCTTTAAACCACATTGGGTGTCGGTATGTCCTCTGATTTCAGTGGGTTGACAATCAAAATTCCGAGGACGACTAATTTAAGAATGCGACAAAGATTAGAACGATTTATGCATACATTTCTTCTTCAGTTTTATTTTGTAGAAATTACACCTATACACTTAAAAAAAAAAAAACCCATAAATGGCTTCATTGTTACTAGTTTAAATTTAATTCTTTAACATTATTATTTGAATAAATTTAAAAAAATTATATAATTTGTATATTATATATTAATATATAGATAATATATATTATATATTAATATATTATTACATATTATTGTATATATAGCAATATAGAATACTTAGACTCTATAGAATAAAGAATACTTACACCGAAAATAATAAACATCGGAGTTTTTAAAAAATAAGTTACTGTGTATTTTAAACTTTTGCAGCATTTACTTTTGTGTTGGCAGCACAAATGGGTGTTGCTCAACATGTCCCTAGCAACATTTGCTTTAAGTAAGTGTTGTGCAACATGTACTGGTTACCGGTGTTTTTCAATAAGTCGAACCAATTTTTAGCCAGAAACCTAATCACAAACTGTGTGACTTTAATTGTAATTAATTTGTTCAATATTAAAAGCTATATACAACTGTTTTCTTATTATTATTAAACGGAAACTGCAACAGGAAACCTTTAGTACCCTTAACTCCTGATCTGTTAGAGTACAGCATGAGATTGCTCAATTTTCAAGGTAAATTTTATTTTTTTTTAGTCCACCCTACATTAGCTGCCATTACATCATTACATCGTATATGGGAAATGGTTTGAAAGGTGCATTTATTTCATCATTTAGCACATCGTCTATCCACGGCTTCAACTCTGACATGCTGGTGTAAAGACCAGGTACACCCGGCTGACCGCACCCCAAGCCAATGTTGACGATGCCGGCCAACTCAAATTGCGTGGGATGCCCGGCAATGGGACACATCAACGGGGATCCCCCGTCGCCCTTGCAGGCATCCCTGTCCCTCTCTCCGCCCGCGCAGATTAGACTAGGATGGAGCTCGAATTCCCTGGCGAAGCGTGTTCTCCTCAGCCGAGCCTGGCACGTAGCCCTATCCACGATGGGCACGGAAATTCGCTTTAGGCGTGGCGAAAACTGTGTGTCCTGGTGGGTAAGTTTACCCCAACCGGATACCAAGCAGCGCTGGTGATCAAAGGTCGCCTCAGGGCTGGGCTGGCAGATGAATCCAATGTGAAGTTTCGCCTGAAGCGGAGATTCTAGCACGATCAGCGCCAAGTTGTTCGCTCCAGAGTAGCCGGAGTACTCGAACTCCGAATGCAGTACGATCCTTGCCACTGTCCTCTTCTCCACATAGCGGCTGTTGGTGTCAGTCAAATCCCAAACGCCAGCTTTGACCAATAAGGACTCCTTTGTTTTGTTGACCAGCAGGTGAGCGACGGTCAGCACACAATTCTCGGTGACCAGGGAGCCGCCGCCCAAAAACATATCCCGCTCAAAGAGCGCCACAATCCAGGGAAACTCGTGGGGCTTCGCCTGATTGACAGCCACTTGTTCCTGGCCATACAGTCCGTCTGGGTAACTCTGGCCGCAGTGCAGCGGAGCACCGACACTGATCTGCAAATGATCTTTACTTAGTTAATCTGGTTTTAATCTGGATTTGAACACTCACCATTTGCGAAGTGTGGCAGCAGATTTCTGCCCTCTGGCACGAATTTGATTCCCTCGGATCTTCTTCTCGGCAAAGCCCATTTGGAACACACTTCCTCTGATGGCCACAGGCCGTCCTGGAGGCACTCAGGCCACACAAAAGCCAGCCAAAAGCTATCAAAATTATTGACAAGCTTCGCGACATTCTTGGCGTAAAGACTGAATTACAAAGCCGCACTGCCTTTGTCTCATTAAACACTCTGAACATAGTAATTTTGATAAGAAGCAAGTCGCTATCAGCTTCAGACATACATCATTCATTCCAGGAAAATATAAATATAAAATTCAGTAGATGGCTATACGAAGAAATTATATAGAATCACGTCAAGTATATTTCAGTGTATTGCTTACAAAATAATAACGTCTTTAGATAGTATAAGAAAAGCTTTTAATACTATTTTCAAAAATGATAAATTTGCGGACACGCTCACTACATCCGTCAAATGTGGATCAATCCACTCCATAAAAAAGATCAAAATTTGTGAAGGTTGACGGAACACCTTGATCGACGCCCCAGTAAATTTTTTATCCCACCATTTGAACTCCTTTTTTATTGATAGCGCTCAATTTTGAATATGTATGTATACTTTCCGACTAAATTGTCCCACATAAGAGATAAGAGATATGAAATATAATATAAGATAGGATCTCTCTTTTAATGCATCTTGTATTTATTTATTAATAAAGGCACATACGGTAATGTTGGGTGCATTCAAATAACACTTTTTTGAGCAAACGTCCTTAAGAATGTACTGATTTTGAGAAATGCTGGTTAGACCAACAGAATGCATCCGAACATAAAAGTTACTATGATCCACTGTCCTGCCATTACGTGTTGTTTGCCTGAAAGAAGAATAATGTAATTACTCTATTTTAGCGTTGCCAAGAAGCTTACCACTATATGTATATATATTAAATAAATAAAACATTTACGAACATTGAGGCATTTTTTTAATGCAATTTAATACATATATTTTACAATTATTGTTTATTCATGGACACAATAAATAAGGAGAAGCTCTTCAGATCACTTAACTTATTGATAATCATTTCTCACACAAACTTAAAAAATAAAACTATAAAACCATTGAAAAATATTTAATTTGCTAAATCGAGTTGTTATCGTACATCTTCGACTCTTACATTTGTATAATTGATTTTACATTATTTTAATTGATTTTACATTATTTTAATTTGGCCGTATACATATAAACTTATACCTAAAGATATCGACGCACCTGATACATTTTATTTTAGTCAATAAAATATAACTGAAATAATAATTTAATTTTGTTTATACCCTTTTATATACAATTGGTGTATATAACTAATATGTTATATGTGCTATTTTCTATTCCTTTTGCATCTTCTCCTTGGACTGTTCATCCACATCCTCATCAGTTTCCTTCGTTTCCTCATCGCTTTCCTCTGTTTCGTCCTCTTCCTCTTTCAGTTCCTTTTCCTTGTACTTAGCCTCTTCCTTTTCCACTTCATTGGAGTCCATTTCCCGGGCATCGGGCTCCTTGGGCTTCTCAGTTGTTGTCGTGTAAATCCTGTCATAATCATCCACAGAGTCCTCGTTGCTGGCCGCCGGCTTCTCAATGGGAGCAGGCAGCAACTGGCCCACCTCGAGCTTGGCAGGCAATGACTCCAGGGATCGCATTAGGCCATACGGCTTTAGGTGATAGATCAGATAGTCCAGGACATACATCAGGTTCGGGGCCACATAATGAAAGGAAATGGCCAGGTCCGAGCAGCAGTCAAGACCCTGTGCGAATGGTAAAGGAAATTGCCAGTCAAACTATTCATATTGAAACGAAGCATCTTACGTCATCCGTCTTGTAGTACAGGTATTTCCAATACCAATAGTTCTTGTCCCACTTGGCCGGTATCAGATGGTGTTCAGGGACAAACGGAAACATCCGTCCGCGCCCCATCATATCCCTGGAGTCGCCGGCAGTCACATTCAGATGCTCCATGCAGCGACCAATCTCGATGTCCTCATTGACCACCGTGCCCGGCAGACACATCTTCGGATTGGGAATGCCCTCTACCACAAGTCGGCGGAGCGCTTCCCGGCTGAGAATGTAGCCTGCACCGCCGGACATATAGCCCTGCGAAACGAATGGCTTGAACTTGAAGCCAAAGTGCACGGGCGTCTTGGGGCTGTACGGGTAGAGCATGTAGCGCATGTTTTCGATCACGGCATACGTGTCGTCATCCGCCTTGTAGAACCAGTCGGCGTCGTTGTAGTGATGCTGGTACACGTACTTGAACGCCTCCTTAACCTTGGCCCACAGATTCTGGCGGCCCTCGCCCACATTCAGCTTCACCGTGGGCAGCTCATCGTCCTGGCCGGAGCTCATGAATAGCAGGATGTTGCAGCGCTTGCCCCACGTCCGCTTCACGTGGCGCGCCTTCTTCTTGTGGTTGGTGGGATTCGTCATCACCCAGCAGAGGACGCGCACCTCCCGCTTCAGCTGCTCGGCCACGGTGGTGTTGTCATCGGGATGATCATGCTGGAAGGGATCGTGCTCGGGCGCCTCCGCCAGACCAAGCTGTCCTTGTCCAGCTTGTAAGCTCACGGGGCTGCGCAGGCGCTGACTCAAGTACGGATAAAGGCTCTCATGGGGCGAAACACTCGAGAAAAGCACCGCCAGGCAATAGCCAACCACCAGGCCGACAATGAGAGTGAATATGGAACGGTTCTTCGATCGAGGAGCTGCAGTGGAGTAGAATATTAGTGGGAACCTAGATTAAAGATCGTAGGCCCATAGGGTTTCGATATGCTCCCAATACCTTCTGTGAGCAGAGATCGTGATAGAAGACTGGCGCTGGACATCTTTTCGCTTAAGGAACTCTGAATTTTAGGTCAATTAAAATTTCCCTTTCAACTGGAAACACTTGAAGTTCACTTGAGTCAACAGCAAGTTTGCTTTGCCTGGAATCTCCGGTTGTTTTCCATTATGCTACGTCAAAACTTTGAGACAATATGTGGTTCAGCTCGAACTGAACCCGAATGCGTTTGTCAACCGACTGAGTGCCAAAGACGTCGACTACTTCTGATCAAATGGTTTGAATGTAGGTTTATCATGAAACAGTTGTTTAAATATAGGTTTTAAAAAAGAACTCTTTTTAATGACAACTACATATATAGATCCTTTAATAATTACAGAAACATTTCGTGGGTAAAACCAAATAATAAATCCTAAAGCAATATATACCCAATCGAGCTATAAGTTAGTAAAATTAGTAATCCATTATATAACAATGATTACTTATGCTAAATAACTATAGTTCTTTTGAAACCAAATAAATTATGTATATATCAATTGAACCAAATAAATTATGTATATATCAATTAATAATGATCGTAAATATGTACAAATAAAACAGTAAATTACTATAAAATGTGTCTATTTTAAATAAAACAAATATTTTATGAAAAATAATAATCTGCATACTTTCAGGCACATTTTTTAAAGATCGCTAATACCAATTACATTTATCTTTTTGATACCTTAAGATATCCCAATATTTATTCATTGAAGAAATCTTCAAAATGTATAGCTTCTGGCTTCTCTTTTGATCCAAATTAATAGGAAAAAAACAACTCTGCAGTAATCGTGTGTCATTTTATTAAACTTGCAAAATTGTGGGCTACACTTAAATCGTAATAAAGTAAGGAAGTAATTAATTGTCGTATCTAGTTTACAGAAAAAATAAGCAAAACCCATTGAGTGTTATTATCATTAATAGCTAATTTAGGGACAAAAAGGCGGTTTAAACGTAAAGCACTTGTCAACAATTGCTTAGGGATGAAGTAGGACTATAAATTGTTTTAAATATACATAATTAAATATTAGTATGTGTGTATATATTAATGGTTATGTACAGGGGACGTTGTAACATTATCATTCAGGGTCCATGTTAACATTCTTTATAATAGCTAACATTATTGTTATGGTTAATGTTTAAATTCAAAATACAAGCTCCAAGTGGTTGTTAATATGGATGATACGGTTTATCTAATATATGTATATATATATAGTTTGCTTTTCATGGGGTTTGCCATTTAGTTTAGCTTGGACGTGTTCGTACTAGTGGAGTTTTCATATGGATAATTAGTTTTGAGATTGAGTGTTTATGGCATTACAAACAACACAAATGTGGGGATATGGATATAGACATCTTTAATATCTATTGGTTTTAGCTTCATGCTGTCTTTTGTGAAATCGATAAAGATAACTTTAGGATTAACCTGGAAATGCGTTTTTACCCTTACCCCTTATCAAAAATAATAATATCGCTGTTTAGCTTCGCATTGTGCTGGTGAGTCTGGGTTCCTGTTAGTGTTAGCTCCCACATATACGCGGTTGTAAATCAAATTTTCTTAGTCGAGACTTTCGGAGAAATTAACATTAAGGGTAAAAACTGCCAGTTAACCCAGATAGCAGTTAGCATTTAATTCTATCCTCCTGGTTTATTCCAGAGATTCGAGAATCAAATGGATTTTACTGCCATTTAGAGTTGTGGTTAACTGAAGCTCTCACTGAATATTAAGAAATCGGTCCTAAATCATTCCATTTCATAACCAATCCATATCCCTCGTTTTCCCAGTCTCTGCCATAAACACTCTGCATCTCTCGCTCCTCCTTCTGTTTCAACATAAGCAAAAAGGCCAACGTATTGTGCATAAAGGTACTTGGGAGGCATGGTCTCTGATACGCGGACATCCCCTTACGCCGACATCGTCGGGATTGTGGAACCAACTCCGGACGTGACCATCGCCTTTGTGTTGCGCGCCACCATCGTCCGGACCCGCTCCTGGAGGTAATCACAGATGGAGGTGTACTTCTGTTGGTGCGCCAGCTGCAGGGCCGTCAGTCCCTCCTGGTTCTTCATCAGCACATCGCTGCCGGCGCCCACCAGCTGCTTGCAGACGGTCATGTGGCCGAACATGGCCGCCGCATGCAGAGCGGTCTCTCCGTTGGGCAGCAGGCCGAGATTGGGGCGGTATTTGAGCAGAACGGTGATGACCGCCGCGTGACCCTTGTGGGCGGCCTTGAAGAGCGGAGTGGCACCGTCGCAGCGCACTGTGTCCACGTTTGCTCCATTCTGCAGCAGCACCTTACATATGTGATCCTGCCCCATCTGGGCGGCTATCCAAAGGGGCGTGGCTCCATCGATGCGCTTGATATCGATCTCTGCACCCGCCTGGATCAGCAGGGACAGAACTGTGCGATGTCCATTTTGAGCGGATATGAAAACTGGCGTGGCACGGTCCTGCAGAATACAAAATTGAATGCAATTAAGTTCATATTTGTAAACATTACAGATTGGTTTCAATTTATTATCTGTTAATGTACCTTCATGTGGGCATTCACATTGGCTCCGCAGTCCAACAACTCTCGAACTATCTTCACATGCCCGCCTTGGGCGGCCACAAAGAGTGGCGTGCCCCCATCGGCCGAAGGTGTGTCCACACTGGCGCCGGCCTTCATTAGGATCTTCACTACATCCAGGTGGCCGCCTTGGGCGGCAAAGAAGAGCGGCGTGGTGCCGGTCAAGCGGCGGGAATTGGGATCAGCGCCCTGATCGAGCAGCTCCATCACGCAGTAGGTGTGACCTCCAGCAGCAGCCAAAATAAGTGGAGTCGTTCCGTCCTGTCAATGGGAAAATTCAATCGAAAAGCAGGTTAATCGAGATGCTGTTGCTTAGAAAAAGTTAAAGATCTCTTAAAGCAAAAAATAATTTATTTAAATTTATAGAGACAAGAAATGAACTAACTTTAACTTTTTCAGTTTACCAGTCGAACGCTTTTAACAAAATTAAAAATACTACTTAAAGAATACTGTCAAAATAAATACATTTTTATAAATTGGTGATTTGAAACCTTATAATAAGGTATCTAAAAGTCTGCCATAAAATGTTTGTGGTTCCAAATTCTATCTACATTTCTTTTTATACTCTTAGACGGTATTCTAGTTCTAATCAAAACTTCGCTTCTATGGTATGAAGAATATATTTTGTAGCTGGATAGTTTATAGTTTAGTAGACTAGCTTTAAAAGTATATATGTATTCAAATTAATAGGAACTTAATCATCTATTCAACAATTTATTTATGCATTTGATTTAAAATGGAAGATTAAGTATATTAAATAGATTAAATCCAATGCATTGCTTTGGTGAGTGAAATCCTACGAAAATCTTTAAGTTTTTATAAATCTAATGCGATAAATGAAAAACCATTTGCTTTAATTGTTTAATGGAGCCACCATCAAGTGATTTGAATAGCAAATTGCGATTGGTTTCACCAACTCAACGGCAAAGCGTTTCGTGTGGATTTGCATGCATGTCTGTGCCTCGACGGGGACTCGACAAAAACTGAGCAGACGGAAAACAGATAGAAGACAGTATATCCCCCAGCGAAAATCGCGTCGCAATTGCAAATCGCTCTCGATGCACTTGGACTGAATCCGCGCTGAATGGGGGAGTCACGTAGAGCCGGCTCCGAGTCCGCGTGCCCTTTCCGTAGACTTTTGCAGACCAGCCGGCACAGTGCCCCCGCAGCCCACTTTCCTTTCCTTTGCACTTCGGTCCACGCTTCGCTGAGCGTCAAGTGAAATTTAATTTCATTTTTTTTTATACACTAGCAGAGGGTATTAAAATATTGTTCAAATTCTCTAGCTATAATTTTATGATATTCTATTTATTTTACTGGCTGTGGCGTTAACCAGTTGGATACGGACAGAAAATAACTTAATATATACATACAACACAAGAACTTCCTCTAATTATCCCAACTATGCAGTCTGTCATCTCAATGCAGCTTCCCTGGTAAAATGCAGGTTGTGAAATCTATACGAAAAATGTGTTATTAATTTGTAATAACAGCATTTAACAAAGTCATCGTTCATTGGGTTAATAATTTTCTGCTTCATTTGTCTTAAATTAAAGTGTATATTGGTGTTCGACTAATGTGCTAAATAATTATTATATCTTATGTCTACTGTCGGTTTCGTTTTGCTGCACTTTTCGTCTTCTTTGCCAATTGGTGCGTACTTTAAGCCAACAAAGTGTTAACTATTAACTGATTTTGAGGTGCTTAAGAGTTTGTACATATGTATATAAATTATATTGACAGATATTTCGTAATAATAACTGCTTTTATTTTTGAGTCGCATGTTTAACGCTTAACGGATTGCATGTGTAGGTTCAGTAAATAAACCCAAGTTGATATAACTTGTCACATAACTAAAATGAGGAAGTTAGTCAATCGAAAATAAAAAGTATTTTCAATTTGATCCTATCTAAATCGATCTCATATCTATTCAATACCATTGACATGCATAAACATTAGACTTACCTCATCCTTGCAGTCCACATGAACTTTTCCGCTGTCCAGAACTCTCAGCAGAGCCACTTCATCACCCCTCATGGCTGCCATGTGCAGCTGCACATCCGATGGCGTCTCTTTCTGTTTTGAGGGCGAAGATGGAATCAAATCAATTAACAACTCGGAGCTGCAGCAGCTATGAAAACAAAGAGGTATTTGGATAATGACACCCACGGCCCCGTTCCCCACTCAAAAGTTGCCTCATCCGGGGCGCCTCTGTTGAGGAAAACGCGATGACGATGTGGGGAAATGACTTTTCCTGTTCACTGTAATTAGGGTCATACCAGTTACAAACAGCAAAAAGTTATTTAACAGCGGATGTCGGTGCACATTGAATGCATTTTTTCAATACTTTCGCTGTGGCCTAGGTCTAATGTTAAATGTATCTTAACCCTCTCAGGTGGGCTCATTTTTTTAAATAAGTATGGAAATTACTTTACATTTTAAAAAATAATTTACTAAGATGTAAGCAACAAAACTAAGAACACAATAACTATTTATATAAAAGCAAACGGAACATTTTAGCTTTTCTAGTTATTAAATGCGTTTTCAATTTAAGTTTTTACCAAAGATAATATTATACAATTATAATTAAAATTCTGCTAGAATTAAGGAAGAAAGAATTAAGAGGGTTTCTAGAAGTATGGAATACTATTGTTTACATTCACTTTTTTTAATGAATGCATTTTTAATTATATGATAAGTGCACTGTCACTTAGTAAGTTTATAGTAAGTAGCACATTTATTCTACATTTGTATTTTTTTGTAATATTAAGTACCATACTTATAGACACCTTTTTAAGGGATTTCAAGAGTCTAGGAATTTCTAAAGAAACCCCCATCTTTAAGTCTTTTAAACTATCTGTAAATAATATAAATATATCATGCTAGGGTTATGTCGCACAATAAATCACTCTGGTCACCCATGTTGAAGCCCATCACAATTTGCGGAAATAGGGAAATGCTTTTCCAAACTAAATGCAGAGTAAAAATGTCAACTTTGCGGTAATGAAGCGAATTAAGTGGTCTAGATGTGCCGCTGCGTGTGTCTGCCAGGCAGGAGGCAATAATGCAGGGACTGAAGCACCTGTTGAAAGGCACAACAACAACAAGACGGGGCGCAGACAAGTGAAAACCCTCACATGGGCATGACGTGACTCAAGTTGGCCGGGGAAACAATGTAAATGCTGCTGCTGCACTTCGGAATGACATAATGACAATGATGACGACGGCGATGATGCCTTTACGATGATAATCATGCCCCGATGATGATGATGATGGCGAAGATATTTATAGGCAGCGAGAAGCAATTGTCAGTAGCAGGTGAGAAACACTTTTAAAGCTTCAGACAGATACACTCAGTAAATCTGATTGCCAAACAATGCAATAGATACAATACATATCTAGCAATACACTCATACATTGTATGTGATAAATCAGGACATAATCTCACAAAAATATAATGCATTTCTACGCCATCACACACTTGTCAATTAAGAAGATGACTTCGTTAGCCATCTTGCCCCAAACTCCGTTCGTCCGATCGCTTTCCCATCACAGAGCTAACAGGCCCGTTCCGAATGAGTCAATTACCGTCTTAAATGGGTCAATACCTGAGCATTTACTCACCTTTAGCGACATGCTCGTGCACCGCTCTGCGCTGGCCTCTAGGTCTGGATTTGTAGCGGCTCTCCAAGCGATTGCACCTGCTTACAAGCCCGTTTCCATTGACCGATTTTCCAAATTGTAACGCTGCTCCTCCAACTGCAACACGGCTCGGGGCTAACAGTAACAGTGCAACAGGCAGCACCAGCTAGCAAGTGGCACCAAATCAGATCCCGGGAAAACCAGCAGCCGCACCAACTACAACGGGCAACTGGGGAAGCAGCATCGTTTCATTCCCATCCACACTTAAGTCCAAACTCAGTGCCTAAGTCCGAGCGACCAGTTCCCAAAAGTCAAGCACTGCAAATAGGAGAGGCAAAAGGCACGAGTTGCATTAGAATTAAGTTGCCGACGCGCTTACAACAGGTTTTCAAATCCCAAAGCCTGCAATTAGAATGCAAAAAAATACAGACGAGGAAAAGGAAAGTTTGCATCCCATGGGGAGGAGTTCCTGGGAATAAAATTACATGGAAACAGCGAACTGGAAAAAGGTGTTTGAAGTCAGAGAACGTACACTATCACATTTAAAAATATGTAAGTTCTAATATATTAACTCCCTTATTCAGACTAGTAATAGTTTAAATTGAAATAAATCCTTGGGAACCACTACTACAAATACTTCTGAAAAACTTATAAATATATAATAAGCATTACTGCAATCGCCTTCATTCCTGCAAAAATACCTAGCTCAATTTGCATTCATAAATTGCCATTATTTTTTAATGTACCTAGAAAGCCTGAGCACTTCTTCGTTCAAGGCTGTTGCAATTAAGAAAATTTTCCCTTTGCCTTTTTTAATAATATGGTAAGTAATAAACCTACCACTTAAAACAATTTTGTTTGAAAGAAAGTATTGGCTTTTTTGTTCAATATTGCACATCATGAATTTTGCTGTGATTTTCCCCCGTTTTGTTATTAATTTTTTAGCATGCTGTAATTTCTGTGTTGTTAATGGTAACTCCCCCTGACAATTGACAGGCGGCGGCCCCTCAGATCGGGCCTGACTTGGCTCTATCAACACGCAATAGGTAAGGCAAAGTGAAGCATTTTCTTTTCTTTCTGCGGGCTTTTACTTTGTTGTTCGTTGCCTTATTAATTGCATTTCATGCAAGCGCATTTTTTCTTGTTTCCAGCTTTTTCATATTTTTTTTCTCTTTATGAGCCGCATCATCATGCCTTTTGCCTTTCAACTTTTGACCTAGAAAGTGTTTTAGTTTTTGGGCCTTTTCCATGTGGCTTTTCATCAGCATTTTCTAGGGCATACACGCACTTCGCAGTGACATCATGAGTTTACAGTTTTTCCTCAGTTTTCTTTGGATTGTAAAAATTCTTAATTAGCTTTTTTGATGCATCTTTACGAGTCATATTTTAAGTTGATGTGAGTTAGTTTTGTTAGTAATGCTTTTAATGATTCAACTAAATAAGAATATTACTATTATCATGGCAAATTTGACTGTAATTACAATATAATTAAAACAACTGATATATGCTTTATAAAAAAGTATGTATTCTTGAAACCCAACATACCTTTTATTCTACAAGGCGTCTGTAACTGATTAGATTGTTTTGACGGACACTTGGAAGTTACCAAATGTTGTGGGGATATTAATGATCAATAGCTTTTCAAAATCTTATCGGTATTGAAGCATGTTGCCCTTAGCAATCTATATGTCTCTATCCTATTATAAATAGTTTGTACAAATGTTATATTATAGTAATTAACAGAGATTAAAATATATTAAGCTTAATGTAGTGATTGTTCCAAAACCTTAAACGTTGACTAAAATACATTTTTTAACTTATTCCGGCTTTCAAAAAAAAAGAAACCTATAACGCCTAATGAACATTTATTATAGACTTTATGTGCTAAATTTTGTTGTAATTAGTGATATTTTTACGATACCAATAATTTGATTCACTTTCAGTTTCGTTAACAATTTTTCCGCTTTACTACGGGTCTCTGGGGTGTTTTCGCTATTGTGTGTTTCAGTTTATTAATAGCGTCTCGCGTTATCATGATCTCATTTCATTTTATCTTTTCGCTCTCGCTTGAATGTAGCTTAGAGCTAACACATTATGCAAAACTATCATCATTTGCACAAATAAAAGGTCAACTGGCAACCTGGCCACTTGTGAGATCTCACCTCAAGAAGTCTCAGGAACCGAAACACAACAGAAACAAGCAGCCACAATAAACCAAAAGTCACGCCGCTCGGCTTTTCGAAAAGCAAACGACGCGAAGGAGACCGATTTCTGGCAAAGTTGGCGAGCAACTGAGAAAGCTAAGTCCCACAGCGACTACAGTGAGCTGCAGCTTTTCCCATACCCTGTACTGCCAGATAGACGGGGCTTATCGAATTAATACCAAAGTGCAACAATACCATATATCAAAATTTAATAATAATAATTAGTTTTATCAGGTGTCGAATGCTACAAAATGTCACAACGAAAAAAAAAAACTAAACAATTAAACACGGACAGGAACACCTTTAACATTTTATATTCTAGCATATATTATTTCCTAGTTTTTTAATTTGTGTATCTTAAAAAAACAATTTACTAGAATTTAAAGATTCATTATTTGGCCGATTTCAACGAGAAACTGAAGTGCCCTTTGGGACTGTAAAAATAGTTCCAAATATTTGAAATCTTGACGTCTAAAGAACTTACAAACATTCATGAAGCCAGCTATTTTCGAATCTTTTCTTTTGATCCATTAAAAATACACGGTATGTCTTCGTCTCCTCTATCTGCATAGTTCCAGTTCTTTCACAAAGCTAACGAGAATAAGACTAAGAGGGATCATGCCGTTCGAGAGCTAAACACAAACAAATAAGGCTGACCTCAGCCGTTGAACGCCGCCGTTGAAAGTTCATTGAATATACACGCGACTGGCATTGCGAATTCTCAGCGACGCCTATAAATAGGCAACGTGGACTGTAAATTCCGGGACATGGCGCGTATTAACCACGACGAAAACAATCCTTCTCACTCCCACCCGTCCACTCGCACACCCACAGCACATTCACACGCGAAATCGAAGGAAGTGTAAGGCTATAAATGTGCCTGAAATAACGGAACCTGCTTGCCATTGACGAAAATCGCTGCTGACACCGAGCGAGGTCAAAAGAAGTCCCCCCGCTCCCCGCGTCCCATTCCCTGCCTGAGTGGACCGACTGTGGCCAAAAATCAATACTTACGTTCTGTCTACAGGAAAGATGAGTAAAGTCGAAGTCGGTGCAATTATTTATGGAGAATCTGAGCCATTTACTTGATGCACCAATAAATATGCAATATAATTTTCCCGTCGCGAAATTGTAGCCTACAACTGGGCTCGACGAGTGTGACCGTTTGCGGCAGACCAAAATACACACGTTCGCAGAAATATACTAAGCTAACATTCGATCGATATTTTCTCGTTGTCTCTCTACTGTTTTTAATTTTGTTTTCTCTTAAGGTTAAATTATATTATTATTAACGGTTTTCTAAATAGTTTGTAAGATTATTAATATTTTGAAATTGGCGCCAAGTGAAGATTTCATTATTATAAATACCCTTTCCAAGAAGGCTGAACAATAATCCAAATATGAGTAATATTTTACTTATATTACGGTTATTTTTCTATATTCTTATGACAGTTGAAAAATAATTAAATTAATACAATTCTAAGTCATACCAAAAATACCAAGAAATTGTCCAAAAATAGTTCCGAAAACTTCCACCAGAGCGCGCCACCCGCAGCGCAGCCAACTTCACGCCCAACTGTCATTTCTTTCTCTTTTTCGCCTCCACCGACGAATTGCGGTCGCTGTTTGTAAATTTCTACAAAAAAAGTGAGTTACGCGGCCGTTCGAGCGACGAAAAGTTGGAAGATGATATCCTAATTGTTTTGTATACCTTTCAGCCCCATAAAATGGAGAACGACGCCGGTGAGAATGTTGATCTGTACGTGCCCCGCAAGTGGTAAGTGAAACACGTGTTCCCCGCGCATTTGTGCCGCCTAGTGCTCACCCGTTCCTCCCCTGCATTTGTAGCTCGGCGTCGAACAGGATCATCCACGCCAAGGACCACGCCTCCGTGCAGCTGAGCATCGTCGACGTGGACCCCGAGACCGGCCGCCAGACCGACGGTTCCAAGACCTACGCCATCTGCGGTGAGATCCGTCGCATGGGTGAGTCCGACGACTGCATCGTGCGTCTGGCCAAGAAGGACGGCCTCATTACCAAGTAAGTCTCTCGATTGCCCTCTCCTTGGCCCGGCAGGATTCTAATTGATCTTTCTATTCTTCGTTTCAGGAACTTCTAAATATGTGAAAACAATAACTAGAACTTGATTTGGTAATAAAGCGAATTCCCTTTGTAATTTAACGTAAATACGTTCGAAGTTTGTGATTTACTGTTGTCTGGAACAAGGCTTTTAAAATGTTTTCAGAAGTAGCTATATGAAAGCTGCACATCAAGGATTATAAAGTGGTTTGGATATACAACACATACTACATTTTGAGTTCCAGTAGTGAGTGGCAATCTGCGGAAAAATCAGGATTTGTCACTATATTTAATGAAAACGGAATGATTTATATCTAGACGTGAAAATCAATTAATTGATATCTTGAGAGTTAATTGGGAATACAACATTCCAATAAGAAGTGTAGTGAAGGGACGCCAGCAAGTGGATCGAAAAAGTATTTTATTAATGTTAATGTCTTTCTACTCAAACTAGTTTTTTTAATGTGGTTACTCTGTATCCGAAACGCACAGACTGCATGTTATTGGCAGAAGGAGGCATTTCCGAATCATGAAGTAGTATAGATTCTTGATCAGCGTCACTAGCCTAATCAATTTTGCAATGTTCGTCTATCAGTCCGTGCCGACTAATCTCGGAGACTACAAAGGGTTGAGCTACAAAATTTGGTTGCACTATTCAAACCTGTCTGCAATTAATCTTGTATTAGACTTCCGCCCTCAAAAGAAAATAAAATTTGATTAAGGAATACTAAATAAGAAACATGGGAGTTATTTAACAATATTTATGTTTACGTTGAACTTCTGCAACATCTAAGTATTTGCATTTGTTTTGGCATCACCAATAGGTGTTCTTCAACATGTTTTTAGGAATATTTCTCTTCATATGTCTACATTAGCCTTTTGTCTTGTTTAAAATTTAAACTTTAAATTGTTTTCTTAAATTCGATTATAATTAGACACAGTGAAGTGTTCCTTTTAATTTCCCCAACAATTCTTATAAAAAATGAAATACTTTGTTGTGCCGATATTTTCTAGCCGGTAGGTAGTAGAAACGCCATCAATAATAAATGCCCAAATTAAGGGGTTCATATACATATAAATGGCCAAATTGAGCGTTAATTTATTTTTTATTCGAACCCGGAATGTAACAAAAAGAATATATATTTCTTTATTTTTTACTTATATAAATTAATTTAAAGCAGCTATAAAACTATTTTTTCAGTATTTTTAAGTAGTATGGTATATTGTTGGGTCACACTGATTTAAAATAGAGACACAGTGATTATATCGATGTCAACCTCTCCGTTTTTGCATATTTTTAATTAGGAAGAGACTGTATACTTTTATATCTTATAAAGAAAAACACATAGTACAAATAATACATTTATTTATCTTAAATAATATATAAAAATAAGCTAATTTTAGCTATAAGCAGTTCCCACTTCCTGGAAGTAGTTTACATTTCACTGTTACACTTTTACAAATTGCAGTTTGCATTTCACACAGTTACAGAACGGTTCTACACGTTTACAGATGTTTGGGGTCGAATTCTCATGTTTGGGGTCGAATTCTCATGTTTGAAGATGTTTGGTGTCGAATTCTCATGTAGAAATGAACAGATCGGACAGAATTCTCTCCGTGAAAAAGTATCGAACTATCGATAAAAAAAAAGCCAGTTTTGACGGGAAAAAATCCAAATCGGCAGCAGCGGTCGGAAAAGATATAGTATAAAATATATATAATTTGATTCCGCGAAGAAAAACAAAACTGCCCGTCGGTGGGTTCGAAAGTGACAGTGCTTGTGTAGTTGTAGTAGTTTAGAGCACAAAAACAAACATTTCGGTGCTGCGCGAGGTGGAAAGTCGAGGAAAGACAACTGGAAACGGGAACTGCGCGTCTCTAAAAGGATGTGACTAAGGAAAAAAAACAAAGTGCAAAAAACAAACTGAGGCTCGGGATTATTTATGTAATGCAATAAGTGGAAGACGAAATAGTACTCAGAAGCCACATCATCTGGGACACACAGTATTCAGCCGTCTTCTGGACTTGTTTTTTTGTTTGCGAAAAGTATTAGGTGAGTTTGCTTGTGAAAATCAAAAGCGTAATACTATAATATTTGGCGAGTGCATTTGTTAAAAAAAAAAGCATAATAATCACTCGCTCATTATGTTGTGCGCGTTACCAATTCTTGCATTGTCGCGTGCTGAGTTCTGACTCATTAACGAGCGATTCCAGGTGCACAGTGCTTAACAACTGACTCACGGATATAAACAATACATACAAGCCACGGGGGAGGCAACGATCTGATATGTTGTTGCACAGTAAAAAAAGAGGTTTGATCAAGAATTTCAAATTATAAATTATTTCATAATATGAACAAAGTTATTTATTTAAACACCAATTTTAGTGTAAATCCGTGCTATTTCACCACACATTAGGCTCAAGTTTTTATCTTGCCAATATTATCCCCTATTACCTGTCTACAATCAAGAAAGTGTGTTTGGTATTACATGACCGGTAATTATGCTGTAATTCATCTGATATCACGCCCGATATTTATTAGGTATTTGTTATTTATATTCCCAGAATCGTACAGTGGTCAGGGCGATAGTCATTGCCAAAATTAGTCGCCACGGTTGAAAATACAACAGAAAGTCTCTTTTTGGGATGGCTGCCTAGCATTGTTGCTAAGAGTATTAAAATACATGTATAGAATACAAGTCCATTCCCGAATATTGTCTTTAATAAAGCAAATTGGCCTTGACATTTCGTTGTGTGTGTGCCCACTTTTCCCTCTTTTGTGCCACTGTGCGCCGCCCACATTTCGCCAAGTACATTTGCACCCAAATTGCACTTAACTCGCACCGAGCACCGAGCGAACGATAATTTGAGCACCTCTCTCTTCGCCCTCTCTTCTGCACATCGTCATTCGCCATAAGTAACGGGTTTCCAACAAATACATCCATACACTGGCGCAAAGAAACACACACACCCTTACCTACGTTCATTCACTTCGATTCGCTGTGCCTTGGTGCCTTCGTCGTTGTTGTTTTTTCCACATTATATTTTTTATCATTTTAGCCACACAAAAACTACAAATTATCTGGGTGTCTGCGAATAAATATTTGTGTCTATTTACTTGCACCCAAAGTCTGATTGGCGGGTACAGGGAACCCTTGCTTTCAATGACAAAACGGTCAGAAATGATGCGGCAGTCGCAAGGCAACATATGGTCGATAGGAAAAGTGCTGATAAACCCCTACGAAGCACTATGAATGGAGTTATCAATGTCTAAACAATATCTAGATAAGCTACAAATATCTGGGATTTAACAGGTGTATCTGCGCAGCAGAAATACCACTAGTCCAGGTGTTGCGACTATAGAATGCACATAAGTTACTTAGTTTATAAATCATTGCATACTTATAGCGGCATCAAAAACAAAAGAGACAGGAGTAACTAGCTCGACTCTTTATCAGAGGTCTAATTATATTCGATTTTTAATATAGCTGTTTAAATTTTGTGTATAATTTTAAATTTGCTTAAGAGAGATAATAATAACTTTGATTTAATAGTTGTTAGGTTAGCTAATAAATTTTAGGGCGGGGTAAACCCAAAGATATTCAAAAAATATATTGCAGACGTTATGAAAAACGCTTGTAATAGTTATTATGGTTCAAGTGTATAATTTTTGAATTAATTTTAGTTCAAAAATAATTAAGAATATAGTTAACTCCGAAGTCGTGCCAGCTTGATTTAATAACGAATTAAGACCTAACTGTATAATAGATCACACATAGATTATTTTGTTTGAAAGGGAAGTGCAGAACGTTGTTTGTACAGTTTTTTTCGCTTGGTACCAATCGTTCATCAACACATGCACTTGTATTTGCCAACTTTAGATTAATTAGTAAAATTATAATAAATATTAATGCCGTTAAAGGAAAACAATTTCTTCTACACTTGTAATGCATCGAGGTCAATATCTTTAGTCAGATTATACTGTACTGTCAAAATGCTATGAGGTATTCATTTTCACTTTTCCAATCTACACCCGCTATGCCCGACCACCAAACTGTCTGACAATGCCAAAGCTTTTCATTTAAAAGTGATTCAATCAGTTTAATTGGTATCCCCCGAGCTAGCATTCGTGTGAGGGCATATTTATGCACATATATGAAATCATATAAGTACATATGTATGTAGATTTAAATTTTTCTGTTTACACTTGTGATTTTTCTGCAACGCTCGCAATTTTCCGCTGCACGAAATCGAGGGCAGGTCAGTGCAAGAAGTCAATTTCTGCAAGACATCATGCACTTAATTCTTTATATTTTGTTCGCAGCTCAGTTGGCTTTTGTTGGCGTGTCTTCTGCCTTTCCAAATGCCGACGGCACGCGCTAAACAACCAAGTCACGGGGACAGAAAGAGGATATATGTGTACCAGCCAACCCAAGGGGTATATGTATAATATGTAAATGTAGGCAGAAAATTCTGTATTCCGTATAAAATTACGCCTCGTGGAAGTGGGCAGCTTTTGGGGTGGGAAATGCATAACTAGACAGTCGGAATGAGAATTTATTTAATAGGGTTAGAGTGTGGACTCATTAAATATTCTTCCTCTGGTGATATGGCAATTCGTTTAAAGATACTTTTCATAAGGACTTATGGCTTATGGAATGATTTCAAAAAATAACTTAACCTGAAATCAGGCTATACAAATCATTGAACGTGCTTGTTTATACACCTTTTGGACAAATAAAACAAAATAAATAATATAGCATTAAAAAATTATGATTTTTATCCCCATTAAATTCCAATCTTGTTACCTTTGCTTTTTAGAGACTATGGAAATTACTTACTGGTGTTTTATCTTCAACTTCTAGCATTCGCGGGTTACATTTTACATAAAATATTCAAAGTAGCTAACATCAGCGCTTCTCTTTCAGCTTACGCTTAGCACAACTTAGCGGGTCAAAGTTTGCACTCATAATCAGGTCCCTCAAAAATCTTCTAATAATCGTTTGCCCAAATGGATTCCTTGTGAGTACTTTGATGAAGGTGTTCCCCTAGAATCGTTACATACCGCATGAATTGTTCAATTAAAGTGTAATATGCATGAAAAAATATATTTTTTAAATAGTTGTTACTTTATTAGAGTTTTAGATTTGTAGTGATTTTGAAAGACAATTTATAAACAAGTCATATAACTTAATAACTTCCGGTTTCTAGATTTGTTAAAAATTAAAAATTGTGACATGAATTATCCTATTATCTCTATATTAATTGCAATAATTTCCCAGGTAACACACTCACCTGTAAGTTTTATATTAAATAATTTTTCCAAAAAGGCTTTACTTATTGGTACTCTTTTTAAAAATGTCGCCGCAATGCGGTATAACATGAGTCAATTTGTTCACTTTCTTGTCTTTTACTTTTCTTATTATCAGCTTCGTTAGTATGACTAAACTTAATTAAAGAAGTTAAATTTATAGGCTAAAATGAAAGCGATAAGAAAATCTATAAATTATGACGTATCAACAGGCATTCCAATAAGTATATAGTATTGATGGGCGTCGTAGTTATCTGTGCGTACTTACTTCATGATTAAATTGCCTTGAAACTATGGATATTTAATTTTGTTTAAAATTGATGAAAATAAGTAGCTAGCAAATGTGGATTTATTTTCATCCATCTCGAGATTTCTTATTGTGTACATTTTTGATAACTCAAAAAAAAGGCTATTAGTCGTACTCCCACCCTATATTTATGTCATGAGTTTAGACAACACATTCCCATCATTCATTATTTTCCGGGAATATATTTTCCCGGCCTTAGTACTATATATATTTGCAACCCTGCAAAAATCTAAGTCGCTTGTAAGCCGGTTAAGTTAGTTTTCTGAACGTTTAACCGGCTTCGAACCAGTTCCTTACCAGTTCTTGCAGATTTAACTAGATAAGGGGAACCATGAAAAACACCAGTTATCAATTATTAAATAAGATTTAATCAAAAGTAATTATTTTGTCACTTTTATTCGTGCTTGAATTCTAGATGTTGGAATCTTCCCTCACTTCATAATAGCCCCAATTAGCAACTTCGAGAGTTTCACGTTTCATGGCAATTTCAACAATTTCCAGCTCGACTATTTCGGTTTTCCTTTTAATGAACACTAATGACAGCTAAATGGAAATTAATTGAGTTGTGTACGCGGGACTGGCAAAATTTTAGGCGCAGATGTCCGCGTCACTTGGAAGTTAATTCAATTTTAATTCGAAGGTCGTGAGTTTGCTTTTCAATTGGGTTAGGTGCGGTGTTGTGTCCATATATTTGTTCAATTTATTATCAATCAGTATGCTCACCTAGACCTCCCGTATGCCAAATCAAGTGTCGCAGTTAGTCAATTTAGAATTCTTTAACCTTAAACATATATATTTTGTACGATTTTTACCAGTTTAATCGATTTATTGCGATTTTGTTTAAAGACTATCCCTCCATTTCCACACCCGAAAACTTTCCTTTCTGAAACTTGCCCTTTTAGCCAAATGTTTATACTTTCCTTTCAACGTTTTCAAGTGCTTACTGCACGCTGATTAATGGGCGTGGACAGACCACGCCACATCTATAAACGCGTACTTTTGAACTTGTAGCATAGCAATTAAATTATTATATAAAATTCTATATATCTGAGCACCCCGAGAGCATAATTAAATTTAAATAACTATGAATTATTTGCTTCTTAATTATCGGAACAAGTTCAGTTGCGTGCAGTTCAAGGAACCTATCCTTAAGTGCTGTAGCAGCGCACATCGGATAGTAATCGCTGGGAGAGTGCTTATAACTTATACATATAGTATATTTTATTGTGACGTGATCAACATTTAATGTTTGCGAAGCGAGTACGTGTAAATAAAACACTGGCGAGCAGCGTTCGTTCAACCAAAGAGCCCTGAGCTTGAGCTCTGAGCTCGGGGCTCTCCTCCAAATAAGCTCTACCTAGATCAGATAAACCAGTTGGTTGTAACTCAGCTGGCAGGCGTTGAAAAACTAGTTTCAAAAATTGAGTTTTTTTTTTTGCGTTAAGACACCAAGAAACTTGCTTGGCAATGCGGGGAAGTCACACTTTTTGATTAGCAGCGTGAGGAGGTGGAAAAATTCTTGAACATGATTTTATATTTGTACGAACTAAAGTTTTAAATTTAAATTTAATTATATTTAAGATTAAGGTGGATTAGGAGTGTTAATGGTATTTCTATGGCTTTGAAATTTCTTGTAAGTGTCTAAAAGTATGCAATGATCTCTGTAAGGTATTTGATTTTTTGCGATAATTTGTAAAAAAAATTCAAAACCCTCGTGATTTCTATATATGACACCCCCATTTACTTCAATTTATGTTATGTTTTGTTGTACTATTATTAAGTTGATTGTTTATTTTTAGTACACAGCTTATACACAGTCTGTAATTTCGGGTAGTTAATTTGAAATTACCTCCTATAAAGTTTCTTGACTCTCTGTATAATTTGCAGGTTGTCTTTTATGTCTAGGCATTACAATTTATTATACAGTGACATATTATTTATTTAAATTACGTGTTTTTCCGTCTTAAAAAATATGCAAATGTAATAGTAGGTAATATTTTCCTGCCTTCGCATTTAAATTCGCTAATTAGCTGGGTTTTACAATTCAAATAATTCTGTTAATTGCTCAAAGGCAGTGCGCCGCGTAGGCCGTTTGTCCATGTGGCAAATTAAATTCATTTCAATTTCCAGAAACTTTTCTTCTTTGGGATAAAAAATACAAAAATTGGCAGGAATTTCTCTGTTTGTTTATGGATACATTTATTAAGCCAATGCCAACGCGCGCCGCCAACTCGTGATGGAAATTAATTGCCGAGTTGCTGTGTTGAGTTAATAAGAGCTACGAGTAGCCGGCACTCGAAGAACGAAGAACTGCCGCCTCCAAAGCTACTCAAAGGCAACTCACGAGTGGAATCGGAGAGAGACTGAGCGGTGCTATCTATATACTATAATGTTTGAGTTACATATATGCTATAATGGACTCGCACGCAGCGAAGATCGGCTGTGAATGTACTCACTTCAGTCTGAAAACTTTAACGCTCGCGCGACGATCGGTGCCGGAGCGTTCCACCGACTGAACAACACAATCCTATGTGTGCAGCTCATAAATATATCCGCCGTTGGGCTTTTGTGTGCTATTTTTGTGTGCTGTAATACGCGTACATACGTACATTGACGGGGAAAGGGGAGGATTGCTCCAACCAAGCGAAAACTAGTGAAAATGCCCCGGTCTTGGCTTCCCATGATCATCATCTGTGCAACAAATGAAACCGAAAGCGAAGCGCAGAGGAATTAAATTTATTATAATGGTGGGTGCCCATTATCAGACCATCTGGGCCACTGATTGCCCCCATTGCCTTGTCTTGTGTGTGGTGTTGGTTCTCCTATGGCGAATGCTAGCTAATATTTCCGCTGCAATAAATTTCCCTCGGGTCCTCCTGTCAAGAGACAGTGGCTTCCAGAAGTAATGTTTCAATTGAAGCTTAGACTTGCATCCTTGAAATTTTCTTATCATTGCTTAGACTTTTCGGAAGGAATTTATTTTAGTGTAATTCCTATGACTCATCCCTGAAAAAAGTGAAAAATACATGATATATAGACTGAAGTGCGTTATCTGTATTGCATTATCGATGGCTCAAACAGTTCTCTATCCTAGTTACATAACGATTGTTTGTTTGTCTTATCAGGCGCTGTAATAGTCACAAATAAACAGCAACAAATTCAGTTATCAAATGTCAAGCCATTGAAATTAAATTAAATTAAATGCTTATATAAAAACCGAGCCAACGATACTACACACTAATGCACACAGTTTGAGCTAAAATATACTCTGTCTTTTGGCTAACTTTATCTTATCGCCGTCCGTTTGTCGCCGTCAAAGTCAACGCTTTGTTGTTGGCAACAGCGAGCAAAACTAATATAACGTACTAAAATGGGAAAAACATCATTATGTGCCTAAGGCCTAGCCTTAACACTTTATTTATGGCCCCGGCTTATTAATATTTATTATTTGTGTTTGTCCAAAAAAGGATTTCCCGAATATGGCAAATCTTGATTTATGTTCAAACCTGTTTATCTAAAAGTCTGTATATCCGTTATTTTTCACTCTGTACGCCCCTGGAAAGCATTTCTCGATTTTTCCTCTTTTTTCCCTTTGCAAATTAAACATTAATCAACCCAAGCCATTAAAGAGAATAATTTGGGAAGCGCAGCAGCACAGTAATATTTCTAAATATAAATCAATTTAATAGCTTTGCTTAACATTTGTGTACGCTTTATTACCATTTACCTATGTACCTTACGTAGTGCGAGTAACGTATCACGTATGCAGAGAATTTTATTTCTGTATTTCTAAGAAAGGATTCTTATCAATCCGAGCAGTTATAAAAAGCGATCTCTCTTGAAATAAAAGCTGTGACGGAAACAACAAGCCCATAACAATTAAACAACAAATGTAGCAATTAGCAAAACATGTTGAACATTTCAGTGAAATTAATATCCCATTAAAAGGGAGGAGGAATATTCGATTCTCGTTCTATCTATATGAATACATATATCAATGGGTTTGACCACCGAGTCTCGTGCGTTTCAATTGGTTAATAAAGAACGACAGCTCAATGGATTGCCATGATGCCGGGTGTCCCAATATTGGATGGCTTACTTTTCGTTATATATGTATATATATTTGATATTGTGATATTGCGGGTGTCAAGTTGCTGGCAGGCATTTTTATCGATGCCCCGCTCTCTCGCCATTTCTGATGCGACGATGTGGTGTGTGCCTTTTGATTGATGGACGGACGGCTGGGGCTGGCTTAGAATTGTTGCTGGCATAATAATGCCAAAGGCCCATTGGCATTGTTTTTGCACATTTTACCCTCCGGCGATATTCCTTCGTATTCCATCAGCACCCTTGGGCACTGTCAGTTGTTTGTTTTCACTGAGTAGGGTTAAGCAATGTGGGCTGAAAATGGGTTTAAATATTGTTTAATATAAATTCGGTATGTCAGGCATGTAATATTTTAAATTAACTAAAGTGGTTCTTCAAATCTTGCAAGTAAATAATTTGGTATGAAATTAAAAGGTAAATTTGTTTTGTTTTGAAATGTTCAACATTTTGTGGGAGAGTTTTCAAACTCAAAACCATTTTTAACGATTTCCTGTGGATTACAAAAATATTATTATAGTATTTTTTTGTTTGAGTAATATAGTTGAAACAAATCCATTAAATAAATCTTTATAATTGATAAATGCATGCACTTCTTCTGTGAAAATCCCTCGATAGGATATCTAAAACTTTCCCAATAAATGTTAAATTGTGAAATAAAAATCAATTTACTCTGAAATTAGAACTTTGAACATTTAAATGCATACTTTTAGACCATTTTTGTTAGGAGATTTAAAAAATCCACTGATTTTTTCTACCTATCAGTTAATTTGCAGTATTATACTACTGTACTACATTTCTTGTGCATGTTTTCTATTTTAGCAAATAAATCAGAAAATTGATTCTTTTTTTTTTAATCAAAGCACAAGGAGTACCCCTGATGTCAGCGCCCCAGGCCGGGGTCGGCTGTGCAAACATTTGCATTTGCTTTTAGAGCGAGCAGCCAGGCCAGACAACAAAACGAATTCAATGTTTATTTAAACGACACCCCCAACCTTTTTCTGCCCCCTAAGGGGAGCTTGTTTGTGTTTTTGTTGGCCATCCATCTGCCAACCTTGATGCTCAGCCGATGTATTAATTAAGTTTACACCCCGGACTAACTGAACGACTCTGGTCTCTCTCTCTGTTTTCAGTTGATTTAATATATAATGCTACCCAGCCTGGATACCTTAATGCGTTGCTCGAAGCGAGTTCTGCAATCGCCGCTGGAGGCGGCAGTGGCCAGCCAGATGCGGAACGGCCACAGCAAGGCGGCCGCCGGGGGCATCTATGGCCCCTTTACGCCGGACAACGATCTCAGCTGCTCCGGACGCGGCGATTGTGTCAACAACACCTGCGTCTGTGACATTCGCTATGCGGGCAACGAGTGCGACATCTTCAATTTACCCTACTATGCCGGCATCTCCACCGTCTTCTATGTGGTGGCTCTGGTCTCGGTCATCCAGCTGCTCATCTGCATCGTGGCCGAGTATCAGAGGCTCAAGCAGCCCTCGATCCTACGCGCCTGTCGCATCACCACCCAGAAGCTGCTCTACTTCATGGTCTTTGTGGCGGCCTCTCTGCGTGGAGCCTACTTCACCACTCCCGTAAGTAATTCAATCTCCTACGATTTGATCAATGATCATTTACGTCTATTTGGAATCTGTGCATTTTCAGTTGGATCTGCAGCCACAATGGGCCGTTACCCTGATGTCCGCTTACTACCCATTGCTCATGACCTGCGCCTCCCTGATTGTCTGCATGTGGGCCGAGGTGAGTGTGGATGTAAACCTTAGTCTAGAGCCAAAGTGTTCCATGGAAGTACGGTACTCTCGGATATATAGTCACTAAGTCAGCTTGCTTAAAGGCAGGGGAGTGAAAATTATGTAATAGAAGCAGCTTGTAAGAAATATTGCAAAGTTTTTGACTAACTTATTATAGAATGTCTATATCAAAGTTATAGTTCAGCCTGAAGATGTTATTTAAATTTAGAAATAATACATTTCACAAAGAATATTAATAAAATATTTGTAAAAGAATTAACAAGAAAAATAGAAAGATCTCCGGTGCAAAGCAAACAATACTGACCATAGCTTTGGTTTTTCTTATTGTAAGCAATTCCGTATCTTCCACATCAACAGTGATTTTTGTTTCTTCCCTTACAAAAATATTATTTTTAAATATCGCATACTCTAAACCTTATATAATGTTGATCAGTTGCTTGTAAATCAACGATAGGGGCTATGAAATGGTTATACTTGTAGTTGTATAGTTGTAAATTCGAATACAAAATATATATTTAAATAAAAGGTCACCCGGACCTTACCTTTCAAGTCTAGAGTTCTCCCTTTGCAACAAGTTATAACTTAAATACAGGTGTCCTAAGCTACATTTAGATACCTTAGGAAAACTCGGAAAAATCAAAGACATAGTCTTGCAGATTAAAACGTCGTTTCTTAGTCGGCAAATTTGGCCAAAGAGAAAGTTTTCAAAAAGTCGATAGAGCCATCAGAAACAGCTGAGAGGTATTTACTAAAAAAAACGTTTTCAAATTAATTTATACATATGTTAAGTGCATACACAACACGACTACGCAGGTTGCACTAGTCATTGAGTTAACGTTCCTGTTGAATAAAAAAACATAAGAAAAATTTTCATTTTAGAAAATGACAAAAATTGACCCGTAGTGTAGATTCTGTTTTGAATTTGAATAAAACTTCACCTAACTTTTCTCAGCTTCCGGCTAGCTAAACGCATTTGAATAATGATAACGTATCTTCAATACTAAGTATGAGAACACATTTCATAAATTTCTGCGATAAGCCAAAGCCAGGTAATATTTCCTAGTCACGAGTCCACCACTAAGTGGGAATACTCAGCTCAAAAATGGCGATTGATCAGCCTGACGTAGAAATATACTTATTTGATCGCTCCCACAACTGAATGGGGAAACTCTCTGGCCAAGAGCCATTGTTCTTCGCTCTTACCTTGTATCCGAAGTTCACTTGCACTTGCCAGTTGCGATAACAAGTCAAGTACTATCGCACCCGCAAGTCTCGGGCCAATTTCAATTGTTTTTGCCGAACGTATCTTGGGGCCTGCCTCCCTCCCGATAGGCGAACGCTATTAATTAAGTTTTGAGGCGAGAGTACGTACACCAGAACCCAAAATGAAATAGAAACTGTGTGAGGAGATGGGGAACCTGGTTACTCATTATACTCATTCCCATTTGTGCCGTTCGCCGTTACAGATCTTTCACCTACGCGACATTCGCTGGGAGAAGTCGCAGTTCCTCTCAAAGAGCTTCCTCGGTTTCGTGGCCTTCAACTTCTTCCTGTACAGCCTGTTTGGCATTGAGGTCTTCAACTCGCTGATCAACGCTGAACGACGCGACTACGCCCACATCTTCAACGGATGCTATGCAGTATTACTCCTCATCGTAGTTGTCTTCTTCCTCATCTACGGCGTGGAGGTGTTCTTCAAGCTGCGCGGAGGCTTCGTTTACGATCAGACGGGCAAGATCCTTGGTCCCAGCGAGGCGATCGTGAATGCATCACAGTTGCATCAGTCGCGATTCGGGCTGCTGAGTCAGGCGGTGATGCTCATTGTGATTGTGGGCTTCCTCACCTCCGAAACTTTGGGCGATTTCTGGAAGGCCAAGTAAGTGTAAAAGCCTTTTCTTTAATTAGCAAAAACAGCTGCCTTACGTTTCTTTAAATCAAACAGAGTTCCTGTTAACTCGCGGAACTGGCATGACATTATTTTCCGCATAGCCGAGATTGGAGTTGCTCTGTGGTTCCCTTGCTGCCTCTGGAATTCGATGGCGCCCGAACAATTATGGATCCTGAATCCCCGCAAGCTGCTATCGCGCCAAATCGATCCATCGATACCCACGCTCAATGCGGATACCAACAAGTTGTCACCTGAGGAGGGTCAATCGTTCTTGACCAAGAAGGACTGTTGGATTTGCTATGACAGCGATAAGCCAGAGCCTCTGATCCAGCCCTGTCGCTGCACCGGCGACGTGAGCTCAGTGCATCACGAGTGCCTCAAGCGTTGGCTGGTGGAAAGCTGCAGCAATTCGGAAGCTCAACTCTCGTGCAAGGTCTGCGGGCATCCATACGAGATCGAGAAGTCCAAAAAGTGAGTAGTGATTACTTAATTTGTAAATATCATGGGTCCTATATATTAATCAAAACATTTTGATATATATCCAAAAGTATCCAACTATTGGTACATATCGTTAAATTGTCTACCATCCCTACTTAAAAGTATATTCTAAATCAAAATTTTTATTTGCAGACTCGAATGGGACAAGGGCTTCACCATCCAGCATTGGTCCAAAACGGTTATATTGATCACCCTGATGTGCGTGACCGGTGCCACTGCCTGGGTTGTCATCCAGATGTACGTGGATCCATTGGTTCGCGTTATGACCGTTGGCATCGCCGTCCTCATTGGCTACGTGTGCGTCAAGTGCCTGGGCGAGAATACAGTGGTGGCCTATCAGCGTGCCAAAGTCAGTTCGATCAATATAGTGACCAGCTCGGAGATGGAGAAGTTGCATACCATTTGCGAGGAGGTTAGCAGTGCCAGCACTTCGACAGCGGCTGCGGCTAGGACGGGAGCACAGGCCTCCTAAGATGAACGCTCCCACAAACACACATCAGCTGAACTTACAGACATTAAAAACCTACTTACTTACCTTAGTTTAGAATGCGTTTAGCACACATTTTGCTCAATGCTCAATTATTAGTTTATGGGGATGGTCTCCACCCGCGAGTTCCCCCAAAACCTCAACCGTGTACATAGGTTTAGCTAACACGTTAGCGTTTCGATTAGCGAGTCAATTTCGTCTCTCAAATTATCATTATGCAGATTTCCAAAAGCGAAATGTATTAAAAAAAGCCAAATATTATATGTAGTGTAAGAGGCGTAGGTCAGTAGAGAACCGAGAATTTCTTGAGATTATGATGAGTATATGAACGTGTTGCCAAGTAGCCCGATGAGCTGATTAGCTTTTGAGATGCGCCAGTAAGTCAGCCCATAATGCTGACCTGTAGTTTATACTTTTCCTTTTTTTTCTTAAGTAAAACTTACAATATAATTTATGAAGGCATTTTCGATTTCATCCATTTCATATTCGGTTTCATCCTTGGAACAAGTACTTGGCGAATATTAAAATAAGCGAATTACATACGTGTTTACTTTGTATTCGATTGGCATAAGTTTCGTATTAAATCCTAAGTTAACCATTTAAGAAGCTAATTTATATAAACATACACATATATGTTGCGCCCATATATACATATACATATATATGCAATTTATTGTAGTTGCTACACACACGATTTGTCGAAAGCAAAGTAAAACATACACAATCCTTAAGAGAAGAGAAAAGCAAAATCCAACACATATAATTTAAGCTACCATACAATTTTTGTGATAAAAAAACAAACAATTAAAGAATAATTAAAAATTTATAAAACTTACAAGAATGTATTTACTTTATTTATTCCATATTTTGGGGGGACTTTTAAATAATATATACAATTTTGAATGTTTCAAAACAATTTGTTATTTATTTCATTCGTAGTGCTCCAATCAATGGCATGATATTCTATATATCATTTGAATACTGCTTAGAATCGTATCTTATGTCGCAGCCTAGGAAATTTTTTTTTCGGGAAATATGTACATAAATCCTTAAGAAATATTCAATATAATAACGATATATCAAAATATAAATTTAAAAAAAAATTGTCATTCAGAGTTAAAATATTAAATTCATTCTTAAATATATTGATTACAAAAAAAAATTTTAATTTAATATAAATATTATTTAATTTTTACATTATTATATATTATTTTGTTTCGATATATCAAACAATATGAATTTATTGCACATAAATCTATCGTTAAAATTCAGATTCATATGTAAAGCGACACCAACAGTCCAAGACAGGAATCTAAGCCGGACACAGCTGGGACGTTTGTCGACAAAGGACCTTTCCAAGTTTTAAGGATGGCTGAGATCCTTAGTGCGTGCGATTTGAAATCTCAGGAAGGTGCATTAGGTGCGGTCTGAACGGTTGTGGTTAGAAGGAAGTCGCTGTATAATCTTGAGTCATAGACTAGAGCTCTCATGATAGGCTTATTACCAAGAACAAATAAAGACTCGTAGAGCTGGAACTTCAATACCAAATTATGAAATCCGGACTTGATCACGCATTTAAAGTGCCCATAACTTTAGGATTCAGCCCTGAATTTCCGGGAGATTTACGTCCGAAGTCTTAGGTTGATTTTGAGCTGGACTAAGAAAGTTTCTTATGGTAGCATTTTCCCATCAGAAAATATACCGATTCCGTATCAGAATAAAAAAGTTTTGATTAGTGTTTAAGCCTAAAATCATTTATTTTACACGTATTTACTACAAAATATATATATATATAGTACGAATTATATAGCTTATATAATATACATGTAATAAAAGCAAGTCAAGCTATGACCAACTTTAGTATTTTCCCATTCAACTATTTTAGCAACTATTTGAAGCTGAAATAGATATTGTATACACTTGTAATTAAATAATGATCAACAACTAAAGGGTTCGGTGGCCCCCACTGAAGTAGTAACAATCGAACTGAATTCACAGAATATAAGAATCAAGCTGCGGCGCCTACCTTACAGTAAGAGAAACACAACTAAAGTTGCGCTAAGCAATAAATATTCAAAAATATTTAAATAATGGCTCTTGCTCTTGGTGCGGCTAAAAACTAGAACAATTTTGTTACATTATTTGCAAAAATTATCCTAAATTTAGACTTAGTTCTTCAGCTTTGGCTACACGCTCTGCCTGATTCAAGCTATAACTAAATAAATTTAACTAGTTAGTCCAGAGTTCTTGGCTATCGGGGCTTTGAGATGGATGCTTCCGGGTCATTGTATATGGGGCACAGTTGAAAATATAGTTGGTGTAGCTTTAGGTAACAACAGCCGAACGCTTGTCACGATTCTTCCCGCGTGTTATGGAACGTGCCTTGAATGCGGCAGCATTTACAAGGTGCTGAAAACGAAAGAAGAGTATAACGTTAGTTTAATTATTCAGGGGACTAGCTTTAGTCAAAACCGTATAGTCGAGATGGCAGAAAATATCCATTGATGCGTACAGTATCGAAACAATACCAAAATAAAAGCTTTAAATATCTTAGAAATATACCGGCTAATGGGATATATTTCGAAGAAATATTAAACTGTACGAGATAGGTGATTATGGATCAATGGTGTATGCCACATCAAGGATAGGTCACGATTCACGGTCCGCCGTCTACGCCATAACTGTCAACTTACCCGCTCCAGCTTGGAGGGCTTGACCTTGGCGTTGCCATTGATGCCAGTGTTGGTCGGACGCGGTCCCAGCTGAAAAATGTCACGAATGAACTCGTTCTCCTGGAGCTGCGATGTCATACCAGGACCCATGACCGTGCACATAGCTGAATACTGATGGTGTATGGACCAGGCATCCAGAGTCAGAGATTCGTTTCCAAAGCGAATGCTAATTTCGGGTGAAATGTCCTCCTGTAAAAATCAACAAAAAAAAATAATTATTAATCATGGTAGGCAACGCTTGGAAATTCCTATTTTATGTAGGAAAATATAAATAATCAGTTGTAGTTTTGTTTTCATGCACAGCAGACTAAATTCTATGTTTTAATACAAAATTTCTCGATATAATTTACAACAAAAAAAAAATTAAAAAAAAAGCTAAAAAAAATCTTGGCGGGATATCTTTTGTCTAAATTTGCTTTTATATAAATTGCCATCAAAATGATGTTATCAACCTATCAGCATGACTATGTACCGCCAAACGCCAAAAGGTACGAGTTCCTCACACGGCCCGGGGGTCAGGAACCTCCAGAAGTCGTCGAGTGTCAATGCATCGATGAGGAAAAGATCAAGATCCCGGTGGCAGCCAAAGATTGTGGCGGTGTTGAGTGGACAGGGATTGCACCTATGGGTAAGCTAGTGGATCCGCGACTCATACCCAGCCAGCTCACCCAGGATCAGGCGGACAACATGGCCTTCTCGGCGGAGACGGACTGCCACAAGTTACAACCAAATCGTTTCCTAAAGATCCTACGCACCGTCTACCCGGATCTGTACGAGCGCCTCAAGGTTATGCCCAAAGAGGAACTGAGCCGAAGGCTGGAGAAAAATCGCATGTACACGACCTATCAAATCGATTACTGCAGCATGAACGAGTATCCGGATGGCATATACGACAGTCTGAAGACTGAGGACGACTCTAAGCAACACACCAACAAAATGATGACCGAACGCGGACCCTGCTCAGAGTTCCGTTCGAACGTAATGAACGAACTGGAACGTGAAACGTCCGCCGGCTTCGAGGTGTCGCGGGACGAGTGCGAGAAGACATACAAGCCGTTCAAGACTAACTTCACGGATTCCTCGCAGTTTGTCGACTCTGGCAGCAACTCGCATTGGAGCGCAGCTCCAACCACATACCGCAAGATGCCCACCTTCACCGAGTACATGGACTCGATTAGTCGCAATGGTTGTGTCATTATGCGCAACAAGCTGCACGATCACTCCAAGTGCTTGGCCAAGTACTGCAAGCACGAGCTCAAGTTCACTTGCAACGACATGAAATGATCCAGTCATTCCATGATTTAGTCTTGTCTTGCATCATTTTGGTTCGAATAAATGTCTTCACACAAACCTTTCTCTCATGGGTAATTTATATGGCAAAGATGACTCACCTCCAGGTAGCGCAGCACATCACGGAAGGTCGCCCGCTGGGCCTTACGATCACGCTTGGCACGGTATTTGTGCGAATCGGTTGCCAGTTGCTTGACAGCCTCGCAGAGCTCTCCGATATCCTCCTCCAGGAAGTCCTCGTCGTGGGCACGGCCCGATTCCAGTATCAAAGCAATAGTCTCGCCGGCGGCCATGCGTACATCCAAGTGGGGGGATTGCAAAAGGCCCAAGAACTTTTTGATAGATCTGCAATGGATTTAATTTTATATTAACTAATGTTTAAAATAAAATCCTTAAATTATAAGTTTAATTTAAGGGTTGTTAAGGATATATCTAAGTTCAAAAGAGTACTCACGGGAACATGTTCTGACCAGTTGTCATGAGCGAAACAAAGTCACCGGACGGTATAAGTGTGAGTAGCAATCCCCAGGCAGACAAAGCCTCGGCATGAAGAGTACCCGCCTCAGGGGTGACAGACACTGGGGTCTTGTCATCGCCCCGCAAATAACTGCCGGCAAAGATGGCCTCGAAGTACTGCATCAGCTGCACCAACTCTCCGACATCCTCACAGGCCAGAAAGCTCAACAATCCCAGAGCAGTGCAGCATTTGGCACGTGCATCGAAGCCCACCGACTTGTCCTGTACCGTGTTCAACAGGAACTGGTTCATTGTCTTGGAGAAACCCTCGTCGCCGCCCAATTGAAGTACCAGGAGGGGAGCGAGCCGAGCGCCCCACACCTGCTCCTGTCCCTTGCCCCGGCGTATGCTCTTTTCCACGAAGTCCATCAGGGTCATTTTGCGGTCCTCCACAAAATCTGGCATGTAGCGGTGCATGAGCAGTTCGCAAATCGCTTGGAGTGCCTGAACACGAGTCTGGACCGACTTCTCGGTGGCCTGCTCCAGGGCCTTCTCAAACTTCTCCTCGAACCGCTCGTTGGCCAGTTCGTCGGTAGCTTCCGAGGAAGCGACCTCTGAGATGTGCGAATAAACGCTAACATTGTCAAAGGACTCGTCTTCAGAATTTGAGTCATTGGTGCGGCCTGCGGAAAACAATTACGTTTGGTTTAATATTTTTGTAATTAACTCTCAATTAAAAATATTATAACTAAATATATATGATAAATTCAACTCAAGACTAACGTAATCCCAATCTTGAATTAATCTTAAATTCTCTTTTAAATGTATCTAACTCAAATTTATGCAAGTACCAGCAATGTAGAATCTCTGACTTATTTGCTATATTGAATTTTACTAACTGCTGAAATAATGTATCGACAAATTAATATATTCGCATTATTTGAAATAAATTTTAAAAAACTCATAACTAAGCCAAAAAAGCATTAATTTTAATTTGAAAAGCTTTCCTGGATTTATAAATCTGCATATTCAATTTAAAAAGTAAAACTTTCGCCAATTTTTGATAATCTTAAAATCTTGCTTGAGAAAATTAATTTACCAAATACTTTAATAATTGCATTTAAATACATAACATAAACGTACAACAAATATGTTGGAAATTTAACACCGGTTTTTCCAATGGCTAAAAATTCCGTCAAACTGCTTCAAACATTAACTGAGCAAGCCCTGTGCTTGTCAAACCGAACAAAACGCTGCAATATGCCAAGTCTTTCCGCCTCAAAGTAGTTTCCATTCTCTTGCGTGAACTCTTTTTAATTTAAACCAAATACATACACATGTATATACATATGAATGCGGTGGAAATTTAAATTAGAAATTCAATTACATTGTTCGCTACACAGCAATGACCTTCAAGACCATATGGTTTGAGAGCACATGTTGTGCAACAAGTTTTGGCGTCTTTCTCTCTGCAGTTTTTGTTTGCTTACTGCGACAGGCCAATGAAAGAAAAGAAAACCCGTCGTCGTCGGACCCAACAACAACTTTCATTATGGCGATTTTCCACTGCCTGTTTTCTATTTGGGGCAAGGTAGTTTCCGCCTCAGCCTCTTGTTTTTCACCTTTTACACAAAGGCGAACGGCGACACAGCATGCTGTAACTATGGCTGCTGGCCAGGTAGAAAAACAGCTGTTGGTGCGGTCTGAAAGTTGTTTGGATTAGATTTGGGAGAGCAAGCAATCTGGCCCAAGTGAAGGTATGTACATATGTATGTACATGCTGCATAACACAGAGTTGCATAATTTTTAGGTCACCTCGATAAGGCGGCTGAGCAACGAGAGGATAGAAATAGTTTCTCAAAGAGCGAAAACTTCCGCGTCTTTCTTGTTTTTGAAAAGCAATGGGGAAATATAATAAGTAGCCATTATAATGATAAACATAATGTTACCCTAAATTTAGAGTATAAATTATAGTGGATTATGAAATATATTTAAACATGATCTGTATATAAGATCATGCCACCTCTTGTAAATCAGGTAGTTAAATTATCAAAAATAAAAACAATAATTGTTTAATCTTCTTGCTAAAGCTCTCTCCGTATAACAATTAACTAACTTTCTCTAATTGTATTCAATTGAACATTTCGGATTATTTAGATTCAAAATATCTCACAGCACTAGAAAAATAAAAAATTAACATTAAAATAAAACTCTTCAGTTATTTTGAGTAAAAGAAATCGATATTAAAATAAAACCCGAAATGATACCCTGCAATAATAGGACAGAGGCATTCCAATCTACTTTTTGTCGTTTGCGTGATTCTGATAAGCTGGCATTGAACGTTCGCATGTGTGTTTGAATATCTCTATACGTACTTGTATGTATATATGTACATTTATATATATTCAAGCATTTATATATATTTAGCGTTCAGTTCATTACTTGTGTTGTTGCGTAGCCAGCTGAGCGCGTGAAGAGCTTTTCGTGCCAACACAGCACAGCTACAAAGAGCAAAGACAGTGGGTACTCCACATATTAAATACCCATTAACTTACTAGGAATTTAGGATAATTATATTAATTCATAATTTAAACCCTGTTTGGTAAAACACTGCCAACAAAATAATATTATTTTAAAACAAAAACGATTGGTTTTGTATATGTTCACCATACAGGGGGTGCCCCGTAAACATTTCGGCTGATATTGCCAAACAGGTTGTGGGTACAAAAAGCTTTTGTTTTTGGAAGCCAACGAAATACACAATATAGTGCACATAGTACACAGTATTTATTAGTCATGACGAATGGAATGACTAATGCAAAGGTCAAGCGAAAAAGCAGCTGTGACAATTTTGCCTGCACCGGCACATCGTTCCCCCTCCCACACACCTATCGCCATCTCATTTCGTCTCGTGTGACTCACCTTTGCCTGCTCCTGCTTTCTTGTTGCGTCGCGGCATGTTGCTGTTGTTGTTAGCCGATCTGTTTTTGCGTTGTTCACGAATTTTGTTTGAACTAAACGACGACGACGTTTGCTTTGTTATTGTTTGGCCTGCTTCGGCACACAGCAAAAAACAAAGAAAAAATCGGAACCGATTTCGTGTAGCCGAGTGTGTCCTTCTGTCCAAAGATGGAGACGAAGAAGAATACAGAAGTCTACACGACGGCAAAAATGTCTACACTCCCGCTTTGGCGGCAACTAAACGCACGTGGTTCCTTTTCACCAATTTATTGATTTCTTCTTCGAACAAAACTTAGGTTAGAATCCGAGTTTATTTCTTGTCTCTCGGGGGCTAGTTTTGGTTTTCGGAAACGATTTTGATCAGGACGCACCTATGCAGAAGCTTTGGTGCTTCCAATTTTTGGAAATTCTACACGATTGTCTCTGCAGCTGCTGCACGCGGCACTTGCAAATGTTCAACTTCGATCGCGGAATGAAGGTCGATGGCTGTTGCGGGCGTATTTTATGCACACTCTGCTGCTGGGCGATAGTAAAAAAGTGTCGTGCTCTGGTCGTCGTTGCAGCAAATTTCATGTTTAATTGCAATGAAGTCACTCTCCGCGCTGGCAGACACCCGCCCTCTGTTCGCAGCTCTTGTGAAATTCCCTTGTTCAATTTTGATTTCAGATTAGCGATTCCCTATTCCGTTCCGCTAACCTCCGGATATTGGGTATTCTGCGTGAGCCAGCACTGGCACTTTGTTGACTCGACGGTGGCAGCTTTCGAAAGCTTTGCGGTCGTTTGGTTAAAATAATGCAAATAATTAAGCACTTTGATTACTGAGTTTGACGAAATGAAAAAGCGAGTGACCGTATATCGAAGTGCGGGGAAATCCCACGGATGATGATGGTTGCCTGGCATTGCTGTTATCGATAAATCATTAGGCAGTTTAATTTATCGTATTTTGAATTTGTAAAAGAAGGATCTGTAAATATATATACTTAGTTTCCTATTTAGTTTCAAGAAAAACGCAACTTAATATTCATTATAGGGTTAGGATGTCCTGAAAACCATTCATTTTTATTGCTTTTACTTTTTAAAGAAATCGAAATTTAAAAATACCGCATAAATATTATGATACATAAGTTATAGAAGCACAATCATTAGTTTTACATTAACACAATCATCAGCAACCGAGTCTACGATTCTCGAACTTCAACAATAAATATCAAAACAAAAAATACACCTTACAATGTTTTTTTCAATTCAAAACACCTGTCTCTTCCTCTTTGTTTTTTTCGTTCGATTTATTTATCGTTCAGATTATGGTCACACTTTCTCTATTTTTCTGTACCAGACAAAGTCTCCAGTGATGTGTCCACGAAATGGCTAAATTCTGCAAAAAATAAGCTAAAATAAGATAATATGAAAAATGCTGAAACCGAGAACTTATATGTTATTATGAACAATTTAAGCAAATTAATTAAAAAAAACGGTTAAAATATAAAATGTAAATATATATACACGAGGCTGTTAAATTTTACTTTTTAAAATTAAATTAATAAATTAATCTATTTTTCGTAAACAATACAATCAACGAAAAGTTGACAAAAAAAGGAAACTTTTTCTCAAGTTTAAAACTTTTCCAAATAGTAATATAGATGTAATTATACCATGTCCGTAAATGCAGATTGTATTTTAATATTTTCTTATAAAAAACTGAAATCGTATAAATAATATCTATATTAATCTAATATAATATATACTGTGGTATGAAAGTAGCTATTTTACAGGCTGTAAGCTTTCCATAAGCTTTTCCATTTTCAAATATACCAGATATAGCCAGATATAGCTAAATTGGCAACACTACACGAGAGTTTTCGAGTTTTTGTTTTTTGTTTAGTTTTATTTGATTGCAACTTGGATTTACGCCAGCCAGAGCGCAATAATTACTCGTCGATTGACCGAGGTCGATAAGAACAGTGTAGAAAGCTTCAGCCGAAGCTCGGAAGAACTTAACTTCAAAACTCGAACTTTGTCACCAGCGGTCAGCGGTCGCCTCGCATCCGAAAACGTCGCCCGAATCTATGTATGAATGCACAGCGGAATCAATAAACGGGAGACAATAGAGCAGACAGCGGAGCTGAGACTTGCAACACCGATTCGGATTGCAAAATAGCGAAATAATTAGGTAATTTGTAAGCAGCAGCCAAGAGCTATTGACCACATCTCGAGACTGGGATTATCGCCTCGGCCAGTCGTTGAGCATTTGTATATATGTACATCTTATCGCTCATAGTCCGATAATCACACATGACGGAAAACAATCATAACCATTGACCTAATCTTGCAGGAATGGCCGCCATCGAGGAACGCTTCCAGGCCGCCGTGAACGTGATCAAGGGGCTGCCGAAGAATGGACCCTACCAGCCCAGCACCGGCATGATGCTAAAGTTCTACGGCCTGTTTAAGCAGGCTACGGAGGGAGCCTGCCTTCAGCGGAAGCCCGCCTTTTGGGACATCGTTGGCAAGGCAAAGTGGGACGCGTGGAATGACAACCGTCATATGAGCAAGGAGCAGGCCATGCAGCGCTACGTGGAGAGTCTGCAGGAGATTATTGAAACGATGTCGTTTACGGAGAACGTGCAAAATTTTGTGGGCAGCCTCGATGGCCTGGGGAACATAAATCTGGACGAACTGGAGCTAGTATCGCCGGGCATGCGAGAGTTGGCCGAGTCGCATCCAAGCTCGCCGTTCCATTCACGCACAAACAGTCCTCAGCATGGGTCTAGCTGCAACGGCGAGGCGGAGTTGGAGGAGACACCGCTGGCCACATCCGAAACTATAAAAGAGAACGGTCCTAGTGCGGTCCCAGTGGTGACCAATGGCCACGTCTCGCCGCCACTGACCAATGGCTACGGCTCAAAATCCACCAACTATGCACATGACAGCCACAACTACACGAGCAATAGCAGCGTTGCAATAGTGGAGCCATCGGACGACGAGTACGACGATCCCTACGATGTCAGCCACGAGCTGACCCAGGCGATTGCACAGAACACGGACCTGTTGCGCCAAATTCAGACCGCCATTTCGCGCATGAACACCGATGTGAGTGCTGTGCAGCAGCGAGTTCGTAGCCTGGAACAGGCGGTCAATGAGGTGCGAAACGTCCAAAAGTCAAGGGGAGCAGCGGTAGCTGCCTCATCGAGATCACAGCCAGCCTGGTGGCCGTTTAAGAATATCTCCCCGCTCTGGTTCGCCGTCCTTATACTGTGGCCTTTCCTGGTGCGACGCTTTGCACGAATGCTCCAGCAGGCATCGCCGCAGCGCAGACGCTGACACAAAAAGTATGCAAAAGGATGCAGGGACATGTGGTAGTTAAATTGTAAGTACTCAACAATTTCTTGTAAAGTTAAAACTTACTCTTGTAAAGCCGACTTTAATATTCTTCCCATTAGAAACGAATAATGTCCATGTCCGTCGTTGATAATCCGTGTCTATAGGTTAATATCTAAATATTATATTCAGTATTCGAGAGAGGTATTCCCGTAAGATTCACGGCCACGGAGAAACCTGTTTCGAAGCGAAAGCTTTTACATGTATACTTGTTTGCATTTCATTAACATATTTAAGGAAACGATCGTCCAAACCAAACCCATGCCGATTGTTTGAATATCTTCGATTATTTAAACAAGGGAAAGTGCGTATCTTGCTCTTCTGGTTATCGTTTCTTGTCCGTAACTAGGAAGGAGACAATTGTATATGTACATATTCTTAATCAGCAATACTATATTTTGTACACATTGTGACCCTTAGTTTAACAATAATTACTGGAATCCTAATTACCTTATTTTTATTCTCATTTATAGATACCTTTGGTTACGGGCACGAGCTTGGTCTTTACCTTTCGTTTATCCACGAAAGCGGTTCTTCGGTTATTGTACAGAGTTGGCCTTATTTATACAATTTTCAAATCCAGTTGCAATATCTTTACCTTACTTTTGTACTCGTACATATTTATGTATATTGTATGTATATTTATTTTGTAAAACGAAACGCGACCTTATATTTTGTCACATTCCCCCAATCATCAGATATTAGCTTGTAAGTCAAATGTTTTTGCACACTTTCGTCTGACAGAAGGCGTTCGTCGCCATTTCTGTTCAAATACGGTTGTAAGCGCGTAAACTACTTTATTGTGCATTATTTTTGTTGTATTATAATTTTTGTAATAAAAAACAATGACACATTTGAAAAAAAGTGCCCTTAGGGTTGGGGTGTGATGCGTAGATAATGCTTTCCAGAAGGCACTTCAACGGTCTCAATGCCACTGGGAAAGAGTCTCGGAACATCTTCGGCTTTTACTGTGGGCAACACCATGCAATTGCCACCTTGTTTCCAATCCGCCGGCGTAGCGACGCTCTTCGTTTGAGTCAACTGAAGGGAATCGATGACCCGAAGGATTTCACTGAAATCGTAGGAAAAATATAGGATTAATGTCAATTGGATTTAATTCCAAAGATGCTGCTTAAAGGGAAGTTGAAAATGTAAGTTTAAATACTCGAGACCCACTCAAAATTGCGTCCCGTGGTGGCTGGATAAAGAATGGATAAGCGCAGCTTCTTCTTCTCGTCCACAATGAAAACAGCTCGACATGTGAGCGGAATACCGTCCGCATTGAGCTCATCCTTGTCCAGCATATTCAGCTTAAGGGCCAGTTCCCGTTTGTCATCGGCTATTATGGGATAGTCAAAGCTGCCCAGTTCTGAAAACATAAAGAAACAATGAGAAGTCTCCTGGCTCAATCTTTAACATCCGAAACACACTGGTAAAACTTTTGATGTCCTCAATCCAACCTCTGTGCGATTCAACGGTGTCACAGGACAGGGCAATGGGCTTAACGCCGCGCTTCCTGAACTCGGGAATCAGGGCCGCCACTCGACCCAATTCCGTGGTGCACACTGGCGTATAATCCGCCGGATGGGAGAACAGGATAGCCCAGCTATCGCCCATCCAATCGTAGAAATCAACCTTTCCCTCGCTTGTATCCGCCTGGAAGTTGGGAAATGTATCACCAATATTTAATGCCTTGCCCGACATTTTTGCTCTTTCTTAACAATAGTATTCAATAGTTAAGATGATGAAAAAGTTTTGGATAAATTGGAAACAAAATTGCCGCGATAGGTGGATTCAGCTGATCGCTTTAGTGAGACCGTTTTTGTATTATGCTCAGAACTAGGGCTGCAATACTAGAAAATTGAATGGCGTTGCCAGATGGTGTGATGCCAATCTTACTAATAAAAAAAATTAATAAAAAAATTACTGTTGTCGACAGTTCATTTCGAATTATTTGAGTTTCTCTAATTAATGTTCCTCTGGTTAAATTCTTCTCCGTGTTTATTATTATTAAGTGATCTCTAATAATAGTTTTATAAATATTCGATTTTCGTTCGGTATTTAATATCTATGAGTTTTCGGTCACACTTGTTCAAAGCTATCCAATATTTTGTTTTGATTTCTACACTGACGACAAAAAAAATCACGACGAGATGTCAAATCTCAGCATTAGTGGCCAGCAGGTGCCGCTGGCGCCCGTCACAGAGCCCTTCCGGATCACCACCAACGCTCCGCACCAGATGAACGATCCCAGCTTGACTCCCGGACGAAAGAAGCTGCAGAAGTGGCTGGGTCGTGTCCTGCGCATCGTCATCACCGACGGCCGTGTCCTGGTCGGATTCTTCAACTGCACGGACCGAGATGCTAACATTGTGCTGTCCATGTGCGCCGAGTACTTGGTAGAAGGCCAGGAGCCGCGCCTCCTGGGCAACGTAATGGTACCCGGCAAGCACATTGTTTCTCTCAGCATCGACGAACCCGACCCACAGTCCAGTCTCCTGGTGCAATAGTTTGGTGTCGAATCTCGCGTTCTTTGTTCATTTCGTGTCAATAAACTACAATAAAAAAGTATTCTCTAAAAAAATGTGTATTTGGGTTAAATGTCTTGCAGCCCTATCGCGGTGCCCCCTGATTGCGCTCCTGAACCCATCAGCTGTTTGATAACATACCGCCCGCGTTGCCAACCATCGAAGCTGATGAATCAGCTGCGGCTCGTTGGCTCTTCTAGATATTTGTTTGTTTGCTCGCACAACTATTCCTGTGCCAATTAATTCACTTAATCAAGCGAAACACCAGGCTGAGGACGGTTTCGATCCGATTCAATTGAGGCCAATCAGCAGCGATGGACTTCACGACTTTCGTCAAGCCCTCCAATGGCGGCGGTGACGCGTCTAATGGCACCCAGACACTGCAGTTCTGGAAGCATGTGGAGTACATCGAGAACCATGGGAAGCAGGAGGACGATTATGAGTACTGCATGACCGAGTTCCTGCGCATGTCGGGCATCTATTGGGGCACCACGGCGCTGGACATAATGGGGCAACTGGATCGGTTGGAACGAAAGTACATCATTGAGTTTGTGAAGCGATGTCAGTGCCCGACAACGGGAGGCTTTGCGCCCTGCGAAGGCCACGATCCCCACCTGCTGTATACATTGTCTGCTGTGCAGATCCTGTGCACCTACGATGCTTTAGAAGAGATCGACTGCGAGGCGGTGGTACGATTCGTGGTGGGACTGCAGCAGCCGGACGGCAGCTTCTTTGGCGACAAGTGGGGCGAGGTGGACACACGGTTCAGCTTCTGCGCGGTGGCCACGCTCACGCTTTTGCAGCGTATGAACCAGAGCATCGATGTGGAGAAGGCGGTCAAGTTTGTGCTATCGTGTTGCAACCAAACGGACGGAGGTTTCGGATCCAAACCGGGGGCGGAATCCCATGCGGGTGAGTCATGATACTTTTAATGTGACCCTTTTCAAGCTCTATTATTTCTGATCTCTACCCGAACCAAGCAGACCCGCTGCTAGCCCTAATAGATTAAACTTCATACATGATCCTAATTTTCATTACATTTTTGCTGTCCCTAGGTCTGATTTATTGTTGCGTAGGCTTCTTCTCGCTGATCAATCGCCTGCACCTGCTGGATGTGGACAAACTGGGCTGGTGGCTCTGCGAGCGTCAATTGCCCTCTGGCGGTTTGAACGGTCGTCCGGAGAAGTTGCCGGATGTATGCTACTCGTGGTGGGTACTCGCATCCCTAACGATAATGGGTCGTCTGCACTGGATTAGCTCCGAGAAGCTACAGCAGTTCATTCTGTCCTGCCAGGACTCGGAGACCGGCGGCTTCTCCGACCGCACCGGCAACATGCCCGACATATTCCACACGCTCTTCGGCATCGGTGGGCTCTCCCTGCTGGGACACTCCGGCCTGAAGCCTATTAATCCAACGCTCTGCATGCCGCAATACATCATTGATCGATTGGGCATTGAGCCGCAGCGCTTGGGCAGACCGTGAAGCAGGCCATCAAAGAGACATATTTGTAGCTAATCAATTTTGAATAGATCCGATCAGACCTCTCCGTATTTCCTAGTTTTATTTTTACAAAAAAAAAAGACCAAAATTCCACCACAAGAATATGTTATCCACGTAGTACTCAAAGCTCTTATTCCTTTAACTACGTTGTGCATTTACCCATCCTCTAAATTATATGTATATTTTGTGTAATGAAAAATAAAAGCAGCGTTAAATAAATATATTATTTTATTACAGCAAACCAAGGGAGTTTTTATTTGACCCTAAAAAGGCATTACAACAAACTATTAAGTGTGGATAGCCTTAAGAAAGCAGCCCCAATTCAACATAATATAACACACACGGTTTATGTGCAAATAACAGATTTTTAAAACATTTGGAGAATGTGAAAAACTGTTTTTAAAGTACAGTTTGTTTAGGAGGAAAGAAGAGGTCAAATAAACTTTGGTAATAATAATCTCAAATAATTTGTTTGACATAAAGAGCTACTGGCCGCCCACACAAGACTTAGAAAATTATTTATAACACTATTTAGACCAATGTTAACATTTTATTGATTTATTTGCAAAAATAATTAAACTAACATTTGCATATGTGACAAAAACAATTTGAAATGTTCTCGCTAATATATGTATATAGTCTAGGCCGTTTAACATATTTAAGGTAAATACATATCGATGTGTAAATTGTTATGTACATGAGGAATCCAAGTGTAAGGACTAAATAGTTAAGAGCGTGGCAAAAAAGATTGCTTTACGGAAAAGACACGAATCACACGAAATTGGAATTACAAACTAAACATTAAGTGTAGTCACAGTGTGTGTGAGTTTCAATTATAGACAATTGAAATGATTCTTACAGAGCACAAAAACGATATTAAACGATATGTATATAGGCAATGTCCGAGTTGTGTTTATGTATGTGTGTAATCTGTAGTATACTCGATGCACGTCTAAGGCACTCTATAAACAATTTCAGCTAACAATTCTGTTAAAAGTGTATTTCGTCATCTACTATGGACTAATGGAGAGGAGCGTTAGGAATTACTGAACTTTTCGTCACTAGTCAGCACGTTGTAGGCACAGCCCAAGGCCCAGGAGATTTCATGACCATCAATCTTCTTGTAAAGCTGCAATAAAAATAGAGTTCGAGTTAAAAATGCAAATATTGGGAGCAATTATTAGATACATATAATACCGATCAATTCGAAAATATCGTAGTTCACGTTAAAACATTGAAAACATATTTAAAACATCTATTTATATATCGAATCAGTATTAAATATTGAATGAACTCACCTTTATTTTCTTTCCGTCGTTGAGACCAAATCCTTCGCGCAACAGCGTCGAGATAAACGTGAGATCGAAGCACATGAAGGGCTGCTCATCATTGGGAATGGCGCAGATCTCCTGGGCCTTCTTGCGGAACGCCTCCACAGTGGTCTCTCCGCCAGCTATCGGATCCACCAAGCCCGTCTCGACAGCCCGCTCAAAGTAGTAGCTGAAGGCAGCCACAGCATGCTGCTTGAGAGTAAATGGCTTTGGCTTGACCAGCGGCATCACTTTGCTCTTGACTAGCTCTAGACAGGCGTCAAAGTCCACAATCGGCTGCTCGGCACTAGACTTGGGGTTCTCCTTGCCGCTGATCTTGTACTGAACGTTGCCGTACGTCCATGTGCGATTGGCGATAATCGGATTGACACACACGCTCTCCAGCACCGACACCTCCTTCTTGTAGCCGTGCGAAAAGACGGCGTGGCGTGCGGCCATCAGGCCTAGGCCCAAATAGCTGTGCGTGAAGACGTTGATTTTCTTACTGGAGGTGGCCACCTCGTGCATGTACTTATCATACACGGGCACCTGTTCCGGATCGGTTGGCGAGAATGTAACCTGGGTGCTGCCACCGCCCAGATCCAAGGCAGCGGCCTGGTTCGTCTTGGAGAGGCGTCCCAGCAGGAAGTTCACGGTGAACCAACTGAAGATGCCCTCATCGGTGCCATCCATTATCTCCACCGCATCCATGTCTACGCTAAACTCTGACTTGGCGAACAGATCTCGGACGGCATTTAGGATGTTTTCCGCCTTGCTGGCTGGCAGCAACCTCAGACCGGCGGTGGCCTTCAGTACCAGCGGTGTGGACGACCAGTGCTCCTTGGGTATAAAGGCGCGCGCCTCATCCAGCAACAGCTTGATGGAGTGCGCTCCATCAGCTGGATTGTCAGCAAATGAGCTCAAGCCAGGCTTGCGCTCCTTGAATAGCTCCTCGTAGAGCACCAGCTTGTTGTCGATGAAGCTGCGATTGAATTTGTAGGCCAGGACGCGGCTTCCCGTGGATCCGGCATCAATGATGGCCGCATACTGCACCTTGCTGTAGCCAAACTTCGAGGCCAAGCGGGCCAAGTACGGGCTGGCGTTCTCGGATACGAAGCCTGAATCGTCGGCGGGTTGATTGATGGTGGTTTTTGGTTTTGGACGCACAACATGTCGGACAGGTGTCGGAAAATGGGGTTCCACATGCACATAGGGAACGGTGACCGTGGGGAAAGCAGAAGGTTTAGTTAGCACAACTTTGGGAACGTCGTTCTTAGCATAATATGAATGATACACACCAAACACAAAGACGAGTAGTATGGCGGAGATGACCAGGCAGAGGAAGAAGATCTTGAGGCCGCTAGTACCACGGTTGGCGCCGTTGCTGCCATTGGGGGATCCGCTGTTTTTTCGCCGCAGCGGCTTTTCATCGGTGGCCAGCTGCAGATAGAACATTGTATTAGTTAGTTAGTTAATCATACTTTGTCGCCATATAGTTAATGGCATTTTCTTATATCTCTACCAGCTTATATTCGTATTTCATCGCTCAACTTCTCGGGGAGATTCCCGTTGCCTAGTCAGCCACAACATTTATGCAAAACTCGGGACTCGTGCGCAACAACACATTTCAGCTGTTTGGCTGGCTCTCTTCAAATATTAACACGCACGCTGTTTACTATCTTTTTTTGAAATGTCAATGATTTTGTTGTTTTCATTTCATTTCTTTTTTCGGGGCTTTTATCGCTCGCATGGCCAGGGCTGCGGCGAAACGGCCACCGATAACGATAACCAGGGCTACTGCACACTGTTTGCAACGGTAATGCACCGCCATGCGGAGAAAAGTTTTTGGTGGAAATTTCAAAGTTACGCGCGACCTTAACTCTAAATACATTGAAATTAATGTTGTTTTCTTTAAATAGTTTTAGTGAAATACTTATTAAAATATAAATGTTTCATAACAATGATTTATTGTAATAGGTGATAACTCAAAAAAGTACTTCAATATTAAAAGCTATTCAAAAGATACGCAAAAGTATGCAATGATTTTGGTCTCATTTTGCTTTTAATCGACAGTCTACGAAATAAAAAAAACTAAAGGCCATTAGAACAATGAAAATATATGATATTTTAATTAATACGAGAAATAAAAATGTCGTTTAAAAACGGGGGACAATTATTCGGATAAAGTCAAAATGTTAAGCACTGGTCGTATAATTTTAATTCGATAGTTTTCAAAGCCACATATAAAATTATTGAACTCTTTTGCTATATAAAGACTTACTTCATTCCGTTAAAAATATCTACTATTTTATTTCATTAAAAATAACACAATTTTGTTGTTTTCCGAAAAAGGATTAACAAGGGTATTACTTTAACGCAAAACATGAACCCCAGTCTAAGCATTATTTTCTGAAAACAATTTCTAGACGAAAAGTATAAGTATTAAACATTTTAAAATTCCTTTGTAAAATGAATTAATCAAAAATATTTCTCTAATTTAAAAATATGTAAAAGGAAATATTTTTTGAGATAATATTTAAATATATTTCGTTTTCCTGAGTTATTTTATACCTTTGTAGAGTTCTATAATTTTAGGCAGAAGTTTGCAATGCAGTGAAGCAGGCATTTCCGACTATCCGCCTGTCCGTTTCTACGCAAACTAGTCCCGCAGTTTTGAAACTATCTGAATAAAACTTTGCAGTTAGTCTTCTATATACTACGACTATATTATATGTATATGTTAGCTGCCATAGAAACGATCGAAAAATTGTAAGACCAAAATTATAACTTTTCCAGTTTTGTGTTATTATAGAATGTTATTGATTTTATTCATTTTATGAAATATAGCTGTCTAACTTCGAAGTGTTTCGAAATATTTTCATCTAATTAATTCCATTTTATGAAAATTGGAGGACTAAATCGTTAATTTCCAGAAAATTCAAAACTGTGACTGTGAGACTGTAAATGTAAAACTCTAAGTAAAATATGTTTCACCTATACATGTGAAATTAGTTATCACTTCGTTTTTTGTTTAATATAAATATATTTAAAGCATGTTGTACTAATTAGTAATGATTGAATTGGTACCTTCCTTGTTTTTTAAATGCTTCCTTATATTTAATTTAAAGAAAACGACTTAGACTGCCTTGCCCTTAGAATTTTTAATAATCTAAGCGTGCGCTCACAATGCATTGATACAAATAGAAAACCGATTATTCCATAGTTCAAAGTCATGCTAAATTACAAAATATTCAGTGGACTCCGCAACAGCAACGTCCATTTGTCTAGATTCGATAATTTGGAGGGCGTCTTATCACGTAACCTTCGGGGCGATATGACAAAGATAAGGAGCAATCAGTTTTGACTACGGCAGACATGACTTGGCCACCACTAACAATAATAATCATAATAAGTGGGGCAGGCTATAAGCGATCTTTTAGCTTGATTAAATATTAACGTGGCTGCTAGGCAGCAAACAAAACTGATGAAATTCCCATTATTTAAACAAATGTTTCGCTATTGGTAAGTGGCTGACTGACGTAAAAATAGCTTTCAAGACCCGAAGAAAACTGTTAACTTTGGTGGTAATGGAGTTGACAAAGATATTGATATAAGTACCCATTGTATATTACTGTATATACGCCTGCATTTTGTAGAAATTATACAGACAAACAGCAATTACAGAGCATTTAATATTCACGTTGTGAACCTATCGCATATGTTCCGTTGGGCACGCTGCTACTGTAATCAATAAATCAATTGATAACAAGGGACGTGGGCGCCCGCCTTTTATGCCGGCTAATGATGAGTAAGAAACGAGGAAAGCATGAAATACTTTTCCGAACTTATCAGAAAATACACACTAAATCCATTTGGGAGATACTTTGATTTGATAATTCGTATTTCATTGTCTAGAAATATTTGGCGTAAGCAAACAGAGAGTTCACATTGATAAATACGAAAAGAGAAGAAAAATAGACAACGTAGGAAAATTTATAATGAAGATGTATTTTTGAGCGTGTGTTTCATATTTAATAATTAATATTTGTTTGTTAAATATTTGTTCTTGCTAGATTTTGCATGTTTGCTGTGCGAAAAGCCCGATTGTCGATTTTCTGCAAAAAAACTTTAGTTTTGTACCACGTCCCTTGGAAAACTAACATGTAGTAAAAGCTAACATGTCAAGTAGTAAAAGGGGAATAATTTAACTTAGTAGTTATTCTTTCTCGATTAGATAAATTATGAGGACTAGAAAACCAATATACTTTAACAACACTTTAATTTAGACTTTATATTTTCAGTCAAATGGCTTTTAGAAACATAAACAGTGATAGGAGAAGCCGTTGCTAAGGGTACAATAATAAATAAATAACTAAAAAGGATTTAGATAAATTAAACAGAGTATTTAAAAAAAGAAACTTAGAAACATTGATCCGAAACTATTTTTTCTAATTGCTCAAGTTGAGGGCACTTAATTTCAAAGCACAATGAGAGAGCGGCGAGGCAGATCATAAATTTATACAAATTCTGTTTCTGTTCTATTCTCCCACAAATTGACCTTTGAGCGGACAAATGGATAAGCGGATAAAAAGTGCCACGCAGGCAGGGTTAAGGCCACGCCGCACTCACTGGCAACCTGTTCGAGTTCCTTGCGCGCTGCAGTGGCTCCTCCTCCTTCTCCTCAGCCGCCTTCCCGGTGTGGTCCACTTGCATCTGCATTCACTGCCTCTCACCGGCGTAGGTGTCTCGTATGTATCTGAATTTCGTTATCCGTATCTCTGAGAAAGCAATTGAAAAGCCGTCTAGCTAGATTCGAGAACCGCTGCCAACTTAATTGTTTGTGTGGCCTTTTTATGTGGGTTTTTTCATTCTTTTTAGAGCCCCTAATGACCTTGCAATTGAGCACAGGAAAGCTACGGAAAGAGTGGCTAGCCTGGACATCTAGCACTGGTTTATTTAAAACTAAAAAATAAATAAACCGGCCGGCTTAGTAAAAGCAGTGCTTTGCCACTGCCTGGCACAAACAAACAATGTTCCGTGTGTGGAAAATACATTTGCATATAATTAGTTAATCAAGCGGAACCTGCTTACTCGCTCTCCCATCATGTTTAAACGTTGAAATGGCATGTAAACTACAATTTAAAATTAAAATTGGCACCACTATATCGAGAACTCAATGTGCGAATCGTTTGATTTTGAACTTCCGCCTTAGAAACGAGCGCCTGCATGCGTACGTGTGTGAGTGAGCAAATTGGCGTAAGAAATGTTGTTTTATTAGCCTCTTTAACCTTTGCCTTACTTTTCTCTTCCGCACATCGGTGGGGTTCGTCATGTTGTTGTTGTTGTTTCTGTTTAATTACTTTTTAGTTAATTATGTAAACTGACGGAGGATTTAGAAAACGCGGCGCGGCGCCTATTTTGTTTACGTTCGATGGTATGTGAACCGCAGAGTTGAAACGCACTAAACTCTAGGAATCTCGATCTAATTTGGCGGCGCGTCTACCTCTGCGAACAAAACGAAAACAAGCAGTAACCGCCACGCGCAGCAAAGTTAAGACATAAATAAGTGCTGCCGTTTTTGACGGGAAGAATGAAAAAAAAGCTAAAAAATAAGAAAAGAAAAAAAATCCAATAAATATCTTAAAAATATATAAGAAAAAAATGCCAACAACCATAACAATTTATTAAGTTAATTTTGGTTCAAAAGATTTCCATCATTTTATTAATATCTCTCTATATAAACCATATCATCTTAAAGCAGTCAAAAATCTCTTTAGTCATTTAGATACGTTCATTTGTATGGGAACAGCTAAATAGGTATTATTATATTATTTGTTATTATATTTATTTATTTATTTTTGAAAAAGATATATAAATACTCATAGAAGTTGACATTTGCAAAGTTCCATATAAACCATCCAAATTGGCAGCGCTGCTTATTTATAAACATATGTTTCACTGTTGCCAGTTTAGCTTACTTCAGGCTATATCTGGCGCAATTAAAATGGAACTTTTCAACTAACTTATAGCTACTAGCTGAAGCACAGCGCCGCTGCTGCATCCGTGAATCTTTCAAATAGAATTACAGATTCAACGAATTGGAAGTGTTTATACCTGTATCTATGCTGTTTAAAGATGATTGGTGGTTTCTCTTGGCTCTATATCTGTGTTGAAAGAATTATAAAAAAAGGCTGCATTCACAAATATGGTTTATTTATATCTAGAATATTATTTAAAAGCATGTAAGTAAGAAGAAGTAAAGTAAAAAGTAACTGTTGGTATTATTTTTCCCCTATAAGAAATAGTTTTAAAATAAAAAATACCATCACTCAAATCGGCACCAAAACATTATAACCATATTAAAAAAATATATTTTCTTAAAAAGTTGAACTAAAATCACTGTTTCTTTAGCTATTTTTTCACTAGGTCTAGCAATTTTTAATTTCCTAATTATTTTAGCTCATTTTTTGCTCAGAATCTAGCTTATACGATAGTAATAACCTGGCAACACTACCATATGCTCACTTATAGGCCCCAGTCCTATCAGCTGTTTTTGTTTATCCGATAATCGTTGTAAAGTTTTATCGATATCGTTGTGGCAATCGCTTTTCAAAGAAGAAATCACCAGAAAGTTAAATGACATTGCCAGATAGCGCGATTCCAAAATATTGTATTTAACCCTATTTATTTAATTATTTCAACTGTATCTGATTTCTTGAACTTCTGAATTCGGCTTTTACGCCCATTATTGTATGTTGCAAAGTCCTTAAATTAAAATATATGTGAAGAGCTTCTTTGTTTTTTGCACCCTGAATATACTAGTAGTGTGCCTTGAAAAATCGAACGCCATGTTAATTTATATTTTCTTTTCTCGTCTTCGAGCATCAGCTCTAAGCTATTTCTCTCTCGCTCTCCTCTCTCTCTCACTGTTTAGAAACAGTGGTTTACCCCCTCCGATTCGTTCTTTAATATTTCCATGTAATATTTAATAGATTATCACAATATTTTGTTTTGCTTGATAAATCTTCAATTTAGTTGAATGTATTTTTTCAGTTCATTAAAATAATTGTAAATTGTTCAGCAACAATCAAATGTTGGTTTTTTAGAAGTAATACATCGCAACGTAAAATTGTTCAACACTCCTAAGCTATCGTCTGTCGGCTAGCTGTCAGGCAAACAGCTGATCCCCGTGGAATCAGCTGGCCGATAGTTTTTCATATCGATAGCCCAGACATCGATAACGATGTGTATTTTCGTGCTCGCTCCACCAACACAAAACACGCAACTAAATTAAATTTAAAACCCCATTAAAAACAATGCAAACGGAACCAATTAAGTGATAAAGTGGCAAACGCGGCCCCGCCGAAAGCGAGCGCAGTGAATATTCCGAAAGGAAGGGCTTTTGGGGAAACTTACACAAACCTTTTTTCGTAAGCGCTCTGCCTCTAATGTGGTCTCTTTCGCACAGCAGAATTACTAGTTGCTGTGTGTGTGCGTGCGTGTGAGTGTTTGTGTGTGACTTTGACTGCAGTTCGCGTTCGTTTTTTTACACTAATAAAATACAAATGGACGGTAATAAAAGTAAACTTATTTTATGTGAGAAAAGCAGAGCGGAAATCGGCATTTGTTGAAAATGCTGGAGGCAGCAGTAACAGCAAAAACAACTTGCCGCCAACGAAACAACAACTACAAGGCTCTATCACCACCACACGACAACAACAACAAAAATTACTACAGCCTTATTACTACACACGAAAATTGTAACTGTGTGCGTGCGTGCGAGTGAGTGCGCGTATTTGTGTTGAATAATGTTTAAACATTTCTGAGTTTCGCACACAAGAAACAATTTAAGTTGCAGTCACCAGTCGCAGCGAGGAGAGATACGATTGAAGCAGCCGAAAAGCAGGTAAATGCACAGTCAGCAGGCCAATTGTTATAAACAAAATATGTGAACATAGCCAAATGTGTCAAAAGTTCGTCATTGCTCTCTCGCACTCGCTCTCCCTTCCTCTCACTCTCTGTTACGTTCTCCCATACACTTGGCTCTCTCCATCTCCATCTCTCTCCCGCCACGCCGTCGGAAAAGAAAAGAAATTAATTTTGAATTTTTTCCATGTTTTTTTGCCTTTGTTGGTCTCTCGCAAAATTTTAATTTTAATTTGCTATGCGCAGCGAATTCGCGCGCAAAGGCAGAAAAAAGAGGCAGCAACAACAATTGCCAAGTAATAAACGTCAAATGCCAGACGGACGCTCTCTCGCGCGCGCTCTTTTTGCCGCTGTGTGCGTGCGTGTGTGCGATTGTCTGTGCGAGTGTGTTTGGGTTTGCTCGATTTTGTTTTTGTCCAAGTTTGTATTTTATCTTTTATTTAGGTGTTTGCATTAAATAGAAGCACCGAAGCCAGAACTAAAATTCGCAGCCTTATCACCCTTCAATTCTTTATTTATTTGATTGGAGCAGGAATGGTAAAGCAAGACAAATCTGAGAGCAACGCAGCTACAAAAAGAGCGAGAGGGCAAACACACCTCAAGGCGATTCTGATAAGAACAATTGTTAATTGTTTGAAAGCCGACATTCCAATAGTCCATTTGAACACTATGAACCGCGTGAAAAAAATCGGCAATTGGGAATTGTGTTCGCCGCAAAATCGGTCGCTCTTCGTGACTGATGAAATGATGCAGCCGCGAGACGTCACAGTAATCGGCGAAAATGTACCCTGGGTAAATGTAAAAAAAAGCTATACATATTAATAGATGGAAGGTCTTCTTTAATCTTTCTTGCATTGCTTACGAATTCAAATTTAGTATTTGTCTTGGAGATAACTCTATCATATTTATAAATATATCTATGTAACCTACTTATGTGCATATAGATGCTTACAAATACGTAAAAGTTTACGGGTTTACTGTGAGGTTAATGAGTTTTCAAAGCCTCAGGAAAGTTCCAATTAAGTCTAAATGGAAAATAATATCCATTTGTCTTTGCGTGTTCTTATTATTCTATTAAAAACAGGATTTGAACAAGATACATCACCGTCGGCGAATAGTAGATATAAAAAGATAATTTGTTCATATATTCTATTCTATTCCTATTTTTTTTCATTATCCTTGATAAAAATCTTAATTGGCGATCACACGATATAAGAGGCCGAGGTCCTCTTCCTTCCCAGGAAGTAAAGTCCATGCTAAGAACATTTTGTTATCTATCGTGTCTCCATTCAAGTCTTTTTCGGGGGGAATACCATCAGCTCAGATAGCCAACTGAAAAGATAGGTAAATATCTTACAGCTATTTCGAATCGAATTTGAATTGCATTATGTCTGATTGCGCTTTGCAGCACAATTCAGTTATTAACAGCACTCTTTAGAGTTTTTCGTTTGGATAAATTACACATCCGATATATTTTTACATGTTTAATTAATATTTTGCCTTTTTGGTCAGAAAAATTAAAGTGGTAAAGGCACAAATTAGCCCTAAGTATTATCAAATATACGTGTTACATATAGGCTTATTTTATTACCTTTAGGGGTCGGTTTCTACCCTCACTGGCAAAGTACCTAATAGCTATTAGTGTGGAAAAGATAGTCACAGAAAAACTTATCGTACAGCAAATGTAGTTTAATGTCTTTAAAAATACACGATTTGAAATTTGATCTTTAATCGCCCCAGTTTGAAACTATGGTTTGAGACTCAACTATAACCATATGAGATGATATATTTCGGGTAAGAAAGGGATACACGCAATTTATTGAGTAATAATTTTCATATTTGTTATCGGATTTCATCAAAACAATAAATACTTAATTATAAAGAAACTGGAAAAATCATATTCATACTTATGTACATATGTAACTAAAAAGAACATTTTAAAAATTTTAAGAAGCTGACTTTAAAAAATACATTTATTGGCCATCATCTTATCTAAAAAAATGAGGAGATCTTAAAACCCCCTGCTGGTTAATAAGAAGACTGAGAGCGCTTTTCTTTTTGTTGTTCGCACGGTTTCGAATTCCAATGTATTGGCAACACTCACATTAAACTGGCGACAACATCCAGCAGTGGCAACAAAAGAGCACATAATTGTACTCTCCCCTTGCCGCTCTCTCTTAAAATTCATTCACACTTTTTGTTTTTTGGTGGGGGGGAGAGATATTCCCATTGTTCGGTTTGCCCAAGAATTGTATTGGATAATTAGAAAAAAAAAAGTGTACTTATATATTTTCATAACCAATTAACATGCCCATGTAAAGACGATCTTTGGCGCTGTTAATTTTGAATGCGCTGTTAAACAGCTCTCCGCTCAAATGCCGCTCTTTCTCTCACACTCACTGCGCATGCTTACTCACTCGCTTCGTCTCCCTCTCGCCATCACAATGGCAATCGCAATTGCTTTGCCGCTCTCACAGTCTCTCGCTTGCTCGCTCAGTTATCGGCGTTTGTTTTGTCACTCTGTTTTGGATTTCGCAGTCGCAAACACCGCTGCCGCCGTCGTCGCCGTCGCGACGTGTGAAAAATGTAAAAGCGAAAATAGCTAAAGAAAATATGTGAAAAAAGGAAAAATTCATACGCGAACGGCATCAATCGAAAATATCGTGCAATTTTCGCCATAAAGAGTGTCAGCAATCAAATTCCAATAAGAGTGCTTACAATTTAATGATATGGTGAGAAGTGTGTTCAATCGATGTTTGTTCTGTGTGCAAAGTTCATAGTCAAAAGCAATGCAAAGGCAAGAGCAATGTAAAGGCAAAAAGAGCAAAAGAAAAAGCCACATCTAAATCAAATGTAATCTTTAAAAAGTTGAAAACGTAAGTTCAGCAGTGAAGAGTGCGATGGAAGTTTGATTAAAATATTTATAAAACGAAATCAAGAGGCCTTCCTCTTTCTCCGTCTCCGTCTCCCTCTCCCCATACGACCGCCCGTTCGCTCGCACACTCTGTCTCGCTCTCGCCACTGGTTTATTTTTAATTCGCTTGCAAAGTTTCAATGCAAATCAAAAATGGAATAGAAATCAACAGATCAAATACAACAACAAAAATTTTCGCTTTCGCATTTCAATACCAGGAACAACAACAATACGAGCAACTCGAAAACGGAACAGAAGAGACTAGCAAGAGGCGAGCGAAAAAAGTGAAATGCGCATTGACTTCGGAACATTTTTTGTGTTTTTTTTTCTTTTATTGTCAATTTTTCAAACGGCACTTGGACCTGGACCGTGTGATTATGTAGCTCTCTCGCTCTCTCTCTCTCTCTCTCTCTCTCTTTCTACCGCTCTCGCTCTGGCCGCACGTTCGCTTTGGCACGCTCACTCTCGCCGTTCGCTTTCTGCTCTTCGCTTCGGGTAACGGAACTGCCTGCCGTCTTCATATTGTTGTTGCTGCCGCTGTCGTTTTGTAGTTGTTGTTAGGCAAAAGCAAAAGTCAAAAGCAAAGGAAAAGGTGCGTTGCCCTTTGCCTTGCCGTTACAATAACAAAAACAACACACCAACTAATGAATGAATGTGAAATAAAAGGCAACAGCAAAAGCAACAATGGGAAACGCGCACAATCAGATACATCGCGATAATTTTCTCGTTCATCTGGCGTCTTTATGATATTATCTACGCTACGTTTTTGATTTTAAATTTAACACCTGCTGTTCTTCCATCAACTCTATGCCTGCAACGTATGTACACGTGTATGTATGTGTGCCTGCTGCAATTGCGATCAACAGCTGTTGTTGGTGGAGCGAAAGAGAGAACACGAAATGGGAGAGCGCGAGCGAATATCTGTGCATGTCATAAGTTTATATATGTATGTATGTATATATGTATATGTCCTTGCGTGTGGTTTTTTTGTGGCGTTAAGTTGTTGCAGCTGTGAGCGGGAGTTTGTGTCATCGAGGGGCTAATCGAAACAAAGTTATCGGGACTGGAATCGATACTTTGTTAAGAATAATTTCTAAAGGAGTTTTTCTGAAAAAAACAAAAATTGATTTCCTTGGATACTATTTTCTTTTTAAATGAATTCAAACAGTGCGGCGATCTTAGAATGGTGAACTTTTGAACACATTGGTTATTATTGTTTATTATCAAATACAATCAATTTAAGACAATTTTCTTTTTCGCAGCCAACGTTATAAATAAAATCGCCTCAGATACAAGCAATAATATTAATAAACCGAAAATAAATTAACAGAAGCAAAAAAAGTTAAACATTTAGTAAAGAATAAAGAGTTTATTACCCATTGCATTAACGAAATAGTAGCCACTAGCTTTACTAAACAAAAAGAAAAACAAATAGACGCGTAAAAGTTTTGAGCAGAACTTAGCAAGCCTATAAAATACGCCTTCCAATAGTTATTATATATACACGCATTATATACATGCATATACATAGCCATAGCACATAAACATATATACAACGCTTGGATAATGTAGCAACAAATGGGAAATGAAAGAAGAACGTTAAATAATCGTGGAAAAGTGCGTTAAATTCTAACGGTGCAATCAAACCTTAATGCAAATCTATATCTAAGCGATATTACGGCTACCCTAATATATATATATATACATTAAAAACATATATATTTCTTACATCCACATAACAAATAAAAATACAAACAATTTTTACAATCCTCAAGTTAGCAGCTTAAAACCAACCAATGCAATTACTTTAAGAACCTTACTTTATCGGTAATAGAAATGCGTATTGAACAATAAACAAATATTGAAGAAAAATTAAAAAGAAATATAAATAAATAAATAAACAAGTGCAAATTATAAATATAAAATTTAAGAATTATAAAGTTTTCAAATATTAAAATCAATTTATCCTACTATTCATAGGTTTAAATAATGAAATGCAAAATTTTATAAATGCGCCCCAAGTGCTTAATTAATAACAAAAACAACAACACCATACACAACCAAACAAAAAACAATGTAAAACAACAACAACCTCAACCAACACAGCGAATCGAGCAATATTATAAATAATACAAAAATTCATTACAAATTGTTGTTAAAATTGTTACAATTCAAATTAAATCAAAGCTAACAGCCTGCCAATAGCAACAAGAAAATTTAACAACAACAACAAACACCACAACTAATGCGGTGCCCAAGAAACATCGCCAACTTTAGCATCTCACAAAAACTAAAGTTAGCATCTCCTCAACGGCCAGGAGATCAGGTGGGAAAGGGAAAAGTATACACCGCTTTCCCATCGATAAAACCCGGGAGCCTTGGACTAACGCGCGACGCCCATCGAGGGCGAGCTGGACTCCGCTCCATGAGACAACTGACAACTGGAGCAACAGCAGCGATTGGAACCCGATATGGATATACATATGAAAAAACTTCCTAAGCCACGGTGAGTCCAGAATTACCTTTTTCATATACTTATATAAATATATTTAGGGGATTCCCCTATTCCACTGAATGATTGAATTACTGAAAATATCGGCGATGTTTCGCTGACATTTTCGATCGAGAATGTCTCAAAAATGTTGGCTTTTTTCACAGCTTTTAATGGTAAAAGCGTAAACAATAGAGGAGTATGGCAGAAAAAGCTAGAAAATTGAGTTGATCGACCTATAGTTCATTAAGTGGTTTTCCGAGATGCTTTATTTATGAATTAAATTGTAAATCGTGTTTCAGATGAAACCACTTGCTAATAGGACGACACATTAAATGAGTTCATTTTATATTTGCGAATGTGCCTTTACCTGAATCATTAGCATTATAACCCATGAAATTCTAGCATCAATCGATGAAGATCAAAATGTGTCCGACTAAACTTGAAAGTGTCCCATTTATCCTTGACCTTTTCATAATGATGGTTTTAATTGCAAACTCTCGGACCAACAGTTGCCTGTGAACATTCAATTAATCTGTTAAATTTTTCTGAAAATTAAAGCGTATTGTCCTCAATAATCCTTATTTAAAATTTAATTACATGGGGAAAAGTGTAGCTTAGTAAAGAGAAGAAAGCTGGCTTTTCAGTAATTCAGTCGATATTTTCAGCCTCGTAGTCCGTGAAAGGCTAAAAATATCGTATAAGCAGTTTGTACGGGAACAGCTGTTTTCGGTTGCCGATATTTTAGACGTATAGGGAATACCCTAATTAAAATACAATTGAGGCAATATATTTACAAGAAATCGAAATGTTTTTTTTATTCATAAGCTCCTGTTATACAGAAATAAAGAAGAAATATATAGATTTCAAGTTGAAGGTGCAAAAGCAATACCCATAAATTCACCGACTGAATTCCACGTCCAATGTTAATCTCTAGACATTTCCCTGTTTAATAACCAAATCACAATAGTCCAAATGCTACGCACAACGACATCAAACCGGATCTTCTAAAAACTTTTCTCATTTCTGCAACCCTTTTCTTTTCCGGCTCCTTTCCTCATTTTCTCATTTTTTATTGTCAATGAGCTGCGGCGGCCACTAAAATGTATAATTGAAACTTGTACGCCCACACACACACACACACACACACACACAGGGGGTAGCAAACAAACAAACCAGCACATGCACATCCACATAATAGATACGTATAAAGAGGCGGCAGTCCCACAAAATAATACAAAAAAAAAAAAGAAGGAAAATCCAAGAAAACTGAGAAGAAAAAACGGTCCCCAGTTGCTTTTAGCGCCATGCAATAAACAGAGCGAGAGAGCGTTGCCAAGTTTTGCTTGGATTTCCTTGGCCTGCTCTTCCACCCAACAGACGATGGTCTTCTCAATACCCCTCCACCAGCCCCTCTGGTCGTCTGTGGTCCCCACCTTGAGCAAAGTAGAAAAATCCAAGTTTTTTGTTTTTTTTTTTTTTTTAATGCCCGGTTCAGGGAGAGAGTGCAAGGGGTATATTGGATTTTCCATATTATCATGGCTTATCTAAAAGGCAGCATGGCTTGCACGATTACAATTATTTGAAAATTTCAACAGTTGGCTAGTGGCCTGTGTTTTGTAGCTCAGGGAACTGATACAAATGGTTTTCTCCTGGCAAAAGGATAAGCTTTTATTTTTAATTAGCAGTTTTGCAATACTTTTCACTTGTTTAATATGGATACATAAAGATGATTTGATATTTTAAGTGCTTAGCTTTCCTTTATAAATATTTGGAAAATACATAAATGCATTTGTAGGAAAATCTTGAATTTAATTGGATTTCAGAAGGGTATCGCATGGCGGAAAAATGCCGTAGCACTATTCTTTCTCGTTTCCTTCGCGCATTTTCTTCGTGTTTCGGTTTTTGTTGTACATTTTGCCGGCGTCGCCACGCACTGTTTCCCCATGGCCCATTGTGCACTTTTCGCTGCAATTTGTCGAAAACTTGGTTTTATTTTATTTTTCATTTTTTTTTGTTCAAAAGTTTAACCATAACAGATTTCTTTAGACCACTTCCGTCAGGGCGAAGGGTACGAGGGTTTCATGTTGGGCTTGTTGCAATGGCCCCTAAAACTCTTAAGCTCTCATTTTCAGCCCAACAAAAAATCCAACAGGCTGAAAATCTTAGATGAGCGGAGGGATGAATTTACATAACATTATAATGGGTTGTTTGTAGCAAAGAAACATTAAAATCATGTTTAAATTTGTTAATTTTTTAGGAATTATACTTTGTAGCAACTAAAGGTATGCTTTTTCAACGTCAAAATTGTATTGTTACCCCACAATATGTATTTATTTATAATGCAGTTTCCTTTGGCTGGTTTAAGGAATTTGGAGGAATTTTAATACTCTTTGTTGACAAATATATGTATTTAGTCCTTACGAAACTTTATCGGGTAATATGGTTAGATCTAAATTACATGGATAAACCCAAAGCATATACCATGTACATATATATACGATTTGATGGCACCACCTGATGTGGTGGCTCTGAGTCCTTGGTCATTTTATGACTTTTTGTCGGTCCGCGTGTGCGTGTGTGCCGCTGGGGGGAGGAGGATATTGGTTTGGGAAAATGTGGGTTAGTGCAGGGAACGAGACGAGGAGCACTAGCACAGCCAGTCAGCGTGTGCAACACACTCAGCAAACTGATAAAATTTTAATTTCTCCAAAATTGAAATTTTAATGTGTGTCTAGAGCGCGGTTTGCCCCTCCACCACCGACGGCGGCGGCGGCGGCGGCGCCGCCATCCTGCTTCTCATCCCCCTTCTTTGTTGTTGCACTCTGGCCTCCACCCGTCTGGGTTTTCCCACCTTGCAGCTGAAAATGTGCCGAGACCATGCCCTATGTGGCACTCAGGCACACACGCGCACAAGTTTTCGGTTTTTGTGGGTTCCCAGCCCAGCTCTCCCTGCTAGGCCATCCCGAGCACCATGAAAAAACCCCACCGCATTCTATTGCATTTCGGTCGCCCCCATTTTGGGCGACTTTCCATTACATTCCCCGCCTTTGGCATTGGCCAAAAAGCGAATTTCCTCCGCTGCGTCCACATTATAGAGTTGAATTATTAAAATTTGTCTGACTATGTGTGACTATGTGTGTATGTGTCAGTTATGAATAGCCAAGTGGCTGCCAAGAAGCGGAATAAGCCTACACACACCGGGTAGTCTGCTCAAGAAGCCCACTTATGCGGATTGGTTGATGGAGCAGGGAGGAAATGGTTTATGCACACACGATTTGAAGGTGATATAATTCGAACTATTGAGTTGTCATTCCGTAACTAATTTGCAAGTGAACTGTAAAGATAAATGTGTTACTTATACTGTTAAAAGTGTTTAGGAAACAAATGGAAATGTGAAGGGAAATATATGTGGCATTGGTAGGCAGGTGATACATAGGCATTAGCTTTTGTTTGAGTGAGAAATAGAATGAAGTGACCATTTCTGGTATATTCTTTGTTTTAAATAGATAGTTTTACTATAAAATTACATTCTACATTCTGTGTCTGCTTTCACAGAAATGTTTCATTTGTGAGTCAGGGCATTGGGCATCACTGTCTGTTTTAGGCAAGTAAACCATATAAATTTACAAAAATAGGTAAGACATGTTTTATATTATTTATATTTTACCCATGAAGCATACTATTTTGTATAGTTCTATAAAGTTTAAACCAATAACAACAATCTTGAAAGCACTCGCATCTGCAGCATTCCGCATGCATCATATTGATGATTCAAGTAACCTCCTTAAAAAAGGAAGAAGCTGATTCTGTTTTGGCATTTGAGGCCTCCCCATGATTGGACAGCCTTGTGGCCGCCCTTTCACCTCTCCCATCATTGGCCCACTTGCACTATTGACCCACACACCTAATTGATATGCTACACGTATAGGCGGCAATCAAAGTGCGATATGTGTGTGCGAGAGCGGACAGAAGTGTGCGAGATAGGAGACGACGAATTGGGCGCAAGGAAATCTCTCTGGGGACTTTACTTTTTATGTCGAAATTATACATTTTATTATGTCATTTTAATGCTACAAAGGCAGGCAGCAAGCCTGCAGCCGAGGGAAGGAGGAGGAGGAGGAGCCAGGCAACATGCAAACTAAACTAAACAGTCATCCAACATCCCTTGGCCCCTTTTTCCACTTTGCCTCTCCCGGGGGCGACCCACCTTATGGCAGACCATAAATCAGCAACAGTTAGGACACAGAGCTCCCACGGAGGGAGGGAGCTTGTTGGCAGGAAGGAAGTGCAGGGTAGCCCTGCTTTCATTTTGTATGCAAAAGTGAACAAGGTGGAAAATAGAATGAGATGCAAAGAAAAAGGAAAACAAATATTCGAGGAGGTGCACGGAGAAAAAGAAGGAGAGATTCTAAGCAAGGAAGCAAGATTAAACTACCTTTTCTACTAAGCAGTTTCCACCTTTAAACATAAACAATTTAAATGTTATCTATGCCAAATATTAATTAAACTTTACAGTTGTTACAATCTCGATAAACATGTATTTATTACCTGTTATTTTTCCCTGTGTACAACTGTATAGTGAACAAATTAAAGGACGAAAGTTTTAGGGCTTTTCTGCTCCTCAAGGACTTGGCGAAAAGATCAGGGCAAGAAGAAGGCACATGTAATTTTTATACCTTATAAAATTTAACCAGTAAACTGAATAAAAGAAATCGAATACGGAATCGTGTGTGGCGCAGACACTACTCGCACTAACACAAATGACAGATGTTGGGGTGGAAAGCAAAAGGAAGGAAGGATGTGAATGTGAATGTGAAGGATAAGGATGCGGATGCGGGGGCGAGCGAGCGAGCGAGCGAGGATGAGGCAGGAGCAGGAACGAGAACTGTCATTGAGAGACAGCCAAATTGTTTTATGTCTATCGATAAAGTAAATCACTTCCCCTTCTCGCACGTTTGTTTGCAAATAATTCGCTTCATACTTTTTACAAGGGGCCTTTCATCCGAGTCCTTCGTCCTTTGACTGCTTACGTTTTTATGTACACATGTAGAGCCTGTGTTTGTGCATAGGTCTTCGCCTTTATTTAATGACCCGAAGCTTGTGTTTGATGCCCAGCCAAAAATCAAAAACAAAAGCACAGGCAAGCGAGGGAAAACAACCAACGAATCTGAGCCACAATTGACACGTGTTGGGATTTGGGTGTGTGCATTTGCAGGGTGGTGGCTTACAAGGACAGGGGAAACCCTGGAAACAAAGCCAACTCATATGCGGCATATACACAACATCATCGAGGAATTAATAAAATAATATGAGCTCTCATAAATTTCTTATTAAAGCCTGTTTTACTTTGAACTGGTGAAATTATCTGTGTGATAGTTATTGGGAAAAATCTATGGAAAATATAACGACTGTCCTGTTGACTAAGTCTAAAATAGGACAGGAGCGAATAACATTGGTTGAAGACAAAAGGAATATTGACATAATAAACTCCTTTAAAATGGATTAAACTATAAAATTTCTCAATTGCAAATCTATGGTGAAGCTTGTAAAAGTCTGACTTTAATTCATTTCCGTAACTTTTCGATTTATGAACTCTCTCGACACAGTTCGTTGCCAGGTGCCACTCCCAGAAATGGGGACCTTAAATGTAGCACCTTCCGTTCCCGTTCCTGCCGAGGCTTTCTCACCTAAGATGACGTCGCCCTGTCTACTGCCGCCTTCTCCCTCCGAAATGATTAACTGTTGCACACCGCGTCGCCACGCCCATCAGTCAGTTGCAGTTAAGCTGAAGGACACACGACGTAGATAGGGGTCCGATGAGGGGCTCTATCGCGTTGCCTTGGCGCTGGCCATGTCTCTGTCCGTGTCCATGTGCCATTGCATCCTGCTCCGCCACTCCGCCACTCCACCACTCCGTTGGCGTCTTGCATCATCGTTGTCGCCTTCGACTCGCACATTTCACACACAAGTGCTGCCACTTTAAGCCCGCGCGAACAGGCGGAGTAGTGTCAAGAGGAGCAACTGCAACTGCAACTGCAACTGGAACCGTGGCTCCTTTCCCCTGCTTGTTGATTTATGTATACCCTCCCGGCCAAGGATTGGGTATTTTAAGATAGTTATGATGTCGAAAGCTGCTTAGAAAAAGTTGTTTCCTCACTTGACGTCTCGCTGCTAGAAGGCATTGGTTCAATATAAGTAAGTTTGCACTCGGTTTGCGCACGACGAGTCAAAGGTTGGATGCTTCAGGGCGGTTCTATATCAAAAGACATACGTATGAACAAATATGATTTATAATGATAACTAAAAACTCCTTACAAATAAATAATAGCTAGCCAACCAGTGTTGTATGGTAGTTTTCGATTTAATGCAAAATATATTTATAAAAAGTACATCTTACCAAAAAAAAAAACAATGGAGATCTACACTACATTTTAATATATTGAATCCTTGCAAGTATGCTTACTTTTTGCTGCACATGTCCGATGCCTGGAATTTCTTCCTGGGAAAACCCCATACCTCTAGACAGACATATTCCCTCTCAGCGACCCCGAAGCGGAAACAGTAAATAAGTTGCACTTTTCCGCTTACCAGAGGGTGGAAAAAGGCGGTGGATTTTTCATCAACCTTCTTTTTCCTAGTAAAGGAGAATCGAGCGGAGCAGAGCTGTGTGTGTCCTTGGTGGCTTTTGTAGCCGACAAATAAAAACAAAAACTTATTTGCCATTTATTTGCAGTTGACTTTGTTCCTTCGTTATTAATATTGACAAGAAGAGGGCAAGAATCGACAAGGCTGAATTGGGGGTTGGAGAGTAGAGAGTGGAGAGTGGAGAGTGGGGAAAAGGACCTTCCATTGGCATTGCGTGTGCTTGTTTTTGTGCTTAATGCGCTAAACTGGACGCTTCCAGTCCGCTTTATCACCCTCTCCTGCTCCTTTCCACTTCCGGTGCTGAGGGCTGAGGACTGAGGACTGAGGACTTAAGCTGTGGTTGTGGTTGAAAATTGTAACCTGAAGCTTTACTGAAGGACTTTTTAATGAGTGTTTGTGTTTGATTGCTGAGAACCGAAGCGAAGGAAGTCGCTTCGTGGATTCTTGAAACTATCACGCTGCAGCGTGAAACGTGCTTTGGGGATATATTATGCAAAATGTATAAAATATAAAGACCAAATTGGGAGAACAGAAGAATGTGCTCATTGTATACTTCCTGCTCATGCTCTTTACAGATTTCAATTTCCATTTTTTAAAAAAAAAAAGTGAAGAAAAGTTCTTTCTTGTGATAAAATTTGACGAAATCGTTCAGATGTGGAACTGAATGTATTCTGAAAACCAACTAAATACAGCTGATGTGATGCTTTTTCTTATTCTTTAGTTGCCTGTCTGAAATCAGCTGTTATTTTATCTTGACACGAAGTCACGCCTCTTTTTATGTTATCAAGGACGTTATTTGGTGCTTCGTACATTTATCATATTCGAAATACTCATTTTTCTCCCCGTTAAGTGATTAAAATTCAAATAATTTAAGAGAACTTGCAGCAACGAGAATACGCAATAAAAAAAAACCCACTGCATTTCCCCTTTTTGTTTCCTTTTGCACCTTATGCCCCGTTAGTTTGTTGTTTTTATTGTTGCCATTTTTGTGGGGCTTTTCCAACGTCATCCACTCACAACAACAACAACAACTATAATAATAATAATAAGAGCGGCTGTTGTGTGGGTGCTACTGGCTCCTCACTGTTTCCTCCTCTTGCGCCACATCCTCTCTTGGCACCTGTCCTTTCCGTGCTCTTTCGTCTTGTTCTGCTGCCTGGCTCACACGTTTACCGTAATTAGGTGTTAATATGACATTTTGCTCGACATTCAGCAACAGCAACAGCGACTGAGCAAAAAGCAAGCTGAAATATTTATGCAGCCTGGAATATTTATGCACTATTCTGCGTGCTTGCTTGTACATACATATATGTAGGGGTTTTTGTATATTTATTATTTATTTACATTTGTATGAGTAAGTGCTTTTTACTTGAAGAGCGCCCGCTCGCTTGCTCACAACAATTTTGTGTGTTTTTGTTGCTTGGCCTAGCGATCAATAAACTGTCGGCGGCTCTCAACTCAATGAGTGTGCGTGTGCGTGTGTGTGTGCCTGGCTATATCTGTGTGTCTGCATGTATGTGGTGGCAGTGTATTAGTTACGCTACTTTTGGATTAACATTGTAATGCTGTTCTTCCGCTGATTCCCCTCATCTCTTATTTTCTCTTTGTGGCACTTTGTGCTGTTGGTATTTTGTAAACATTAGGAAAAGCGTTAATGTGTGACCAGTGTTGACAATTTAAAAGACATAATATCGATAATTCGATTGTATGTATGATCTGCAGTATCGATTGGGCTTCTGTTGTTTAATCTTTGCAGAGTTGGTCACACTTAATTTAAATGTTATTTAAATTTGATTGTTAATACCAAAATATTGTTTATTAACAAACACAAACTATAATTAAAATTTTAAATATAAATAAATGGTCCATAAAGGACTATATGTTGGTCTTTAAAATTTAGAGAATATCCGCTAGCATCCCCATGGCTTTCCTCTTCCCCACACACTTCACTTTTCAAGTTCTCAACCTCCTCCTGCTCCTTTGTTTATTTTATTAGCTGGGGTAGCTTTTAGTTGAACATTATCCGAGACGTTTGCTGGTCGTAAATGTTTATCGATTACCCATCGAATATCGAGGGGGTTTCCCTCCATAGGAGGTTAACACTAGCAGCGAGTGTATAAAATATATAATTGCTAAAATGTGTGATCAAACAATATGGAAACTGTATTATACACTTAATAGCCAATAGATAATATATTTATTTAAAAATAATAGTATTTCAAAATCAACCCCATTAGATCTTAATAGAATTCAAATTATTTATAGTAATTTAGGTTTAAGTGGGAGTGAACCTTTTAAAGATCAAACATCGAACCAAATACAAAAATTGTTAATTATTCAGCTAAATCGTTGGGCGCCAATAACACCAAGGAAAAGTGCAACAACAATAACAATAATAATGGCAGTTCGACGGGGATTGTGGCAAAACATCATCATCGACCCGACTCTGGGACAAGCCCACATTTCATTTATGAAAATATATTCATTGGGGGGGAAAATGGTGTGTGTGTGTGTGTGTGTGGTGGCGCAGGCAAGGGTTAGACACACACTCGTAAATACAAAACAAGAACGGGAAAAAGTGAGCCGAACGGACCGAACAGACCCCTGAGAATTGAGAACTGGGAACTTGCCCGCGCTGCTCTAGTTGCGTGACAGAGATGGCCGAAGGCGCGGTTGGGAAAGAGACGGCGAGTGATGAGGGTTAGTCAGTCAGCCGAGCTTTGCTTGCTGTTGTTGTTGCTGTTGCTGTGGGAAATTCTGGCAATCATCATAACTTACTCCATTATTATTCTCCAAATAGTTCACCACAGAAACGGTATGAATAACACAAATTTCCAAACAGGAAGAGTGATGGAGAAATCAAGCCAAAAGGAATGCCATTAACTAATTTTTCCATTACTGGAATTTTCACACATTTCAAAATGTTGTGGTCAAGCGAGTCCTGAGTTCGATATGATAGGAATTTCTATAGTTTCGATTGTTTTAATGCCCATTCAATGTAAGGTTACATAGTTCAGTTCGGACTTTAATTTCACTTTCATTACGCACTTTGGTTAAATAATAATGGGAATTAACACTATATTTTCATGCAAAAACTTCAATAACTAGACACTAGAAGGAGACCATGGCGTCGACGACGATAACTATATGATGACGTCGTCATTGCAGCAACAACTATGCAAAAACGTGTCGATGCCATGCGCCATGAATGTTAACACCCAAGGATAAAGGGAGAAATGAGTAAAAAGAGGTCCTTGCCAGACGCAAAAACATTTAAAACAGCCACCCACACATTCCCTGTCTTTTAGCTCAGCAAATAGTTCATCTAAAAGAAAAGAACTCTTCTTTGCCTTTGATTATTAGTTAAATCTATTAGTTCTAATTTTATAATATTAACATAAGTTTTATATCAGGAAAAAGGCATGGTTTTGATAATAGTAAATGCTTATTTATACAAGAAGAACCTTTTAGCCACTTAGAAAAGGAGGAGACATACGAACATTATGTTTGTTAGTAATAAAATGTTAAAGAAAGATCTCTTAATTATTTAAGTAGTCTTTTTCCTGCAGAGTTAATCGCAGAAATAAAAGATTTAGTTTCAAATTCAGTTGTTATTTCAAAGCATTACAGCTATAAAAGTTTAATTAGTTGCCACATAAAAAAGTTATCTTTAAAGAACTAAATTTTTGGCAAATTATCGAAATACATTTATGTTTATTGTGATTAATGGCCGTATTAAATACAAATATTCTATAATACTTATATATTAAAACGGGCAGAATTGCCATTAGTAAATGTGTACATAAATTATAAAACATAGTTTAAATAGTTTTCGCCGGAGGAAAAATGTATAACCAACCTTACCCTTAATAAATGGTTGTTTAAACCAGCTTTAACTTTATATATGTATTTTTTACTTATGTCTGAAACATTTTACATGTTGCTTTTCACTGTGATCATTAGATTTAATGGTATTGAACACAAAATACATAGAAATTCCATAAACATAAGCTTTTACAACATTTCGAGAAGAGACCTCCCATTGATTTTGATTGCCACTGTTTGAGGCACATAGAGTTTGTTTAAATAACCTACAAAATGCATTTAATCCAAGTTAAGTTCTAAACGTAGAAATATCCTTTTCAACATGCTGCCTTTATTTATAAACTCATCAATAAGCATTCAATGCGAAATAGCACAGCAAACTCTCAGAGGGCTGGCACATTGCTGCGCGTCCTTGCTCGTCTGCGTCAGTTGCGTTTTTCCTGAAAATATATATTTTCACCGAATGCCAAAGTAGGGGAAATTCCGCAAAATCCAGATAGCCGGCGACGATGGTTTTTCTTGCTTGTTGTTGCTTCTACCGACCGCCCACTTAACGCAAATGAAGAGCAGGCGGCAACAAATAAAACCAAAATAACAATCAGAAAAAAAATGTAATTTTAGCTACAAGTTTGTTGAGTGAATGCGGCGGCTATTTTAAAAATAAACTTCGACAAGGCAGCTCACGCGGCGGCAACAGAAAATAGATAGAAACTGAGGTGAGAATTGCCAGGAGAATTGCAAAAGTATAGAGAGTAAATCGGTTCAAACGAAGAATAAAAGTTAACTTTTAATTAAAAAAAAGTTAATGCCAAGACCGTATTATTCTCTTGAGTTTTCTGTAAGCTGTGCCGAGTGATTGATTCAACACATACGAATACAGTTTACAATCATGTTGCTTGAAAATTAGCATCAGGTGTGCTGTCTCCTCCTCCTCGTTGGCTTCACTTTAAAAATAACTTATAGTTGCGCTATTTTTATGGCCTTTAAATTGCCAAATGATTTGTGCAGCTTTATTGAAAGCAAACTTTAGCTTTTAATTAGAGTTTTTATTTTTATTTTTAGGTTGTTGCTTAAGTTTTATAGCATCTTCTTTATGTCGCAATATAATCATTGCTAATTGATTGTTGTCGTTACCGGAATGCAAATATATGCAGATATAATCATACATATTTATTAAGTATTTGATTTGCACATAGTTTTCCTCTTAAATACTACAGTGTCCAACTATGAACCATTAATTAATCCATCAACATTATGCCTAATAAACTTTCAACACAACCAAATCACTTTGACCAACAACAAACTTCGTAACTTTGCCGGAATATATCGCCATAATCAAGTTATTTATAGTTTTTCCACAATTTTCCCCATTGGAGTTAAATCGAGAAGGGGCTTCCTAAGTATCTGAGAGCACCTAGAATTAAGTAGCAGCTAAGGCAACTCACTTCGCCGTCAAGGTTAACCAAGTTAATAATCTTTTTGCCGATTTGAGGGCTTGCTGGCATCACGTTTCATCTGCCTGATAGAGAAACACAGATAGTGATAGCGACGAAAAGCGAGGGAGAGTATACATGTGTACATTTATAGTTATATATATGTTATATATATACATATGTATCAGCTCAGCTCTCTGATAAGTTGCCACTTGATAAGACAGCAGCGTCGGATTTTTGTTCACATTGTTATGGAAATGATATTTCTTTCGATTTTTATGTACTGCATTATTCTCTGGCATTTTTGCACGTTTTTCGCTTTTGTGGGCGCGACTCTTTGTTTTATTTGTTGTGTTTGTTGCTTTTCCTATCTGAATTGTACGGCCTTTCATTTGCTTTTGTATTGCCAAAGCTGGGTAAATGTGTTGCTTATTGCAAGTTTAATAATGATTACGATATCTCCACTGGGCGATAAGGTAGCTAAATATTTTCCTCCACTATCTTTATTGCATTTATTTGATATTTATACATAAAGTGTAGTAGTTCTGGTTTCTAACCACCAATACTTATAATAATAAGTAAATAAATTATTTTTAAATACTTTGACTAAGAAAAGTCTGAAGACTTTCTTTCATAATGTAATTCTTTGCTGTTTTTCCTTTAATCTGGTTTGATTAGAATGTTTTCAATCTTAAATAAAAAATAAATTATTAAACTCAAAGCAACAAAATTGTCTTAATTTTATGACAAAACACTTAAATATACATTTTAATTACTGTAAGAACTAAGTACAATTTTAGCTAGCGTTACATATTCTTTGTTAATCACACAGCCTTTGTACTATTTACTAAACTGCTTCTACTCATTTAAGGAAATATTACATATATATATATTATATTATCTAGCCATAAATTTGTCTGCTGAAACACGGGGATACGAAGCGTGAATCAAATCAACTCAATTTGTTATCGATAACAGGGAGAAATCTCATATTACTTTCCCCATTTTTCATTCATACCTTCAATCGAATTATGACAGGCGTGGAGTCAGCAGTGCAGGGGCTACTTCAGAAAAACTTCCACTTGCACATTGGCAAGCAATTTGCCTGCCAAACCTAGCCCCTCTCTTCTCCACCTGCCACACCACCCCAACTAACCAGAAACCTTAACACATTTTCATTTCTTTTCAACGCGCGCGGCGCCAAACTTCGAGTAACAAAGTTGAACCCCCTCAACACTCCCCGAGCAACACACAAATACCGCACATGACTACAGTTGCAAAAAAAAGAGTGTTATTTGATCATATTATGCAGTTACACAGCTAAATTGTTAATACAAAAAGATTCCTAATGGTATTCATATCTTTTCCTATTAAAAAATACATAAAGTCTAAGCATTTTAATTTGTCTAAGGGTGAAATTTATGAAAATCATAAATTAAACAGGACGAAAAGCAGAAGAATACTTCGTCTAATGATGGCAAATGTTGCTAGGAATATGTTGAGCAACTCCCATTTAAATGTTGCAGAAGTTCAACGAGCACAGAGAACTTGTCTAATAACTTTCATTTTATTATTGGCAGACGGTCATGACAAAATCGACTCACCTGGCGATGCTGATCAAGAGTATTTGGGTTAGGAGATGTATTTGAATGCCTATAATATACATTTTCCCTTAAATAAAGTATAAAAATTGAGATTCTTATTAAAATTTAACATGAATTTTTACTGAACTTCAAAATATTGACAAGAATTTTCAGGTTACAGTCAAATTAATTTGAAATGAACGATTTAAAAAAAGAAGAATCTGATTCTTGCTCTTTTAATTTATATGTCTTAATATTACTATTAAGGATAATATAATTCTCTTGGTGTAGAATTTAGCGTTTTGGTAGGAGCAAGGAGCAAGGATTTCGAGTCACGTAATTTAATAAAATGCCAGAGTCCTTGCTGCACACTGCTGCACACACCAGTCAGAAATTCTGTGAGAGAGATGCGTGGAACGTGAGCCCCGACTGCCCCGCTCCCGCTTCACCCGTTCACCTAGCTCACCTGTTCACCTGGCTCACCTGACGCCCACGCGTGACATTCTCCCCGTGCTCCAAGCCGGTACACGTGTCAATAAAGAATCGGAGAATCGGTTAGGTTCGGGAAACAGTTGGGAATGCAATGGGGATCTTGTTGTATAGATTATTTCGAATGAAATTACCATAAAAAAGTTCCAAAAAAATGTGAAAGAAACAATAGGTTCCGATGTATTTTTATTACCAGTAAATAAGTTTTTTGGGCTTGCATTGAACTTTTTGCAAATGCAAATAGCATTGAAACTGTTTTAAATGTAAGGTTTAATGTTGCGGGTTAATGGAAATGATATTAATCTTAATTCAGATGTTTTGTACTTGTACAAATTAAAAAACAGCAGATAAAATATACAAAAACTCAAGTATTTGAATTTTTCAGTGGTTCAGTCAGTCTTGTGTGCAAAATATTTTCGGATATTCTGAAATTACCTTTTCTTGACCAACTTGTTCGAGCTAAACTTTCTGCAAGGAGCGATGGTGAACAACTTTATTACAACCATTTAATCTAACAGGCAACCCTGATTTGCCTACCCCCGACCCTCCCTCAAACAACTCCTCACAACGTCCTGCCGCACAGGACGCACACATTTCCACAGAACTCACCTCAATGACGTAAAAGGCTATGCAAATTGCAATTGCAACATCAACATAAACAACAAACAAAGTGCAGAGCTCGCTCAGACTGCACTGTGACTGCAGCAAAGCAGCATCCAGAGGGAAATAGCAACAGTTACTCAGAGAGGGAAAAAGGACGCAAAACCGAGCCAGAAGAAACCGCACCCAAAAGAGCCAACAACATTTACGTTCCACCAGCCTCCATCTCCACCGCCATGTATATACATATATATGTGTATATAAATATATATGTATATGTACCTCCCTGGTCCACATCCTTTAACTCAACTTGACTTGCTCGTTTGGCGCTACTTTTGCGGCATATCCTTGCATATCCTACAGGGCCTCCCCCACTCTGACACTTTCTTTTGTGCCTTTCTAATATGGTCTCGTTGCGTTCCGCCCTCTCTCCGCTCCGCACCACACCACACCACACCACACCACACCACACCACTCTACTCGCTTTCAAGTTGAGCGCCTAAAATGCGGCGGCAGGAGTGGAACACATCCTTTTTACTTTGAAAATGCAACATTGAACTGTCAACTGCCTCCGCTCATGCCACGCCCCCTTGTCCTCGTCCTCGTCCTCGTCCTCGGCGTCGCACAATCCATTGCATTTTGGCATGCAATTTCCAAATGCATCGTACAGCCTACAAAATTGTCGTTCGCCATTTCAGGCAATGGGTTGGCCAAGAGGTCCTTTCAAGGATAACTGACACTCTATATTACTCGAATACGCACTGACGATGGGCACCTGAAATGGTGTCAATTGAACAGAACTGGATAATGGATTACACAAAAGGGGTTAGCTTGCATCTAACCACAGACTGAATATAATATTAACATTATTAAATATCATTATAATTAAATATCGAAGTAAATGCTCTTGATTTATTCCAATATGTTAGACATTCCATGGTGCATTCCCATCTCTAATCTGTGCATTCGCTTACCACTTTTTATGTGAGTTCCATCGCCGTTCCGGAGGGATTCTTTCTGGGTGTGTGCATGTGTCTCTATTCCGCTCCGGGTCCGGTCGTCGCTTAGTTTGGGGCAAGTTTAATGGTGGCTATAACCCAGAAATTGCATGAATACTCAAGTGCTTCCTTCTGCTCCCGATTCTCCGTTGCCGCTCCTGTAACGCCATCGCAGTCCAAGGCTTGGCCCTCGTACATAAATCATCATTGCTTTTGAGTTTGCCCGACTCGATGTCGTCGTCGTCGTCGTAGTCGGAGTCCTTCGTCCTTCGTCCTGCCGGGCCACCTCCTTGGGCTTTTGCCATGTCTTTTGTTTTCATTTTCGCTGCTTCTCCTGGCCTCTTCTGTTCGTTCGTTTTCTGCTTCAAGTGGCAGTTTCATTCTTTTCGGCTTGTAGTCCCTCCCTTTCTCCCTGTTGCGGGAGTCCTTTGAAGCTTTCTTCCCCTTTGCATCTTTTTTTCTTCTCTCTCGTTCCCATTTTGTTTTTGTTTTTGTCTGCCGCTGTTGCCTCTGTTGCTGCTGATATGTATTTTATAGCTCATTGGCGGCAGTTACGCTTCAGTTTTCCGAATCTTTAATTGAGCGTGTGCAAATGGAGTTTCCCTAGTCCCCCCGCTGAAGTGCGGAGAAGGAGCCCAGATTTGAGTTACGAATGGAAAATAGCCCATAGGAAAGGGCCAGGGGTCATGGCAATAAAACCCAACATGATTGATATGATTGTCATCCGCAATATATCGTCTACGTATGTGTAAAAAAATGCTACAACTGGGTGTGATCAACTTTTAGATACCCGGTATTAATTCACTTCGTTTAATTATGAAAAAATGTACAAATTCTTTAATTAAAAATGGCGGATGACAGAAGGGAATGTTGACAAATGCGGGAAAATGTTGATAGGAACATGATGCGCAACAGCCAAATAAGACAAATGTTGCTAGGAATATGTTAAGCAACACATAGACGAGCTAATTAATAAAGTCTTGTCCGTTTCTTATAATTCTCTAAATTTTCGGAGCTATCTGAATCACACTTTGAAAATAGTCTTCTTTAATTTGAATTCATAATATAAGTAGGCATAGGCCAGATCAAACAACTATATCATTAATTACTTTAGAATTAGCAGTTCCAAACTGTCAGTCATAAGCCAAAACCATTAAGTGTGTCAAATAAAGAAAAACAATTATGTTTATTTTTATTCGACGTATAATATAAATATTTTGCTATTTTATGACAAATATTGTCGATTTATTTACCTAGATTTAATAATATTTACACGCTGTTATATGTGTCAATGCCTGTTATTTGATACGGACAGCAACTTAATCCGCTGCCGAGTGAGCTTCAAAAGCGGAATGCAAATTCCACTCAGCGGTTTGCACGCGTTTCTGCAACTTGTTCTTCTGTTGCTGGCCATTTAACGGTGGCACCGGGTGCGGTGGTCGGCGCTTCATTAAACAAGCTTCTTGTGACCGACATACTTTGCTTAATTTATCAATACCAATTACGCTGAGAATGAACAAGACATGACTAAAGAATAAACGTTGTCAATAGAGTCTAAACATTACAGGTTTTATATTGAATTTGACTTCGAAATGGATTATTACATATATAATTTTCTAGTTTTTTGATTTATATTACTATTAATTTAGTGAATATTTATAATTTGTATTTAAGTTAATTTAATTAGGAAATGCTATGTACATTAATACTTCGCGAAAGTAATTACAACACACTTATAACTTTAAAATTATATAATTTCTTTAAAAAATAAACTCAATTTGAATTGTTAAATGTGAATTAAAAGAATTGTGATATATTTTAATATTTTCCTGTTATCGATATTCGATCTTTTAGATAACATTCTCGATATTTATCTTTCATGGTTCTCATGGTGCCACATCTTTCTTTCTTGTGTTCGTTTAAAAACGCTTACATTGATTGATTAACTCGGAGGCGCGACTTTTGTTGCGATTTTGCACGCGTGCGGTTTTAAACGCGTGCCTCTCTCTCTTTCGATCTCACTCTGGCTCCCTATACACACACACGTGTATGTGTGTGTGTTAATTGTTGTCAAGGTTGCTTTATTTAGTTTATGTTTTTGCTCATTCTCTTTGTTTCCTCCTCTTTTTGGCTTTTGCATATGTTTCTTGTTTTTCGTCTCGATGTCTGGTTTTAGTTTTTTTTTCTCTCTGCCGCCTCTGTTGTCTCTTTCTCCTTACTTCTCGGGTTTTTATTTATTTTTTATCTGGCGTTTGCTTTCTTTTTCTCGGTTGTTGTTCCTTTTCATGCTCGAAAAGTTTTGCGTTGCTGTGATTTGGCTAATGCAATTTGGTAGCCGCTTTGTTTGTCTTTGGCCTAAATTTTTGTTTGGTTTTTTCTTCAGTTTTCGTCAGTTTGAGTCTATTCTTTATTTTTTATTCTGCCTTTTGTTGTTGATTTGATTTGATATGATTTCTATCGATCAAAGAACACGATGAATGACAAATAAAAACTTATAAATAACGATTATTTCTTTAGATAAATTTGAGCGATACATCGTTCGATGAATACTTTGATAAATTCACTATAAAATGTAGAGCTACTCAATTATAATAAATAAATAGGTCGGAACGCATATTATTATCCCTATTTTTCTGTATATATTCCAAAAGGGATAATTTTACAAACTTTTCTTAGAATATAAATGTTGAATACTAAAACGCTGGTTATTATATTTTCCTATCGTCATTTTGTCAGATCCGATTAACACATTTTCCTGCTCTTAATTTTTCTACAGTAAGATATACATAACTTGTGATACATTAATTTTTTGTGTTGTCTGAAATAAAAAGAAAATATAATAAAAGTAATCAAAACCAGGCCACTCAGAAGTGTTAAAGCTTTTCGCTCTCCGCAAATATTTTAATCAGAAATGCAAGCATAAATCCGGAAAGCAAAGAAAGCAAAAAACATAAACAAGAAAGAAAAAAACAAAAAATAAAAATTGTTTCAACGCGACGACGACTTTCTACACTCAAGCAAGCAAGTAAGCAAAACGAATCTGCTTTCAGTGCGAACGATAGGGAGGCCATTAAAGCCCCCATTTCTTCCATTTGTCACTCTCGATGGAATGCACGCAGTTTGATCGATACAACTTTAAAATAGGCCAAGAATAAAGGAGAAGCCGTGTCAAGGTCGTCCAGAAGGGGAGTTTACTGCGTGGCACAAAGTACAAAAAAAAGAAGTATAATTACTACAAAGCGAAAGCTGTATAACATGTACTTTTTCACAAAAGAATACTCAGGTGGTAAATTCTTTTCGAAAATAATAATGTTCTTTTAACATTCTTTTAAAGACTGGTCACACTGACCAAAAAACGTACTAAAGTTCTGTATACATTTCTTATAAAAATGGTTAGCTTTTTTTACTTAAAGGAGTTATTTTAAGAGTAAACCATATAAATAGAATCTAATAATATTCATATTCTTCCTAAGACTGGCTAAACTCAAAGAGTGAAATTTAATATATATATATTTCAAATTAATATGTGTTAATATGCCAACTTTAAGACAGTATATTATAATATGTATAGCATCTCATAAATATTTAAATACAAAAACTCTGAAATTGATTTTACTTTACAAATATATAAACTGGCATGTAAAATGTGCAGAAAAAAAGTAAAATATAGAGGAGGCAACTTTCTAGATTGGATTATCAGGCAGTCATTTCTTGTTTATTTATGTGTAAAGCGTTGTGCACGCATCGAGTCTACTTTATTTTTAAAATTCTTGTTTCTCATGTGGTTTCGTCCCCAGTGTGTGAATGTGTGCAACCGCAAACATGACATACTGATAAGGGGCGAAAATTATACAATCGAATCAAGAGCTCCGAGTCGCTTAAAAGTAAAAACAAAACGAATCTATAAACCACTTATCAGGCAAGCAAACAAATTGCAAAGAAACCGAATGGGAACGGGCGGCGGTATATTTAAGCGATCACAAGTGAGATTACAATAAATATAAAACGGCTTCCATTTAAATGATACGATTTATCACTCATGAACTGTAACCAGTGAGTGAGTGAGTGAGTGGGTGGGAGTGACATTTGAACCTGAATCATATAAATAAAACACAATGAGTGAGGTGCGGCACAAATAGGCAATTTAAACGATTAATTAATTAATTAATAGCACAAGATAGATATAGTCTATTAGTTTATCAAGTATTTTTGGCAGGAAGAGTTTGGAGATCTTTTTTTAGAGGTGTCAAAGTAGTAATACCTGGGTTTGTTGTAATGAATAAACTTTCTTCAAAGTGTACTTAAGTGCTTAAGGTTAAGATTAAAATGAAATAAATTCCTTTAATTAATTTTGTATTTTCCTCTATATCTTTGCAGGTGAGTTGTTCATGCACAAAAATAATAAAATTAAATTAGATTACGACCGAGCTGAGTAAGTGAATCTCCAATCTCAAATTTTGTGTATGTCGAAGATGCTTTCTTTGCAAAGCGAAAGCTATGCCAGAGTTCTAGTCTGGTAGAGAGAGAGAGTCGGGGTCTGTGTGTTGCAGTTGATAAACCACTTGAGTGGAAATTTATGACAAGTCACAAAATCGGGCAGGAAAGGAAAATTAAAATTTTAACTGCCTGGAAACGTGTGAAAAGTCGCATCCCACCCGCAATCATTTCGAGAGAGAAAGAGAGTGAGGAAAAACATTGTTGTGTGCACAAGGAATCGCAAGGAAAAGTGCTGGGTGAAAAATGTTATTATAGATTTCACTTTCCCCAAGCAAGGTCTGTGGACAAAAGAAAATTGCGGGTTAAAGGTTGCTGGAAAGGGGGGGAAAGGGGGCCCAAAGGAGAGTTTACGAGGCGTATGCTTGATGGCTTTTACGACATTCTGACCCGCTCTAAAACCCTTCGTCCAACCCCGCACGAGGGTACTTATGAAAAGAAGGTCGAAGCTGTACTGTACTGGCCAAAAGAGTGTCCAACTGGACATATTTTTATGGATTTTAAAATATACTCTATGAATTGTGTGAAGTTGTGTGAGCTTTGTTTTAATATTTAGTTTCTTGAGTAAATCATATTAAATGAAATTTTAACATTTTGATAATTGAAAGTCTGAAAACAACAAAATCTAACAAGATGATAAATAAACTTTTCTGAATTCTGATATATCAGTTTGATATCAGTTTGAGAATTATTATTTGCGTTACAAGATCTTAAATTTACCCAAAATCAGCATTTTGTGCACTGTTTAGTTAAAATATCTCATAAACCTGACATAAGAATTTCTTTATTTAAATTTATATAAACATTTTTATCGGAAAAGCATGTTCCTGGTCTTGGTTGTGAGATTTTTTGTTGAATTTTATCGCTCAGGTTGGCAGAGTATCTCAACTTCATATGCCAGGTTATAAGTTATGCGATTAAGCTCTTCGATTCGCTGTCAACCTTTGACCTTTTCAACAGGCTGCACAACCTGCGGGCAAACATCATGTATTCACATTGTGTTTGTCATCGTGCAGTTTGGCAGCCATTGGGTTTCACTTTTCCTGTCTCTCCGCCGACACGCGATGCGTGTGCCACTTGTTTGGACCAAGTTCCCAGCACCCCATGCCCCCTCCCCCCCTGGATGCCTCAGCTGCCAGTGCTTGTTATTGTTTAACTGGCAATGATTAATGACAATGCCACCAACAAGAAAAAGAATAACAGCAACGGGGCTGAGGAGGATGAGGAGGTGGAGGAGGCGAAGGAGGTGTGTTCGAGGGTCTTGGAACATTGCTGGCATTTCTTTTTGCCAGTGACCCAGAAACATTTTTGCGCTGTCTTCACCGCCAGCTGCCATTCACCATTCACCATTTGCCATTCACCACTCGAGAGTGATTAGAATTTTTGGTCTCCCCACGACGAGAGCAATAAAAGGAGCATTTTTATTGATTTGTCTGACTCATTTTGTAGGGGGTCGTCGGGAATGGTGGAATGGCGTTCAATCTGAGTAGATTGGGAATTCTTGGAGGGGAAAATTACGTGTTAATTATAGTGGGAACTACTACTACTACTACTAGTTAAGGAAGTTTAATTATATATAAATAGATAATAGATGGTATTTTTATCTCTAAGGTAGTAGGTTGTTTAATATAGTAATAGATCCTGAACTTCAGAAAAGAAAGGAAACAAACTTTGGGAAGTCGAAGTATATATAATATTGCAGTTTGCAATTGAATTATGGAATCGAATGGGAAATCGATTATAACAAAGCTTAAGAAAGCATCATGTTAGTTTTTATTAGATTAATAAATTGAAAGTTGTTTAAATCAAAAGCTTTTTGTATAAATTTTTGACAATTAACAATTTTAAACATATGAACAAAATTTGTACATATTTTGTTTTATGTTTGAGATGCCTAGATCGACTAGGCTGTTGATGCTGAATATACATATATGATATACAGGGTGACAAACGACCCGTTTATTGCGTTGAAAGCTTTTGACTAAAACTATAATCCCCTTAAAGGGTACAAAAAGGGTATATCAAAGAAAAGTAGCTCAAAATTTTTTGTAATATGCTAAACAAATATTTAATTCAATAAAAAAATAGCTACATTTAGTCATAAAAATACAACATATTTATAAATTTTATTTACTTTCTGTCGCTAGTTTTTGGGATCCCCTGTTCTTATATTAAGAATTTGAGTTCCAAATAGTATGACCAACTTAAAGATTACATTTCTGTCTCACTCGTAAATCTTGATTCACGTTCTCAAAGAAATCTGTTGATTGTTACACTTAAATGAAAGTTCTTATATTTATAAGTAAACAAATTCTTAAATAAGGTTAAATGTATCTCTATAAGTAAGCTCCTTAAAACATACACAAGCACATTGGCTTGTACGCAAATATGTCCGAAAGTTTTAATCATTTTGACGCAACAGGAAAGCGGCATATTTCATTTTTGGACAAGCCAACGCACACGAAAAGTATTTACTTTCCTTTTGCCTTAATTTTCTGTGGCATTTCTCACATGCATACAATATACAGGTATTTTACATACATAGCTCTTACCTTTATTTTGAGTTTTTGGGTTTTGGTTTTATTTGCATTTTGTTGTTGCCCGCCTTTTTATGAAGCTTATTTTATTACACACCGCGCGATGCGGCGCTCTCTGCGTCTGTCTGTCTCTGTCTCCGTCTCCGCCGCTGTCTCTTTCTCTTTCTCTTCGAGTTGACATCGTGGTTATGTGAAAAACCTGCCTCAAGGTTATTGCCTTCTACCCGAAACCAAGACGAAAAACAGAGAAAAAAGGCCGAAAGAGAGCGCAAAAACAAACAAAATTTCTCTCATTACATGATGAGGGGGGGCTCTTTATAGTTATTGTTGTTGTTTTTGCCATTTTTTTTTGTTGGTATTGGTATTGGCATTGTTGTTGCTTTTGCATTTGTTTTTGTTATTGCTCGGCATCAAGCTCATTTAGCTGATGTTACTTTTTGCTTTTCGCTGTTGCTGTCTCGCTCCTTTCCCTGGGCTTTTGTGGAAAATACACAGCAAAGCAAAAAATAAAAAACAAAGAAATACAAATAATAATAAATACAAAAAAAATGGAAACATGCAAATACTGAATACTTATCGAGTTCATTTTGTTATGTACTTGGGGCTTTCGGAGTAAATTATAAGGTCAAGGATTTTTGTATTTTGTTTGTTTTTTTGAGCACTCAAGAACTTTGTGTCTTTTCTTTTTTTTTTTTTATAACTTTAATTAAGCAGAAGCTTTCCCTTGCAGGAAAATTATTGTTAGGAAAGAGTATTCTTTACAGCTATAGCTGCATAAAAAAAGAAATCCGATTTATGGAAAACACCAAGTTAATAATATAATTATTTGTATTATATATTTTCAAAAATTTAAATATATTTATACTGGTTTAAACTTTTATTTCTATATCCTGGCAAGCTATTATAATTTTAATCAGAAGCTGGAAACGCGTTGAAGGGCTCAATTCCGATATATATTCTATATTTCCTATATTTTCTATATATTCTTAATCAGCATTAAAAGACGAGTCGATCTAGCCATGTCAGCAAGAAATAAATATGTGAAAATTTTTATAATTTACATCGTTAAAATTTTCAAAAATAAAAAATTAGCTAATACTAACGCAGAAATGCTTTTCAATTTGAAATAAATCAATTTTTTGCTGAGTTATGGTGGATTTTTACTCTAGGGTATAGAAATTTCGGGTTCCAAAGTTTGCTTCCTTTCTTGTTTAATCTTAACTTGCCCCTCTAAATTAGCTTTTACTGCTACCATAAATTCAACATTATTTTGTTAAAGGACACAGGTTCAATGAACTTGAGACAAATGCCTAGAATAATTTTTCATTATGCCAAGACAACGAAATCGAACCTTATTTGCTGCCTAGTTAATTGTGGCTCCGCGGCGTCAGAAGATAGGACACAAGGATGTATATATATGTTCAGATATGTATATAGTATATAATAGGACAAATATACCAATATATGTATATAAGGTCGTTCGACTCTCTTGCCTTTGTTATTTACGGCAAGACTGTCAGCGGTGTCAACGGCACGCTACAGACATTGGGTCGACGTCATTTGGTCATTTGTCAAAAAAATAAAAGAAGCAGAAGGTTCCTTAGGAAGTACGGGAAACTCGGGGGCGAAAGGCAGACAATCAGACAGACTCTGTTTTCCATTTTTGGGTACAGCCGTAAAAACAGGGAAAACAAAAAGTGTTCCAGTGAATCACCACGATGAGATTAGACCCAGACGAAAAAAAAAAGAGAATCCTTAGTAAATATAATTAATTGAAATTAAACTTTAATTGGGAGATCCTCATGCCTAATATCGAATTAAAAAAACCTGAAAGTTTGCGAATAAATCAACATTTGCCATGAAAAATATATGATGGGCTGCAATAATGAATATGAAATAAGTTGGCAAATAAGGTTAAAAAATACACACTTTTGTAATAGTTGTTAATACTCTAAAGTAACAGAAAACAATATATTTACAAGAAATCTCAATTACCATTTTTTTAACCTATATTTGAAAAAGTATTTGATGTAATAGATATTTAAATGCAAATATAAGGGTGTTTTCAAATCTTTTAAAAGAAACATTATTAACAATAATCGATTAGAGTTAATATTCACCTTGGCAGCTTTTATAAATGCAGTAATTTTGAGGAAAATCAAGTTATGATGGAAAGAACTCTTATAGAATAGTTATATTATATACTACGTTTATGCTATGGAATGCACAAATATCTGAATACGTGAAAAAAGGAAGTTCTTGTTTATGTTACTCACGGAAATTCGTGCATTCAAACATTAATAAATAAACAATAATAATAACATTAATAATAAAACTCGTATTAATACGTATACCAAAACAATATCTTAAATTCGACACCCATCTGCTTTCACTGCAATTAGCCAATTGACACCTAATTTAAACAGAGTTCATATCATGTTTTGCGCTCCACTTTTCCGAATTCAAGTATTGAAAACGTGATTTCGGCCCCGCATAAACTCAGTGTAGCCTCAATGGCAAGTAACGAACGTGCAACGCGTCGCGTACACAGCGGCTATAATGTTGACACGAGTGCTGAGTAATTGTGAAGCGTGGGAAGAGATGGAGGTGTGAGTACAATGCCTGAGTACATTGTAAATGAACATTTTCTATTTAATTTTTTAACTTTTTGCAGTAGTTATTTATATGATTTATATCATTTACAAAGGGAGTTAGCATTGATGTTAACTCAAGCGCTAGGATGCTTGATTTAAATCACATAAATTGAGTTTCGACTACACACAAATAGCTTATCCGACAACTACCGGACAGATTATCTAAACAGTTGTTTTGCTGCATTAAACACACTTTTAATTAAATTTAATACAACTATGAGTACTCTGGTATAACTGCATTGTGGTGTGTAAAACCCCCCTAGCCCCTGTCCTTTTCATTCGTATCCCACTGATAGGTAGTTGGTAGTTTGCGCAAATTAAAGTGGCATGCAGAAGAAGTTTTTCCAGCAGAAGAAAAGGAAAGAAGGCAAACGAAGAAAATGCCAGCAATCACACCCACACAACTGCTGGAGAGGAGGACTGTGTTGCTGGTAAAAAATAAAAGTAGCAGCAAAACAAGTTGATGAGTCTAAGTGGTTAAAGAAGTTGAAAAGTCAAAACTGGACGATGCGTTCCGTCCTACGTCCTGCGTCCTTGCGGGGAGAGAGGGAGCTGAAGCGTTACTTCAAGCAGCTGTTCGGAAAGTTGTGTGAAGTTCTTGCTGCCGAGTTTTCCATTTGCTTCGAAAGAAAGCAGCCATGAAGAAGCGCCTCCACCGCGCTGTGCCTTTTGATTAAAGGATGGAGGAATTTTTAAGGAGCTGACAAGTTGAGAGATACTCGAGTTAAGCTCAAGGAGGCACACACATAGAAAACAAAATACTGTACGAGGTCAACAGGCAGCTGGTTGCCAGATAAATGCGATAAAGCGTGTGCGGATGTGCAATGTAGTTTATAAACAAAGTGTCGTTTTTACAGGCCATGTATAGGGTATAAAATATTTGACACTTTTTGGTTCTTTTTTTCTCGAATTTGTCAGTAAGCAGCATCCAAAAAAGTAATCAAACGCAGTACCTATAAACCTTAACTATAGGAATTTCACTTGTTAATTTGTAAGCTATAGTTATGGTTCCCAGTTTGTTTAAGTTATATTTCCCTTACTTTTACCGTTGACTCGCAGAAAGAAATAATTACAAAATGCCCAAAAAGCAGGAGAGAAATGTACAAACACTTGAGCCAAATAGAGCGAACAGGAACAAGAACAAGCAGGCAATTGGTAGTACGAGTAGAACATAAAGCAGAGGAACGAGGTGGTAATAAAGGCAGCGGGAGGATGCCAAAATGTAACAAACAAGCTTTGGCTTGGCCAACAACAAACAAAATACAAACAGACGAAATGTTACTGCCGCCGGCGTTAGCAGAAAAGAAAAACCAAAGGCAGGCAGCAGCAGCAACAACAACAAAAGCAGCAACAATAGCAACAGCAGCAAAAGCAGCAACAGCAACAGCAACAACAGCAACAGCAACATAAGCAGGAGCAACAGCAACAGACGCAGCAGCAGAAGCAACAGCAGCAACAGCAACATCAGCAGCAACAACAAAAACAGCAGCAGCAACATCAGCAGCAACAGCAACATCAGCAGCAACAACAGCAGCAACAGCAATAGCAGCAACAACAGCAGCAGCAGCAGCAACAGCAGCAGCAACATCAGCAGCAACAGCAACATCAGCAGCAACAACAGCAGCAGCAACAGCAACATCAGCAGCAACAGCAACAGCAGCAGCAACAGCAACACCAGCAACAGCTTCAACTTCATTTCCAACCAACGACAGCTGGAGTTTCTGGAGGCCTAAAGGGCAGAGGGAATTTGTGGTCATAAGGTCGCCGCTTCGGTTGCCAAATGTTTTCCCTGCCACGCCCCTTACTTCAACATTTCCATTTACAGCTCCACCTCCTTCAGCTGTAGCTCCACCTGCACCAGCTCCAGCTCTGGCTGTATCCTCTTGCTACCAGTTGCCACCACTTCCACTGCGAGCAACATTTGGTGGAGTTCCCTTTGAAGAGTCGCTAACCGCCTGCTGCTGCTGCCGCTGCCGCCCTCTTGGTCTCGTTGAGCATTTGATGAGTTTTTAATTGGTAGTTTTTTCTCCTTCTTTGAGCCGTGTCTCTCCGCGTCCTCGAAATGGGGGGAGCGTAAGGCACACGGCGTGGTTATCCCTCAAAAATGGCCAGGACTCGATGGCTCTGAAATACTTTCCAAGTTGCTTATGTAAATAGCTGGCGATGCAATTAAGTAAACAATTCGTTCTGAAGGGAAGGCACTAATGGATTAACGACTGAGAAGGTAAATGCAGAGAAGCAAGCTAAAATATGGTTCACTTGGGGATACCGCCAACTTACCCTAAGGTTAAAGAACTGTTTGTAATATGAAAATCTGTTTCTTATATGATATGCAACGAGTTTTTTAAGCATTTTATTAATTTAAAGGCTTAAAAAAAGGAAGGAAGGAAGAATCTAACCAACACACACTTTATTGTGTGAATGGGTTCGTTGGGTGTGTGTGTTGTAATGTAGCCCCTGACCCATTTCCCTGTTGATATAAATTGGCCAAACGTGTCACAGACATTTGTGTTATTGCCATGCCAACCACTCTGAACCCTCCGTCCGTCCATTTGATTCTGGCCACCACCTCCAAAGCAGTCAACTTAATGATGTTTTTGGTGAGAACTCTCTCTCTTGGTTTTCCCTCTTAATTGACATGGGTTGCCAGATACATATTTATATAGATATAGATATTTGTATGTAGATTGGGAGGCCCTTTTCGCAATGTCGGTTGGTGTGTTCATATTTCATATCTCCATTCGGGGGGATATCTTTCACCGTATGACTTGTGTGTATTCACCGTTTGTGCCAATTTTTTCGCTTCGCTGCCAACCGAGAGCTATACATGATTAATGATGAGTTTTAGTTTTCATTTATTCAATTCTCCTTGCAATTAAATACACTTGAAAGAAGGGTTTTCCCTTTAAATGTTGCGGAAAATGTACTTTCAAACTTAGCCCCTTAAAATTATTCAAATTAAGTTCATTATCCAAATAATAAGCACTCATGGAAGCCGTCATGGAAAGAGAGGGTTGTGAGTACTTTGTTTTTAAAACGAATTTTCAATTGTTGTGGCATTTTTAATTGCCAGCAATGTAAATGTAATGTGCTGTAATTAATTTACACTAAAGAACATTTTTTGTTATTTCATTTGATTTTATTTACTTTTTATATTTATCTGCACGTAACTTTTGTCGTAATTCATTTGAATAAACTGAACAGAAAACAAGTGAAATTTATACATAGATAAAATATGCCATAATGATTAATTGTTATTATTTATTTGTCCTTTGTAACTTTTTAACCCAATTAGAAATTAAACAAGTGACTACTTGGTCTCTCCAAGGTGACACATTTACTTTTAACCGAAAAACAAACACTGTTATTTGGTTTGTTTTAAGAGTCGTATAACTTTTCGCATCATTTCACGGGCTTGTCAAATAAGGAACTCCAAGTTTTCTGCCAAACGAAATTGAACCCGGGCCAACCTCCAAAACTTTGGGAAATCCCACGTAACCATCGACCTACAAGGAACTTGGCTTGTCTTACCTGCTGCTGCTGTTGCTGCTGCACTTCCATGGTCTGCATTTAATGTGTGTCATTTAATGTCAACTTAAATCAATTGAAATGTCAATTACAACAAAACACGTAACGAACCGAAGGCCCCGAAATAAAACAGAAAAGGATAAGCGACCAAAGAGCAGGCAGAAGCAGTGTTTCGGGCTAAGAGCAACTTTTATTTTATTTGTGGGCTTTACATTTGCCAAAGTAATCGAGTCGAATTGAAGGTGAAATCGGATAGACTGGGGGAATGCCGTCGACTGGGCGACATATCCAGGGGTTTCCTCGCTGGCCTTTGTACCCAGTACTTTGTTTGTTAAACGGGGTATATTGCATCTCTCTCGGTATATTCTTTTTATAGATATTTTGGTTTCGTTTGTATTTTTACTACAAAAAAATTGTGTGAAAAGCTTTAAGCATATGTCTAAGGATTAGCATTTACATTTATACATTACATATTGTAACCATGTAAATATTTTGTGAGTACACCAGGTATTCCATAGTGGGGGTACTGGGTCTTTCTTGTCTAGACTGGGAGATATATCAGAAGTTTTCTTCCCAATTATACCGAGTACTGGTTAAGTAAAGGTTTCTATTGCATTGAAGTAGGGAAGACGATAGCTCTAGATATTTACTTGGTTTCCACCTATACCTATATCTTTCCTAGACAAAAGATTCTGTGAAAAGCTTTAAGTATATGTTGAAGGATAAGCAACTACATACAAATATAAATAATTTGTGAGTACACCAGGTATTCCGTAGTAGGGGCAATTTCTTTCTTGTCTTCGACATCTATTTTTAGGCTCACGAAAAACGGGCGAGCGGATGTCTCGCTTTGGGTGTCACTTTGGAAACAGGTTGACGTCAAAGTTTCGGTGCTCTCGGAGTTCGCAGTTCAAATGTCATCGTCGTCGTCGTCGTCGTCGTAGGCTGGCTCCAGATATCCTTCCCCGGTCGTTTTCGGTCTGGCCAGCAACTCCGTTCAAGGAAACTACGGCTACAAATTGCCGAGGACGTTGCTTGGTTTGGTTACTTAGACCAGGAATTAGCACAAAAGAAAAACTGGAGGGGTAGGGATTTGGGTAGGTGAACAAACATGAAGCGAACTAGCAATTACACAATCTCTTTCAACAAAGACTAGAGAGAGAAAAAAATTTGCCAAACTCTGGTCGTCGCTGTCGATTTGTTTATATAGTTTTTTCAGTTGTCCATTATATCTTTTTGTCAATTTCTTTCTCTTCGTTTTTTCACTTTTCGTATTTTCCTTCATTGTTGATTTTTTACTTTTCATTTGGATCTCGTTATGCAAACGGCATTCGTTCGAGGTAAATTTTAAGACGATGTGGGGCTTTTGCTTTGGGTTTTCCCTTCATCTGTGATTTCCATTTCGGGGGCTTTGGGGGAGAACTAGCTTACCTGTTAATTAGAAAGCTAAGAACGTGAAAGGAAGTTAGCTTCAGCAAGTCGAAGATTAAATACTCTGTCAGTTATATTATATAAGCACAGGGCCAATGGTCTTAGAATTTAAGTAAAAGTCAATTCAGTAAATATTGAGTTTTCTTTTGGGAAAATTCTGTAATTCTGAAATAATTAAAAAAGTCCTCGGAGCAGATGAAAATGTATTTTAAAACAAAAAAACTTTAGTGTTAAACATAACTATGTGCCAACCAATTCTGTGACAGCCATAATATATAATGGTTTGAAGCCTACTTATAACATATAACACACCTATATAACATAGAATATATAGAAAGAAAACTATCTGAAAAGTTTAATTCGGATAGATAGCTATAAAACTGGCAGATTTGTTTGCTTAAAAACGGACAGACTTATATGGCTAGATCAACTCGGCTTAAGAACCTTTTCAAGAATATTTAGAGACTTCTTTATTGCGTTCCAAACTTCTGACTTAAAACATAATTGTCTTTGCAAGGGTATAATAACGTTAATTAAACATTAATAATAATAATACAATATTTAATTGATAAAGTTTTTTTTTTTACATGTGCGTTTAATATGTTATTTTGCGTACAAATGGATTGTAAATTGTTTACTTATATATATTTTAATGCTGTAAAATTATCATTCAGAAAGGTGGGAAGTAAACTGTGATGAAACCAGAACACAAAGACGCATAAAATGCATTATTTTCCCCTTAAATGCTGGTCCCTGCGTACAAACATACAAACTGTAAAAAAGTATCTGCATAATTTCATAATGAGGCTCTGAACTAACACGCTGGCATCATGGCATCGTCTGCGGTAACTAAGGATGGCTGAAGGACGAGAGGCGTGTGTCGTGCCGTGGGAGTGAAAGTGGGAGTGGGAGTGGAAGTGGGAGTAGGGAGGCTTTGGCTTCAGCATATGCTCCGCTTGGCATTTGAAAATGCGTTCGCATTTTCGCTTTGAGTGTGAGCAAATTGCTCATACGCCGTGTTGAACGCGAGATGCGGGCAAAAAGGACCACGAGACGACGACGATGAAGAAAGTGAGCGGCATCGCGGGGGCAGCTGCGGGAGGCGGAGGCGTGGCACGTCTGCTCATAATTATGATTATATGAGCCGTGATTATTCGCCTTTGCCTGCAGTAGCTGCTGTGGCTCCTGTGATTTGGCCCGCGGCAATGACTAACTGACTAACTAACTAACTGACTGGATGCCCTTTTCAGGGGAGTGTGTACGGGTGTGGATTGAAATGATTGACTGACTGACTGCCTGAATAGGAAAAGAGTAAGCGAAATCCTCTTCAAATGAATTGACTTAACAGAGGCCCATTTAGGCATTTTGTTATGGTTGGGCTTCTATGAATATTCTACAGGTAAATAATATAAACAGGTTATATTTACTGTATGATACATGTTTTCCAACCACCAATAATATTAAATTCCTAAATATTTATTTTGTGTGTCCTTGCCTTTTGGCAACCTTGTATTCCGAGTTCACTAAGCGAATTTAGGCAATGGGGTAATTTTTCTGCCTTATCACAATTCACAGAAGCTACGTGACCGCAAATAATAAAATAAATACAAAAAACACACACATGAAAAAAAGAAAAGCATCTGAAAGATGCAATAGATGCAGCAGCGGATGGGAAAAAGTGTAGAGAGAAAGAGCGGAAAACTCATATTTCAACTATAATCTTATCAGCTTTTCGATGTAGAGCTATAACCCCAAAAACAAAAGACTATGCAACACGAAAAAAATGCAAAACAATTTATATCACGGCAAATAAAAGAGGAAAACTCTGCTGGAGAAGAAGGTTTTCATCAAATTGTGGAAAAAAATTTGTATGTGACCAGATTTTTTCAGTTAACTTTTGGAGGCAATATACCTTCTGCTGGTTGATATATTCTTTTACAAGGACATTGTTTTGGAATAATAAGAATATATATAACTATTGCTTCTTGCTGTAGCTCCTGGTTTAGTTTAGGTTATGATACCATGTAATAATACCATATTTTAGAGATAGATAATTATTATTATACATCGGAAATATTGATAATATTATTTATTTACTTATTTTTAATGAATTGCATTCTTTTTAAGTCTTTTATTTCGCTAACTTTTACCTTTTATTATAACCTCTAATCAAGTAAAATTCATAATGCCATACTTTGGGATAAAAAATAAAATTGGGATATTTATCGAATATGATATTTTTCGAATATGATATTTATCGATTTATATTCGAATCCCCAGTTTGAATGTGCAGATTTCCCTTACGCTTTTAGTTATTAAATGTTTAGTAATAGTATTTTTGCTAAGTAGCTGTAAGCGCCCAGATATTTTCCACGAAATTTGTTTTATTGCCAAGCGATAGAGAGGGAACCTAGCATAGATATTGCTGTTGGGGAGCACAGGATGTTTGCACACATGGCTCTTTGCTGGCCGCATTTGAGAATAAATTTGCATGACGATGGCGGCGGCAAGCCAACAATTGTTGCGGCAGTGTCCTGCCACGCCCCAGCGCCTCCCACTTTGCAGTAGCAAAAGCAACAACCAGCAACTAACAGCAGCAGCATCAGGAGCAGCAGCATCAGGAGCAGCAGCATCAGGAGCAGCAGCCAGTGGCCGCCTGCAGGGATACACTTGTTCATCTCCAGTCCCTGCCCTTCTTCGTGCTCCTCCCCATCAGCAGCCTGGTCTCTCCCAGTTGCTTCAAAATTTACGAGCAAAAGCATTTTCAAGAGTTTTATGCGCGTTGAGTGGCAGCGGCGGGGTTAGGAGGAGAGTTGGTTCTGGGGGGATCCTGGGGACCAGGGATGGGGACATCTCGTGCCTCTTTTCAGGACCAAAAATTTAACTTTGCAAAAAAGCATAGCATATCTGGGCACAGACACACTCGCACACACACCACACACAGAATAGATATAGACTATATGTAAATATATATATAAAGAGGGAAAGAGGAGAAAAAAGGCGTTTCATTTGAGTTTCCATCTCCTCTTTCATTTTGATTTTTGTGTGTTAGTTTCGTAGTTGTTGTTGATTCCTAGTGCATTTTTCCTACCCCAGTTCGTCAGCCAGCCAGGAAGTAGGAAATTTTCCGGTTTTACTGCTGAGCCTCCTGCTGCCAGGAAATCGCTCCTAGCCCTCGTCGATGGGCAATGCGAGTGCTGAAAGAGAGAGGGAGAAAAACAGGAAAAGAAAAAAAAAATCGCACACACAAAATGAAAAGCGCGGAACATCCTCTTGGTCCACGGACGGTCCTCTCATCTATCCATCCATCCACTAACCCCACCAAAGGCAATTGGGTTGACGGGCGTAGTAATTTCAGTCGAGAGACACACAGCCCACGACGAGAGGAGCCTCTCTGGCGAAATGGAAATGGAGCATTTATTGAACTTTTCGCTAAAGATATTTTTGTATTTCTCGAAATGGGTTAACCGATGGCACCGAGCGGAGCGGTGGGCGGAAGATGTCCGCGGTACGGTGCCTGAAATGTAGGCCGTTTATTTTTGGGCCCCCGCCGCGTCCCCCGGAATGGGTCCGAATGAGATTGGGTTCCGCGTTCCCGGTTCCTCCCGGTACAGCGAGAGAGAGGAGAGCTCTCTGCTCGTGGTGCTGCTATTGCTACTTTAAAGTTTTCCCGCTTTTCCCATGCAATTGTAATGAGTTTCTCGGACCGGTGTGGGTAATGGTTCCAAGGATAATGAGCAGCAAGAAGAATGCCTGGCTATTAACACGGGGTTTATGGTTAACCTTTTGTAAACGCCAGCAATTCTGATGAGGATACGCAGGAGGCACCCATACTTCAAAGCCTTGCATAATTATCATGTTTACAGTAAATTAAACATTAATATTTTGGTTACCGATTTGATTTTAATCTCAATCAAGTTAATTTGATATAAATTTGAGTGCTTAAATGTTTTATGTATTATATTGTTGCTTGCCAGTAAACAAATTAAAATTGCATTTGTGTAAGAAGCATAAGAAAATTGTTAGTAATGCTGCGAAAAGAAATTGCCAACAAATTTTATTTATAATTAAAACTACAATAGGAGATAAAAAAAATATTCGAAAAATGCTAACTATAATTATAAGTGTTTATGTTTAATTTCAAGCATTTTAAAGCCTTTATAATTATTACAATTTCTTGAATAAGACACTGGGAGTCCGGCAAAAGAACCCAAATTAATGCTTATAGTACATTTTCCAAGCTCTGTAATTTATTGCTCAAATCAAAAGAAAGGAATTCACCATATGACGACTGACCTCGAGGAGGAGAAAAGGCAAAAGAAAACAAAAGTGCATATATGAATATTCCACGTTGATTTATTCCGAGCCGTTTTTACTGCCTGCAACAGGGATAAAAATTACGAGCAGCATATGCTGAGCTGCCTGTTCTTTCGCTCCTTGTTTGCTTGTTGTCATTGGCATGATAAATAAATAAATATATAAATTATGTTTTCAGTTGAGGTTGAAGAAATTTCCCTCGACAAGATGCCAAAGAAAATGGGCCGGCAGAGTGCGAAAGCGCAAAAGGAGAGCAGCAATTTGGCTTTTAATTTGTCACCTGCGCGAAAAATTTGCGGAAATAATTATCGTTCATACATTTTGTTGACACATATTTCGTGGGCTTCTTCGCCTTTATTTGCCTGTAAATTGCTTTTAATTTACGACAAAAAATGGAAACAAGAAAAGTAAAAACAAACACAAAAACCATACTGTGTCAATGTATGAGCAATAACAATGGCAATAATAACAATAACCATAAGCAGCGACAATCGTTTGGTCTTTTTAAATCGTTTGCCAAATGTTTCATGAATCATTTCATTTGTATGGGCTTTTTTTTTGGAACGGGGTTAGCCAGGGGGTTGAAGTGGATGAAGTGGCTGACGGGTGGCTGGACGGATCGGAGATTAATAGGGTCGATGGTCAGAGTTGGACAGCATCGGCACATTTGTGAAAATGGCAATTCGACCCGCCGCCAGCTGCGGCCCCAATGAAAATGTCAAGTCATCAGGAAAAAACCAAGGGAAAAATGCAAGGAAAACATTGTGGTTTGTTTATTCGCTTGATTTGTGGTCACATAGTACACATACGAAACGTGTGATAAAAATCAATGGCTTTATCTTAAGCATCGAGAGCGTATCTCTGCAAGATATGTTGCTTCAAAATGAAGTTAAGAATTTGCAGTACAAAAAGATTACTCATCCGCAATGTTGGTTATATTATAGGGTTTCCCGTAAATCTCTGACTGAGGTTTATTTATTTACTTTGCCATTAATTAAATGACAAAATCATGTAATTCAATTATCTCTCATTGCTACTCTTTTATTTACTTAATCCCATTTGCATTACTGACCTATCAAATTGGTTTGTATGTCTATCAATCTTTGTTTCCGCTCATTCGTTTAATTGTTGGAAAAATGAGAAAAAAAAAAGAAAAAAAGTGGAACTGCATTTTCTACCTTTTATCAGAAAATGGATTTGATTTTTGGATGTTCTTTTGTAGAATCTGCGATCTTTTTTACACCAGAAATATTTGTTTATTGTGAATAAAGTTGTCTTTTTCATGAATTTGTGTTTTCGTAACTTTTTTTTTGCTATAAGAATAATTACAGCGATTAGTATTTTAAGCTTTTGGAAAAATATATAAATAAATAATAAATTAGGAAACTCCTTTTTTAGATGAACAAGTTAAGAAACACAATGAAAACTTATGTCGAATAATTACACACTGTAAGATATCCTGTACCCAAGCATAGTGGATTAAACTAAAAGATGTAATATATATAACCTATTCAGTTAGTTTAATTATTCTGAAATATATAAAAAAAAAAACTAAATTAAACAGGGCAAATATGTTAATAGTTAAAGACAAATGTTGCTAGGAACATGTTGATATGAATGTTTTCAACATATTTTGTAGCACTATCCTTCACAATCTCTGAGAGCTGTTGTTTTACACAAAGGGAAAGGACAAGCAGGGCTAAATAGACTCGACTGGTGACGCTGATAATGATTATATATAAATTATATGGAGATGATATTTCTTATACCTGTTACGAGCATTCTCGTTCGGCTCTAAGCTATATCAAACAAAATTAGTGAAAACCTGAAATGTTTTCCCATTTTCTAACTTATTTGAAAATTAAGCAAAGGGTTAAGTAGTTGTTTTTAACACTTAATAAACTATTTATTCAAATTAAAAATATATATAAAAGATAAGATTTTGAAGATGATATGAAAAAAATAGTGGTTAAAATGAATCTTTTTTCTTAAAATGAAACAAAAAACATAATGAAGAACAATTGGTCTGCTGCGGAAGTCTATGCTCTTACGAGGCGACTGACTGTTATGTGACAGGACTCCCGTTGATGATTATGTTGTACTAAATACACGTATGTACATATTTTTATATATAAAAATTGTGTCCCCTTCGCTTTTTGGTTAACAAACGCAACAGCCTAACCAGAGGCAGGCAGCCAGGCTGCGAGTCGAGCAGCCTCGAAGGGGGGCTCGGTTGTGCTGACATCTTGCGGTCGTTCATCTAACAACCTAAATAAGTTTCGCTGCCACGGAGAGAATACTCGTACATTTGTTTGTGTGCATATTTTATTTTTTATGGTAATGGAGCAGACCCCGACCATCATCGTAGCCATCGCCATCGCCATCGCCGTCGCCGTCGCCGTCGCAGACGTTGCTGCCGCGCCGCCAACTCACTTGCTGTTCCACTGTTCCAGCGACCGACTGACTCACTCTATGAATAGGCCTGGCCCAAAACAACATAAAATAATGTATAGGAAAAAAAGAGCTACGTAAAAAATGGCAAAAAGCGTTGACAGGCGGCGACTGAGAGCTAGGAGTTCTTTTTCAAAAATGCGTGTGTGTTGGCGACTCCAGTTAGGAAAACCATCCCACACCCTAGATTTTCTATTTTGTGGCTTATAAAAGAAAGATAATCCTAAAATGAATCTTGGGTGATTAGCAAATTTTACAGAATAGCTTTTAAAGTTATTTATTTACTTAGTTAAAACGTATGTTTATTTATTTAAACAATTTCTAAAGGGGAAATTAGATTTCATTCATTTAAGTTTCATTTAAATTGTCAAATATTGTAAACAAACATTTTATTTTGATATCTTTACAAACAGCACAAATGTTAAAATTCAACTAAAGCCCTCCATCGAATCAATCGATATAATCTTTAAAAAACACTGATAAATTCAATAAATAACAAAATAACTGCGGAAATGTGTCAATATCCTGACCGATATTTTGAATACGCTCTATTCCGAAATGTAAAACAATTCGTTTGCGTTGGAATTATCCTTGACAATTCTTTATTGATATCATTAAATCTCAAATTTCACATGCATGCCTAATAAATTGCCAAATTATTCCCCAATCAATTTCCACTCATGGAATGATATCAACCTTTTACAAGAGCATCGGAAGTACAACAGCAAACCACACGAAAATCAACAAAAATCGACAATTTGACAGAGGTTGAAGGGATGGCTATCAATAAAAACCAAATTACAAATACATAACAGATGCAAAAATAGCTCAAAACAATTTTTATATTCGAGCCGAAAAATGCAAACACTTCAATTTGGGTTTTCACCAGAGGGCAAAGTGGTGGCAATGTATGTGCACATGTATATATATTTTTTGTATTTTTCGGGAAAATCGGGTCTTGTTTGAGTATCACTCATGTGCAATTTGTCCCGAGGGAAAAGCTCTTGCTGAAATTTTGATACAAAACTTGCTCTAAAAAGAAATAAAGTCAGAGGGGAGACAAATAACTTTCATTGTGAATATCGTGGCACGTGAAGACAGTACGTAACATGGTTATAAGTCGGGGTTGACATAAAGGCTAGATAATCATATTATAATTATAGTTTTCTATAAAAGTTGATGGCTTACAAAAAGGAAATGAAATTATAATGTAACTTAATATATTTCAAAATAATTAAGCACATTTTTAATGTGTGATAAACACGACTTCGAGCATTCTTTTGAATTCGTTTGCATTTAATTTGCTTATTTTTGTAATTCAAACTGCCTTGCAATTACGTTGAGCACCGTCCCCAAAGTGTATCAATATTCATTTTTCTCGTACCCTTGTTTATTTAGTATTTTCTTTTTGCGTGTTTTGTCATGTGCGCGCGGCAAACTGATGGACGGGGGATCCCCCTGGAGGAGGCATGGCGGGGGAAAATGGGAAAACGGCGGGGCCCACATATTCGCCATTCCGTCAGTTGTTCTCCATCTGTCGCAGACACCTGCTACGCCCCGCACCGCAGGCTGGCTGAAAAAAAAGGAAAATAAATAATGCGAAAAAAGTGGAAATAAAAAATAAATGAAAAGCTGAATTTGTTTTGACTGAATGTCACTGCAGTCAACAGTCATCAGTAGCCGGCAGCCAGCCAGTCTGTCTGTCTGTTTGTCAGCCATGAACACTATGACGTTGATAATACAGGTGTATTTACCTTACTTGATTTTAGCATTTATTTATTTATATTGTTTTAATTTGAAATTATTTAAATTGATTAAAAATTATTGGTCATTTGTTAAGCTCATAAAATTATATCTCAAATATTGTATTGTTCTTAACCAGTGTCATGAGTCAGGGAAAGTGTGCGAGCGAAGGATCTTCTTGTGCGTCCCAAAACGCATGTTTCTGTAAATCTTTACGTGTCGATGCAAAGAAAATTAATATACTTCTACTATAGTTATTGCCAATAACATTTTCGGGTAAATATATGTTCTACTGATATTATCCAAAACTCCTTAATCACTTTCCAAACTCTCACAGAACAAAAGTCCCTGTGTCAAACCCAAAAACGTTGAAAACTTCTAAACTTTGTTTACTTTGCCACACGCTGTGGCAGCTTTTATACCCACGCTCCCTATATTTTCCCCATTCAAATAAAATAGTAATTTTGACAGAGAGAGGGGCAGAGAGAAAAGCACACAGATAAAGATAGAGGAGGAGAGAGAGCAGTAGGGAGGCGCAGAGGCCAAAAAAGGAGAAGAAAATTAATTTGCAATGCAAATTACTTTTAATAAATTTTATAACATTTTTTTTTCTCTTCTTCTCTCCAGCAAGTGGCAATGGGGATGAGAATGTGGGGGATGGGCAGCTGTTGCTCACTTTTTTTTTTTTTTTTTTTTTTTTTTTTTTTTTTTTTTTTTTTTTGTTTCCTGGTCCAGGGGTTGGGCTGGTGGGTGGTAAATGGTGTCCTTCTCCTTGGCTGCCAGACAGACGGCGGGGCGGGGAAAAATGAAGCGTCGCAACGGCATTTTATGAAGTGGAGAAGTGACTTTGGCCAAAGGGCCAAGAAAAATGGGGGCAGCATGGGGGATTGGACAACAGGAACAACCGATGACAGGGTGGATAATTTATACCGGGGGGTGAAGCGTCGCGGAGGGGTCGTCGATGGGTTCGTTGGAAGAAGCATTTAATGAAACGTGCAGCGGCAGCAGCAGGAAAATGAAACCATGAAGGAAGCCGAAAACTCCAGACATTTTTGTGCCAACTTCGGAAAAACAGAAAACTTTGCTTCATCAAGCAGGGAGGGAGGGGGTGAGAGCGGAAAGTGAATACAAAAATGCAAAATGCCTGTTGTCTTGACTTAATTGAAGCTTGCAAAAGTTCATTGGATATCCGATAATCGAATATTCGGAAATTTGTCTGTTTTGGATATATGTATAAATTGGAGTCTGAATGGAAATGAAAAGATATAGGGTGTCTCAATTCATTATCCATGAAATCAACCCTCCTAACAGCGTTAAGACTTCCTGTCACACTATAGATAATAATAGCATACTCCATTCATTATTTTATTATTTATTTTTATGGCTAATGCCGTCGCGTGCTAGGTCAATTATCTACAAAGTTTCCACCTCCCAGCTATTCCCACCATGAAAAATTAAGTCTAATAATTTAAATGGTTGTGCGTTGTCATTTTTGCTTATTTATTTAGTTTTTTTTATATCTACAATTGTATACACTGCTAGAGGGCATATTTGTTTTGTTTTTATAGAAAAAATGTGACTAGCAAAGAGAGTAAAAAGGTTATCTTAATAGTAATTATACAATATGTCAAATATTAAAAATAATAATAATGTTGTGACTTTGAGGGTATTATAAGCTTTGATACACCTCAGATATTATATCTTTCGGGTTCTATTTGACTTTTGCGTTTGTCATTTTCATATAATCTCTTTTTTCCCCCCTTTATTCTTGTTGTTATTATTTGTTTGCTGTTTATGGCCTTTGCATTTGTTTACTCATACTCGTATTCAGGTTTTTTTTTTTGTTTGTTTTTTGTCACCACATTGACTTTTTGCCAACAGATATTGTTTTATTATTTTTTTATTTGCATATTATTGATGGTTTCACTTTTAAAGTAATTCTTCATTTATTATATTGTTTGCATCGTTTGTTAATAATAAGAAACTAATTGATGATGGTTATTAATCAATAGTCTGCGGTATTCTGTTTAATTTTGAAGAGTAAAACCTTGAAATTAAATTCCTAAACAAATATATTATTTAATTAAATTTGCAATATTTCCATGACTGATTCACTTTGACTGTTGTTTGCTGACAAACCTTTCATGGCCATTAACCTCACAGAACGCCCCTGGACTGCCCACAACTTGCACGATTTATTTTTCTCATTTGGCAGCTAATTACGAATGCCGAGTTAATAAATTAAATTCGTATTAAGTGCATCGACACAAAAACAAAGCCAGAAAGGAGCCGAGCAAGGCGGCTGGCAGAGAACATTTTTGTTACTAATTAAAATCCAGCCAAGCGGAGCGACGTCAGCAGAGCAACGTAAACAAATGGAATAAATTGCATTTATTTGATTTAACAAAGTACATTTGCAAGAGTCGCTGCTGGTAGAAAACATAATTGACGTAACGAAAAGTCAAAACAAATCATTAAACTGGCACAAATAGTAGATCCAAAACACAAACAAGGGAAAAATACAAATTGTGGCAGGAAAGCAACATCTTTGGTGTCTATTTTTTAACGCTTCTCTCTCTTGGCCATCGTGTCTATAGAATTATGCAAATCAATCGAGTGAATCTGTCCTTGAAATTATATATATGTATCTATATATATGTTTATGGGGCTTGTACAGCTTGGCAGGTTAACTATAACTATAGATATATAGTGGATTTAATAAGCTTTATAATTATTTGCTTATTATTTTGCTTGTTCTTTCTTGCTGTTTAAATATTAAATTATATTATTAATTATATATACACCTGATTCATCTTATAAATGCTTTGGTAAATCGTTCGATTTACTTGTGAATTACATCCCATTAGCGGGAGGCCACTCCAAATCGGTTTCGCTGAAAGGCAAATGATCCTTCAGGGCAATTAAAGCAAACTCGACCGGCCCAACAAGGACATGGGGGCAAAGAGGGCGTGTCAGCGTGGCTCCGTGCAACACGTTAGCAAGGACATAACAAGTACAAGCCCCCACCACACACACGCACTGCTCCTCCATATGGTATGGTGACCATGAAAAACGCGATACGCAAAATTGTTGCGTGGCCCGGAGGCCGGCCAAGGAAGGAGTTGGGCTTAGTTGGGTCCTTGGCACTTGGCGGATCCTGGCCGGGCTTCCGTCCGGACTGCCTGCCTGCCATCGCATAGCGTGGCAGGCCACACATGGCCACTGCCAGCATGGCTGGCAGTCATTAACCCGCCCTCGCACCCACTGACCACATCCCCCACAGCGGCCACCAGCGGGTGTGTGTGGTTCGTAGCCTGGCCAGTTTCGTGTGACAATTTTTCGTATGGTTTTCCCCTCGTTTTACCCGCAATTCATTTTCTTTTTTTTTTTTTTCGGCATCCGCACTTTACCCATTAGCATTGCGATGGATCCTGCTCCCGCGCCTGCCCTCGGCCGAGGTCCTTGTTTAAGTAATTGCCGCTCAGTTTGAATGGGAAAACGAAGTTGGTCAATGTGCGCATACTTTGGGGGTTAATCCCCTCATTAGGGTTTAGAGAGGCACTTTTGTTGGATCGGAGGCATCTCCTGGTTTACAGGAATCATTAATATTGGCCTGTCCGACATCAGCAGTGGGCTTTATTTAATCGCTATTAAGGAAATCGAATAAACCAGGGACTTTTGATAAGTTTCTAACTCGTTGGGGACTTTATTTTGTTTGTTTTACGGTTAAATAATTATAATAACTCTAGGAAACTTTTATAATCTCAATATTATAATGTTTTATGAGTGTGCTAAGTGAAATTGATTAATTATTAAATGGTTAGTAAATGTTTCAACATTGAAACTACTTTACAATAAAGCCTGTTAGTGGTATTGATATCGAAACTGTCTTACAAAAAAAAAGTATTCTAATATTTGCTTTAAAAACAAAATAATACCTAAATAGGACACTTAAATAAACTAACATAAATAAACATTTACTTAATAATTAATATATTAAGTGACACTTCCTTGCTCTCTCTCTCTCACTTCGATATAATTTAATAATCCACCTCGGCTTGTTTTTATGTGTTTTTTTTTTCGCTGTTAATTGTTGCATGTCTCGTTAGCGGGGCCAATGAACCTCAATTGTGGGCACGTGTCCTTTGGATTGACACGCAACAATAGCCTTCATCCTCCCCCCGCACAATAATAAAATGTTGCATCTCAACATAGGAATGGCGATATCTTTTGAGTCAAGTATTTAGCAGATTAAACACCTGCAAAGGCACAAACCTCATCTAGAAACAAATCAGTAACATTTACGGCGTGTGTTGGCATTTGCTTAACTAAGTTTTAAAGCCTTTGGTTAATATTTGACTTTGTTTATCAACAAATGCGACAGCGACACATGCGGCGTATACGTAATAAACAATCAAGTGCGAAGAACGAAGCTCAGGGAAAAGTTGACAACTCTCGCGTCAAACTCATTCCACGACACTCAATGAAAAGAGAATTGTTTTTATTTTTTGTTGTTTTCTTTTATTTTAGTATTTTTTCCTTGCTTGCTTTTTTCTCTGCATTCTTGTTTCGCTCTCGTCGATTATTCTTGTTTTATTTTTGTGTTTTGTATTGGCTTTGCGTCACCATCTGTTGTCGCTCTTTTTCGCTTTTCGCTTTTCTCTTCTCCCTTCTCTCTTCACTCTTCTTTCAGCCATTTTACGTTGTGTCTCTTTTTTGCACACATTTGGTTTGCAAATTGCGGCTTGCTGTTTATGGCTTTCTAGCTGATTAATTAACTTTATTTATACAAATACATTCCGTGTATACGATTACTAATATTTAATTAAACCTCTTATCTTTGCAGGTGAGTTGAAAATCTTTGTGGAACGAAAGCGATTTATAGATGGATTCTAGGATTTCCAAGAGTCACAATAAATAAACTCAAGTAAATACATTTTGGTAAAAAGATTCAACAAGTTTTTAATGAAATTTCAGTTTTTATATAGATTTTGTAGATTTAACTTTCACTCTGATTTGTTTTTATTGGGAAGCTCCCACTAAGCATAAACCTTTTTAAAATACGTTTTAAAACAAATTTTACATTTATATCTGAGGAAATTATTGCTACCTAACAAAAACCCGCCTGGGGAAGCACAAAACGTAGCCATCAAGTTGACTTTCACATTCAGAAAGTTGCAAGGACCCATCAACAAGTCCATTTGGAAGTCGGTTGAAACTCATAAGTGGACAATAAAACCCCTTTTCCCCCATTAAAGCCAAGCTCAGGAATTGAGCTTTCTGATTGTGGAAAGCCCATGGAGCTTTTCAGACAAAAGAAAACTCTACGAGCGAAGGGGAGACAGAGGTGAATTCTATAGGCCTGATGAGTTGACTATTTGCAAATGTTAGCAGTAAATGGAAGCAGCAGATCCCGTAAAAAACAAAAAACAGAAAACAAAAAACAATGCCCAAACGCTGATAATAAAAGACCAAAGAGAACAGCTCGACGAGTGAGAGAGTTCCCGGGTAAAAAAGAACAGAAAAAACCAACTAGACATACGCCAACAAAAGCCGGCTGTGCTGCTGCTTGACGAAGGAGTCGAAGTTGTGTGTGGAGAGTGCATTAAACTGCAGCCCAAACACACACTAGAAAGAGACGGATAATGGGTCCAAGCACAGGCCAAAAAAGAGACGATGTCACACGTAGAGAGAGAGCAAGGGAAACAATGTTCGTAAAACTGTGTAAACTGCAACAGGAAAAAATACAACAAATAAAGCAGACACTAATTTAACCATGAACGGGGATTTGCAAAATGCTGTCGTGCAACGCCCCTGCATTATTAAATACTTAAACATTTTAATGTTATTCCCCATATTTGTCATTTCGTTGCACTTACCCAAAACCAAGACTCTCGTTATGTTTTTATAACGCAGCTATAAGATACAAGGGTATTATAGCTAGCTACCAACCGTTGCAGGACTGCGCTTCTCTGATCCCATAAAATAGATACATATTTTCTTGATTAGCATCACCAGCCAAGTCGATTTAGCCGTGTCTGTCTTTCTGTCAGTGTCAAAAAAAATATATCAGCGAAAATATAAAAATTAGTGCTATCAAATTTGGTAACAACATTGATATCTGTTGAACGTCGATCAAGTTTTGTTGTAAATTATAATTATATTACTCTCACAGATCAGGAATTTGGGTTTGTAGTTAATTGTTGTCGAGCATTGGAACTTGAGCAGATGTACTCTGAAAATCGAAATAAAATTGTATACTTATAATACAATCTATTAAAGTAATAATAATGTTGTTTATGGTGAACTTCTGCATCATAAATATTCGTTTTGACAACACCAATATGTGTGCTCAACATGTTTCTAACAACATGTGTTTTTATTTGACTGTTGCGCAACATGTTCATAACAATATTTGTGTTCATTGGTCAACATTTTCTTCTGCTTTTTCAAACTGTTAATTAACGTTTTTTTTCCTCTTCCTCTTCTTCTTCTTCTTTTTTTTTTTTTTTTTTTATATATAAATAATTTAGTTATGACCATGTTAGTCTTAATTTCACTTTTTGGTTTGGGTGTAAAGTATCCCATAATGGGTCATACTGTTCATTTTTGATTATCGAGGACAAACATTGCTCGCTTATGATTAAAACAACAAAATATATACATATGTGTATGACTTTTCTTTGCGATTCCAATAAAACAATCAAATTAGTATGTTTACTTTAAACAACACAACTGAATTTAGACTGAATTAGTCTATTTACTTTAAACAACAAAACGGAATTATTTTCTTATATATACCATTACCATAAAGTTTGATTTTAAATATAGCTGTACAACATACTTCCGTTATCATTGTTGCATAATTAGCAATAAACAAAATTAAACATATAATAGAAAACCAGACAAAAATAGCCAAATGGCCATTCCTGTTGGCTGGTGGAAGTTGTTGTTGTTCCACGGCGATGTCGGCGACAATGACAACCAAGTCGAGTAGCTTACAGAGGCGGCGAATGTCGGCAAAAATCCAATCCACTGGCGGATTTACAAAAAGCTTTGGCTACAGGCTCCCGAATCCCGTGCTCGCATACATACATACACACAGACACACTCCCCTGCATAGCTGAAAACAATAATAAATCTCAGCAGCGGCAGAAAAATCATAAAAAAAGTAAAGTAACAAAGGCAGTTGGAGGCCCATAAAAAAGCACAAATAACTCAAATAAAAGGAAAGACAACAAAAAAGTACAAGCGAAATAAAATGAAATAGTCCGCAGCAGGCGGCACTTTACTGCCTCCCTTGTTCACTTCTCACATATAAACAGACATTCGGCGTTGATACCAAATCGAAACGAATCAAAGAGCAGAAGCAACAAGAAGTGAAAGAAAGCGGAGAGCAGAGAAAAGTATCGCCAACGGGAAATAAAAGAACTGTAGAGTCGCGTGTCCCCCGACTATGACATACTCGACATGTATAGGTCTTTTAGATAATGTATATCATCCTCCTTATGTAGAATCTTTTGCAAATGAAATATCCTGTAGGGCAATGCATAGAGAAATATATTGTGAAGTTTATAGGAAAATATATATATCGAAATATATAACGAAAAAATATAGAATTGTAGCGTGTTTACAACTGAGACAAATTTGATACATATAGGTTTTTTAAATAATATATACTTTGGTATACATCTTTTGCAAATAAAATACAATAGAATAAAATTGAAATGTAAGCGCGTTGCTCATCTTGTTCAATATATTGCTTTTGGAAAGAAGAGTATATGTCTTTTAGATAATGTATATCCATCATAGATATATATAATATATTTTCTAGAGATTTGCAAATAAAATATTACATATGGGGGAATTCAAATATAAGTGCGCTACGCATCTTGCTCATTATATTGTCTTTGGAGAGAATAGTATCGCCAATGATAATGTGTCCAATATAGACAGTTAAAAACTACTTGGACATTTGCAAATGAATAATCTCGAATTAATTTAATGCGCATTTGGTTAAAAAATACACTTTATAAAGACCTAGTTGTTTCGGTCTTTCATTGACCACAATTAGTAAAGCAAAACTGTTAAAAAAAGAGATATTCAATGCGAAATAAATAAATAATGAAACAAGAGTACCTTTTTTTTAAATCGAAATATCAGCTGAATGAAATAAACTGGTTTTAAATGCCTTAAATCTACCAATCAGATGCGAATTGATTATCGATTTTAAGCCTATAGACTTCGTGACGCAACTAAAGTGTGAATGTTTCAACCCTTTTATCCTTGCTACCTGCCTCAGTGCAAGTTCCATTGGCTCCCGCCCCGCTGTCCCACAGGATAAGGATAATACATGATGCGAGGAGGTGCAAAAAAATGAAATGCGAAAACCCGCACACATTTAGCTCGGTTATACAAATACATTTCGCTGCTCGGTGTACACACACGAATGTGGAAATGGGCATGATTGTTTGTGCACAGATATGACCCGACTCATTTAGACCGGCAATAGCAGCAGCAGCAGCAGGAGCAGTAACAAAGATAGCCATTTATTCAGGAGAGTGTGCGGCGGTGGCTTATAATTACAGTCGCTGTTGTGTTCGCTAATGGGATGGTGGCTGGCCTATGCCGGGGCGTCGTCCTGGGCGTGGCAATTAAAGCACCTTGTCCAAGAGCCGCCATATTAGGCGTAGTGCAATCAGTTGAATGGCAAATCCAGTCGAATTGGGGAATTGTGGCCATTAAAACTGAATAGAGGGAAGTGCACTTCCATAGTTTCTAGCTCAGTGTATGGAAAAGTGTTTGAAATACCTCTAAAAAACATGGAGAACATGTAGATAAAATCGATATATTTATACTCTCTTAAAAGGATAGATAACAAATAGATTTTCATATCAAAATACAATTTAAAAACACGGAATGAAATTTAAAATTAAATGTCCTGCCTCCATTCAGTCATTCAATCCAGTCTATTAGCTTCCGATGCACTACTATCAATAATTCGAACATGCCAAGGCCAACAGACCAGAAAGTAAGTTTGCCTTTGACAGTGTTTGCTCTCGATGTGCCACTCTCGACTCAAGCAATCCAATACCAACTCAATATTGGCTAACCAAAGATGGGGAGCCTTGGGCAAAAAGTTGCCACATTTTTGTAGTTTTTAGCCAAAAGCGGAGTTCGGCACATCAACAGGATTTCATTTCGTGCTCCCTGTCTCTTCTGCTTTCCTCGCTCCACATGGCGTATGTGTGATATTACGTATACGCAGGGAGTTTCAACAGCACTTTAGACATTTTGATAATTGCTTCACAGAGTAGCCAGCAACCGTACTTGTTGTAGCTTTTGTAGTTTCAGACTTAACTTGGTAGTGGGGTCAACTTGTCATACTAATTTTATGACCCACCACCCCCTCCGTAAAACCGAAAACCAAACCAAACAGACCCAGAGGGTAGTAGTAGTGGTAGTAGTAGTAGTAGTAGTCGTCTGTCTCGACCCATCTCGTCTCGTCTCGTCGGTCTGTGAACTGTGAATGGCCTTTTGTGTGTGTATATATGGGAGCAGGTCATGGACGTGGACGTGGACGTGGACGTGGGGGAAGTTCACTACCACTGTTCACTGGCCAAAGTGTGTGATTTTTTGGTCTGTTTTTGTTTTTGATAGGCAGGACGTGGTTACCCTGGACTACGCATTTTTGTGGAATTCTATTGGAGTCGAGTGGCTCTCTCTGTGTGTGTGTGTGTGTGTGTTCTTGTGCAAGAGTGTCCTGCCGCAGCAACCAACTTCCAAGTGAATAGACACACGTATGCCCCTATCCATAACCCCCAATGATCGGCCACAAAGTATGCTATAGTTTTCTCGTGTTCCTTTCGGTTGAAAACAAATGGGAAGCACACCAAAAAGCATTCAAAAATCGATGCCAACTCGAAAAGTTGCCACATATGCTTCCGGCGTATTATTTTGGACTCACTTGTATTTTTTTTTTTGTTATAATTTTATTTTTTGGCAAACTGTGGAAATTGAACTTTCTGGCACTAGTTTCAATAAGCTACCAAATGCATTGATACCAAGAAACGAGTTACTATTTTTCTTGGCAAGAACAGTCGATGATTATTAGTCGCTGAAGCATCTGAAGATGTAGCCATGCGTGTTTTATTTGTGTTAAACTATTATACTTATTATATATTACACTAGAATCCTTTTGCTAGTATCTTTAGTGTAAGGATGCCTCTTTCGCCTATCAAGTTTTAAGTTCCATGCACTTCAATCACAGCACTCCTGAGTCCTTTCAATCAATAATTCAATTAGCCTGCAAGAGGTAACTTTCAATTCAAGGCATCAATCAGAATTTCTCATCAGGTTTTTGGTTTTTTTTTTTAACTCTCCCTATTAAATCACTCAATGGAATGATGCTGGAACAAAAGACAGAACAACACAGAAGAAAGGAATTCAAATTTGAACTCGGGCAGGGAAAGCTCTGCACCTGACACTCGCCTCGAAACGAGTTCACCTTTTGGACATAGGCCTAAATGTTGACCTTATAGCTTTCCCCCGTTTCCGGCGCCATCTCTCATTTTCCACTTCTGTTTGCATTTTCCTGGCCTTTCTTGTTTTTGCAATTTTTTATCTTCAACAAGATTTATGCGGCTTTGTGTCATAATTCTAACGCTCTGCTCTCTCTGTTTGTTTTCTTTTTTTCTCTCTCTTTCTCTCGTATATCCCTGTGGCTCTTTGGTGTTAACTTATGTCAGAGTCAGGCGACAGAGAGTAAAGGCAGAGAAAGTAAAAAAGAGAGAGAAAATAATGGATAGAGCAAGGCAGCAACAGCACGTCCTTCTATCCTTCGTCCAGCCAAAAGTTGGTGTTGCTTTAAGGTCGATTACTCAGAGTTCTAATTTTAATATCTGATCAAATCGGTTGATGATATATATCTTACTATGCTGAGATCTCGGGGTCAATTATGACCTTTACTTTTAATGGTAGTTAGTTATTAATATTAATTTCTTCCTTCACTTGAAGACAGGCTTTCCAGTCTGCAAATTCCCCTGCCCAGTCTCTGCATAATACATTATGCCTAGAGTATGGACATCGCACTAGTTTGACATTTTAATTTAACCTTGTTCAGATTTTAATTTGTATTCTTATTAATTAATTGGTATTACTATCTAGCCACTTGGTTTTATATGTATCTTTGGAACATGTCAATGGATTGCCTAACCACCATTGCCATGAAGATTGTATTCCATTTATTGTTGCCTTATACCATCTTTAATGTTGGGGCATATTTTTCTGAGACTCATTCGGTCTTAATGTTTCATCTTAGTATATGAAGGATAGGGAATAAGGCTTCTGGGCCATAAATGTACGAGCCGAGTTCAACACACAAACAGGGATTTATTGAGTTCTTTTGCGAAATCCAGTCATTGGCGGCTTTGGATTGCTTTATTTACTTTATGGCCAGAGTTTTGGGAGGTTGTGGTGGTCTTGTTAATAAGATATTAGTGGCGAGCAAACTGCAGACTAAAATTAGGCCTTAAATGATAAATAAATGGTCAGTTTAGCCATGTTAATTAATATTTCAAATATATTATTATTGTTTTCCACTTGCATAATATCTTCTTCTGCATAAACTCGCCAAGAAATCATTACCAAAAAAGAAACTTGACAAGCAACTTGACTTAATTAAAGTTACTACCTACTGGAACTAGATTAACTTAATCAGGTGCTAATGAGTTAAGCATTGAAAGCGCCCAAGGACTTGATCTTCATATTCCTCACCTAATATATATCAAACTAATTCAAACATCCTTCGGCTTCTGCCTGCTTTAGTCTCACTCTCAGAGACCCAGAAGTATGCCAACAGCTCAATTTGCGGGCGAAACAAAAAATGTGACTTCCTCATGCCTCGGCCTGTGACGGGGCAATTATAACAAGTCCAACAAACAGTTAACACCCGTCCGAGAAGAGCCCAAGAGGCGCCACCGAAACGAAAATTTCATCAAAATCTGTCACGTACGTGTGTCCGCAAGAATCCAAACCCACACTTAACCCCATGATGATGCCGATGTCGGGGTTGTTGTTGTTGCGCTCGGCTTTGTTGTGCACATTAATTTTGACAAAAACAATTTTATTTAACGGCATTTCCGGCAGACAGACAGCAGCGCACACATCGCATCGCTAGACAGCCACGACTGCGACGACATTTTAACCAAAAACCAAAGCTGTGTGCGATATGCGACCCAAACCCAAACTCGAACCCGAACCCAAGCTAAACTCAAACACGCCCTCAGCCCCTATCCCCAGCCGTACTGGAAAGCATCCCCCATTTGCCACACAAGTTGGCAGACAACACAACACAAGTTAACCAGGCGCATAACTGTATAAGCATGTGGACATCTCTACAGCAACAAAAGGAGCAGTTTGGCAAGAGCATCTGGGCCTGGTCAATGCATTTCAGACCTCGCATCGCCTGGCCCCGTCTCCCCACAGGGTCCACTTGATTGTATTGTCATTGTCGGGGCTTTTGAGTTGTTGACCAGTCTCTGGCACTCTAGGTTTGGGTATATAAGCACAGTTATTGTGATAGTAAACGGAAGTGTCTATTTTAATTGAAATTAAAAGATTATATTGAACGATTAATTTTTCATAGCTTTAAATATAAATCTTTATAAATATAAACGCATTTATAGCAACATACATAAATAAAGAAAATTAAAAGTATGTAAAATATCGATTGCATGTGCACATTATCGATAATATAATACAAAAATTAATGGACATGGAGTATAATTCTTATTTGAATATATGAAAAGGCGTTTACTTTGATAGATAGAAATTAAAAAAAGTATTGCATACACATATTATCGATAATATTATCAAAGAATGAATTAAATATACGGTAGTGTAGACAACAATAATAATTTAAATGCAAGAAAAGGTTACTGCTACAATAGATCATAGAGTGTTAAACTATGTAGAAATTAAAAAATTTTAAAATATCGATTACATGTGCAAATTATCGATAATGTCGATATGTCAACAAAGAAAAGCATATTAATGTGAATTTCAATCCACCGTTTACTTTTACGATAGACTAGAGCTTTAACAATATATCGAAATTTAAATATCGAAATTCTTTAAGCCCAATATAATATCGATGTTTTGAAGCGACTTGAGAGCATTTGCGACTTCGTTAAGATGGTTTATCGTCATGATATCAGCATTCCTTGTGCTTATATATTTTGCCATATTTGAAATTCCCGTTGTGTTCGCTCCGCTCCACTCGCTAGTGTTGTAACGGGAAGTTATGTCTAACACGCACGTACGGCCAATGGCACGACCCTTGCCCTCTCTCACCCCTTTGGCCCGCCGCCCACTCAATTCCGTTGATCCTGCCCGAGGATGATTCCGCTCCCGGCGCACAAGCCCCGCAACGGTTCCCATTCGTTCATGCGACTTGACTTGATGTTTTGCTCAATATGGCCAGTCAGTCACTTGGCCGGGAAAACATGGCCAAAAGTGGAGCGACGGAGGGGGCGTGGGACATTTGGCGAAATGATTTTCATATTTCGCGTGCAAGGAGGAGACAGAAGCTAGCTTGTTTGGTTATGCTTACACATACTAATGCGGTGTAAGCTCACCCACACTCCGCCCCCACTTTTCTGGGGGGTGAAAATTCATTTGAAACCCCCCCCCCCCACACACACTCATTCACACACTCACACACAGTGTTTTCCCCGCCAGCCGCGCACACAAAATTCAAATTAATGAGGCGTGTCTCACTTATGTTTTGTTGCCTGTGTCAATATACGCGCAATAATATTATCGTTATTGTTATTTATTATTGTTGCATATTTGCTCAACGGCCACGCCCCTTAGTTTATGGCTTGTTGCTGTGTGGCATGCGTAAGCCGCTTAAATAATTAGTTAATTGATTTCGCTGGCCGCACTTGAAAAATATGTAAATTATTGTATATTTTTATGTATTTCGAATTTCAGTGGTTTTTGCGCAAATTACGCATATGTGTAAAATGCCCTGTCATTATGTTGATTAATATTAATTTTGGTTTTTCAATTTAATTGTCCTTTTTTACGCCATATTTAGGGGATAGCATAAAAGTGAGGGGATTAGCTGTGGAGTTATTCAAAAGCCAGTTAATTTGTTCGACTGTATTTTGATGCTGAAAGGGTGCGCCTTTTAAAGGAATATATAAATATTTAATAGCTAAATGTGTATAATTAAAAAAAAAATCACTTTATTTTCCTATGCGAGATTTATGGTTTTACACCTTAGCTTCGCTTTAGAACGTCCATTAAAAATGGCTACGAACAAAAGCCAATAAATGCGTTAACTCTTTGCTGGGGCTTACGCTTAATTCCTTTATTTATTTAGCTGCGTTTTGACACTTAATACCTCAGCACTTCATCGCCAGAGCCATTCTACATCCTGCTCCCTTCTGCCACTCCATCGGCAGCATCATCATCATCGTCAGCATCATCTTCTTCATCATCTGGGAGCCATGTCTCACCCAACTCTCCCTCTGTGTTTTCTCCTTCGATGGCAACCGCAGAGTTTAACGCGACCACGGTGTCCATGGCTGTAATCAACTGCCACTTGATGCGAAGTCGTCCCGGGGTCACCAGTGGGGCAATATGCTGAAATATATAGCAAATATATACAAATCGTAAAATAGTTAACTGTCCTGGCTTTTAAATATGCTTTAATGTTCTTATTTTAGCATTTTAAAGCTATTATTTATTGAGGTTCCTTAGAAAACGATTCTTTTCACTTAAAACAAATCCAAATTCAAGCAAAGTTTAAAATTCCATTACAAAATTAATATAATAATTACAAATTGGAATTATCTTGAAGAACCTGCTGTTAATTGTTAAGAAAATAAGCAGAAATATGCTAATCAAAGAATTATTCCAAGTTTCACTTTCATCTTATTCTAAGCTATTGTTTATCGTTCAAACCTCTGGCTCGGGCAATTTTCGTAAAAATGCTCACATAATTTAATAGCAAATTAATCCGTAACAAAAGAATATTTTGAAGAACGTAAAAACCACTGTTCCACCGCTTACATTCTGTTTACGCTTGCGCTGCGTTCACATTAAAGGCTGCGCGGTTCTTTATTTATGGCCATCAATATTTTATGACGCGCAACGCGCCTGGAAGGACGACGGACGGAGCGGTGGCAGGGAGGAGTGGGAGGGAGTCGCCTTAAATGCCTGGACAGACGTAAGCAAGTCGTCCTAGGGAGCCGACTTGCCTGCCCTAGGGGCTCCTCCTCCGACCATGTTGTTGTCCCTCTGCTAGGCACTTAAGGAGTAAACGCAATTAAGAAAAAAGTGAAAAAGCCAAACCGAAGGACAATGATGATGGTACAGAAAAGCAGGAAAACACACACAGCTGCGGGGAATGTCGGGGAAAAATACTCTTTGCAAATTAGTTTAATTATAAGGAAATGCAAACAGAGCGGCCAAGAAAGTCGACAACTCAGTCGGAGACATTCCATTAACAACTCGGCCAGCCCTCGCTGGAGCGAGCCATGTGTGAGGCTGAGATAGCCGAGCCGAAAACGCTAATCTCGGTCGCCATGCAAAGCGTTGAACTTAATTAATATTTATAGGTTACAAAAACTAGCCCAGCAGAGAAACACAAGGAATGATTCACTTATTAAGCAGACGCATTTGCAGTGCCACTCGCACACCCGACGCTTCTAACTAATTAAAACATCACGTGAAGCGAACGTGCGGTGAATTTTGTTATTTGATTTATTAGTTAAGCTCACATATATTAAAGCCATTTACTTACACGTAAACAAATGATTTATATATTTTTTAAACGCGGCAAACATTAGTTGATTGGTTAATTAAATAAATGTGGCACTTATTCTCTCTTTTGAAACTTTGAAATTATAATAACTGTCGAAAAAGCAAAGCCGAAGGCAGTACGTTTAGACAACGGCAACTGTTTAGCATAATTTATGCGGAAATATTAAAAATAATGACGACACAAAATAAACACAAAATTTTCATACAAATTGTGAGTGAAGCGAGTGCGCGCGCTGAACAGGACGAAGGATTGCAATAATCCTGACTGAATAGATGAAGGCAGCCGGAAATAACTGTTTGTTGTGGCCCGCGGGGAGCCGTGGTAGGTGGTCGGTCGGTCCGCGGTCTGATGGTTCGAGTAGCTCCAGCCAGTCAGTCTCTGGGAAAATGGTAAACAGGGAGTGTAAATATAAATGAAAATTTAACTAAGCTGGTACTTTTCCTTGCATACTGTCTATGCAGCTGGGTTTTAAAAATATTTTCTGCTTAATTTGAAACTATTTATTTATATACGTAGTTTTTTACTATATAAATTGGTAGAGCTTAAAGTGCTAGCCAAAATAAATTAGTTCTACTTTGGACGGATCAAAAGCGAAAGAGACTAAGCAGTATTATTATTATATTATTATATATAATAAAAAATCAATGAGTAAACTATTTAAACTACATTGTATAACCTTGCAGGGTATTATAATGTTAGTCAGAAGTTTGCAACCCTTCATTCCTACCCTATATTATATAGTATATATTCTTGATCAGCATCAGCAGCCGAGGCGATCTAGCCATGTCCGTCTGTCCATCCGTCAGAGAAAAATGCAAAACTGTAAATGCAAAACTGTGAATATAATATCTATAACTGAATGTAATGAAAGTTGGCATTATTTCGGTGTTTTTTTACACAAATATATATAAAATTTATATTGTATTAATTATGAATAATCGAATTCCTATCTGCAAGGGTATAAAAACTTCTGCGTGCCAAAGTCAGCCTTCTTTCTTGTTTTTAAGCTAAAATATATATACTTTGTGAGTGTATGCACTGCTGCAACCACAAGTACTCGCCATTTCGGGGTTCATGTGTGTGGGTTTTATGTGTTTGTGCCAGTGTTGTGGCGCCAAAGTGTCCGCCTAACTTTGTTTTTAATGTAACCTTGTTATCAGCATTGTGCTTTGCACACGCAGTGCACCCCCTTACCACCCTTCTCACCTGTCCACCTGGCCGCCACTGTGGTCGGCGTAGCTCTACTATTGGCCAACAGGTCGATGTCAATGGGCTTGAAATTGCATTTGCTGCTGGGTTGCTAATAAAAGGAGCCCGTGGGCAATGGTGCGGTTCCCGGCTGTGATGTGGTGATCAATTAAAGTGGTTTTTATTACGTATACGCACCGTTGTTTCCCAAAACAAACTCTATGAGCAGCTAATTTAATGCAATTTCAAGTTGAAATCTAAAATAAAGTCCCTTGAAACATTTAAATAAAAATAAGTAAAAATATTAATAAATATAATACAAATTAAAAGAGTGCAAATAAGAATGTATTAAAGTATCATTCTTGATATAACTCTTATTATTTTTGTATTTTTTATTATCATTGCATTTATTATAAAAGTATTAAATATACGTTTACTCAAATTCTTGATATAACTCGTCTATTATTCTTCAGAATTATTTTATGCCTATAAAGATTTGTAATGTTTTAAAATTTGTATACTATACAATTGTCTGTTTTGGAGAAATTTTTCACGTCTAGAAAATATGGATTCCATGAATTCGGTCAGGTCTACGGGCCAAGCGAATTCTGTATAATTCTGGCGATAAGGAGCACTCGTATCTGTATCTGTCAGGGCAAGTCTTATCAATTTAGCTACTTCATGGAACGCCCCCTCACCCCGCGATTTTCTGAAACAAAACTGAGAAAAAAAAACCTGAAAGAGGGAGCGAACGAGGAGCGAGCACATGTTGCAGAAAGCAGCGTAGAAAAAATACAATAAATTACGACCGATAAACACAGGCAAAGTAAACGAAAGGCGGAGCAGAGAGATAGAGAGAGAGCAATGTTTTTCTTTTACGCTTTTCCTCGGCATTTTCCTTGTTGTGGCTACGAGAATTATTATTTTCCGTTTTGTTTTATTGGAATTTCTGCCATAGTCCAATAAATAATATGCGCATAATTCTTGAGTCATCACAAATAGATCATAAAATGGTATTCATTTAAATTGACATTGATAAGAGGTTGTTTTTATTCTCAAATATAGGAAAATTGTAGAAATATAAGATAATTTTGTAGTGGAGTTTCCCCATAAAGTAATAAGATTGTAATATAAAGTAATTTGTATCACCTGAAATTAAAACAAACTCATTTTCTTTTGTCCAAGTTTTTTTTTTGTTTAAATATTGTTTCATTCTAATTGTTTTCTCTCTTTGTTTTTGTACTTTGCTCACCCTTAAGTTCTTAGCTTTTACTTTGTTGTTACTTGTTACTGCTTTTCTCTTGGCACACAATCTTTACACAATGGAATACGGAAACTTGTTTGTTGCGCTTTTCTTTCCTCACGTTTTTGTGATTTTTCACAATTTAATTGAAATTAATTGATTAATGTTGGAAACGTTTTTATTGCCTTGGTGTGGCTGTTGCTGTCGGTTTCCGTTGCTATTGCCGTGCCGTTGTTTGGGGCTGCCATTTTCCAACTTGTTGAAAGTTTTCCCTCCGGTAGCTGCTCACACGCCCGCCCCCCTTGCCGGCAAATAGTTTGCCCTTAACAAATTGCGCAATAATTTATTACAAGACAGCAGCAGTGCGAAGACTAGTAGAAAGACCCCATCAGTTTTGTAATTATCCCCGGACTCCGCCTCATCTCTTGCACTCGCAGAGGAAAGATGAATTAGCTACGCTTACATTTTGACAACTGCGCGCGATTTGTGGTCAACTCGAGTTCGAAATTTGCTTGCAAAATGCAAAATAAATGTACTTCCGCGACGTGTATAATGAAAACGTAATTAAATATTTATGGCAAGGCGCCGGGTTCGGTTCATGATTTATAAGGCACACATGCACTGAGGAAAATGTGATAAATAAGAGTCCAGAGCCACCCAGTTGCATGTCGAAATAGCACTTGTGCAAAACTGAACCATTTTCATTAAGTTAATTGATTTGCCCGCAAGGTGGTCAGGAAGGCAAAGCAAATAAAACCTTTTGCTTTTCGCTTTGTGCAGATAGTTTAAATATTTTTATTTGCATTGCTTATTAATTGATTTAGTCAACATCAAAGGAGAGACATGCCCTTGAAATAACCATTCATCTGTTAAATCAAATTATTCCCCTTGGATTTTAATATCTATCTATTAGGATTTTCCTTTCGACTTTGAAATATATTTAAAATCATGTACAGAATGTAAAAAAAGCTCAAGTGTGGAAATATTGTTATTTTGCAAATAGATATAGTTTTTTTTATTTTTTATTAATATGTTTTAGATATGCAATATTTCAAAAGAAAGGTTTGCTATTTAGCTATTGGCCACTCTTTTCTTACAAATGTAATGTAAATTTAATGTTTTTTTATATAAAATTCAAAACCTAAAATGCTTCATTACATACTCTGGAACTCCTTTATTCCTGTTTTTAAATTCCCCTTTCTTTTGCGCAATTTCTGGGCCCCATAATCATACGAAATATATGTTGCCTCAAAGTTAACCACACGAAGGAAGTTACATCAAGAGCCATAAAAATGTGTATGCCACAAATCGCCCTAGATCACTCAATAAAGCCTAAGAGCAGGCACCGAAAAACAATTTAAAGACACATCGACAACTTTAATGGCCCAAAGGGGGCAAAGGCCAAGAGATAGAGGGCGCAGAGGAGGGGTCGGGCAGACGGGCAGTTAGAGATACATATTCGCACAGCACATGTGTTGCCAAACGCAGCTACCAAGTTAGGATATCTGCCTCGCGCTCCACAAACTCATGCTCATACACTCGTTTAAGGACCAAGGATATAGATGCGAAGTAAGGAGTTGGGGCTGTGAGGGTTTTTGGAGGGTTTTTTGTGGGGGTTGGGTGGGAAAACGAGTCGGTGGACGGTCGCGTCGCACGAGTAAGTTGTCAAAAACAGCGGCGGCGAGCGACAGCGGCAAACCCAAAGCGCCAAAAAATGTTGCCCCAACTATCAAAGTGAAACTTTTCTGCAAAGAGTGTGGAGTCGCAGGGGTGGTGGCAAGTGGAGCTAAGCGGGGCGAAATGTAATAATGTAGATTATATATATACACCGCAAGAAAATAGATATTTAAACTGCGAATGAAGGCTAAAAAAAACTCTATTTAAAAATGTTTAAATGAGGATTGCAAATCATTATTAGGTAACAATGTCTTATAATACTAATTGTTCTATCCTCAGAGGGTATTATAAATTTAATCAGATGTTTACAATACAGTAAAGGAATTCATTTTCCACCGTATAAAATATTCATCATCAATATCAGCCGCCGAGTCTATCCAGTCATGTCCGTTACCATGTATTCTCAGCTTATTAGTTTCTCAGCTTATGAGCTATTTTAATGAAACTTATATAAGACGGAACAGGACAGGTCGGACAATTATATCTAATAGCTGTCATTGGAACGAATGTGAAATTAAAAAGTAATATTTCAAGATATTTCCCTGTACTCTGAAATATATATGCTTTTTGAATTTCGATTTTAATTTTTTGAAAATCAGGCGACTATGAGCTATATGATAAGCTGCCATAGGAACAATCAAGAAATTAATAGGAAAATATTATTGAAATTGACAAAACTTTTAAAGTTTTTAACATATGTGCATTTAGCTTGGAATAAAGTAATTTTTTACCATTTCAAAACTATGTTTTTATACCCTTGCTGGGCATTATAACTTTATTTAGAAGTGTGCAACATATTGAAGAAGACATTTCCGACCCTATAAAGTATATACCATCATCTAGCCTTGTTCCTTTCATGTTTATTTCATTAACATAAGACTCTTATATTTTATAGCGATCGGTTAATTTATATAAGAACCTAGGATAATCGTCTAAAGTTCGATTTTTTCACATTAATCTTACTATTCTACCGATTTTCAACGATCAAATGACAAATTTTAAGGCAATAGAAACTTCTGTGTCCCAAACTAAACTTCCTTATTTGTTTTATATTCATTACAAGGCCAAGATTCTAAAATCATTAAAGTCGATGAGCAATTTAAATGTTTTTCTCTTTCTGTAGACAAATCGGTGGCAGAAAAAACGAGAAGACTTGTGTGTGAATGTGTATGTGGCATGGCGCTGGGGAGCGGAAGATGAAAGAATAAAACTCCCCACTAAACTTTAGATACATTTATTTCAAATGTAGTCACGGCAACCAGTCAGCAGAATCAGCTCAGCTGTGCCTCTAACAGTTGAAAAAAATAAAATGAAACATAAAAAAGTAAAAAACATTCAACGCGACACGATGTTGCCAATTAAAATGAAAATAAAATGTGTGTGAGAGTGTGCGGGGATTAGTCAATGGAATGCGGTTAATATGGTTCACTTACACTCTAGACTTTAATTTTTTAGCCGAAGCTTAGCTTCTAAAGAGTGCATTTGCTTAAATAAAATCGTGTTAATCGGCAGACGACTGGATTCCCAATTAAAGTCGAGTCTCCTCGGCAGTTTGACAACTTCAAAAAGTGGAGCCAACAATTGTTGCCCCACCGCAGAACTTTTGTCGCTCGTCACTGGCTTTTGTTGAACAAAAAATAAAAAAGAAGCCGAGGAGGGCTTTTGTTGAACGAAAAACTGTTGTTTTTGCCCGCTGCTTTTGTACTTCTTGCAACAATGCAATTTCAATTTAAACTGTTATTATTTTGTACATTTCACTTGAACAATTTCCCAGAATCGTTTTTGTTTTAGTCCGCCCAGCATCTGCTCCAACGTAGTTGGTTGAATGGACATCATAGTGATCCAATGGGCGTGGCTGGGTATTTTTCATTCCCAACATTTTCCATGTTTAGTCTTATTAAATATTGAGAATTACAGATTTGCTTCTAATAAATATAATCATGTATACTTGATTATATTTCTATGAACTGTTTCATATACTTGAGTTAATTTAAAATTATGAAAACATAGCTCTAGTGAGCTCATAATGCCCCTAAGAAGTCGTAATATTTTATTTAAGTTCCTTTGCCTCTCCACAAAATCAGATTCGCTTTTAAGTAATGATTACTTAAGACAATAAGGTCCTGCGGTGGGTGGAAAAATAACTGAGGTTAACCACAAAACTCACATACCTATATGTAACAAATGTATGTATGCACACACCTTGTATAAATCCCAAGGCCATTGCTATATTAGCACCTGTGGGCGACGGAGGTGGCTGGCTTTAAAGTTACCTTCATTCTCAAAGCCTGGCAATTTAAGACTCTTGATTCACTGCCCAGTTGGTGTGCAATTTCGCTAAAAGATCCACAGGGATGTAGCAGTGGGTTCAGGGGAGAGCAATGAAATTGCAGTAAGTGCTTCGCGATTAGATTAATACCCAGGTAATCGTAAAGTATAGATGTGTAACAGGAAGAAGAAACCATTCTAAATATGTATTTTAGTTCATTCGGTTTCAAGTCCTTGACAAGGTAGTTTCTTTTATTTGAACTTGCCTCCTTCCTATTTGGTACAGTATCCTTTCCTTTTTTCGATATTGTACCAAAAATTGTAGCCCATATTTCCCTTGTGTCTTTCCTACCCCTTTTCCTGATCCTCCTTAGACCCAGTATAACCCACATCAATTTAAGTAAAGTCCCAAAAACTATTATCGTTTTAATCAAATCAGGCCGCCGGATAGAAAAAAAAAATGGGTTTATTGTCCAGACACAGCAACAGGAAGTCTCGAAAAGTCTCCCTGGAAAAGCAGGAAACGAAAAAAGTGTAAAGAATAAGGTGGAAAAGAAGGGGAAAAAATTAATCTTAAAGATACAACAAGTTTGGTTGAACCAGGCCCAGAAAATAGGGTTAAAATTGAATGCAATTTTCAAAACATACATTTTTTTAAATAGTTTTTAGACGCGTGTGCTTTTAAAATAGATTTCAATGTTTATAAGGTGTTAAATAATAACTCTTGCAATCTATTTAAGCAGTTTTGCTATAGAAAATGATATGTTAGAACATTTTTAAACCCAGGAACATCCAGTAAAAAAATATATATAGATTAAATCTCTTCAACGTTTCGAGTTAAATTCAATTTATGTCAATGTAAATAATAACTGGCACGAAACTGTTTCAATTCCCCCTATTCATTCTGGCAAAAGTACTAAGAGCCAGGAGTCCGAATGGGAAGAAAATCGTCAGTCCCCTTGCTGGAAAAGGGGCAAGGAGAGGGGCACGGGGACAACAAGCACAAAATGACCAAGGCAGCCGACGGTCGTCGGCCGTCAGCAGAGCCAACAAGGATGTCGGAGTGGAGCAGGAGCAGGAGCTGGAGCAGGAGCAGGAACCAAATGGGAGGACTCTGACAGGACCTAACTAGGTGAAAGGGGAGTGCTCGAACTAGGACGACGACGTCTCGTTAAAAGCAAACGCCAGGTGGGAACAAAAAACGATGAAAGTGGAAGAAAAGGGAGCAGGATCCTGGAACGCATTGCAGTTTTTTAGCCCTCGTCGTTGGATAGCATACTTTATGGCGGCGTCGCTGTTAATGAAGCAGGAAATATGCGTCAGCATCAATATGCACCTGGACGGACCCAAATGCAGGAGGTGTGTTTGTATTCGAAGGCAGGCTGAGAGCCAGACCGGACAAGTCAAGGTGCCATAGGAACCTAAAGCTGATAAGCACTGTTAGTGCTGATAACAGAAGCTTCCAGCGACAAAGCCATGCAAATGAAGCCACCAGGGAGAGGGGGTGTGTCAAGTGTGTGCACATGAGTGTGTGCTAATTGGAAAATGCATTGAAAAAATGTAACCAATTTAAATGCATTCAATCAGAGTTAATTGAGGAACAAATATCCTTTCAATATGTGAACTGATAGCCCAATTACAATATTCAATAATGGCAGGTTAATTCGATGCTCAACTGACTTGACACGATGAATATGAATGCATTAACGAGATATTAAAGCGAAAATATACACAAGTGCCATAGAAAACAATGCAAATTGTTAGTAACAAACTATTAACTAACTAACTATTAACTACGAAAACAACAAAATGAAATGCATTTTAAACAGAAACGATTTAGTTTGAGCGCCAAAGCTTTCCCTGATAATAGGGATGACCGCTGTAAGGATTTCCTGTTTAATCCTGGCTTCAGACTCGTCCAACCATCAGATTGATTTTACACTCAACTCAACACTTAACTGCTCAAATTAATTAAATAAATTTTCAGCGTCAGGCCAGGCAGAGCAACTATCTCCTCCTCCCTCCTGACTCCCAGCAGGTGGAGGACCTTAAAGATATAAATTAACCCACCTAAGCCGAGCGCAGCAGTGGCAAGTTGAAGTTGGATTCGAGTTTGAGTTCGAGGCGCTCTGCTGAAAGAAAGTTTAATGAGTGCCATAAAATTTGTTGACTCTGCTTGTACAGACATACGAAAGTACTGTGTTCTATGCCATCGGAGGGGTGTGAAGTGGCCGGAGAGGGAGGTAAAGCGACTGTGGCTACGGTCGTTAGTCTATGGCGCCCATTTGATAATAAATCCTGGCTAGGACAAACACACATACCTCCTCGGAGAGCAGACCTGGCTTTGTTTATGCACTGGCCAACAAAATGGGGATAATTCATCCCCCCTGCCAACCTCCTGACGGCCGGCTGCCCACTCCCCCAGCTATCTGCTTTCTATCCGTTGTGTAATAGTACCCTTGTCTAGGGGTATGTTCATTTACCAAAAGCAGTTGAAAATGTCATGAGGAATTGAATTAAGGATCTTAATTTGAAATTTAAACAGACTTTAAAGAGATACATGCACTCGTCTGAGAGACTTTTTGAGGCGAACCCAAAGTTTGTTTAAATGTCATAGTAAAAATAGAATAACACATTAAGTATCTGTAAACAGTATCCTGTATATTAGATAATTTCCCATCAAAGCCATGTGATTTGTCTAGGGTATTCAAAGCTTCGGCTGGACCTCCTTCATTCTTTTCCTTTTTATATTTTCACCTCTCCAGTTGGCGGCTTAGCGGTGGCATCGCCGCCCGTAGTTTCCATAGGAGAGTTAAGTAGACTTTTGTGTTATAAATTAGGCGTGCCAATGTGTGCAGTGACTGCCTTTTAGCTTTCCTTGCCGCCTTGCCCGAGCGCCACCCTGCTCCTCCTCGCTCGTCCCGGCGTCATCATCTTGCCCTGCATTGCCAGCTCCCTCAGCTGGTAGTTAGTCTAAATATGCATATGAATATGAAATTAGTCGCATGTGTTCGTTCGCCGCCGCCTTGGTCTTCATCCTGCCTGCTGCTGCTGCTGTCACCCCTTGGATTGAATTGAATTTTCTATGCCAAGAGCTCGGCTTCGGGTCTGGCTAGGGCTAGGGTCCTGTGCTCCATTGCCTGTGCCGGGGGCCCCTGGGCTGAGTGGATTCTCGGTAAAAAGGAATTCCATGCGTAATTTAATGTTTGTGCATGTTGTTAAATGATTCACGATGACCTGGCTGCAGCAGCCATGAATGAAGTGAACCTGATTGGTATTTGGGATCATCAAAATGAGGCCCAAACAGGCTTTTTCACTTTTCCTGGCCATACATGTGTGTGCATGTTTTGGTTACTTGTATTAATTAGTTGGCAAATTCCAAGAAGGAATGTTGTAACTTTTTCTAGCTCTGCACCCTACAAATCTTAAAAAGAAGTACACAAACTTGTATTTTAAGTTTCGCACAATACAAAAGCTATTTAAATGTTAATAGAGCACCGAAAAAGTAAACAAAAAAACAACAAATTCGAATTTATAACATCGCGAATTTAGCTAAACTCCTGGAACACTCGATGGAAGAAGTGCCAATGGCTGGCTGGTGTTGGGGGAAAACTCTCCCAAAACGTATTTGCATATAATTCATAACATATGCCCCGACACAGGAGGTGCCGCCGAGCAGGACTTGTGGGTGTGTGTATGTGTAGGCACTGGAAAGAATATGGTCCTTGAGATACAATCTAGTAAAATCGACAAACAAAATTGTGCAGTTTGAAAGGTGAACTAAATCATTGAAAATACAATTGTTGCATTTGCATTTTAAATACATATTTGCACAAAGGATACCAAAAAAATACTTCGGTTTTATGCAACTTCTATTTGATGTTCAACAACATTGATATAAAACAACAATAAATAAGTAAAAAGTTGTGCAAATAAGTACAAATGTTTGTGGTAAAATAATGCATTTTCTGTGAACAATTAACACATTTTCAATGTAGAGTTTTCGCTCAGTGTGGGAATGGGTTTTGGTTCGACACTGGATTTTGAAGTCCTCGCTCCTGATGCTACTTGGTGGCATCAGGGTCCTGCTCACGTTTCTGCCTCCACGGAGTTCGTCGTCATCATCATATTTGTTTAAAAAAAGAAGGTAAAGTAAATAAATAGACATGTGTGAGGAAAGCCGATGAAGCAAGGGGGCGTGGCTGGGTCCTTGCCTTGGAGAAGCAAAAAAAAATGTAGCAGAAAATTGAAATTGCTTAGAGGTAAAACCAGCAAAAGCATGAGATATAAAAGTTTTTCCGATTTTTTCTCAAAATATATTTGTTTACGCATTTGCTTTTATCAGAGATTTCACTTTATTTGAACAGTTAAGGAAAGGGAAAAGGTATTTTAATTACCTAGTTATTTAATCGATTCCTATATAGTGTTTATTTTTCTCTTTATATATCAGATATATAATTACCTCTCCTTAGCAAAGCTTTATTCAAACCCTCTCGCTGTCTTGTAAACTCGCACCTCTTGGTTCCCCATGCATAGCACTCGAAAATTCATTGGAAATGATTTATAAATGCCGCCACTGAATATGCAAAATCCCCCCTGACTAAACCAAAAGTCAAAATGCAAATAAAGCAAAAATTCCAAACACAGCGCCCCGAACAAAGGCCCAAACACTGAGAGCAGAAAAGACAAATTATTGTAGCTTTAGATTAAATGGACGCACATTAAAGCCGGCATAGGTTTGCGTTGGGAGTGCGAGTGCGAGTAGGGTTGTGGCCCTTTTGGCCAGGCCAGTACACATCTGTACGTACAAATAGGGCAATGGCCAGGAGACCGAAGAGGCGGCATCAGAAAGTTTGTCAAGACCTTTCTCCGAACTCTTCCCCCATTTATTTTCGGCGACGTGCATAAACTATTTGCCAGAGTCCTGTGACGGAGAAAATAAAATAATTAAATGTGTGCGTCTCTATCTCTCGACTCTCGCTTCTTCGGTTGAGATGTTAACAAAATTTATAAGACAAATAAATTGTTGCAGCAAAAACAGAAAGCTGAATACCCGAAAGCGAGCAGATTTGTGGCACTGTGCCCCCTACTCCCCCTGTTTGCCATTTCCCATTTCCCTCTTTTTTCCGGCTGACTAAAGGAAAAAAGGGTCAGGCTTGGTGCGTCTGTCGTTCGCTGTGGGTCCTGTGACCAGAAAATTCATTTTACTGACACGTTTTTCATTCATATATTTTCATGCATTTTGTCACAAATAAAATTTGAGCTTGTATGTATGTCAACGAGGAAAAAAGTGCCGCAAAAAAGAAGGTGGCCTCAATTAATTCCGTATTAATGTTTGAAATCTTTATAAATTACAAAACAAACCATACAATTTGCATACGTTTTAAACGTTTCAGAAAAGAGAACATTTATATATATATTTTTTATAAAATATAGTGCAATGTGGCCATGTAAATGAACGAAAATATATGTCAGAATAACGCATATTTCATCAGCTCTTATTTATAACTATGAATCCGAGTCACTGCTGTGATTCAAGCTGATAAATTCAAGCTTCAGTTGCATCTTTTTGTCTTAGTTCTCTCTTGAATAAAAAAGTGTTTTACCTATTTAAATTCGAGGAGCAGCGACTTGTGAGCCCGACTTGTGGCTTGCGTCGTCGCTCAAGTTGCAAATTTTCCATAAGAATACGCCCAAAAGGACATCGTTGTCCTCCGCCAGTCTCGGGTTAAGTGAATCCAAGCGCTGCACTCCAAGCCAAGCCAAGCGGATGCGTCAGTTCCTCGGCTCTTGGCTTCCAGTTCTTGCGGCGAGTCGTTCAAAGGACAAGGAGGACAACCGGGGACGTGGACATGGCATGTGTGTGTGTGTGTGTGTGTGTGTGTGTGTGCCGCCCATAATCCTTACAGCCGCTGCATCTGTGGGCGGCATGTGTAGCTGGGTCTGGGTTTCCGTTTGCATAATGAGAAGGCGAAGGTTTACATCCCCAATGTGCCCCTGAGTGCACTCCGGTATGTGAGGTGGACCTACATAGGTGTCTGGGAGTGTAGTATAGTTTTGCGAAATAAAAAAGGATAGAATAGAAAAATCTGATATTCTAAAAACTCAGTTTAAATGGTAAAATAAAGTCGCCAAACACATTTAGAATTTTTTCGATAGTGAGTTCAATAATAAAAGTTGCTAACTTTGGCAACCCGAAGTTTATAAACCTTTACTAGGTTCACATATTTAATCAAACTAACTTGTATTCAGTCGTGACATATTTATATATTTTGGTGTTTTTTAAAAAATAACTTTGCTCACATAGTAAAATAATACTAATTCCTGAAAATAGTATTAAAAAATAAAGTTTTTTTTTACAAAATATCAGAAATATCCAGTGTGCCCAAGTGCTAGACTTGCTAGCCTTAAATTGATAAGATGAATAACTATAGTTTTCATCAGCATTATTAATGCATTTGACACAATATGTATTTTTAAATACATATATTAAAAAAAAATTTCAATTAGGACCTTCTCTTTACCTTTCCAGAAAATATATATTTGTTTATGGAAGAAAAACCATTGCTTCCGGGGAGGAGTTAATGCTACTACTGCTAAATTGACCATTTATATTGAAAATCATCACAATTATCTTACTCTAAATATTAAGACTCTAAGAAATATTTGTTTTTTCACACACTTTCGATGTTAACCCAATTGTTTAAGACCAAACTGCTCTCATAAATAGGCAACTAATTTATGCTATTTTTTCTTCTGTTTTCAGGTACTGCAACTTTATTTTTCCCACTCAAAAAAGAAACCCAACACTCTCACACAAACACAATTATACAGCACAGAACACACAATATACACTTTTAGAGACATACTCAAGCAATAAAAGACTCTAAGCAGGAGTTGAAGTACATATTAATACTGAAAATAGCAACCCGAAACAAATCAAATCAAATTGAAAGCATTTACGAGTTAAGTCTGCGAAAGGAAAGCGAAGAAAAACCAATTAGAAGCGGAAACGGAAGAGGGGTGCAACAACGATATACAGTATATCGAGTGCTTGTCAAACTGCAGAGCCTTATTTAAACGAACTCCAACATCAAAATGTTGCAAGCGTCAAAACAAAAACAAACTAGGAGAAGCAACAGTAACACCAAGAAAAACAACAACAACAGCTACAGCATCAACAACAGCAATAACAACAACAACAACAACAACAACAGCAGCAGCAGCAGCAATAATAAAGCGCCGTTTCAACGTCGCAAAATTACAACGATAACATAAGCAATCCGAGCGAGATAGAGTTTAGAGAGCGAGCAAAAGTGAGGAGAAGAAGAGAGAAAGCTTTCTCCTTTCCCCTATTCCACACACCTCCCTTTCCTCCCCCCACTCTCCCACTCCACCTGTTCTATTTTTTTTTTTAACTCTGTGCGTGCTTGTGTGTGTCTGCCTGTCTGTGCCCTCTCAACTGAGGATAATTGAATTATTTTATTTGTACTAAGCGCGCGTTATGGCACAGCAGCAGCAGCAGCAACACCACAGCAGCAGCAGCGGCAGCGGCAACAACAACAGTATTCTCCTCCTTCAGCAGCCGCAGCATCACCAACAACAACAACAGCAACACCAAGACCAACTGCAGCAGTACAATAACAATTTGTACAGTCAAAATTATAAGTAAGTTTTAGAGCCACTGAGCCGCTGCACCCACGCTCGCTGTCTCCGTCTGTCTGCCTGTCGCTGTCTTTTGTGTATGCCTGTCTGTCTCAGTCACATGCCCCACTGCTGATTACCGCTACTCCCATTTCCGTTTCCAATCGGAAATGCATTTAGCCAGTTGGTTTAGTTACCGGCCAGCGATCTTACACTTTTAAAGCATGATATCTTTTTTAATGACAGGCAACTGTCCAACAAAAATTGCGTTGGTATTAAAATCAATTTAAATTGTGTTTAAAAGTATGCTACAAAAACGTTACTTCCTTAAACATTCACACCAAATAAAAAATAGTTTGCAAAATAATTAAAGTTTGATGATTGCTTTAAAATCACAATAGAGTAGTTTGAATCAATTAGCGCATTTATAAAATCCATTTCTAAGCAACCCTTAAATGGCAAATGAAAACTATTATTTATCTTTAAAATGTTTTGACTTGAATGCTTAGTACAAAAAAAAAACATTATCCTGGAAAATCTTGTATATATATGTATATACACTTCCGAATAGATATCGGAAACGGGAACGGTAAAAAGTACACGTTAGTTCTCAAGCCTGTCTGCACTGCTTGCTATTGGAAATAAAAACAAGACAAAATCAAATGCAAACATTTGCACAATTCAAACGCCCCCGAATGACGCTTCTTATGCGGACAGCACTTTGTTGGCCTACACACAATACACTACACTACACACACCCATCACTAACCGTGCTTGCGTGTTGCATGACACACATCGAAGGCCTGTCGTACTCTTGGCACCTAACAACAGCCATGTCCACACTAGAAGCTTAAATATTAGCAGACTCCCAAAAGTTACAGTTTATCAAATATGGCTTTCAGTTGGATAAACAAAGCATAAACTAACATTGTTTATTCAAAAGCCTTTTAATATATTCTTCGAGAAATAATTAGGGTTTGCTATCATAATGTAGTAGCAACATTTCCCAAAAATTACTAAATACTTCTACAAAATATATATTTAAATCAATAAAATGAAAATTTCAGTACAGTTTCCACGAGAATGTACTCCCAGAGCCTGTAAATTGAGATTAGAATATTGCTTTGGATTATTTTTTAGGTATTTCCGATCACTTTTTGATATTGTAAAGACTATTTAAGCCTCGTTATTTATACGCGACCAAAATGAAATTAATAACTCTAACATGGGTGTCTAACTCCATTTAAAATCGAATTAAGTTATTAAACCTAACACCAAATAGTATAATATTCAATTCTTCTATATTAAAAATGGTATGATCAAATAAATAACCATAACCGTTAAGGCTGATTCCTTGAGTCCTTGTTCAAGCTCCAAAGCACGCAATGCATGTGAAAAGGTTCGTCCAAGCGGCGGAGATGTTTGTTCGCTCCATGTTTGTTGATTTGTTTATGTTGTTGTTGTTGTGTTGTCTTACCTGTGATGTTCTCTGTTTGCTGTTCTAATTGTTGTTGTTACTGCACCCCAATGCAAAGGCTTCTGAAGTAACGTCTAAAGAGGACGACCACGAAATGAGGACGTAAGTGGGTGAATCGAAACGAATCTAATATCTGGTCTCTTCCGATTTTCGTTGCAGCATGGAGGAGTACGAGCGTCGGAGAAGACGGGAGCGCGAGAAGATCGAGCGCCAGCAGGGCATCCAGATCGATGATCGGGAGGTTAGTCTCTTCGGGGAGCCGCGCCGGCTGACGGAGGGCGATGCAGAGATTACCGCCGCGCTGGGCGAGTTCGTCGACGCGCGGGTGTACATCAACCAGTCGACGGTGGGCATCAGTCGGCATCCGCCTGGCGCCGGCAATCCGCGTCTGCAGGCGCCGATGTCGCTGCCGCAAGCCAAGTCCCTGGGCCACTCTCCCTCCTCCGCCGCCGCCGTTGGCTCCTCAGCTCCTCTTGGTTCCGCATCCGCCTCTGCCTCAGCATCCGCGAACTCGGCGTTGCACGGCCAGCAGCAGCAGCAGCAGCAGCCGCCACACTACCAGCAACAGCAGCGAGCGCCGACGTATGTTAAGCAGGCGGATAACAAGCCGCCATACAATGGACGTGGCGGATATCCTGGCCAACCCATGAAAAACGACATTCCGTCGAGTAGTGGCATGGCCCCGCCCCGCGGTCCGCCGAGATCCAGCTCCGGTACCAGCAACAGCAACTCGTCCAGCGCCACAAACAATGCCAGCAGCGGCGGAGCCACGGGCAGCACGCCCGCGACTCTGGGACCGCCGCTCTCCACCCAAATGCCCAACGGTCGGGAGAAGTCCTTTCTTGGCCCACCGGCTCCAGCGATGCTCAACGGCACTAGCGGTAGGTTTGTGCCGCCGGCAGCCAGCAAGCGACCTAGCGGCGGAGCCGGACTGCAGCAGTTGCCGCCGCCGCAGGAGAAGGACATCAGCAAAATGATAAGTGAGATGACCAACAGCTTCCGGGTAACGACGCCGCTGACCTCGATTGCGGCCACACCGCACGCGCCCACACGGGAGAACTACAATCTGAAGGGGCCCAACAAGAACAAGTACGCCATCGACATGATCGGTTCCCCGCCATCCGCCCAGCCCTCGTCATTGATGACGCCACTCCTCTTCCCGCCAATCGCGCCTATCGCCTCGCCCATTGCCCCGTTGCTGACGACCCCGCCGCAGGCCAGCCAGTTGCCCCTGGACATTATGGCTACCTCCGCTGGGACGACGACGGGGGTAGCGCCCCTCCTGCAACTGCCACCAACTCCGCCCAAGGCCGCGTCCGTAGACAATTCTCCGCCAGCGGCCAAGCCGCTCAAATCGGAGAAAAATCACTCGCTGGAGAAGCAAGACTCTTGGTAAGTAGAGGAAGATGTGCATCTATTAAAGGCCATCCTAATATTACACTCTCTTGTCCCGTTGCAGCCTTGAAAACGATCTGGAGCTTTCCGAGTCGGATGATGACCGCAAGAAGGAGAGGTGAGCCTAATCTGCAGTACCTTATCCTTGCCGAATGCCTAATAAAATCCGTCAACTTCTTTCAGCCGATCCGCGGGCAACAGCAGCAATAGCTCCGAGTCTGACTCAAGCGAGTCGGGCAGTGAGTCGAGCATCAAGAACGAAATGCATCATCATCCCAATCATCACCAGCAACAGCACCAGCAGCCAACCCTCCAACAGCAGCAGCAGCAGCAGCAACTCCTTCAGCAGCAACAGCATCGGCCACAGCAGCCACTGACGACACCCAACGGGAGCCAGAACAAGAACAAGTACAGGCATGAGATCATTGCCAGAGGCAGCAACACGATCAGCGGGTTGCTCAATTCCAGCGGATTCGGTAGTGCCGGCACTGGAGGCTCCGGTGCGAACTCTACAGGTGGAGCCGGAACTGGTGGTGGTGGCGGCAGTGCGTCGGCGGGCGGCACCCTGAGTAGCAGCGGTGGCAGCTCCTCAAACAAGACGCCATCGCCAACGGAAAGCAACAAGTGGACGCTGAGCCGATTCTTCCACAAGCCCGCCAACCAAACGAACTCATCGGAGAACGTCTCGCCCGGTAACGTGAGCATGAAGGTGCCGGGCATTCTGCCTGGTGGCGCCCAGATCATACCCGAGTCCATTGAGGTGACCACGGCGATTGTGAAGAACGAGAAGATGCTCGTGGACGACCCCATGAACATGGAGGAGGGCGAGGACGAGGACGACGATGACGAGGATCAGCAGCAGCTGCGTTATGGAGCTGGTCTCAGTGTCACTCCAGTGGCGCTGAAGGTGAAAAAAGAGGCAATCGATGGCTTGGCAATGGACGCAGAGCTTGCCCTGGGGGCGGCGATACCAAAAAACCAAATCAAGCGCGAATCCGCGGAGTCTGCTCTGATAAATCCCCGGCTATCGGATTCTGGTACTAGTGGCAGCGGAAGCGGCTCCTCGAGTAGCAGCAGCAGCAGCAGCTCGGACAGTGCTCCCGGTGGCTCTGAGGTGGTGCCTATGCCGGGCCCTGGCGAAACGTTCCAGTTGCCCGGAGTTCCGGCAGCCATCACAACGGTGAAGCGAGTCCCGCCGCCGACGCAGAAGGCCCCGCCTAGCAGTAACAACAGTGTCACTCTGACGCCAATTCTGCCGCTGCCCACATCCCCTAAGCAACGCCTGAAGAAGCCGCGAAGGAAGAAGGCGGCGACGAGTGCTGCGTCCATCCTGGAGTCCAGCGACGACGACGAGCCGACAGCCAAGCATCCCAGCATCCTCGAGAACTCGTCGCAATCGCAGGCCATGGCGGCGGCAGGGCCAGTGAAAAAGGGACGTGGTCGACCACGAAAGCAGCAGCAGCAGCAGAGCGGAGGCAGTGGCAACCTAAGTAGCGCTTCGGCCGGCAGTAGCTCTCAGACCAAAGGACCAACGCTGACTGCCGCCAAGAAGCCGCTGGCTAAGGGCGGTACCCTCTCCGTGAGCAGTGTGCAGCGAAAACGCGACCATTCCAGCCAGAGTAGCTCCAATGGCAACACACCCACCAAGAGGCTGGCCACTCCACACCTGGTAGCCTCCGCTGCCTCCCTGCCGCAACCCGGAGCTGACGGCAGCACCAGTAGCTCTGACGAAGACAGCTCATCGAGTGCAGGCACCAGTTCCAAGTCGAGCAGCTCCTCGAGCAGCAGCGACGACATAGAGACGCAGAACACCAACTGTCGAATCGTCAAGCTGAACAAGACGAGCGCTGGCGTACCGCCCAAGACGTTGCTGGGCGGAAGTGGAAGCAGTTCGGCGAGCAGTAGCGGTAGCGAGGATGAGGATCAGACTAGGATCAGACAGCAGGCCCCCGGAAGTGGGCCAGCGTTGGCACAGCAGCAGCCACTGCCGCCTTACAAGCCTCAGGCAATGATGAGTCAGCACAGCCAGCAACTGAGCAGCTCCGAGTGCTCCTCTTCAAGTGGCGGAGGTGGCGGCGGTGGTGCCAGTAGCAGCAGCAGCGGTGAGGAGGACGAAGCGCGGCGAGAGAAGGAGCGAGAGCGGAAGCCCAAGAGCGACAAAAACAAGATCAGTACGCTGACAAGGATATTCAATCCGAAGGAGGGCGGCGCCAAGAAGCAGGGCCAAGTGGTGATTGTGGACCTGCAGGAGGAGCAGCAGCAGGGAAAACTTGACCCGCTGGCTCCACCTGCCGCCACGGTGCCAGTGGCCAAGCTCCGCATGACGCCCACGCAGCACCAGCAGCAGCTGGGAGCGGCTCTGGCCTCCCCAGCGAGGACCACGACTCCACACCTCACATCCCTGATCTGCAAGATCGATCTGAGCAAGCTGTCACGAGAGCGCGTCATGCGCCTCAAGAAGCTAACGCCTGTCCAGCAAAACGGCCACCTTACACCAAAGGATCAGGCCCAAGTGATGGCAGTCCAGGTACCCAACGGCTATGCCGGCGACACGACTCATCCGAATTCCACGCCCAAGGTCAAGCATGAACATCCGGTGAAACCGGATCCTGACCTTGACTCCGGATATGAGCCAAAGTTCAAGCCCGGCAGTGTCAAGCAGGAGTTCCAGTTGAAGCAGGAGCGCGACCGCGACCGCGACAGAGAGCGGGAAAGGGAACGTGAACGAGAACGGGAACGAGAGCGTGAACGTGAGCGGGAGCGAGAGCAACCTCCAGGGCGACGGCGCAAGCGCAGCTCCAGCTCCAGCTCCAGTCCCTACAAGGAGAAGAAGCGGAAAAAGGAGAAAGGTGCCGATCAGTTGCAGATCGGCAAGGAGCTACTGCCCGTGCCCGTGCTCCTGCCCTCCAACAATCACGAGCGAATGCTGCCCAACCACGATCGCCTCTCCTACGACAAGCTGCAGCTTCTTCACGAGGACGCGGCGGCCGCTGCTGCAGCGGCTGTTACAGCTGGTGTTGTATCCGCCACCGCGAATGGCAGTCCCAGCAAGAAGCTGCAGGCCATGTCTCCGCTACCGCCCCCGCCAACCACAGTCACCCCTGCCCCGGCGGTGATTCCCACCACCTGCAACGAGGCCGTACAGACGACACCGTCGTTGGCAACGTCCACAGCGACAACAGCGGCCACAATGACAGTTGAGGCGCCTATGGCAGCCGTTGCTCCGCCGCCCGTCACCACGAGGCTCATTTATCGTTCGTACTTCGATCGCGAGGAGGAGCATCCCAGTGATGATATTAGGTGGGAATCACACCGAGTTTTTTCGAGTTGTTCTGTATATTTACATTTCTTTATTTCGATTGCTTTAGAAAAAACAATCAGTTCCTGCAGGAGGCCATCCGTCGAAAACACGCCGCCGACACAGAGCGCGATTCCTTCAACCAGGTGACCCTATATCTGGAGGCCGTTGTTTACTTCCTGTTAACTGGCGACGCCATGGAGCGCTGCAGCTCCGAGTCGGCCACTTACACCATGTACAAGGATACGTTGTCGCTAATCAAGTGAGTATAGTAGCTTCAACATCCGACGCTATTACAGATATTATGAATAACATATTCCGTAATCTTTCAGATTTATCTCCTCAAAGTTTCGTCCGTATCAACAGTCAACGAACGGTCAGCACGAAACGCACAACAAAGTGGCCATACTCAGGTGAGGTCAAGTTTGTTTATTAGATGATTTTCATTTGCCTAATTCCATACATTTTCTTTTTCTTCCATAAAATGCGTGAATACAATAGTTTGCGTTGCCAATCGCTAATATCGCTGAAGCTGTACAAGCTGCGGCGGGCGAATTGCCGTGCTATCATTGCCAGCCTCACGGATTTCTTTCGCACGGGTCGGGGTGACATTGTCAACGGCAATACGCCCTCCTCCATATCACCGTCGAACTCGGTGGGCTCACAGGTGAGCACATAGCCTAATGACAGATGCATTTCTTTATGTTACAAGACAAATCTGGTGGAATTCTTATAGATTTTAATCGCACCCCTAACTGTTCTTGTAACTTAGGAATGCAAGAGTGTAATTTACATTTATTACATTTGTTTTCTTTTTTTTAATTCCAACAGGGCTCCGGTTCGAATACGCCGCCAGGCAGGATAGTGCCTCAGGATATACATAACCAGTTGTGCAAGCAAAACGAATATCTCAGTTATGTGAATAGTGCTCACGAGTTGTGGGATCAAGCAGATCGATTGGTGCGCACAGGCAGTCATATAGGTAAGTTTTGCAGAGAATAATCTATACTGATAAAATATCACGCCTAATAAAATATCGAAAGTATCGAAATCTTTGATAAATCAAAATGATAAACTTCGAAAAGTATCGCATTTAACATGATTATTATTATCAAAGCAAAGAAAATAAAACAATTATTTTTAAATTAATTTTAACTTTCTACATATATTGGTGCGATAAATAAAACAGAGTCTCGAACATATTTCGGTATAATATCGATTAACTAAATCGACTTCTGAAATACCAGTGATTCTATATTTTTGCCACCTATCTAACCCAATTCTTATTCTTACTTCCCTGCAGATTTCTTCCGCGATTTGGATCACGAGAATGGCCCGCTAACGCTACATAGCACCATGCATGAGGTGTTCCGGTATGTCCAGGCGGGCCTCAAGACGCTCAGGGATGCCGTGTCGCATCCGACGCACCAGTAGCGACAGCGGAATCGAAGACGGAGGCGACGGAAACACCACCAAACGTGTCTAAACAAAAGTCAGGCCAAATTAGCAACTATTATTATATACTACAAGCTACTAATTTAGTTAGTCAACAAACGAAACAAAGGAAATCGAAACCAACAACCTTCCAACAAAAAAGAGGAGAAGGGAACCTACATCAACAAACAGAAGCGGAAACACAACAAGAAACGATTTTTGTTATTAATTTATATTTCGTATATGTAATATGTATTTTTGAATAATGCACGCCAATTACTTATTACTTATTTTCCTTATGCTCAATTTTCAATTGTTTTTAAAGAATGGTAAGCTTTATATTTATGCCTAGTTTTAATTGATATTACCTACAAATACACACGGAAACCACACACATTACAAGTTATATTAGCTGTATGTCTAGACTGTAAGCCAAAAAGGAAAATCCAACCGTCAAGTAGCCCCATTTACTTGTCTCTCCACCACATTTTTAGTTGAATTTTGTTTTTGTATGCGTGAAAAGTACTGCACAGGAGGTGGATGGCTTTTTAAATTGTTTAAGTTTTAGTTAATTTTCGCTCTGCAGCCTTGTTAGCAAATATATATACATATATATTATCACGTATGTATTAAAGAAAAAGTTATAGTTGTAAATTCTTTGTAATAATTTCATTACGAAACATTTTTATTAATTTTAAATTAGTTTTTATTAAAAAGCAATCACACAACACACGTTTTTAGAACAAAATACACATGAATGAAACACACGATATACATATATTAATATATATTTCAAATATATATACACATATATGAAAATTTGAACTATGTTTTTGTTTTATTTCGTTTGTACACCGAAAGCATCTCCCACATATGAAGATACACATATTCGATCTATTATTATTAATGGGTGCCTCAAGAACTCACACAGACGCAACAAGTAATAGTGCATTAGTAGAATTAAACGAGTTAAAAATCAATCGAAATAGACTTGCCCTTGAAATCGATATAGTACTTATACATATACACACATATAAACTGTACATATAGCCGCCGATATATACACATAATATATATTTTTAATATGCCAAAGCAAAAGCGGAATGCATTAATCTAGAGCGTACTTAAGGTCCGATTTCAATCAGCCAGAGGACGCGGCGGACCAGCATAAGTTCGGGTCCGGAATAAAGCCATGTCGAGGGGATATAGTGTGGATGACGTGGAGTCGTCCATCGAAAGGGTTCGCCGAGTTGCTCAGCTCACTTGGGCAGCATTTGGTTGACTCTTTTATTTGCAATGGAGTCAAAAGTAACATCACGAAAATCAAAGTGAAAACGTAACGAAAAACCAAAAGGGAAAGCAAACAAACCACAATTAAAACTCTTTATTAAGTAATAAAATGGTTCTGGGGAAACAACATACAAAGCATTCGCATTCAACAAAATGAAACAAAATAAAAAACAATTACGTTATAGGAAAATTTTAAGTTATACTCCTAGGATACGAGGATGAATCACAATTTTAATTGTGCAAACGGAACGAAGTGTAATTATTATAAATTAAACCATAAACAGAGGCAAGGCTGCCACAGAAATCTTTTCGGATTGGAAATAAATCTAAAAGGTGCCCAAAAATACGTTCAGAGTCTTACTTCGTACAAACAAAGAGCCAATTTGCGAACTAAATTATTTCCGTGCATACTTTTTTACATCCCTTAGATTAAATTCTAATCCATAGCGATTTCTGTGGCTTCCCAGATGTATTGTTAATATTTAAAACTTTGTAAATAACACGAAACATGTAGACACTGGAAGACACGGACATGCTATAAGGACATACGTACATACATATACATTAATACATGCATACATATACACCACTTATATATTGGTATATATGAAGATATACATATATATATTTTTATATATATACACGATGGAATACAACTAAACAACGGTAGAAGACATAGTTAAATTTTTTCAAAACGACAAGATCAACACCTTGCAGCAATAAGGAACCGAAAACAACAACAGTAACAACAAATAACAAACGAAACGCGCCTAGAAATACATAGTTAATAATTATATTTTGTTAAGCGTTATTATAGAAAAGAAAACAAAAATTAATAAAGCAAACAGAAGGACAGAAAGAACGGCAAGAAAACCAAATGAATTACGTTTTAAGCTGGGCATTAGAATACGACACGAAATGGTTCATTAACAAAACTAAAGTAAATATATATTTTGTACAAATATAATTCAAATCAGCCGCAGCTAAAACCAAGTACACTTATTAAAGTTTAAGCAACAACAACAAACCGAAACAACCAATTTAATATGCAATTACCGTAAAGTAGTTGATAAATCAAACGAATAAAACATCAAAAAATTGTAACATTTAATTATCCTTTGTGGTTTTATTAAATCAAATGTGGCTTCAATGTGTTGAAACTAAATTTAACAAGAAAGGAAGCCTACTTCGGCACGCCGAAGTTTGTATACCCTTGCAGATTGGAATTCGATCATTAATAATTAATACAATATAAATTATATACATTTATGTTAAAAATAAAGGAAGTAATTCCTACTGAAACTAGTCACCTATATATTTACAGTTACAGTTATACATTCACAGTTTGGCATTTTCCTCTATATATAATGATATTTCCTATGGTAGCAGTATCATATAGTAGTCCGATTTTCATAAAATTTAAATTCTAGAATAATAATAAATCTCAAATTTGTTAAAAACCTGTTAAAAACTGGAAAAATTATAATTTGTAATTGTATTAATTTCTGAATCGTTCCTAAGGCAGCTATATGATACAGTGTCAGAATTTCAAAAAATTAAATCCGAAATTCTAGAATAATACAAAATGGCTATATTAAGAAAAACTGTTGAAAACTGGAAAAGCTATAGTTTTTTTCTAAAAATTTCCCGATAGTTCCTATGGAAGCTATGGTATAGTATGATATAGTGGTCCGATCCGGCCCGTTTCGACAAAGTTTCATTCAGATAGCTTCAAAACTGAGGGACTAGTTTGCGTAGAAACGGACAGACGGACAAACGGACATGGCTAGGTCGACTCGGCTGTTGATGCTGATAAAGAATATATATACTTTATATGGTCGGAGATGACTCCTTCACTTCTGACTGAAATTATAATACCCTGCAAGGATATAAAAATCAATTAGGGGGTACAAAATAGGGCTCCCATTATTTTACAGGCCGAATTCATCACCAGAATAGCATCTATACATTATGTTTTTGAGATATACAAATTTAGCTAAGCATATACTTTTTTGGATACATTTGACGTGCTGTTAATTCAAAATGTTGTTTTCAAAATGGTCGTCACGGTAAAAACCGTTTAAAACTTGGAGTTGAGTATACATATATCGATATACATATATCGTAAAATTCGAAAAACTCTGAAACGTCAACAAACTATCTTAGAGGTCAATACAAATTTTTCTGAGATTTAAAACTCCGGGAGCCTTTTCACTTTCGACGCCTTTAAGTAGGAAATTCTCCCCATTTAAATGTAAACAAAGCCAAGTCATTTGCTTTCGCCATTTATATGTATTTCACCGAATAACGTTTATGTTTCTCTGGATCACCAATATGTGATTTAAAATTCTTAAATTGAGTCTTAGATGTTCTTCAAGACTGATCTCTATTATCATTATGCTAAAGATATTTATCGTTTCATTTCTTCTAAAGCCCTGCCACCTTCGATAGATCAGTGTTGGTCAACCGCGTCATCGCCGATCGTGCGCATCGCTGCCATGCAGCTTGACTATCCTCTGTTCTCGACGATTTCCAACACCTCAGAAAGTTTTTAGTTTTTGTGACGATCATTTCTTTGAATATTATTAACTCGCGGTGTCAGCTGTTTATAAAACGTATGTAAGTTGCCTGTAACTATACCACCTGTACATTGATCAGAAGCGAGGGTGGTTAGCTGCGATCATTCGGCTGAAATATACAATAGCAGACGCACGTTGTCGAAGAACACGTGCACGGGTTAATTCTAAATTCCGAGGAAAAAGCGTCGACATCAAAGAAGAACTGAGCAAGTCCCAGGGAATCAGCCGGAAGAAGCTAGGAAGAACGCCTACGTTTGCATCATTCGTTTTTTCCGGAAGGAATTAGTTAAATTCGAGGAAATTAACTAATTTTTTGCATTTGCATAGTGCGAGACAACCACCGGAACATTGCCAGGTCATTTCAAGTTTCGTCTTCCATTTACGCCTATAAATCCGTAACACAGCAAAGGTACTACTTAAAATATTATGCACTATAAAAGGGACTCTACAAGCTCATAGCTTTTAGGCGTAACTCGGAAGTTTTGGTTCTCATTTCCGAAAGAGCCCTCCCATATCCTTGCAGAGTATTATAACTTTTGTTAAAAGTTTGCAACCCAATGAAGGAGTAATTTTCGACCCCATAAAGTATATATACAAATTAAGAAAATGTCCTTTTAAAGGTTTGTTCAAGACGCGACTTATTCCGCGAATGAGAAGACTTTGTAGTAGTGTGGTTACGACCGACACGATTTATTTCCAAAATTCAACTAAATGCTAAGTACATTAATTCTTATAACGAAAGCTAGCCCTATGCCGTAAAAGTGTTGACCCGGCTGCCCATGCATGGTGTAGGGTAGCCGCCGTTGCATCGGAGTGCATTGCCCGCTGATAGCCTGAGATTTTGACAACGTCGTTGTGCAAGTCCGCAGGTGTCGCTAGAGTTGCTTTATTTTATTCTGTTAAGCATTATCAGCCTGGGAACTTCCGTTTTGCTGGGAGACAGTGTTAACTTACATATGTAGATTCGTGATCAGCATCAGCCGAGTCCATCTAGCCATATTAGCCTGTCCGTTTCTACGCAACTAGTCTCTCAGCATCGAAGCTATCTAACCTTGCAGTTAGTCTTCTTTTCAATCTTATTAGTATTTAGGTAGGAACGGGTCAGATTGGACGATTTTATATATTAGCTATATATTAGCTACCATATGTAACATAAATAACTGCGCTAGTTTTCAACATCCAACAGAATCTCGGTTATAATTTTGCAAATTCGATGTAAGACTGTGAATATAACATGGATAGATAATAATAATTTATATTATTTTAGGTATTTAAACCCTGAGATATATGAATTTATGTTATAGAATTTCAAAATCTGGCTTAAATTTCATCGTAATCGTCTTATTGTATCATGTTTTAGAGATGTCGCTTTATTTGACCAAAAGTGTGTATTTTGGTTTACCGAAGTTGGCTTTCTTTTTTGTTTTTCATTAAAATAACTATATTACGTGATTCACCTCAACCATACTAGCATCGAGAATCGGTTAATATGTAATGTAATAACATAAATTATTTAAAATCTCAATTTTTGCCCTGTCAAATATATAATCTTAAATCCGGACAGTTTTAGGTGCATTGCACCGAACAACAGTTTGGCATTCATTTGCCTAAGCATAACTTAATTCGTGCTTGTTGGTAGTTGCTGTTGGTGAAAGCGGCAACAAAACAATCCACAAGCGGAAGAGCGAGGGGACTGTTGCATACTTGTGGGCGGCAAGGAAACGGCAGGATGGAGAGATGGGCCATTCCGCTGGCAGAGTTCAATGGTCTTTTGACAAAATGATGTCAAGTTGAGCTCGTCGAGCTGCTGGCTTTGCTTGCCTTCCGTGCTCGCTCTCTCTTTTCGCTCTCGGAGTCTCCATCGCTCTCCGCTCACTGTCTCCACGGAGCTTCAGTCAGCTGCCTGGCACTCTTTGCCCTCTGATTGTTGTTGTTTAACTGTTTGTTTGGGTGCCTTTTTCGGCTCTCTTTGCGGCCGGCTTGCGATGCTCGGGTCTCTCGCTCACACTCGTTGCCACATCAATGGAGAAAGGAACCTACCGCAATTCGTTTTGTGTTCACGGCTGCATTTCCTTGTTTATGTTTTGCGAGCGAATGTAGGGTACTCATGGCCGAGAGAGCCGCGGAGAGTGTTGTGCTGGGAACCGTTATGTTGCCGAAGCTGTTGCAGCCTGCGCAACTTTCGACTGCAGCTTTTTGTGAATTGTTGGAACTTGTCGTTGTTTGCAGTCCCTTTGACATCTTCTTCTTCCCTACCATCCTGCTTCTCCTCCTCTTCCATTCACACAATGTCACAATGCTAGTTAAAAGTGGACGAAATTGGGAAATTCAAATAATTTTGTTTTCAAAAGTGTACTTCTATAGTAATTGATTTTATTCTTGTGACTCTTTTATATGACTCAGGGTTGATGGCAATACTAACTAACAAACTAAGCTCGTTAACCGATACAATTCCATATTTAAAGATACTCTCTGGGGTCATTGCAATTAAGCTTCTTATTTGCGTGCAATGAAAGGCTTGTATTTGCCCCACTGTGCATGCCAGTGCAAAACTACGCAGTTATGCTATGCATTCGTCTTCCGTCAACAACCCTCCCCCCGTCCGCCCAGTGCGCTGCCCCACCCTCTCCCGCCCCCTGCTCCGACCCACTCCCACTCTCACGGAGCGTGCTCAACTGTACATGGATGGGAGGAGGAGAAGGAGCCGCTGCCGCCGCTGACTGCGGCGCAGCAGAGCTGGCGCGGGTCCTGGCTGCAGTTGTCCTGGCGGCAATCGAACACTTTAATCATTTAGTTCTTGCACTCTCCGGCAGCAAGTTGTGTTTTTTGATTCTCGTCGTATTGTCGTCGTTCCTGAATTGTTGTATATCGGTATCAAAGTACACACATCTTGCATACTCTCACCACTGCGCCCACACATGTACGTCCGTGTGCCCATTTGCACACAGTGCTAAGTTAAACATCTAAAAGAATCAGTTCGAAAACCCCAAGTGTGTGCGTGTGCGTGCTCAACTAAGTTCTAAAACTAATTTGCATCGAACGAATTGCTCGCGTTTTCGAAGCAGCGCCAGTGAAACGAAGGAAACGAAAGCTGTGCAAATTGGCATAGGATATTTTGCGGCGCTGGCCAGTAAAAGTAAGCTAACAGAAATAGTTACGGCATTTTATTTTGCATGCACAGTGCATGGTGCCCACACCCAAAGTCGATTTTTCGCTTTGCATACATACATGCACCCGAACCAGGGCCTCTGTGTGCGGTGGAGAAGCGAATAGTAAAACGGGGCTCAATGGGGCGGCTCGCAGTCGGCAGAATCGCAATTTCTCTACACTCTGGTATATATTTGCCGCCTACACTCACACTGGCGCTTACATTCTCCCTCACACTCGCAAGCTCGTGCAGCTGCGTTTCGTGCAGCGCCGGCATCGCAGTTTTCAATTCGCTGCCTGCAGCCGCAGTTTAACCTAAAAAACGACGCAACCCAGGAGCGCGGCCCCCAAGGGGGTCAACTGCACACCGTTTCATACACTTAGTGAAGCCTCATCTGATTCACTTTTCTGACTGGAACTAAAACAATTTTTAAAATATTTTTTGTTATTAAAAGGTGTTCCTCAGAAAAAACCAGATAAGAGTTATTGATTCAAATTATAGTATTTTTCTTTGCTTAAGCCACTGATCTAGGCGACCCCTTTTCTCCGCCCCTGCGTTGGCAGCGCAATCAACTGCAGCTTTCGGCTAAGCTCGCTCTCCGAGCTCGGCTGGGTCCCACACTCTCGCGCTCGGGCCATTGCATATCTCGTGGCGCGCTTCCGCTGCAGGTTGCGCTCTCTTGAGCTTGGGACTCTCGCTCTCTGCTGTTTATTTTTGCCGCACCCAAATGCAAGCGGCCTCCAGCCGTTAGCCTTAGATGCTACTCTATTTTCTTGCCCGTTCCTTTTCTGGGCACTTTCTCGTGCTCTTTCTCTCTCTCCTCTAACCCTTTGCCAAGGTGTGTCACTTTTTTGTTTTGTTCCTGCTCTTTGAGTACGTCTTCTGCTCCGGCATGCAAAAACACGGAGAGACTCCCCTCATGTAATGGTGTGTGTGAGTCTGCAAAGGTATTGTGTCGGTGCAATCGGTGCATCCATCAATTAGCAGGAAGCGATTTTAAACAATTTATGAATGAAAATTAATGGTTTGCGCCCTACTATTTGCGGGCGTTCGTTGAGGGAGTGTGGGAAGGGCCAATTCCCGAAGGCGTGCTAAACTATCGGACTATCCCACTGAAGTTTTTAATTGGCTAAGTACATTCTAGGGTTCGACTTCAAATCAAAATTACTAAAGAGTGTAGAACGACAATTCTAAAATTGGTTATTTTATGTTTCGAATGTTTTAAAATTTGAAAACCCCAAATAACTCTCATGATGTCTGTAGGAGGTAGTCACGAGGACCTAGATACTAATAAGGATACATTCTGCTGATAAAGAATTTACTTAAATATAGGTTAGCCGGACAAAAACGTATTTATTGCTTCCTTATCTTTATTGTCTGATTAATTATCTTAAACGATATTTTTAATTATTGCCAAGTCATACTTTTAACGCTAAGGCATAAATTCCTTTCTTGAAACTAACTTAAAGTGTGGTGCTGTAGGTCTTACTTAGAGGCTTATTTCACCTGCCACACAAGGACTTTGGTAGTCCGAAAATATTTGCAAATATTTTTAAAAAATTTAGTATTTGTGGATTTTCAAATAACCAGGTACAAAAACAACACCCTAATACCCTTCATGGACAGAATACGGTTTCCTCCTTAAAAATTATGATCAAACTGAAAACATTCATTCATTGTGATTTTTAATACAATTTTCCATAAATTTATGCCAATAGCCTTCACTATCACGATTTGTTTTAATGTCGTCTTGCTTATATACATCGATCGACTTGCTTGCTCTTCGATGAAATATATGTATGTTTCTAAAAAAGTATTTACGTTTCCTACTGTCTTCTCGAATTATCTTAAGCGTAAATAATAATATAAATAAAGCGTGAAAGAAAGCTAACTTCGGAAAATTGATGTGTGTATACAGATCTAAAATATGCTCATTTTATGGACTATAAATGTATATTTATTTAAATGTTAATATAAATCTATTTTAACAAATCAACGTTTAAAAACCAAAGCCAAAAAACATTGCTTTTAATTCGGAAAGCTTTTCTATGATAGTTTCTATTAAGTTAATAATCCTGCATATTGAGTTTAAAATTTTTAATCTGCACATAGATCTTTAGACTACACAAAATTAAATATTATTTTTATTTATTTATTTTTTCTTTTTGAATAGAGTACAGACTAAAGGCGTATAAAAACAATAATTCCGTAACACCAAGTTTATTTATGGGAATAGAAGAATACGAGAATGGGGTTGGAAAAATTTATTGTCTAATTCCCCAAAAGTTTATGCTCCGATTTCAAAATACTTCCTTCTGGCTGTTACATACATTCTTGGTTGGTTCTAAGTTTTAATACCTCTGTAAAGTATGGGTTAAAAACATTTACTTCTCAGCTCTTGACGTTCAATTCCTTTTTTAAGGATCGAACCGAATGATTAGACCACAATCCAGTAGCAATTCAATTTTTGTTTTATGCAGCTGAAAAGAACAGGTACAGTAATTGATTATTGCATTGCAGGCTCTGTCGCAGCTGTTTCTGTTGGCCAGTAACTCCAGCCTTTCAAAGCAACCCGGAAACACTTGCATATCTAAATGTAATCCTGTGTTTGATGATATGTATGTGTCCATAATACTTAGTGTACGAAACGCGGTACGCTGGTGCAAAATCCAATTATAAAATGTGTACCTCCGCCACATCCATTTCGTGCCTCCATCTAGCGAATATATAGTACCAGGCACAAGCGCTGTTGTAGTTGGAGACCATATCGTTGGATCCACTCTCTCTTGCCTCGCGCGCGCGATATGAGCAAGAGCAGGGGGCGCGTTCTGGCCAAGAAGCCGCCACTCTCTCGGTGCTCCACTCGCAGCTCTCCGCGTCTTGGACACATTAGTAGTCGCCTTCGCCGAGGGGCATAAAAATAATTTCCACGCCGCTCGCCAATTCAGTTTATTTCTGTTCTGTTGAGTTGCAGGAACACGTTCTTTTCTACTTTCCGTTCGGTTTTATTTCCTTATTATTATTATTACGAATTAGTTTCACACTCTTCGGTTTGGCTTGGTTTATTATTTTTATCATTACCATTCGATAAATAATATTCCAAAAATTATTCGTTCGGTTCGGTTATATTTGTATGAGTACGATTTTCCGTTTGTCGTTTTGTTTTTCGGGAGCGCTTTGCTTCCGTTTGGTTTCGGTTCGTTCGGTTATTATTAAAAATAAATAAAGCAAACACATCCCCTGAAAATTGTTTCGTAATCGCGTTGAAATCTAGAAACAACCCAAACAACAAGTTATATTCGATGTACTCATGATTTAGAGACCAAAGGTAACCATTACGGCTATCGGGGCTTACGTAATTTGAAGGAGAGTCCAATATCTGTAGATCCCCGCTAAATTCATCTGGCCAAAAAGCTACTTAACCTCAAACGCGCTAATAAGCGGCAGCATCGATGTACATACGTCAGCATCATCGCCCAGCGCTCGTCCGCCATCAGCTGCGCTGTGTTTTTTTGTTTTAAAAATATTTTTGAAAATATAATCTTGCCGGCTCCTCAGCGGCGCGATTCTCCTCGCACTCATCACGCCCATTTGTTTGTTTATTTTTAAAATATTAGTTTTTCGCACGATTTGCGGCGTTGAATGCAACCAACTGCCTTCGGCCTGGCAATGCGAATTGAACGCACATTTCTGACAAAAAGGTGCAAAATTCTGTTCTTGATCTTTCTTGCCCCAGCCATTGACATTGAGATAGATATATATCCAAGAAATATATTGTATTTTAATATATGTGGCTCTTTAAAATGTAAACTTAAAGTACAAGTGGGAAACGGGCCTATTTAAGTTTTTTCCATTGCGTTTACAGCCCGTCTACAAGTATATTTACAAACAATGTGTCTTGATTATTCAACGGTTTTGAATTACTCTAAACACTTTAAGTGACAATATTTACATTGAAATCCGTGTTCTATGACACCGAAAAGTGTGTGATATACATATGCATGTATTCATAAATGTACATAGTACTTATTAATTGCGTTCAGCAATCAAAAAGTCAAATTTAAGTGTGGACTAAAAATACATTTCTGTTTCTGAACAAATTCCCTTTTCCATAACAAGCTGCAAAAATAACTGCGGCGGCTAACAGAAAGATATTTTGGATATAATCCATATAAACATAGAGCACACGGTAATTAGCAGACGCGTCAGAGTAACAGAGTATATTTATCTGGCCTGTAAACAAAGTGTTTCATTGCACAACCTTAAGAAATCCAAAAACTGTAGTTGAAAGATGTTAGTTTCGCTATTTGTTAAACTATAGATTCCAAAAAGTACAATTGAATAAATAACCCAAAGCAAAACTATAGAATTTTTGGTATATACTTGTTAAGAAGACATTAACATGTCTTGAATTCTTCTGCATTTCTCTTGTCTTCAGTCTTTCCTATTGGTATAGCGATCCTTACTTGAATTGTATCGATTTGCAGTCACATTTTGCCCTATTTTTACTTATACCATCCATCCACATCCATTCAGCATTTCAGTTTGGCAGCCAACCAGCAAATTTGCAGAAACCACAGAAACCAAGAGCCTCGGTTATTTGTGTGGCTTCATTAAAAAGTTTACTTTTGGCATTTCCGCCGTTTCCAGGGAAAACGACGCTGGGCCAGACAGTGGACAGGCGGAAGATAGCCCGTATTTCATTTAAATTTAATTAAAATAATTGATTTTTATACCAATTTCGCTGTTTGCTCTTCTTCCATTCCCTTTTCAGCAACAACTTTCGGACCCAAACATATAACGTTTACAAACGTGGCGAGGCGCTTTTAACTAGGCTATAGTAAAAGCTATATTCATCCACTGCGGTTTCTCGGCGTGTGCATCTCTGAATAGGGTAAGCTAGGACCAAAGTCAGCACCAGAACAAATCATTAATCACTAATCGAATTTATTCGCTTGCAGACTTCACAGCAGCAGTATTATATTTACAGCGACATATACAACTATCTATCTTCACCCATCTATATCTGTTATCGCTCGAGCAAGTTTCCGAAGAAGAAAGCCGTAAATATTACCACTTACATTTATGTATTTGCGGTCATAGTTGACTTAAATTAAAAAAAAAGAAAAACCTAATCAATTTGGTTTTAGAACGGACAGTCCTATATAATGTGATTTGTCAAGTGATATTGACCGCATCTACGTATATACATTTAATGCAAATCCTTAAGCTTAGATTTTCCCTTCTCCTGCAGCAGCAACCTCCTTACAATGGTCGAGGGTCAAACAGCCGTGCAGCAGCACCAGCCAAGCGGAGCTGGCAGCAGCAGCACCACTGGATCTGGCGGCGGATCGGCGGCTGTGACTGCCAACGTGACCAACAGCCAGGCTCAGACGAATGGAGGCACCAGCACTTCGACTCCATCTGCGTCGGCGGGTGCAGGAGCGGGAGCCGGGGCCACAGCAAACTCCGCTGCTGCAGCTGGCCAAGCCACCGCAAATAATGCAACTGCTAGCAACAATAACAACAATAATAATAACAACAACAACTCAACGGCAAATAATAACAATAATAACAATAACAACAATGAACCAGATCCCAAAACCAATTTGATTGTGAACTATTTGCCGCAAACGATGTCACAGGACGAGATTCGCTCGCTGTTCGTTAGTTTCGGTGAGGTGGAGAGCTGCAAGCTAATCCGTGACAAGGTGACAGGTGAGCGCATAAGTAAAGCATATACATATGTATTTTAATTAATTTAATATGAAATCTGAAACATGAATCTTAATCATACTTTTCTTCCATAATTATCTTAACCAAGAATAATTGTTCACTTGATGAATTAATTCTCGTTCTTTTTTTGCAGGCCAGAGCCTGGGCTATGGTTTCGTCAACTATGTCAAACAGGAGGACGCGGAAAAGGCCATTAATGCGTTGAACGGCCTGCGGCTGCAGAATAAAACCATTAAGGTCTCCATTGCACGACCCAGTTCTGAGAGCATTAAAGGTGCCAATCTCTATGTATCTGGTCTTCCAAAGAATATGACACAATCCGATCTGGAATCATTGTTCAGTCCATACGGCAAGATCATAACTTCGCGCATTCTTTGTGATAATATCACTGGTGAGTATTTAAGGAGTGGTTTGAAAGGGGAGAATATATATGGTAGTTTACTCAATACTTTGAACACCTAATTGGGCCGTTCTAAAGTAAATCAGATTAATATTTGACTCTCCTCCAGTTTTGTAAAATGTATGTTTTAGATTTAAGCATGTCTTAAAAGGAAATATATTTTTTGAATAGCCTGCATAATTTTATTTCGAAATTTGCTGGTGCTCCACAATATATTCTTCTCTGTTTTATTAGTGCATTTATAATTAATCCAACGTTTTATTTTCAATTTTATTTATTACATGTAATACCAAAAATAAGATGAACATGCGCCGGGTATGTTTTGTATTATAATTTTCTTATGTTTAACTGTTTCCTTATGCTGTTCATCGATCATATATAGTTGCTTTCGCTTAAAAAACAAAACTTTTCGCTTGCTTGAATAAATAACAAGAAAGGAAACTAACTTCGGGAAGCCGAAATTTATAAACCCTTGCAGTTTGTAATTGATTTGTAGGACCATAAAATATAATATAATAATTTAATCTCATTCTTCATTATTTTTGGATATTTTTTTTATAAATCAAAGTTTAAAAACTCATATCTAAGTCCAAAAATCATTCCATTTAATTCGGAAAGCTTTCCTAAGCTAGTTTTTATTATTATAAATCTGCATAATCAATTTACAAATTTTTGACTATTTTCGACAATTTTAACGATGTAACCCCTTATAAAATTTTTGTTTCTTGCCTGAGATACCTTAATCGACTCGGCTGTTGATGCTGATCAAGAATATATATGATTAATAGAGTCGTAAATGAGTCAATCACAGCGTTATAAGCTTTTGACTTAAATTATAATACGCTGCAAGGGTATAAAAATCCTACGCATCTTTTCACTAAAGCCAATCATCCGTAATGCATGTCAGCAGCTAGCTAACTCTTTCCTTCTCTTCATATAAAATAAATGCACATTTACTGACACATTTCCGCCGGTCTTTCAGGTCTCTCCAAGGGCGTTGGCTTTATACGCTTTGATCAGCGATTTGAGGCCGATCGAGCCATAAAGGAACTGAACGGCACCACACCGAAGAATTCCACCGAACCGATAACCGTCAAGTTCGCCAATAATCCCAGCAGCAACAAGAACAGCATGCAGCCTTTGGCAGCCTATATAGCACCCCAAAATACCAGAGGCGGTAGAGCGTTTCCCACTAATGCTGCAGCCGGAGCAGCAGCCGCCGCCGCGGCAGCCGCCATTCATCCAAATGCAGGGCGTTATAGGTAAGAGAGAGAAGGCACCAAATCGATATTTATATACATTTGTTGTTATCTTTAAATGGATTACTAAATAGCATTAAACTTTTTATTTCGCCCAATCTCCACAGCTCTGTGATATCCCGCTACTCCCCTTTGACCAGCGACCTAATAACAAATGGCATGATCCAAGGCAACACTATTGCCAGCTCTGGCTGGTGCATTTTTGTCTATAATTTGGCGCCCGAGACCGAGGAGAATGTGCTGTGGCAGTTATTTGGACCATTTGGTGCCGTGCAGTCAGTGAAGGTGAAGACAGTAGGAGAGAGAGTTAATTATAGTAATTTCTATAGTAATTTTCTTGATCAGCATTAAAAGCCGAGTCGATCTTTATTGTTAACTGCCTTTATTTTTTATAGGCGCTCAATTGGAATTCTGTTTGACAAATTGCTAAAAAGACAATTAATTAACTAAATATTTTTTCTGATATTTTTCGACAATATCGACAGTTAGCGTTAAATGTTATTTTAGTAATATTGCGTGATATTTTGGTCTATATATCATAAGAAAGTTCCCTCTCGGTTAACATCCGTAATCGAAACTGGCAGCAAGACTTTACTTATAAATATTTAAATTTTTAACCCCATCACAGGTGATTCGGGACCTGCAAAGCAACAAATGCAAGGGCTTCGGCTTTGTAACCATGACGAACTACGAGGAGGCTGTGCTGGCCATACAATCACTGAATGGCTACACTCTGGGCAACCGGGTTCTTCAGGTCAGCTTCAAGACCAACAAGAACAAGCAAACGTAATTATTAACCAAGTTGGCTGCTGTTGTCAATGCCAATGCGGCGGCGGCGGCGTTGGCGGCCAATGGTTTGGTCCTACATAATCATCATCACCACCACAACCAAGGCAGCATCGCTAGCAACATAAACATCAACAACAACAATAGCTATCAATTTGGCAAATACCACAACAGACAGCACAACACCAGCACCAACAGCAACAATAGCAATTTGAGCAAGCAGCTAAGCAAGCAAGCGACCTCGACCAGCAACAAGCAACAATCAATAATGCCGCCACCTAAGAGATTAGCCAGCAACACTGCAACAACTGCAGCAGCAGCAGATATGGCCATTGCAACTCCTCCCAACAACAGCAGTAGCAGCAGTCACACGTTGTCCAACGGAGATGCCGCTTCTTCCTCGTCGTCGAGCAACATCTTGAAGACATCCACGAAGTTTATTTACAACAAGCCGCAGAATCACTACGAACTGCTGCAGCAGCAGCTGCAGTTGCAGCAGGAGTTCGCGCAATTCCTGACCAATGTGGCCAACAGCGCTGCCGGAGGCACGGGCACGCCCAACAACAGCAGCTCCGCCAACAGCTCAGTGAACCATCGCAACGGAGGACTCGGAATAAACGCCAATACCCCTACTGGTGGTGTTTCGGGCAATAAAAACAATAGCAACAGCAATGGTTATGTGCCCTCCTGGTCAAATTATTTCTTTTAAAGGCGTAGCTTTGGTTTTTCATCAGCATATGCCCATGAGTCATTAATCCTTTATACATTTAGGTCCAACTTGTTAAACAATCATGCGAACCCATTGAGTTCATTTCAATTTTGTAGCTTTTAATTTTGTTTAATTTGTGAGTTAAATACAAACTACAGAAGAAGCGCCTTTACTTTTGTTAATTCATCATCAAAATCTTACATTTTTTCCAATGTTTATCCTTTAGTTTTACGGCCATGTTTAAAACTGTAGATTATAATTCATTTTCGTTTATATATGCCTTTTAGAACACGTCTAGTCGCTTCTCGGAAAGAGAATAGCTTCCAGAAAGAAAGATAATAGGAAACAGAAACGGTAAACAGCTGTAGTTAAGTTTTTGTTTGATGTAGAAAAAAGAACGTACACACTCTACGGATATTTTTAAACAGAGAATAAAATACAAACAATTTGAAGGCATTTGAAGAGCCAAGAATCCACCAAAGAAATGAAAACAAATATGACAAATATTTAAGCTATAAATAAAGATGTATAAAAATGAGAAACGAAACAGAACTGAATGATGCGTAAATTTTGCAAATAGACATTGCAGAATAGAAAAAGAAATCATACACAAAGCAAAAAACAAACAAGACATGCATAATATATATGTTTATGTTTTCTATATATTTAATGTAAAACTTTTGCTAAAAATAAATGATGTATGCATATAAAATATTATAATCGAACCTTTTTATTCTTATCTAGACATTTGTTAAACATTGTTCCAACTAAACCTTACACTTAGTCTTCAGTATATATGTTACTCATTCAGGAGTGTCACAGAACTCGCTGTGGATTTACAATTTCAATTCACACAATGTCCAAAAGCATGCTTCACAAAGTTACAACAACTTTAAACAATTCATTGCATATTTTCGGACACCTCTTCAATAGAATTTAGAACTTCAGCGATTTCTGTGGCCATGTCCCTTACTTGTCCTATAGTAAACAATATATAACTGATAGACTCTCTAAATCTTGGTAAAGTGCCAGAGAAGCGAGAAATTGAGTGAGCAAAAAATGAAGGGCAACATACAGAGCTGAGAGATGATGGCAACAGCATCCATTAGAATTTTTCAAATACAACGAATAAATGTTTAAGAAAAATTGCATGAAAACCAATGACATTGAGAGAATAAAAATAGATGAGATGTATCAACGATTGTGTAAGGCTAAACCAAAATCCAGCTAAGATATCTAAGCACGCCATCACTCAAATCGAAGTTAATGAAGAACTGAAGACGAAAGATCAGAACAAGTCCCTCCCTTAGAAAAAATTATGAAATCAAAGCGAGATGTACGTAACATAGATCAAAAACGCGCGTTTCAGCCTAACGAATTTGTTTAAGCCCAAACTCACAGCAATAACTTAAACTAATGAAAAAGAGAACAAGTTAAACAAATTGCCAAACTAAATATAAAACAAATTTTAAAATACATAAATTGACAGTTATGAATTTCGAATGAAAGAATTGAGTTGTTTGAATGCCGGTGAAAACGGAGACAGTAAAGAATGAGATATGATTGGTGCTTCACAGATTTCCTTCTAAACAAAAAGGGATTAACTGTAATAGAATCCATAAAAAAAATACATATATCGTATTTAACTTTCTGGACACGTTTTATATTTGATTTTAATAATTAATTTATTAATATTTGTGTATGTTTAATAGCAGATTATTAATTTCAGTTCTTTTTCAACAGACCCGCAATTGAGAAAGGAAATATCGCAGTGTTACACACGACATGAACTATGCTATATCTTTCTATATATAAAATCTATAACTATTTATATTAAAACAAAAAAAGCTATTACATATGATTAACAATATATTGATGTTGTGTATTGCAAATTTTAAATGTTTATACATACATACCAAGAAAATTATGAAGGAAACTTAACTTATTCACGGCAAGCATTAACATACAAGGAGAATCCATTTTCATGTATACGTCAAGTAAATTTATTGCATATACTATTTGAAGCTAATTACAAGGACAAATTATATATACATACAAGCATAAAGCGTTACAATTATTAGGTATGTATGTGTGTAGTACTTAAAGCTCCAGCAGCGGCTTAATCTTCCCAAATACCAACTTTAACGTAACCTCTCTCCTAACAACTGCGGGCGAGCCAAGGACTCCGAGGCAGATCCTTGCTCCGAACTCCCATAATCACACTAGTGTGCGCAAAAGCTTGACTGAACACTTACATAGAAATTCTGGCTTTTAAGCGGTAAATTAGGAATAATAATACCTTCCAGTAAATCTCAACAAAGCAAGTTCAACAAAATGGAATGAAAATAATATTCTATAAAGAGAACAAACACCAAGATGAAACGTTTTTTATACAACCATGTAGGAGGAGTTGAGGCACAGTTTTTTGTGCATATTTGTGTGGCACACAGGAATATGTTTAGCTAAAGTGAAGATTCCAGGCAAAGAAACACAGGCGCAATGGCAATTGCAAATTGCAGTTGAGAGGCAACAGTGAATGATAAGCATGAACAACAACCAAAAAGCAATCGATTATATACATTTTTTAAGAGGGAAATGTTTTATAAATGATAAATATAAAGAAAAACAGGAAACAAAAAACGCAAGAAAACCAAGAAAGTATTTTAAAAATTTAAATATATACATGAACACTATATATACAATATATTATATATACATATTATAAAAAACTTAATGGGTATGGTAACGAACAAAACACCGCACAATAATATACAAAACGAAAACGAAACCGAAACTGAGAAGAGACGGGACATACGTAAGAATTCAAATTCCCAAGGGGGATCGATTACCGGTCCCCAGAAAGTAAAACTAAACGTGCAGAAAAGACTAAAGAATCGAGGAAACTAAAGAAACAAACGAAAGGACGAGGCAAATTTATAATTTTTACATTGTAAACGCAATAATGTTAACATTTAACGAAAACGACGAGGACAGTATATAGAAAACAAAGCGCATATCTTGAAAACAAAGGATGATAACAGTGTATTGAGAAGACAGGATCTCAAAGAAGCAAGTGGAAAACCAAAACTAACCAAATAAAAAAAAAACAAGAACGAGAAGTTACCACAAATTTTAAACTAAACAAGTGAAAGGCCTAATTAAAGCTACACTTTTATACTTTTACACCAAAACAAACGAACGAAGCAAAGGCGACAATGTTCGTCGTTTTTCTGGAGGCACCTTCGCGTTTTGAAGCCAATAAGGTTGTGCAAATGCCTGCAGATCTGGCCGGAGCCGAGACAGGAACCGGAAGTCTGCAGTGCGCCCTCTTTAAATGTCTGTTTCTCTCACACACAGATTACCCCCACACAGCAACACTCTGTCTACCCATGAAGTCTCACATAGTAAATGAATGTTGAATAGCAAAGAGAAGTCGTTGTGAGAAGTCGAAACGATGCTACGAGTCGATGATTATTAGCTAACGATGGTGTAGCTTTATACAAACACTGGTGCTGCTCCGGGCAGGATTCACTGTTGAAATAAGAAAGAGCAAAAGCAATACAGATCTTGTAGCGGCAATCGCATCCCTAATCCCTAATTTACACCGGAGAGACTTGTAGAAAGCTTAGGTGTGTTGACTCCTTTCCTTGTTTCATTTATAGTAACATCCTCTTTCACAAGATCCAGATAGCGACCACAAAAAAAACAAGGAACAAATACATACGAATAAAATTTTGTAATGCGAGTCATCACCCAGTAAGTTGCGAACGGAAAGGCACTCTCTCTATATATGTTTAAAGATGTTCAAGTAAGAAAAGAGGAAACACTCAAGATATATATTATAAATTAATTAAAACCAAATCTTAGTCGAAAAGAACTTAGTCAAAGGTACTAATTTTAAGCACTATTGTTAAACGCAACTCAACGGCATTCAAAATGGAAATGGAATCACTCTTTAGCCAAAAACTGAAAAGATATATGGAATCTTAACTCAACTCAGAACTCTAGTGGCATTCGCTCTTTCAAGCTCAAAAACATAAGTTAACGAACATGTATTTAATTCCACATAACAGATTATAATTAATAAATTCGAACTCATTTATATTTGTCTATTGGGTTAGCCTTGCATGAGGCATTAAGCCACATATTAATTATATATGGAAACTATATGCATATGGAAGGTTTTTTTCTCGTCGTTATATAAACATAGTCGAAAAATATTGGTGGACAGTATCGCGTATTGTAGTAGCAAATATGTATTTATCTTTAATCATCACAGAACAAGGTGAATAACAAATTATTCCAATTTAAATTAAAGTGCATAAATTATATATTGAATTACTTACTGTCGAGTTCTCTATCTCTCATATGGACACGAAACCTAAACGATTTCCTTCGAATTTTCATTCAATTAACTTAAACACAAGCAAACACAACAAGAAACCGAAACGAACTCACAATATTAAGTGCGGAAAATGTCAAGCAAATTTATATAGCATATTTACGGTATTTACTCTGTGCAAGATTTATTAAGAATCAATTATACTTCATTATGAATTAATCTGAGAATTTACAAACAACAAACAAAAACACACACTACACACGACGAACGATGAATGAAAGCAACAATTTATTCAAAATAAAGCTATGAAATGATGTGTTTAAATAACGTTTTGTCCTTGCAAGCTTTCGACGTATTACTTTTGGGCTATTGTTGTGGGAATAAATCCTTTCGGAAACTTCTTTTTCTTTATATCGAACGAAACATAGGCCATAAACGAAACTTGGCCTTGCTTAAAGGGTATTAATCATTTTCATAATTTAATCTACAAGCACAATTATTTAAAATTCTATTTTATTCTTCTTTTAATAATTTTAACAATGGCTGAGGCTTTTTAAATTTATATTTCTCAAAATAATATTCGATTTTTTTTTATAAATTAGAAACGAGACCCAATATCTGGGTAATATTCAAGTTTAAAAATACAAAATCCAATTTAAAATTGTTAAAATGAACATAGGAAAATCAATTTTTACATTTTTAATGGAATCACTTTCTCCTTGATACTGAAGGAGAAGGGTGCATAATTTGGTTTTACGGTCTTGTCGCTTATGGCCTAAACGGCCATTTCCATCTGGATTTTTGGGTACGGATTGTAATCGACTATCTCAAAGTCCTCATAGCGAAAGTCCTCAATGTCAGACACCGTGCGCTTGATCGCCAGTTTTGGAAACGGGCGCGGCGTGCGCTGCAGCTGCTCCTTTAGCGGATCCACATGGTTTAGGTAGACATGCGTGTCACCCATGGTATGAACGAAGTCGCCGGGTTTTAGACCAGTCACATGGGCTATCATGTGTGTGAGTAGGGCGTAGGAGGCGATGTTGAAAGGCACGCCCAGACCCATATCAGCGCTCCTCTGGTACAGCTGACAGGACAGCTCGCCACGGTCCTGGGAGACGAAGAACTGCGCCAGGCAATGGCATGGTGGCAGGGCCATCTTCGGTATGTCCAGGGGATTCCATGCAGACATGATAATGCGCCTGTCCGACGGATTGTTCTTTATCGTCTCGATCACCTGACGCAGTTGGTCGATGCCCTGGCCGCTGTAGTCGTCGTCGCATGTACGATACTCTGCCCCAAAGTGCCGCCACTGGAAGCCGTATACTGGGCCCAAATCACCGACTGCGCGCTCCGTATGACCCAGCTTGTCCAGGTACTCCCTGGTACTGTTCCCGTCCCATATATGAACGTTTTTTGCCTGCAGAAGCTTGGCGTCCGTCTTGCCAGCGACGAACCACAGTAGCTCCTCGGCCACAGCGCGGAAGAAGACACGCTTTGTTGTCAGCAGGGGAAAGGAGCCACTGCGCATATTGAAGCGCATTTGGGCGCCGAACACGGACAGTGTTCCCACCTGTGTACGGTCCATCCTGCGTTCTCCATTCGCGATGATGTGGGCTATCAGGTCCAAGTACTGCTGCTCATCCTTATTGATCTCCGACGGCTTCTTTGTCGACTGCTCCTCTAGCTTAAGTGCTCGATCAGAGGGCGAAAGCTCGGCTTTCTCCGGGGAAGCCAAAAGTTTCTTTTCGAGAGCACAATCCATTTTGCAAAGCAAACAAACTGAAAATTTGGAGGGAAATATTGGAAACTGCAGTAATAGTGTGCCCGGCAATTGCTCGCATGAATAAATGCTGGCCACACTGACTGCCGACTATAAACTGTTATATGTAAGGATAGAGCATTGATTAAGAAGTGCTTTCCGCACTGTTTTCGTACTTTTTCCTGAACACAGTTTAAGGTTTTCATAAGGGGAACAAACATCGGTCACAAAAAATTGAGAAAATGTACGATTATCCTCGATCAGACTGGCAACGCTATAACATGAATTCGAATTTTGTCGCGAAATCTGGCAATGTACTGTTATCAACGGCTTTCGAACAGTTTTATTTATGTTTTCACAGTTATGTCGATTTCCTATTTACTTTCCAATGTGTCTATGACAGATATATGATACAAGTTTTCTTATTTAATAAAAATAATATCCGAAAATATAGTCCTAATATTTTGGAGGAGATCCAAAAGATACGTGGAACAATTTATTATATATATATTTTTTTTTTGTTTAATTTTGACATATTAGTCTAATCATTTGAAACTTTTAAACTGAATTTAAAAATACTTCACTAAGTATTTTTGAAACCCAAATTTAATTAGAAATGAATCGCACACAAGTTTGAATTAATCTTTTTATCAAATCGTACAAAAAATAACCTTACGCGGGGCACATTTTCTTTTATGTGTAATTTGTTGATTCCAAGAGTGTGTCCATAAAATATATATCCATGATGTGAAAATTGTGATGTGTTTTCTTTATTAAAAAATACAAATCTGAATGATCGATCTACAACAAAATAATGTATTGGTACATGTCACACTGAAATTAAATAAATACGCAAAAAGTACAAAACCAAAACGGAAAACAGTTTGCACACGGAGTAGTAGTGTTTACAAATGAAGTGCAATGCGAAACACGAAAAGAAACATAAACAGTATATCCTAAATATTGAAGAATACGGTGATTGGGCAGTGGTCGCTTCCCAGCACTTGCTTGCGAATCGTATGGTCCACTAGTTTGGGAACGAATCGCTCGGAGACAATGCAGTAGTCGAGACGCCAGCCCACATTGCGGGCCCGTGCATTTGACATGTATGTCCAGAATGTGTAGGCTCCTTTCTGGTCGGGATACAGATGCCTAAAGGTGTCGACAAAGCCCAGTTCGAACAGCTCCGTCATCTTGTCGCGCTCCTCCTTTGTGAAGCCGGCGTTTCTGGTATTCGTCTTCGGGTTCTCCAGATCGATGGGCATATGGGAGACATTCATGTCACCGCAGATTACCACCGGCTTGAGAGCGTCCAGCTTTTGCACGTACGCCTGAAATAGCTTTTCCCAGCGCATACGCGGCTCCAAGTTGACCAGCTTTCGACCTGAGTTCGGCACATATACATTGATCAAGTAAAACTTTTCGTACTCTGCTGTAATCATGCGTCCCACGTCGTCAAACTCCTCGTTGCCAATGCCGTACTCTACATTTATGGGCATGATCTTGCTGTAAATGGCAACGCCTGCGTAGCCACCAGGCATGCATAACCAATAAGGATGGTAACCCGGGAGCCGGGTCACCTCCTCCGGTAGCTGCTCGTTGGCGCACTTGGTTTCCTGGCATCAATGTTGTTTCAAATCAGTCTTAAATGGTCAAATATCTCAATGGTTACCCTTACCTGTAGGCAAAAGATGTCCGGCTCCTCAAGATCCACCAACTGTAGGCCGTTCTTCTTTATCCAGGCCCTTAAACCGGCTACATTCCAGCTGGAAATCTTCAAATTGAACTCCTTGTCGTCGGCCAGGGCGAAGGCATCTTTATCTAATGTCTCTCTGACATCGCCCTCCACGACTTTCTTAGCTTTCTTGGCTGCTGGAAAACATAAATTGAGCACGTTTTGCAAGCTTTTAAATACGGCAGCACCACCGCAACCGGCCTGCTCCGCCATACTCATACTTTTCGAGCTTTCCCCTTCATCCTCATCCTCCTCGACAACCTTCGCCTTGCCGGCGCCCCTTTTTCGGGTGGGAACTGTGGGAGTACAAAAAATTAGAACCCTGTAGATTTTGACCTATTAAGATGTATTTCCCACCTGGTTTGCTTTCAGCAATTTGCTTTGTAGTCTCCCCGTTGTTCTCCTTTTCAACCGACGACTTCTGACCGCGCTTTTTGCTGGCCGGCACTGGCAGCTCATCCTCCTCCTTTTTCTTCTGTGTCCGCTGCTTAGTCGGCTTTTCGCCTTCGGCGCTAACGCCGTTTTCTGGCGCAGATTCCGCGGCTTTTGTTTTCTTGCCTCTTTTAGTGACGGCTGATTTGGACGGGACTATACCAGAGTCCCCAACAGCACCGACTTCGGGTCGAACAGCCTTCGGTTTCTTTGATCGCTTATTTGCCGCTAGTTGAGGCTCTGCTTCCGGTTCCTCCTCATCATCTTCAAGGGCAGCTGTGATCTCCGATTCAGCCAGTCCCTTGGTTCCGCGAATCCGCTTGGCAGCTGGCTCGGCTTTTTTTACCTTGTTCTTGGATGCTGCCACCGGCTTCTGGTCTGACTCCTCTTCGATCGGTGGCTGAGGTGGTTCTTTCTTCGCCCGCCGCTTTGGTGGTTCAGCTGCTTGTTCCTCCAACTCACCGCCATTGGCTTCTGCGGAAGACTCCTTTCGCTTGCGCCCCCTCGCTTTTGGTTCCTCGACAACAGGGGTTTTTTCGCGCTTTGAACGACCCCTAGACGGTTCCGGGGGTGCCACTTCCTCTGATACGGGAGTAGGTTCCTTCTTGGCCCGCGACCTGGCGGCCTTGCCGGCTGGTGGATCAATCTTCTCTTCCTTTTTAGCAGTTGCCTTCTTGCCGCGTCCCTTCGGGTTGGTTTGTGCAATTTCTGTGTCTGTATCCTTTGGCTGCTTCTTCTTGCCGCGTGCAGCTGCTGGTAGTGGTTTCTCTGTTCCTATTTCCTCTGCAATTTCGGCAACTTCCACAGCTGCCGTGGCCTTAGACGCTTTCTTCGATCGTGCCTTTCCCTTCGCCGGAGGTATGGCCTCGACCGCGGAGTCAATTGCTGGGTCTTCATGGGAGTTCCCATTTGGAGTGGGGTCAGTGGGTTCAGAGACTGCCGCCTCCACTTGTTTCTTTACCGTCTTGGCGCGGGGCATTTTGCAATAGTTTGGGTAACGCGTTGAATGCTCTCTACAGACGCAATTGCATTTATGTACTTCCAGAGTTGTCTTTCTTTCCGTCTGCTTGTCTGCGCCCTCCAGCGAAAACGAAAACAACAAAAAAGACTGCGCGGCAACGCGCGGCTAGACTTAAAGCCGGTTGTAGTGTTGTAAAGGGACGTAGTCGAACGATTTCATCCCTGTTTCTGGTCCGTCTCTAGCAAAAAAAATTGGGCATTTAATTTTTGTAAGTCACTATTCACTTTACTCCGCATAATATTAATATATTGGGGCTCAGTCTGACAGTTCATCTATGTCGTTTCACTAACACTCACATTTTCATAAGCGAACGACAATTGTACAAATGAACTAAATATTTTAAAAGCGTAGCAGTAAGGTAAATGTTTGGATGAAAACAGAATCTTCGAAATAAAAAATTATAAATTTAGTGCATCAAGATTTAAAAAGCATTAAAATCGCCACTCATTAAGAATCTGTCACCTTATTGTGCTCCAGCATGAACTACGGCTTTGGTCGCGCTTTCCAACACTAGTTAAACTAAATTGCAATACATCCCCGCTGCGGCAATTTTTTAAATATTTTAAACTATTTGATAATTTATTTGCTCGTTTCGTAGTCAATTTGAATAACGAGCACGTGAAAGATTTCATAATTGTACCGAAGGCTACGTTTCGGACAAAGCTGACAAGAAGACGGAGTCCATCTTTTGCACTGTTCGTCTGACCCATTCAAAGGCTGAAAGATGCCAAGCGAAATAATTACACTGCAGCTGGGACAATGCGGCAATCAAAGTGAGTTAATATGTCGAAAGATGACTTCCTCTTTATGCTAATCACTTGCAGTTGGATTTGAGTTTTGGAAAAGACTATGCCTGGAACATGGCATTTCGCCCAGCGGCGTGCTGGAGGACTTTGCCACAGATGGTATGGACCGCAAGGATGTGTTTTTTTACCAAGCAGACGATGATCACTACATTCCGAGGGCCGTGCTGCTGGACCTGGAGCCGAGGGTGATCAACACCATAATGAGCTCAGCATACTCAAAGGTAGGTCTAACGGCGAAAGCACAAGTTTAGTTGATTGAAAGCATTGTTCCTTTTCCAAGCTCTACAATACGGAGAATGTATACCTATCGAAGCACGGTGGTGGCGCCGGCAACAACTGGGCATCTGGCTACAGTCAGGGAGATAAACTTCAGGAGGAGGTATTCGACATAATAGACCGCGAGGCCGATGGCAGCGACTCGCTCGAGGGCTTCATACTGTGCCACTCCATTGCCGGCGGCACGGGCTCTGGAATGGGTTCTTTTATCATGGAGCGCCTGGCGGATCGCTTTCCGAAGAAACTCATCCAGACGTTCAGTGTTTTCCCCAACCAGGACGAGATTAGTGACGTCGTGGTGCAGCCGTACAACTCGCTCCTGACTCTACGCCGCCTGACCAGCGCTGCAGACAGTGTCGTTGTTCTGGACAACACGGCTCTTAACCGGATTGCCTGCGACCGCTTGCACATCCAGAATCCCAGCTTCTCGCAAATCAACAACCTGGTCTCCACCATCATGAGTGTGAGCACCACCACCCTGCGCTACCCTTCTTACATGAATAACAATCTCATCGGGCTAATGGCTCCGCTGATCCCGACACCTCAGCTGCATTTCCTCATGACTGGCTACACGCCACTGACCGGCGATTCGGATGTGAACAGCCTGCAGACTGCGAATGTGCGCAAGACCACCGTATTAGACGTGATGCGACGCTTGCTGCAGCCCAAGAATATGATGGTGTCGACGGGACCCGACAAGACGAACCACCACTGCTATATCTCCATTCTAAACATCATTCAAGGAGAGGTGGATCCCACTCAAGTGCACAAGTCGCTACAGCGCATACGCGACCGGAAGATGGCGCAGTTCATCCCTTGGGGTCCCACTTCCATCCAGGTGGCCCTATCCCGTTCCTCGCCGTACGTGCAGAGCAACCATCGCGTGTCCGGTTTGATGCTGGCGAACCATACCAGCATCTGCTCGCTCTTCGAGCGGGCACTTAACCAGTACGACAAGCTGCGCAAGCGCGGAGCATTTCTCGACCAATTCAAGCGGGAGGACATATTTAAGGAAGACCTCAATGAACTGGATGAATCGCGTGAGACGGTGGACTGCTTAGTGCAGGAGTATGAAGCTGCAACACGCGCCAATTATTTGGAGTTTTCAGTAAAGCGAGCATCGGAAAAAGAAGACCCCCGGACTCCTGACGACGCCAAGTCGGTAGCCGGTGGTAGCGGCTAGCTTGGTGCTGCCGTTCCCCTGATTGGGTGCCATTAAAATCCTCGAATGTAATTAAAGTACAGCAACATTGCTAAACACATCTTTTGATTTTTATTACCAGAATAAGTATTGACAAGCTTGCAGTTGCAGAAGACGAATTTATGTTAAATAATTTGTGTTTGTTAGTTGCTTTGTATTAAAATACAATAAACTCGAAATTAAATATAATTTTTGGTGTATTCTTGTATTCTAAGTCTTTAAATTTCATGGAAGGACACAGTGTCTTTGTTACCGCTGCAAACAGCGGTAATAGTGTTTAAACGAAAATCACAAATCACAAATGGCCAATACATTATTTTAAATCAAGAGTATTGGCCATTTCCCAGGCATTTGCTATCGTTAATACTTCATTTGTAACAGGTTTTTGGTGGATGTCGATGAGATTGCTCATGTTTAAAAATCTTTTCTTCCTTTTATCCATAGCGCCTTATATAAATTTTGTTCTCTATGTGGAAATGGGAAATGGTTAAAGTTCAATTTTTTTTTTTATTTGTTCTCACCTTTGGATATTTTCGGGTATTTAATCTGCTGGAAATGGCCAAGGCGTTCCGTCTGTAATGTAGTCTTTCTCCCGTTTTTGTTTTCATTTTTTATTTCTCCTCCTCCTCGTCCTGTTCCTCGTCCTTTTCATTACCATTCTTATCCTCTTCAGTCATTTCGTCAGCCTCATTCTCATTATCGTCATCGCAATTTACCTCGTCCAAAACGGTCATGTCAGCAAATTCGATATCTTCATCCTCTGCGGTAAGGTCAATCTCAGGAGGATCGGCAGGAGTCTCGTCCACCTCTTCCTTCTTCTTGGACGGCAAGAATGCTGGTCCTCGGGCAATGTGACAGGGCAGCTGAACAAAGCGGTAGCTAATAGTCATGCCACGCTTGTTTAGCAGATCCAGCGACTTTTCGCTAATTCTAAGGGTCATTACCTTCCCGGACTTTGATTTGCTGCTGTGCACGATGGACCATTTTCCAGACAAAAGATCAGTGTTCTGTTCCTGTACAAAACGCAAAGTGACGTCGTCCGGCTCGTCAACTGTGAGCGGCACATAGAAAGTAATACCCTTGTAATTGAGTATTTCGTCTTCCTTATAGATACGTAGGGGTATCCCCTGTACGGCGGTGATTTTTGGAACCACCTGCTCAAGCCATTCCTTGGAACCCTCGTCTATGCAGGTCACAACCATCATACCCGGGCGATATTTAATACCTCCAAAGTTCAGACTGCGAGTCCAGCCATTTTTCATTTTCTCCAGTAAGGCGTTCTCGATTTCGGTGAGTTCGGACTTCATTAAGTAGTAATTTGGGTAGTCTTCGGCCACTACTGCTACAGCCAAATGATCCTTTCCAGAGTTCACGCTTTCGGCTTGGGGCGGCTCTTTGTCTTTCTTCGGCTTTTTTGGGTCTTCTCTAGCTTTTCTTTCAACGGAACGCTTCCGTCCCCCTGAATCTGTTCCAGAATGCACGGGTCTACTGCCAGAATAAGACCTCCTGTGCTGCAGCACCTTGGCTATGGCCTCCTCCGGAGTAAACCCACTATCCACATGCTTATTGTACCATTTGCGACAAGCCCCATTTAAGGTATTAACAATGTTACCCACCGATTCTGAACCAGACTCCGATGGACGCCTGCGTTCGTCAGTAGGATTCTTACGCTCCACCTGCGCCTTTGGTTCGGTATAACGTCCCCCACGCGGAGTAGAGTCCAGTGACTCTGGATGGTTTCGATTGCGTTCTAGGACCCTATCTCGAGCCTCTTCCGGACTGCATCCCATATTCAAATAGCGATAGAACCAGTCGCGCCCAGCACTGTTGAATCCCTGCAGAAAGCCTTCAGCTTGTCCCTTTGGTGACTCCTGCACATTACGCTGCATCGGCAGTTGCTGCTGTGAGTGATTTTCCATCAATCGTGGGTTCCCATTTAAAGTCCCTGACCACGAATTTAGTGCGGCCTGTGGGGCACCACCTCGAATAGCGTTCCACTCAGACTGGTTGCGGCTCCAACGACTGCCAGCGGAACGCTGTAGAGAAAGCGGCATGTCATTTGACATCAGGGGACGACGAGAGGTGCTTTCATACGAGGACCAGTCCGCCAATGATAGTGAAGACCTCTCGGGCCCGGGATCCCGTCTCGACAAAATGCCGAACCAGTTGTCCGAACTGGCGTTGTTGGGGCCGCGGCTGTTCATCCAGGTCCTTGTTAGCTGGTAGTTGGAGTCCATTACGGAATTACCTGCAGCAAAACGAAAATCAGATTGTAACTTGACAGCAACAAGCACAAGCACTAACCGAAAATTATTAAACCGGCAAAAGTGACTTCCACCTAGAGACTGGCGTCGAATCCTTATTGTTCGTGACACGACATTCGAATTGTCAAATCAAAGTTTAGTGTTCATTATTTCAAAAATCCCAAAGTTTTACTACAAGTATATTTTTGTAAGAAAATTTTTGAATCTTTTTAACTAATACCGTTCAACTAGTATGCGCCTAACTGTGGCTTTACTGAATGTGTCATAATAAATTCTTCAATAAAATCTCGAATTATTAAAAACTGCTAAGCCTCAGAATTAGAAGTAAAAAACAGGTACCGTAATCATTTTGGCTTATAATTGTATATATATTTTATCGCTCAAAGAATAGTTATTATTAGTCGAAAAAATAGCACTCCAAAAATTATTCATTATTTAATTTAATAGGATAATGTCACAATTTTTTTAACTTGGACAACAAATAATTCAATTTGAGCGATATTTTCGCTCAAATAATAATAATCATTAATTATCAAAAATTAATCATTAAAATTGGTTTTATATATAAACATCCAGATTTAAGCAATCATTGCGTGTCTTGAAAGATCGCCCAAATTGTTTCCGATTGGTATATTTAGCTATTTTATGCGACTTTTCCAAGTGGGTGATTTTTTGTTATAAGAAATCATTGAAAATCATTATTTACGGCCTGCTAAAAATTTATTTTTATGCGTTGATTTATACGAATTTTAAATTACATATTATCTTGTTTGTTTAATCATTTATGAGTCAAGCAAAAATTAATCGTTTATACATTTTCCTAAAAGATATTGAAATAGTTAGATTCTAAAGTTTTTGATCAATATATTTTTTTTATTTTTTATAAGTACTGATGAAAAAGTCTGCTTCGTAATGATCATTTGGAATGATAATTTTCTTTAATTTGAAATTATTCAAAAGCTGGGTTTTGTTTCAAGATTCAAATTCTGTTTTTATTGTACGAATAGCAAGCAGAACTTGAAGCTGTCACGATTCTGTCACTGTTCCATCCCTTTTCGTGATACGCATCGCTTCCAGTGTTGGTAAACCTGAATAAGTTGTCAGGCCAACACAATGCACTTTAAATGTAATTTAAATATATATAGAACTAAGAATGGCTGTTAACACAGTAAATGTGGGTCAGAATTCGGGAGATCGACCGAAAATTTCTACATTTGCTGTGCTGGATCTGGAAACGACGAACTTGCCTGCTTTCAGTAATAATCGCGTTGGCATAACAGAGCTGTGCATTTACGCCTTTGAAGCCGCTCTTCTAAAGCAGGATTTTACGAATAAAGATCTCAAGTGTGAGAAACCGGAGGAGCAAAAGATCCTGCCAGCGCCACCGCGTGTTCTGCACAAATTAAATCTGCTATTCCAGCCTTCTATGAGGGTGCATCCAGAAGCAGAGCAACACACAGGTTTGCGGGTCACAACTAATACAGTAATTTCACAAATATGTAAATATGTATGTATGTATGTATGTCTCTGCCAGGTCTGAGCAACTATCTGCTTGAGAGGGAATCCAAACTTGACCGGGAATCCGCACAACTCATCATCAGCTTTATTAAGCATTTGCCGGCACCAGTTTGCCTGGTGGCCCACAATGGCTGGGGATTTGATTTTCCCATCGTGAGGCAGGCCTTTGATAAGATGAACCTGGAGTTCCCTCACACCGTGACATGTGTTGACTCACTTCGTGCTTTTTTGGAAATTGACGATAAGCGCTTTGGAGAAGAAAGTATCGTAAGAATTCCTTGGGAAGCAGAGCAGAAGGACAACGGAGAAAACCCGGAACCAGTTCCTTGTGAAGTGGATAACGAAATCCTTCAGCACGTAGACACAGAGACCATCAAAGAAATAGACTGGAAAACTAGAAATGAAACCACGCCAAAGCGTCCGATTCTAACGCCCTCACAAGCTTCTGCGAAACGAAAGCAACTGTTCGATGAGGACGACGACTTGGGAGCGCAGACGCCAACTAAGCGAACAACGCAGGATTTCCGATCGAGACGCCAATTGTTTAGTGGCTTGAAGTGTGCCGAGACGAAGCGCTTTCCCCCACGACTTAAATACAGATTAGGAAGCCTATACACCAGTCGATTTAACCGACCAGCATATAATGCTCACCAGGCGGAAGCCGATGTGGCAATGCTAACAAAGCTTATACAGCATTATGGCATGGATTTCTTGGCCTTCGCCGAGGAACAGGCCATTCCATTCCATCAAGTTAAACCACTTGGTTCGCTTTCCCAGGGAAAATCGTGACCTCACTGGAAGCCGTTTAGATTTATATATATACTTATCTTACACGAGCCGTCTTTTTATTATGTAACAAATAAATGCATGATTTTATATATTTTTATACACTTAATAACTTTGCTTACTAATTTTATAAAAATCCAGGGAAAAGGATAAAACAAAAAATGATCATAAAAGTAAAAAATCGTTCTAATTAGTTGTTTGCTGTTATCCATTTTTTTTTAATTTTTCTTAAGATATTCCAACAAGAGATAGGCCATATCACTGGTCAGGTTTTATTTATCTTTTTATCGATTCAAATGCACTGATCGTGATCGTCTTTCTTATTAGCTAACAACGACTGAAGACGTGATAGAGAGCCACAACCATTAGTGTGGTTTAAGGCCGTCCATTCCGATTTTGATCCTAAATCCATTTTCATAATGAAATTTCAGCTAAGAACGTTTTGTATGGGTCAACACCAATGACAAAAATATATACCATTATTCACCGATGTCTGTTTTTTTTTTTTCAATTTAATTTAATATGTATTTTATAATTTATTGATATACATCATATATTTGTTTTCAGACACTACAACATATTATATTATATAGTAATTATTAGAACCTTTAAATTTAACTAAATTACACTTCTCTGAATCATTCGCTGTTTTTCTTTATTTCTATATTATGGTAAATATAAAAGAATGCATTATAGACAAAAACAAATTATTAGCATGCTGTTCCTATCTTTCATCATCCTCATCATTGCTTTTGTGTTTTTACAATCGTATAAGTTAATGCATAAATATAATAGTGAGAATTTGTAGTTTGTTTAAAAGCTTTTCAAACGACTCTGTTAACTGCACACTTCCATAACCTGCTGCTGTACAATTTAATAGTAGAAAAATATTGATTTATACAAATATAAGTCTAAGATTAGGGTTTTAAGCTGACATTTGCAGCTCGATTCATGATGATGATGCAGTGCTTGCCCTGTGCGAATGGGTGTGACAATACGTAGTCTATGTATAGTCTATATAGCCGCTAGGTTTACTTGTACATGATGTATATGGGGCTACGCTAAACGTATATTGTATGCAGGTTCGTTTGCTCGGAGAGGAATTTCCCCTCCCATCTGTGCTTATATCTAGGAATTTTATGTACAAAAGACGCTCGGGATGTTCCGTGCCGGCTCCTCTTCAGGTCTGCGTGCGTCGCTCGTACTCGCTACTGCGTCTGTAGTCGGCAGGATAGTCACGCGGCATCACAGAATAGCCGCGAGGATCGGAGCGATAAACCGATGGTGGCGGTGGTGGCAATCCGGGAACGACTCCATTCGGCATATAGTAGTTGGGCGGTAGGTAATGGTTCGGGTAAGCATGTGGCGGGAGATGCCCAGAGGGGAATCTGAATTTAGAAATCAAATTGATGGTGGATCATGCATTGCACTTCATATATATACTCTGCAAAGTGACCTTTACCTGCGTTTATCGGGACGGCGGTCGCGGTCGCGTTCTCGGTGATCCCGATGGTAGCCTCCTCCAGGGGTTCCGCCACTGCGCGGATACCCAGCATCGTACCGATCGCGCTTGTATTCCATGCTGTATCTAATTAGAATAGGTAAAGATTTAAAAACAAGAAAGGAAGCTAACTTCGGCGCGCCGATGTTTGTATACCCTTGCAGATTGGAATTTGATCATTAATAATTAATAAAATATAAATTATATACATTTCTATTAAAAATAAATGAAGTAATTCTTACTTTCATGACAGTCACTTATACTTATTATATTTACAGTTGTAGTACAGTTACAGTTTTACATTCACAGTTTGCCATTTTCATCTATATTTTATGATAGTTTTTATGGCAGCTATATGATATAGTAGTCAGATTTTCATAAAATTATATCCGAAATGCTTGAATAATACAAAATGGCTATTTATCAAATTTGATGAAAATCTTTTGAAAACTGGAAAGTTCAAATTTTTTCTAAAAAATTTTCGATCGTTCCTGCGGCAGCTAAATGATATAGTCGTCCGATCCAGTCCATTCCGATATATATACGAGTAAGAGTATATAGAAGACTAACTGCAAAGTTTCATTCAGATAGCTTTGCGTAGAAACGGACAGACGGATATGGCTAGATTAACTCGGACGTTAATGCTGATCAAAAATATTTTATATGGTCGGATATGACTCTTTCATTGCTAGGGTATAATAATGGTCCAAAATGCCAAAAACCAGACAATTACCTCTCGCGGGCATGCCACCGCTCCATCTCCGGCGTGTAGCCGGATGGAGCGGGTGGTGGCTCATAGCCGCCTCGACCACCTCCCCCTCCTCGACTGCTATTCGGGGTTGAGGGCGAGTTGAGACCTTGCCGACGGCCACTTTCGTAGCCCGCACCACCACCACTACCTGGAGGTGCACCACTAGCGCCAAAATAGTCGCCGCCGCCACGATGGTGCTTTTTTCGATCCTCATGACGCTCCATGTTCTGTCGCTTAAATGACGACATGGACTTTAATTGTTCGCTAATACCGCCAGCCCCGGGAATTCCAGATATACCGCTACTGGTGTCAGCAGCATCATTCTCGTCTCTTTTTCGCTTCAGCGGAGAATCATTGGTAAATCGCCCGCCTGCGGAAGGAGTTCCCGAATCCAGATAACGCCCACCACTAGCACGTTCCTTGTCCTTGTCCTTTTTCTTTTTTTTACCACCGCTCTTGTCCCGATCCTTGTCCTTTTCCTTTTCAGACGACAGCCCGTTGCGCTTGGACTTGCTGGGACTACCCGCCGCTGAATCCTTAGCCTTTCCCTTTCCCTCCTCCTTTCCCGTCTGCTGCTTGAGTGCATGCTTATAGATTTTAAAAAGACGCTTTGCGTCCAGCTCTGTGAACTTGGATACGAAATACCACAAGTTGCTGCGCCATTCCTTCTTTTCCGGCTCACCGTACGGTTGCAGGCATACGTCGATCTGCCTGCCGATCTGTAGCAGACAGTCCCTTGTGTGCTGAAGTTGGTCTTGGTCGGACAGGCTTAGGTCGGGTTGATCCAGAGCCTTCAGGGCCTTTTTCACTGGCCGCATTTTCTCTTTGCATTCGTTGAATATGCTGGGATCCAGGTCACCCAGAACTTCCAAGGCGCGTGGCTCATTATTGGCCGTAAAGTGCATCGGCTTGTTACCGTTGTTGTCCGAGGAGCTCGTCTTTTTCGACCGGGCCTTGGACTTTTTGGTCTTCTTGGCGGTGCTACTGCCGGTCTGATCAGCAGAAGGGATGTTGTTTGGCGAGGAGGTTGAGTGATCTACTTGACTGGCACTGGCACTCTCAGGGGCAGTGACCGCCTCGTCTGCATCCTGCGACCTACCATCGGCATTCGAGCTACTTGTTGCCTGATGGCCGGTCACAGACTTCGCGTCGTTTGTGGTCGCTCGTGATGCTCGGGGTCGACGCTGACGACGGCGCTGGCCACCTTTGGTCAGTTCAACGTTCTTTTTAATGATCTTAAGCAGGTACTCGGCACGGGTCTGCAGCTGCTTGGCCTGCGGCTTGCGCGTGTCGTTTAACAGGATCTTGTCTGTGAGCTTAAGCGTTGGGTCTAGCTTCATCTGCTCCCAGGATCCGATCCCATACTGATAGATGCCGCACAGCAGCTTCGTGTCCTCCTCATTACTCCATTCGACGTCGAAGAGTGGGGCTCGCGTCTTAATGTTGAAACTCCACTGCAGCCTCTCTTCGGCTCCGCTAGGCATAATCTCGTTGAGCGGCTGCAGCTCCTGCTCGCAGGTCAGCAGCTTTTTGGCGTTAAAAGAGACCCCACCCAGCTTAACTGAAAAGGTGGCGCGGGCACGTCGCTGTTTCGCACCCGCCGTCTCATCCGTCGTCGTCGCAGTCTTGTTTTCTTCCTCCTTGTGCTCGTCCAAGAACTGAACGCAGCGGTCGTGCAGCATCTCCCCGAGCCGTTTCAATTCGGCCAGTGGCTTTTCCTGCAACTCGGCATCGCATGCGATTGCCTCCATGCGGTGAAGTGGGGCGGGGAACTTCTTGTAGCTGCGAATGAAGCGTCGCAGCTCGGCGTCAGTGAAGCCAATGATCTTCTCCTTCATCGTTGGGCGTCCCCGCTTTCGCGGTCGACCATCGTCGCCGCTGCCCTCAGAGCCCAGCTCGTAGTCTGAGTCGGCCGAATCATCCGCTTGCTGCTTGCCCTTGCCTCCTTTTCCGCCTGCTCCCCGCTTGTTCTCGTTTTGATTGGCAGCAGTTGCAGTCTTCCTTCGCGGCGGCAAATATAGATCCTCCATTTCCTTGGCGCGCTCCTGATCCTCAATCACTTTTCGGAAGCCCTCAGGGATAATGTCATCCCAGTCCTTGCTGTCGTCCTCCTCGTCGGCGGCATCTTGTTCTGCATGTCTATTAACCGCGGTCTCGCTTGGCTCCTCCTCGAAGGCTGCTATGCTGGCCACCTTGAAGGCGGATAACAAATCATCGCCTGGCATCTCTGGGTCCTCATTGCGTGTTTCGGCACGGCGCAAGATCTCATCAATGTCGCACACCAAATCGTCGTCGTGCTCCTGCTCGTCCTTAAACAGCTCTTCGGCGCCAAACTTTAATATAGCCGACAAATCGTCCTTGTTAAACGGATTCGAGTTTGAAGAGTGACCGTTGCCGCTCTTGTCGAGAACGGTACGTCCCGTGGTATCCATCCGCTGGATGACCAGATGATCCAGCACCATCTTCTGTTTGGCTCGTTCCACGATCTGCTCCTCCACCGATCGAGCGGTGACCAGGCGATAAATATTAACCTGGTTCTTTTGGCCAATACGATGGGCTCTGGCCTGGGCCTGTAAATCGTTCTGCGGATTCCAGTCAGAGTCGAAGATAATCACTGTGTCAGCAGTGGCCAGATTAATGCCCAAGCCTCCGGCCCTTGTGGAGAGAAGGAAGCAAAAGTCTTGACTTCCCTCGGCATTGAAGTGATCCAGAGCCTGGCGCCTCATTTCCCCTTTGATGCTGCCGTCCAGGCGCTGGAAGGGGAAGTGACGCTTCTGCAGGTAATCGGCGAGTACATCCAGCATGCGTACCATCTGTGAGAAGATTAGCACACGGTGACCGGTCTCCTTAAGTCGGCACAGGAGCTTGTCGAGCAACACCAATTTCCCGGAGCCCTTTAGCAGCGTCTGTAGCGCCTCATCCTGCTGCAGACCCATCAGTTCGAACTCCGAGGGTCGAATAAGAGCGGCGTGGTTGCAGCACTTTTTCAGCTCGATAACTATGTTCAGAAAAGTGGAGGTGCTACCGCGCTTCCCCTTGCGAAGGGCATCAAAGTTCTTGGTAAGGATCCACTTGTAGTACTGCTTCTGCAACGAGGTCATCTCTACTCGCAAAATTTGCTCCACCTTCGCTGGCAAGGACTTCTCCACGTCCTTCTTCACTCGGCGCAGGATGTAAGGTTCCAGCTGCTGGTGAAGTCGAGTGTAACCCTTGTCCTCGGCATTGCCATGCTGCACCTCAAAGTTTTCCCACGTATCGAACTTCTCTGGCATGATAAAGTGTAGTAGAGCCCACAGCTCTTTGAGTGAGTTCTGGAGCGGTGTGCCCGTAATTAGCAGCCGATGGTTGGTGTCGAACTCCTTAAGCGACTTGTACAGCAACGAATCGTCATTTTTAAGCCGATGCGCCTCGTCCACCAGCAGTGCCGCCCACTGAAGCGTGCCCAGAAATTGCTTGTCCTTCAAAACAATCTCGTAGGTGGTGAGAATGCAGTTGAATTTAAGCCGCTTGGAGCCCTCGAATTGCCACTCATACTGCTGGATCAACTCGCGTGACTTGATGTCGCCTAGGTAGGTCACCACATTCATGTCCGGTGCCCACAAATCGAACTCTCGCTGCCAGGCGGTCATCGTGCTAAGTGGCACCACGCACAGGAACGGTCCGTAGAGATGGTGCAGTTTAAATAGAGAGTAGAGGAAGCAGATAGTCTGAATGGTCTTGCCGAGGCCCATTTCATCGGCCAGAATCACTGAGTTCTCCTTGCACCACGAGTGGAGCAGCCAATTTAAACCGTCCATCTGGTAATCCCTGAGTACCAGTCCCGGCACGAGAAACTCTGGCTGGTTCTTTATTCGCGAGAATTTTGGCCGATACTTGAGCACTCGACAGTGACGAGAAGGTGTGCACTTGGAGCTCTCCCGTTCGGTGTACTGTTCCGCACAGCGCTGCCACTTGCGCAGAACCAGGGCGGCATCCTCCCACGTGGACTCTGCGTATGGAAGCGACTGCCACTTACACAGGTACTCCTCGGCTCCGTCGTCCGGCTTGGAGCCCTTGGCAATGATGCGATCCACGTTGTTATATGACTTGAGCAGCTCGTTTTGCAGCTCCAATTGGCATTCGAAGTAATCAATGTCCTCGGGCCCGGCATAGCGGCGCCAATATGCCTGTTCCTGCTCTTTTTTGATGAAGTTGTCTAATTTTTTCATGCCCTTGGCCTTCATATCGCGCAGTGTCGTCTCCGACTCCCAGGTGTTGTGGATGTATGACCAGCCTTTCCACTTAATCAGAAACTGAACCTCTGCCTCCGCTTGTGATGCCGTCTCATCGAATCCCGCATTCGGATCAAAGCCGTTCTCTTCAATGGCATAGATCGTTGTCTGGTTACCGGTGCATCCCCTCTTACCCAAACGCTGCGCCAGGATGCGTTCGATCGTCTCACACTTCTCCTCCTCCTCGGCCGCGGCAGCAGAGGCGGCTGCTTGACTCTCATCGTACTCACACTCCAGCAGATCCTCCGAGTCGGTTGCCTCGTCCTCCGAGGCCTCCTTATAGCTAACAGCTGCGGCTGTGCGACGGGTGGCGCAGCTGCTTAAATTAACAAAAGTTGAATATAGGTCAGGTAACGAAGAAAAATAGGGAGCAAGCACAACATGGAAATCAGGGAGTAGATCGTTACCGCTTGCTGGCATCGTCATCATCGCTGTCCTCAGAGCTGAAGGACTTTACCCGGCGTCTAGGCTGCTGCTGCTGTATTGGTTTGCTCCTGGAGGTAGTAGCCGTTGACTTACGCTTCTGAGTCCCGGCGGACACGTCGTCATCACTGTCCTCGCTTTCATCGCTTTCGTCCGAGTCCCAGCTGGCAAATGAAAACAAAAGCTGTTGTCAAGGCGAATGTAGAAACCGAAGGCTCACAACAATCTCACGTTTTCTTTTTCTTCTTTTTGGGAGCTGGAGCTCGCTTGGATTTGTCCGCAGCAGTAGCTGGTGGCTTGCGCGCCTGGCGCGTCCGCTTGGGTCTGTAGTCTTCCTCCTCCTCCTCCTGTTGAGGAGAACATGTTAGGAATGCTTAGTGCAATCTGCTCCTTAGAAGCCGACTTACACTGCTGCTGCTGGAGGAGGTTGGCGAGACATTGGCAGAACTATCACTCGCAGATCCGTCGGCAGAGGCCTCGCTGGCTGGCTGCGGATGACCAGCCTCAGTCTCATCGTCCTCGTCCTCGTCATCTCGTTCCGGCTTTGACAAACTGCTACTGCTGGTGCTCGTGTTTGTTTTGTTGTTGTTGCTCCCCTGGTTCCTGAGATCGGCTTGGCCATCGGCATCTGAATCGGAGTCGCTTCCACTGGACCCAGCACTGGAGCTGTCGTCTTCCTGATCATCTGTGAATCCATTCGTCTTGCTGTCCGCCTGGGCAGCAGCAGCCGTTGGTGGAAACCCTGACGCCACCGTCGACGATTTGGTTTCCGGCTCTGCGGAACTGCGTCCATCGCTAGAGTTACCAGAGGAGCTGTCCGAGTCCGAATCGGAGCCTGAGGAGCCGCTGCCGCTACCGCTGCCACTGCCACTATGGTCATCGGTGCCATTGGCCTCCTCTCTGGTGTCATCTTGTTCGTCTGAGCCAATACTATTCGCCGATTCATTGAGTGCCTGTCAGAAAGAGATTGCAATTAGTCGAAGATGCAGGATTCAATGACATTAGCATTGTATGACTTGCTAAAAGCGGTAAATAACTTTAAAATAAGTATATCGAAAATGATTTCCTAAATCGGGTTCTATCTCGAACGGAAGAGCTCAGAAAAAACCTATTTGGAAAAGAAAGGACCTAAATCCTCTCCAGATAAAGAGTCTAACTCTAAAAGTGCCCAATCCTTAATAAAATGAATTTTTTCTTTCAATATATTTTTATAATTCAATGCAAGAAAGTCTTAAAAGGTAAACTGGGTGGAAACCCTTTCAATAACAACAAAGTTATTGAGTTACCCAGGTCTAATCCTCTCCAGAAATTCACTTAGACAAGTTTATTTGAAAGAAGCCACGAAAATCCAAGAAATCATTATGGTCCTAAGAGGTTTTACGAGGAATTATCCGAGTAATTGAAACTGAATCGCGGAAAACACGAAACATGGATCCTGGACAGTAGAACCACTAAAGATCCTTGAAAACACCTGGGTTTTCGATCTACTGGCACTATTTTTCCCCCAAAAAGTAAAAAAAATGAGAATTTATCCATCTTCAACTAGAAAAAAATCATTTTAAACGATTGTACCTGTGTAAAGGAGGTCGAATTTTAGTAAAATGAATGCCGGCTTCTTTTGGCGGGTTCCGAATTCCAAGGAATTTGGACAAAAATCTTTGAAAGAAAACTTTGCACCTTACGATTTGTGATTACGTAATCGATGAAAATTTTCTATTTGCACGAAAAACCATTGAAATCCATGGAATTTAAAGCGTTTTTATAGCGGTATTCAATAAAAACAAACCGAAAATCTCGAATTTGATCAGAATTTGCGAAAATGGGTACCCAAAATATTTTCATAAAATCCACTCTGGGTGCCACGTAGGAGTGTTGGGCACAGTCGGGAGTCGTCAGAAGGATGCAACACAGTCTATTTAATAGAAAAATCCTTAATTTTACCAAATGCCTCGCTCGCAGCCACTATACCAGCCAGTCAAGTGCGGGTGTCTCACGACGAGGAGACTCCTATGGACTCTTGGGCTGAGCGGCCACGCCCACAAAACGGAGCGTGTGTTTTGTATGTAGCAGTTATTTTCAGTTAATACTCACACGACGACTGGGATGAAACTGATTTAAAGCCTTTCGATTCGAATAATGGAAGAAATTCATCGTTTTTTTCAACTTTTTCACACACACCGACGTTCGACATTCACAGCTTTTTCAAGGCCTACTCACCTGGCTCATTATATTGTCGTGGTAGCACCCCCAGTTGCCTTATAGCGCTCATTAAATACAGCCAATACACTTGAACACGGTCACTCTCAAATGTTTATGTTTTTCCCGCAAGCCACTTGTTCTTAAATGCACTTTTTCCAACACAAAAAGAACTCTTTTCACGTTTCATGCGTTTCTTTTTTCATGCGTCGCAGCAGAAATATCGCCACCATTTTGAATTAGTGTGACCGGGACTTTTAAACTAGAGGTGGTTGAACAATGATTGGGATGGAAATCTATTTACAACATTATTAATTTATAAAACATTTTAATTTGTTGTTTAATTATTACTACAATGTTTTCCTTGTTTTTTTACCGAATTATGCTTTTTAAAGATCAAGTATTTTATACTTTTAAAAATGTATATTATAATTTTAAAATTTTTTAAGTAGAACTTTTGTTTTTTGCAAGATTTTCCTCTTTAAAAAACTATTTTTTACTTTTCATAATGTATAATACAATTTTAAAATTTTAAGGAGAAAAACTTTTGATATTATTTTTATTAATGTGATGAATTCCTGTTACACAGGTGATTCCCTATACGACTGAATGACTGAATTGCTGACAATATTGAGTATTTATCGCCCATAAAAGTCACCCACCCAATTTTCAACCAAAACTCAGTCGCAATAAATGTGTGTATCCTAAATAAGCTTTAATTATTTTCAGCAAGTGGACGCAGTCAAAATAGCATTGTAGTCATTTAGCCGATATTTTTTTAGCGATCTCGAGGTCGCTGCATGAACGTCTGTTTTCAGTTGCCGATATTTTCTGTTATTCAGTCATTTAGAGATTCCCTATTCGGGAATCCCCTAACTGTGTGCTGGGCCGTATTCATAAATCCAATATGGTAATTTGGCAAAGAAGTTTGTGAAATTAGGCTATTTTATTTTTTTCTATCAAAAACAAGCCAGGTGCTGGAGCGAAATATATGATAAGAATATAAGTTAACGCGCATTAGATGCTTCAAAAATCCCCAGATTCTCCTGGCTCATACAAATTTGGCTTGAAAATAAGTACGGCAGGATGATACGCCGCCTAGAGAAATCTCTAAAAAATTCGTAGTGCAAATGGTCACATGAAGGTCCAAAATTATCGATTACACTCGATAACTACTGACACGGCACAGGTGTTTCCAGTCAGCTGTAGATGTGGACAATTTACAATTTTGTTTTGTGTTGTTCTTGTTCTGGGACTTCAATATAATTAAATTAGATAATTTGACATGTAGCACAGCTGAACAATAATCAACAAACATGAAAGAAGTGGGTATCGCTCTTCCCAAGTCGCGAGGCGTCGGCGTCGGAGTACTGGCTGCCATTCTACTGTGTTTTATTTTCTACTACTTCTACGGCGGTTACATGACGTTGGCGCTCTTCATTGGCATACTCCTCTGTACGTATGTTTAATTTGAAGCAGTGACTTGACATTAAAAACTATTCCCTTTCAGTGATATTTTACAACGCCCAGGATCTGCTGCTTTATCATCCCGATCTGCCTGCTAACTCGCGAATTTACATACCCATTCCTACAATGCACAACCTGCCACACATCACCGTTAGCATCAAAACGCCCGACGATGTGACGCTGCATGCGTTCTGGATCAGCCAGCCGGAGGAGCGCTGCAAGTCGGTGCCCACGCTACTTTATTTCCACGGCAACGCTGGCAACATGGGCCATCGAATGCAGAACGTAAGCCGGAATAAGAACTCATCTGCTGTTCCGATCGTAACAGTCTACAAACGGTTTTTCAGGTTTGGGGCATTTACCATCATCTGCACTGCAACATTTTGTTGGTAGAGTATCGCGGCTATGGCCTGTCTACTGGTGTACCAACTGAACGGGGACTAGTCACTGATGCCAGAGCTGCCATCGATTACCTGCACACGCGCCACGATCTGGACCACTCGCAGCTGATCCTGTTCGGGCGTTCGCTTGGCGGCGCAGTGGTGGTGGACGTCGCTGCGGACACTATCTACGGCCAGAAGCTTATGTGCGCGATTGTGGAGAACACATTCAGCAGTATACGAGAAATGGCTGTGGAGCTCGTGCATCCCGCTGTAAAATATATACCAAATATATTGTTTAAGAATAAGGTAAGCTTTTCAAGATCTTTAAGGTTGTTGAGTGTAAAACGATTTCAATTCCCTGCAGTATCACTCCTTAAGCAAGATTGGCTCGTGTTCGGTTCCATTTCTGTTTATATCGGGCCTTGCGGACACCCTTGTGCCACCGCGCATGATGCGTGCCTTGTATACTCAATGCGGTAGTGAGTTGAAGCGCCTGATAGAGTTTCCGGGCGGTTCGCACAACGACACCTGGATAGTAGACGGGTAAGCTCGAGCTGAGTAAAAATGCCTTAAATATGTATTTTAATTTGTGTTATTTATTTAGATATTACCAGGCTATAGGCGGCTTTCTGGCAGAGCTACAGCAGCAGCCAACGCCACTACAAAAGGCGCCTGAAAAGAGCAATGTGTGGGTGGAGCTGGAGCATAAAATCATTGATGTGTAGCTCCCAGATAGCACGAATGCATCAAGTGTTCTTCTATTGACTGTGTTAACACTGCGAATGGTTAAATACTTACATATATACATCCAATTGTATAAGAACAGGGTTTTAATCCGTACACACTGCTGATGCGGTGTTGCGACTTTGTGCAGAGATTAACAACGTGCTAGCGATGATGGCTGTTCATTTTAGGTAACTATAAATATGTGCTAAAGCAATTCACAATTGCAAGAAACAGTATCCACTATGAAATTCGAATTTTTTCAATCTATCATCGGCGCTGTTTAATTATAGCTTATTTTTTAAATATGTATAGCTGTTCGTACATAATTGACAACTAATCAGTATTTTACAAGGGAAAAAATCACTATTTCTTTGCTGGAAAGTCGGTCCATAAAGACTTTCATCACTAGCACGTTTACAACTTTGTGAGCCGGTTCCATTTTTTAAATGTTACAATATTTAATTGTTAAGAATGTAACGATAACTTAAGATTAGGCTAGCAGGCTAACGCAGCCCAGGTTAAACAAACTGATAAATAATAAAATTAAAACAATCGCTAGAATCCAATGAAATCCTCATCGGCACTGTCATCACTGAGGGGCGTGGAGGGGCGCTTGCGAATGCTTGGTTTCTCTGGTTGTTCCTCTTCTTCCGTTTCAGGGGATTGAATCTCCTGAGCCTGCGATCGATGATGGAAAACGAATGAGATGCATTTGCTGTCTGTCCAAGCCTGGGCAAGAATGCTGTCAGGCAGGCCGCGATTGTTGGAGCAATGGTACCATTGGGACAAGTGCGATGTGCAGTCTGTGTCATCTGGCGGAGGCTTTGTTTGAATGTTTTGCAAACAGCGCTTACACTTGAGCCTTTAAAAAAGAAATTTAAGAAGTTTGTACCATTTAAATGAAGGGGCACACGAGTTTTTTTTTAACGATGGCTAGATTTTTTCTTGGCTATTATAAATAACTAATTATATTAAAAAATATGTGAAGTTTTGCTTATAATAATTTTACTTACTTTTCATGTGTGTCGGAAAGAACCTGTGGATCAAAGCGAAACAAGTCCTTAAGATCGTCACGTGTGAAATGTTTCTCCGCTGACTCGTTGTTGTCAATGATCGTACTGGACAGAGATTTCTTGTGAGTCTGTCGCTGCAAGATCTTCTCCTCAATGGAACCACTCTGAAAAAAATACATATTTGTATGTTTGTTTTGCCTTAAAAAAAAAAAAACAGCACAGAATACTTACCGCCACAAGGCGATATATGTAACAGGGTTTTTTCTGACCGTCGCGCCACACTCTGGCCATTGCCTGTTCATCGTTGGCGGGATTCCAGTCCGGATCGAACATAAAAAGGCGATTGGCTCCTATTAAATTCAGTCCGCAACCGCCAGCTTTGCTGCTCAGCATAAATAGGAAACTGTCCGATTCAGGGTCATTGAACCTGTCCACAACCTTCGAACGCTTTTTGATGGACATGGTGCCATCGAGTCGGACGAAACCGTACTTCCTCCTTCTTGCCAACTGCTCGAACAGATCAAGGGTCTGTGTGTAGTTGGAGATTAGAACGACTTTGTCATTACCATCGGCTCGAATAGCAGCTAGCATGAAATCAAGTAGCATGAACTTGCCACTCAGCTCCGGGTTGAGGTCTCTGAAACGTGGAATTAAGAGAATCAAAACCAAAAATAAAACCGACGTCAACTTACTTTGGCTTGTAGGTGCTCGGCAGCACATTCTGAGAATTCTCGAAACCTTTCTCCCGTGCAGGAATCTTTTCATATATAAGATCCGGATGGCTGCATAGTTTTTTGAGTGTTGTAATGTCAGCTAGGGCCGTGAGCGAGGCCTTCTCGTTGCAATCTTAGATAAGGAATTGGATTGAATTTAAAGATACTACGGATTTTCAGCAACACCTACCGGCCAGGCTTCGACGCACTTGATCCGATTTCAGGAAATTCGTATAGAGTTCCAGTTGAATTGGAGTAAGCTTTGCGCAGATGACCATCTCGAACTTAACTGGCAAGTATTTGGTAAGAATCTGATTGGTTCGCCGGATGATGCACTGATCGACCAGCCCGATCAACTCCTGCGTCTTCTCGATCGCCCGCTGCCGTTCCCCATCCGTGGAGTCGGCGTTCTGGCCCCGCAGAATGGTGTTCTCAAAGTTGCGCTTAAAGTCAGCCGCCGTGCCCAGCATCTCGGGATTGACAAAGTTTACTAAGCTGAAGTACTCCGTGAGATCGTTCTGGATGGGAGTGCCGGAGAGCAAGACACGCCTCTTGGTCTTTAGGCCCATCAGCGCCTGGTATGTGAGGTTATCGCTGTTCTTCAGACGGTGGCCCTCGTCGCATATCACCATGCCTACCTCGTACTTGCAGAGGATATCTGCATAAATGCGGAACGTCTCGTAGCTTATGAGCAGGACAGGCGTACCCATGCGCGTGGAGGCGTTCATCGAAAACTGTTCGAGGGCGCGAATGGTGTTCTCCTTGGTGCCCCCCTCCATGGCCAGGCAGAGCAGTCGGCCGTGCAACCACTTGGTGAACTCCTTTTCCCAATTTTTTACCAGCGACGACGGGGACACGATGATGGCCTTGTTAATTGTTGGTTTGCACTCGGCACTCTGCCGCAGCAGCGTCCATACCAGGGTGACGCATTGCAATGTCTTTCCCAGACCCATCTCGTCGGCCATAATGCAGCCATTGAAGTTTCCACGCCTGCCTTCCACGCACTCATACATAAACCGTACACCCTCGCGCTGATGTGGACGCAGAATATTGCTCAGCAGTGGATCCACCACTACGTGCACGAGCACCTTGTTGGGATCCATTGCCATGCGCTCGTGTTCCGTATAAGCCGGTGGCTGGTAAAGCACCAGGGCGTTGCAGGCAATCGGATCGTGTAGGGGTCGCCGGACGATGCACCGACGTACGCCGAGACAACGATTGCCCCCGTAGTCCGGTACGTAATTGTCGATCGGCACCTTGAACCGGCGGGACAAGACTTTGGCGATAGCCCGCTCATATTCACTGTTAGCTGTGAAGCGGATAGGCAGTGGTATGTCGCATGTCGTGTTGCTGGCATCGCGCAGGGCAAAGTTCTGACGCTTCCTGTCCAGCTCCTGTTCCCGCTCCAGTTCCTGCTGGCAGGCTCGTTTGTTCTTCTTCAGCAGCGGCGGAGTGAAGGAATGCCGAGACGCTGGAGACTGACCCAACCGTTGGCTGGGCGCCAAGCTGCGTCGCTGCAAAGGAAAACGGATAGAAAGAAATATTTCATTTTAGTTTTATTTACCATTTTACGAATTTTTAAGACGATTTAGCGCGAAGACTGCTTGTTGTAAACTGCTTGGCTGTCGATAAATAGTCTGGTCACACCGAAAGAATAGCTAGTTAAGAGTAATGTACGTCCTAATTATATATAATAATTAAGAATTAAAACAAGTACAATTAATTTGTATTATATTTTATACATTTTTTTTAATATATATTTCTATATTAACCAGGTTTTCTACCCTAATATACTGTTTCGTTTTTTAGGGTATTCTTGAGGATTTTGGTATTTTCTGAGGGTCCAGCCGCAGTCACACTTCCGCGGCAAGTGGTTTTTTTCGTGCTAAAATAAGGGAAACTACAGATTTGATAAGAAAAATATTACCCGATATTTGCCAGCAAAGCATAGTCTTGGTCAAGTCTGCCGAACGTAAGGATTGGGATGCTAGGGCGATCGGCTGGCAACGAACAAAAGCAGCATAGCCTCCAACGCATAGTGCTCCGATTCAGTGCAGTCGTGGTGTTTTGCCATTGGGGCAGAAAAAACAGCAAACGAGATTATAAATAACCGCAATGTGTTGTTTTGGGACTTCGGTGGTGAACTGTTGCTGAGGGTGGAGGAGGAGGATGCACGTACCGGAGAACAAGTGCACGAAAAAGTGCGCCTGAACGCACCAGTACCAGCACCACATCATCATCAGCTTGCCGTGCATAGCACTGCTTGCTGCGTACTACCGTCAGAATTAATAAACTGGGTCGATCGACGTTTCGTACGAAATTATTTGTTAGATTTTGTTTTGGCCCAGACAGCTAATTATGAGTTTGCTGATTCAATTAAGTGGCAGCCGATGATTTAAAAGTTAAATCAAGCGGACAGCGGGCAAAAAGCGAAGTCAACAAAAGCGGCTCGAAGCAAAGAAGCAAAGACGGACGCAACGCGAGCCAGCGAAATTGTTTCAACAGCACGTTCAAAGTGAAGGTCAACGTCACAACGGAAGGCAACGACATCGCAGCGCCAAGTGTGGCGGCCGAAACCAAAACCAAAACCCGAAGCAAGCCACCGCCATCATCACCATCACCCTCAATCGCAGCAGTCTCCGCCGCCGCTATCAGCTAGCGGATCTCAGTCCGGAGCCAAAGCGCAACCAGCAGCAGCACCATGAATCGCTCGGCCATGTCCATCGCCCCCGCCCTTGCCCACGGCCAGCGGCTGCTGCTACTTACCTTTGGGGGGGCGCTGCTCATCCTGGTGGCCTGTGTTCTCGGCACTGAGACCTCCATGCCCACGCAGAACATGTCCCACAAGGAGCGGGCGGAACTGAGGTAATTAACGGAAAGCCCACTGCTGGATGTATGCTATTCACTCACTTGTTTTGTTTAGTATTTCCCCCAAGTGAATAATTTAGGCATTGTTTTCATTTATTTTTTACAAACCCAACTGGAATCCCAACACTTAGAGCACCGCTATAGATTAGCTTATCACATATGTATACATGCATAATGCGTATCATAATCAACAAACTTTATCAAATTGAAATATTTTTTGTTTTCGATAATCTAAGTACAGTGTTTAATTATGCTTTTCATAACGATAGGTTATGAAGGTACCTTTAAATACACAGAAGAAAAATATCGTGAGCTATAGATTTATTTGAATTAATCTAATAAAACCTTAATGCGATTTTCAATTCCTCCGAATGATAAAATTGGAAACTACCGTTGTGGTTTGTAGTGGCTTTTTGATTAATGGTTTCAATTTGATTTCAGGGAAGAAGCTCGGGACATGTTTTATCACGCATATCATGCCTACATGGAGAACGCTTACCCTGCCGACGAGCTGATGCCTCTATCCTGCAAGGGACGCTATCGTGGAGTGACGCCCTCTCGTGGCGACATGGACGACATCCTTGGAAAGTGAGAAAGCATAATCACATCCGATCTTGACACTTGATTGATTATACACGTTCCTTTAGTTTCTCTATGACCCTGGTGGACACTCTAGACACATTGGTGCTGCTGGGCGATTTTACAGAGTTTGAGCACGCCGTCAAGCTGGTCATCCGTGACGTGCAGTTCGACAGCGATATTATCGTGTCCGTTTTCGAGACGAACATTCGTATGGTCGGCGGCTTGCTGTCAGCCCACATCCTGGCCGAGTATCTACAGAAGCATGCGGACGTCATGGACTGGTACAAGGGCGAGTTGCTGGAGATGACCCGCGAGCTTGGATATCGCCTACTGCCGGCGTTTAACACGTCCACAGGCATTCCTCATGCAAGAGTTAACCTGCGCCTGGGCATGAAGGATCCACAGTTGAAGAAATCGCGGGAAACCTGCACTGCGTGTGCGGGTACAATCCTGCTGGAGTTCGCTGCCCTGTCGCGCCTGACTGGCGATCCAATTTTCGAGCTAAGAGCCCATGCCGCCATGGATGCGCTGTGGAAGCTGAGACATCGCGGCTCTGATCTCATGGGAACAGTGCTGAATGTCCATTCCGGAGACTGGGTGCGTCGTGACTCCGGCGTCGGAGCTGGAATCGACAGCTACTACGAGTACTTGTTCAAGTCCTACGTCCTGCTAGGCGACGACAAGTACCTCGCTCGTTTTAACCGCCACTACAACGCCGTAATGAAGTACGTTAGCGAGGGGCCAATGCTGCTGGATGTGCTAATGCATAGACCGCACGCCAAGTCAAAGAACTTCATGGACTCGTTGTTGGCATTCTGGCCGGGCCTGCAGGTGCTATCGGGCGACCTCAAGCCGGCCGTGCAGACGCATGAGATGCTCTATCAGGTAACTAATTTCATAATTTGCACAACCCAGTGATATTTATTCTGTTTTCTTACAGGTTATGCAAATGCACACCTTTATTCCAGAAGCCTTCACCGTGGACTTTCAAATACATTGGGGCCAGCATCCCTTGCGACCCGAGTTCATAGAGTCCACGTATTTCCTATACCGTGCCACTGGCGACCACCACTATCTGCAGGTGGGAAAGCGGGCCCTAAAGACACTTCAGCAGTACGCCAAGGTATCGTGCGGCTATGCGGCCGTCAATGATGTGCGCACTGGCAAGCACGAGGATCGCATGGACTCCTTTGTGTTGTCCGAGACAATCAAGTACCTGTTCCTGCTGTTCTCGGATCCACAGGATCTGATAATTAATGTAGACGAGTTTGTCTTTACCACAGAAGCCCACCTGCTGCCCCTTTCCATTGCCCAACTAGGGAATTCCACGTTTAGTGAGTACATTTTTTTAAGGTTTATATATTATATATAATTTGTATGATTCTCTTTTCACTTGCCACACATAGGCTTTCGGCAATCGGACGAGCACAACGTCCTTGACTTCATGCGCACCTGCCCCAGTTCCAATAAGCTTTTTCCTGAGAAAGTACGCAAACCATTGCGCAACTTCATTACGGGCTCGTGCCCGCGCACCAACGGTGGAAAACGACTCAGCGCCCTGGATTTTCAGGCAAGCAATGCTGATCATCTGCGAGCTGTTTACGACATGGGCATCACCATGGTTTCGGTAGGCGACCGCAGCCAAGGCAAGGTGCGACTGTTTCATAGTTTCTATAATGTAAGTTTTATTTCTGTTCTGCTTTTTGATTTCGTTTGCATTACGTTTCGACTGGGGATGTACTTATATCAACTCCTTTAAAGGATATCACTCTCAATCATATAGAAAATATTGAAAACTTTGATATATATATAAAAATTTTAAATTAGGAAAAAGAACGCATTTAATGGTAAAATATCGATAATATTGAAAAACTGTTCGAAAAATATTATTGGGTCAGCATCTGGGCACTTTCATTTCCTCCTATTTCTCCATCCATCGTCATCTCCATTTTTTACTCATCCACAAACGCTAACTGTTCCCCATCTGCTTATCATGCAGGCCAAGAGCCACGAGGAGGGCGAAATGGGATTGCAATTCATGCAAGAGATGCTGGAGCTGACTAAGATGCAGAGCATGAATCAGCTGGCACAACTACAGGTGCGTGAACTCCTATTTTCTAATTCTTGGAAAAGTTCTTATATTCGCGATATTTTTTGTTGACAGGCGGTGGCCTTCGCCACCGACGAGAAAACGCAGGACTGGACCGCTTTGATGGCCGGCCCATCGCATTTTAGCCCAGAGCTGATCGGCGAGCAATTCGTAGAAGGTGATTTGGTTATGGCGAAGCCGCTCCGTGCCTGCGAGGAGCAGCTAGAGAATGTCGAAGAGGCAAGGGGCAAGGTCTTGGTGGCCGAGCGCGGCGATTGCACTTTCGTGAGCAAGGCGCGCCTGGCCCAAAAGGCAGGTGCCGCTGCGCTAATTGTCTGTGATAATGTGCCGGGTTCTTCCGGCGAGACGCAGCCGATGTTCGCCATGTCCGGCGACGGCAACGATGATGTCCTCATTCCGGTTGTATTCATGTACAGCGTGGAGTTCAACAAGCTGTCAGCCGTGATGCAACAGCGACGGAAGCAGCCGCTGCGCGTGCGGGTCATGCAAATGGTGGAGTTCAAGCGCTGGCAACTGGCCAGAGAGCAGCGACGAAATCTGACTGAAACAACGACAGCGACGGGAACGCCGCAGAAGCCAGATAAGGAGTTGTAGTGACCCCAAAGTACTCTTCGCCAAAATAGCTATATATATTTTTTCGAAATTGTTGCTAGTAATTAAACTAATTTTGAAATTCTTGTACTTTACTAGACTCGTAAGCATAAGCTATTGAATGCCGCGCGCAGTTGACTCTTCTATTTAGGGATTTTGCATTTCGTGGTCGTAGTTCTCAGGCTAGCAAATTTCCTAGTGGCAATCTATTATGTTAAGAGGGCCACACACAACCTGAAAAATGTTTAGAGAAGGATTTTACTTTTTCTTGTAAGTAAAACTTGTGTACATATAATATCTTATATCTTAGCAATTAACGAGAAACTAATTAAAGACTAACGTAAGAATACAACTAGTTGGTAATGTATCGAGTCGGGAGAACAAGCTAAGCAAATTTGTAGTTGAAATTGATTTATAATACAGACAGAATAAGTATAAAATATATGCATAAAAAAGTGAAAAAGTGTGGTTTATAATTGAGGTTTAACCATCATGTGTCTGTGAAAATGGAGACCTATTTGGAAACGATTGAGAATCAACAATCGATTTCACACCCACAAAATGTTTTTTTGGGCCGAGTTCTGCTCACCATGAATTTGTATTCTGCAATAAAAGTTTAATTTAATAACAAAATTGTATTAACTGGACAATAATGGTAGCAAAGGAACAAATTTCCAACTATATTAGAAGAACGAAGACGGTGTCTGCGGACCTTTGTGTCACTCAGACATAACGATCGTAAGCACTGAAATAGGTAAAAATGGTTCGCAGTCCTTTTTTAGGATTAAAAAAAAACATCTATGATTGGACACATACAAACCTACGTTCAAAATCACACAAAAACACTGTATACAATGTAATAAGTTTCCATTTAATGACATGATTTTGTTTTTCCATTTTGGTGTTTCCTTTGCACTTCTCATATGACACATCATCCTCTGCTGCTCTGGGCGAGAGCAGTGTAAATTAAAGATATTTAAATTATGTATACATTACATAAACATTAACGTACGCTGCTAGTGTTTTGTTTTTTTCTTTCAGAAAAAATAAAGGACCCAATGAAATAAAAAACACTTAATCAATGGTACAGCTTAGTTAAGGCTAACAGGGTTTGACTTACTCATGACTTAGGCTAGATGACGATGATGATTAGGATTAGGATTGGGAGTAAGGGGATAAGCTTATGATAGTTTTCGATATATTTGAACTACATCTTTTGGAGCTGAAACAGCGCCAAAACGAATATTAAGTGATCTTACAGTTCACAATTTAAGGCGTCATATGTATACATATCTTTTAAATGTGCATGGGGACACTTTCAGCTAAAATCATTGGGCGGGGTGAGAACAGAATAAACTAGGTGCACTTTTCACTAAACTGGCACCTGGTATTGGTACTTCTGCTGGACGGCCAGCTTGAGCATGTGATTGGTAATGCTGTCTACTGTCAGGGACTGTGATGACATCTCAATCACCTGAGACTTATGACGTGAGTAAAAGCGTTGCGCTCCATTGGGCAGGGGCGCCACATATATTAGTTGCCGCGGATCAGCGGCGTTTATCCAGGCCTCTCCGCCTGCAGAAGACTTAACGATAATATGATCTCCGGTATTCACTGCCTCGATTGCGTCATCGTATTGGGCCGACGGGAGCCGATGGATGTGGAGTAGGCGGTGTGAGGGCGTGGCGTGCGACAACTCACACGCGATGACATGCACCTCGGCCGGACTCTCGTCCGGCTCCTTGAGGTACTGGAAAAGTATCAGCATGCTACTCTGGTCCAGGTCCAGGCTAGGGTAGTGTATGGCCGCGAGGCTGCGTCCGAGGGGGCGTCCAAGATCGTAGTTCATCAGCGTGTCGCCACTGCGATGATCCCACACGGTAACCCGTGTCTGGCCATAGCCGATCAGGCGATCTTCCGACAAGCACTCGATGTGGCGCAGCTCGTGTCGCAGCTGCTTAAACTCGCGGATGGATGCCAGCGTGTCCAGAGTGGGTGTCAGCGAGTACTTGCAGATACCCGACCGAGGTCTGCCCATCACCAGTTCTTGCTGCCAGGCCATCACAAAGTATCGCGACTCTGCAATGCTAGTATAGATCACATGTGACCCATCGCTGTGGATTAAATTCGGTTATATATATTTTATATTGCAGGATCGTAGCGGAGCTTACCAGTTAACAGTGTCCAAGTGAACCGAGTGCATCCGGGGTCGTAGGTCCTCCTCGCAGAAGTAGTAAACATTGACGTGAAGGGACGTTAGCTTCACCTCCCGCTTGTGGTGGTCCAGCGATCGGCTCTGCATTTCCAAGTAAACCGGCGTTGAATTGTGCACACAGATGCGACTACCGTACGGCGTAAAGATCTCGGTGTCTGCGAATAAAGCAAAGGGGGGCAAATCGTAAATTTAGTAATTCATTCAGGATTAAGAATAATTACCGTTTGTGATGCGCCGCAACCTGCCCAGGTACACCCATCGCGGCCTCAAATCCAGTTCCTGCTCTTGTTGATGATGAGGAGAGTTCTGCAGGGAGGGAGATTTCCTGACCGGCGAGTTGATCTTCTTAGGCTGATGCAATACGCTCAAGACTTTTGAGTACTTCCAAAAGGTAATACACGTCTCCTGCAGCACTATAAGCTGATCTAGCTCATAGTACATGTACAAAACATTGCCATACTTTTGGGAGAGTGGATTAGACAGCGCCCAGGAGCCCTCACTTAATCGTAGGAGGCCGCCGGGCGGAGTTGTATCGATGTTGTCTAGCACATTAGGTCGATCGCCACTCCCCGCCTGTTGGCATGGGTGTTGCGACGGCTCTGTCAGTTTGGGATTCGATGGCGGCGTTGTTGGCGAAGGGGGGTAAATTATAAAGGACCTGCCAGAAGGCGTTTGAACTGGGGATGCGGAATGAATTGGGAGGATGGTCATGGATGCATCCAACTTGGGAGGCAAATCCGTGCCTAGTAACGCACTGGAAAGATGAAGGGGGACTGGGGCGTGAACTGAAACCCCTTCCAGGGCTGCCGGCAGGGATTTGACGCGGGAACGGTTAGTGCGTTTAGTTATGCGGAGGGGCGGAGGCTTCCTTGCACTTGTCTTGTCAGTCGCCATGGGCCTGACACTCCTTACGTTCTGGCGGGGTGTATTTGGAGGAACCACTTGATCCTGCAGACGATACTGTTCGGGCAATTTTATGTCCCCTAATTCTTTTGGTCTCTTCATTCCCGTCCCCCGTACCATCTTTGACGTGTGGCCCTTTTTGGCACCATGAGTGGTGGTCGTGGTGTTTGTGGTGATCCGTCCACTCAATCGCTTGCCGCGTCCCTGGGCCATCTCGTCCGAAAGGGCATAGCTCTTGAGCAGATTTACCTTGCGGTTACGCAGGAGCTTTGAGTTGAGGTGGGTGGTGGAGCGGGTTACGAGATCCCGGATGCGAACCTGTTTTGCCGAAACAGTAGTAGCCGCAACGGTGGTGCGTCGACGTTGCGTGGCAGTTGCAGCTTTTCTTAGCTTGGGCGCCTTTGGTATTTGAGTGTGTGTAGGTGTTGGAGCTGGAGGGGGAGCACTCTTTGCTGGCGTGGACTTCACATGACTTGCTTTCGCCGGAGTGATCATGGGAGAAGGACGCGGAACAACAATTTTTCCAGCACTATCGATCGGTTGGTCGTGTGATGACTGCTTGGGGGACTGTGCCAGCTGCGCTGGTTCATTGTTGGTCGCCTTAATGATGTAGATCGACGGTTTGGTTTCGCGCGCCTGGCGCAGGCGTTGCTGCATGCTCTGCAGCACTTTTGACTGGGCCGGAGCGGCTGCATCGTAGATTTTTGCAAAAGCAGCCTCAACGGACAGTGCTCGCTTGTTGCCTTCCCCCTGCTGCTCTCTGCCTACCTCCTGGTGCAAATGTGCTTCGCTGTCCTTGGAGGATCTGTGTCGATGTCGCTCCCTCTGATATGGTGACCTGCGACTCTCCTGCTGCTCGAATGAATTACAGCGCTCCTTGCCGGGCAACGGTTTATCCGAGTAATTTTCGTGCACCTGGTAAAAATATCCTTGCTGGAGCTGCTCTTCCTCTGCACTCATTGCGGGCAGTGGACAGACAAAATTCAGTTCGGCATTAGCCGCTGGAACAGATCTGGCACCCTCAGGCAGCGTGTTGTCTTCTTTGTCGGATTGACTAGGCTCGCTGCTGCTGCTAGTCACTGTTTGCTGCTTTTTGTCCTTGTCCTGCTGCCGGTCCCTATCCCGCCGTTTACCGCGGACATCGCTGCGCATCCTGTCCAGCTGTTGCTGGGGCCGTACACGTAGCGAGCGCCTTGCCACTGTGCTGTTGGCCAGCTCGCGCATTGCTGTGGCCACCGCATTAGCCGTGGCTAGTTCAGTGAGACCCAAATAGTTGCAGAACTCCTGTTGCTCGTAGAACATTGTGGGGCAATTGTTTATGTAACGTGGCTCCTGATCTCCGGCAGTCTCCAAAGGAATTTCTACCGAATGCTTATTCTGTGGCGCCTCCGGAAGTTCCTGGTAGCGATACATATGCTGATGTGGCTGCTGCTGCTGCTGATGCAGCTTATGATCCATAAATTGCTTTTGCATTTGCACCTGTTGCCTCATTACATCGAGTACAACACTAGATAGCTGTCGGTCAGAGGATGCCGATACAGTACTATCTCTTGGATCTGGATCCACAATTTCGGATCTTCTTTCAGGAATAGGAACAGAAGCAGGGGTGCAGAAGGGAGGCGGAGAAGAGGAAATCGGCGTCGTGTGCTCCAAGAGCAGAGCAGACGACGTAGCTGTAGGTGCAGGCGCGCTGATGTCCAGATCTGTAGTTGAGGTCTCTTTAGTGACCAGCCTCTGTTCACAAGCATCAATAGGCAATATGACTTCCTCGCCATCCGGTGCCTGATCCGCCTGCATCAGCTCATCTTCGGGTATCAGAGTGGCGACAGAGGCCTTGTCCATATCCATAACCTCGTAGCAATCGTCCTCGTCGTCGTCACCCAGAACAATGATCTCCTCGGCGGGCATAACATGGAGTAAGCGCCGATGCACTGGACGCTCCGCTGACTGGGAGCTGGCCTGCTCTTGAGTTGACTCGTCTGAGACTTGCATAATATCTCGGCTGATCTTCTCCAAGTTCCGCACAAGAGTTTCGCGGAACTCCACAAAGCTGTGCTGCTTTAGAGGCGCAGCAGTAGCTTCGTGCCTCTCAAAGTCAGCTTGAAAGCTTTCTACATCTTCGACGGCAGCACACTCGTTGCTGAATGCAGTCTCCCAACTGGAGACCTTCTCGGCCGGACTCATTTGTGGTTGGGCCTGGCAGATGCTCGCCAACCTCCGGTCCATTGCCTCGGCGTAGAGTGTGTTCTTCATAAGTGGCGGATACTTGCGCTTCAGTGGCGAGTGGGTCAGCATTAGGTCGTCCTCATAGTCGTAGTTGTAACTGGCGTTTGGCATTGAGGAGGAGCTGACGGGGAACTCTGTAGGGCTGCTGTGCTCGCGAGGCATCTTCTTGGACACCAGTTGCAGGGGCGTCATCTCCTGTTCTGCTTCGGCGGGCTTAGCTGGTGCAGTATGTTGCATAATACAGACCTCGTTCTCTTCGTCGCGGTCGTGGTCTTCCAGCTCGTCATCATACACCTGACAGATGTCTGGACGCTCCTCTTCCATGGGTGTATCGTCCACAAACGTTGCGTTCTCGTTCTCGTTCTCCTCGTCCTCGACTAGATTCTGGTGCACCAGTGGCTGCTCCAAAGCTGCATCGCTAAGGTATACATTGTTACCGGCCGGAACGTGCACCTCGTTTTCACCTAAATCCTCCTCCACCATCTCCGCTTCAATGTACTCGGCTCCATTAAGCTCGTCCGCATGTGTTTCCTCAGGCAGAAGGCCCAGTAGTGCCCCGGTTGAACCATTGCCGGCCAGAAGGATGGCTCGGGCGAATTCCTGCTCGTTGGCCACGCCCTGTGTGGCCACGATAATCTCACAGCAATGGTCCTCCGCCAGGACAACCATGTTCTCCCCATCCACGGTCTCGTAGATCATACATGGGTCTACCCCCTCTTCCGTGGGGTGTAGACCGTCATCATATTCATCCTCCTCTACGGTAAACTGTTCACCAGCGTTACCGTTAGTGAGCAGAACTCCAGAATGCATCAGAGATATGTTTGGATCTCGGACGGATTCGGGAGAGTCTGCAATAAGAAGACAAATACATTAATATCTCTTTTAAACACTTTCACATTGAGCTTAGAATAGGGAAAAATATATTCCATAAACAGCGAACGCACCATTGATCTCTATTACATCCCGGCTCCTGCTAGGATGCTTAGCCGGCGTGCAGCAGGCCCAGTGAGGAGCTGCTTCCGTCTCCTTTTCCGTTTCGGATATCATGCCTCGACGCAGTCCATAGATGAAGGGTTCGCCATCGCTGATATAGCTTGTGCTCGGATGCTCTTCCTCCCAACCCTTAAAGTCACTAGAGATGAGGCTATGAATGTCCGAATCATCGGAGATCACGTGCAACATGCTGTCCACGGCGGGGTCAAGCTCTGAGCCATGCTTCAGGGCCTCCTGCGGCAGCGGAGCCGGCGAACAATCCTCGTCCAGCTCTTCAGTGACAACCACGCCCGCACGAACGTCGGGTCTGGCCGATGGCCCCGCCATCACTTCCATATCGCCTCCTGCCGCGAGCGGTGAGTAGCAGTCCAGCAGGTGCTCCTCGGCCGAAACGTAGGCCATAAGGCTCGCTCTTGCTCCTCGTTTGGACATCGCGCTGTTGCACTCTGACCGTCGTTGTGGTCAATAAGAGTCGAGAAGTCGTAAACCAAATTGTAGAAGGATTTTTTCGAAATTTAGCACGTGAAATTTAAACAAATATACTTGACGCTGAATACGAAAAAATGGCTGAACTGACTGTGATTGATCATGATTACATTATCAGAGCTAGACCGATTGCCAAGCTTCTTAAATTGTATATTTATTGCGTGTTTTGTTGTATATTTCCAATTTAGCAGCTTATTTTTTTATTAACTACGCAGTGAGACCGTGGTTGCATTTAAACAAAATCCATCTGCACCGGAAAATTTGTATGTTTTCGAAAATTCACTTAAAATGACCAAACACAAATTTGCAATTTTTCGATATCTACAGTTTTCTAAGCCGCCAAGTTTATTTTTTTATAATCGGGAGGTCTTTAAAATCCTATAATTCACTTAATTATTTTTTTACACGCAAATTATCTAAAAAATTCGGAAGACGAAGTCACGATATTTATATCGATATCCCAAAAGCCAACTTTGTTGTCCATCAGCTGTTTTAAATAAATGTGATCCATCTACCGCACAATAATGGAAAACGAACTGAACGGATCCGAGCTGGGAACCAAGGAATACTGGGAATCAAGCTACACGCGGGAGATCGGCAATTACAAAAGCCACGGGGATGTTGGCGAGATCTGGTTCGACGAGGACTCGCAGCAGCGTGTGATCGATTGGCTGGTGAAGCAACAGATCGACAAGCAGGCTGCCCGAGTCCTGGACTTGGGTTGCGGCAACGGAATGTTCCTTGTGGGGCTGGCCAATGAGGGTTACACCCAGCTGACCGGAGTGGACTACTCTCCCAAGGCCGTTGAGTTGGCCCAGAACATTGCTCGGGACAACAGCCTGGTTATCAGCTACAAGGTGGCAGACCTCACCCAACCCCAAAACGATTTAGGCGCCTTTGATGTGGTCCACGATAAGGGCACCTACGATGCGGTCAGCCTCTGTCCTGAAAATTCCAAGGAGAAGCGGTCCCTATACTTGGCGACAGTGGAAAAGTTGTTAAGGACTTCGGGCAGCCTGTTTGTCATCACGTCCTGCAACTGGACTGAGGAAGAGCTGGTGCAGAGCTTCGGCGAGAAGTTTGTTAAGCATCACACGATTCCCACACCGACATTCAAGTTTGGTGGCAAGGTTGGCAGTGTCGTTACTTCAGTTGTATTTAAGAAACGTTGATTAAAAATAATTCATCTTTTGTACATTGCTTTAAATTATTGATATTATTTTGGGATTCAATTTTATTTAAAGCGTTAAGGACCCAAAAAGTGGTATTATTGTAAAATTTTAGTTTTTAAAATTTATATTTGCTAGTTGGAGAGAAGAAGAATTCATAATTTTAATTTTGGAGTATTTTTTTAATAGAAAATGGTGTAGTTATTTGCAGAAACAGATCCAGGTGCAGATTCATATAGTGTTTTAGATTCACATACAGATGCCGATAAATTAATATTAAAAAATGTTTAATTAATTTTATTTTTTCAATTTACAAACAAATTGAAGTAATTTAAATATTAACTATGCTTTTTTACAATTGAACTAAGCCTACATAACCTCTGTTACCCCACTGTGCGCTTTGTGGCTTTGTTATATTTTACAAGCAGGTCTGGGAATAAAGCAAGTTGTTGATGATCGGTAATTGGTTATAATAATAATACAAAAATACAATAAGCCCACCTAATGAATGTTTATGTATTTATTTATTAAAAAAGAACGAAAAAAGGCTTTAAATTAAGTAGTAACTTGTCATTATTATAAAAAAAGTTTTAAAATTAAAATTTTACAGATTTTGAAAGAACAAAGTTAAAATTTATAACTTTTAAATTGATTAATATTCTTCTACAATAAAAAATAAAAACAAAAATAAGATTAAATTAACTTTAATTTACAGTGCTATCGATAGTCGGATTCATTGCTCACGCAGCTAGCAAATATCTATGTATCGATAATACTCAGTGCAAGGGACAGTGCTGACAACTTTTGACCAACAAAAAAAGCTGATTTTGATTTTTTTACTGTTACGCTTTTACAGATTGCAGTTTGCACTTGACACAGTTACAGAACGGTTCTACACGTTTACAGATGATTGGGGTCGAATTCTCATGTTTGGGGTCGAATTCTCATGTTTGGCGTCGAATTCTCATGTAGAAAGTAACAGATCGGAGAGAGAGAGTAACAACACGGGGTGAGCGTAACCTAACAGGATTCTCTCTGGGAAAAGTATCGAACTACCGATAAAAACCAGAATTCCCGCTTTTCACAATTCCCGCAATTCACAATTTTTTCCCGCTGTTAGCCTTAAAAAAAAGCCAAAGTTTTGACGGGAAAAATCCAAATTGGCAGCACTGAAGGAATGGAAAAATTAAAAAAAAAAAACAAATTCAAGCAAGTTACTCCACCCGCCTCTCACAATCCCAAAACCGAATCGAACCGAAACATTTCCATGCGCCCGAGCGCTGATAAGGCAAGGCTAAAGGCAAGACTCTGAAAACTAAACTGAGTAGCTCGGGGAATAAATATAGGGAGCGTCGCCGCTGCTCAGAACACATAATACACAGCTCTCGAAGTGTGAACGTCGTCGAGTTTCCGTATCAAAAATCAAATCAACAAATCAAAAGCAAAAACAACGTATTTTGTTTTGCCCTCGCGTCCGATGTGCTTCTAGTGCCGGACACAGTTCTAAATTGTAATTGGAAAATTCAATAATAAGCTTGCGATGGAGGACAAGCGGGCGAATGGCGACAGTTCCAAGGAGAAGGAGATCCGCGTTTGGTGCGACGGCTGGTGAGTCATGGGGAACACTCCACCTGCGGCCGGTGGAGCTGTGTAGGGCAAGTAACGGTTCCCATTGCGTCACTTTACTGGATTTCGTCGTAGGGGAGGGAGCACAGTGAGTCAAAACAGAACAATTCCACGTAGGTTCCGTCTGCTCTACGGCGGGGCCGTGGTCGCAATCAACCGGCGATAAATACTATTTGTAGTGTGAAATTGAGTGTTTCAGGGTCTCTTCGAATTGATTAGCGACTATGTGTGGAACTATGTGTGGAACTGTGGGATTCGCCTGTACTGCAGTCCGCGCAATATCCGCTCTCTTTTCGTTCGACCGCAGTCTATTTGAGGTTCAAGGCCTGCCTGGCATATTAATATCCATTCTTTTCACTGATTTGTGGCGAATTTAATTAGATTTTACTGCTCTTCGTGGGTTCTATAAATAATCATTTCAAAATTGCTATATACAGTCTAAATCTCATTAAAATCCCATTATTTAGAGTTCGTGCAGCTGATGAGAAAGTTATTGAGAAAGGTGGAATAGGGAATTCTATGATAACTAACCTAAGAATATTCATATTTGACTGATTTTTAAGAACAGATATTTAGATGGTTTTTATTTTATAATTTTGTGTTCTATAATTTAGTTTGGTGCAATGTATCATAACCGGTTTATCTTTATCGGAATCGACGCATTAGACAGTAGACAGCGATACGAATTGTAGATGAATGGCCTACCATAACAAGTTATTCTGCTTTATCAGACGAACAGAAAAGTTCCTCAATTGCGGTTTCCGCCGAACATTTTTTTATATAAATACAACTATATACATCTATTGTTTATTTTCGCTCTCTCACTTCTCCTCCTTGCACATTGTATTCTCTCCCTCCCGCCGAATAAACAAAGGCACACGCCCAGAAAACGAAAATAAAATCATCGTACGATTCTCTGTATATAAACTGTGCGAGCGTTCTGTGTATCCCACTGTATCGGAAGAGCGGCGTCCGCCTCACTCCTCCTTCCTCCCGTTCTTCTCTCGTTCCTCTGAGGCGGTTGCGTTTACGTGGCCCATGTTGGCTGCGGCAGACCGCCGGTTGTCCCTAAACATCACGTGATGCGGGCCTGCGCATGCCCTGCTCAAGCCCACCTCATGCCGCCGCCATTGACCCACAATGCTGGCACGTCGTCATCTTCATCCGGCATTTACTTATATGCCTTAAAACTGAATTGTGCCTCACAATTGGAGGTTGGGCAGGGCCTTCCATACTACTCTGAAATATATGTATGAAGCAAGATATTATAGGTTTTGATGTTTTGAAGTTTAAATGTACATATGTATGTATGTATTTAAGGAATATCCGACACCATATCCTTGATCATCATCTATCATCATTTTTAGTATGAAGTCCATAATTTTGAATTTTAAAAAATTGTCATACCTCGAAGATATACTATGTTGAAAAGCAAAGCTGTAGCCTTTTTCTAAATACTTTGGTGATGATATTTATTTATGTATATGTACAAGAAAGTAAACTATCTATCTATCTATATATTTTTCTACTTATCATTAAGATCAATTCTGCTGTTAATACTGTTTATAATACTGTTAATGATATAAATATGAACGGATTAGAAAACCTTTCAACTATTCGAATAACATTAAACCTAAGGATTGGAAAAACAATGTTCTTACAGCCATTTATCATTTATAACCGACCTCAGTGCTGGGATTGCACCTACCTTTAAAGTTCGTCTAAGCTACGCACTTGAAATTCCGAATGTCAAGTTCAAATGTACAATTTATTTCCGATTTTAATGTCACTTGTCACCTAATTTATAGTTAATAACAAACAGCAATTGATTAGGAACCGGACCAGAAAATTTATAATGCTCGTATATATACATTTCCGGGGTTACTTGTGACAATCTGTTCTCCCTTAAATCGCGCTGCCATTTCTGGCACTAGGTCACACCCTGTCAATGTGGAAGTCCTCATACTGATAAGGCCGGCCTAGAAAACATACACCACATCAGCTGCTATTCTGCAAAGCTCAAAAAATAAACAGGCAGCAGGTTGGCTGGGTATATTTTTGTGAAATCTGCCCATTAACCCAGCGATTGGGAGCACATGTACTGTGCCGCGGAGCCAAATATTCTAATCGGCAGATGAGATTGATCATTGACGCAAGCAAGTGCTTCTCCAGCACTCGCTGATCCCTCCTTTCCGGCAAGTCAATGAACCTAGGGGGCAATGAAAAACAAATGAATGGGGCTCTCGTAACAATACTGTAAGAGCACAGGGTTGGGTGGTATTCGGCCCCAAGCCCCACGGAATCCAGCCTGGGGTTCGTCGTCAGAGCACAAATTCTACGAAGAATCGCGTGATATTTTTTTAATCAGCAGCGTAGTCGTCGTTGCTGTCGCTTGTGTCGCTGCCCGTTGCTCACTCAATTGATTAAGCGGCCCCTGGGTCTGTTCTACATATAGAGTACAATGCTATGCATATTTGTGCCTGCTGCCTGCTTCCCTGGCGCTCGGCACAGATTTCAGATTTCTGCTGCAAAAATCTCCGGGAGCAAAGGTTCTCCGCCCCGATTAATGAATGGCCCACGTTTTTACTAGCTGCTTTCCTGCTCCCCGGTTGGTTACTATCACTGGGAGCACCACCTGCACAATCATTCGTGTATTTTTAGGTATATGTACACATAGTATATAATAAAAGCTCTATTTTTGTTTCTCCCCATTATGCTTGGATTCCGTGACGTAGATTCTATGGTTGCCTGGCTTTTATCAAGCCATCGAAGTGTCGGTGCCAGACACTGGGACAGCTGGAGGGAATTGATCACATTGTTGTATTATCGTTGTGATGCCGGCTAATTGTATAATTATATAAACGTCTTCCCCTTCTTTTATCGCCTTTTGCCGGCTCCCTCTCTAATTCCCACCAACAGGGGGCTATCGATATTATTTTCGGTGACCAGCTTGATAACGGTGACGTTTCTACTCCTTATCAATAGGCACTTAGTCAAGTTGTTAGGTTTCCTGCAGACGTTTCCTCCTTTACTTAGTAATTAAAAGTGAAATTAAAGTACAAATTGTGTAAATAAAAGAGCTAACATGACGAGCAGCTAATTTTCTAATTGCATCAAATATCCACTTTAAATAATTATATATATTTATGTCTTGAATCGTATAATAATTCCTGATTCCGCAAAAATATTTTAAACACACAGATGATGTTTGCAGTTGTCTCTGTCGTGGCAAAAATTCCATTCCAAATAAGTACATAATTGTTGTTGAGTGCAATTTGAGCGGCCCCGCACGTCTCCACAAATGTGTTATCGCTTTCCCAAAGCCAAAACAAGCCCAGGTCTGTGCACGTGTGCGCCTATAGGCAAGCATACAGTTTAGAATCGATGGAATGTGTAATGTTTTACTTGCTCTGTGCCCGCCGCACAATTGTAATAAAAATTGCCAAACGCTGCCTTGGTTGCTCGCTCCATCATCGTCATCAACATCTCTAAACATTGACGATTTTAAACGTGCCAACTCTGATGATCGAGTCCAAAGAGCAATCTTGACCAACGCAGCGCCAAATTGGAGCACACAAGAGCCGCGGTGTGGGTATAGCAACTCGGCTACTGGTCATTTGCGCACTCGACCACGCAGCATCGCGCTGTCCGTAAATTATGTAAATTGTGTGGTCACAAACCTGGACAAGTTAATGGCTATATTTCACATAAACACCTAGCTTGCCCAAGGCTTTTAGTGGAGAAATTATATAGTTCTTCGATTTAAGCTGGTGTGCCAGTAAGCTTAAATGGCAAAGTAATATTTACTGAAGGGTGCAAGCGAATGTTGTCGCTTTTTCCCTTTTTAACTATTTCCCTTTATTTTTTGTTGTTTAATAAACAAACAACAATAATAAAATTGGCTTCTTAAAATAGCATACTTGGCTACTATTTATATAGTATAGAAATTCTTCATCAACTTAAGCTGGTTTTCAAATAAAAATTAGTCTGGGATTGCGACATGCACTTGCACTATAAGACACTGTTTGCCTCAACTTCTTAGAATGAAGGTCGGCGTTGTTGAATTTATCGGACAGACTAGACATTTCCGGTAGCAATAACCCCATGTCGCTTCCATGTCTTGTGATAAGGTGACATCTTGCTCTTCCGTCGGCACACTTTCGATAACTTACCTTGTTCTTAACGCAGTTCTTCGATTCGTGTAACAACTCCACTAATTAAATTTTATCTTTTCGCTAATTAGCTATGACATGGTTCACTTCGGGCATGCCAATTCCCTGCGGCAAGCCAAAGCTCTTGGAGACAAGGTAATTGTGGGGATTCACACCGACGAGGAAATCACCAAACATAAGGGACCGCCCGTCTTCACGGAGGAGGAGCGCGTCAAGATGGTCAAGGGCATTAAATGGGTCGATGAGGTTGTCCTCGGAGCTCCGTATGTCACCACACTGGAGGTGCTCGATCGAAACAACTGTGATTTCTGTGTCCATGGAGGTGAGTCCATCATCGATATAACCCTTGAAGCATTCGCTAAGTGGATTCTTTTTGTATTGCAGATGATATTACAATGACGGCAGAGGGTGTGGACACATATCATTTGGTCAAGTCAGCTAATCGCTACAAGTGTGTATAGCCAGGATTCGACTAGAGATGTATATAGATTAGTAAAGAAAAAAAAAAGGGTGCTCAAGATTATATCGAAAATATCATAGTTTGATATATCGACAAGAAAACAACAATAGTTCCAATGTATCAAAAAAACATATACACACTCATATTACGCAAATGATATATCGTTGATCTATATATCTTCTCTAGTTTCGACAATCGAATTCTTATTGACATATATCGATTTTTTCTAGGGAAGTTCGACGTACTGCTGGCGTTTCGACCACCGATCTGGTCGGTCGTATGCTGCTGCTGACCCGAAACCATTTCCGCCAAGGATCCGCCGAATATGATATTGAGAAAGAAGGTAACTTTCGCTTGTTTCCAATTCCGCTTCCTTCATACTTTTATGTTTAATTTTTAATGTCCTTCAGAATCACAGCGATCACCAAATCCTATGATTTGTGCGACAATTTCATAAATATTAGTGTTATAATTTGTTAACAATTAACAATTACTAACATATAATTTTTTGGCACTCCCTTTTCTGTTATATTTCTTTTGTTTCTTATACATTTGCCTGCATGCTGTGCATAAACACAAAATCGATTGAAAATCAGTTATAAGTATGAACGATATATACACTTTCGGGCCACGCACGCTTAATTTATGCTTTCAGTTTATTAGTTTCCCCATTCCAAGGCCTTGAATAGTTTTGAACCTTGACTAATTCCTTGATTTATGTATGTTGCTCTCTACAACTTTACTCTTTCTCTTCTTTTTATTTCTATGTACGCACTGTTTACCACTAACCAAAAAAAAAAAATTATGTATAATGTTTATGAAATACCTATGATATATGCTATAACCTCAATGAAATGAATGAAACCCGCGAAATGAATCCATAATGCAAAAATCAAAATGACCTGCCACCACCTGCAAATATTCAAAATCCGCATTCTAAATACGAAATCAAATTCAAAAATCCAAAACGTAAATTCTGCTATAAAATATTACACACTTTGCTCATTTGTCTGCGTTGCTTTATTACACAATCTATCAAATTGCAAAAACAGTGACGATTTTAAAAAGACGAATGAAATCCCATCCAGGTTCATCGAACATGGGTCAAGATTCGGCCGCCAAAAGTCCATGGACCGGTTGCAGTCAGTTCTTGCCGACCACCCAAAAGATCATACAGTTTAGCGATGGAAAGTCCCCAAATCCTGGTGATAAGATTGTAAGTTCCATCTGATAAATCTTTCTCTTAACATGCATTCCTAACATAAATCTTCCTCAGGTGTATGTGGCTGGCGCCTTTGATCTCTTCCACGTTGGGCACTTGGACTTTTTGGAGAAAGCCCGCAAACTGGGTGATTACCTCATTGTCGGCCTCCATACAGATCCCGTGGTCAACTCATACAAGGGCAGCAACTATCCGATTATGAATCTGCACGAGCGCGTACTCAGTGTGCTTGCCTGCAAGGTAAGAGAACCTAAGTTTGGATACTGCATCCATATCTTTTGTTAATTTCTCGATAATTTTCTTGATACATATCTCTAAACCTAATCCTAATCCTTTCCTCGCAGTTCGTCAATGAGGTTGTGATTGGGGCACCCTATTGCGTCACCGAGGAGCTTTTGGAACATTTCAAAATCGATGTCGTCTGTCATGGCGGCACACCTATAGCACTAGAAGATGGCAAGATCGATCCGTATGCCCTGCCAAAGACGAAAGCCATCTTCGAGCTGATCGACTCGGGCAATGATATGACCACCGAGCGTATTGTGGAGCGCATTATCTCGCACCGATTGGCGTACGAGCGCCGCAACCAGGCCAAAGAAAAGAAGGAAATCGAGGCTTTTGAGGCCCTGCAGCGGCAGAAGCAAACCCAGAAGGCGGGCTAGCAGCTGGACGCCATTTCCAAATAGTTTGCAAACTAGACACGCACGTTTTATTTTGTGTTTTTAAGTTTTACGTTTTATTTTAGTTTTTGTGTTTCGTGCCGTCTTATTTGCACAACTCCTTAATTTTTGTTACTATGCGTTCAGAGAGCGATGAGCCGCTGCGCATTCGCATTCGCAGTCAGCGGCTCCCTCTTTATTTTCTAGTACAATTTTTGAATAGCTGCGGGTCGCACAGGCGCGGCTCTTTGCAAGCCTTATATGATATGAAAGTTATTTACATATATATATATATATTGGTAATCTTAAATTAACGTATATTTAAAGTCTAAATTGTATCTATGTGTAAGCTCAAAATTTGTAAATTTTATGTATGTTCTATTGTTAAGCGAAAAAAGCCAAGTCAATTAGGAACTTGCTAAATTATACGAAATATATGTGAGGCGAAAAATAGCAAAGATAAACTATGACATGTTATCCCAATCCTTGTATTGTCTATGTACAAAGAAATGAAACGCAAGCTTAATGTCCTCATTAGGAAGTATGTATGTTGCTGCTTTTTATCAAATGTAATCTCCGATAATATTTTGTCCTTATTTATTTAATACCTACGTATGCATAAGTACAAGTTCAAGTTTTATGTTTCAATGTTTAGATTAGTTAACAAATACATGGCCAAAAATATTCCACCAACTGAAGTGTTTTTTACTTGCGGCCCTTTGTGGCCTTTTTCAGCCCATCGGATCTATGCGTCGAATTCTTTTTAAAGTCTGGAATAAATAACTTATTATCATTATGGCAAGACTTGGAAAAGTCATTGCGTGCGCATAGCAGCCTTAAGCCATGGATGGACATATGTTTAGGTTGGGAGCATACAGAATTTGGGATTCCTTTAGAAGTGGGTTTTTAAAGAGTTATTAAAATATGAATTCTGTTCACAGTCTAATGTGATTTTTACAAAATTATTCACTGAAGAAGAGTACAAATTTCACAAAGTTTCATTAGGCAGATGCCATTAGTAGTAGTCACTATTATTAGGTAAGCAATATTAAGTGTTTAAATTCCAAAGGCCCATGCATTCAACAAGACCGACGTTCTGTGACAATAAAGCGTGAGCCTAAACGTATGCAGTGTATTGCGCATGTACACAATTCGACCGCAAGCGTGTACCTACGATTCCCAACTGGTTCTAGCTGACGGCTCATGGAGACCCCTGCGACTCGCTGGCTGAGGTATCGCTTCTCGGCCTTATGGCTAAGATCAAAGTGTAGTATCTGTTCTTATCAGCTTAACATCTGATAGTTCCTCCATTGGAGGACAACAAATGTTAAACTGATTTTTGGAATCAGACGGAGTGCTAGGAGCTTGCTCCACCTCTGTCGCGGGTTGGCCCGGTATTGCAGTACCGCCGGGATTTCGGCCCAACTGAATAATGCATTTTCAAGAAACTCTGAATGGGGTTGCTGGGGAAACTGTGGGGCTTCGTTGTGTAGTCTGTCAGTGTCAGTTCCAAGACGTCATCGAAATTATGTGTTAGCCGGCAGCACCCGTCCCGCCATCCAGCTCACCACACCCCCCCAACCATGTCTGCCTCCGTGAGAGATCCGCCTTCCTCAGATGCGATGAGCAGGAACCAAAAGCGCCAGGAGGGGCGGAAGCAGCGCAGGCAGGACATACCGCAGCTCATGTACACCAAGCACTTCTCCAATTGCCGTCTGCCCGTTTTGGTGACATCGTCCTCCGACGAGCAGCTGCTGCGGCTGTGCCATTTTGGGTCGGTGACATCGCCACCCAGCGACAGACGCAGCAAGCTCTTTGCGATCTCGCCCAGCAAATCGCCCTGGGACCGCCTCCGCCTGGTGTCCTGTCCGATCCAAGGATGCTGTTGCTCAGTGGACCCTAGCGCCCTGTTGAGCCACTACCTGAGTGACCACCTCCCGGGCTTGGGCATCCCCTTCGTCGAGGTGGTGACGGGGAAGCGTGTCTCGCTGAGCTGCCATGTCAGCAGCCTGGTGAGCGATGTCCACACTCTGCTGGGAGTGTTTGGCTACCGACGCATTGGCCTGAACCCGCTCAAGTGCCCGCGGAACACACACCTGCCCGCCGAGTACCGGCAGTTCTCGCAGCACGGCGCTCTCCTGGTCTTCGCCTGCCGCACCCAGCACTCTATGTTGTGGCAGACCAAGGGGGTGACCAAGCCCGATGTCCTGGCCATCTGGGCGAGCACCCCGCTCCAGAATGTGGTCATCTCGTTGCGTCTGCTGGTCCAGCCTGCCAACTCACCACGCTACTACACCAAGCAGGTGCGGGCACGCCCGATCCAGCCGTGTCCGGCGAGGCAGTCATGTGGCGAGTTCATCAGGACGGATACCAACGTGATCCTTATCAGCTTCGAGGACCTGCGGCAGTTGATGGACTTGGACGTGCCGCAGCAATTGCTAACGGTGGAGCTGAAGGTGGTCGGTGAGGCGAAGATTTAAACGATGCAACACTCCCTTTTTTTTATCAAAAATAATAAACAATCAAAAATAAATAATATAAACCATGCCAGTGCAACGGCAAGAATAAAACGCACAGGGTATTTGTTTTTTGTTTATTTGGAATTACTTAATTCCATATCAACATAATATTTTTATTGAATTCAGTAAAATTTTTCAAACATTTCATTTTTCGTTACTCGTACACGACTTCATTTTTAGGGTTTTTCTTCAATGTGTTTATGTAGCTTTTTTTGTTGTTCTTTTTCATTTTCATTTTCTTTGAATTTTTCGTTTTCTTTTTCCTTCTTTGTTGATGTTCATTTACTTCTTTTGTTGTAGGTTCCTTTTAATATTACAGCTTATATTTTTTAATTTTTTTTTTAATATTTATAATTTTATAGTTAAACTTAAATAATACAAAAAGCAGTGTTTGTTTTTCTTCATCTTGTTACCCACATATTTTTTTAGTTTTACTGTGATTTTTATGAAGGATTTTTGTTAACCTAAATTAAAGCAATCTTGTTAGAATTTTCTTGAATTTCAAAAGTAAACAAAATGTAATTTTGTTTATTGTTTAATTTCTTCCCAGACGCAGGAATTTTTCTTGAATTAAAATATATATATATTTATATATATATTTCTTTTTTGGTTTTGTCGTTTTAGTATTTATAATGTCTACTATTTATTATAATTTGCGGTTTTCACTAGATTCTTTCTAAACTAAAGTTATTAAGCTTCTGCAAATTTCGCGTGTTTTGTGGGTTGTGGTTGTTGTTGTTGTTGTTTTTTTAAACTGTTGTGTTTTCGGGTTTTGTTTGTTAAATCAAAAGTCAATAATGTACGCATACTTAAAAGTAATTTTACATTGTTTCTTCATTTTATTTACCATTTATGTATATAACATTTGCATATATTTATAAGTATATATATGACTTTATGTTATACTTGCTTAGTTCTATATAGCTTATGTTTAATACAGTTTCTCCTTTTTTATTTTTTTATTTTTCTATTACATTTTATTTTCCTCTACTGCCGCTAATGTCTCAATATTTTCTTTTTTTCGTTTATTGTGTGTAAGTATTAAAACCAATTGCAAATAAAAGTGAAACTCAACATATTTAGTTCAAACCACTTTATATTCGATTTACTTTATTATACTTCGGTTTGCTATATACGCCGTAGTGTGACACATGTGTTTGTGGGAGATCCTCAGAACTAAAGACCCAAAAAACTAGCTACTCAAGGTATTTCGAACGATCCTGGAAAATGGCCTTGATCAAGACAACTTCTGCAACGCAGATCCTTTATGCTCCTTCTTGCTGTTGTTTGAAGAGGTTGCGGCTGATTTTATTGATTTCTTTTTCATCGAAAGTTTAAGAATTAGCAATGTTCTTTGAACAACTTTCAAAAATGTATTCTCGAATATTCTGAACATTTATTGTTTGTCGCCTGGTGTCTTGATCGCGGTTTGTTTGTCGGTTTACACACAAAAATGTCATTTTAACTGTTTTTAGTTTTTGCTTTTCATTTTATTTGTTCTTTTTACATACACATGGTGTAAAAAATGGCAGTTTATATATATGCTTGTTAAATATAATTCATTTAAATTGTGTGCTAGTAGTTGCCGCCTAACGAAGAGTGGAAATATTGCAAAGTGGTAAAGTGGCTTTGGATCTGAAACGTGGTACGAGTGAGTATCCTGCAACCGCAGGCAGGCGAGAAGGATCTGAGACTGAACTGAAGAAAAATTGGTAATTAATTCGATTTTTAAGCTAGAGGGTCAAACATTAACTTGGCAGTTTTTTATATCTTTTATACGTTTTTATATATTTTTTTTCGTTTTCTTTTTCTTTATGTTGTATTTTTATTACCCTAGATAACCTATTAATATTTATCGGCGGTTTTGGGAACACACTTTGCCGGGACAAAACAAAAAGAAATCGTCTTCAAGTCTAATTTTGTGCGTGAAAAACGTTGGACAAAAACTGAGCTCAAACGCCTATAGGGTAGGGGTAAAATCAAGGAAAATATAGAAAATACAAATTGAAGTTAAGATCTGCCTGCGGTCGCCTGGATATAACATACGTTAAGGAAAGTATATTGTAAATGATCTCCCAAGACGATTTTATTGTGTTCAGTGATAGCACTTGTTGCCGGCATTCGATTATACTACTTAACTAATTTTATCTTCCTTTCATAATCTGTTTAGCTTAGTCGTAGGAAAACATGCACTAGCAAAAATGTTAGAAAACTTGTTGGTTTTTATTATACTTAAAACAATTTTACGTGTCCTTGGATGCTGAAGAATTCGGTTGAAAAATATACTTTCAATAACACAATGAAATTTACTTGATGGGACCAGAGAACGAGATACGCAAAATTGAGAATTATGGCAATTACAATTCCAAAAGAAGGTTGACGAAATTCGGTCCTATTACTATGTGTCTCTGGTCCAAACAGAGGCCTCGTTATCTATATGTATAATTTTTGGTTTTTCCTTTTAATTTCTTAAGCCGCATTCATTTACACTTTAAGTTGTTGATTTCATTTCATGAAAGTTGCATTATTATACCATCATATTACATGTATTTTAATATATATATTTATGTATAACATTTTCCATTAAACTATTATTTATTGATTTATTTCTGCATTTTGTTCTTGTTGTTCTGGCAAAACTGTATAACATTTTTCGTTTTGTTTCTGTTTCTTCACCTGGATTCTCTTCTCTTAGAAATTACACTAGTTAAAGTGGATGGAAAAGGGGGTTAGTTAATAAGCTTTCGTTATGCCGGTTAGGAGCTTTCTTACGCTTCATGTTTTCATTTTGTTTTTCTTGGGGAAAATAGAGATAAGTTAGTTGAGGCCTAAATATCTAATTAGCGTTTCGTATTCAGAGTCGAGTCAACTGTTCGTCGGTGTGATCAAAAGTAATAGGTAATAGCACTGCCACTGTCAAGCAACTTCGCTGCCATGTCCTTTCCCGCAAAAGGGAATCGCCAATGGCCACTCAAGGGTCCTGGGTACTCCTTGTGACTTGTGTGGACTTGACCGGCTGTAAAACATATGAGATGGAAACGGGTTGGTTTTTTTTCAACTTAGTTAAATTAAGTTCGATTTATTGGTATTATCTGCTGGATTTTGTGGGGGTTGTGTACATAATACATTTTAATTTTATATGCTCTTCATGTTTATTGTAACCAGTTACTCTGTACTTTCACTTCAGCTATTTACTCTTTTGCCTCAATTATCCTTTTATATTTAATATCTTTTTATGAGATTTTCCCATTAATGATCTTGGATTTGGGGGGTTTTCAATAATAAGTGAAGAATATTAATTTTAAATATGTCTGGGCTTGCGTTTTTTTGTTTGCCTTCGTTTATGCATTTTTTGTTTTATATATTTGTTGTTCATTAAATATGCAGCGCCTTCTTGTTCGCAGTTTTCTCGCTTCTGTTTAATTTTCGCTTTATTATGTTGTATTTTAAGAATCGCTGTTATCAACTTTTGTTTTATGTGGCCTTTGTCAATTCATTCACTTGGGAAAATGCTGCGTCCTGCTTACATTTATAACAAATTGAACTAAATTAAATGTGGGTATCCTGGCAATAATTTAGTTGCCTTTCAGGAGCTCTCGTGGGTGGAGACGGGGAGTGGCCTAGGGAGGAGTGGGTTTTTGTTTGTATATAAACGTACATATTTGTGTTTATATTCGCTCCAATTGTACAATTGATTTGCATATATTTAGTTGTTATAAATATAAATAATGGTTTTATGCATTTTCTTCAAATAATTTGTAATTTCTTTTAAGTACAGTTGACGGTTAGCTTTTTAAAGTTCTTTTTTCGCTGCGCTGTTTGTCGTTTACATGTTTCTTGTTGATCCTTTTCCAAAAATTACACCAAAAAACAAATAAGATTGGCTTAACAACAGTTTTTATTTCGTTTTTATGCTTTTTGTTTTGTTTTTTGTTTTTGTTTTTGTTTTTTTTTTGTTATTTTATTACTGATAATATAATATTTTGCGCTAATTTAAGTGGCCTGTCAAATTGATACCTTTAGTTTTTCGCCTAAATTGTTAACTAAATCAAATTTTCCTAACAAATTAAGGTTTTTGTGTGATTCTGTGTGGGGCGTTGTTCATTTGGTAGCGTTGGGTAGGTATTTCTTTTGTTTTGCTTGTATTTTATATGCTTTATAGCGCTAGAATTTTATTTCTTAAGTTTTCCATTTGTTCTTGCTGTAGCTCTCCCTCGTTTCTCTTAGTGTTTTCTTTGTCTTTGGTTGTTGCTGTATCTCGCATGCCTTGTGGGGCCGTTGCTTGCTACACTTTGCTCATTTCTCGCTTGTTTTGTGTGTGGATTTGTTGCAGTTTTCTCTCTATACTTGAGTGTTGTTCAACCTTCAACCTATTGCCTCCTTGCCATCCTTGCTCTCCTTGCTCCAAGCTCCCAGCTCCTCGGTGGCCGCTCCTCGCACACGGCCGCTGTCCTTGGGGAAACGTGTCTCTTAGTCCACCATCAACTCAAAGTGGACGGATCCTCTCCTTTCCGAGCGATCGTGGTTGATGTTGCGGGCCCAGGCTTTGCACTCAATGTTGATCAAGACGCCGGCTAAAAAAGTCATAAATTATTTCCATTAATATTAATTATTATTAAAAATATGCAGTTATACAAAACAGATTCCTAGGGCTTGAATAAGGATTTACCTGCCATTCTGCTGGGCTTCCTTTTACCTTAAAAAAATGAAAACTGAAAACCCTGGCTCTAGCAATTATTTCCTTTGGTAATCACAGCCTTTCAACTCTATAATTACAGACCTTAATTGGCTTTATGGAAGCATTCGACCCCACCAGTTGCCCCATATTCAAACAATTCACAATTACAGAGCAGAAACTTGTGTCTTTTTATCCCAATTGTTTGTAACCCATTTTTATACCATTTCTGAATGTGGCTTAATTGTTGCAATGCAAAATTGTTGGAATGCAAAACAAAGAACGAGCCAGAATTCATATCCTGTGTCAGTTATTTTACGAGCTTCCTTTCCACCAACCCCTTTGTAAATATTTAGTGTGCCGTTTAAATAACTTTTTGAGTTTGAAATTGTGTAAAATGTAGAACGCGGTCACAGTTGGAGCTTGAATTAGAGCACTTCCGTTGAAGTAACCTGTCCTAAATAGCCTAGGACCTACAGTCTATTTTACCCTTTCTGATAGTAAGGTCTTCTATATTAAGAGCAAAGTTAACACTTACTTTCAACAGTAAATTGCACAGCTACGATTGGCGGAATGTAGCCCTTGATGTTTTTGAAGGGGAAGTAGTAACGTGGGAAACCCATGCGTGGATAGTAATCACGAGCCTTGATGTTCTCAACATCAGCGGGATTCTCACCCTCGCAAGAGACCCAGACAACGCTGGTCTGAAAAAGGATAATAAAATGGGGAAATATGGTTAAATACGATCCTTTCGTCTTCATCTTTCATTAGTAAGGCTCACCTCATTGGGTCGCAGGCTCTGCTTCTCCTTGATGTGCTGCTTCAACTCCTCCGGCATTTCTTCGGGCAAGGTCTTTGAATCGTTGTAAATTTCCGGCACCCAATTGTAGATCTAAATGAGGTTGGATACAGTGATTTGTTAGCCAAGCTCAAAGTTGCCATAGCAGAAAATCAATCCTTAAAGACCCTCAAAGAAGTTAAACCCAATAAACATGTAAAATGTCAGTTGGTTCAATTGATTTTTAAATATTCAGAAAGTATTACCAAAACAGTATATAAGCAATTTCATTATGTATTATACAATACTGTAGAGAGAGCCTTCGGCATTTTAAACAAATTTAAAATGTGTGTTCATAGAAAGCAATGGGATGCTTCAGGCTCGGAAATCCTTGCAGATTTTTACTGATTTTTTTGTATTTTTTGATAGAATATATAGGAATATTTCCTGTAACTTACCTTATTCAACTTTAGGAATATGCAGGGTCTGGCCACATGATAGCCAAAGTTGTTGTCGGCTGTGCAGGGAGCGAAGCTGGCGGCCTCGATGCCACAGACTTTGCCCTCTGGTGGCGGATGCTCGAAGCTGCAGTTCACCTGGTTCTGCTTCTCAAGGTCCTCGTAAGCTGGCAATTCGATAGGATATGGTTAGCAAGTCGCAAGAAGCACCTTCAGGCGAGGACTATAGCATAATTGTGGGATTTTTGGCATGTACATTTATATAGCAAGAGATACTCTTCGAAACTGCGCTTGCATTATACACAAATTGTAAGACTTACTGTGATCTTTTCGTTTTATCGGTTATCAAAAATCAAAATATTAAAAAAAGTGTTGAAACATAAACGAAAAACGATAAAGCTTTCGAAAATCCGAAGTCTTGGTTAAGTTCTTAGACACTTATTTTAAAAAGAAATAATACTTCACTATATAAAAGTTGTAAAAACATATATTCGAGTAATTATCAATCTATGCTGGCCTCGATAATAGTATTAATTTTAACATTATATTTTTTCTTTTACGTAAATGAGTGTTGCCAATTTGTGTCTTGATAATAACTCGTGTATGAAATCATTACGCATTTAACAAAATAATTAATTGAGGTTCGTTTGGCTTACTTACATTTCAGAAAACGGGCAGTCTCATCAACCCAGTACTTATAATTATCCTTCTTCGATGACTCGTACCAAACTAATGTGCTCTCAACATTGGCTTCTGGGGGCATTGGTCGGAAGCCAAGACCTGGAAGAGGGAAAGACCAAGTGGAGGAGAAAGAGTTTCCTCAGTGAGCTCGAACAAGTCAAATTGATTTTATGCTCCCCCTGTTAATATTCCTCTCATCCAATTAGTTAATTAAATTTGCTTCGTTTTTACGAGCAACCGAGTTAAGGCTAGCCTTGGGTGCGGCTTATCCCCCTAAAAGTTTTTTTGTTTTTGGGCAATGTTCACACATGCACCTACTTATTAATGCTAATTTTTATTGTCCGGAATTGTGTGGTTATTAATTTAAATATCATTTAATGGGAATCACTAACCTGGGTTAGCTCCAATCAATCCGTTGTCAAGCATCCATTTGGGCTTCTCATTGTCCAACGTTTGGTAGAACACCGTAAATATTGCAGCAAAGAATCCAGTTAACGCCGCATAAAATATTATATAGAATAGTAGAATTTTCGCTGAAAAAATTAAATTAAAAACAAATACCGAAATTAGTCAAGAGCGTTATTTACTTGGAGCATCAATCGAAAATTGCTAACTCAATCAAATTAGATTAAATGTAATGTTAACATCCCTTAAATTAAATTGGATTTAATGTAATGTTAACATCCCCTAGAGCAAACATAATGTGGAATATAAGTCATCTTTTTCTTAAGCTGATCCCATTTTTATCTAGTTTCGCATGCAAGTTCTGTGTCAAGGAGGGCTTTCATAAAAGGCTTATCATTTCTTAATAACTAATTGAGAAAAGCGCGGATAAATGGAATTTGACATGATAAATGGGATTATTTATCCGGTCATTAAGTCATTCCGAATGCTAGAGTTTGTGGGCCGTGGGAAAAATGTTTTATTTCGAAAGTTTGCATTGTGGGAAATAATGTTTCATGTAATTGGTTCCAAAGAAAGCGAAGATATTACTGGGAAGTACTGTTTAAACTCAACGATTGTAAGAGAAATTGAAAGTTTTGCAATTGTATAATTAAGAATTTTGTTAAAATATATATTTAAAATATATTCCAATTAAGTATGAACTCAATTTCAAGCCCTAAAAGTTTCCATAATTCAAACATGGTTAACCATGGCTAGATTAACTCGGCTACTGATGCTGATCAGGATATACATATTCTTCATGGAGCTTCTGTGGGGCCTTAAATAATTATACTCTTGGAAAAGCGGGCATAAAAATTTAAGTTCTTCTATAATATGCGGTATTTTCCTGCCCTCTTATGGAAAAATCGGGGAAGCTTTTCCAGCTTGAGAGTGCGTTTGCGCAGTGCGCCCCTCGAGGCGCTCTGGAAAGCTCTCGCTGCCATGTACTCTATAGGTAGCGAGGGTCCTGTGGACCAACAGTTGCGGAGGCACTGTGAGTGTTCAAGGAGAAAAACTTAAAAATCCGATTGCTACTTACTTACGTCACAAGTGGGAACGGAGGGGGAGGGTGCATTGGGAGGACTCTAAGGACTTTTTGCTGCCATTTAAATTTTTGTAGGCAAGCGAAAAGTTTTCACTGCAAATCTATTTTGGGCTTAAGGGTTGCTCTGCCTCGGCTTATATATGTATATGTATCCGTTAAATATCTAGTTAGCGGCCAGCTTTGGCTATGGTTCCTGCGGCTTGGGTCCTTCTAATTGGATATCCTCCGCACTGTTCCTTACTGTCCCACAGTTTTCCCTTACACACCATTTTTCCCTTACATAATTTATGGTACTCGCTTGTCAGTTAAATAAAATGTACGTTCGCATGGCAACACACACACACACAAAAACCAGAGCAAGAGAGAGACATTCAAACTTTTCCCATTGTTGCGGCCGTGTCGGTGTGTTTCTGCACTTAACGAGCTAGTTTTTCCATATATTTTTTTCGTTGCTTTCGGAAGGAATGAGATACGCGAACTACTCAGCCGGAGGGATGAGATTCGTTGCTTTTTGTGTATGTCAAGTTGATGCCTTTGTTGTGGGCATCAGCGGACTTAGCCTGATTGCTTGGATTGGAAATTTAAGTATGTGGCATGTTTGCTTAAGGGAGCTACATAGTTCTTTCTACCCAACAATAATTGTTGGGAGTCCGAACAGCTTGGAAAACTCCCTGGGCGGACTCGAATAAGATATACTAGTGGAAAGTAACACAGGATATAGAAATCAATAGAGATAGGATGGTGGAAAATATGAAACCATTATTCTATTTTGTTTATGAATAGCCGTTTATCATATTATAATTACACGGTGGCTCTGAAATTCAATTTGCAGTCGCCTCGATGGTAATGCCCATGATGATGATGACGATGTCTATGATGATGATTATGGGTCTGACTTGGCCATGAATATATAATATCTGCGGCAGGCTTCGCCCATCCTCTGCTTCTGTCTGTATGTCTGTCTATCTGTAAGTCTGTATGTATTCATTTCATTTCATTCCGTTTTTTTTCATCCTGTTTCGTGGCGTCTTTGCGGCGACACAGCTACATATTACGTATACGCCCCAGTGGCGTTGCTTTTCATTTGCATTTTCGTAATGGGACTTCAGCGAACGGATGGATGGATGCCTATTAAGTTACAGGGAAAATATTTTTGCATCTGATGGATTGCCCGCTGTCTCTCTGTACGTCTGAGAAAACAAAGCTTACAATCACATTTGTGGACTTATTTTGGTACCTGTTAGATATTTAAATATGAAAATACAAATTCAGGTTTAATCCTTAAACTTTTTTTCGGTTAGGTCACAAGCCATAGCTGGATGTCATCTATTTCCAAGGACATTTCATTGATATTTGCGGCATGTTGTGGGGCTGGGAGTGAGTCCAATTACTCTGTCTTTGGTTGCCTGGCAAGGGGAGTTATGGATGTTGTGGGAAATCCAATTGATTTGTGTTCATGTCACCGCGTTTGAGGATTAACTGGGAAGGACTCTGACTATATACGCCTGTGGGTTTGTGTGTGTGAGCGCACCTGGGCAGTGCGAGCTGAGGAAAATTATTACGTATACGCCAGGCTCTCCGGCGCTCTCTCGCTCTGCGGCTCGGCTCTCCGGCTGGCACATTTCTCCCTCATTTTGCCTCTCTTTGAACTTTGACATTTGCAGCGAGCTGCAGTGCACTTTATGCCATAATATCCTAGCGGGAGAATAGCGGGCGCTTATACTCTCCTCGTCTTCGCTTATTTTTTGATTTCAGCCACAATTTTTTACCATTTAAGTAAGAGCAGGGCCGGTGTGGGAGTCGGCTCGTTTCTGTGTTTACATTTTGACAGTTGCTGAGTAAAAAACACGCACAGAGGCACACTGAAAGGACCCACACTTGGAAACATTAAAAGTGGCACACAGACCAACCCAAAATCACCAACGGAAATGAGAAAATATAAAGGAAGGCACAGAAACATATTCAACTGTCAACAGCACGACTCAGCACGCCGCGGGTTGTGTAGCGCGAAAACTGGCACGAGTTTCGTCCTTTTCCATGCAACAAATTCAAAAGCCCACAATTTTGTATAGAAAAAAATGTAATTCTCATACATTAATATCCAACTTGTCAAATTTCAAATTCATGCTTTAATATTAAAAGGTTAAATTAACGAGCGAATTTAGATTTCTATGTCAAAATGAAAAAGTACTTGCTCTGGTTTTCCTAAAGCGTAAGGGGAATTATAATTGGGCGTATAATCATACCTAGGCTGAACAACAATTTTGAAATTTAAAACCACAATATGTATAACAGATAGACAGACCGAAAAAATTCAATATATATTGAAAATATATAGTTTAAACGATAAATAATTTAAATATGGTAGAAATTATTAGAATACTATAAATATTGGAAAATAATCCATAATATAGGCCTTACTATTTTACAAATATCCATTAAAAAGACAGATGTTAAATTTGAATATAATTACAAAAAATTACAGCAATATAAAAGCAACATTTGGGATCTAGAATTTTAAATGGAAAGCTTTGAAAATATATGTAAATACATATCTAAACAAACATCTAACAAGATATCAAATTAAATCATAGGGCATGAGTAGGTCTTTTAACATTAATATAATAAATACTGTTTGATATTGCGCTATATTTTCGACAGATATTGCTATATTTTTGAAATTTTGAGTTTTGTCTATTTAATTAAGCCGACTAGATTTAAAACTTGCTGAAGCATTTCAGGAAATCAATTCTATTTTATTAATAAAAAAATAAATAAATAAAAAATAATAGGTTAACTATTAGAAATACATTTGACTAAAAGATACTTTTCATTTTCAGTATGAACTTTGTAGGTAACTAAAATAATTTAAATGAAATTATTTATTATTGATTTTAGGATTTAAATGAAAAGAAAATACATATACATACATATAAAAATACGAATAGAATGTTGTAAACTTTTCTGTTATAGTAGATAAAATTATGGTAAAGTAAAGAAGTAAAGTATGTAATGGGCCATCTATTTATATCCGATTATCGATTTATCAGACATTAAAGAAAGAAATATTTCAACTTAATTAGTTTTTCTTCCATTAAGATTCTTTTCTGCTGTTTTCAGTATACACATATGAAATAGATTTCCAAGAGGCTGATGTATCAATTGATGCTCAGTTGCGGCGGCTCTTGAATTCTTTACTTAACCGCAATAAATGTTTTCCCAACTTCCTTAATGGCAAAGTTTATATTGCTTACCCCTAATGGCTTTGTGGAAAATTTTGCATTTTCACTAGCTTTCCTCAAGCTTATGAAATTTTCTTATGACTCCATTGTTAATTGCAGTGTTGTGCATTTTAAGGGCAAGCGTTTTAGCAGAGAGGAGTGATGTTGCCTCGAAACTTGTTGGCTACTATTTAGCGAGCTCGGTGGTGGTTAACTTTCGTGGCTCAGTGTGAATTGCTTCGTTTTCGTTTTCCATTTTAATTGTTTTGCCGCAGCCTTGTCCTGCTTGTTTCTCTTTCTGTTTGTTGTCCGGCAAATTGATGTCAATAATTGAGTGCCATATGCTTCATGAATTGGTTATATGTTAATTGCGGCAATTGGCAAATGGCCTCAGATTGCCGGAGAGTGCACAGATTTGGATGCTTGCAATCTCAAACAATTTGTTCTGATAACTTAATTTACTAAGTCATCGCTTCCGCGTGGTTATCTTATTTTTTGGGAACTATAAATAAAGAGCTTTTCCACCATTACCATCTAATTTCCATGAACTGAACTTCTCAGAGATTACAACAAAAGAGTTTCGGTTAAAAAGAAAAACTGACTAAAATTAGGATACTTTTTTGAGAGTTTTAATACTGTAAGATAGTTTAAAAGTTGTCATAAATGTATTAAAATTCTTAATGCGAGTTAATAAAACTTCTTAATTCTTTATATTTTAAGAATTTTAATTATATCTATATGAACATACAACAATTTAATTATGATTTCCCACAAAATGAATATGTATCTATATAAAATATGTTTTAAAATACATATTTAAGAACTAAATCCAATTTAATAGTTTTCGGAACCGCTTGAACCGAACCCCAACTATTCTTTTAACGTTATAGGTTTCTCTTATTTGTGAAAAAAGTTACACCATGGAATTTAAAAATAAATAAATTACAAGTCAAGCTAAAAATACTCAATTATTAAATGCAGAAGTGAAGCTCCCCTCGGGCCAGAGCCCCATCTGCAGTCACTGAACAAGCTTGCAACGCAATTTCAGAGCCGTCAAGGGAAACCTAAAAAGCAGAATGGAGGTGTCCAATCCCTTTGTGCCTGTGGTGTAGGTCAGCCCAGTGACTGTGAGCTGTGCGCGCCCAGCACCCCCGCATCTTGGAGGAGATGGGAGATGGCAGCGGGACGGCACCGCCTGCCAAGTGTTTAACTGCAGAGGCAACACAACAACATTGGCGCCCTAAGTGGGTTACACACAGGGACAGCCGAGCGCGAAACAAGCCACCTTTGTGCACCGGCCCGCAGCACTAAGCCGGGCCTGGCTGTGCTGGCAACGGTTGCAACGAGGCTAGAATTGATTTTTTGCCGACTCCGAGATCGCATGTCCACAAGTAGGTTTCCACATTTGCGTTGCCTCCGTGGCAGGCGAATAAACTGGGTTATAGGCAATGTAGCCTCGGCTAAACCTACTGCAGCGGCGGAGACAGACAGCAGTCAAGTGTTCTGCCACAGAAAGGTAATGGACGCACACACACCCCATTGATTTATAACGATTGAAAAGTGCACAATCCTCAGTTGCTAATCACTCTAAAAAAAGTCTTTAGAACCTTTAGAGCTAACTGATGGGTGTAATTAAATGAGAATAATTAGTTTAAAAGCCAATTTTAACTTCAACCTGGCTATAGCTAGTAACAAGTTCCTTTTAATGACTTATTTGATCATGTTTATAAGTCAAAAATGGAATGATATGGAATTTTCAAGGAATATGAAGAGCAACAAATATTTTCACATTATTATAGTGAGTTCTTTTTAGATTAAATAATAAGGAATGAAGAAATTTGTGTACCATTTGTTTTTTTCCGACGGCATCTTATTTTGAAGTGACTTAACGGATCTTAATTTATCGAAAAATTAAATTAATTACGTTTAACAATTTTTGAAGTATTATATTATTTTCTCTAGAAACGAAATAAATAGTCTTAAATAGTGGAAGTATTTCCCTCCAGCTAAAATATTTCCACTGATAAATTGATAAACTTAATAGAGCATAGCAATAGATATATAAGACTATGAAGTTGAGTGAATTAAAATCTTAAATATTTTCAAGAGTTCAAGAAAATTCCGCCCCTTCTTATAACAAAAGCTTCTAACGGGAAGCCTTGATACCCGATATAGCAATCAATAACCCAACAATGTCATTATGTTTCATTAAAAATGTACTCGGAAAACGAAGAGGAATTTCTAAATATAAGCCATCGGGCCGGCACGTGCCACAGAAGGCCGACTGGGTGGCTGCTCCTCCTGGCTGCGCGTATAAACTGCTTTCAAGATATAAGGACAATATCAATAAAAATGCGGATGCCACGTACGAAATAAATTGACATTATTCGCGTATAGCCAAATATTGATTACTGCTGCGTTATTTATGTCTCATATAGAAAACTTGGCTAAACAAAAAAGAGAAAACATAAGAGGCAGATTATCTAATAGATAAAAACTCAACTGGGAGGCTTTTATTTTCATAGCTTGTCCACGTTTTACTGTTTAAATATAGATATAGATATTACTATTATCTAATTGATTTATCAATTGCTTTCTACTAAAAAAAAACAAAACGAAAAGACAGCAAACAATGCTATCTATTCGGTAGATATCTACAATCGGAGGGATGGCTCCCTAGGGTATTGTAATAAAGCGGCTTTACTACTACTTCGCTTCCAGCTCGGAGGAGGCATAAAAAATTTATGACAATTTCCTTTTGTCACGACCCGCTTACACACGAAATCCAGCGATTAGTCATAATTCCCGTGGCCATATGTAATGGAAATTGTGATTCCTGATATGGAGAAAAGGCTGCAGCAAGGTTGTTCGCATTATGCAATCGGCCAACTGAGGAACAGAAGCCTCGAAGTCGAGAACCCGAGGAAGTGACTCAACAACATGCTCGCTGGCATTACGTGGTGGGAGGTCGTGCACCTCTCGAATTGACTTCCATATTTAGCCTAGCTAAGTACGTGACTTTTCGGCGCCTTCGGGCGTATCTGGTAGTAACCCACAAATCGATATTTACCCGTCGAGCTCAAAAGCAATTAGTTGAGGTCTCTCCCAATTTATGAATAGATGAATACATGTTGTTTGGTGTGTGTAGAGTTAGCTTTTCGACTGAAATACTAGACTAGACTATTTTCAATTGGGATAGATACTTACCCCAACTGGACCCGGTGCGTCCAAGGCATTGGCTAGTTTCACTGTTCCATAGGAATTTTTTGAAACCCTCCCATTTGCCCATTTTTGGCGGCGGCGCATAATATTCACCAATTTTCTTATCGGCCATGTTAACGCTTTTGTTTTCTTGCTGCTTGTTGGTTGGTTTGCGATTTAACTCGAATTAGTTATTCGTTTTGTCACTGGGGTTGTAGGAGGGTGTCTTGTCTATAAAGCTAGTTCTTTGTTAAACTATTCTTATTTGTTGTTCCTTGTGGCTCCTTAAAGTTGACGTTTAGATTTGGAACGCTTATCTAATACGAGTATATTATGTATCTTTAATTATTTATATATGTGTATTTATTGGTGTTGATTTTTGGTTTTATTTTACTTGTTGGGTTGTTTTTTGTTTTTGGTTTTTGGGTTAGTTTTTCTCAATCAACTGCGTTGGTACAACATTTTTTGTTTGTTTGTTTGTTTTTTTTTTTGGAATGTTCGTAGCAGTATTTTGTTAAGATTAATGCTTAATTTGCAACGTCACTGAAAGATATGAACGGAAATCGGAAATGAATAATATTGCATAACTGGGCGATCGAATGACACCTGTTAGGTAAGGTTAATGGTTGTTTTTCCTAAAGTGCAATGACATAATGACGGGATGGAATGGTTTATTTTATTGCGTTTTCGTAGAACGTAGATCCTGGTTGCCTTTGATAGTCTCACTATATTAGTGTTATTGTTAAATTTGAATCACTTTTCTTTGTCGCGACAATCATTGATTTATCCTTTATATAAGACAGTTCCTTTCCGGTCTGAGGGTTTTCCTTTACATTTTCAGACCCATTTCGGCTTATGTAAACTTTGCCTTTTTCCCCACTTGGCATTTGCAGTGTTCAGTTTTTCGCTTTTGCCAAATTCTGCTCCTGCCTCAGCCGTGCTTCGGCGCAGGCACAAGGACACTTGAGGAAGCCTGTCTTTAGCGGATGTTTAATGGGTTTCAATCTGCGGCTATATCTTCGCAGGCTCTAGCTTTACTTAATTTGCAATTTTCTCGACTTTTGTTGCACCAAATGCCCCGAACTTGCCAACGCCAAATAAATTGTAGTCACCTCTGCCGATTTTAGTCACACACTCTGCCTGCCAAGTGTTATGTAATCTCGAGCGCGGAAAAAAGCCTCGGAAAGCCAAGCCAGCCCAGAGGGGAGCATGCGCGCAGAGAGCGTTGGGAAGAGCGTTGAGAAGAGCCGAGCTGAGCGCAGCTGGAAACGCTGCTTGGAAGCTTATTTTTTCCGCTTTCGCCGCAGCTTTTGCAAGCATTTTGGGGGTAAGGAGGCGGCGGTGGGAGCTGCCAAGAGGCAGGCGGGTTTCCGAGCCATGAAAGTTGACAGCTGGGCGCCAGCCTAATGTGAGTTTTGCGGCAAGGAGTAGGGGGAGGAGGTGGAGGAGACAGGAGGTCTCAGGATGCCTTTGGAGGAGCTAAATCCGATCCCAGAAACCGCAGTTGCAGTTCTGGAATCCTCTGAAGAGCTGACGCCCAAAAGCAGGCAATACTATACTCGGTAGCATGTTGTGTGCAATGAGGCAAGGACACTGCGGACGAAACGGGACTCCTGGCAGGGCTTATCCTTATCGCAGGACCTGCTCGTTCCGCCCCTCCTGCACCTCCTGCTGTCGGCTTTAATGAAAATTCCCGACGCTCCAACATTCGCCTGGCTTGACTTACATTTCTGCTCTGCCGACGTCGCCGTCTTTTCGCGGCGCACATTGCGCAACGCGCCCGACTCGACTCGACTCGGCTCCTGGCTAGGCTCCCGCTTTGTGCTCCTCGCTCCACGCTCCACGCTCCACGCTCTGCTCCTGGCTTTGGTTCTATTTCTGCGGCTTGGCTGCGCCCCCCCTCCGTGATGTGAATGTGGATGTGGAAAGTCCAGTAAAGGGCATGGCGCACCAAAGTAGGCAACGCTCTGGCCCCACTCACAGGCTGGGCAGGGAGATACACAAATGTAGAGGCGTTCGTTCGGTCACTTTTTTTCTGGCGCACAGTGCAATTGTTCGAATCCTTGAAAATCGATATGGTTTATAACTGATTTTCCCTCGCACACAAACGCACACACACAAACACACAGAAAACACGGATATGATTGGAAAACTTTCAACACTTTTTCACACACTCGTACACACACTCTCGCACACACACTTCGTTTTTCTTAACGGCTCTGGGCCTCGGAGTCTCCGCCTTATGGCTTCGCTTTTATTGTTGCTGGCAGCTAAGAAAAAATCGAATTCCAGTATGTATATAAGTTTTACAAGGATATCTTTGCTGCCGCTGTCACAATGTCCTCGTTGCCGACCGACGTCGCCGTCGCCGTCGCCGTCGTTGTCGCTATCGCTCTCATTCTCATTCCCATTTTCGCTGACGTCGACGTAATCAATGAAAAATTTTCTCCTTTGGCACAATTGTTTTTTTGTGTATTCTTTTAATTTGCAATTAACTGACGGCGGCACAATCGATTCGTTTAATTCTGTCACACTTTTATATGGGGCGCACACAGGTTTTATTTCTGATGATTTGCGGATTTTTATGTAACCAGCGGCTCGGTGGTTTTGTGGGGGAGAGTGAAGAGTGAAGGAGCCTCCTCGGGTGACATACAGAATGGGTTTTCTTTCGCCTTCGAACGCTCCCTCTCTACGCAGACTTGTACATGGTAGCTCTAGATATATAGATATATATGTAGATAGATGCCAGAACATCTATGTATGTATATCTATATGCCGATAATCCGCCAGCGAGTGCGAGTAGCAACCGTCCACAGTTAAAACGCCAATGATAGTGCCAGGCCATCGCCGCAGCTTGCAGCTGGCAATCGCCCGCCTTCGGCCATCGGCCTTCCGTTCGTTTCGCCTTCGGGAACCTTCGGCTGGCATCGGGTCGCCTTCGGCTCAGCTCGGCGCTGGTTAATGGCGACTGGCGAGTGGCGGAGGCGGAGGCGGAAGTGGGAGCGGGACTGGGAGCTTCGTGGAAAGCACCAGCTCTCTGCTCAAGCTTTCCGCTCAGCTGGGTGCTATACGCCAAGTCGCTGGAAGAGCAGTCGGCGGTCCCGCCTGCCACCCAGCCGCCCCGCATTGTTGTTGGACAAGCTTTCAGCTACTTTTGCTGCTGTGATTTGCAGTTAGTTCCATTCAGTGGCTGTCAAACTATGTGGGCGTAAGGCACCGCTAGTTGCATGCTCCAATCAGTGCAGGTGAAACTGCAGGAGATGCACCCAACGTCCTGTGTGAAAACCAGAGAGTGTTGCTTCTCTGGAAACACACATAAACGAACGAAAATAATGTTATTGATCGCATTACCATGTATTGTATACATATATTGTATGAGATCATCAAGAACAATCAGCTTATCGTCAGGGTAAGCCTGGAGCAAACCGTGATAGAAGTACTCTTGGCGACTTGATCGTAAGTCTCTCGAAGCTTTGATTAATAATTATGTTCTATTAATAATAATGTTGATTATTATTCGCCCCATAAAGCAAACGTTTGGAATCATTTTGGTAGAGATTCGTTACTCAAGATAAGCTATTATTTAAGGCACAGCTTCTAAGATAGTTGCAATCTCAGTCAGGATTATATACATAAAAAAGCTGTTGACAATCCTTAGTTTCAGTCGAATGCCTAAGGATATCGCTGATCCGGCGCGAAAGCGGAAAAACGGACAGTGGTTCTCAATCCGCAGTAATTTGCTGGCGTCTGACAGCTCGCATTACTGGGTCCTGATAAATCGTAAAGGACGGAACGCTACCCCGCTGCTATCCTGGCCACTCCTGTTCAGGCTCATGCGCTCTCTCCACCCACAGTCCGCAGCCCACAGCCCACCGCTCTCCGCATTCCGCTCTCCGCTCCAGCTTAGGGTACTAGTATTTCCCGCGGATATGGTTCAATCGGCGCAGAAGCCCATCAATCCGGCCCAGAGGCGTCCTCCGGAGCCAGAGGCGGCCGAACTAACGCACAGTTCCAGCGGCAAGTTTTCGAACGCGGCGAATCCGGCGAATCCGTTGTCTTGCGCATTGGGGCCTGCGAACTGTGGACTGTGGACGGCGGAGAGTGAGAGTGCGGTCGGTAATATAATATTTATTGATTATTCGCTCTCCGCCGTGTGGAGTTTGGGCCGGAGTTCTGTCCCCACATCGATGCCGGTCATTTTGGCCAAATTATATAAAAACTAAGCAGTGGCCAGAAAATGATTTTGGCCACGAACCGGATGAGGGTGCGGGCGCCTGGCCACCGGAAGAGCCAGGCGGAGGGGCAGGCATTCCGGGACTATGGGTTGCCAGCTATTTTATTCTCTTAGAGCATTTCCCCTGCCTTCAATTACGTCATTCCTCAGCTGATTGGGAAGTTGCGCGCAGCGAGTTATACAACAGAGTATTGGCCATGATGAGTCGTCGGCTTTGTATACACATTGGCGCTATATTTGCCGCTTTAAGACTTGCAACTTTTGTCAGTTGCCTTTGCCCGAGAATTACAGTCAGCTATTTCGGGAAGGTTCTGCCCGCCCGAGGGTAATTTTTCTGTGTGACAGCTCCTTGATTGTTTTTGATTTCCCCTGACTGAAATATGGAGAGGAGCGGATAATTTGTCATATCCGCACTGGCAGGCAATGGTGGCATGTCCTTCCGAAAATCAAACACTCAGAGGGTCGTTAGCTTGTGGAACTAGTGGGGTATATTAGATACATATACGAGTATTATTATAAATTGTTTTAGGATAGATCTTCAAGTCTCAGGTATAGTTACATGAATATTCTTTGGAAACTAATTCGACTCTAGCTAACCTTTCGGATCCTGAAAATCGTTGCAAAAGTCCTTAAGTAATTGAATGTATAAATACACAATTTCTTAACAATTTAATTACCAGGCTTGCTCAACTCGGTTCCGCAGCTTGGATTGCTCGATGTCACACCCCAATCAACGTAAATCAATCAAAATTAACACCGGAGACAAGTGGAAAATGTACACCGGACACTCAAGGGCAGCACGGTCGCCAGGACGTGGGGGAGAACAACGGATGCGAAGGACACGGAACGCACATGTTCCTTCAGCTAAATCAATTACAGAATGTTGCAGGAAGCTGGGGCCACACACGAGACTGACACTTGGAAAAAGGATTTGGCAAGGATGAAGGGCAGACAGGACAGCCAGGAGAGCCGTAAGATTAGGGCGAGTGAAAGGGAAGCATGTTCAAGTTGAAAGTAAAACAATGGATCAGCATATTACGTATACGCCTGGCTATTGACGCAAACAAAAAACTTGTCCAGCTAATGCAGAAGGCTTGCTAAGCTGGCCAGGTTTCTAAGGGATACACGCATATACTAACATATTTAGGGCCCATGTCCGGCAATAAACATAATTGAAATATGGCCGGCATAGCACTTAAACCTTTAAACTAAAGCTAAAATGGTCGCACCGAATGAAATCAAGCTGAGCCCGCGGAGAGAGGAGATCAGGTTGACCCACTTTGGTGGCCAAACTTTTCGCAGAGTCCAAGGAGCGCTGGCAAAGCCAGGCGGCACTATAATTGTCCGTGGGGATTGGCCCAGTGTGGGGGTGGCCGGGGATGGGGCTTGAGCCGGCTCCGGGTTTGGGGTGCAAGTCGTTTGGGGGCGCATTACGTTGTTCAGCTGCCTGCCTGCCGACTGCTTGCGAATTTTCGCACAAATGGCAAAGTTTAAGTGCTTGACAAGTAGAAGTTCAGCCTGGTTTCATGAAGGTTAGACTATAGGCGATATGTTAGGGTCTCTGCAAGCTACATATATTTATTATTAGTTAAATGGCAACAACAAAAATTATAGGGCATGTATTTGAGAGGTTATAAAACAAAAAACACATTTATAAAAAGACTTCATCACTAGTGATATTACTACACAAATATAATTTAATTTCAGAGAGAATACTGACGGGATATGGGTTGTGCTTGTGGTAAAGGATCTGCCACTAATGAATAGCTAAACAATATACATATATGTATGTAAGATAGCTTCCAAAATAACCTGACAAAATGTTGTTGCTCTGTTGCTCCTAACACCATTTGTCGCATCTCAAATTGCCAAGGTTCCACAGATTCTTTAGCACCTCCCTTCGCTCATTAGTTGAGCAACCAATGGACCCAGTGCCTCGTGTGAAGCGTACGCGGGTCGTGCAATTGCCAAGTCACAAGTCAAGATATCCTCAATGTCGTTGTTGGCCAAGCAAATATCGATTGCCAGGCCAATCACAGGGCTGCCGCCACCGCAATGCCCATCCATTCGAATGGGCAACGTTGCTAGGGTACGAATTGGGTTTTATTAGTTAGATAGATAAGAGTTCTTATAACTATGAGCTATGCAAAACATTAAGTCTTTTCATTCCCGGGCTTGGCCCCGCTGCGCTTATCCTCGGCTTCAGTATTCGATGGTCACGCACTTGGTCTTCAGATACTCGTTGAGCGCCTCCTGACCGAGGTCCTTGCCGTAGCCGCTCTGCTTGAAGCCGCCGAAGGGAGCGGCCACGTCCGTTTTGTTGTAAACGTTAATGAAGACCGTGCCGGCCTCGATGCGATCCGCAAAGCTAAGCGCCTTGCTGATGTCCTTGGTAAAGACGCCGCTGGCCAGGCCGAACTCGGTGCGGTTCGCCCGCTGCATAACAGAGTCCACATCGCTGCCGCTGAACTTCGAGATGATCATGATGGGGCCGAAGGACTCCTCCTGGGCAATGAACATGTCATCGGCCACGTCTGTGAACACTGTGGGTGTGAAGAAGTAGCCCTTGAGCCCGGGTACCCTTCCTCCGCCGTACACCAACTTGGCACCCTCCTCCACGCCGCGCTGGCAGAATTCCAGCAGCTTGTCGAAGTGCGCCTTGTGATTCTGGGGCCCGTGGGCCGTGGAGCGGTTGAGCGGGTCCCCAATGGTCATGGTGCGCAGATCCTTGAGCACACGTCGCACGAACTCGTCGTGGATGCGATCCTCCACAAAGAGCCTTCCGGCGGCGATGCAGTTCTCGCCCTTGTTGAAGAACACCGAAGACATGCCCTGCATCATTTTGAAAATAAATCTTATTGGTCAGGTGGATCTTATTCCTCCAATACTCACGTGCTTCACTGCCTTGTCCAGATCGCAGTCGGCGAATATGATCAAAGGACTCTTTCCGCCCAGCTCCAAGGAGCACTTCTTGAGATTGGAGTCGGCGCAGGACTTCATGATGTGCTTGCCAACGGGGGTCGAGCCGGTGAAGCCCAGCTTGCGGACCAGCTGATGGTCAGCCACTGCCTGGCCCGCCTCCGATCCTTTGCCGGGCAGAACATTAATCACACCTGGAGGGAATCCGGCCAGAACGGTGAGCTCAGCAAACTTGAGAGCGGTCAGAGGGCAAGTCTGCGCTGGCTTGATTAGGCAAGTGTTTCCGGCAGCAATGCAGGCGGCCATCTTCCACGAGAGCATCATCAGGGGATAGTTCCAGGGAGTGACCAGGCCGCAGACGCCGATGGGCTCCTTGCGAGTGAAGGTCAGCACATTGTTGGGCCGCGCCGGGTTAACTGGGATCGTGTTGCCCTGGATCTTGTCACACCAGCCGGCGAAGTAGCGCCACGCATCAATGGACATGCCAATGTGGGTCTTCAGGGCCAGGGTGTAGACTGCGCCCGAGTCGACCGACTCGATGGTGGCCAGCTCCTCTTTGTGCCGCTCCATTAGGTCCGCCAGGTTCAGCATCAGCTGACCACGTTGCCTGGCCGAGATCTGTTTCCAGGGTCCGTGGAAGGCGGTGTTGGCCGCCTGCACCGCCTTGTCCACGTCATTGGCTGACGCGCAGGCCACCTTGCAGAGCACCGTCTCGTCGGTGGGATTCACAATGTCAAGGCTGCGCTTGCCCTCGGCGTCTATGAACTCGCCGTTGATGAAAAGCTGAGTGGGAACACGGATCGTGCGCTTGTTGGCCTTCAGAGTGAATCCCTCGTAGTCCAGCTGCTTGCCGCCGGAGCCACCGCTGCCCTGGCGCAAGATCTGCACCAGTTGGCCAAAGAACTCCTCGAAGACGGGCGCCATGAATACGTGCTCGTTCTCCAGGTGCACATCGAAGGCCTCTTTCACCTCCTCCACCAGACGCACCACGTCCATAGAACCCGCGCCTGCCGCAAAGAAGTCCGTGGACGCCTCGATGGTGTCCTTGAGTATGGCCTGCCAGATGCCGTCCAGGAGGCCTCTCTTGGCCAGCTCATCGTCGCTGAAGTCGGTGATGGGTTGCTGCTCAGCCTGCCGGAACCACTCGCTGGCACTGATTACCTTCGATCCGCGCTTGATGCGCCGCACGTTGACAAAGGCGCCGTCGGTGCCCTCAATCAGGAGTCCGGCGCTGTGGATCCAGGCCGGCTTGGCCAACCCCTTCAGGCGCAGGGGCTGCCCGTTGGTCACGGGTCCGGCCGAATATAGATGGGCTCCGAACAGACGTACCTGCTCCTCGCTGCCATCGGCATGCACCACAGAGGCTATGGCTCCGGGAACGGAGTCCAGGCCACGCACGAAGTTCCAGATGCGCTCCGCCGACTGCTGCAGGTTAATTACCTGGTTCTCCGCCTTGAACATGGCCGGATCGTAGGTGGCTCCTACCTCGGTTTGGGTGATCTTCGGTGCCGACCCACTGGCAACCAGGTCCACGGCCACGCCCATCGCCTTGACTCCCTCGGGGTAAAGGAAGCGCTTGTAGATGGTGTCCAGCGTGTCTGTGGGCTCCACGTTGGTCTGCCGGGTGAGCAGAAGCGGTCCGGTGTCCAGGCCGTCGTCCGCCCAGAAGATACTGAAGCCGGCCACCTCGTCGCCCTCGATCAGAGTCCAGGAAATGGCGCTGGCTCCACGGTGGCGCGGCAGGATGGACGGATGGTAGCAGATGCTGCCCAGCGGCGCCCCGTCAATGACCTCCATCGGGATGAACTGCGAGCAGTAGGGCAGCACATTCAGGGTGGCGCCCACGGACTTGTACTGCTCCAGCACCTCGGGCAGCACAACGCCCTTGCGGCGCCAGCTGGCGAACTTGAACACGGGGATTTTGTGGGCCGTGCCAGTGGTGGCCAGGATGTCCTCGCGACTGCCCTTGTTGGGAATGGTGAAGACGCCCACGACCTGGATGTTCGAGCGTTCCAACAGCAGCTCCAATACGTCGGCAGCGAAGTTGCTCTGGCCAATAATGGCAATGCGGAGTTTTTGCTAAAAACGTTTGAAAATAATCAATAATCAGTAAATAATGATAAATATAGAAAAAACAAACAAAATATGTATAATTTAAAATAAATTACTTATATTTACTTTAAAATAGACTGAACTAAAGGACTTGTTTAAAAATTTAAACGTAAGTAATTTTTTATGGTAACTTCTTTTAGAAAGAAAATGTTCCTTTCCTTCAACAACTAAGCTCCTGTTATTTTAAGACCCATATTAGGGAATACCTTTTGTATTTTTTTTTATGGATACAATTTAAATAATTTGTTTTTTTTTTTATGAAATAGTAACTCAATTGTGGAAAATATTGTGATAAGAGAAAGTCAAGGCTTCTAAATTATAACTATTTTCTTTTAGTTTAGTTAGTTTATTGTACTTGTTTGATTGATTAATCGACTTCTACAGAATTTAAAACACATTTTTGAAGACTGAAAACAACTTTAAAGGTGATTATGATTATGATTATTGACATTATTTAAAAATCATTGTTATATTCCAATTAGATCAATAATTATTTTGTTTTTAAATCCGGAAGATTCAGCCCACTGTGAATTATAATATACAGGTGTGGAATTGTGAACAACTAAATACAATTTAGTTTTAATATATTTACTAACAGCCATAGTTGTTGACACTTTTACTGAGCACTTTTGAATTTCACACTTATATTGTTGATTTTCTTAACAAATCACTCGGAATGATTGTATAGTTTTCACAGTTTTCACTTTTATATAAATTAATGCACTAGCCAAGCGCTTTGAGGGCCGGCAAAGTATCAACTGAAATCGATTGAGCAAGTCGGTCGTATTTATACCTTGCCGGCATTGGGCGGCGATCAGTTCATGAACGTTATCAAGTGATTATAAACAAAAATACAAATAGAAAAAACGAAAAAACGAAAAGCAGCATAGACATGCGCCGCTGGTGGGGCACTGCCGCTGGGGCTCACTTCACACATATTTCATAATTAAATCAACGCACCGAAACGAGATTTCTTATCAATCCAGGCCGGGAATAGCTGCAGAATCGTGTGCATGTCGATTTAGCATGATCAGGGAGGGCCGGACCACTTGATTTTCTTGGGTATTTAAGCCTCCAAATGCGCCAAATGGTCGAACTCGAATTCGGAATGTATGCTGAGACACATTGCTGGGATTGGGTGTGTGATTCACCAGAAATACTCCCTTCGTTTCAGCTTGTTCAGGGGGGTTTTTGAACGCTTACAGGGCCACGTGTGTTCGATTGCTCCAGGAATGTAATCTGACTGACTGCTGATCCACAGACTAGTGAGAGAGGAAACTAATCGCGATAGTGTGTTCTACATATATATATGTTATTGTTTCAGACATCTGTGAAAGGTAGAGCGTTTTGAACTAGTCAGATGTGGCGAGGAGCAACCAGCAATTGCTTACTTCAAGCCGAAATATTACGTTTTTTATACAATAATATACATACAGAAATGTGCAAAACTCTTTTTAAAAATACATTCGAATTCTTCATGGATTTGTGCTAAGAAGGTAATTTCTTATCCTCTTACTTGGAGAGGAGCTTACGGTTTTCGCAATGTTATTTTAATGCATCTTAGGCCAACTCTATTCAAGGAATACTGTGATGAGGGTAAGATATAGAACCTCCGAAATCAATTCCACACAAAATTCCTTGACTGTTTTCTTATACAAAAGTAAACCTAGTTAATATATATATATATATTAAGCTTTAGCAATGTTTATTTTTCCACTATCAGTTCATAAAACATCGTTTCCAAACGTATGTACCCATTATTAGGAAAACGTATACAAGCTTTTTTAATTGATTGTAGAAGAGTTTCCCTATATTTTAAACTGTTTTCGCTTCCAATCTCCTAATTCCATTTTAGCTCAGCTAATTAAGATACAACTTGATATATGATCAATTAGCTAATTGTCGACTTTAATTGACAGCTAGGAAAAAGTTAAAACTTGTGGCAGGAGGTAGTTGTTCGGGTTGCAGCTCCACATGACAATTAGTTGGCTTTGAAGCCCTCAGCATGCTGTACTCCCTGCAGCCGTACCTCAAGTACTTCGCCCTTCTGGGCCTAGTGCCTTGGAGCGAGAAATGTGCCCGGCATCAGTTTCTGCAGAGGATTTACACCGTTTTCCTGATACTAATCAACGTGGTCATGTTTATAGCTTCCGTTGCAATGCCGCCGGTGAGCGAGCAGTTCCTCTCACTGATGGTCAACGTGATTGTGTTCGCGTTCAAGATTGTGGCAATGACCGTGGTCCTGCTGCAAATGATGATCCAATACGACGACTACTACCTGTTCTGCATGGAGCTCAAGTGCCTGGGGCTCCGGCTTCAGGGTGAGCTGCAGATCCCATTGGGCGGATTGAGCTGGAAGTGTTATACCAAGATTCTGGGACTCGGAGCCATCTGCTTGGTGGCGGTTCTACCCTCGGTATATGTCTCCGTGAGGGTGGGCCTGCTGTACTTCTGGGTTTCGCTTATATCCGTACTCATCATCCGGATGCAGTGTGTCCTGGTGCTGCTCTACGTGGACCTGCTGGGCCATCACGTGAGGCTTCTGGGCAAGCGGCTACTGGACGTACTCTCCTGCCACATGATGGATGCCAACTGCGTCCTGGACGGTAACTGCAAGCAGCTCTGCTCCCTGGAGTTCCTCTTGGAGCTGAAGCAAAGCCACATGGAGCTCTATCAGCTGTTCACGCACTTCAACGGCCTCTTTGGCTGGAGCATTCTAAGCATCTACGTGGTTTTGTTTCTGGACAGCACGATCAACATTTACTGGACCCAGCAAGTCCTCGCCGAGGTCTACGACTACACATATCTCATTTCCACAATTTCCACATTTATCCCCACATTCGCTATTATGTTTGCCTTTTGCCGTTGCGGAGAGTTCTGCAGGATGCAGGTGAGTTAAGATATTGTTGATTTTGTTGATAACGTAAATCATGATGAAAAAAGAGAGACATTTTTAAAGAAAATACGCAGGTTTAATGATAAAGTCATCTCCTTAACAACATAATATGCTGACATTTCTTAGCATTCAAAATTACACATGAATTATGGTATATGACAATCCCTGTTTCTTTCTAGTTAGTAAAGCATAAGGCACTATTTCGTACCAGACACATTTTAAAGCAATATATAATATACAAAAGTTCTTTGATTCTTTTATATTTTAATTTTAGAACATGCTCATTGGTAGCTATGTCAGGGGCCTGACCTGTCATCCGACTTCCCAGAGGGAACCGGCATATAATGATCTGCTAATAGAGTTTACCTTGCAAGTGGAACACAATGTTTTGATCATTAATGCCGAAGGCTTCATGAACATTGATAACTCCCTACTAATGTCGGTGAGTGAACACAAAATTGTGTTATAAATCTCACTTTACACATTATTTTCTTATTTATTTTTCAGATATTGGCTGCTAAAGTCACGTATGTAGTTGTGCTAATGCAGTTTAGTTCTTTGTAGATCAAGATCTCTTAATATATATCTAGAAGATGCATTATACATCTGATACCGCTTTGATCAACCTGCAAATCATATTTATATTTCTTAATAAGCCCTAAATGCTTAACCTTGACCAATATTGTATTATGTTTTACCCTATTAAGAGTTAAACCATATGATAAGATAAACCATATTTATCACACCTCCCCAGGCGTAGAGGGAAACCAGTTCTGGTCAGTTAACCGAATTTTGCATTGTATCTTATCGCATGAACTTGATTAGCCAAAAAAACATTTGCTTATCGACGACATCCGCACGAGTTCAACGGTGCAGTGGAAATGTTATGGCAATAAATTGGAAGAGCGCACCGGCCTCCAAAAATAAACCATCTGACCACCTCAGTCTATGGCCGTAGCTGTTGCCATCTCCACACGGGGGGTCCACAGCGAAAGTCACTGATAATGCCTCTTATGCAACCGACTTTATTTTCATTTATTGTTTATAAAACAAATACTGAGTTAAGCGTCCTGAGCACGCGTCCAACAGCTGCTCGGTGGTGAAATTTCGGGGCCTGTCCATAAAAAGTACAAATATATTGTTCGCTTGGTAATACTGGAATCAGCAGAGAAGCGATCAGCACAATCAGTGGTAGCCGGGTGATAACCCGGACGGTTGCCCTCCGCCAAGAACGAGCGAGCAAACAACGGGGCCGATCCGGCGATCCGGCGAGCTGGCGATCCGGTTTGCGTGATGCACCAGAAGGCAGCGATCCGGTTTCAAGTGGTTCGAATTGTGCCAATTTTGATAGGCGGTCGCCGGGGCAAACGGTACAACCGAAGTCCGCCTAATCGCTAGTCAAGTGTTTTCTAGATTTTATTATTATTTCCTGAGATGGGAACGCTGCGCGCCGGTTCGAACTGGATTCCGGTCTGAACTTTCTACACGCCCTTATCATTGTGGGACGCTTAAAATAATAAACGAGTTGTGTTTTTTGGAATGCTCATCGATTTATTTACCTACGGAAAGTAAAAAAAAAACTATAGAAACTAGAAACTTTCAGAAATTTTAACTGCACACAACGCATCTCAAACGTGATCCGACTTATAGGTCATCTGAGCACTGACACTGACTTCCTTGACCACCACATCTCCGTCTTCGCTCAGGATTTCCAGGTTGCATTCAATTTGATCGGTCTTAAGGACATCTGTGTGGATAATCGAGGCTCCAGGCTCGGAATCTGTTGGCTCTGGGTCTTCAAAGTAATCAATTAATAGGGGTTTTGATGCTGGAGATGTTTGCGCTATTTGCTGATCATCATTAGTTGACTGTGCTTCTTGCAACAGATCATATGTCTCTCCTTCGGTTATATGTATTACTTTTTCATCCAGTTCAGTTTCGCTCACTTTAGGATTGTGTTCCATCTTCGACTCGGATGCGAATCCATCCCCAATGTTATCATTCGAAATATATTTGTCGGCATTTATTACGTTTTCAACTATTCCAGAGTTTTCCTGTTCCCCTGTTTTCTCGTTGATAACATCTGGGGCGTTGGCAAAATCATCATCATCCTCGTCATCACTTTCACCGAACTCTTGGCTATTCAGCTTTGCAATGGTCTCGGGATCAAGGAACTCGTTCAATCTCTTGGCTATTTTGGCCCACTTGGCCTTGGCATTGACGGCCAGTTCGGAAATGGCAGTCTCAGTACAGGGCTTAGCCATCTTCGGCTTGGGCTTGGTTTCCATCACTTTGGGTTTAGCGTCGGTCGTTGTTTCCCTCAAGTTGGGCTTGGTTTCCATCAGATTGAGCTTGTTATCCGTTGAGGATGAAGGGAGTTCCGTTAATTCTAAACTTTGATATTCAGTACACTTTGCGGGCTTTTTTTCTGGTTCCTTTTTCGGAGGCAGGTTACAGAGGCTGCGACGTGTGGCTTCTTCTAGCTCGTGAGTCATTCTCAAGTCCGCCTCGAACCCTTCGGATAAGAACGTCTTCAGCACAGACTCAGGAAGTTTCGGTGGCTCCACTACAGCTACTTCTTCGCCAGACTCGTAGTCGGTGGAGGCGTCTGATGGAATGTCATCATCAATACTTCGGTTGTGTCTGGCAGGAGGAGGAGGAACGCTCGACTCCTCGTTTATAACTTTGTCCTGTGGAATTGGCACAGCCTCTGTTACCCTGGCTTCATCCTCTACCCGTTCCGGAGCTACTTTCTTGAGTTCCATTTCGTTTTCCCCTTCCGAGTTGTCTATTTCTCCCAAGTCTAGGCTACTTTCTTGCTCGAAAATCTTAAAGCCACCGACTGAGAGCTTAATAGGACCTGGCTCCTTGGACGCGGCTGAGGATATCGCTTGTTGCTGACGCTCCCGTTCTTCGATTTCCTTCATGCGAACCATCATTTTGTTCAGGAGCTCATCCGCCTCTTCAACCTTGGGATCCCTCGGCTTAACTTCAGGTTCCTCCTTGGTGAGCATCGTCTCAAGCATCTTGGTTTCCTCACTGGTCAGCTCCAGCTGTTTCGATCCGGACTTCATGCACGCCTTTAGCTCGCTGTAGCTCCGCATGCATGCGATGGCACATTCCGCTTCCTCGTTCGGGACACTTTTGAGGTCCAGTTTCTGGAAGAACTCCGTGTCCAGGTTTCCGAACGTTGTCATGGCTTCTAGCGAGTAGAACACATCTTCCACCGGCTCCGGCTCTGTGATCTCCTCTTCCATCTTATTGAGCGGATCCATCTGAGCTCGCTGCATGGCATCCGTCACCAGATGCTCCTCGGACTTCCTGGGCTTTGGCTTGTATGGGGTGGTCCAAGGACGGCGCAGGCCTTGCTTGCCAGGTGTATACTCCTCCTCCTCGGCCGTGTCGTAGTCCTCCGACTCAGAGTCACTAATCAGGGCTGGCGGGGGCGGCAGCTCTTCCAGTTCCCCGGAATCCTTCTTGACCACCATCAGCTTGTTGTCCACCACCTCCAGTGTGTCTTCATATTTATCGCGCTGGGCGAAGCAGCGGGAAGCGGAGGCTGCAACCATTCGCTTGCGTTTCTCAGTCTCCTTGGCTATCTTGGCGTCCAGGCTCTCAAGCGTGTCCGAGTTAAACTCCGCCAAGTTCTTGGACTTCAATAGCTCTTGAGCGGCACGGATTTTTTGAGAGCACGCGCTAGGATCACGACCCAGCTTAAATGGTTCCTTCGGATTTTCCATGGAGGCGATGAAGTCCTGGAACACGTCCAGGCATTCTCGAAGGCTTTTACCGCCAGCCGGATCCTCGAGCTCGGGCGGCACCAGCTTTTCTAGCTGCGGCTCCGCGGAGTAGCTGTACTCATCGTCAGACTCTATGATACCGAATTCAAAACTTTTTGGTTTCTCCGACTCCAGAGTCTCTTTGGAAGTCAGCTCGTCAATTAGATCGTTTAGCAGCGAGGAGCAGATACCCTCAACGTCAACCATTTGTATAGTGATTTCCTCTTCTATGGTGATGTGCTTCTCAATCGTTACTTCCTCTTCGTATTCAACTGTTGTATCAATGTCGTACATGGCATCAGCCTCGTCCTCCAAGTCCTGCAGCAATTTCCGAAGCTCATTTTCTTCCGCAGCCATTTGCTTATCCATCTGATTGCAGATTTCCTCAGCCTGCTCGGCACTGGTCTTGCTTGTTATTGGTTGTCGGAACACATCGACTGCTGCATCAGATTCATACTTCGGCTCTCCCAACGTCAACTGACGCATGCGCTCTTCTGAGGACCACTCTTTGCTTGGGATATCGCATCCAGCACCGAAGACGCGCTTCGGAACATTATCCGTAGCGTCGTCCAAAATTTTGGCCATGAATTGATCTCGCCTGTCATCGTCATCCGCTGGACTTGGTTCAGTTTTCTCTGTCGGGGCTTCCCCTTTGGCCTTAGCCTCGTCCCTCTCCTTTAATTTCCTGCGCCTTTCACTGAATTGCTCCAAGAGAACGGGTGACTTTGCCTCCAGGTAGGGCTTCAGGGACTCTTCGTCGGTCTCGGTGTCTGTTTGGTCAGTTTGATCATTCATTGATCCGGAGAAATTCACAGATCGCCTTAGTTCTTCCAGATCCTCATCTACGTGCCAACTTATCTCTTCCAAGTCGTGAGCACACTTTTCAGTGGTAAAAGCACTCTCCTCCTCGAACACCAATTGCTCTTTGCTCTTGACCGGAAGCCACGGTTCACAGTTTTCCTTGTAGAAGTCCCTAGGAGTCGTGGTTTCCTCACAGCAAACCCTGTCTTCAAGTTTGTATGTGGTAGTGCCTTCATTGAGGAGCAGCTCCAAAGGCTCGTCGCTAAGGTCGTCATCAAGTTCATCTCCGAAACTTGCATACAGTTCACTAGCCAGCTTGTCTTTAATCTCCTGTGCCGTTGGATCCTCGCCCAGCTCGTTATTATCAGAAACTATTTTAAGGGCTTTGCGCGTATGCTCCAGACCCTCGGAATCGTCCAGCTCAGATGCACTGTCCAATACTAGAAGGCAATCTTCATTGATCTCCAAGGACGGTTGATGGTTAGAATCTTTATTGTCTGCGGGTGCTTTTAATTCATTCACGTCAGCAACTGTCGGCTCTGGCTCTACGGAATCCCTAATCAAATTAGTAGAATCCATTTCAGTTTTTCCATCATTGGTTTCGTCAAGCCTTCCCTCCTCAATCAAGATATGCTTTGCCTTGGGCTTAGCTAATTCTTCCACGTCCTTAAGGTCCTTATCATTTTCTGTGTCTTCTACATTTCCCTCCTTTGACTGCTGGACCAGCTTCTGGATGCTCTCCACGTCACCTGCCTCAGCCTCGTACAGAACTTTGGGACGTCCCTCAAGGGGTATACTTTTGCGATTGCTCAATTTCTCAGCCATGTCATCGGCCTGGGAGCCGGTGCTCTCGTTGTCCTCGGCCGAACTGGAACTTGTGGCACTGTGGGCGAACTGCTCCGTCTGTTCGCCAGAGACTTCGTCCCACAAATCATCAATATTTCCGTTCTCCATTTCGGCCTTCTTGCGGCTCTCCTCAGCAGAAATGGCAGCCGCTTTCTCATCTTCAGAGTCGCTGGACCGGCACAGCGGATCCTGCTGGTCGGGAGGACGATGCTTGTTGCGCATGCGAATGGTGCCTGCATGGGATGGAGGTTTCAATGGGAATTCTATTGAGATATATTCAATTAACTTACAGTTTACGCTTTCCCGTGTTTTGCGGCGTTCAGCTCGGTTCCATCGGTTGTTCTCCTTGCGTTCGCCCTCATAGCCCTCTCGTTTCCTAGAAATGTTTATTATGATAATGATTATGTAGGCAAACCTAGGCTCTCTCGAATGGTGGATTTTCATCATTAAGGAATGCTTACCAGGCTTCGGCACAGGCGCGATCCCGAGGAAACACAGGACGACTGTCCAAATAAGTAAGTTCCTTCTAAAGATATATCAGAATAGTATTTGGAAGCTCAGTAAATAACCTTTACAATAGACTCACGCAGGCCAGAATCAATGTCTTGCGATATTGTGGCAGACGGGAGACGACCGGGTTTCCCTGCAGGACCAGGACCCTTAAATTGGGCATCTGCTCGAAAATTTTCACAATCAGAATATCGTCAATGCGATTGTTCGACAAGTCCAGCACAGACAATGTCTTGCACTGGACCAAGTCCGCCAGACTCTCGCTGTCCTTCAGGTAGTTCGATGCTATGTTCAGAGTGTTTAACTCTGGCAAAATGTCGCTGCCGATGTTCTGAATCTTGCGAATATGATTCGAGCTCAGGTTCAGGGTGTCCAGTTCGCGGCACGAGCCGAGGTTCTCTATTCGTGTAATTAGATTGTTCTGAAGGAAGAGGCACTTCAGCTTGGTCAATTGCTCCAGGCCCTGGATCTCGGAGATGGCATTACACTCCAGCCACAGGCACTTCAGCCCAGTGTACTCCTCCAGGCACTCGATACACTGGAAGCCTGCAAAATGGGCAATCATTAATCAAGAGCTCTTCATTTTAATTGTCAGCGGTGCTTACTCACCCTGATAGTGCAGATAGAGAACATCGTTCAGGCGCGGAGTCTGATATAGCTTATTCTTCTTGCACAGCTCCTTCAGACCCTTTTCCGTCATGCGATTAAGGCCGGTTATTTCGCGGCGAGGGGGAACAACTGCGACTTTTTCGGACATTTTATTTGGGATTCTAAACCCAAAATTGGTTAATATTAATACTTGGACTCAAACGTGTATCTTGACTGACGCTGAGACAGAACAGCCAACTGACTCTCATTGAACAAACAAACTGGGAAGGATCCCATTGTTGTTACTAGCAACCATTTGGGGTGGTACTTGCACTTGCAGATGGAAAGTGCACTTTTCAGCATTCGTGAAATGTCGAAAATAAAAACAAAAAACATTTGTAGTGATGTGAAACTCATGGTAACAATGTTAAAGAAGGTTATAATGTGTAAATACTCTTTTAAAGTTGTAGTATATATTGGTATAACAATAAATTCAATTCCAACCTTTTATACATTTTGTTACTAAATCATTAGCATTATCTGCATAATTGATGTAATAATATGGTCACATATAATTAATATAAAGATATTAAGTAAATAACAAGCTTCTTTCATTGCCTGTGTATGATAGGTGTACGTTTTACACGTCAGACACCGGGCAGAGAAACTTGCTGCCTCGCTAGTCTAGGCTTTGAGAACTATTGATTCAAACCGTTGTATCCCGTTATAGACTGTTTATACTTTCAACGAAAATTATACGCAGTTTTTACTTCTGATTTAAAATTGTTCATTTATTTAATGGGGGTTTCAGTGCTGCACATTGTTTTTTTTTTTTTTTAACACAGATTTAAATACGAATACAAATACATATATTTCAAATGCATACATATAATGTAGTTATCAATATTCAGTTTTACAGTTTTAGAAAATGGTGTATGTATGTTTTTATTGCTAATATGCCTCTGTGTATTAAGGTAATAAGATCGATTCAATTCATTATTTTCTGTGATCGTCAATCATTAAAGCCTCAAGATTCAGAGATGCAAGAACTATCTGATTTAAGGATGGGTTGTTCGATCTCAAGAGTGTAAATTCGTTCTGAAGCACTTTTCATTCTGAGTATGCTTAGTGACTTAAATCTTTATTTGCGGTACACATTCAGCGAAGTGTGTGCGGATACTAATTGATAATGTTGCTGATAATCCAATTCTTTGAAATGAGTCAACTGGTGGGTATTCTTTTGGAGGGAGGAAAAGCCACACACACCCCTACATATATATTCTAAAAATGCGGTTTAAATGTTACATACATATATAGTTTAAAAATCGCTACAAAAGGGCACTTTGTTAAATGTATGCACTGTATGATGAGAATATATGGGCGATATGCTTGAGAATATGTGTGTGGTGGCAACATATGTTGGCATTTGTTGGGGAATGAGTAAACAAAATCCAGAATGCAAATCATGCAACTTTCTGAAATTATAATCCATGTTCTTGATTAATCAGAAGATGAGTTTCGATTTTATAAACTTAAAAATTAACAGAAACCACTTCAGACATAGTTATAATGTTTAACAAATATGGGAATGAGATTATATGTATATCCTGGCATGCAATTTTGTCTTGCTAATGATGATTTCATGCCAGATTCTTGTAGATAATATAGTACTAATCAGCCTTCAGTGGGCGGCGAGTGAGACACATGAGTTGGTTGTGAATCGATTTCGGCGTGAGTGAGTGCTGGTGATTGTGTGTTCGATTTAGAGACAACTACAAAACTACGAAAATTGGTTTGGTGTGTTCCCGGTACTCAGATGCGACAGACGGGATCCTCGCTGCGTAATCTAAACGTGATCGTAGCTCCGGCGAAACGAACGATACAGGCAGCAGGCGAACAGTATGGTGAGCAGCTGTGGAAAAGAGTTAAGAATTAACACAAGAGCTAAGTTTCAGCGCTTTATAGACTCACCTGAATACCCGCTACTGCCAGCACCACGGACGCCAAGATTAGGGTCTTCGAGTCCAATATGCCCAAAAGCTTTTGCAAGCAGCCCTGCTGGGTGGCATGGACGGCGGTGCATTCCTTTGCCTCGCTCAGATTGATCACGGAGCAGCAGGCCGGCGGCAGGGTCTTGTTCGGAAAGATAGCCTCCCAGTCCGTGGGGCCGTAGGTGCCGCAACAGTCCAGCTCGGTCTGCAGCAGGGTCCAGGCATCCCGGTAATCGTCACGCTCCTTGTAGTGCTTCATGGTAGTGTTGAACTGACCCTCCATCAGCTGCTGCAGGCCCGTGTGCTTCACATAGCCGGCCACACCCAGCCCGATCTCGAACAGAAAGATGACCACAGCGAGAATTGCAAAGCTGAGGATCATGCAACTGCTCTCCTTTAAGGCGCCGCAGCATCCCAAAAAGCAGATGATGGCCACGGCGGCGCCGACAATCATCAAAATAATGGGTGCGGTCCAGATGTGATCGCTAACGAAATTCGAATAGTGCGCATAGTTCAGTTGCACCATGCCACCCACCAAAAAGATGAGAAGTCCTGTGAGCTGGGAAGGGAAATGCAACGTTTTACTCGAATAATTGAATTATTTTATTAGAAACCTTTAAGCTCTGCCTGTGCCGGAAGAGAACGTGATTTTCGTTATAGCCTATGCTTAATATTTCTCCTATTTTAATATAAATACAAAATTATAAATTATAAATTAAAACTTCAATTCTGAAATAGAATCCAAAACGGAGATACTGGGCAGAGAAATTTGCTGGCTTGCGAATCTGGGCTTTGAACATTAGTAGAAACACAGTAAGAAATACAATTGTAAATAATCTTTGCCTATTCCTCATGTTTCTCCTTATTAAATATATATAAAATAAATCTTAAGTAATGGATTTTTAATATTTTCTTTCCTTTTTCAGATCTGTTTCTAAGAGTTAGTTTAAAGAACTTACCGCAAACAGGAGATTGCAAAAGAATGTCAAGTATTTGACACATGCCAAGCCGCCGGATGCCATTATGCTCCAAAATTCGTTACTTCGCTCGCTGCTTGCCTTGTTTGAACTGTAACGGAAAAAAGGGGTGGTAGCAGGAATAATAATCAATTGGCCAGGACAACGACGCAAGGGTCGCGGGGCGGAGGCGGTCGCACATCAATCAATAAAACGGTCAACCACAGACACACACATGGCTCCGAATAAGTACGCATCGGGTTCCAAGCGAAAGCTCTGGACAGTCCGGGGCGGGCCAACCCCAAATCAGAGCACACACTTAACCACCGGGGACACTGTCGCTCCGGAAGGGTACCACCTCCGTCTGCCTGGGGATTAGCCGCCCGGCCGCCCACTTCACTGGGGCCAGAGCGAAAGTTGTCAAGTGCAAATGGAAGCAACGAGGCAAGGGCCTCATTTTCATTCGTTGCTGCATTTTGCCATTTTCATTTCGTTTCCAGCTGCATTGTGTTCGTGTGGCCTAGTTTTGGGCGCATTATTATTTGTTATTACATTTTATTTTGATGGTTGTGGCGGGGGCGCCGCGCATTCGCTGCAAGGACGACCTGCTTTGAGTGCATCGAGTGGATAGGGTGCGGGCGAGCTGACACAAATCGATATTGTGAACATGCAGATGACACAAAATCAAACAAAATCTAATCAGTCACCAGAGATCCAAGTTACCAACGACAAGTATATAACTTTGTAAATATAAGATTAAGAAATTAGTCATACTCAGTGCAGAGTATTCCTTGCATGATAAGAACACTGGTAGACGGAACGGTGTCAACGAACCTCACCGACTGTTGTGCTATATTTTATATTCTGATAAAAGAATTATAGAAAAAATTAAATAACAATTTTGTTGTGACTAAATTACACATTTTCCTAAAATAAGATATCTTTATTTCTGTTTCGTTTAATAGTCTGATTTGTATCGAACATTTGCAAATAACATTCCCTCTAAAAGTCGTGCATTTTTATATTATCTAAAAATGGTGATAATTCCTAAAACTCTTGTTCAATTTCTGTTTAAGAATTGAATTTTGTGTTATTATAAGGTGTATTAGTTTCTTCCTACACAACTTTTTATAAACATTTATTAGAAGTTCACGCCGAATCGGTTTAGTAGATCTTGAGGAAAACCCTAAAGATAATAACATTGCAAAATAAGGATGGCGCTATTTTTATGAACTAAAAAATAATAATAGTGTAACAATGTGTTTTTTCGTTATGGTGGTGTAAGATGAAACTGCTCGGTGCACTATCCTTTAATGTTATTTCACAATGTTACCTTTTTTCAAACTGGTACACCGTCATTGTGCTGAGGAATACTTCACTTTGGAGAAATAAAATTTAGACTGGTGTTGGCTCTTGGTGCGATTGCAATTTATAGGCAACTTTGATCGCAGTCTTATCTTATCTTGGGCATACATATTATCAAAGCAATCCAAGTAAATTCACAATTATTTGAACATCCCAACTTCATTTACTTGTTATTCTTCTTTGTTATTGACCAATTTCCCTGAAATTTTCTGTATATAATAAATATGTCTCTTTGCGTAAAAATAAGTCGTTGTATAAATATCTGTATATCGAATCAAAGCAAATTCTTATGTACAGCTTTGTCTTTGATGAAGATTGGAACCCTTGCATTCGTGTACTACAAACTCTGGCCTGCGTCTAGTAAATTATGTGGCGGCCGATCAGTTTGAACTCTTCAATTAGAAGAGGTCGCTGTTCCAATTAGTGGAATGACACTAGCCCTGCCCTGCCGTAGGCATAATATGCAGACCACGGACCGAAGCATAAACCCACGTCGAAATCGATCGACTTGAAATTGTGTCAGCGGTGGCAAAAAGTGGCTAATGGCCCACTGGCCAGTGGCATAGCTTGATTACATACACACACTCATAGAGCTTTACAAAAGAAGTCCAGTGAAAAATATCACCTGCGCACCTGTCGCCGGGACACGAGAGCGGAGTAATCAAATATACATTCGCCCAAACGCGTAAAAAGGACGATAAAAACGCCTTGTCAATAAACCTTTGTCAAAGGTGGCGGACATGTCTATAGGCACAGTGGTCTGGTGGATAAACTTATGTAGGCGAATAGTAATGCAGACAAGAAAGGAAGCTAGCTTCAGGACGTATGTATATCCTTGCAGTTTGTATCGTATCCATATGTGGTAGAATTAACGAATATCGTTCTTATGGTAGGTATAAGAGCTAATATAAATTCTGAAAGCGTATAAAAATTTCCACACACCTTAATGGTCATCGATTTGACGCTCACAAATCTTATTTAAATTTCAAGATTTTGGGCATTCGATTGAAATATAACCAAACTTATCTGAGACCCACACGGGACTATGAGCGCCAATAAATACTAAAATAAAACAGAAACAGATCATAAATAACAACATTTAAGTCTGCATATCAAGTATAAAATATCCCTATTAATATATTTAATTTATAAACCCTAAAACGCAGTATATCGCACTGAAAGTTTGAATTTATAAGTGATAAATTCAATCCTATATACCAGTAATCCACAATGAATACTTTTCTGAATATCTGCACCCACTGTGCCTGCCCTTGCCTTTCCTTTCTGGCCACCACTGTGGCGGGGAGTTGCTCACGGAAGCAGACGAAGTAGGAGGCGGAGGATGGGATGGGGGTCACTGGGGCTGGAATGGGGCCTGGGCCTGGACTGGACGTCAATGCCGGGCCTAGCTTGTGTGCGGATGCATGTGTGCATAATGATACACCTTTGCTGGTTGCGTGCCATCGGCTAATTCCGGAAACCCGTCCGTGGACACAACCCGGGAACAGGATTGGGAGCAGAGGCGGGAGTACGGAATTCCCACACACCGGGCGCAGCATTTTATTGACCGTTTGTTCTATTTTCGAAACCGAAACGCAAAAGTCGAAAGTGTTGGCCGAATCCGGCCGAAGAGTGGCGCAGTAAGGGTTAACAAACTGCAGCGAACTCGAGCGGCAACAACGCCAACACCAACTTGATTTTTGGCTGCAAGTCCGCCACATACACACACACACACACACAAGTAACTAGTTTCACATTCTAGATCTCAGGTAAACGCAGGTAAAAACGAGAACACAAGCAAAACAAAGGCCAGCAAAGTGGAGCGGAAGCAAGGCAGTGAACCTGAAAAGAAATAACTCCACAGCCGCCAACTCCGCTCCCCACCCCTTGCTCCAACCAAGCGCTCACTGTTTGTCTCTATCCCTGCAACAAACTCACATTCGCGTTCACAGCAAACAATTTCCCACAAACTGATTATCCTTAAAACCTGTGCGGCAGTAAACAATTTTTTTTTTCCGTTGTGTATACCTGCTTAAACGCACGACGCCGTTATTTTTGTTTGATTTGCTCGCGCTCTTATCAAAACAACAACTACAAATTCTCAAAGAATTGTATCGGTATTCTTATCGCCGCGCTTCCACCCCAAGAAACTAGAGATGGAGCAAAAACAGACATCGATAAGAAAAATCGATACAAATTATCCAAATCAGAATATGGTAAAAAATTAATTTGCGTTTAAAAAAAGTTGTACGGCTTAAAATAACTTGTATGATTTAATTAAAAATAAAAAAATATATTTAACGAGGTTTTATTCGTATTAATAAAACGGACCATTGACGGGTTATAAATAGAGCTGGAGTTGGTAAGCCGTAACATTTTACTTTATAAAAATTAATTAAATAATTCAAAATTTTTGTTTAGTTCCAATTAAAAAATTCTCCGACCTGAAGAAGTGCTCCAGATTTAGATGGTATATGATTAATATTTTTGTGAAGTTTTTTAACGATAGTTTTGCTAGTCGCATCCATCATGATCAAAAAATTGGAGCGTTCAAATAGTCCGTTGTTGGGTAAGTTTATTTTATAACGCCATTTATAAGATAACTTTTTTTTTGCTAAAAGTTTACATTGTTTTACAGAAATTAATCGGTATCTCCGCCTCAAAAACTAGAGGTGGGGAAAAAATATCGGATGTCACTAAAAAGTTTAATGCGTGCACACTTTTAGTATTTTAAATTTAGTATTAAAAAATGTAGTTCCCCCTATGTTATTATTAGTTTTTTTATATTTTGTATATATTATATTGAGAAATCTTATAAAATATTTATATATCATTATTAACAGTGTTAAATCTTGTGCGATATTTCTTGAATATAAATAAATTGTTTAATCTTGATACCGATAAATGGTTTAAAAATTGGGTAAGTTGTGCCTAGTCACCACAACCAGGTTCAAGTAATCACTGTTCTTATTGGCACTGTCGACATTGCAGTTTCATCACAAGGAGAAAAAGTTTTAGTAAGCAGTACCGATAGGTGGCGCTGTGCCAAACCAATGTCTCAACCAGTGTGTACCTAATTATAAAAGAAATTATTTTTAAATTTAAAAAGCGCCAAACTTTTTGATTTTATCCATAAACATAGTTAACATTAAACTAAGTGAACTCCAAAATGCGATCGAGGGATTTTTCAAAATTAAAATAATCTAATAATATTGTATAACATGTAAAAGAAAAGAAAATAATTTTATTATATATTCCTTGTCCTTGAGCATAAAGCGTTGAGATTAAAAGTAAAGAAATGTTTTGCACTTTTATAAAATATTAATCAATGAAACAAAAAATGAAAAATAATATTATCTTGAAATATAATAATAATAATAAGAAAATATAATTTTAAAATACAAAAATTGAAGGAAAATGATTCATTTTAATTCGAACTCTGTGCCTTCTCTTCCCTTCCGTCGTTGAACTCTAAAATTCCATCAACAAAATCTATGAAAAAACAAAAACTTTTCCAACTCGAAAAGAAAAGGATTCTCGTATCTCTTTGTTGACGTTCGAGTTGACCAAAGCCAAGGGGCGGCTAACAAAGTCAAATCCCTTTTCCGTGGGCCAATAATGAATGCAAACGAAAGTGATTGCAAAAGTTTCTCAAGAGCCACGCGCCTCATTTGGCCCCCGAAAATATGCCAAGTTTTATTTGCTAATTGCAGTAAAGTGAAGCTGAAGTAAGTGAGTCTGCCCGCAAGCCAAGAAAAACTTCAATTTCAATTGGAGTTTTCCCTCAGCCAAATATACATCTCCTACTCTGCTGCACAAGAAAAACCGCCCTTGGCTGTGACAGCCTTTACAGGAATCTTTAGAAAATAGGCTAAGGGAGAGCTCTCTTTTTTAGTTTGTGTGTTTGGAACACTCTTTCGATTGAAACAGGAATTGATTTATAAGTATTTCGAAGTATATAACTTTATATAGGACGTGAAGAGCTTTAAATTTAATATTTATAAATTCAAAGAAACCCTCTGTGAATCAAACCTTGCTTCGCCTAAATCAACTTTCAAGCTGGACATTTTCTGAAGCATCTTTAAAATTAAGAATCTTCTAGTAATTTCAAACCCCTTGAACATGGATACTTGCATTAATTGCATTCCAATAAATCCCCAATTTGACTACATATTAATTATAAAATAATCATTACAGATAAAATACCCATATCTCATAGGGTATGAGAAAAAGCCTCCAGCGGCCTACTCCGCCTGGGTTTTGGTTTCGGGGTAAAAGTTGACTGCCAGCGTTTTTCCGCAAATTTCTTTGCAAGTTTTTCCCCCACCCGTCGGCAGAGTGTGTGCCTGGGTGTGCGATCGGGTGTGGGGACCAATGTTGTAATTGAATTTGCGTCAAGTTCTATTAAGTGGCGTAAACTTTTGGCCTCTGGAATTGAACTTGGCTCACCGCATGTGCATTTTTCATATGTTTATCGCAGAGTTGCGATGTATTTGCCGTTCTTTCTTCGATTCCTTTCGATTTTGCTTGACATGTTCCGGGGGCGGGTGGCGGTGTAAGGAAAAGTGAAAAGAATGGAAAACCAGGATAAGTCTGCGCTGTCAGTCACAGGGGTCACATATGCGGGGTTTGCCAATGAAGCATTAAATTGTTTCTGGCATTTTACAGTCCCAGGGACTTCTGTCCAGGCCGAGTATAGCATCATCTCATCTCCCAAAAAATCCCTACAATCCATCTCGGACCCATCTAAATCACAGCAAAATCAAGTCGAGTCCATCAACATCCTCATTATAATCAACGTTTCCCAACTGATTTCGTATGCAGGACCACACAGGCCACTCAAAGTTGGATCCCTGTTGCCGGTTTAATTTAGCATATCAAATTTATGCATTTTATTTTTGGCAAATGCATTAAATTGTTAATGTTCGGCATTGAGAGCCGAAATCTAGGAGTGGGAAAGGAGATGAATGTGTGTGCCTGTAAGGACCAAAACTTCCTATTGGGATCACAGCTGCTGCGATGCGGTGAGTTTCAACATCAAATATTAAGATTGTTTGCGACAGCTGGTGACATCTTTTTCACGCAGACTTTTTTATGTGCTTCTTGTGATTTTTTGTTTGTTATCTCATAACACTTGCCGCCCTCTAGGCCAAGTTTTAGACGTGTTGACCGAGAAACCAATATAAAGTATGTTTATGTATTGCCAGAGCTATAACTATTTAATGGTTACTCAATTTGTATGCATAATTTTAAACTTTTAAAAGTGTTTACTAAGTGAGAAAATTGTATTTCAACATATTTCAAGAAATCTATGTTATTTAATTGCTATTTAAAGACTACTTTGAACTTTTGTTGTCTAGACTCTGTGTTCTCAGAATATACACACATTTTTAAGTGTAATAATATAAATACTTTATTTCGAATAGCCTGTTAGTTCCGCATCTAACATTATGTCTTAAGCCCACTCAGAAACTCTCTCGAACAGCCAATTCTCATTCCCAACTCGGTGTCAATCGTATCAATTCTCAGTCCAATTAAAGACTCGCCCCATGGCATTATGCAAAACAATTTATCAACTTGTCAACATATTAAATGAGTCTGGGTTAAAGATTTTGCTACCGAGCTCCCTTCCCCCTGTTTCCACATTCACTCATCCCCTTTATGCCTGCCAACCAGCTCCTTCAATCCGTCAATTCAATGACGAAACTCCAATAATATGCCAACTGCCAATATTGCGTATACGCAGCGTTGCACGTCCATTGTTCCCGCAACGTACCGAATGTTTTGCTAGCCGGGATTTGTTTAGCAGTAAGCGGAAATAGTTGTAGGCCAAAGTGGGCAAGGCGGCGGGAGGGAGGGGCAGCGGGAGCATGTTGTGTATGTTGTTGAAGTTTATATGCAGGATAAACTGTTCAACCAACTGACGTACGTACAGAGCTTGTCCAGAGTTCGGCAGACTGCCTGGAGAGGGGGACAGACGGCAGGCGGCAGGCTCGGTCTGCCATAAAAGCAAATAACTGTCCGGCACGGGAGTGTGTGTGCTTTAGTTAACCGAACTAGTTGTAGTGTCTGTGTTTGGCCCGCATGTATAGATATACATATATCTAATATGTTTGTCCATCAATTGTCCTGTCCAAACTGCTCCCCGGACCGAACTCGAGGCCAGTGCAAACATGCTGAAATCCAGATCCTTGACCTGACTTCTCTCAACCCCTGCGGTCGGGCCAAGTCAACATTTCTGTTCCGAGTCAGTTAATAAATATTTTTTATGCCACATCAACGAGCAAAAGTAAATATGCCGTAAAAAAAGACGTCAATGTGCGTGCGTATAAAGTCCTGAAGGATCTTTGTTTTGCAGTTTGTTATGGGTCTTGCAGCTGTTGCACTTCTCTCAAGATGTCTTCGGCCTTTGGCTTGTGTTTATTTGCTTATTTGTGGCCACATATGTATTTCGGGTTTATTGCTTTCACTATCGTAGGCCTCAGCACTGGTCATTATTGCGGATAAACATGGTTCGCAACGAATGGAAATTGAAATGAAAGGCACTTGCACCCCAGGTGTATGTATGCCAAGTCCAATTAGGAAAAACGGAAAATTGGGTCTCCAGTGCCTATAATGACTTGAGTAAATAGCTAAGAAAATATAAACTAATTATATGTTTTAAGCAAACTAACTTGCCATCTCCTTAAACTGTTTAGAGGACTATTTGGGTCAATTTACTGCTAAACCAGAAAACTTTGTAAGCCACGCCCCCTCAATGAAACGGCGCTGAAGTCAAACCAAATCGAATATTCTCAAGAGTGAAATAATTCACGCAATGAAAGCCCCATCGAACGCTTATCCCCGAAATGGAAATGCCACGAGAAAATCTCCGAACACATGTTTTGCAGCTCCACCAGGACCACGGAAAAGGACTTCTTAGAGGCTGTACAAGAGAGGGAGAGTGGGAGCCCCCATCTATTAAGGTTTGACATTAGCATGAAAAACGCATTTTTCTTCAAGCGCAAACAATGGGGAAAAAGTCTGGAATGGAAAGCGGTACGAGGGAGGCCAAAAAAAAGGGAAAATGTTTTAAATAACTTTTTGGCAAAGTTTTCATTCTTATAAAGGTGACAAAGCCATTCCGATTCCCAGAATTCGATATCGTTACGACTCTGATTGAATCAAATTGTTAAGAATTATTTCTCGCCCCACCATTTGTCGGTACGTGGAAGTCGGTTTCTCTTCCTTTTTTTGGCAAATATATTTATGCAATTGAATTGTTTACATAGAAATAACGATTTCGAAGGGTTCAAAAGTTGAAGAGTTTCTCTGTGAGTGTGGGTGTTGCTAAAAGTTTGCCATTGGCAGCTAAAAAGCTTTTTCAGACCATCAATTTTGCGGGGTTTGTTTGGCAACCAAAAGTCAAACGACATTGATGAATTCGAACTCAAGAGAAGCGAGAATTTTAGTTGGCAAATTGGGATATATGAGGGGAAAAACACATTTATAAAATAATATTTCAGATCAAGTAAATCCTCAAGATGCTTTTATTTACAGCATTTTATTATTACAATTTAGCCTAATGTATTCTTATTTCTAATATCCTTTTAATTCCTGCGCCTGTTTTTAGATTGTCAGCAAAGAGAAACGCGTCTGCTGGCTGCCGATAAGCGGCAATCAAAGCTTATCCCACAGACTTTAGCCAACGCACTCGGAATCCTTATCAAATCCAAGCCAAGAACAAAGCCCAGAGTGTCGCAAAAACTTTGCCATGTCTCGGCCTGATAGAAACTTTTCGCCAGCAACTCTCTTTTGGCCCATTGACAAAAGTTGACATATGCAAAAGTAAAGAAAATGAGGGGCAAAAAATAATATATATACAAATTATCAGGACATTTATCTGAGGGAAAAAGCCAACAAAGGGAAGTGGAGAAATGAAAAGTTTTGATTTATTTTTAAGCGCAAAGTTTTTCCCTGTCACAAAGATTTTTGACAAGGGTGTACGTGCACCAGAGAGAGTCCCAGCAGACGCTGAATGAAATCGAAGAAGAAAATGCCAAATCAAATCTTACCTTCGGATGAGAATGGGAATTGGTCTCACTTACCCTGCTCCTTCAGGAGAAACAATGATCCAAACGAAGCCAATCGAGGAAAGGGAAAAGTGACTACGGGAGACATTTGCCTGGCTTGCTTAACTTTTACTTTTCCCTTCGCCTGCTGCCCTGGATTAAGCCAGCTTAAGGCCTATTAACGGCCCTAAGTGACAAAGTTGGTGTCTGTTTTTAATTGCGGACAGCTGCAATGTTAAGTGCAATCAAGCTGAAAATGAGCAGGGATATTCTTGGGGCTTTGCCTTTAAGTCTCGCCCAAGGCAACAACTTGTGGCCCTCTAATAAATTATCAGTCTTTTAGGTTGAAAGTGATAAGTACGGCTCGCCTATGGACAGTGTTCGAAGAGATAATTATATTTTGTATAACAAATAAAAAACATGTTCTTCCAAGTAAGATAACAATGAATGTTATTAACATAAAATATACTAAATAGCAAATAATAAATAAAAAAGAATAAAGGAAGCTAGCTTCGGGAAACCGAAACGCAGAGAAAATTCAACGTACCTCAGTCAAAAATGCATTAAATTCAAATCGGAAAACTTTGCTATCATATTTTTTTTTTATTGGTGTAATAAATCTGCATACTCAATTAAAATTAAAATTATAGGATCTAATCGGAAATCGATTATAACTAAGCTTATATATTATATATTTTATATTATTCGCATTCGTTGAATCAATATTTATTGATATTATAATAAGATAATTTGTCTGAAAAAGTAAAAAAAAGCATTAAATTTTATACGGAAAACTTTCCTTTGTTAGTTTTTATTAAGTTAATACTAATAAAATTTTTATAAATTTTTCACAATTTCTACGATAATTTTGAAAATAGTGCAACAAATTTGTTTTCTGCTTGAGATGGCTAGATCGACTCGCCAATTGATCAGGAATATATGGGTGGGAAATGACTCCATCACTTTGTTGCATGCTTCTGATAGATATTTTAATACCCTGCAAAAGTATAATAAAATAGCAAATCTGAATGTCAGCATTAAAATTAAGTGATGAGAATTTCTTGGCGAAATCCAAACAAATCCGTTTTATGGCATATAGACGAGCCCCTAGTTATTTAGGCTAAAATCGTCCGATCAGAGCTTTAGTTAATTAAATACTCAAATAAAAAAAAAAATCAAAATAAAATAAAAAACAGGAAATTAATACTTAGCTAATTACTAAGATTTTATGTGATTTCATTTTTATTGTTTCTTGTACGATATCTTTATGTACAGATATTAACACAGTTTATTCCAATAATTACAATTAACCTCACCTATATGCTCCTATTTAACTATACATAAATTCCCAGCAAAGGCAAGTCTTATTTTAGCTCACCTTTCCGTTTTGCCAAGCAACTTTAAGCACAATTTAATTTGCCATTTGTTAATGACACAACTGCCTAAAAAACTAACAAAAGCAGAAAAAAGAATAACAAAACTAAGAGCATTACACACCCATGATCCGCAAGGGAGGAGTGTCGGGGGGGAAGGAGAAAAAGAGAGTGCCTGCAGTGTCACTTGAAGTGTTGCAGTCGCCGCGCTGACAACGAAAATAAAAATTTGCTGTCTCCTTTTTCGCAGGGGGAGGGGCTCACGGAGCCCACAAAGTCTGTCGGACAATAAACACATGTTTCAGTTTGTAATACGCGGGGCCGTAAAGTTGGGTGAGTTCCCCCCACCCGCTCCAAGGTACCTTCAAGCGAGTGCAAAAAAAAAAATCAGGAAACGATTACCTAGATTTTGGCAACTAAATAGGAAATGCTCTTTCCTTGAATATTAAAAACATAACATAATATAACAAATTATCAAAATATTTTGTAAATATTTTTTGCTGAGGGAAAAATGATACCAAATTCATAATTTATGAAATGGTTTACTATTAAATAAAGAGTAAGCTAATTGTTTCTGTATTTCTATCAAGTTTAAAAATATATTAATTAGTTTTATGATATTTTGTTAATTGCTTTATTTATTAGCACTCTCTTTAAGGGTATTAAAAAACGAGACAAGTAATGCGTACTGCTAGGGTAGCCGAAAAGTATCTTCACCGTTCAGTTGTTGTGCCTGTTTGTTTGTTATTGTTGTGTACTTTTTGTGTGTGTGCGAACAGATGCCCTTTTATTTTATGTTTCGAGTGTGTGTGCGAAGTTTAGCACGCATTCCTCTCCAGTTCCCTTTATTTTATTTTACTTTTGTGTTGCTGCTGGAAGGAGATTACATTTGAGAATGGGGCACATGTGGCCTCATAGGGCATTGAGGAGCCGCCAGGATAATGCCCAGGTAAGCCGTGCGAAATTGAACTGTGTCAGTGGTGTCACAACAGAAATCGATTTGCGGAAATGTTTCGGATTTGGGAGCTAGGACACGGATTACGGGGAGAGAGAACAAGGCCGTTTAGAGGAGGGCATTCAGGCTCCGGCCTGGCCGAGACCCGAGACAGCCGCATGCCGAGTATTTTTAGTGCGCACTGTAAGTAGTTTCGTCTGCGCCCGAAGGTGTCTGCATTTCGCCCAGTGTCTGTCTGTGGGCCATAAACTCCGCTGGCTAATTATGGCCACTAATAAGCTTGAAATGGCACTTACCAGAAACAGCCGCGGCAGTGTGTGTATTTAGATATTTGAATGCACCATAAAGCCAAAAACAAACAAGGGGGAGCAACGACAATCGTCGAATAATACACACTCTAGCCCTTTCCCGGGCGAGTGCCATTATTTATTACGTCGGCAAGTGTGAAAATGCGAAACAGTAATTCAAATTAAAGTGGCCAAATCTAAAATGCAACAGTTGACATTCAAGGGAAATTAGCGAAAGGATTATGAGAGCAGACAGACAGTAAATAAGGGAAGGGAGCTTTAAAAGGGTGCTAAGGATATAAGGATAATATAATTGGTTTTTAGAATATATTTATTAAATTTGTTGTGTTAAGAAAAAATTCAGAAAAAGAAGAAAAAAATCAAGAAAAGCTTCATTTATAAATCTGAGAATTAAAGTACTTCTGTTGCATAAATTAGTTCATTCCGGATTTATTCTCTTATCCTCATTCTTGATATAGTCACTTATTTAATTATTATCCTCGTTGTAAGCTTTGTAAATAATGTAAATTAAAACCTTTATTATTAAAAATAAATATAAAATGTTTTGAGTCGAAGGCCCCTTTAGTTAGTACTCTTTAAATTCATTAGGTTAAGTATAGTTTTTGTAATAAATTGTTTTGAACCGCTGATAAAGCTCTAATAATATCAAAATCTATAATTTTCTTTTAAAGAAATCACTGTACTAAGATTGAAATTCCCTATCCTAAATACCAAAATACCACTGTTGATTAAGAAAATATTTTCGCAATATTCGCATTGAGTTGTCTGTCCCTTATTTCAGCGTTCTTGGCTGCTCTGTTATTGCTGGTTATTAAAATATAACAAACAAGAGATCGAGCCGGGGCCCTGGACTCCGCCTCCTTCTGCATTGTAAATTTTAATTATTTCCTACAAATGATGATTAAATTGGCCGCAGGCAACCAGCAGCAGCAGCAGCAGCAGCCAGATATTAAATCAATAAATACAAAAATGCCTGCATGTGGGAATCCCCGCCGTCCTGCCTCTCCGTTGGCCACGTTTAAATGGCAATATGTAAGGACGGCCGAGCCAGTGATGACAGTTTACCGGTTTACAGTTCATTATATTGCATAAATTGACTTTATATCGGGCCGCACTAGGCACAATATTAACAAACAACAACAAGGAGCATGAAAATGAAATGCCACCAATTTACCGTCGACTGAAAATGAAATGTGCAAAAAAAGCAGGCAAGAGCCCGAAAAATTAATAAAAAGTCAACAGGTAAAGCAGATTAAAAAAAAAACAAAGGTAACAATTGCAAAAAGACAGGACTAGTTGCCGGAGAAGGCAATAAATAAATGAATGCAATATTGTTTACACAGAGAGCTGATTGAACTGATTTTATTTCTTTTTAATAATTTTCCTCTGTATATTTAAGCAAGTAAATATAAAAAAGGGGTAGTATTACCTGTAATTTAATTAATAATATACGTTTTGGTTCTTCCTATCCCATGTTGATTTTCAAATAAATATTTCCTCTCAAATAAATCGTAAGATCAACTCTTGGCTAAAGTTTGTTAAACATTAAGGAAAATAAACCCCAAAAAAATCCCTCTAACATTCCAAACCCATAAAAGGTATAAAAAACAGCCCCCACGCAGCATCGAAGTATGAACAATTGGATGTACTTAGCATAGAATAGCACTTTAACAAGTATTACTGGACCAGCACATAAATGGCTACTTGAAGGACTCTTTCCCCTCGCCACCCCCAGGACCTCTTTAGTGCCGAAATCTGCGCTGCAGACGACGAGGCTTTTGTTCAGGTGACGAAATGTGACTTCAAACTACGTGAGTTGCCTGCCAAAAGCCGCAAAACTGAAGGCGAAAACACCGAGACGGAAAAGTTCAAAAAAAAAAAAAGAAAGGAAACCGAGAAAAATCCAAAAACGAATACACGAAAATCCATTGGTACACAGAAGGTACGGTACGGTGGTGGGTGGCACATTAAGGGGGCTGTATTTGGGGATGGGCCTTGGCAATTCTGGAAATCCCCAAAGGGTGCGGAGGGGGCTGTCATTTTGGGCCAGAAAGCCAGACAACAATGCCCCGGCCCAGGCAAGGTAAATGCAATCAATACGCGCACAGAGCAGGTATTATGTATTATGTATAATGCATGATGCGCCCTTCAATGCTCCGGCGAGGAGACGGCCATGAGTGCCATGAAAAATCAACGCCGGGCGTAATCTATTAAATTATCCTAATTTCATCACGCACCAAATCCCTTTAGCCATAAGCCTTCGTCCTTCGTCCTTCGTGCTGGGCCTTTTGCCCCCCGCGTCGCGTCTGGTTCGTCTGGAAAACAATAAAAATTTGCATAATATCGGTATAATATTTCAGCATTATATGTGCCCCACGAAAGGTGCAGAAGTGTCGAGTATTATGGCAAGATTCTTCCATTTCCCCATTATTTTTTCTCTCTCGACAATGTGTGTGTGTGTGCGGGGTAACACATGTTCCCAACGCTTTCTTTTTGAGAATTTTCGGTTAGGTAACTGCACCAAGCGAATTTATCTTGTCCACCCTGTCGCTGCCGTTCGCGTTCTGTTCTGTTCTTTGCAGCTCGTTTGAAAAATCCTCACTAATTACTTGTCTAATTACTGGGATTTTTTCCCGGCAGGCCAAGTAGCCGCAATTTGTTTCGCCAAAATCTCATTTTAAAAATAGCCAAGTCAGAGCAGAAAGGGCTAAAAAAACAAAGCGAAATGCTAAAATGCCAGGCTAAAATGTTAATGTAGATGAATACATGCGGAAAAGTCGACAGAAACAAAAAAAGTTGAAATAGATTAATGAAATGAGGATGAAATGCAGAAGATTTAGGTTCTGGGAACTTTATTTTAACAAACTAAACTAATTTTAAAATGATGTGAGCTCTTACTGTCTCTAAGTTTGCTTTAAAATCGTAAATATATGAGGTATTCCCACTCAATTTGCGCATTTGCCAACTAAATATATAAATTCCTATCAAATTCCGGCATAATTTCTCCCAACTATATGAGGATTAAGCAATCTTGGCAATTTCTGATTGTTTGCCCAGCATAAATCTACAAAAATAAATAGCCAGTAAGAAGGATATTTGTCTTGGCCAAGGACTTGGCTCTCACTCAAATGGCCGGCAATAATTTATCATAACTAACTCCGGAGGCGGTGCTCATTTGTCAAGCCCAGCCGAGTACAATGAACTCCAAATTGCTAACAAAAACGGCACAAAAAATAAGTATTCTTAAGTGAAGGAACATTCTTAGGGAAATCCAAGGAGGAACACATGTGATGCCGTTTGCGGTTGAGCTTTGATGATCCAATTGGCCGGGACGCGACAGATTCGAGCGTAAAATGAAAGGAAATTGAAATGCGGACAAATTGAATTGAAGATGGCCCGAGGGGCCAGCAGCAGCAGCAGCAGCAGGAGCCAAGGAAAATCCTCTGGCTCTATTTCGGGCTCTGTTCTGGTGGCTTCTGCTTCGTTTAACTCGCCCCTAAGTATGCAACAACTTTCGCCGGCAAGTGGCACTCAATGAGTGCAATCAAATATTCAAGGCGGTGGTGGCCAACTTCTTGACTTGCCACGCCTTGATGCATAATTAAAATCCATTAAATGAATTTCCCACTCGCGCTCTCGCTTTTTTCGCTGCTGTTGCGAACTTTCCCAGTAATGAATCAAAATGAAAAAAGTTTCCGCGGGCCAAGTTATTCGTATTTCGTTTCGATCCGACTCCAGCAACCATTTCCTTGGCCCATTAATTTCCCATTTTGACATTTACACAATCGCTGCCCCATCGCCATCCATTGGTCAGAAATGCAAATTTCATTTTGGTCATCATGAATGCCAAAGTGCAAAACTCAATCAATTTGAGCCATTTACCTAACCGTCATTGAGAGCGAGTCCGAATCCAAATCCGAGTGTGTGCGAGTGTGTGATTGAGAGTGGGTTGAATTGTGCTTCTGACACACACAAACACACAGTCGAAGCCCCATTCAAAAATACTCCTGAATGGCCCTGTCAGGTAAATCATGATTGGCACAGAGTGTTTGCCAATTAATAAACACCGAACCATTGGCTTTTGATTTCCCTAAAATTTCAATCAAGTGCATTTTTCCCTTGTCTGTGAATTATCTGGAAATTTTGGGAGCACCATTTATTGCAATACCCTCTACTTAGTTGTAATTTGTTTTTAATAAAACCCATTTATTTGGCTACATTATACGCCTTTAAACTAGTTTTCTGTTTCAATTCCCCTAAAGATTGAGTAAGGCAAGTTTCTAAAAGGTGTTTGCGATTTTAATGGCGCCACCTAAGTCGCATTGAGGTTTAGCCCGGTGTTTCCTACCCGCGAGCCGCTTAAATAAATACAATTCAAAATGCAAATTAAGCTTAATAATCCCCCCGATGTTTGCCTAGACGCAGCCGGTCTAATTTATCGGCATTTAATTGCTAAAGGATTTGAAGCAAAATATTAGCGGTTGCCATTCTGGTCCGGCGAGCATGAAATTGTATGCAATCCCAGCTTCAGACCCAATCCCAATGCCAGTTGTTGCGGCCGGGGCAGTCCTCTGGCATTATAATGGCCCCTCGACCAATGCGATTATATTAATTAATTTGCCATCGATTGCCGTATTAGTGTTTCATTGTCTTGAATTTCACTTGAGCGCGCCTAAGAGGATGGATTCGCTGCCCCAATAGACTGTTATTTAAGGGCAGGGTAGGTAGACTATTTAAATATGAATGGACTGCAAAGAATGATTTAACTGAACATTAAACGAGTTCAAGTTCATCAGTGAGTAACAATCAATTTTAAATGTTTTACTTAAAGGTTCCTTAAGCTTTTACTTTTAAGTAAGCAAATGAAAATTATTTACAAATCTCTCACTCATTTAATCAAATATTTGTAATCCCTTGAACAACTTTAATCCGATTCTTGACTCAACTTGCCTTAATTCTCTTTTGAAATGTCGATTTATTAACCATAAATACCTGCCTCGCTGGTCTTCAGTGTCAGTATATTTTTGCATAATCCAAAGTAAAGCCATATTGCCAAAAGAGCCATAAATTTTGCATTAACCAGCTCTTGGTTGCGTTAAAAGATTTCAAAAAAATGCACCCGCTCAATATCTGCATAATCTTTCAATTGCAGTCGTTAGAGTCTGTGTGGGATTTATTCCTGCGTTTTGAAGTTGAGTGCGGCAGATGTTTTGTAAAATGCTAATAATTGCCTTAATTGCGTTGATATCCAAATATTTGCATCTGCGGCAGAAGCGAAACGCATTTGAACTCTCGAGTGCCTGTCTGCGCGGCTATGGCATCTTCTAAATCTGAATCCGAATCTGAATCTGATTATGTTTGCATTTGCATTTGCATCGCTTCGGATCCGGATTCGGATTCGGATTTGCAGTCGCTATTGCAGTTCTTCCGCCTCGGATTGATGCACTCTGTCAAGTGGACCGACAATGTTGATGCGGCTGATGGCGATGGCTTCTTGAAATGTTTGTTTTAATAAATGCGTGGTAAATTGTGCATTTTATGCTGCAAATGAGGCCTGGACTAGACTGACGTTTGATGTTTGCCCAGGGCAAATTTACAGGGATGCCCGAAAGTAAGCTGCCCGAATGAGTCAATATGTGAATGTCTGTCTGCCTAGCACTTGAAGAAATATGTAATTCCTTTGGAAATATAACCAAGGTGAGGTAGTATTCATAGAATTTGAGAAAAATACATTTTAAATATACTGAAAATTTACTTAAAAATGTAGTTGAAATACCAGCAACTTTTCTATGACTTAACCTTGGCCATGATGGAGCTCATCCAATGTTGCAGCTCCCTTTTAAAGCTGGTCTCTGGGACGTGTGTTTACCCAGCTGTGACGTAATTTCATTTTGCATTTTCTACCCCCCAAAATGCAGCTTTCCATACTGCTCTCCACGGGATTAATGCCGCTGACGTCTGAAATCTGAAATGATGTCTGTCAAGGACTCTCGGGCGATGATAATGTGCTTTGGCGCAAACTTTCAAACAAACCCCCACAGCCACCAGCACAAGGCATAAGCTTGGCCCAAAACTTTTATGACTAGACACTTTTTTGGGGAGTTCCCCTTATTCTCTTCCCGTTCTCGGTCGAGCTCCTTCGTCTGCCCCAAATGTCAGTGATTTACTCTCCTTCTGGCTCGTCAATATGCTAATAATGTAAACTCATGTGGCCGGAAATTGTTTAGCTATAAACTTTGTTTATGACTTGCCAACTTCAAATTGGACTGACGGACGGGAGGCAGATTGGGTATTAAATGCTAAATATTTAACTAGGCATATGTTCGTCATTTGTCGAGTGCCAGACGCTGGGAGAAGAGTGAGTGTCAAGCATGCTTATCACTTAAGAGTGTGTTTGGGAAAGCGTCTTATCGACTTTGGGCCAACGTTTTTGGGGAAAGTCAATTGGGACGAAGGCAGGCTTGCTGTTTGCAGTAAGTAAATGGAAGGTTTAATTTTAGGTTTTTGATGCATTGGGGTTTTTAATATTATTTTTTAAATACAACAATAAAATAATTTTTGTTTAAACTAATAAGCTAAATGAGGCAGAGTACAAATGTTAAGCTGAAGACTAACCGTTTTAAATAGATGATTATTTTATAAATGATTAAATAACATGTATTGAATGAAAGAAAACACACAGAAGAGTGTTATCGACTGTAATATACCCATTACCCAAAACTTAGCGAATTAATATTCGAAATTATGATTTTAATATACTTTATAAATACAAGATTTCAAAATAACGAAGTAATGCAAATAAAACATAAAAATATGGTCCCAAACTATGGGTAGAGACACGCTATTTAGGGAACTCTATTACTATAAATTATTTGTTAATTATTTATCTTTAAAAATATTATTTAATAATTAAATAGCTAATGCGCTGAATGTAAAATATGTATGTAAGCTTCTGTATAATTTATGATCTGCAAATCCCTTGACAAATCTTTGTATTTTCACCTGTCAGCTATCCATAGTATAAAATTCCATTTCCAGCACCTAAAAAGACTTCAAAATCAATTAATTTTATTCTCCTCAACATCAGCACAAAAATTAATGATATCTGCATGAAAAAGTTGGGTCCAAAGATTATACCAAAAAGTTGGGATCAAGACGGGCTGATTTCCATCCAATTCCTGTTTACATTTTCCACATCTATCAAAGTGTTTTTCCTCAACTTTTTGTAGCAATTTATTAACGTCACCTGGAACTTTGCATACTTATATATATTCGTATATATACATACATATATATTCCTCAAGATTTTGTTGTGTTCATTAGCCAGTCGGGGACTTTTCTCATTTTTCTTGTTGTTTTCCTGTTTATTTGGGCCAGGCAATTTGACACTTTTAAGGATTTGCGGAGTTTGACACGCGTAACGCCATTAAATTTATCAATTGCTCAACTCGCTCGGCGGCTTTCCCTTCGCTCTTTGAGCCTTTATAGCTCCCCCTTGCTGCCACTGCTCTTGTTATTATATATACGTATATATTTTTTTTATTTTCCATTAAGGAATTTACAACTTTTTTCAATCAGCCAAACGATTCGCACAAGCGACGCGTGGCTGGGGAGCACTTGATTTTGATTATTTGCGGTGAGGAAAATCAAGCAGCAGCTCGGGATTTTATTTTCTTGTTGCCAGCATAGTGGCAATTTATCATTCATTAGATGCTGGAAAAGTAGCTGGAAAATGTAAGACGCCAAGAGAGATTTGGTGGAAGGAAAGGTGGCAGCTTTCTTAAGAGAAATGCAAAACAAAGTTGCCGAAATAAACTATTTTTCAAGTTTGATTGACTGTATTAGTAATTACTATTGAATGACATTGGAAAGTAACTTAATTAATTGTAATAAGTTATTATAATATTTTGAAGTTATTGCAGTGACATCTCCTCAGGATATAAGATGTTTAGGCAAATCAATGTCACATTTTTATGACCACACATTTTACGACTTTGTTTATTTTAATTTTATGCCCCTAAAAACCACACGTTTTGCTTCAATAAATCGAAGCCTTCTTTTATGGTTATGACTGTGTCGCAGGTGCTCTTAATATAATCCAATATCCAGGCAGCAATATGGAAATGAATAAACATAAATAAGCATAAATAAATACAAATCAAGCACAATGTGATTCATAACCGAACTGTGGCCAACACTTTAAGGCCGTTGAGGCTGGCCAGGCCAACTAACGGTGACCGCAAGTTGACAAGAATTTTCACTTTTATTGCCAACATTTAACAGGCCGTGACACGGCGGCAACTTTTTCATCATCAATTTGCTTTATGGCCCGGAATGGCTGCCGCACAGTGCAGCCACTTGTCATAACACGGCGGCGAGTTACCGTTACCGTTTTGCTAAAACATTTACCCATGCCAACCGCCGGAAAAAAGAGACAACGGAAAATGGGGAAAACTAGCTGCAACCGAGCAGCTAGAGATGGGAAACTGTATAATATGGTAGCTATGAATTTATTAAAAAATTCAGCATTTGGTAGAGGATCTCTGTGATTTTAAACCATAAATCTTTCCTTTTCAATCAAATATTTAAGTTTTTGATACTCCCAATGGAAAACTATCAAAGTAGACTTTTTCCCTAGTTATTCTAATGCACGCAAAGGTTAAATCAATGTAAGAAAAGACTTGGTCCAAAGGCAGAAGTCTAGATCTGCAAGCTGGAGCTATAGCCTTAAGTTTTGAACGAAAATAATACCTAAAACAGATTCCATTATCAAAGCTATATTTAAGTTTTATAATTATACATGTGATAAATTGATTTGATCCCGTATCTTGACCCATATAAGTATTATAATCTAGCAAATGTTATGGCTATAAGACACCCATAAACGGTATCCAAAATCAAAGTCACGACTTTCCCAGGCTATCTGTGCCACATCTCTCCTTCCATCTCTAGATCTATCGCTCCCAGAAACCGACGCACACAGAGGCTGGGCATTGTTGTTGGCACTTTGCTAACATTTTCACACCCAAGACAGGGGACGGCGGTGGACCAGGCCCAGAAGGCAGCTCAGCTGGACGAAGGCAGCGACAATTTGTCTGCGAATTCGCGAGGTGTTGGGAAAGGGTGAGGTTTTCCATTGGTGGCGGGGCGGAAAATGGGGTCAAAATGTGGGGCGGGGCGACCTGTCTGAGCCTCAGAGTGTTTAGCTTCGGTTGCATGTCCATGATGGCGTGTAACTGGTTTCGTATCTTTTTGCAGCTATTTCTCTTCGTTTTCCACTTCCTTTCTTCCGAATTTTCCCTCCTGCCCCAGCGCACTTTCCCGTTGTCCGATTTTGTCAACATTATTCAAGCATAAACATGGCCCAAACCAATGCGATGACGAACCCAAAGTAGGGCTGCAAAGGGGGTAAAATTGTTGCAAGAGTGGAAAAAGGAAAAGGCGGCCGGGGAAGAGGAAACGTGATGCCAGCCAAAATGCTGCAAATGGTGGAAAATGCTCGAAACAAGCATTTAAACGTCGTTAGGTCTGTACAAATCAAGATAAATGGCGATAGGACATGTGACCAAGCGAAGGACGATGGATCCAAAGGTGGATTCATTCCAGGGAATGGGAAGAGAACCCAAAACTGGGTTGTGTTTGGAGGGTTCAGGTGGGCTTCCGTTGTCCTCCTTCATTTGTTTGCCTTTTCCAAAACGGACAAACAGCGTCCCAATTAAAATTATGAAAGCGGAAAATGTTCCCTCAAGAATAGGTAGAATTTAACTTTGAATTATGTTTAAATTTTAAATGTAACTAAAAATCTTAGCACACAACTTCAAGGAGAAATCATCGTCCCATCGAAACTCCATTTACTTTGATTACTTCCTCATCAATTTACCACCTGCTGTTGGTCCTGCTCTCCATAAGCCCTTAAGATTGCTATTCAAACGGAATGCTTAACACTTGCCCATCCAATTAGGCCAAGAATGGCGTACCGGGCCCAAATCCTGTCCTGTCTTTTGGACTTCCCCCGCTTCCCCGCTTGCCGAGCAATGCATTTTCGAACAGCACCCTTTGGTGCAATAAAATCCGCACAGCGAGTGCCGAGAGGCTGGCTAAATGCATCACGTATTGGATTTTGACATAAACGCTTGTCCTCGTTAGCGCCGCATCGTGTTCCGCCTTCCCGTGTCCCCAGGCCCCTAGCCCCTATCCCCTGTGCCCTGTCCCCTGTCCCCCATTTCCACCCACAGAGATCCTCCACTCGCCTGCGGTGAACAGGTAAAAGTTTTACAACCGAGCGGGAACAAAGGTGCAAACCGAGGAACCAAAAAGTTTCAGACAAGTAGTAGGCAGCATGTTGATAAATTGCCTGGGCTTTAACCCGCGCCCTGACGCTGTCGGATTTTATGCAAAAATCATTTCAAAAAAGTTGACTTTGGTAGAGAAATAGTACTGTCGACCTTTGGGATACCTCGCAATGGGAAAAAACTTAGATAAAATATTCTGAGCAGCACAACTATAAAACATATACAATACATATGTATAAAATATATACACTATACATATATAATTAACATTTGTGCATAATATATATAGTACATAAAAATATACAAATTGTTTGTGGTGTCAAGAAAGCGTCAGTAAGAAATCCTTCTCCGATAAAGAAGGAATGTAAATAATTATATAATTTCAGAAGCCTTTAGTATTTTTATACATTATTGGCGGGGGTATATTTCAGTTAATTTGTGAAATAGAAAATATTTACTCTAAAATCCCTAATTTAAAAGTATTATATTGCCATGTTTGCTCGACCTCTGTTAACACCGAAAGCGTAACCTAGGTGTGACATCAACAAGAGACCTAAAAACAGCAAGAACATAGGCCCACAAATCATAATTTGTGGGTACCACTGCCTTAATTACTACAGTATCATAATTGAATATTTATTATTATTATTTTTAATAGCTCCATGATGACTTTAAATTTGCCTCACTATTTAAAATTCTAGAAGCTGATTTAATGCATTTAGTTAACCTTGCTGTCGAAGTTTGAAGCGAAATCCCAATGGACCCTCTGAGGAAGCACCGAGCTAAAGCTGGATTTGAAAAGTTTGCCCATCGGGGAAGACACTCTTCAAGGAAAAAGGGAAAAGCTGGAGAGTGAACCGACAGCAGCTCTTTTCGATTGAGATCCCTCGAGTGTTGACTGACGGCGTCGCTGCTGGCGCTGAAATAATGCGGCCAATAAATGTCAATGCAATGTGAGCAGGGCTAGGTGATGGAGGGAACGGGGGATGATGTTGCCTTTCATGTGTTTCCACTGCGCTCATTGTGTGTATATTTAAATGGCAGTTAAAGTGGCAACACGTTTCGTTTTCGTTTGAACTCGTCGATGGGATGGCGATCTTGCAGCTGGAAGCGTTCCCAGTGCATCCTTCACCTCCCCAGTCACCTCACTTTTCACGTCATGCATTTATGCGTTTATAAATATTTCATACTTGAGCAGCGTTGCGGAAGCTTTCCCTCTCCGTGAGTCATACTTTCGGGGCCTATGCTCAACCCCAACCCGAACAAAGAGCGCTGCCGTATAAACAATATAGGTATGCATATCTGGCTGTTTACCGATTTCCTCATTTGCATTCAATGAATGGCCAGAAGATGGGCCGGAGCCATTGTGAGTGTCATTGTCAGTTTGGAGCACACTCGCAGATGAGTCTCCATTCGAATGCCATTTGCATATTGGCACTTGACGAAATACTTATCCTGCCAAGGAATGGCAAATCAAATTGTTGGCAATTTGCATACATCATATGTTAACAGCGATTTTGAGTCGGGTATACATATCGCAGATAAATCAATTTCATTCTCGGTCCCAGCATTGACGGCTTCGATTGGTGGTCGAAATGAAATGAAGTCATCGTCGTCAGCCTTCAATTAATGTCAGAAAAACAAAGTAAGACGCTTACTTTGTGTACTATTTAATGAAGATGTTACCTTTTACATTTTAAATTTCTAAATGAAATGAAATGAACCTGTCATTTTCAAGTATGTGCATAATAAACCTGTACTTCTTTAAGATTAACCAAAAATGTATCTTTGCTTACAGCGTTTAAAACAATTTATTAAGCTGTGTGCTTATTAAGCACACCTATTTGTGTGTGATATATTGGTAACCATATTAAGCACATAAATCCCCACTAGAACGCCTTAATTTATGTGTTTGCCGTGCATTGTTTTCCCTTTGAACTAATATCGCTTATCACATTTATCATGAGCACACGGCGGTCTCTTTTCTTCTCGGCAAAGAAAAACGAAACGAAATATTTACGATAACGGCAATTTGCATAATGTGCAAATCATAATACGAATTTCCCTCCCCTTCGGCCTCCCTCCACGCCCCACTCCATGTGTGTGGGCATAAATATTGCAACATTTGTAACAGACAACGCGGCTGCCTCCAGATAAGTTATCAGGGACTCGGGAGGGAGTCGGGTCGGAAACTCAATGCTGAAATGCACACAAGGGGCACCCCACCACCCGCATTTTCCCGCTCTCCTCACTTTCCATCCATTCAGGCAAAAGTTAACAGGAAAAGCTCAACACTCAGTGGGTTCACGCAGAGAAACGGAAATATGATTAAGAGCAATAAAAGATACATATTAAGTGAAAGATACTGGTAAACTTCAGAGTGTACTTGCAGTTCTCAATTGTAAAATAAAAAATAAAGAGTTTAAAAATAATAATAAAACACTTTGGCTGATGAATAAAATCACTTCAATAAAAAATCACAAATATTTAACATTAGGCGGAAGGCGAAAATGTTCAAGGAGTTTAAGTTTAATTTCTGCTTAACTCTACAGAGTAATTTGATATAGGAGCCTAAATATTATAATGTTAAAACAATTAATTGTTTATAATATCGTTTTGGCAGCAAAGGCTAGGCACAGAAATCTACTGATCTTTAGTGTGGCTGTAGATACTAATGATTTCAAGAAATCTACAAACAATACAAATGTTTTAATCTCATTTAATTATAATTTATAAATCACGTTGTGTAATTTTTTTTTAAAGAAATATACTTAAAGAATCAAGTCTAAGTTATAGTGTTCTCAGTTTTATGATAATTATATTTTTCAGTGCATTGCCTCATGCCTTCTGAGAGTCAGGCGACAAATGGCACTCCAGCTTTAAGTAGTTGTAACCTTCCTGTTTCTCCCTTTCTGAATCCTTTTACCTCTTTCTCCTCTGCACATTTTTTACACTCTGCTTCTCCTTTTTGCTAGACAAAATGTTGCCACAGCGATTGTTCAATTTCAATTCACAACTTTTTGACCATGTAACAACTGCGGCAAGTTGTTGCATTGTTAAAAGTCCTCTTACACATGTCTGCCTGTCTGACTGTCTGTGGAAGTCTGGTCCTGGATGTGGATGGTGTGTTGCGGTACTTAAGGATAAATGTTCATGTGGGGCCATGACAAATTTGGCAGAAATTTATAAAAATAATATGAGTAATTTGGTTAGAAAATCAGCAACAGAAAATATGGGGATATTGCATATTGGATAAGCGAGTTTTAGCAGAAGCAGGTAAAATGCCACGAAATATTCAAAGGAAACTGCTGCACCAGCTCTTTGAAATGTTAATCAATTTGGTTTCATGATATTGAAGCACATCAACTGCTTGGAGTGACATCTACAATTTGGTCAAGGTGTTGGATTTTCAATTTCGTTGGCGATTGCCACTGAACTTGCAGTCAGCCCAAAACCACTTCAAACTGACCCATTTCATCTCATCCCCATGCACACATCATCAATTCAAAACCAATAACTCAAAAACAAAAATCCAGCAATCATATGTATGCACTGCATTTTCATAGTTCCTCCTGTTTTCGTTTTTCTTTTGGCTTGGCAATTTCATTTTCCAAGAAATTCCATTTACACTCGAGAGCTTTGTTCTGGTTACGGTGGGAAATGCGAGTGGCAATGGCAATGTCATGACGAATTTGGCAGTGATAAATGTAGAGCCCCATCCGTAAACCAGCTGCCAGGTGGAAAATCCCAAAAAGTGTTTGGGCTATTTATGCGCAGGTAGCCGAAAACAAGAAAACAATAAAGAAAAACTCAAATCTATACACGGAAGAAAAATGTTTTCACAAGGATTTTGATTGTAATTAGGATTTGTAATTGAACAAAGCTTTAAGAATAGTTTAAAAAATGTTATCAAAATTGGATATAAATTAAAATTATTGTTCTCATAATAATTATGAAACTGTGGGTTTCTTAAAGAGCATGTTGTAGGTCATTACACAAACTCTATACCTTGAAGTCAAATTAAAGGGTTAATCCTAAGAAAATTTTTAACACAATTTTTTCCTCTCTGCATGGCTTGACAAACTATTCGGCTGAGATGTGGAGTCTGGTCTGGCTCGGTTGGGTTTAGGTTTCGGTGTTTTATGCATGAAATGCCAAAACGAATGCCACACCGGCAGACTGAGGACAGAGGGACTGACTGTTGACGCCTTGATGCATGGTTCAAGGCAATGTCAGCGACAGGAGCAGAGTCGACTCCGAGTCGGGGGATTGAGAAGGAAAATGGAACTGAAACTGAGGCTGAGGCCGAGACCGAGACCGACACCGAACACCGCCTGAAGCCCAAAGTCACAGGCACACTACCAAAAAATGTGCACACCGAATTGCCGGCGGGCATTCTTCGAGAGTCGAGAGTTGCTATTGAAATTCAGCTACAGCGTTGCTAATTTGTATTTTAAAATATGCGCAATTATAACATCCCAACAATGCATTCAGTGGTGTGTAAGTCTTCATGTTAAATAAGCCGAAAAGGGGTGCAGCGGCACAGGCAGCGCCGGCAACAACAGCCAAGCGATGTCACAACAGCCGGCGAAGGAGGTGGCATCAAGGTAATGGGGGTAGGGGAGTGGACGGCCAGAGGAGGCATGGGGAGCGCTACCCTTAAGTGTTTTTTCGATACCCTGTAATATTTAGTAGGGGATATACTTGAATTTTGGGATGGAATAAAAACCATTTCAACAAAGGAGCTCCGTAATGCAAGGTAACTGATCGAACGCTCGAAACTAATAATATTAAATATAAAATATAATATATACAATAATAAAAAGCATTAAAATTAAATGTTTAAACTTTACCTCACTTCATAGTTATTAATTTTATTTTCTAAATTTTATCAATACCTAGAAATTCTGAAGTCTGGATTTTTGATAGTATAGATTACCGCGAAGCAACAAACAACCTGCTGCACTTGTCTTCTGATCCCAATCTTAAATATTTTAGTCTTATAAATATAGATCATGCATTTGAGAATGAATACAATAAATAATTCAAAATATATATTTTCATAAAATGTACAATATTAAATAGCCCAATAATAACCCACGGTACCCCATATTCGAACCTTGCACCCTTTTCAACCCGATGCTCTCCTGCTGAGTGCGTGGCTCGATTGTCGCGTGTGTGCTTCCCCGGCTTCCCCTGCTTTAGAACTTATGAAAAATCATTAAAATTATTACATTTGGCTTGCTGACACCTTTTTGCCCCGCGCTCCGGGCAGGAAGACAAACGAGATCGCGGGCAGGGACCGATTCGTGACATTTGTGCGGGGATTAGACCAAACAACTGTCACACATTTCTCGACTCGAATTACTATGATTAGCATAGCGTTCTGCGGGGTGTTTGGATTTTACAGGGGAGGAGTGGAGGTCCCGGAGACCGGGCCCGAGTGCGGTTCTAATGCTGTTTATGGTCAGGCCAGCAGCTGCGATTAGCTGCCTCAATGGAGGGCAGTTTGTCAGGCTCTGGCCGCTAAGCTCCTGGAGATATTTCTTTCTTTTCTTACTCCCGACTCTCCGGCGGCTGGTCTTAATGCTCCTAATGGCAAATATTGCCCGGACATTATGCAAATATTTGCACCGACTAATGATGAAACGTGCCGGGAACAATCTGCTCGTTATGCTGGCAATATAAAGGCGCAATGAAACCGAAAGGTGTTGTCTTGGGCTTGATTAAAAAATATCTTGCAAGACGTTTAGGCCTAGGCCAAGGACACGGCCAGGACAAGGGCAAGACAAGCCAGCCGGGCACTTTGCAAATTGGGCTCATACATATTTAATTGGTTCGCGTTGCTGGGGGAGATAACGATATGAGACTTCCTTTTGAAATTCCCATATGAAAGGAATTCAATTCAAGCCAAGGGGTTAAGGGTAAGAGCTCCAGCAAAGGTTGTTCGATGGTGTTGGAGCATTTAGGAATGCGAGGGAGATGTGAGCTAAAGATACGAGATATAAGCTTAGCTTTAGGTTCTACAAAATATACTTAATTTTAATAAACATAAACAAATTATTCTTCTTATACGTCATTTGCAATTCAAAAAGGACTATCTAAGTAGGTACAAAAAACTTAATAGTCTTGGAATAATTTGCACACTCTTTGCCTGTCACTGTTGGACATTTTTAAAAGTTTTAACAATTTTAAACTGCACACTTTTGGTTCAGCCCTCGATGTGCAAATGAATGTTTAATAATAAACTTGTGTTTGTTTTCATTATGCATATATATGCATTTAGACCCTGGGCAATTTCGGTGGTCGTTGTCATTTATCTTTTCTGGAAAATCATCAACTCTTGGCGATCATTAAACTTCTCGCACTCTCGAAAAACTGCGTTGTCGTCGGCGGCCAACGAAACCGAAACGATCTTGATGGCTTTGGTCCGGATTCCGGATGGTCTGTTCTTCAGATCTCCCAGCAAAAGTCACTGGAACTCGACCAATTTGCAATTCATTTCGTTTGCGCTTTAATGTTCGCCAGACACGATACACCAAATGGCAACGATTTGGCTTGTGAATAAACATATATATATATGTTTGGGCGTGCAATAAATTTGTAAAATTTAAACAATGCAAAGCGAAGCGAATTATTGCCGCTTGAATGGCTGCTTTTCGAACACGCCCCATGCTAATCAGGGAAAAAATGATATATAAATATATGTGCCGGATAAAAGGGTTCCACAATGAAGCCAATAAACTGCCAGCCATTGCTTCCGCGCAATTTCATTTTGAAGGATGGCCTGGAGTTGGAGGAACGTCGCTATTCCAATAACAATGCCACATCAGAAGGCCTTAAAAACAGGCGCCTCAATTTGGCTTTTGTCTTCTAGAGGAGTAAGAGGCAGTGAGTCTTTGGGTTTTTCTTGTTGCCTGCCGAGTGGCCTACGCAAATAATTGGCCCACTCTATGGATTCCTATTCCGAGCCCATCAACGTCGCTTCGAGAACCTCCAGGGAGTTGATCTATTAAAGAGTTGCGAAGGGCGCATATCCGGCAATCTGCTTTTGAAAAACTCTCATTAAAACGATTGTGAAATCAAAGAAATTCGGATTGTTGAGATTCTCATTGTTCAATGGACCGATGACTCAATTTCGTAGGATTTGACTATTTTATTTGATCGAAATTGGAATCAGGAAGTTGGCATTAAACGAGTTTTCCATCCAGTATTAGTAAGGTAAGCAGGTAGTTTAATATTGAAGCTTTCATTTTATTCAATTACCAAACATGATTTCCCTTTCCTTGTGTTTTCCACATCGTCTTCCGTCATTAATGTCATTTATATGCTCATGACTTGATTAATTACTTGGGGACTCGGCTACTGTTCGAAGCAGTCCGGCCCATCCATCAGTCGATCAATCAATCAATCCATAGCTCGAAGAGATCAAAGAGCCCCACTTCAATGGCAAATGTTAAATGAGAAGTCTCGTTCGTCTCCTAATTAAAGTAGTGCAAACAAATCTTGAGTCGCGGCTTTTGTGACAAGTCCTGCTCCAGTTTTCCTCGCACCACAGCACAAAGGAGCACAAAGGAGCACCAGGGAAAGGCCTCCGGAGGAGGCAGGCGAAAACCGAACAGCCTCGACGTACGTGACAGTGAGCTGCAGGAACAGGCGACCAAATGACAGCGTGAATAAATTTGTCATTAGTAAATGTCAAAGATAAAAGTGCTCCTCGGTCTGCAGCTGCCGGGGCAATGTAAAATTGTTGAGTAAGTGAAACAACTGGCGGCTCTTGTCTGCGGAATGGAATGGATTCGTATGGTGTGGAATGCACTTGCCACTCGCCTACACTGCCGTCAAATTTATGCGCCCCAATAGGCAGTTCCATTTCCACGAATAATATCTCCATTAAGGAAACCCTTCATTTGTAAAGTGATCACTTTATGCATAGTTACTCCAAAATGTAATAGTTGAATAAAATTATCTGTTGGGGCAACAAAACTTAATTTGCATACAAGTCTAAGGTGTTACTTAAATATTTTGATATGTAAATATTTCATAAATATTATTATTTATTTGCATTTAAAAATATTTTAGTACATAAATTGATATTAAATATATTATTAATATTTTTAAGAGGTATATTTCATATTTACTACTACTATTTTAATATATGACGAGAAGATCGATGCATAAATAGATATTTTCAAGTTTCAATATATTTGTTATATATTTATTATTATATTTAGTTGATAAATCAAACTCCACTATATTTTCTGTAGAAACCGATTTTTTTCACAAGATATATTAGACTAGGACTTTTCATCGCGATTTACATTCCAAGTTTATTAAGTACTTTGATACAATATGATTTAGTTCGATCGATATATTCGATATATTAATATTGTATTAATATTAAACTTTTCTTAAGTGCTATATATATTGATTAGCATAGTTATTTATATGATTAATATTTCGTTAAATGGAACTTTTCTATATATATTTAATTCATATTATCATACATAATACATAATTTCCTAGCTTATACACCTTTTCCTTTCTGAGAGAACTATAATATAATATAAAACAATATTTTAAAATAAAAATAATTAATAATACTTTTTCCTCTGTGTACTGGCAATGCTTCTTCAATACGATCCCATCCATATGTTGCTTATTTGCGCCCAGCAGAGACAATTTTTCGCCATACGAATCTCCTTTAATTTTTTCGCCACGCAAAAAGTTTCCAATCATTTCGGTGTGCTAATTATGAAACTTAATGTGCCATCGAGTGACGCAGACGCAGAGGCAGACTCAGACGGAGATGGAGATGGAGGCTGTGTTGAGGCCGATGCTGAACTCGAACCAAATGCCGCGTGCAAAACAATTAACCATGAAATTGAAAATGCCGCCGACGTTGTTCGGTGGGAACAGGGCTATTTGGAGTGGCTGAGTTATGCAAAGCAGGCAGGGGCAGCTGTGCGAGGCATTCTCTCGTCCTGCGACCATTTGTTCCACTTCTGTGGCCAAAGAGGCGCAAGGAAGTGCCAGAGCGTGCGCGTGCCCCACAGGAAAAAAAGGAGGAAAAGCCGAGGGGAGTCGCAACAAAGCGAGAAGGCAGCCAAGTGACTCGATGGCTTCGGTTCCTCGGAAAGCGGAACCCAAACCAAGCCATTCTAACACCATTAGTGTTGTCCTGTCAGCTATTTTGTAGTTTTCATTTATGAGTTTTCTAAATTCCAAAAACAGAATTATATGCATTTTTGAAAGTAGATATTTTTGAAATTTTATTAAATAGATTCCTTTGTGCCTTTATTTTGGTATTAGTTGTTTAAAAAGTTTGGTGTAATTTAAAATTTGTCAATAAATTAATATATCCTCTTTAAGGTTCCAGTTTATTTAATTAGCTTTCTTTTTTCTTACCTTTAAGAAATGCATTCTCAATTTTTAGCTGTTTTTTAGAAATTGTAATTTGCCTCCTCTAAACCTTGTCCGCTTGGACAAAAAAAATCGCTCTATTATGGGACCGAGGGTACTTTCAAACGTTACGCTTCTGCACCCGATCAAAAAACGTTATAAATAAATAAAGGAAACCCATGGAGAGCATTAGCCATGGCATTTGTCGGCTCTTTTACTTGGTGGTGACCACAAATCTACATTCTGCTCAGGGTTGCCTCAGTGTATTTGTCTCGTAAAACGTTTCTAATTGGAACGGTTTCAGATTAACATACTCTGGCTTTTTAGGGAGTTATTTATGAATGGCTTTAATGCTCAGAACTGAAGTGTGGGTATTATTAATAAAGACGGCTTCCAGGCGTGCCAGGTCCTAAAGCATATTAATATTTTAGGGCAACCAAAAAGGACATTTAAATATAGTTCCTGATGCAATTCATATTAAGCTAAATTATGCTACCAAACCCTTTGTAAAAAATTAAATTAAATACGAGTCTTAGATGACTATTAAGTTCGCTGCTGATTTCATTCACTTTTCAACTTTATCAAAAGGGTTTTCCATCGTTCCTGCTTGTTTTCAATTCCCGTTTACCTTCAGGACATGGCAAATTAAATGATAAAATGAAATGTTTTTGTTGCTCTCTGGAGTTGTTAATACTCGGCTCACCCCGTTCTCTGCTCCCCCGAGAAGAGCGTTTAAGTTGCGGCTTTCAGTTTTTGGGTAAAATGGTGACTCAAGGCCGCAGACGGCTGCCAGACAACTGATATGTGCACATGACTACATGCGAATGGCGAAGGGCGGAGGGCGGAGGGCGGGTCGACTCCAAGCCAGACACAGAGGCCGAGGACCAGGACACACAGGACCAGGCTGAATCAGATTTGCCTCCACAAAAGGATGCAGTCGAAAAGGAGCGGCGAGTGTATGTGGAAACTGATGAAATGTACTCGCTTATGAATCGTTTATGGACTCAGCTGCACTGAGCAAATTGTTATGCTAACATATAATCACTTAAATATTTAATTTATTTTAATTAAAATGATACACAAATATTTTGCATAAATGAAATCACAAGTATGTAATCAAATAGTTAATGTTTTTATATTTAATACATAGTTACCTCTTTCTAAAATTAAAAAAAACTGATTTTACTTCATAATTCAATTATATTTTTTTAAATATATAATAACTGATACCTGGTTCCTTTTGGTTTCCTGTTTTGCAACTAAAAATGTAACATTGGCAAAGAGATTGAAACACTTTCATGTGCCAGTTGAAATGTTTGCATTCAATTCAATTAGAATGGCTAAGATGGAGGATAGGGCCATGTTCTTTGTGCATGGAATTTGCTGAAAATTTGTTAGTCCTGTCCCCAGGCTAGATAACCCTACGGAACCTCCTACTACCCCAGTTAATCTCCAAGGTACAAACGTTGCATGCAAAAGGAGTCCCTGCACTTTGTGAAAGTGATTTTCGTGGGTGGCTGGGATGTAGAGGGGATGACTTGGGGGATTTGGGGAATACATTTGCAGCCCGCTATCGCATTAACTCTTCACCTCTTATAAGCAAATACTAAAAGCATTAAAACTTTACTTCCTGCGCCACGAAACTTGTGTCCTTTGGGTGAAAATGGATCCACCCACAAAAAGGAGAAAAAAACAAACAAAAAACGCATTCCACGAATTTCGAGTGTTGGAAGCGTACGTGTTCCGCTTAGGAATTCATGTTTGACATATTGCCCACGGCCACGGCGGGCATATTAATACAAGAGTCCCTTTTTTTGGCTCTGCATCTGTCCTCCTCTCTGCGGAACATGTTAAGAAAATGTTAATCAAGCGGTCAGTGCGGAATAGAGAACACTCGACTTTTAGTTGCCGGCGGCGTGGGAGATTTTCTCCTTCCTCACTTTTATTTCTCCATTACTTTGTTTGCTGGAAGTGGCACGTCTCCGGACTGTTAATAACCTTTGTTGTCCTACCAAAATAAAATAAAAAAACCAAAAAACAAACCTTGGAAAGAAAAACAACACAAGACATGAAACGGAAGCTTTGGCAGCTGAGGTGTCACGTTTGCCGCAACTGACGGATATAAATTCTCCACAAAGTGTTGAACGCTAAATGTTAATCCAACTCGGCTGCACATTTTTCGTTACCAACTCAATTTAAATTTCCTTGGGAATTTTTAAATTTAAATGAATTGAATTTTATATTAAACATCCGCCAAGTTATGGAATCATTTCCGTTCCATTCAACGTTCCGAACAAATTGAGTTAAGCTGAGAGTGAAAGTGAAGTGGGATGGCTGGAGTGGCTGCATGATTGTTGAACCCTTTTAACGTCAATTAATCACAAATTAAACTGTCGCCCGTCGGAAGCCGAATGCTAGACAAGGACATCAGCATTTATCCAGGATGAAAGTATTTCCAGGACCATTTAAGGCTAAATAGGTAATAAATTTGCTGTTGACTGCCGGCTAAGGACAGCTTTCACTTTTTTCCAGGCGGGGCTGGAGGTGGGAGCTTCAGTCCATGTCTAGACATGTGAGCGAGATTGAGGGTTAATATATGTATGTATATGGGGTTAATGCGGAATGGGACTCTGACAGGGAAAATTCTGACCCGCATCGAGTGGGAAAACCGAAGTTGAGGGAAACTGGGATAAGTGTGCTGGCGTGCGATCATTTCAATCAAATGTCAATTCATTCCGCGGATCATAATAATTAATTTTAAATTTTGAAAAATCTATTAATTAAAAGATGACTATCGAATTTTAATAATCCATTATACTTATTATGAAATTAAATGCAAACACATAGAAGTCAGAATTGAAATGGCAAAGTCATTTAAAAGGACCGTGCTTACAACAGCTTTAAACTGTCTTTGAATCGTAAGGGAATTTTAATTAAAATTACATCTACTTATGTTTTAATTAAATTAATTTTACAGTAAAAACATGTAAGTTTATTCTTAATATTTTTTGTTTCATCTTTTATATATATTTATGGTTTATTACAAAATTAATTCCATACCTTAAGCGATGTAAAATGTTAACCGATGCATCTGCGAGCGACCATCATAATGTCACACTTTCATTTCCGCCACAACGAAACCCCTATAAAGTCAACTCTTATCCTGACCCAGTTTGAGGCAATGGCACTGATTGCCTGCCAGAACTTATTCAAGACGCACTCATCGCCCGCCCGTCCTCCAAAATCGAACCCAATCCAATCCCTTTACGTTCAACGTAACCCCCATTCACATAATGCAATAAGTTGTTCCTCCCTGGAAGGAAGGAAGCGAAGGAAAAAAAAGTTGGAACGGAAATGCTGATTGAAATCGTTTTGGCGTGAAATCAATCATCGTACAAACGATGGGTCTGCCATCGCAAGGATGCGGCAACTTTCATTAAGAGTCCTTAATGCGATTTGCTGACGTTGTTGCCGCTGCTCGTTGTTGCTGCCACGTACAGTACATGTTGCTGTTGCGCGGATCACTCGCAAAATAAGACAAATGCCTCGGAGGAGTCGCACTCTGATTCTCAGCCTGACAAATGAGCTGCTCCCCGCTTCAATCTCGTTTTGCATTTCCCAGCTGCATGTTCGCATTCGCTCCCCATTGTTGTTGGCTATCCAAACATTTTCCAAAATTGAATCGAATTAACGGTTCGGCCTTTTTGCTGTAGTCGTAAAACAACGCCAGTAAAGGCAGCAACATCAATAGAAAAATTGTAAACACAGTTCAATTCGCTGAGTGCGTAAATGTTAGGTCTCACGCACACATAGATATACTGAATCACACAGATACGAAATTGCAAGGGCTTTATGAACGTTAACCCTTAGATGGAACAGTGGGCCTAAGAGGATTTGAGATATCTTATACATTTTTAATGCTGTCTCTAAATTATCTATCAAATGGTGTATTTATCGATAAGAAATTTAATGGAGGCAATGTTTTATAATCATATATATAAATTAATATAAATAAAATTGATTTAATTAAGTAGTTATACCAATTTTAAAAATACTTCTTATACGTTTTGAAAAACAACATTTTCAATCAGAATTATAATTGTATTTTACAAATTAGTATGTGTAATAGGGCTTTATATATTTATATATATGTATTTCTAATAATTGAAAATACTTCAGATGCAAATTTTTAAAAGTAATTGGGCTGATTTATATGCAAAGTTTTAGTCAAATTCTGTCTCAGATATTAAAAAAATACAATTCATTTGTAAAAAATAAAACTATAGAAGTAAGTAAATAAAATAAAACAATGCGAATAGAATTTCTTTATTTTTTCATCATTATTTTTGGCTTGCATAATAGTATATAAATAAAAAAAAAACAATCGTATGTTTTGAATTTTAAACAATTTTTTTTACTGTATACAAAAAGATTAAAATTATTTTCTTTACTAGTTTATAAATTCCTAAGTTCTTTCCTTTTGGTACAGCCTATGGGTTAAGCATTGCAATTGCACACCCCCAACGGCTCTCCTCCGCTCTGAAGTGATTGTAATCAACGGTTAACAGCAACCGAGGGCTAGGATTTTTGAGTCAACCGAATAGCGGGCGGTCCGCCGACCACGCCCACACCCCGCCCCCTTTTCCGGCCCCTTTTCAGGGAGTATGTGTGCATTTTTATTTTTTTCCCCCTTATATATGTTAGTGGGGTAGAACTGTAAGCCCAGCACTTGGAAATTTATGAGAAAGGCTTTTCAGCATCAGCAGAAATTTCTTATTGTTTTTCCTCCAAAGTATTTACTTCCGCTCCTTATTTGTGGAGTAGGCTGCGGAGGAGGCTTAGTTTCGATCGCGATTTGAATTTTTTTTCAGATTGAGCTGGGCAAAATCTTTGATGGATTATGATTTATGGGCCACTGTCGATGGCTGCTAACGTATAATTAAAACCGAAAACCGTTTACCCAACCGAAGGCGAACGGACATTAATCAATTATCTTTGAAAAGTAAACCGATACACAGGGATGTGAGGTGTGTGTGTGTGTGTGTTGTAATGATGTGTGGGCAGGCAACAATTAAACAAAAGACACGCGCTCTCACATGTAAATCATTTTCGGCCTGGCCTGGCAAAGGTTTCCATTCCCGAGACCCCTGCCCTCCATCTGATTGATGGCCGTCTGCCCGAGCTCGCCTTTTGTCCATTTCCCTCCGAGCTGTGTGCATATCCGAACCTATCCCCCGATATCCGAACAATGCCAACTGTCGCTGTGGAAAGTGATAACAATAGGCCACTAGGAACGTGGTGTCTGCGGTGCTCAACTCAGAAATAGTGCAGTTTCATTAGTTAATTGGCATCGAATAACCAACAATTTACGGAAAATGCCCAGGAGCTTATTTTACCTGTCTGGAATTGATTTCAAATATTCTGAATTTTGTATATATATTTCGAGTGAGCTGTAAGCCTATAAAGATATACAACTTTTTGACACATGAAATGCAAAATGATCAATGAAATACCTAAACATATTCAAGGGTTTCTAGAAAAACTCATTCTACATAACATAAACATAAGTATGGTATGTCATATAATATACACAGTACTTTCAAAAGCTAAACTTTTTAATTAAAATAACACAATAAATATTATTTATTCTTAGGGGAAAGAATCAATAAACTCAAGTCAAATGCATTCTAGAAATCGATTCCCAAAACAGATTAATTCGCTTAGAGACCACCTTTTAATCAAGGGAATTATTTCCCAGGAACGTGGACAGTTGCTGATGCAATCCTCCTCTTTCTGACCGATGGGATCTTTGGGCTAAGCTTTCATCAGTTAATTGGCATCAAATAACCGAAGACATCAAAGTTGAAGGCTGCGTCCCGGAGCAATGAAGCAGCGAAAGGTCCACCCACTCACCCCCCGAGTGTAATTAAATGTTGAGGCAATGCCAACCCCTGTGACAAATCAGATTCCATGTTAATCTCAACGTTAAACAAACCAAAAATGAAACACGCAAAGATTTTCCGTGTAAGCGGCTTAGGTTCGGAAACAAAAATAAATCTGCGAAGCCAAAGTCGCGAGTGAAGCCCTTGGAGGTAAGCCAACTCAAGTCAATATCGGCCACTCGGGGCATCTATCCCAGCCTTGGCAACCGGCAACATTAAATAACCAGTTTTCATTACATGTACAATAAATTGTTTACTTTTTTCCTTCAACTCTTAATTGCTTACTGGAATCGTTGTAAAATGCAGGCCGTACAAAAATATATTGCACTTTGTGGCAGTTTTCGTTGAGGCGAGGGAAAATTTTAATTAATGTTCACAGTCAGTCGTCACTTTACAAGAAATGTTTATAGTTTTTAAATATTAAATATTTAAATATTATATAATATTATAATATACTCAATAGTCACTAGCAGTTCAAATAGCTTTTAAAAGCTACCCAAAACTATGAAACAAAATGTTTTATAGTACAAAATATATATTTCATTAGACACTTTTAGACACCTTTACACGAGATTTCAAACCTTTGTGATTTCTGTGGCAAAAAAATTATTTAGTCACATTTTATTATATTAAAATGTCGCTACTGGGTTATCAAATAATATAAATTATAAATATAATTGAAAAGTAATTCATACAGATATAGCAATTAATTCTTTAAGATTCATTTTCATCTTCAGTACTATACATTTTATTTACTTTATGTAATGTTTATTATAATTTTTGTGACTTTATTTGGCTTCAAAAATTAAAATTACAAAATATTACACAAAAAACTCTTAAATTTATATATTTCGTTAAGTATTTCAGTTGCTTCCTAGCTCAAGTTAAGTTTAGCTTATAAATTCAAAACTGTTCTTTTTCCCACACCATTAGCTAAGACTTTTGCAACAACGAAACGCACTGTACATTGGCTCTCACATCCATACATATCTGCTGCATCATCGCGAGCGACTGGTTGACAGTTACGGGCTTATTGCCCGGCTCAGCGGATTACATGTTTAGCCTGGTAGGAATATATATACACATTTGTATATATGGAGGAGTACACATAAGCACACATAACCCTGCGGGGGGATCTCGGGCAGAATCTGTGCAAACTCTTGCCCCTCGACCAATGCCATCAATCATCGTCTGTAAGTTGGTTAAACCGAAGGCGGAAGTATTTAGCATTTGAGGTTTATGAAATCCATTCGTGTTTTTCGGATATTTGTAATATAGATTGATTATGGCGCTAATTCAGTCTCCCACGGTTATTAAAGCTAAGGAAGGAATGATGGAAAGAATGATAGAAACTAACAAAATGGTTACAAGGTTTTCCCTTGAAATTACAGTGGAAAAATAATAGAAAATGCATATGAAATTTATTAAAACTTTTGAGTTGAGGTTGATTTAAAATAGTTTTAGATAGTTTACATTGGTAATGTCAGTTTCATGTAATCTTTTTAATTTGTATTTGTGTTTATTATTTGGAAAACACATATGTATACTTATACTTTATATACAATATATATAGTTTTGAATAGAAATTTAATGACTCAAAGGTTATGAAGAGACTTTACCCCTTAAAATGTCTGATTTTCCTCTATTGTGGTGCCAAACTTCCCCCAACGCGTTAATAAAAAATCCCCTAAGCGCCTTCTCACGGAAAGTTCGGAAAAATAAGTGCAGGAAATAGAAACCGCATCACGTTCGGCTGTGGTTGAGATGTTGCATGTTGCATACTTTGTTGCATGCACCCCTCCAGATGATTGCGCTAATTTGACAACTTTTGTCTGGCTGCAACGTGTCGAAGGCGAAGAAATCGCAACGGATATGGGATACAGGATCTGGGCTGTGGGATGTGGGAAAGCAGAAGAGAGCACCGTCTGCCGTCGAGCAATTAGTGAGCTCTCGTCTCAGTGTCAAACTTTCACAACGGAAAACCACTCGCTCGGGAATATTTTATTTCAATTTATTTAAATAGGAGCGAGCATAAATTACACTGGCATATCGGCACACTGCCATCTATATGGAGTGCAAGGCGAGACGGCAGCGGAAAAGGAAGTTAACAAAATAAGCCAGATAGAGAGATACAGATACGTCGACGACACCGGCGGACGAAAAAACAAAACCCAAAGCCCAATAAAGGAAAAGATAAATGTCGAAGCGACGACAAATAAAGTAAGGCAGAGGCCGAAAACACAGGTAAATATCAGGCAGCAGCCGCTGCAGAGACGGAAATTCAATACCATCCGAAGATGAAGATGAAGAAATTGTGCCCCGGCTACTGCCTTCGGGAGTAATAATTTCAGTTGTTTTACTTTATTTTTATTCTTTTTTCTTTTTTTTTTGCCATGGATCGTATCGGATCGCATTTCACCTTCTTCTCTTTCAGGTGTCACCGATAGGCATCTCTTAATGCCCACAGAGAGCGCCGGCGAAGACAAAGCCACGACTTTACAGGTTCGCTTCTCTTTACTTCCCCAACTCTGTCTCCGGTCAATGTCAGGTCTTATATATATTATTGTCTTTTTATTTATTTTGGGTTCGGTGTGTGTGTGTGCTGCCGTGTGGTCCGAGAAATTCTCATTAAGCGAAATATTCACATAATCCCGCATTTATTTGATATGCGATAATAAACGTAAAGGAACGTACAAGAGGACCGGTCGAAAAAAAGATATGTATATAAAAACATATAATGCCGAAATGAGTATAAAAGTTTCCTGTATTTATCTGTGTTCACATTTATTTCATCTGCTCCTTGCTGGTAGAATAGTTTGGGCATTTCCCTTTTTTTGGCGACGTGCAAAGCGAATTGAAGTTGAATGGCAGCGAAAAATATGATTAAAATGTTAGATAGGGATATGTGTTGAATTAATTTGATTAAAATGAAGCCGCGACTGAAATGTGAAGCAGGAAATGTGTTCCCTTGAAGGCATACATCATGAATATAAAGGATACGAAATATATGTAAAGAAATACTTTTCAGTAAAACCTATACATATGTATGAAAAGTATACAGAAACTTGTGGTGCATAGTTAAATTTCAAGGTTACTGAAGTTTTAAATACGTTTTTATATTAATTATTACTAGTATACCCTTGCATGGTATTATAATTATTAGGCAGAAGCTTGTAAAGCCGTGAAAAAGTCATTTCTTGACACTATAAATTATAAATATTCTTGATTAACACCAACAGCCGAGACAATATATCATCTCAGGCAGAAAATAAAATATACAAGTTTGTTAAAAAATTTACAAATATTTTTATTATTTAATTTGAATAAGCAGATTTTTTTAAATAAGATTGGAAGCTTTCCGAATTAAATTGGTTTTTTTTGTATTGCTTTCTTATGAGATTTTTAAATTCGATTTGTCGAAAAAATTGTAATCTAAAACGATAAACAACCGATAAATATCGATTCAAAGAATGCTCATATTTTAAGCTTACTTTTGATCGATTTCCGACTCGTTCCTATAATTTAATTGCAAATTGCAAAGGTATATAAACTTCAGCTTCCCATTTATAGCTTTAAATATACAATAAAGAATAAAAAGTTCCCCTAAGTATATTAGTTTACTTTCAACGGTAACCTTCTTTCTTCAAAAAACAATCAATGTGATTGTGTTGAAAATATATACATAAATGAAATAACCCCCATGTTTCGTTCACTTATCACATTTAAGCACGTGAATAGGTTTAAGAAGTCTTCAAATGAAGAAGCAAATGTTGCACAATCGATTCCCACACAAGCCAGCTGGTAAGTGACGTCAGAGAAAGATATAATCCACATCGAACTTGAAAATATACACACGTATTACCTAATCTAAAACGGATGCCGATCGTCTGTCTGGCCCGGGAGGGTTTCCCATTAGAAATTGCCCTCGAAATAAAGTGAGAATTACTCAGCGCAATTATGCAGCTCATTGCCCTTGAGTTATGGCTTGCGTTGTGTTAATTTCTCTGCTCTTTCTCCAGAGCGGCATATGCAACCTTCAGGCGGAGGTGGTTGTGGAGGTGGAGGCATAGGAGAGGTAGATCCAAGTCCACTGAAGCCACGCCACACTTTTCCTGTGGAGTGTGTGTGCTCAATATGCAACCACACACATGTGCAACGGGGCACGCACGAAGGTTCAAGTTTGAGGACCGTCTAGAGATGGGTTCGTTAGGGGTTCCGATGGCTACTTTTTGAATTTTTAATATTCAATTTACTTAGGTTATTTTAAAATACAAATTATAAACAACAATACAAACTATAAAATTAATATATAAAAAATAAGAATATAATAAAACGATGTTGCTTGTACTTAGCCAATATGTGTGCTAAGAGTTCAACAAAAATTCCCAAGTCTGAATTCTGTGATACACGTAAATATTGAAATCCCATCGAAAGTGAATTTCGCTGATGTTCTTTCATATTTAAACTTCTACAGTGTGTATCAACCTTTTAAATTGACTCCTGTTAAAACTATATATTTATGATTTAATTATATAATTAATTTAAATATAATATATTCATTTCCCTTTATGATATTTTAAACACAAATGTTTCTTGTTTTCCCAATAATTTTCTTTCCTCACGCTCCCATCCCTGCACTCACCTATTTATAGCAATATTCTTTTATTACGCCCGAGTTTAGGTTTTCCATTTGGGCCGAGTTAGAGCCACATGTGAGGGGCATGTCTAAAGTGTCGCATTCCCGTTCTGCTTCGCGATCGGAGCATGCGCGACTGCGTTGCTCTTGTTCTCCTGAATGTGCCGAACCCACATTTGCTGTCACATCAGGTACCTCTCCGGGAATCCATCTGCCTGTCTGCCTTCCTAATGGAAATTGTCATCGCGTCACAAAGAGACACGGCGACCAGCAACCGACTCCAATAAAGTTCGAACCCCATTCATCGGATCGAACTTTTCGGGGGAATAGAAATCAAGAATCCAACATTAGCTTTGAACGGCACTCGAAATGTGCTGAATCACACTTCCATGTAATTTCATCAGCAATAGGGAAAGGGCAACACACACATGCCCATGATGATCATCATGATCCAGAGCCGAGTCCGCATGTGTTTTAATTAGAATATCGTGAGTTGTTTGGCTTTCGATCATATAGCAAACAATATCCGTACGAGCTCGCCCGCTCGCATATTCGACTGTGTGCCCAAGCCGTGGGTGGCATTCCCAGTGACTCGGCATAAAGTAAATGTAAACTGAAAACGGAAAACAACAGACTCCGCCAAGGAATTTCCATAATTATTATTCTTTTCGGATCAGATCTTGTTCGCATTTAATAAAGTAATCAAAGCCTTCTCGAGAACGGAATTGGGTTGAACATAATGAGATTTTGTGTGTGGAATGGGAAAGATTCAGCTTGAAAAGTATTCGCTGCAATTTGAATATAATGCTCTACAGGCAAAGCACAAACCTTACAGAAGATTCAAGTTCTTTACAAATAAATATACAAACAATATGCCAAAAATTAAACTTTAACAAACTCATAAAACGAAGTTATACAAGAATATTTTATAGTATTTACATAAATGAATTCAATTTTAAAATAATAATTACAATTTATAGATTGAAACTTTGGCCTAATTTGATTTAATAAATTAACAGAAAAGTAAAAGCAAGCTTGAAATTAAACATAATCAGCTGCTAATGTTGCTGGCAAACCTGTTGCCTGAGCTGGCAACATGTTGCAGCCGGCACACGTGGCAGCAACAAGAGGAACGAATTGAAAGTGAAACGAGTTCCACACACAGTCCGCTTCGTCTTTTTTTTAGGGTCCATTTGCTGCAAGGGGAGGCATGTGGGTGTTCGGGTGAGAAAGATAGGTCCAGGTGCTCAGGGTGGCTCAGTTTTAGCCTCTGTCTCAGTTGACTTCATTACCGGACACTTGAAGCCGGGCAACAAACAGTGGGCGGCGCCTAATGACACACAGCAGACACTTCAGTTGCTCCTCATACGATCTGCACTGTGTGCCCTCGTCCCCGCTCCTGCGACTCCCCACCTTGTGCGTGATAATGATACGACCTGGCACTGTTGACACCCGGAGAGCATCCTTTAAGCCCCGGCAAAATGGCGTGACAGTTAAAGGGGATTCCCCCACATGCAACACACTTTGGTGTCTGGGATCTGGTCATTGCCATTGCGTGTCTGCTGTTGCTTATCGCCGCATTCGGCTTAAAAGGCGTTAAAACTGCTAAATGCTCGATTATTGCCAAAGAGCGACAATGTCCCTGGGCGGAATATTCTTCTATATAATTTAAAGGGATTAATAAAGACATTGTACTGGGAAATCTGTTGTTTGATACCAATAAACAAATAAATTGCTACATCTGTACGTATTGATAAAGATGCACTTATATATTATTTAATTTGAAATTTGTCATTACTTTTTTTTGTGTGTTTATGTTCTGCATAATTCTTTAATTCACGAAATTGGCTTAGGGGTTACCTCAGCCTCGTATGGGAAGGAGTAGCTACCAAAGGTTTTTCAATACAATTTGTAATACAATTTCTTCCTTGAAAATCGATTATACATCTTCTATGTTGCACTTAATATATTTTATTCACTACCCATAATATAATATTCTAAGAATATTACAATTGCTTAAATTTAATTAATTTGAATCATTTCTGTGGCTGTACCAAGTTGGACTCATCACCTGACTATTCTAAGAGTATATTTTAAAGTATTGTTCTTCATTTCATTAAAGCGGATAAGTATATCAAATAGCTGTTATAAAATCGATCGGTATTAATATTTAAATATGACAATTTAAGGAAACCGGCTCAATCGGTGTTATGTTATTTTTTGCATATAATTAAAATAATTTTTCACCAATGGTCAAAATATAAAACCACGTATCATAAAGATAATGCAAACTTCGGTGTCTTATAATCATAAATCATTAAGGGTAAGGCAAACTTCCGCTTTCGAAAGCTAGCACACCTTTTTTAATGTAATCTAAGCGTTTTATTCAAATTTTCTACTTACTAATAGTATGTAAGTATGAAGGTTTAAAAACACTGGAAGGAATAACGAAAGCACAAACTGAACAATTTCTTAAATGATAAACAAGATGCTAGCGAAGGACGTCCTAGGTGAACTTATAGTTGTTCGCCTTGCAGGAAGCCAAAAGTTCCGGTTGGCAGGACGTGTTTTTTAGCTCCTTTCACAGGTTGTTGTACTTTTCCAGACGGAAATTGTCCTGCTGATCGGTATTCTTGGAGATAAAAGAACTGCTTATCCTGAGCTTTCTTGCAGATGGTGAACTCAGCCATGTCGAACAGTTTGCGTCGCATCTAAAGGGTTAAACCGGGTTCAGGAACCGAATCTGTTTGTTACTTATCGTTCTCTATGATGTCCTTTTTTGAGGAATAAATTGTACCGGAATTTGTCAAATACCAAAGTGAACGACTTTGAGAAGATGAGGCTTCTTTTTATTATTACCAAAGCGGAATCTAATTTATATTCTTATCAAATCAGTTAATGAATTCATTAATAAATATATCATAAAATTAAGTTAGATAATATGCCTTAATTATTTAGTTTTATATTTTTCGGTTGTTAAATTAAAGTTTGAACTTAAATAATTCATTTTGTAAATAATAAATATAATAATAAATGATTTAGTTTTGTTGCAGATTATAAAACTAAAAAAACTTCCCTGAATTGTTGTTGGTTTCGCCACTGGTTTCGTTCATTTGCGGAAAGTCAGTTCATTATTTAAAATGTGTTCAGCTCCCCAAGGGTGACAGTCTAAACGTGGTTTTCCATAAATAAGCTTCTCAATATAATTAACAAACAAAATGACTCAAAAAGTGTTCCGCCAGCAGCGGTGAATGCAAAGAACATTCCCCGGGTACGTGGAAATCATGTTGGAGCCGCAAACAGAAAAGGAACAAAATTCGCTGCAGAAATACTGCACTTGGTGGCTGCTATCGTGGGTAATTAATAAGCCATGGAAATGCAATTTTTTCCACTAATCGTTGCAACAAATTGCGGCATGTGTGCAGCACACGTTGCACGAATGCAGCGCGGACTAGCTTGCGGTGGCGGCGGGGGCAATGCATTTCGATTACAAATTGCAAATGAACGCAAATCGATTAAGTTGTTTGCTCTGTTCTACCTCTCTTTCTAGAAAGAGAGAGGAGCGGCAGTCCGGGGGAAAATATGAAATGATCATGCAAATATGAGAGGGACGGGGTCGGGGCTGTGGCAGGTTAGCATGCACGTGCTGAAAGACAACACATTAGCTTTGTTCTATGGAGTGAAAGTACTTGAATCTCCAGCTCGGCGGTGTCTTCCAGTGCCCCCGGCCTCCTCCTCCTGGTTGCACCAACTCCAAGTTGACTGTCTGCGACCGTGGATCTTTCTTCTATTTGCAACTTTTCCAGCAAACAATGCCCCATCCTCGATCCCCCGACATTGGTGCCTCCATTCGACTGAGAAATGTTTATTTAAATGCGCAAAATGCGTTGTGGATCCCCAACTAGAAGTACAGTGGAAACTTGATAGTGAAAACTAGTTATTACATGTATAACGATGAGTCTAACTTAAACAGTGTGTGTGTAGAATGGATTAATTATAACAAAAAGAGGAAACTATCTTGGGGAAGACGAACTTTATTTATCCCTGAAGCTGGAAATTGAATTATTAGAACGTATCGGATGTCGGTCATAACTAAGTTTAAAATACTCATATTTTTTAATCTATATTTATCGATATCCACAAAAAACCACAATTTAGTTTAGCTTTCCTATGTTGATTCTTGTTAGGTTTATAAATCTGTGTAGTCAGTTTAATATTTAAATAAATTACGTTATTTGTCAATCTTAAAATGTTGAAAATATTGGTACATTTTTTTCTGCCTGAGATGAATAGACCTTCTTGCTTGTTGATGCTGATCAAGAATATATATTTTATGTATAGAAATCACTTCATTGTAAGCTTTTGACTAAAATTTAAATAAATAAAATAATTATATATTTTTATTTTTATTTACTTTTCGTATAAAAATATGACGTAATATTAATTCGTTGTAATCACTTACTTGTTCCTGTTTATTTATTATACATGAATGAATATATGTAAATATATTTGTATTTGAATGCTCCTAGCTCTATAGTTTTTCCTGATCCTATATACCCATTTTCTGTAAGAATTTGATTAAGTTTACAGTAATGATTTATACATTTTGTTTACTTAAAAGGCATAAACAGTTTGCAAACAGATTAACAAATTTATGAGCATCGAGTAACTTATTGTTATGTGAGCTGCTAAAATGCGGGTCTGCCGAAATATAAATTTAAATATTTATATAAAAAACATTCTAAATAAAATAATATTAATTCAATACAAATGCTAATAATTATCCATAATATTTACATACATTCTGAGGGTTTACTGTGTGCTTACCTGCCGCCTAACTAGCCAACATGTTGGACCCACCGAGCCTCAAAAGTCGCAGCCAGCCAAGAGGCTCCATCCGCTTCCACATCCACGTCCACGTCCACATCCACAGCCACATCTACAGCCACATCCAAGTTGATTGCCCAGGCCATTAAGTGCAGCCAAACTGCTGCGCATGCGCAGCCTTCGCTCCATTTGCTGGGGGGTTACTTGCCTCCCCCTCCACGCCTCCGCTCGGCCCCCCTTGGCCGCCACGTCTCTGTGTAAGCGCGGCATAATGAGCCGCGCAGTTACATTTATTTTAAATCTGATATACATATTTCTCTCCGCTTTTTTCCTTTGCCTGCTTCTTTTTTGCATTGTTGTTATTTTGGCCTTTGTTTTTTTGGCCAGACTGCAGCAGCGGCAGCAGCTCAATGGCCATTGTTGCAGCTCACCGTCCTCGTTTCTGCTGTTGTTGTTGTTGTTGTTGTTGCTGTTGTTATTTTTGTGGGTTTTGTTGGTGGTGGTGCGCCGACGCCGCTGGCGACTCTTACAAAGACTTTAGCGCAGACTAGCCCGACTTCTGATAGATCTCAGGGTATTGCAAAAAGTCCAAGAACTTGGACAACATTTTATATTAAATATAGAACAAATATAAATATTTAATTAAAACAAAATTTTGTTTAATCTAATGTACCTTTGTACTATATTTTACTATATTTATAGAACTATATTTATAGAACAAATATAAATATTTAATTAAAACTATAATTTTGTTTAATCTAATGTACCTTTGTACTATATTTTAATAGTAAAAGTTGCTAGTTTTTTTTAAGAATACAGATTATTTGAACAATTTCATTATAAAGAAGTAATATACATTTTTCTGAGCCTAAAAGCCTAAGTAGCTGTGACTGCCCCACCTGTAGCTTTAGTTTATAACCTTAAGCAAACAGTATGTGTATATAGAAATAAATAATCATTTTTCTGAAATGAAATTCATTAAAATAAAAAAAAATAAAATGATAGTTTGTCCTAAAAGATTTTTTGAACTATTTAAAGCATCATTTAAATCAGTGTTGCGAATCGCGTGCTATCAATTTTCTTTGTCCGCGCACTGCCGGCACCTTTCGCAACAGGATTAAAGCCAGTTCAATGACATTTACATTTTTTGGATAAATCTAGGAACTTTAAAAGTTAATTAGGTAGTTTTCTGGCTATTGTAATTTTGATTAAATTTTAAATATAAATTTAACCATTTTCATTCTGTTATTTAGACACTTTCTTATACTTGACACTTACACAAGGGTCATTTTATATTATCATTATTAGTTTTGTGATTTAAATCCAACATCATAATTCAAGAAGAGCTGCAATTTATTTGTATAATCAAAAATAGTTTATTAATTTATTGATTTAATCATGCATCTTAAACTTAGTAATTAATATTATTATTAATCATTACATCTCAGTGTATTCCCAGATGCAAGTTATTTTTTTATTCCGCGAAAGAGCATTGCAAATTCGATGTTTTGACTTTGAAATGTGTCCAGTGTTTTCTTGTTTTGATTGTGATTCGGTTGGCGGAGACTGAGCGGGCTACGCATGGCTGCCTAAACGCAAATGTATGCAAAGAGCCATTGAATTTGCAGTGCCAATCGGGGCGAGAGGTCGCAGTTCGGAGGGAATCGACTAAAGAATGGTTGCAGATTCTTGCGTCTAGATTTTGTGTTTATTTTGCCCGAACAATGCACATGAATAATGTGTGTGAATCGCGGCCCGAAACCTGTGCAGATCTACCGGAGATCTCTGTGCCGCAGATCCCCTCGATTTAACTCCCCCTCCAGCAACACCGGTTGCATTCAATACGTTTTGTGTGTGCCCAGTTTGTGGCATTAATCAAAGCGCACTCGCCGACAGAGTCGCCATCTCGTAATGACCAAATATAAGAAAATGAAATAAGCCCCTGAGCTGACCAGCGGACACGGCGATCAGGTGGACGGACCGTCTAAATGCATTGGCAAACAGAAAGGCAAAAGGCATTTGGCATTTCACACTTTTACAGCCGAGAGGCAGCCAGTGGACCGCCCAGTCAGCGCCTATTGATTTAAACAATCTTTCCCCCCATTTTTTTTTTGTTTTCTTATTTTTTCGTGAAGGAGGTTTTTCTTTTTTATGTATTTTTCTTTTATTTTTTTTTTGGAAAGCGTAAACTTTGCTTTGTAAATTAAATTTTAAGCGAAATGTTTACCTGGGATGGGTGGGGATCATTAAGTGAAAGGGAAACCTTTATTGTGCGAATTTCGTTTAGTTTTAAGGTATATTTTATAATTAACCATGATAAGATAAATTAAGAGAGGTTAAAGGTTTTTCATACCCGTGCAGGGTATTTTATTTCTGTCAGAAGCATGCATCGCAGTGACCCTATAAACTATATAAATTATTGATTAACAGCTGAGCTGATCTAGCCTTGTCCTGTAAAAATTTTTTTTTAATAATTTCAACATTTTATAAGGCGTTCCATCGTAAAATTGTTAAAATTTAACACAAAAATTCAATTTGTTATGTTTGTAGACTCAATACTTAGAATCGCTGCTCTTGTAAAGACTTTTCCAATTTAAATTAAAGCATTTTTGGCATAGATTTACCCAAAAAAATAGCATATAAAAATTTTAATTGAATGTCAAGTTCAAAATGCCAATGATTACCAAAAATCATATATATTTCGATTTCCAATTTGGCCAATTCTAATCTAATTTATAGCACATTTAAACCTTTGATAACTGCAAGGGTATACACACTTCGGCTTCCTTTCTTGATATTGGTAGTTTATAATTTTTAAAGATTATGGCAGAATAAAAAAAAAAATCGAACAAATCGGTGAATAACTAAACTATTCTCTAAAAATAATTAGGAAAAATGTATTAGGAACTTTAAGATAAATACCTTACTAATGAAATTAATAATAGAAAATATATAAAAAACTTGAACAGTATTGTGCTTTCTGGCAACACATTGTATAAATTTAATGATATATACATAAGAAATAAAGCAGGCTAACTTCCTCAAAAACTTATTTAATGACAAAGACATTGTGTGAGTTAAGTTAAACTGGAAGAAATCTCTTTAGTATTTTGCCTTCTTGTTATTCCTATAAATATATGAAAATAGTTCATGAAATTATTCAGTTTCTTTTTTCCGTTAAACCTGCTGTTGGATTATTCTCGCCCATAGCAACGTTTACCGTTCTGGACTTCATTATCATTCCCGGGCCAACTCTCTATGCCGCCAGTTGAGAACGGCCTTTTAATGGCCGAATAATATTGCAGTTTCAGTTGCAGTTGCAGTTGGCATTCGGCAGTTTCGGGTTGAATCTGAAATCTTTAGTCAAGGCGGTGTTAACATCGCCCCAAACTCGTGACCAGCGACCGGTGCAAAAGGCGGACAAAATGCTCTGCCGGCTGTTGGGACTGCCTGAAATCATCATACGATATACATATATTTGAACGGCAGCATATCGGTTCTTACAATTCCAATTCCTATATATATATTCAATTATTGTCTTTTTGCTGTTTCCTCGCCGAGTGCCAGTGGTGGGAGTGAGGGGAGTGTCGGGGGACTAATGGCAAGTGCAAGGAAAGTTTTTTCACATTTCGACCTTATTCGGTTTTGCCAACTAAAACAATGAGCTGTAAAGCTGGCTATAAAACGTAATTTATTTTGCTTTTCTTTATGCATTGAAAAAGCTGTAAGAATATTAATTTGCAATACTTTTCAAAGTATTATAGTTTTAGTAGTATTATAGTTTTATCCTTTCTAATAAGAATATATATGTAAATGCAATTAAAGTTACAAGTTTTTAAAAGAAAAGGTGTGCTTACATAATAATTTTGCTATATATATCCATATTAAATTCAAAGTCTTTAGTTCCTGTTTGTAGTTTTTAAACTAGACCCGAAAATGTCATGAAAACTCGAATTAGGCTTAGAATTCTGATTCGAGTCTTCATAAAATTGCTGGGTCAAGTTCCAGAACTATGGACTAGGCATTTATAAAGACAATTGTTCTCTACCAAATTTAAAAATATAAATGTTTAAGAAATATATATGCTGCAATGAAATATACTCACACAAAGTATAACAAAATGCACATTTATAGAGGTCATTAAAAATAGAATTAATATTTCATTAATACAAATTAAAAAGGTTTCAATCCGTTCCTTCAAGATTCTAATTGAATTACGAGTCTACTCCTGCCATTCTCCTATCCTATTCATCTACTGCAAACCCATATGCCCCGTCAGTGGAGATGTAGAACCCTTTCCTACTACCGGCGGCAACGGCAGCGGCTGCAACCAGAGTCAAAAAGTTGTGGCTGCTGCCGTCGATGCCGCTGCAACTGAAAACTGAAGAATGCAACAAGAAGCATTGATTTCAAATAAATTTCGCTGCCGGCCAAATTGTATGCCGGTTGCTCTTTTTGGGATAGTTGTCGGTTCATGGGTGTGGGGCATTGGGATGGGTATTGAGACACTTTAAAGAAATATACTAGAGAAATAATTATAAAATTGTTTAATTAATATATTTGGTTTAAAAAAATAATAATAATAATGACAATAGTAACATAATAACAAAAGTAATATAGCTTTATAAGCTGGAGGCATGCCGAAGCTACATACTCTCATGTCCCTGAGTTAAGAACTTACCAAGACTAACTTAACATTAAAAATAAATTTTGAAATATTTTCATATATATATTTTGTTGTTTTTTTAATATAATTTTGTAATGGATCATATGGACCGCTTTTTAAAGTGCATTTTGGGTCTGGGTTTGGGTCTCTCGCTTCGTGCCTTCTGCTGCAGCTGTGGGTGTGTGTCTTGGGTGCGCACAGAGACAGACGGCAAGATAGAGACGGACAGATAGCGATAGAGTGAGAGAGGGGCAGACTGGGGGACAGGGACAGACACATACACACGCCCCGATGCAGGCGCTGATATGGGATGCATGTAAATGCAATCGTATCTTACGGCTGTGCACTTTCTAGCCGAGGCCAGAGCCAAATCCAGAGCCCAGATCCAAAGTCAGAGCACAAGTTCAAGTTGCACGTTGCACGTTGCTGCTCTCCATCTGGCATTGTTTGCTCTTCATTGTTGTTTTGATACCCAATGGGAACCAATTTATAAAGGGTATATCATATACCTACGTGGTAACAGTAAGTAACTTCAAATACTTTATATAAGATAAATGTATATATTTTTATAATATGTAATATATTAGAAAATGTATCATATACCTAGGTGGGATTTGAAGGAATATTTTAATTTAAAAGTAACAGTGAGCTAATAACTCAAAATACTTTAGCACTTAAATTTTTAAAATGTGAAATATACTACATTAAATGATAAACTGTGCATTCTCTTCTTATCTTATAGAAAATGTATCTCATACCTATGTGGTATTTGACGGAACATTTTAATTTAAAAGTAACAGTGAGGTCATACCTTCAAATACTTTAGCAATATGTATGGGATAAATGTATATATATGTTTAATATGTAATATATTACCTTATAGAAAATATATTAAATAAATACATATCTTAGCAATAGTGTAGAAGAAACTGCGATAGAACCCGGGTATCCCAATGTCGGGAAACTCGCCGGAAAAGGTTCCCAATCGTTTACTTTTTTCCAAACTTTTTTTCGGGGGATCCGATGCCCTGTTTGGCGCTTTTCTTGTTGTTGTTGCTGTTGCTGGCGGTGCGGCGCTTTGGCTGCTCCTGTTATTCTACTAAGTTGATAACCATGTTCAAATAAATCACCTTTTGCGTGGCTGCAAGCGAAAGGCGAACCGCTACGGACATGGCCATAGCGATGGAGATGGCGATGGCTGGGGATGCCGGGCAGGGGCGGACAGCATCCGTGGCATGTTGCGGCTGTGGCAGCCAACTATGAGTCGGTTGTCGTTGCATTTCGGCTTTTATCTTTTGTTTGCAATATTCAGATGCATCTCGCAGATAATTTGTTGCTTTGCTAACCGAAAAGGTAACTTAGCCTCGGTTTCGCGTTCGGAATCGGTCCCCTACAACCTACAAGCCACATCCGTGGCTCCACCACCCACCCAGTTTAACAGTGGTTTCAACAATACAATTTATTTAAATGTAAATATTAAAATTAAGATATAAATTTATATATTGTAATATCCTTAGGTATAAAGAAAGTGTTGTTATTGAGATTAGTTTACATTTTAAATTTATTATACTATGTGTTTGTAAGAATTTTTAATTTTGTATGTCATATATTTGCAATTAACTTATTTTATTTATTTCAATTGACGAAACTTTTTCCAATTATTTTTATGGGTGAGAAGGTATTTTCAAACATTCGTTGTAGTAATTTAACTTACTCCTTACATCTTTTTAAATGAAAAATTATTCTTAGCAAGACTTTATATAGTTCTAAAAGTTTCATAGTGGTTATTAATTTCATTACATATTTGCATACATCCATGCCACTTCCATTGGCCTATGTACGATTATTTTAGCATAATAAAAATATATCTGCAAAATGTTTTTGTTTTCTGTGGCTGGCGGCCTTTCCTCGGTCCGCGTCCCTGGATAATGGCATAATGTGCCTGTGCCTTTGATGCCATATCGATTTCAAGGCACAAAAATTGCCATATCCGCCCCCTGTCTTACCCCAACCCCTGCGCAGAGCATATGCCCCCTGCCTCCTGCCTCCTGCCTCCTGTTGGTCCACCAGTATCTGTGTCTTTGCAGCTGCCGTCAATTTTCTGGCTGGGGGAGTCTCGAAACTCTGAGAGTCTGAAACTCGGCCCGAGGCTCTTGGTCTCATTAGCCGGCGTAGTGGAACCGGAGGAGGAAAAGACAGGGATCGGGGTTACAGCACAGACAAGTTTTCGCTACGTGACAAAGTCACAACACTTGACACACACGTTCCCAGGGAACAACAAATTAGCAGAAGTTACAAATACTTGACCTTTTCCTCGGGATGGGGACTCGGTCTGCTGATTAAGTTGTTGCTTATCAAATGACATTAACTAATTGCACGGAATTCGGTCTGCGTGTGTGAGAACAACATGACAAATAACCAAGCCTAGCTTCGAGGAGATGAGTACAGAACCTACCCTTCCTTCAGTGTTTCAACATTTGACGCCAATTTATAAATTTGGAATCCTAGAATCCGCTTTTTCCACACTTTTCTCTTTGCTAATCTCGCTTAAGACCCGCTTACAGCCTGAGTCCTCGGCAAAGTCCGATTTCGATTGTGTCAACCCCATTGGAGCGGAAAAGTTTTGCGCCATTTGATTTGGATTTAGTTTATACGCGGCCGGGAGGGGTGGCAAGGAGGCTCAGCTGCGCCAACAAAGAATTGTCAACAGGCAGAAAGTTTTACTTTCGAATCGCACAGAAAGTTTCCCCGGCAATTGTTTAGACTGACTTGAAAATAGATATTCCCGAACGTTTGCATAAAGTCGACAGTTGATGTGTGCAGGGACAAATGGCCCAGATGGGAATCTCTGGCTGGTTAAAAATGTCCTAGAAATCTATAGGAAATGCCAAAGGAATGAAGGGATGTCGTAATGTAAAGTTTAGACTTTTATGACACAGTAACAATCAAAGTTGAGATACATTTAGAAATAATATTCGTAGCGTATTTCACTGACACATTCCCGTAAATTTTCAATGATTTGTAAAGTATATTTATAATGAATTATTATTTGAAATGTAATAATTTGTTTAATACTTAAAAACCAAATCAATATTTAGGAAAACGAATAATAAACAGTACACGTTGAACTTAAAACTGATATATATTTAAAAACAAATTTTTTAGAATATTTTTCCTAGTGGAAACCAAAACTTACAATAATTACTTTTCTCCTTGAGACACATCACATCTTATCCCCATTGAACATTTATAAGCTCAGAATTTGCTATGTAATCGTTAAATTAAATCTTAAATTTCTATCTAACAATCCTAATTAGCTGATTAGCCATTGTTCTCCCTTAATATCAATAAGGGAAAGCCTCTTTGCCTCCGTCAGCCAGATTTCTGACTTGTTAGCTATTATTTATGCCGCAGAGGAAATGTGTCTCGCATTTAGCAATGATTGTCATGTTGTCACACAAAACCAAACCGAATGCAAATGGGGAAAACTCACACAGTGAGGTTAAAATATGGAAACACAATCCAATACACAACCGAGAAAACCAAAAACCGAGAGCCGAAAACCGAAAACTGAAAACCCAAAATGCGGGGGAGGAAACCGCCCGAGCAGGCAGAGCTTTTGTAAGCGTATTTAATTACATTTGCCAATTGTCTATGAATATGTTAGCAGCGTGTAAATACAAATAAACAAATTAATAAATATGTATGCGCAATGCAGACGAGCGAGCGAGCGGGTCCGTGTCCTGGCCGAGGACCGAATGGCATGCAGTCACCCAGGACGATTGTATTGTCCTTGAACATGCCAAAAGATAAACTTACTCCATCCGATTTCCCCCTCGGTTTTGCGTTGTGTGCACAAATCTGCCTAAAATGTTTGCTTTGAAATGCGTATACCATTGATAAGCCCCTCCCCGCTTTCCCAATTTCCCAGCTTCCCACTCGTCGGTTCCTGGTCACTGATTGAATTTCCAGAGCAGACCGCAAAAGACCGAACCGAAAACTCATTTACATGGTTGTGCTGTATTGCGAATTATGGTTGGAAATTAAATACACATCTCCATGTTCTGTTCAAACGGCAATGAGGTAACCCAATAGGCTCGTATTTGAATTACTTTGTAATTTGTCATCATTTAATTAAAAGTTTGCTATTTTATTTGTCATATTTAAGGCGTCTTGTTCCCCCAAACTGCTGGGCAATTAAATGAACTCCGCCGGAGCAAGTTTATGCAAGGAAAATTCATTGCTTTGTTGCGCAGTAAGGAATTTATAAATGCCATTGTTTAAAGCGACAACTATAGCGCCTGGCAATTTATTATTCGTATTAAATTTTATTAATTTGCTTGCTTAAACAGGATTTAATCAAAGAGAAAAAAATTGTTGATATTAATAGCCCACACATCGTGCTCAGTATCATAAATATAGAAAATTATTTCATTTTGAACAATCGCATACCACCATTCAAACAATCGATTTTACCGATATTATTACTTATAATATTTGGTAATTTATTTTATCTATTCTAAAAGTAAGTTGCTCCAAATTATAAAATAGGAAAGTAGATATAACAAATTTTTTCTTTGTCCTTCGCGTCAAATATCAACGAGTTATAGATACATTTATTTTTTCTGCCTTCTATAGAATATTTAGAATACTTTAAATTATATATATATATATATATATATCAGATGAGGGGAAAAGTTTAAGGTGCAATACATTAATTCGATAACTTTGACTAAAAGGTATTATAAAATAATTTTCAAAGAAGATACAAAAATCCTCAGTTTGAGAGTTTTTTTTCCTTTCTCCAAGTTTTCATTCCATCTGTGGAGCAATTCAAAAATTCATTTGTTTTGCTCATCTTATAATGTGATATTGATATTGAAATTTTGTTAAAAAAATTCAGTAAATAATTTGATAATATTATATGATTTATAATGAAAGAGAAATATATTTTAGCGCTTCACAAATTCCAATCATGTGAGTCACATTTTTCCCTGGGACTTTTGGCTATATATAGCGCCCTCAAAAGTTGAGCTTAAATAAACACAAATGCGGTTGAAGGGGACTGAATAAAGGAATGAGATTATGGCATATTGTAGGAGTGAAAAATCAGATGTCTGTGCATATGTTTGTTATTACATTACACTCGCACACTCAGATCAAAACAAACTCAACTGGCCTCAACATTTTTATTCGTGCCATTTCCTTTGAAATGCACCCACTGAATCACGACCCAAAGTCCAAAAAACGAAGAAAATAATCATTTTAAGGGAAAAGAGAACTATTAAATGCAAATTATGTCAGTTTCATCAGTGACGCGAGGCTCCTCCCTCGACATCATGGATACCCTGCACTCTCGCGGCATACAAATTAACAATTACCGGGGGACACGACAAGGTAAAGTAAAGTCGCCTCCGAAATGGTTCTTTTTCTAACGCTTTCGGCTAATTAAATTGGATTCAATTGAAATTTAGAACGTTGCGCATGGCACGTGATTGTCGCGTCTCCGGCACTGGGATTGTTTTCATTTGGGCTCTGGCCCCTTTTTCGGGCTTAATATAAAATGTAATTAAACGCGGGGCAACGGTAAAAGTAACGTAGGAGGAGGCGGGGCTGCCGTGTAATAATGAAAACTTTATGGCTTTCCGATAAACGGCGCAGATAATATTTTTGTCTCCGGGCCCTCTTCTAATAAGCAGCTAAAAACGTGCTTGGGAAATCGAATGACTTCGCCCGGGCTGACCCACTGAAATCTTTAGATAATCTTTAAGGCCAAAAGCTTTTAATGCGATGGGTCAACTATTATTTACATTTATCTCAAATCCCTTTGATGTTCTCCTTACTCGATTTGCTCCTCTTTGGTTTTCGTTTTTGTCCAAAATTTAAATTTTAAACAAGTTTTGTTTACAAACGAAAGCCAAAGCATATTTTTTGCTTTTTTTTTCGCTAGAACAACAAATAAATGCTGAAAATGCCGATTGAATGTGGAAAACCAAAATAAAGCCAAGGGGCAGGGTAAAAAAGGAGGAGAAGAAAATGAGTGGGAAAACCAAATTCAACCGGAAGCCAATGTAAATAAAGTTTCGAACATGTTTGTTGGTTCCGTCAAAGCGGCAAGAAGCCGAGAGCTGCAGCGGCAGCAGCAGCAAAAAATATCACTTTGATCTGTAAAGCTCTCCAACCCCATTTCCACCCATTTTCCCCCATTTCTCCCACAGTTTCCCACCCAACCCCGGACACTGCAGCTGCCCAGCGCATCAGTCAGCGGGTGAAAACTTTCAAGCTAAAAAGGGTTGCCAAGTTGCCCGCTTAAGTTTCTGTTTCTGTTTTGGGAAAATGTTCACAAAATTTGTTTACACTTTCCACGGGGTGGGGTGTGTGTGCGTGGGAGTTGGGAAATGGGAAGGCGGCCAGGGGTGTGGCAGCCGTGCGTAATTAGCGGATGCGTTGAGCGCCACGCTTTTGTCTGGTTTGCATTTCAAAGTGAAATTTTAGTAAATGAAATACTTAGAAAAACGAGAAGTTTTTGGTTTAGGCTAGTGGTGGCAGCGTGAGAGTGATACAAGTGATCGTGTCTCTAAATAAACACAGAGGGAAAATTGAATTGTGGGATCGAATCGGAAACGTATCATAACTAAGCTTAATATATTTGAATCGATATTTATCGATATTTTTATATGACCATTTTATGGACAAATCAAAGTTCATAACAAAGCCAAAAATGCATTAATTTTAATAGCTTTCCTAGTTTTCATTAAGGTAATAAATCTAGATACCCAATTTAATATTTAAAATATAACTAACATGTTTGCTTATTTTTGAACATTTTAACCCCTCATAAAATTTAGAGATGGCTAGATCGACTCGGCTTTTGAAGGCGATCAGGAATATATATGATTTAAAGGGTCACAGAGTTGCAAACTTCTGACTAAAATTATAATGCCCAGCAATGGTATAAATATAAATATAATAAAATACAATAAAAAATAAATATATATATAAGAGAACTGATCTGAATTATTTCCTAACAGAGTTAAAAGACATTATCATTATGTCTTATAAGCAATAAAATATTTTAATTATATTGTTATATAAGATAAGGTAAATATTTAAAAAATGTACTTAAAGATAAATAATATAATTCTTGTAATTATTGTTTTACAATTATCCGATTAATACCAATTTTGTTTTCAATTAACATCTCGAAGTGGAATTCACCCTTTGTTATTCTGATTTATTTACTTCTTGCTATTATTTGTTTGTTTTTGGCTAATTTGGTGAAAGCTTCGTTCTTCCCCCTCCCCATTTTTTGTGGCTCCGTCCACCCTTCGATCAACACCCACCATGATTGAGATTGATTCAGTGTCCAAATGTTGTTTTAGTCTTTAACAAATGAAGTTGCATGTCCGCTGAGAGATGTCGGCATAAACTGAGAGCTTCCCTTTGACAGGAAGTGCCAGATCAGACCAAACAACACTCCTCCGATGGCTGGAAACACTTCTTCAGTAGCGTAAAAAAACCTGAAATAATAATAAAAAAGGGAAAGAACTTAAGCCACTTCACACTTGGCAAATCCCCAGCTTCCTACATGAAACTAATGCCCCCGACAAGTCTGCAGATGTGCAGATAAATATATAGAAATTGAAGAAAAATATGCTCATCATCATCATCATCATCGTCCCCGATGTCGGTGCACCCACATGGATCAACAATGCATTTCCCATTTCCACCTCCCCCTCAGAGCTCCTCAGGTTGTGCATTTCGCTTGAAGCGCACTCTCGTTTACGTTTAATTGAGTTTATTGATGCATATTTGAAGTTGGCCTCCACCTCCAGTGACTCCTCCATGCGAATTCGATTTCGTTCGCTCCGCGTTCGATTGTGGGCGGGCTCTTCAAGGGACGGGCCGCCACTTGAAAGTGCAAAAATGCAATTAATTAAGCGCATTTATTTGCACACTCAATGGGCCGTGAGGCGAGTGTGTGTGCGTGGCAAGGGCATGGAGGGCAGGACGCGTGCCGATTTGGCCAACTGCAGGTCCATCGATTATGTGGTTATTGATGCTGGCTAAGCATTGATTAGAAGTTGAAAAGTCAAGTGAACCGATGAGTGCACAGACCAAGGTGGATTATAAAATAATAATTTAATAAAGTGGATCTTAATTAACCTATTTCAATGATTCCGCTCTAAGTCAGATGGTCTTTTTGAGTTATTTAATCAACCTGCAAGGGCGATAAGTGATTAAACTTTTAAACTGCAAGAAAGTAAAATGGCATATTGAATAATATTTTTTAAATTATTTGATAGATGTACAAAGAGTAAAAATAGATACTGTTATTTCAAATCTGCAAATTAGTATATATTACTGTCGTTTTTATTTTCTATTTTAGTAAATGTTGTTCATAAGTTGTTCATATGAAAAAAGTTCTACAATTTATTCATTACTCTTTTGATATTTTACTGATATTTGAAATAAATTGCTAGCCCAATCTTATCAAATATTTGAAACTGTTTTCTCAAATTCATTAATTCAAATGTATTCAAATGATTCAGTTTGAATACCATTACGAATGCAAGTTGAATTATGCTTTGACCTCATGTAATCCACCACTTTGACCTTGCAACCTTTGTTCCCCTCTCTCCCCTTGGCCGACCAAGTTATCCCGGAAAAATCTTTACAACTCCCCCACACAATTTTCTGTGGCTGCTTCTGTGATGCAGCCAAGTTCATTAAACGCCGGCCGGCTAATTAAGGCGCAATCGAGTTAATTTCTGTTCTAAGCGAGGCAGTTAATTAAGAGACCAGACAGAGGCACCGGGGGCGTATGAAATTATGCACTAATGTGTCAGCATATAAGTATACAGATATACGTATACACACGACTCTCATTCGAATTCCCTGCCGGGCGCATTTTCCCTTCGATTGGCATTCAATTCGATTCGATTCGATTCTGCGACTGCAACCGCGGTCAATGGTAATTCAATTAAAAGCCGCTTGCATTGTTCGGTTTGTTGAACTCTCGGGAATCTGCGGCGATTGATCCGATCCGATCCGAGCCGCCTTAGCGTTAATCCAGCCCGCATCTGGGAGTCTCGACCGCTCGATTAAGAGGAGCACCCGCAGTTCCAAGGCGCCATAAACAAGGTGACTTTACTGGCTCGAAACAGTTGGCACTTTGCAGTTGCCACTTGCCAGTTGATAGTTGGTAGTCGCCCTCGCAGCGGGCGGCGTGGTCTCGCAGGGGGCCGCAGGGGGCGGGCGGCCAGGTGATGGGGCAGGTGTGTTAACCTGCAAAAGCGCACGTTTGCGATAAGTTCAACGCGGTGCGATCGATGAGTTATGGTTATGGTAAAGTCACATTTCGCTAAAAAGTCATATCTAAAGTGTTATGGATTCACAGAGGAGAGTTTATGAAGTTTTGAGGGAACGAAGAGAGTTCAAGGTTAAGCACATGTAAACATAATTACTAAATAAATAACTACTAACCCTTCATACTTGAAAAACTATTTGCCAATTGTATTTACATTCCTTGCCTTTAATTAACGCAGATACATTTGAAATTATTTTGTATTTTCGATATATATATATTAGGTATTATTTATAACATTATGCATATATTTTATTTATTTTATAGAAACTCAACTATATGCCAGAAAGCACACAGAATGCAAATGCAATTGCTTGTTTGCACAGTCCGTTTCAATCTCAAAACCTAAGCTATTTCTCTTATTCAAAATTTTCCCAATTTATTCCAATTTAAAACAAACTTTTGCACAAATCTCGCTTGAAGCTCACTCATCATTTCATTGCATTTTCAAGCCACTCATCTTCCGCTGGCCAGAGTCGGACTCTGGTTTATCAAAGACGCCCGTAAAATCAGCTAATATGACCGAATGCATTTGCATAGCACACAGATCCCATACCATGGGCAAAGTTGGCGAACAACTCGCAACTGGAAATCCATTCGCACATCTCACACTTGGGTGTGAAAATTGTAATTGAATTCAATAAAGTTGTCTCCGTGTGATGGAATTTGATTTTACCTAATTGCCAGGTTGTGAGTTGGCCTCCTCCCCACACACTGTTTTCCTTTTCGTCCTGGATAAAGTGACGAATCTTACGATTTCAATTAACGTTCGATCGGAAAGTGTGGGTGTGTGTCGGTTAGGTGAGGTGTGGAGGGGTCATAGCCCATCACAATTTCAGCCATTGGGCCATGTGCCATTAAATTACGTTTTTATTTCGTTTGCCGTAAACCGGAAATTGCGACATACGCACGGAAGTCAAGTCAATAAATGGCGAAGCTTTCCACGCCTGTCCAATCTACAGCCCCTGATTTTTCCACCCCTCCTGCAGCTGAAAACTAGTTACACAAATTGCTGGAAAAACTCAATAACATTTATGAAACTTGAGCGAACTTCTCCGCCTCGGCCTCGTCGCACCCTCCGTCTCGTGTGTTCCGAAAAAAAGAGAAATTCCCCAAAAAGAAAATCGAGGAAAAAAATTGCAAGAGAAAAAATTGTTTTTCAATTAAAAAGTTTATGTTTCTGCTGCTGCTGCTGCTGCTGCTGCGTGCAGACAAATTTGCCATTCAATTTGCCCGCTGGACACGAAGGGGGTCCAGATATGGGCTGTGGCGGGGCAAGGTGTCTGTGTGGTCCCACTGAACGTGCTCAGGTGTGCAACTTGGTTACGAGTATGATGTATGTCAGTGGCCACAAACTGCCGAGAAATGCGTCCGATTTTCAAGTTAATTGTTTTCGTTACAGTTTAAGGAAAAGTTACAAAATTGGGAAAGTATTATAGGATTGTGAAAATGAATACTGCATCAATAAAATGTGCAATTGCATTTAAAATACAACATTATTAATCAATTCATTACAATATTTTAATATGAAAAGGTATACAAGTAAATGTACATGCATTTATATAAGCTTAAGTTTAAAAAATCCTTTATGGTTAGCTAGAATGCACTAAAAAGAATTTGATTTTATCATCATCATTAGAGCTAACATTTGATATTAATATTTTAAAGAAATATCTTATTTAAGCGACATTTTACTCATAAAAGTCTATACTTAAATGACTCTCCGATATTTCATTAAATGGATATTAAAATATAAAGAAATTGTTCTTTAAAACAAAAGAATTTTTAAGTAAACTGAATCGTCAATCGAAGTGTAATTTAATCGCAATCCATCGCTCACTTCAATGACCTCTTTACCTTTCTCGTTATCTGCGATCCCCGACGGCCACCCACGCAGCCATCAAGGTGTTAAACATGCCCCTCGATTTCCCTGCCATTTCCTTCAACTTCGTTTGCCCAGCGCAGAGTCACAAAAAAAACATCACTGATAAGTTGACAGAGTTTTTTCCAGCCAGGTTTACATAGCATTTAACACTCTCTTCTCGCTTTTTTTCGGTTCTTACTTGAGCCGGCATTATGTGCCATAAATTATGCAGAGTGTGAGCATATTTGATGTCCCCTCCGCCTGCCACTCGATTCTGTGCCAGCAGCACCTGCTCTCCAACTTCCTGGGGCATCATTAGCAGTCCACAGGCATAGGGAAAAAAAAGTGGGAAAAACAAGGAAAAAGGAAAAGCAGTCGAAAAGAAATTCGAATTTTTTGTCGCCCGCATTAACCCCACGATATGAGAGAGGGGTGGTCGAGGGATATATGGGGGATATCCCCTTTTTTTCCTGAGCGTTATTATTAATGCCTGGCACGTCGATGGTGTAGAAAACCCTTCTACCCCCAAAAAGTCCAGGTTAAGTTTCACCCACTCTCTTTGCGGGGGAAACCCGATAAGCTGCTTTCTGTGGCCGGCTGTTTTTAATCTTAACACAACATTTAACTCTGCCTTGTGGCTATCTCCGAGGCACCACCCAGCCACCCCCAAGCCACCCACTTGGCAACCACCCACCGTGAGTGCAACATTTCCCTGGCCACGTGTGCCACATTAGATTCGTCGCCAAACACGCGTCGCATTTGTTGTGCTCTCAAGCTCTTAGCTTCCTTCGCCCCGAATGCAATTGACTTGAACTAATCCAAACATTATCGCCGGCGTGCAACGTGCAACAAAAGGGGGGATGTGGCAACAATTGCGATTGTCGCATGCCAACATCATTAAAAGTTGTTTTGATTAATAACCAGAACGCAGCACGCGCACCGTCGGCCCTTGTCTTTTGATCAGATTTTTTTGAAATGCTTCTCCTTCACTTTTATTTTCAGTAAATATTTGCAAAATGCTGGGGAGAATTTTAAACTCTCATGGGGAGAGTTATCTGGAGATTTGGTAATTGCCAGAGAGCAATCAAACAAAACGAAGAAAATTTGTTTGCTCCAATAAAGCATTATTTCCATTCTCGTTTTTGTGTTTGCCTGCAAATTGTGCAATGAGCAGCTGATTGTATTTCTTACCTTTATGGGGGTAACTTTCCTTTCAGATATGCTAAGCAAACGCTACGTGTCGGAAGAAGTTATTCCCGGAACAGCTGGAAAATTTTCCTCAATATAACAAGCTTATCTGCCTTTGAAGGAAAACGGAATTGAAACGATTAGAAATTGTGAACTGGGTTCTTTTAAAAAGTGCAATGAAATAGTTAAAAATTTTAAGAGTTAAACCTATACGTCACGTAGATTACTTTGACTTAAAGCAATAAATATTCTTTTAAAGTGAAAATCGAACCTTGTTTTACATAAACCATTTCCATTGGCGCCTCTGTTCATGTCAAACTCAGCTGTTCTCCTGGGTTGGATCCATAAAACAGATACATTTTATAATTTGTTTGTATCGCTAGTTGATCGTTACGACCTCTTGACGAATGCATCGAAAAGCGCCACTCAAATCGGAGTGGATTGGAGAGCCATCAGGTTATTTGGGGCTAAGTGAAAGTAAATTTTTGGTATTTTTATGGATATCCATTGGGCTGGGGACAGATGCCATTAATGTTGCATTCCATTTATTCGGCGACGGAGTGTTGAAAGCTCTCTTGTCTCTTGTCTCTTGTCTGTCTTGTGTGTGTCGCCCCGAGCACTTCACACCGAATTGCTTAATCAGAGTGGTTCTTTCTTCTATCGGTTGCATGCATATCTTATAGTATTTGGATCCATAAGCGCATTCTTCTAATGTGGCCGAGAGGCCAGTGGCTTGACAAAAGCGATTAAAATAATTGGCCAGCGACGATTCCTCGATTGTTGTTCGTGGTAAAAGCCATTTGGAGCTGATTTATTGCATTATAAATTTGTGCGCATGCCTAAGAAGCTACGATTTTGAAATTTTAGAAAGTTGTGTCCCCCCAGAAAGGCCCCACCTTCCCGGGAAAGAGAACCCGCACTCGGATATTTTATTGGCTACTACGCGTCTATAAATTATGCCTAATGAGCCGGCTAGACGTCGAAGACAACAAAAGTCTGAATGCCTTGGGCTGGGCCCTTCGCGTATATTCTGATTCGGCGGCAGTTGCGGGGGAAAATGGTGTGAAATTTGTAATTGGATTGGAATGCGCAATGAGGCGGAAATGTAATGCAAAATGTTGAAACAAATGGATCTTGTTTGTCAATTAAAGTGTGACCATAAAACATGTCACAATGATGTATGCCCAAAGTGGATTTCATAATCCCCGGCAGACACAGAATTACATGAAATTTATACTTTTACGAGCTACTGATTCAATTGGAATTCGGTCGTTAATGAAGTGGAGGATCTTAATGTTAGCATAAACTTTGTTCTGTCAGTTTTGAGTTTATGATTGCTTTGTTGATTTATACATGAAGAAATATATATTTAGGAAATCATTATGTATCGAATATTTGTTAACCTTTAAACGTAGGGAATCGAAACATTACTTACAGATCGCTTTTACGCTCTCACACTGTAGTTTTATATTAATAATTTATTTATACGAATTATTCAAGATGCAAGCAATGTTATGCAATATAGTAAGCTATTGGGGAAATTTAAGAACTTGACCTTTCCGAAGAGAGCTTGATCTTGAAGAATGAAATGAAATAAAATAAGTAAGAACAAGATATTGTACTTTCCAAATAACCTTGTATTTTCATGATTTACCTGCTACACTTTAATTCAATCTTATGTAAACTTCACTCACTATAAACCCATTTTCTTATCAAACCTGAGACCCTTCAAGTAGATCACTCGACACATCATTATTATCAGCATCACCATCATTGTTCGCTGGGGACAAATGGTGTTAGGACGCACAAATTCTAGGTAAATGAGAACCCTTTTTCCACTTTTTTTTTTTGGCTAACTGGCCTTAAAAAATTAACAGCGGTGAGGGATGAGTTTGGGTCATGGCGACAGCAATAATTCAAATGGGAGCAGCATTACTCAAAGCGATTTGTGTGTTGTGTGTGTGGCTGACAGTCGGCAGAGCTAACGAACGAAGCCCGACTGGCCTCTAGTTTTGATTCATGGCCCTTGGCCACTGGCCTGCCTGCTCCTCCTCTACTCTTGGCCCGGCCTAATCGCCTTGGCGACACCTATTTTCGTAGGCGCGACATCCACTCCACACCGACTCCGCTCCACTCCACTCCAATACGGCGCATTTTAGACCCTAAGTCACATCCGTGCGTATGAGCATCATCAGTTGCCAGACCGTAACTAAAATGAGACGCCAAACAAAAAGCAATTACGTGTGCTGCCTGCCCTTTTGAGTTCCATGGAGGGGTTCAGGGGAGGGGCATTGAGTTGGGGCACCTAGCACTGAATAAAATTCCTTATCGCCATGCGAGCTGCATGTATGAAGTCAGGGATATTTGGGATGACAGCGTGGAAAAACATCGGATACTCATCGATGAATACTTTATCGTGATTGCTTGAAATTGAAACCAGAAATATCTTCTGAAATACTGAAAAATTAAATATATTGTAAAAGGGAAAATCATTTCATGTTATTAATAAAAAAGGTAAAGAAAAAACTTAATGTTAACAAGAAAGGAAGCTTCGGGAAACTGAAATTTGTATACCTTTGCAGAGGTAATCCATCGTAGCTTAGCCAATAATAAATTAATTTACAATCGGAAAGGTTTTCCTTGTTAGTTTTTAATAGATTAATAATCAGCATACTTAATTTAATTTAAAAATTTTAATTTACCCTGTAGGGGTAACTTAATACTTTGTAACTAAAATATATTTTATATTTGAATTATCAATTCGACATTACTTAAGACTTACAATAAGATCAGACTTGTAATTCGCAAAAGGTTTAAGCTATCTATCGTGATTTTGTGCCATCGCTAACTTTAAGATGCATAGCTCAGATACATGTACGTATGAGCCACAGTAAGAGAAGTAGTGAGAGGCCCAAGATAGTCGCCGAACAAAAGGCAGCGGCAATTAATCTTCGCTTCTGAGTTTGGCTTCAAGGTGAATTGTATGGCATGCGCCCGAGGGCCAAAAGTACGATGTGTTTGGGTCTCTTCTCTTCCTTAACCCATGTGCCCCGCTCGGTCCGCCTGCGCCCCGGCTAATGATGGCGGGTTAAACGCCGTGCTGCATTCAACTCCAACTCATTGAATTATAAATTATGCCTGCCGTGGCAAACGGGAGGTAGGGGCGAGGGTAAAACGTGCCCAGGAGAACTTTTGGCATTGGCCAATTGACAGCTATTTTTGGGGATCGGGATTGGGATTGGGATCGGGAACGGGAGTGGGAGCGGGAACGGGAACGGGAACTGGAGCTCCATCGTAGGCGGTAACCATATGTATCCGAAGCCACGACCTGGGTAATTTGCTTTATGATCCCAGCCTCGACTTTGGCCCGGGGCCTGGTTTTCGGGCCGATTGCCAAAACCCAAGCCAAGGATGTCCGAGAACGTGTGAAAAAGTCAGTCAGGCGTAAGTGCGCCCGGTATATATTTTTGGGATAGCGTTTTCAGGTCCGATTGCACGTGGAAAATATGCTCCATGCTCCTGTTCGCCCCTACATGCGAACAGGGGCTCGAACGGGGTGCACTGGAGTGTAAGGCATGGACACACACAGCAAATCACCTGGAAGTAATCCACATCGGTAGTATCTCCCAGCGGCTGCTGGCAGGCCCGAAAACAATGACAGCGTTTTCTGCAATTTATTGATTCTGTCTGAAATTGAAACCTGAGTTTGATGTCTGCATTTGGTCGACGGCGTCATCGGACGATAAATTAATTTTTAGGGACATCTTTCGAATGGAGACCTCGAAGGAAGTTCGAATGATTTATTAACACACAAATGTTAAAAATACCGGTTCTAATATTAAACTAAGCCTTAAAAATCTATTCAATCGTTATAGAAAGCGATATTATTGCGTCTTGTTATATATACGTCATACAAATTAAACCTCGTAATTTTTTAAAGAATTTTTACAAAAATTATGCGACACAAATCATTAATATTTAATCTCATATTTAATATAATCATAATTAATTTTCCACATAATATATCATCTTCTGAACGTCACTTTAAAAACAATAGTTACCACACTGCAATTCAGGAATAATTTAATTGGCATATAAATTTAAACTAGACCCAATAAAAATTAAAATTTAAATGTTAAAATAATAATACGAAAACTTGTTAGGTTAAGAAATACTTGTATTACAAGCTTGAGTAGTTTTTAAAAAGATTTTAAAAAGAATCAATCGGTTGTGACTGTTTTAAAATTTCAGCGTTAGGAATACGTTGACCAATAAATTTAAATCCAAATCTAAATTTTATTTTGTTTAATATTTATTAAATTAACTAATATTTAATTCTAAAGCTATTAGTCCCTCCAGGCTGCTATCTCATATATTTGTTGTTATATTTTCTAAATCATCTTCACTAATATATAATTTTCATTTTAAACTATATTTTTCTAATAAAACCAATTTGTTAACTGTCTAAACACAACATTTTCACTATTTTTTCTTTAAGATAAAAATAGAAAGATGAATTCTCTGTAATCGTTCGCAGACGCTAGCCTCAGGCGAAATGGTCGAGAACGTCTTGACCCACATACGAATATTACCCAGACTTTGAGACGAATCTCAGCTCATCTCTCACACTTCTTGGGGCTCTTTTGTCTTTTGACTCATTTTCCCCAGCCTCATATAGGTTTTTTGTTGTTATCTTAAGTGCACTTTTGAAGTGTTTTATTTATTGCACGACTTTTTCCTCTCGCCGGAGTTTTCTCCCCGCCTTCTCCTTCTTAAATGCGGAAAGTGTTTCATAATTCAGAGCCGGAGTCTGACTCCGATTCCGATGCGGATTCAGATTCCCATTTCCCCGGCCCCCAATCGCCAGTCCCCTGTCCCCAGTCCCCTGTCCAATTCCTCACTTGGACCACACGGCGTCAGTGTCGCCAAGTGTTTCTTTGGGTGGAGATGATGGTATCAATCCAGGGGCGCTGGTTGCGTTATATGTGTGTGGCTTTTATGGTGCGGCCATAAAAGAAAACTGAACGAAATCTGAACAAAAATACGTATTTTCTTTGTTATTTATATTTGTTACAGTTTGAGCGCATCTCTTGGATATTTTTTCGGTCGGTTTTTTATCTATCAGGGCGCTGTCTCTAATTGCATAGAACTGCGACGGCCGCCCATTCCCGTATCCAAAATATATATGGCATCTTCTCTCACTTTTTTTGTTTTGGGTTGGTTTTGTTTTGATGGCTGCTGGTCGATCTGGGAACAGCGTTTATGATGATGCGATTCGGTCCATAAATATGCTGGACCTTAGATAAGAAATCGTTTGTCTTGCCGGAACCTGGAGAAATCCGTTAAATCATCCAAAGATGAAGCCTTCAAAAATGGAGCTATTAGATATTATAAAGGTCAATTGGGGATAATGGTAATTAAGTTAGAGAAATAACATCTTTACCGTAAATAAGTTAAGGAAGGCATTTTTTTAATAACCTTTCCATATAAAAATTTATTATTACTTAAGCAATATAAAATATTATAATACTTGTTAAGTATTTAAAATCAATTTTATAATTGCACTTACAAAATCCCTATTCTTTTCGATTTAATATCATTGGCAAGTTGTTTTTATATATTTTATATATATTTCAATTAGGTCTTTTTTAATGAAGATCCGGATGGCAATGCAAAAAATTCCAACAACATTTAATGAGATCAGAAAAGCACCTAGAAGTAATCTTGAACCTTGCATAAATCATATCAGTGGGGTGAGCCACAGTCCAGTGAGTGCGTCGGACAATTCGAAAACAGAACTTAGCTACATATTCGAATACTCGAATATTATCTCGCTGCAGTGAGAATAATGGCAGCGTCACCGTCTGCCGATGGGGATCGTAAATGACACAACAGGAACACGTTGCAGTCTCGCACCGTCTTATCATCACCTGGCTGGCGAATTGGTCACGGATAATGATAAGACCCGGAGTGGCTATTTTTGGGCCGGGACCTATGCGAAGATCTATGCTGGCGATGGACGCACCTGCCACTGATATGGAGGGCTATATAAACTCGGGCTGGGGGCAATGGAGACAACAGACTTTAGGTGTTGGTCATTGAGCGAACCAATTCCGGAGCAGTTGAAGAATCAGAAAGGAACAAGGACTGACAGGAGCCAAGGATGAAGCTGACCCTGGTGATACTGGCCCTCGTGGGCTGTGTGGCCGCCTTTAGTGTGCCCACGCAGAAGGTGAAGGTTGCCGACAAGGACTTCCTCGAGAAGCAGAAGTTCATCTTCGAGATCCTCTACCGCGTCGAGGATCCCCTGATGTTCGAGGAGTGGATCAAGTATGGCCAGAAATACACTTTCGACAAGACTCAGTATGAGGTGAGCATCGGGATGGGACTCCTTATGAGAGAATCCTCCCATGACCTGGTTTCCCCTTCTTCCACAGACATTCGACTTCTACATGGAGAAATTCTGGGAGTCCTACAAGCTGGGAGCCCTGCTGCCCAAGGGCGAGTTCTTCGGCGCTCTGGTCAAGACCCACCACAAGCAGGCCTACGGTCTGTTCAACTTCTTCTACTACGCCAAGGACTGGGAGACCTTCGTCCGCAACGTCGCCTGGGCCCGCATCCACGTGAACGAGGGCATGTTCGTCTACGCCCTGACCCTTGCCGTGATCCACAAGCCCGAGTTCGAGGGTCTGATCCTGCCCCAGATCTACGAGATCTTCCCGCAGTACTTCTTCAACAGCAAGTTCGTGTACGAGGCCGAGAAGTTCGATTATGAGGTGTTCAGCAAGTACATCATGTACGAGAAGGAGTACAAGGACATCCTGTACAAGGACTACAGCGAGTTCAGCGGCAACTTCTACTTCTACACCAAGGACTGGAAGACCTGGCAGTGGTACAAAATGATGGGTCTGGACCAGGAGTGGTACGTCGAGGACAAGTACTTCCTGCGCGAGAACTACGCCGAATTCGCCAAGGACCCCAAGTACGTCGAGGCCATGAAGGGCTTCCAGAAGTTCTACATGCCAGTGGACTACACCCGCGACATCGACTTCTTCAACGGAGAGTCCAAGCTCTCCTACTTCACCGAGGATCTGGGCTGGAACGCCTACTGGTACTACCTGAACATGGACTACTCCTTCTTCCTCAACGGCAAGCAGTTCGGCTTGGACAAGGACCGTCGCGGCGAGTTCTGGATCTACAACGTGCAGCAGATCCTGGCCCGTTACTACCAGGAGCGCCTGACCAACGGCTACGGCGACATCCCCGACTTCTTCTGGTACAAGCAGATCGAGTACGGCTACGATCCCCAGCTGATCTACTACAACGGAATCGGCTACAGCTACCGCAAGAACTACTACGACTTCTACACCTACGGCAACTTCGAGATGTACAGCCAGATCCAGAACTTCTTCAGCCGCGTCTACAAGTCCCTGGAGTCCGGATTCTACAAGACCGCCGACGGTCAGGTGATCGATCTGCACAAGCCCGAGGCTGTCAAGTTCATTGGCAACTACCTGCAGGGCAATGCCGATACCTTCGACAAGTACTTCTTCAACTACTACTACTTGCTGGCCCATATGTACTTCGCCGATGTCGACTACTCCGATGTGGAGGTGTTCCCCAACGTCTTCCTCAACTTCGAGACCATGCTGCGCGATCCCTTCTTCTACACCTTCTACAAGAAGTTCACCGACGTCTTCTACAACTTCAAGTACTTCCTGAAGCCATACACCCAGAAGGACCTCTTCTACGAGGGCATCACCATCAAGGATGTGATCGTGAGCAAGCTGGTCACCTACTACGACATCGTTGACTTCGATGTGACCAACCTGCTGAACGACAAGATGACCTTCGTCGACGGCGAGTTCGTCTGGGACAAGGCTCTGCTGGCCCGCCAGGCTCGCCTCAACCACAAGCCCTTCGAGTTCGACTTCACCATTGAGTCCAAGGCCGCCCAGAAGGGCGTCGTCCGCGTCTTCTTGGGCCCCAAGTTCGACGAGTTCGGCCGCGTCATCCCTCTGGAATACAACCGCAAGAACTTCGTGCAGATCGACAGCTTCGTGTACCCCTTCGTTGCCGGAACCAACACCATCAAGCGCAGCTCCAAGGAGTTCACCTGGACCGCCGAGGACAGGATCACCTACTCCGAACTGTACAAGTACGTCATGCTGGCCAGCGAGGGCAAGTACGACTTCCCTCTGGACATCAGCGAGCCCCACAACGCCTTCCCCGACCGCCTGGTCCTGCCCAAGGGCTGGGAGCACGGCTTCCCCATGCAGTTCTACTTCTTCGTCTCGCCCTTCGCCGAGGAGTACGAGCAGTTCTCCAACTTCGACTACACCTACTCCTCGGGAGTTGGCTCTGGCACCCGGTTCGTGGACAGCAAGCCCTTCGGCTATCCCTTCGACCGCGAGATCGATGAGTACACCTTCTTCGTGCCCAACGGCTACTTCAAGGACGTCAAGGTCTACTACGTGGACACCTTCGCCAAGTACTTCGAGAAGAAGTACGAACACTTCGGCACCTTCGACTACTCCATCGAGTACTAGTCAGTGGTTGGCTCCAGCTTTAGTCTTAACGATTGCAATGCCAAAGGCAAAAAAACCAAACCAAAAAAAAATTTAAAACGAACCGAAAATAATAAAAACAATTAAATAATTAACTCATTGCTTGTTTTATTTAGTCACAAAGCTCTGCAAATTTAAAAACAACATGCCCACTCAAAGTGTCTTTTGAAATGAATTACCCAGAAAAGAATTATAATTATATACTGAAATGTTGCTTAAAAATATACATTTTATCCGAGAGCAATGATAACATTATACAAATGATGTATATTTCCTGATATATATATATATATCCTCCAGTGATTCAAAGCTATAGTTATAGCTCCATTGCTAGAAAATAATAAGACAGCTTGTACTTTAAATTTCATCATTTTTAATTTTCAGCTAAAAATTGTGTTAATTGCCGAGGTATTTCTTTAAATTTGTCCCAGCTGGTCAAATTGTGTCCGTCTTGTTCCTTCAATTCCATTATTTGGCTCCAAAATGAAGAGATATTTTCTCGAATACTTGGTTTCTTTGATTCTTCCTCCCTTTGAAGTCCAAGGCTTATTTCACAGGCTCGAAGACTTTCCTCCTTATGTCCGAGTCTGACTCTTAGGCGAGCCACCTCCTTTTTGACTTCAATTACATTTTCCACATCAGTTCTCACTATATTTATTGTATTTTCTCTCAATTCTTTTAAGAAGGCTTCGAATTCTGAGTGCAGTATTTGCAATTCCATTTCCTTGGCTTTGATTTGTTTATTGTAGTTCTCGATTGTCTTTATTACATTCTCGTCAAATATATCGTTAGACGTACAAAAACTTCCATGTAAAATCACCAGTAATAGTTCCAAGAGAAATATATATTTTTTCAACATTTTTATTTTACTTTCGGAACAGTTTATGTTGTTGACGCCTCGGTTCTCTATACTTGAATGGAATTAATCATCGCTCATTTTAAATTCTCATCGAATATAGCAAAGTATTATTATTGAAAGTATACGGCAGATTATGAATATATACAAACATTTACGTGATTATTCATATTTTACGTAGTAGAATACAATCCGATCATATATATATATATATGGTATTGAAGTTTGCGGTTATATTATTTAAAATCGATATGTTTTAGCTAAATGGAAAAATGGATTTTACAGATTATGCTATACAACTTTTCAATATTTAATTTTTTGTATATATTTATTTATTGCTTTTACCCTTGCAAGACATTATAAATTGTTTATTGCACAATATGTATATACTTTTGTATGATTGATTTCAGTAACTTCCAATGTTATAATAAAAATGGGGTCTTCTTTGGTAGAAATTATGGAATTATTTATATAAGATTTATAAATTCTTTTGTTTTTCCTTCTATTTTCTTTTTGTGATTATTTTTTCAACTTAAGATTTATTTCACACTTCCGAAGACTTTCTTATTATACTCAAGGGTGTATTTCAGGAAACCCATCTCTGGTTCGACTTCACTTAAATTATCCACAATATCCCCATTATTTCTTACTTTATTATAATTATGTTATTTAATTTCTATTAAAGATTCTTCAATGTATAGTTCCAGAATTTTTGAAATTCAAGCTCCTTGGTTTTAATTAGTTAATTAGTTAGTTAGTTAGTTAGCTTCAACGAACAAGTAATTCCATGAAGGATTACCAAAAGTTCTTAAAAAAATATAAATTTGTTTATAATTTGTTTGGCATATTCAGACCACTACTAAAAAAATTGTTGTCTAAACGACGTTGTGAAGTTAAATAAACTTAATCATCACAGATTTTTTATTCGCAACGATTATGTGCATGTATATCAAAGTATTTTGAGGTATTCAGTAGATTATTAATTATAGTATATTTAAACAATGTATGTAGTTATGTTGAACAAGTATGGTACTTATATCTGTGGTCCATGTACAATACAGAAATCATTAACTTTTTCTAGTCACATTTTGTTTCCAAGCATTTATCAACATTAATTACTCTTTGCTTATACTCAAGGATTGTTTCGAGACATTAATGGTTAATTTCATTTGGAATTTGATGCGAGATTTCTGGCTCAAGTTGAAACATGATCCGCTAAATATTTCGAAAGAATATGTGGCTTAATTTTTTGTTGTATTGTATTCTATTTTTTGAACTGCAGTTCTTATCGCAACGAGAGCGACGTTCCAGCTGATAACCTTCACAAGTCTGGGTGTAGAACAAAGGGAAATAAAGATTGTAATTGTACTTTTTCCACATTCGATTTTAAGGCCCGCACTTCAAGTAACCCTCCTCGGGCCCGAATGAATCCCGTTCCCTGTTCGATTCCCACAATTTGAGAACTGAAGCAATTTGCAAAATGTGTTGAGCATCTTTCGGGTGATTAGAGCAGTGACACACAGGCACAGTCTCGAATGTCACTGGCAGCCAATTGATTGATATTCGATCCCGAGAGGGAGCCGGAGATACTCGTATTTACCAAAGTGATAACCCAGGTTCAGGGCCGGATTATGTTGTGATCCGATCGACGTGTGCGCTCCTTTTTCCCATCACGTGCCGCACGCGACCTTGGCAACAGCGAGAGTGCGACATTTTGCAACATGCGGCAACCTCTTGAATTTCTAAAATTGTCGCTTCCCGGGCAGGGGAGAGATTCGAAAGACTCGGGGTTCAGTGGGTTAGAGTTCGCCTCTTCAAAGCAGCTGCCGCACTTTCCTGGCAGCACATGAAAAGGAAAAAATATATTTGCCAAAGCCAAAGCCTTTCGCCTGTCTGCGGCTACCCCTCCTTCATTATTTTGCCGGCTTTTCGCTTTCCCCATTTTCCAATTTCTGTTTTTTTCTTGGCATCTCTGCACTGTCTATGCGGCAATAAACTAAATTAAAATCACAAATTAGCCTGATGCAGTGGCAGTCAGTCGGGAAACTTATGCCGGACTCTGATTTATGTTAGGAAAATTTATAGAGCTCCTAGGCTAGGCTTTGGTTCGTATTAAATTAAGGGGATTTATAGAATTCATAATTCTACTGGATACTATTTGTAAATAGGAAAATTCAAATGTTTTAAGTATGCCTTGTACTATTTAAATACAGACCTTTATTTTGATATATACAATTAAATAACTTTGCATGCCTAGGTTTGACTAAAAATAGTTTTATTTATAAACTATATTTATCTGCATTTAGATAGGTGATTATAGTATAATAGTTAAATCACTAAGTGACTCTAGAATAATAATTCTTTGTTGTAAATCAGCAAACGTTATTAACCTTTGAATTGACCCATATATTCTGTACCACTTTTTACCGCATACAGTCTCATCCCTGCTGTAAAAATGAAGTAATCTCCCCCAACCCATATTGTGAAAAACAATCTCAGTTTTCCTCTCACAACAAATTCTTAACGCAAAACCAATAAACAATTACGCATCCATGATCACCTATGGCACCATTTCCATTGTCATCCCCTGGCCACTCCACCTCAGTTCATGCCACCCCCTCCGACACTTTTCACAAGGACTCTGGGCAGACCCTTTTTGCTGGCCAAAACTGTGGAAACCAGGCAATCAGTGGCCATTGAATTGCATTTGCCACTGCCATTCCCGTTGCCGGATTTATGCGCCATTATTTCGTGTAATCCCCGGGAAGGGGACCAGTCGCTGACCCATGTGAAATAGGGGCACTGGACATGCAACCGAGTTTTCACAGTTCATTTTGGGAAAATTTTTGAGCACTTCGCACTTCGACGCACTCGACTGCGAGAGTTTGCGAAAATGGTGCGCAAGCGTATTCCGGAACCAGAAATGGAAAAAGGATCGCATTAGCCGGATGTCCGTTATGGTGGCCAGCTGTCTATTACCTTTTCCCTTCATTTTCCACCCCGCACACACACTCGACTCCGAACAGAAGCCGCTCGCTTCAAATGAAATTTGCAAACAATTCTAATGGAATTTGTACATGCCATTTTCAACTTTTGGAGTGGCGGATAATGGAGGGTAAAATGCTGACAACTTGATCACTGCCCGCCGTACAACAAATTTACTTCTTTTCACTCTGGCCACGCCCCAGCACCGCAGTCCGCCCACTTACACACGACTACATAAAACAAATCACTCAGGCCGCGAGTCAAGACAAGTCAAAGAGTCGCGAGTCGAGAGTCGAGGCCCGAGAGCACGGCATAAATGTTTAACAACCAAACTGCAGTTTAATTGCCCAACCAAGGCAGAAAAAACATTGTTTATTTTTTCCCATTTTGGTGGAAATGACAGGCGATGCCGGCGGAAGAAGAATAGCAAAAATAAAATGTGACCCAACGGCGGCGGAGAGCAAACAGCAATCTGGCAGATAGGCTCGTAAAACGAGCGGTGCCAACTAAAAGACAAAAAATAAGCTGGAAAATGAAAGGTTTTTCTGCGGTCGAAACTGAAAAGATGAAAACAACAAGGCAAAAACAAATTATGAAGTAAACAAAGCTGGATTCATGTCATACAATGCCCCCCGCAGCAACAGTGTTCCAAGATTATCAGGGATTTCATTAAATTTTAATGTATTACATTGATGTTACCACTTGGATAAAGTTAAATATTAATATAAATAAAATAGTAACGTGTTGAAAATTAAGTCTTATGCAGTCCTATGATATTTTCTATCTTATTTATTTTTTATAAAAATTTCCCAAGCTTAGCCTTAGAAATAAGTCTTAACAAAGCAGCAAATGTGTCTCAAAATTAACTTTTTATATAGAAAGATATTAAAGTTATATCGTGCTAGTGAGACCCTTAGTCCTTGCAGAATTTTCCAACTCACTTTCGACCCACTGTGCATATGAGTTTCCCCCTTTATTTTCGGTCCCCCCTGCAAACATTTGATGGCTGCTTGGAGGAGATGCAACATGTGTTCCGGGAATGAGCCGCGTGCCGTTTAATACACGGCATGCTATAAATTTTATTATTGTATGCGTGTTGTGTGTGCCACAGTCGACTGTTCGCTGTGGTTCCCAGTGCGTTTGTATATGTGGCATGCATCAGGCCTTTCCGGCCTTCTTTTGAAGCGCCTCACCAGCAACAGTCAAAGGGCAACCGATCGTAAAGCAGCTGACATTTATGATAGATGCAGAGGATGGACCGCCTGGTTAAATGGGCATCTTTGGTGTCTCCAGCATCGCTGGCTAACAGAATTTCCATTTCCCATTTGGGATTATTTGTCGCCAGCTTAGATGTATTTTTCATCTTCCTGTGGCGCTGCCAGCAGTTGCAGTTTCTCATGTTGCTGGTGTTCTAGTCGATGTTGATGTGGATGTGGATGTTGCTGTTGCTGTTGTGTCGCCCACACAAACTCGCAATTACGTTGTTTATTCTAGACGACAAGGGCCCAAATGGGATGGGGTCTGAACTGAGCTGAACTGAACTGAATGCTAGAAATAAAAACATGCCAAAGGAGCTTGGCAGCAGCATCATTACTATCCTCATCCTTTTGTCATCGCATGCAAACATCCAGACATGGTTCAGAAATTGTAAGAATCAAACGGCAAATAATGCAGACAACTATATAATGACAACGGAAAACACTGAAAAACTAAAGAAAAGCAACCGCAAGTCGGTTTCAATAGACGAAGCGCAAATGTTCTTCAGTTGGAGAGTCATGACTAAATCCTTTTAACATTTTCCAATGCATTAAGATACAAAGAATACAAGTTTTGCATACCATTCCTTATTTATATTTAAAACCAATAATATTCGTTACTATACATTATGTAGTATATAAAAATTTAGAATTCTGAATACTGCATTTTATGACACGTAAAAAATATTATGATCCAATCAACTTCAGCTTAACAAAGATCTCCGGTTAATAGCAACACCCTTATGAAAATCAATAAAGTGTTTTATGGTTTTCAAAAAATAATGCAAATTAAATATAAAATTATATTATTATAAAATATCTTTTCATACATTATTCCCTCACCTAACTTCCCTGCCAATATTATAGAAAATCTGTACCTAAGGATCGCATGGAAGCCAAACCGACCATGCCTTGTGCTATTTTCCGGTATCCGCTCCGCCTTATCCTCATCTCCTCTCACAACTGCTTGTTTTTTATTTGTGCAGAAAATGAAGAAATAATTTGAAAACACACAAACCCATGAATGCACTCAAACATGGCAGGATTTCCACTGCTGGCTTGTTGGCTGTGGTGTGAACACAATGGCGCCAAATTATTTAATACTTCAAATGTCTGTCCCTACCCCCTTTTTGGCCCGGCCAAACGATGGCAAACATTTTACAATCGGTTGGAGTCGTCGGGTGCAACACCGCACATATATAAATAGGAGGAAGGAGGCGGATATCATCATTTTTCGGAGTGCAATTTGGGCTAGCTCTCGGCTCGAGTCCAACATTTAATGAAGCCCCATTTGGGCTGCCTTTGTCCGAGTGGAATGCAAAAATGTTTTCGCCCAAAAAAAAAGAAGGAAGAAAGAACATTATATGAATGGGGATTTTTCTTCGAATGATTTCTGTAATTTGTTGTCCTCATATGCCGCCAGCAAATTGTGTGCGAAAAACTCGGTCCGAAGACAAAGTTGATTTCGTAGCATTCAAATGGGGAAAGAAGGAAGTTGCCACCACTTTTCACTCCACTGATTTGTTCCGGCAAAGTCAGCAAATTCCTGCATCATTAAGTCCCGGCAATGTGCAGCATTCAAAGTGCAACGTGCAATCGCAGCACAATTCAACTTTAACAAGCAATTAAATCGAAACAAAAACGCAGGCAGGAGCCACCCCCTTGGGCCTTGCCAGGGGAGAACTCGGCGAGGGAGAGGGTTGGAGCGCGATGGATTGCATTGACATTGATTTATTTCAACAATTACAATGAAACGTAAATTTTATAATTATTGTCCATGTAAACAAGCAAGCCGGAGAAGGTGAGAAATGTGAAAAATTTAGGCTTCGGGAGAGGGAAAACTAAGCTAATTCCAGCAAAATGACAAACCGAAGTGACAGCTGCAAAATAGAAATGGAAAACAAAAAAAAAGCGAGCAGTAAAGAAGGGCTCAACAAAACCCCTGGCGCCTTGCCTTTGCTTGAAATAATTACTTTTCGAAAGTGAACGCACAGCCATGCAACTCCTCCCACTGTAACCCCCTGCCGGAGTCATCCCCTCTTGAAATGGCAGGACCAGCACCCCTTCCGCCACGCCCCCTGTGCGCCTGCCTACATATGTCGCCTCGTTGCGATTTTAATTTTGAAATTTATGCTAACAGCAGTTTGAGAAATTCAGCCTCAACTCTCAGGGCAAACAAGTGGAAAATTACAGGACATGTCTTAGGCCTTGCAAATACCCCTTAAAAAATAGATAACAGATATTAAATTAATCTTATTTAGTTTATCTTCTATTTCATATAATTTAATTAAGCGATATGTTATATTAAAATGTAGGCACTTAGAAAATACTTAACTACATCCTTGGAATTTTAATTTCTGTGGTTTATATAGTTATAAAATATTTAAGAGTCAAATATAAAGGTTTCTTCAAGCACCTTCTGAAGAGGTATTTAGCTAATATACCCCTCTCCTCACAGGGTACTGCACCAAAGGATAAAACGCATATAGCAGGAACTTCTCAGTTGAAGCAGCAGGTTGCCAAGGGGTTGTCCTTATGGGGGTGGCGGCTGGCAAGGCGACTAAGGAGTGGGTGGCAGTTGGTGGGTTAAGGCAAATGAGGCAGCCGTATGACATTATTTGTGCAGCACTTTTTGCCATTCAATTCACCACCCATCTCGATCTGCGCCCGGCTTTATTTCCCCTCGCTTCGGCCTTTTATTTTTTTGCCAACGGGCCAGGACGACGAGTGGCTTCATCAATGGACCGTCGTCATCGGTGTCCTGTTCATCAGCCTCATCAACGCAAAGTAAATATTTGCATAATGTGCAGCTGTGTGTGCCGCACCCTCCCTTCCCCACCGCCCCCGTGCAATGTATGTGTGTAATTTGTGGGTGGCAAACGGGCGACAGCAGCACTTGGCATGTTTAATGTTTACTTTACAAAATGCAATAACAGAGACAGCAGCCGCAGCGGCAAGCCGGGCCAAGACCATGATAAACAAAACGGCATTTGGTTAGCCTCAAAAAATTACAAAAAAAGGCTTAACCAAAAGCCAGACAAAGAGAACCTGGCACACATTAATTGAAAAGTCTTTGGAGTGGATAACAATATGATCAATAATTATTCAGAATCGATCTTCAAGCCCAACCCAGCTCAAAGTTGAAACTCATCATCGGGAACAACGCGACGTGATGTCATGGAAGAGGTTAATCCTGTGGAGTGCCTTTCAGAGTTTTTTCGAGTGCATCCAGCGGCGAGCGATGAATCATCATCAATGGAGCCGATGATTGAAATATGTTTAATGGACAATACATCTTCTAGATAGGTCAAGGGGAGTGCATTTGTAACCATTTGCTTGTACACAAAAAAAAGTAACATTACTGGGAAGCCTCTCAAGGAGCCTGAATAACTAGATCCATTGGAGACCCAAGTTAATGTCAACGAATTGTTGTAAAATTGTAAGTAAATTAGAAAAGAAAATATATATAAATTATGTATATCCCCAAAAGCAATAATCTTAAATCATTTTAAAACCCTTTAAGATTCTTTTAATTTCAAAGTTTGAATATATAAATATGAATTATTATCCATCTGAATTATTAGATGACTTAAAAATCTTCTTATCATTTTAAAATAGCCTTATAATATCCATATTTTTCTAGTGTGTTATGTATACATTTTAGATTATTGCTCTTTCCCACAGTTACCTAATCACCAAAGACCAAATATCCATTAAGTGGATATAAATTCCCAATGGAACTCTCGCTCTCCCGTTCTGGGTTAACCATATGTAGCCACTTTTCACATTTATCAATTGCAGGCCACCTACTCGTGCAGCTGTCGCAGGATCTCGACTCTCGAGTGATTGGAAAGCGAGTAGAGTGTGTCCATCAGTGGCAGTGACAAAACCATATCGAAGTGTCCTCTCAGCCGGGGACACGCCCCCTTTCCGGGAGCAGGACTGGGAAGGGCACTTCAGGATTCGTCACGTGTGATCCGAACTTATGTAAATAGCCGAAGACGGCACGGTGAAGGGTGAGTGAAATTGATAGTTTGTGAATGCCATCGACACGCTGTTGCTAATTAAAATGGATGATCGATCGGGAAGGAAATGGGGCGGCTACCATTAAAAAGAACAAAAAACAAAACCGCCCTTGAGAACCAGTTCCGGAAGGGGGTGCCAAAAGCAACGCTTGGTATTATCCTTAAGCCGGCTTACCAACACCTCGCCAAGCTCGGCTCGCAACTATTTCTTGGAGGGAATTTCATTGAAGATGTATGAGAAACACGCAAATCTCTTGCGACAACATAAATAGAAACATGATTTAAGAGTTGCGGGATCAGCGTCAAAATTACAGCTGGGATTACAGCTCGGGATGCTGAGTTCCAAAATAGCCACGGGTGGTTCTTTCAGTTTTTTAGCAATTTTTCCGGGGGTAGTTTCATGTTGATTAGCCTTCTGCGCAGCATTGCGGAAATGGGTTGGCATAGTGTCCCATTTCTCTATGCCCAGTTTTTTCCAGAGCGTACATCCCATAAATTATGGCACCGAATTGGGTCCGTTCTTTTGTTGCGATCCATGTAGTTTGGTTTGGCACGGCCGCCGCTGTCGGGGGTTCATAATCATGGAATAACAAACTGCGCAGGATAATTGCTTGTGAGAGTTGTGTAAATTGTGTTTGCGTGGCAACAATGGCCAAAGGTTGATTTTTCCAGTGGGTGATCCCCCAGCCAACGTGAAGTATCTGTTGTGTTCGAGCAATATTGAAACTTTAGCGTTAATAATTTAATAAAAAATGTATGTAAGCTATACTAGTTGGGTTTTAGGGAGTGTTCCTTTAAAAGTCATTTTGTATCGATTTTAAAACTGTTCTAGAATATCCCTCCTTATTATTACATAGGATCCAAGATCCTTACTACCAATAACAGCTGCAACTTTCCACCTATCGCCTCGCCCTCCTTGAAGTGCATATGAGTTTTAATAAATGTGAGGGGAGAACTATAAAATTAGCACACCGCCCGACCCGAAAACTAATTGCATTAATATGTCAACATACAAACGCGACTGACTGTTGGGTCTCCGAATGGGTGGGAGTGCTGGGGTGAGTGTTCGAGCGAGTGCTTTGCTGAATCAGTGTGAGTGTTTATGAGTGTGCACGCCGCACTACTTAAGATTACACAACAACAAATTTCGAAAAAGTACTTAAAGTTTTTATTTATTTTGCGTCTCTCTCGCAGCTCTCGACACGCAAACATAAAACCCAAAAGAAGAAAAATAATAAAATTGATGAAAGCAGCGCCCAGAGAAGTAGATGGGGGGGAAAAACCGAAATTAATTCAGTTGCCACCCACTTGGCAGCTTGGCGCTTCCCAAAAATGTTTTCTTTTACATTTACGGAAAACTTCTCCGCTGCTCTGTCTCGTTTCTATTTGCATTTGCCCAGAGTGAAAATGCTTTTTACTTTTTTCTGGCATTTATTTTATGATTTATGCCAGATATCTAGCCAGACCGATCGCCCTATAGCGGCACATTAGCACGGCTCAGCCCCAAAAGGGCCTTTGAAGTGCTCCTCTCGCTTTGGCTCCCTGCATTTTTCCTCCACTCAACGACGTGCTAATTTGGCAAAATAATAAAACAACAATTAAAAATGCATTCGAGTGTCAATTGCGATGCATTTCTGCGGTGCATAGTTTTCCACTGGAGACCCAACATCGCCATGAATATCTGAAATTGATGGCTAAATGCTGAAAGGCTTAATGACGACTTTGCGTTGCGTAATCGATCACTTAGGCGCAGATGCAATTTAATGGGGTTTTTGTTAGTTTGGAAAGCTTTTTAAGATGCAATTTGTTATTTTTTATATCGTGTGTTACGTAAAGGTAATAACAAATTAAATATTTGTTGTAAAACTTTATTAAACAAGACATGAATTCAATTAAAATGATTCATTGGCTAGTTGGTATTAGTTTACGGAACTGCTTTTTGTTTAAATCCATACACATCAATATTAGATTCATTATAAACTTCTCTGCTCATTATTCCTTAGAGATTTTTTGACCTCGCGATCAAAGTTTTGCATACAACATGTTCTTTTTTATGTGAAGTTGCCGCCAAAGCCTTGATCTGTCTGCTTATACAGATCGAGCCGAACCAACTGATTAGGCATATCAGCTTGGCGAGGCCCCAGCCAGTCGTAGCAGGGATCCCTCTAAAAGCACATGAACAAAGCGAATGTGGGGCTGGTCGCACCCACTCGCACACAGTGTCCAAAAATTTAATTTATGCGCCGGCAATTAAACATGCATCATTTACGTTCGCATCTGAACGCGAGCGACATCGACATGATTCGACGTTCAACATTCGCCGGCGACAGCGGAGGCGGCAACATCGACACGAGCTCGCCTCCCAGACCCACATACACTGCGACAAAAAAGTCGCGCAAAGAGATAATAATGGGGAAATGTGATACACCAAATAATATATATAGAAAAGGGTTTCACTAGCTAAATCCTTTAGTCTGAGGGCGATATGAAAACAACAATATAAACGCATAAAATAACTTTTCCTTTGCCAGTAGAGATGTGTCCCCTTTTTAAAACATTTTGAAAATGGAGAAAATGCCAAATTCTAGATTTTATGATTTATATTTTAGCTTATTAAGAAATTAATTTGTATTTCTGTTAACAAGAATAAAGGCTTAGCCCAAATAATATTCCATATACAATAGCAAGGGTTGTTTTCTAAAATTATAATTATTTTAGAAAGTTAGGTAGTTTTCCACTTTCTAGAATAATTCTAAATTATATATAAGAAATCTTAACCACAGCCTGAATCAGTTTGATTTCAAAGATTTCGTGAAATTACGTAAATTATAAAGTTTTGTAAATATTTTACTTTTACTCAAAGTAAGTCTGAAATGTATTAGTTCATAACTAGTACATTTTTTGTACAGTGCACAAGCCCCATCACTTCCCAGTATCCAAACCCATAGATCTGTCACCACTTGGCGCATCGGAGGCTGGAGAAAGGGACTGGGAGTTGGGAACGGGGGCGAAATGGTGGGGTCCACATGACATCTTGGCATTGTCCATTCGCCAACGCCCCATCATTTGTCAATATTAACTTTAATTAGCAAAAATTTCAGTTCTTCTGGTTTCGTTTTATTTTTTTGTGCTCCGATTAACTTGACACAAATAGTAGTCAGCGATTGCAGGGAATGCGCTTCTTTTTTGGTGTTCTAATGAATCACAATTTGTTTTATTCGATTGGACAGTGTTTATTTCATTGTACAGATCGTTTATATTAATTTTCAAGGGGAAGGAAGTTCGTTTTTTGTGGGTGGGAAAACTGTTTTTTATGTAGTTTGTGCCCTTATTAAGTAACTTGTATTCAATTAATACTAATGAATTCTGAAATGAGTGTTGTAGTTAATCTCTGGGAAAATGGAATAATAAATTGGGTAGTTGTTTGATTTTACTAATTTTTTTAATAAATGTAAAGCACAAGATTAAAAATATTTTCAAGTTACTTAAGCATTTAATAGTTTAGTAATCTATGAACAATGAGAGGTAATAAGAAATTTATCTGAAAAATCTACATAAAAAATCTCACATATATTCAACCTAAATAGGTTTCATTGATGAACTTTTAATAAAACATTGCCAGAAATGCCTTTAACTTGTTGAACGCCAAACCCTTCACGGATTTCTCTACCCAGTTTTTTGTTGTTGAGAGAAAGCACATCAAATGTATAACCAAAGCAGCAGCCGAAGAACGTGCGAAATCTGAAATGAATTGGTAATTTATTATGCACTGTCATGGCTTTCATGTGGACAGAAGGGAGCTCAGGATGAGGGAATGAGCTGGAGGAAAGCTGGTGGGCTAATTAATGACCAAATGGATCTGGTCATGTCAGCGCTTATCGGCGGCGTCCGGTATCGACAACATTTGCCAAATTAATGCAAATCATGCAAACACCAGAAGATCCAACGGATGCCAATGAGGATGATACTCGGCCACAATGAGGATGCCGACGATGATGATGATGATGATGCAGTGGGCCCGGTATCAATACGGGCCTAATGAGTCAAGTGGCCGAAAAGGATTTCGGTGGGTGCGGATGCGGTTTTGTATCTGTATCTTCCGTCTGGCCGAGAGCCCCATGCCAGCGTATGTACAAATCCCCCAAGCCAGATAAATTGTATTTCGGTGGCATTACTGTGGCAAATGAATGAATCACATGCCTTGGCATCCGCCCAGCCGGCCATAACAATACCGGCCATCAACAATGTTGACAATAAGTTGGGGTCAAGACAAGGCCGAGATAAGATGGAACCTGCTTTCCATATCGCAGATGAGTGGACCGCACAATAGCCACACCAAATACACAATTTCGCCATTTGCCTTTATCAATTCATCCATCATTCGGTCATGTGGTCATTCATTAATTCACGGCTAAAAGGGCGTGGCCCGCGCCTGAACTGGTACCTTTTGTTGGCTATAATCATGTGACAATTGCGATGATAGCGGAGATGAGGTGTGTATTTTTTAATCAAAGGTTAATGAGTTTAAATCGATGCTTCAGTAATCGATTTATTGATGGGAATCTCAATAAATATTTAGGATAAAACACTTACTTTAATGAAATTGATTTTAAAATTGAAATTTTCTAACATAAATTGTGTTATTAATCACAAAAATATGGAATATAAAGAGCAGCTCTAGAATATAAAACCTGTATATAACCGTTTACTGAAGAGCTTTTGTGAACGATGTGAAACAAACTGATTTTTGAGAAACAAAGTTTCATTAGCCAAGTTTTCTGTTTGATATTTTGTTTATATATATATATATATATATATATAAATGCTGAAAATTTTGTTAGCAAATTATACACTTCGATTTATACACAAACGTACTTTTGAGATTCCAGGTATGAAATCATTGTGAGTCAACACATCACATCGCCTGGTTTCTCCTTTACTTAATTCTTAATATTTTTTTACTTTTCAAAAGAATGCTTTTTAGGTCAAAGCAAGACTTTCAGTTAACTGAATTGCATCTTGTTCAAGCCACCAGATAAGACAATGTGGTAACACTCACTCACCCCAATATAAAGACTGCAACCGCAATATCTTTTGCGTAGCCTGTGATCCCAAGACAACAGCAATCCCCGTCCCCGTCCCTGTCTCTGTTCCTGGCCAACAAAGCCCATTCATAAAGCCAACTCCACCAAACCGAGACAAGCCGAGTGCGAGTTTGCCCTTTTTGTGAAAGTGTGAAATATTTGCGAGAGATGCCCAATGAATATCTGCGGGCAGGCGAGCACTTTTGCATTTCGCATTTCGTATTCCTTGGCTTTCCGGCGAAATGGCCTGACACTTGACGTGGCCGAACATGAGACAGCAGGCGGGATGGGTGTCGCTGAGTTACGCGCATCCAATGGCCATAAATAAATGCGAAATGCATTAAATGCCCGCTCCAACGAGCAACGAGCCAACAATCGGGATAAGGCAACCACTCCAACCAGCGGCAACAATCGCCGCCACGAACTGCGGCTCGATTCCCGCTCATCGCACGTCTCAGTAATTAATTAAAGCATTAAGTGCTAATTTTACGACAACTCGATTTGTGCGTTGGCCCCCTTGCAATTCGCAATTTGCATGCTGCCATCTCAGCATCGCCATCTCCCGACATCTCGCCATCGGAATTTGGCAGCCGCTGACAAAAAAAGCACAGAAAAAAATAATGTTGAATGTTGAGAAGGAAGCAAATGTGTCGCCTGCGTGTCGGTGCGGTGGGAATGGGAGCGTGACTCACGCTAGAAATTGATTGACATATCGTAAGGATGTGTGTGACAGCTAATTAATCGGCTGTCCGAGAATTCGATAGATAAAATAAGTTAAAAATAGTAGATCTATTTTAAGAAAACAAGAAACTTGTATTCAATATAAAATATTATAGTGGAAAGCAGATTTAGTTAAAGAAAAAATAAATTTAATAAAACCTCATAAGCCATTTTACAATGTTTAAATAAGGTAATAAGTATTGTGTTTTAAGTACTTATTTACCTTGTTATTTACTCAAATATGTCATTCAAATAAATTTTGAGTAAATGTAATTTTCCGAATTTATTACCTTTATAAAATGAAATACTTTAATAATATGTTTTATTTTTTTTATATAAAGCGAAGATATTGCCTAATTTTCACTAGTTCCGTATTTCCTTTAATTAAATAATTTATCACGCTTCCATCGCAAGAGGAAATCCCTGCACCTTGACTCCTCCCCCTGAGGTTTCCTGGACAGTGTCGACTGTCAAACGTCAAGCGTGGAGTCGCCTGTCAGCCAGACAGTCGTCAGATGGAGACGAAGATGCTGAGCGGAGGCTGAGGCAAGTTGGCCCATGCCAATGAGGATCTCCCCAAAGGCAATAATAACACCAACAACAACTTAGACAACAACAACAACAACAACAAGTATTCAAGTTTTCAACTGTCGCCAAGATTTTCATCTGGGTTTTTGGTTTTTCCACTCACCACTTCCCGAGTTTCCCTCTCGGCTCTTGTGCATCCCCAAAATGGCCTGCAGTTTGCAGTTCATATTTTCCCTGGCCTTTGTTTGCTTTGATGTTATTTTTAAAAGGGGCTTGCGGGGCCTCGCAGTCGAGGGGTTGAGTTTGAGGCAACATAAAAATGTTCATTTGTTGTTGCTGTCACAGGGAGAGACTCCCTTGTAATTAATCATATGCATTTGCTTTCATTAGCAAGTCAACAAGAAAAGATACTCTTCAGCGTATCTTGCCGATGCGATGATGTTTTGTTAAGGAAAAACTTACTTTGACATGGGAAGTGGGCTAAACAAAGCCAAGAATTTTGCAGGGTAAATATTAGTTTTAGTTGTGTTTAAATATAAATAATTTTAATTAGTTTCTTGATTAGCTTTACATGAATTAGGTCTTCAGATCAAAGTAAGCATACTTTCACAAAGCATTAATGTATTTTGTAAAGTTATCTATTTGATACAAATCTTCTCTGAATCAAAGTAGACAAAACTATTTTGTGGACTTAAATATTTTAACTTAATCAATTAAAACTTTTGATCTCTCTTCTTAAGGCTAATGTTGGATAAAGACATCCACAAAGGCCTCTGCCTATTTTATTTTCGTTCCTCATTTAGCTGCCACAACAAATGCGAGCTCTTAGTCATCGGCTAACACAATGGATTAGGCGAAGAGGGGACATAATGAGCGGGAATTTATCAGTTGGCCCGTAAGCTTGTGCATTTATGGTTGGCCATTAAAGGATTACAAACGTGGAGCTCCTCTGGCCAAAGTTCCTCAATCTTTTCGCTTGCCTATCTAAGCTATATGGTCGCAGTTGATCTGGGGGGATTATTGCTGGTCGGGGAGGGTGTGGAAGATCGGAATCATTTGCTTGAATGATCACAGAGCCGGACAAAACCACAAAATCGGAAAAAGATTTCAGAAAGGTGGCAGCAATAAATTTCGCTTTTTGCATGTGCAATCCAGGTAGAGAAGCCATTAAATTTGTGGCACAATTGTTGGCAAAAATGTCTGTAATTACAGGCAATGGCCATGGAAACTGTGGCAGAGGGTTGCACTCGCATTCTTGACTGCATTTCCGATTGTTCAGGATGTGCCGGGACATGAGAGTGTTGGTAAATAATTGGTTATGGCTATGGACAGTCTGCAACATGCAGGCGATGTCGGGGAAAATCCTGAAAACAAATGAAATGAAATGAAATACTCTCAGGGAGGAACGGGGGACTTTGGGAGTGGTTCGCTTTGATTTCTCAGTAGTTATCTACGCATTTCCCTCGATTCTGACGTCTGTCAGCCGCATTTTATACGGCTCGATGTGTTCGTGAGAGTTTTCCTCAAGTAAGGTTGCTTACAAATCACATAAATCCTTCGGTTGAAATATAAACTCATATGAATTATGAATTTAATAAATAACAAACGAAAAATATCCGAGTTACGTTAACCAGGAATAAATTTGTTGAAAAATTGAGATGCAATAAATAATTACATCTAGTTTTGAATAATAAAAACATTGGAATATGTTCAAATAAATATGAAAGCTGAATATAAATTATCCGATGATGAGTGAGTTTATTTATTTTTTTGTACAATTTGTATTGGAACTTTTTAAATTTAATTATTGTTCGCCAGATTCCCCTTTCTAAAATTATATATTTAGCTTTTTTTATTTTATTTTGGTTTCTCATTAAATGTATAAATAAGTTTTATCAATTATTTGCTGGACTGTTTTCCCTTCCCCTATAACTTCATCATCTTGACACTTCCTTATTTTCAATTCGTCTCAATTGATGACTTCATCGCAGATATGCACTTCCTTATGCAAATGAATCCCAGCTCTCGGTTAATTTTCTTCGCAGTTCATTAATCTTAATTCCGAATATGCCACACAAAATCTTTACGAGCATAATTTACCACAAATGCACTCCAAGCCCGACCAATCCCGAAAAACCATCAGCACACAAAACATTTCCCAGTGACATCGATGAGCTACTTGGCGGGATGAGTTCTACTTAAGCCTGTTTTGCGCAATCTAGTGTGTAAGTTATTTTGGCTCCAAAGGAATGTTAATGCTGCAAATACAACAAACATATTCCCAGTCATTAGGAGCAGCCTCCTCTCCGTCTCAAGGAGGGTTGGCAAACAAGGCAGAAGGTGAACATCAATTTTGAAACATTTTCCTCCACGCACGCAGCAGTCCAAATCGATGTCGATGGGCACGCCCCCACTGGTCATGTACAGTCAGAGAAAAAATAATTAAAATTTGCAGTTCAATGGGTACTTGTTATATGAATAATATTGCCAAATGTTGCAATATATCGACATTGATTTGATATTCTACACGAAGGATTATTAGGCGTTCACTTAGATACATCATTGTAGAAAGTAAATATAAGTCTCGATTTTCATTACTTAAACTTAAAATACATTTTCAATATTGAATTATCCTTATTTAAAATGTATACATAAAAAACTTCACATGTTCGATATGATACCGCGATATTTTGGAACATGTATTATGTTGAACTTCCTCAAAAATAGGACCAACCACGACTTATATCTATTTTCTTACTTAACTTAATACTTTTGCTATTAACTTAATACTATTAGTAAATAGTAACTTTATAGATAGTATCATAAAAGTATTCAGTCAATACATTTTACCTTAATAAATTTTGGAAAAAAAACTAAGTCATTTTTAAAATGTTTCTCAATAATTTAAATTTAATACAAATATTCTTGTGAACATTGCAATATTTTACTCAACAATTTTAAATGTCCTTAAAAACAACTTTGATTTTTAGATAAAGCCAATACCAATTTAACTTTTACATACATTACACAAGATTTAATTTTAATACGTATGTTTGTAAATATGTAGTTTGAATTGTCCTTTAAAATTCCAGTGTAGAGTGAATATAAAACAAGCTTTTATTTATTATATTCCGTACCCTGAAGGTGTGGATTTTTTCAAGTGTAGAGCAATCCAAATCCAACCCAACCGAGGCCTGTGCTGATTTGTAGGTGTTGTCGTCTTCATCTCGCCCATTTAGCTGGCCTTTCCGATTTACACTGTGGCCACACAATTATGCTCATCAACATCCGTCAGCCGTAGTGGTCGTCGTCGCTCTCGCCTTCGTCTTCGGCGGTGGAAAAGTGTTAAGTAATGAGTTAATCTGCAACAAGACTCGCATGATTAAGTGCTCTGGGCCTGTTGCCACTCGGGAGGAGGCGAAGGTTGGGGGTCGTGCCGATGTGAGCTGGGAATCGGAGGTGGGACCCACAAATGGGAGGTATCTGCCGCTGAGTGGGTCTTTAAATAGATTCGTTCTGTCCAGGCTTTGAGTCCGTAGCTGTGGTACACCAAGGGAATTTTATACTATTAATTATTTTAAAAATTAATCAGTTATTATATATTTAAGTATACTCCTGCATAGTCTTATTTTGTATCTCCTTCTTTAAGATTTAATAAGCCAGAGTTTTAATGACGTTTGCTACCACTGTGCCTTGTGTAAAACTGATAAATTATGATTGTTGCTGGGCAGACGATTTGCTCAAGTGCCGGGGCCGCACATTCGTTGAACTGCGCTTATTATTTATCACGCAAATTGAGTTAATGCGGCCGAGATTAAGGACTAGCTGCGATCATAGGCGGCCATTGATCATTCCACCTCCAGACATCGCGGAGACGCTATCTCCGTCCCTCGGTCGCTTATCAATTTGATAAATTACGACATAGATACAATGGCAGCAGTCCCAGTATCTATCTAGGTGAGCGAGCGAGTGTCGGGGGTAACTGTGGTCAGCCGAAAAGCACAGTAGCCCCTGACTGTGATTGACATAATGGGGCGCACCATAAAGGCGCACTCACGCACACCTCGCCGCCGTGCAACTCATAGTTTATGATCGCCACAGACAATGATCAATTACAATGAGCAATCTAAATCATAAATATTGTCAGTTTGACGGCAGCAGGGAAAAAGAGTACACAACAACTCGATGCGTTGAATTTTTCCTTTATGCCGAAACTCCAATTAAAATTGTGATTATGATGAAGCACAGCGCCCAGACGGCAAAGAAGCGCCTCAGCAAAATCAAATAAATTTGAAGAAACGAGAGGAACGGAAAAATCTCGAACTGCGTCCAGACTTAGTTGGAGTATTTTTGAAGAAGGTGAACCCACAGCGAGCCATAAATTATAATTATCGACGAGATTAACTCTTTGCCGCGCCACTTAACTGCGATGACACACGCTCCCAAGACGTCTCCCAAGAGCGTCGGCGAGGGGTGTCCGGGGGCAGATAGCCGGAGAGGTGGATCTGACGGCCTCGTCCGCTGAAAGAAAGCCACCGCAGATAAGCGGCAAAGACGACACTAAATCGTATGCGATAGCAGCAAGTAAGATCGAAACGAGAAAGAAAGCTCATTTCGGCACGCCGAAGTTTGTATACCCTTGCAGATGGCAATAAAATCATTAATACAATATAATTTATATACATTTAAGTACAATTTTTTTTTAATTTACCTGTACATATTATATCAACAGTTTTCCATTTTCCTCTACATTTACCGATCTTTTTCATAAAATTTAATCTGAAATATTTAAAAAAATATTGAATCTCTGAGTAGATGAAAAACTTTGAAGTTATCATATTCTTTTTTTATTAGTTTCTTTAATAGTAATTTTTTTTTTAATAATTGGTAAAATTTTCATTAAATAAAAACCAAATATTTAGAATAAAAGAAAGGGGTTATATAGATAAAAATCTGTGGAAAACTGGAAATGCTATAATTTTTTTCTTAAAGTGTTCCGATCGCTATATGATGTAATCGTCCGATCCGGCGCATTCCAACTGCCATACCAGTGAGATAATATAAAAAAACTAAAAAGTTTTATTTTTATAACTTTAAAACTGAGTGACGAGTTCGCATATATTCAGACAGACGGATATGACTAGATCGACTCGGATGCTGATACTTTACAGGGTCGGAAATGTCTCCTTTACTGCGTTGCAAACTTCTGACTAAAATATAATACCCTGGAAGAGGTTTAAATTAAAAGGGGGTGCACAAAGAAATGCCCTATATTCTTAGTTATCTTTTAAAAAATTTCTGTAATTCAGATTCATTAAAGATCCACTTTGTAAAAGAATTGCATAATTTTTAAAAAATTAAATAAAATATGTTTAGAAATATGTGAATGACTTTAAAGCAATATACACAAACAACCCATTTTAATTGTTGGCTGTTAAATAATTTTCTGTTTCCTAAATTACTACTACTATTATATAGTATAATAACTAATATCTTACCCTCCAATTGTATAGATGTTTTATTTGTATTATTTGAAGTCTCCAAAAGCTCTTCAGCTGCAAATGTCATACCATTAAGCCCCCATCGGAAATACCCTTCACCGATAATTCCACTCTTACATGACACATGACCATAATATATATATAAATAAAAAAAATAACAACGAGACCTGAAATGCAGTCGAAAAGGTTGCAGCGCCCAAACAGAGAACTGAAACAGAACTTGTATCTCCCTGTGGAGCATTCCTTATTTTTTTGGCGATAACTTTGGCTGTACGTACGGACCGGCGGCGGCTTCTTCAATTGATATCTCTGGCAAACAAAACGCAAGAAGCTCGAAAAATTTATGACCCCCTGCGGTTTTATCGACGCCTCTGCGACACAACCCTGATTCGGAGTTCTCCCTTCTCCGACGATTGAAACACTAACGAAAGACACGGGAACCCGGCGATGTCACAGCTAAACAAAAACTATATAATAATAATAATAATAATGGGGCGAGAGGAAGAGCAGTGTCTTCTGTTTTTTGTATCTTTTAGCTCGAATTTGCCATGGCGATGAGTCGAGCCGAGATCTCTGGGATACAATTCCCAGACCCATTTCATTCAGTACGCATTTCATTCATGGCTGCGATTCGGGATGCCTCCCTTGCGTTTGTTGTTCTGTACTATCTGTATCTGTGCATCCGTATCTCTATCTGAGCGCCGATCTCGTTGCGTTGGTAATTTTTTCAATTTTTATAGTCGTCTTGGGTCGCCAACACTCTTGACCTGTCGCTGGGTGCAAGATAACGATTCGTTGTCCCAGCGTCTTTGTCTCGGCCCTGACTCTGCCCAGCTCCCGACTTATGACACGCCACAAGAGCTAATGCTTAATTATGGCAAATTGCAAATCGGGACCGTAAAAAAATTAACACGAATTTCGTTTGTGTGTGCATTGCCAGCGCGGTTCCGTTGCAACGCCCCAGCTAAATATTTTAATTAGCTTCGACGATCATAAAACCCGGGAGGGGAAGCTGTGGCGTTTTACGATCTGCCAGAAGCAGCAGCTCCACTCCGCTCAGTATATATGTTGTAGCTGTGTTCTTGTGTCGAAAGAGTTTGCACAATGGAAAGCCTTAAAACGAAAACGCATTAAATTTTAATCATGAACTCGCTCTCGCCTAACTGGCACATAAACAGGGATCACGGATCAAGTTCGGCAATGAAATTCGAAACACATTCTTTCGGGCTGCGAAGAGATTAGTCAACAAACTTTTTAGGTTTACTACTTTTTATATTGAGGTTTTTTTCGCCTCCAGCCCTTTGCCAATAGGTTTTAAATCAAAAGAAAGCGTTAAAAGTCTGAGGACTTAAAATGAAAATGTAGGAAATGTAGGACTCTATTAAATAATATTTATCCATATTTTTCCTTAACTTTTATTTACTCATTTTAATCTACTTTAATTCTTTTCATTTAATATATTCCTTTTAATGATTTCTTACTGCTTACTTGGGTGGTTTTTAAGCTTTGTTGAGGTCGGCTTCCTAATCAAAACTTCCAAGAAAACATAGAGATCATCATCATTCTGATCACTAATGATTGTCGGTGCTTCCTGCCTTCGATGGGGCTACCCGACCCGAGTCGATCAATCGTCCGAAACCCATAAGACCCCAATGTCTGCATCCCCTTTTTGTATTTTTGTATTTTTATTTTTTATAAACTCTCAAATTATCAGTTTATGGCCGCCTTTAGTTTTATGAACCGATCACGTACTAACCATTCAGACGCGATCATTTTGCCAGCGCCTCTGCCATTGCCAACGGCATTGCGAAAATCTGTCCCTCATTCTCAGATGCTACAGTGAGCGCTCGCTTATAGCGAACTTTAGCTATAGTAATTTATTTAATTACTTTTTAAATGAAATTAAAAGTCAAGATCTTATGTTATGTAAGTAATATTAGAGGAAATCAAGGAGGAATTATAGGAAGGAATTATAATGCTACAATTGAGATGAGTCCGTTTAAAACAAACACTCGCTTCTAGGGAACTTTACCTATAGTAATTTATTGAATCTTTTTTTAAATAAAATATAAAATTAAGATCATATTTTAAGTAAGTAATATTATAGGAAATCAGACTTGAAAAAATCACATTGCGTAAGGTTTAAAATGATTTATTTTATCAAGGAGACTTGCAGAATGAACCTTTGGGAATTATAATGCTCAAATTGTTATGATTCCAATTAAAACAAACACACATATGTATATTCAATGTTTTTTCTTTTATCTTTTTATCTAAATAATTGAAATATTATATAAGTAATATTATAGGAAATCAGACTTGAAAATATCACATTGCGTAAAGTTTAACATTATTAATTTTATCCAGGAGACTTGCAGAATAAACCTTTGAGAATTATAATGCTTAAATTGATATGATTTCGTTTAAAACACACTCATATTTCATTATTCAATGTTTTTCATGTATTATCTAAATAATTGAAATATTATTTAAAATCTCGAGAGATCACTGTTTTTTTCTATTTCCGTTGCCATTTCTCGCTTAACCCCTTGCAGACCCTGTCTCTCCAATGCGCCTGCGTGCGAATCTTTTGGCCGGCTTAGTGTGTCCGGGATTCCCCCTGCCAGCCTTAACCCCTTCGTTCGCTGCCCCTGAAGAATTCCCATTGTTGTATTTGTTGCCGGAGCCGTTTCGGTTCATTTTTAGCGCATTTTTATCGACTGCACAGCTAATTAAAAGTGAAAAAGAACGTCGGAAAGAGAGACTAAGCAGCGGTTCCCGAGGGTCTTCATGGCGCTTTTGGTTTGGCAAGAAAAATTTAACAAATTATTTAATGATAGATGGTTGTTAAATTGACTGACCCGTCTGGATCTTAACCCTATTGGCGGGCATTAAGTGATTAGATAGAGGGGCGACTTAACGAATCGATCGAAGTGGCTTGTTAGGGGATTAGCCGCAGCTAAATTCGATGAACTTTTCATTTTCCACACACAATGGCACTCGAGGAAATCCCCACATGAAAAGGGCAGGCATAAAACAAACAAATGACAACTCCAACCGTTTCGTAATCCCCGAATGTCGCACAATTGAAATATGTAATTAATTATGCCCATAGGCGGTGGTCGCCTGCTGTTTATTTTCTGCTACCAGAAAACAACAACAGCGAACAAAAAACGAAAGCCGAAAAACAACAAACATTTTTTCGATAGAAATCTACAAAACTATTTGCCACACACTGGCAGAGTCAAAGTTTGGAGTTTTTTCCGAAAAGTGGGGGCCGAGGGGATCGCCAGCAGCTTGAAAAGCGTCGCTTTTTTGTGTTTCTCGTTTTCGTTGCTGCTCATATTTCGATTTTAATGAATCCACTCTATGATTATCTTGATTACGAAACAGTTCCCAAAAAAGCGCCACACAAATAAACCATTCAAATGAAATACTCACGCCCACTCAGCCAATGGCTAACAACAAATATAAAAAACAATAACAAAAGCATAAACAAATGCATGAATGCACGAAGAGTTATCGCTATCCCTATCTCTCCCTCTGCTGCCGTCTCGCCTGGTGGTCGCTTCGGCGGCAAACTACTGAAAATATTAATTAAAAGCCATAAAAACCAACAAAATGTTAATAAGCAGTTATCATCCCGTGCATTTTCAATTCGAAATTCAAATGAAAATTAAAGCAAATGCAAATCACACGAAACATTTGCGAAAAAGTGTGCTCCAGTTTTAAGAAATAAAGGTACGTCATTTAAAGTTAATTAAAATTAAAGATAGATTATTAAAATGAGCCTAAACTAAAGTACAAAGACCAAAACAAACTGTTAAAATATTTTGATTACTAAATTCAAAGGGGAAAATACAGATTAAACAGAAAATTTAACATTCTGTGAGCAAATTTTTTAACTGTTTTAGTATATTAAAAATAGTTATTCAATTTGCTGACTTTCTTTAGCATATTAAATATAGTTATTTCATTTGCTCACTTTATTTGACACAATGTTAAATATTCCTTTTAAACCTCCTCATATTTAATTACCCTTTGAATGTTTACGTTTATCCAGATCCTTCTTCATTACATCCCACTATGTTAATTAGAATATTTAATTTGGTAATTTGAAACACAAACTCTTGGTTTTTGTGTGGCAATTATGCTGGCCCTATCCTAATAATGCAATTTAATCGTTTGCCATTTTACAAGCATTTTTGTGCTTTGTTCTCTGATTTATATCACGATCAGTGGAATGCAGTAGTCATTGATTTTTATTGTTCGCGCTAGTTAAACTTTTATTGACTTTTAATTTTATTTGCCGTATTTAGTTTATGCTAATGGGATTACAATTTTATGGGAGAGTTGTGGCTTTTCCAGTTCGAGTGCCATCTGCGCATATTTTTAGGACCGACTGGATTAGAGTGTGCGTGTGTGATGGATGATGTGTGAAAGGGATGGACTTACACTTTCCACCCGACACCTTTGAAAGGCGTAATATTTTATTTACAAACGCTGGAAATTTTTTAATTACAATCATAAGTCATTGCGGAATCATAGGACAGCACTCCTGCTCATAAATTTCACACTCAACTCATTTCCTGCTCATTATCATATATCCAGCAATTGTACAAAAACCCCAGACACAATCTCGATGCGTTCTGGGTTGGGTTTTTAAGTATTGGGGAACCTCAAGTCTAAGGATGCACTGCAAGAATGCTGGCATTTATTAAAATACAACTTTAGTATAAGTTTCGAAGCAGCCAAAGTGGTAAAAATCATGTCTAACCTCTGGAAATTATATAAGTAATATTAAAACTAAAAGGTTTTTTATAAAGCAACCCTATTTGAAGTGAGAAAACTAATCAATAATCCCAAAAACTGATTGCTTGTGATGCTATTATAATATTTACTATTATTAACATTTAAAGACAATTTATTAGATTTACTCAAAGTTTATGTAGAGTTATTCAGCTTGATATTAGTTAATTAAAATGTTTTTATTAACGATCGATCACCTTATTTCTGTCAGTGTGGAGGATGGATTGCGGGGAAGGCAGAAGCATCCACACTCGTGGCCTGTCCAAAAAACCCACTCAATGTAGGGGTTTGGTACTTCGGTGAGTGGGCGTCCTGGGTCGTCGGATAACTGCGTGTGTTTCTGTATCTGAGCGCCGTATCTGTGCCTCCATGTGTTTGTCCATGAGATTTGTGGCCTGGGCGGAGATCCGGATCCCTGGAGATGTTGGGGAAGGTAATCATGCTGTCACAGTCGCTAATTTCAATTATCTTGAGTGTGCACGTATACGTAATTTGTTTACTTTTGAGCGCACAACAGCCAGCCGAGGCAAGGCGAGGAAAAGATGGCACAGGATCCTTCCAATAAAGTTAAACACGTACATTAAAGTGCATTTATTAGTTTCGTGATTCCCTGGGCCTCCTCATCTTTTTCGGCTCTGGCTTGACAATCGAAATGTCATTTCATTTCGTTTGGGAAGCTCGCAAATCCGCAATTGAGACGCAACTTACATGTCATTAACAAGGCTTAAGCCAAACGACATGACAGTCAAACAGACAGTCAGTCCGTCCGCTGACTGAGTGACAGAGAGGGCGAGTGGCAGTAGAGAGAGATAGGGCCAGAGACGACAAAGGGAATGTCAACATTTCTGCCTAGATAATGCCGAATGCACTGCAAGGTTGCCAAACTTCTTGAGGTGGCCGGTATTGTGAGGTAGGGTCACATCTTTAATCAGACCAGCTTAAGATGTAAATATATAAATATTTGTATCAATGAGCACTGAGAGACATAGTTTCCAGGTCATTGTTAAAATTCAGCAAATAACTCTCACACTTCATTATTTATTCGGAAATGTATAACTCAAAAGGTATTTACCAAGGTAAATAAATATAATAATACAGAACAAGATACAAAAATACTCCATTCGTATTGTGACGAACTATTTATATATTGTATTGTATTGTATTGTTTCGTTTGAATTAAATAAAATAATCAAAAATCATAAACGCACACTTCCTTATTTATTCGGAAATGTATAACTCAAAAGGTATTTAGATATGGTAAATAAATTTGAGGCACTTTTAGTAATATATAGAAGCGAAGACATTAATAAAGTATATTATATATACATAGATATATATTTCAGAATAAGATAAAAAAATACTCCGTTTGTGTTACTTGTGGCCGACTATTAGTATATGGTATATTGTTTCGTTTGAATTAAATAAAATAAATCAAAAATCATAAAAGATTTCAAGTAAATAAATGAGTACGAATACTTTAAGAAAATTTAGTTTTGTATTAATTTTAATACTGATAAAATTAATAAAATGCACATGTGTGAAGTGAACTATAAATTACGTCTAATTCGTATGAAGAAGACTTGTTCTTTTCCAGGTTAAGTGTCCATTTACTTATTTTAATATATGTAATTTACAGTCTGGCCTAATTTGATCCATTACCAAGCCCGCTTTAGTACCCCTGCGCAGTTGCCGAACTTCAGCGAGAGTGCTAATGAAGCGCGGCAACCGGGCAAGGGACGGATGTCTCACCTCTCAAGCAGAGCAACTCGCCCCGGCTGTAAATTGGCCAATTATCAGCATTTGAAATATGGTTTACCTGCCACAATTCTCCCTTTTCCTCTACCTGCATTCCTCGGCCATAAAAGGTGAGCCAGCGGAGTGGCTCTGGGGATCTTGCCTCGAGAATCGGGACTCGAGAAGGCAACAAATGCATGTATTTTCAGATATATATATATATCCAGCGACAAACGCACTTTGACCTTTCTTTGCTGGCAAAGACAATGCACATTGTGTGGCAGAGAGAGAGCGAGAGAGATGCAGCGATGCAGCGTCCACACCTGCCCGCTCCTAAATGCACGCACAATTCCTTTATGGAAAAAGATACACACCTTTATTTTACACTTCCCGAACGTATGTATCTTTTCTGGGCACCGGCATTAATGAACCGACTTCACACTCGAAAAACTACCTGGGGTAGAAAAGTTATTGATTATTTAACAAACGCTGGGAAATTAGGCAGCGATTTATAGAGGAAAGCCCTTTCGGATATGCACTTTGATAAATTAATACAATATCGTCGGGGCTGGCCATTCAATTGATTTCGAAATTCATTAGCGCGCAACGGAGGCGTCTATGATACAGGGACAGTGTCCAAGATCGGGGTCTCCACTTTGATTTCTATTCATCGGATATTCTGTTCCCTACTTTCGGTATTCTTGGCCCAGAAATGTGCCTGGCTTTATTGCAGTTTGGAAATAGATGGCCTAACAGCTGGAGAGTCAGTGCGGCACTCGAGCAGATTAGATAGCAAATGGTCGTCCCCTTTGAGGTGGCTCAGCCAGTGGCGGGAGTTGGGGACTACAATGGAGCCGGGGGGGCAATCAGATGCAACAAGTAGGGATTATCCCCGGGCTAGAGATGTTTTCCAGTTCGAGTGGAAACTATCCCAGCTAAGCAGCACAAAGGCTGGCAATTTGTTGGCTTGACAACCTGAAAGAGAGCTTAAATTATGGACGAATAAGGCAATATTAAAAGAAAGAGTTGGTGGATAAACATTTCGAACAGAGAAATGGACTGCGACTCGTGTTTACATCAATTCAATAGGTGACTTTTTGTGTCACTAAAGCACAGCCCATTTTTTACTAATCCAAATGATGTGACAAGGCTTTGTGCCTATTAATTTGTTAGTATGCAGTATTTTCGTATTTATGTAACTTTTTTGTATAACTGACTGACAATTATTCATCACAAAATTTAATATCTGTTAGCATTGATTGCATTATTTATTTAATGTGTATTTATTTTCAGTATTTATCGAAGTAATACTTAAGGAAATGCTTATATTGTCCTTAGTGTTTCAATTCAAACGTTTCAATTGATACGTATGTAAATAGGAGCAAACTGATAACGATTATTAAAAGAGAAATGCCGGCACTGATGTCAGATTCACTTTTTTCCCGTAAAATCAGGCTGGTTTTATAGGCTAAATTTTTGAGAAATTACAAATAGCTTGAATTCAGGCTTTTCATTTCATTTTCGTAAAATCATTTGTTTTCACTTCTTTTGTATGCTCGTTACACTTCAACTCCTAAGAATATTTGAAACTCCGCTTAAGCTTAGAAAATACTTTAAAAAACAAAAAAACTTAAGCAAGAAGTATTACAAAATATTTCGGCATGAATGGCACAATCAACGCGTTCAAGGAAAAAATATACTCTTGCATTATTTAAATTTAATTACATAATTATTAAATTAGGCTAAGAAAAGTCATTTAAGACTTAACCTTTACGCTTTGTTCCAAGAAGAATTTCTTATTTTTATAAAAGGAAGTAGAATGTAAAATTATTTGTTGAAAAAATTAGTTATAAGAAAAAATGATTTCGCCCCATAGATCTTCAATAGAACTAGTTAAGAACTTACACGTATGTAAGTGGATTACACACAACTTACAGAATTACTGTGCGATTTGTAAATTGTAAAGTAAAATAGTCTAACCAGACCAATATAACAAATTTTGCAAAAAGTGAAACATTTAAAAACAGTAAGTAATTAAATTGTGAAAGAAGCAAAATCAATGAATCACTAAATATATTAATAAAATAAATATATCAAAGTACATAATGATAGTTCCGAATCTAGCTTACCATTAACAAAGTACAAAATACAAATAGTAAATATGTGCATGTATCTATGGAAGGGTTCCCTCGTACTATCAACATGGTGATGCATCAACATATTCCGGACCGTTCCCGGTCCACAGACGAAACGTTCGGAATCGGACTACAACAAACCGAGGCAGCGCGTAAACAAACGTCAATGCGTTCCACAGCATGCAACAAGCGGAAACGAGTGAGCAACGGAACACCCGAAGCGGCGGCACGAAGCGCAGCCGAAGCGGACTTCGGGCAAGCGGCTGCTGGGCCGAAAGCGAGGCGAAAAATCGTGTTTCAGTCGCATTTCCTTCGTCGGTCGGTTCGAATGTACCGTTCGGTTCGTTCGGTGGATGTTCGTTCGCCCCGGGTATCGGATCATGAGTGGACTCAGATATTCTAGTGAATAGAACGAAGAATTCAAACAAAACAGCCTAGTCGCGGGCAGTGTGTGCTAACCGAAAACCAACGCGAAATGAGTGCAAATCTATTTTAAATGGTGTGCAATTAAGGGAAGGGGCAGGAAAATACTTGACAAAATGCATTCGTGCGAGATGCGTGGCATGCCGCGGCGGTTGCAGCCCCACCGTTTATCTAACGAAAGCGAAACAAGAATCAGAAATAAGAATAAAAATAGAAACAATCGAGGAGCTCTCGGCGACCGTCTAAAAATAATCAAACTCGATCGCAGGAGTCGTCCGCTGGTGAATTTCCCGATTTTCCCACTGCTCCCGCTGCTCCTCGCGGGATTAAATGGATTAACACAAGTTGGAGCTCTCAAGGGTAAGTGTCAACAGATGCAACTAGAGCTGCAAGCACAAAAGATACAAAAGATACACAAGATACAAGAGGCGCAGCAGACACCATTTGAAGGGCAATATGACAAACTATTTCCTCCCGGAGCCACAGCGAAAATCCTTTGTGGCTGCCAATGCATATGACTTCCTCTCTCATGCACTCCCCCGTTTATTTATTAGCCTCATTTGTTTCCATTTACGTTTTTTCGTCTCCATCTTTTTGGCTATTTTTGGTTGCAACAACACGCCGGCAACGAAGTGAAATTAAGGCACTGCGGTTTATTTATGCCTGCAACGTTCGCTAATGGATTTTAAGGCCGCTTTATAGACAACGCGACATCGACTCCGCTCATAGACCCATTATTCATGCCTCTCTCTCTTCGATAATGTTTCTTCTTCGCTCTCTCTCATTAGAGTGGCACATTATGGGCACATTTAACCGATTTGGACGTATTTATTCAAGCTAGCAGCCCTACAACAGAAGTATTGAGGCACAAGTCCACTCTGTAAGCTTGTTTCACTTCCGTGGTGCAATAGGTTTATAATTCTTTCCAAATCTCTGTTAATTAGAAGTTAGAATCTAACCCTCAGGGCCACCCAAATGATGTTTCTTTATCATAATCAACAAAAAAAAGAAAACACAGATAATGTTAACCCAGTGAACCCACTTAGAGATCGCATTTGGGGAAACTAAATACAATTTCCAGAGAATACAAAGATCGAATTACAAATCGAACCAAAATGCATGTGTAGAAAGACATGTAGAAAACACAGACAGATGAGGGTAACTCGAGGCTGAAAAAATGGATGTATGTATACCCCTAAGGGAGGATCACGGGAAAGATCACTCACCAGAAACCGAACTTCAGATAAATGAGTAATGAGTTTGCAGTTCGTTCGCCACGAAAGACTAATCAAGCGCGTATACATAGAGATAGGTTTGGCTGCCCCAACCAATCTCACAGCTGATTGCAAGAAAATCAAACAAAGAATACAGTTTGCGGCTTTTGTGGTTTTTGGAATGGACTTTCCAGAGAGAAAACTAAAGCAAAATGGTTTGAGCTTGAGGTTAAAAGCAACGTCGAACTGCTCCGCTCGGCGATTTCATGGCTCGACAAATCCCTCAGATAAAACATATATCTAAATGAGCTTAAGCCGTCACACCCCTTTGCAACGCTGCTGCGCTGAGAATGTTGTAATCTAATGCTTATTAAACGCTTTTTAATGCCAAACCAGCGATTCCCAGTCCCCCGATATCGGCGTGGACACACGCAACTCGGATTTTTGAAGTTGGACTTCGGATTTCAGTAAGCATTTAGCACGCAACCTGAGGCTGTGACGAGTATCTGTATCCCGGTTCTTCTCGGCTCAACCCATGTGATGTGGCAAGTGTTGCACGCGACGCGCGGCGACGTCGCTCGCTTCATATAATAAATTGTATAAAATTATCTGCACTGGCACACGACAGGACTTTTCCCTGCCCCAGCCAAGGAGCTGCGGGTTCTGGTGGTGTGCGACCGGCGACTTTTGCTTTTGGGTGGTGGGTCAATCGCAGTCGGCTTGAGAATCTGGCGGGGTCATAAAAATTATCGCCCTCAACAAAGTTGCAGGGTTGACAGCGAAGGAGGCAGCCGGCAGCAACCTTCTAATGCCACTCTGGGGAGCGTTTTTCCAGCTAACTGGACTCACTGCACTTTTTCTCCTCCTTAATTTCCGTTTTTTTGTGTGTGTGTGTGTGTCTCCGGGGGTGGCAGGGCTTTCTAGGTTCGGGTTTCGCCTTTGTCTTGGCAATTTCTGTTAGCATTTTTGTGTTTTTTGTGTGCCTGCTGCTGCTGCCTCTCGGCTCTTGTGCAATTTTCTCATGTGCATTATGCGAAAATTGGGCTAAGTAGCGGTCTCCGGCTTACTTTCCTTTCCCGGGCGATAGAAACGGAGTCAAGTGCTGTGGCAGCTCCGTAGTATGTTATTTGTTCAATCACATGATTGCCCTACCAATCGCCCGGCACTCAACAAGATCTCCCATTTGCTCCCAGCTGCAGGCCACATAATGAGGGGGGTCTCTGTCTCGGTCTTGCACCGATATGTTGGCATAGAGTTTGGGGGCAGGATTGTGATTGAAAGGCGGGCCGATGTGGGTGGAAAGTGGGGGTTCCAGCTAGGGAAAGGTATTAAATATAAAGATATGTATCTCACATACTATTCGTACTAACTAGGACTTTTGTATCTTATTCAAATTAAAACTGAATGTAATTCACTATGATGTTAGAGTGAAAATAAACCATATACACTTTCATAGAGAAAAGTATTAATTATGAGTGCATAAATAAAGAAGTAATTAACCTTTTAGCTCAATATCCTGTGACCGAGAACTTTACATTACTTTCCTAGAAAATTCCAAAGTCTCTTATAGCAATACAAACATGCCCTCCCTCCTCTGGGAAAATCATTCAACTACTAATTGCTACTAACTATAGCTGTAGCTCTTCTTGCTTCGGCCATTCGATCTTGGGCCGGCTATTTGCCAACCAAACAATAATTAATTATTTAAAACAACAATCCGGGCTGGGCCAGAACACAGCAGCAACAGCAACATCAGCAACATGGCCAAAGAAAGGCTGAGAGGCGGCGAGCTGGACATGGTCAGCACAGCGACGTGGTCTTAGCCAAGTTTTGCCTACGCAAAGATTTTTGTTATTTCTTGCTTCCTGGAGATCTGGGACCCAGCTTGACAGCCAGTCCAAATCGCCAGGCTGGAGCTGGAGCTGGAGCCGGGGCCGGGGCCGAGCTTGATATAGCCGTGGGTTTTATGTACATTTTGTAGCCGTTGCTTTGGTTGTGATATTAAAAATAAAGGAAAATTAAGCCTGGCAGCCGCGTAAAATGCAAACTTGCATCCGAAATGTTGCAGTTATGCCAGTTGGCGTTTAGAGCCGTTGTTACTGTTGCTGTTGCCGTTTTTGTTGCAGTTTCTGGCCACATTTTTGCATGCAATGCGCCTGCAAAATGGTTATTTCTTTTTTTGAGAAGGCGTTACTGGATTTTCCGAAAAGCGTTTTTTGTGTTGCTTTTTTTGGTTGCTCGCTGCCCGTTTATATTCGTTCGTGGTGGTTAGCTCGGAGCAAATCTGAGCTTGGTGAGAAAAAGGTTTGCAAATTGCATTGGAAATGCTATGTGTGAAGGGGTGGGGAATCGCACGGCGAGAAATGGGTGAAAGGGGGGTGTAACTGTAACCGGAGGAGGATATGCAATTCTGGAGAGGTCAATCAACATGGAAATTTGACTCACAAGTTATGGGAAAAGCCGTGAGGGAGAGATTGGCTTGGGCTATCTTTGGATATTTATTAGAAATAGCCCGTAAGATGCAGCATTTTGAAAGTTATTAGTTTTGTATTTACTTATTTACTTATGTACCCCAAATTGCATTGCCTTCTGCTGCAGGAAAAACCGTTTACAGTTAACTGGAAGACCAACAAGCCTCCGTGGCTAATATGTATTTAATTACACAAATCTTAAATTTCCGGCTACTCCGAAAAGAGGTTTGTCTTTGTCTTTGTCATTTATCCTTAAGCAAGTCGTCGGCAGAGATTTGCATATTTGCACTTGATGATGCTGAAGTTGAGCCGGGTTGCAAGTTGCACGTTGCAAGTTGCTGCTGCTGCTGTTGCTGTTGCAGACATACCCGCCAGCAATCGCCATTTGAGTTTGGCTTTGAGTTTGGCTCCCCGGCTGCCTACGCGCGGCTAGGAAATTATGAAAAATTTTCAAAGAATCGCCTTGAGTCATCGTTTGCAGTCAGTTGCCACAACGTTGGCGTTGCATTTTTGTATCTCTCTCTGCGAGTGGGGGGAGGGAAAAGTTTATAATTTGTTAACAAGCCCAAAGAGATCGGCGCCGCTGAGTCCGGGCAATTATGACAAGTTGACAAACGGCTTAATCTCAATCGGGGACTTGCTGTGCGATCCTCGAATCACAGAAGATGCGACGCCCGGCATTTAAATCAATAAAGCAGCGAGTCTCGTCGATCGCCTGGACGTTTATCGCATTCGGGATATCTAATATCGGATGAGGAGTTGGACTGCGACTGCGACTGGGACTGGGACTGGAGGAGTTCCAGTCGCGCCGAGACCAAGTCCAAGTGCCGTGCTTTAAGTCTTTGCCAGCGAGTGCGACACATGCAAATTGGCCAATGTTGCTAAACAAGTTTCGCGGTTGTTGCTGTTGTGGCTTGTACTCACCTGCGTACGACGACAACAGCAACAGCAACAGCACAAGCAACAGCAACAGCACAGGCACAAGCAACGACAACAAACATGCAAAAATTGGATTGCTGACTCTGCGTGCAAATAAGGCAACAACAACCAGCTCAAGTTGGCTATAAAAAGGCGCTGCCGTTGCAGACAATCAGCCATAAATCTAAATGACTGTCAACCCAGGCGAAACCTACAATGGAGCCTTGTTCTTGCAGCAGCAACATGTTGCACAGCCGGCACTCGGCTCCCCTCCGCTGCCTGCCCCAAAGTCGGCGGAGACCCAGACTCATTTGCTGCCATTGGCGGGCCGCTGATAAGACACTAAAATATGCTAAAAAGCTAAAATAAACTTGATATTGATATTGCGGTGGCATTGCCAGTGCCATAAAGCAAAAAAGCATTTAGTTAGGGATCATAGAAGGAATTCTGATGGTGGCGGGGATGCAAAGTGCTTGCTACATTATGGAAAGTGCCGTGGCAATAAAAATTAAGAAAAGATGTAAGCACGTCCTTAAAGTAATAATATGCAATCGAGGCAGGAGCCATATTTTAAATTCTAATGAAAGCTGTCAAATAAATGTCAAACCTCGGGTTGCTGTGAGGCATAAATAAACGTATCTTTTCATTGAATTTTAGTTAATAGGAGTTAGGAAATTACCGCTTTAAAGTGAATAAATAATAACTAAATACAGATTTAATACGTTTTGCATAATTACCTAAAGAAATACCTATTCTTTAGCTCTACAAACGTTTAAAACATATTATTTTACTGCACATAATATTACACATAATTTTAAATATCTTTAAAATTCTTTAAATAATGCTAGTAATGAATAAATAAAGTTAATCACTTAATTATTGCATATACTTAAATTCAAAGTGAATAGATTTGTATTAAAATGATTCCCCTCAATTTGATTAGGCCATATCAAATATTCAACAACTTCATTTCACTCCATTTTCCATAAACCCCTCGAACGAATTACGCATAAATTTCCAGCGACGTTTCTTAGGTAACCAAAGCCGTCGTCGTCCCACTAAAGTTAGACACTTTTAATTCCAGGTATCGCCGTATCGAATTATTTTTATAATTCCTATTTTTTACGTTTGTTCTCCGCACTCAGCCGGGAGTGGGCCGCAACCTGCCCACGTCCGTCTGAAGATTTGGTAGCTTTTGCCATTCAGCGAGTTTGTCATAAAATTAATTTGGTTTTTAGTTGGCCAGCCGCTGATGAGGAGGATGGTCCTCAGCCTGGACAACCTGCTCTTTACTGGTTTTCCCTCTGTATTGGCTCTGCTTTTGGTTTTTTTTCTTTTTACCAAGCTAATTTATTGCACTTTTGCGACGACGGCAAATGGGGAAATGCGATATGCCAATCACTCGAGAGTGCGGCGACACTTTCCCAGCTCTCCGCATTTCCCTGCGTGTGTCTTCCCCCCGGGGCATGCATTTAAGATAAGGCCTCACTTGTCGCCTTTCGGTATTTCCACTTCAACTCGAGCCGATTCTTCTTTGTTTTTTAGCATGGCATTATTTACATTTTGAAGACTCTCGAAAGACATCAAGCGAGCGGCCTGCATTCGGAGCCGTCTATCCCGGGGATCGTTTCGAATTACAGAACCAACTCCGACTCTGACATTTGTGTGTGGAATTGTTTACAGTTTTGGGAAACGCCAGAGAAGTTGGTAAACATTGCAATCAGAATTTAGAACTGGGTTAGACCGAGCGGGGCGGGTGTGGCCGGGGCGAGTAAATATTTAATTAGCAGACGCACCTTGTGGGAAATGATTTGGAGTGTGTGGGTTTCTGGGAAATGCTAAAAAAAAACTCAACGCCAGGCCAGAGTTAGCCAGAATTTTCAACAATTATTAACCGCCGAAGGGAGCACAGGAATCTGGAAAAAAAATTAATTAAAAATGCAGCGGCAATTAATCAAGTAAGAGAAGGACGAGGCAGAATAAAAAAGAGCCATGGAATTTGCATAGAACGCTCGCCGTTCGGCGTTCGGCGATCGCAAAGTGATCATCTGACGGCTGAGTGATCTTTCTTTATCTGAGATTGATGCGCATCGCGTGCAGGGAAGAACATTCAGCCTCAGATCCGATCCACAGGGACCATATCGCGATCTCTGGGCAGCCGCAGCATGATCATTAATAAACCGCTGTGAGCTGTCAATAGGCATCAACGTCCAGCGATCTGCGATCGGGGATCTGCCAAGTCAGCGTTCTGGCGACGAGGAGGAGCACGAGGAGGTGGAAAATATCTGCTTTTCTCTTGGAGATGGCTGAAATCAACACGAGGATCAACTGCGAGGATTGAGTGACAGTGTTTGGCACTCGACTTGGCTCTCATTCGAGTCCACTGTGACAATTGCCAATTGGCTCACCGATGTGATAACTTCATTTGATGAATCTCAACGGATATCGTTGCGGGAGCCTCTCCTTTCGATTGGTAAACATTGTTGTTAAGTAAACATTCTCAGGCTTTTGAGCAGACAGCAGACACCCAAACATGTCGTTTTGTCTTATAAACAAAAATTCAATAATGCATAAATACAGAGAAACAAACTACAAAAAAGGAGGAAAAATTAAAGGAACATGGGAACGAAAGGTGGAGAGTAGACAGGCCTTTGGGGTTGCCTTCTGCAACATAAAATAATGACGATGAAAATGTTGCACATGCCAGGATGAGCCGCTGCTGCCTGACAATGATGAGGCATGATGACAGACCAACAAATCGAAGGCTTCGCAGGTCCAGGCTGCAGGCCAAACTTGCCACCGATGTTGCTTGTTGGTGGTTGTTGCTCCTGCCGCTGTTGCTGCTCCCTGTCGCTTTGGCAATCGACAGCAATCGTCATCGTTACCACAACACAGTGGAGCACATTGTAAAACATCCGCACAAAAGAGCAAGCACATGGCACGGCAATGAACAGCAGCAATTGCAGCTAAGTGAGGGTAAAAAACGTTTCCCAATGCCGTTGATGGGAGAATTTATATTTGAGGAATGTGTGATAATCATGTTTATGCGCAGATGCAAAGTCACGAAGCCCATGCACTTCATATAGAACTTTATGAAAATGAATAACCATTTACTTTAAATATTCACTCGATCGAAAACTGAATTCATATTCAATCATATTTTATTTTTGACTTATATTTAGGGACTGATCTACAACTTTGAATGCAATTATCTTTAAGTTATATTCTATCCCAAATCAATGTTCAATCCTATGCCATACAAAGAAAAGTCCATCCCCTCCGCATATCAGCCTTAAGTCCTACGCATCTCCTGCCTTATCTGTATGCCTTTCCTTTTTTATTAACGAATCCTTTCTCATCCAATGCATAAACCTCAATGTAGCCTCTCCCTGATACCCCCCTCGAACCAGCATCAATTTTCTGTCTGTCTGCCACACAGGAAAAAAAAGACACGAAAAAAGCGAAAATCTGCCGTCGGGCAGAAATTAATTTTTCATAATTTTTTTGCGCCCCTTTTTTACTGCTGATGTTGTTGTTGTTATCGCAACTTGTTCGCCATCATTTTCCCCTCCTGACGCCGCCATTGACTTGGCAATGTTTTGTGAAAATATATCCCGACTTTCTGGCCAGGTCAAGGTTGAGTGAGTAAAAGGGGGCAGCAAGGGCGGCGGCGGCGGCATCATTTTTTGTGTTATTATTAAAGTTGATTGTCAAATGCTTGGCCCTTAAGTGATTTTATAGGGCTTTAATTGGGCGGCCAGCGGGATGTTTGAAGCTGGCCCAAAGGGACAGCGACAGGCAAAAGGCATGCGGCTTAATTACTCGCAGTAGCCAGAAGGCAGAAAATATCTTTTCCCTTTTTTCCTTCTCTGCTCTTGTTGTTTTAGCCAGAGGGGAGTTTATGCCATTCAAGGTGCAAACTTGCGCGCGACAGTTTGTGTTGCTGCTGCTGCTGCTGCTGCTGCTGCTGTCGATGTTGCTGCTGGGTGACTGTTGACAGCATGACGTGACAACATGCAATGCAAATCGTGTGACACGATGCCCCAAAGGGTTAATGTATAAATTAAATTTTTGCACTTGCAAGGCCAGGCTTACACACTCGTATCTCTATTAGCGGCGGCCCCAGAAAAAGTGCGGATCCGAGGGGTCAAGACCCCCAAAGAACGACCGCAGGCAGTGCGTAGGGGAAGACGGAGCAATAACAAGAATTGCCAATAAAGAAGTTGCCTTAACTTGGCTTAGCGAAATTTTCACGCTCTCCCACACACACAACGCACGAAAGTAAGACCTGGAAAAGCAATAAGTAAGCGAAACAAAGACCAGACATAAAAGTTGTATAATTTCGCATTGGCAGGTCTAATCCCACCGCCAGGTAGGAACCCACACACAGTCGCACACCTAAATCCCCCAGAAGACAGGCTGGGGGGGAGAGCAGGAGAGTGAGGACCAAAAGTATTTATGATTATTATATATATATTTGTTATTCCTTTCGTTCGCCGAAAAACCAGCTGCTTTTGATGTTTTCTTTTTGAACAAATTAAATTCGGGTGTTTGGGTGGGGCGCAAAAGTTTTGCCAATAAAATTTAACAATTCCCCGCTACAGTTTTTATGATTATCTCTCCCTTCTGAAGGACTCGCCGGGGCAACAATTTCCATTTACAATTTCGTTTAATGCGAGACCAAGAAGTTGCCTAATTGTGGCGGGAAAAATCTATTTGCCAGAAAATGGCCGCAAACGCAAGGTCAGAGGCAATTCGAGACGCTCTCAAGGAGTGGAGGAAAGTCAGTGTCGGTGTCGGTGTCTGTTTCTGTTTTTCTTTTTCCCCGCCGCTGGAAAACTGCGTAGGTAGAGAATTCCGATGGTGCAGCAGCATCTCGCAGCTCAAAGAAAAGAAAATCGAGCCGAACCGAACCGAGCCAAGTCAAACAAAGGAAAAACAAGAAACGCATTCCCGACATGAGAGCCCAGCCAGCAAGTCATAAATTTTCCCCGAAAAAAACCCTGAAAAACAATAAAAACGAGCCCAACAAAAGGAGAACACGAATCGAAGCAGCATTGAAAAGCAAATAGTCCAAGAACTCCGAAATAAAGAGCCTGAAAAGGTTCTCCAGGGGCAGGGAGTCGGAAGAGTGTGCATCTTAGGTAGGCGGCAGGCAGGCACTATTCGATGGATAGATAACTGCTCTCGTGGGCCGGGCAAGTATCTAAAGTATCTTAAGTAGGTTGCTGGCCTAGGTAGAACTATGCAGGTGTCATTTGGCTGCAGGGACAATCGGGGCACAGTATTTATTCGAAAGATTGGCTCGAAACGAAGGAAAACTCAGAAAACCATATGCTGAAGAAAATGGGAAAGGAGACTGTCTTAGGATAAGATATTTGAGTCGGTAGAAATGCATGCTGACAGGGTCTTAAGATCCTTTGTATAGATGCTGCAATGGAAAAGGTTTCCATAAACTAATTTCAGGAAGGTGCAACTAACCGGAAAACCTATTGTTTACAAAATTATATATTTTTAGGCAAGAAGAACAAGTGTGTTTTACATTATATTTCATGTATTTGTCGGGAATATACTGTATACTTGGAAAACTTTCCCACCAGCGACAGTTAATTTAAGCCTCCCCTTTAATAAAATCAAAAACCCACACAGTATTCAGCACATACTTCCGTATATATACTTTGGATTTTTAAATTGTTCATCCCAAGCGAACGGCATTCAAAATGCTACAGCAGAGACTTAATACACTTTGTGGCCGGGCACTTAAGCGATCGCTAAACGAACGCATTCGACCAGCCCCGAACCGTATTAATTCGCAGGCTCCTCAAAGAGATACTTCCTCTGCGAAAACCCCGAGCCCAAAACTCCAGACTGCAGACTCCACTTAGCCAAAGCGATCATTCAAATTTCAGTGTTTAGTCAAATTACAGACTCTTTGGGATGCGGATTTGGAGCTGGAGCTGGAGCTGGAGCTGGGGACTCGGCTAAGCCGATTCCATTCTCCCCGATCTCGCATCCGTATCTGTGCAATTTTGAGCTACAAATTTGGCGCCCACACAGATACACACACAAATAGCCGAAAATGGCAGCTAATTGGAAGTAAATCGAGTTAAACTTTCTTTCGCTAAGCCGAAAAAAAGCACGCCGCGAATTGCACGCATGAGGCCCGAGGCATTTTGAGATACATGGTATCCTGTGTTGTGTATCTCATAGTTTGCATAGCTAATTAGCCAACTTGAGCTCCGGAGTTGCCGTTCCCGTTGTCGGTGTTTGATCATTGATCAGCACTGAGAGCCGGGCCAGAGCCAAGGCTAACGAACCAAATGTATCTCATGGAACGTTCTCACATTAGTCACGCGTTTAACATATTTTCGTTTCGTTTCGAGGTCCGTTTTAAATTTAATATATTTCGTACCTGTGGAAAGGAGGAGAGGCCGAGGCGGAGTGCCACGGAGCGCTAACGTATGCAAATATTTTAAGCTGCAAATCCAGCGTGCGTAACCAAGGAGAGGCGGGAGATCATACACTGCGAAATAATTCCTGAAAATTATCTCAGTAATCAGAGTACAAATTTCACGAATCCGAACCCATTCCAACTCCATCAAGTCACGTTTTCCTTAATAATAATATGGAATATTAGTATGTGCTTCGGTTATCCCTTGGCTTTATTTTAGTATGTTATTTCCCTGACTCAGTGCCCCGAGCGTGATATTTTGTTCTCAGTGCCTAGATGGGAGCTGCAGACCCATCTATCTGCATATGCTAAACACAGGGTCCGGTATTGTCTCTCCCAGTGCCACCGCACTCCACCCCCCCTGCCCCTGCCCCTGCCCCTCCCCCTGCCCCACCTCATTCAAGACCTCTTCTTGTATCTGATTTGCGACAGTCAAGTCAAGTCAAGTCGCGCTATCTGCTGCCTTTTCCTCCTGTGGCTGCCGCTGCTGCTGCTGCTGAATATGGTAAAGAAGCTTTGGTAAAATGCTAGCGAATTAGGAACGCGGAATGCGATCGATACGTGCAACAGGGAGCAGGCAGCAACATGTTGCACATGCCGCAATGTTGCTGCTTCAGTTGCTGCTGCTGCCTATGCCTGCGTTTACCTGTGGTCAACGCGATTCGTTTCCCATATTGCTAATGCGAGGATCCGGGCTGAAAATCGTGCTCTTGGCCACGGGCAGCTGCCTTGCAACTCGGACTCCGCGGAGACTCCAGCTCCGAGTCCTCTGCCATGCCAAATGGAGTCTCCCAATGGCAATTAAGGAGCCCAAAACGTTCTGTGTTGCTGCCTGTCCGGGGCATGTCTGTTATTGTTGCTGCCGTTGCCGTTGCTGTTGCCGCTGATGTTGCTGCTCGCAATTCTTAACGGTAATTATGTTGTTCGTTTTGGCAGGCCGCATTTTGCGTAGCCCTCGAATGGATTGAAATTCCCCGCAGTCGCGGAGCTTGTGTTAAATTGGATTAATTTGACAGTAAAATGCAAATGAGCCGAATGCCAAATGCGAAATGCGAAATTAAACTTTTAGGCTGCCATTGCGAACACAGGAACTCGGACATGTTGCTGGCAACAAATTATGTTGCTGCCTCGGCAGCTCCTCTGGAAAGCCATTTTTCTTGATGCACTTTAAGAAAACTCTATGCATGAGTACTCTGAAAAATAAGTCAAATATATGGGAGCCATTAAATTTAACTCTCCTAATAAAATAAAATTGTATGTATAAACAAATATGATTTTAAGAGCAATCTTTTGGGTAATAAATAATGTCGGAATATTAACAACTTTTTCCATGTGTGCCTTTTAAAATAATCAACATGTTTTTGGGGGCCAAGACCGCGAGAGGCGAGGCATTTGCAACAGCATCAGCCGCAGCAGCAGCAGCAGCGGAGGCACATGTTGCTGCCGTGCAACAAGCAAAGTGCAGCAATAATTTTTAAATTGAATTTTTTCCCTGTCCGTTGCCGCCAAAGTAAAGCAAAAGCAAACAAATCTGCCCAAAGAGCAGACAAGTTTTCTTGAGGTTTTTTCCCCCCTTTTTTCCTGCCAACTATAGTTGCCTGGGGGGCAAGTCTTGGCGGACCCGCAGTGGCTGCTGCTGCCCTTTGGCAACATGCATCACCAAAGCCGGCGTCGTTTTTCATATTTTTCTGCACTCACATGAGTCGCAGTTTTACTGCCCATTTTTTGTTGTAATTTTTAATTCATTTTTTTTCCTTTAGCGAGAGATTGCTTAATCGATTTGCCATGACTCGGGCGCCAGCAGCAACTGATAAATTGTTTTGCCATGTGTTTATTAATTATAGCGAAAATGGAATGTCAGATCGGGTGTGGAGAAGGGACGCCGGGGAGGTGGCCGAGCGGCTCTAAGAACTCTATCAGTGGCTCTTCCAGGTGGTCCCCATGAGCAACATGCTGCTTGTCCCCCAGCTAGCCAAAAAAAAAAGAAAAAGAAAAGGAAAAGAGCAGGAAAAACGAAACATTCGTTTGTTGCTGCTCATTTTGGTCATTTACAAATGGAAATTGCATTGATTTGATGTTGCTGCTGGCCGGGGGTTGTTGCATCCTGAGCTGGGCCTCATGATCCGTCGACTAGCATCCACTTTGATGATATATTGCCGCCCAAGTAACATTCTTTTCCCCCGCTCGCCTGGCCATATTTGATGCCCAGTTACAAGTTACAAGTTACATGACGTGGCTCTGTCCGCAACTCGTTGTCTGCTGGCCTCTGATGTTGCTGTTGTCTCTGCTGATGTTGCTGCTGTTGCTGCTGTGTGCTTAGAGTTGCCTCAGCAGCGACTTGAATTTTTTGTTTGCATTTATTAGCATTTTGCCCTTTACTTGCTGCTGCTGTTGCTCCTGTCGCCTGTCAGTTGTTGCTGTTGCTGCTGTGTGTGGCAACATTTTCAATTCAATTATATTTCATGTTCATGTTGCATCGATTTACATTATAATTTGTGTCTGTAGCGGAAGTCATTTGTGGGGCTGAAGAAAAACTGATACTGCAACAGAAACGGGCAATCAAAGAGAGAGCTTCGTCTGGGATATAGCAAAGCCTTTGGGATATGGCAGATACACATATACGCCTCCATTAAATCCTACTTATTCCATTCGAAAATCATTCACGCTTCGGCTTTATGACAACCCACATCTCAATCAAGTGCTCATTCTTGGAGATTCTCCCCAATCGCACTCATTAGACCTAATAGAAGCTGCACATGCATGCATGTATTTTTCTGTAACAAATCGTCTCATAATTTTTTGATTAGTCAGGCAGCGAGTGCAAGAAAAGTCGAGCATTTCCCAGTCTCAGTTTTCCCGCTTTTCACATCAGCCAATCTTCGAGTGTCACTTCTATTAAGCGCATCGAATTTCCCCTCTCGCGATGACAGCAGCTGCTATTAGAAATGTTATTATTATTATACCAAAAATAAATTCGAAAAAAGCTAGAAATATTTCAGCAAGTCAAATAAATATATCATCTGCTTACTTAAAAAAGACAGAACAAAAATAAAAACAACATCGCTTGACACCTTTGACTCGGGCATATGGCCAGCGAGTCAATCAACCAATTCGTCCATCCATCAATCAATTAGAGGCGTTTTCTTTTGGGGAAAAGCTAAGTTAAAGTGCATTAAAGCCCTCGCCCAGCGCCGGACTCTTGGTGTTTATCATAATAAGCTGAGTAAACAGTCGCTGCCAAGACTAATGAGGGACGAGAGTAGGAGACCTCCATGATCTAATGTTATGACAGCTCATCAAGTGTCAGCGCAGAATGCTGCGGACGGCCAAGGAGAAGGCGTCTCTCTAATGACATTTACTTTTAACGCTTATTAAATGTTGTGTGTGTGCTGGGTGCGAGAGAAGCTTAAATCAGTTTGCCATGGGCCAGGGCACTGAGCTGGACATTAGTTGAGGATAATAAGGGTTCGTTTTAATGGCTTTTTGCGCCCCCGAAAGGCAGCCCAAGGGTAGAAGAGTTTTTAGGGTTCTGTTGGTTTTACTTTTTGGTAATATTATTTTGGCTGCTTTGGACTTTATCTGGCTGCAGAACTGGTAGGTCTTTGAAAGCACAACAAATGTGATATACAAATTTTCTTTATATAAATAGAGTTTTCTGCCTTGCCTTAATCAAAATTAAAACCATTTACAAGCATAATTATGGAATGCATCCAATCTGCTCACCGATCACCGCTTAAAGTATCTCATATCACATAAAAAGTATCTCACTATCTCGCTGCTCTTCAAGCTCCCTACTTTGTATCTCCTTCCGCTCGGGCCATAATAACAGCAATTTGTATCATCATCAAGTCTGCTCTCTGGACTCCAATAATAACGCTTAGAATTTGTTGATTTGCTTCTGCTTATTTTGTTGCTTTCGTTTTCTCCTCCAATGCGATTTCATGGCTCTTGATTAGCGTTGTTTCTGGTTGGTTTTGTGTCGCTTCAGCTGCTGGTACTCCAATTTTCAGTCTCGGTTTCGGCTTCGGGTTCGGACAATGGGCCAGTGCCAAAATGCCTATTAGCTCTTTGATTTCCTCTTTTCTTCTCGGCCCGGGGCTCCGGCGGAGGTTCACTGAACGCTTCTTGTCCGCCCGATAATTATGCGCTTTTGGCAATTAAACGACAGCCGCCCCGCCCCCAGCCTGCCACTGCCCTTCTCTGGCACCGACTCCAAATATGGCTAGTGTCATAATTCTTGTCAAAAGCCAACCCCCAAGCGACTAAAGTCCACAGACGACGACGACGACGACCACGACGACAGAAAAACGCGGCGAGCGAAAAAAAAAACTGCATAAACATTGCTGATTGAAATCAACTTTGGCATGAAATCAATCATCGCAGGAGACGGCAACCCTTCTTTCTTCTCCTGCTAAATTCCCATTTTTTGGTCCAAGTCTCGCCGTTGTCCTGCCTCTCGCTTATCCGCCTTGAAAATCTTTGCCCAGGGCCGATGAGGCTGTTTATTTTTTCACTCTGTGTTCCTATAGCTAAATGGATACCCTAAATGAAGGGTATTATGAAAATTACTTGAATGGGTTGCAAGTTGGAATCGAGAGCAGGAATCCCTTTAAATCGTTATATGTTGAAAAAATACCAAGTCCTGAAAGCCAGGCAATTTTATCTATTGAAATAATGGGCTAGAAAAACATTAGGTTATTGGAAGTACAAATTTATCACCAAAACTCATTCGCTTGGAAAAATCTGTAGACAATTAAATATGACTTCAATACCATCCCCATAACTAAGGGCATTTTCACTTCGACTTCGGTCAATCACGACATCCTTTCCCAGTGCCCCTTCCCTTGGGCCAGTGTTGAGTTTCGCGCTTCAAGTGGCCCTGGATCTGGATCTGGATGCGGATCTGGATTCCCCGTCTGGCCGCAGGACATGCAACATGTGACATTGAGAGCCGCTCGCTCCGGCTCCAAGTCCGCTTTTATTAGTGGCCACTCGAAGTCGGTATGTCGGAACCCTCGCGCGGCAGCGATGCCTTTATTTATGATCGCAGTCGACGGCTATTGCTGCCGTTTTTCAGCTCATTTATTCATATTTACATTTAACATGCGTTTTTCTCTAACGAAGTCGGCGTAAATCGATATTCAATAAACGACATCTGTGAGCATTTTTTCGGGCTCTGCTTCCCTGGGTTGCCGGGTTTTTGTTGCCCCAAGTCGACCCTTACCCTGCTCGATAATGATCTCTTTGTTGGCCTGCCAGGATAGGAAGGGGGAATGAGAGGCAGGCAGCTGGCTGGCTTGGCTATCCGGAGCCAGGGTTACAGATGCATATCTGTCAGGGATGTCAAAACGACAAAACATAATTTATGCTGCACATGCGACAGTCCGTCCCATAAACGAGGTTTATGTGCAATTGTTTATAGGCCTGGTTTCGAGTCTCTTCTCGGGGCTGCCGTTTTCTCGTTCCTCGCAAGATTTCCCCGAAAAATCTGGCCCTACATTCCCCATTTTCCATGCACCACATGATTCACTAATAAATTTGATATTTCCCTTTTCTCTTTCTAGGTAAGCAAAAATTCCAAGACGATCGTGGCTGCCAGACGAATTCCAAAAAACTTTCCGAGACGAAAAAATAATGTGGAGCAGTTTCGTTTTTGGAAACTGTGTCGCCGCAGTCATAAATCAGACGAGCCATTGACACATTTCCTCGAGCTTTAAAGCATTTTGTTGTATTTTTAACAGTTCCAACATCTATCAAAAATAATTAATAGAAAACTTGTCGAAATGTCAATGGGCATGACAAATGTAATTAATTTGAAGCCACAAGAAAAATAGACAAATTATGAACTTTGGGGGCTTTTACATCATCCAAATGAATTTTATTCTGGTTGTAGGTTTGGGTTCGGTTTCGGGTTTCGTTTACCACTTTGTGCGAACTGTGAAATTGTTCAAATCGGCTTATGAAATAAGCAAATTAAAATCTACATAAAATACAATTAAGAGATTAGGCCGAATGATTAATTGGATTTTTGTTTCGGCTCAAAACTTCTTTTTCCGCGCAGCCATTTATTCATCTATTATTTAGTTGTCACAATGCATACTCTACTTATGCGGAGAGCCGGGCATATGGGTTTCGATAGATGAAATGAACTTTTGGCAGGTGATAATGACAGACTTGATGGGATTATTTGTTTTCATCAAGGGTGGGTTGCGGCTTTGAAACGAACGTATAATAGGTGGGGGTGTGGCACTCACTCGCAGGGATCTTGTTAGAGCAAGTTTCAATTGTTGTTTTAGAAGCAGATGCGGAAATTAAATATTGAAGTACTAAAGTGTATAAATACAATTGAGCATATTTTATTAATATGATATCTACTCTTCAAACCCATAACGTCTTCATCTGTAGAGTATCTCCTTTTACCATTCGCACCTTCATTATGCACAGTATTCATCATATATCATCTTTATCGCTTCATCGTTTGACAAATGATCTCATATTATAATGCAGATTTCGGATTAGCATAGCTCTTAGCTGACTCCATAAGAAACCTTACGGATAAGTTGTTTTTTTCGGTTACATCAGCAGGCCAGATACACGCTCTCTTGGCCAATGCAATTTCTCAATAAACCAAACCGTTTCCCACTCAGACCCCTTTCCGTTCGCATAAATGGAGCCCGAAAGGATGTAGCTGATAGAAAACAAAGATATAAACTATAAAAGAGTTGATAAAAAAAAGCTGTGTAAAAAAAATGACATTGATAGCCGCCTTTCCCAGCCATATGTGTCCCTTTTTTGCGTGCAGCAAGCACCTCTCATATATATTTATGACTGGGGACTACGTATACTCTGGTGGAACCTTTAAAAGGATTTCAGTGTTTTTTCATTTATGAAATTATTGATAAGAGCCGGCGCGAACTGGCGACGTTTTTGCGGCGGCACTCTTTTTCTTTAGCAAAATGCATATTCTGCTGATAACCGGGGCGAGTGAGAGGAAACTTGGATCCCAAAATCCCTTTGGCGGAAAGTGGTTTCCATCCCCCAGCCCCTCCAGCCCTCCACACATGAGACTTGAATGTCGAATTTAATTAACAGCGCAAAAGTCGCACAAAAATGGAGCCGAGCAAAAAGGAAACAAAGCGAACGGAGAACCCCTTCAGACAATGGAAAAGTTCTTCTATCGAGGGTTGGGTGGAAAACCGAACCAAAAAAATGAATAGGGGGAGCTCCGGAGGGGGTTGGCGGTCTGGGAATTTTGTACCCTGCGGCGCCAAATTAACAATATGCGTACAATGTGCGAAAAAAAATCGCAGAGCCAAGACCAAGACCAAGATGGAACAGACATAAAGACCGACTGTCTGAGTCTGAGTCTGAACATTTTCCCTGGCACCTTCGGGCGATTTGGCTCATTAGCGACTCTGCCAGAGTCGGCGGCGTGCTCTGGCATAAATTTGACATTGAAAATGCGAGAGGAAAATGCTCCAGACTAGACGAATGGATCCAGAAACAGTGGTCTTAAGATATAAAAGTTAACACATCAAATAATCGAAATATTTGGAAGTTTTCTTAAGCAGAACTAAAGGAATATAGTGGCAAGTAAAGCATAGTTTTGAGTAGAAACAAGTGAAACCTTGGCAATTGTTTAATAGTTTTTTAAATTTGAGTTTCAAGTCATTAACTACAACTTTTTATTATACTTTGTATTGGAGTTGACAGAGTATTATTATTTATTTAATAATTTTACTAATAATCAACCTTCATTTTAATGGTTTTACAGATTAAAACAGTATGTTTATTGCAAACATATTTCTAATACGCTACGTGATATTTTCCCAGTACTTGATCCTTGTTGTACCCACTGTAGTCCTTGTGTATATGTATCTCTAGAGCTCTCGGCAGGCAGGGGAGGCGCCTGCGGTTTCTCGTCTCTTGTTTTGCCTAATCAAATGGTTAGCCCAACGGGATTGACTCCAGATGGGAAGAGCGCAAAGGATCTTGAGGGTTCGTCCTGGACCGGTCCAGGGATAGGCAATATGTTTCTGTTCCATTAATATGCGTATAGCCCAAACAACATTTTGAATAATTTATTTGATTTTTTGATTTCTTGTTCATTTTTTGTGGCTGTCGCTGGTAATAATACAAAACAATAAAAGTCAAAGTCATCGAAGGGGGAAAGGCGGCAGGGCAGAGGGAAATATTATATGTACATATATCGTATGAGTTTCCCGAAGCTTGTTGAAAATCCTCACATTATGGACCATAATCCCTGTTGGTTTATTGCGGTTTTTATTGCTGCCCTCGGGTCCTTTTTCGGGCAAATATTTGGCCGCTCTTGTGCCTGTCGGGGCTGGCTTTCCCTGCCATCAGAATTTCCTTGGCCTGCCGTGCATACTACATAAATGTGATAATGATTTATGCTGCCAAAGAAAAGTCGGCTTTCTTTCGTTCTCACTCTCAGCGCCGCTGTGTCTCGGTGTTGGCCCACATCCGCCGTGTTGGTAGGTAAATACCAGCATTTAAATAATTGGCAACCAGGCAACTTCCGCTCCAGGATGTTGTTGTTGTTCAGCCTCCCCTTCGTCTTATTTTCCCGCCTCCTGTTTTCCCTCCCGACCGTCTAAGCAAACAAAAAACAACAATAAGCAGGGGGCGAAGACGCGGTGGCAAGGCGCGCAAACACAAAAGCAAACAAATAAAAACAAAAAACAATACGTACGAAATTTCCCGAAACATTGTCTTGAAATATCGAAATATAAATTGAGAATGTGCCGACTTGGAAATTCTCTTTACCTAAACAAAAAAATATTAGAGCCTTAATAACAGTAGATTTATAAAATTAAATTCCCATTCGTATTTTTCATCTACTTATATTTTATATCTAATATTTTTTAATACTTCCAACATTTTAGTTGATCCTTTTTGAAGTTAAAACTGGTTCTAAAAGCCTTTGGAAAGCATACCGAGTTCACACTTTCTCGGCTTAAAAATCCGGTGCAAAATTATAAGCGCCTTCGCGTATTTAGCTCCCCCAAAAAAAAGGAAAACAACAGTTGGTAAACACAAATCTGCAATACACACACCGAGCAGTATGCAAACACACTCCCACACTCGCTGCCATTTACTTGTACAAAAGCTTAAGTGGCAAAAGTTGTGCAAAAGGCTTACGAACTCCTCCTCAAGCTTTCAGACAGAACGCGCCCCAAATAAGAGCCCGGTCGGCGAGTTGCATGCCCATTAAAAATTTAACATTTCAGCATAAATAAATAAATGGTAGCAGAAAGTTGAAATAGCAGCCTCTACCTCCATCAGCTGGCGGCAAATCAAAAACTTCAGGCTGCAGGCTTTGTTGTTGCCTCGAGAAGTCGCGTTGCACTAAAAGCTTATAAATTATTGTCGAGCCCCACTGCAAGCAGCAACAACGAGGAGCGTCAAGGATGTGGGAGGCGGGAGGGAAATCAAAATGGCACTACAGCAGGAAAAGGACTAGCTCGAGCGCTGTTAATTTTTTAACAGACCCTCCCAGTCGTCCGTCCTGACGTCACACAGTTCACATCAAGGACTTTCCAACCTGTCGCTTTCCCCCGTTTTTTTCCTTTTAATAGAAGAGCACAAAAAATAGCTGCAGCAGTACTCAACCTGCCACAGTTTGACATTCTGTGATTTGTGAGCTCGACGAGGAAAATAAACTTTTACTTTCTGACGAGGGACGACCAAAATTTGGTGGCATTTAAATTGAATTAAATAATTTGAATAATGGAATTTTAAGCATGAAACTGTTTCAAATTTAAAACAAATTGCATATTTATGAAGACTTTCGGAATAATAGTAAAAATAATTGAAATGGCTCAGGAGGAAGTTTGGGCAGCATTCACTTGAAAAATATTTATCATTTTGGTTAAAAGTCAAGTCAACTGCAAATTTGAATGAAAGCAAATAACTTAAATTAAATCAAATGGAAAATATCTTATATATTTCCCCGATTCTTTAACACTGCCATAAGCAAAGTCAACTTTAAGGGACAGTAAATGCCCGAATCTGCAGTACGAACATCTTCAATTACCTGAACACATGTAGCATAGATGATGGTTTTCCAGCAGGCTGCTCCCGACAACATCACCTGTTTACTGGATCCCCTCAGGCCTCGGCTTCTCCCCCCTCAAATTGCGGCTATTTGTTGTTTGATTACAAGTCTGTCTTGTGGGTGCGATATAATATGGGGGAGGCAAGGCAAGGAGGCTGGCCAAGTTATTTGCATATACATATGTGTGGATGCATTTTGAGCAGCTGCTCGGATACACGTTTAATGTTGCCGTCAGTTGGGAAAGTTGTGATTTTTGTTGTCACCAAGTGTGTGTGTTGTTGACATGCTAATAATGATGCATATTGGCATAAGATGCTTGAGAACCTACGGAGTCTGGAGTCTCTTTTAGCACCTACTGGCCGAAAGTTAAACAACGGGGCAACAGCAAATTAGCAGAAATGCAACAGCTTCAAACAGCAGCTGAAGTTGTAGTTGCATCTTGTGTTTCTTGATACCGTATATGAAGGTATATTGGACTTGGTGAAAGCACTATAGTTATTGGATGTTTGACTTGAAGCGAAGCCTTTACTTACTACTTTCTTTGAGCATTAATTTTAGTTAATACAACTCACTTCTTTATTTATTTTTGAAAAATGTATTGTAAATCATTTGAAATGGTTTCATTAAAGTATGTTACAATTTATTGTGGCATTTATTGAACCAATTCTAAAATAATTTATATTCTACAGCGATTTCTATGCATTCCTAATAAGTAGAATAAAATAACTAAAATAGTAACTATAATTATGACTAACAAGAACCCATAGTTACTTACGAGAGGCCGAAGTTTATATATCCTTTCAGTTAACAATTGAATTATAGAAACAAATCGGAATATGTAAATTTTTTCAAAAAATCATATTTTAAAAAACTCATAACTAAGTAGTAACACAAGGTAGTTTTTATTAATCTGCATACTCCAACTAGAATATTAAAAATTACAATTTTTGCCATTATTTTAATTTTGAAATTTTGAAAAAATTTCAAAAATTTATTTTTCTACCGGTCATAGCTAGTTCGACTCGGCTGTTGATGCTGATCAAGATGTATACGGTCTTAAAATTATAATACCCTTTCAATGGTATCAAAATGATCTCATTCATTTTAAAAGTGTCTAGATTAAGTTGTTCTGTGCATTCTCAGAGTGGCTAGCAGTGGCAAGGCAGGGAAGCTTGCAGACTGAAAGTCAGGACTTTGATTACCAGAAATTAGAATAGTAATGGGTATATCCCTGTCGAGGGATACCTGTTCTATGTTATCCATGTCTTGCTCCCGGACTACACACAATTTCTTTTATGCTTTTATTGGACAAACAGACAAAAACGGCTGCAAACAAAAACAACAAAAGCGGGAACAACAACGGCAACATGAGCTAAGATAACAGACAGCAGCAGCCCAGCGATTTCTTAACAGCGGCTACGAAATGCATTTCCTGTTATTATTGCTCCCCAGAACTCCCCAACACGTTAGTGGCGCATTATGAGTTCTGCAGCTCTGCAGCTCTCTGCCTCTCTCTCTAACCGAATCCAGCCGTCTCTCTCTCTGCACACATGTGTGTGCGCATTGTTTGCTTAGGTGCATGCTTGCATGATTTCATCGCCGGCAGCACTTTTCCTCCGTGTTCCTGTTGCTGTTTATTTACTTGAAACTTCTTTTACATTTCTCTGTGCAGCTCTTTGGTTGCCGTGTATGCATGCATAAATTTCCAAGCCACCCGCACACACGCACAACAAATGAAGAGCTCACATGCATGCATACTATATGCCAAATGAGTGTAATTAAGTGCCTGGGAGAAGTGTGTGATTATGTGGGAAATTTTATGAGCAAACATATTTTTCATAGACTTTTCGGTACATTTTCATTCGATATTATATTAAAACTATTTTCTTATGCTCTGGAACTTGGAAATATTTTTTCAGCAAGAGCTTAGTTCATGTTATTGTTCCTTGTTCCTTGTGGTTGTGGTTTTCCCTCAGTTTTTCACATTTTCTGCATATTATTATGAAAAACTTTAGTGTGCATGTGGAAAATTCTTGTGGAAAGCTTACACATTTTACCTGATTTCTGTTATTTTTACTCGGGGATATCGCTTTGCTTTTCTGTGTGGTTTCGTTTGCTCTCTGGCTGGGTGTAGCACAAAAAAAAAAGAAATTCAAAAATATTTATTTAACAGCAGAAGAAATTTGCTTAATTAAATATTTTATTCGTGCTCGTCCTGCAGTTGAGGGTTTAAGACGAAGCAAAAAAGGGATGTGGTCTACCGGGCAGGTGCCCTTAATAACCCGTGCGTTGGCAGGACAGAACTATGTAGGTGGAAGTATTTCATCATTTAAATTAGCACACAGCAGCACAGGAGGTGTCCATGACGACGCGGGCGCCGAACAAAGGGGGCAGGCACAAAGCCTTTGGACATGGCTAAAATCAGACAATGGCTCAAAGCTACCGGCTACCTTCTCCCTCACTTCAGTGCAAATACAACAAAAGGCTGCTGGCGCCGGGTGGCAATCACAAAGGTAGCAGCAGCAACATCAAAAGCCAAGCACAACACAGCATTTGACAAATGTCCAAGTTGCAGTCCAAACTCGGTTCGTCCTTCGGCCTCTGTACCCTCTCTCCGTTGGCTTAAACACATTTGACAAATGTCATCGTTCATCGGCTGCTGCTGCTGCTGCTGCCGGGCTGAAATAGAAATCACTGGATGCTGCTGATTCAGTGATTTCCCAGAGTGATAGCAATGTCACGATGCCATTCGATTTGCATATTCGCATTGCCAGGGGTTCAGAGGTCACGCCTTGGGTGTCGAATTGCGAGCAGATCTCGTTGCCTTGATGAAACAGGAGGTGGCTGATGCATTTTAGTTTATTTAAGTGCGAAGGGTTTTGTTTTAAGTCATTAGTATTTTTCAGTTTTCAAAAATTTCCAAAAATCGAATCCTTAATGTATATTTCATATATTTCAAAGTGTGCTTAATGTGTATAAACATTACTTTTAAAACCGAGAACTTAGTATTTCCCCAAATATTACTTCCACAACCTCACAAACCTGCCCTGATGTGTGTACCTACAATTCCAAACAGTGATTTATTTGCCCATCTCTATCACTGTCTGCTTTGGCCTTCCAGTACCTCCTCCTCTCCTGCGCCGGGAGCTCTCATTACTATCCGCTTTCAATAAATCTGGAAAACTTAATTTCCGGCTGAATGATGTTACTAACCAAAGGCATCCCATCTCTGTCCAGCGATTTACATCCTGGTTCCAGCTCTCGCTCACTCTCTCCCGCTTTGGCTGGCACACACACATTTTTCACCTTTAAGCGCTTTTTGTAATTACATTTCAGTTGTTTCCCAACAGTTCGCACTGCCGTTCCAACTGCTTTCTCTGAAAATCTCTCTTTGCTCTGGCTCCTCTGTTGCTTTTAATAAAGTTTATCTAGCGTTGTCCTTTGTTTCATCCTTATCGACAAGCGCTAAATTTATGTTTAGTCCTGGGTCCTTTGTGCGCGAAGCCGTGGGCGGGCAAATATTTTCATGAAGTTAATTGAATTTGAGAGGAGCAGCCGCCCCAAGTAGAATTTCGTTGCCGTTGCTGTTTAACATAATTTCTGCCTGGATTTCCCTTCCGCAAGGGGTCCTCCTCCTGCACCAGACTACTTAATGGCCTCTTAATTGCCGCTGCATTAAGTGACAAAACTTGTTTAGCCGTCAAAGATGAATTTCGTTTTAGGGAACTCCCCGGAGACGATCGTGTGAGTCGTCTCTGTGTGTGTGGGATGAAGGATCCTTTTCCTTTCCTCCTCCTTAATGAAATAGAACACGCACTGAAGTGGCTCTCTCAGTGTAGGGTTACTCTTGCCCCATGAGGGGAATAAGAATAAAGGAATACGCCGCAAAATGAATGAAATAATAAAAATACGTTTCCTTCGCTCTCTTTCCAGGTGAAAATCCACGCATCATCGAACATCCCATGGACACGACGGTGCCAAAAAATGATCCATTTACGTTTAATTGCCAAGCCGAGGGCAATCCAACACCAAGCATACAATGGTTTAAGGACGGGCGCGAACTGAAGACGGATACGGGCTCGCATCGCATAATGCTGCCCGCCGGTGGTTTATTCTTTCTCAAGGTACACATCATAGCCAATCAACTCATTCCGATTCCAGCTCCATCATTATGGGTTTTACAGCTGTCGATGAGGACGACGGGGCGAAGAACTCCTTTATTTGGGTTCCCAGGCCCAGGAGTCTTCGCCGCCTGCGTCATGTGAAACGCAACATTTGTGCATAAGCAATTCCGTATCTTTTTCCTTTGTTTTTTTCGGCCTGGCCATATTATTTTATGGGCTTCCGTCTGGTTGCATTTTAGTTGATAGGGAAAACAACCTGATGAACAAACAAGAGATGTTGTTTGGGGGTTAGACCTCCAAGCAACAACCCCTATATCATTTCGTGCGTGCACATTTCGCAATTTCAGCTAACGAGACTCCTCGAAATCCCCAAACTCCGTTGAGGAAAGGGGTGTCGTCGTCTGACATTGCAATATCCTCGGACCCTGTTTATATTAAATTCCTGGTCGCTCTTTTTTCCTGCTCCCTGTTATTTTCATTAAATGCAACAAATTCGCTCTTTCTGTTATTGTTTTTCCGCAAATTATTAATGGCTCAGTGAGCCCTGGATTTGTGTTTTAAATTTAAATTGAAATGTTAAAAAATAAATGTATAGAAATAAAGCAGGGCGAAAGCCAGACACTCTCAAGTCATTCCACACGAATTTTCAAGCTGAGCCCCGCGGGGCAGAAGCTCAAGTCCAACAATTTGCTTTTATTATTGTCCATAACAATTTCTTCTCCAATTTGTATGTATTTTTTGCATTTTCGGGGTCCGGCTTTGGGGGTAAGTCAACCCCATCCAAGGGCGATACTCGGTTTGTTGCCAATTAAAACTGAAGTGGCCAAGTGATTAAGGCCCGGGCAGACTCATGCGGAGGATGCTACCCCTTGGGCTTGAATGTATTTTTTAATTAAATTAAATTGCGTATACGCAGGCTGGACAACAGCGAGTGGAGGGTACCGGCCATGGCACGTTTCCCCTTTATTTGATTTCGGATGAGCAATTCTGAGACTTTTTGATCTGACACGTGACCCGGCCTAAGCCGTCCGAAAACTACTTAAATCTTTTAGCTCGTGTATCTAATAATCTCTCGTTTTACCCACATCCCCGCCCTCCCTCCAGGTCATCCACTCACGTAGAGAGAGCGATGCGGGCACCTACTGGTGCCAGGCCAAAAACGAGTTTGGAGTGGCTCGGTCCAGAAATGCAACGTTGCAAGTGGCATGTAAGTATCTCCTTATTTGGCCAAAATGGCATTTACTCTTAAATTGATTCAATCGATAATAAAAAGCGCCTTACTGATTCAATTTTATAACAATGAGCATCTAAATGTGAGCTTAAGAAATTACAAATTATATTTCCAAGTATGTTTAGAGAAAAGGGATATTTTCGTTCTTATTTAGAAATTTGTGTGAAAATTTCATTCACTCACGGATCCGACATTGATCGATTGGTCCAGCGGCAAAATATTCTGCTAATTGGAGGATTGCATTTCGTGAAATTCACCCGAAGCTGGAAAGCTGCAGTTCCCCCAGTTCTCGATTCCACTGTCCAGTGTTCTTCTAATTAATAAAATAACGAGAAATTTGATAAATCCTCTTGCTCTGTAATCGATAGCCAGCTCATGAGAGGCGCCCAGATTCGAGGTGGCCGTGGGAGATTGGTATTAATTAATCCGGTGTAGCATAAAGGATTCACATTTCAGCGCCGCTTAAAGCCATAAAAGCTTGGCCATTCGCTGGCATCCTATCCTACTTACGTATGCTGCCTGATAACCGAGTTGGCAAAGAGAAGTCAGCCCTGTCCGTTTTTATTTGGCTGCCTTTGGCGTTCAGTGGAGCGCATTATGCGTTTATTGAAGTGCATTTTGCATTTCGCATTTTACATTTTGTATACACCGGGCATTTTGCATTTTCGCTCCATAAAAAAGGGAACCGAAGGAGCTGCGGGAGGCGGGCGAATAAATAAAAATAAGCATTGCAAATGCCAAAGCTTATTAATATTTCTGTTGGCCGTGTCCGAGAGAGTTGTCCGTCCAAAGCCTTAAACCTGGGCATCATTACCGAGCTTTTATTGGCATATTGAAGCACGGATAGCAGGGATAGCTGGGATAGAAGGAGGTCGACAGTCGACGGTCCTGGGCCCGGGACTGGCTTATAAAATATGGAGGAGTATAGCTCAAGCCGGGCAAAGTGGACGTCGCCTGTACACCTGACAGTTATTAATATTGAATCAATCAAAGCTCTTACTGGGGGCCATTTTCCCCCCTGCCCACTCATCTCATTCTCGCTGACATTTCTCACCGTTTTTCCCGCTCCACCCGCCAGTTCTCCGCGACGAGTTCCGTTTGGAGCCGGCAAATACCCGCGTGGCCCAGGGCGAAGTGGCCCTGATGGAATGCGGGGCCCCCCGAGGATCCCCAGATCCGCAAATCTCGTGGCGCAAGAACGGACAGACCCTGAATCTGGTCGGAAACAAGCGCATTCGCATTGTCGATGGCGGCAATCTGGCCATCCAGGATGCCCGCCAGTCCGACGATGGCCGGTATCAGTGTGTGGTCAAGAATGTCGTTGGCACCAGGGAATCGGCGACCGCTTTCCTCAAAGTGCATGGTAAGTAAACGAGAAATAGTTTTTTATATAAAATAAATATTCCATAAAGTATAACAGCTAATACCTTTACTAAATACAGAAAAAGAATATACTGAAACTTTAATTTTCTTTCAATTAATATAAGTTCCTCTTTTAATAACTAATCATTTTATCGGATAAACGATTTGAATTTAAAATCAACTAAAATGGTTTATAATAGTATGTAGTTATTTGTTACAAATTACAAATATGTTTTGCTGACTATAATATATCTAGCATTCTTGTTACTAACATTTTAATTGGTTTAAATTCAAATAATTGTTATGGATCACTTTTAATAAATTACGCTCGCTCTTAGAACCTAAATCAATTTATATGTATTCTTTGTAATATATATTTTTTTTTATTTCAGTTCGCCCCTTCCTAATCCGTGGACCCCAGAACCAGACGGCTGTCGTGGGCAGCTCGGTGGTTTTCCAGTGTCGCATCGGTGGCGATCCCCTGCCCGATGTCTTGTGGCGACGCACTGCCTCTGGCGGCAATATGCCACTGCGTAAGTTTCCTCGGCTCCGTCATTCAGCTTCAATTAACCGGAAATGCCCGGGCAGCCATGTTGCCGCAGTTAGTGGCTCTCTTACTGGGGCAGTTATTCACACATACAGAGGCCGCAATTTCAAATGAAATTAAAGCTCTTTGTTTACTCATGGCTCAAGTTGAGTCGAGGGTTCGTTACACACACACACACACACAAGCACACACATATAGCATATATAGCTCAGGGAAAAAATAAAGAAAACAAAACAAAAAGTTAGTTTATGCGGTTGGCTGCTTTGGCCTGTGGCTTTTCGTGTTGCCAATTGGCAGTGTTTACGGAATGCACTGGGAAATATTTGCTTAGGGAATATCAAAAAGGATATTGATAGTTAATATTAATTAATTCCATTAAAAAAAATACTCTATTAATAATTAATTTTCATAAGCAAACATTCAGTCTCTCAGTTCTCTACAGTAAGGCATACAAAAATCAAATAGTGTTTTCTTTTACATTTTTATTTAAATTTATTTAAAATTGATTAAATTTTCATAAAATTAAATTAAATATTGAAACATTAGCTAGGTAGTATTCCCCTAATTTCCAAATAAAATATTTTCAGTGGAGAAAAACACCTCGAAAACATCCCATCTTTCCCCACCAATTCCGCTTGTTGTTGTTAGTTTTGGGTGGTGCGGTTTGCGGGCACACCCCCTTAAACTTACCACCCCCCAGAGTCGACCCCTTGCCACGCCCCCTTGCTCCGCCCTAGCTGGGCAAACACAACTGTAACTTTTAATTCCGTTAATTGCCAATCTCTGTTGGCAGCAATCAACAATTTTGCTTGCACAACACTCGACTGTTGCAATGTTGTCCTTCAGACAGAGTCAGTTGGCCACCCCGGGGAAGTGCAACTAACCTCCACTGGGGTAGACATCACCCCCGCCCGGTTTACGCTTCTTTAAAGACCTCAAAGAAAATAGTAGCAGCAGAAAAGATTCCACCGGAGAGCCAGCTAGCTAGCTGGCTACCTCGGTTGTTGTCCTAAACTTTTGTTAAGCAAACAATTGGCACAGTGGCCAGGCGAGGTGAGCAGGGATATGGTGGTGTAGCACTGGCACCCACATTTAAAACCTATTTCGCAGTCAACCAACCAAAAAGAAAGCACAGGCAGTCAGCCGACCCCCGCCGTTGTCTTTTCTTTCTGTTTATTGTGAGGAAAAACCACAAAAGGGGCTCCTCCTGGGAAGGAAAGCGGCGGAAGGTTAGGTACTTTTGTATGTTGTAGTCGTATCTTGTCTTGGCTTACTTTGCTGCGGTTATTTGGCTCTCTCCGGCTGCGGAGAATACGGCTTGGCCATTTTTACGCCACTTGAACTACTAACGAAGTAGAAGCAGAACCCAGAACCCAGAACCCAGAACTCAGAAGCACAGGGACAGACAGCCACAAAGTTTGTTTTTCCTTCGAATGGAGTCTAGTGTGGGCGGGACAGAGAAGCCTCCCATCCACCCGCACACACACATGAGATTCATTTCCCCTATTTCTACGTTGATTCGACAGGTCGTGTGCACGTACTTGAGGACCGGAGTCTCAAGCTGGACGACGTCACGCTGGAGGACATGGGCGAGTACAGTTGCGAGGCGGACAATGCGGTGGGCGGCATCACGGCCACGGGCATCCTCACCGTTCACGGTAAGTTAATTGCCTGAAAGCAGCGCAAACTGCTCAAGGAGTGCACTGGCAGAAAGCACTCGGGAAAAGCAAACATAGTATATAATCATCTTGCCACATTTCTCTCAGTGCTAACATTCCCCCGCTTCTTGTTTCAGCGCCCCCCAAATTTGTGATACGCCCCAAGAATCAACTGGTGGAGATCGGTGATGAAGTACTGTTCGAATGCCAAGCGAATGGTCACCCCAGGCCAACCCTCTACTGGTCGGTGGAGGGCAACAGCTCCCTGCTCCTGCCCGGCTACCGGGACGGGCGCATGGAAGTTACCCTCACGCCCGAGGGTCGCTCGGTGCTCTCGATAGCTCGATTCGCCCGCGAGGACTCCGGCAAGGTGGTCACCTGCAATGCCCTGAACGCCGTGGGCAGTGTCAGCAGCCGGACTGTGGTCAGTGTGGATACGCAATTCGAGCTACCGCCGCCCATTATCGAACAGGGCCCGGTGAATCAGACGCTGCCCGTAAAGTCAATTGTGGTGCTGCCTTGCCGGACGCTGGGCACCCCGGTGCCACAAGTCTCTTGGTATCTGGACGGCATACCCATCGATGTGCAGGAGCACGAGCGCAGGAATCTCTCGGATGCTGGCGCCCTGACCATTTCCGATCTTCAGCGGCACGAGGACGAGGGCCTGTACACCTGTGTGGCCAGTAATCGGAATGGCAAGTCCTCCTGGAGCGGCTACCTGCGCCTGGACACGCCCACCAATCCGAATATTAAATTCTACCGAGCTGCGGAGCTTTCCACCTATCCAGGGCCCCCGGGCAAGCCACAGATGGTGGAGAAGGGTGAAAACTCAGTGACGCTCAGCTGGACGAGGAGCAACAAAGTGGGTGGCTCCAGCCTGGTGGGCTATGTAATCGAGATGTTTGGCAAGAACGAAACGGACGGCTGGGTGGCGGTGGGCACCAGGGTGCAGAACACGACATTTACCCAAACTGGCCTGCTGCCGGGTGTAAATTACTTCTTCCTGATCCGAGCGGAGAACTCTCATGGCCTATCATTGCCCAGTCCCATGTCGGAGCCCATAACGGTGGGAACGGTAAGTTGAGAATGAGAATTTAGCACTACTACTTTATATATTCATAATATGAATACGTATTATTTAACACATTTTTCATATTACAGCGATACTTCAACAGTGGCCTGGATTTGAGCGAGGCTCGTGCCAGCCTCCTCTCCGGAGACGTTGTCGAACTGAGCAACGCCAGCGTGGTGGACTCCACCAGCATGAAGCTCACCTGGCAGGTAAGTAATCGACTCACGGACCCCTGGTGTCCCCTCATCCCATTGCTCATCGTCACCTCACGCGCCGCTTGCCTTATTCATGCAGATCATCAATGGCAAATACGTCGAGGGCTTCTATGTCTACGCTAGACAGTTGCCAAATCCAATAGTCAACAATCCGGCGCCTGTTACGGCCAATGCCAATCCGTTGCTGGGCTCCGCCTCCGCGTCCGCCTCGGCATCCGCATTGATTTCGACGAAACCAAATATTGCCGCTGCCGGCAAACGTGATGGGGAGACCATCCAGGGTGGAGGAGCTACCCCGGCATCATCATCCCCGGCCGCACTGAGCACCAAATACCGCATGCTGACGATTCTGAATGGAGGTGGAGCCTCTTCCTGCACCATCACCGGGCTCGTCCAGTACACGCTGTATGAATTTTTCATTGTGCCATTTTACAAATCCGTCGAGGGCAAGCCGTCGAACTCGCGCATCGCCCGTACCCTTGAAGATGGTGAGTTGAACAACATTTAAGGGATACATGGAGGGTTCTTACACAGATTCTTCAGTCACTTTGATATGGGATTTGGATATTTGAAATTGTAAATACACATAGTACACTAGCGAATAACAGTGAAAACTCGCTAAAGAAATCACTGGTAATCCTTGTACTTGAAGGAGTTTACTATTGTTACAATTAACTTGGGAACATTTGAAAAATGCTAGTTTACAAGTTAGAAGGATTTATGAAACCCCAAATATAATAAGATATAGTAAAATTAGGAATTAATTAAGTTGGAAAAGTTATTACAAAACTAAGGCCTTCGGGAAATTCGTCAGAAATCTTTCGATTGCTATCTTTGCAGTCGGATTTATGAAATTTCATTTCCAGCTCTATGTAGACTGGAGCGCACTGTCACTCAGGATTTATATCCAATTGTCTGCACTGTAGCCGCGATACCTTCTCCCGCCCGATCTAATGAAGCATGTGCATCAAATCCAGCGCAATCCAACAAACCGTAAAAATACCTTTACAACAAACTACCCCTTGTAGCTGTGGGCCAGAGCAACCCCCAACTCAACCCCAAGCCCAAGCCGAGGCCTGAGCCTCATGTGACAAATGCAGAAGGCGGGTTACAGGGCACTTTTTGCATTGCAACAATAACCTAAATTCAATAAAAGGATATTAGCGGTAAAAGGAAAATGTCGGAACATAAAGGGAGAGGGAGAGGGAGAGGGAGGGAGCCTTTATCCTTGGCGGACATCAGCTGCGCTCAATGCGGGTCGCATAATCGCAAATTATTTTTGCCTGGGTCGCATAAGCAAAAAAAGGGCGTAGGCAGCTCGGTGGGTTTTTTGGTTACTTATTTTTTTAGGGGGTCACGTTATAGGGCGAATAATGGAAAGTATGCATGTCAATCACTGAGCACCGACAAGCAGCGTACTTAAATGGCGAACAATGTCGGAAGCTACATTCCGCAGCAAGGTAAGGATGTCAAATCCACGTGGATAACATTTCCAGTTGGGGAATCGGAAAGAGTTCCAAATCAAATGCGGTTTGTGTGCGGAATACTTGATGTTGGCGATTTACATGGGTTGTGTTACGGCGCGGTTAAAGGATTCCCCGCAGCGGATCCACAGGATTAGGCCATCCGAAAACACCATTGACAGTCGGGGAGTAAGTCAGATAAGATTGTTTTAAACGGAAACGGAAAACTTGCTGCCAGCCAGGAAAAATGCAAACTCGACGGGAAAAAGAGGAAGGAAACTTTCCAGACAGGTTTATCACTTCATTCCATCACCGGTGAAGCTGTTGAGATATGAAAACTTCCGGCAGCAGCACCGAAAGTGCAGCGAGAAGTGAACAAGTCTCAATGAGAAAAGGACCCGAAAAAGGACCAAAATTAAAAAGAAAATAATTAAAAAACAAAAGCCACGCTAAGCTGCTGGCTGCAAAGGGTAAACAGTCGGGGAAGGAGACTCTGGGAGACCTCTCACAGTGCCGCAAATAAGTCAACAGACGCAGCGACAGCAACCGCAGCAATATAAAATGCACAAACGTTGCGCCAAAGCCAAAGCGCTCCGCCGGTGCAGGGCCACCTGCTCGTCCTTTTCTGCTCCTCGTCCTGCTGTCGTCAAATCAAAACTCATTTCGTATGCATCACATATTCACTTGAGCGTCGTCTGACTTTTGCTGACAACAACATCCAAAGCAACATCACTGCTGCTCGGCAGTGGGAGCAACTCAAAGAAATTGCCAACGCAATTGTGTAAAGATAAACAACAATTATTGCTGCTATATGAAGCACTCAGTACCTACAGTGAGCCACAAAAATGTGCAGTGCTGGCAATGCAAATTTGAAGCGCGTTTGCCTTAAACGGGGAGAAAAGGCAGTTCCAAGGGAGTCCCAGGGAGTCCTTTTCCCCGGCAACAGGAAACATTTTTACCCACGTCGGAAGTTGGCAAATAAAGGTGTGCTGTGCTGGGTAAATGTTAGAGGGTATACCCTATAGTTTAACAGAGATTCAGCGACTGGGGAATGCTCTGTAGGTAAAGGTTTCAGGAAACCCTTGAAGAATTTAAAAAGGCAAGAAACTCTGTGCAGTATATAACATAATTATTGACCAAACTTTTCTTTGGAGTATGCTTATAACGCTTTCTTTTGCATATACAAAAAACGAAATATATATCGTTGTCCGTTGTTCGCTGTCCGCTCAACAGAATTTCAATTTGATATATTGCACACAGACACAGAAAGGCCAAATAAGGAGTGGTCGCTTATCCTTTTAGTCACATGCAACCCAATCTGAGTCACATTGCCACTTTCGAATTAACCCCCGAAAGGAGATGACTCATATTTTTAGCACTGACGATCAAATGAAGCCTCCGAAGCTGCATTTAGATGAGCTCTCGTTGGCTGCAGCTGCACTCCAAGTGATCACATAGCCAATTTGGAGCTTTTCAATTGGTTGCCATTCTCTGTGTGTGTCTGAGACAATTCCTGAATCTCGAGCGCCCGGGGGTCATTTATGCCACACAATGGCAGCTACGTGTTAAGCATCGCGGTGCCTCATCAGCGGAAGAAAAGGCGAAGACGACAGCCAGGACGCCAGGAGTGGAAAGCACCAGGAAGAAAGCAAAGGGGTACAGGGAAGAAAAACCATCGCCCGCATAGACAAAAGCACGACAAGCACTTTAGCATGTCGCAATGTCCCCGAAGGTAGGGGACTTGGGGGACAGTAGAGGGTTTGGGTAACAACAAAGCCGAAAAAAACAGCACAGAAGAAGAACTGCACTCCACTTCACACTCCGCCTAGATTCGCTAGACGTTGCCTATTTAGAGATTTCCCTCTTTCTCCGCTTTGTTTTCCCGGTCTCCCACTTTTGTCTCGTTGAGAATTTTGCACGTGTGTGTTTATTTAAAGAAATTGCTTCACTCAGTCGCACACACAAAAAGATACCAGGCCCGGGGGTAGGGAAAGGGATGAGGATGAGGGCGATAGGATGAGGGTTGCACTTTGGAAAATGCTGGAAAATTATACAAATGTTGTAAATTAAATCCTGTAAAATACATGCAATTTGTTAAATTGAATGAAGATTATCTATAAACGTATGACTATCAAACAATTTATTTATCGTACAGAAAATAGTAAACGATTTGAGTAGACCATTGTTTTAGGTGTAGCCACTTGTAAAGAGCGACAGCAGGAAATAAATAAACAAATGAAGGAGAGATGCATGTACTTTGAGTGAAGTGAGCTGCAATTGCTTCCAAAGGGAGAGGATAGCTTTGTTGCCATTCAACTCTTTCGCTTCCCCGTTTTTATACGCACTCAGTGTGCTGGCAGAATGTGTCTGAGCCCCTAGAGTCAACACCCGGAACTAGTGGCCGGAGTTGCCGGAGCTTTCCCCAGCCTGAGCCCACACACTAAATGCTAATTAATTACGGACACCAAATCTCATTAGAGCGGACGTCAGCTGGGTGACATCACGCACCACAATCAAAAAGCCATTTAACTTTGCTCCTCAATCTCTGCCCAGGCACGAATCCCAATCTAACCCGCACAAATTCCTCTTCCCTTGCAGTTCCCAATGAAGCGCCATATGGAATGGAGGCACTCCTGCTCAATTCCTCAGCGGTGTTCCTGAAATGGAAGGCACCCGAGCTCAAGGATCGCCACGGTGAGTTTAAGAGTTTAAGCCAAACAAGTTTGATAGAGAAATCAACCATCAACTTTGAAGATTTTCAATTTAATTATATATATCTTTTATACTCTTTCTAGGCATTCTTTTGAACTATCACGTCATAGTGCGGGGCATTGACACCGCTCATAATTTCTCCAGAATCCTGACCAATGTCACTATCGATGCCGCCTCACCGACCTTGGTCTTGGCCAATCTCACCGAGGGCGTCATGTACACGGTGGGCGTGGCAGCGGGAAATAATGCCGGAATTGGTCCTTATTGTGTCCCAGCCACACTGCGCTTGGATCCCATCACAAAGCGCCTTGATCCGTTCATCAATCAGCGGTAAGTTTAAGGACCTGTACGGCCTGTCTATTTTAGGTCTTCTAGTAGAAAATACTTTCTATTTATACATTTTCGGTCTCGTCTCTTAGCTACCCCATCAATCAGGACCATGTTAACGATGTGCTGACACAGCCCTGGTTCATAATACTCCTGGGCGCCATTCTGGCCATCCTTATGCTGTCCTTTGGCGCAATGGTCTTTGTGAAGCGCAAGCACATGATGATGAAGCAGTCGGCCCTGAATACCATGCGTGGTGAGTACACTGATCAAAACATAAAGTACAAATTGCATATCCTAGACTATAATTCTATACGTTTTGCCAGAGTTTTCTATAGTTTTAAAATAACACCCAAAGCGGAATTCATTTCTTTTACTGCACATGGTATAGTGTTAGGGAATCTGGCATCCGTTGCGAGCTGCTAGTTTTCGCTTCCTTCCTCGCCAGACACGCCACACACACATTTGCATACATAAATAACGCTAATTTCCCATTGCTGGACGCAACAACCATAACAACAGGCCCCGGGTAGGGACAGAGGCTGAAATAAAAAGTCCAAAATAGGTGCGAATAAATATTTTAGCAGGCAGGAAGGCAGGGCACACACACACAAGCCCTGACATGCCGCACACATAATAGAAATTAACATTTTGCACGTGACGGCGTCGACTTCCCCTAGTTCACTTCCCCTTCCGCTCGCCCTCCGGAATTCCTAGACCCAACCCCCTAATGGCTGCCATTGCAATTATGCATTTAGTTTTGTGTGCATTATTAACCAACAAGTTGTGTGTGCCGGCCAGCTAGGTACCTACCACTCTATATATGGCCATATACTATATGTGCAAAGGGAGGGCTATAGGGGACAGTCCTTGTGGTCTAATTGAAATTAGCAGCGTTACGAGGTGAGCGGAAGGAGCAGTCAGTAGTGGCCTGTTGACTGGGGAATTGGGCGTTTTGGCTTAGACGATTACCCCGAATGGTTGGTCAGGGAAATTGTGGAGATTTTTTGGGCATACTTAGCATTCGAAAAGGGGAAACACATAAAATAGAAATGGAAAGTTAAGTGAAATCAAATAGGTTTAAATTATTTTCAGCATCACACGTCTACTTTAATCCTTAAATATTGTCAGGGCAGCAACACATTGTGCTGTCACAACTCAGTGCTCAACAATTGCGCAGACAAGTCAAAGCCAAAAAATCCAAATGTCCTGAAAAGGGCAAAAAAGCGTTGCATATTCATGGGCGCCATTTACCATAAACTAAGCAGCAGAGAGGGAGCACAAAAAGGATAAAGGGGCTCAGAAATACCTGCAACCAACTGAAAAAAAAAATGCAAAAATATACGAGAACAGTAGACGGGAGGTGGCCGGCCATAAAACACTTGCTTGATGCTCAGTTATAACCCGGGGACAGTTTAATTGGTTGCATTTTTTATGCAGCCCATTCTGTTGCAGTTGCAGTTGCTCCTGCTGCTGCCGCTGCTGCTGCTGTTGTGCTGATGTGTTTTGTGAGCAGGCAATGCAAGTGGAAAATTGACAATAATTTATTTGATTTGGTCGCCCAGAGACTGGGAAAAATGTCATCCGCGACGTGGCTGGATGGGGATAATATTGTTTTAATGCGTTCAGTTTATAGAAGGGGACAATTTTTGATTCCGACTACGAAATTGGTCGTTAAATTCTGAAATTGTTATACATTTTACAGTACTATTAATGTATGTATATGAGCAATTTAAGGGTATCAATCATATACATGTCGCAGAATTTAAACTTATGAATTTCTAGGGTAGTTTATTACTAGTAATTCAAGAATAAATATATATATAGTATATATTACAAATACCATACAGAAATCTCTTCGATTTTATCCATCGAATCCCATTGTCGGAACACACAATTGTCTAGGCTGCTCAGTTGAACCGAACTCTTTTGTATGTTTTTGTTTAATTTCCGGAATGCAATTTATTCGGCTCACAATTTGTTGCACCACATTTAATTGCTCTGACTGACTGTCTACCATTTGGCCCTCCTCGTCTCACCTGCAGGCAATCACACGAACGACGTGCTCAAAATGCCGAACCTATCGACTCGCAACGGGAATGGCTACTGGCTGGACTCCGCCACCGGCGGAATGGTGTGGCGTCCCTCGCCCAGCGGCGACTCACTGGAGATGCAAAAGGATCACATAGCGGACTACGCGCCGGTGTGCGGTGCCCCGGGCTCCCCGGCCGGCGGTGGTGCTGGTTCCGGTGGCTCCGGCGGTGCGGGCAGTGGTGCCAGCGGCGTCGATGACATTCATGGAGGACACGGCAGTGAACGCAATCAGCAGCGGTAAGTTTTACCCCGAAAAAACTCAATCCAACATTAAGTGGGGGAGGAAGAGATACTTCAAATAAATACTCGGTTTGGAATGCTCTTGAGAAAATACTTGCGGAGTTTAAAATATTTTAAAATTTCTTAAAAGGAAAACTATCAAAAAGTTGCTTTTGATTGCAATTTAATATTTTAATAGTACTATTTATTATTTCAAATTTGTTAAACTAATTTATTTATAGTTTAAAGTACGTCCTCATAATAGTTTTATTGTTTCAAAAACAACCATCAACATTCAGTTTGTCAACCACCCTTTGAATTGAGTAGATTATAGAGTATTCTTACAACCTGGCAGCTCAAAGCGACGACAATAAAAATTCACCAAACTGTGAAATTGCATTTTTCTGCCGCGGCGACTACCAAAAAAAAAAATAGAGAAGAAGAAAATTCCCAAAACAAAAAGAACAAAAACAGGAAAACTCAAAAAGGGAAACACACCAAAAAGCTCGCTTTTCGGTCGAGTTTTTCTTTCGCTTTCCCCAGGGCCATAGGCAAAATCAAGTTAGGAATAGAAATGTTGGCCACGCTATTTATGTTGATTTTTGGCCACTGCCCAGTTGAGTTCGAGCCACAAAAAAAAGCAATGCAATTATCAATGCCTCAAAGGGCCGGCTTTAAGGCAGCTTTAAGTTTATTTTGAATTGGGAAAGGATTCAGGGCTGCAATAAAATATGCTATGCATAATTTTGGCCACGCATTTGCAATTAGTTTTGCGGTGGATGGCAAATCAAAGCTAAATCCATTTAGCGGCCAGAATCTGGCCTAGGGCGATCTAATTTATATGTCTGGCCCCTGGCAAGTGCAGGAGAGCCAGCAAATGGGGCTGAAAAAATATTGTTTCGGCTCGAAAATGTTTTGGCGCAATGTTTCTGGCATCGAATCGTAATTGTTATTTATTTGCGGCTAATATAGCGTTGGCCACAAATTATACTAAATTGTTTTAAGTGGTGTGAAAAACGAACGCCCAAACTCTTTAAATTTAAGAAAATTCTGCATATAAATTGTAGGCTAACAATTTTTAGGCCATTCAATAATTTAAATGCAATTTGACTCTTGCTTTTTTCAAACCTCTTACAACATAATCGCTTTACCATGGTGAAAACTCAACGAAAAATATGATGATGGAATCTACTTAATGAAAAAATATATATTTATTGTGCGCCGCAGCATCGCATCTGCTGTCCATCCGATGGCAATTAAATGCCAATCAGGCATCAAAAGCCGAAGAGTCACGCTAAAAATAATATCACAAAAACAAGCTGAGAAAAGCGAAACCAAAATTGTTTAATTTAAAAATACGCTGGCCTGCTCGAATATTAAATGAGAATGTTTTTCCAAGCGACTACTGTAAATAAATACGGCGCCCAGATAATTATAATTATTTTTGCACACTTAATTAGCCATTAAAACGCAAATTGAAAATGAGTCCCACCTTTCCCGGCTGCCCCCGCAATTACAGTGTGCCATTTAACAGAAATTTTAATAATTATGCAACAAAATAATAACCATAACAATAAAAGTAATCACACAATAATGAGTGTCATATGTGCGAGGAAAAATGCGTTTATTCTCTGACCAATTTGGAAAGTACTATGCACTGTGGCGAAAAGTGCAGTAACAGAGACTGCTTTTTCTTTCCTTTTTTTTTAGAGTAAGTGGAGCTACCTGCTCGAATAGATATATCAGAATTAATTCGTTTAATAAGTTTAAATGTTTTTCACCACGTTGGACCACGCGGACATTGACAAGCTCATTACTATTCCATGGAGCAGGACCAACTTTCATTCCACGGCGCCACTCATTAAGGGCATTAAAAGCCTTCTATGTGGAGTGCCCTCGCTTTATCCCCTTCGCCATGGCAACTCCATCAATGCGCCGTATATTTTTACAAGCATTTCAGAGTTTTAAAAATGTTCTCGTTCTCCACCCAATTTTTTTGCTGGTCGGTTTGTGAGTTCGGTTCGCGATGGCTCCGCCAGGTTAATCCGCTTTCAGTATTTAAATACGAAAATAATGCTAAAAATGTGAGAATGAAGGGGAGCAGTCAGTGGCCGGTGGTACGGAAATTGGGGGTGCTTTTGGGAATATCCACCAACGTTTTCGCCTTTTGTTTTAAGCTGGTAATTTATTTAATGGATGTAAGGATAACCGTCTCTAGCACTATTTTCTCACCTGATCTTGGCCATGTGTGTGTTATGGGGGGAGTGCATGAAATATATGTACGGGAAATCCCAACTAAATTCACATTTTTCCGGTTGGAAAAACACGCACCAGCAGCCAACAGCTAGTAGCTAGCAGCAGGACCAAAAATGCAAATTTCCGCCACGCCATAAATCGCACAAATTTATAACCAAAGTGGGAGAACCACTGGGGTCAGAAATATTGTAATAAACAAGCCGAGTAATAACCGAGTCTGCCTTTTTTCAACCCGTGTTTGTTTTTATCTGTTCATTTGCAGGTACGTGGGCGAGTATTCCAACATTCCCACGGACTACGCGGAAGTGTCCAGTTTCGGCAAAGCGCCCAGCGAGTACGGCCGCCATGGCAATGCCTCGCCCGCCCCCTACGCCACCTCCTCGATCGTGAATCCCCACCAGCAACAGCAGCAGCAACAGCTGCAGCAGCCGCGTTATCAACAGCGACCAGTTCCCGGTTACGGCCTCCAAAGGCCGATGCATCCCCACTACCAGCAGCAGCAGCAGCACCAGCAGCAGCCACATCAGGCCCACCAGCAGCAGCAACTGCCGCCGGGGAACATCTATCAGCAGATGTCCACCACCAGCGAGATCTACCCCAGTAATTCGGGAGCCCCGCGGTCCGTGTACTCCGAGCAGTATTACTACCCGAAGGACAAGCAGCGGCACATTCATATTACGGAGAACAAGTTGAGCAACTGCCACACCTACGAGGCTGCTCCCGGAGCCAAGCAATCCTCGCCGATATCCTCGCAGTTTGCCAGCGTGAGGCGTCAGCAGTTGCCGCCGAATTGCAGTATCGGCAGGGACAGTGCTCGCTTCAAGGTCCTGAACACGGACCAGGGCAAGAACCAGCAGAATCTGCTCGATTTGGATGGCTCCTCCTTGTGCTACAATGGCCTCGCCGATTCCGGCTGCGGCGGGTCACCTTCCCCCATGGCCATGTTGATGTCGCACGAGGACGAGCACGCGCTGTACCACACGGCGGATGGCGATCTGGACGATATGGAGAGACTGTACGTGAAGGTGGACGAGCAACAGCCACCGCTGCAGCAGCAACAGCAGCAGCAGCTGCTCCCCCTGGTGCCACAACATCCGGCCGAACTGATGCAACCCTCGCCCCACCTGCAGTCCTGGCGGAACCAGAGCACTCGAGGCAGTCGGAAAAATGGCCAGGAGTCCAGCAAGGAGCCCAACGAGCTGATCTATGCCCCCGGCAGTGTGGCCAGCGAGAGGAGCCTGCTCAGCAACTCGGGCAGCGGCAGCAGCAGTCAGCCCGCTTGCCACAATGTCTGACCCCTGCCCGGTGGTTCATCCTTGGGCCAATCTCAATCTCAATCCAAGTCCCGATCCCAATCGCAGAGCCAGCTGGAGTCCCCGTCCCAGGAGCAGCTCTATGCCAGGGAGGTGCGGGAGTTACTCGCCTGGTGCGAACGCTTCAACAACGGGGGAGCGGAGAACTTCGAGTAGAACGGGAAACAGGATATTCGGAGAGGGAAAAGCGAAAGGAAAGGATATTTGCTGGAAAAGGGTTGGAGAGTTAAGAGCTAGGAAGGAGCGACAGTGGAACGAGTGAACTGACTTTTTCCCTTTTTGGTTGTTGATAGAGACCATTACTTAGATTATTATTTTCAGTAATCTCACTTTGACGAAAAGAGGATATACATTTTCTTTATTGGGGAAATAATATGTTTCGCTTATTTTGTTTGATGAAAAAGGCATTTTCATTGCTTATAAAATGTAAAATCAATCGAATAATTCATCCTACCACTTAAATGGAGTTTACCCTTTGAAAAAGTCACTTGTTCCCTCGTTCCGTTTGCTGCATTTGTCACACGTTGATTTAGTGACCAAGACTGAGACTGACAGAGTGCGAGGATTGCATGAGTTTTACTTATAGTTTGATTAGTATTACAAGGTTTCTTTTCTATTTAAAGAAAAGCCGAGCTCACTGGACTTTGAGCCATCGGCCCTATGCTAGTGATAGACATATTACCCCCTTTCTCCATCTCTCCTGCACTATCAATCTCTATCTCGCGCTAACCTCTGACTAAGAAACTGCTTTCGTTACACCGTAGACTAAGGATAGCTGTAGCAGATCACTGTAAATGTTAATAACAAACGTATGATAAGTTCCTCCAAGTATGCAGACGATGATAGCCAAAACTCTGCTTTAGCCTTAGGACATGTAAACCGATTTAGATAGATCGATTAGGGGCCGCATTTGTTAGCTACTTAAGGGGTTCGTAATTAGGCTAAGCTTTCGGACAGATATCGATTCAGTACCCGTGAATGTTTATCCGCTAAGTGTACATATTGTAATGCCCTAGCTATAGGTAATTATACGTATATATATATCTCTAAAATATGAAATGAATTATTCAATCTAATTATGCAAATGTGAACACAAATGAGTAGACATAACCAATAATATATAAACATAAAGAATTACAGACAAGTGAATAAATTGTGCATATAGTAATTTAAAATGTAATAATCATAGCAGCCCCCTCACCCCCGTACACCCATTAATTAGTTGTTGTTTAACTACCCTATACATACGTACACACCTATATAATCCCCATAATTATAGAAACTGCATTAAAAAATACCACCAAGGCATATATACAAAAAAATCCTTCAATTTCGAGCCAAAAAACAAAACAAAAGCATTTTGTTTACTTCTTTGGTTCGCACTAATGAACTGTACTCAAACGCAGACAATTATTTATAGATATATCCAACGATTTGTGCCGAAATCTCGGTTGAGGACGTTCAGCGCACACAAGTTCATTTAGCATGTTGTTTATCGCACCCAAAATGATGGTAATTAAGTGCGTTTTGTATGTGTGTCTATGCGTAATTGTAATTATTGATATTGAATACGTATTTACAATGTAGCAATTACAAAAGCGAAAATAAAAATGCCATAATTATGAAATTAAAACCAACAAAATCATGGGCGAAAGCTGTGTTTTTCTACTGCTATTTACTGTTTGGCTTTTGTTGACTTTCTTCGGTAAATATTCCGCAGCTGGAATGACGGAAATTGATTGGGTATCTGTTGCTGTTTTATTACAATTGAATTTATCTCTGGGAAAGCTTTCTAAAATACTCTTTAAATATTTATTTTAAGGGAATGAAAGGAAATAGTTGTTTGTATGAAGTGGTGCATACTTATAGGCTTCGCTTCACATGATTTCAAACCATTTCTGGTTATAAATATTTAAAGATTGCCTAAAATAATATTAAGTATCTATAATAAGGCAATAATATCCCAGTATCGCCTTTACTCTAACGCTGCTAATTGAAATGTCACAACTTGCCACCTGTAAATTCGCTGCCACGCATCCCCTATCCACTTACAACCCCATCTCTAGATTCCCAACCATGCAAGTCTGCCCCAACTAATTTCAGGCAGCCGACGCGCTTTTAATTAGCTGCAAACTCCAAGACCCAAATTATGCATGACTCCCCATGCAACCGAGTGTGCTTTTGGGGAGTGGAATGGTTAAAACGCGGCGACCGCGCCCATTTTAACTACAAAATAATTACGTGCTAGGCAATTAATGGCCCCAAGGGGTTAGAGTTACGAAAATCCCGCAAATTTTTTCCCGCTCCAAGCTTCCACGTGCGCCATGTGGCAACATCCGGAGGCCATTTGTTGCAAATCGACAACCATTTCCGGTGCACACAATACTGGAGAATGGGGCTGATGGAGAGTGAGTAAGGAAAGCGGAACAACATTTGTGAGTTGCGGTTTTTTAATGGGAAAAAGAATGCATTGCAATGTTAAATTACATTTTAATTATCTACAGGAGAAGGAAAAACTTAAAAGGGAATATAAATGAAAATTTAATAGAAATTAAAAATAACTAGAAAGGGAACTAACTTCGGGAAGCTAAAGTTTGATATACCCTTGCAGTTTGCAATTAAATTATACGATCGAATCGGGAATCGAACATAACGAAGCTTAAAATATTCGCATTCTTTAAATTGATATTTATCGATATTTCTATATGACAATTTTTTTGACACGTTAAAGTTAATAAAACTCATAACTAGGCGAAATAAATTATTTTAAATTCGCAAAGCCTATGCTCCTATGCTAAAAAATCTGCATACGCAATTTAAATACAAAAATAAATACAATTTTAACGTTTCTAAATTTTTTACAATTTTTACAATGTAACCCCTTAAAAAATGTATTCATTTCTTCTGCCTAAAATCGCTAGATCCACTCGCCTGTTGCTGCGGATCAAGAATATATGATTTATACGGTCAAAAATGGCTCCTCGATAGCGTTACATGTAAAAAGAATTAAGTCGAAATGTTGCTAGCATTAAGATAAGAACATGCTGAGCAGTTGCTAAGGTTCACAATATAAGCAACAAGCTATTCGGCATTTATGCTAACAATTTGAACAAGAGTAAATACGTATATCCCCGTTATATATTTTAAAATAATATATATAATATATTTAAAAATAATATAGATATAAATATAAAAACAAGCTAAATAACATTGGCGAGATGTGCATATAAACAATATTTAAAATTAATATAATAAATTATTAAATGGTTTTCAATTGTTTGCATTTCTATATATCAATAACTTCTACCCACTAGGACTTTCAGTCCATAAATGTGGATCGTAATCCGGGATCAATTTCCCTTCGTTTGTTCACATCTAATTTTCAGTCCACACATGTGGATCGTATTACGGGATCTACTTCCCGTGAGACAGGGTTTTAACTTCGTTTGTTTACATTTCATTTTTAAGGGCAAATATCAAAGACACAAACCTTAATGGTGAATCACAACGATCATAAAGGATGCAGAGAGAAAAAAGGTCAAAAAGATTCTCTTCACTCAATATTACTAAACAACAATAAAATTAAGAGAGACATGAAAGAGATCGTCACTCACTCTGTTATTTTTTGCAGGAAGTTTGAACTGCCAAAGCGCTTTTCCTCTGCCTTGCTGAAATTCTCATTTTACAAAAATTTTGACACAAATATTCACAAAAAAAGGTTAATAAAAAATCACAAACAAATACACAATAAAAAAAATCGTCAAAAAAAGGAAAATATTTATATGTATGTATACATACATATGTACAAATATGCACGTGTTGAAAAACCAAAAAAAAAATTTTTCACTCACTTCTCACTCATTCTTTTATCCGCTTCGCTTTTTCCCCTTATTTTTCTTCTTTTTTGTGTCGACATCCGCCGCATGCAACGACATTGTCGATCGCTGCAAGAAGAAGCGCTCAAAAGCGAGGCGCAAAATAGCGGGGCTTTGAATCATTGGTAATTTTCCGATGCACTTGCACAAAAAAAAATAAAACAAAAACAAACAAATGGCTGTAAACATTCCGCGCGTAAACATTTTCGGCTTGCAATTTTTGCTAATTTCACACGACGGTTCCGACGATTTATCGCGGCGAATATGTGATATTACCCGTTCTTTTTCCCGTTTTTCCGCACTTTTTTTCTTCGTTCTCCCCCGCGCGACAGGCGACCGAAAATTGCCAATTGGAGTGTAAAGTTACTCAGACTCTCTGGCTCTCCTCTCCTCACTCTTTCTCTCTTTTCATCACTCGCTGCAACCGTTTGGTGGCGATCGCAGGCTTTGTTAATTAATATGTTTAAGGATATTATGTAAGTTTTAGCACTAATTAATAGCTTGAGCTACACTAAATGCCTGCGGTTCTGCTAATTTTGTTTAATTGTTATTGTACTTCATTTATTTACGCATTTTGTACTTCACTTATGTAGCCGCCACTTGCTAACTTTGATCCTAATTGCACAATAAGTTTTCATTGATACACAGCGGCTGTGTTATCCAATTGGACAATTGGCTTGTTCTTGTTGTTTCACTCGCCTTAAATTCACATTATGATCAGTTTTCACCGGCAAACTTGGTTTTATTTTAACGAAACTTTGCTCCGCAAATTTTTCGTGACATCACGCCATAAAAACACGATAGTACTATCGATATATCGATGTTCGTATTTGTGGATAGAGTATCGTTCAATATTTTCAGTATCGATAGATCGTTGTCACGAAGTGACGTAAGTGCAGTGATTAAATTATTAAATTTAATTATTATTTTTTAAAGAGGAATGATAAATATGCATACATTGTCGATGTGGGTGGACTTACTTGAAATATGATAAAATACTTCAAAACAATTAAATAAAGCCTATTTCAAGACGCTTGAGCGGATAAGAAGAATTTTTGTGAGCCATAACAGTTATAAACTGTTCTTTCTACTACTGTAATCTCACAAATACAACATTCAATATAAGAAAATGGATTTATTAAAAACCAGAAATTATCTAAAAATTCTTAAATTTATTTTTAAATTATTAATAATTGACAATATTATTTTAGGCATACAAGGGTCCCATAGGTTCATAGGTTCCATAGGTTCAACCTTCATTGTATGGCTAACATACATATGTAGTATATGAAATAATGAATTTGTATTTAAGTATATGAACATCGTTTTATTTTGAATGTTGCGTTAGTGAGATTATAATAGCAACAATATTGAAAGCTCACTTCGACACGCTGAAAATTTTATACTTTTGCAGATTCCAATCAGAAGTTTTAGATTAATACAAAATTATTATATCTTAAATTATATGGAAATCTTTTGAGTTAATATTTTTTCAACAAATTTTCCGACCGTTCCTTTGGCAGCTATATTATATAGTCGGCCGATCCTGCCTGTTCCGACTTACATATATAAGAGTGATAGAAGTCTAACTACAAAGTTGTATTCAAATAGCTTTTAAAGTGAGAGACTAGCTCGCATATAATCGGACAGTCGGACAGAAAAGCATGGATAAATCGGCTCGACTGTTGATGCTGATCAAGAATATATATACTATAACTGTGTTACAAACTTCTGACTAAAAGTATAATTTCCTGCAAGGGTATAATAATGTTTCGACTTTTAGCAAATTTAACCCATATATATTTTAAAAGGAAAATGACTAAACTCTTGTGAAAAAATATTATCATTTAATCGCTCAAGAGGCAACAACCGAAGTCATTGTTTATCTTGTGTTGGTAGCAAAGCAAATCGGCAAGTCAGGCAATGTCCTCTTAAAGGATCCCGGCAGACAGATGGGGCTTTGTTGGGGTAACAGATGCGTTCGGCTTCAACTTGTCACCTAGCGTTTAACGATAAATTTGCTGACAGCGACAACGGATAATTAGTTTCACTAACGAGAAAACTTCCACTGGCTTGCTCGGCCCACACACACACATATGGCCCAGGATTGGGGCGGAGCCACCAGTGCAGCATGTTAACCCAAGTAGCAGGAGCAAGTGTAACAACAGCATCGAGGACATCGAGGACGACGCAGGGCCGGGCTCCTTTCAGTCGAGTTGATTCCGGCGAACTGGCGATATAGCAACAGGATGGACCATCCGGCGTAACGACTCCCATGCTTCACTGCACCGTTCTCCTTGAGCTAATAAAATGATTATGTGTTATTTTTATGCTGTCAGCGGAAGGATACACAGAAGGGGACTCGGGAGGCTGCTGCTCTGCCAGCAATTGCCCATGATTGTTTACATGTTAATCGCAACTTTTAATGGACAGTGAAGCCATTTATGTTTGATCGTTTACATAATTGAAGTGGCTCAAATTAAGCACAAGGGAATATTTGAGCTGAAGTAAGGTATGCAAAGTTTGACTTAAAAATGTATTTGTTCAGAAACAATTTTTTACTGAAAACCCGCCCAACATTCTGTATTTGAAATTTATAAATAATATTATATACAATTTTAAATATTTAAAAACGAAAAAACCTTTTGAATCAAAGCCTTATAATATCAAGATGAGTTACTCAATATCTACCCTATTTTATCCCATTCTTGCCTAAGATAGACTTAAATTGGTCGTTTGTTGAAAAATTCCTTGCAATTGACAATTTAAATGTATGGGCGTAATGCACCTTGTTATTGCAAGGTCCTTTATTTTACTGTGATTCAGAAATTTAAAGTGTTTTCATTAAACTCATTTGCCTTTTTTGTGACTGCCAACTCCTTGGCCGCCTTATTCATTGAATTTCAAAGATTAATTAAACGATAGACTCAATTCAATCAACTTCTACGTGCAGCACCTTAAACTCGATGGGCAACTTGAGAACTGTTTAACTAAATTAACAATCCAAGTCATGAAAACTTTTCAAGCTTTTCCGTCAAGCCCCCCATTGAGTGGAAATTTTTTATTGTTAGGTGGAAAGGCAAACAAACAAACAAATAAACAAGCGAACAAACGCACGACAGACGCAGGACAACAACGGAAGCTGGCAAACAAGCGGAAGGCTCTTCTGGCACTCAACTAATGGCAACATAATGCGTTTATTGTGGGGGACACAATGTCGAATTGGGGGAGGGGCACCAGCTGGGGAATCCCCCAAAGAAGTGATAACCCGGCGCAAATGTCAACGCAAAAGTCAATCAATGCATTGGATGCTGAGCAGATGAGTGGAGTCAGGGGGTGGGACTTCGTCCCCAGGGGAGGAGGATGCCGCTGTAGGCGTGGCAGACACACGACCAGACAAAAGCCGGGGAGGATGCACTTAAAAAAAAAAATTTTAAATAGTTTTCTATTTTCAATATTTCTTAAATAGTTTACAGTTTTCATGAAACAAGATTAATATTACCTTAAAAAAGTTTAATTTTACTAGAATATAAATGTTTATTTTTAAATAAACAATAGTACAAGTTTAAAGTATACTCTTTTAATTCAATATAAACATAACAACCAATTTATTTTTCTAATTATAAATGGTATTTTATGTAAGTTAAATAAACGATTTTCAATAAGTAATTGTAACCATTTCTTAAGCTTAACCGGATTTTTCTCCCTGTGTAGTGGGTGGTTGTGTTCGGTTGTAGTAAAGTACGCACTTTTCAATGGACCAAACACAGACACAAGTCAGACGGAGCGCATTCAAAATCAATTCAATTGAAAAACATTTTCCTCTCCTGTTTTTCCCCCCCTTCCGTTTTTTGTGAGGGTTGACTTTTGCTCTGTGTTGTTCCTTTTTTCGTTTTTTTTTTTATTTTGGCTAGTCTGCGATGTCATCGGTGCTTTTTTGTTAGCTGAAAAATCACTTGGCGAGTTTACAGAGTTCAACAAAAACTGTGCTCATTTTCGTTTTGCGGGTGGAAATGAATGATTTCCGCGATGCATTCAAAACGTTAATGAGACGTAATGTGATGGCCATGACGGGAATGATTCTGCGTTCTCACTTCCCAGTTGGCCACTCATGGATCGCTCTCTGCCTCTGGGTGGTGCCTCATCAAGTTGGACAATTAATTGCCAGAGCCGCCCCCGCCGACAGTCGTCGTCGTTTGTCAAAAACTTTGTTGCATACTTAGTGGCAGCCAGATATTCGTGCAACATACAAGCCGGAGATGTTGCCACATCATCATGCAAATGCCTCGACAGTTTTCAGATACTTATAGCTCATTAAGCATGGCACCCTGCCATCGGGCCCAAAATAAAAGCCTAGTCACGCCACGCCCACATAATGGCTAAGCTGCTGCGCACCAAATGACTGACTGACAAATTTTCACAGCTCAACGCTTATTAAACTCGGCTAAAAAGTTTAATTAGCTTAGGGGGTGTTATGCCTTGAAGCCATCTAAGTTTGCCAGCTTAAAAGAAACTATATTGGACAGCTTGTCAATTTTTTTTAAAGAAGTTTGAGTTTAGTTTTATGTACTGTTCCCCAACATTAACCGATTTTCAATCAAAGTGTGTATATAAATTTTAAGAATTTATGCTAATACAACCGTTTATTTCATAAATGGTAATTGTCACTTTCTGAAGAGGCATGGAAAATCAAAATGATTCAAGATATATTAATAAGAATAGTGAGGTAATTGAGCTTGGCTTACTTACAGGCTGATTAAAACTTCATCTCTAGATAATGTTGATTTGAATATCACATCTTGGAGCTGTACAATCTGTTACAATTACTGTTTTTTTTTATCAACTGCTTGAAATTCTTCCAGAAGAGGACACAGGCCTAGTGCTTGCCGGACGAATCAATGGTCATTTCTCAAGAACAGGACTTGGCCAGACTGTACCTCCATTCCATGCTCTGCTGGAGGATGCAGTGGAAGGCGGCTTGGTTAAAGATATTGAGCAGGAGCTTGGCCAGAGCCTGCTTACAGTCTCTCTTACAATAAGTCAGCCACTGATAATGGAACAGTTTGGTCGAAGTTGCGGGGTTAAGCGAATCTACGAAGCTGCAGAAAAGCGGATGCTCCTCAGCGGCTGTAGATTAGCGGAAAACTGCAAAAAGTTGCCGCGTCCTTGTGAGGAGGGTCATCCAGGTAAAGGTGGTGATCGGGATTGAACAGGTTGCGAGGATGTGGCCTAGAACCTTGTGAATCTTGGTTTAAGGATCGGCGAATGAATTGGTTCATGTATATTGGTTGCCATTGGATGCTCTAGGTCTAGGTAGATTATATCTATGTCTAGGTAGAATATGAGTAAACATCTTGACCAGCTGCATTTGTCATTCAGATCGTTAAGGTCCTGTTAGGGTTTATATTTTAAAACTTTTAATCTTCATAGTGCGGCATCATTCCTACTAATACTTACTAATGGAACAAAAAAGTTTATGTTTTGCTTATTTACTCAATTTATATATAGTTAACACAACTTAACTGGTAAATAATACAAATGAAAAAGTTTTTCGCCGACCCACATCATTGTCCCAAAACTTCATTTGACTTCAAAGAAGCCTTCGGTCAGTAACTATCTGCTGGAAGTTCAATTAATTACCCACACCCACCAACGACCCAACGTCCGAAATGTTTTGTCAGAATTGAGGGAAATCTTTTCCAAACAGGCAGCAGGACATTTGTCACACGCTCGCTTTCACCAGCTCCATCATCATCTTGATTTGGATGGCCATTCATCCAACCATTCGTTACCCTTATCCCGATCCTTATGTTTATGCTGGTGCAGGAGTTCCTTGAGCTTTTCAATATTAATTGCGCAGCTTCGGAGGGCAGACGAAGACGGATAAGATGGCGCTGGGTCTGGGGGTCAGGTCAAGTCGGACCAGCACAAAGGACGCGACGCGTCGACTGACCCGTGTCCTTCCCTTGCGTTTGACTTTTGATGAATGGCCAAGAATTCGGCATGACATGAATGAGCATTTTAAATAAATTAGTTGTATTCGAGACGCATTTCGTTTGGCCTGATTGAGTCCTTTGATTAGCTGGCAATAAATCAAAGGGAACACTTTAAGAAAATTAAATGCGAATCGAATTCAGGAATTGGAAATTATGAATGAATGAATGAGTTATAAAAAGAAGAAAATCATATCAAAGCAGAATCAGACTTAAGGAGGTATCATTTAAACTATGATTAAGATATTCCCAGTAAGCTTAAAGTCTTAAATTAAAGTTTATGCCCCACCGAATCATCCACAAACTGTCGCAAAAATCCACTTAAAGTGTAATCCCTCTCACGATTTATGCCTGCGGTTATTAATTAAGACGATAAACCAGCATAAAAATTGTTATAAGTTAATTAAGCTAAATGAAAAGCTCTTAAGCGGGGAGCTCCAGACGCCGCTCAAGGTGAAGACGGAGCATAAAAATGCCAGGGATAAATTTGACATAAGCAGGATAACCAGACCGAGCCGAGAGGAAGACAAATGTCTGGCAATTTGGCTAAATGGCAAACTTGGCCAAGTAAAACATGCACGGGAGCATAATCAAGACAATAATTATTATTGTCATGTGTGTATTTTGCTTCCCAGAAAACTTCTCCCCACTATCATCTGGCGGCATGGGGAAACTTTCGTTTGGGTTTCGGTTCGGTTTGCCGTCTGTCTGGCACTCATCTTCCCAGCTCCTCCGCTTTTCCTCCAGCCAGACTGACGACTGACAACGTGTGTTAATTATGACCATCTGTGCGAGGATACTCGACCCGGGGAGAGTTTCGTTTTGTTCTGGGCCCAAATCGCATTAGGGAAATTACCCCCGAATGGCGAATACCTGGACAGACATAAATAGTTCCCTTGTTTTGGCCATTGTCTGTCTGGGAGCCGCTTAAAGGCTTTCCAGCTTATTTTAACAAGGCCCTGAAACTTACTGTAGTCGTTGCCTAATTAAGCGTTGAAATTGCCATTGTTTTGTTGAAGGAATCTATGAAATCCTAGGCTAGTTAACAGTTGAAGAAACTAGATAAGTAAGGTTTTACGTAAAGGTTTAATGTGTTGTTTACAATATTCGAAAACTAAAACTTAAAGAAGAAAAATACTACAAGTTGGGATAGACTCCAATATGGATTTTAAAAAAGTAAATAGACGCAAATATTGTATATATGTATAAAGTTACATATGAAGATAAACTATTAAAGTGTTCCATCTTACATAAAATGTAAAAATTAAATATAAATAATTTTCATTTGTACAGTTACCAATGGTAAATGTTTTATTTTTTTGTGTATAAGCTCATCCTTAGCTTTAACTCAGATATATTAAGCCCTGGCAAAAAGACAGCTAAGGAGCTATAATTAAATTGATGTACGCACAGTCACGCCTCCGGCATAATTGACTTCTCTTGACCTCAAAATCCTGACCCAGCATCCACGAGACCAGGACCGAACGTACACTTTACCCAACTGCGGCAGAGACATATTCATTCTGGCTCCTCCACTAATTGCTATTGACTGTTATGGTTAGGCTACAAACAACAGGACGATTAAAAATTTAATGAGTCTGAGTGGAAAGATTGGGAAATGGCTGTCATTTCCTGGGGCTAAAACCACAATCCATCAGTGGCGTACTTTGAGCAGAGTTCGGAGAAAAATCAAAGATATTCGACAGACCAAAAAACCTGCCGGCAGGCATTTTCATTTGACCCTCGTCCTAGTTCTGGCTGCCGGCTGGGAACTATGGTAATTTGTTGTTTAACTTGTTGCTAAATACACAAATTTAATTTGATTACAAAGTTCCAGGAATGGCATTAGTTCGCATTCTGTGCGAAGTATTCGCCGAATTTGAGAACTTCTCAAGGTGTTGGGTAAGTGCAGCCGCAGGCTACTCAAAAGCACAAGCCGACAGCTGCTCGAGTGCTCTTTGCAGCCTAATGAAAAGTGAAATGATATTTCTGTGCGAAAGGAGCGAGGCCCAGGACATTTCTTAAAAGCCAAACATTTTCCACTGCCAGTCTGGTGTATTTCATATTTTGTGTGTTCAACGCTGCCTGAAATGAGATTTGCGATACCCTTTGAATGGGGAGCTAGGTTTTTGAGTAGAGCTGGGTAAGACGGGCAAATATATGTACATTTTATATTATTTTCGAAAGAAGGTGCATCAAAACTGTGGCTTAAAACAGGTAAATAAGAATAATATTAGCCACCTTAATTAATGAAGAGTATTGAGCCTCCATTTAGGGACATTTTCCCTGCTAACATCGTCATATCCATTGCTGATGTCTGTAATACGAGCTTAGTGTAATGGAATTTTTAAGCGAATGTCACAGAAATGCACAAAGTACAATGAAACAACAAGCTGCTCAAATATGCAAAGACTTTTACCCCAAGCAGACGCCAACATACAGGACACCTTACGGCTTATTACGTTCGCCCTGCCGGGAAATTCTCTTGCCCCGCTTCAAGGACTCCCCGCTGGAAAAATGGAACTTATTTTCGTAGACAAGAGCGAATCTTGTGTTTATTTGCGCTTATATGCACATCATCTATCATCTATCATCAGGTTGTGTGTGGGTTGGAAGGGAAAACTGTGCTCCACTCCCGTACTTTCCCCTGAAACGCTCTTTCCTTCGCCGCTTCCTTGCTCTCCCAGCTTGAGCTGCATCAATTTTCCCGTTGCCATTATTATGATTGTTATTAACTTAAATAGAAAATACTTGACTGTTTCATAAATCTCACCCACTGCCAGGGGGGTCCGCATGAAGTTGGGGTCTTGCTGCGTCAAGTAGATTTATGTGGCTGCTGCTATTTTGTCGTGCGGTGATGAGTTCCTTTTTGATTTATTTGTGCGAAGAAAACTTACACAAAGGAAGTGCCGTTAACCCAACCGGGGGAAAAAGTGGAACATCTGCTGAGATAATATTTAAATCATAGACTAAAGTTGAAAGGGGAAAAATGTACTCGTAAGTAGACTCGTTACACTCCGAATATTTAAAATGGTATTCAAAGCAATGGAGTTCTGGATTTTTAGGCAGACTACTAAAGATAATTTGCAATAATTGTTTAGAGATATTAATCAAAAATATCACCCATCCTCAAATATGAGGTTCAGTTCACTTCTTGCGACTGATTAAATACCTCTCAGGTGGGTTTCCCTGCCGTGAACCGCAGAATTCAATTAAAGCGTTTTGCGTTTCACCTCAAGAATTAGGCAAACTAATTGGCCGCAGTCGCTGGCAGCGAAGGAGCTAAAGGAAAGCAGCCTTTTCCAGTCAGACAAAGACCGCGTCTGGGGGCGCTGAAAACTTTTAATAAATCCGCAAATTACTTTATAAGCAACTCGTTTTCGGGCTGCTTATTTTGTTTGCTCGGGCTGGCTGGGTTCGCCGGGGTAGCCGGGTCTGCTCGGTTGGATGACAATAAGCGCGATAAGAACTTGGCATAAACAAGCCCAAAGCCGTAAACTACGGAGGGCGAGGCAGGACAGAAATTAAGGCAGATGGCAGGCTGCAAGGATAAAAGGAAGTGCGTCCAGTCAGAGCGTCCACACGTTGACTGCCGCGTTGGCAATTTTTATTTAGCTTTTGTAAGTTAATTTGTGCACTATTGTCCTGCAGGACCCGCTGAATGAAACGCTTGCCTTTTGCACTTTCCTCCTCCGCTTTCGCCATTTCCCTCTTTTTTTTTAATGTAATTCAATTTCAATGAAACTTAATCGTCCGTACATGGCAGAGACCGTACCACCTCCTGCCTTTTAACATTATTTGCGTCATTTTGTGGTGGTTAATTTCAGTGCAGCGCTTTTACTATTCAATTATGTTGCCGCTTGTCGCCTCGTTCGCAGCATTTTTTATGCACTCTTGTTTATGATGAGAGAGTCCCCTTGCTCGAACTTCCTGCTATTGCTATTGTCCTGCTAATGCCGGCCTGTCCTGTTTGTCATCCCGTGTGTCCTGTGTTGCTGTTGTGCCTTTCCATTGTTATGAAAAATTAAATGGGCATAAATCATGCTAATGGCGCATTCAAAATTTATTACGCTTTAAAGCCCGATCCACCATCAACTTATTTATGTATTTGCAATTATTCCATCTCGGGGGTGAAAGCGGATTTCGTTCCAAGTCTACTATTGAATGGTTTTTGTAGTGGGCTCGGTGTGAGAGTTAGTACGGTTGATCTCATCTCGATTTCAATTAGATGATTGTCGGGATGTGAGGATATTTTTATGGGGGAAACACAAGTTGGAAAAGCGATGATGTCAGCGGAACTGCTAAATGGGGGAGAATTGTTTTAGGTCGAACTTTACGAGCACGTTGAGATCAAAGCAGAAGCATTTCTTTCAATGGATTAAAGAAAGGGGTTTGAATTGAAATTGAGCAAAATAATATACACAATTTTAAAGAAGATTTTTGCAACAAGTTAACTTAGTTATATCATATTTTTCGAGGTTGAAAGATGGCATAAACCGAGCGGCTTCCTTATATATTGTGCCCCACTTAACCGCCATAACTAACTCGGCAATCTACAAATTTCATTCGCCACGCAGCTGGTAACAATGTGCGGCGCTTAATCCGCAGCGAAAAAAGGCTGCGAAAATTTGGGGGGGCCAGGACTCTAAAGGCGAGCCACCCACATAATGCAAATTGCTCTTATAATTTGCACAGCAGCGGCGTCATTCATCAGCCTTAGCGGGTGTGGGAAACTCCAAGCGGACGGGGGGAAATAGGGAAGTTAGACAAATTTCCCAGGGATTATCTGCTAGGATGCTCTGACTGCACTTTGTTGGTGCCGCTGTTGCAACATCCCCCCTGCATTCCATTTATTATAACAACGTTTTTTTATTCCATTTCTCCTGCGTTGCGGGGGTTATTTTCATTGCCAAAAATATATATTTCAAGTGGAGCGCATTTTATTTGGTTTTAGGATTTTTCGCTCGGGCAATGCACACGAGTTTGTTGCAAACTGTTTCGGACACACACTCACATGGCTACGCAGGCACATTGGCACTGCGGATATAGATACATTTGGGCCGTTGCAGTTTGCAGTCCGCAGATACAGATACAGAACCAGCTTTCCTCGACCTCCCGCAGAGAAGATTTCATTTGGTTTTTGGCCCAGTGAGTATCCCATCAGGGAAAGTTTGTCTTTCAGAATTGAGGGTAGTATGAGTTTATATAAAATTTGTTAGTTTTTTAAAATGTATACAGTTACAAATTTTGCATTTATTTATATATCTAATGTTTAGTTTAAAATAGTTTTATTTTTTATATTATCATTGATATGACTTATGTAATGAGTTCACAAATTAGAAATTAATGAAGCCCACATCTTTAATATCTTAACATTTACATATATGGTAACTCCAATAAAAATCTATTTTTCCTAAATTATTTATACACTATTTTTATTTTTAAATCCTCTTTAAAAACTTGTTTTTTCTGTACTAACAACAACTTATTAAGCTTTTGTTACATTTCACCCTACGAAGTTTTTATTTTATTTAATTTTATCCAGGTCATTATTAATTCGAGTATAGTGCCCGTAACCGCCATCATTCTTAGTCGATTTTTCCTTGCATTTTGGGATTTTTTCTTTGTTTTTCCTGTCTGTATCTCGCTCTATCTCTTGCTTGCCGTAGTCCCTTGTGCACAGGCTTTCATAGGTCCACCTAGTGTGTTGTTTACATGTTCATTCGCGGGATTTTTTACTTGAAATTGGAAAGTCGACGTCGGCACAAAGAGTTAAGTCCTGGCAGGAAGAGCAGAGAATGGGTTTCCTGCGAGGGAATCGCTTATTGTCCTGGCCCACACATTGTTGTATTTAATGAAGGATTCTCTTTTCCGCTCCTATATTCGCTCCTCCCCTTTGCGGTTGTCATTGCATTAAGCTGGTTAGGGCTTTAATTTAGAGGCATCCTCGGCGAAAATCGCATCATCGCAGCAGGAGATCGTTAAATAATTCATGTCAGGCCGCTCGGAAATCGGAAAACGGAGGGAAAAAATGGTAAGAAACGAACCAAAGCAATGAAAGCCAAATTAAGCAGTGGAAAACGTTTAGCGAGAAGAGGATGTGGCTGGGGATAATGTGGGGAGTTGGAGTTTCTGGATAGCCAGGAGCCAGACTCTGGGGGATATTCCCAGCTGGGCGCCTGATTTACGTTGCAATAATTTTCATCTCATTTTCATTACGTTTTCGGGCTTATCCTGGCAGCCTTTCCGGCTTGCTTTTCTCCAGGATTCCCTCCGTCTTGTGCCTTTTGCATAAGGCCAAAAGGTGAGAAGCTCGTTTGGCCTGCAGGTCGCTTTGTGCTTGGGCGGCCACTTGAGCCCGGCTATTTATCATTCCCCAAGAGCTTATACATAAGTTTCAGTATGCCCATAGGCCTCTGCATTTCGTAGTCCTGGGTTACCAGGTGAATCCCCCTCCTCGTCTGCCTTTCACCCAACAGCTGCGGAGTTTCCATGGAGTTTTGTTTCCTTTTTCTGCAAGTGCCATCAAAAGTTGTGAACAAGTTGCCTGCTTGAAACAACAACAGGAACAGGACTAAAAAGGATCAACAAGGCAATCAGCACCAGCAGCCAGGACTGGTTGGAACGAGTGTGACACTTCACAGTGCTGACAGATTTACATCAATTATTGAACAGGTGCAGGTAACATGTTGCTCGGAGGTGGAGAGCGGTATAGATTGGAATGAATTGGGAAAACTTCTATAACATTTTAGCACTTATAAAAAAAACTGCTAAAAAGTCATGAGTATTACTAATTACCATAAAGTAGTTATCATTATTTAATTAAGCAAGTTAAGTTTTTTCATTTGTGTTTCAATTCTACAGTCCCAGTTCGATGTATAATTAAAATCAAAATTATTAAAACGTAGGCAATGAAAAACTTATATAACATTTTTGCATTTAATAATTAACTACTAAGAAATAATGTGCATTACTATTTAGCATAAAGTAGTTAGCATTATTTAATTAAGCAATGTGAATTGTTTTGTTTGTGTTTCATTTATACCGTTTCAATTTGCTGTATAACTAAAATTAAAATGATTAAAATGAAGACAATGGGAAAGCATGGAACATTCTGAAACTAATACCCGAAATAAAACTTAATAAGGAAAACGACAAATTAATATAAATACATATATTAGTACCTATAATAGTCTGGGAAAACGACTATTTCCTTTCCAAAAAATAAATTAATATAGGAAAAGACAAACCCTTTTTGCAATAACTAATTATTTAATTTAAATTGTTTGTTTGTTATATTTCCTAGTGAATAAATAAAAAGTACACATCAAACACACTTCTATCAATGTGTATACATTTTTACTTGCATGCTTTGCATGAAATTTGTTTTTTGAATTTTACGAAATCCTTTGGATCCGATTCATTAAGTTCTGGAGAACAAGGGAAACCAAAACCATTTATCCCTGGCAAAAGGATTTGCAATTCAAGGAGCAGATCCAAATCCCTTTGCTGGCAACTCAATTAGTTGCACGCATCCATTAGATATTCCAGGCACAAAACAAAAGAGTGGAGCGATTGCAAAGCCATCAAATAGCTGAAGGCCGTATTCGAGGAGGACCCCAAAAGGGGAATATTGGGGAAGGGATCAAGAAAGGAAAGAGATTATTTTTTGGCCGCACAGGAGGTCAGACCACAAACAAAGATGTCACGCAGTGCGTTGCCCAAGGGGATTTGGCCATTGGTACACCCAAAAATATTATATATGACATTTGGTTATGAATACTAATGTGGACTGGACCGGGGCAGGGTCCTCTCGGATGAAGCCGCTTACCATCGGAAGGGGTTACTTAAAAGTTCATGCCAAAGACTGCTTTGCATAGCCCACAAATATACGTGTTTACAAAATATTGGGTTGTGGAAAGGAGACGAGGTTTCCTTCACTTGAGAGGATTTAGAGAGCAATGTATTCTTTTTGTCCAGATTATTAGTAACAGTCGAACCTTGTCCCATCTATTCGAGATTTCCGCTTCCTTTAAGCCTACAAACTAATCAAATGAATTGGCAGACAGGAAAAACGCAGACACTTGGCCCAACCAACTGCTACTAATGCGTCGCCATCAGATATGCAAACAATCGGCGAGCTAGACGAGTATTTGAGAGTCGCAAAGTTTATTAACCGGACCATACACTTGGGGGATAATATGACAGTTTTGGGGAAACTGCAGTTCTCCTTAGTTCTGCTCCACGGCGGGGTTGGGCTTCCTGCAGGCCATGCGCAGGACCTCGGGAAGGGGACCTCCGGAAAGACCCTTCACGTTGCCCGGCTGGATGTTGCTCAGCATGCTGAACAGGCGCTGGTGCTGATAGTTTGCGGGCGAGCCGTTAGAATAGATCTTATCGTCAACGTAGACCACATCTATGCCCTCGTCCAAGATCCGGGCATGGTAGTGATGGTTGTGCGGAAAGAAGTTCAAGTCGCTGCCCAGCTCCTTCGTGATCAACGTGTTTGAGCCACTTGCCGTCAGCTTGACCAGGAAAACCACGATCTCCATTTCGCTGAAGAGACTCTGCCCAGCCGGCAGAGCTGTCAGCTCCACCACGACGTTCTCACAGCAAATGAACTCCGGCTCGTATGGTTGGAGAGCGTGGAAGGTCAGCAGAGTAGTATCCGGCTGGGAAGACCTCAAATTAATATCCCCCTTTCTCCGCTCTAAATATCTACTCACATTATACCGCTTTCTGTAGTTTTGCAGCAGCTCTTCAGTGCTGTAAATAGTGCCGTGCCATTTTGGCGGTATGTAAGCCTCGTGGTCGGCCGATGTCAGCAGCATAGTCTCGTGCTACATGAATTACATTTCATTGATGTGTATGAAATTTATATACATACGAACAGTTTCTTACCAGATCATATGAATATTCGTGAAGATTGTCGGGAGTCACCTCCTTTGGGTTTCCAAAAGCATCCAGAAACATGGCGAACTTCTTTTCTAGTTTTCGGCTGTCTTCCGCTCCAATTTTCACTTCAACTTAAATTTTTCATGGTTTGGTGTAGCATCACTGTTAAAGCTTTTGCATTGTTAAATTTAGTATTAAAGTTATGTTGTCATTGGTATTTCTTAGTAAACAAATACTTCCGATAAGTTGTAACTTCAGTATTATTTATTGTGTAATTTCTTTAGTTTAGAATATATTTGTGAAACTATAAAGACTTTTACAAAATCACTTTACTTAAATCTTATTTCTTAAAAATTAAATATTTTGCTTATTCGGTTTCAATTTGAAATTATTTTCTTAATATGTCAACCACATTGCATTTTCAACTAATGTACTGTAACCACATAATGCTTTCTTTCCACTAGACGGAAACTGCATTTACATTTGCGTTCAAGATTGGATTGACATTTTATATGGAAATTAGAAAAAAGCTTCGATTGAGAAATATGTTAATATGTTAATATTAAATATCGTAGACTTAGATACTTGAATGCACTGTACTCTGTTCTAATATATTTTAATTTCTACTTATAAACTCTTTTTCAAAGTCGATTACAATTACTATTACGATTAGAAATACGTTTCTATTTCACTTTGAATATATGCGAGTGTTGCAGTTGATATTATAGAAATGCTTATAGTAAGTAAAAAAGATGTTATGAAATCCAATGCATTTCATTAAAAGGAAAAAAAAGTCTTATAACTTGACTGTACTGACCGTAACGCATCAACATCCATTATAATAAACTTGTGCATTACATATCACATAGATATTTGAAAATAAAAAATAATAACTATGATAGCACAAAACATCACATTAACATATATTACTTTTATAAGCCTACAAATGCAGTATTCGACATAATATAGATGCCTATATGCCTATTTGTAAATCAAATCAGACATAATAGGGTAATAAATAATTGGTATCACTCTGTTCTAACTTTTCGACGCTAGTTTGGTGCAGATGGAAAACTTGCATTAATTACATGACTTCCCAGAATCACTTTAAAACTTATCGGAAGTATTTGTTTACTAAGAAATACCGATGACAACATAACTTTAATACTAAATTTTACAATGCAAAAGCTTTGACAGTGATGCCACACCAAACCATGAAAAATTTAAGTTGAAGTGAAAATTGGAGTGGAAGACAGCCGAAAACTAGAAAAGAAGTTCGCCATGTTTCTGGATGCTTTTGGAAACCCAAAGGAGGTGACTCCCGACAATCTTCACGAATATTCATATGATCTGGTAAGAAACTGCAATATGTATATGAATTTCATACACATCAATGAAATGTAATTCATGTAGCACGAGACTATGCTGCTGACATCGGCCGACCACGAGGTTTACATACCGCCAAAATGGCACGGCACTATTTACAGCACTGAAGAGCTGCTGCAAAACTACAGAAAGCGGTATAATGTGAGTAGATATTTAGAGCGCAGGAAGGGGGATATTAATTTAAGGTCTTCCCAGCCTGATACTACTCTGCTGACCTTCCACGCTCTCCAACCATACGAGCCGGAGTTCATTTGCTGTGAGAACGTCGTGGTGGAGCTGACAGCTCTGCCGGCTGGGCAGAGTCTCTTCAGCGAAATGGAGATCGTGGTTTTCCTGGTCAAGCTGACGGCAAGTGGCTCAAACACGTTGATCACGAAGGAGCTGGGCAGCGACTTGAACTTCTTTCCGCACAACCATCACTACCATGCCCGGATCTTGGACGAGGGCATAGATGTGGTCTACGTTGACGATAAGATCTATTCTAACGGCTCGCCCGCAAACTATCAGCACCAGCGCCTGTTCAGCATGCTGAGCAACATCCAGCCGGGCAACGTGAAGGGTCTTTCCGGAGGTCCCCTTCCCGAGGTCCTGCGCATGGCCTGCAGGAAGCCCAACCCCGCCGTGGAGCAGAACTAAGTAGAACTGCAGTTTCCCCAAAACTGTCATATTATCCCCCCATGCACTTGGGGGATTCGTCCGGTTAATAAACTTTGCGACTCTCAAATACTGGTCTAGCTCGCCGATTGTTTGCATATCTGATGGCGACGCATTAGTAGCAGTTGGTTGGGCCAAGTGTGTGCGTTTTTCCTGTCTGCCAATTCATTTTAGTTTGTAGGCTTAAAGGAAGCGGAAATCTCGAATAGATGGGACAAGGTTCGACTGTTACTAATAACCTGGCCAATAAATCTTGTTTGCTGGGATTTGTTCGAGCAATTTTTTGTTCAATAACTGCTTTAATAGATTTTATTCATTTAATTTTCCTTTTCCTTGCACTTGAACCTCAAGGTTGCATTTCGGAAGTGATATTCCAAGACCAAGAGCTGCATTTAAATCCACTAAGGGACTTCTTTCATTTCCAAGGCGATTATCTCGTTTGCCCCGAGCCCCATAAATTCGTCCCCGCCCATAACTGGGCTGACAACTTAAGTGCGGTCATGTTTTTGGGGTTCAGCTCTGGCTCTGACTCCCCACCATTAGGAAAACAATTACAGACGACACTGACAGGCCCAGAATGCAGACCGAAACTGAGATGCCGGCCGGACACTTCCTAGTGGCCGGAGTAGAGCCGGAGTGGTGGATCAGGAAGAGATAGCATTCGGCGTCTGGCCGGGATGTGGCCATAAATTATGAGTTTGTCGTCACATGCTGGCGGTCTTAGCCGGTGGTCATGTCTATTAAGTAGCCTTTGAAGCCACCGACTGTGTTCCTGTCCGGGTTTTGACACTACTGGGGCTTATTTTCCAATCCCTTGGCCGGACATCTCGGCCTTTATCAAGTGCATTTTTGAGGCGGCGTTTGTTCACCGCTTTGTTAGCCAAAATTGTTTGCTTTACCTATGTATGTGGCGGTGCTCCTTTAGGTGGCTCAGCCGTCCCTATATCCTGCGAAATTCAAAGACATAAATTATAGCCCCGAAAATTCCTTCGGTTCGAGCTTCATTTTCATGCTCACGAACTAGAGAGCGTCACATGTGTGTCTAAGTGATTTTCAATAAGTTGCGAGTTCTGTTCGTGTTCCTGGGGTTGGGTCAAAGTTTCTGGGGCACGATTTTTCACAGCTCCAGATGTCTATGTATACATCTATATATGTATCTACATATACGTATGGGAAGGAGCATAATTTATGGCGCCCTCGCCTCTGGGTGTGTGTCTGAGCCGTCGGATTTTCGCAGGCGTCGATAATGACGAGCGATTTCTCATAGCCAAAAGTGAAGTTGGGTCGGGGGCCGCTCATTTCGGCAAAGCACCAGCCATTTGCAGCAGCTGCGACCGACCTTTGACATCCCCCAGGCCCAAGTCGGCCACGTTCGAGGGCCAACTACATGGCACGTAAAAACAAACTTGATTTTCGGCCATCAAAAAGCGCCATCCGTCTTCACGAAAACGTTTCCTTCGTCTGCGAGTGGCTGCCAAAAAGCGCGACGTGATTCAATATTTTTGCAAAATTGTTTTTTAATCATAGTTTCGACAGAAGTCAACCAAATGTTGACCGTAAAAGAAGATACATTTGGCGGATTGGATGTGCAAATAGAAAATGTAAGGTGACATTTTCCTGTAATTTGTTTTCTTTAAGGTGGAATAATACATTTAAGGACATTCCACTTATTAATCTTGTTATGTGCATGGACTTTAGAGTTGGGCTAAAATATTTATAGCTATTGAAATAATTTCTTTTGAACATTGTATTTTTAAGGAGATCCTTTTGGATTTATTTGTAGTACATTTGTAGACAGGTTCTATTTTTGAAGATAGTTTAGTATGGGAAGTTACAAAAAAAGAAGGAATACATTAAATATTCTACATTTTTTTCTATTACATTATACTTTGAACCAATACGCAAACAAATACAAATAGTAATAGTAATAATAGTAATAACAATAACACTAATGGAAATTAAATTATACGATGGAAGTCGATCATAGCTTAAAATATTCGCATTCTTTTAATTGACCATTATTTTTGTATGACAAATCAAAGTTTAAAAAGTTAACATAAGTGGAGCTATAACATTATTTAGGAAACTTTCCTTTGTGAGGTTAATAAATCGCATAAATAATTTAATATTAAAAACAATTAATATTTTACCAATTTTTGGAACAATTAAAAAAAAATATATTTTTTTCTTCCTAAGATGGCTTTATCGATTCTGCTGTTGATGCTGATGATTCGTTGAACAACAACATAAATTCAATAATTTGAAAATCAAATAAAATATCAAAGATAGAAAATCTATTTTTCTACTATGAATATATTCGTCTATGAGTTTAAAAGACAATGTGTAATCATAAAAAAAACGTTGTAAAACCAAGTAAATAAATACATTGTTGGCGTTTCAAACAAAAGGTGACAACTACACATGTTAGGGCACATCGACTCACAAATAAAACATAAAAGCGACAAAGAAAGTAGGAGAAGAAAGTACTAAAGAAAACTTTTGCAATTTCAAGGATCTGCAGATGGCATTGGTCGCCACTCTCGGCTATTAACGCAATCGAATGACGTTCTTGGCTCGGATTCCGATTTCGATTCGCTTTTCCCTTTATGGTAAATGCCCGCAAAATGTTTGAAGCGCTCAAATGGCGAAATGGCAACCAAATCAGCGAGTCCCCATGCCATCCTGAAAACTGCAGTTGTGACAATGCTGACAATCTGCAGGCGACAGCCAACACCAGAGCCCAGGCGGAAGCCGGGGAACGGGAATCCTGAAGGATGAGGGGAAACAGACGGCAATGGCAGTTCCGTCTCCTATTTTCTCCTCAATGCACTGACAAAAATGGTTTTATAACATAAAGATTACAGAGTTTATTTAAAAATAGGATGATTTCTAGAGATACCTTGCAGAAGGTTTTTTATTTGAAATATTTTAAAATATATAATATAATATAATACGTTGCAGAATTTCATAGGTTCATTTTTTTCTGTGTTTTGTCCGTCTAGCTTTCGCCTTCATGGCAACGTCAAGAAAACGGCGACACTTACAATCAGTATGAAATTTACGCGATTTTCATTGCGGCAAATGGTTCGCTTTTTTCGGTATTAACATTTCTCGCCAGGCATTAGAGAGGGGGAAATGGAGGAGCTCCTGGTATGAGGTGTCTATGAGAGGGGGGTGGCGTAAAGCCCAGCTGAAGTCGTGCCAATTTTCATAATTCCTTTATATTTCCCGATGGGCATATGACACAAATGAGGATTCTCGCGAGAAGTTCAGGATTTAAGGAACTAATTAAAGAATTGTGACTCCTATATTAAAATTTTAAAGATTTGGTGATTTGGTAATTTATAATTTATAATTTTTTAGGTATATAAAAAATATACAAAATTTGTAAACATTTTTAACAAGATTTAAAAAGCTTTCCAATTGAAACTAAATTATAGTTTAGTGAATTAGATATAAACGAATTTAATTATATATTGCAAATTTTATTACACTTAATTTACTCAATTTTATTATGCTAAATTGAACCTTAAAGCCACATAAAATATTTTTAAAATGTTCCTTGCCAATACCCTTAAAGGATCCTTCGTTTTGAAATCCCTGAACGCCATTAGTCTGAACGATCTCCCCATAGAGTGTATCAAGTATTCGTTGGGAATCCTTGAGAGGATTCGCAGCTTGGTGCCACTGCTTGTGCCTGTTCCTTGGCTTTGGCCAAAACCAGGATAACAACAAACAGGGAAGCAAACAGCTCGCGGCTGCCACGAGCCAAAAGTGGCATCAGCTGCGGCAGTTGCCGCGGATATATCTTCCCACACCTATAGATACACAAACATATATACGTACATATATCCCGGCCTGACTGACTCTAGCCGAGGATAATGCAATAAGCGTTGCCAACAAGCGCCCAACGTCTTCGTCCTGCAACTTGCTCCTTCCAGGGAACTGCGTTTGGTGGGTGGTCCTTGGCGGGCTGCGATTCCAGGGGTTGGCACATGTGTGCCAGACAGGTTATGCGCTATAAAAAATTTAAGAAATTGCTACCAGCGCCAGCGCCAAAAACGACAATACTTACGAGCATTTCACAAATCAAAATACTTTTGGAGGGTTCTCGCCCTGTCCTTGTGCCTTTTTCCGATCCCTTCCCCTATCTTTTGTTGTCTGCCACGAGTTGTTATTGTTATTGTCCTTGATGTTGGCTTCTTGTATGCCAGAGTTTTCCGCGTTTTCCTTTTTATTTTTGCTGCGGGCACAACTGATGCCCAAAGGAGCGATGCGAAAAACAATGTGCTAAATAAATAAATTTGTCCAAGATTGCAACATCAAATGGAGGTGGAAAAGTTGGGCTTTGATTGTCTGAGTCGTAAGCTTTTACGATGTGGCAGGTGATCAGGTGAGAGAGTTATGAATGAAATAACATTTTCGAAGATAAAAATACATGGAATGCATCACAGTTTACATGACACTTGAGCATGACTCATTAAAAATACTTAAAAGGAGTGGCTAACTAAAGGCCAAAGAGCTAAAGTTTATTTTAATGGAATTGTTGAAAAATATATAGATTAATTTTAATAAATGAAAGTATAACTTCAAATTAACTAAATTGTTTTGAACCTTACGTAGTATGTGTGAGACAAGTAATGTTTCATTTTATATTTTGGAAAGTTCTTTTGCCATGTAATTTTCCTTAGCACACCGACCGAGCTGGTGTGGCCATTTTCTTAGAGTTCTTAGCCATATCTCTGCTTAATGGCAGCAGTGCCTCCCTCCAACATCCTAATATATGGCGCTTTGCGTGTGTAGGAGAACACGAGCAGTTGGTAATATCCTAGGAGAGTGGCATGCAAAAGGACAAGCAACAAAAGCGAGCACAAATTGCGTCATGTTTTGCAATTCCCACGCATTCGGCGGAGCATCCTTACACTCCTGCCGGCCTGCAACCCCCACGGGGCGATTGCCAGGCTCGGGTTAAAGGTCGCCGGAGTGTGTCTCCACCCACTTGATGTTGCTGCTCCAGCTGTCCTCGCTGGGATGTTATTTAGCCGACAGTTTAGTGTGATCCCCTTTCGGGGGCTGGAGTCCTTTTTTATGTCAACTGTTGATTGCAGCAGTCACCAAACCCCCCGAACGAGGGCCGAGCCCAAACTGAACTGCTACTATAATCAGAATTAATTCAATTTTGGTGGCTGGCTTTAAAGGTAGCCACTTAATTAAATAGCCACATGCATTCTCTCCCATAAATACATGCATATCCTGTGGCCTGGACACGGCACTGATTTTTATATATCGCACAAAATTCAGTTTAAATCAAATTACATTCAACAAAATTCGCATAAAGCGAATGAATAACCGCAAAATATCCAAGCACTTAAAATGGCAAAGTGATTGAACTGTGTGCGACCATTTCAGCGATGGATTCGTGACACGCAATTGCTATAATTTAAGATTTTTTTACTTTTAACTAAAGTATAAATACATTTGTACAGGGATTTCAATAGTTACTATTGATAATTATTTTGTGGAAAATCAGTTTTATATTTATTATTAAATAGGTTTATTAAGTCATGCATATTGCATTCTGCTAAATTAATGATTAAAATTAGTATTTTATCTTGTTTACACGCAAGCATCTCTGGCATTTAATGCACTTGAAACCGCACTCGCAAAGCAGTGACAGGCTCCAATGGGGACCAACCGCAGAAAATATTAAATACTGAAAGCCCGGCATGATCAACTGGGAACATAATGATATAAAATAAATTAAATTCAAAAGAGTTCGAGAGCCAGTCAGAATTGCTGCTTGAGGTATTGCTTTGACCCCTGGGAAATACTCCCAAAGTGCGCCTCTGTCCTGTCTCCTGGAAGAGATATACCCGGAAGGCTGCACTTACGGCCTGTAATAACCAGTCGGCTCAGTCTGCCGGCTCTCAGCTCACCAGCTACCGGCTTATGGTTGCCTTTGATCAAATTATCCCTGGCCCACTCCGCTGGCGACCCTCAAGCCTGGCACCTGTTTTTAAGCTCAGATGTCCGGCAAATGCGTACATATTTTAAATTTAATTACTACACCCGGCATGCAGCAAACAGTGGCGGCCACAGCAAATCCAAGCAGAAGCCATCCATCCATCCGAACGGGGCAGGCACAATCCTTTCACGGGGCAATGCGCCATAAATCCCCATTCCCAAATAGTTCGCTGGCCATTCAGAATCTGCGCCAGCCGCATATGCATAAAAAATCTGTGTGTTTCCAAGAGAGAGAGAGGGTTAATTCGAGAGATTTCAAGAATAGTTCTTAAAATATAAAAGCATTCCAAATAATTTTGAACACTTTACTTTATTAAATGTGTTTATAGCTTCTACTTTCACTTGAATAGAATCGTGGATACAAAGTTATTTTGTTCATTTAGAAAAGCAGTTTCCAAACTTTAAAATCAGCCCTTGCCGGGACATATATCACTTGAATACTGCTCCGCTTCTACCTGCCATTCCACCTGCAGCCGATGGTCCTGCGGACATTTTTGCACATTTAACTCAATTTGTGGTTTACATTTAATTAATTTAATTATGTATATATGTGGGGAAATGTAATTTCTCTACTTCTCCGCAGCAAAGAGGAAAATCCGCAGAAGTCTGGACACTGGAAGTGGGATTTCCCGACCGGCTTCGAGCTCGAGATAAAGGTGAAGAGCTGCCGAAATCCTTGAAATACGAAAATTGTATCTGGTTGCATTTTAGCAGGCGAACGGCAAAGCGCCCAACAGATGGCGTTGGTTGCACACTCGAGATAGGGGGCGCCACAAATACAATCCACAGTGTGGAACAAAGCTCTGCCCTTGCTGGAAAATGATTACTAATCCAATATATAATATATATAATATTTATTTACAAGTTGCGTCTTACAAGAAAGAGAAAACATATTGTTTATGTGTGGCCTATTAAGATCAACAGGTAATTAAAAATGTAAAAGTATAAGCATTGACTTAGAATTAAGTGATTAGCGCTAAGAAATATATATTTATTTATTTTTCTTCTTAAAGTTGTAACTACCTCTCTGGTATTAACTTAGCGAAACTTGCCTGTATAGATATTAACAATAGGTACCGTTTTTAAAAATTTTGTATTTATTTATTATTTTTATGACCTTGATCACCTTAAATATATTTTTCAGATTAAATGTTGTTCATAATTTTAGAATTTGTAGGAAATTGACACTTATTAGTTGAGAATTTGATCAATACGAATATAATGTTTAATTAAAAGAATTAATATTAAAATAAATATTGAATTTTTATTTCCTTGCAGGGTATTATAATTTTATAAAGAAGTTTACAAAGCAGTGAGGGACTCATCCCCGACCATATAAATTTTTGATCAGTATCAATAGCCGAGTCGATCTAGCCATGTCCGTCCTTCCGTTTCTACGCAAACTAGTCTCTAGTTTTGAATATATCTGAGTAAAACTCTGCAGTTGGTCTACTATATATTGTCATTCGTATATAAGTCGGAACCGGCCGGGTTGGACGACTAAATCATATATCTGTCATAGGAACTATCGAAAAATTAATAAAAAAAAAATAAATGAAATTATAAGTTGGAAGTATTTAAAAATATATTCTTTTTACTCAGAATTTCGACTTAAAGTTAATGAAAATCTGACGACTTTATCATATATCATAGAAACGTTCGTTAGATGTAGAGGAAAATGCCAAACTGTGAAATAAGTATAGGTGACTGTAATGAAAGTAGGGTTTATTACGTTATTTTTTTAACACAAATATTTATTAATTAAATAAATAATGATCGATTTAACAATCTATTTAATTTTATTATTTTTATTTTATTAGATTTTATTACATAAACTCGAAGACTGGACCAAACTTGCCTTTTATCTGCTCTTTTAATTTTTTTCCAATTATCATAAGTTAATCCTTATTAACACATAAATAACTTATCTCACTTGACCATTTTATTTTTGTAACTTTTTAGTTTTGTTTTTAATATAGTGTTTACGTCATTACATTTTTATAAAACCATAAAAAATAAAGAACTCCATCAACTTAATTTTATTCTACACAAAAGTACTTTTAACACGGCGGCTATTACTATTTTTCATTCTATTTAGAATCCGATTTTCCGATACTTCCGGTTGCAATAAATACCCCCCGCAATCGTGACATATTTCCAAATATACTTTGCTATACTTAGGACATTGAACTAATTCGCATCGCGATCTGAGTCGATTGCCAAACAAATCGTTCCGCTTAGCATGCGGAAGCCCTTATCGATGGCATATTATCGCCAAGTGCATGCTAAAAACTATGTAAATAATGTAATTATAATTTCGCTGCACATATTCCATTCAGCTTTTCATTTGTGTCTAGTGATTGTGACGAGAGGAGCGACGGCCGTATGGGGAAAAGTGCCTCGCCACCCCTGCCACCCCCGAGGGTCGCCACTCCAGGCTGAACTTTCATCCAGATCGTCTGCATTTCACCTTTGTTTACATTGGCAACCAGAGTCGGCGCACTGGAAAAAGCTCCGAGACATAACAATAAAGCTCTATCGGCCCGCATATATAAGTGGCAATGCAGCTGCACTCGTCCAGCAGTTCTAGGCCAGAATTACGACAGAATCACGTTCAGTTGAGAGTAAAATCTATCATCAGTTCCATTCTACATACAATGAATCACCGGTCGAGGTGCGCTCCACATATTAGTTCTTGAGATCCGAGCAATTATTTGAATTCTACGCAATCATCGTTACAGTTCGCATCTGGCGCTGCTTTTCTTACTGGCGGCCAATGGAGTTTACCTGGGAAATGCTCAAGTTCCATTTCCCGGCAAGTGCCCGGATGTCAAAGTAATGGATACCTTCGATGTGGAGGCGGTGAGTAGTTCCTCTAAATGATCATGCCACTTGGAGTATTAAGCAAAAGTATATTAGCGAATTAAATAATACGGCTAACTAATCTAAGATGACTATCTATAAGTTGGTAACAACATGTAATCAGTTTTAACTATAATTTAGCATTAAGTAACTCTACACTTAAGTGCTTACTCAAGGAGCTCGTCTTAAAATGTATATTTTTCATCTATAGATTTTTTTTTATTTAAGACATTGTACTGTATTAATTTGGTGATCGGAATCCAATAAGTTAAGCTACTTACAATATCAGTAGTACGTTTTACAAGTAAGGAAAATTAACAAAAACAATATTTACACAAGTAACGAATTTGTATATCTGTAGAAGTTACGTATTTGTTCAAGTTTTTCCAATTAAATTTTGTACCAAACCTTATCTTAATTAAAAAGGGTTCTAATCATGTTTATATTTACCTATTGTTTATAGAAGAACTCATCCAATAAGTAAACACTTACATCACTTATAACGTAATATTTACTATAAAACTTATGTTGTTTACTCAAAGAACTTATATGATAAGTAAGCACTTGAAGCTTTCACTTTAATTTAGGTTTCTTAATAAGTATTATCATGTAACGAATTGTTGCATATAACTATCTTAGTATATGGGCATCTGGTACGAGCACTCGAAGTATCCATTTGCCTTTGAGATCGGCAAGAAGTGCATATATGCCAACTATGGTATCATAGACAATAGCACCGTATCAGTGGTTAATTCAGCCATCAATCGATTGTAAGTGGAAACTACAGTTCTGATTATTCCTAAAAATAATAATTGTATTTGTAAAATCTGAATAGCACTGGACTTCCCACGAATATAACTGGTAAAGCCAAGGTCATTGCACCTGCTCAGCTAGCCGTGGCCTTTTACCCCAACCGTAAGTACCTTACGAATCTTATGGTAATCTTAATTATATTTCTTGTTTGTTTTTCCCACACTTTGCAGAGCAATTAACCAAGGCCAACTACCAGGTATTGGGCACCGATTATGAATCGTATGCCGTGGTCTATAGCTGCACCAATGTAACGTCCTTGGCGAATATCAGTAAGTCACTAAGGGGAGGCTAAGAAAACAAAGCCTTAAGTGATAACTTAAATTGCAGAAATCGTTTGGATTTTAACAAGAGAGCGCCAGCCTTCGGCGGAAACTATTGAGACGGCCAAAAAGATTCTAGATGACAATGCCATATCCCAGGCATTCCTCATCGATACGGTCCAGACCAAGTGCCCTCAACTGGGGGGCAATGGGACCGACTCAGCTGGAGAGGATGACCTTGATTTGGATGACTTTGTAACCACGGCAGTGCCAAATGCCATTGAAAAGGCATGAGAATGGCTGCGACGCTTTTATGAGCGTCTCTACGATATTTTCATGAACTTTTTTAACTACTAATCCATGAAAAAGATGATTATTTCCATGTTCTTATGGCTATTATGCCAATGTTAATTAACTGGTTATTGCGATAAATAAAATCGAATGTTATAATGGCAATAATACTTAATTCACAGTAGAATCACCCTCAAATTTATCCTCGCCCTAAATTTATAAATTAAATTTCATAATTTGAGTGAAATATAATGGCACTAATATGTTGCGTATTAATTTTATTCATAAATAAGTTACAGAAATTCATTTCACAGCACTAATGAATCAATTGAAATGATTTCGTTTTACTTGAGTGCAGCTAAATACTTTAGTAACCCCATATTTTTCACACTTCTAATTGATAAATGCCACCGCATATTCTTGATTAGTTTTTATTAATATTTCTCAAGCTGTAAGTGGCAGTATAATGAAGTGGCTGTGTTTCGTGTAAGTAGTTTTAAGACATTTAATATATCCTCAAGCCATTCAATTGAAACTATTTAACAGAGTTGCACTGCTCGCCCTGCAACTGACTTGGGCAACGAAGCTTTCTCAGGGACCTTGTCCTCAAAATATGAAGGCAATGAAAAATTTGGACATGAATAAATTCAATGGAAAATGGTACATACACTCCATATACCCACCTACTCCGTATAAGAATTTCAGATGTCAGTCGGTGGTATTTACACAGGACAACGACACCAAACCCTACATTGAGAAGCGAATGTTAAGCAGCCAGTAAGTATATTCAAAAATATATTAATATATCAAGGCATAAACCATAATTATCTATTTCACAGAACCGATACAGTTGTGTTTGAAAAAGAAGAAATTCTAAAATTGGAGCCCGAAGCTGGAAGATATGTTCAGGATACCAAAAATAAAGGTAAACCAGAGAGGAAGCCAACTTCGGCACGCCGAAGTTTGTATACTCTTGTAGATTTCAGTTCTATCACTAGAAATTACAGTTTTTTACTCACAAAAAATGAAGAGGAAAATGTATATCTACCGATCGTTTGTATTATATAGTATTCCGATTTTCAAACAATTTAAAACGAAATTATAGAATAATACAGAATATCTAAAATTTCATTAAAATCTGATGAAAACTGGAAAAGTTATATAATTTTCTAACAATTTTCCTATAATTTCTATGATTTACATATATACGGCTAACATATATACGAGTGAGATTATATAAAAGACTAACTGCAAAGTTTTATTCAGATAACTTCAAAACTATGAGACTAGTTTGCGTAAAAAATGAGTTAAGGAAATGCCTAGATCGACTCGGCTGTTGATGCTGATCAAGAATACATAATGAAAATGACTTCTTCACTGCGTTTCAAACTTCTGACTGAAATTATAATACCCTGCAAGAGTATAAAAGTAAGGACGAAAGAGATAAAATAATAATATTGCAATTTTATGGTTTTCCTTAGCATTTCCCAAAGGCATGCAGATTTACATACTGGATACGGATTACACCAACTACGCCATCCGCTATATGTGTTTCGATACCAACAAAGCATTTAGCTTTTGTGAGTGTTTAATTATTTGGCAAAGTGATTAGTAATTACAATTTTTTTAACCCTCAGATTGGGCAGTCCTTCAGTTCCGCCAGCGCGTTCCCAGCGCAGAAGATGTATATAAAGCCGAGAAAATAGCCAAAGAAAATGGTGTTGAGATAAGTCAAATGATGAAAGTACCGCAGAATGCCTGTCCCTCTGATACCTGAGAAACTATAGCTAAAGACTTTAAGCATACAAAATTGATTTGTTAACAAGCATGATGTTCGGTACAACCATTAATAATTTAATTACTGGTGTTAAAAATTCGGCTGTTTTCGTTTGTTTTAAAGTAAAGTCCCACAATAACAGCAAGCAATAATATCAAATTCCTAAAATATACGACACCTGTAGGAATAGAACATAAAATGCGAGGAAGCCATATTAGCCTGCTTCCACCGAAAATTCCTCTATTTACTCGGCCTTGGTGTTTGTTCTCTGCCAGGAAAACAAATGTTGGCCAACAGAAACTGACATAAATCACAAAACCGCACTTGGAACGGATGCGCATAGATAAACCCAACCCACCACCTCATTCCCTGGGCAGGAATAAAGAAAAGGGACAATTGTAAAATTAAACAGCGAAAAGGCAGCACGGAGAATCCTTCGAAACTGAAAACTCTGAGGGTCCATTGGGGAAATTTTATGGTACAACGATTTTTAGAAGCTGCACACAAATACATAAATACATACATACATCCATGTCTATATTTTATTTGTCCGCCCTTCTATTTTTGTTTTCCAGTTTTCCCAGACTGCGACACCACCCGCGGCAGTTCGAGTTGGGTCTGCATCGCTTGTTGCAAGGGTCGAGAAATCGTAGGAATCCCCAGCCGAGGACTCTCACCTCTTTTCTCCCTCGGAGTTGGAGGCTCCGCCGACGACTACTCGCTATGCATACAAAATTTGTTTTGTAAACAAAGTAATGCCATTACAAACAAATTGGACTTTGTGCCCATGCTGGGCCCCAAGCCCCTCTTCTCCGGCACACATTGTTGCACTGCGATCCTTGGGGAAATCGCTCAAGAGAGCTCCGTGATGATTGAAGGAATATGTGACTGACACTTGAGCCCGCTCTGTCCATAGATGGATAGCCTTTATTGAGTGCCGAAAGGATAGATTTTGCGGTTTGCCCGCCAGCTATTGGGTTACTCTTTGGCAGATTATATGCCATACTATTTATTCAATTTGATGGTCTTCTTTGAGACGAACCCGGGGGGCAACTGATGGCCCTTTCTGTCCGATATTTTGTAACCACTTTAATGGGTGTAATTTCATTACAGTTTCAGCAATATCTTCATCAAGACATGCTTTGCGACCTTCCGTACCATCGCTCCTTCTTGCCACCTTGCGAATTCCTTCTTGTTCCGATCGAAATTGACTTTACTTTGTTCTAGCTTAACAATGCCCGGACTCATGAAGTCGCATTTTCATTTCTTATTGACTCAATGGAAAATGCCAAATCAGCTAAAGCAATTTGCTGTCAGCCTCGCACCAAGGCACTGGCGTTAAAAGCGACCCACTCCGTTCCATGTGCCACCCATTTGGCCCCCTGCTCCTCTTCCAGTCAATAAAATGCCTTTTAATTAATCGGACGGGACGCTTGGCCAGACGGACATTTATCCGGACGCTGTGCGTCAGCTGTGCGTTGTGGCAGCCAAATGCGAACAGGACTCGAGTACAGGACATTCGAATGCAGCGACGAATTGTGTGCATAAATTATGCAGGCAACCATTTGGGATCCCCCAACAGTTTTACTGTTTCATTTTTTTGGTACCCTGTAATAGAAAGGGGAGGATACTCTATAGTACTGATGGAAATTCTGTTTACTCTTGCCATTTTCTCAATAAAATTTTAAGATATTTATAAAATATGTAATTAAGATACATATTCTTGTAAATTTATCATCTGACAAAAGCGATCGGTATGTGAACTGGCATTAATTCGAAAGGATTTTTGACTACATTTTGAGATAGTAAACTGCGAGTTAGCAAACTCTGTATATTTTATTCTTAATAATTCAAATAATGGCAATAATAAAAGTGTTTGTTGCACGCACGGATATATGCAAAATGATGTAGTGAGTGTCTCACGTTCCAAACGCTCCGCTTTCTTCATTTTTGCGACATGTTGGGTAAGGGGAATCCCCTTTCCGTTGACCAACAACAATATGTTGTAAACGTTTAATTTGAGCGCGTCTCTAATCGCTGTCGTGGCAACGTTGGGTCTCCACCTGCCTCAAATCTGGGTGCAGTAATTGCGTTCATTGAATTGTTAACCGGTCTGCCAGCCTGTTCCCTGAATTTCAGTCCGCAAAAACCGCAAACTTGCAGCGTCGAGGACGCGGTGCGGCGGCCAAAGCCGTTGTTATCCTTGCGGTTGCGGTGTGTATGTGCATGTGTTCCCTTGAGCTGATATCCCGGTCAATGCACATCAAACTTTTCGGCTCTCCCCTTTGGCCATCTGCTTTTGGCATTTATTGGTATTGTTCCAATTAAAGTTGGACTTGGCCATAAAATATGCAAGCTCAGCGAACCAGTTAGCCATTCGGCCACCAAGGCAGCCATCGAACCAACTTCTGGTTCGTTTCTGGCGGCCACAGGACGACATTAATGCGTTACGGTCAATGGGTCTGACTGCATAGGAGATGGTGCCAATAAAAGGTAATAAAAGTGCACACTTCGTTGGATAGACTATGGGTTTGGCATAGCTGAACTTGTACTAACAAGCTTCAGCAATCCAATAGGAAAATATATTAATCCAGTACTCACCATAGTTCTGTTAGCCATCTTATTGCCATGGCCATGTTATTCCGAAATCCCTTAATTAATGTGTGTATGCAGAAATCCCTTTCTTGTAAGCCCTGAGCGTTTGGCTGTTAAACTCAACTCTGGATCAAGCATCGCGATGCACTCACCTTTGACATACCTTGCTCCTAGCCCGCCGTGGAAACTTTTGTTCCGCATCGCCACATCCTGGAGCCACTGACTTCCACGCCCACTCCATCCGACTCGTGTGGCACGTATTGGCCCAAGTAAAACTTTGGGCGACGCGTTGCTGAAAACGTCTCTGGTGGCCTGGCCTGGCAACTGCTTAATCAATTACGCAACTTTGCAACAACTGGCGAAAGACGGCTGGATCTTGGCCGAAAGCCGTGCGCCGCATGCATTAGACTTGGCCAAATATATAAAACGGAAACGGAAATGACAGCTGAACACGAGCAATGCAGCTACCGAAAGTTTGGTTACTTGGCATAAAACCATAACAAAATATGGCGAATTTTTTTTAAATTATTAGTAAAATCTTCAAGTTGTATGATCATAGCAGCAACTATTGATCATCATGCTAGGCTTTTCTCTTCATTTCCGAAATTAGTATAACATGTAAATAATTAAAAGTACTCTCTTTTCGGACTTCAGGAATCTCAGAATCAAAATTAATTAGGGTAAATTAACAATGTCCTGTAAAAGGGCTGAGCTTGAGCTGCAGTGAGGGAACATCATAGAAATGGCTTGGAAGCCATGCTACTGTCCAGTCTCCCATGTCATCTTCGACTGCGATGGAACCTTGATGGGTAAATGATTTTTGCAGCTTTAAGAATCAGTAATTGGTTTAAACCTTTCTATACATAATGTCCATATTTGATATCCGATTCCTCCTAAGTCTTCACTTATTATGAATTAATATATTTCCGAAATTTCCTTTTGGTTTCAGATACTGAGAAAATATACTTGGAATCCATGCAGAAAACATTGGCTACATTTGGCCACACATACACCAGGGAGAATCAGACGCGCCACATGGGCATGCCGGCAATGGAAGCGTCTGCTGCCATTGTCCAGGAACTGAAACTTCCAGTGAAGGCCACCGATTTCTGTGCTATGTTCGAGGAAAATGCCTCAAAACATATGCTCAACGTTTCGCTGCTACCTGGGGTCCGGGACCTGATCCTCCACCTACATGAATTCCGAGTACCCTTTTGCATAGCCACTAGTTCCAGCAAGAAAATATTCGAGAAAAAGGCAATAGCGCACAAGGATATCATGCTGGCCTTCCATCATGTCGTGTGCGGAAACGATCCTTGCCTGAAGCCGGGCAGAGGAAAGCCAAAGCCAGACATCTTCCTCTTGGCCGCCTCGCGCTTTAATCCTCCAGCAGATCCCAAGTCTTGTCTGGTCTTCGAGGATTCTCCGAATGGACTGAGAGCCGGCGTAGCGGCTGGCATGCAGGTCATTATGATACCCGAGGCTCACGTGACCAAGGAACAAAGAAAAGGGGCCACTATGGTGCTCGGATCGATGGCCGAGTTCAGGCCGCAGCTATTTGGACTGCCATCCTTCAGCAAGTGCTCCAAATTCGAGTTTGGCTGACGTAGGAACCCCAAATCTATATCTCAAAATTTGCAAAATTTTTCAACAGATTCAATAAATTCCCCATAAGTATTTCCGAAATGTCTCACGAGGACCAGAATTCAAAACCGTATTTGAGGCGCTGCTTATTCCAGCCGGTGACCCACTGCATTTTCGAGTTGGATGGTCTGCTGGTAGACAGCGAACGACTGCGAGGTGACTCCATCCAAAAGATCCTCGATCCCTTCGGGCACACCTTTGGCTTCGATCTGAAGATGCGCTGCATGGGAAAGCCGGAGGCTGAACAGGTCGACCTCATTGTGAGTACCTATGATCTGAATCGTTGTGAGTTCGAGAATCAGCTCAAGCTGCTGAGTCGCGGTGAGTTCGCGCGCGTTAATTTGCTGCCGGGCGTGGAGCGACTCCTAAACCACCTACATGCGTTTAACGTCCCCATGGCCATCGGGAGCAGCTGCTGCCGGAACTCGTTCGACGCCAAGACCAGTCGCCATGCCAAACTGTTCGACGTCTTCCATCATGTGGTTCTCAGCGGGTCCGACGAAGAGGTCAAAAAGGGGAAACCCGCTCCAGACTTATTCCTCACGACGGCCTCGCGGTTTGACGGGAGCCCGGAGCCCAGCAAGTGCCTCGTCTTCGAGTCTTCACTGTTGGGAATGGAGGCTGCCCTGGCCGCTGGAATGCAAGTGGTTCTCGTTCCCGATCCTCTGGTCTCCCTGCGAACGAGTGCTTTGGCCACCTTGAGACTAAAATCCTTGGAGAGCTTTAGGCCCCAGTATTTTGGACTGCCGCCATTATTGAGGTCTTCTTAGAAATTGTTCTGTGAAAAAAATATAAGAAATTTAAAACTCAATATTTTGTACACATATACTTTAGGGAGTGTCGTGCAATTGTTTTTAACTCTCTCAGATCCGAAGCTATTATTACTTTTACTAAAAACTGCAAATCAAAGTAACCAACAGTTTTACGTGTTACTTCGTAGAATATTCACAAATCTTTTAAAATAATTCTCCGATATATTCTTAGCATGAGATTTTTAATATAGTATTTATCTAATATGAAAACTTTATTTTCTTTAATATAAAAGGTACATTTAAATCAGGTTTAAACGAGTTTCTGTATAAATTAAAGGAAGTTGAAATTAGGTTCACATTAACATTGCTTTTAATGACAAAAACAAACAATTTTGGCGATAATTAGGAGAAATTTATTAAAAATTTTTATAAAATTTAATAGGCACGATCTGAGAATGTGCACCCCTCCCTGTAATATACCTAAAACTCCACCGGCATGCGCCCGGTGTCCGCCTATGTGCTGCTGTCCGGGGGTCAGCTACTGCATTTTTGATCTGGAGAGTGCCATCTTCGGTGAGGTTTTTCTTTTAAAAGCAAGGATTACACTCTGTGCTGATCCATCCACGCTCCTCCAACAGATACCCGTCATATATATCGAAGGGCTCTGCTGGAACTGGGTTTGAGTTATAATAAGATAATCCCAGAGCATTTGCTGATCCAAAGTGGGCCAATGGAAACCGCTGAGATGGCCGAGTTGATTTGCCGAAAGTGTAAGATGCCCATCGAATGGCAATTGTTTCTCTCGCAGCTCAATCAGCGCACCTCTGAATTGATCGCGAACCCACCTCTGATGCCGGGAGTGGAGCGCCTGGTGACCCACCTGAGTAAGTGCTGCATAGGACTGGCCCTGGTCACCTCCAGCTCCGAGTCGATGTACTGCTCCAAGATCCGCGGTCGGGAGCAGTTCTTCGAGACCTTCTGCACCGTCCTCTGTGCGGATGATGCAGAGCTGCGGGCCTCCAAGCCGGAACCGGATGTCTACTTGATTGCCATGGCCCGACTGGGAGACGCTGAACCCTCCTGCACCCTCGTCTTCGATGGCACCGCCAAGGGAGTTCAAGCGGCCAGCGATGCCCGTGTGCCCGTTGTGATGCTGGCCGAACCAGAGGTGCCTTGCTTCTGGTCGGAGTTGGCCACTCTGCGCCTGGAGACGCTGGAGGAGTTCGACCCGGAGGAGTTCGATATGCCGCCGTACAGCAAGACCGAGTCACCGGAGCCCCGCAAGCCAAGTCGCCGGAGCTCCCAGAAATCCGGTGGTAGCCGAAGGAGTTCTGCACTGCAAAGAAAAGCGGATGAGAATCCGGCGGCCGACGAGGGAGCTGAGGAAGACGAGGAGGGTGAGGGCGAGGCGGCCGCCTAAATGACATTGTCCAAGTAACTGCATGACTAGAGAGGTCAAGGTGTGTCACACAAGTTTTAATTACAAGGAACACAAATTTTAAATAAAAATTACAACTTTACAAAACTTCAAAGCAATTCTATTTCTGGTTTGAACATAAATCCTTTTATATTTAATGCATCCCTTTCCATCGATTTTCATTCGTATTTAACAACTCAACAGATTTGCGGTTAAATATTTCAACTACTCAATGGAAATCCTGGCAATCTGCCTAAAAGCTTTTGCAACTCGCTTCTGAATAAAACCATAGCAAAATAGGAAGAGAAGGTAGTCAAGGCTAACAACACAATATGAACTACCATAAGGTCAGAAACGTATTCATGGACTTCATTGTATTATTTATTTAATGAAATTTTAGTTTAATTTTGATTTGATCTTATTTCTTGACACATTCGCTCGAACCAGAAATTGATCCCGAAACTTTAGGCATTGATAAGCCGACTTAGCATTAGTAGCCTTTGTTCAGCACTGTTGTTCTATCTGCTGAATAATAAATACGATTTAATTGAAAACGTTTTGATGATGACAAGGAAATTGAATCCTATCAGCCAGCAAATGAATTTGCCAGCACACACTCCTCTGGCGCAGAAAAACCAAATGCAAATTCAGATGGAGATTAAAAAGCATTATAAATAATGCCGATTGTTCGCTCGGCGCCGCCATTGTTTTCCATGTTCGTTGTTCATTGGCATTTGGCTCGCTCATCAAGTGCTTTCAATTAAAGATGATTAAGCGTTTTCCGTTCTCCTGGTGCTGCAGGAAGGATGAAGGCACTGCTAGACAATAAATCCCAGTTACTTTCAGCATTTTCTTGGCGTCATCTCTGCACTGTCGCTCTGCCAAAAGCCAATTGTTTGACAATTTAATTATTCAACACATTACGCATACGCAGTGTGCGCCGGTCTCTGGCCGTGTGAATGTGTGTCTACAAGGGCGTAGACATGCAATATGTTTTCCTAGCTGCAGATGCCAACTTGCAACTTTCAGCCAACTCCTGGGCAACTTATAATTACTTAATGTTCAACTCGGAAAATGTGTCTCCAACCCCGAAACTCGGTTTAACATCCTCTTTCACGTCCCTGAAACCCTGTCGGATGGCGCAAAGTGAATAAACCTTTTAACTCTTTAGACACATTTTTTAGCTTCATTTTATTTTATTTTTTTTCTCAAATTTTCCACTGGCTTTTCTTCCGCCTTTGCCTAATGAACGAACGCCACAGGAAGCACTCAAGGGCAAAAAGCTCTGCAGAAATGGAAAAGTAAAAGAAAAAATATCAGAAAAAGAATTAATTAATTATGAAAAAGGGAAAGTGCAGCGAAACGGACTAGCAGTAGTAATAGTTGGCCATGTCAGAAGCACAATGCCTAAAACGAAATCTGTGCGCAATTAATTTCCTAAGGCTTTAATTAAGGCTTCTTATGGCCCCAAAGGCACTTTACCCAAAAAAGCTATGCTGAATTTAACGCACAATTTTTGTTTTTTTTTATGTTTTTTCACATTATATTTCATATTCGATGCTCTAGGCTCTAACAGCTCGTGAAATATTATCGAAGCAGTTCCATTATGGCAAAGTTCTGCTGAAAACAACCAAAGCAATTACAACAACACGGATTAACATGTGTCGACGAATGCTGAAAGGCTTTCCAAAGCCCTCGGCAGCATTCCACTAAATTAATGTTAAAATGCAAGGACGACGGCGACACGTGAAGGAGGGTGCGTGTGTGGACCGCCAGTTGGTGGTTTGTGTGGGCGTGGGTGTGCATTCAGAGCGCGCTTTGTGCGAGCCTTGTTATAAAGCATTAATCAAGCATACCTGCTGGGCAAGCCCAGCCCCAGCCCCAGTCCCAGTCGCAGTTCCAGGCAAAGTCCCAATCCCTTTCCCCCGCTGCTGTGGCCGCCGCCTTTGCTTGTTTGCGGTGGCGACAACGGCGACCCATCTAGCCACGTAACCGCCCAGCCACCCAACCACCCAACTACCCAACCAACCACCGGAGCGCCCGTCCAGTGGCTCAACCACCCACTGACCGGCACCATTCAAAAGGGCACTAAATTGCCGCTCATTATGATGGGCTGGCAAAACACATATGCGACAGTGGTGACATCGTGCTTTTGGAGAAGTTTCTTAATTATTATCTATATTAAAAATATTAAAATGCAATGTTCAAGACATTTTTTATAAAAAACAAATCTATTAGAGACTTTTACCCTATTGCTTCTACTTTAATTAAACTTTGATTAATTTAGATTTCTAATAAATTCTTATAATTTAAACGAAAATCTTTCTTTTCATTTACAAGTTGATACAATACTAACAATAAAATGGGAAAAGAAAAATACTTATTTCAACAATATATTCTGTACGCAGCTTTCAATCATGAACAATATCCAAGAAGTAACTATTTTTAGGAGCTTGGGGTGAATGAGACTTCATTTTACTCCTTTGAGCATTTTCCTTCCAAGGTTCCTCGAGTCTAAAGGTGATTAAAAATATTATATCCTTTCAAGATGACACTTTCCACCGATTTCACGCTGCCATCTCTACTTCTTACACCGATTTGTGTACGTGTGTATGTCCCTTTTGCAATTTTCCAGCTAAATGGCATACATTAATTAACGGTTTTGTGCGACAGACGACGACTCGGGTCCAGATCCAGATTCAGATTCAGGTCCAGACCCAGCCTGGCATCCACTCTGACCCTCACGCTCTCCCGGCTCACGAAAAAGATTAATGGTGCGCTATTAATGTGTAATGACAAATGTTAGTGCCCCCTTTCTGCCACACCTGCCCCGTCCCTGTGTGAGATCTCACTTCGGCGTTGAATGGATTTTCATACCTCGCTGGCACGGTGGCCATCCATTTGCCGAAAATGATTGAAATAAATATTTAATTAAGGTACCAAAGTGCAACAGCAGCATCATCGGCGGCAGACAAAACAAAGAAAACAGCAACTTTGCTCTAAATTTTCATAAAAAATTCAATGCCACGTTCCGACAACGATATGCAATAAAGTGCGGGCAGGAAAATGTGTCACCGTGTTACAAATAAAACCAAATGGGGATTGGTAAGATAATGGAATATACGAACAAAGGATACTCTTGCGCAAAACATAATCTTAGTTGTTAGTTTCAATATTATTAAACTTGTAAAGATATCTCATTTTTTTCTTGAACTACTTGAATTATTTACTTTTCTGATAGTATGTTTATAAAGTCAAGCTTATATACAAAATAAACTGTGATGGAATATACAGTAAACTCACTTACGGAATGTATATTTAAAGAGAAAAATATTGAATTGTACATGTAGTAAATATATTAATTATTATAAATAAATGAACTTTCACTGCACTGCAGGATCTCCTTTTTATGGAATATATTACAAATGAATTGTAAATCCAATTGCTGTCAAGCTTATAGCAATTTCTGTATACTCTCAAGTCAGGCGAAACCAGAAGTAGGAAAACATCAACGTCAGCGTCAAAGTGACAACAACAGACGCACACGAAAAACTCTGCCCAGATCCATCCGAGCCCTGGAGATGTGGCCCTGGCATCGGAGGTGGGACACGTGAGGTGGACACTTTGACCAACTGCTGTTGTGGCAAACAAGTAAATAAATGACAAACTAAAGCCAAATTAAGTAAATAAAATTGTTGCCGCTGTCAGGGACATAAAGTGACGCCTGACACGGACACGAACATGGACGCAGGACACGGGCCTTGGAGCATACAGAACTCGGGATCCGGAGACTGACATTACCCAGGTTCGGGTTCTCAGAGTCATGTGACAGGCCTGAAAATGTCAACAAGTTTAGTTGCAACGGGCGGCAGGAAAAACATTCGCAAGCCAAAGATCAGGCAAAGGTTAAAGGTTCGACTCGAATTTAAGGTAGGAAAAGGCATGCGGATATTAAAAAAGTGCGATAACCTCTGAGCCTCTTCAGACCGGCCTAGACAAGCCCCGCTCCTTCCCAGTCTCAGCCACATTGGGCAGACAAACGCCGACATGTGTCAAAACGAAAAGCGCACAATTTATCAAAGGCAACAATAGCCAAAATAAAACCAGCAACAGCACAGCAACAGAGATCTGAAGAGGAAACAATGGGGGCAACAATAAAGGAAACTGAAGCAGTTTTCCGGCTGCGAGATACTTTTTATTTATATTTTAGATTAACAACTATGCTTTTAATTATAAAAATATTTAAATTTGTATGATAAAAGTAGTGCATTAAGAATACTGGATAAGATAACAAAGCAACTGAATCAGAAGGCTTTAAAGAGACAAATGGAAACAAAGCGAGTTTCTGATAGACACACAAATCCAAGCCCAAGCCAGGACAAGGACTTAGAAGTGGTAAAGGACGAAAAGTGGTAAAAAGTGATAAAAGCGCTGCGTTGACGTTGACGACAGTGGCCAAAGAAAGTCGACAAAGGACACTGGGAAAGCTCTGGTTGATGATTCGTAAGCCAAATGAAAAATCGGCTCCCAAGTGGGTGCATTCTTCATGTGTTCTTCCGAGTCCTTGCAGCCACATTCGTCACACTCTACAAAAAAACAACAAAACACGGTTCTGTATGCTTCCGTTAGCAAGGAAATCCGAGGACCTCTTCTTTCGCTTTCCCAGTCTTGCGATTCTTTTTGTTTATGGGGGCAGATTATTCGGTACAATGGTTATGTGAAATTATACTGACCACGCCTACGCAATATTCATGCGTGGAAGGCTTCGAAAAGGCTCTGAAAAGATTTTCTTTGTACGATTCAACAATACAGCAATGACAGCAAAAAGGTCAAATTAGATTATGTGTCCGAAAAAATACCCTTGTCAAAATAAAGCTCAGAATGAGGAATTTATAAAAATATGGAATATATATTTAAAAAAGCTAAAAACAAAAGAGCCTTTTGTAAATTAGAATTGTTTTTAAAATAATCTTTAGGTAGAAAAGGTTAAAACTTGTTTTGAATGTTTAAACATAGAAGCATTTAAATAACTTATAAAACAAAATTGCAATATATACTTTATAAATAGTTTTAATTTAGAGCACAAATATTTATTTTATAAATATGATCTTCTAAAACACACTATTTATTTTACAGCGTAAAAACCCTTTGCTGTGGAGAGAGCATAACATTATTTCTTTCATTTTAATTTTCGGAACAAATTCGTGACATTTATTTTTTGTTTAATGAGGATTTTTCAGACTTTTTTCAGCAAGCGGTTTTTATTGTTTGCCTGCTGTGTGTTGGGTTTTCCCTGCGCCACCAACGCCCTCCGCTTCCTGTCTTGTTTGTGTTTCATTAAGATTTTTTGTCATTGTCGGGAATTCGCTGCTCTCGACTCCGGACTGTGGCAAAACTAATGTTGACTTTGGACTGACCCGTTTTGCTGGCTCATATATGCATATGGATACATGTGGCTCGTGTGCCTGAACAGCAACAAAAAATGGCAATAATTATAGCTGAGGTCACAAAAAGTTTACATATCCATGTGCGTATGTTTCTGCGGTCGGGTCGGTTGAGTTTCGGTGGGTTTGGTTTTTGTAGCTCTGCGTCCAAGTAAAATGCAATTACACTCGTATCTATTGCACTCGCAATTGTTCCACATCTGTAGCTGTGTGGGGTGTGTGTTCAAGTTATGTTGTGCAATTTCATATTGAGGTCACTGCTACTGACAGTAATTTATAAAAGTTTTGATTATTTTTTCTACCCGCTCGCAGAAAAAGGTCAAGAGTTTTGCTCATTTGTAGTCACTTGATGTTGGTTGTTTGGAGAGAAAAGGGAGCTGTGCTAGATTAAATTGGATTTATGTACAAACAAAATAAAGCCAAGACCGCATAAAGTTTATATTAACATTGGTAATATACTCGAAAGGCTTCATAGCTGGAAAACGACTAAATGTAATCACAATATGTATCATTTTATTGTTTTTATTTTAAGGGGCTTAATAATATGTTTTTTATTTAAATACTGTGCTGAGTTCATACATTGAACTCATGTTATTTATTTTAGAAAATAGATTAGATTAGAAAATTTTAACATATTTATTACAATTATATCTGCCAAAATGGTATAAAAAATTGTACTTTCGGTGGAAATCCGTTTAAAAAGGTTTCAGATATAAGAACATGTTATAAAACACTACAGAAATCACAAATGTTTTTAAACTCCCAAAGCCGGTTTGCAAAAGGGTTCAATGCAGTATTGAAAAACATAATTCGATTTTATGTCTAAAAAGTGTTCTTTGCAATTGATGACAAGGTCCTGACAGCCTTGGGCACATTTTAAAGGTATTTTACAAGACTAGTTATTTTTGTAGCACCCATTAGTAATAGCTTTTGAAAATGTTCTTTTGAAACAAACTCCACAATCGGCGAGAACTTGAAATTCTCGCTGGCGCCATCTACTTTCTCGCTGACTGAAAATCCCCATTTTCCTCTCATTTTCCTCAATGCGCAGACTCAACTCATCTCGGAGTCCCGAAGCCATTACTCATTCAGCTCTGAGCGGAGTTCCTACTTCACTTCTAATGTGAAACGAGTGGGAGAAGGATGTGTAGGCGGCTCAAAAGTGGGAAAGCCAAACATTGGCCAGCTTTGGCAAGGGCCTTCTTTTTAATGCCGAGAAGCATAAAAAAATGATATATATAAATACACATAAAAGTAAAAATATTAATAAAGGTTTTGTCTGAGAGAGCGTAAAACTAATTGCGTGGCACTTAAATTTTTTATAGTCTTTCGCCGTTTTGGCCTTCAAGTGCGGCATTATCCTGCAGCCTGTTGTTTGTATCCCTGGCTGTATTTAAGCGGGCGATGAAATATGCATGAGCATCTGTCTGACTGACCGATACGCCGCGATATGCGGATGCAGGAGTTCGGAAAACAGTATGTGCGTAGCTGGCGGGAAATCGGGGGACAAGGCCAAGAGTCGTCGAACTGTGAAAGCGGCTCAAACCAACTATATACAACACCCCAATGCCCTCTGCCCAGTGCCCATTTTCATATGTCTGAGAGCCAAGTGTTAAAGTATTTCGCAAAATGATATTTTCACCCGTTGCGAACTTTATTAATATTATTTTTATGATTATTATTGCGACCCTGGACGTGTGCTGGCATAATTATCCCAACGCCGTCCGGCCCCAAATTGGCCAATCTCTGTGATAATAAAAACGCATAAATGCCAGGGCAGCTCCTTTGCCACCGCCGCCAACACATGGAAGCTCAACGGACAGCGACAATATTTTAATTAACTTAATTAAGCAATTTTTATTTGCCCACAGCCAGGTGAGGCTGCAATCTCCCGCACTTTGCTCCTGGAAATGCGTGCTCCCATTGTTTGCCTTGTGATGGACTCGAAAGGACGTTATGAATGCTGGAATTAACCCAAAAAGCATTATCTGTTGTGTTTGGGTCCGGCTGAGTCAGCAGAGTACATGGGCACTGAACGTTGGGATAAAAGTTCGTGAACTTGACATAAAGATATTCTCCTTAATTAAATAAACATTAACTTGTAACAACAAGCAGCATGCATTGAAACGAAGTTTATAGGAAATTTCCATTTTCCAAAAGATACACAAATAATTTAAGAATGGTTTTATTTGAAAACAAACTAGTTTACTTAAATATAAATTCATGATTCTCGCTTCGGGGTTTAGGTCTAAAAATAAGTCAATTTAATTTTTAAAGGATTTGTGGGGGCGTTTAGAATTTTGTAGAGATTAGCATTAGGATTAGGATTACACATCAAATAATGATTGGAAATGACTGCAGCTACAGATATCGAGGGATTGAGTACTGCATTGTTGTTCTGACATCTCCTAGCCGCTTTTGAAAAGCAAAACGGCCACTTGGCCCAGGTAGAAGTATACGAAGTTGCGCGTCTCGTGGGTCACATACGAACCAAAGTGGTGGCCGACGATGCAGTGCCAGGTGGGATGGTACTTCCTGTCGAACTCCTTCTTGATATACGCGGCGACGTCCTTCTCGATGTTGTGCTTCTCCATTGCCTTGGTGGCCGAGTTGATAGCATCTCGCTGCATCTCCTCGCACATGTCCGCATTCTTAATCACTGCCTTGCCGTCCGACATCCTGAATCTGGATTTTGGCCATGGATATACTCTACTTATTGTTCAGCTCGCGTTGTTATACGCACCTTTTTCCCCTGAGACGTCTTACTTCGAGATTCCCTCACCTCACCTCACCTCAGCTCTGCTCTGTTCAGCCCCAGCACCATTTAATTTTACGTAGAAACTAAAAGAAGTTATTTCTACTTTGAAGGATAAATCAAAAATGACTATAAAAAATAGAAATCATATAGGGGAAAATTTTAAAAGAAATTTCTACATATTGTTATGCTGAATTATGTCCCTGTCCATGACCTTAGAGGACGGGAAAAACCTAACTGCTGTGGGCTGGAACACCTTCAAGTCACAATCGCATGACACGAACGGGAGGCCGGAATTTGCACTTAATATGAAATCGGTTAATTTCCTGGCTGCTCCTTTATCCGTATGCACACTGCGAAAGGTTGTTAAATTCGATTAGACATGCAATCAGCGCACGAGACTTCAGCGGCTAAGGGGAAAATTTTAGATTGAATTTTAATAACAGCATTGCGCGGACACTAATCAAGTAATGCAACCAATTTGGAGGGGTTTTGATGTGAATGTGGACATGTGAGTGTGCTGCTGCCGTAACAACGACAACATCGCGAACAAATTTCACTTGTTTTTCCTAATGAATACGCTAATTTAGTGGACACACGCCATGTTTATGGTCTCCGGGCCTTTGCCTGGGCTTGGTAATTTAATTTATGGCATGTCTGCTCGAGGTTTTAAACGGGTTTGCTCCTATTTCCGCAAATTTCTCATAATACTCACTTAGCTAAATCATTTCCTATGCATCCTGAATACTGAATAATTGGAGAATCTGGTAATTATAAATGATTGAATGACTAAGAACATTACTTCTAAGAAGTCTAAGAAACGGTCATAAACAAAACTGCTAAATATTTAAATTTTCTTAAACGATTGTAAGTAGCATATTTATTTTAAATTAAATAATACTTAATTATAATTTATAAATTTCAATATATTTCTGTATGAATAAAAATTAAGTAAACCATCAATATAATTCCATTTTTTATTTCCTTTATTTATTTACTGAATATTCCTAGTATAAAAATATTTTGAGTCACTTGAAGTATCTCTTGAATTCCTCAGCCTGTCTCCTACCTTTATGAAAAACCCAAGAACGAAATGATCCCACTTCAAGCACTTTGCCTGCAGTGCATTTTCTGACAGGACCCAATTGTGGAAATGAAAAATAACTTCATAACCGCATGTTAAATCTTTTCTGGCCCCGAACGCCCCGTTTCCTTTTCGGGCTTTGTGCCACATCCGCAGAGCAAAAGCTCAAGGAAAGGCAACACAATCGCACAATATTTCCGGGCAGAGGTAATAAATAAATTGCATACGTAATTAAAATCGACGACTCTGCACAGGACTCCGACTTGGGCACCTCCTTCTCGTGATGCCGACGCAGCAATTACACCAACATCGGCAACAGCGGGAACAATGCCAGGAACAAAAGTTTTCCGACTTGACTTGTGTGCTGTGTGTGCTTCCCCTTTAACGTCAACTGTATTTCTTTTTGCACTTTTCCCGCTCCTCGGCGGCTTTTGTTGCTGCTGTTGCCTGTTGGCAGCTCTTTTGTTTTTAAGTCAAGTTGCATGCGAACAACATGGAAATGGTTAATGGAGGTAATGGCGAAATGGGCTGGAAGGTAAGCAACGCCGTGTTGTGTTCCCTCCATGATTCCGGGAATATTCCCTATACAGCCCAAGAAGAGATCTTGAAATTAAATTTAATGTAAATAATTAATTAAATACATTGAAAAGCATGGAATTAATATATGGATTAGATATTTTACGGAACATTTTCCTTTTTTAAAGGCTTTCGTTTAAAGAATTTCTTATTAAAGACCTAGGACTGGCTTAATATGATTAATAAATAAAATGAGTAGTACTTTTTGTATGAAACGTACAATTGAATTGGAATTGTTTTTTCAACATTTACCTTCTTGGTTTTATTTTTTTAAATATTCCCTTATATATTTTGAAGGGTATTTGAAATTTCGAGACATGAACTATAATTTTTTGTTGCTTTTAATTTCACTTCATGAGCAATCAACGTCAGCGTCGACGTTACGCCTTACTTGTTCAACAATTTGCATGACAAAAGCCCAGACTCGGGGATAGACCACGTCAAATGTCGAATATCTTTCACAATTCTGTATTGTTGTTCCTTTATTTGAGAAAAGTCGTGGAAAGAATTCCAGGCGATGAATTCGAAAACAAATATGCAATGCAAACACATCGTGAGAGAGAATTCCAGAATTCGTGGACCCGCTTAAAGACCTTAAAGGCGAGAGTTATGAAAGCATAAATGCTCTGGTTGTCGCCGTCAGGCGAGCCATTAAAAAATCAAAACAAGTTAACGGCAACGGTAACCCAACTAGCCGAGGCGATGGCGATGGCGAAAGGCGAACCGGAAACCGGAAGTGAAAACAGGGCTCAGTGCCGCAAGTTTGCGGTGGCGGCATGCGGCATGTGCAGGAAGTATACCCCTCACTCGCATACACACACGAAACACAGCAAGGAACCAAGTCCTGGCGATGGTGTACATCCTATGTATGTTGTTGCGGTTGTGCACTCAACGAACACTAGTCGCAGTTTTTATATTGAACATGGGTTAATTATGTGAATATTTTTTAGAAACTTGACATTGTTTTTGCTTGCAAAAGCATCCTAGGAGATACTGAGAAGATTGAACTAAATCCTCCCAAATATCGGGTCAAAAAGAGGCAGGGGAGCCGAAGTCAATCTTAGATACCTCGAGCATTCAATTAAGGATTAAATAACTAACTTTGGTATTTAAATAAATAGCTAAAAATATTTTAAAGACTATTGAAAACTAAACTATTTCAAATAAAAACTATTTTCTATTTTGTAGTTATAGAAAACATTCCTGAAATGCAAAAATATATTCCTATTTTTAGAGTGTGGACTCAAATCCCATTCTTGGCGACTCCAGACTCGCGATAAAAAAGAAAGATTATGGAAAAAGACTCGGTCCGGGGCTGATGTGTGTTTGTCTGAGCCAGAGACCGTGTGTGAGTTGTGCTGACATCGGTGACCCTTGTTCGCGACGGAGGACAACAAACGAGGGTCACTTGCCCCGCCCACAACCAGTGCTTCCGCCTTTGGGCAACAAGTCATTGACAACAGCAACAGGAAGAATAAACTCGTACCTACCATCTCTACGCTTTAAAAATGGGTTTCTACTTGCCCTTGGCCAACTTGAATTTGGCCTGAGCAAACGACTCGCCTTCTGCGAATATCTGCACTCTACACTCTTGGCTTGGGCAGATGTCAGTGTTTTGGCATTATAATGCCATTAACTTTGCCATAATTCAGTGCTGCTGCGTAGTTTCCTAGCGACAATTTATGCATAATGAGCACGGTCTTGTCCTGTTCCGTACTCCATGCACATGCAACTGGCAACTGGCAACTGGCAAGTGGGAACCCAATGAACACAGATGGCAGGACGAAATCGATGTTTTATAGACGAAATGTAATAGCTTGAGGGATAAGTAAGGTTTATGTCGACCCAAGAAATCTATTAAATATAAAAATCTTAATTTAGTATATAAAAATATTTCTTCTCTAAGCTTAAGCTCACACATTGTTCGCTGGGTTACACAGGAGCTCTCCGAAAATGAGCTTCTTGTTGGCAATGTCGCCCGCTGGGTAACTGACTGTAGTCAGCAGTAGTTGGCAGAGTCATAGCCATATAGCTGGCAACAAGCTGACTTGAACTAAGCTAGACCGGCCATATTAGCAGGGCATATGGAAGCTGTACCTGAGAGGGGGTCGGTACTGGGAGGCCCAAGGCAGGTGCAATTTCTTGGAAACTGCAAACTGAGAACGGAGTTTCGGTTAGCATATGACTTGCATTCCGATTGTGTGTGGGTGGGCGCTGAGCTTAAATTTCCTGTTCCCGAATGGTGAACGTCAGCGAGTATTTTTTAGTTATTTGCGTTTCATGGTTTTTGGGGATTTTACTCTCGACTCGAAAAATATATGGCACCGCACACACAGGAAACAGGAGAAGGGACAGGGAAGCGGGGGAACATTTTCACATCCTGCATATTTGCATTGGGCAAATTAATTTTGCCTGCCATATTTACACTTGCCACACGCTCTGACTGCGCCTTCGCCTCCATTTTGAATTCGAGTGTAATTGTGTGCGTGCGCACCCATACAAACATATTTGGTTAATTAAAAATGGCTGCAGAATTATTTGACTTTTATTGCAGGACGTCTGTTGCTTAAAGTCTCGTGTTGATCAAATTAAAGTCATCTATCTCAGGCCACAGATTAGTTTCCCGAGCTAGTTCTCAGCTGGGCTTATGTGTGTTTTCGCCTGGTAATTTATAAGTTTTAATTGTGATTTCATTATACCTGAAGCTCATGAAAATATAAATGTATTCAGCAGGAAATGTGTCAATGTACAAATTGTCCTTATAAAGCTGGCCAGAGGATGACTGAATAAATGTGTATGCAAACAAGTACAATGTCAATAATGAGTTCAGCCCAAAAAATATTTGTACAAGAACCCGCGCCATATTTTATTTTCCAATTCAAAAACTATATTTATTTGGGTTGACATTTAAAATATTTGCGTTCCATTAGGAATATTTATTGTTCTCATTACTTCGCCGCAGCAGAGTTAACAAGTTCAAGTTCTAAAGAATGTACCTCCCCTCAAATATAGTAAAAAATACCATCACATGCCAGTGTTTGCATGCCCTTTGCATACTTTTCCTAACTGTTTTCCCACTGTTTTCGAGTGCATTGGGAAAACTTTCACATTTGTCTTTGTCGCACAGGCACAGATCAAAGTTTTCGGCTTAAATTTCTGCATGCACTTCAAACACGCAATTGGCATGTGACGACAAAAACATACGAATCGAATTTTTTTTATCTGTCTGCCCAACTTTATTTTTTCGCTTTGTTGATATTTCAATTTGAAAAGTTTGACTTAGTTTCCTTAGCGTTGGCAGCTTTTCGATTAAAGTTTTGCATGCGGCAGATTAAAAACTTTCCTATGCAAAGTTGAAGCAACTTCTCTTCCTCTCTCGGTTATTTTTTCCTATTTTTTGTGGCATTTTTAACATATCTTGGCAACATTTGCAGTTGCATCCAATTGCCAAGTGGCACAGCAACAAGCCACATTAAGTAAATATGTTCCCTCAATGGGTTACTAGAGGAATTTGCTAAAAGAAAAGTCTAGTCACAAAAGTCTTAAAGAGAATTAAATAAATATAAATAGAAAATTAGAATAATTTTGTTTATAAAATGTATTGAAAATAACTACTTAATATGAGAGCGGTACTATAAGCGAACTTTGAGGCACAGTATATTTGTATCGATATAAAATTGAATGGTTATAAGCATTTCACTACGACGTATTTATCACACCAATATTCAATATTCATTTTATTATCATGAAAACATATTTATTTATTTATTTTCTATACAAAAAGAAGTCAAGAGTTCAATCAAGTCAATTCTCAGCATTCTCAGAATGGTTTTTAAATAGATTTAAGAAAGCTCAATTTGCACAAGCCAAAAGATACAGCCCGACAGGGAAAAACATTTTCCTTTTTAATGTCATTTAGGACTTGTTGGCATTTTCGCTTTTGACGGTCCACAAAAAGAACAGCCGGCTGCAAAAAAATTTAAATTTTTAATGCTATTTCAGCGTAATTTGGCAGTTCGTTAGGCTTGTTAAGAAGGCACTCACGCACGTAGCCACATAAATATGAATACCAACAAAGGCCGGGTGTGGAATGGCGAAAAGAAGCAAAACCAAGTGCCATATTTGTGGTTATTTGTGTGTGCGAGTGGGCCACATGACACATCGTTACGCTTTGTTAATGGACCCGGGGCCAAAATGAAGTGAAACGGAAACGGAAGCGGGGAAAATGCGTGGAAGGTATGTTTGTCTCAGCTGGAAAAGCACATCAAATTATATTTAATTATTTAGATCATGTTAATTTACATCCACTTAAGAGGTTGATGGCAAAAATCGGCAATTAGACTAGAAAAAGAGAGTTGCAAACAAAATAGGTTAAATTGCAATTTTGTATTTTAATAAGCCATAAAAACAGTGTGTCTATTTAAATAAAAAATATTTATTTAGAAGAATTTTAGAAACTAACTGCTTATCTTTGTGATTCCTTAAGAATATGTTAAAAACTCATTGATATATATTTTATTAAAGATCAAACTTAAAAAAAAAGTTGATAAAATTAAAATTTAACTAAGCTTGATTTTGTTAACGGGTACAAGGACCAATTGCAAGTTTCGCACAATTTAATTTTTGATTTTATTTGGCTTAAAGCGATATCCTCTTGGTCCCCTTGTCTCTCGTTCTCTGGCCGTCAGCACAAACAAACTCTCCTAAGCAAATACGTCGAACATTTGGGAATGTCTGGGTGCCACACCCCCAAATTCCCGCCCCATTCCAATCCCATTTCCATACAGAGAGCAGGTCCTAAAATGTAACTTTAAACTGCCTGAAGCTAAGGCAACAACATCAAACACTTTGCTTCCAGCGTCAGCTCGAAAACTGCATGCGTGTGTTTACTTTGCGTTAATGAAGTTGTGCGATGGCTGCACTCGGAGAAAATTTGTAAAATTACGTTTAATAATAATAAAAATTTTTTCTTTTTGAGTTTTTGGTATGGACAAAATAAATATATACATACGAGGTGGTCTAGGATCTATCAAAACCCTAGACAGCTGTCGGGTTAGAAAGTTATATATCGTAAAGAAAAACAAATTTACACGAAGTATGGTTTCTTAAAAATACGATTGCATATATTGAGACACCTTTTTAAGGGTTTTATAAGACCTAGTGATATCTGATTTATTTGCTCTTAAAAATATGAAGTTTGCTTTAAAATTGTTTGGTGGAGACCTGCCTGCAAATAAATGTGTTACTGCCCAAAACTGTTATATATTTATTAACAAAATCCTAATTTTTTCTTTTGGGAAATATGCTGTTATAAAAGGGTAGTAATCTTGAATTGTAATGTAGCAGCTTTTACAATAGTGAAGATTAACAAAATCAATATTGTTTTCCTTTACAACAAAATTAACCTGATTCTGATTTAATTTTGTACACTGCATTAGCCTTCAAACCTTCGTTTTTTGTGAGTGTACTTGGGGATGTTGAAAATTTGGATCTGGGAAAGTGGAAGGAAAATGAAGGCGGGCCGTGGGAGACGTTGTCTACGCATGCAGACAGCTTAGCGTCATCAGCGCCCTGGCTGGCAAAGGTAAATGGCAACTGTAACGTTAATACCGCTGCACATGAAGCGCAAATGGAATGAAATCGCCGGCAGACAGACAGAGATAACCATAGCTATGCACTCTCTCCCTCTGCCTCCAGCTCCCGGGCATCAGACATCAATGTCAGAGCGTGTCTTCTATGCAATTAGTGCTTTTGTTGATAATGCTGCAAATGTGTGTTGGGGATTTTCGCTTATTTTTGTAGCTCTCTCATTTAGGGTAGCATGTGTATATTGGTGCTCTTCGGAAACTGGCTATATGGCTTCAAAAGCAATGAAAAACAAGCTCATTATTACCTTATTATCAACAAAATAGCCGAACTTTGTGCTTTCCATTTCTGAATGTTACCTTATTTATCTAAAAGGGTATTCCTTGTTCGTACTTAATCTTGATTTTACATCCGTTACTATGTTGTTAAGACAATAAACTTTGTCGTTAGCTGTTTGAGCATGCTTAATTAAAGAGAATTTTGAAATGATGAGCGGAAAATGTTGATGAAATATTAATGCAGATAATGAAGGGTTAAAATAAAGGGCTAAAAGGGGGCTAAAAGAACCAAAAGATGAAAGATTATACATATGTGATAAGACCCAAGTTCTAGGTATAACCAAGAATTAACCCAATTATTTAATTTTTCTTATGGTTCACCGAAGCATTTCTTTTATCTAGACTCTGGCAGGCGCACAATCCCTCATCAAAATGATCTATGCGGCTAATCATGTACATAACATGCAAAAAAGAATTCAACAATTTTAACAAATGCTTGTGTCAAAAAACATATTTGTTTGTATTGAAAAATAAGAGAAAAGCGGAACCGGAAGCACTGGAAAACCAGTTAAAGGGTGTACAAAAAATGGGAAAACATTAAACAGATTTAAGCAAATTTGTTTTGGTGCGTGGGCCATCAATAACTTTGGCAGCATATTTGACTTGTTACCCCCAGGTTTTCCAACCCTTCTCGGGGGTTGGTTACAGCAAGGGTTACCATCAAATGCAAAAAATAAAACAACCGACAGAAACATTTTGTTTGGCTTTTCCGGTGGCTTCCATTTTCCTGCTTGCGCTATCTGACTTGGGCTAATGTTTGCCCATCTCTAACTTCAGTTTCATGCAAATGTGCTCCACTTCGCTGTTGTTTTCCCCGAATTTCCCCGCTTTCCACCCGAACCACCGACGAGGGACGCTCTCAAATTGCCCGAAAAAGTATGCAACACTTGACAGTCTCTGGCAGCGACGTGGCCTGTGCTAATTTTGTGTTTCCTTTGGCTCAACTTGGCCCTGTGTAATTTTCAAATCGATAAGCAACAGAGTATAGAGCCTTCTTCGCTGCCTTGCCCTGCTTTCCTTTGTTTTCGCACAAAACACATACATATAGCTATATATTTTTGCATGGAAATCACGAAGTTCTTGTCAAAAAGGCATTTTCATACTTTATCGAATTTTCGCTCTGACACTGGCGGAAATTCGTTGGAAACGCAATTGGTCGGCCACTCAAAAGTATTACCACAATGGGCGTGGCCGCACTCCCCCAATATGGCGGCACAAACAATTTCCAAAGTTGTCAATAAAAAAGCCAAAAAGGAGGCGGTCTCACACTGCTTGAATATCTGAACAGGTTGACTAGGGGCAAAACTCCCAACGGGCCTTGTGGAAATTATTTGTTGTCCTCTCCGCCCGACATGTCACCTGCAGTGAGGTGAGCCACAGAAGCGACAAAGGATTGACATACTTCAAGTGCCAGAAACTCAGAAACTGAAATACGATGAAACCGCATTTCGTATTCATGAGCTTAGCAGCTTCAAGACACGTTTGTGGACTACTTTTTCCGGTGAGTAGAAATATTTTTTCTTTTATTACAATCAATCAAAACATTCAGTGGGTATTCATATGGAGGAAGGAACAGATTTTATCTGCAGAAAAACATTGATATCTGGAATCATTTCTCTGTGACAAAAATTCAACTGAAACTTCAAGAAAATTGGGATAATTTCTTTATCGGATAAAAGTGGAAATAGAGGGATATTTATAAGAAAATTTATTTATATGTATATTAATTTTCCTCTTTTTGTTTATATGAAAATCGAACATTTATGCATTCTCCCTTTTCATTACCCACTTTTAATACTACTTTTTTAGTCGAATCAAAACTCTTCAAAGCAGTTTCGTTCAAATTTTTAAAGCTTGTTATTAATCCTCAAGTTTATACTTAATTACTACATTTTCTGGAAAAGTTCACAAAAACTTGGTTTAATTTGCGAAGAAATTGTTTTAAAGTTTCTTGCATTTTAAAATGCAAATAGTCGGCAATTAGCTGGAAAACGGCGGCATATGCAGGCTGAAAATCGTACACACACACTGTGGCACTGGAGCACACAAGGACACACACGGCCGCAAACGCACCTGCATAGTGCCGTCTGTCACCTGGCATCAATGCCCCAGATGCCGCTGGCGGTGTTTCCGTCCCCCGCTTTTCCTTGGCCCCACTTTTCCGCTTTCCCCCCTTAAACAGCGAGCCAAACAATGCAGGCAGCCAAGTGGGGGAGCTCAACAGTGGCAACGAGGGGGATACAGCGGAGGTGGCGTCATTGTGCTTTTGTTGGCCACTTTTTTTTCGCCTCCACTGTGTGTTGGAGGTACAGTTATGATCGAAATTTTAGTAAAATTTAAGCCACTATTACAAGAAATTGTGTTAAAATTTATATATTTATTTATATGATATAAAGATAAGAATAATGAATAAATACAGCATTCCATCAATGTTTCTTATTTATTAATTTTAATAAGTATGCGCGAATACTCCACAAGAAGAATTTACCTTTAGCGCCTTAAAGAGTTGAATATAATCTCTATTATTAAAGTCTGAAATTATAGCACTAATATTGCGTACACGACTGTATTTCTGTATGTGGTACCCAGTGTTGCATGGGGCATTGTGAAAAACTGAGGCCCGACTCCGACTTGTTGCCACATCATCATCGTCATTACCATCGTCGTCATCGCAGTCCAGCACTTGGCCTGTAATGAGTTTGCCATTTTATTTTATTTATTTGTCCGCGCTTTGTTTCAGACGACAAACAGCGACAGCCGTGGAAAATTCCTTGCTGCATTTTAAATTCAAATTAAATAATGATTTAAGTGCCCCAAGAGGCTTTGTCAGCACACAAACGCAGCCCGGCGACACTTAGGGAGGCCTTTTTCAGGGCCTTTTGGATGTGAATAATCCTGTGGTGGGAGGTGGTGGTCAGGTGCCTCAGGTGTGTCGCCGTCAGATAGTGGCAGATTCGCTTTATTCATGGGCAATGAATATATTTTTATATTTAATTATCCTTTCTTTAAAATACCTCTAACCAGAATCTTTATACATACATATATATAATTGTAATATTTTTTTTCATCTCAACCAGTGAATTAAATATAAAGTAACCCTTGTCGCACTAGGATATTGATAAAATTCATATTTGTTATATTTAAAATAAAAGGATTTAAGAGTTAGATTGCTGTTCTACGTCGTAAACTTTAAAATTTAAACATATCAATTTTTTCTACGCAAAACTTATTATAAACAAAACAAATCATTTATAAATAGCGAACTATTTGCATTACAATAAAATGATTACAAATGATAGTAGTGTATGCTAATTGTACTAAATATGCCCACAAATTTAAATATTTTTAAAAACCACCAACACCCTTTTATTTTTGGCTTGACCCAGTTTTATTCGTTGAGCTCTAAACGAGTTTATTCAGTTGCAACATACGCACCTGTCGGTACTCAGGGGAAGAAGAAATACTACTAAATCGGGGGAAATATAGAATGTCGAGAGTGTGCCATCGAGGGAGACACGGAGATAGACAGCTGGACAGTTGGTGGCAAAAGGCAGAAATCAAATTACAATTTCAATATGCGATGCGTACTAAATGTCTGCTGGTGTCAGTTTTGGCTTTCAATGTGCAACATGCAACATTCAGCTTGATGTTTACAGTTCGTAGATGTGTCCCTCGGTGTTCCTGTGTGGGTGAGTGTATAAGAGTGTGTGTCTGTTTCTGGCTGGTACATTTTGATTTGGCGCACACAAAATGGATTTCTTGCCTGTCCATTCAAAACATTTCTATGTGCAGTCTAGAGATGGCAGCTATTTAGATTTAAATAAATTATGGATCGAATAATAAAATATACGTTAAAAGGAAAATATTCACAATGAATATTATAACTTACTTAACTATTCACTATTGCTACACCTTCTTTCAAGACAATAACTATTAACAAATGATATTTTACTAATGAAGTTCGTTGTGTCATTTGTTTAATTATAATAACATGGCACTTATTATGCTGTTTTACAAAAACAATGTTATATTTTGTTCTATTTTTGTTACACTTACTCATCTCTAAGTCCAAATACAGTTTACGTTTGCATTTTGTGTGCGTTTCTCTGTCACTTAATGGAATTTATCACATTTTAACTGTGTGACAGGAGCCAGGCTGCTGGTTGCCGGTTCAGACAGTGACAGTGGCTACTGCTGCTCCTCGGGACTCCCCCTGAACCCGAGTCCGGGCTGGCTCCGGGTGTCCAGCTCCTGCTCATCTGCATCAGTCATTGCCATGCATGGGAAATGCTAGCCAAAGTGTCACAGTTATTGATTCGACGCATAAATAATGCATGGCCAACAAGTGTGCCGGCTTGTTTATTTATTACATGATTTATTCAGGCAAACAACGCTTCAATTAAAAGCGTTTTTGAGCGATTAAGTGTAATGTCAAATCCCGTAAACTATCCGGGAAAACTTTGCCGCAACTTAACGACTCCAGACAGTGATTATTAAATTAAAACGTGTACGCAAAACTTTCATGTCCCACCAAAAGATGGGAAACTTTCAACTCCTTCGTCCTCGTCTCTCATTTTTTCCTTTCTTTTAATTTAATTTTAGTTTTCTTTTTGCCGCAACTGCAGCGCATAATTTATTATGCGAGGCAAAAATCTGCTGCACCAAATTTGTCACATGGGATAAATAATAAGAAGAAAACTTTATCAGCAAAAAAGCTGGCAAGAGGAGGGAAAGAAGCGGCTCTGGGATTTGGGGCAGATTACTCATACGCCCCTTGGCAACTTCCACGAGCAGCGGCTGGAAAAAACAGTTTCTTATAATAGTAAGATCAGGCGAGCGTGAAATTAGAGCTAAGCTCATGAAGATGATGCGTGGAAATGAGCAAATTATCGTGGCCTTATCAACGGCTATGATGGAGGATTTTTTATAGCCGGGACCTACAGGAGTTTGCTTGTCCCGCGTTGGCAGCGTATTTTTTTTTAATCTTACAGTACTTTTGAATATACTTTTGAATATATTTTTTTATTATTTGAGTAGTTTGGAATTAAAATCTCTAGATCTTTCGGAGTTAGTTAATTTATTTATTTCATAAAGCTGGTTAACTCTCGGTCGAGCACTCTTGACTGTGGGTTGGTCCAATTTAATACTATATTTTAAAAGGTTACAGGATAAATATCATAACTCGATAACACCTTTCTTGGAGTTCTGTACAATGTACATTAAACTGTCAAATGCTTTTGTTGTTAAAACGTCTGGTCAGTTTTTCCCAATACCTATTTCTATTATATGTATTGAAATATATATCTCTGTATCCACTTTTTCATTTTATATTCAAATATATTACTGGATTAAAAGTTTATTATATTCTTCTTATTCACTGTTTATCGTTTATCGTCTCAATTTCCGACTAAATCCAATTTTCGTCTCGAATTGTGACCACTGTATGGCTTTTTAATGGAGTAACAAGAAAATCGGACCGAGATCTTAGAGCCTTTTATCAGCGAGACAATTGTCTTGGAACCGCCACTAAATATGTCAAAATAAAGGCAAATTTATACACAAACTGATAAACAGAGAAATACCGGGCCAAAGGGACCCGGAAAAGAAGTGAAAGAAAAAATAAAAGAGGGTACGACTTTTTGGCTGGAGGGGTGCAAAAGCAAAGCTGCAACAGTTCGTATCTTGACACTGTCATCTATCCGGCTGAAGCTGGGGAAATTGGCCCGACACCGGAACTTTTCCGCTCTTCACTCCCAGCGCCCAGCAGCCATCTTCATCTCCGCTTGCCATCTCGGGCCGTTGCCGTTTGTTGTTGCCTTGGCATGCCTATCACTCGAATTGAATCAAATTACCTTGTAATCTTAACCTTAAGGTTATTTGCCATTGCCCGCAAAAAGCGCTTTGTGCTCGACTGCGTTTAGTTACTATTTGAGTGGAGAGCTGTCGCAGGAAGTTGAGTAAAGGGAGGGCACCTCCTCCCCTCCGGGAAGGTGCACCTTTCACACTTGTTCGAGTGTATATAAATGGAAATCTAACATTACGTCCTATCGCGATTGCAAAGTTTAAGTGAGTTTTGTGCCAAGTGCAAAGCCGCTTGAGGTTCCTGCCATTTCAGAGCTTGGGGGATTTGGAAAGTGTAGCAAGTCAATCAAAAAGTTCGTGGGAGCACAAAATAGGGTGTATTAGTGCACTTTGTAGTAGAGCATTTCTGCCATCAGTGAGGCAATCGGATAAATAAATTAACTGTGCTTTTTGGAATGCTCATCTAACTACTTTATTTAACACATATTTTATAATAAAGAAATAGTAAGGAACAGATTTGTGTGGAACTCAACCAAGAATCGTATTAACCGCTTACCATCCGATTGCTTTTATCGTTTTCTACTCATTGACTCCATAAAGGGTTTTCATCAACTCCGGTACATACTCATCCCACCTGGACTGGAAAATATTCCCTGCCACAGGACTTCCCATTTCGTATTTCTGAGCGAATTTCTTAACCTCGAAGTTGCTGTGACCATCGGCATTGCTAAGCTCAATTTTCTGCTCCTCGAAGTTCAATTTATCCGATTGCTGATATACCAGGATAAGGTAGCGCTGAATGCCGCTATCCTTGGGTGGAAGGGGTCCAAAATAATCCGATATCGGTTGTCCCTTCATAATATCCACTCCAGGCACATTAACCACCAGCCAATGAAGCCATGAACGGTACATGGGATTTTCTCGGTTCGGAGCATCGGGACAGATCATGATCACGGTGTAAAAGGACTCTGGATCGGCATTCCAATCCAGCCTGGGTTGGAACTTCAGCTCTGTTGGGGTGTATGACTTGCCCTCTTCGATGTCAAAAGTGTTGTCATATCTAATCTATACTTTTTGTTAGATTAAAGAATAATTTAACTATATTTAAACCTACCCTGAGTAGTTCTTTTGGCGGCTCATCTAAAATATCCGGCATTACGTCCAATTCCTTCATTATCCTTTGAACATTTTCGTTATCCTCTTGACTTCGACTCAGGCAAAAAAAGCCCAAGAGCAGCAAAAGCAACCCCAGCGATTTCATAGCAAAGCTCTTCTATTAACTCCACTTCATCGGGTCTTTATATAGTCGATTTGTCAATAGTAAATACTATTAAGATAATTGAGTCGCAATTGGTGCAATTTTCCGCAATACTTTAAAGGGTTGCGGCACGACTAGGCAAATATTTACAATATATTTTGGCTGATTGGCCTGACTTCAATTAGAGCAGTGCAATTGATATTCATTCATTCTGGCAACTACCGGAAAATTACAGATAATGGATAACGATCATGTAGTTTTTGCATTGGTAGCATTGTCACGTTATATCATTTTTAAAAATAAGGTCTGGTTTATTCGGACAAATGTGTTTTAGATGTTTTAGAATTCCTAATGCAGAAATTAAAATTTATTAAATTTATTTTCTTCCTCCAATTAAAACAGTTAAGGCTAAGCGAATTCCGCTACTAAACGAGTTCATTCAAGTTAAAACAATTAATTTAAACTTAATCAGAATGACTCTTGGCCTTGCACACATGACTTCTCTCGGTTAAATCCAAGGCAGAAAAAATATATATATGTATATTATTTCATTATGGCTGGTAACGGATTACATAAGCTAAGCTAGCCATAAAATGCATTTGCATGCCAATTATAAAATATTCCAGCTGCTTTACACGATTTCCCCGCCCCGAAGTGGAAATAAGTGCGACTGGAGGGAAAAAAGCAAACACAATTCAGGACTGGCAGGAGAGTTGGGAGCATGTGCGTCTAATGTGCGCACATTAGCAACACAAATGCAGGACGAAGACCGTATAAGACGAGAAGCCAAAACGGAGCTCGGAGCAGGAACAGAAACGGGAGATGGATCGGGACACGAGGAGCCGCCGGGGCGGAGGACCAGGACCAGAGCCACTCAAGCAAACGAACGCACTTAATTTATGCAATTTGGTTAACAACGTTAAAATAGTAGACGAGGCCAGGAGAGGAGCCCAAGGATGCCAGACATAAATCAAAATGGAAACAATAACCCGCCAGCGCAGGATGAGCGAGATAGCTCCACGTAGAAAAAATCACATTAAGGAAATTCTAATGGGCTAATAAATCACAAAAATATATTTCAAAATGGCAACTGGCTGACATTGCAAAATGGGAAAGTGATAATTAGAACCTATCAATGTTTTAAATGAAATTAAATTTAAATGAAAAATAACACGTGTTTCAATAAAATACACAAACTCCTAGTTTCTCAACTATAAATAATTGATTTACCAAGTTGTTGCATAGTTATTTTTTATTGCCATCATAAAAGGTTTATAATATCAGGTGTGCAATGGCAATTGTACAAAATTAACCTACAAAATAGGGCTGTCAGCGCAGACTTGTCATTATTTTTTTCTCGCTGTGTACCCACATGTGCGGAGCGAGATGGGTAGATTGGTAACTGTAGCGAAAGGAGTAATAAGGATAATGAAGCGGCAACGTTTGCGGCATGCAACCATGAGGCACTTGCCATGTAAACGATGATGAGCACGATAATGATGGCATTTCAATGAAGACACACACTCTCTGCCCCTCTCACAGCCTGTCTGGCTTTCCTGTCACCGACATCGCAATTTCCATCGTCCCAGCTTTTCCTGGCCCAATATTTGCTCAAATATTGGCTCATTATTTGACATTATTATGGATTAATTAGCTTATTAATTATTTCAGCATACGGAGTGGGGCCTTCAGTTATGTTTGTGACAAGTGGCAGGGATTCGGAAAAAGTTATTAATGTTCCAGAAATTAGTTGGAACAACCGTAATTTATTGCACACATACTTAGGCTAATTTGAGCTAATATTAAAAAATTACTATTGTTTCAGTTCATTAAGGAAAAGTTTTGCAAGTAGATTATTCTTATAAATAAAAAAAAAAACTAAAATATATCGCTTTTAAATGTTGCTGCAATTAGGAAATGATTTTGAAGTATATTAAAGATTACCAAAACGAAGGTTAATTTCCCAATTATCTGACATAAAGTCCAATCTTTCGTGTGACATTACGAAAGTTTCCAACTTTTATGTGTATATTAAAAACCTGCGAATCGAGGAAGTTCAATGAGTTAGCCAGGTATCCAAACTAACCCTCAAGTGGGGTCAGTAACCTCCTGCTTGGCTAAATATTGGGGCTTTTGAGCTCCATCCTGTGGTCCCACCCCTCTGCCATCCCTTTGACAACTACTTAGTTTGTTGGTAGCTGCGTTATCTGGTTACTTTTGCAAGTTTTCCCCAGCCAGGATTACAACCAGCATCGAGATAGAGTCTGCGTCCAGAGTTGGCAGTTATCCTATTCAGGAAACTTTCTCGTTGTTGTTGGGATTCTCCGTAGCTGCGCGCCGTTGTTGTCGCACTAATTTGCGTGACCTTTCGGGAGGCCAGGTGGGGGTTAGTTGGATAACCAGGTAACCAACTAACCGGAGAACAGCAGCCCGAGCCGGGCGGAGCAGGCAGCCAAAGCCTTTTGAATGGCATTTCATTTGCGACGCCTTTCAACGCTAATACCATGGAAAATGCATAAATTGTGGCATCCAAGTGCTGAACTTGCGGCCAGAACAACGCTTCAGCCGAGATATCAGCTCGTTTAATTTTCCAGCTTATCAGTGCAAGGACTTCACTTGAATGCAGACTGCAAAATGCTTTCAAAGCGGTTTGTTCAAAAATGGAGAGTATAAACATTTTGAGAAAAGACTTTAGTTGCTGGATTTCATTCGCAGGGAAATCTGTGTTTTTATAAAAGCAATGAAGATGTATAGCTACTAATTGTATATTTTTGAAGAGTTTAAGAAATTAAAACTGAGAGAATATTTACTATGTCATTATTATCATTTATTAAGCAGAAATATTGTCGTTTAGAATAATAATATCTGCTCCATTTTGTTCACTGAACTCGGCTTTGTGTTAAGGATATCAAAAAATTAAAATGAATAAGGCAATAAAAGAAATCAAATCGAGTGCAAGTCAAGTGGAAACTTGGATAAGTCAAGTCAACAAAACACAAATTCACACACACTTTTTATAACGAAATTAAGTAACCTTAAAGCGAGGATAACCCTTTGGAACCACATTAAGCTATTTGCATACATAAATAAATCAAGCTGATCGAAAACATATGCATAGTGGAAACCAGCTCTCGCATGCATACAACAAAACGATTTTCCACTTGACAAAAGCTCAAGTGGCCCACGCCCCGTCGACAGGAGGAAATTCAATCTGTTCTTTCCATTTAAACAATTTTCAAAAAAACTTGTTTATAACTCAATTTTTGCCAACACACACACACACATATATGCGAAATAACACTTAAATAAATAAACACAAAAAGTGCTTATCCAATGCCAAAGTTGGAAAATGAACAATTCCATTTTGCGATTGTGAATGTGTTTGTTTGATTGTGAATGGAAAAGGTTTGGGAAATGGGGAGCTGGGGAGCTGGGGGAATCCTCTTGTCTGAGTTTTGGTTCACACGCATGTAATACACAATTGTTGTTACTGTAGTTTTCATTGTTGTTGCAGCTCTTAACATGGCACGCGAAGAATCCTCCAAAAACGAAATGGATATATCCAGGCGCTTTTAGCGCTCCTTTCCCCCCTCTCCACTTCCGCCCCCGCGCTCTGTGTGTTTGCCAAAGGATACAACATTGAAATTGCCAAATGGCATTTCATACATCTATATCCATACGTTTGAGTGTGCCTTGTTCAAGAGGCGTGGCCCCGGGAGTTTTTGAGAGCCATAAAAACTTTTTGCCTACTCGTTTTAACACAAAATAAATTTTGATTTAATTTATGCAAAGTTGAACTCAGTATTGCGATAAATCTGTTATCGAAGCTCTTTAAAATTTTATTAACAATCAATTGTAAAGCAACGTATTGAAAGTTTAAGCTTTAATTTTACTGCCTTGTGTATAACGTAACATCTATCTCACGGACTCATATATATATTGTAAACTATAAACAACTGACAATAAAATTGATCCTAAAAAATTAAAATATTTTTTAATATATTAATGAGAGCATTTTTCCGTTTTCGTTATCATAAATGAAAAAGAATCAATTTTAAATTACGCTTGCCACAAAAACGGGGGATTGTTAATGCCCTTCGTTCGCCTTCCATCATTCGTATTCATATCTGTTATTGGCATTTTATGCATGACATTCTTTACTTGCGGCGCGTATCCCTGCTCCGGTTCCCATTTTCCATCCTTTTCGGCTTTTCAGCATTTCAGCATTTCAGCATCCTTATCCCATGTCAAGAGAGCAGCGGGCAAAAAGTTTGCCTGAAAATGACGCGAGTTGTCAACGTGAATTAAAATAATTGATTTATTTTAACGCAAGTTAAGCGAATAAACAAACCGAGGGAGTGGTAGGAGAATGGTTTGTTTTTCATTTTAAAAAATAAGTAAAAGGGAAAGCCATGAAAAGGGCAACCGCACTTGAAGTTGTCAGCGGCAGAAGAGAAACAAAAAGCGGCACTTCCCTTTTTTGCGCAGTTAAAAACAAATATATATTTAGGGACAAAGAAAGTGGAAAATTTACAGATGATGACGAAATTATTAGCGAAATGGACAAATTACTTAGGGGTGTTTTCCCCCGGCGGGTTGAGGGAAATTCCTTATCTCCACTGATGCGCAATGTTGTGTAAATTGTCAAAAATTATTAATTGCCTTCGTTATTCCCCGGCTTGATAGCCCGAGGCTGGCTCTTTGAGGACTGGTCTCCTATTTTCCTCCCACCAACTTTAATTGGCCAATAAATGCCGCTACGAATGAGAATTAATGCCGCTGTTAACCGTCGGCGATTTGTTATCGTTAACAGCAAGTATTTTCTTGTTATTTTCGTTGCATATTCCTTGGCTTTAGGCTCTTTTTGGGAAAAGTGGTTAGGACCCTTCTGGGTTAATCGTTTTGTTGCCTGCTGGCTGGCGAATATTTTCTTTACTCACTCTTTTTATTAGTCGTCATTAATAATTTTATTGGATTTGCCTGGCAACTTTCGGTTGCGGTTCGTTAATAAAGACATAAACGCGAGTTATGCGGTTCGGTGGTATGGGAAAAGCATATTTTTTAATTTATGAACCGTTAATTTCAACAGAAATTGCTGGGATTAAAATTTTAAAGGCAGAGTGAACTTGATTAAAAGTAATCGCAAAGTCGCCATTGCCTGAACGCCACGTTGGAATACAATTGGCTCACCAACAACATATATGCAACATTTATATATATATAATATTTTTTTCTCTGCTTAATTACGCTAAAAAGATACATTTATAAAGAAGTTCGGCGTTTAAATAATATATTTTGTTTCCTTAATATAAAAACTTAAATCTAAAACCTATGCTAACAGCTGATTACATTGTACTGCAAAGCATTTCCCAAAATCCACTCTAAAAGTTGAAGACTGTTTTGGCTGAATTGCCATACATTTATCTAGACATTTCATTTGTCCATAAGCCTTGCCTATTGTCTTAGTTTTTATCTCGGCTTTTGCCACAAATTGCATTCAAATGCAAACCGCAGGAGTCACATTAGGATGCATGGAGTCGTAACCCGATGCGGCCATACTTTGTCTTCTAAAACCTCTCTGCAAAGTCCCCTGCATACCCCTGCTTCCACACCGCCGCTCACCCTTGATTTTTGGCCAAAATTGGAGCAGAATCAGTTTAGAAAGAGCCAGCACGGCGCTGGGAAAGAGAGAGGGAAGATTGCATGGAGCGAAGCTAAATTTCTGTTTTATTGCGGTTTATGAAATGGTTCATAAATAAGCATATGTGTGAGAGAAATGCATTTACCCTGATGGTGTACGTGTACAGCACGTATCATAGAAATATTCCTTCTAATATTAAGGGATATTTTTTATTAGACAGAAATATAATTTAATAGGTTGCTCTAAAAATAAGCGCATCTAACTATATTAAGCCGAACTTCGAACTGGTATTTTTGGAAAAGCCTGTTATTCATTAGTACTATCTAAATTAATGTTTGATTTATTCTTTTCAGTGTATATAAGAAATCAGGTATCTAGGTTCCAAGTTGTTCGTTTTTTTGTGCCCTACAGCTCTGAAACGCACATTACATGGTTACGTATGTAACCCCAATTTACGTCAGCATAACTGAATTTTTGCGGATGTGGAAAACCGAGGGGGAACAGGAGGACACGTCGAGGGGTCTGGAAGTGGAGAACAAGTAAAATTTTACTACTGACTGAGTTTTGGGTTCTGCTTATTTCCTGAAACCAAAACCTCACTCGGGTATCATTTGGAAACTTCACATTAAATTTGGGAAACTTAAAATGTGGCATTGCATTAAAAATTAAGTACCAATTTGAAATACTTTGTTATCGAAGAAAACGCCTTTCGTTGCCTTCCAGCACAACAAAAGTTTTGTCCAATAAATAATGAAGAAAAATTTAATAATACTTCGCCCAGACGAAACTTGGCCATTACCAAACATTACCCAAAAGTTTGCTGTCCAAATTTTACAACAAATTTAACATTAATTTGACAATTTACATCGCAACAGCCAAATGGCCCCGGGACAGCGACACAAACCAAATGAATGGCTAAGTGAGAGACCGAATGAATATTCAATTTCAAGCTTAAAGTTTGCCAAATTATCCAAAGAAAATATTTTTTTTGTTTGCACTTTTCCAGCGGCGCTTTTTGATTGGAAAATTTCGGTTTGATTGGATAAGCAATTGGGTTGTGGAATTTAAATGAAAGTGCCACATTGTTTCTGTGAGAGTTAGGAGGAAGTGCTTGGATATAACTTAGAGATGGTGTTAATGACTATTACTTTTGATACTTTTAAAGACTCTTATACATTTGATTTTATATTTACAGTTATGTGACATTACAATGGACAGTGAAATATATTAAGATTCCCAAGAGATCTATTTTACCGAAAGAGCCCTTAAATTTTATTCACCGAACCCGACCACTATCCATCAATAACCCTTTATTCGAGCATTCAAGCACTCGAAGTATTTATCACTGGCTTCCAAAAGCAACAACGAAAAATGGGAAATATGTGTGCACTTTCATTGATTGAACGCTGGTGGACCCGACTGGACCTCTATTAGGCGCCCATTCACAGAGTCCTATATCAAATTTCACATCTATATTTTACCAAAATTCGCATGCACAATTCCCAAAGTGAAAAATCCCCGCCAAAAAGGGAAATTGGAACAAAAAATGAAAAAAGGTGAGGCCAGACCATAGAGAGACCATAAATTTTCCACTCTGCCTACGCTCATTTGCACAGCGGATTAAAGGGTCTCGTCGGGGTTTTGCACTCCGCAACGCCCAAACTCTCGGTGCCTCACCCACCATTTATTATGCCTTTGCGTAGGGATTTTCTTGGTTTTCGTTTCGCTATTTCTTTATTTTTTGTTCACTTCCCTCGTAGCGGAAAGCTTGCAAAAGTGATTAATGCAAAAGTCGGACAACAGGGCTGGGCACCACGGACTCCCTGTCGATGGTTCCCGGCGAAGGGACCAAACAAATTTGCCAGCGCGAATAGAAAACGCCGCACAACTCTGGCATTTTTATTGAATTTCGAGCTCTGGAATGCGTCGTCTGGCTGTATGGACAGTCCTTTTACCTGAAAGGGCTGGCACTGGGCGTGGAAGCTGGAGTTTTGACTACAGCTGCGCGGATTAAAGCATGAAATACTCCGAAAAGCGGCTTTTGGCAGCAAAGAGTACGCTGGACAGGTGGCAGCTTCCGCAACTGAACCTTAAAGCTGAGATTCAGATGAAAAATAAAAGGAGAAAAGGATGACAGGATGGAAAAATGAATACCTTTTAATATAGGAGGGCTAAAAAATATGTGTATTTAGCCCAGAAATAATAGTAAATGGTCAAGCTAAGGCTAAAACTTTTGATATTCTTAATTAGTTTGAAAAAATCATACTTAAAATTATAACTAAATGTAACTAACTTTGTATTTATATAATATAGCAATGTTTTCACAATGTTTGCAGTTTTCGTCTTAAAATGTTTTAATTATATTTATGACACATCATTCAGTTCCTTTAATCTTTAAATTTAATTTGAAACCTAAAGTTTAAGCTGCCGAAAATGATTTAATTTCAATTAAAATCAGTTCGCTATTTTTTCCAGTAACAAGTTTACTCGAATAGCTACTAGAATGCCTTCGTTTTAAGCCCAATACAAACACATTTTCAATAAATACGAAACGAGCTCGAGACAATAAAATGTCAACCAAATCAGAAATCAAAGATTCCAGACCAGCCACACCCCCGAGTCCTCTCAAAACTGCTGGCTTCCCCCTGTACAAGGTCTGATTCCTATCAAGCCATCAAACTGGCAAACGAGTCCTGTCGCTGGGGCTTAGACAAAAGTCAAAGGACCGGGGCCAAGTGTCAGTGACATCGACTGGGAAAATCGGAAAAGCGGATGGAAGGCAAGGTGGAACCACCCCCTGGAGGTCTGCTCCATTTTAGCTGATGTTAGCCTGCATTATTGATGGAAATTTTAAAACGTGCCCTACAATATTTTACACATTTGCCGGATTTACAGTTTGCGTTCCGTCTAAAAAAAGGAATTCGGGCTGTGGGGGCCCAGACCCACGGATATCACCCCCAAATATATACCCAGTATACACCTCTCCGCCCAATCTCCCTTTTGTTTCGTTCGATTGACGCTTATCTTAATGGACCAAACATATGGCAATGGCGACCCCGTGGAGCTGAGTGTCGAACGTGTTGATAATTTAAATAAGCTACTTTCCATCTCCATCCGCCTCCACATTGCGCATACGCAGCGTTCGCCCGCCAACCTGCCTGTCGTCGCTGCGATAAGCGGCGGTAAATGATTTTTCGATTTCATATTAATTTTCGCTCGTCAAATCCCAGGGAGATTTGTGCACGAGGCGTGTGCCTGGCTTCATTAAAAGAATCTTTAGCATTTTTGCATGTATAGATTTTCCCTATTTTAAGCGCTGGGGGGACATCCTACTCTGCCGGAATTTACACAAATTCCTCAGATATTTCGTTAGAACAGGGGATGTGTTTTGATTGCTAATAGATCTCTGAGAGAGGGTTACATTTAATTGATTGCTTTTGGGGCTATTGGGGATCATCGGAATTCAGAAGTGGTTAAACAAGCTTCGATATGACAGATATGGGTAAAATTATGATGAATGAGTATGTAAAACACAGTAAAATATATTCATTTTTAAACTGACAAGAATTTATATAATATATATTTCTCAAATTTGGTTAACATAATGTGATATAATTTTTTAGCAGTTTAGGCTTTGTTTTCTTGCTTTAAAAAATATCCCAATTCGCATACTTTTCTTTTATTCGCAAATTAAAATTCTTTGCCGGCCTTATTAACAAAAATACCAAAGATGCCAAAGGGACACGCCGTCCGGCATATGTACAATTTAAGCGTATTAAGAAAAGCCCAAAAACCAAGGAGCGCACACACAAAAATCAAATCAATTTTAATTTGGGGGAAACAAGCAGCCAGAATAGCGGGGAAAATGCCAAGGCAAGCGAAAAGCAAGGGCGGCAAAGAAAACAGAAGTTTTACGGGGACAGAAGAGCCAGACGACCAGGAGTCCACAGAGGGGCAGCAGACAACCCCTTGTTCCTAATACAACCCTCGAAGGTCTGTGCTTAGCATATGTGCATAAATCTCAGGGCAGGCGAGCCAAGGGGCGATATTCCGGCATTGGTCTTTAGAACAATCTAATAAAATGTCTAAACGCTTCAATGACAATTCGAGCATGTAAAATGTATGCACAGAAAAAAACACCCAAACATATAAATACTTACTTAATTTTATCTATAAAATAACCTAGACGAAGTGTTTGAGATCTGATTTCAGTACTTTCACATTATTTTCATTAATCTAAATCATATATTTGATTTTTTCTTACTGTGTATGTATGTACAGGAAAATACTGGGCAGGAAAATACGGAAATGGAAAGCATACATGTTGCATGTGGCGCTTAAACCTTGTTGTACACTCGCAATCAGCTCGGACCGCCTTCATTTCCCGCTCCGCCACCCTGAAAAGTAGGCAATAATCGTAAGTGAAACTCAGAGAGCGGAGGAAAATCTGGGGGAGAGCTCAGTAGCTGACCCCTCAGCCGGGAAGCCCTTAAGACCTTCGCCTGCTTTAAGTTGTGGCGCTTTGTAATTGAATTAAATGAGATTTCAATATGCGGGCACATGCTTCAATGGATTGATTTAATCTGAACGGAAGGGGAATATCGATGGTTGGAGTTCGATTATATCTTAAAGTTTTGCTTATGCTGCCAGGGGCTATTTCAATGGAAATCTGTTTCTGTAAATGTGAATTTAATGTAAACGCTTTTCACTTAATCCTGTGCACTACCTCAATGAGCAATTGAAGTTGTTATGCTTCATGAAATTTGTACTTAAAATTCAGGTGACTGCTTGGGTTAATTAATCGAAAGGAAAATTGTGAACCAATTATGTAAATGCTTAATTATATAGTTGGTTTCAGGATATTTGATGTGTCTATGATTTAATATATAAATTAAAGATAGAATAATAGTTCAACATTCGCATTATTGTTCTTCATTTCCCAGTCCGATTGTTCCATTTCAATTTGCTAATTCCCCAGCTAACTTATAGGGGTACATTTTGTAACTTTTTATTTAGTCTCTCGTTATTTCTTGATAGCCAACATGCAAACTTCAATCAACAGCAGCAAATATCAACTGACCAAATAGGGAATGGCCAAGAAACTTAGCTTTTCAAACTGTCCCGCATTGTGCAATTTTTCAACTTGAGACTGACAAAAAGAAGTGTAGAAAACTCAAGGAAATCAGGAGGAAGAAAAGTGAGGGAGCTAAGGAAAAGTTTTTGTGACTTCTTATCGTTTCTCCTTGTGCGGTGAAGGTTTTTTCGGTGCCATTCAGGGTTGAAGGGGTGCTGACTTTGACCATTGTTTTATTTACCTGGCCACCAACTTTCCTGTGTCAGTGTGTGTGCGAGTGTGCTTGCTTATTTATATCGCATGATTGAATCTTGGCCAACAGCAACTTTTTCTATTAACTTTAATGCCAAGCAACCAGCAGCCCCTAAAAAGGACTAGCCAGGTGTGTGGCTGTGCAGGGTATCTGTCTGTGTCTCTGTTTTTGTCCCTGCCTCCACCTGTTCGAGGACTCCTGTCCCGAGTCCTTGGGCTTGCCAAATGAACTTGATTTTTATCGTTTTCGTCTTGCATTTCCACTTTTCTTTTTCCTCTCTAGTTTTGTGTGTGTGTATTGATTTCCGAAGGCTTCCACTTGACTTGACTTGACTTGTTCAAGTGGTTTCCATTGGCGTTGCCATTATTTATACCCTTAACTAGGGGTAATTACTACAAATTACTTTGGTTTCAGGTTATAAATACTGGCAACTGGCTTTGGCAGAAGGGATTTTTAATTTCATGTAATAAGTAAAACCGTCTTGCAATTAAAATTTGAATAATAAATGGGTAAATTAGCATTTAGTGTAATTCTATTGTATTCGTGTATAAGGTAATCCTTATTTAATTATTTGTAAATTTACTTCTTAGAATACATTTCAATTGGTATAATAAAGCATGATCTAGAAGTATTTGTCTTTAAAGCTAGGTTAAATGAACCTTTAAGTAAAACTTCGTCTGTTTAATTCAAGTAAGGGCATCACAGACTCCTTCTAATTGTATGAAAAGTCTTTTCAATTGTTTTTTCACCACAATTTGAAACCGAGAGCTAATGAAAAGTAACCAAAAGTCAAAGCTTTTTCTGCTGCTTCAACAATTTTTTTGGCTTGGGATTTCTCCCTTTATTTGGACAGTTTTCAATGAATTCCGCAGGTCGGTTGGCAGCTCAATTATTGATGACTTGTCAAGTTTCGGCGGGGCAAGAACCGCAAGTAACAGGGGTGAGAGTTAATTAACACTGAACTGTCCCACCCAAATATCTCTATAAGATTGGAGCGTTACGCCGAAGACCGACTTGGTATTCCTTGGGAATTGAAAGCAATTATCTCAATTTAATTGCATGGCTTGGAGCAGGATTTCGAGTGCATTATGTAATTTACTCATTAAAACCATTACACATTTGCCTCGAGTACACAATGCACATGTCAAACATGTCTCCCTCGCCCGGCTGGTGTGTGAGTGCGTGCGTTTAATGTAAAATATTGGCATTGTATGACAAGCTCATTAATTATGCTGCATATCGCAGTTTATCAACACAATCGTCTACTTTGAGGAGCCTAAGCCCCTAGCTCCGCCGCCCCTCTGACACGGTCTCGTATTTAATTTATAACCCGAAAACCCAAAGTTATACATTTTAACAGGATATGAATAAAGTTGAAGACAATGAAGGCAAATAAAGCAGACAGACGACTCAACAGAACCGGCAACAGAGACAGACGGTCTGATGAATGGAGTGTGGGCACTGTCGGGGCCAAGGAGATAGGAAGAGTCACAAGATTCATTATCTAGCACAACATATATCCAAGTGTGTGCGTGTCCGTAAGGAAGCCAAAGATGCAGAGGCATAGATTTAAAAGGAAGGGGTCAGTTAAATACGCAAAATGTACATTTAATTTTTGCAGTAAAGGGAAATAGGGATTACAATTAGGAAATCTAATTATCTTTAAGTGTTTTTTTTATCTAAGTATCTTTTTATGTGATTGGTAAGGTAGTAAAGACTGTTTTTTTTTAATATAAATTCTGTTCATTTTAGGGTTTCCATGATAGTAAAATATTGTGAAATTGTTATTCATTAATTTATTAATTACATTGCAGCTTTTTTGAGTATATGAAGACGTGAAAAAAATCCTCAAGTTAAATAAGGTAATAATAGGAAGCAATAACAGAACTTTGGTACTTAAATATTACATTTTTATATACCCATTAATTTTTGACGATTTCTGCATTGATACTGCTGTTAGGTTCCTCTAGGATAGGACCCCTTTCTCAAATATCTCTGAGCCCATGGCCAGCATCTATTCGTTTCAGTTTTGCTTCTATGCGTATTTAATGAGCAGACGTGCGTGCAAATTCTGGCCAAGACCAGCTGGAGTCCCGGGTGCCGCTTATGTACTTAAAGGAATCTTGGCTCGCAACAGCCGTGTGTGGGTGCAAATACGTGAACAGCCAAAATGAAACCAAAACTTTTCATGCTCGATCGCTGAGGCAACAAAATAAGCAGCAGCAAACGTGCATTCTTCGACTTGGCCACTTAGAGAGCGAAGGACTACGTGCGAAAGTTTTCCATTTCCGCTTTGGCAAACATTAAAGCTGCCAGAACGAATTTACAACGAGCTGCAAGATACAAGGATTCGGATTTGGGTTCGCGTTCGGGGATACAAGGATACAGGACACACACGCACGCCCGAGTCCTGCGAAGCTGCAGGGATATAATCAATGGCCGAAAAAGGAAATGAGTAGCGCAGATAAATCAAATGCGAAAACGAGAATTCAGCAAATAAAACAAAGCGCAATAAATGGAATGCCAGAAAGTTTAATTGCAAAAAAAAAAAAAAAACCAAAACCAACATGAACGATATTTGCAAAGAATATCGGAAAAGGGAGAAATGGTTCCACAATTAAATGTGAATTTCTTCTGTAATATCTAAATGAAGTGTGCGAATTAGTATGTCTTAAGAAGTTCAATTTTCTTGATTGTTTATTACTAATTATAATGATAAGGAATTCATGTTATAGTGAGATTTAGCAGGACATTAAAAAACTATGTTGCAAAGAACTAGTTAAGAACTGTAAATGTACAAATTTGCACGATTGCATTGTAAATTATGTATCATAAATATCCAGACTATAAGCACTACGAATAAAATATGACTCAATTTAATTTATTTATCAAAATCTATATTAATCCACATTCTTCCATTTTTCACATAAATATTCATATTTCTTAAACGCGAAAGTCAAACTTCCCACTGAAATAAAAGAAAGGATCCGAACCTGTTGCCCCAGCTAATCCTTCCCGATTTCTCTACAGTTTCCTTCAGCCCCTGGCTAATCCCCCGTATAAACTTTGCCCACTCTCAATTAGCGCCTTTTATTTCGGGGCGCCCCCAATTAAAGTCTTAGGGCGCCAGCCCAAATCCAACGCCTTCGCCGTTCCGCGATTGTAAACAGTTTTGCCGCTGGCCCATAACTCTAAGCCAATAGTCAACATGGGAAAATAAAACAAAAACAGCGGCCAGACGACACACTTGACGTTGGGGCTCGGGTTTGGCTGTGCGCTGCCAGGGGAAGCTACTTCAAATTTTCAACAATAGCAAAATGAAGCAAACGAAGCAACGAAGCCACTTTAAGCCCCGCAAATCCATAAGGCAAACAAAATGGATTTCAAATAGAGAAGCGCGACCAGGATGAGGCTGAGAATGCCCGCCCTAGTACCCCAGCTTCCCGACTATTCCCTGTCCACAAGCTTCACTGTAGTGCGCGGCAACCGACTGAGACGGAACAGGGACCAAGGGATCCATTCCATGGCGGTTGCCATTGTTACCCAAAACAGTGGGTCAAGTATAAGTATTCAAATACTTTCTTATCAAAAATGTTAGCTACGAATTTAGGATGAAATATACATCCACAGAAATAGCTTAACCTTTTGTTATTTTAATTATTTTACACATAAAATTTACAACACTTAAAACAAATACTTATAAAGTTTGATTTAAAGTGTATTTGCTGTATTTTATATTTTATAAATATTAAACAATAACAAGTTTGTGGACACTGTGCAGTGTCGATAATGCCACACAATATTTTCACAGCGGTTACACCAAGAAGGCAAATTGCCATGAACTGCGGGGTGGAGTCAAAAAATAGAGGGGATAAGGGAAAAAGCCACCATCGGGTGTCAACATCGCCAGAAGCGCAAAACCAAAAGTTTGTTTTTCCGGGATTTTCTTTTTTTTCTTTCTTGGTGTTGCTCGATTTCTTTGTTCTTTTCTATATTTGTGTGTACAGCTTGAGGCTGCGCCGCTAGTCTGACATTTCTGCCAAGGAAAATTGAAAATTTTCTACTAATCGCAATCGATATGCCTTGCCAAATGTCACTCAACGAGAGCAAGACTGGGGAGCAGGACTCGAACAGGAAGGGCGAGTAGTCCTTGCTCTGCTGGCTGTCTGAGATTCGTTGCTGTGCAAACAAATAAATTGAAGAATACTCGAAAATTAAATAAATATTTGGCATTTTTCAGCTGCAAATAAATTACAATAATGAATGAGTCGCAAGCGGATGAATAAGGCATTGTCTGAGTCAAGGAGTGAGACAGATAAATTACAGTTGAGTTGACAAATTAAGTTGCCAGCAGCTGAGGCGCTTATAAATGGCTAGCTAATAAGATTTCTCGTTTTTGGCAAGTTTTAAGCCAGCTCGGAGAGTTAATTGAGATAGGTTTTACAGAAGCTTATTATTTAAAAGAGCTCCAGAATAATAATAAGTTATATACCAGAAATTTATTAAATATAGAACTAGTAGAACTTGAAGAAGATAGTTTGATAAAAAATATAGCATATCGTAAATATATACTTACTATTCTCCCAGTACAAAGCAGAAATCTATTTAGTATTATAATAATTTTTCATTTTCAGATAATTCGTTTAATACTTGCAATGCAATGTATTTTAGTATGCATTCATTATGCCATTTTTGAATATTTTTATTTTTCACTTTGTAATATTTTAGCACGGCTTTTCTTCCATTTAAGAGGTTCCAAGATTTAAAGAATCAATCGCTTTAATTTCCCGACATCCGTTGGGCGGCCAAAAGTCACACACTCGACTGGAGCCGCATCGGGGGCAAATTAAAATCGACGCCCAATAACGAGGCCATGCCACGCCCACCATCAGCGTCACATGAGTCCATTCATGGCAGCCACTGCCACTGACTTCTATCACAAGGACCCTCTCAGTCAGGGGCGTAGATGGCAAAGTTATTTTAGTTAAGACAGTTTGAACATAAATTTGAATTTAATATACAAATATATAGATAGGTCTTAAAGGGGCAAAACTCTACTGAATTTACATGTAGTAATTTGTACTTCCAACAAATTTTTTAAAGCGTTCTGTATTAACAACTGCCAACATAAGAACTTGAGTTAACTTTCAATAGACGAAAGGATACCCTCTAGCCTACGCCTCTGGGCTATATTCACCGCCCGGCAGACTCGCCATGGAACAAGAACAACACTTCGCGTCGTGAGCATAATTCACAGCTGAGTGAATTTTAAGTGGTTATTGCAAAAGTTGGGAAAAAGGCGGCATCAAGTAGCGAAAGTGTTGGGCTTTCTCCTTTCCCTCTCGCTTACGTATTGAGCGCACTTTTTATTGAGTTACATAAAGGAGTCGTGCGATGGGAGTGGAGTGGAGTGGAGTGGGGCGGGGAGGGGCTGCAAGGACTATCGCTCGTCTAGGAGAAATTAGGTTAAGCATTATAAATAATTTTATTAGCCCTAATTGGCATGAACTTGCAGCAAATGCCAGCAGCCTCTCTCGATAGGATTGACATAGCTCGATATTCTAGAGATGACAGAATGAAAATAAACGCACTTCAAATCCTTAAAAAAAAATCTTCTCCATTTAGATATCACTTAGACATCTATTAAGCATTGAAAGTTAAAATGCTAAACAAAATTATAGTTGGTTATATTGAAATTATAAAGCTATACAAATTTTAAACTTATGTATACCCCAAGGCCATTTGTCTTACATATTAATTTTCAAACAAATCTAAAATTAACCCCTACTGTAAACAGAGGCTAGAGGCTTACATGCTTTTTTTCAATATTAGTCTATTTATTTTTAAAGTAAGGTAAAAGAATCCATCGTAAGTTCCATCTTAGAAAGGAACACATTTTTCTGTAATCACTCTTCCATCTCTAGGCCTTGCGTCACGCCGAGCCTTGGCAGTTATGATTGACTGACACGCGCTCCCCGGGAAATTCGACGGAAAAGTGTTCGGAACCGGCGTCGCCAGACGGAAATGATTATTATATAATTGAAATTGATAGAGGGCGGGACTCATCGGTTAAGTTGCTTGGCCCACTTCAATTATTCATAAATGGGAAAGAATCCAATTTAATTCCAATTAAAGATGCAAAACCATCTGTGCTCTTGGTCTAATGATAAGCCAAAGGCCAAATGAGAATCTTTGAATGGGGACCTTTCACTTCTATTGCCCACGAATCCTTGTCCCCAGCAAGTCCAGGATGGAGAAACGTGCTCAAGTCGTTTTGGAGTCTTGCCAGTTGAGAGGGAAACCCAGAGAGTCATCGGAGAAAATACTAAAGACAAGTGAAAATGGGAGTGAAAAATAAAACAATGTCTGTGCTTATGTACATTTTATTGCAAGCATATTCCTAAAAAGGTCATATTTTAAATTCGGTATAAATAAATTTAATCCGTAATATATTTTGAAGTCCCCACCGCTGCCAGCTTAAATTTTGATGTATTTGCCAAATTTAACTGGATTACATTCGAATCAATTTCATGCCAATTTCCAAATACCAAAACATTTGGATTTTCGTTTTAATTATCACAGTTCCACAACGCAAACGCAATGCAATTAGCATGGAATAGAAAATAAAACCGAGTATACAAAATACCGACAATTAAAAGGAATTTCAGCTTTAAAATGGCCAGCAAATTGCCGAGTCAGAAATTAAATGAACTGATCAGTAGTTTGAGCTCCATGTGAAATGGTTCGAATGAAAAACGGGAAATGGGAAAGGGGAAAGGGGGGTTCCAAGGCCTTTGTAAAATTTCCAATTGCCAGTTGCCAATTACTGAGGAAAGTGCACGGAAAATTCTGTCTGCCTGCCGGCGCTTTTTTGTGATGCAGTACCAAATTGAATATGAAATGAAGAGAGTATTTTCGGGAAAATTGTGAAATTCGACAGCGATGAAACTAAATGCCCAGCAGCTAGCTTACCAGAGAGACGCACTAACAATAAGCAAACATTTTTGCAATGACAACTAAATAAACTAAGCAATCCTAGATGGAGACAGAGGTAGTGAGCAAACCAGTACAAATACTCTCAGCGGTGCACTGTGAGATAAAATACAGCCATTCAGTGTTGCTATAATTTATGATCCAATATTGTCAACTGCGATTTTTTCATTGTGCCATAATGTACGTTGGGTTTTAGAGCTTCATTAATAAGTAACTTAAAATAAGAAAATACTATCGTTTCCACTTTGCAGTGCACCTCCCAATCCATCGATTCGAAATGGACCCACAAAAATCAAACTGACAACAAATCCCAAAGACAAAATCAAGCAATGGCAATCGATAGCTTCCCCAGTAAATGGTCATGTTTCGGTCTGGCAGCCAGGACCAGTCCTGGAGGGGGTTCCGGGCCGTCCACGGGGGTTCGAGGACGACTACGAGCACGAGTAGTTCTCTCTGTCGAAATGTCAATGCAATTGTCATTGCCTTCCCCCCGAACATCGCCCGGTTTGTAGTTGCTCCTCTTGTTTGCCGTATGCATCATCAATTCGGTCTGTCCAGTGGCAGGGTTTGTTTTTCGGTAGTCAGGGGACGGAGTCCTGGACTGGGGTCCTGCCAGCTGCTGTGGCCTTTCTTATTGATGGGTTAGACAACTGAAACGCAATAACCCATTCGTACTACTTATCGGATGAGTTTGAGTCCGGAGCAGATGCTGCTGTTAGTCAGCAAAGGACTCTGGGGCTTGAGCTCTAGGTGAGAAATTCAATTAAAGTAGACTAGGTCTGATTTAACTATTTTATTTTTTAATACAGACCAAAAAAGTTATTAAATTCATATTGCATTAATATTGAGGAAGATAATATTGAGTCAAGCATCAATATGATAAAATCATCAGTGAAAATATTTTGTAATACCTTTAATTTCATTTCATAACTTTAACTACCTGGTCTGTTAACATTACACATACTGATTCCACTGTTATCTCTACTATAAAAGTGTAGTACTTTATAAATTCCCGATACCGCTTTTTGAATCGACTGTTGAAAAGTGGAAAATTGACCAATAAAAACTTTAAGTGACCAATTATCACGTTAACATTTTAAAGCAATTTACCTGGGCCATCGGGAGACTACATATAGACCCCAAATGAGACACCTGCCAGTGGGAGAGCTCTCGCCACTGTAGTTTGGGGAATCAGGGGTTAAGGGATTTGGGAGTCCGCAATGAAAACGAAAATAATTTCACCGAAAATTCCCGCCCGTTGACCATGGCAACCAGAAATGACGGAATTGCTCGGCCAGACGCAGATTCCAGCCCCCTTTTGGACCCCGGCTCCCCACCCGATCCACCATAAGCCGCTTAAAAATCTGAAAAGGAAAAAATCCTGCGAAAATATAAGCAAGAGGAGGACCCTCGGGGTGTGTTGCCACCGGACGGAAAGGGGGGAGAGATTGGGAAAGAGAGTCATTCAAAAATCGCACTCGAAACTCATTACAACAAAAGGTGCTTCATCAGGGAAAGGTACCAATACCAGCACTGGTGTACCGGTACGGTGAGGCCCACTTAAGACCACCCGCGGGCCGCCGCCCGTAATCAACTCTTTGCCATTGCTGCAGTTACCTTACCCTTTCATTCTGCTCTCTGTAGCGGGTTGTCGAACACCTCTGATGGCACTAAAAGAAAGTCGAGGAAAAATGAATTTTTAATCAATAAGTTACACGAACTAATAATTATAATATAAACTGAAAACAATTTAACTACAAATCATTCCATTGTAATATCATTATTTTTCGAATATCCAGATATTCAATGACATTCCTAATTAAATATTAAATGCATTTCTCCCTGTGCAAGGCTCCCTTTTCGTTTTCACAACTCTCGGGCACCGTATATAAGGAAAAAAGTTGTGAAAAGAACAATGGATGACACGACACTCCTGCAGCATTGCACCTCCTGCCGTCACCGGTGCCGGCCCTGGAGCTCTTGCCCATGTCCATGGCCCCTCCTTGTCCGCACAGCCCCACCCGCAGTACCCGCCCCTGGACGCATTCTGCTCCTGTCAGCCTCACAATGCCAGGGCACTTAAGCCATTGCTTTTTGATGCTTCCAGCCCTGCTTCGTTCGGTTTGGTTAGACTTGGTGGGGTGGGTGTGGGTGTGGGTGTGGCCAAGGGGGATGGGTTTTAAGGAGGGCCTTGGAAGGAGGCAATGGCGGGCGAGGGGTTGGGAACAGGGCTGATTGTCCCAGTTTCCGGTGTCCTCCGTGTGGGGATTTTTCTCATTTCGCTTTGAGAGTTCAGCGTGTCAGGGGGCGAAACCCATTTGCCTGTCTTCTAAAACTCCCTCCCCCGCCTGCGATATATGTGTCCGTCTAGCTGTCGCTTTCCAGCTCCCTCGGACTCCCAGTCACTTATTCTCTTTGTGTGTTTTGGGCCCTGGTCACGTGGACAGGTACCAATAATTCTGATAATGCACAGTGGACAAAAGAAGGGATGCGTATTTGATCGCTTAATAGGCGTTAGACTTCCAAAATGAATAATAGATCAAATTTTTAACTTAAAATGTTAATTGAAAATATAAAACATAAAAAGATATATTTTTATTTATTGAGGAAAATCATAGTTACTAATGCACATAGGGTTTATGGGATAAGACAATTACAAACACTTTAACTGGTTATGCTCTATAAATTCAAAATGGTGAATTGAGAAGTAGTGATGCAGTTTTTTGTTAAATATAGCTAAAATTAAAGTGTTAAATAAAAACCATAAAAATATAAATTATAGATAAAATAAATAATATAAAGCATACCAATATATAAACAAATGAAAACAAAAAAACTGTAGATTAATTAAAAATTTATGTTAGTATAAATAAATATAAATAAATAAAGTACAAAATATATTCAAGTGTTGCTGCAGTTCCCACCGCCTGCATTCGACTGGCTCCTTCTCAGTTTCAACTCCTGCATCCGTTGACGTTGTCAGCAGGTACATAGATGTCCTGGCTAGGACTCGACATTGTCCCTAGTCTGTATGATGTCCCAGTCTGCCCGGGTGTGTGTGGGCGAGTGTGTGAGGTGTGTGTACGACAATGATGGCGTTGGCATTGACGTCATTGGCATTGGCGTTGTTTGGACGCCGGCGTTTGGCATTCAACCCGAAGACTAGACGCCGGGCCAAGGGATGAAATCCTGCTCAAATGCAGCCCCATTATTTATGCTTTTTAGGTACGTGCTATTCGCAGAGGGTGAGAGGTAAGCCAGGTGAATTCAGACCTCACCCCCTTCGATTATGCTTGCAAACATCTTCAATTTGCAGTTGTCGTACATTTTAATTGTTATTGTTATGCATCCCTGGGTCCAGGGCTGCCCTCAGTCCGATCCACAGGATAATTGTCCTTCAGTTGGCTTTTAATTTGAATGGGCAGCATTTGAGTGTCCCTTTGTCCGGCAATTACTTAGCATCAGATTCAGGATCAGGCCCATAACCAGCAGCAGGATTCAATAAGCCAAGAGCTGCCGGCAAGGATATTTCACTAGTAAGAAAATGGTAGAAGAGATAGTCCGGCCAGAGAGAAAGTTAAAGTTTCATTTACGATTACGTTGAGTTTTTTTAATATTTATATTTTAAATCCAAATTAATGGAAGCCATTTATACTGAATATTCTTTAGTATAACCAATTAGATCGTATCCTTGAAAACTGCATTCCCCTTTTCCAACCTCTTAGTAATTGTTCCATGATTTATTCATTGCCCCTTCATTGTCGGTTGAGCAAATTGAAAAGAAGCCCGAAAAAAGTTTCCCAGTCATAATTAAACAATTCAATAATACAATGGAAATGGAATATCCTCAGGGCACCAAGTTTTCCTTGCCCCATTCAAATGATGCTTGAAAACGGGTAAGCAGCAGCCGGAGATAGAAAGATAGTTGGGAAAGCGTGGCTGAGGGGGCGGTGTTCGAAAACTTATAACAGAAATTCAATAGGGCATGCAATTCAAGAAATTATTGTGCAATTTCAATAACTTTCCAATTGGGTTTTCAATTTGCTGCACTCTTTTTATGCCATTTTTTCGTATTGAAAACTTTATTTTATCTATTTTGCGGTAGGTCCTCCTCCAAAGAACTTTAACAACTTCTTCTCCATCGTCATCTCCTCCATTGTGCGAAGAAATTGACGATTTCCGTTTTATGGAGAGCAGTTATTCGAGAGCCGGTCAAGGGGGTCGAGTTGGCCAAATTATGACCGTGTCTGGACTCGGGGTTATACCTGAATAATAATCACAAAATATGGCGCCATCGGGCTGCAACTTTGAGGGGCTTAACTAGGCAAACAATTCTTTTAGTATGGCGATGCATAAAAATTGCATAAAATATCTGGCTCAGGCCATAAGCCGGAATGCAAACAGCCAAGTACTCGACTGGGCCAAAAGGCAAACAATGCAATTTCAATGTTCTGCCAAACACACCTCTCTCCCCAAATTCCCGCAGAATATGCGGCATGGGATAACTTTTTCCTCGCCTTGCTCCATTATAAACATGAAAAACAGCGAGCAAACTTGTTGAAAAAACACGGCAGGAAGCAGCAAGAAACCTTGGCCGGGTAATGCATGAAAACGAAAGACATGATATATCCACTAAATGTATAGCAAGGGAGACACTGAAAGTATTTCTGACATTCGTTACAACTCAAGAAAGTTAAATAATAAATATAGGCTCTGGAACTAAAGCATTCATGATTAACAGCGAATGGGCTACAATTGGGTACAAAAGGGTTTTGTTGACATATAATTTACCATTTATATAAATACTTTAGTTTATAGTTTGATTTCCTGAAAATCTGTTCAGTGCACTTATACATATTTGTGTGAAGCATTTGCATTTGGCCGGGTGCTGCATCGGCCGAGATATGTACGTGCGCGTATCTAACAGATACTCGTTCTTGGCCGGAGTCTGAAGTTTGTCTGTGGCCGTGGGCAAATTTTGCCGTCTTAAAAGGCAAGTTTCCGCATTGAAACAATATTTGCGCTTTACATTCTGCTCCGGGGATTCTGTACTTTTGGGGATGCTATGAGATGGAATGGGTTGTGGTTGAAGTGGGTGGAGACGGAGTCGATGGTGGTGGGGCAAGGTGGGGTGGTTGCTAGCCACTCATGTTGGCCAGCACGTGCCGCGGCTTTCGCAGTTTCGCAGTTTGGCCTAAACCAAAACCATTAATCAAACAATTAGAGCTGCGAGGAGTTCGAACAAGCTTCAGCCCTTTCCTCGTCGTGGTCTTCCTCGGGGCGAGGCCCCGCCCTTTCATTTGCATAAATTATGGCTTCATAATAACCGCTATTTATAATTTTCGACGCGGCTGCGAATGCGTCTACGGGGGTGTTTGTCAAACCCGCCTCCCGTCTACACCCCCAGCAAACACTTGAGGTGCTTGAAAAGGATTTAACTTAATGCTAGTTGTTGGGTCACTTGTGATGGGTGGAAAGTCTATTGTTAAACCAGGTAGAGTGTGAACCGTCATAGAGGATTTATTCGTGGGCTTTAACATTTAAAAGGAAAGCCTGGAAAGGAAAATCAATATCTCGAATAGCTTATGCAGCTTAATGTATGCATTGCTAGAAAATAGATTAGTTTCTAGGAAGTGCATTGTTTATAATAAAATGATTAAAAAGTATTATTACTATAGCTCAATTTCCTTTGTTAGCACTTAGTTTTAACTATACTAGTCTGGCATTATATAAATATTTATTTATTCCCATACAAATAAATTGTAAAGCGATACCTACTGGGATCCTTGCCACTTTATTTTTATCTCTTCTCAGCCACGAAAAACCTCCTCAAACCTGTCATCTCCCATCAATCTCTGCCTTAGCTGAGCCTGCTCCGAGAATGTGTTCATATTTTTTATGCAAATTGTTAAACCATTTCAAAGGCAGCATACTCGATTACCTTGATGCACATTTACATGCCGAATGAAATTAATTCATAAATAACAAGACCTAACACGAGTTTAGTCGAGCAACAGAGCCAGAGAGGCAAACAAACAAATATATGAGAATTATGCAAATGATATAAACGCTAAAATCAACTTGGGCCTTTTCAATGAAATTTCCACGGGCCACAAGGCACGGAGCCGCAGCTCGAAAAGGATTCCCACATTCACATGACACTCGGAGGGGGAGCGAAGGGAAGCTCCCGATGGAAGCTCAGGATGGGGAAAACGGCGGCGGCAAAGACGGCCCGAAAGTCTTTCGAGCGGGAAAGCGAAAAACCCGCAAATGAAATGAAACGAAATGTTTGCATAAACGATTTAATCGAATTCCAATGCAAATTCAGTTAAATTTCATTTCCCGTACGGCGAGACTGAGTGGAGCAGGGCTCGTGCGGGCGGCGGAGGAAGCTGGCATTCCGGTTCCGGAAATTAGCATAACACTCGCGGTAATACAATAAAAAGAAAAGGATACAGATGCCTGAGATATCCTGGCTGGCAAACGAAACGAACACGGCGCCAGGCCAAGTGTAAAGTTCATTTTCAAATTGCTGATATACGAAATTGAAATAGGAAGCCTGCTTTTTCCTTCCAGAGGAAACCCATTGCGAAGGATGACTGGGAAATTACGAAAAGGAAGGCGTCTAGGGGTATATTTGGATTGAATAGGTACTTGTGCTGATTCTATTCTTCTGGATGTCCTTAATAAAACCTGATAATTTTAATAGATTTTTTGAAAGTTGTAATGTAACTAATAGTCTATACAATATATAGGAATTAACTTTAAGTATTTAAATATAAATATTTATAGACGGAGGTAAGATACCCCATAGGGTATCCAGCTATCCGCCTTTCGATTATCCTTTCCCTTGATCCCTTCAAGGAAAACCCCATTTTCCAGAGAAGCATCGTTTATATTTATGGGAATTCTTTTTGTTTGCCAGATTTTTTCTTTTTTTTTAATTTTGTTTGCTTCTCCGCTGGTCGCTTGCCTAATAGAGCGACTCAATTAATGAGGCAAAGTTTTTCCGGTCTCCGCTTTCCCGCTTTTACCATTCGAACATGCATTGGCCGAGCTTTGCTGTTCGCCAGGAACTTTAATGAAATCTTGACACGGACTCTAGGTAGGACCTAAGGACTACCTCCAAGGACCGCCACTCCCAAAAAAGCCCCCATCCAGGCAATTGTCGCGCAATGAATTTTATTTTGCTCTTTACAAGTTGTAAAAAATTAAGCAAAGAAAGGAGGCACAAACTTGGATTTCCTTGTTTTCTGTTTTCTTTTTTTTAACAAGTTGTTGGCAAAAAGCCAGGAACTTTATATGGCATGGCCATAAAAGGAAAACTTCCCCTTGAGGAAAATCCGTTAGCCGAATGAAAAAAATAGTGGGGAAAAACTTTATTTGCCGCTCCCGTTGCATATTCAAAGCGCTCTCTCTCCTCCTGGCCATATCCCTGTCCACTCGCGTCCGTGTTTCCTCGCTTTCCCTGCTTTCCACTCCATTTTCGTGGTCTCTGGTCGCGCATTTCCGTTACATGCCAAACACTTTTGGCCTTTGTCCCGGGACCACAAAAGTCACCGCCTGGCGCATACAAATTAATCATTCGGTCAAAGAGGTTTGAGTGCGAGCGATTTCGCGAGCCCGAAAAGTAGAAGGAGTGCGTCGTCCTGCCTCCGCCCGGCAATATTCTCGCCAGTTTTTGGATCTCAGCGGGCCTTGGGATTCCCATCACGTACGCGACGTTTTTATGATATACCAATTTTGACATAATCCACGTGGATTACGAGCCAATACTCGTGCCTGCATGCATATAGATTTGGGGCCGAGAGTTGGCTTTCGTCATTCGATTTGCTTTTTTGGCACTCTCTTCACGATGAGTTTCGCTCTAAGTTGATTGAACTATTTCCGGCTTCGCACTTAGATCCTTGTCCCAACAGGGATCTGTTATTGCAGGGACCACATTTGATTTAAAGCCGGGATATAGCTTCGAAATTGTATTGGGCTTGTATGTATTGAGAAAATATCTGCAAATGTTAAAATACAGGAATATCAAATGGGTGAAGTTGTAGATTATTTGGAGATTTTTAAACAGTATATATATATTTTTACGACTGTTATCTACATTGACTATTTATGTTCTCCATTAAATACTCCAATTAAACCATTCTTGAATCAATTTATAATTATATTTACAATACATTTTGGATGCTTTCTAAGTTATAAATGAATTTGAAGTGAGAAGTAAGAAGAGTGTATTAATTGTTTAATTATACGCCTAAAAATATTAAAATTTAAAGTCTTTAAAGGTTTGTTTTCTTTCAGTTGTTCTTTTTTGTTGTTCCTAATCGATTTAAAAGAGTAACCCTAATCGTTTCAATGCATTTCTTGTAGCATATTTTCCCTTTGCAGTTACCATTTAACTCCATCGCGTTAGCCGCTTGTAATTTCATTTTGCATCATAATTTCATTCCAGCACTTGGCACTAGCCACTGCAATGGCAAAGGTTAATGCACCATTTGACTGTCTCCTCTTTGGCCGTTTCCGGTGAGTGTTTTCAAGTGCAAATGTCCAGGGGATGCAGTACCCGAGGGGTTACTAATAGGAGCAGGGAATGGGGTGCAGGAGCCAGTGGGAAGGTGTAAAGCAATGCTAAAGCCAGCGCCAACAACGCCATCATCCTCATCAACAGCTGGCTGAAACCCTCGCACGGCATATGACAAAGTTTAAGTGCTTGCTAAATCCATAGATTTCATGCTGGCATTCGTGGCAAACATGGCCACACATTGTGCGAGACAACCGGCAACACCAACGACAACAACGACAGCGGCAAACAACGAGGTGTTGGGTAATGTGCCTGCAACAACACGAAGGCAGCAACAATTGTTGCAACAATAGTATCGCATTTCAGTGTTTTCACTGTGGCATAAAAACAAAAGGCAAAAGCCGCAGTCAAACAGCGAACTAACACCGAGCAGCAACAAAGGCAGCACAAGTGCAACTACAACAGTAGCAACACGAAGAACGCAGCATGTCGAGAACTTGAACGCTTGAAATACCTAGTTATTACAAAAACTATTTGATATTTTAACAGTTAATATACGTCATTATAATCATTGCATGATAAATATAAATAATAAATTTTAAATAATTAAAATAATTAATATTAAAATAATAATTAAAATAAATTCAGCAAGCCCAAGCTTATATACCTTAGAGTTTACAATTGAATCGAATCGGAAATCGATCATAACTAAGCAAAAAATACTCTCATTCTGTAAAGCAATATTTATCGATTTCGTTAAGACCATTTTTTTTAATTAATCAGAATTTAAAAGTCCCATAACTATAGTTAGCTTATAAGCTAAAAAGCATTAATTTTATTTTGGTTTTATTAGGTTAATGAATCTGCACACTTTGTTTAAATTTTAACAAAATTAAAACTTTTGAGAATTTGTAAAATTTTAAAAAAGAAAATTAAAAAAAAATATCTCTGCCGTAGAAAAAATGATCACTACCGGAGATTGCTAGATTGACTCGGCTATTGATGCTGATCAAGAATCTTTATAGGGTTGGAAATGACATCACATCCTTAGAAGCTCCTGACTTAAATAATAATAATAATTAATTACTTTTATCATGTGCATAGCTCCCTGTATATACCATATACCCCTGCAACCCATTGAGTACCAGGTATAACCAGAACAATTCTCGTTTCGCAGTCTGGAAAAGTTTTTATTCCTCTCCCGCTGCAACTCTCCCCTCTCCTACTCCCCTGGCTGATGGCTGCACGTAATTTTGTTTTTGTCGCGACGCAAATATGTTGGCCATAACAAGGAGCCCCTCGGTCTTACCTTAACCTTACACTGCGCAGGGCTGGGCGCCACATCATCGCACTTGTCACTTTAACCTTGCACGGCCTGTCAGTGGCACCCTCGCTCCATCTCTGTCTCTGGGGTCTGAAAATTTGCGCAAAGCGGCATGGAAAATGAAAAGAAAAGCCATAAAACCAAAGACGACGCGGCGAGCAAGCAAACAGCGCCGAAAGAAAAAAACAATGACGGTGAGCTGCGAAAGACAAAATGTTGCACAAAGGTAACTGACCGAAGTATAGTTTCCCTAACTGCAAAGGTAATGTGTATGCATAGACCTCGAGTTAAGTAAATCCACCTTCACAAAAAAAAGTAGGTCCCTAAAATATAAAAAAATGATAAAAATAATATTTATTTATTAAATATTGAATAACATAATTAAAATTAAAATCAGTAATAACAGTTTTTAACATTCAATCCTGAATTTATATAAATTTCATCAATTTTAGAAATATATATCCTAATAGGTATAACTAATGTATTTATTTAATGACCATTAAATTTAAAAAATCAGTTCTTACATTTTAATAACAAAGTCAAAAACCAAGTTCCGGGCTTTCTGAAAATCCTCAGAATACCCCCTTCCGTGAGGGTATTCGAAGCGAGCACGAAAGGAGCGTAAATATGCCTGTCATCATTTTGACATCAGCTTCCTGATGCCGGCACAGAGTGGAGGGGTATGGGTAGTTTTCAGCCAGGCCATTACCATAACTATAATGCATATTTCAGCATCGAAGTCAAACATAAGACCTGCTCCGCAGAGCCGCCTCGTCCGCCCCATCTCATCGTGTCATCATCATCATCAGCATCAGCATCAGGAGGAGTGACGGGAACGATTCCCGCTGTCTACTTGGGCCTCCTGCCACATCGTGTTGCGTTGTGGAAAATCCCTGTATCACTTTCGCTTGCGCCCCTGTTGACAATCTCGGTTTCAATGTGTGTCCACACGCCAGTCCACCCACATCCACCCCGGCGAGCCAATCCGCCAACCTTATTCCCTTCCACATTTAGTGTCTGGGAACATGCCTGGGCATATTTATGCCCGCTTTCCTTGTTGTCTTTGCCTCAGACCCGTGGATGAATGGCAAGGTTTTAGCATAAAAGATTATTGAACTAACGCCAAATAGATGGCATCACCATAGGAAGAAGCAGGGAAGCCCCTTTTAGAAATATAATGGTTCCTGGCAGAACGTCTGCAGGTTATGGGATCTCACAGTTCACCTTAAAAAGCGTTACTTTATAAAAATTGAAAAAAAAACATAAACAAAAAGAGATTGTAGAGAAAGTAATTTATAATAGAATGATAATCTTTTGTAAAACCTTTTTCTGAATAATTATAATTTTGATTAGTGCCAAAAATTACTTAAATATTTGTATATGAACTCGATCAGTGCCGGCTTCGCAATTTTATAAGTGTCTGTCAATTGATTTAATCTCACTTAAAATGCAGTGCTTAATGCATCAAATATATTAAATAAACGCTGCGTGAAATCCATTTATTAGTCTTTAATATATATATATTCATTTTGATTGAATTAGTCTACTTATTCGCAATTTTTCTTTAACTCAGTTTTTTTTGTGTATAAATACAATTTTCATTAACACGCACAGCCGCAAAAATAATGCAGTTTTTATTTTGATACTCTAGCGGAGTAAAAAATGAATAAAATTAATTAAACGTCAGCTTAAGCGAGATATCAGTGCAGCATTAATAAATAATCAGAGAAAAAAGGGTTAAATAAATAAACAAAAACAAAAGACCACAAACAACAACTAAAAAAAATGTATAGCAGAAGAACAAAAAAAGGCAAAACAAACAACTTTCATGGAGGCCATAAACAACAAACTAATTAAATATGCATGCAAAAAATGTATTTATTAATATAAGCATAAAAATAGCGAATAATGAATGCCCTATAAAAAAAGTTGACAATTTTTATGATATCCGGAAGAACGAAAACAAAAACCGTATAAAGCAATTGATTGATCAAACAGCCCGAAAAGATAGGCTACATTTTTTGAATGCGTTCCAATGCGCATGCCAGGCTCATAAAAACTGATGGCTAAATAAATCAAACCATTTTTAAGGTGCAATTTAAGCCATTGTCAATATATTTTCATTCGTTAACCTTTCATTGTTAATTGATGAGGAAGAATGTAACACAACATTCTCTTTTTTCTTTGATTTTTAACGACAAATAAGGTTAATGAACGGCTTGAATTTAAACCAAAAAATAAAATCATTCGGCATCAATGAACATATAGTTTGGTTTGCTAGCACTTTAGGGTATTACATTATTGAAAGTATGATTCGCTTACCAATAAGAACTTAAAAAATAAAAAAGAATAATACATTTGATTTTAAATATCTTTAAACAATAGACAACTAATAAACTAAATTCACATTCTACTCAGATGAACATGATTTAAACAATGGATTTCACCTTTTAAGGATTCATCCCTAGAAGGCATAAGCAAAACAAATATGTTGTTCGTTAGCGTATTTAATATTCCGCAGCCTAATTAGCATACAATTTTCCCCATTTTGCTGCACTGCATTCCTCTTTATTTATCGCCGCCGCCCAAACACTTTGGCCAAATTAAATTGTCAATTATTGGCAAACAAGCCACTGGGCGGCTACTAGCGAAAGTCATGCCCGGGCCCATAAAGTAATGAGGACAACCTCCGATGTGGCACGCCCCCGTCGGCCTCGCCAACGCCCCCGAAAACCACAGAGTCGTGCATTTGTTTGCTTGTTGGTTGAATGAAAAATATGCAAGCTGCAACCGCAGCTTTAACCAGCACCCGACGCATTTGTCATTCTTGGGCCCAGGACACCGAGCACACATAGGACACACAGCCCACACACACACCGCCCAAACACAAACAAATATATGCAGTCGGGGGACATTGAAAGAGAGAAAGTCCTGGGAGAGGCGCTCGCAACCGTTTGCCAATATTCAAATGGCAAAAAGTCAGACATATTCTCATTAACATAAAACATAAATATTTACTTATGCCACATTCACACACACACACCCCCACATTCTCTGGACATTTCTATTTGCGTTGGTCGAAAGGGATTTCCCGCTTTTCTGCAGACATTTCCTTGCCTTTTGCATTTTTGCGCCATTACGACGTGCTGTCTGAGGGCTGCGGTGGGGTGAAATGTGTGCTAAAATGCCATTTCCATAAATGCAAATCAGTTTGTTTACCTCACCCCAGCCCCGATCCACCATTCTCTGTGCACTCCATATATATCTTCCACAAATAGTTATAACTTTTGAGGCGTTGCTACCCGCCGAATAAATTTATTCCACTTCTTATTCACTTTTTATGTTGTTGGCCAAGTTGATGGTCTTCCCATCCTGCGAGGGGGCGTGGCCAAAGTGCAACATGCAACGAAATTGATATTCGCTGGTTAGTTATGGGCTGCACGTAATTGAAGATGCAACGGATTGGCTTCTCTCGATGGTGCGGCTTTGGAATTGCATTTTTATTAACCGATTTTGCGATAGGTTACACTGGGGGTGTAATCAAATTACTGAAGGCTTACTAACGAAATGCAATCTCAAGATCAATAGAGATTAAGCCAAAGATACCTTTTCATATCAGGGAAGAACTATAGTGTAATTATTGCTTTCCGAAATGAGTGAGAGTACATTATAATTTCAAATCACAGGGGGTAGTCACCTATTATTCCCAATCCGTATAGCAAAAGGAAGCTAATTGCTAAGAGCGCCATAATCGTTTGCTTATCGGTAAAAGTAATCGAGGTTACGCCCCGTACATTAACATTTCATTCAGTCAATACCCTTTGAGTACACACACACAGAGAGCACCCCTGCCATATCATTATAATCAATGTCTTCATTCCACGTTCAGCAAAAAACAAAAAGGAGAAAGGAGCACCAACAAGTGGGGACACGTACCACCATCATTAAATCAGAAACCAAACAAAATATTATAGACCGAACTGAAAAACGAACCGCAGACACACACACACTTTAGTGGAGGAAAACCAAAAAGCAGACTGGACTTCGGACCCAAAAACAAGAATAACAAGAGCTCGTGGAGAAGGACGAGACTATTGCAACAACGCCCAAGTCATTAGAATTCCTTTTTTGAAAATTTTATGCACAAAACTTGGCAAAAAGGAGCAGTGCAAAGGAAGCGAGACCAAAAAGCAAAACGAATTTCATTAAATTAGACGTAACGGAAACAAAGTCGTTAAAACTTGGCAATCCCCAAAGGGAGGTGCCCCTCGCCTATCCCCCCTTAAAATGCAATGCTAACGATCCACCAAACGAGCATTTGTTGCAGTGTGAGTGTGTGTGCATGGGTGTCGAGGACTTAAAGGGGGCTCCACAGGACTCCTTAATGCGTAGCGCATTGTCCACTTGGCGCTCTTGTGCCTTGGACACTAACCAACCGACCCATACAATGGCATTTTAATAAAACCCTGGTGAAAATCCCTTAACAGGACCCACACATTCTGTACCCCTGCACACTTTAACAACTTTCGTGAGCACATTTAAAGCGATGAGAAGGTAACATTTCTGGGTTGTATGACAATGTATTGATACCTCTTGGGGTTATCCTTATTATTAAATAACCTGATCATAAAGTGTAAATTAAAGGTTAGCTTGTCGTGGATCAAATCGGCCTGTCCTCTTGTAATTTATTTATTCGAAAAATAATTACACAGCACTTTAAGGCATTGTAACATCGGACTTCTTCTCCAGTTACCTCTATAAAATCGGCTATAAATCAATTTTATTAACCTTGAACTTTATCTGAACTTTATCTAGAAAGAAAAATAACTATATTAGCATCTAAACGTAATAGAATTGCTAAAAAACTAAAGCTATGGGAGCCTACTAGAATGAAGCCAAGTTTTTGCCGGCATTTTTTTAATTTGAGGTTCTTAGACGAGATAAAATAAGATACATTTATAATTCAGTTAGAGCTGTGTTACTATTTTCTGTAATTTAATAGAAAAGCAAAAAGAAGAAAGCTGACTTAGAGGAGCTAGGAAACGAATTTTGAATCCGTAAACAATTAATATAATCCCTTCGTTATTGTTTAACTTATACATTTCAAATGTATGGATAGTGTCTCATAGCTTATTTCCAGCAGAGGTAAACTTGAAATTTAAACTCGTATAGCTAACATACTCTATGAGACGCTTATATCACACGGGAAAATACAACACATACAACTTATACAAGGTATAGTTCTTTCTTAATAAAACTTCCGACAAAAACAGTATTATATTAACAAATAGATATCAGCATACCCCAATTCGACTTAGTTCATTCATACCCTGTAACTAATGCACATAACTACCTTCCTTTTCCATATGCATTAGAAGACAGATCCGTTGGCCACGTTTGAGAATCAAACCGAAACCAGTTTAGTTACTGCCGTCCGAACTCGTTGCTGCGACCCTCGAGAGCATTGTCTGCTAATAGAGACTTGACTGAAGTGTGTTCCTGGCTGTGTGCTGGAGGGGATCCACACGGATCCACATCCACCCCAGTTGGCAGTAGTGCAGTCCCTGTGACCCATGCTCATTTCATGCAATGGCAAATTGCCATTTTTAGTTGGCCATTCGATGTAACCGAAACTGGCTACCATTTCGACCATTGCCATCCTACAAATTAGTATAATAAAACGTTTCATAAAGTGGAGCCATACACTTGGGGAAACAATGGCAGAGGGGTGGACAACAGAGGGTTTCTCGCATTTGGCTTGGGTTTCAGTTTTAGGTTAGGTCTTCCTTACATCGCTGTCTTCTGGATTCATTTTAACAAAAAGAAGTCAAGAGGTATATAGGTTTTAGGGAGGGTTTATATACCATATTCTCTAAAAGTAGGTCCTAAGTTTTTTAATTATGACGTTATAAGCAATATTAGGGATATATATTATTAACATTTTGTATGCTAGCCACTTTAATTATGTTAAATAATATACCAGGTACTTCTAAGTCGAAGCCCTGGACTATAGTGCCTTCTTTTTTATGCTCGTTTAATAGTTTTGTTTGCATTTTTGTGCTGGAAGCTCTTCTTCTTTACGGCCACTAAGTATCCATTACATAACGAGGCGGGTTCTGTTCAGTTCAAGTGGGACGGCGACCCTCTCTTTACGCCTCCGCCCCAGCTTGGGATATTTATTACAACGCTGCTCCGAAAATGTCATTCGAAATTGTATTATCCTCTGGCAGCGCGAGTCTAAGGGGCGTCAATGTCCTTAACTTCTTTGAAATTGTCGCCATATTTTGCAATTAGAATAGACGTGGAATAGGGGAGGAATTGGGAAGAGAAGGCAGAAGCTAAGGAGGATGACAGCCACGGCGAAGGCGACGTCTGACACATTCAAGAAATTACAACGGCAAAGGCCCGCGGCAAAGGACTCACAAAAGGCGTCCAAAATGTATTTTATGGCCTGTTGAAATGTCTCGCGCTTTGTCTCTGGACTGTCCCTTCCTCGCACTCCCCGCCAAATGTCCAGGTTGTCATGTCTCCTTGGTCCTGGAGGAGATATACATTCCTCATCCATAGGGCCGAGGGCGGGTAATGTGTTGATTGAATGAACGAGCTGTTAAAAGTTGAGCCATAAACCCGTTTTATGGGTAGATACAACACAAGGCAAGTAAGAGTTGTATTCTTGGCAATATTTATTATTGTGGTTTATCGATAAAATATTGTAATTAAACGAAATTTCCTAAATGGTGTCTTATTTTCCCTAGTTTAGTGCTAGGAGCAATTGTACTTGTTAGATTAATTTTGTCTCGCTAGTTAAATTTGGTGTAAAATTAAACTATATTCATTTCAGTTTTAAATATGTATTAAAATGCTCTCAGTATCCTTTTAAATAAACCAAGCCTGGCACACTTTGCTCTAGTTACATGAAAATTAAATTTAATATTTGCAAGGTCCGTCACAGGGCAGTCACTCTTCAAACAGGTAACTTTACTCCATGTGACTTCCATTTGTCCGGTCCACCCTTCTGCCAGTCCTCGAGCTCATTTATTTTAATGCATTTTACTAATTACTCACCAAAGGCAGAAGACGACCAAGAACAACTGGACAAGAACAAAAAGTTGAAGTGGCAGGAGCACTTGGGGAAGGGCAAATTAAACTTTTTGACTAACTCGACATGTAAGTTTAGCCATTTAAAGCCGAAACCACGGGCAGCATTTCATTTACTAGCCAAAAGTTTCTGTTGGGGGCATTTAATTAGTGTGTACGTACGAGAGCTCGACTTCTGGGGAGAAAGTAGACTGGAAATGTGTAATCAACCCTTGAGGGTCCCCATCCCCAGCTAAGCTGTGCTGGCCATTTTCAATTAAGTTGTGAATGTGTACGGGGAAAAATGCCGAGCAGGAAAGTCGAGAGTCGAAAAATCAAAAATAACATAATGGACAAATTAAAATGCTTGCTCTGCCTTACAATATACGAAAATTCCCCACTAGATTTTCCCGAATTTTTTGATTTCTCCTTCCCAAATTCCTGGACACTGTTCCTATTCCGATTCTCCGTCTGCAGCCCTTACATTTTTGGCCTTCGTTGTTGTTATCCTTTGGGGAGTCTAAATGAAATTGGTTTTGCACAGCCAACAAAAGGCAATTTACAAAATCTCTTTTCTTTGCATTTTGTGCGCTAAAAAATGAAGGTGTGGAGGCGTCATTTGTTTTAGAGAAAGCTTGGAGGAAGGCAGGAAAAAGTTAGTACTAGTGCTTTAAAAGTGGTGTCAATTTCATTGCTTTTCAAAATCAATTTTTAAAATGGTAAAATTTTAAATGCTGATTATATTTCAGCATCATTTAATGGAAATTCTAACAACGTCGTTTCTTGTTTTGTTTTTTTATTACTTGAATGTAAATTTGTGGAAAATTAAAGCAGCCCGGAATTGATTTCAATATTCTGCGAATTCCAATAAAGTATTGTAATGTAGTACAAACCCCCCAGAACCCCTCCAGCTTCACTCCTAAACTAAAAATTCCCTTATTCATTTATGATGACATTCTGTTTTGGATTTTTGTGGCCACGAAATGTTCTTGGCTAATCTCATCAAATGGCTTCAGCATAATTTTCGTATCGGCGGACATCGGAAACGAGACTGGTCACAGTCCACATGGCTTCCGCTGAATTTATCCTCATTTTCCTCCGGCTAGTACAGGAGCAGGCCACTCCATTGGAGTCCATGGAGCATTTTTATGGTCACTCAAATGCGCATAAAACTTTGTCCCCGCATGTGAGTGTCTCTCTCCGGTCTTTTACGACTTTTTTCGTGCTGCTCTGCTCTGCCAAAAGCTGCTGATTAAACTTTATGGCAAATTTGCTGAATCAGTGCTTCGCAGGACTCCCACATCATCCTACTCCTGCCCCGGATGCTCGCACACTCCACTGACTAAATACAATCAAATCAAAAATTCCAGTCCTCACATCACAGCGGCTATGTTTTTACGATGCACCAAAATTTGTGGAAACTAATTTTGTGCAAATATCACTAATAAGGCGGACTTACACAGTGGCGTTTCAAAGTTTGATAAAGGGATAGTTCGGCTATATAGGTTGAGCAAATTATTAAGAACAATTAAAAGATAAATATGATAAATGCACTGTGGCATGCTTTAATTTATATATTTCCCTGTAAAAAAGGACAATGATACACATTTAACCGTATACGGCTTTCCCTCCCAAAGTTTATGATACTTACTCTACGCACATGTTGCTAGCATCCCACATCCCGGCCGTACAATAACAAATTCAATATAAAATTATTTGCAAAATGCATTTAAATTTTATTTGTCACATGTGTTACACGAACATGGAGCGCCGGGACGACGGTAAAATGTGGAGGGCAAAAGGATACTTTTTAGTTGGCGTAATGGGAGGGAGCGTTTTGCAGCATTATCCGGCTGTGTCATTGTCCTGTTTGTCCGCATCCTCGGCTCGATGCGGGGCAGCAGCTGGCTAAACAAATTGAGAATTGATTCTTTATAGACCATTAGTTTTGATTATACAATAGTTGGTGGGAGTGGGTGGCCCAAGGAAAGGTCTTTTCGGCTAGACGACATTCAATTGAACGCTTCAACGCCTATCGGGCAATTTGGTGCCGAAAATTATGAGGCTGCCATAGCTATTATGGTCCCACGATATATGGGACAGTAGTCCACAGGCTCCAAGAGAGTGTGTGCGCCCATGTCCATGATAAATTTGGGCTTATTTATCGGCCTGGCCAGTGGCAATTGGTAGCGGCCAGGCCAGCCCCACAACGCACTGCCAGCGCGTGTTTCGGACACTAAGGCTATTTGTAGTTTCGGCTTGGCTAGCTCCTCCGTCGATGGGGGATATATGTATGTACATATACATATGTATGTACGACGCAGGGTTGGGGCAATCAAGGGGCATCCGTCCGAATTCCGGGGGTGTCGAAGCTAATGGTGTGGGCCTGGTTACTGATACATTAGCCAGGCATTGGCTGCAGCTGCTGCCGTTCGAGCGGCAAAAGCTTAAAGTTCAGCCAAGGGTAATAAGCCGTCAGTGCAGTTAAAGTTTCCAATAGTCCCGGAAAATGGGGAACAAAGCAGAGATTTAACGTGTGCTTAGATTCAGTGATATTTACTTCGAACTTAATGATTAGCAATAATACAAACTGTTCCAGCTCAATCACCACAGTTCAAACTTAATTTTTTATGTAAAAAGAGGCCTATTGACGTTTTTATTTAATGAAAATTTAAAAATAATATCAACTATGTTATCGCTCGTACTAACAGAATGAAATTAAAAAAAAACTTTCAATATTATTACGCTTCATTTGATCAAATTGATTTCCATTTCATTTGCCAGCTGCCATGCAAAGCATTAATATATTATTTTATTTTAATGCATCATTTGGCAGTAATTTCAAAGAGCACGAAACAGATACAAATATAGACAACAGAAGCAGGCATACATAAACTGTCGGCAACAATTTGTAGAATTGTTCTACAATCCGAAAACGAGCAACTGAAATCAATAATATACAAAGGGAGACCTTAAACTGAAATCTCTGTGTTTATCGCGAATTTCCAATTACAACTGTTTATAGTTTAGGGCTGAATAGTGCAGGGGCTGTGGGGATAAAGACAATGTCTGTTTGGGATCCCGACATTAATGATTTTGTATTACAAATTAGGCCATGCTGCAGCCGGGCAAAGTGCATAATTAATTAGCTGGTCGACGATGGAAATTGTGGGGCTGGCCGGGAATCAGTTGAAAGTTTTGTGGCCAGTCCGCAAAATAGCTGGGTTTACCTGCAATTTCTTTCCGCGGCCGCGCTTGGAATGAATTCAAATCACAAAATCCATCGAGTTGTCCAGAACCATGTAGGCACAACTATGCCGACGCCAAATGGTCCTGGCTGCTGAAATGGAAAATTTCCGCAAAAATTAGAGGTTGATTTTTCCGCAAATATCTATCCGTGTGGCTAAATAAAGTACGATTCGTAGCTATAGTTTCTGCTATTTTTTTTAATTTTTGAGCTTTTAATATGGGGAGTCTCAAAACTATACAAATATTTGAAAGCTTTATTATTACACAAACAATCTAAATTGAACGGGAAATTAGGTAAAAACTGGATACAAAATTAAACAAATAACGTGAATAGCTTTCTAACCCCCTTCAATGATCCCAATAAAATATATCGTCTAAGCACAGTGCGTTTCATAGCTCGCTATAGAATTATGAATCACACTTTTGCGGTTTCGTATTTCGTATTATTTTGTTGTCTTTATTTTTAGGTTTTCTCATTGCATAATTTATCAATTAATTGATTAGTTTAATTTATTTTCTCTTTTTCAGCTATATCGCATTATTTGCTGTAATCCTTTTTGTTTTTTCTGTTTTTTGTCGTTCCTCTTTTAGCTATTCAAACTAATTCTAGTCTCAGTTAATTACATTTTAATGCTTTAATTACATGGTTTAAATGTAGGTTTAGTCATTCATTTTCGAATCGTTTATGGTATTTTACATTTAACAGCCTTATTATTAGCATTTCTTTAGCTTTTCTGCGGGAGGTGACTCTTCAGTGTTATTATTTTTTCCATCACACAACTAATTTTGCCTCGTGCATTGTTTGTATAACTCTAATTAAGATTTGCTCGTTAGGGTTGGGTATTCTTGTTTGGCTTTAACATCGTTTTACTTCTCTGTGGGAGCACTTTCTGCAAAAGTTCTTCGGTTTCTTTGATGTACTTACGTTAACTACTTCTGTGCTATTTAGAGATTTCCGGCTTGGTGTGTAAATTATTATTTGTTTTGCTTGCTCCAAATGCAATACTCTAAATGCTTTGAGGGATTAAGGTTTTAATATATAGAAATAGTTGGGGAATTATATTTACAAGCCAATATTTATGCGTTTTGTGTGTATATCTTTACATACATTTTCGTTGTTGTTCTTATTTTTGGACTTTCTATCGGGAGAATTTGTGGAATTTGGTGGAAGTCTAAGAAATCTAAGGGTTGTTTTAGTATGGAAGAAGCAAAGGGGATTTAACTTTAAGTAAATGTTCTATGTGTTATCTAGATCCCAACAAAGATGTATATTAAAAAGCTATGACACTATCTGATTGAATGATATAAGATGAACGCAATATATGGAAAGGATACATTATAGAAATAACAGTTTTGACATGACAGAGAGAAGAACATTTTCAAAAATAAAACTATCTCTAGGATTGCCTCAGTTAACTCAATGAAATTCTCTAAAACATATGTATTAGGAACCCTAAGCAACCTTTGCAACTGACCACAACCCAACTTCCACCTGCAAGCTGATATATAGTATTAAAGCTTACACTTTGTCCACAATCCTCGAGGGAAACGTCCCGACTGTATCTGGTTGTATCTTCTCTAAATTATTGAGCAACTTTCTATTGACCCAAGCGGCTAAGAGGGTTTTAAGCTATGGCTTAGACATTGGCGCTAGAACCGAAACTACTCAGGAATTTGCTATCGCCAGCTAAGCTGTTCACACTAGCTAAGGACTTGTTGTTGTCACCTGAGCCGGCCAGGAACGGGTGATGCTGCTGCTGCTGCTGCTGATGCTTGAAGGACTGGTAGGCATCCGAGCTGACCGCCGACCAGGTGCCGTCCTTGGCCTTCACGTACAAGTGCTGTTTGCTCGGCTGCTTGCTGCCAAAATGATGGTAGTCCCCGGGGGCAGCGATCGAGGCACTGGAGGCCCAATCGTTGAGCAGCTGATTGGTGGAGTTGCACAGCCCCAGACCGGAGTAGTCGCCGGCATCGGATGGGGGACCGCCGGTTAGAAAATCGAGGGTTCCTGCGTTGGTGGAACTCGTGTTTGTGCCCGCACTTGCATTGTTCTGCCTAAATCCGGACTTTCCCAATATATTGTTCTCGCTTTTGTAGAGCGTCTTGGGCTGCCGTTGGCGCCTCAGGGTCCCAGCACCACCGCCACTGGCCATTTGGGCCGCCAAGGTGGTATTCGCATAGGCTCCCAGTCCCTGCTTAAGGGCATTGCTGGCGAGGAGTAACTGCTGCTGCTGGTTAAACGGATTCGTCCGCTCCGATTTCGTGGCATCTAATTGATCCATTTTGTTCTCGGTTATGTTGATCTTTTTCAGCTTGGCCGGGGAGGAGGTCACAATGGCTGTGCTGGCCGTGGATGTGGTCATCAGATTGGGTTGCTGCTGCTGCTGCTGCTGCTGCTTCGATTCGAGGCATCCGTAATGAGCACTCGGCGGAGCAGAGTACATCCCAGCCGATTGATAGTCATTGCTCTGGTGATTGTTGTTATTGCTGCCACCCGGGTTGGGTTTCGTCGCATAGCGGTTCTGGTAGAGCTTGACATTGGCCACCACATTGGTGGTGGCATAGGCCCCGCAGCTATCGTACAGGGAGGCAGACGACGGCCCGCCCGCGGACGAGGGTGCTCCATGGGTGGGACTCTTGAATGTGGAGCAGGCGACTTCCGCATAATCGGGCATATTCAGGGGCGAGAGTCTGCAATTGGAGACAGAGGTGGAATTGATTCAGATCAGGGAGACTATGAACTATGGTTTATGTACACCCTACAAAATATTCCAAATTAATGCTAAGGATTTTCTATTTGGTTTACTATTAATTAATTGAAAGATTGCTTTATATTCTAGACATTTTAAAAGCCATTTTTTTCATATTTCTACATTCTGTAAATAATGTAATGTGTTTTGAAAAATTGAATTTAATTGAAATTTGAGTTAGTTTTACATAACCATAATTTACTCTTCACTCATTAGGGATTTTCTCGCATTTACCCACATTAAATATCTTTCAGTGCAAATAATTTTCTGTGCTTTATTTATGCTTGTCTGGGGTTCACATCACCAATTTCATAAATCATTCGATGTTGTTGTTGATGGGAGGAAATTGCTTTTGTTAGGCAGTGAATGCAGCTCCGGAAATTATGCCCCACTCACACCTGCTCATTAAAAATTTGTTGCTGCAATTTCCCTTTGTGCAACTCCTCGCCCTGGCTGTACCGTAGCAATTGCAATTTGCTTAAATATGCCAAATACAATACACAAATTTCCCCATTAGCATTTCCCAACTTTGTAATTAGAGGGAGGAGGAGGTATAGGAATTAACGTGGCAGCAGAAACAGGAAATGGAAATGGCAAAACCGGACTCGCTTCAAATCAAACTTTTATCCATGCGAGTTTCTGGCAACACAAAAAATTAGCGTTCACCGAGACAGAGGGGAAAGCAGCGAGAAAAACTTTTTATTGCTCAAATTTTTGCACACTAATTAGCTAATGAGATAATGCTTATCTATCGCTTTGCTTTTCCCAATGAGTTCTCGTAAAAATTTACTGAAACGTTAGCGGGACGGACCGTGGGTGGGTGGAAAAGGCGAATAGTTTTGGTAATTTCATGGTGGTTTGGTTAGCTTAGCAACTGCCAAGGATAGACCAATTTACAGGATATTGAGATTACTCCATTTAATTTTAAAGCTAAAAGATGTAAAAATTTTTATATCCTTATCCCACAACTGTGTTAAAGACATATCATTTTATATCCGATACGGTTGACCCAATTATAAAACACATTTCTAAGAACGACTCAAAATGTGCTAAGGAATTTGAAATGACTGAAGCTATTAAGCTGTGGCCTTAAGGACACCGGGGAAATATGAAAATATGGAGATCTGAAGAGTCCCGAGTTCCTTCCCCGAGGACTATCAATTTTTAATTGTTAATTTAGCGGTGAAAATTGCGTTTTTCCGGGGGGGTTGGCAAGGACTCTCGCCCCTCGAATCAGACAACAACCCGCGAAAGAAATTAAATATTTTAATTGGAAATTTTAGGTAATGACGTCGCCGCTCGTCGCACGTGTTCCGCGGGGGGAGTGTTTATGTAAACAAGGGAAATAAAAGAAGATCCTGTTCGGATGTAGTCCTGCTTATGTTATACTTTTTACGACTTTACAACGTTGTTAAAAGTGAGCAGCGAGAAACTTCGGTTCTAAGGAATACAACGGAGAAATTGAAACGGAAATAATGAAAATCGCGTAACGGAAGTGGCAACGGTATTCGAGGGGGAAGTCGTTGGTATGCGAGGGTGGTAGGAAATGCTCCAAATTGCAAGTGAACTGGAAGGTGGCGGATATTCCTTCATAAAAGAAAGCAGAGCGAGGGAAGTCTAAACAAATAAATGCGTAAAATGCCGCAAATAAATACGCTAAAGTTTTCCGGGTTCAGAGAGAGAGAGCGAGACAGACAGGTGTATGCGGAGTGGGACAGCAATATGTCGCCAGCAGTTGCCACTTTTTTATTGCCTCTTGTTTGGATTTTTGTTTTATTTGGTCCTGTTTCTTATTATTTTTTGCTTTGTTTTCTTATTGTTGCCGCAACGGTACATTAAGCTTTAAGGCAAGAAAAGAAAAACACAAGGAAATGTGCTTTTCCTTTTTATAAATTCCAAAGTAAGAAGTACAAGGAAAGTGGAAATGGGTCGCTTGAATATGGAACTGGGATTAGGCTTAATGGAATTAAGATGATTAAGGGAAAATTCTTAGGCTCTTTGGAGGAACTTTCACAAGGTTTTCCGAGAATCATTTGACGAACTGGTAGAGTTTTCATTTATTGGCCTGCCAGTTCGCGGAAAGTTGGGTTTAAGATTGGGATTGAAAAGTTTAAAAGTTTCGCCGAATTCAGTGACAGCTTAAGCTACTTGAATGTCGTCGACATGTTGTTAGGAATATTTTGGGAATTAAAAGTCTGAAGCTGATTCTAGGGACTTGAATGAAAATCACGTGATCTGTGATTTTCTCTATATTGGTATTTTCACTTCACTGTAGCTTATTGGTTTTATCTTAAATTTAAGAACATTTACGTTCCATCGTTCTGCATTTCATTTTCCCCAAAAAGAAAACTCATTAGCCTTTAAGCGAGAACCGCAAGAGGGGAAAAATAAAGCAACAGCCAACAGAAGCCAGGAGATAAAACAGCCCCGGGAAATATGAATGAAATGCGTATATGGAAATTAAATAACGGCTGCAGTGCACCCTCCTGCCACAGTGCCACCCCTCCGCCTGCCCCTCCAGAAACGTAAACAGTTCGAGGCCGGGGTAAGTTACCATGGCCCAAAGTAAAACCCGTTCAAGTGTAACAATTTAATGGCGTTTGTTGTTGCTGCGGTTGTTTCTCCGTTCGAGGGTGGCTCGTTCTTTGGCTGGAGAATTTTAAGGAGGCAGCGGTTGCAGCCCCACAAAATATATATATTTTTTTACGATCCAGCTCGTAAATAGTGCGATGGATCTTTTACTTAAACCAAACGAGCCCCCCTCGCTTGTTATTACAAAAAAAAAAAAAAAAAAAAAAAAACAGAAAAATGTTTCGGAAATGAACAGAATCCTCTCCCAAAAGAAATGTTGCAAAATGTATTCAAAAAGTCTTGCCTGAGGAAAGGATTTAAATTGAAGCTTAAAATATATTAATTTCCTGTAAGTATTTTTAATTTCTCATGAAGCTTACGGCTTTCATTAAGAGCATTTTCATGGAAATATAAATAATTTCTTGTTTGTGCCTCTTCCCGTTATAAGCCTTCTGCTTGTCGGCCAATTTTTATTGTAATTAAACAGCCAGCGAAGCGCAGACAGGATATTAAGCCAACTTCCTGGGCTGATAAACAACCCGGGCCTCACCTCTCGTAATCAGGCAGGAGCGTTGGCTGTTGTCCCTGTTGGGCGGTGGCCTGTGCGTATCCCGGAAGTTGCTCCTTTGTCGTACATGTGCCATTAGCTCCTGCAGCCCCGCCGCCGCCTCCTCCGGATCCCTGTCGCCAAACGCCGCCGGTGGGATCGATCCAAAGACCATTGGGGCCAGTCGCCGCTGTCGAATTTGAGCCAACGGCACCGACGGCTCCGCCTCCATTTAGCGGCAATGTTGGAAACTTTCGCACGGTTCCGATTGCGTGATTGCCTGGAATAAAAACAAGAAATACGAAATACGGGAGACTGAATATATCGGAATGGAGTCTATGTGTGTGCTGGCAATGATTACGGCTCGTTAAAACTAAAACGGAGAACTGACTGCCCGGGGTTTGCTCAGCTTGCGCCGTTGTAACGTGCAAATAATAAAAGACGGAAATTACTTTTTATATTCAATTGGCAAAAGCTTTTGCACGCCCTTTTCCAGTGAGATTGTAAATGCCCTGTAGTTGTTAAGCTAAAAGGGTATGCAGGAAGAGCTATTAACCTGGCTAGTAAGTGGAACTGAGAAAGAACTAAAGTCAATGCTCAATAAAATATTTTATAAAAGGTCTTAGCATCGAAATATTTAAATTCTGCTTGCGGAAATGCTTAATATTAGTGTTTTAATTATAATTTCTGCGGAAATTAACAGGGTAACTTTATTAGACTTCCCTAAAAAACAACAAACTCTTTATTTTCTTGCTATATTTAGACTTCTGCAGCCAGACAATTGATGTGATTTTCACGTGAGCGTTTGTCGTTTTTATGTACGATACAGGACCCCCTTCTTGTTGCTCCTGCCCTCCTTGTAAAAGCCGAAAGAACCCCCCAAATGCTGCTCTGCTCTAGTTATCGTGGCTTGTTTATCTTTTTATAGTCGGTTTAACCTTGGCGCTGTGGCTTACTGCCAAAGATTATTACCCTCGGTTTTTGGTTCCTTGCGTCCTTACAATGTTATGAGTGCGTGTCCTGTGTCTGCAGTTATTGTGGCTTACAAAATGGCAACCTAATTGAGACCGGCCATAAATGCTCCAGTCATAAATCATAGATTACGAAGAAGAGGCGAGCTGGGAGCAAAATGCTTGCATGTCCCAGACCGGAATGGAGATTGTCCCATCAAAGTTAAGATGGGGTAGAGTGGAAAAACTCCGGAGAATAATTTTGGGCTGGCATTTTGATGCATGTTTTAAGCATTTATTTATCTTACTTTCCCGTACTTGCATTAGTTTCTTTTAAACACAAAAGAGTTTTAATATTTCAAGCCATTGGTATGTATTCATTTAATCTTTACTTTATGCACAAATTTATGTATACTGATTGTGTTTCCTATTTACAAACTCGAGAAGCCTTAAATATTAAACGCTTTACATCCTAAATTGAGCTTCAATGGCCCCGCAGCCTGTAAATCTCCAGTCAAAAAAGAACAAGCAATTACCCAGCAAAAAGGAAGAGGAAAATAAATATAAATTTAAATTAAAGTTCACTCACCATGTAAACTGCCCAGCGAGGTCTGCTTGATAAATTGATAGCGCTTGAATAGAACCAATGCGCCCAATAGAAACACAATTATGGCAATGATGGAGCCCAGCAGGACGATAAACCAGGTCTGTGTTAAAAAGTCATCGGCAATATCACGACTGATGGGATATCTGCAATAGACAACACAATAAAGAGCCCGGAATGAGAACGGCTGCGGATGGAGCTGTGTACGTGCCCGGGCGGAGGCTTAGTTTAATGGTCGCAAAAGTCGTTGGCCATTGTCGTTGGCTGTTAATGGATTGATGTGGACCTCGCTGCGACACTTGGCAGTCAAATGAGCAGCCCCACAATGCCCACACAAAGGCAAGTTACACTCTACGAAATGTACATTCGATTTAATTCTCATTTCAAGGGAATCTTCTTCCAAAAAATATTAGAATATACGATAATCGAACTGTGGACTGTATTGTAGCATTCCCTTTTCTCTCAGTGCACCCCACTCACCTCGTGTACCCCGTGTCCAGGGACTGGGTGCGTGCATCGATGCGTAGGACAGCCGGCTTGCTGAAGGGTCCAACTCCCACCCGGGTGGCTGCCGCCACTGCGATATAGTAGGTGACTCCCGTGGTGAGGTTCGCCAGGAGCAGCGTGGGGGTGGCCGCGTCTATGGTCATATTTTTGAATATCCGCGTCGTATTGTGCACGTCCAGGCCTTTGACGACCACATTGTAGCTGGTGAGGATGCCTGTTCAATGGCGATTTTCCGAGGGAGTTGGACGAGGAAGACAGAGAGACAAAAACGCACACAAATGAAATTAAATGTAAACAAAAGAAGAGCGAGTTCATCCGCGTTTAAACGCCTCAGTGAAGGTATTTTGACAAAGGAAGTGACAGGATTACTTATGAATCTCTGGGGGGACACCGGAAGCATAATTGTAGTCTATTATTCAGAGTATATCAGGACTTTTTGGATAACACAACCGTACTTTTTCCTTAAATGCTTTCAAAGTAAAATCTATGTATTTCTAAAGAAATTCCTAGTTCCTAACACTAACATTAAATATAGATTACTAACCATTGCGAGTCCGATTTGGTTGAGGGGGTAACCACTTTAAGAAGACCGAGGTGCGATTAAATTGAATGGCTTCCATGCCATATGGTGGCGCCTCTGGAACTGTTCATAAAAAGTATACATCAGTTTCAATTATCCATCGTATTTAAAGGAAATAAGCTAATATTATAAACTGAAGGAGGAGCTGATTGGCTTAACCAAGGCCTTACCATCTTCCAGGGTTCGCACCCGCTTGGAGTTTGAGGGCTTTCCTACGACGCTCTTGTAAAATGGCACAAGAAAAAACTCGTACGTAGAGGCCTTTGCCAGTCCAGGCACCGTGCAGGAACTGAGTCCCTGACCCTTGTTGAGCAGTGTTACCATCTTGTATTCGCTGGAGTGAAGTTCCCGGGCGTACAGGTAGAAGCCCTCGATGTACTGGCCACTGTCGATATCCCAGGAAAGTCGCACTGTGGTCGAGTCACTGGCATTGGCCTCCAGTAGCTCCACGATATCGTTGGCCTGCAGCAGGGTCTCCACATCGCTAAGAAGAAGCTGGGAGGTCCCAGAGTTTTCGCTGCCGTCCCGAACTCCCACCAGTTTTCCAGCTGTAATGGGTTCTGAGATGGGTGAGGGTGGTGAGAAGCCCAGGGAGTTCTCCGCCCGCACAATGAACATGTAAGCAGCTCCCTGGGTCAAGCTCTCGACGGTGAAGATCGGTTCACTGAGCCGCGAGGCTATAGGGATCCAGGTTTTGCTCTGATTTGTGCAATACATTTCTACACTATACCCGAGGAAAGATGAGGCGCCAGCCTTATCACTTGTGGGCCAGACAATAGTCAAAGCCGATGCCGTGGCATTTAGGACTTTCGGCTGTCCCGGCGCAGTGGGGCATTTGCTTTGCTCCGGGGCTCTGTAGAATTTAATATTCGGATTGGTGGGCAGTTCTATTCTAAGGAAGCCACTCCACGTCGATTTGCCGGCCCGCGAACTGGCCACGCAAGTGTACAGTCCCTGATCCTGTTGGCGATCGAGGTCGGATATAATTAAATCGCCGGAAGTTGTGATATTCAGCTTCGAACTAGGCTGCACGGGGATTCCATCCCGGTACCAGGATATCGTGGGACTAGGCAGACCGATAGCCTTGCACTGGAGCGTGGCCAGTGATTTAATGGGCAGTGTTTGATTCACAGGACCCGATATTATGATCGGCGGTGGTCGGTCCTCCTGGGAGTCCAGGCTCAATTGAACCCTTGACGTAATACTGGCCACTTCGTTCATGGCATTGCACAGTATCACCAGATCCTTATCCGTTCTTTGGAACCGAGTCAGCGTCAATATCGAGTGACCTTCCTCGGTGTTTAAGCTGTGAAATCGATCCAACGGCGGTGCTCCGGGAAATATGAGTGTGCTGTTGTTCTTGATGGTCCAGAAGATAGTTGGCTTGGGGTTTCCACTGGCGCGACACTCGAACGAAGTGTCCGCACCGAGTTCAACGGACTTGCTCGCAGGACGTTGAATGAATTTCGGGGGGGCTACAGTGTCAGTGCGGGGAGGAGGAGCATGGGTAGACTAATTAGCTAAAGTGCTCGACTAGCGTTTGTCTAACATCAAGTCCTGGGGTCTCCCCAAGAAACTTACCGTAGACAGTCAGAGTTCCCATGGCAGTAATGGCACCCACGACGTTGTCCGCCTCGCAGCTGTATTCACCTTCATCGGCGATTGTGACCCTTTCCAGCCTCAAGCTTCGATCCTCCAGAACACTAACGCGATCTTTAATGATTGGAAGTGGTGAGCATGTTATTACACTTTTCTCAAACTAATTTGCTTGATTTTTAACTCTCTAGTAAAAACCAATTCAGAGCTGAAACCTTTACACTTACCCAATGGCATGTTACCACCCGAGGCAGTTCGCAACCACAGGACATCGGGCATGGGGTCACCGCCTACCCGGCAGGGAAAGGTCACCGAGGCCCCCTCCAGAACCGTTTGATCGTGCGGCCCACGGATGATGTACGGCTTGACTGCAATGGAAATAAGCCAACGGGGGAAATGATAAGCGGCAATTTAATCAAAAAACCTCAACCCAGTATGGCCACGTAAGCAGAGCCCGACCCAAGTCACATTCCAGCAAATTGGACATGACACATTGATTGGAGGTGCTCGGATTGGGTGGCGGTCGAGACCCTTTTTCTAACCATTAACCCTAGAACGAACGTTAACCTCTAAGGCAAGCTTTTCATGCTACAAATGTTGAATTTAAAGAGACAAAAGTAGGGAAATATATGAAAATCAATGCTAAAATAAAAATTTAACAATACGAAAAATATTCGATTCAAAATTCAACTGATAAATATGTAATATTTTCAATACTTTCCTTACGCTATTTACAGAGTTTTATAAAATAGCAATTGTGAATTATGGCTTACAATTTTTAATAAGTATTCGCTCTCAATAATAATTATATGCAAGCTTAATAAATAAATATTTATAAATTCTTAAGGAAAGATTAGAAAATTTAATATATTAAAAAATTGGTTTTTAATTAATTATAATTAAAATAATCTTTCATCTCCTAAAGCTCTTAAAACTCCTGGTAAAGCTCTTATGCATGGGTTCTTAATGGGTTAAACAACTTACCGTGCACTTTGAGCGTGGCCAGCGAGGACTCGCGCACTCCGACCGGATTCTTGGCTATGCACTGGTATTGACCCTCGTCAGTCTGCCGGGCATCCTGGATGGCCAAATTGCCGCCGTCAACGATGCGTATTCGCTTCGAGCCCTCCAAATCCAATTTCTGTCCGCCCTTCTTCCAGGTGACTGTCGGCTCGGGGATGCCCCGAGGCGCGGCGCACTCCAGCAGGGCGGTATCGCCCTGGGCGATCCGGGTGTTCTGCGGCTCCAGGCGGAACTCGTCACGGAGAACTGGACAACGGGAAAGAAGGAGGAGAACGTGGTCATGTGAGTGGACGAAAGATGAGCAAATGATTATTGCGGAGAGACTGAGCCGGGTGCCTGTGTGTGTTTGTGGCTTGGCCCCTGTCCATTTACGGGTGGTTATAAATTATCAGGGGGTTTTGCATGATAAATGCCCCACGTCGGTGTCCCAGTCGCTCCCTGCGTTCCCTACCCTGACCTGGGGCTATCCCTCTCTTGAGCGCGTGTTTGCGGCCTGACAGCAAAGATAAATTGTTGGTAAATGGCATAAATGTGATTTTTATACGCCTCGAGGAGACCGAGGGCCGGCGAAGAAAGATGGCCTTCTAATTTGTAAAAGAAAAAATTCCATTCCATACCCGAAATTTCTACGCAGCCTTTAATTCAATTTCATGCTGGTCGATGATGGGATTGATTGAATTTGATTTGATTCGATTTGGCCATCAAAATAAATGGATGCATTCGATTAAGGCCAGGTGTTTCAATATTAATGTTAGAGCTTAAAATAATAAAAATGAAAATAAAAAGCAATATGGAAGAATGAAATATGTATATATGAAGTGAATTCTTTAACTTTGTAGATATTCTAATAATCCCAAAAGCCGACAGTGTGTATGCTTCAAAATGTGTATTCTATCTTCTATGTTCTCTGTATTTTTTCCATTTTAAGGGGTTTCTTATTCCTACATTTTATGTCAAAATCACTCCGACTGTATTTCGCTCTGAAACGCATTGCCAAAGCTCTCTTTCGCTGTCCGCCTTTTGCATAGTAAATCAGAGTATTACCAACATTTTGCTTAGCAGTCGCAGATTTGGGGCGACAAAAGCGGCGAGCTGCAGGATAATTCAGCTGCTCCTGCCCCCTATCGTCCTTTGTGTGGTCAGAGGGGAGTACTGTAATTTGCACACACCTCAGAGCTCTATTTGTCCTGTGTGCATATAGCAGAAGGATGTTTCGGGGGAGGCAGCTCAACTCTGGTGTAATAAATCAAGCAACTTTCAAGCACTCCAAAAGCGTAGCCAAGTAAATTTCTCTACTTTTTCGGCTCTTCTCGCTTGCCCTCAAAAGCAACCTTTTGTGCAACGAAAAAATATATAGTATATATATATATATATATGTATGCGGGTATATTCAACGAATAAATCCATAGCGAAAGCAGCTTTTACGTAAATTAAATTTCGCTTTCCTTTTATTTTTTTAGTAATCTACAAAGTGAATAAGCGAATTCTCTTACATTTTTTGTGGCGCTTTTTTCGGTTGAGATTTCTTTTTGCTTTGGTTTAGTTTTTGCTTTCTTGGTTATGCAAAAATGTGCTAAAACCATGACTTTTATTAAATTTAAAGTTGAAGCGTAATAAATCAGCATGAATCAAAGAGTGCCGGCATGAGCAGCCGTGAAGGAAAAGCGACGGGAAATTTGGCCAACTTCCATCCCTTCTCGACCCCATTAAAGTCGTGGCAAAAGTTTTAATAGAAACCTGTGCCAAACTCGGGACCTCGAGCCGAAGGCACACACACACAGCAGGAAACACGCCAACCATCAATAAATTAATCAAAGTCATAATCAGTGTCAGGTTCAGTGCCATTGGGCAAAAGTTGTGTAGGCCTCGTCCTTGTCCGCTTCGTTATTCTTCCTGTGGTGGGGTCACGTTGGAGGCATGTCGGAGCGGAAAAGTCGCCGCGCCGCGCCGCTAAAGGTGCAAAACGCTTCCAGCCGCAGGATTCGGACAGCTGCTGATAATGAGTTAATAAATGACCATTTATCTATATTTATCATGGCCATAATATGTGTGTGTGTTTGTTTATGGGGAGATTTATGATAGCCTGCCAGAAAAGGCAACTACTTGAAGTCAGCGACGTGATCAATTTAAGCTAATGAACAGACTGTTTTGGGATAATTGAGAAGCACTAACGGTCGTGATTACTATTACGTCATCTCCAGTTGCCAAATTTAATTGGGTAATTTGAGGTTCTATCAGGAGACTAATATTCTATTGCTATAAACAAGATATAGCTCTAAGGGATTTTATTTGCGTTCAAATATTTTATAACCCATAAGCAATAGTTGTTATAATAAAACTCAAAGCAAATCCTGTAATAATATTTCCAAGCCGAAGACCTTCAATCAATTCTCGCTTTGCCAGAAGCTAATAACCATAATCCATCTTAGTAAAACCTCGAGCAAATTACACATATGGTTGCGAAAATGTTGGATATAATTTCCCTACAATTTTCTAATTCCTGCTCTTTAGCATGTGGCTCCTAGAACTCACTCACCCATCGTCCCTCCTTCAGAGGGAGTCCTTTAATATCAGGTCAAAGGCTGCGTGTGTGTTGACAGCGCTCAAAGCGAAATTGCGCTGACAACATCAAATGTATATACTTATATGTACACACAATGTGCAACTTATGTTTACTATTGACAAACTCCCAACCACAAAACCAATATAAAAAAGGAAAGAAAAGCGGAGAAAAACACGTGAACAAGTGCGCCCGCCTACGACTCGAGGTCCTGCTCCTGCTCCACTCCCATTTTCCTCTTTTATTGCCTAACCCAATCAATGTGAACGCCTTTTGCCGCTGCCTTTGCCAAGTTCGCCCCCTGCTTTTTAGCCACCGCAAGCCGCAATAACGACGTTTTAACCAAGCAAACAAATTTGACGTGCTTTTCGTGATTTACATGCAAATATTGAAAAATATTCCCCAAGGATATATACCGCAAAAAGCACACCCAACTCGGGCTGAGGCTAAACAGGACTCGAAATGGAGGCGAGCGTACAAAAAAATAAAAGGCGAAGGGAATCTAACATGAAGGCAAAATAAACTCCGCACTGAGCAATATCGATTTTCATGTGGGAGGAGAACCAGGACATGACAGGCGGGAGGACAAACAGACAGACAGACAGACAGGAATGAACAGGCAGAGGCAAATAAAAGAAATATTAGCCAACAAAAGACAAAGTGGCGGTCTCTGTCGACGATACGGGGAACCACAAGAGTGTGAGTAAAAATGGGGATCTATCAGGACATAACTTTTTCCGCATGTCCTTGATCAGAAAATGTTACTATTGAGAAATTGGATCCTGTACATCACAAACACTTTCACATTTTACAAATGAATTTCCTAAGCTTTGGCGTATTTAGAGAAAGAGCTGAATGTTCTTGATCCTAGCTCTAGCTTTCAGTATATTTGCTGTATAACCAAATCTTTCTTTAAACTATAAATAAATCTATATGGAGTACTGCCTGAAACATCGCATGCATCATGTCAAACTCTTAATATCAAAACATCAGTTTCCCTTATGTTAAAGTTAACAATCTTTAAAATGTTAATAATTTCCCCTTATCTTTAGGCTTTCCTTAACTGTCCGCACATTAACCCATGACGTTTTAAATCAAAACTCATCTGAGTCCTGTCCCAACTCACAAATGGCGAACCACTGTGTTTTTTTTTTTTTTTTTGGGCATATGGCCTAATAAATCCAGCACACACACAATTTTTTAACCTAAAGCAAGAAAAAGCTCAGACCATCAGACTGAGCTTGGAAAACGGAAAAAATAGCTGGCAAAAAAAGCGAACCGAAAAATGGAGGAAAACTGAAACGAAAACGGGTTAATGGAGGCAGCAATAGAGCGTGCCGAAAGGGGCAGGAGCAGGACGAGGGCGTGGGTCGGCAAGAGACCTCTGTGAAGACAAGTGGGTGCGTTCGAGCGTAAAACTTGTAAACGCAGCAGCTCCACAGCTAGTTAGTTAAGTGGGCGGAAGCGGGTGCGGATGGGGGGCTCGGTGGTGCTGGGGCTGCTGGCTGCAAAAAAGGGCAAAGCTAGTACGCCCCCACACACAAACACCCCCACACCCCAGCCCTCTTGATACAACAACAACAGCAGCAGCAGCACCCGCAGCAGCAGCAAAAATCAACATCAATTTAGAATATTAAAAACGCACACCACACGATCCAAAAGGCGGAGTGTAGGTACACAGGAAAAAAACCTAACTTATCAGGGTAATAAAATATTTTTGATTTAAACATTTTAGATCAATTTAAAGCGTTTAATAATACCTATTTTATATACAAAACTTGTATGAATTTAAGTTAATTTAATTTATTATATATTTAAATAGAATAGAATATAATCCATGTTATTAATTTCTAAATCGGAGCAAAGTATATGCCAGATCACACCCATAGGGTTCTTTTTCAAGGAAAAATACTGCAGAATTGTTTAAGCAGACTGCCATGTCGCAGAATTCAGACTTGCGAATTATTAGTTAACTCTTAGGAACAAGTTTTCTTATGCTTAATGTTCGTGGAAGTGGATTTTTATCTTTATATGTATAGTTTCTTCTGACAATGTTTTTCGTTTAATTTTTTCTGTGTAAAGGACATTGGGGACTGCGGCTTTGCGTTGACTTACCCGCCACTTGCAGCGTGGCATTTCGACTCCTTGCCACGCCCAGTTCGTTCTTCGCCTCACACCAATAGATGCCGGCATCTGTTTCGCGACGTGAATTGACAACCTGCAAAAAGATGCGAAGGAAAAAAGACGGTGGCATAAGAATGAGTTAAGCTCTGGAGACAAGATGAAGTAAAATTGTAAGGGTTGAGGGGTCTTAGAGATGAGCGAGTGCGGGAGGGGTAAACTGAGTGTAATTTTAATTGAAATGAGCAAGTTTTATTAGTAAATGGATGGGATTTTAATGCACACTTTTTTCTGGGTACATGGGCTTCAATATGGGGCTTAGATTCAATAAGATAAATAATAAATAAATAATAAATGGGAAAGTGTCTATTTAATTCTAAATTTCTAACTTATAATTTAGTTTCTGAATGAAGAATACTTAATATTATTTTCCTTAAAATGTATGTTACGAAATCGGCAATATATGTTTTAGTTGCAGTAAGTAATTCTTTTAAAGAATTTTAAAACTTTACAGATTGTAATAGAAAATTCTGATATACATCAAAATGTAATTTTCTTGACTTGAAAGAAAATTCCTCCATTAATTTTACACTTGTGTTCGAAAAATCATTCTGGATTTCTAATTTCACAAATGGCATCTTGGCGGGAGCTGGAAAGAACAGACGCTAGCACCCCAAGACGTTGATTTGCCGGCTCGGCAGGACCTGTTTTTCGTCCTTCGTGAAGCATCCTCCTCTTAGGCGAACCCCTTGGCTTTTGCAGGCCATAAAACAGTCAGCAATCTGTTGTCTGTTGCGCGTCTGCTGCCTTCAAGTGCTCAAATCATAAAATGTCTCTCGAGCAATTTTATAGTTACTACATGTCCTTGCGCCCTTCATTCCGGGGGGCTCCTCCCCTTTTGTGTTTGTTGTCTACACTGTTTGTTTATTTGTTTTTCGGAGCACAAAAGAATTCCCCAACATGCGCTTAAAATTAAATGTCAAACTAAGTGTGCTTGTCTGTGTGTTTGTGTGCCATATTTATCTGCTCCTTGCAGCAGGATAAAATGAGAAGGAAGCAGCAGCAGCAGCAGCAACAAAGTTCGCACAATTTACACAACTTGTGCCTCATCCAAGTGAAATTAAGTGTTGCGCTAAGTGAAGATGACAAAAGGGTTCTTCAGCTGTATTATTCTTTCATTTAATCTTCCTTTCCCAGCTGTATACACACACACACACACGCGTCCAGCAAGGATGTGTGCTCCTTGAGCCGCGGGTGCGCTTTATAAAACAAATAAGTTGGAGCGCCTCAGGCTTCTCGATTGTCATACTTCATATGTGCGGGTTGCTGAGGAAAATGCTAGCAGAACAACGGCCGAGAGGGGAAAAACAACAGCTCAAAGGCAACGAGATTACGTGGCACAAAGTAATAGTAATGTATTGTTGCACAGACACACAGATGGATACATTTAAGATGCCCTCCTTTGTCTAGCTGATTTATCAACACAAAACCATGTTTCAGTCTTATCACGACAGAAATATTAAACCTTTAAAGGCAAACTAGGAGAGACGAAGAACTAATCTATATTGGTCATCTTTACGCTTTCTATTTATTCTGAAATTTATGTAGTAGGAAATAGGAAATAAGGTATTTAAAGGTTTTGTTGAACTTTAAAGCTTATTTTCCATTTTCTCTTTTAACAACTAAAAGCCGACCCTTTTATCTGGAATCCAGCAAAAATTCTTATTTTTTTACTTTTCACTTTTAAATCAGGCCAGATTAAAGTTAAATCCCACTTTCCGTCTCAACTTTTGCTTTTGTTCAGCTTTGTCAACTTTGATAAGACAACGAAACCAACTTAACCAACTCAAGCCAACTATTCCCGCTGACCCATTTCCATCCAATTTGCACCATCATCAACTGGCGAGCTGAATATTCAGCATACGCAACGTGGGCCCGGCAAAGGTAAGCCAGGGCTAAGCTCATTACCTAGGCACTGGGAGGATTCCTATTAAAAATTGAAATGAATTACAAGGGGAAGAAGCAGCCGAGGCTCCTTGCCAGGACCTCAGAGAGTAGGGGATAAGCCTCGAATAAAATTTAAACAAAATACGTTGCAATAGCAACGGCAAAAGTATAAAGTAAATCTGAGGAATAAAAAACACCTGAAGCCCGTTTCATGATATTCGATTTTATTCCTTAGATTTTAAATAGGAATTGTCTATGAATTTTGTTTAAATAAAGTTTAAATGTAACATAAGAAGGAAAGGATATGAGACTTCATAAAAACGAATTGTCCAAATTTATTTCAAAGAATGTCAAAAGTAAATAAAATAAAAAATAATAAACGTTTATTGAAAAACGAGCTTACACTCTCGAACCGCACTGTGGCCCACATTTATATTTAGTCGAAACGTTGCTGCTGCAAATTTAATTTGGATTCTGCGAATGTGTCTGACTGCAAGGAATATAAAAAGCAAGGATATAAAAAAGGAGCAGCTCAGGGGAGTGGAAGGAACACAAAAATAAGTCGAAAGAAAACAATGCCAAAAGTCACATAAATTTATTTATATCTTTAATGACTTGAGCCAGGCGATTTCCTGCGAATTGGTTGCGCTCAGCGGATTTCTTGTTGCTTATATATTTATTGTTGTTGCTGTGCTCTGTTGTTTCTGTCCCGAGGTTGCTGTTGTTGGGCGAGCAAACATTGAAACTGATTTGACACCAAAGAGCAGCAGCCGCAGCATCGGGGAAAATATAAGAACAGGAGCAGCCAGGGGAAAATATTTGCCGTGTGCTCCGTGCAACTTTATGGTGGGGAATCTTTTTTATCCGGGGCGACAGGGGGAAGCTATAAAATATATTGGCTGTATCTGTGTGACTTCCACTGGGCGAGTGTGTGCGCACAGAAGCGCGTTGAAAACACGCTTCCGTTTTAATTTAAAATACCCATAAATTTTCAAACATTTCATTTGGGAGCCATTCCCGTTTTCATGTTGTAACATTTCGTAATTGTCTGGTGCGTGCGCCAGAGGGAGACGAGATGTCGCTCCCTCGCTCCGCTTCACGTGCTGTGCGCACTTTTTGCCCCAACTCTTGAGTGTTTTATAATTTGGTTTAAATTTTAAAGCTCGTGTAAAATGCGACGTGTAAATGGTTTTAATTGAGCCTGAAAACGAGTCTGAAACGAAATGGAATTAGGCAAATCTGCAGGTTCGTTGGCGGGTTGATTTTGGCCAAAAGCGCTTTTGCTTTCACTTCGAAAATGGGTACCCAGGAGGGAGGGAAAAGCAACAGGCTTTGTTAGAAGAGTTTTTTTTATACCCACTGAACTTTAAGTTTATAAGGGTAAATATTTAACAGGCTTTGATTTCAAGTTTGAAGGGAAAACAATAAAATGTATGTAATAGCCGAAAAAGAAGAATTTTAATATAAAGTAAAAGAAATGAAAGAAAGAAATAAGAAATATTTAAAAAGCATATAAAATAAAGTGTAGACTAAGTTTTAAATTTCCCTCTAGAACCCCGTAAAAAAATTAATTTCTTTTCTTTCTAACAAGTGTTGCAACTTTTCTTTGCAGCTCCCACTTTCCTGTTAATCTCCTCATTAAAAAAACCGCTTTCCTTCCTCTCAGTTTTAAGCCTGTGCCCTTCGCCCTTTACTAATTCAATCATCCAGAGGGGGAATTTCTTAAGCCCTGCTCTCCAGCCACCGCACCAGTTCCTTCCGCCCATTCATTAAACGCGGCTCAAAAGCATTACTCACTCACACCTCGAGTTAATAAACAGCCCTGGAGGCAAGTGGAAAAAAGAACCATGACGCCAAAATCGTCGCCTCGTTCATAAAAACATAACTCATACGCAGCGTTGGCCCCGGAGCACACCACTCAACTCACTCCCAAGCCTCGCCACTCAACTCGGCTCAAGTCCCTGTATTTATTTATTTATGTGCATATACATATATGTATATATAGAGAGGGATTTTTTCATGGGACCGCGAATGTGTCGAGCGTTTGTAAACTCATTAAAATGTGCTCACTGTACAGTGCAGCGCATAAAGTTATTTTCAACGCCACGAAGCAGAGGAGATGAAGGGGAAACAGGGCATTAACATTAAAGCCTTGGCGGCTTTTTAATTAAGATGTCCTCCGGCCGCACCTCTAGAATGCAATCAGCTCGGTTCCAAAGTCACGCTTTGATTTATTTGTCCAACCCCAACCCCAAACCCCAGGCCCCACTTGATTGCCTTCTTAAAGCAGGATAAGAACTTTCACGGAGGGCACGAAGTTTGCGGGGGAGAAACTATTGCCAAATGTGGCAGACATTTAAATAAACGTTAAGGGCGGACCAGAGGTGTGGAAATGTGGTGGCAAATAAAGCAGGATATATCTATAGAATAAGGGATAGAAAGAGAACGCAATGCAAGCAAGCACTTGAAAGTCAGACAGAGCAAATATGGAGCTTGGGTAACTTTAGTCAAGGACGTGGAAAAGGATGATGCCTCAGCATCTACTGACATTGCACGAGAGAACTGTAGGACTTTATAGATTAAATTGTATGAATTTAAATATTTCAACACAAAATGAACTAATTAAAAAAAATTATAAATAAACAAAACTAAAATAAAATTTAAGCAATTACTGATTCGAGATATATATAGTTTTGGTCCTCTATATAACTCAAGATATAATCCGCTTCTTACAAAAACTCTTTTATATGAACCCTTTACATTGTGGTCCTTGGAGCCGGACCAACAAATTCAAAAGATATAGTATTTTAAATTTTGATTTGTTCAACCCAATATTCTTGTGGTTAAAGTGATTCCATCACAAAATTCAACACCTCTGGCAGGACTTTAAGGACTTTTCCAGCGGATGAAGTGTGGAAGGCAAGCAAAGTGCTGCTCACAAACACACAAACACTTGGGCACACACACACAGACATTCGTTACAAACGTGTGAGTGTCTTGCCTTGGCTTTCATTTTTTTCTTCCCATTTTCCTGTCGTACAGTTACGTAAATTATTGTCTGTCTTCCCAACGCTCGCTCCGCCATGTCACTTTTCACAACGCTTCCAGCTTGGCGCTCCTTTTTTTTGTTGGCCCCAAAACTCCTACACTCACATACACATTGTACATGCTTTTGTATTTTATTGCATATTCCCTACTCGCTTGTACATTTTTCTCTCTACTCTGCGCTGCCTCCCCCCAGCACTTAAAGTTCCCCGAAAAAGGACGAGAAAACTTTCTTTTCTCCCCTTAAATTAAAGAGGGATTTTGTTTTCATCTCCCGCCCGCTCGGCTCGGAAGCAACATTTGATAGTGTTGCATACTGGCCTCCTTGTTAGACGAGTAGTAATAATGTCTGGTTGAAGTTGCCTTCGAAGTGGTCTGGCACTTATAAGTAAGACGAATTGTCCTCTTTGGCAGAGTGGGAAAAGCTGCCGGAATTAGAATTTAAATTATGCCTCTGGGGAGCAATGAAATGATGTGAAATATATTTGTGTTTGTGTTTGAGTTGGAGTTCGTGCAGCATTTTCACAGAGCGTTACATGCCGGGAACAGTTGTAAATAATAAAAAAGATAGGTCAGGGACCCGCTAAGCTAGCTGCCATAAAATTCTGCAGAATATTAAAAAGTTTCCGCCTATGCCTAGAACAATATTTTTCTAAACGATGCCATTTAAAATTTGAACATAAAATTAATACTTTAAAGAGCAAATTTCAAGCGATATAATAGTACATTTTTGTAAGATTTTGCTAGTAGCTAAACCTTTAAAATTAAATCGAACTTTTCTAGTTTCAACTTATATAGTTTATTAGTTTTTCTTTCAATTACATCGAATTTTCTTTAAGCACGAACATTGCCACACCCCGTATAGGGAGGAAAAAAAAAGAAACACATTAGAAGCCAGGATATAGGGCCACGACACCCGAGGAATTAATTCATTTAAAAGTCGTTAGAAGGGCGTCACAAAAAAAGGAACCAAGGGATGGAGACATTCCGCAGGCAGCAGCGGAAGCCGGAGTCTGGAAATGCCAGTGGCAACATCAGAGGAAAATGCTCAAATCCCTTTTTGCACTTAAGTGATAAACAAATACAGCGGCATGCGGCAGAGCAAATACAAACGCATAAGCGCCAGACGAGCGCCGAGCACAAGGCATCCCGGCAGATCGAGTGTGAAAAGTGGCAAGCTCAGAGTCGAATCCCCACCGTCCCAGGATCTGGCCGGAATCCTCAATCCCCGCAGCCAAGAGATTCCATCCCCAGCAATTGAGACTGCGATTCCAACTGCATCATCAGCATAATCAACGCGGCTCCCGTTGGCTTTTTGCGTCGTAAATTTGCTGAGTGCTCTGCTCAGTTCAGCGGGGGGGAGAGGAGAGGAGAGTCCGTGCCAGTCCAGGCCAGGGAGTCACTCATAGCAGTCACTCATATTTGCTACACCGAAAGAAAATGTATATTAAAGTGTAGGAAATTAAATATCCCTTTGCTTTTCAGGGGCTTGAAGTCATCTAAAAACAGTGCTACAAAACGATACATTGTAATTTTCCGTATGATAAACAATAATTTGTACGTACTTTTAATCGCATTTTAAAGACATTTAAGAACCCAAACCCATTGTAGTTATCCACTATTTGTAGATTACAAAATTAAACTTGTTTTCTATTTATACATAGATTTATAAGAATTGACAGATTGATTGTTTGATTTTATACCTAATAAACTATTCCGTAAAAAATAAGCTTGATTTGTTTTAAGATACCAAATAATGATTAGAAATAAACATTAATATAATGTTAAAATTTATTGGTCAAAGCTAAACCTTCCGCATCCAAAATGTATTCCTAAATCTTACCCAAATAAATAATTTGTTGTTCGCTTTTTAAAGAGTTTAATAATAAAATAATAAAATATAGAAAAGTTAAACAAGTTGCCGGTAGATTTGTTTCATTAATAATATTTAAAATGTTATAGTTTCATTTTTAACACCTGTTCTGATTTTTTTTAAATCCTACTGATTCCAGTAGCACCCCTATTAATCAAAACAGAAAACAGATTTTAATTGTAATTAGTTCTTTAAATTGAATTATAATTTTAATCAACTTTAAGCATTGATTAAATGGTAAATAAAATATATGTATAAATATTACATAATCATTGTAAATCTAACTCTTCTTCTATTTCTCTCAGTGCAGTGCTCTCTCGCTTCCTCCCTATCAGAGCTCATCAGGCTGCAGCTGACTTTTGCTGGCTCCGCTTCTGCCAGCTTCCGTTACGTCTTTATTTGTCTGTCTGTCGTTTTCCTTTACGCTCCAGCCTTTCTCTCACTTTCTCCCTCCCCGCACTTCCCCGCTTAATGTTTGTTTACCTTGCGTTAATGAAGTTGTTGCCCACCGCCGACGTCGACTGAACAATTTTTCTGCAAAAATATTTTTGCAGCTCCCCAAATGATACTGACAGAGAGACGGGTGATGCGGTGGCAGAGAGACTGAGAGTTAAAAATAAAAGCAATTAGTTTGTTCATCACTCAGCAGATGGCCCGGCAAAATGAATATTTTTTTAAGCAACTGACAGGGTCTGGTCCTCTCTCTCTCTTTCCTCGCTGTCGCTATCTCTTTTAATATGAACGAAAGCTGGGAGCAGAAGTAATAATTATGCATGCAAATAAAAGGACGAAGGACTGTTGAAGAAAAATGAAAGCTAAGAAGCATAATAAATACAGCGCAGGCCATTTACATAGCCTCACAAGGATACGCCAATATGGCAAATGATCATGTCCTTGCTTGTAAAATTTGTTTTGTGTAAGTTGTATTTCTTTATAATTTATTTATTCTTAATTATTCAAATAAAAGACTCTATTAAATTATTCATATAAAGGACTCTATTAAATTATTTATTTTTATATTTTAGTTATACCTTTCATTGCATTGCATTGCTTTTAACAAGATCTTAGTATTAACATACCTTTAGTATTTCGTAAAAATGAATTGCCCTCTAGTTCTTATTGATAATTGCCTTATATATTTTATCACATATGAAATATTATCAAAAAATTTATTTGCAATTTTCCCCAAATAGTTTACCAGAATTTCCATTATCCCTTTTCAATTTTCCACTCATCCACAATTTTTGTTCGCTTACCTTGAGGAAAAACAAGCCGCCAGCTGGCAGTGTGATGCGATGCGAGCCCGGCAGGATCTTCAGGGGAACCCCGTCCTTGTACCACTGGATGGTGGGCGTGGGGCTGCCCTCGGCTTTGCAATTAAGCGTGGCTGGCTCGTGTCGCGGCACCGTCGTATCTATGGGATGCTCCACTATCCGCGGCGGATGCGAACCTGCCAAAGAAATGCAGATGCGGGAGATGCAGTTGAATGAAAAGTTAAATATAAAAATTGCAGGGGGTGGTCTGGGGCAGGCTTCCTTCCGCTTTCCGCTGCGCCAGTCGGTATCATCATCATCGCCAGCGGTTTGTTCAAATGCGAAAAGAAGCAAAAAAAAATGTAAAAAGTAAATCGAGAAAAACGCGCACGGTGGCAAATGAAAACAATGTTAATGCGCATTGCCGTTGACGTTGCAAATGAAGTTGCAGTTGCAACAGCACCAAATGAGAGCTAAAAAAGAGGGGGAGGAGGAGGGTCCTGGCCGCTCAAAGGATTCAGTTTGGAATTAATTTGTTTAGATTTGCATATGCGGCAAAGGACACCGGCAGCTTAGCTGCTAAGTAGTTTTTTTCTCTGTATAATTTTCCTACTTTTGTTTTGTTTTGCATAATGCAAACGTTGGAAAATTAACTGGGTGGAAAAGGGCAGAAAAGGTAGAAAAGGGTTGGGCAGATAGGTTAAATAAGCCAGGGATTAGCATAGTGTTTTGTTTTCACCTCTCTCGCGACTGAAAACTTAATTTCTAAATTCAAATCGTTGTGGAAAGCTTCCAAAATAACATTTTAGCAAGCAAATTAAGGAAACTTAAATTCGACAACGCATTATTTTCTTCCCCTTAAATCTTAAGTTAATCTACACAAATGGCCTGGTATTTCCACGCCATTCCCCAATCTCAATTGCTCAGAGTGATCCGAGCTTGGTGTACTTTATGTTCCACCCTCGAAACAATCAAAGGAAAATCCATTTCAGCTGGCAACTTGCTTTCAAATCCTTAACACCCCATGGACGCCGACTCAGGAATTCTTCAACTATCGCACAATCTTTATTTGCCAACCGCAGACCACCTCGAGTGTTTGCTGCGAGCAATCTGTCAATGGCAAGGACATAAATTTCAATTTTCATGCCATATCTAAACAATTTGCTGTCACCCACACACGAAGGCCAACGGGGCGGGAACGAAGCGGGAAAAGCAAACGGAGCAAGATGCAAAACTTTATTCATATCGCTGCTGGAATCTATAAATATATTTCGAATACACTTTAAAAAAAAACTATATATTCCAGGAAATAAGAATGTAAAATCAAGAAACGGAAACTTATGAAAGTTTTAAAGGAACAGGAGAAAGTCGTTAGTTCGTTTTAAGGATATTTTGCAAGCTCAGCTTTTTTGTCATAATTTAAATGTATTAATATTAATATTTATTTATATTTCTTTATTATATAAGGTATATATTTGGAATACTAATTCCTTTTCGCTCAGTGCATTGTTTTATACATCTATGCAGGCCACGCCGCGTGAAAATTGATATGTCAGAAAACGTTGGAATATTGAAACGTTATTTAATAAAAGGCAGTCGAGGCAACATTTGTTGCTCTTCCAGTTTTTGTTGTCGATTGCACCACGACAACGACAACGACAACGAAACCGACAGCAACAAACAGCCCGGGGCCAGAGTTGCATGTCATCCAGAAAGGAAAACAACAACGCCAGCAGACGTTGCACCAAGTCACAAGCTGGAAATCGAATTTCGGATCGGAGTTCACAGAGAAAATATCGCGGAGATGGGGCACAGCAGACGTGTTGCATGCCCCGCCAAAGGGGGCTGATTCCACCCCCGCATGGGTGGCGAAAGGAGCAGGAGACTGTGCCAGGGGTCAACCAGCAAGCACCCAGCAAGACGGCATGTCAATGTTATTTCAACAACGAAAATGAAAATAAAACACTGAAGTGGACTGAGAAATGGAATGGGAGTTATGGCAGTCGGAAAATCAACATGCAACGAAAAACCAAATATCAAATAGTAGAGAGCAACAAAAAGAGAGAAGAAAAAGGGAAATAAGAAGGCATATAAAGATTGGGGGTGTAGGGTAAAGAAGAAGTGGAACTTGTATACCCTTTAAAAATAATGTTACATTATTTGATAGATCAAAATATGTATGGAAAATTTTAATAAATAACTAATAATCACAAACTTTCTTTAATAATTAATTTAATGTTTTATAGGTTATATTCTATACAATAAAACTATTTTCTATTGCTAGAAATCATGTGAAAACGTATTGGTTAGGTTTGGTTTGCTACAAAACAATTTTGGCTTTCGATTTATATCAATTATTCTATTGTTTTTGAATGTTTAAAACATAAAACCATGAGAAATGCAGCTGAATAACTTGTGTTATTCTAGTTGTCCCACAACAAATCCCAAAGCAAAGGAGGCACAACTCGTAAGCAAAGTGTAAGCATTCAATGTGTCCGTCGAGCACAATTCGAGGGTTAAATGTCGCATGTGGGGTTGCCAAAAAAAAAAAAAAAAAAACACAAAAGGGGGCGGCTTGTAAGGGGCGTGTTCACAACCGAAAGTTGCTCAACCATGGACACAATTTTTTTTGTTTTGTTTGCCGGTACTCCTGTTTGTGCATATCTTTGCTGACCAGGCACAAGGACCACGACCGGGAACAGGACCAAAGTTGGCTTGTGCGGTTTGGGCCCTGCGGTGATCTTCAACACCTAAAAAAGGGTTCGAACAAACGGAAGGGGACGGGGACCTTTGTTTTGATTACGCTTCATTTTCCAGTTTGTTTGGGAACATCCTCCACCAAAAAGAAAAGGCAGCCGAAGAGCAGCCAGGGGAAAACTTTGGCGACTTGCAGCTGAATAATTCAATTAGCAAACAGAGCAAATTTGCCAACAGCGGCGATTGCAACCAGATCCAGATGTGGCCCAGAGGCCTACTAATTTAGTTTTAATTGCATGCCAAGGAAAGTTGCACGGCCAAACACATTCGCCTGCATATATGCATTTATGGGCGAAACTAAAACACGACCAAGAATGTAACGACATGGAAAATGCCAGAAATTTGCATAAAAGCAGCAAAGGCATTTGCCCAGCGCTTATGCAAAATGCATCAAATAGTGCAGGGGCGGTGTCCTGGAAGGGGTTTTTTACTGGAGTAAGCAACTAAAATGCAGCCGGAGTACCAGGACCAGGATCCAGGGACCCGAGCGCCGAGACCCAGGACCAAGACGTTGTCGAAATGCCTGAAGAAATTGCTGCGAAAGCGTTTCGCCAAACTGGGTTTCACTTAACAAGCAAAATATTTGCTGCAATTTCCTTAAACATTTTCTTTTCCTTTTAGCAAACGGACGAAAAGCGAAAGGGGGAAAGGGGGTACGCTGACTTGGGGCATGTGTGTGTATTGTAATAACACACATTTGCCCGGCTACCTCTCGGGCATCACTAACTAAACTGGGTATACACGAGTTTCAGCGACAATAAAGCCTGATCCAAGTGAGATTTGATGATGGGAAACTGATAACTCTTACTCTTACAAATAATAAAGGTATCTGGAAAAGCATATTAATTAAGATTATGTGAAGAGACGTATTGGTGAAGAACCATTTAATTCTGGCTTTCTTTTATGGCTTTCAGCCTTTATTGTTGGACTTGTGTCCTTTATTTAATTTGAGTATCCGACAATTTTGTATTAAATAATGCAATTACTCTCTTATTAATATTCAAATTACAGTTTATCGTACTTGTCATTTTAAAATAGCAAAGGATACATAATTTACTGAGGAAGAAACAATATAAGACAGCTAATAGATCTTCATTGGTATAGAAAGATTATATATTTACATATTCATTTTATTATGTATTTAATAAAAAAAATGAGGAAAGCATACATATTTATATAGATGGAAAACATTTCACTGGGAAGATTTAATTAAAAAAGTTTTCTTGAAATTTCCAAGTCATGTTGCTAACAAACTTGACATTTAGTAGAGTCTTGATTGTTTCAAAGTTATATACAATTAAGAGACTACAACTCGTGACATATGAAAATATAAATTTAATATAAATTCAGATAAATGAATTAAGAGTATATAGACTTCATTGTGCTGCCTGAAAGTTTTCCCACGGACTCCATTTGTTGTTGTTTGTGGCACTGCATAGTTTGTTGCCGACGTCGGCGGGTCAGAAGCAAAACAAAGGCTCTGCACCCCACACACATACTCACACACTCGCACACACACCCCTTAAGCCCCAGAAGAGTGTGTTCCTTCAACGCCTTTGCAAGTTGCTTCTGTGTTGCATACTTCCAAGGGCCGGCTCGGCTTCAGTTTTTAGCTTTAGCTGCTTTTGCATCATCAATCAAAGGCAGCCCCACGAGAAGGAAGTGGGCTCCCACTCAGCCCATTGTTGGTTTAATTATAGCCCTGCTCTAAGACTCGCTAATTGTTTTAGTAGCATACTTTTCGACATACAACTTTGGCGCTGCCTCGGGCCAAGGAAGTGTGTTAGTTGGGCCTCCGTCCCTTGCCGCCTTTGCAGCAAAAGTAAAGTAGGACGGCCAATGCAATAATTAAATTTTTGCTATAATTTACGTGGAAAGCAGCAGAGGCAGCAACAGCTGCTACTCCAAGTATGTCTGGTAGGGAACAACAGCAACAAATAATGGATGGATGTGGGCCATTCTGTGATGGAGGAGCTATCCAAATTGGACGAAATATGTATTAAATATGTACATATATTTAATGTGCCAGGAGGTTCATCATCTGCAATTTTGTGTGTCATGATTAAATTCTGTCCTTCCAGCTCGTGTGTAGGTGAAATGCAAAGTTAATTAAATAAGGCACAATGTAATTAATTTGGTTTTACTTGGACCTGGTAAGAAGCATGTGGTATCAGACCTTTCAATTTGAAGAAAGCACCAACCAAAGTCTGGCTTAAAATTGTTTCTATCTATGCGTTCAAATTTGGCAAATTTCCATGAATTTGCATGTGAAATTTGGAATAAAAATATGTCCAGTTTCCGTCCCCCCCAACTAACTAACTGCCGCTCACGAAATGCAAGTAAAATTAAACTTTTGTAAACGCCTCATGTTCGTGTGCCGCAAATTGTTTCCGGGGATGTTGTCGAGAAGTTCTTTGGGTGTTCTTGTTTAGTTATGAATCATAACGACGCACACCCAGCGCTATAACAACGGGAGAAACAGCCCGAAACAAACCATAAATTGTACCATTTTACTCTTTTCTAGCGCAGACAAGGGTGTTTTCCAATGACTCACTTCTTTTTTGTATTTTTTATGTTTTCTTGTTTTATTTTCTATTTTTTTTTTTACGTATTTTGGGGGGTGTGGTGAAGTGACACTCTTACTAATTGCTCGTAACACCCCCGGACCAAATTCGAGCAGTGAAATGTTGAAGAGTCATGATGCATTCGACTTCCCAGGAAACTTGTGTGTTTTTTTGTGCCATTTTACTTCGGACTTTATTTATGCTTAGACAACTTCGACTTGTGCATATAGAGTGCAAATAATATAAATAATTCAGGGCGCACGGGAGAGCGCACACATTTGCATCGAGAGCTGAGCAGAAAGTTTAGGGATCCCCCTGGTAAATGCATTACAATGCTGCAAGAGAGTTGCGGGGGCTCACAAAAACTGTGCAAATACTTGTGGCATATGGGTACACAGAAAGAAATAATTTCAAACAACATATACAGATATATTCAATAATATATTAATACCAATAATAAAGTTAAAGTGACATTAAGTTTAGAAAACACTTTGCCTTTATTATTCCCATTTTGAAGCTGGCACAATTGTGTTTTGTGTACATACTTCTCCCGTTCTGTATGGCCATGTGCATATCTATTGCCGCTCCCACATGTGGGTTAGTCTGTCTGGAGAGAATCATGGCCAACTATTGCTCCACATTCCGGTAGGCCCTGAGCCCCTTCTCCCCGGCAGTGGATGGAGCATGTGTCCAATGGCTGGCATACATATGTACGGGTCCATGTAGCTGCGATTGCACTTGGCTCGGGCTTCGGCTCTAGTTGGAGCCTTAACGGCAGCTTAGTCTCCAGCCAGCCATACCTGACACCCTGCCAAACACACCTGGAAAAACACACTGCATCGCACCCTCGCCCACTCCCTCGCAGAAGCACTTTCCTCTGGCATTGCACATGGCAAATGCAAAGTTTTCACATTGAATTTTCCGGCGCAGCGCATCCGGTGACAAATCCTTGGCCGGGCTTCCATTTCTCTCTGGTTGTGTCTGTGAGTGTGTGTATTTTGGGTGGATGGATGAAAGTGTCAGTTATCCCAGTTACAATTCCCAGTTGGATATATCCAGAGAAAGAGTGCAGGCTTTTCTGCCAAGCTTGGAAAACAGATGTGTGATTTCTATTTCTGGCATTCACTTATAAACCAATTCTTATTGGGTATTGCTGTAACGCGTTTTCAGTAAAGAAAATTTCTCATAATGTCCATTTCCATTTTGTTTTTCAATTATTCACAAGCCTGACTCTGTTTTTCCCTTAGGAAGTGTATTTTTTAAGTTCTCCCGGGCTTAAGTTTAAGCGAACTATTTCTAGTTTCAGCAACTTCTTTTTTCGTGCCACGAAACTTTGTCAACCGTAAAATGTTACTACGCGAATCTGTTTTCCCAGCTTTCTGCTTTTCTTTTGCTACTGAGCAGCCACAAGGATGTTTTTATTTGCACACGGGGACATTTGCAATTCCAGTCGGGCGATGGCTCATTAAGCAGCAGCAGCAGAAGCAGCTGAAAAAGGATCTGGGAGCAGGAGTCAAGGATCTGCCAGCTGTCAAGCTGCTGTGTCAAATGCTAATTAAAATCAAGCGCCATTCGCTTGTTCAAACACAAATCCTATCCGGGAACAGGTAGACTGAAATCGGGAGCCGGGACACACAGACAGGACACCGTGACCAGGCGCCATCATCATCATTATCCCTGTCATCGTCAACAGCAATCAAGATAAAAGATAAGTTAAATGCCAGGAGGGGGGTAGTGGAGTGGAATCGGGAGTCCGGGGTCCTGCCTCACTTTGTTGCTTGTTTGTTTTGTAATAAAGTCCTGCAGGGTAACCACGACCCCTTCGGCCCCCCCGATTTCATCATTCCGCCACCACCGCGCAGCATCAAAGAAAACTTGGGCTTTTTGGGGCTAGTGATTTGAACGCTTGATTGCTTTCAGTCAGGACAAGGACGAGAACGTGGACGAGGATGAGGACGAGTACGTGCCAAGCACCCAGGATAACGCCCCATAACAGTGTGTTCATGTTAATTTCTATCTGCCTGATTGCTGGGGCCCAGCCGTTGGCCTCTTTCCCAACACGTTCGCCTCATAATTTCGGAGTGAAAATTTTCAATTAAACTTAATTGCATTAAAAGCGAAGGGTTCAATCTGTCGTTATAGTCCTTGTCCCGTCCTGTCCTCCGGTATCCTTGTTTTTTGTTGTGATAACGATTGGATACGATCCACCCCCTTAACATCCTTGGCTCCTTTTCATTAGTTTGTCCCCGGCTTTTGTTGTAGCTTTTTACGGTCTCTGAAACTTTTTACGCTGCAATGCGTTTAATTTTTCGAACCCTTGGGGGAGGGAATGGTTTTAATTTTGGGGATGCAGAGTGCTCGAGAGGGTTCCCTTTTCCCTTTTTGGGAGGTGCGATTTTTCGGGGTGTTTCGTGCGTGGGAGTGCGACATGGACCCCTGTGAAATATGGGATAATTTAGTTTCGGCCCCCGTTTTATGCCCACTCATAAGTCATTAAGTTTTTCCCGCCGCTGGAACATTATTTTGAATTGGTTTTGGTCGGTTGCAAATTATTTGATTAAAATTCATGGCATCATAATTTCTGGGCTTAATAGTGGAGTTTAACAATATTTATAAACCAAATGGAACGATGCGGAAATGGAAATGAGTACAGAATATTGACACTTGGACGTATACGCGGTAATTTCAAATTGAATTTAGCCAGTAAAATTAAATACCAAATGTGTTTATACCGTAAATTTAAACAAAGACTTGATTAATCATTTGATTATTTAAATCCCATTTTATATCCCTATATCCCTAACAATTTAATTATTTTTGAGTTCTGTGCCTGTCAAAGAGAAATTGCTTTCCCAAACCAATTTATCAGTATAAAATCCCTATGAATGAATTTCCTAACCACTGAAATAACACTCTGATGAATATATTTTTCCTTAGATAAAAAATTGTTCTGCGCCTGGACCAAGCCCTCACCAGAGCTCTATAGTCCTTGAAAGAGATAGAGAAGCCTAGAAGCATGAGAGGTGTGAGCCGGAATCTCTCTCCAGTATCGGTATGCTCTTCAACACCTACAGTGCCCGCAAAAAGGACTTCCACTCAATCTAAGCGTTGGGCAAACAATTTTGTCGCACTCTTTTAGTATTTTTTTTTTTTTCGCTTCTTCACTATTTTTTGTTCCCGTGTAAATTGCAACGCATAAATCTCTGTGACAAACAGACAGAAAGAGAGGAAGAGTGGGATGGGGAGCCAGATGAAGAGGACGAAGGACAAACACTCAAAAACACAATAGGAGTGACGCGACAGCCATTTTTCAAAAACAAAACATGCATCACAAAGCGCTCCAACATACAAAAAATGGAAATGGAGGGAAAATTCTACTGCCGGTGGAAGGGGAAGTGTGAGCAGAAGTATTCCGAAAAAAGCACTTGATGGTGCAGAAAGAGGAGGACGCAGGCCCGAAGAGGGAGAACGCATGATTGTCTTAATGGCTTCGACATGTTTGCAAAACGACTGTCAAAAGCAGGCTGGGGAAATGGCATTGGCATTGGGCGCACACATCGACATGGTCACGGGTAGACGAAGATGGAAAAGGAAAGGAGCTGCAGCTGGAGCTTCAGCTTCGCCTGAATTTGAAGCTGGAGCTGTACCAGCCCCAGGAACATGGCAGCAAATCACAGAATCTGGCATTCACAGTTCCGCTTCAGTCACTCAAAGTCCTGGGCTTCCCCCTCCGATTCTCCGGCTGTGTCTTTTCGATTTCTCGCTTCGTCTTCGCTTTTGCCTGTCGGCAGCTGTGAAAGCGATTAGAGATGGGAAAAGGAACTCGATTAAAGGCAGGGAATCGATTACACACATCCTGTATCTACCTCCTTTCGATTATAAGTGTTTTTTATAATGTTAAAGTCTAGTAAGGTCGAATTATAACAAGGAGTTTTGAAAGTTAACTAGGATTGCTCTTTAATTAATTCGAAAGGGAAAATAATTATATTTACATAAATACAAATAAAATACAAATATTTGATTTATAATGTTAAATTTGAACTACATTTTAATTAAAAAATCATTTTAAAAGGTGATTAAATATTATAGTAAGGTTCTTGCGTGACACGTTGCCATCCGTAATGGTGACACACTTGAGCTCGTCATATGTCTACTTCTTGGCTGAGTTTTCCTTACTCGTTTTTTCGGCGACCCGTGCATCACAAATCTATGTCCTGACAGGAAAGTCACTCAGTCAGGCAGCCACACACTTGATATGCCCCCCTCCTGGGTGGCATCCAAATTCCTCTCCCGTGGATTTGCTCCTTCTCCGAAAAAAGGAAGAGAAACCCAATCGCACACTTAGGCATGTTCGGCCTGGAGGGCCTATACACACGTTGCAAATTGAATTTTTCACCTGAATGCGTTGCAGGGGAGTGGGGAGGTTTGGGGGGACGAGGAGAGACTGCGGGGACGCTCGTCTGTCTGCATGTGTAATTATCGTTATCGATATCGCTCATACGCCCAGTTGGCTGCTCTTGCCGCCGACAAGCTCTGACAAGTTGCGTTAAACTCCTGGAGCGGGGGAGAGCATTTAACCCTCGTTAGACAAAATCGAAATTAACGCCGCCACATTCGTCCTGGCCATGTGAAAAAGGACACTTTTAATGCGCACCCCTGACGGCTTTCTGCTCGGCCTATGAAGTTATTAAAAGTAAATTAGGGTTGCTAACCAGCAGAAACCGAAACCGAAACCAGTTCTGCTCCTTCTCATGGCGAATGGTGGATGGGCGGCTATATCCGCCGCCCACTCCATTTTATCCTTTATCCTGCTTTGTTAGGGTTGCGTGCCTTTGACGCATTTCAGTTGCTTTTGCTTTTGTTATGTCTGCGTCTGGTTTTGTTTTCGGGTCTCGGGTTCTTGTTGTGTTTTCTGCTTAACTTAATTGTCAACAAGGGAATTTTTAAAACTATGCCGTAGTTTCGCTTGTATTTGGGATTTATGCTGCAAACTTTCAATTATTTTCAGATTTGCTTAATTATGGCTAACTCCGGCTGGTGGCAGTGGTATGTCCTATATAAAGTGATTTCAAAGTGGTGGCATTCTAAATTGTCTGAGTGATGTGTCAGTCATCGGCTGATTATGAATGCAATTGGGTTACAAAATAGCTTTATGAATAATTCAGGGGATTCAACGGAATTCCTGGAATTGGGTTAACGATGAATTTGGATTTTAGCTTTGTCCTTTGGAGTTCTCTGTAAATGATTGTCGCGGAATTATTCTTTAGAAAATGATGGTATCTAAGTTTGATATTTATATAGTTTGACGTTTAAAGTTCCCAAAAAATATCTCAGATAAATGTTCGTATAAAAGATTAATTTAAATACCAATTTATGCGATTTTAGTGTGATTTATCATTAGATTATCATCAGAAAGGGTCTGATATTATAAATAATTGAAATATAAATGAACATTTTTACCTGTTACAAAATTAGGATCTGTCTCTAAATCTGTAACATGCACATTTTCCAGGGTATCACATTTGAATTCCTTTCCAATCACCCGCATAAGCAAAGCGTAGTCACCGCGGTAAGCAAATAGGTTCTTGGGTCTGGCAAAGCCGCAGAAAAGAGGCGAAAATGTGTGGCACACACAGACAGTAGGATACAGAACACACAGATACAAACCCATACAGTGACAGGCAGCGGCACACCTTTGAAGTGCAACGTCGAGCCGCGGGCCAAAGTTGAAAAGTGCGCTTGTTAACATTCCTTAATTGCTGTTGTTGTCACAGGAGCGACAGAGAGGAGCTATAGAGCAGCTAAGACTCGGAGGAGACAGGTGCGAGAAGAGAGGTGCTAAGGAAAGGGAAGCGAGGGGAGTCCCCTCAGCAAGGGTGTCGACAAGGCGACAATGACGAGTGCAATTATACAAAAACTACTTAGGCGCGCTTCCTGCCTGCCTGTCCATGGCAACAAGGCAGCCTGAAGGAGAGGAACGATGTCGTTGCAACAAAATTGAAAGAAAATTCACTTTCGCGTTTGTAAATTTGTCAACATCCTTGAGAAAAGCAGCAGCGTAAGCAGTAGAAAATAGCTTGGGGCTGGCAGTGACAAGTGCAGGATGCAGGCCACAATGCAATTTCAGTTAAGTCCCTTATAATAGGAAACTCAAGCACTTTGGCTCACAAACAGCCGGCAAAACGGTGACGGAAACAGGAATAGGAACTGGGAGCGGGATAAGACACTGTCGGAAATAAAAATGTATTTCTTATAAAGACTGACATTTTGATTAGCATAATTAATTTATTTAAATATGTTTTACCATAAGCTCATGTGTGCGAAGTGAATTTTCCTTATACAATTTAAGCTCCTTTAATTTTTCCTTAATATTATTCCAATAAATTGGTATTGCATCTTTTTGTCGCAGTGCATTGTCAGCCATTGTGTTGCCTAACTACATTTGTCATTAAGTCAATAAGCGCATTGTGCTTAAATGCACATAAAATAAAGCCTACAATGGAGAGTCGAGCCAAGCCATAAAACGAGCATAACCTGAGAACCTACATCAGAGAGGAAAATGGGAGGGGATTTTCGGGAGTGGGACGAAAAGGACCAAGACAAGGATGTTACCGGGAGGAAGGATCCATCTCATGTGCTGGCGACAAAGCCGATTTATGCCCAATTGGATTTGCTGCTAAGAGCCACAATTCATGTTTTTATGACCGGATGCCTATTACCCAAAAAACCCGAAACGAAACGAAACGAGATGCGAGTTGTTGTTGTTTCGTCCTTTTTAATAAATATAAAATGTCCTGACTGGCCATACAAAAGGTAAGTCAACAAAAGCGAGGGGAATGGAATGGAATGCTTAGCTTAGGCCATTGATAAGCAGCTTGGACTCGGGTCAGCAGGCATGTCCTTTTCATTCTTTTCATTTCATTTCTTTTCTTTTCTTCGCTTATACATATATAAACTTTTTTCGTGAGCTCATATCAACAATATCCCTGTCGTCGGCCTTTCATTCGATTTGCTTGTTAAAAAGCTCAAATTTTATGGCCTTTCCGTATCTTCTTGTTTGGCTTCTTCTTTTCTCTTCTGGGCAACAAGTAAGTTTATCGATTCGACGGCAAAGGACAATAAAATGGGCTCGGCTAGGCTACAATCTGCTGTCCTGGCAATTTTCCTGGCGCTCATCATCGGGCCAGCTTTGACATTGATAAATTATGCAGACTTCTAGGCTATTTCCAGCGCAACAAATGGCCAAGTCGGAAAAGTGCTGCCCGCTCACGGGTCGCCCGTGATTTTCTCCGCCGAAGCCAAAGGCAATGAGTTGGCAAAAATTATAAGTCATAAAAAGCCAGCAGCAAAAAGGGTTAACAAATGCCATTTAAAATTTAAGTGCCCCAGAGATGAAGCCGCTTAAGAATTGGGTAGCTGGGGATTGGCTTGATAAGAGTTTTCGAGTTAAAGTTTTATGAAGCGACTCGTAGAGACTAGACGTAAAGCGAAGGGAATATTTAAGTATACAGAAGCAGCACTAAAATAAGTCTAATGAAATGCAGTTAATATTTTCAGTAATATTAAAGTGATTTAAAAATAGTAGGATTCATATCTGGTACAACACTATCATATTTTATATAAATTTGGGTGTATTTTGAATATGTGTTGAGTGTATTTTGCGCTATTTGAATGCATAGTTAGGAAAATTTAGATCTTTTTGGCAGGGTTTTAAAAGTATTTGGCGTGTATTTAGAATGTATTTGGAGCGTAATTAGGTTGTTATATGTGAATTTTCGGTGTCTTAAGTATTTGTATTTGTAATATATTTTAATTGTATATTAGATGCATGTTTGAAGTATTTTTCGGGTGTACTCTAAGAGTACTTTAGGTGTATTTTAAATGTATATACATCATTTGGTTGGCATTTGGTATATTTTGAATTTATTTTCAATGTATACTATATGTATTTCATCTGTATTTGTTTATTAAAAAATAACCAACTGCAAAGTAATAAATTCGAGGAGTAACTAAAAAACATAGTTGGGAAGTCATGAATGAACTCATGAACAACAAATTGTACATGTTTAATAGTTATGTTTAGTACTTCACTTCAGTTATTTTAAGATCATTATTCAAACCAGTAGTTATGCGGAAATGAAGTTCTGCAATTATAAACTTTATTCTCTATTTTTACAAATGCTTTCATTCAGTTTTTGTAAATGCACTTGGGGGGAAACTTTAACGCCCCCTCAATTTCAGTTTGTCAGCGGCAGCCCTTGACTCATCCACTCAATTTCGTTAATTTCTGCCCTTCCATCTGCTGCACTCCAATTTATAACCTACATTTAACATTTGCTGCACTTTGGCAAAAGGAGGGCCAGGCTTATACACAAGCTGCTTACGCCAACGCCCTGCAATTTTTGTTTATGAATTGACAACTTTGACGTAATTGACTGCCGGCGACCTAAAGGACCCAAGGAGAAGGGCTGCAAAAAAATAAATAAAATTGCAGCAACCCATAAACACCGCAAGTCCTTGAGTGGCAACCGGAGTGGGGTCGGGCGAAAAAAAGGAGAAAAAATTAAAAGCCCCACAATGCGATGACGATAATGAAGAGGGAAAAATTACAATCTGGAGCAGGGACCGCAAGGCGACGGAGCCTGTCAAGCTGGCTGGCCACCGACGACTATTTTTATAACAATTTGATTATATTATGAATTTAAGCATTTTTCTTCCGCTTTTTGGGGTCGTCATCTTCATTAGCGCATTAAAATGTCAATGACACTTGGTCCGCAGGTCCAGGCATCCCTTTTCCGGCCCGGCCTCGGCCCCCGGCCAAAGGGTAAGTATTTGAAAAATGCGCGAGAAATGCTAGCAAGGATGAGGGGAAGTACCAGACATCATCACTGACCGCATGGCATTCTCTTCTTGTTTTTTCCACACTTTTTCCCGCCCCCTTCACAGTGCTTTATGACTGCTCAGCGGCGTTGAGAAAAAAATATAGAATGAGGATGAGGATGAGGAACTGTAACCGGGACCGGGACCGTGACTGGAGGATATCAAACTTGTCGTAAAAAATATGCTCGACACTTGTTTATGTCGCCATATTCGGACACTCTACAGCTGAGGGGACACAGTGGGCTGTCAAGGCTTAAGAAAAGGGTTCAAGAATGTGATTTTGAATAATTTCTTGAATGAATTTTACTATTCGAATGTATATCAGGAGTTTGTAAAGTTCTAAGATTGCTCTACATTTTGTTTGACTTAAGTAATATATCAAAATTTTATTTGAATTCATATAATTCACATTATTTATCCTTAAATATTACTAGTGCTGGCGATTTTTCCATGCACAACTTTATGATTTTTTAATTAAAAAAAACCCATTCTTTTTTAAAGTTATCTGCATGGCTATATTATAATAACCAATTTCAAAATACGCTGGCCGAAACTTTTTCTCCATCGTCGAGAGTAGGAAAGTTTCGCCTTGGTTCATTATGGAAATGCTCTCTCCTGGCTTTTGTTGATGTTTTTGTTTCCTGCATTTTCGCGAGTGGTAATTTTTTCGCCTCTTTCATTTTTAATGGCAAACTCGAGCACTTTAAAGTTTTGATGGCCTCACAGCGCCTTGGCAGCTGCTTCAGCCTCGTTTTTACTATGGCAATTCATTAGGCTCAATTGCCCGCTCCTTGGCGCTGATGTTGTTATTCTTATTGCTGTTGTTGCACTTTCTGTTACCCGCTGTTCTATTGTTGTTGGCCTAGTTCGGATCATAATGAAATGAATTATGTTTTCACATGGCAAACACTCGAAGCTCAGCGGGTAATCACCGACGAGGGGAGAACGCTGAGGAGGATTAGCCTTGATAAGCCTTGTTTTGGCCTGGTACAAAGGCTCCTAGAGGGAGAGAAATCGCTTAATTAACTTAATCAAAATATGGCGATTATGAGAACAGGGACCCATAGTGGTTCGGTTTCAATGACATCCTGCATGTCCTTTTGTGGCCATTGTTTGCTCAGTGCGTTTGCCCCACAAACAAATAAACAAGCGCAGTTGTCTGTGCGCCTCTCTCGTCTATTTGTATTATGACAGCCGTTCAATTGATGCAGAAATTAATTAAAATTTTCCCTCGTGTGTCTATTTTGTGAGTGTACGTGTGCCTGTTTTTGTAATAGGAATGTCTGCCTGTATTGTCCTTTGGCCCAAGGCTAAGATAAATTACAATTTGCCAGGACCAACGCTGTGAACACAAGTGGAAGCTGGTAATTGCTTTGCATGGGAATTATTGGTGCGAATGCAGTAAAAACTGGCTTGGATAAACAGGTGACTTGTTAAAGGCTTTAAACTAAATGAAAATTATTTAACTTTGTGGAAACTTAAAAAATTAAAATTCGACATACAAATTATTTTTTATTAAACTGAAATTATGGTGAGTAAATCTTTTATGTTGTGTTTAGTAATAATTATATAGTTTGAATTGAATTGTAAATAACTTAATCTTCATATATTCCATAAAGATGTTTCCTTGCCAGTTTCCACTGTGACTAATAAACTGCAAAGTAAATATATTCCCTTTACCAGCTGACTGTCAATTTCCAAAATATTTCTATATTTAATAGACTTCAAATTAATTCCATATTACTTTATTACTAGCTGGCTGGGTCGTCTGCCCTCAAGGAATAAATACCTTCGGCTTTTCAATTAACTAGAGGCTGGCCAAATAATACCTATTCTCCTGTGAGACTTCCCCATAGACCCAGACGCAAAAGAGCAAAGCTCGTTGCAGGTCCTTTTCAAGCTATTTCGAAGAAAGTCTTAAAGGCAACCGCTGGGGTCCGCTCCGACATCTAAAATAATTTAACCCTTTTTCCCCCCTTTCTTTTAAAGTAATTTAATGCCTGACTTGGAAAGGAAGACCCTGCCCAGGTCCGCACACACATTCCGGCTAAGATATGGCAAGTTTTCCCGTCTGCCATTGATGCCACAGGGCACAAGCGGCAGAAATAGATTCGGGAGCTGTGGAATCACAAGCGAGGCAGATACATGGGGAATATTTCATGGCACTTATCAAAGGCAGCAACAATTTAGGTTAAATACTCATTAATATTCCGGTCTGCGAAACTTTTTCCTGCTCCCTCCCGGCTGCTCCTGTGTTTTTGCCAAATAAATTTATGCCCTTTGCTTTCGGCCGCCGCCAGGCACGAGACCAAAATGTAAGACAACCGACTAGAGTTGGGTCCTTTCTTGGGCTGCCTTCGCCTGAGTTCCAGCCAAATAAATACAGCACACGCACATGCCGAGGCACACACACAGGCCAACCCATACAGATACAGCAGGAGCTCTGTGTAGAAATTAATTTTGCGTAGCCTACTTTCTAGGGGCCGTCCAAAAATGAGCGAGAGACCGAGACCGAAACAAGCGGCCCAACAATTTCCCATGAAAATGATAATTGCCTGGTAACGGAGTCCATGAAATGCATAATTTATAAATTAAGCAAAGTTTAAGAAAGTTAAAACGGAAAGTATGGCAAACAACGGGAATATGCCATACAAATTGGGCCAAAAAGGATGTAACAGATATGGCAGAGGAAGCATAAAAACGAATGGCTTTAGAACGACAATTACCGCATAAATTCCGTTTGTGGTTTAAGGAATTGCATATATAAAATTCTAACAAAGAAAAATACTAAAATACTTCATAAAGAACCATACCAATTTTGTACACTTTATTTAACAAACAAATGATTTAATTTAGTGTAGAAATTATTATTGCAACTAGTCAATAATTTGTAAAATAAATATCAAAGGTATTTTATTTGTAATACAATTTCTGAAGTTGGTTTTTAAGATATGTTACTTTTTAAAACTTAAACGTAGAATATCTTTAATATTTATTAATAAAAAGTCCGGGAAAATGATAAATTCATCTCAAATAATATAAAGAATCCGCAGCAAGCAATCGGGGCTGGATTTAATTTACTCAAAGAAAAATACTTGCCGAAAAGTATTTAATTTTCTTTTATTGGACACACACCGCGCACACACGCACACCGCCGGAACACACGTATGAATGCAGCCAACCCACTAAAATGCCAATATATTTTTTGCTTCAAATTTATTGCATACTTTTGAGAGCCGGCTGACAGGGAAAAGCGGGAGAGCGGCAAATGCAGGAGCAGCGACACGCGTGTTGTCGGGATTTATTTATTTACTCCTTCCTCCATATCCTTCATCCTGCATCGGCGGATTTTGTGCGCTGATATATGTATACTCTGACATGGCGAACGCGGGGCGCCTGCGACTCGAAGCCGGAGGGGCGACGAAGATAATGGGTGGCCCGAAGAGGATGTAACAACAAAATGACAGGATATTATTCAATTGAATTCGTTTACATGCCTGAACTACATAATAAAAATGGCCTTTAACCAAAAAAGGAGAGTGGAGCGAAAAGAACGCAAATTGAACAGCGGCAAAATGGAAATGTACACAAGTACGAGAGCGCGGGTATTTATGTGCGAGTATAAATGTATGTAGATACGGAAAATATGAAATATCTTTTGTATCATTTGTGGCCGGGGCCAGAAACGATTTCTCCTTTTTTTTTTGTGTGGGCCAGCATTTACATTTACATATTCATTCCGCTCACACGGGCAGTGTGGGAGCCCCCTTATTAAATGCGCATATTTTATGCAACAAAAGCAGTCCGTCCGCTTGAGTCACGGCCCTGAGTGAGTGCCACTCGCATTGGGAAGCCACGGCTCGCATTCATACTCATTTCGGTTAGTTAGCCAGCCCAAGGGGGATTTCCAGCTTGTTCTTGCGCTCGTTCTCGTTTCTTGCCAAAACATTTTCCACTAATTTGTTTGGCTGGTGGAAGGGATGATACCAGGGAGGAGCTTGGGGGAGTGCACGACGGAACTGCGGAAATTGTTTTGCGTCTGGCATAAAAGTTTTGCACACACGAATTCCCATTTGATGGCTACAACTTAATGGTGAGATAAGCAAGAGTTATGAATTATAGTTGGCAAAAGTTTTGGGCTCTGTGCAGGAAGTAATCAATGCATTGGGCACATAAGTATGTTTGGACGGATGAAATGATTCTGGAAATGCCTCCAGTTATCCCAGAGTTTGGGCCAATAAATGCAAATCAGGAAATATGCTAATCTGGCAAGTTTCGTTGAGTTAAGTTGAGTGTTGAAATTACTTCTAAATTCCTCATAGGAGATGAAATCTTAAAACAGTAAGAATTAAATGGAAAATTCTCATATATTTTTGAAACCATAGATTTGTTAGGAATTCGTGCTGGAATCTTAATTTCTGAAAGGCTAATTTGTATGTATCTTTTACATGATAACAAGAAATTTAATAAGGGAAAGATCTACAAAAGCCCAACATCAAGAATAGTGCCAAAGAAAATATAATTCAAAGTCAAAAAATCGTTGTTTATATTGTTCTAGCAAACCTAAAAAGGTTTTACTTTAGAAAACATACTAGAAATAATTTTATTAAACTTGATACAAGAAAACAAATTTGAGAAAAATTAATTAACAAAAGCTCGAAAGAACTTATTTAAAATTAATAATTATAAATTGAGAATTTGGGAAATTTAAAATTAAATAGTAATAATTTTATTTAAAAGTTTCTTGGATATTATACGATAACTTAACAAAGTATTTCAATATTAGTTTTAGCAATATTCAATTATTTTCAAATTTATTTTTAGAAACCACATTATGTAATTAATTAATTCTTTAAATGTATGTGGTCAATAACTAGTAAGTATATACGATTTTAGTGTGATATCTGCGTTTTTGAGGGCAGACTCCCAGACATCGCAAGCTATCAATAAACCTGCATTCAGATGCATTCGAGCCTGACATCCCTGGGATTCCTGTGGACGGGCTTTGAAGCTTTATGCCCATTCAACACCTTGCCGGCAATCATCATAAATATGCCGGGCTCCCAAAACATCTCGGCCAAGTGAGTTGGCTGGAGTTAAATGCAACTCATTACGGGATCGCACAGCCATACAAATGTCATACATTCACGAGCTGGCACTTCTCTCTGTTGAGCAATTTTCTATGGAATATTTGCAATTGCAGGCAGGTTGAATTGCACTTGAGGGAGGGGGAGGAGGATGAGGGTCCACACAACGAGCTGTGGCAGGTGCACAAACAGAGAATGCCGGGCAAACGCCCAGAAATGCTGGGAAGGAGGCGAGTAAATCCATGGCCAGGATGGGTTTTTATTCAGTTTGAGTTGTATGTTTTTATTTCCTCGCCGCTTGCTTACCTTGTGCATGGGTCCACTTGAGCAGGAAAACGATGAATACGAAACGTAAATCCATTTTACGATTTTTTACAGTATTTCGCCTTAAGATAAACTGGCTAAAAAAGCGTTGCAAGAGCATTTATTTGCCCAGCTCCCGCACACACACACAGCACACGCGATGGGAGCGACTTCCACAGAATATATATATATATATAATGATATATATTCTCGTGTTGCTTGATTTTTTGCTCGACTTCTTCGTAGTATTCTATTCGCACACAATTCGTTACATTTCCTCCTACACCCAGCACGCCACACAGCTGTGGGAGAAGTTCACATTTTAGTGTGCGGCCTAAACGCTTCTGGCCAAATTTGGCCAGAGTCTAGCTGACACATGTTCGTAATGTTTTAAAATTCGTTAACTTTTACTTCGAAAGTCTTCGCACTTGGCTTGTTTATGTTTCCTGCCAATCGCCCACGAAGTTGGCTTTCATGTCGAAAAGCCCGACACGCGCTCACTTTTTAGTTCGTTAACCGTTGGCGGCAGTAACCAAAACTCAACTGAACGCCTTGCGTTGGGGGTCCTTTGGAAAATAGCCACCGAGAACAGTCCACAGCAATGTTCGCCAGCGTGGTGAGTTCCGAGCTTCGTTGCCGTTCGGCTTCTTAACTTGTCTGGGGAAATCGCAGGACACTTTTCGGAGTAAATTCCTGCAGGAAAATCAGCTGTTCCTAGCGGGGCAAAGTTCAGGATAAAATTGAAAGAGAGAGAGAGAGAGTGACAGTAAGCAGTTGTAAATAAGTTTGGCCGGGACAACTGATAAAGGACTTAAAAAAAAACTAAAATAATAGCCAATACCACAGAAGTCATAGTGGTTTAAAAAATGAAGCAAATTAAACAAACGCTTACTTTACACAAATATGGTGCACTTTATTAAATATTGTATATTCATAATTTAATTTTAAACTTGTAGACAAATTTTAATTGTAGTTTCTGCACCCTGGATATTGCTTTTCTAAAGAATTTTTCATATGTAATGTTTACTTTATATAAATTTACTTCAGTCAATCAGATATTAAATCTATATATATCACTACTAATTTAATATTAAATGAACTTATAATAATTGGTTAAATATTTTTTTTTTAAATTACAAATTTATAAATATTGTATATGATTTATAATGAAATTCCAAATTAAATACGTCAATTTCTTTTCAATTCTACTGTAATTTTAAAATAATCATATCTTAATTAATAAAAAATTAAACAAATAAATACATCAATTAATAATCCAAAAATGCAACTTTAATTCCTTATATTAAATCATTTACTTTAAGTTTCTACATAGCTATGGTTCCGGCTCAGTTTGTTTATTATCAAAAGTCTGAGCATAAACATTTGTTGCTGAATCCTGCCGGCAAAAGTGTTGAGTCTGCGCACTCGTCAAATAAACAACATTTTCGGAGTTGCAACCGGAATTCCTTCGCTTACAAAAGCAGAGAGAAAATGGAGAGAAGTCGGAGAGAAATATTTGCTGACAGATTGGGAGTTGGAAAAAGTAACGAGTAAAGTTTGAATTTTAATGAAGACCGTTAAGTGCAACAGCATATAAAAGTAAACACATTCAAAGTAATTGAGGTAATTACGGAATAAGGAAACAAAAATATGAAATAAAAAATGAACTCATTTTTTAAATTTATTTATGAGCTGAAAGCTTAAGAAAGCTCTTAGCTTAAAACTAATTTCTTGCTTTAGATAAATAAATACAAATAATTTTTGTTTTGAACGAAGTAAATCTAGAATAAAACACTTAACATTTTAGAAAATAAACAAGCACTGAAGACCAGAGTCCTTCGACCTTCGACATGACAATGATCGACAAGTTAGTTATTATAACTTGGATTTTTTATTTTTCTGCACACATTTGTGATTTATTAATATTAATACATTTGCAATTGATATAAGCAACTATTTATTTGTTTATTTACTAATTTAGTTAACTCGAAACCTAATCCGCATGATTTTTTCCCAGACAAATGTGTCAAGTTTAGCTATAGTCACACATTTCGAATTAATCAGGATTTCTTGAAATATATTATATATTTAATGATACTTCTTTGTATTATTTTACACTTTACATTTTTGTAAACCTTTTAAGATTAAAGAGATTTAAAGACACAACCAGCCTCTTTATCAGATCCTTATTTCCTATTCTCTAAAATGTCCCCCATTTTATTTGCATGACTGCCGAGGACTCGTGCTTTGTATTCCCCGAAGGCATTAACCATTTAAGCTTCCTGCTAACCCGCATTTGCAGCCAATCTGCTGAATCGAACCGAACATCAGTGGCATAGTTAATTAGGAACCGACGTCGTCGTCTTTCACCTGCGGATGCCACTCACCTGTGCCGCAATCAAAATTGGCTCAGTGGCTTGCGGCGGGCTCCTCTTCCCCTCCGTGAATGAAAACCGGGGCCAATCCACTCTAGATCGCATAAACAACAATTAAAACGTTACGAATTGCACATACAAACATCCTTCAAAGGGACGTGTCCCTCGCCCCATTCCTATATTTTCCGTACGAAAAGTATTTTCTTTTTTCTCCTCCTGTTCTACCTTCTTTTCTTCAATTATTTCCGATTATTGCCAGACGGAGGAATGGGGGAGTTGAGGTGGATGCTTCAAAATCCATGTTAATTGCTATTTTGCTCCCATTGGCTTTAAAAATCCTTGCAAGGAAACTAACAACCTGGGGGTCAGATTTTCCTGATTTCCCATTCATTCTCTGCCAGGACAATAACAACTCTGAGGGAATATCCTTGTTGCTCCCCTAATATACTTTCCTTTTGCTTTTACTCGTGGGAAAAGGGAAACCGGGCCCCGTGGCCAGTGCAAAAGGAAGCGAGAGTCGGAGTAGCAAGAGGGAGCTCCAGATACGGGAGCAGGATGTATATATCTCTATGGAGAGCCAAGAGAAATTTCAGTGACGACCCAGTAAAGTAAGTTCGGAAGATAAACTGCAATCGAAGGACGTTGACTGAATGATAAATTACACTTGACAATGGGCACCCCGCGTGCGTGTGTGTGTGGGTGTTTGTCTGAGTCCTGTCCAGGATTCCATTTTTTCTGTGTTTTTCCAGCCCCAGCGTCTGTTGCTTCCTTTCCTTTGCTCGTTTGTCATAAGTTTACTTTTAATATAAAAGTTTCCTCGCTTTGGTAATGCTGAAAAGTGATCATCATGATAATTACACAGCCATAACGATGGGGTCCTTTTACAGTGGGACGAAATCAAAGGAAAGTATTGTAAGATATTGGTAATAATTGGGAAAATTTAAGAAATATCTAAAAGTTGCAATATTGAAAGAATGCAATATGAAGTTACATTTGGAATAAAGAATATTTTTAAATGGTCCAGAGAAAGAACTTGGAACCTTGTAAAACTATTATATTTTTATAAAATTTTCTGAAACTGAAATTATATATAAATTAGAGCTAATTTATGTAACATTTAATTTATAAATAGTCAACACATATTTCATAAAATGTTTCCGCATTCCTTGACACCTCTCCAACTACTGTGGTTCCGGCGAAGATTTATGTGCTCATGTGGTCAGAGATACGAAGAAGCTGCGAAGTCCCCCGCCAGGAATTCGTATTGCTCCCGGTCTGGGGTTTCTTGAGTGCCAGGACCTCGAGTGTGTTTGTCAGCTGGGTTTGCGTCCAGTGGCGGAGGGTGGTGCCTCGTGGGTGGGGTAATTATGATGGCTGGCTGCTGTGCTGGGGGCGGCAGCTGCTGTTGCTCTGAAGGAGACGGAAGGCAGAGATGGAGCGGCAGCCCAGTTTCACTCATTAAGGATATCCGTGCAGGAAAACAATGCCAAACCCAACACTCGCCCACACCCGCACACAAAAGCCGTTACAGTGTAGCCGCAGAGGAGGGAAACACCCAGCTTTTCAACGCTTTTCCCCAGCATTTTCTCCGCTCCTCCTTCCTCTCCTCACGTAATGCATTTAGTGGCTGCGGTTTTTGAGCTCTCACAGCTCTCGCATTGTTTGCTCTTTGGCCTCGCCTCTCGCCCCAGACAAAACAATACAAATTTATTTTGCTGCCACGCCCCCACACCCCAAAAGGGGCTGTGGCGACGGCAGCGGGAGCGGAAGAGATTCTTTTCAGCCAAGGCGATGCGACGGCCCAGAACTTGAGCAGTGCACGGAAGTTCCGGTAGAGCTCTTTTCCCCTTTTCCCTCGCAAAACTTTTCAGCCATAGGAATTATATCAAAAAGTTATAGAGCACGGGGGAAAACGGATGCTGGGCCGGGGGGATCAGTCCCAAAGAATGTATACCCAAAAGTGTTAATTCATTTGCCTTGGCATAATTTTATTCATTCGGGTTTTGCTGTTGAATTAAAAGTTTGGCCAGCAACTGGCATAACAAATTATAAGAAAATTGTGCGAGGTAAGTGCTTAAATCCATGGGGCATTATTTATGTTAGCCCAAAAAATAGCCCCGTAAATATGGAAGAGAACTTCAGGCTTTAGAGGTGAGTGGCACAGCTTATTTAATGGCTAAATTTGCAATATTCCAAAATGTGGATTCCTTTAAAGTTACACTTAATTCCTTACTTATATATAAATAAGGATATACACTTAAATTAGATTTTTGTTTGTCACACAAGGCGGTCAAAATCAAATCAAAAGTCCATCTAAATGCCAGATACCTTAGACAAATGATCAATGAGCAAATCACTTAGCATAACTTAGAGAGGGAAATGCAAAATGTTTTTCCACTCTCCCGCTTCCAGGATATAACATAGAGGAGAGCTTTTCCAACTTTGAGTGTGATTGATTGCGAGGGAAACGTAATTGAAATGCCGGGGCTCGCCGAACGGCAGGCGGAGAGATCTGAATAGACAGTGACAAAAAGGGAAAGTTTTCACTTGGCTTTTCCCCAGTGCCAAACGGAAGTTTTGCCACCAGGCCAGACGGCGAGCAGACAGTGCCTGTCGCTGTGCATTCACAAGATGCATATCCCCCAGTCTCTGGCTGGGCGGAAAATCATAAATAAAAGGTGGCGAATCCCAGGGAATGCAAATGCGAAATCAATCCCGAGACTTGGCATTAAAAATGCAACAACGTGGGCACACAATGAAAGCGAAATCCGCAGTGAGACAAATCATAAAAAGACAAGAGAGGAGCGGACCAGGGCAAATTGCCAGACATAAAATACATCAAGATACCAACATCTGGGGTTGGTTCTTGGGGCGTCTGGTGAGGCCGCCACTTAACTGCAACAAATCGGCAAATAAGTGGAAAATATTGCAGGCCACAAGATTGCTACGTCTTATCTCAAACTCCGCACACGGCAATAAGTGGCTCAAAGACAGAGAAACCAATTCCGATGACCTCTTTAAATATTAATACGCGTGCTGTGATTGCACTGGGAATTGTGATTGACTTTTTAGACCTGCCCCCAGCCCGGACAACCCCCGTGCATTCTGTCTCCTTGACATTTGAGCTACCCCCCGCTATTTGAGCAGCTAAATGCACAACCCCCGAAGCCAAGGAAACCGGCGGAGACAGGAAGACGCCACTCGGGCGATGCCGACGGTCCCTGGGGATATTTTTCCCCGCCAGCCTAAGGAATAAACTTTGCACTTGAGAATGTCTGCAGAGGGCGAGTCAGAGTTCGCCAAAAAGGTGGCAAAGTTTTTTCTTCCATTTGATGGGGAGGATTGCAGGAGCAGGAGCAGAAGCTGGAACCGGCTGAGGACATTCTCCATTCCATCCAATTAAAATCTTGGCTCATTGCACATGCAATATCCGTCGGTACCTGTTGGCCACGTTCTCTCATTTGTTCTCGCTCGGTTTTTGTCAATTAGCGCAATCAATTGTGCCACAGAAAATGCGAGTGCAACCAATTAAATACTAATTTATTGAAATCAATGCCAAATTAGTTGCAAATAAATGCCCCATAAAGGTTCATTTGCATATGTAGTTGCGGCTGGAGCTGAATTTTAAATCGGAAAAAAATGTATTGTGTGATTAATAGTTGTTTTTAAAAATATGTTAGAAGGATAAGGATATGACCGGGTTACTAAAATAGTTCCACATATAAATAAGCTATAGTATTGATACCTTATTTTATATTTAGAATTATTGATATTCTTGCTATTCTATTATCAATATATTTTAAAAAGATAATCTTACTTTTTAAAGAAGATTACCTTTTAAATGTAGTTACCTTCTTATTCTGCTCAAAATTAAACAAAACTTTTTAAAGGATTTCTTGTTGATTTATATATTTTTTATTTGACTTGAAATAAATATAGCAATAAAGTGCATGCGAAACACTATACCTCAAGGTTAAGCTCTCTTAAATTCTTAGTTTTTACGATCCGCCCATGGCCATGAAGCGAACACAAACATTCCCTTAAATGTAGGATCTTTGGGATTTATTAAGCCTCTTTGCCTGGTTTATATCCACCGGAATGTTTTTGCATATTCCATTAGTCCGAGGGTGGTTCCACAATAGCAGCAAACATCAGCTGACCCCGCCTCCTGGCGGCACAGAAGAGGTCCTTCAGTGTTCGGGGGAAATTACCCATAGACCGTAGCCAGTTTTATGCCCACTTAATAGTTTTGTTTTTGTGTCTAGATAATGGTACGAGTCTGTGTGTGTGGGGCAGGCAAATGACTAACCAGAAATGTGAAGATGCCTTCGCTATATACGCTCCCTGCCAAGTGTCTGGTAATTTATGGTACCGGGCGTCAAATGGCAGACGCGGCGGCTACTTGACAAAACCCCAACTCACTTGCAGTGGGGAAACGAGACAAATACCTCTTGATATAGTATAAATGTGTGCCTCTGTCGTGGTATGTGTTTAGGTTTAAATTATATTAAACTGCCAGCGTGGCATGTGTCCCATTTCAAATGGGGTCCCGGTCCCCAAGTCCCTCAAATCCATAGAGAGAGAATGCCAGGATAGGCCAGACCAAGCACAGTCCAGAAATTGTTTTCATTATGTTACCTCAGGCACTCAAAAAAATAGTATAAGGATTATTAAATAAAAAATATATATGAAATGCCTTCAGAAGGTGCTAGGATATGTATAAAGGATTTTGAATATTCTTTCAATTTTGTCTTAGTTTTGTTACTATCTGAATAATTAAATATTTTAAGTGGATGTAGTACAGGCCTTACACAATATTTTTGGTCTACTTTTGTTCCTCTATTATATTTGGAAAAGGCATAAGGATCTTATCCAAGCTTAAAAATTTGTTTTAAATAATATACTATATTTTCAATAAAAGGATTCCCTAATCCATTAAAATCTTACCTCATTTCTGAGTGTATACAGAGATACAAAGGGCGGACTGACCGAAATGGACATTTATCATTTCTTCTACCGGTCTTCGGACACTTTGCCTAATCCTGGCCAGAATTTCCATTTAGTGCACTGCAAATGTCGAAAGTTGATGCCGAAAGTTTTCAACACTTTATACCCCAAAAAACCAAAAGAAACGGCGGAAGATTTACCCAGCGGGGGTCGTCTAATTTAAATTGGTTTGTTTTTGTCTGCTGGCATTGCGCTTTTTTACCCACTCTATTGCCCATGTAGCTGCTGGTCCCCAACAATTACGACTGTCGCCCCCCTGGCCCACCTTCCAGTGCGTTTTTTCAGTGGGTCGCTGTCCCTGTCGCTTCTCCTGCAAAACTTTTTAACGCTCTGGGGATTTTCAGGGAGCCGATGGGGCAGCAGGAGTGGCGCGGTTGCCAGCGGTAAATGGTAGCGTTTACTACCTCTCCGTATATGCTGTCGCACATTTCATTTTTGCTACGTCGAGTGAAATTAAAATGCTTGTTTTCACTTTATGCAAATTCTTTCTTAAAAACGACCAGGAAAAAAGGAATGAAATCAAATGAAAAGCAAGAGGGACAGTGCATTGTAGTCGACTTGGGAGTGTCCTATAATCCAGGATATTAATATAAGGAAAACTTGTTGATAAAGGCATTACTTTTTTTTATTATTACAAACGACAAATGTGGAACTATCCTATAATAAAACAAATCAATTAATGGTCATCTTATTCTGATGGGTATATATTTTCCATTAGCTTAAGCAACAAATGTCCTAAGATTTAAATTATTATAATATATATCTAAATTACATATTAATCTTGCATTTTTTATTTCTAATATATAATTATTATTTTATAATCGTAACTTGACTATAATACACATTTTTGTCATAACAGTCTTTGCAACATTTCTCCACAAAAGGTGATCAGGGCATAGGCAAAACCGCCCATAAAACAAAAAAGTTCTCAATTAAAATCACAACCCCTTTTATAAAATATTTATGAACCATGTGAATTTTGAACCTTCTGCATCTTGTTAAGAATATATCAATAAAACTGTTACAAACTTTAAAAAAAAAGTAGGGTCAACGTTGGTACTTTCATAATTGTTTTCTATACATACCCTTTAACCCCATGAACTTCCAGGGTACGATAAAAACCAAGCAAAGACACGCTGAGTGCCCGAATATGTATTTAAAAAAATACAAAAAAAAAGAAGAACAAAAAATAAAAATGAACGTGGAGCAAATAAAAATGGCGCGTATTTACGTTTGGGAATATGTAAATAAGCGACCGTTGTATTTATTTTCTTTGGCTTGACGTGGCATCCGGACAAAGGGGCTGCTCGCTGCTGGGGAGAAGGTGTTTGTTTGGTTTGCTCAGCTTTCGCCCGGCTAAGGGGAAGTTTTCGGTACTCGTGGGGCTTACAAGCTATTAAAATGTCGCTGCAAGTACTTAACTGCTTGATGTTGTCAATTTAAATTAAAACCACTGCCGCAAAAGTTACGCAACCAGATGGGGGGCAGACTTATAGACAGGACCCCCACACGCACCCCCGTGCGACCCCGTCGCAAAAGAGTTTGGGGCCAAATGGATATTGCACAAGGAGGAGCATGCGTGGATTAACAATAAAGGTCGCTGGAAGGCTGGAAGGCTGGAAGGAGCGCCGAAACTTTTCTTTACGACTGCACTCTCTCTCCGGACGTCTGTATGCTAATGGAGGCCGGATGGGCAAACTGGGAAATTAAAAAGTTGCCGGCTAAGGATCTGAAAATGTCTTGTCATTAGGGAAAGTGGCTTATTACGAACACTCGCCAGAAAGGAGTCGGGTGGAAATTCCTAACACTTGACGTAATTGTTTCCGAAAAGTTTCGGGGCTTGACTCACACATTTTATAATTGAAAGTTTTCTTTTTGGGCGGCAATACGTTTTATTCAAATTGTTGGCAATAAAGTACTTTCTTTATTATTGTTTGTAAGTCTGGAGTAAGACAGGAGTTCTTAATCTATTGAAAATATTTTGAAGAAATCTGAGTCAAGTAAAATACCAATTAACTTAGCTAAGAAATGACACTGTTAGCCAATAAAAATTGCTTCCTAATGGTATATAATAATACGTTTTTATGCCAACAGAAAAGAAAAAAAATATAAAAATATTCCCTACCTGAGATTAAATAAGAAAGGCATAAATGCCAGTGCGGGGTTTAACTGGAGGCTGTCAACATCTGCGTGTTCCCTCTCTTTCTCTTTGGGTTTGCTATCTCTTTCGGTGGCGTAATAAGCGATTTGGCTCAAGGCATTTTAGTGCACAGACGCACACACACACAACAAGCACACATACACGTAATCGCATAAAAGCAGAGCCAGGACGTGCTCTGATTTTATAAATAATTGCAATGACGACGGCTCCTTCGCCGCGCGATTTCGCTCGCGTCCCGGAAAAACAAGCTCCAGGCGCCGAGGCAAGCCCACGACGACCGAGCACATGATAATATTAATAATAGTGGTAATAATCATACGCACTGTATGACGAGTACACATCCAGCCATAAAAGGAACAAAGGAAGGCAGCTGGAAATCCAGCCGTCGTCTGACGCCTGCTCCTGTTTAATATGATTAATGCTCCATCCGAACAGACTTGGCAAAATATTTACACGTACTCGCGAAGCAGGAAGGCTGCTTTGGGGGAAAAATCGGGGATAGGCCGAAGTTTTCCCCCTTGTCAGCATTGAGCTTAGCGGCTCTTAGACCTGACAATGTCGAAAGTAGTTTTGAAATGCATTTTCAACCCCATTTTAAGGGAAGTGTTAAGACTGTAATGATGGGTAAATAAAGGACAGACTAAAATATAAGAACTTTACTATCCTAAAAATGCGTATGATTTTAAATATTTATGTACAAAAAAGTCAGGAAAGAAGCTATGCTATTTTCGCATGAATTCTTTATTTTTAAATATGAAAAATTGTGTTATTCAGATGTGTATTAAGTTTGAACTCTTTAAATCTAATAAATTAATCCTTAGATATTATTAACTGCATACTGTAGAGAATAAAATAAACTTCGTAGTATAATTTTCTTTTTATAATTTTAATACTTTTTTGTATAAAATGTATGCTATGCCATTATGTAGAATGTAGTTAATAAAATGTAAAAATACATATTAAGTATAAAGGAAAATAACAACTCTTCCTTGTTTCCTTTTTGACAATAAATTATATTTTAATTGCTAGTATAATTTGTATACTATTTTTTTATAAATTTTATACCATGCATTAGTTATAATACAATATTATTATTACATTCACTTTTCTAAAAACCTTCTCACATGTTGTAATTAACCAGATCAAATTTATACAGTTTATGGAATCAAAGAAGCATCCATTCCATCCTATCCATTCGGTGCGCATCATAAAAACCAATAGTGCATTTCCCACCCAATATCCTTTTCATACAGACAACTTAATTTCCTTCGCTTCAGCAAGCCACCGCAGAGACGTACAAAGTTTACTTTGAATTCAATGAACCAAGCGAAATTCGCCTGACAATTAAACAGCTTGAGATGCCAGAAAAGCCGGAGAAGTAACAGAGGGAAATATTTCATTCATTCCACGGCTGGCAAAGGAAAAGTTTATGCATCAAAGTTAGTTGTGTGGCGCCCCAAACTTGTGCAGCGATTTCCGTAAGCGATGCGATCCACAAAAATTGGATGGAAGGCAAACGAGATGCAAAGGAGTAGAAACCAATTGCGAAGTTTTCAGCAGAAAGATGAGGCAGAACTTTCCCAAGGTAAATCTGTCTCCATCTCGCCCTTCTGCAGCCATTGTGAATTTATGCCTTTTGGCTGCCAGCTAGTCGGCTGCAGAAAAAGCGACACAAAAATAGCAAAGGTAGGATAAATGCAGTAGCGCAGAAATTAAAGAATAATATTTTCTTAGGTCCACCGACGAAATGCAGGCGAGCGTTAACAGAAAAAAGCACAAGATAAACACGAATCGCATGAGGGGGAGGGAACTAGAAAAAGGACTCTTTAAAAACGCATAAATTGTCATTGGATATCGAGGGTGGATTCCAGGACCTTCCTTCCACCCACGTCTTTAAGTGTTATTCTTTGGCAACTAACCCCTATGAAAGCAGCTGCGGCTAGGGCTGTAATACGATATGTTTACTTAAGAAGAGAACACTGTGGCCCGAAACAGGTAAAAAGCTTTTGTCAATCAAAATGCCAACTGACAGTTGACAGAGTTTTTGTTTTTAAAGCGTACATAAATAAGCCATAAATGGGATGATCAACAACATTAACAGTGCGGCTCCGACACGAAAGAGCGTTGGATACAAAATAAAGGCATATTTAAATAACCCGGCTGGGGCATAAATCTGCATGCAAACTAAATGACAACATGCGTGGCACACACAACAATTGCATCATCAAGTCCTGACGTTTGACAAATGAGCCTTAACCTTCCCCCATTTGGCAGAGTAAAATATTGCAGCGGAGCTCACACACACTCCTGTGTGTGTTCAAGGTACATCAAATGGGTGTAACAAGAGCAAAAATGCCAACGGAGCAGCCATCAGCAGTCGCTATCTAGAGATGAGAAAAATGTAATAGTGATCCAGTAAATACTTTAAAATAGATAATTTAATATATATGGAAAATTGTGCATTAAAATTGAAAGGATATAGAAATAAAGGATTGTTAGTTTTAAGTAGAAACTAAACTATTACAGACTATAATTCTTCAACCAGTATTCATATTTTATAACTTTTTGTGGCAAGAGCGTTTTATCAAATTTAGTATCTTAAATCTAAATCTAAAATATATATAAATCGAGACTTGACTGTATTCCAGATTCCGAAAGGGATCAAGCAGCTGGTTTGTATAGTCGGCTTAGCTTTCCTCATTAGCAAACTTTCCACCAACGGGATTTCTATATTTAAACAAACATTCTCAGAATTGAGACTTGAGAATTTCTATTGCACTTCTGGTGTGACTTTTTAAAGAGAGTCCAAAGTTCAAACACTTTATTCAGAAGACATCCATTCTTTAACATTTCACGCACCCATCTCCAATCAGAATTTCCACTTCAAAAGTCGCTTTTATTCTGAGCTGAAATGAGGAGAAGACAACTGCGACCCCGTACTCCCGCAAAGTCAGCCGAGTCAGCACAAAATTCAGACAGCCTCCGCCATTCTGCAGTCCTCAGTTGCCGTCGCTTTTTATGGCAAATTGTCAGCGCTGTCGTAATTTTTAAGTTAAAAAATTGTTAAAAAATTTTCGTAGCATTCATTACCATGCCAGCAACGCCCTACCACTCACTCCGGCACCCACTCCTGCACTCACTCAGCTCGGTTCAGTTCAGTTTGGCTTGGCTTGGTTCGGTTGAGTCGAGCTCAGTTCACCCCCGTCTGCGATGTCTGCGTGTTGCACAATAATTTATTGCCGCACAATTGCAGCTGCCACACATTCCAATGCACTTGGCGCCCGAGCAGCCACACCGAGTATGGGTTGCGGGCTTCGGATTCCCATCTACGGAGGACTGGGTCTCACTCCTTGTCAGGGCACCCGCGGCGCTTGTAAAAGCAACTCACATTTGGCGTTGATTTCCAGCGGAGGATGCCGGCTTGTCGTGCTGTCATGGCATCGCCATCCCCATCGCCACTGCCCTCGGCATCCCAACTCCAAAGCACATACCCATCCCTGCTGCATAGACGTAATGTAATTTTAAATTTATATTCCCGACTAGATTAAGGCACTGCTGGCAGCATGCAGGGATGCACAGAATTCGTATTTCCTAATGAACTCTTTTCGGAGAGATTGGGAAGACAAACATTGCCAGAGAGTGTGAAAATGAGTGGGGATAAACTGTCTAAAAAATACTTGGGAAACTTAATAGCACAACTAAAGAAGCCTATATAAATGTCAAATAGTTACATTTTAAACTCAAAGATCAAACAACATTAGTATATATTAATATCATCAAGGAGAAATCCCCATTTAATATTTAATATCTACTGGAAAATGTATAGCTTATTTGATTGAATAAAAGCTTTATACTATTTGATTAGCATAAATGCACACATTTATTTATTAGTTAAATATGTCAAATTGATAAATATCATATGGCTTTTGTATCCTTACCCGTCTCTTTGCTGACCATAATCAAATGCAAATGTAATCGGATATTTTGCAAACATCGTGCACTCATACGTCTCCGACTTGGAACTGCTGCCATTTACTCCACAGCCATTAGGGATGTCCTCGATAGGGTGGAGTCTACTCTGATGGATTGATGGTAAGAGAAAGAGATTGCGGTCTGACAGTGGCTTTTGCGGTCTTGTTGCGCGTCTTCGTCCATTAGAGGAGCTTGCGAAAAGTGTCAATTACAACAGATGTCAGAAACAATCAGCGGCGTAAATAAGTCATAAGACGCACACACACGTGTGACATCGAACAGGCAAAGTTCAAGCCCCCGCCACCCCCGCTATTGAGAAAACCCCGTGTGGTAAGGTAATCAATAAGCCTGGTACCACCGATTGCGTGCGGCTAATTAATGGTTTGAGGATGATGGCAGCACGGGGGAAAAGGTGTCAGATACAAAACAAAGACATCGCGGGTCAAAACTGTTAACAGTTGAATGGGCGAGAATTATGGAAAACTTGGCATGGTCACTGTGCGTGTTCGACGCCAATCAATACCCAAATTGTGGTAATCAATTTTAATTAGAGAGACGCAAGCCCACAACCCTTCAAGCAGCTCACTCAATTCTGTCCAAACCGGGCCGAGTACGAGTGGAGTGAATTGAACGCTCCTGAATACTCTGAATCTGAATGTGACTGGACTGCCATTGACGTAGTCAAAGCGCAGCTCATAATCCAAGCATTATGTTCGACAAGCACTGCAAGAAAATACTTTAACAATTTGATTAAATTAAACTAAGAATCTGTGAATAATTAAATACAAACAAAATGAAGGAAATTAACTTAGAAATACGATTTAATTAATTTAAATATATATCGTTTTTATATCTAAAAGTTTGAAATGGCTTTAGTAATATTTGAATTTGTGTTTTTATTTTGTACCTAATATAAGTTCATTCACAATTATTCATTTGAGTTCTTGCAGTGCATACAAGCGTTGTGATGAATGTTGGAGAGGGGGATTGAACTGGGATTTTTGCTTATGTCAAAATTCGAACAATGGCCAAGTGGCTGGCCCAAAATTGAGGCTGACAGCCCTCATGGTCGCCTCACCCTCATCCAAATCGAAACGGATAGACAGCCGGGCACACAGAAAAGCGATCCAGTGGGTGGAGATTTGGGAAAGGAATGAGGCAGGCCATTGCACGGAAATTGAAGCTGGAACTGCCAGGGGATAGAGCCTTCAAAATTCCATTATTAAGATTAGACCAATTGTTGCTTTGAATTCAGATGCCTTGAATGCACTGCGCTTCATGCTCAGTTTATACTCCGAATAGCTTAGGTTCTGGCAATTTCATTAAGGCATATGGCAGCTACGATCAATGGTTGCAATCCGATTTCTAGAAATGACCTACAGGGCAAAATGATTGGTGTGTTCGGAAATCTCTCTGGAAATTGAAAAACAGTAAACACTAATATATTTTAAATATGTATATATCCAGAAAAACTTTTTAAGCATTCCTCAAATGTAAAACACTTATTAATGGTGTGTATTTTTAGAACTGCCTCTAAATCTATGACTTGAGCTAATAGAGAACTTAAAATATTTAAACTAATTTTTTTAAATCACAATTTTTAATTTTCAGTTTATCTTAGAATCCCCATTTTTAAGCCATTTTCGTCAAGCATTACTATCACCATTTTGGCGAAATGTTGAACATGCCAATGTTGCCAATCTGCTGAGGTCAAAGTTGGCATAGCACAGTAATTTGAAAAGTACACAACATTGGGCAACTGGAGCAGCTGCTGCTGCCAACTGCTATTAACGGTAAATGACTGGCCTAATTTATGCACCTTGGTCCACACCCACACCCACACCCACCCACATAGACACACACATGCGGTAGTAGTGAGGGGAATTACAATTGTATCGCAGTCAACATTTCCATTGCCATTTCCACTGCAGAGGAGAAAGGGGAACACGCCGCAATGCCGTAACTTGATGGAATAGCTAAGCCGAAAGCCAGCCGCACAGACAGGACTCGAACTCAACCGAAACTACTGCCCGCAGTGGCAGAACCAGGACCCCCATCCATCCGTCATCCATCCAGGAGGGCGGGGGAAATTGCTTTACACAATCGAAACGCACGAAATGACAATATAAATCGAGGGGCGGAACTAATTTTGGCAAAAGACTCGAAATAGGCCGGGCACGGCCACAAAAACCAAAATGATGATACTTGAGGGGGGATGGCGCACGACAAAGTAAACGAGGAGGAATGCACAAGAAGAATTTAGTATATATTAAATGGTATATATAAAATATTTATCTTTGACATACGTTCTAATCTATGATTTTATCTAGAAAAAATGAGGAACTATTTGAAAAAAATAATTATAATTTACAAATCCGGATCGAAGGACCAATAATCAAATAAAACGAAGTACCAGGAACGGGGTGATATTACGATGTATATTCGGTGACTTGTTCGCAAGTATGCACCCTAACTTAAGACTAATGTCCTAAATATTACATCACGAAAGCTGGAGAGCGTAGCTTTCCTTTAACTTGACTTTCATAGTTATGTTGAGTGGCTGTAAAAAAATGATCTAAAATGATATCGTAGGTTAAAAATACATCCTAGACAAACGATCAAATTCTTTATACCAATTGAATTCATGTATTACTTAGAAAACATTTTTTCTCCTTGTGTAAAGACCAACTAGGGTTGTGCAATTTCAGCTGGTGCTACGTCTGAATTGGCCAAAATTAACGCAACGAGTAGAAAACTTCTTGTATACGGAAATTGCGTAACTACGCATTAATGAAGAAAAATTGCAGTACGTGGGACGAGAGGGGTTGGAAAACTAACTCCTCCACCCAGATCCAGCTCCAGCTACCGTTCCCCTATTGAAAACAGGCAGCAACTAACGGGGAAATCTTTCGGAAATTGGACGACACTTTAGCCATAAAAGGCCTCTGATTTATGCCAATTGAAGCCCGTCCAGGTAAACTGCCTCATAATGAACTGAAGCTCCGAAATGAATCCTATGCCAGAGGGTGATTATCGCAGCTTCCACTGCGGCCAGTAGTTAAATGGATGGGAGTTATGTGGGATTAACAGGCTGCTTTGATCATCATCGTCATCTAATCATTTATTATTAGCAGACCTGAGGTCCTCCCCGCAGACTTTCGCAATGCTTTTATGGCCGTCATTAAATCCTTGATCAGACAGATGGAGACATCTTCCGTTTATAGCCTTGGAGCCGGCTGTTTTTCCAACTATAATCATCGTTTATCATCTGTTGCCTAATTAATTGTAAAGTTTTTCTCTACTTACTTTTGAAATCTTTTGCGCCCATTAATATTGTCACAGATGTCGTAATTGCCGGGACAACGGGGCGAATGATTAATACATCAAAGTTTTGCAGTTAGAAATGCTAAAGAAAGACGTCTTGGAATTGAATAGGAATATAGTCAAGATAGGCTAATATTTAAACTGTTTTTATAAAGAAATAGTATTTAATGAATACGATTTTATAAGATTCACTGGGGTGTAAAGAGAGCTTTAATAATAGAAATTACATTAAAATTATTTAAATTTTTAGCTTACTAGAAATTGTAATAAATTTTTACTTTCCTATTCCATTAGGCTCAGGCTATATCTTTAAAGAACCTTCAAATGGGAACAAAGCGGACTCGTCCTCCTCCTTCTCCCACTTGAGTTGGTAACGATTTCAATTTATAAAATTAGTTTTAATGATATTAATAAAATCATCACTTGGCAGCAGCTACAAAAGGAGGGAGGCGGCTAAGAACAAAGCTGGAACTCCGCCGCCATAAGCCGGCTTTGGTTTTGGCTTTCGACTTTGGCTTTGGCTTGGCTTTAGCATTTTTGGTCATAGTTCAACGCGTACAAGGAATTTGCACAAAGGCGTCAAGGCAACCCGGAGAAGAGGCTCGTCGTCATCACTGCCCATCCCCGAGAAAGACCGCCTTACAAAATGTTCCCCTCCCGGAGGCTTATGCCCATTGTTTGCACTGTGTTGCCAGTGCCAACCATCAGCCCCAACATTATGCAGAAGGCTCCCGGGCTAAGATCTGGCCACAAGTTATAAAACTGGAAGCCTGGTGGCCCCACACACATCCCCCATTCTCCATCTCTATCTCCATCCCCAGCCCCCATTCATCTAACAAATTTCTCTCTTTGTTTAAATTTTGCGCGCCGGAAATTTGCTTATCGCCGCTTTTCAGTTGTGGCTGTGGATGCCAGTGGAGGCGTAAAAAAGGGGGGTTGGGCACATGTTTTTCGAGGGGGGCCAAAGTCAATAGGGAGATTAGTGCGGTGAGCATTGAGCCGGCACAGAGCTGTGCTAATTGAGCGACGGGTCATGGCAACAGCTTAAATCAATAGAACCAGCGCCCAGGCTTCATTCGATATTCAGCCGAAATGAAAGAGAAACTTTTCAAAGGCTTATGCGGCACATAAATTAAGAATTGAGTGAATAAAGAGTTAATTAAATTGTATGATTCTTAATGTTAAATATAGTAGAGTAGCATAGAAATATTCTACAGACTATTATCAGTCTTAAAAAAAAATAATAAAAAGAGGCTCCACGTTCTCTTATTGCTTTTAAGGTTTTAAAAGTTGTGGAGTATTATCTCCTAATTTTGATAACAAAATAATATTTTTTTTTCCTTAAATGTAGCTATGATTTAAAAATTATTTATTTTATCTAATTAAAAAATTCATGAATTTGATTTCTTTTAAGCAATGCTTCAAATATAATGTTTAATTATAAGAAAATATTCACAACTTTTTTCGCAAAATATTCCTTTAAATGCGGTTATTACCCATGCTAATAGTTTATCAAAAAATTAAGTAAACATTTCATTTTTGTAATTTTAACACTTTATTGCTGTACTTCATATCTCATCAGCAGTTCTTTCCTCCGCATAAACATTGTCCCTACAAAATTCCCAGTCCGAGACCGCCGCCTCCTGGCTTCTTGCCCCTGTTGCCGCCGCCACCGCCACCGCCAGTAAGGCCCCCCAATCCCAGCTTGTTGCCCACACCGCCCAAAGTCTGACCCAATCCTCCGCCCACCTGCCCCAAGAGATTACCCAATCCTGCACAGCTTGTGGAGGTCAGCGGGGAGAGTGAGGCACCCAGGACGGACAGTTCGCAGAAGCGGAAATCATTGGAGGTCTCCACTTTTGAGTGGATCTTTATGAACGGAGTGGCTTTTCCCGTGACACTCTGAAAGAGTGACGAACCCCCATCCTTGTTACTACCTCTATTGGCAAACTGAACCAGAATATCAATGAGGTTATCCCGAACCTTGAGATCCTCGGAGCTCGTCAGCCGGGTTTCCTCCATGGGAGTGCCAAAGATATCGTTGGCATCGAACATATAGCCGAGTTCATCGCCATGGCCCACTGTCTCCGGTTTATCGTTGGCTGTTTCCGAGACAATGGGCAAGCCTCTCAGGAAGTTGATTCCCTTCGACTTGGTGCCATTGTAGTCGAAGCTGTACATAAAGGCTGGAGCCAGCTTGGACCAAACCTGGGTGGTTAGAACCGCTGGCAGATTGAACAGAACATCCGTGGTGGACTCCACGACCTTAGATAGAACCTGATCCACGTTCAGGGTCTGAGGCACTTTCCAGACGTCCTTCAGTGTGGGAGTTAGAACACTCGTCAGTCCCGGAAGTTGCGGCTTGGCAATCTCCCCCGTTAGCTTGTCGATCTTTAAGAAGCTGGTCAACTTGTTCAAGGAATCGCTTAGAGAGCCCAGGAACTGTTCCGCGGAGCCAAATACTTTCTCAATATTCTCCACCGTCACGGAGTTGCTTGTCTCGTGCTTCGTCACACCTGTGAGCAGGGGAATCCCCGAGAAATTGCTGTTCTTCAGCTGCTGTTCCGGTTCGCCAACTATGAGGCTCGGCAGTGCTCGGCCATCGTCCTCGCTTTCGATGTGCGGCTGGAAGCCAACATTCCCCGTGAGTCCTTTCACCAGGGCGCGTCCTGCTAAACGTTCAGTTTGGACCTTGTCATCATTCCGGATTATCTCTTCGGCGCTTTTCTAAAAGAGAACATTTACGTTTGATTACAATTGATATATAGCAATGCCCTTAGCCGACTCACTCCTCTCATACAGTTGACAATCTCCAGCTCATTGCCGGTGGGACAACCATTAATGGTGGCCACCTCCTGCACACTCTGAACGGGATCCCTATCCATGGCGTACTGTGATAGAGCAGTTCCCGACATGGCCACCACTCCGTGAACGTCGCCAGCACTCTTTGCCGTCGGCGACATCGAAAGGTACATGGCACTAGCCGCTCCTGAGCCGTGGCCAATTGCCTGAATCTTCTTGGGATCGCCACCAAAATAGGAGATGTAATCGGTGACCCAACGGAGGGCAGCAGCCAGATCGAACATGGCTAGGTTACCATCGAACTCTTTGGTACCATCGCCCATGATTCCCAGAGATCCCAGCCGATACTGAGGCGCCACCACAATGGCGCCCCTTTGAGCCATTGGCGTGGCATCGTACTGGGCGGCGGAGCCATATCGATAGCCACCCGGATGGATCCACACGAACACCGGCAGCCCCGTACTCTCATCCGGCATCTGCGGGGTGTACACGTTGAGCAGCAAGCAGTCCTCGTCTCCGATAATTCTCTGGGGAATCTGCGGATGTGGCTGAATGCAGGGAGGACCATGCCGGGTGGCATTAAAGTCTCCGCCGAGTCTCTTGTACACCGGTCGGGAGTATCTCAGGGGGCCTAGGGGTGGCTCTGCATAATGCATGCCCAGGAAGCTGTAGATACCCGTGTTGGGATTGCGGAAGCCCTCGACACGGGCATCGCGATTGAAGAGCCTGGCGAAAACCACGGGATCATCGACCGGCGGAGCCTTCGATTGCTTGCCGCCAACAATCCGTTTCACGCGAATGTGGGAATCCTCTCCAGACCCACATCTCGCCAAGGTCACCAACTGTATCAGTAGTAACAGTAGCGCAAAGTTCCGCCTCAGCTGCTTTTGCATTTCGTCTCGCTCGATTGTCAACTGGGAACTGAGCTCGGGCTAAAGCTCTCACTATAGTCCCAGTCCCAATCCCAGCTCAAAACTGAGCGAGGCTGACAACTTGCTCAGCGCGGCGATAAACAGAAGCGGGAAAAAAACACTGAAATGATAAAAAACAAAACAAGTAGCGAACCTAAACTTTTGCGGCCGCCTTGTTTGCGTGCCTCCAGTTGGATAAGACCATGTTTGGGGCAGCGCTTCTCCGGCATTCCAATCACGTACTTTTCGCCAGTTATAGTTCACTGAGTCACCGAGAATCTGGAATTAGCTTGGGAATATTCGGACAACTTTTCAGCCAGCAAACACTACATTAAAGCTCTAGCGTCCAGCCAATTACATATATATTATATTACAAATATCCTAGGTTGATGTAATGTTATCATACAATTTAAATTACAGAAATTTTAAGTAGAAATTGACCTCATACATACTTACTTAGTTTTACTTTTAGCAAGAAAACGAGTAGTTTAAAGCGATCCCAACCTGTTCGTAATCAATATTTAATTTCTCCTTTACTGGGAACATTTGAATTTATCTGTAAGATTGATGTCTCTGCTCATCTGTTGATTTGAATGCTGGCAATTAAATCGGAGACAAAATGCTTGCATATTATTATTACTTTATTCCCAACGTAAGCTCTCATCCTCCCCGAAAGCCACACCGATGAGGCTTCTCAGTGGCAAACTGGTCAGTTTGGTTTTTCCCATCTCATGGTTGTTGTTATTTCTCTGACGAATGAAGTTGCTGTTCGCTGAAATTCAATTGCATGAGCACAATAATAATGAGACTTTAAGGCCGACAGCGGTCATTGTCTGTAAGTGGGAGCCGGGGAAGCATATGGGTCCACAATGCCATATTTTACAGCTGTGCCGCATTATCTTTTGCCCAGATGAATTATATTCTTCAGCATATTTACAGCTAACAGAGTGGAAAAGAAGGCCGAGAGGAGTCGGCAAGCCGGAAACGGATGTTGGCAAATATCAAGAGGCAAACGCATGTTGAGATTTCAAGTTTCTTGACCCATACCCCGCCCAGTGTAAAGTAGAGCTAGTTCCCAACCCCCCGGACTAGACTCCGGCCTGGGGGAGACCGACGGAGCGGCACGCGCTCCTCTAACTCTAAGTTGCAGCACTCTGCCACATGAATCTCAATGTTGTGCTGTCCAAGGGAGTCGGCCACGTACGGCAGCTGATTTGTCCCAGTCTCGGCTCGAGTCATCTCTCTTTCCCTCATCCACGGGGACATCTATCTTGGTCTCTCGCTTTTGTACTCATTATTACACTGAGCACAAAGTTGCCATAGAGCCTATTATATATATTTAATACACAAATATCACAAGGAATGTTATAAATTGAAAGTTAAGATATATTTAAATTGTATATAATGAAACATTGTAGGCCAGTAAATGGTCATATTTCCCAGAATATAATTACAGCACCAACATATAGAATTTTTAATTTTGTGGAAATATTATTTTAAATAGATAAAAAATCATTTTGAATCATAAATATTTTTTGTTCAATACTTTAGAATATTTTAGAAACTACTATCAATAGCTACAATTGAAATAAAAACTAAACCTCAAATAAGAGCTCTCAATATAAATAATATAATGATTTAAATGCTAGTTTATATTTAATTTTATTTAAGTAATGTTAATAGACCCTCTTAAATTTTTTACGTGTGCCCAACCGCTCTCTTGCCTCGCATGTGTCACAGACAATGGCCAAATGACATTTAAAGTTACGACAATATAATTAAGTATACTACTGGGAGTTAACGCCAGCCGAAGCGGACCAGAAGCTGGAGCAGGAGTCCTTGCCCTGGCCAAGGAATAATTATATATGTATGAGGAGTGGGAGCTCCTGGCCTTCGGCTCCTCGCCTGATTGCTTCCAGAGGCGTGCAACACTTTTGCAGCACGCAAAGTTTGCCCAGATGCAAAGGCTCTGAGCCAGAGCAGAGTCCAATGTCAGATCCATTTTCCGACTGGCACGCCTCAGCGTTTAACGAGATTAATCTTTTTTGCCTGACCATCTCGAGCTATCTAAGGGAGAGCCATCCTGGCCAGAGTGAAGTCCTTAAAAAGTTATTAATCTTCGGGGCTATCGAGTAAATATTTTTTCTTTTTAATTGAGTTTAAATGCACCATCTAAGTGATTTGCATAAAAGTTGATAACTGGCTAGTAGAGGAAGAGCTACAAAATGTTTGTTGGTTTTTTGACGCAGAAAAATGCAGCTCATATTGAAGGTGTATGATCATATATATATGCAATTATGACATGCTAGATTGAATTTTAATTTGATTTTGGGCTAGACGAAACCTCAGACTATGTTTACGTCATTTAAAAACTTTATCCTTTCATTTGCGATTACAAAATAAACTAAGGTGACAATGGTTTGCAGGATTTTTTGATATGGTAAAGAGCAATATAATATCAATTCTTGTAAACCATATCAAGTCCTAAGACATTTTCACAGTCAGGAAATGAATTATTTCATCAAAATGAATTAAAATTCTTTTATAGACTTCATAGATAAGATTTTTTCCTTCATTTATACCTTAGGTTTTCATATTTATTATGAGAAAACATTTCATTCGATCATTACTCTTAGGCTCTCGAAACTTGGATTAATTATCTTGCTGTATATTTGGCCAAGTAACACATTTTCCCAGCCCAATTTATCTTTATTTTTTCATTTCGATGTTGCATGTTGTGTGCCACACGCAACGCCCTAGGATTTTCGCAGTTTTCCCGGCTTTTCCCCCCGTTCTGGGGATTGCGTGTGCCTTGCCCATAAGTGCGTGGCGGAGGCGTTCGTGAAACTTAGCGCCGGCTTCCCAGCTGCTGCTGATGCGATTTTGATGTGCAAAATATTAATTATAAAACAATAATTGAATTGTGCTCGTGCTCTTGGCAGCTGAGTGAGCGTCGAAAGGTGAGCGATTTTCTCGCAAATCCTCCCCGCACACGGAAAAAGTTCATTATGCTAGGGCAATTTTTCTTTGGCATCTGTTGGTGTTTGTTGGAGGGAAACAAATTAGTTTTCCATGATTGCTTATTAATAGAATAAATCAGAGTTTCATAAGTGGATTTTATCAGGTGGCTAAGCCGGGTATCTCGTGGAAGAAATACATACATAATTGCTTTTATAATTATTAAACAGCTGCTGCAGAACCATGTAGAATGTGTAATTAAAATAACTCATCTCAGGCAGATTTACATGTGTAATACGCATTAAAGCCACATTAAATCCTTTACAACTTTCACTACTTGTATGGGCAGCGCATTCTCTCGGGCCGCGTAAAATCTTTAAATTATTTTACAAAAATCCGCGTCCCCAGTCAACTATAAAAAGGCACAAGAGCGTAAATAATACAACAAAAATATACGTGCATAATAATAAATAAATATGAAAATATTGCGTCAAATGGACGACCGACCCACTCCGCTCGCCAAGGAAAACAATACTCGACTGGGGCCACAGGACAAAAAGGAGAATCGAAAACAAAACAAAGTTAAACCCAATACATTAATGGTATTTGCATTTGTACTGATTTTATTTGGTTTTTATTGAATTGATAAAATCACAACGCACAGGAGAAGCGAACCAGAGCCGAGGGCTGCTCTCGTCATTGTTCTCGTCCTGTTATTCCACTCCTCCGACTGCCAATTTGATATTCCGATTGCAATTTATGTGCCCCCCTGCCACACACACTCGCACACCCCCACACACACTCCCGTAAGCCGATTGTGTGTATATCAGGGAGCATCTCTGCGATTCTTTTCCCCCCGCTCGCCCTCGGTGGGAGCTTTGTGTTTAAACATCTGCAATATGCTGCGTGTTCCGGGTAGCTGAAAACTCCGGAATGGGGCGAAAATGTTTTGGGATCACACACTGCAGTCAGGCCAAGAGATTGAGGATTTGAGTGTGTGTGCCGGGTGTCGGGTGTTTGTGTGTGGCATTCACTTACATTTGTATCTGTGCCGGACAGGGATGGGATCGTGACCGGAAGTAGTCCTATATGAATAAACCAATGCCACACAAAAATGTTGCTAACATATGTAATTAATGTACAATAATCGAAACAGTTATTAAGGAAAATTATTCATACAAAGTATAAGAAAAATAATGTATAAATATCAACAAAAAAATAAAGCCTTAAAGACTTCCCCAAACAGTCGGTAAAATATCAACAAAAAAATAAAGCCTTAAAGACTTCCCCGAACAGTCGGTTAAATAATATAATGTTTAAGGTCCTTCTGAATTTCCCTTATAATAAAATATTATTTGTTGGAATTTACTTACTTTCTTAACAATCAAATATTATTTATTTCCATTTAAAGAGATTAATAATTATAGAAACATTGATTGGTAGTAAGTTTTTATGACTTTAAATATGTTATAACTTCCGAATTGCCAATTGTTTGAGCAAGAAATACAACACAGGTCTCTAGATATGAACAAGAAATAGCAAATCATGTATAATAAAGAGCTCTGACTAAAATAATAGCCATTTAATTCCACTAAAGGAATAAAATGTATAAAATATCGCTCCTTTTTTCTGTGAGCCTGACTGCAGAGTCAAGCCTTTGGGCTTTATGTTTCAAATACAATTTAATGCAATATACAGACCTAATATAAAATACTTTTGTGTGATATATATAATATAAGTTTTTGTTACCTTAGATCACTTAATGGAAAATTTCAATATTTAATATTTGATACCTAAGTAGTAGTAAAATATAAAAATGTCTTACGTTCACAGAATATATTGATGTTCAATCACATTGCCATCTCCGCCAAACTTGGCCCATACGTAGGACGTGTGTTTATTTGGCACCACAAATGCGTTTCCTCTTCTGCGGATCGCAGTGGGTTAAGGGTGGTTCAGTTCGACTCGACTCCGTTTGGCTGGGTTTGGTTGGGTTTTCGGGTTGGTTTGGTTTGGTGTGGTCTGCGGCAGCGGCGTCAGCAGCGCTGCGGTTGTCGCTTAATGGAATTCCGTTCTTGCATTAAATGTGACACACAGAGGGAAGCTGCCAATTGGAATGCCGCACACCCTTTACGCGCACACACAGCACCCACACCCGCACCAGCTCCTACAGCCAGCCGATAGACAGTGACAGTTGCCGTTAGCAGTCACAGTTAACTGTTACGAGTTGTCCTGCGGTTTGGCTTGTTTAAGTGTTAAATTAACGTTTTAACAGTTTCGATTATTCCGCCAGTTAATTTTTAATGTTTTCCGAATGAAACCGAAAAAACTTGGCCACGCGGCAGGAAGCACTTCCCGATGTCCTTGGGCCCATGTGCATTTTCATTAGTTTAATTAAAATTGTATTCGTCCTTAAGGGTGCGTGCGTCTGAGCGTCTGGCGTCTGTGTGTGTGTCCTTAGAGTTTCCTTTGCAGTTTCCTTTTCAAATTGAACCGCAAAAGTTTTCGGGTGGCAGGGACACAAAGGATTGCTGGTGTCCTGTGAGCTGCACTCGAGTCCAGGACCTTCTGGTTCCATTGAACTGGCCGCAAAACTTTTGCCGCACACATTCATTTCAATTTGCCTTTGTTTTGTCCATCTTTGGGCAGCTGGGTAGCTGGGCAGCGACTCCTTGCTGCATGTCCTTCTGGCCATTCGACAGGCCTCCTCGGACCACTCATCTCCTCTCCCCCGACACTCCCGTTTACATATCCCTTTGTGGCTAGGTCGAGAGCAAAAACTAAAAATAAATGTTGCTCGAACGCATGGCCACAGAAATTATTGCGGTTTCCATCGAACATGGGGAGGATGTTCGGGAAAAGTGCTCGCCAAAGGACATTAAACATTGATGTTGCCCAAGGAAAAATATTGGTTGGGGAATAACAAGCAGACGGAGGAGAATTATCGCATTAGGACTTGCGGTGGCCACCATTAAGCGGCTTACAACTTTACTAAATCAGAACGGGTTTCAGGCTTCGAGATTAAGAGGACAGTTAACCAAATAAAAAGGCTCTATATTATATATTTTATATTATTTATTATTTTAGGGACATTTTGAGCTAAACTTGTTATTTCTCTTCTCTTTGTCTCGACGTCATTTGTTTTCCTGATGTAAACTTAAGCTAATTCCAGATGCGTTTTGAGCCACATCATTTACCAAATCTTTTCACATCACAATCAGCCAGCCCCTTATCCATCTCCATAGGACATTATCATTAAGGACACTGACCCACCCGAGACAAATGATTCCGATGATGAGGTCTGAATGTGCTCACCTACCCGCATCACCAGCCTAATTAACTCATTAGACAATGTCAACCGAATGTAAAGAAAAATCCCCCAAGTAGCTAAAGAAAAAACCGAATTCGGGTGAAATGTTAAATGTGCAGCATTTACGCATTCCCAATTTGTTGACAAACAAATTACACGAAGGATTTACAGCAAATTACGCGCAATTTTTCTACACTTTTCTCTCAAATCCGGACAAACAAAGGATGCCCCAAAAAAAAACCCTTAGGACTAAGCCAGGCAACTTGTCCAGAATTCTCGCATTTTGGGATGTGTACATATGTCCCGTGAAATTTAATTTAATCAAAGGCCAAACAAGGAAGGTCGTCAAAGGGGGGTTCAACCGGCACAAATCAATCTCAGCGATGCAGGCAAGGAATCCCCAAAAGGCGGATTCTCCTTCGGCCAGCAGGACGCAAAAAAAGGACTGAGGGCGTGCCCCAAACAGGAATTGATTAAAGCGAAAAAGGGGACGATGTGGCGGACGCACAATGCAGGCCAGTGTCCTTGCGTCCGGCGTCATTTTTTGCGTTCCTGATTGTCTGACCGTAACTTGTTTGCTCGCCTTTAATTTCATTTGCGCGCGGCATCTCCCGCAGTCGATCCAAGTCGCCTTCTTGGACTTTCCCCCTTTCAGGGCTTTGTCCTGTACCAGGACCTCCCTTTTTTGTGCCATTTCTAGTTCTGCTTTCATTTACATGCTTGAATTGTCATTGTAGCGTTTAGCAATTTTATTGTCCTTGCCCTCCACTATCTGGGGATTGTGGGTGGGTTTTTGTCTGGTCTTCGTTGGTCTTCTGCCTTTGCTCGATGCTCCCCTTCGGCTTGGGCCTGTGATTTATGCGCATATGCTAAGCTTGGCTGGGGTGAACTTTGACCCTGGGCCAAGGGTGGCTGCGATAAGACGAATTTTTTCTTTGGCCAGTATTTCCTTTGATTTGCCAAGGGTTTGACGCCTTCGCCAAAGAGAAATGGATCTTTAATTTGCCACAGCCTATTGAATTAGGCAAGGATGACGACTCGGAGATAGGGTAAGAAAGCCAGATGGGTTCTGGTTAAATTTGGCAACTATTCCTATAGTTTTAAAGGAAACAAGGTGTACAAATATTAGGAAATACTTAAATTTAAATTATTTAATAAGAAGACAACAATTAATGTTGTTGTATTTGTTGTATTTTATTGATTATTTTTTCAACATATTTTAAGTCTTTATATCTTTATCTTCCAATACCAAAGATTCTTTATCAAAAGTCGCTTTAATTTGTATGTGTTTATATTAAAAATCTTTAAATAGCTTCGTTTCAATCGGACCTGTACTAGGAATTATATGCCTTTTGGAATAAAACCCTCTTCAGCATTCCCATTACCTAAAACACTCCCCCGAGCAGGACAATCAAGCGGAACTGCAGAGTTTCTAAGTCGGGAGTATGGGAAGGATCCAGGGGTTACGGATGCACATGCATAGAGATAACACAGCTCCACACACATTAACCATATCTATTAAAGTGGGAGTGAGCCGGCGACAGGCGACAATGGGCGACCCTTCAGACAGCGGATAATAAATGGCGTCGCGACAGTTTCCTTCCCGAGCAACACACCACGCTACAGAAAAAAAAGAAGAGAAGAACAAAATGGAGGAACTTTCCGTATCCGGCGCTAAGAAAGGTTCGTGTCTAGTACTTGGAGGCGTGGCGGGAATAGCACCTGGGTCCACTCTCAAAGCGGCCACGCCACATAAATTCCAATGGTTCGCTTGCTTTCGGGGCTTACAAGTTTGGCAAATTTGTGAAAATTACTTTTTGTTTATTGTGCTGAAAGCGCAGACGGGAGACCGCTAAGCCCGAAGCTAAGGCCAAGGAAATGGAGAGTCCTGCAGGAGAAACCTGGCTTCCCCTCGGTAAATTGCCCGGCCCCTTAAGCTTGGCCATTAACATTGAGTTGTTCTCGTTGTGGGGGTTTTCTCTCCATTTTTTTTCTTTTTGGCTACTATTATTCTTGCTTGTTGTTTTAATAATTTGTTCCTTAAGGCTGCTCCACCTACACATGGCTCGTAAATATTACCCTGAATGTGTGTGCGTTGTCCCTGCTAGGGAGGAGTAACAATTGTTGTTTTCACACCATAATCATAAAAGGTACAAGCATAATTATTATTTTTATGTCCCTGCCACTTATTGTAAAGCAGCAAATTGCCTGACCACACATAAAATGCGGCACGAGAAAGGATCCTACGTGGGAGTAGTCCTTTATGAAGAGCCAGACTCGTGTCGGGAGTCTGCAAGCTGTGGGAGTCGCAGGCGGGCAAAAATTGTAATTTTGGTCCTGTCCTCGCCGGCTAACTAATGTCCTCGACTGGCGCTTCCTGCTCTCAGTTAGTGAATATTTATGATTGCCGGCCGTAGAAGAAGCGGAAGAATGCAAGAGCAGCTACTGAACTCTTCTCCTTTCTATGTTTCATTTTCTTCCTGCTTTATTTTTGCAGAGTTCTTAGAGAGGTTTATGGCACAACTAAATTATAAAAGATATGAATGAGGCAACTGCGCGGGAACTATGTTTGCTTTAACCGACCGCCCAGAGATTTCACACAGATTAGTTGCAGTTCCTTCCCAAGAAGGAATAATAAGCCTGTTGAAAGTCAAATAACTCTGTAAGATATGTATAAATTTAGTTCAATCCTGAAGCTTTTTTAAAAAGTAAACTCTGCCATAAATAACAAGTGCTCAACTAAACAAGAAAACCATTCTTAAACATTACTTAAAATTCTTTTTGCGCTCCAAGAATAAATAAACTTCGCAGCCACCCTTAACCCATCAATGCCAACTCTGCACCCCACTCTGGGGCTTAGGAAATCATTCAATTGTGCAGGTAAATGGACTGCAAGCGACAGTCCAAGACCTCCGACCCCAGCCAGACCCATAAAAAAGGGTTAAGAGTCCAGAAATGTTTCACATACAATTGCACAAACATCGCAGCCGAAAAAGCACTCCACTGAAAGGTGGCAGGAGAGAAAAAATAAAATTAAGGGAAAAAAAGGATATTCGAAAAAAAGCGAACGAGCGCAGAAAGGCTGCCACGTCGTGGTCAGACTTAATCACTTTTATCCGGACGGGCCTTCGATGATTCGTAATCCTTTTAAATGCCCCTCTCGGGGAGATTTATTAGCTGCACGTGATAGTGGTGGCCTCCTTCGCACGCCGAGCCGAAAAAATCGGCTACGAAAACCATCAAAATCCTCGCCCCGAGCTCCCTTAATGCTAATTTATGGACGGGCTGAGTTCGCATGAGGAGCGCAACTTATTCATGAGCTGCCTGAAATATGGTTTCATTTAAATGCGTGTACATAAATTTATATTTCCTTTTGGTGCATTTGCAAATCGTTGGGGGGAATTATGAACTTTTGGCCGGGGTATGCGCCAAACGTCAGCGGAAAAACCATTTTAATTAGTAAAAATCTCTCTCCCGCCAACGGTTCGTATACGTAATATTTATTCAGTTCCGATTTTGATGAAACTAGGGTGGGTAAGCGCAAATTAAAAACGAAATGAAAAAGGCGTAAAATAATTATACCTTTTGGGAAATACGTAAATTTATTTGCACGGAATATTGAATATTTAAGTGGAATCGCGTGGAAAAATACGAGATATTAAAGAGATATGTTATTATTTTTGTATTAGAGAGTCTTATATTAGACGTTTATATAACTTAATAAAACTGTTAAAAACTGCTTATTGAACGCTAAGCTTACGCAAAAAGTAAGTATTATTTCTATATTTAATACTTCAAAGTTATCCTATTGATAAGATTAAAATAAAAGCCACCTTCTCTACACACATTTTCCTTGAATTTTCATTATTACAAAACCCGAACGAAAACACTCGAGATAAAAAAGAGTAAGGTGAACGAAAAAAAAATTGGCAAAATTATGGCAAAACTTTTGAACAGTTTTGAACAATAAAAAGCAAATGGCGCTGGATAGAACTTGCCACCAGGACGATGCCACGCCCCTCATTTCGCGTGTGGAGGGAGAACCGCACATTAGTAGTTAGTGCAAGCAGGCGGTGCTCTAACTTTTGAATAAATACAATAAGAGGCGGCAGGGGCAGCGGCTGCCAGCCGCTCTGCTCCCCGGACGCCACTTTAGACAATGAAGCGTATAATGCTAAATATCGTCCTGGCAACCGCATCCAGCTGTCGTCCTGCTCCCCCAAACCCGCCGGTTGATGGTGTCTCTTCCAGCAACTATGCTGAATAATTTTGTGCGCTGCGCGGTTTGGCAACAATTGCTTTCATTATGGGAACATTTTTTGTTCGACTGGAGAGATGGGAAAATGGGTGGCAGTTTTGTTGGGTGGCGGGAAAAGTGGTTTGGATCCACCTTGGGAAACCCCTTGATGATGTTACATCTACTCCGGCTGCTGCGGTTGGGCTTGGAGCCCTTGTTGTTGTTTGTGTTTGTGTATTTTGTATCCTGCGGCCGCAGATACATTATCCAAAATTTGCATAAAATAAATAAATTAAATATGCCAGACATGCGGTGCGCCGTTGGTCGCCAGGAACGGCCAGAGTTAGCCTGGCCAAGTGCACTGTAAGGAATGCGGGTTGTGGTTAATAAAATTAAGGATAATTTAATAAAGAAGAAACATAAGAGTTATTAATAAGGTTTGGAATTTGTTGTGCCTTTTTACGATAAAAGTCGGTTTCTTCATATTTAATTTATAACTGCAATTACCTTTGAAAGCCAGTCACATTGTTATTTCTAGGATGTAATATTCTCTATAAGTCCTACGTATCTTAAAAAGTGGATTATAATTATTTTCCTAAAAATTATATTTCTCTTAATGTTTATAACTCAATTTTTCTTCAAGTTAGACTGGTTTTTCATTCAAGAGACTTAATTTTCAATTCTAAAAATAAGTGCAGTTCATTTTAATCATAAAAAAATTTGATCATAGATAAAAATAAAAATACTTTTATTTTAACATTGTATTGTATCAAAATACAATAGTCATATATAAATTATCTCCGAAGTAATATTACAAAGTAAGTTTCAAAACCCTTAATTTTTCCCTCCTTCTTATTTTTCTTAAGAATTTAAATGTATATATTAAGCATAAGCATATTTCAAATATAAAGTAAATACACATTTTACTCTACATTAGTTCATTAATTTTATTTAGCTCAGTGTAGGGGATCTTTGCTTCATTCCTTCACTTGGCCGTTCAAAGTTTCCATTTTATTATCGCGCCGAACTAGAGAGCGGGTGGCAAAGCGTTTGCTGCGAAATGGTGCGGCATGCCATAAAGGGGCAGGATGTCGGGCGTACTTGCCCCATCGAACAGCTGCAGCGTTTTTGAAGCTGTCCAGGAGTCCACGAGGATGCTGCTCGGCGGCTCTGTGGCTGAAACGTGGCAAAAAGGCAGCCAGGATGCGCTACGTTGCGTTTGCTTGTCATGCTCCGTTGCGTGATTTTTGTCCACCCCCGTGTCCTGGTGCCTGGTCCCCCTAGTTCCCCTGGTTTCCCCTCTCCTTCTGTAGCTTCATGCACGAGTTGCTGTCCTGCCGACTGTCCCCGTTGTTGTTGTTGCCAGCGCTCTTTGGCATCCGCTGCTGCCTCATGGAGCACATGGCCATAGTCTGCGGCATTAACTTCATGCCGCTTCATTTTGTTGGGCGTTTTTCGGGCCTTTTTGTTTTTTTTTTCTGTTTTTTTGAAGCTCCCTGAAATGGCCGCTACAAAATTGGTTCGTTTGGTCGCCGAAGGCACTTAAATTTCCCTCCGGCGGCATTTGTTTCTGCCGTAGTTGTTGATGCTGATGTTGATGAGGATGGTGTATGTGATGGCGGCGGGTTTGTTGTAGTTCAATTTGTGCGCTGCGGTTTAATGAAATTTAGTTGTTAGTTGCTGCACGTTTAGCTTTGCATGGAAGTTCGCACCCCCTCCCCGGTGAAAAGCCGAAAAACCCCAGCGACCAATTTTCAAACGAATGGGCGGTACACTGGGGCGTATACGTGATGTGAAATTTGTGTACGTTAAAGGGTAATTGTTGTGGGAAATGGGTCTATGCAACACAGAGCGGAGCAGGGGAAATTGGTTTCAGTTTGAGTATGTTCTTTTAGAGCTGATTGAAAGGATTGTGATATATGAGGGCGGCACATTGCTCATACGTGACGTGGACCCAAGTTCAGGCGGTATGACAATACAACTTGAAATGGAATGAAAACAACTTTATAAAAAGAGAATAATAATAATGCAATAAGATACCAATCTTATTTGAATGACTTAAATTTAGGCAAACAAAAATGGAAATATTAATATTAATAATTAAAAACGTATGTCGACTTCCATCTTTACCTAGCAATGGAATTTGTTGTTTCTTATTAAACCTTACTATATAAAATGTATATGCTTATATGGTGATTTCATTATACTCGTAACATATTCCATCAGATCAAATAAAGTTAATTATAATTTTAATTACAGTTTTATGCTTTCATTTTCATTAGTAAAATCCCTCATAAGCTTGCTTCCTTCTAAAACTTTCACTTTACCTTCACGCAAGCAGTTTAACTGGATTATCAGAACATTTAAAATTTTAATTAAATTTCCATATCCAGGACCCGTAATTTAAATAACTTTAGCTCACAAAGGTGCGCAGTTAAACCGCAAAACGACGGTACCAAAACCCGATGTAATAGTAACTCTGTTAATCCAACAGCTGAAAGTCCTGGGCACTGAAAATCCCTGGAAAAACATTTAACTCTTGCCTCGCGCTAAGTACAATGTAAACCATTTCCACACACACATACGAAATCCCAGAGACTGAACAACAACTAAGTGGGCCAAGGGTGCGGAAGTAGTTAGAGGTCGTTGCCGGCGGTTCGGGGGAGAGGGGGAGAATTTCGACACATGTTGCCGCAATAAAAATGTCAACACACACATAAAACATCTTCTAAAATGGCATTTGCAGCAGGCAGCAAATTCCGAGAGACCAACCGAAAAAAAATGCGAATATTTTTGAAGCATAATAAATGGAGTTCAGCTGGGCGAGGGGGCCTGGGAAAGCCGAGAGGGAAAACTCGACGCGGAGAGCTCGGTAAATCCCCCATCCACACGTGCTTAAAGCACACACACACACTCCCGCACACACAATGCCGGCCATTAAACACGCATTCTTTGCCCATAGAAATTTATAGACCAGAAGCGCAAGACGGCGGTGAAAGTGTGAGAGCAAGTGAAAGAAGGGAAAGCGGAAAGAGTGAGTGTGTGTGTGTGTGTGTGTGGGAAGGGTGGTAGGGGGTAGGGAGGTCGGGGTAGTGCGAAATGTGTCGCGCACCGAGTCGCGAATTTTACTTTCACTTTCTCCGCAACTTTCATTCAAGGACATGGAGCAGACGGGACATCGCCAGACATTAATGGCTAGCCCCGAAACCAAGAGAAACATTATCTGTACCCTTACTTGGGGTATAACTTTATTTATCTTGTTTTCGTAGGATTTATATACATTTAATTAATTTTAAATTTATAAAGCTTCAACTGGAACTTTACATTTTCAACTCGAGGTTCGATCAAAACACAAGCAATATTTTTATTTTAAAACTTTTGATATCAGAAAATTATAGTAAATGGTATTAAGGCTATTTCTAGTGGGATTTCTTCGAAGCTTCCTACAACAATTTCCGGTTCAAATAAACAAAAATAATTTTTATTTGATTTAAAGCCTAAAGCATATTGTGAAAGACAACAAATAGTCTTAGATACAAGATAATATAAATTAGTAAGATGCGTTACGCACGCTTCAAGTGCACATTTAAGCGGCTAGGTTATTATTTTTCTCTTACCTTCTCTTTTCTTCTTTTCTTTTTCGAGTTGTATTGTTATATTATTATATTATTATATTATTATATTATTATATTATTATATTATTATATTATTATATTATTATATTATTATATTATTATATTATTATATTATTATATTATTATATTATTATATTATTATATTATTATATTATTATATTATTATATTATTATATTATTATATTATTATATTATTATATTATTATATTATTATATTATTATATTATTATATTATTATATTATTATATTATTATATTATTATATTATTATATTATTATATTATTATATTATTATATTATTATATTATTATATTATATATTCTTCAAGATGCCCTACTATGCTAGAGTATTCAATGTTCGTCCTTAAGACTTTCTCTAATGCTTCCTTTCTTCTTTTTGGACAGTAAACATATTTTAAGTTTGTCAGATGAACTGATCTGACCCCCCTGAACCCCTCCCATGTAAGTGTGAGCTGAATTTAAAGATAGAACAAAAAAAAACATGGGCTGCGGGGGCGATTCGCCTTTAATGAGATAATCTGCGCTTCTCGTCGTTATTTTACGTAATTGAAGGTTCACTCACAGACAAGCCCCCATTCTTGATTACAACGCGGGGAGCTTCTCCGGAATGGAGTACACTGGAGTGTTCAGGAGGGGATGTGGAGCTTCGGGCTGAGGTTGGGGTGGAAACTGGCCGTAATGATAGTGATGGGCCTGCAGCCTGTACGTGCGTGTAACTCCGGGGGTATGTTCCACTTACTCTCTCTTCATCTTTCAGACTGTCTGCATTTTTCGGTGGAGCTTCACGGCATGGTAATCTGCAATAAATGAGGCATGTTGGAAGATTTATTTGATTGCTTTATTTAATATTTTAGAAAAGCCAGATGTTTCGGCTGGGAAATTCGGGGCTCTCCTTGGAGTGAGTTGACTTTAGAGCTGGCGCTGAGTGGCTGACTATGAGTTATGACTGATGTAATGAACAATATACGCATCTTGGGGGCGAGAATGGCAAAGGTAACCTTAGCAAAGGTGAAAGGCATTTCGAATGTGTTCTGAGATGATATACGTTGTGAAAATGAACATTCTAGGGAAGGATAAGTTATGGCATGTGTGCCATTGTAGGGTAATGTTGGAAAATTGTGAGAATTGTTCAATTTATGAGCGCAGGAGGGTTAATAAAAATATATATAAGTAATATTAGAAGATATAATTTTATTACATTGAAATGCTTTAAGGGGGTATATAGCCTTCGTTAGATAAAAACTCACTTCTGATCTTTCAGATTTGCATTAGTTTAAGACTCTTAAACTTTTTATCAAACTAAAAGATATCAGTAAGAACTCAAACTTCATTTAAGACCAGGTCTTAGCAATGCAAATTCCACCTTGAATTAATTTCCATTCATCAATTCTGATTAATCCCAAGCCCGGCCCAGAAATCTCTGGGATGGCCAACAGGAGTAGACCCAATTTGCCAGGCGGCCCCCGAAGGGCAATCCACAATTAAATGCTCCGCTCATTGCGACATCGTTTATCACTTCGCCAGAGACACTGGCTCTCCGGTTCTCCGATTCTCTAGGCTCTGGCCCACCATTATGGTTGCTTCATTACAAGCGATTAATTTTGATTGTTTCGACCGGAGGAGAGCAAGGAAAAGAACACCCGATGGAAGCACTACAAAATTTCATCCTGAAAATCTTTTCATCTCGGCTTCGTGTTCCACGTGGCGCTCCTTTTTTCTGTTGAGGCCGCAAGGAGCGCCATATTTCACCCGACAGGAGGCAGGAGTGCAGGATGCGGACGGGGAACTGTGACCGAAATTAAGCACACAGGGCACAACTACACGAAAACGTAATAAAATCATAATCGTCGGATCAACACAGTCATCAGCGGTGTCACAACAGGCTACCACGAGACGATGACAACAAAAACACGCTCGGAGACACCGAAGGATGCCCAAGGATGCCCAAGGATGCGCAAGGAGCAGCGCAGCGGCAGAAGCAATTGCCTGGCGAAACTCAACGGTAATTACAGTAATAATTCAAAAGAGATTTGCCCCCACCACCAGCTCATCCACAAAAAATAGTACAAAAAAAAAACAGAATAAGGGGAATACCCGAGGAAAGGAAAACTGAGAGACAATGAAGACGACGATGCAGCACAGAGGGATAAAAGTGGCAATTGCCGCGACCAGGACAAACCTGTGCACATTGGGTCAAAAACAATTTTATTATATTATTAGATATTAAAAAAATGAATAAACTTCTTTGGTCCGGTTTTCGGATACTTTTATTTTTAAATTACCAAAAAAGTTTATAGGTTATTTAATTAAACCCTGAAATTAAAACATTTTTGCTCAGTATTTGTCTCTAGTATTCCAGGATAAAGTCCTAAGACTAACCCTGCTCCACTGTGCCAGGAAAATGGAACTAGTAAGCTCTCACTATGCCTCCCTCCACCGCCCACGCACATGAAGCGCTGATGTGCAGCTTCCGGTCCTAAGCGACGCACAGGTGCAGGCTAACGGGCAAAGCTGTACGACAAGGACTACGGAAAAGGAGCATAGAGCCCTCGGCACACGGAGACCAAAATGCGACGCCAGAAGCCCGAGAATCCCGAGAAGCCAGCCAGGCACGGCGAGCCATAAAAACTTTGGTGGGAGTTGCTCAGGAGTGGCCCGGGAGGTGATGATGAAAAATGCGACAATGAAAATAATGCCCGGCACACGCATCTCCTGCTCCATCCGGATCTCCATCTCCATCTCCGTCTGCCTTCACATCCAATCCGGCTCCCAAATGAGGGCTGAGCCACCGCCGACGACGTCCAGCGGAGCTGTGGAGCCATAGAAGCCATTCAAGGCACTTAAAGACTCGGCGGGTCGATGCCATTTTTGGTGTCTGGGTGTGAAAAAGTTTAAGTGGCAACAACGGCCAAATCCCAGGATTTACTTTTATGCACTCTCACACTCGCACTCGCAACTCGCCCGTGAGTGCAATCCGAGAGGTGAATGCCGAACGGTGTAAGCTTTCCAAAATAAAAAAAGGAAAGTACAGGAAAAAGTGGAAACTTTGACTTCACTCCCTTTATGACTTTTTGGCGGCACTGGAAGTCGTTGAAAGTGTCAATATTGCGTTATAGCATCACGTGGTAGACCCGGCACCTCGCGGGCACTTAAAAAAATTATAATTACTTACATTACAAGCACGAAAAATATGTTGAATATGAAATAATCTAGATAGATTAATATCTGAAATATTTAGATATTTATTCTAAAACAAGTTTGAAGGCTGCTTTATTAACATTTGTATTATGAGAAAGCGATTTCAATGATATTTATTAATTGTTGTATTATAAATTTATAAATTACAAGTTAAGATATATTCAAAATAAAAGTGTATATTATATTTATATATATAATATATTAAAATATTAATATATAATATGTATTATACTAAATGTATAAATCGGTTGGCTGGCTTTCTTAACTTAAACTTTAATTAAGCTACGAATTTCAGTAAATTATATAATTATATATAATAATTATATTATAATAATATATAATATATAATAATAATAATAAAACTGCTTCCTTTCTGAAATTTACCATTTGAAAACTTCCCGCTTTGTCATAATTTTGTATCTTATCAATGGATACGCTGCTGCATACAATTTTTTCCAGTGCATTTTCCACCTGTACCCTTATTGGCAATCCCAGCTGTGTGACGATGACGATGATGTTGGCTGCTGCCTGTCTAGGATTAGCTATGCGTGCGGTCCTCCATCCCATTTGGAGGATGGGGCCAACCACTTTAGCTACTTATGCCCGCCTTCTGCACTCTCGAAAAACGCAACACGAAACTTTTTCGTACCCACTGCACTCGGGGGGGTAGCCACCCCCTCACACTGTGGCGCCTGCCCCTGAAAGTTTGGGCCCAAATGATACCAATAAACAAATCCCATTATACACGGTGTATCAGCTTTACGTTGGCTGCTCGTCCGCTACGTGAGATGACTTTCAACAAAAATCGTAATATAAAAGATACCAACCCCTGAATTTTATGCTGCTTTTGTTTCATTTTTTGAACTTGGCCTAGGGGGGCTGTCAGGAGGCGTGAACATTTCAAATTTCAACAATCGCAATGAACTGGTTTAAGACAGATGCCCGGAAATGGAATTCGACTTATTTAAGTGCTGAGTTGGCAAATATAAATATTGCCAACTGAGAATATCTTTTGTTTATTATTTTATAACAATACGAAGCTTTCACTTTATTTATTTAATTCAAATTCGTTTGATTTCTGTGAAACTTTCACGCAAAAATACTTTTTATGATAAAACAATAGTGAAAATACATTCATTCCTGGCATAAAAGCTTCAGATTTTCGCTCCCTTTAATACTTTGTGGAAAAACCAATTTTCGAGTCCATTATGGACCAGCTCTTAGCTAATAACATAAGCTCCACACTTAAGCCACTTTGCATCCGGCTTTGCTAATAAATCCGTAGTTAAAAGCGATAAATGTTTTAAGATTATGGCCAAAGCGAACGAAAGTTGGCTTTTAATGAACTCGTTGCATTAAAAATATGTGCACAACTAAGAGCATTCATTAAAAAAGTTTCTGCTTTAAATACAAAAAAATAAAATAAAGTTGAGACCTAAACTATGAAAACCGATGGAGCAGGAGGAGGAGAGGGAGGTCGGAAAAGCAGCAGTAAATCCCAAGAAAAGCTGCAGAAACTTTCCGACTTTGGCCATTCATCTTACAACTAATTTCTGACTGGACTCACGCACTCGGGGCCCAGGACTCGGATCTCGGACTTTTGCCTTTGCCACTTAAGTGCTTAAATATTTTTCTTTGTTCTTTGGCCGGCCAAAACCCTCCAGTTAGTGGCCAGCTCCGTTTTACGCTTGCCTAAATATTATTTAAGCTAAATATAACTTTTGACCGTCCATCTGCGTCGGTTGGTACTTCCCTCTAATCACATTCCCATCCAGTCCGTCCAGGTGGAGTGCCGTGTTCTGGTCAACTTGGCAAACTTTCTGCTGATTAAATGTTGGCCAAAGTCCCCTTCAAGCCGATAGCACATACACTCCAAAGTGCGAGAGACAGATTTTCGGGCTGAAACTTTAAACTCGGCCAAAGCCTTTATCTAATTGCTTTGAAAAAGTTTCCGTTTCCGTGTCCGTGTCCGTGTCCGGGAGATTCGATGCAAAAGTCACTTTGGCTTGTGGCCTTAACTTTTCGGGGAACCGAGTCAAGATCCTGGCTAAAAGTTAACACAACCATCTCAGGGTAAGATAATCCACACAAAAGAGTGTGTTGGAATGCATAAAATGATTCCTTGCATGTCATCATCTGCCGGAAAAGAAAGGAAAGGCTTAGCCTTGGCCCGAACCCCTGACATGACAGACAAAATACAACTTCAATTAAAATTCTCACCATGGAAACTGGAGTAAGGAGAGGTGTCACAGGGCACAAAAGGATACTAGGAGTATTGTATGTTAAGATATAATTATTAATTTCATTTTATAAGTAACAGAACATTTAAAAATTTGATAAAGAAATCTTAAATCATAGTTCATTTAATATACTGAAACTGGTACTTATTTTTGGTAATCTTCCATAGCTTCTATTTATAAAAGTTTATTAGTTCAATTAGATAGTTTCCAGCATTTTTTTTAACTATAAGAATATACTTAATAATTTCCATTATTTTTTCCCATATATTTTTTTCAGTGCCTTCAAATAGTGAAGGCGAAAGGATACAAAAGAGCAGATTGAGCCTGGCTGCTCAAGCTCAGCGGGATGCAGCCCAATTTTACACAACAATAACTCAGTCATATATGGACTGCCAACAGATAAAGGAAAAATAGATGGTTATATTCGCCTCGAAGCGATCTCCACCCACACCCGCTGGCATCTTGGGCAGAGTTTCCCCGCGGCTCTCATTGATTAAACTTGAAGTTTCGGCCGCCCGTCGCGTTGCTCGCTCGCCGGGTCTCCTTTGGAACTTTCTTAATTTTGTTGTAATTTCCCCGACGCTGCTGGAATTTCTATCTGCGAATTTATGAGCAACAGCGTAAACTATTTTTATTAGATTAAAAACACACAAACCAAAGGGAAAGCACAGAAAAATGCGTCGAAGAGAGTTCTGGCGTTCGGCATTCGGCGTCCTGCCGCCTGCCCTTGCTTCCTTCTTGCCTTTCCTTCCGTTGGCCATAATTTGCTCTAACAATTTTAATCGCATTTGCGCGAGTCGAGAAGGGAAATATTAACAACAATGTTGGCGAAGAGCGGCGGAGGAAACTCAGTTGCGATGCTTTTCATTACGGAATTGTTCGTGCGTAAGAATGTTGCAGGCGGCATTTTCAATTTTCCCCTCAGCCAGTGTTCATTTATTATGAATTTAGCAATTCGTGTGCAAAAATTTACTCCATGCAGCACAACAGCATTAAACAAAAAGGGAAACAAAGAAAATGTCAATTGAACTTTTGCATGGCAGACTTTCGTTTCACCAGGCTGGGGTTGAATGAAAATTAATCATTTATGCTTATTTTCTATATTAAGTTAACCAATATTTGTAGGGTATTTACGGATCTAGTCGAATAATAATAAAACTGGTTCATGAAGGTAATACTTTCGAAATATACTGACTGAGTTATACGTGTTTTTGCTATCTGTTGAGTTATAGAAAAATTAATTACACAAGAAATCCGGTTCGAAGGACCAATGTAAAATGCTGGGCCAGAAATTCGGTGGATCACAAGATCTGTCACTGGGGGCTGAAATTGTCAGCATAAAATCTATTTGTTATGACCATAATTTTTACGAGTCCTTTTGTTTCTTCGAAAGTTTTTGTTTTCGTTAATTAAATTAATTTACAATCTAGAGAGAATTATTATTTTACCTTAACCTTCTCTAATATATAACAAAAAAAAAGCTTTCAAAGCGAAAAAGTCTTTAAATAGAATAATAAAATTTATCAATTATTTCCCCAAAACAAAAAATATTTTTACAACATCTTAGTCTAACCGTTAGAAAGAGAATTTCATATAACTTAACTTTCTTTCATTTAACTTAGGTTAGGGTACTTAAGATTCCAATTCAATAATTTATTTTGTCCAGCATCCACTTGCTGGGTTTTCCCGCTTCATATTTTCCATGGATGGAAAGGGGGATAGCTATCAGTCAGGGACTGATTTCAGGTCTGGGTCTGGTCATGACCGTCACTCGTGCTGAATTTTTATTGCTTGATTTAATTATTAATGCGACTTGCAGATGTCACGAACAGAAAACCCTTAGGAGGGGATCCAATACCATTCCCGACTCCATCAGTGGCCCCATCTATTTTACCTCATGCTTAACCCTTCCGTGCCTCAACGCATTTCCAAGCGTAAAACAAAAAATTCTGCTATATTCCTTTGGCAAAAGGTTTATTGAAGCGGCAACGGATTGCATTTTTTATTATTTATTTCGTCCGAACTTTTTGGAGGCAGCTAGGCCAAACGACTTATAGATAGCATGTCGAAATGCGTCGTCCTTACGAAAAATTCATAATGAAATATTTATGGTCATAAAGCAATGCGGAAGGCAAATGGAACAGACTGCTCCAACAGCCAACCTCCAGCTCCAGTTCCATCTCCATCTCCTCCTCCAACTCCGACTCCGACTCAAACTTCTACTCCTACTCCATCATCATCATCGACCGAAAGGGTCGCTGGGATTGGATTGTTTCTGGAGTGGGACAGCCGGGAAAATCGTTGATGGTCGATCTGTGCGGCAAGCGGAAGTCAACGCAGCTGCCTGGAAATGATTATGATAAGAACTCCATGGCCCCTTATCCCATGTCCTTTGTTGACTCGCAGTTTCGGTTTATGGAGCTAGTTCTGCGGACGTTTTTATGGCAAATAAATTGCTTAGGTATCGGGCCATGGTCAACCGGGACGGAGCCCATAAATCTCGTATAAATTGACTAGAAGAGGTACGAAATCTCAGGAAATATAAAAGGTACGCATTTATATATTTCTATTGAGAGCCCTGTAAAATATTTGAATTGAAGAAAAGGTAATTTGTTTATAAATGGATCCAACCTTAGAAATGTCAACTAAATATATATACTTTTATTGATATATATCTTAACATTTAACACTAACAAAAAGTATGAAATGAAAAGTAAATTAATTAAATATGTAAACTTTTCCGGCTCAAAGTAAAAGTCACATTCTCAACACTTGAAATCACCACACGACTTGAAAAAAGCTACATAAATAAACTTCCGTTTACATAACGCATTAAAATGGCTGGCTGAAATGGCCACAATAAATATGCAACTAAATCAAGCTTAAGTGTGCTTAACAATTTTGAACAATAATGTCCAAACCACAAGTGCAAAACCTGCCCCTAACGAGGACCTCCAAGCAGTCCGGAAGCCCGTTGCCCATCCCATTCCCATTCATCCATACATGTGTCAAGGGTAGAGAAATATTGCCCAGCCGGAGAGCTCATTAAGCAGAGGACGGACGAGAGCCGGGATGCTGGGCAAGGCAAAAGGTTTCACAGAAATAAATTTGCACCTTAACGCCTTTAAATGCGCAACAACACACACTTTCCCGCGTACACACTCCCCCCAGCACTCTGTCGGGGGCGTAGAACATGGTGTTGCCAATTACCCGGAAGTATGCGAAAAGCTTATGCGATAAATTCGGCAAAAGTGCCAGAAAGGTATGCATCGTGGATGCTGCTAGGCGAAGGGAAAATAAACTCGGAGCTAGTGCTTCCAGACGAAGGTAAAACCAAAAAATGCCCGCCTCCCCCATTTTCCGTCTGAGGTTCAGTCTTGTCGGGGTCTGGAGCCTGGTCCCTGGGTCACCGTCTGGTCCCGGTCCCGGTTCTGGGTCGGAGTTGGCTTTTGTGGCTTCCAAGTCGGTTGGCGTCGTCTTTGTTGCGACCACGTAGCCAACACCTGCGTCCGACCAACAAAACACCGTCCTCCGTGGCCCGTAACAAAAACTGAACTCAAGTGCTGGCAATTGGCAAGTGGAAAGCGGGGGCTGCGATGGAGTTTATGTTGTGCCAGCGCCACCGTATTGAAGGTTAAGTCGGAGCTTTAATAAAATATCATGCGAACTCTCGCAGCTGTCCGGGGATTGGCCGAATCGCATAGCCCTTAAGCATACGTGCGCATATATCAATATAAAGTTGTATTTACGAGCTGGCGCTGCACTTTAAACATATTTCATTAAAATGTAGGCGCGATTCCAGGGATACTGTTGGTCTTTGTGGGAGCTGGGGATTCAGGTGAGTCCCTGGGATTCGCGTTATGGTGGAGATATAAAATTTTATATGCCCGCTTTTGGACGCTCTTGTTGCGCTGTCTGTTTGGATGAAGCAAAGCGTGAAATATGATTGTGCTGCGCTACACCCAGAGCTCTGGGGCATGTTGGTTCTGCCACAGAAATATATAATAAGCTAAATAATAAAAAATAGTGTTAAGAAGTGCTCTTTAGACTGCGGAAATAATATAATTTCATCTTTAAATTAGTCATTTATATACAAAAATAAATGTTTCCAGATGTATCCAATTATTTTCATCAGTTTTTCCAGCTGCTTTTTACTATTGAATAGAAAAAGTCTCTATTATAACTAGTTCTAAGCCATAAAGAGTTGCAAAATGTGTCATCGCAGTGTACCCGACTACCACCTTCGACCAACTTAATTGCTTCGCTTTATTACCCGAACATCATTTCACGCTAACGTAAGCGCAAATTTTGTACCTAAGCCGCGGACAGATTCTCCTTGAACGGGAGCTGGGAGGACTCCGGGAGGTAAACAAGTGTAGCATCCCAAAAAATGGGCAATCAACTTCACAATGGCCCCACCTGTCCCCCGAAACAGAAGCTCCTTCTTGTTACTTTTTAATACTTTTTATGATTATAACAATGTGTAAGTGTCTGCTGTTTGGGGGGGAAGGGAGGGTTCTTGGTAAATACAAAATAACTTTTGTTGTGCAGGTGAAGGAGATGAAGACGGAACAACCCTCCTAAATGAAAACCAGCCCTCACTCCTGCCTTGTCCTTATCCCTTTTGCCACTTATGTTCCGTTGTTTTCTTAAGTTTACACTAAACAACCACCCAAGCAAAACAGGAGCGTTGGGAAAAAGGAAGGACACTAAGCGGCTAAAATCAACAATACACAAATATCATAACAACCCTCCTCGAAAAAGGAATTATTTATTTTATTATTAAGTATACGCAGCGTATTACCCCGGCAGAGCCGGCAACTCGATAGTCTTTTCGTGTTACTCCCATTGTCGTTTTGCCGGCTCCGTTTAATTGTTAACATTTCATTTAAGCCACGCACACACATAGTGTAGCCCCACAACACACAACTCACACACACGCACACCCGAGAGCTGGCATGATGGCAAAGCTGGGGCAAAATTCATTTATCAAAACGCTGCCCGCATTTCCGCGATGAAACCCCTCAGGATAAACTGACTGGCGCCAGCAGAAGCGAGCGGAGGCGGCAGCCGAGGTTGAACCCAAAATCTAAATCGTTGTATGCAGACGCACACATGCAAAGTGGAGTCGCGAAGGCACGCCCCCTCAGTCACAGTGGTTTAAAGTAATTCTGAAAATAAAATATAAATGTAATTTTTTTTTTGGTCTTTAATTAATTAGGTGATACGTTACGTAAATAGTATCGTAGAGAAATAAATATTATTATTCTTTACTTATTTCTTTTATTGATAATAATAATAATCTATTAAGGTTTTATTCAAAATTATTACTTAATATATGTCTAACACATGACTTTAAATCTGTAAATGCCATATTAAAAGTTAATATAAATATATAAGATGCAAACCGCCATATGTTTGGTTATTTCCTTGCAGTTTGCGCGTTATGTCTGTTGTCATAATGATAAAATATTTATTGTAAAGAATATCTATTGTAAAGAATGTTAGTGCTAGAAATAACAATATTGTATTTATCCTTTATATATTACTTACCATAAAAGTACGACTTATACCTCATGTATATAGCTCAAATTTAAACACAAAATATGTTTTCTGATCCATTCCGTGAATGAATGATAATATAATAATAAAGGATAATAATTAGAATAACCATACGGCTGACCTTGCAATCATACTCGCTACGCTTCTTACTCTTTGTATATTATTTGCTGTCATTTTACTTAAATATAAGATAATTAACATTAGTGTTTCATTACTTAAAGAATGTTAGAATGTTAGAAATGATACACTTTGTTATTGTTATTTATTTATTACTTGCCACAATTATAAGCCGAATACTTTATATTTATAGCTCCGATTTAAACGCTATTAATAAATACAAAATATTGTACAGAATAAGATGCGTACGGGGTTTTTGTAATATTTTTTTACGCATCTTACTATTTCAATTTGAAGAACGAAAATACTCGTATCCCATATTATATTGTACCACTGTATGTGGGTCCTGCCTTTCCATGACGTTTGCGTATGTCAAAGTTATCTAAATGAAAAATTGACTTTCATACAGAGCGTAGAGAATGAGGTTGGGCCAGCGGGAGGTTGGGGAAATCATCAACGTTCGTTTGCGCATCGCTTTCAGTTGAGTTTCCGTTCTGTAGGATTTCGCATTTACGCATTTCCTATTTTAGATGATATTTCATACTTTTTTGCTGACAGCAGTGGAAAGCGGGTGGGAGGGAGCTGGTGGGGGAAAATCGCTCCCGATGCCGCCGTTGATGATGATGATGTGCGTTTATTATTGTTGCTTTATGGCTTTGCATAGATAGATGTGATGTCTGCGTGTATGTTTGCATATGTATGCCACTGACATATCACTCTACCCGCCCCCTTTGGGATTATCAACTCATTGTGTACTTATGGAGCCTTTCCCTTTGACCCCTGCGATTCTCTTGGCCAGCATTTGGCTTCTGACATTTGCCAATTTGGCTGTATTTTTGTTTGTCGATGTTTTTGGGCCCTACATTTCGTATAAACAGATCGAAATAATAGGCTGCTGCTATAATTTCCCTGCAATTGAGTTAATTATGAGTGGTTACATGAAAAGCTAAAAGCGAGGTTAAGCGAGGTGTTCGAATGTAATTATTTAGGGGTGTATTAAAATCATATCGTATAAATTACGGAAAAAATATATATAAGGTTTTGTTTATAAATGAAAGTAATAATTGCTGAGAAGTTTTTAGACTTCAACTTATCAAACGTACCTTTCGGAAAAGCAAAATGTAAACACATTTATAATAATTTTCATTAGAGAAACCTGTTTCTTTATTCTAATTAAATTATTAAGAATTAATTAAATAAATCAATGAAATATGTAGAATACTCTCTTCAACATTTTCCACCCAATTTCTCCTAAGTCCCTTTTATGGGAAATTTCCGCCCTTATAAAATCAATTGGGATTCTTTAGCCATTTAAACTTAACGACTCCTACGTGTCTGCCCTGTACTTGCATTACGTATTGGCTAGCCTAAAATTATGCTGCAAAATTGTTGCAACATCAATCATATCGCTCAGTTCGCATCTGGCCCTGGCCAAGATAAACAGAGGGTAGAATAAAGGCCAAAACCCACAGCCAGGAACCAACGGCCAACAAGCGAACCCCACGCAGAGCGTGCCAATAAATTGCGGAGGAAAAATAAAATAAATTGAAAAACACTTTGATGCCATCAATAAACGCTGACAAAGCCAATGCCAGCCGAGCAGCTGAGGCCAGGAAAAGTTCACGACATTACCGTGAACTAATGTTGATACTGGGCACGACCCTATATCGCCAACGAGTCCTCTTCCAAGGCATCGAGGACACAAACAACTCAAACAGACATAAAATATAAAAATCATTTTGGCCAACTGCATTCGGCTAAAAATGTTCCCAATCGTACACTGAGAGTTGTGTACATTTTAAAGTTTAAATCAATAAAATAGGTTGATTTAATAACAATATTCGCTTGGAACTTGACAAAACTTTTAAATGACAATAAAATGTGTACTTATGTTATTTGAAACATAGTGATCTAATTGAATAAATCAATATCAAAATGAAATACTTTTATTCCAAACTAATATATTCTTTATTCTTGAAGAAAGAGCCACTAAATCTAAAATACGACACTAAAAATATATATTTATTTGAAACTTGTAATAGTAAATTTTGCAGTGTAAATTACTTGCCATTTTCCCTTCCTCTCCCTTGATTTTCCTCCTTTTTCTTGGCATCTGTTCTCTTTTGTCTCCTCTGTCTGTTGTTTTTCCTTCTCTGCTAGCTTTTCTATATATGGCTTTAAATTAGAACACATTTCTGTGATTGCTATTATGCTGGGAGAGGGGATAAAATGGGGGAAAAACAAAAAGGGCAGTGCCAAGCTCGTCATAAAGTGCGACAGGCGCCACTTTGTTCAATAGTTTTGTTCTCGTTTTTTGCTGTTTTTGTTGTCAAGTCGGCAATATGCCAAGCGGGAACAGCTGCGACATCTCGGGCCTACTAGGAGTTGAGCCTTCTTTAGGCTTTTTTCCGTTGGCCAGGATTCTGTTTCCGTTGTTTGTTGTTTGCTGTTGGCAAGGATATTGGCCCTAGTCCTTTTTGCTGTTTGGCCTACTATCGAGCCTGAGTCCTGGCAGCAAATGTCATTCGAACGTTTGAGTGGGTTAAGCTTGAAGCTGACTTTGGCTTTTGTCTCTTCAGTTTTTCCGGGATTTTTCCCAAGTTTCATCCCCTTTGCTAACCCTATTTTTGTGTAATTTTTCCTACCCGATACAAGTGTGTTTTATGGAAAAAACCCTTTTTGGCATATGACATATTTACTTTGAAAAACTTTGCCCTAGGCAGCAGTTTTTAATAGGCTAATTCGGTAGCCAAAAAAAACATCATAAATCAGAATAGAAAATATTTGGGAAATATAGATCAAGGAGTGTTAGCGAAATCAAAACACTTGATGTATGAAAAACATTTATATTTAGAGGTGATCTTATGTCAATATTTTGTCTTTTCTAGTAAGATGCATTTTTTTATAAATTTCTAAATCAAAACCAAACTATTCAAGGTCGATTTTGTAAGTTCAAGACCCAACATTTCTCAATTCTATGTTATTAATAATAATAATACAACATCAAAAATATAATAATCAATTGGGGAAAAATAATCCCAATAACCTCTTGATATTGCAAACGGTTTCCCATTCCAGAAAATTGATCTAGTCCCAACACAGTTTCGGTTTTAGCCAAAGTGAACTTTGCACTTTTACTGATATTAAATATTTACGACAATGCGTCGGCCACTGACAGCGAAAATTCAAGAACAAAACGTAGGAAAAGTGAAAAATGAAGAAGTGAGCGAGGAAAAATCAGGCTCCCAGGCAAAGTGAAATCCAAGCTAAATGGAATTCACTTAGCCCTGGCAGATGATGTCGACAGGGATGAGGATGATTCCCATTCGGTGGAGTGGCCTTCGAGCAGTGGCTGTTGTTTCAGCGATGTTTGAGTATCTCCTGCAGGCGTCGTCTTTCCTTCGCGGTGAGAACCTGAGCCAAAAAATACCTGTTAGCGGAATTACACCTCAGATTTTATTCAGCTCGCTCTCACCTGTTCGAGGGTCTCCAGTGTGGAGTTGATTTCCCGCTTCGAATGCAATGGCAGCCAGAAAGTTGTGATGGCAAAGGTCCTTGGGAAATATGAATAAATAAGCCAATGAAAAGTTCATTAATGGTTTTAATTTACTTACTCTTTTATGTTGAAAGGGTGCTTTAATACAAAACTATATCTTACAAAACTATATAATAAGCCACGTCTTCATGACAAAGCAGTTACTATTATTATAATTGCTTTTTGATTTTACACCCCAAGAACTCCGTTTATTCATTCTGTAATTTCTCTAGCTCACCTGTGCACCCTCATGGCATCGATGGCGCATCGCTGCATCTCCTCGTGGCTGGCCATTTCCCGGCGGAAACGATCGTTGTATCGCCGGAACGCGGCCGTATAACGCTTACGACAAATGTCGGCGCTTTTCACGGCAGTGGGGAAATTGTAAAATGTATTAAATCAACAGGAAATTGCAATTTTCACACAATTTGATTTGAACCCAGCACGGGCTGGCTGCCTGGACGGCTCACTTGGCTGGGCTGACTTACTAGGTTAGCTCCCTTTCATCGGGCGGAGGGCGTTGCCCGAATCCCACTCTGCGGGCAAGCAGGACGCGATACCACTGCTTCTGCAGGGCATTCATTGGCCGCTTGAAGGGATTCTCGCCGCCTGCATTGTTGCCTCGCAGTACATCCATTGCCAGCCACGTAACAAGTTTTCCGTTTTATGCCGAGCACTCAGCCAGATACTCCTGCTCCTTGCTCCTTGCTCACCGCCGGGCATTCGCCATGGAACTAAAACTCGATTCGAGGGACGAGGACTAGATGCAGCTGGGATTGGGATTTGTTTGGCTGTTGGCAGGGAGTTATCGAACCAACAAGCTAACAATGGCTTCTGGGATGGGTTGAGATAGGAGGGGCGACGCTCACATCGGCAACTGTTGCATATGGGAGTTGTTCCCGCAACACTGGAACAAATTTATGAATATTTTGCCTTTCAAAATATAATGAAAATATTAACCTAACCTAACTTAATTTGCTTCATTCATTCATTTTCATTCATTTATTCTTATTAAAATTATATTATAAAAGTAATTAAATCATATAAATTATGATGTATTTCTATTTAGAATCACAAGCATATCTAACCAAAATTTGGACCTAGAAACCTAATAATATTATCCGCTAATATCGCAATTGTAATCTTTTTCGAGAACTTAAATACCATTTATAAATTATTTAAGAGTAGAGTCTCGAATTTCTGTGGATGGTAACAAAGCTGACTATAGACCTCAAGAATAACTAAACAAAGATCATTGAAATTTATTTGAATTTTGTTAAAAATATTAAATTTGAATAAAATTATGAAATGATGAATTTTTCTCAGTGCATTGACCATTTCTCTCTTTTTTTGCTCCCTCATCGAGCATTGGAAATAAAGTCGTCTGTCTGTGATTTGCCAGTGGATGAGCTTTGAATGTGGGCTAAATAAGAGAATAGATTGCCAGGCAATCGCATTCGATGAGTTTGATTTTCCGTTCTAGTTTTCCAACTGCAAATCGAAAGTGCAAGATGTGCATTTAGTTGATTAAACGAGATGCAAGAGGGTTGGTTTTCAATTGATTTCACAACTCTTATGGTCTGTGCAATAAATATTTAGAGATCAGTCAGAAAAATACCATAAAACATATGCGATTTATAATTTGCGTGGATTATGTCATCTAGCTATTATATGGAATAATCAATAAACTTATTTAGCAAATAAGGATACCATAGTCAAGTAAATATAATATAAATAAATTTATGAATTTTTAATAAAATGTAAGCCAATTTACGACACTAATTTGATTACATATTATTATTATAATTTACATTTTGAAATTAGGAAAATTGTATCCGATTTGATTTTAAAATAAATAAATTTTATTAAAAACAAATATTTATTTGTTAAAATTTTTCTCACATATTTTTCTGTAACAACAAGTAAAGTGTAATTGATTTCATTACTTTAGTATTGGTTATTTTTCTAGGTTTCAAATTATATCCAAAAAGAAAGCTATACATTTTGTGGCAATAACCTTTGCTCACATTAACCTTTAATAGATTAATCCGTTAAGATAAATGTATAAAAACCTCCTCCGAATATGCTAATGCAAAAATACCAAGACAAATGTCTTTCAAATTTAAACCCGTCTGCTGCTGTCTATGGCCCCATTATTAACCCACATTCCTGCACACACAAGAGCGCTGGCAAATGCAAAAACCACACCCTGTGAAGCCCATGCCCCACCAACTCAAACATGGCCCCAGCCCCGGCAATTTCTCATGCCAACCCAGATACGACAATGTCTATACATCATAGACGGAACCCACCCAGAAGACCTGCGCCGCCCCTGGGAGAGAGATGGAAAGCGGAAAGGGAAAACATCCATCCGTAATGCGCGACGCTGAGAAAGTAGTTTCCATTTCCCGCCCAGGCAGCCGGAGGAGGAAACTGCAGAGGGGAGAGCGGAAAAAATGGGATTATATTAATTTGAATTAATAACATATTTTCCGTTCCGGGCTTTCCTTTTTCCCCCTGTAATGGGGAATTCTGTTGCCATGATGAGATTTTGCCCCGGTGCCCGAGGGCGGGGATAAGCCAAGGGTTTTCGGCGAGGCATTTGATCTTTAATGAGCTTTTAATATGAGTAAATTTGCAGTGGAATTCTGTTTGTTTGTGAAGAGGCTCGCCGGCATTTCCAATCGGAATTCTGCTTTCAAATGCCTTTGGACAGTATTTAATCAAGTGTTTCGCAGCGAAAGGAAATTAAGTTAACTCTGGTCCTTCAGCGTCGTCAGCGGGTGTGGGGTATTAGGTCAACGACAGGTGAGCTCATCGAGGGTTAAGGTGCACTTGCAGTTTTGGCTGCCAGGAAAACTGTACTGCATCAATTCGGTCCTTGAGGTCAGCCACCTTCTTTCTCTTCCTTTGGCAGATACAATTGGGGGGAAATTATAGTTCCATTCAATATAACCGTGGACTAAATTGGAGGTTAAATTATACAAAATGTGATAATTAAATATGTAAGGGAACGGGATAATAATGAAAATAAATAAATAAATTTATTTATATACAAAAAGAAATATCTTAAAATTTTATTGGTTTTTTACAGGTTAATCAGCTGTGCCTCTTTTCTTACAGACTAAAATTTTCTCTAATAAATTATTTATTCTTTTCATACAAATAAGTTGTGTATAAACATTAACTTTTAATTCTTTTTAACTACCATTCCTCTGGCGCTATGTGTAGAACTCTTCCAATGCATTCCCCTTTTCTTTATAGCCCCTTGGATGCGGTCAAGTTCCCGGTTTCTAAGCAGCCAAACGCCGCCGCAATTTATCGAGTGTATTGAGTTGGGCTACGTGCTGCACATAAACCGCACTTATCTGGCTGACTGACTAACTGACTGACTGAGGGATGTGTGGAGCTGAAAACCCATACTGAAAACCCTCACCCAATCCTGGCCCCGGGATCCGCTTCCTGCCATTGAAAGGCGATAGCCGGGAGAGCCGAGCGAGCAAAGAAAAATTGCATGCGGTTAGGGAAGCGAGCAGCAAAATTAATGTGTCTGTCCCGGTCGGAGTTGCCTCCAGCGCCGGCTCCAGCTTCAGATCCGGACCTTGTCCATATCCAGGGCGATGCAGACCGATGGGGCATCCATCCTTAAGCAAATATACGGACGGAACGTGTCCGTGGCCATATCAAAATGATGTATGTGTGTTAGATTTGTTATAAATTTTATTTGCTGTTTGCTTCATTTTTCCCCCACTCTATTTTATCACCCAACCCGGTTCGATCGGGATTCGACCGCAGATTCAGTCAATTATTAAACGCTTGAGTGATTGCGGATACAGAGGGGTTGGGGAAGTCTATGAGGAAAGTTCATATAATATGTACATAATTTTCTGCCATAAGGTCACTGCACAATTCTGCTTGACATGCGGGTCAACGCTGCGTATGAGTAATTTATATTTTATGTTTTAAAATTGATTATTTATTAGTAATGTATACCTAAAGGAAAAGCCCGATGTTAAAAGTAGTGTATATAAACAAAATATATTTCTCAATATCATAATTTAAAAATATCAAAAACTATGATATTAAAAATTGTAAATATCGAAAAATTTCATATTTAACGTTAATATTGGTATTATTTCTATAATCGAACTATTTTAGAAAAAAAAAATGCTTATTTCTTTGTCGTTGCTTTACTGATTATGTTAAAGCATATTTTTTTAATTGTATATTTATTACTTAGTTTGCATTTTGTTTAGATTTTATGTCGGAACCTTAAGAAATTGATGTGTATATCCTTTTTTTTTGTCAAAGGTTGCTACAGTTGATGGTGAAATAAATGAACTTCATATATTTAAATGTTTCTAAAGTCCCACCTTGTAAATCCCCCTACTTATTCTCACTATTTCGTCTGACTAATGTTTGGAAACATTTATAAACAAATGCGTATTGCATGTCGATAAGATAAGCCTTTCCTTCATTATCGCACTCAGGCAAAACAATCCATATGTAATGATTACAGCTGATATTTACTGTTACTAATACGTAAATAGTATAATAGAATACATTCCTTGTTTGTGTACAATTTTTCTAAACAAATACCAGCAATAAATCAAAAAGTCTTGGGTCAAGAATACACGACATTTTGCTAATACGATAAGCTATTTATCAGCACAATACGATGATTGATAGACAGTACACAATTTGTAGAAGGCATGCAAGAAAATATATATTCTGATACAACAATTAAAATAATTTTGAGTCTAAAAACATGACGTGGATCATGCTTTTAGAAACAAACCAAAAATAGTTCTCATAACTCAATCATTGGGAGAGTTATTCCCCTGGCGTATGACAAATCCTTCTAGCCTGGGTAGGTCGGCTATCTTTATAGCGGTCTATTGGGAATTCCGCAATTGTTATGAGCGCCAACGTTATCTTGTTAGGTCTACTTCAAATAGTATTACGAATTTATATAAATGGAAAGACTACGGCGGAGAAGTGTTCAGTACTCAACTGTAGTTCAACAAGCCACGATGCCGCCACCACCTCCGCACCACCACGGGCCACCACACCACGGTCCTCCGCACCACGGTCCTCCACATCATGGCCCTCCGCACCACGGCCCTCCCCACCACGGTCCGCCTCACCATGGACCTCCGCACCATGGACCTCCGCATCACCATGACCACCATCACCACCCGCCCGGACCTCCAATGCATCCTCGATAATGACTTAAAAAATCTGGATCTGAAATTATATTTATTAAATTCAAATAGTCTTACAAAAAGTGTGTCCCATTTAAACACAAAGTGAAAAAACCTAAGTTTGATGTTTAGAAATTAAAAACCAAAAACCTCAAATTCTAGAAGTACGTTTTTATTTCTGGATTTTTACCGAAGCAAAGTGACCCTTCGCTAAAGCATATTTAATTTATATAGAAAGAAGTTGGTTGGAGACATTGAATATAATTAAGATAGTACAGATTTTGATGAACTTTAGAATGAAAAGTGGTTTTCTGAAATCTCAAAAATCCACCATAAATGGAAAATCGTCCGAAGGCCAAATCCAAGTTAATAAGTTGTTGGAAATAGCTTTCCGTGATGCACAGGAAAGTACCTTTGCCGATGAAATTTGATTTTAAAAAGTTTAAATTGTTCATTTAAATTCGAGTTCGTATATAAATCATACAAATTCATTTATATTAAATAGTCTTGTAGCATTTATTTCAATATTCATCTATTTGAAAAGTCTTTGTTAAACTGAATTTAAAAGTAAACCAAAAAAAAATAACTTTAATCCCGTTGCTATTTCGTACATTAAATAGATGATTTTATTGATTGATTCTATTTGGTATTATTGGTGGCTATTTGCCACACACATTGGCAACAAATCCCAATTAAAAGCATTGTTTTAAAAAGGAATCATTTATGGTTTTATTTTACCAATCAGTTATTCAAATACAAATTATTTTAATCAGAAATTTATCACAAAACTTGTTTACAACCCTTTTTCAGATAATTATTGAGTCCTTAGCGGGGATGCATCGGAGGTCCAGGGGCCACATAACCAGGTTCAGAGGGGTAGGGACCATGGGGCGGCGGTGGATTAAAGCCAGGACCATGTGGCGGCGGTGGATGGTAGCCAGGACCATGTGGTGGCGGAGGATTGAAGCCCGGCTCGTAATAAATCGCAGGCACCGGCTGCTGATGTGGCGGATGACCTGGTGGGTTGTGGTGGTGATGTGGGGGCGGAGACATCTTTTTTGGCTTAGCTACTGTTGTGTACTAAACTCTAAATCTCTAAACAGAGCATTTATTTGAACTAAAATATTTAGAGTACTTCTAAACCTAATCAGCTGGCTAGATAAGAGTTTCTGGGGTTGCAAAAAAACCGCTATAAAGATTAGAAGCCTTTCAATAATGGTCAATAACAAGCTTTGTACTCGATAGGGAAAACAAAAATTTATTCCTACACGTATGCTAAAAATGTTGCAGTTAATGACGTAACTTTCCAAATGGGTGTGAATCAGATAATGATATATAAATATATCAATCAAAACTTGTGTATAGATCTAATTTGGCATTATATTAATAATTTTACATGACAAAAATTCATCACTTGATTGATTGTCTTCTTAGAGCATGATGTTTTGTTTTAGCCACAAAAGGGTAGAAACATAAGTCTTGTAAACATTATTTATGGATTGTTCAAACCAAGGGTCTGTCATCTGATAGACTTATCTTATCGATATCTGCTAATACGCAGTTGTTCATAGAATTCCCATCAAATTACTCAGAATATGATTGTGATGGCTATTTAATCTGATCCATAAAGATAAGTAGGGGGGTCAATATATGAATTGGATTTACTAAGTTTAAATAATCACTAAGGTTGAAAAATTATTGATAGACTTAGTTATTTCCGGTTTAATACTTTCATTTTTCTTTACATGTTTGTCCATTTCTGGTTTGTACCAATTTTTACTATATATTTCTCCATTTTAACACATCTTGTTTTTCTTTTTCTTCTTTATTTATTTATTTATTTATTATTTTTTAAATTTGTAGCGATAAAGTTTCGCTTGTTGGTCACATCTTGATATAATACATCAAATATCTTATATTTTGTTAAAAAAAAAAACACTTGTCATCCCATTAAAAAAATTCGTTTTTGCTTTTTCTAATAAGTTATTTTTATAAAATAATTTATACAGTATTATAAATAAAAAAGTCGACTTGTATTTGTTATTTAGCGCGGCTGCATGGGCGGTCCTGGTGCAACATAACCAGGTCCTGGGGGATACGGATATGGACCATGCGGCGGCGGAGGATTGTAGCCTGAGCCATGAGACGGTGGAGGATTATATCCTGGTCCATGATGGGGCGGTGGGTTATAGCCTGGACCATGGGGCGGCGGAGGATTGTAGCCCGCGGTTTCTCCTGGACCATGTGGCTCGTACCAAATCGGATGCACCGGTGTCTGATACTGCGGATGGCCCGGTGGTGGGTTGTGGTGGTGGTGACGAGGAGACGGCGGAGACGGCGGAGACATCTTTAATTGTTTAGCTACCGATGTGTACTAAACTTTCGCACACTTCCCAAAGCATTTATATGAAAAATAAATATATTGAACACGGCGAAACTCTATCAGTATTTTAGATAAGGTGGGAAGCACCTACATAGGTATGAATAAACCTTTAAGATAAGGAACAAAAGTCAATATCAGGGCTTCTTTTTAAAAATGGAAACATTGTTTATAAAGCACCAAAAAACCGAAAGTAGGTTTAGGGTTGATGAATCAGGCGGTGATAGATATGGTTTTGACTTCATAGTAAACTTATTAATTAGTTATTTAGTGTAATAACTATATATATTTCCAATTTGTAAACATGTTAATTTAACAAAAAGATATGTATTGTGTGTCGCATTTTATTAATTTTGTGTATATTTGAATTTAACCCTCGACATTTCCAGTACATTGTTTTTTAAAGATTTTAGTTCAAATAAGTTTTGCTTCACCGAAAAAATATTAGTTAACTCAGACATAATTGAACTTAATTTATATCCCAATAAAGTGGAGTTCAGTGGGGTCCATGGTGGGGTTTCGGCGGTCCGTGAGGGTGATGCGGGTCCGGATGCGGATGGTGATCGCCAGGATGTGCAGGTCCCTTCGGCGGTGAGTGGGGATGGTGCGGCGGTGGAGGCATTTTTCCAATAGCAAATTCTATTACAAACTGGATTTTCGCTTTGCTTTCCACCCTATATATAGTGGTAATCGGGAGGAATTGTTGGGTTTTCCATAAACACACTTTATCGGCTCACGGTGTGATAAGGTGTGTTAGGTACGTGTCAGTTCATATCGGAATTTCCCAAATGACAAATGTCGCGCAAATCTAGAATGCCTAGCATATGCCTTCGGCGGGAAATTCTCCTAAGTTTCCATTCATTTTCACTTATCCAAATGAACTGTCCTGTAGTATTTCAATTTTCAAATATTTGTTTTGTATAAAATTTTCTCGTGAAAAAAAATGATAAATAACGATATTTGCGAGACGCTGCTGGCCGCGAAAGAAGTGGAGCTTTCTTTCGAGCGAACCTTGCGGAATATTAACAATATACAACATCGCTACAATATGGTTTCGTCCTTGAAAAGGAAAGCAGCCAAGGCAAAGGAATCCTTCGAGGCGGAGATCCAGGCGGCCATCACGAAGCCGACATCGACCAAAGTGACCAATCCGTCGAGGAAGGCCCTAAAGAAAAAGAAGATTTTGGCGCTGGTGGGAAACAAGAGGGTCAAGAGGGTAAAGAAGGACAAACTGGCCACGGTAAAAGAATCATTAAAGAAGGAACCCGAGGCGGCTATCTTGGAGTCCTCCTTGATCGAACTGAAAAATCTGCGCAAGAAGAGCTTGAAAAAAAAGATTTTGCCGCGACTCAAGAAGAACAAGGCAAAAAGGACCAAGCTTCCCATGGAGAGTCCTTTGCCCGACCTGCCGCCCATTCCGTATGAGGCAAATGTGTCCAATACGATTTGCTTCCGTGCTACAAACTACACCTACGAGATTTACAGCACCGCGACGCAAATCGTACCTCGAAAACCATTCGGCGATCTCATCCGCAGACTCTATCGGGCGGCGCGGTTGAAGGCTCAGCAGGAGGCCATGGATCAGCAAGATCTCAAGCAATCTCCGGACTGTTTCATCTGCAGCTGCTCCTGCTCCTCTTGCTGATTGGTCTACACTTAAATTATTCCATGTGTGTTGCATATTTTTAGGCTTTTTAAGCTTTTAAGTTTACAGCTAAATTTTGTGCCAGTGTATTCAAATTGTAAATTTGTAGTAAGATTAAAGAAATGTTTAAAAGAAAGAAGAATGCTAACAATTTCCTTTTAAATTTATTAGACATAATAAATAATACAGGTAATACAAAATAAGGTTTTTCATTTCGTTGGGTTTAAATGTTTATACGGAAGTTCACCTTAATTTTAAAATTGAATGAAATTGTTTGAATAAACATTACTTTATTTCTAAGCTAAGTAAGCATCTCCTATTATATTGCTTTAAATTCACTTTTTATATAAAACAAAGGAATTAAATTAAATAATTTTCATTTTGTATAATAACCGAACATTTTCCGCCTTCAAATGAATATAACTCAATAATTATGTTCAATTATTTAACTAAAATGTCTCATTTCACGCGGCAATTTGCTTTAATTTTATCGAATTTTATCTTTCCCCCTCCAATATTTTCAATAACCAGCCGCAGCATCGATTACCAATGGCAATTGCCTCAGCAATCGGAGAGCCTGACTCAAAACAACATTTGAAGGGATGAGGAAACCAAAACAAAGAAACGCTTGCTTATTTACGAGTCGCATTTTGTATGGGCAACTTAAACGCTAATGGCATAAACATCCGAGACGTGAACGAAATGCTTAAAAGCCGCTTCGAACGCACAGGACAACAGGACCAAATGGGAGCTCAGGCTTTGGCGACTGTAATGTGCAGCCGCCGTCCAAATCAAATCTCAAATCATGCACGCCGCTCCCTCGGACAAGGAGCGGCAGGAGGGAATAGAAAAGCGCCAGGACCAGAAACTGAAACCGGAAAGCAGCAACCTGATTCCGATGACGAGGACTGCACTCTGCACGGGGGAAAATCGTTTGAAAATTCAATTCACACATTTGCCAGTTGTCGATGATTCTCTGTGATTTCGACTTTGCCCCAAAACAGGCCGCAATGGTAATGGCGCTGGAAGCTTCTTGCTGGCTCATCCGCTGCCCTCAGCTCCGGCCTACGATTTTGAGGTTTCCTTTGGAGTTTACACATGAAAAAATTGGTATTCTAAAGATATTTCAAGAAACTAAAATAAACTTTTATTAAACAATAAAATAATAATTGCATTCTTAAAGTTAAGGTATTAAAATTTCATGCAACTTTGATAGTTGTAGTGTTTACTCAATTCTTTACTATTATTATAATAATATTACTCGAACCTTCCAGTCCCTCTGTCTTATGTAGCACTTCTTTTAATACAAAAAGTATTATATGAATATGGTATCTTGATGTAAATGAATTAACTTATCTTTTATATAAACCATTTTTCAACAGCTTATACTATTTTGCTAAGTGTACCCTGGCTCGGTTTTTTATATTCTTGGTTTTCCTGCAAATAAGTGGAAAATCGCAACGAATTGTTACAGAGTCAGCGCCAGAGGTCTGTGGAGTGTTCCCGGCACGTGCAGATCGAACACTCGACTCGACTGCGTCCATATCCATGGCACAGAGCTCATCCTGGTCACAGCCACTGCGCCTGCTCCTGCTCCCGTTCGTCTCCTGGCATGTGTTTGAAATCTGAGCAAGCTTCTGAGTCTTTTTGGCCAAACATTCCTGCCCGCTATTTTGTATGCAAAGAGTTGTTCAAAATTTAATTTATTTACTTTGCTCTTGTTGTTCGTGGTCCTGCTCCTGGTCCTGGTTTTGCTTCTGGAGAAACTGCCTGTTTATTGTCTGCAAATGAAATACGTCTATGTCTATGTCCCGTCTGTCGCTGGCTTTCTTTTTAAACGAATTACCATTTGCCAGCTTTGATGTTGGTCTGGTTCCTCGCATCTTCAACGGACTTTCTTCCCAGTCTTTTAGCAGATTTTAATTTTTTTTCGGCTTGCTCCAGCTTTTCTCCTTTCTTTCCTTTCTTTTTTTTTTGGGTTAGTTCTGCTTTGACGCAAACTTTGCAGACCATAAAGTTTTGACTTCATGCAATTTTAATGACTTAACGAGCAGCATTCCGTTTGACATGGGAGTGGCGACTGGCTGGAAGCGGCAGCTAATTAGGCAAACGCTTTGCGATTACCAACAGAAAATTTCACTTTTCCACTTTTACTTGTTTTTCTTTTTTTTTGTAACTTTACAATTGCAGGAGCATGATTTGACAGATAATATATGTTCCCCTTTAAATATTGTTAATTTACAAATTCAATACCCATTGGATTCAAGGATCTTTTAGCATAGTCTTAAATTAATAAATTTCATAAATAAATCAATTTGTTTAATGAGATCACTGTAAATTTGATTAAAATTGGTTAATAAAAAAGGGAGTTTTTTGACAACAAAGTTTTGGTGTACGCAACATTTGCAACAATAGTGGTCAACATGTTCCTAGCAACATTTCCACACTGTTTAATTTCATTTTTTATAAAATTGAGCTTAAAACTTGTTTAATTAGATAAAATCAATTATTAAGTTTTAAATGTGTAATATTTGTTTTTGTTTTTATGTACTCATTTTTTATTTTTATGTATCTCATATAGTTTGAAAGGAACAATGTAAAGTCAAACCCGCATAAAAAAAATTCCGCTAAACTTTTTTATCACACACTTAGTATTCACGTGTTGATTAAATATTTTAAAGTAATTTTAAATTTAAATGTTTATAAATTTTAACAGGACTTTTAAAAAGCACTTCCTTTAAAATTATTTATTATTTAAGTTAAGGAATGAACTAAAGTTTATGTTAACAATATTAATGTTAAAGCTTATATAAATGAATAAATAACCTTAATTTCAAGCATTGTATATAAAATTATTTTTACGTTATTTAATTGTTATTGAATGCCTTAATACAAATAATTTTCCACATAACCCATTCATTAAAAATGTAAATTGATAGTAAAACTCGTTCATATTCGCTTGTTTTTTCTTCCACATTTTTCAGTGTGTACGTAATTTTTATTAAATGTAGCTTTAATTTAGACAAATAAATTAAGAATTAATGATATAATAACTATGGTCAACATACATACATATTATGCAAACATGTTCGTGGCGTCGATGAGCAAAACCGATTGTTAATATAGAGTTCCTGTAAAAAATGCGCAGATCTGAACACAACAAACAAGCAAAATGGGGAAAGACCTCGTCGATGCGATGTTAAACAATGAATAGAACGTTGAGAAATATATGGATTCGGTTTGATTTTAGTGCTGTGTGTGTGTTGTGGGATGACTAAGTCCGATTCCATCGGACTGTGTGGGAGAGTTTGAGTCGTCAGTGGTGGCCAAGTCGCTCATAACATGTCCCTGAGCACCTCCTTCTGGGCTGCGGTCAGCTTCTCCGGGAACTGGATGTCGAAGGCCACCAGGAGATCGCCCTTGCGGGTGGTGTCCTTGGGAAAGGGCAGGCCGTATCCCTGGATTCGCTTCACCGTGTTGGGCTTGATGATCTCCTGCATGGTGCTGATGCGCAACTTGTCGCCGGACATGGTAGGAACTTGGAAGACAACGCCGCACAGAGCCTGCAAAGGAAGAATATACAATTCGATATTATTTTATTTATTTCCGTTCTTGGCTTATCAATCAAAATGGTCAGCAAATACCCCGGCCAATAACTCAATTTCGAACCCGAATCGAACAAACACAACCACATGAGTCCCATTGTCGAGTGGGATCTATCAATCTTTCCTGGGTAATCCTGTTTGTGTCCCCCCACCAATGCCTGATTTTTTCTTGGGCCCTGGAAGCTTTTACTCCGCCTTTAGTCTTGGGAAGTCCTGTGTTTGCCTTCGTATCGAACATAACATTCGTAAATCCTTTTTTATGTTGCCTAATTCGTGTTTAAACATGTTGTTGACACGATTCCATGTCCTCGTCCTTTGTTTGCTTTTCCTTTCGCTTTCCAGACACTTTCATTGATACGTCTTTGACATACGATTTGTTTAATTGGCCCACTAAAAGATGGGCATCAATCAGGTTTTGTCTGGGCCACGACATTGATGTGGCTTACCCAATTAATTCCCAAAGAACTTGGCCCAAACTCTCATTGAATCTTAGGGAAAGCTTTCCCTAAGTTAAAGATGATTTGATTAAAGGTTTTTGCTTGCAGAAACTATATCAATTACTGTCTTTGATTGATTTGTATCTTATCTTATCATTAAAGAAGATTTTGCTTTTAAAACGGTTTAATACCTGGAAAAACTATTAGTCATGGAAAGTGCACGACTTAAGTGGTATAAAAACGCAGTGATAAGCGATTGAGAAAGAAACACCTTTAAGCCATTTATAAATAATCTTGATTTATAAATAAACAATTGTAGTTGACTTTCCAACACGATTTAATCATTACTTCCTACATTTTTACAAATGCATACATATGACAACAAATGCAATGCCAGAAACAGCTGTAACAACTCCACTGTTTGATTTTGGAGTAAAGTTGTATTTTTATTTATTTTCAATTATAATTTTCTACATTTTACAAATTCAGGAATCAAGGAACCTTAAATACAATAGATTGAATTACGCGAAACAGAAACGATATATAATACCTACTTATATCTCCTTTGACTTGCCTTGTTAGCATATGTCAGGGCAGGACAGAATCAATTCTATTGAAAAACCCCCAGAACTATGACAGATTGTCCGCGGTAATCCTTTCGGGGCCACATTCCAGCACCCTGAGTTTGGTAATGCCTTCATTTTTCAAATGTCTCGTTCCGAACCCATAAACAACCAATAACTCGGATGTCAAACCCTTCCTCAGCAATGATTTATGAGTACGACTGTGCGAAACGCAGAAAGGGATTTGATCTATTCCCGAATAACCGGCCAATCCCCAAGATTCCTATCCACGACGGCTGATATAATATTTTATGCCTTGCCATAACTTGTCACAAGTGATTTGTAACCAAAGAACTTGCCGGACACGTGTTAAATAGTTGTCAATGTGCTCTGAGCCTCACCCAATAAAATACAAATAAGATATAAATTCAGCGCAAAAAATCACTTCAAACATAAATAAATAGCGACAAAACCAAAGTGCACACCTTATGAATATTTAAACAAATTTATATATATATAATATATATATATATGTACATATGGGCGTACTTTTATATCGCAGATCGAGTATTGCCGACTGGCGAATTTAAAGCGATGACAACATAAACTGATGACGACAGACCCAGAAACGACAACAAAAAACAACGATTACAACCTGTCCCCATGATGACGGCGACCAGCATCAATATTTTTTTAATGGAAATGTTGAAAATGTTGTCGCAGCCAAAAAAAAAGAAGCCAAAACATACATACCTATATATAAATCTGTAACGCTTAAATACTTTGCTACCTTTTACGGAAGCTGAAGCATAAAAAAGTTCGAAGCAAAACGGAGGGAGCAGCAAAAAAAATAAAGGGAATAAAACCGTGAATAGCGATTCAATAAAATTTTGCGAGCATTTCCCATCGGTGTATCTGGGATCAGGCCTAAAAGAATTTAGGAAAACCGAAACTGGAACTCGTTTTTAAGGCTCCAGGGGGAAGAGATAGAGTTATCGTTGCCTAAATGATAAATCTAAATGTCGGCTTCAGCTTAACGGAAAGTTTCAGGCAGTAAACATAAATTTTGTCATATATTTTTCCGCTTTTTCGTTCGCTTTTCCTCCGTTTTTGTTAGTGGCCGTCCCAGACAATTACTCTCGCTGAATGAAGTGAAGGTTTAGGCAGGAGGTTTTTTCCCCGGGAAAAACAAATCAACAACATTCAATCGCATGTCATAAAGCATTATTCTTCTGGCACTTTTTGTTGTGAACCCCTCAAAAGCGTTTTTCCTCCTACCCATTGACAACTGTCATCAAAATGCAAACGAAGTTTTCGACTACCAAATGCTTCTGTATAGAACTTCCTATTTTTTAGGTTTTTTTTTTATTTCGTGGACTCTTTCCACTCGGAGCAAATCATTTTGCAGTACCACCGGGCTCCCAATCGAATGACAATGCCATTGGGCAGACAACGTCTGGCCATCAGTTACAACCATTCCCTGGTCCTGCTGGTGAGTCCTGGCCATAGTCGTACATCCTTGAATTGTTCATCAATTTTAGTTTGCTGCATTTGCGAGAATTCTGACGCAGGCACTCGAAAACAAAAACCATTGTTAAATTTGATTTCCATTTCGAAAATATATGTATCCCGCTAGTCAGTGACACACAGGGAAGGAAAATCTTTTTTAATTGGTTGAATTTTTTAAATAAATACGATCCCAAATTTAATATATTCAGCTTGTCACTGGTAGAGATAACTGATAGATATATAAATCGATTTTTAAGCCAGGGATATACGAACAAAAAATCAATATTTTGTTTGATATATCGGGAATAAGTTGGAAGTGTTAAAGAAGTGTTAACCTAAGTTGATAGCTTCATTTTGGATAATAAATATACAAATATTTTAAAAAATAGTCGTCATTAAAAATTTGGCAATTTATTTTTAATGAAATCGATATTTTAACGTTATTGTGCATACAAATATCGAACTTTTACTCTCGATAAATTTATTTCGGATGTCGATCGTTATTTGCAATTCATCATCAAATTTACTGATGAGAGTTCTTTGCTAAATTGTGTACTATGAGACGGATTGTTTTATTATATTCCCATCTGAATTTTTGGAGATCAAACTTATTTGTTCCTAAAGTCTTTTATTTTACATGCACCATATTTAGGAAAGCTAAGTACAAACACATTTAGTATTGAAAAATACAACTTTAAACAGACCCTACACGTTTGAAACGTGCTGTAGATTCAGCTAAGTCCATATATCATCGGGCATATGCATAAAAATAATATAACACCAAAAGCGTAGAGAAAAAATTAATTCGAAACTCATTGACTTGAATTTAATCGTAAACGACGATGATGTAATTTATGGGTCGCATTAAATTTACTGCTGCAGCGTCGAAGGCAACAGCAAATTATGACAGAAAAAATTGAAATTTTTGTTGGCAATTATGTGGATGAACATATATGGAGAGCTTCAATTGCCTTATGGCGGCTGCTTTATTGAGGCAAACAGAATCTTGCGAGAGAGTTGGTTATAAAAATTAAGATTTATTGCCTTAAACAAACCAGTTTGGGGAAGACTCTTTAAAGGAGAGCAAGTCGCTTGTCTTATATAGTCGTCATTTACATATTAGATTATTATTAATTAAGGCCATCTTCCAGCTTTTGTGCCGCGGTAGCCAAATGCTTTAGGCCAAGACAAATGCCTGACGGAAAATATGTTTCAATTAAAGCCATTCGCATTACACAAACCGTGTCAAATACTTCTATATAGAAAGAACAACATGACACTTTTAGCTCAGGCCCGAAACCAATATGGAATTCATAAATTCAAAATAGAGGCAACGAAAATATTTGGCCAACTATGCCATAAGCGGTGTGGGGACCGAGCGAGAAGCCCAAAACTATTTACTAAATTTGTCGCACTAACAAGCAATAAAATGTTAAAAATCCCCAACCGAGCCAAGTCAACTATTTAATCTACTTAATGCAATTAACAATTTTAACATGACTGCAAACTCAGTGGCGTGTCATTTCAGTCTGTTCGTCTGCTAGTTTTGAGTATTTCAAAATTTTGTGATATTTTCTCGGTTCACTTCGGTTCTGTTTGTGTTTTCCTTTAGTTTCGTTTTGGACCTGACCATATTTGCGATGTTAACTGAACAAACAAAAAATGTTGTGCGAAGTTTTGCGCGCTGGCGACTGTGTAAAAATTTAACACCTCAGTGGGAGCCGCTATAGAGCATATTGCTGGCCAAAATCGTGGCTCCTCCCCCTCTCTCCCCCTCAATCTCAGTCTCAATCTCAATCCCAATCTCTGTTCTGTCTCCGTTAATTGAAACTTGACCATGTTGACCAATTTGGCTGCCTCGTCTGGTCCCCGCGTATATGGTAAATTTGCCATAACCATAATGCCTGCCTGATTTCATTACAATTTGATTTAGGCACTGGCTGCGCCTCTAATTGGGCGCCATACTGTGAGAACTCAGCCGCAGGTCTCGAGTGAATATCTGATATCTGACAGAGATCGCTCTAAAGCTTAGGTTTCTCTGAAGAGGTTATTAAGTCTTACAGGGGCTTGACCCAAATCTATAAACTAAAGTTATTGAAGTTCCAAATGTACACATATACACACCGTTTAACAAGTTTCTTACTATTTATGCAATTATACAAAATAAGCTCGTATTAATCCACAATTGTTTATATATCTTACAGATTTTCAACTAACAAATCAACTCACCTTTCGACAGCCCTTTAAAGAAATTATTTAAAATGTTTTACTGTTGGAAATACTAATAATTTGAAAATATATAAATACGCTCCTTCATTATATTCTGCAGTTTTACGATTTCCGTTTCCGTTTCCCGTTTCCTCTTTATTTCTCTCTCTCTCTTCTGCTCCTACCATTATAAGACTCATAATTAACAATTAACCTAACACATGTAGTAATCATATAATAGTTCAACATCTAATTTTATGTTTCATAAATTTTTAATAAAATAAAACTTCAATCTCAAAATACAAACTCTGCAGGATTTCATTTTACATCCTTGTACATATATTTTTCTATGAGTTCTCCTCAGGATAATAGAATTAAGCTTGTTCCATTTGCTTTTGAAATATGTATGTATAATAGTGAAACCTCCTCCATTTCCAGAAACTCACCTGTTTGAGCGTCAGTCTCGCCGTGTAGCGCAGATCGCTGCCCTCGCGCTTGAACATCGCGTGGGGCTTGTCCCTGATGATGAACACAATGTCGGCGGGGATTTTGCCGGGCGCCTGGTCGCCCTCCTTCTGGAAGGTGACCTTGGTGCCGGACTTCCAGCCGGGCTTGATGGATATCTGCAGGACTTTGTCCTCTTTGCGGGAACTACCGTCGGGCTGGACGACGCGCCGGGAGATTTTCATTTTCTTAACACAGCCGTGGTAGATCTCCTCGAGCGTCACATAGAGATCATGCTCGACGGGCGGATCCTGCTTCTGCTCCTTCTTGAAAGGCGTGTGCACGTTGAAGGAGTGTGACCTGAAAGAGGGCCTGCGAGAGATGAGCAAGGACTCGGCAGGAGAGTGGGATGGACCAACCTGAAGGCACTCCCGAGACCGTGACGGGATCCAATGCCACCGAAGGGCGATGAAAAGAAGTCGGGTTCCGTGTCCAGATCGAAGACGTTCTTGTCGAACAGATTGTCGCCCATGTCGAAGAACGAGGCGAAGGGGTTGCTGTTGCCGAAGAACTGGGCAAATGTGGCACGCGGATCTCCATGGAACTGATATGTGAAAGAGTTGGTCGAGGGACCGCCATTTCGTGTTCCTGACAAAGAAGGAATACATGGTTATTATACATCATTATAAGTTATATGAGAAAGGACGACTTACCGCCACTCTTCAGACCATCCTCGCCGTATTTATCGTACACCTCCCGCTTGCTCTTGTCCGACAGGACCTCGTAGGCCTCGGCGACCTCCTTGAACTTCTCCTCGGCATTGGCGGCTTTGTTTTTATCGGGATGATAGCGAAGGGCCAGTTTCCTGTAGGCCTTTTTGATCTCTTCATCGGTGGCAGTTTTTGGCAGCCCTAAGGTTTTATAGTAATCTTTACCCATTGTAGGTGCTTTGGGTGTATGAGCGGGTTCTATATATGTAGGTAATAGTTAACACTCAAGTTCACAGTACTCTATGATCTGAAGTTGGGGAACTATAATTTAATATACGCACAATTTAAGTAGTACTAATTGACTCACATATAATATCAGTTATCGGTATTCCATATATAACAAAGGTTCGCGCAGGACCTGCTTAGTGGCTATGATACTGCTCCAAAGTTTTCCTCCCTTTTCCTCTCTATAATGGCACATGCATCTTGTCGATCTCTCGCTCGTTCCGTAGCACTTTTATCAGCGAAGATCTGCAAAGAAAATCAGAAAATGTATATTTATTTAGATGTATATCGGTGCGTATAGAAAGTTCCATTTGGCCGCTGGGGCTGGGATCACCATAAGGCGCGTCACAGACCCTGGTCTTGTTCAATGCTAAACGGCCCACGCCTTTTACTAAATTTAGACCGACCAGCTAGCGAAGTGTTTTTTTCCGGAACATTAGAACATTTCTATGCGCACTTCTCACCCTTTCCACTCCTATATCTGTGCCGATGGACACTTTAGCATTCAATATTTCGAAGGACTTTAAAATGCAAATTGAATTCCAGTTCGATTCGCACTCCACGTCTTTTATTTATTTATTTGATATTTTTAAGAACAAACAATAAACAAGAAAAGTCTCTTAAACACTTAAATTTGTTCGCATATATGTACAGTGAAATATTTCTGGTGTTGAATTCATAATTGAAAATGCTTCTCGAGCCAATTTGCATTGACCTTAACATTTCTGAAAGATCTAAAGATCTGTGTGTGTCCAATTGAGTTTAACCATCTGAGCCGTTTGAATTAGAATTGACGATGACATTTATGAATATTTCGGAGACAGTTCGAGATCGCCGGGGGTTGGAATACCCCAATGGGAAGGCGTCAAGTCCATTAGAACTTGATTAGTTGACGTTTCTATCAAGAGGCGCTGAGACAAGTGTAATATGAAACGGTTCCTGCTTCGACTCTGCCTGCGGTTTCCCCAAAACAATCAGTCCACAACAGATCACCAGACCTTTCATCTTGAAAAGTTAATCAAGTGGGGGCTTTGATAACATTATGTGATCTCAACCACAACAGTTAGGCCGCATTGATCGTCTAGAACTTAAGGAAACTAAGTACAATTATTAAGTTGTGGTTTTCACTTGGACACGTGATTGAGATTTCAAACGAGCAGGAAATAAATCACAAAAGCTTGAGATCTCAATTTAACAAGACACTTACTTAGTGCGCTGCTATTTGTTATTTTGCGTTTTAAGGGACGAGAACTTTAAAAAAATTAAAGAAACACAAAGACAAGGTTAAGTCACACTGATTAATTAAGCTTTATTTTATGGAATAAGACTTGAAAGAGCTTAAATCTAACATGAAGAACTGCACAAAAAAATGTTTCTGGGCTAATGTGGATAGGATCATTTACTAGGTACACAAATTTGTCAGTAATAAATAAAAAAAAGAGAGAGACATTGTTCTAATCTCTAACTTAAATACAGAGTAATAAATAAAACTTAAATCTAACATGTCGAACTACACAAGACAATGTTGCAAGCCAAATGTTGCTAAGAACATTAAATACTTGGTACGCAAAGTTGTGTGTTGTAAATAAGAGATTCATGTGGGCATGGTTAAACAAACCTTTTATTATTATCCCCTTAGTTTAGGTAGAACTTATGTAAAAATATTAAGCTAACATGTTGGAATGCACAAGAAAATGTTGCGAGACAAATGTTGCATGTTTACCAACCCACATTGGACTTTCCAAGCCAATCTTTATATTGATACCGTAAAACCCATAACGATATAATGTAATTAGGGTACTACCCTCTGGGCACCGTATATAAACTCCAAACCAAGTGTGACTCAACCAACTCACTCACTCATCATAGAGCCGGTGTTACGGGCTATTTCACCTTCTTAACATCCTATAATCCACTGTAAGCACAATCGTGGCTGAGAACCCTAATTGCGCGGAAGGTCTGTTGTCATCGCTCAAGTTCAAGTTCGCATCCCGAATATTCATTTATATTCAAGATGTCAACACTCAGGCCGCCAATCCATACTCAAAACAGATTTCAGCCTTGGTCTCCACCGATTTCATCTTGGAATATCGTTTCACAATCGTAAATACATAGTGTCGCGAATATGCGAAGTCGTTGCTTTGACAATTTTCAACAGCGAATTATCCGATGCCAAAACGCTGAGCGAAATGGCTGCCTTGAATTGCAATTCTGAGGATGTCGCAAGGCGGGAGGCGGGAGGCGGGAGGGCACAAGATGTGTGTGCGATTGACAGCAGACGATTGATGCGATCAGCGCCATTCCATTCCATTCCAGACATTAGTCAGCTGCAGTTTGCATATAATTTGCCAGCGGATCGTGAAATCTATTCCGGATCGGTTCATCGATTCGTGCCAAATGTGTGCCAGATTGAGCGAGTCGCCAAGAGATTTGAAAAGGCGGGGACAAGGTCACAGATAGCAAATATAAACACCAATAGATATAGGACTCATACTGAAATGTGTGTTTTTCCAACATTCTGGCAGCATTTTCTTTTATTCAAAGAAAGTTTTTTCGCTCTCTTGTTCGGGGCAAAAAACAAAGATAAATAAAATATGAAATATGTTATGCAAGGCACAATTGGATTATATGCTTATACATTTGCCACATTTCACCCATATTATATTGAATGTTTTTTGTTGAGATCTTCGGCGGCGTTTAAATAATTCCCTTTATAGCGCTTCATTGAATTATTGGCAATATTTTTTGGCATTGTTTCGTGTAAAATTGCGGGCTCAAGGTGGAAAATAAAATCATGCTGAAATCGAAATTATGGCCATCGATAAGTGTATATATATAAAACCGATTTTTTATGGCAGCCCCCCCCACCCAGCTGACAGTTACAACATGTCTCTTCACGTCGCTTTTGAGTGGGCGGCTTCGAGGGGGAAAATTTTGCACTTCCGCATAAATTATTCACCAGACACTGGCTCATTTATTGATTACAGAATAACATTTGTTTAACAATTTATTGGGATACCCGCATATATTGCATTATTAGTGAATTGCTTTTTCAATGTTTTCATTGTCATTTCGCATCGTTTTCGTTTTCGAATTTGCATTCGCATTTGAATTTCGCAGGCTTTCCATTATTTCTGCGCAGCGTTATAAATTGTCGTAGGTTATGAGAGGCCAAATGAAAAATGGAGGGACGGGGCCGAGGGTGGGGAATGAAAATGTTTGTGTCGTCCCCGGATTGCACTAATTGAATTGAACTTGATTTATTAATGCCCCGCTCCGAGTCGGCAACTTTAATTCCCATTTCGTGTCTCTGTCTCTCTCGTTAGCAAATATTTTCAACTAACGCCAGTGCCCGCGAGTTAAAATTAAAAGAAACAAAATTTAATAATAACCGAAAATCAAATTGTTGCCCCTGATTTATGCGCTGGGCTATTCAAATTTTATATTTATTGCTCTGGAGATCAAAGTCAAATGGCAAGGGGTCTGGATATTGTGGATAAAGCGGTCACTAATGCGACAGTCGGCCATTTGTCTCCTTGGATAAATGAATTTCTAAGCCCATTTAAAATATAGTGACAGCTCTAATCAGCCAGAGTTCATTATTTTTACAAAATGTGATCAGAATTAAATAGGTATTTTAATTAGTTTTTGGTAAATATTGTCCACTTCGGTCTTCGTCGTCAACTCTCTCATATCGCTCAGTTCTTTACTATTCACTGCACATTATTAAGTTATTCACTTGTTCATTGCTCATTGCACAGTTACTCATTTACTCACTTATTCACTTTTTACCACTGTATAGTGCAATTTAAAGTCGAAAAAAATAATATACGATGCAAAATTCGTTTTAACCAGGCAATTTTTTATATTTTAAGCATTGTTTGTTAACAAAATAACAAGAAATAGTACTAATAAATTGAATTCTTTTACAGATGTTAGGCCTCCGATTTTTGCAAAGTAATTGCATGGAAAAAGTTGAGCAAAAATGAACACAATGAACAAAATGAACAAATAGAAGCAAGTGAATAACAAATAAGACTTAACAAGCATTACTTTCAGTGGCAGAGATTGGGGAACTACTTTTTTTTGTTCATTCATTATTAATCATAAACAAGTTTTAATATAAAAAAATCTTAATGTTTTTGCAACCCTGAAATTCACTACTTTTAAATACAAACTTAATGTTCCATACATTTCTTTAAGATTTTTATAGGTCTTTCCCTTAAGCAATAACAAGTATTATTATTTGTGTACAAAACATGTTTATATAAAACTTTATAAAAATTTCAATTTCAAATTAATTGCATTTCATAATACCGCAACTTTACCCACAACTTTTCTGTTTCAAGGTTCCCTCCTGACTCTCATTCAACTCCAAATCGCCAAAGTCCAACCATTCACTCTCGCTCTCGAAGAGCAGCGCTCAAATCACCTATTGTTGTTATTTTGTATTTTCAAAGTCAACAACAAAACCCATTCATTGTCAACCCAGTCGCTTTTTGTTTATTGCTGTTCGGCATCGGACAGTAAAAAAAGAACTGATCAAGCCCCATGAAGTTTATTCACCCACACTCGGCAAAACGCCGCCGAAAATCGCAAATTTGAAATGGAGAAAAACGAGTACGACAAGAATCCAAATATTTGCCATATCGTTTAGGCAAGGCAACATTAGATGACCAAAAAAATGGGCAAATAACCATTGGTAGATTGCGGCACACACGGCCAATACCTTGGGGTGGGTGTTTCTAAGCCGCGAATCTGATGCAAAAATAGGTCCAATGACTAAGCGTCTTTACCTTTGGCCGTACAGTAAAGTCTCCCACACACACAATCGTCAGCTAAACATTTTCGATTTTGGAGAAATTTTTTTGTTATTAACAAATGAATCAGCATTGAACAGTTTGGAGAGTGATCTGTGCTCTAGTCGAGGCTGGGTAATTCCTTTCCTTTCGAGAAGTTCAGCACTGGAATTTCATACCAACTTAAGTCAGAGAGGAGCATTGTGCAAATATTCCATTTTCATTTCCGTTTATTTTGGTTTTTAAGCAAATACAAAAACAAATAACAATTTGCATAGAATAACTATTAAAGCCAGCATATTGTATAGCAGATTTTCGAATTTGAATTTTGTCTCACCGAAATTTGCATTCTGGCGGCAATGAAAATGAAAAACTTGTTTCAACTAGTTGGCATAAATGTGTGAGTAGTTTTTGTTGTTGATTTTGTTGTGGAAAAATGTATTAAGTGGAAGAATATTTTGAGTTTTTTGGAAATATGTACCTCAGCTTAATATGCAACTCAACTGGTTAATTTAAACGAACTTTGCTGTTATCTTAAATATTTTTAATAGCCTGCTAAGCTGTATTTTAATTTCCGCTCGTTTAAAAAGCATTCATTAATTAATATAATTAAAATGAGCTTTTTTTAGCATTGTGACAGTGAAAACGAAATTAATCAATTGCAAAGACAAAGGCGCGAAAGTGTATTTCCTTGTGTTTGTGTTTTCTTTTCCCCATAATTACTTTTCTTAATTGCCCCTGGTCTTCTTTTATTTCTCTCTCTCTCTCTCTCTGTCTCTCTTTTGGGAAATGACGAATTTTGCATGTGTTTCTGCGGCCATAAAAACAATACTGAGGCCATGCCCCCGAGTCTTCCGCCCACCGAGCAGCTGTTCAAAGAGTTATATACCCAACCAAGAGAGCGAGAGAGAGAGTGGAGAGCCGTCTTCGCCCCACTCTTCGACTGTCGAATGTGTCATAATTTATAAATACTGAGCGAAGCACAAGAAGAGCCCGTTCACTAGGGTCCACTAACGGTGCGAACTGACAAATTCTGGTGTGATTATGATTAGCAGCAACCATTGAAGTTTCTTGTGTTTTCTGTTGGCTTTTCGGCCACTCTGCGGTGGCAATTTGTTGCCATTTGGTATTGACCATTTGCCCGAGTCTGGGCCTTTGCATTTGGAGGCCAACAATCAATAGCCAAAAATGAGTATTTTCATTTTTTCGCTATGTGCCTTCAATTATAATCGGCTGCTGCCTTGTGTGTTTACTTTTTATTTATGAATTGTGGCCAGCTAAATGTGAGTGGTTGAAAAATGAGGCAATAGTGGCATTAGACTGGCAAAAAAGCGCCATAAAAAGCAGACACGACCGCAAGAAATAAGGAGGAGGAGACAGCTTTATAATAGACTTTTTCCTGCCACTAAATTTGATGTCTGTTGAGTTAAATGTTAACTTAAATAACCTGAGAATGTTTTTTTATGCTTTAGTTATGCAGAAAAGGTACAAGAAATCAGCGTCATGGAAAAATCCCATGAAATGTACTCGCTCTAGCTTGGTACTCCATATTAAGTCATGTTTATCTCTTATTTGTAGAATTTTGAATTAATTCTATAAAAAAAATTGCCTTATTTTATACGTAATTTACTTTCATTCATTTACTTTCGATCCACCCTGTATATGCACCTTTTCCTAACCGAAATTTAAACAAATCTTTTCACACTTTTCTCGCACACACATTCTGTGTACGCAGAGAATAGAAAAGCCCATGAATATTCCAAAGAATCGGCATGAACATTTCGAAAAATAATCAGGCGAACTGGGCAGAAGCGAAATTTGGTGAGAAAAAAAAACATATACACAAAAATAACTAAAAACGCTAAAAATAAAACTTATTTAAAGAAATGAAACCATGAAAATTCAAAAACACACAGGCCAAAGCCAAAAACGATGGCAAATACAAAAATATAAATAATAAACGCGAGCGAGAAGAGTGCTGCCGAGCTGAGCCAACCGTGAAGAAAACGTGAAAATCGTTGGTTTTGGACTTGTGCAGATGTATACTAGGCGTATACTTTATGTAAGGTTTCCACCAAAGCGGTCCTGATGACAACTTGACTTTCCTTCTTTTTTAATGTTCGTTTTTTTGTTTCTTTAAGTCCATAAAAAGCACTTTACAGCACACAATTGTTTACGGATTGTTCGAATGTATGCGTTGTATGTATATTTTTGTTATTTTGCGTTGACCACATTTGGCAACGATACGAGGCGATCACGCACACACACACACACACACACACTCCAGCAGCAGTCTCGCACACACACCTGTGCACAACAACACACACACTGCCAGGCACTGCAAGTCCGTGATTAATTGTTGTTGTCGCAAACTAATAAATTTGGCGGACTCCTTACGGTTGACGGTGATTGGGGCGTATGCTTGATATGGATTTCCGATCCTCTGATTGGAGCTTTCCCACTTTATGTTTCTCTCTGTTTTTATAGATACTTTGAGTATTTTTCAATTATTATTAGCGCGGGCTTCCCGCTGCCAATTTGCCGCAATAGACCGTTAGACAACCGACGACGCGACGACCGAGGAAAAGCAGCTATCAGTGGAGGCGACAACGCTTGGCACTTACTGAACGATCCACCACCGACTGGCACCCGGTCGAGCAGCAGCACCACTCCACACCACCACTTGCCACAATCTCTCTCCTCGCTCTGTGGGATCTCTCTCGGATCTCAGGTCCCCGCAGTCTGACGCACACTGCTCCCAGAGCTGGGCCCCGCGAGAACTGAGTTAAAAGTGATCTGTTGGTGCTCCTAACGATCTGTTTTGTTTTCTTTTCTCCCTATTTCTTGTTCGTTGCTTCGTGACCGCCGCCACATGCAGCCTAAGTACGTACGGTCGAGGAGGAGCGGAAAATAACGAAAATCAAGTACAAACAACTGAATTGGACTGGTCGTCGTCGGCGGCCGTTCCATGCGAGAACCGCGATCGCCACCGATTTGCGTTATGCGTCATGCTTCGGCACACGGAGCTTTTTCCCATAGGTAAATCGAAGCTTTTGCGGCGACGAATCGAAAAGTAGGCAAGGCGGAATCGAAAACCAGTATTCTCATACCCTATAGATGTGGTACTTCCAATATTTGATCCGAGAAGTTTTTAACATATTATGAAAAAGTATACAAATATTTTAATATACATATATATGCCAAACCTGATACTCTTATTATTATATACTGGGAAAACCCATAGGCAATTGAATTACTTTTAGTATAATTCCATTGTCTTTGGAAAAAGCCTTTAAAACGTTCTCAATTTTAGTATTTCCCATCACAAAAGTCTCAAGATCAAAAATATTTATAGAATGATTCTAAATCTTAATTTATGAAAGGTTTTTATAAATAAGATTTCCTGATTAAAGGCGAAGCCGTTCTCTTGTATTAGAACAAATCGTTCTACAAAATTAGATCATATGGGTATTTTTAAAGCTTACTTATTGATTGTTTCTTTAATGGAACATGTTTAAGTTCAATAAGTTTATACATTTTATTAGGCAAAGTCACATTTCCAAAACACAATTGTTACGAGTCTGAATTAAATTTGAAACTATCAAATTATTAGTTAGCAAACACAACAAGGCTTACGAAAAATCGAAAACATTCTACGAAAAGTGTGGCCTAATATAAAAATAGCTTTCTGGACTCTTGATTAATGAGTTTTAAATTAAGCAAAAATATTTAAACAAATCGTTGTAATTTTTACACATAACTTAAAAAACACACATTGACTCAATCAAATCTTTTTAATTGATAGCTTTTTTATTTCCCTATGCTAAATATTTACATGATTTTTTCATGTACATAAAAACTTACATATATGTATAACTTAATGATTCTTTAATAAGACGAATAGCCATGTTGTTGGTAAATATAAATGCTAATAAAACTTAAATGGTAGCTTCCTCTTGGCTCAAATTTTTTGCCGGCTGTTGCTTCCTTTCTGTCTTTGGCGTCTCCTCCGGTGCATCAGCCTTCTCAGGATCAGCTGGCAATTGAATATTAACCGCCGCCAGGGCTTCACGTATCCAAGCGGGAATAGGATCGGACTTAAAGTGTCTCTTCATGAATTCCCTGACAAAGTGTGGGAACTCATCCTTCTGGATGGCCTCCCGCATGCTTCTCATTAAACGCAGCTGATAGGCGACATTGTGGATGCTTAGCAAGGAGCAGGAAACACTCTCGTTGGTGGCAATGTGGTGTAGATACGAGCGTGTATACCGCTTGCAGGTGCTGCACTCGCAGTCCTTGTCAACGGGTTCCATGTCCATTTTGTACTTGGGCTGCTTGAGGTTCAGTTGTCCACTGTCTACCAAGGCACAGCCAAAACGAGCTGTCCGCGTTGGGAATACACAGTCGAACATATCGATTCCAAGGGCTACGCACACGACCAAGTCCGCTGCAAATCCGACACCCATTAGGTACCGGGGCTTATCCCTGGGCAGGTAACCGGTGCACACATCCACCATCCGCCAGAAGTCGTGTTTGCTCTCGCCGCCACTTAATCCACCAACAGCGAAGCCGCGCACCTGGCGCTCCATCAGAGCAGACACACAACGCTGGCGAAGGGGCACTTCTAATCCTCCTTGGACAATGGGGAACAACGACTGGTCGTCATCACGGGCATGCGCCTCGATGCATCGATCCACCCAGCGTATGGTGCGTTCCATGGCTTCCTCTACCCTGGGACCCGTGGTCGTTGTCTTGACCACGTCATCCAGCTGCATCATAATGTCGGCGCCAATGGCATTTTGGATTTGGATGGAATGCTCTGGCGTTAGCATGCATTGGCTGTTGTCAAAGGGCGATCGGAAGTTGACACCGTGCTCATCGATCTCGGCCAGCTGCAGCAGGGAGACCATTTGGAATCCACCAGAGTCTGTTAAAATAGCCCTCGGCCAGCCCATGAATTTATGAAGACCGCCGGCTAGCTTTAGCGTCTCAATCCCTGGCCGCAGCCCAAGGTGGTAAGTGTTACCCAGCAAAATTTGACAGTTCAGCTCGATCAACTGATCTGGCAGGATGCCCTTCAGTGTTCCCTGAGTACCCACGGGCATGAACACCGGAGTATTTACCTCGCTGTGCCTGCGGAGTGAAATTTGTTAGAGCATTTATCAGTTTAACGCGGGAGCTTAGATAACTTACCTAAGCGTCATTAGACCGGCTCTGGCCTTCGTGGTGGAGCATTCCGCCACGACCTTATAGGTCAGCGGAGGAATACTTCTAGGGCTCATTAAATATCGCTGTCTTAAGAAATATTTGGAAATAAAATAAAACGCGAGTGTGCACGCGACACTAGCCGGCGCACGTTTTTAACCGCAATCTGTATGACCGCCTTTTTATATCTATAAAATACCGAAAATAGTACAATTTTGGGAAATAATACATTTGGGTATATTCTGCTATAGAGGTTTAAAATCGTTAATTAAGTAAAGCACACAGTGGAGACCAATAATATAGCAAACTATACTTTCCATTCGGTTCTCCCCCTTTCTGGGAAAACTGGAGAAACATTTCGTTGTCAGACGTTACATTTTGTGTCCTTAGAAGCATCAAGTTAGATGCAAGCATTCCAAAACGAAAAACAAATCTGACCTGGCCATGACGCCAGGCGTTTCTAATTTCAATTTTTATTTTCCTCGCCTCTATAAAAAAAAATGAAAACTTAACATATAATAAATGTCTACGTAATTATAAAGATCAACATTTAACGTCTTAGAGTAATTAAATTTAATTGAACCACCCTTTGTTTATTAACTATTTACATGTATCTACTTCAGTACAAATGAAATGATCACCACAAGATGAGGATGTGAAGCTGAGGTAAGCAATTAACTAATTACATCGAGACTTAAGGAGAATGGAAAAAAAGGAAATAAGGCAATAAGGAAAGCTCAAGCGTTATCATAGCGCTGCTTCATCATCTTCTTAATGTAGGTTTTGTAGTCGCTGCCGGGAAACATTTGTCCTCTAGCCTTGTTTCCTAGGCCCACATTGTTAGTGTGTCCGTCAGCCTAGGAAAAATAAAAATAATTTAAACTATTTCAATTCCTCATTAAGCTATTATTCTTTTACCTCTATTAACTGTGTGCGACCCTGGTTCGATCTGCCCAAGCCCTGGCCCTCGGACCAGCCCATCTTTTGCATGAGACGATTGCCCACATTGCTGGAACCAATGGGCATGGCGGGGACGTGCCCAACATTATTCTTCTGGCTTGTCTGCAATGTCTTCATATCCTGTTCAAAGAGCTCCCTGCTACGATTTGGGGGTGGATCATCCTCTCCATACTTCAGTCTTCGCTCCTTGGCCCGGTCACGATAACTACAAAATAATACAGAGGTCGCTTTAATAGTAATGCAAGATCAGTACACAACGGTTAAGAAATGTACTTACGACAATCCCATTTCGATGCCTGGTTCTACAGAATTTTGGTTAAGTTTGGCCAAGTTTTCCTTGTGCAAAGTCGATATCTTCAAGTGCTTTTGCAGAATGTCTAATGACTGGAAGGCACGCTTGCAAAGTTGACAGGTTAGTTTTTGGAAATCTACGAAGTCCGCTTCGTCGGGAGCTGCCCTCTGGGGAGCAGCAGTGGCTGTTGTTCCTACTCCCAATGAGGGTCCAGCTGACTCATCCTCAGAGTCCTCGGATGTTCCTCCGACGGTATTTGCCAGTTTAGTCAGAACCGGTAGTCCCAATTGTGGGACAAGGTCAGTTGTCTTAGCCTCACGCTCCTTTTTTTCAAGGATCGAGAATCCCAGGTCAGCATAGCCCCCTTGCGAGGCCCGAGAAGTGCTGGGACCATCATTCTCTTGTAATATTGGCTGCGGCGTGGCCACCGCAGTGTAGTCTTTCTTCTGGTTAAGCTGCTTGGCCCACTTCTCCATGTCCTTGACAATCTTCTTGGCCACCTTGACCTTGTCGTGCTTGTTTGAGCCGCCTTCCTTGTCCTTCTCTTTCTCCTTAGCCTTTCTGGCCTCCTCCTCCTTTTGCTCGGCGTCGGCCAAGACTTCCTGGAGAGCTGCCTGCGTGGAGGCCGGGGTGGCCAGCACATAGGTGCTCCTCTTCTGATCCCAGTACAAATACGCACCCGTTTCGTTGTTGTAGTAGTACTGTGAGTGGGCATCATAGTACAAGCCTGTTGTGTGGTCGTAGTAGAAGCCCGAGGTCTCATCATACTGATACTGGGATACATCGGGAGTGGCTGCAGAAAAAAAGAATTGTATGGAATACAAATTTCATTATTTTGTTTCTATTTACGGTATTTCTTTCCGTCGTTTCCTTTCGGCGTGTTCAAGGCTCGGGCAGTTAACGATGCTTCCCCCCCTTCAACAGCCATCGCTGTCATGCTGAGGGGGACCTGCGAAGCCTGCTTCTTCTGCTGGCGCTGTATGGCCGATAGCGCCACTGCAGCACCCGAGTTGGCCTCAGTCACGTGCAGATTAACGCTTTGCTTGCTTATTTCCTTCGTGTAATAGTCCGTATAGTACTGGACGTAATAGGCATGCTCGGCGGGGTTCGAAGCATAGACGGAGGCACTGTAGGCCGCGAGACGTGGGACATCTGCCAGGGTGTAGTTTCCATTGAGTGCCGAGGCTGTCATAGCCGTAATACCCGCAATCGGTCTAGTTAAACTGGAATCCGGCGACGAAAATATTTTCCGTTTCTCGGGATCCTTGCAATAGGAAACTAGCACTGAAACGAGCAAGAGTTCCAAGCGTTATATGCAATGATTAAGAAATTAGAAATTGAAGATTGGCATCTGAAAACTAACCAGTTCTGCCGTCCAGCGAGAGCGGTGACTCCAAGGCCGTTAACGCGTTGTACAGATTCATTGAGTCGATAAGCGTGTCGAAATTAAGATAGCAGATGCCCCGCGAAGTCTGAGTCAAGGTGTCCCGACTGATCTGCACCTTGCTGACGGTTTTTGCCTGGTCAGAGGACAAGTACTCCTGGAGGGCAGTGAGTACGCCCTCCTCGTTTGTCAGAGCGTCCAGATTACGCAGCATGATCTCTGCATTGGGAAAGCGTGGCAGGTTAGTTGGGACTTATGTATGTAGAAGATTGGCTGGGGAGAACGGCATATTGAAAGAGATTGCTCATGGTGGATATACTTTTTGTGAGGATGTCGCTGATTTCGTCGATCCCCTCGCCGTCACAGGGTACTGCGGTCTCGCTCTCCGCCCGCGAGGAGCTACACATGAAGCAATGGATGCGACGCTTAAAGTTGCTGACACCACACTGACCAAATATAAAAACGTTGATTTTAAAAAGTTAATTATCAGGAATCAGGGAGGCCACAGAATTCGGTAACCGATTGCAAACGTACTCAGAAGTGGTCATTTTGGAAAAAAAAAACCGACGACATATGTCCAGACCAGTATTAACAAATTTTTGAGCCCGTTTGCAATAATTTTTTGATTAAAAACTCGCAAAAGATCTGGGATATTTACTGTATATTTTCAACTAGATCTCACCTTGATGCAGGTCCAGTCCGTAGAACGTGTTTGGCTATATTGGATGGACACGGTGTGGTCGCCCAGCCGGAGGTAGCCCTGTCCGGGAGAGAGGAAACAGAAAAGAGTGGAATCGCATTAATAACTCTGAAGCTAAATGATCATAATTTTCACAGACTACACAGTCACCAGATTGGTTGCTTCTGTGTTTGTGGGCAACGTGCAGATGTCGCCGATGCAGTGCAGCTGAGGCTCTCCGTTTTCTGAAAAAATGGCATTGAGTTCAGTTCTCTTTACGGCGTCACCAAGAAATTTTGACAAGAAAGGCTTTAAGATAGATAGAGGAGAACCAACTCTGAGAACTAAACTCAAAGGCAAAAGTCGGGTTGAGCCTCCGATGCCGATGTTTTCGGGATTTGCCTTCGATTCTCTTTTTAACTGATTCAAGAAGATTCTTGTTTCTTGTTTGTGGTTTGTAGTGGATACCTGAGTCAAATCCATCCATTGTTGCGCCTCCTCAACGGTTTTAAACTCGACAAATGCAAAACAGCGTGAGGCACCTAAATTTTAGATAGAAGCAGATACGAAAATGTTTTTGTCAAAAAATGTTGTTGGTTGTTTTAAAAGCATTGTAACATTTTTGGGGACTGTGTTTTTTTTTTTTTGGGTTCTGTTTTTCATATTTTCTATAAAATTTTGTTGTGGAATTTGAATGCTGATGTCTCGTATGCCAAGTATAATTGGATTTTCACAAATCCTATTCCGAACTCTTCGCTGGTCACACAATACTCACGCTTTTTATTTATTTTTCTTTTATCACTTATGTAAATCATATTTAAGTCGAGGTAATGTAACCCACCTGATGCCTTCTTCCTCATTACGCGTATAGATGCGGGCTCCATGTTGACTTTGATCAGCTCGTCCATGATCTGTGGGTAGTATAACAATTATTTCCTATTGTAAATCATTTTACTAAAGGTTTTACGTCTGCTTCTGTGACGTGTTTCCTCAAGCCGAAGAGGATGGTGTGGTTGGATGCTTCGGTGGTGTTGTGATTTTCCTCGTGCTCTTCCCGAATCTCATCAGGCTCTGATGAGTCATCGTCCGAGGAATAGCGTCTTTCGCGTGAACGCTCCCTTGTCCTATCCCTTATGCGGTTAATGGCCATCTCATCATTGTTTCCATTGTCATTATTACGACTACAATGAAGATTAATTAATTTTTTTAGATTAAGCATTTCAATCTCTTTTCTGTTTCCTGATCTACATAACTCTAAATCTATTTTCTAATGTAGAAGGCACTATTAATACTTTTTAAAAAAGATTTAATTCTAATATGATCTTAATCTTCCTTACCAGTCGAGCTCTAATTCCTCTTCATAATCGTCATAACTACGTCTTCGTGACCCTCGATGCTGGTTCATCCAGCGGTCATTGCGGTCAAGCTCATCCTGCTCTCTAGGATCGAAGCAATCATGCTCCCATCGATCACTTCTGTCCCGATCACGGCGGTCATAGTTACCATTACGCTTTTGGCGGTCATAATGGTCCCGAGCACGACGGTCATGGCCGTCGTTTCGAAGCTCGCGATGATTAAAATTTTTACGCGAACCGTAGTGGCGTTGATCCTCCAGATAGTCCTCGTTGACCAGATCGCGATACAGGTCGCGATCTGGGCTGCGGTCGTGGTGGCGTCTATAATGCGATGATCGGTCCCGACTGCGAGACCGGGAGTGGCGGCGTCTATAGCGTTCTCTAGAAATCAAAATAACGTTATTGAAGCAATAATTAGTTCATGGGCAAACCAACATTACCTGGACCGGGATCGGGAGCGACTATATCGCTTATGGCCCGGATCATTGCCATTTCCACTGCCCCCGGAAAAGCTGCGACCATACCGAAAATCCATATCTAATGCGAAGGAATCGTAGGTTTACATTCAACTCCCTCGGGTCTCGTGCCAAATTGATGTCTTATTTGTTTGTCACGTGGCTGGATGCAGGATGCGGAAATTAGTTAACTTGCTCGCCCTGCTTGCCAGTTTTTTCCTGAAACGGAACCAAATCGAATTCCAGGCACCCAACAACACAAACGACAAAAATCTCGGCCTCCTTTGACATTCACTAAACAACTCAGATTCTGCTATCGATAGCCCCTATTATCGGCTAGTGTTGATAAACAGTGCCGACTTACAACCATTGCCAGGAAATTGCGGGAAATCACAGAAAATTCAAGTTTTGCGATGTAATTGAAATTTTATTACTGTACAATTGAATGCGACTGTATACTTTTTATCATAACTCAGAACTTAATCTAGATAAAACTATTGGCTATTCTAGACCTTTTCACGTCTCCCTGACAAGTCAAAGGCAGTCATTAAACCAAGAATTTGGTTTTTCTGATTCACTGACGCATAGTTCCAAGAATTAATCGTAAAGAATTCGAAAAATCAGAAAATGTAATGGAGAAAACATTTGCCGTTAAAATATCATCTATTAGCTCAAACTTTTAGAAGAGAACCTAGCTCTTTGTTTGAGAATTAACCTATTCTCATGCATTTTCATATCGCTGCTTCATCATCTTCTTGATGTAGGATTTATAGTCGTTGCCCGGCATCATGTTGCCCGCCTTGTTTCCCAGACCCACATTGTTGGTGCGTCCATCAGCCTGCAAATACAAAATAACAATCAAAACTATTTACCTTTCGTATTTGGTTATATTTTTTTTACCTCTATTATCTGTGTGCGACCCTGGTTCTTTCTTCCCAAACCCTGGCCCTCTGACCAGCCCATCTTCTGCAGCAGGCGACTGCCCACATTGCTGGAGCTAATGGGCATGGCGGCAGCCGGTCCCGAGATGTCCTTCTGCCTCGTCTGCAAAGTCTTGATCTCCTGCTCAAAGCGCTCTCTACTTCGATTCGGGGGCGGGGGATCGCTCTCTCCGTACTTAAGCCTACGCTCCTTAGCACGATCCCGATAGCTGAGAGAGAAGTAATTGTTTAGAAAAGCTGTAGTGCTGTATGAAAATTCCACTTACGATAGGCTCTCGTCAACGCCGGCGGCTCCAGAGCTTTGGTTGAGCTTTGCCAAGTTTTCCTTGTGCAAATTTGACATCTTCAAGTGTTTCTGAAGGATGTCCAGCGATTGGAAGGCACGTTTGCAGAGCTGACAAGTTAACTTTTGGAAGTCCACGTAATCCGATTCATCGACACTTCCACTGCCACTTCCAGTCCCAGGTCCAGCTCCCATTGAACTCTGGACATTCTGTAAGTTTCCAGCACCTTCCTCTTCAGAGTCCGATGCTCCGCCATACGCATTAACAATCTTGTTCGTTCCGGGCGGTCCAACCTGTGACATGAAGTCGTTGAGCTTGGCCCTCTCCTTCTTTTCCAAGATGGAGAATCCCAGGTCAGCATAGCCGCCTTGAGAGCCCCGGGAGGTGCTGGGACCGTCGTTGGCCGAAAGGATGGGCTGAGGCGTAGCCACCACAGTGTAGTCCTTCTTCTGATTCAGCTGCTTGGCCCACTTTTCCATATCCTTTACTATTTTCTTGGCCACCTTGACCTTATCGTGCTTGTTTCCACCGCCCTCTTTATCTTTGTCCTTTTCCTTCGCCTTTTTGGCATCATCCTCCTTCTGCTCGGCGTCAGCCAGGACTTCCTGGAGAGCTGCCTGCGTGGAAGCGGGGGTGGCCAGCACATAGGTGCTTCTTTTTTGATCCCAGTACAGATACGCACCCGTTTCGTTATTGTAGTAGTACTGTGAGTGAGCATCGTAGTAGAGCCCTGTGGTGCGGTCGTAGTAGTACCCCGAGGTCTCATCATACTGATATTGCGATACATCGGGAGTGGCTAAGGAAAGAGGAGATTGTAAAGGAAAGTGTAATCAAAGCTTTTGTTTCGACTTACGGTACGTCTTTCCGTCGTTACCCCTAGGTGTAGAACTTATGGCTTGGGCTGCAAAGGAAGCCTTTACCTCAGCAGCTGCTTGGGCAGCTGCTGCAGCCGCCGCAGTGATCGTCGTCTCTATACTGTTCATCTTCTTCTGCTTGCGCTGTATGGCCGAAAGGGCCACAGCAGCTCCTGAATTCGCCTCCGTCAATTGAGGATCACCGCTTTTCTTGCTTATTTCGGCCGTGTAAAAGTCCGTGTAGTATTGAACGTAGTGCGCCTGCTCTGCGGGATTCGAGGCGTATAATGAGGCACTGTACTCGGCGAGGCGTGGCACATCCGCCAAGGTATAGTTGCCACCAAGACCCGAGGGAGACACGACTGCAGCATCCCTATTCTGATGACTTTCTTCGCTCCCCTTGGTTCCAGTTGTACTTCCATCCTTGGAACCTGTTTGCGCTTCCTCCGCGTCAATGCAATAAGTAATGGCAACTGCAATAAAAAGGCAAATAAAGCAAGCAAATAAATAATTCATCAACAATATATGACTTACCAGGCCGATCATCAAGCGTAAGTGGTGGATTTAGTGCTGCCAGGCCATTATGGACATTCATCGAGTCGATGAGCGTGTCGAAGTGAAGGTAACAAATGCCTCGAGATGCCTGAGTCAAGGTGTCCCTACTTATTAGAACCTTGCTGATCGTCTTTGTCAGATCAGGCAAGTGCTGCTGGAGGGCGGTGAGCACACCCTCTTCGTTTGTCAACGCGTCCAGGTTGCGCAGCATGATCTCTGTAAGTGGTGTAATTATTGTGATGTGTTTGTTTATTGCTTCTGGAGCGTCCAAGTCTATACTTTTGGTAAGAATGCTGCTGACTTCATCCACGCCCTCGCTACCGCCAACGCTTTCGGCCTCCTCTCGGGATGTCTTGCACACGAAGCAATAACATCTAAACTTGAAGTTGCAGACGCCACACTAGAATGGAAAAGTCAAGTGGATGTCAATAAAAATTAATTGTTCATTTTAAAGTTGCTCCAACCTTGCTGCAGTTCCAATCCTGAATACGTGTATGGCTGTACTGCATGGTCAACCGATGATCCCCCAATTTGAGGATACCCTTGAGCAGCAGACATGGAAATAAGAGAAAGAAAAAAGCGACGATTAGAATTCCGGAAAACAGTTTCTTTTTTTGTACACTCTACACAGTCACCAGATTGCTTCTGTGTATCGTAACGCGAAGTTGTTGCTGCCGACGATCTCCTAGAGGAATTGTCCCAAGGCATTGAGTATGAAATTAGTGTTTCAAGTTTATAGATTTCGAGACGGAAAATTAAAATAACAAGCAAACTAAGAAACACATTGTTTCGGGATCAGTGCCCAGGGAAAATCCTTGGCTGCTGGCTGATAGATCAAAAGGTTCATGGGGTTTCTCTGGTCGCTGGATACCTGAGTAATCTCCATCCATTGCTTCGCCTCTTCAACGGTGGTAAACTCGACAAACGCTATACCGCGTGATGAATCTGAATTATCGGATAGAAGCAGATACAAAATGGTTTCGTCAAAAAATGTTGAATGTTTCGATAGGTTTGTAACATTTGTTTGGTTTTTTTTTGGGAAATTGATTTGTTTTCATTTCTGTGGCCGGGTTTAATTCGTTTGGTACACAAGTATGTGGTTTCCGCTAGCTCAGAGCCGCCGTATATACTCTTCCGATCTGTGTACTTACTTCTTTGTTGCTGAGGCATTGCAGCGGTGTCGGGGCAAAAGCGTTTCCCATGCTTCCGAATAATCCGAATGCAGGCCGGCTCCATATTCATCTTGATCAGTTCGCTCATTATCTGAAAGGAATTACCTATTGCGTTACTTGTAACTTAAGGATTGTATACGAACTTACATCTGCCCTGGTTATTTCCATGGTAAGCCCAAGTATAATAATTATGTTGAGGGGCTCTTGGGAATTACCGTTCTTGTTTCTGCGCATCTGTCCCTCATCCAAGTCCTCTTCAGATGAGCCTCTTCTATGTCGATCTAGATTTCGATCATGACTCCAGTCCTGATCTCGGTCATGCTCCCAATTCCGTTCTCGTTCTCGATTACTTTCCACGCCGTTATTGTTTGGACGATTATCTCTGGGGCGACTAAGAGTGAAGAGGTTTGCCAGGATTGCCTGTATAATTGTTTTCATCTGCTTACCTTATCCGCTCATGACTCCGACCTCTGTCATCGTGCTCATTTGAATAATTCCTGATCCACGGCCTCTTTGACTCCCTGTCTTGAAACCTTTCTGACCTCTCCATGGAATTGCGTTCGCGGGTCTCGAAATCCCTCCATCGCTGGTCGTTGTCAAAGTTCTCATGATGATCTCGACCTCTATCGTTGTCCCTGCTGTTGTTCCTATGGTTACGGTTTTGTTCAAAGTTATCCTCTCGCCGAAATGGACGATTATTAAAGTTATTCCTTGGATTGTAATTGCGCTGGTCTTCCCTATAGTCATCATTGATCAGATTGTGATATAAGTCAGGTTCCCCTCCACCTCCACCTCCTCCGCGTCCCCCACGCTCGTCATGCCTAAAGGCGGGAGAGCGGTCCCGACTCCGAGAACGAGAATTGCGGTGTCTGAATCCGCCGCCGCCACCTCCGCCGCCAAAGCCACGGTTGCGTTCACTGGGAACAACAAAGGGATTAAGATAATATGTACATATTAGTATAGGGTTATTTATTTTATTTATTATTTTTACCGTGAGCGAGACCGGGATCTACTGAAACGGGAGCGGGATCTGTTGTAGTAGGCGGTGCTATTGCCGCCCCTTCCCCCACTACCATCGTTTCCACTGCCCCCCGAGTAGCTGCGTCGATTACGCGAGTCCATAACCGACTTTTCCTTGTTTATCCGTAAGCGCTGCACACATATATAATTAGTCGGCTCTTATCTAGGGTTCTCAACACCCAACAATAATCTAATTATGTTTATTAAGACCCGGTATCTTTATGTCGGACCGTATTTATTTTTCTTTTTTCTGAAGAATCCTGGTCGTTCGGCCATTCACCACGAATGACATGATATCGATAAAGCCGCAAAATTAGAGATGATACGTACAAGTACATGTCTTAAAAATTATTAATATGTCTTGGCTGTCTAGATTTAATTTCCTTACCTCAGCTAGCCAAAAGCATCGTTTGATTCCATCAATAACATCGAACAAAATTAAATGAATGAATTTTTTGCATAAGTAAAAAATGTATATATATTTCTGGTATGAGTGGCTTAAATAACAAACTTTTTTTTTTTAATTCGTATAAGAAATAGGTAAAATCAACGTTACTCAAATTAAATTAAAAACGAAGAACACCTCCGAACCATTTAACAAATAAAACGTCCATCTCTAAGAAGCAATTACTGTGTGGAGAACACTAAATATTTCGCAACTTTACAACACTGCCGTACAGCGTGTTTGGGGAAAAACCAACTTATATTATTGTATCGATCTAAACTTTGACTTCCCCCTAAATCGTCCGACAACAAAGGCAGCTTATCGCCAAGCGATTGGATCACTCGAGCAGTTAAATAGCAGAAAGAAACGATGAAGAAAGTTTTATTAACAAAGTCACAGCACATCCAGGCAGTCGACAGCGCAGATCTCTCCTCCAAGCAGCCAGTCACTGTTCGTGTAATAGCGAAGCCGATGGCTCAGTTGAGCACTGCCACTTACATACAACGCAAGTCCTTCCAGTCCATTTACGAGGATATCTTCAAATTACTTATGCGGATTCCCGATAAAGCTCTTCAACAACGTGTGATTGACGCGATTAATGGACGCAATTGCGCTGATAAGACTACTATCTCCCATCAAGGTAAACAGTGCTCTTGTGGAGCCCAAAAAGTGGATGCTTCTACGCAAACAGAGACGGAAACCCAAATCTTGACTGCCTCGAGTGGCACAATCAAGAATATGGCCTTGAAATTCGAGGAAAAGCCTGCGTTAAAGCATGAATCAGTCGATCCAAAGGCGACCGGAACCTCTAGTGAACCCAGTCCAACTTCCACTGGCATTGCGTCAACCAATCACCCCGTCAAAGTGGCCAAGAAACGGGGAAGAAAGCGTAACACCTGCGTGCCACAAGTGGTTAAGCGATCGGCGGCTGAAATGGCTCTGCAGGAGCGCGATGAGAAACAGCTCACTCCCGTGGTTACCAAGCGAAAAAGGCAGAAGGTGTCTGTAAGTATAACTTACAACTTACTTCTATGACATATAGTGTAGATAAAGAAATCCTCAAATAAAATACTAAAATTAAAGAAACCCTAAATGACATATCTTTATTAAGAAATTTAACAACAATACAAAAAAATGAATCTTTTGAACTTTTCAAGAGCTCGGCAAGCATAAATGGGGAGCATCGTGTCCCTAAACCAACACTAGAACGTCGAGACTCTGAATATTCAAACCTATCTTTCGATGAACATGAGCTTAACCGGGTGGAAGACTATATATATGGTATGAGTAGAGAAACGATCGTTCAAATAATGGCCGATGTATTTAAGAAGGCGAAAATGATGTCGACCGTCGGATTATTGTGAGTAATTTTATATTTCCTAAAAGACCTTAGGTATTATTTGGAGTTTTTATAATAGAAATGTGAGATCATTTTATAATCCAAATGATTTCACACTTTCAGACCCATACACGATGCCATACTGCGCAATGACAGTTATGGAGTGAGGCGTCAGACATTCGCGTGTCGCCACGCGAACTTGGACATCAATGAACTACTGACCAAAGATGGCGAAGATTGTCTTCAGCTGGCATTGACAAACGAAACGGAACCAGAAATCACAACTCTCATTCTGGAAGCTGGTTGCCTGACTGATCACGTTTACGAGAACTCCAATACAGCCCTGCACTTGGCGGTGATTAACAACATAAACGTTGAGTCCATTAGGCTACTAATGCGTAGGATCGATTTGAATCTTCTCCTGGAGGTCAACGATGACGGTTATACAGTCCTGCACCTAGCAGTACGTCAGAACCAGTTTCTTATTGCTGAGGCTATATTCGATATAATAGACGAGCGGGATTTGGGGAAAGCGGTCTACCAGAGAGCAATTGAGGTACCAGGCACTGATGAAAGGGACGAAAAGGCCTTTGCCAAGTACTATGATCGGGCCTGCGATAGGCTGGAGGCGAATAGGCATAAACTGAAGAACCGCCGGCTCAAAACGAACGTGATTAACTCCGCAGAAGCTATGGCGGGAAATACGCCTCTTTTCTATGCCATCGAACGCGAGCAAGGTAATAGATTCCATTCTATTTTTGTATGTATGTACTACATACATTTGTATACATATTTACAATTATATTTATTTTATCTTATCTTATTAACAGAACATTTTTGCTATTTCCTGCTGGCCCACCTAGCCGATCCGGACGAGGAGAACTTAAGCGGGCATTCCCCGAAATCGTTTCACTACGAATACGCTCGCATTTTGCATATCAACTTGAAGGTTTCTCGGGTCATGGACAAAGTGACAGCCATTTTAAATTCTCGGCATTAATTATTCATTATTTAATTGTAAATACATATTATTTTTCAGTGCACTTAACCCCAGTTTAAGTCAAAATTGGTTTCTTTGAGCTTGGCCAAATTCATAGGTTGCACCGAAGGAGGTAATAAACCCGTCTGAGGATGTGACTTCCAGGGCCATTTCTTAGCTTTATTTTTCTTTTTGCGGACAGCTGACTTCTTTTGATTAATAACTGAAATTATATATAATTTACAAATATCCGAATATTGGAAAACGGTTAAATCTCACCTATTTTTTGCAACTCCAGTAATTCCTTCTCACTATAATGACAATAGTTGCAGTACAACTCAAACTTGCAGTATCCACTCAAAAATCGTTTACATGGCTTTTTCAGGCGCTCTGATTGCAGAGTTTTTTTAGGATCTACATTGAATATGCATAAATTTAAATTTTAATATTTGAAAATTTGATGAGGGTGATGATGATGATGATGATTTTACCATCGAATTTCCGCATATAATTGGCCCTTGCAATTGTGTGAGCGATGCCATTATTGTGAAGTTTTCGTACGTTTAAGTCATTTTTCATGAAACAGCAACAATAATCGCAGTAGTAACTTTTTCCTCCCATAGGTAAACAAAATAAGTAAACAATACGAACTCTGCGTAGAGATGACAATCAAGGTTGTGCATTGAGCGATAGGTTTTTTAAATTATCGATAAGCAGAAACGTCGAAAAATATCAAACAATTAGTGGAATGTTTCATGTTTTTAAGTAATGGGTTTAATAATCATTTAAATATTTGAGTCTATATTCAAAACTACGGCAAATACAGTTCGCGGCAAGGTATCAACTATATTAAACGGAGGATATAATAGAACAATCGAAAATATTCTCAAATATTTCCGTATTATTATTAGTGCTGCTTTTTAATTATCATCTTTTTGAATTTACCAATTGCAAAGCGCATCTCACGTTGATTTGGATTTGTCGCGAGTCTATCGAAAACATCGGTTTTTTGACCTTGGAACGGATCAGATTGCCCACCACTATCTGAGTGTGCAGATTTTTTGCAACACTGCCCTTCGCGGTGAATGACAAATCCGATTTGTCGGCTTTTTTTTCGGAAAACTGAGAGGAGTTTAACGCCCCTAACAGAACATCATGGAGCCATCGCTGGATAACTACAAGCTGAGCTGCGAGCTACTGGGCCACAGCATGGATGTGCGAGCGGTGGCCGTGGCAGGCAGCGCCCCGGACGGCGGAGGTGAAATCATTGTGTCTGGGTCGCGGGACAAGAGTGCAAAGCTCTGGCGGCCAAGCGGGTGAGCTCGATGCAAGGCTTAAAGCTATTTAGACGCTATTAAGAACGCTCAAATTCCAGAAACGATTATTTGGAGAGCCTGACGCTGCAGGATCACAAGAACTTTATCTCGTACATCTACTTCCTGGAGTCTGAGCAGTGGATCTGCACGGCCAGCAACGACGCCACAATTTGCATTTACAAACAAGAAAACGGTTTTGTGCCCTTGCTTACCCTAAAAGGCCACACTTCCACGGTTTGCGCTCTGGCGGGGGCACTACAGCCTCGTAGCCTGATCAGCGGCAGTTGGGACAAGACGGCCAGGGTGTGGAACATCAGCGAGACGGGAGAGGTTGCTTTCATTGCCCTAGAGGGCCACGAGGCGGCCGTTTGGGCCGTGGCAACGCTGCCGGAACAGCGAAAATACGTTACTGGAGGAGCAGACAAGAACATCTACTACTGGAACGAAAAGGGCGAGAAACTAAGGCTGCTTAAGGGTCACACGGATTGTGTACGCAGCCTTATTGGCCTGGAGGCCAACACTCTGCTCTCCTGCGGCAACGACGCCATCCTCCGCTTCTGGAACGAAGACGGAGAGTGCGTCCGCCAGTTGAGCGGTCACACCAACTACATTTATGCGATGGCCAGAAATCAGGCATTGGGCGACCAGGTTGTGGTATCTTGTGGCGAGGACAGCACGCTGCGAATGTGGAATGTCATCACCGGCAGCGAACTGGGAGCCCCTATCGTGCATCCAGCGATTTCTGTGTGGTCTGTGGCGTGCTTGAAGAACGGAGACATCGTCACCGGTTGCAGCGATGGTGTGGTGAGAGTCTTCAGCCAGGTGCCAGTTCGCCAGGCGAGCGAGGGCATTCTCAAAGCCTTCGATATGGCAGTTGCCACGAGGAAATCGCAGATAAGCGAGGAAATTGGGGGTGTCAAGAAAACGGAGTAAGCTATAGAAGATAATGCTTATCAAGAGAGGCCTTCCAAATGCATTATTTTTCCATCAGTCTTCCAGGTCCGGAGGCCTTGCTTTCAAACGGAACCCGTGAGGGGCAAACAAAGATGGTGCGCCATCCGGATGGTTCCGTAAAGGCATACAGCTGGGACATGGGCAACTGGAATCTAATCGGAGATGTGACCGGAGGAACAGGTGGTACAGAGGCCAGTTCCGGCAAGAAACTGTATGAGGGCAAGGAGTACGACTTTGTGTTCAACGTTGACATCTCAGATACCGCACCGCCTATCAAGTTGCCCTACAACCGGGGCGAGGATCCCTGGCAGGCGGCCCAGGCCTTTATCCACCGCCACGAACTCCCTCAGGCTTACCTTGACCAGGTGGCCAACTTTATAGTGAAAAACTCTAAGGGTGCTGCGCCCGTTGTGGAAAATCAAGTGCCCAGTGGCTACCAGGATCCGTTTACCGGCGGCTCTCGTTACGTTCCCGGTTCGAGCAACACCAACGTGCACAGCGGTGGCAATGTAGATCCGTTTACAGCCTCATCGAGTTACTCCACGGGTAGCAGCAACTCCCAGTCGCACGTAGATGTCAATTTTGTGCGATCTGGGGACAAGCACTTCCCCGTGAGCAGCTATCGCACATTCGACACCTGTGATGCCAGCAAAGTTTTAGAGAAAATGAAGTACGTAGCCGCAAGTTGCGTTTTATGATTGATTTTTTTATATTTTATGTAGCCTATACATAATTCGTTCAGTATTTTCTAATTAGCGTTCCCTCTCTTTACTTTTCCCTCTTATTTTTTCCTTTCTATTTAAAGAGAGTTCAATAGTAAGCTAACGCCATCCGATGGAAAAGTTGGTGACGAGGTCTTACTGGCTGTTATCAAGCTCACGGAGCATTCACCAGAACTGGATTTGACCTCGCTCGAAGCCTTGATCATCCTGCTGAAGTGGCCAGCGGCCATGCTCTTCCCTGTGCTGGACATCCTACGCCTGACCGTACGCAACGAGTCCATATTCAGTGTCCTGAACAACAGCCACGACTTTCTAGGGATCGTGATACCCCAACTTGCTGGACCGGCTGCCAACCAGTTGATGGTTGTGCGCTGCCTCGCCAATAGCTTGAGTCACACTACCGGACGGCAGCAGGTTGAGAGTCGTCTGCCGCAGATCATCGAGCTCGTTAGGGGCATTAAGGCGGGCAGTGCCAACTTCCAGATTGCAGTGGCCACTCTCTACCTAAACGTGACCATATCGCAGACATTGGGAGTGGCCAAGTCGGAGGTATGCCATGAGGTCACTGCCGGAGTGGTGGAGTTGCTCAAGTGGGCCAAGGATCTAGAAGCCTGCTACCGTTGCATGCAGGCCATCGGCAACTTAACCACCACTCCCTGCGGCCAGGATACCATCGCCCAAGTAGTATGCGTAGACTATGTGATGGACAAGCTGAGGGAGTTGTCCAGTACTCCGCAGGGTGAAAACTTTAGCAAGGTTAACTCGGCGGGCAACGCCCTATTGGCTGCCTTTTAGGATCAGATCTCCGCAACACACTGCATTAACTATCAGTCAAAATTATTTAAATGGGAGTGAAATGGAGTTTTTTCAAAATAAAAAAGTGTAAACGATATTCGAATGGTGTTCTATATATCCAGTTGCCTTGTGCCGTATGGGTTCGGAATGAAGTGAATAAACTTCCCTTTGTATGTAAGCCTTTCATTTCAAACCATTCAGGTCCAGTGCGCATTTTTGACGTGCCTCGCCAGGTTTGAGCTCGTAACGAAGGTCTTTGTACACTCCGTGCATTGGTAGGGCCTTACCCCAAAGTGAGTCTGCATGTGACTCTCCAGGCTGGTTTGATACTGGAAATCCTTGGTGCACTCGGTGCACTTGTACGGCCTTTCCCCTGAGTGCGTCCGCATGTGGGCCTGAAGGGAATAGTTCTGGGTATAGGAACTGGGACAAAGGGCACACTTGAAGGGCCGCTCCCCCGTGTGCATTCTCATGTGGCGCTTCAGATCTTGGTTCGTTATGAATGCCTTGGGGCATACGGAACAGTCGTACGGTCGTTCGCCCGTGTGGATCCGGACATGCTCGGTAAGCCCAGAGTGTTTTGCAAAAGCTTTCGGACAGTAGGTGCACTTGTACGGTCGCTCGCCGGAGTGGGTGCGGAAGTGGACCTTCAGGCACTGCCTGTTGATGAACGACTTAGGACAGAGGGAACAACTGTACGGCTTTTCGCCCGTGTGTGTCCGAATGTGGACTTTGAGATACGGTTCACCAGTAAAAGCCTTGGAGCAATGGGGACAACTGAACGGTTTCTCGCCCGAGTGGGTTCGTATATGCATTTTGAGGTTGTGCTTTACCTTGAAGGCTTTCGGGCATTGCGGACACTTGAACGGTCTCTCCTCGAAATGGGTGCGGATATGATTCCGGAGGTTATCCTTCACAATACAAGTTTTTGGGCAGTGGGGGCACTGGAACGGTCGTTCGCCCGTGTGGGTGCGCAGATGCACCTTGAGATGATACAGAGCCGTGAAAGCCTTCTGACAGTGCGTACACTCGAAGGGTCGTTCTCCGGTGTGGGATCGGTAGTGCCTGTTAAGGTGTGCAGCCGTGCCGAAGGTTTTTAAGCAGTTTTTACACTTGTGTGGACTGTCGCCGGTGTGTCCGCGTATGTGGATTTTGAGCTGAGCCAAAAGCCGAAATCCCTTCGGACAATTTGGACACTTGTGCGGGAGATTCGCGTACTTATCCTCATCCGCAGCTTTTTCGATTTCTTGTGTGTTATCGTCATCATTATAACCTTCCTCATCTTCCAGCAAGTCATCGACCACCTCCTCGCTTTTCACCTGGCAATCAAACTGATCGATTTCTTCCTCGGACTCTAGCTCTTCATTAATAGGTTCGTTTTTTACTTGGCACGGATCACTAAATGAATCCTCCTCTTCTGTAACTTCAGTCCCTTCATAATCGATGTACTGGTAAGTATATATTTCCCCTGATCCTTGCACATCGTCTTCAATGACTTCGTTTTTGACAGGATCAACCAATTGATAAGTGTGGATCCCACCGCTTTCCTGTGAATCCTTCTGCTCTTCCATGACTTCTTTCTTTATTTGTTTTGGGAATCGGTCTGTAATTGAATGCTCTTTGTCCCGCTCACAGTCTTCGATTTCCTCTTTGATGATGACTTGAGATTGGGCTGCCGTGCCGTCCTCCAGGAATTCCTCCTTAAATGTGACTTCAGAAACCTCCATAGTTTCCAGTTTATCAAACGGATACGAACAACCGACGTTTAAGAATAAAAAGTTTTCTAATAAATCAATAAGATTTGTCAGGAGGGAACAGTTTGATGCTGTGACTGGCAGCAGTCAACGGCTTAACAACTTTTAAGTTACATTAAATTACATTAAGCACCAAAAGATTAAAATAAAACTGCTTAAACGTAATATATATTCTGTTAAGGTGTCATTCAACTAGTGGAAAAAATAGTAAACAATAACACCTGATTGGTAAAATGATGTGCTAGAGATGGAAAAACACCAACGCCAGAATCGATGTATAGCGCTTATCGATATTTTGTTACATATGTAGATTTTTTTTTAAATAAATACTAAATAATAAAATAAAAAGTTTTATTTCCATTTATGAAGCAGACAAGAAATGTTTTGAATTTTCGACCACTTGTACGCTTTCACTTAACGAAGTGAGATATTGATGACGATGGCACTCAAAAATTTGAATATTTTCTGATGTAGTCATGTAATTATTAACTAGTTTTGTTTTATTATTGGAAACCTTATTTTTAATGAGAAACAAAAGCCAACTTCGGCAAGCCAAAGCTTAAAAACCCTTCAATTATATAAATAACACTCTTCTGTTATTATAATGTAACAAAAAGCAAAGCAACAATCCGTTTTAATATACATGTGTAAATGTACATATGTATGTAGGATACGTACGAAACAGAAAGAATACTATATGCCAAGTTTTTATGAGACAGCTCTAAAACTGGAAGGCTAGTTTGCAAACTTTTGATTAATATATGTAATAATACAATTTTACACGCTAATCTATATGAGATTTGGAATGTTGGGGCTTGTCCGCCGACGAGGAATCCCCCGGTAGATGTTGTCGGTTGTTAATTCGATCCAACAGTTCGCCTTTCCAACGCTCCTCGGGCACACCTTTGGCCCAATCGGGAATCGTAATGTTGGGCAAGGTTATGGTGGACATGGCTTTGAGGATCTGAAAAGAAGAAAAACGTTACAGCACCCTTAGATAGATCATTTTTATTCTGTAACCTGTTCTGTTCGCGACTTATCTAGCTCCATTTGCAGCTCTTTGGGCCTCGGCTCATTCCACACTTGCCGCTCGATTTCCACATCCGCGGACTCTATCGACGGCATATTGGGATCGCCGTGAGTGACTGGAGCCGTCATCAGGTCGATATCTTCGTCGTTATCTACATCTGAGGCCACCTCCGGTTCCCCAGAGGCTACGGCGGAGTCTGCTGCTTCATCCATGGCCAAAGGTTGGTAACCATCGTATGCGTCCGAGTCGTCATCATCGTCGTCGCTATGCGTGCCAATATGTGGATGGTCAACCGCCGGGGTTGGAAACATCTCGTGGCCAGGATCCGTAGGTAATTCGGGACCTCCCATTGTGCTTATTGTTTATTTATCTTATTTTTGACAATAACAATAATATCAACGTGACCGAACCAATAACTATAAAAAATAACTGCCGGGCAACCGATATATACTGAAAACTACGATTTCAGTCAATAAGTATAATTAAAATACCGTGGGGTGAAAAAATTACCAGTTGGGATTTTAAAAAATCAATTAAACCTAAATGAACTATAAATATTTGTATTCCTAAATGTAGAAAGCATTATAATTTAATATATATAGAATAGTATTTTGTTCTTCTGATGTGAAAAAAAAAATTTTAATAAACTTAAATTAAAAAAAAAAAACAATGATTTCAACGCATAATCTTGCTCGCTCGCTGATCGCCAATAAAATTAATTATTTTAATCATTAATTTAATCATTAATTATTTTAATAATCCCATAAAATAACGTATTAATAATCTCTTAATTCTGTAAATTATTCTTTACATGTTTAACTGAATATCTAATGATGTAACCATTATTTTAAGTAAATTTAATATTATAAAATAAAAATGGTTATAAAATTCGATATTGTCTATTGTCAATTGAAACTGAAACCTTTGGATATTTCATAAAGCTATTTGACTTAAATAACAATTCCAGTTTCGGAGCCCAAGAATGAACATGCAATACTTTTGTAAAAACGACAATGTGCACATATTTTAATTAATACATATATCCAGGAGCAGGGGCCGTGGTAGCTGTGCTGCCTGCATCAGGAGCACCACCCACTTTCTGCAGCGGCACTATGGTTGACTTAATATCCCTATTGGAGGTTTTTCTTAGTTCGGTGGCCGCGTGCTGCAGCTGCATGGTGCACTCGTTGCTGGCTCCGTTAAGGGTGAGGTGCGCACATTCCTTTTCCAGGAGCATGGCCAAGGCCTCAAGCAGCTCGACAAATCCCAGGGCTAAAGCGGCCCGCCGAATCCGATTAAGCTCCTTGTAAAAATTCTGCGTCTTGTCCGGCATCTTCTTAGCATGGCGAAGGACTTTCTGAACGTCCGACTGCAGGCTAGCCTGTCGGATCCACACGACACTGCTCTGAGAATAGGACCGCCGATCAGCACGCACGGGAAAGCTGGCCGATTCGCCTGGGACCAGGTCTTCGGGGAATCCCAGCAATTCCAAGTCACCGACCCACGGTATTACATTGGTGCCCGGCGGCAGTATGTTAAGCATCAGATTTGACTTCTTCTTGCTGTCGGTAAATGCATAGATAAATCCGTACCACTTATCCGACACTTGGACTAATGCGGCCATGTTCTCCAGTTTGAGTGCACCGTGAAGGAGGACGCATAGGTTTTCCCTTTGCTGCTCTGTTGGTGGGCCTGAAGAATGCTTCACAACGATGGTTACATCCGCATCATCTCCACTCTCTTCGGTATCCTTTGGATCCTTTGCGTAAAAGTCCCGTATATCCGTTTCCAGCTTCTCCAGCTCGTAGTTCGGATTGTTGGTGTCCAGGTTGAGTTTCGCTGGCTTGGCGGCAGCAGGCAGGCCTCCTGACCGGCGACTTCCTCCACTCTTCTCCCGCTCCACTTTTGGCAGCACCCAGTGGCGGCTCATGGTGGCCGGTGAACCGATATCAGAGAGGGCGAGGAATCCGCACACCTCTATCCGTTGATCGATGTGTCGGAGCGTGGGTTCCCGGCCAAAGACCGGTGACGGCTGTTCATAGGGAGCAGTGGGTGGCCAGAGCAATACGGGCGCCTCCATGCGGAAGTAGCTGCCGCATTTAAGAGTCACCTCCGTGGATTTGTAGCTTGTCTCGCACAGACGCTCGATTAGTTCGAAAACGGCGGTGCGTCCCAGTTCACTCTTGTGACTTGGATTCGGATTGGGATTTGGATTACCCTCTACCGCCTCAGTGTTTTTCGCTGGCTTGGTCACGAAGATCTGGCCTAGGAATGGATTAGTGAGATATCAATCTGGATGCACCTTAATAAAAGCTAGCATGCCAGTACTTACCCTTTAACCCGGCCTTGTCGAGAAGCTGCTGAAATACAGCCAGTCCCCTGGTGAAGTAGTGATCGCCATGTAGTCCCATGCAGATAAAGTTCACGTTAAAGTTGGCCAGCGTTTTCAGCCAGGCGAAGTCTGAGTCTACATCGTTGCTGGCAATAGCGTCCAGGAATCCAGAGACCGAGGTGCTGCCAAATCCGAGACCGCAGTCTGTAAACACCACCAGTTGCAGGATGTTCTGGGAACCCCAGGTGGACATTATGGAAACGGACGCCTTGAGCATGCTCATCAGACAGGCCTTGTCCACGGCCTCCACCTTCTTCACCGCTTGTCGAATCTGATCGTAGTCCCTTGTGAAGTCCACTTTCAGTTCCGCCGTGGTTGTGTAGGAGAGCAGAGCTAGGTGCTCCAGCTTGCCCGCAGCCGAGAGATTATCTAGCAGGTGCTGGATGCCTTTGATGGCCAGCGATTGGTAGGTGTGCTCATTTCTTCCTGGAACGGGGCGCAGCATAGAAAGCGAAGCATCCAGCGCTATCAAGGTGGGCATCTTGATGTTTTTAAATAATTCGAAAGTTAATGTTTATTTTTGTTGCGGCAAGTTTTGTTTTTAATGCATCTTCTTCTTTCGCTCCAGCTGAAATGCCATTCGCCTTGAGTCGCAATAATTCCACGTGAATGGACATGATTGGGTTGCCGCTAAATTCAAATTTTCAGTTACAATAAGAAAGAAATAAGTTCAATTGAAGTTGTGTTTAAGAATCGAAAATTGTAAATATTTAGCGCACTCTAGGCATCAACTTTCGGTTCATTTCCTTTCTTCTGGTGTGATTTGCATTGACTTTTTATAACTGGTAGCGGGTACAGGGGTAAGGAGGCATATCCGATCTAATCACCAGCCAAGTTAATGTCTGTTCGTCCATGTATATGAACAGATCTAAGAGACTTTTTAAGCAATCTGAACCAAATTTGACGGCACTGATATCTGTAGCGTGGTATTGTAAAATCTCTTATTTTATTCTAATATTTTGAAGTTTTAGAATCTACTTTTAAGGACACTCAAATAAAAGATTATAATAAATTAAATTGTGATATTTACCAAAATTTCCATTAATTTTTTTCTGGACTCTTTGCTTTGATTGATATATGTATCTGGAGTTGGCGCCTGTTAAATTAAATTAAATTGGGACCGCTGGGCATCTCAATCAATCGATTTGCGATGCATCATATTCGAAACTTTAATTGCCTTGATTTCGCCGCGAAAGCTTATAAAGTTCGGCACCCATATCATTTGTTTGCATTGTTTGCACTCAATGGTTTTGTATTAGAACAAATTGAATTTTGATTCGAAGCCACACAACCCCTACTGAGTGAGATGCGGGAACTCATCACCATCTCATCTCGCTTTTAAATACATTTTATTAAAAACATATACGAGCGATGCCGAGATACTCTCCAGCCGCAGAGAAAAGTGCAGAATGGGGAGAGAGGCATACGGATCGGATCCATATCCCCTCCGGACTAGAGCCAGAATCATTCATTGCTCTGAACTCGAGCAGTGAGGACGTGCAGTAATAGTGCTCCCAACTTAAACCAAAGTGCTCCCTTCCAGTGTTTGTGCTCGACTCTACCCCTGAAATATAAAACATTAAATAGAAAAGTGAGTATATTTGATAATTAACTACGACTAGTAAATCAAATTAAATATGGAACAATTTGCTAATTATATATGTACCTAACGACGATCACAATTTATCAACCTTTAACCCAAACCGTCGTCCTTATCAATAAACAAAATAGGTTCAGGTCTCGTTCTCTATCTATATATATAGGCCTTTTCAATTCATCACTCATTAACTCGGGCGGTTGATGTGCCTTTTTTGAGCTCGTAAATTTAATTTCGCATATTTCTGACCCAATTTCCCAAATGCATCACTTCCTCTCCCTTTTGAAGGAGAATCTGGCACATGCAGTCGCCCAGTGGATACTTTTGCGTCATTTGTTTATCGCGCAAGAACAATATCGACGATTATATGGCTCTATATATATTCAGCGAGGTCTAGCTGCACAATGGACAAGGAACCAATTCGCTTTGTTTGCAGTTGTTTCTGTTGCAAATCAGCGGCAGTTCTTTATTATTTGTTTGCACCCCCATAAATACGGCACATCAATTTTGGGTTGTTTATTAGTTCATAGATATTTGTTATAAACAAAATATTGATGTAATTCGTAAGGAGGAAACACCTCTGAACACACAACCGATTGCAACTCAAGGCGAACGACGCCATTTTAAATTTCTTTGCAATTTACATATCTATCCATTGACTCAGTTCCCGTTCGATTATCCACAGATCACGCATCGGATTTGCCTAGCAGCATCCCAATTAAAGATCGGAAGCGTACTGCACGCACTGCACGCACCATGGCGGAGGGCAGTCGGACTCTCCAATTAGTATTCCTGGCTCTAATTGCAGTCGCTCAATGGCAGACAATTGCCGCAGGGCCAGTCACGTAAGTGAACTAGAGCGACCGTCTTAATTACTTAAGTTGACCCAATTCCTTAATATAATACAAAATAATTCTTCATATTTATAAAGGATCGGAAAGTGGAGGTGAAAATGATGCAAGATCTGGTTGTGATTCGAAAATTCGAAATCCTTTTTGTGGTTTTATTGTTGTATTCTAAAGTATTTTTTTGTAATGACAAATATTTCTACTCACATCCCCACTTCCGTTCTCTCATATATATTCATTTTATATAATTTGTTGTATGCAACGTTCTAATGAAATTGATGGGAAAAGCATTCAATAAGATCCTATCTAGATGTAAGGCCATTAAAATGAACCAGTTTTACGAGTCCAATTACTTTGAGTGAGACACTCAGGGTGGAGAACTATAAATCTGCGATCATATCACTCATACGAGGGTGGTAATTGGATGCTCCAACTTTCCAAGTGCCCACCCTCGCTCCAATCCCGCGTTCAAAGGAACCATGCACATTTCCTAGCTCTCGTCTCTTTATGGCTTCGGACACATGTCACACATTCGTTCGCACTTGGCTCCAGCGCCAGAATGGTTCCTATTCCAATCCTATCTGGCAGTATCCACTGTTCTGGGAGTTTTTAGCGAAATGTGTAAGACATCAAACTGACTGTTGTCGGTCGGCGCCTGGCCATCGGATGGGTGCATCCGTATCGCATGCACAGCCTCATTTACATCCACATGCACTAATGACTAATGCCTTCAAAGGGAAGCCAAGATGTTGGCTGTTCCGCTTATTTGTTTGTTTATTTTCGGACTTGGGATGGGACCAGGCATGTTTTAGTGCACACTTCATGCAAATGGGACTGGGAACTGGAAACTGGGGAGGGTGCCTTGGAGTGGGATAGAGCAGCATGTGTTGTCTGCTTCCCCTATATCCATGCTCTTATCCGTCGGCACCGTCGTGCACTTCACACAAACAGCTTTGGATTAGAAATAGGGTTCCTGACCCTGAGAGCCGGGCCACCACCACTTATCCACATATCCATCCATGATCTCGATCGCGCCCCTTAATATTTATAGATGCTTATGCACTGATGGTGGTGGTCCCGTCCATTGCATATCCCCCAGTCCTACTGTCGATGATTAATGACCTAGAGCGAGGCTAATTTTAAGAAAACTTCGTGTCCCCCAACTCCTTGCAGCAACGAGGAGCTGCGTGGCACCATCCAGTCGCTGATCTACTCCTACAACCAGCTGGACAATAAGCTGGAGCGACACGAGCATCGAGAGCGCGCCCTCGGTGAGTTGCTGAAGAAGGCACTGCAGACACTGCAAAAAGGCCAGAAGAGCTTGGAGCCAATCAATGGGATCTTTGGCCGTCTGGACGAGAGGGTCAGCCAAATAGAGACCATGCTTATAACGGTAAGTCAGCTAATGCGGTTCTGATATATAAGGTGTTCATAAAGAAATATCACGTTGAAGATCAATATCCGGTATGTCAAATCGCAAATTATTTTAGCTTTTGAATTTGTATAGCATACCATCGAGCACCAATTTAATTGATTTAAAATAAATAGTAAATGTACCAATTAAACTATTTGAGGGAAAGTTAAATTGCAAGACATTTAAATAATAAAATAAATTACTACACTCTGGAAAAACGTTCTATAGATTTCGACTTTTACTTTACTTTATCAAAATCTGTGGCATCCGTGCATATTTTAAAAGTATAATAATGTATAATATTTGCATTAAGTCTCAGAATTAAAAAAAAAAAAAAACAATACTTTATCTTTAGCAAGAGGAAAAGTACAACACACAGTCGGATCGATTCAGTCAGGCCACCGAGCACATGTTCAAGTGGATGCGCGAGAACGACGAGTGCTTCAAGCGACCACCAGTCAGTTCCAAGCTGATCGCCGCTCCGGCACCGGCCACCGCTCCTACCATTCCCAAGGAGTTCTTGGAGGAGCAGCAGCGCGTGAACAAACAGCTTCTGGAGGAGATCCAGAAACTATCAGCCAGCGTGGCCTTGCTCAGGGAGAATAGTCAAAAGGCGGCTGTCCAGACTCAGCAGAATTTTGAGACCCTACCCAAGGGCAAGGAGCTGCTTGCTCAGATCGAGGCCAAGCTCCAGCAGCACTCGGCAGCGGCGGCGTCGGTGACTACCGCTGCTCCACCCAAGAACGATGAGTTCGAGGCCCAGCTCTTAAATAGTCTGAAAAACTTGGAAGGAAAGGTGACGCAGCTAAGCGAGAGTGCTCAGCGTCCTGCTGTGCCCGTCGGTCTGAACGAGAAGGATCGGTCCTATATTCAGGAGTTGAATAACGATACGCTAAATGCCTTGGCGCAGCTGAAGAACGATAACCTGGCGTCTCAAAAATCGGGTGGGTGCATCTCTTTTCTAATGTTTTAAGTCCCAAAAGCAATAACCTTTCGACTTTTTATGTTCCCCATTCATTCTCCTCACAAAGCCTTGCGGGAGACCACGGAGCAACTGCAGCAGACGGAGGCCAACATTCAGGCGGACGTCCGCCAGCTTACCAATGATGTGGGAGCTCTCAACAAATACTTGACCTCGGCAAACGAGAGCAATATCAAGCTGACTGAGGGATTAGAGGCACTGGGTAAATTCAACAACATCATGATGACCAATTCTGAGGTGGTTCTGGACACACAACGCAAGGTAGAGTTCGGCACACTGAACGTGGTGCAGAGAGTGGGTAAGCTGCTCGGTGAGCAGGTGACCCAACTGACTGAACTACTCAAGGAGCGCTTCTCCGCGTTGGACGGCGCCATTGTGAGCACTCAGCAGGAGGCGAACAAGAACCTTAGCGGACTCCTGGACACGGAGCTGAGTCAGGTCTGGCATCGCATAGAGATTATGGCTGGCGAAATTAGCCAGAGCCGAGAAATGCTGGGCGTCATCCAGTCCGCATCCGATGGGTACATCAACAGCACTTTGGCCACGATGATGGGACTGGGCGGAAAGGTGGAGGAAACCAAAAAGCACATGATCGATATGGACGAGAACCTCAACTACCTGCTGGGCAAGCTGTCGCTGATGTCGAGTGAGTTTGCCAACATCAAGAAGGGTCTCGCCGACTCCCTTGAGGATCTGCGCAACTCCTTCCATCTGATACACGAGCGTATGCCCACGGGTCCCGGGCCCCACAACATTGACAAGAACAAGTATTTGACCGACGTCAGTCTGCTATCCAAGCGTCACGTTGAGCCAGAGAGAGAGTAGGCGAGAGCAGGAGCAGGAGCAAGAGACTCCCCCGAAATGAGCCAAATACAATACTTCTAACCATAGCCTCTAAGTCTGCCCACTTACATGTAAACATAACGATCTTAAATTCCTAAATACCTGCCCCGAATACATACATACACTTCATTATGAACAATACAATCTTGTGGTTTATTCTTACGTGCTAGAGGAATTCCTGGCGATAATTTACATATAAGTAGTTAAGGTAACTAGTTAATATAAGGACTCTATAGTCCACTCCCTACTTGCCCCAGCGCTGTTCGCACCGCGAGTACTTGCACAGGATGCTGGCGAAAGTCTCCACGTCAAAGTATCGTCCGCTGGGATGCGTGTGGAACTCGGTGAAGCGCACATGCCAAGGCAGCAGCCCGAAGGTGCACGTCTGCCGTGCAAACACGATGCCCAGATCCGGTTCGGGTGCCACAAAGCCCAGTCGCTTGGTCAGCATGCCACTGATCTGCTCGGTGAGCGCTTCGCGCTTTTGACTGAGTAGATTTTGCACCATCGGCGTCTTCCTCTCTTCATACAGTTCCCGACAGACGTCGGCTATGAGGGCATGGCCGTCAGACTCACTGATTTGATAGAGCTGCAAGACAAAAAAGCCAAAATGAAACTCAATCAGAAACTGATAAGACAACGATAAGTTCCGGGAATTTGTTCAGATATGTACGCTTCCAATAGAACTTCCGATTTTATAAGGAATTATAAAACCTATGCACTTTACTGTTTAGTTAACAGCTGCCTTTGATTAAAAACATTTTACAAACTTATTATGAATCTTGCACTTTGGCCAATAGGTTTTATAAAGGAACTATTGAAAATCGAAATCTTATCTTGATTGTTACTGGTTTGAATGAGAAATGTAATGAATTGCTTATTTTGTAGTTCGAATCGCGAATCTCGGTTTAGACTTCCAATGAAACAAAAGGTATTCTCTTTAAGTTGGTTTCACTACAACTTTATACGTTCTTAAACAAATTCAACCTAATATAAATGGCTTTAAATAAGATAATATAAAAAAATGTATAGTGACAAAAAAAGGAATTATAAAAAGTTCAACATAAAATATAAGAAAATTTAACTTTTTAAACTTTTAAACTTTTTAAACTTTTAAGCAAACTTTATTAATTTTCGCAAATTCCGCACGGAAAGGACAAATCGGAGTTTTGCTTGGTTTAAACCCCAATCCAATAGGTGTAAAAAACTACGCAACCTAATATTTAAAGTAAAAAATGCTTTATACATTTTGTGTTAAATCTAAAAATCAGCCTTTGTAGCTATTTTCAAATCGAAAATGTATTTTGCCTACTCTACTTTCTTAGGGTATACAGACATTCGATCTCTTCCCTGTAGTCACTCTCTTGCCCCGTTATCAGTTCCAGCACACACTCACCTGCAACTGCTGGGGAAAGTGCGAAACGCTTGCACCGTTCGCATAACCATTCGTATTTCGTCCGATTTTCGAATCACTTTCCGGCTTGCTTGGACTTGGTGGCCACTTGTGGCATCTGCTGCTACCTTCTTTGGATGAACGACAAAGCTCTGCCAGTTCCACAAAGCCCGTGCCCTTCGTCCGCTTATCGTACACACTGACATGCTTGACACCCACGTCCAGGGCGAAGCCGAAGATGCGCTTTAGGAGCAGCGCATCTACGTAGCCGTCATTGGGCGAGATTACCAGCACCAAATGCTGCGGCGTCTTTGTCAGCTGGGAGCGGCAGTCGGCGAGCACGCGCCGCTCATGCAACTCACGTGCTGCGTCGCCGCACCAGAGGTCATATGACCGTCGGGCCAGTGCATTTAGCCGGTCGCAGAGCCGCTGCAGCAGCTCGTAGCCGACAACCAGGAGGAACAGCAGCTTGCCAAGCAGGAGGCAGAGACCCGTGATCATACTGGCGGCGGCGGGCGGTGGAATGTGCGCTCTCTTCGGCTCGGAGTCCGCTCCTGTTGCTTCTTCGGTTCCCCTTCGCAGTGTACACAAGCGGACATAACCTGCAAGAGGGATGCAGATCGTTAAACGCCATTCCAGAGGAGCCAGGGGCTTACCCACGGTTGTCCAGGGTCGGTTGTCGAACTGCTCAGTCACTCTGGGCGCGGGGTCATCGTGTTATCCAAGCTTATTTCGTTTTAACCGATGCGCTCTCTCAGAAGTACGTGTTCCTCAGTGTGACCAGATGATAAGAAGTGTAGCCAATCCAACTATTCGCAACAAATATGGTGGGGTAGTCTGGTAACACTGATTTGTTCATTCCGATATATCGCCATTTTTAAAGAGGTTGATTGTACCGATAGTAACATCGCGCTTTTGCAGCTCTGTTTCGCTATTGTTTTCGCCTTTGCCGGTTCTGCCTGTGTTCTCCCGAAGTGAAAATTGCATTTCTTTGCCAAATCAAGCAACAAATAAGGTGAGTAATACTTGCCGGCCGCTGTCTCTGTCGCACCCTAGTTGTTTTAGGCGGGGCTTTTAATGTGATTTTGTTTGCGAATATAATTTACTTTAATTCGCCGGCCAGGCTGTCTGCTGAATATCTTTTGGGCGGGGGCAGGTGGAAATGTCGGTGTCCTAGTGTCTGCGTGAATGTGTGTGCATGCTGTGGGTGTTCGTACTGGTAGTGAAAGAGAGACAAAAGGGGAGACAGCTGTGCTTTGGATTTAGATGTGATGGCTATTTTTGTGTGATTCATTTTGTTTGTAAAATTAAATTCACACCACACACCCATACAGACAAGGTCCCTGTATATTCAGTGTATTTCTGCCGATGATTTCATATCCCCGATTCCATGCCGCAATTAATTGCCAGCAAGTGTATGCAAATTAACCCTTAGTTGCCCAGCGAATATTCCGCAGTGGTTGTTAACCCACCCGATACGATAACGTTGTAACTACTCAGCTGTTGTGGCCATCTTTTGTTTTTGTTTGCTGACTCACACGCACACTCACACGCCCCTTCGCACACCGGCGCACAATAGTTTACGCAAGACCAAACCCAGTTGTTTGTGTTTGTGCCGCTGATGACTCAAAAAGATGGCCAAAATACGCGCTATCAGCGTTAATAATAATTTCGTTGAGTGGCAGGAAAAGAGTACAGAGAGAGTTATGTGGAAAAAATCCATGACCTTAAAAGGCGTCTGGATTCAGTTTTCCATTAGCGCAGTAACTCGAGCCCACTCATACACGCAGAAGATAACGGTAACTCAGCTGCAGACATTTAATCTCTGCCTGCATTCTCGTTTTTTCCTCCTTTTTTTGCACGCAACAAACGCATCTGCCGCAACAGAAAAAACAAAAGCAAGAACTAGTATTAGAGCCAGGCGAAAGTTGAATCTCAGCTTAGTTGCCATCTCCTCCTCTCCTTTTTCCTGCTGTATTTCCCACTCTTAATTGCCAGCCATTTGTTTTAAGCTACTTAAAGACAAAAACAACTTGTGTGTGCCGCCGGTGCAATAAACTCATTGGCATTGGCAGTAGTAAAGCAGAAAAAAAGCATCTGCGCATACACTCTCTCAGAGAGTTTTCCCCCATTTTCCGCCGACTCAAGTCGAAGCTTTCTCCATCGCTGCGAATTGTGCATGATTTTGAAGCGTGCACAAAATCCTGCCGGCTCCAAATGCGAAATCCATTTTCATTGCCACTTCGATAGCTGGCCCCAAATGGTCACGCAGCGCTTTTCCCCAAAAAAGGCAACGAAATTTAAGTTTAAAGTTGTAACAGAGTTACACATCTGCTGCTAACAGGGGGTTAGCAGCGGAGGACTCCTGTCAGAACTCCGAATGCGTACTCCGAATCCGAACCGTGGGCGTGCGCTCCTTTTAGGGTGTGTTTTTCCATAGTGTGTGTGCAAATCGTAATTGTGTTCCTTAGTCCTGTTGACCCAGTTGGAAGTCCGGAGCGATTCGCCTGTTTCGTGGACCAACTTGTTTCCGTCACGCCTTTAATGTGTCGCCACCGCCGCCGTCGCATCCGCAGTGATACACACACAACTAAATGAGCAAGGAGTGGTCGCCACTCGGGCTCCACCTTTGCGGCTTCAGCCAGTGCCCGCTAACCGAATCCAAGCCCTTTGTATGGCTGCCAGAGTTGTGACCGCCGCCGCTTGAGCAAAGCCAAAGAAACGAAAGAATCCGTCAAGGAATGTCAATTACATAATGTGCTTGCTTCGTATTTAGAGTCTTTGAAAGTCCCGCATTAAGTTCCAAGAAAAGAGCCTGCATTATGTTCTCCTGCTGTCGAGCGAATGCCAAGGTAGGCAAAAAGGATAAAGCCAGCAAGGACAAGGAGGAGAGCGCAGAGCTGCAAGAGGAGCTGGCCAACGAGAAGGGAGAACCGCAGTTAAATGGCAAACCGGAGAAGGAGCCGCCTAAAAAATCACAAAAGGAACCACCGGTGCAGGAGCCTTCCATTGAGGCAGAAAAACCAACTGAAGCGGATAATCCGACGAAGGAGGAAGAGGCCCGGGCAAAGACCGACACTACTGGTATTGACACATCCCTAAGTATATACACACTCCTCTCTCTACCTATCCGGCAGCTCAACAGCTGGGCAGAGAGCACTCGGCTTTCGTGTCCTCTCCGGAACGAGCCCCGGATCACTGCACATTTACTGCAGCTCTGACCAGGAGCTTAGTTCTACTTCCTATCTTTTTATTTTGAACTTTTGTACTTCAAGTGGCCCTTGAAGCGAGCTTACGTTACCTTTTTAGTTGGTTTCCACTGCACTTCCTGTATATTTTCTATATGTAAATGTGGACTATATTAAGGAATAGTGCCGATTGCGAGTTGATTAATGAGAGAATTACTCATTCTAATTGAGTATAATTTTATTTTTATAAAACTTAAATCGTGCACATCGCTCACAGTGTACGCATGTATGATTTCACAAGGAAGGTCACAAATATGGAAACTTAAATCGAGGCTATGGTTTATTTTAAATGAGTTTGGGGGTTTTCTTTTGCTTACAAAGTATTTGCTCTAAAAATAACTTGTGTGAATAATATGTAAATATATTTAGCAAAATATAGCTTAATTATAAAGAAAAACACCAACAGTATTAGCAACATTTCAAAAAGATCGAAGAGGCTAGCAGTTTCCTTTGGGCACCATTGCCTTGAAAATAAATAATTAAATAAATATTCGTATTTCATCAAGATATTACAAAGATTTATTCACTTTAATCAGTGCAAATATCATTAATATGGGAGTGAGTAATAAATTAATAACAAATGGGTCTATCATAGTTTTAATTGAAAATGCATTTTTAAATGCGATAAATTACACAAGTTAAGGCGATGAGCGAGCCAGGAAGCTAAGATAACCAAGATTGAAGTGAAGTAATCAACTCAAGTATCGGCGCTTTCCTTAATAATCATTTGTGCCATTAAAGCCATCATGTAAAGTAATCTTAAGCAACACTTCCACAGTCAATCCAACTCCGGCTGAAGCGGCTAATAAATCACCAACTTCATCACCAGCACCTGAGCCAGCTGTAGAGGCAGAAACATTAGCCCGCTCCACGCACTCCTCTACATCCACGGCACCACCTGCTTCGATGACCAGCGCCGGGGCGGATGAGGAGGATGATGTAGTAGTGGCGGCAGTTACAGCAACCACACCGCCACCCCAACCGCCACCTACGAAGAGCTGCCTGTCCAGGCACAACTCCACACATCAGTCAATCAAAAAGAAGGTGAACATCAGCAACCGGGCGGAGATCATTGAGCCGGAACCGCTGCCGTTGCTTGTGATTGCTAGCCAAAACCAAGGGTCGCTTCTGGACGACGACGAGGTGTTCTCCGACTCACTGCCACCACCGAAGCGAGAGAGCATGTGTGCGCCGTATATCGAGGGGGATCTCGTGTCGGAGACACTGGCCTTTGCCCACGGATTACCCTCCTGGTTCGACGACGAGCGACTCAACGAAATGTATGCAGCTTACTGATGCGTTCTCTTGTGGCCGGTTCTGGTTTCGCGACTCTATTATCAGGTTTCTTCTGATCTATTCATTTATTAATACCAAGTCCGACACAGACTTCTGTAAACAGGGATCTCTAAACGGAGATCAAGGTAGTCAGTGGAAAAGCATTCCGCAGAATGGGTTTACTTAGATTCAAAATTATAAGTTTATGGCTAATGTCGTGGTTTTAAAATTGAGAAATCCGAGAACTCACTTGTCCAAGTAAGTTTAAACTTTTAAGCAAAGCATTTAGCACTGAGGGTAATGCGAAACCAGAGCAGGCCTTTCAGTTGATTCCACGCGTTCCGCGCCACTTTTGGTATATCCTCTCCTCTGACTTCATTCCATGTCTAGCGGTTGCATTGAGCCACCGGTCACGCCGGTGGGACGCGACGAGCTGGAATTGAAGCGCCAGCGCCTCTACACGGAACTCCTGCGAGCCGCTCATGCGGCTGTGGAGCACAGCGTGGCCGTGCGGGGTATGACAGACTGCGATTGTTTTCTTTGGATCTCTTATTCGTTACTTGGACTGTTTTTGATTTCTTTGCCAAATGAAACAAAGCGCTAGTCTTTGAGCGAGTGACTTTGTTAAATTGATCATCTTCTCTGTCATGCCTTTTTGTTAATAATTTGCGTCTATTTGCATGTGGTTTTCCGTTTTCCTTTATCGACTTGTTGGGCTTAGTTTTTGTCTGTCGTCACCAATCATCATTCGCACACTTGTGATGGGGAAATCTCTAGACGTAGTTTTAATTTGAAAATATTTGTATTTAGTAAGAGACGTGGATGCACGATTTCTTGGGGGTTTTCACTATGATAAATTCACCTCTTCACCTAAATATTTTTACTTAATGTTCTAGTTACATTTTTCTAAATGTAAATAAATATTCAGAGACTTTAAATGGGCTTAAACTAATGATTTCTCTCTTTGCTCATATTCTGGTGCAGATAACGAACCGGAAGCCAAGCCCGCGGCTTCTGTCGACCACTTGGAAATCATTTGTGAACGTTTGGAGACCCTCGTTGACCGATTGGAACGGACTCTTTCGGCGCCGCAGCAGTTGCAGCCTCAGCCGCTTGAACTACCCACGCCCATTCTCCCGCCCCCGCCAACCGAAGAAGAAGTAGAGGAAACTCTTCCAGTAGCATTTTCAGAGGTAGAAACACCACCACCACCGTCGCCGCCGCCGCCGCCTAGCAGCAGCAATATGAGTGTAGCAGGATTCGAGGATATTGTGGCAGGTCCGCTAAGCCAATATCTGTCTCTCTCCGCTAAGATTGGCGGCGATGTCGCCCAGCACGCTGAGCTCGTGAAGAGCGCCTTTGGGTGAGTTAGCTTTTCTAAAATTTACCAAATAACTTGTCCAATGTTGTGATTTCGGATGAACAGCTTTCAGCTGCAATATGTGACGCTAGCCACGCAGATCGCCCAGCCGGCGCAGCCGAAGCAGGCAGAGCTTCTGAAGCCAACTTCGACGCAGATCAGCGCCATCCAGGACTTCCGCGAGAAGCACCGCTCATCGCCTTTCTTCAACCATCTTTCGGCCATCAGCGAGAGCATTCCCGCCCTGGGCTGGGTTTGTGTGGAGAAGACCCCGGGTCCGTATGTGAAAGAGATGAATGATGCTGGACAATTCTACACGAACCGCGTGCTGAAGGAGTGGAAGGAGAAGGATGTTAAGCACGTGGAGTGGGCTCGCTCCTGGGTGCAGACGCTGTCCGAATTGCAGGCCTATATTCGCCAGTACCACACCACTGGTCTGGTTTGGTCTGGCAAAGGTGCTGCTCCCGCTGGAGGCGCCCCACCACCGCCTCCACCCGGAGGCATGCCCCCACCACCGCCGCCATTGGATCTGAGCGCCCTGAAGCTGGACAGCGCTGGAGATGATCGCAGCGCCCTGTTCGCTCAAATCAATCAAGGCGCCGACATTACCAAGAGTACGATTTCTTCAAATTTGATAAATGATAATAAATAAACTAACTAATTGGTTTACTTCTATTCTCGTTCCAGACTTAAAGAAGGTCACCGGAGATATGCAGACCCATAAGAATCCCTCCCTGCGTACCGGACCGGCACCCTTTAAGTCACCTGCCCAATACGGCGGAAGTTCAAGCAGCGCACCTTCGGGTCCGGCTCCTACCAAGCCTCCTGTATTCGAGCGTGATGGCAAGAAGTGGATCATCGAGTACCAGAAGAACAACACCGGACTGCTGGTGGAGAACGCCGAGATGAACAACGTTGTGTACATGTTCCGCTGCGAGGGCTCTACGCTGACTGTTAAGGGCAAGGTGAACAACATCGTGCTTGACTCGTGCAAGAAGTGCTCGCTGCTATTCGACTCTGTGGTGGCCTCTGTGGAGTTCGTCAACTGCCAGAGCGTTCAGATGCAGGTGCTCGGATCGGTTCCAACGGTTTCAATCGACAAGAGCGACGGCTGCCAGATGTATCTGTCCAAGGACTCGTTGGGCGTGGAGATTGTGAACTCGAAGTCCTCCGAGATGAACATTCTCTTGCCCGACGCCAGCGGCGACTATGTAAGTATTTATTTCGTTTATATTGTTGTCCCATTCGTATTATTGTTTTTATTTTTTTCTTACAGACCGAGTTGGCTTTACCGGAGCAGTATAAGACCACCATTGTCGGCAAGACCCTAAAGACTGTATGCGTAGACAGCCTCGGCTAATGTGGTTGTGGTAGCCCATGCCAGGGATCCAATCCATTGCTTGTCCTCCAACCATTATCAGCAACAACACCAGCATTAGCCAGTCAGCAGCAATCATAATTGTATTTAATCTTAAGCGCAATTTTTTCTTACTTGCGAGATTCTGATCAAACTTTTCGTACCAAACCCCGATTGTATTAATGACGTGTTGCCAAAACTTTTGCTATTCTGGCTAAGTGGGAAGAGTATTTAAATAATTTATTTCTATGAAAAATCGTCACCCATACACAAAAAAAAAAAAAAAAACAACCAACCCAATGTATTTATACCGAGAGTGTGTTTAATGATAACAGAGAGCATGGAATTCGATCTTTTAAGCAGACTCTTCAATCGATCATCAGAAGTAACTCTCTTTTTATATTCTATTTAAATAAAATTTAAACATTTTTTATCAGATAATTGGAAGAGAAAATATATTTAAATATTTTTTGGGACCGTTGTAAATGGGGGTTTCTAGCTTTGCAAGCATTTTCTGTCAGGTTTTGCGGGCTGCAAGCTTTAAATTCACTGTCCGAACATAGATGTATACATATTCTAAGCAATTTACTTTCCTTATAATAATTTCGGAGTTCCCTCCAGTTTGTTGGATATAAGTTTAGTTCATTCGATACATTTTTTATTTTCTATTTAAAATAAGACGTCAGCGTATTTTTTATCAGATAAAAAACATGAGAACTCGATTTATTGCTACGTACATTTACAATTTCTTTAATATAGCCAAGCTCAGAATGAGAGGGTCGGGGTTAGGAATGGCTGGTGGCTAATACTGGGGACCCTAGATCTTCTTGTACTCGATCCGTTCCACCTTCACCTCGTCGCCGATCAACTGGTACACGTACGTGACCACCGTGGTGCTCTGTATGTCCATTAGAACGAAAGAGGGCACCACATTGCTGTCCAGCGGATTAAAGGCTCCGGTGGCCGAGCCCGGGTTAATGTAGAACTTATTGCCATGCTCGTACGCCTCAAACTTGTACGTGTGCCCCGTGATCAGGATGTCAACGTCCAGCTGTCGCTGAATGAGAGCCAGTGCTTCTGGATCGCCTCGCGGCACCACCTGGTGGCCATGGCACAGGCCGATGCGGAATTGGCCCACGGTGACCACCTTCTGTTCGGGGTAGCTCAGATTTTCGTCAAAGTCGCCGCGCACAATGTGCACGTCATTGGCCAGCGATTTGAGGTAATCGTAGGACTCCTTGGTGCAGATGTTGCCGGTGGCCAGGATGTGGTGGATGCGTCCCGGCACCAGCAGCTTCTTGAACTTGGCCGGTAGGCTGCTGCAGCGGTGCGGGATATGCAGGTCGCCGAGTACCAGAACAAGCATCGTGGTGTCCTTTGTTGCCGTTTGTTTTGTTTTCCAAAATAAAAAAATTGTGAAACGCCCAGCAATCAGCCGATAGGTGTTGTGAGTCTATCGATAGTGATGACACTTTCTTGGATCGAAGAAACTTGAAGCCCGGCGGGTATTTAAAATATTATTATTAATTATTATTATTATTTATTATTATTATTTATTATTATGTTAAAACCTATTATAAAAATGTGCATAAATAAGATGGTTCCCACACGTACGACTAACTGACAAAGAACACCATTGGTTCCATATAAACTGAATTTTTTTTATTAAATTAGTCATTTGACTGACAACGGTATCTGAAAATATCGGCTTGAAAACTAAAAAGGCAGTAAGGCGGATACACAGTTACTTTGTGGATTTGCTATAACCAGGATCAATATTTTAATAGATTTAAATATCATTGGGAAGAATATATCAGCCGAGTCGATCTAAACATGCTAGTCTGCTCCTCGTTGTCGATTGCTTAGTAATATTTTATGGAGCGCACTGCCTCCAGCTTTAAGCAATCTGCTTAGTCTCCTCGTTTATATTTACTAAAATTATTCATTTTAGCATGCGGTACATCTTCATAGGAGCCGTAAATTAGTTTATTCCAAATGGCCAGTTCTATATCCTTCTCGTGGGATACTCGACAGCAGGGTTCCTTCACTTTTTCGTCTTTACCCTTAATCGTCCCGATTTAGTTTTATTTTTGGAAAAGAAACATCGGTATAAAACATCAGATATAAAACATTAGGTATAAAACATTAGGTATCAAAATTCCAACACAAAGTACATATTTTGAAATGATCGAAACTTGGGATATTAATTCACAGGAATTCGAATTTAAGATTTCAATAGTAATTTTATTTCTGATATTTCTTAAAATTCAATTAAGAAACATTAAGTTTCAATTATAGACAATGTTTTTTTTAATAATAACTGAGTTATTATGATTTTTTCCTATGATGTTAAAATAAAAGTACAAGGTGTAGAGGAAACAAGGGTTAAATAAGAATTTACCACAATATTTCTGTAACCAAGCAACCATCCTGCAGCACAGTTGTTTACTTTTCAAAACTAAAAAGAAAATCCTAGTTATTATCTGTGGTAGGCATTTAGTTAACTTATTGAAAGACATGGCTGACCAAAACGAGCTGGACCAGCTAGCCACTGCCGAACTTCTGAGGCTTCAGCGTCAGCATCGGGGTCTCCAGCTGGATCTGCGCGGTCTGCTCGAAGAAAAAGCTAAGCGGCTCAAGAAGCAGAACCACATGATAAACGTTCTCCAGGTGGAGCACCAGAAACTTAAAGAGGAGATTAAGACTCTGGAGGGCGGCACTCACGCTCGGAAGAACACTAATGTGGGTTCGAAGGGCTCCGGAGATGTCCAAATACTATATAGAGATTTTCATTCTTGCAGAAAGAGAGACACCTGGGTAACTTGCAGGGCCAGCAGGCTGACCTCCAAAGAGTGCTCCAAAACGAACGAACAAATCTGTGGGAGCTGGAGGGGCACATTCGGAAAATGGAGAAGGAGATCGACGCCTTGCGGCGAAACGAAGTGCCCGATAACTGTTACAAGGACACGATCTGTAAAGTCCAAAAGAGTGTTGTCAAGCTGGAGAACCGACTGGATGTGGTGAACAAGAAGTGCAGCGATGTACTCACGGAAAACAGCAAGATGCGGGATGCCATTAACCACATGCTGCAGGATCGGTGAGAGTCTCAAAGAATTCGAATTGAAAAGAATTTGTTTCTATCTTTAACCACTGCCAGGGCGAACTTCAACGACATGTGGCAGTCGATGGTTACACAGTTTAACGAGGGTAAGAAATTCATCATGGACCTGATCGATCAGTCGACCTTGGCTTTCGATCAGCGTGAGGAGCTCTGCAATAAGTTGTCCGTGCTGAAAGACCGCAACGAGAACGACAAGGTGATGCACATCCAGGAGATGCGCGAGATGCAGCGCCGTCTGGAACACGACGCCAAACTGCAGAAGTTCTTTGATATCAAAGGTCAAAAGCGCATGAATCCTGAGCTGGAGCAGCGCGAACTGGATAAGAAGCAAAACCAGAAGGAGAATTACGAGCGACAGCTCATGGAGTACAAGGATATCATCGAGAAGATCAAGTTGCTATACGGTGAGGAGGATGCCGAACGACTGGTGGCCCAGTTCAAGCGGCAGGAGGATGAGAACTTTGCCCTCTTCAACTATGTTAACGAGCTGAGCCATGAGGTGGAGGTGTTGAACGACTCCACGCAGGAGTTGACAGATGAAATAGGTGTGTTAAAGTTAAGGTTATTTAAAAACAACTGAATATATTAATCACATTCATCGACAGAGCGGCAGAAATCCGAGCAGACCGAAAAGGAATTGAAGCTCAAGACCGAGGCTTTGGATTACCTGAATGCCGAACGAGAGCGGATCGAGCAACTGGCCGAGGAGACCAGGGAGAGGAAGCGCACCCTAAGCATTCGCTTAGAGCAGTTACTAAAGGGAATTGAGGATATTTTCAGGTGCTACCCCTTAAGGATCTTCATCTAATATTTAAGATAACTTAGTTGGTTTTCTCTTCCCTTTTCAGACAACTAGCTTGCGACGATGCTCCCATACTGAATGTCCTGAGCTCCAAGACCTTCTTGACAGTCCACAATGTGAAGCTATTCATTGGCGTTATAGAGCGTCGGGTTAATCTGATCATTAGTGCCATTAATATAGAGGACAATTCGAACAAGATACTGGCCAGGAAAGATCGGGTTCCCAAATTCAATATACGGGAGTCTGCCAAAACAAAAGGTTAGGGATGTGAACAGACAAAGATGCAGAAATAGAAAATGTTAAAAAATATTTATATAATCTAATACTGAAACTACTAAGCATTTGGCTTTTACTATAATATACAAATACCATATAATAAAATAGTCCCATTCACAAAGAACATATATTTGAACATTTTGAAAATATCTAGGATATTTACTGCATTATTATTCAAAATGTTCTTTGTAAGTTAAGTATCATGGAATGAGCAGCGCATGCAGCTTAAAGCTGTTGAAAAAGTGATCAATGTGAGCAATGTTTGAATTATTAAAATTTCCCTCCTTGTTTCCGTGCGACATATAGTAAAAGTATCGCATATCCTACTGAAAACATCGATAGTCGCACATCTCTATCGATAAAAATAAGCCGGTGAAAATGGACGCGGAACAGGCAACGAGCAAAGAAGGTGGGTATTTTAAAGCCAATAAATGGAAAAACCAACTGATTATGACCTGTAATTACAGTCGAGGCGAGCATCGACCTGCTGGTGATCGTGTTGGACACGAATCCGTCGCAGCACATCGTTCGCCAGAACCCACAGAACCTTACCCAAATCTTGGAGGCGGTGATTGCCTTTGGGAATGCACACCTAATGCAAAAAGCCCAGAACAAACTGGCTGTATTATCCTGCTCCCACCATGCCACGTGAGTAGAGTCCCCAAGGTGCGTTGGCCTATATTGACTGGCGTATTCCATGGCAGTAACTTCCTATACCCGCAACCGAGGCGTCCAGTGGAATTGCGTCAGGTCGATGGGCAATATGAGGCCTTTAGTCTGGTGGAGAAGACGGTGAAGCAACAGCTGGGCAGCATCCTGATGAATGCTCCACGGCTGAGTGCTCCCTGCGAGAGCCTCCTTGCTGGGAGCATGTCCATGGCTCTCTGCTATATTTCCAGAGTAAGTAAATAAAAATCCAACTAAAATCCTATTAATTACTGTATGACAAAAATTCTTCAGCTGCAACGCAACGTGCCACCAGGCGTCAAGATGCACTCCCGCATCCTGGTTTTGACAGGCAGCAACGAGTGCGCGTCCCAGTACATGACCTACATGAATGTCTTCTTTACCGCACAAAAGCTAGACATTGTGATCGATACCTGCGCTTTGGACAAGACGCTCAGCTTGCTCCAGCAGGGCTGTGATATTACCTCCGGTCAGTTCCTCAAAGTCACTCAGTTGGACGGCTTGCTGCAGTATCTATTGTGGGTCTTCCTACCCGCCCCGCAGATGCGGAACAAGCTGGTCTTGCCGCCGCCGCCGAAGGTTGACTACCGCGCCTCCTGCTTCTGTCATCGGGAACTCATCGACATTGGCTATGTCTGCTCTGTTTGCCTCTCTGTGTTCTGCAAATACAGTCCCATTTGCACCACATGCCAGTAAGTTGTGCGATGGATGTTCTTTACATTTCTGTACACTAACGGCTTTGTTTTATTTTTGCAGTACAATCTTCAAGAGTCCAGGTCCTCTGCCTGTAAAAGGTAAGAAGAAAAAGAAGACCGAGAAACAAATGTAATTCGAGGAGGCTAAAGTGAACAGTTTATTAAATTAATATTTTGAATTACTCCGCTGAAGGGTGTTGTCTTCGTTTTTTTTTTGCTCCCAGTTCGACATTCTACTGCCGACCCTTATTTAAAGAGGTATACTGCAACTCATTCCGTTTTATTTTTACATACTATTAAATCACCCATTTCTGGTTATCTTACTAAAGTACATTGGCCCGAAGTTGGCCGGCAGAAACGGAACCACCATCTGTCCATACTTGAGTCCCTTAGGGTGCTCAAACTTAAAGATGTCACTAAAAAGCACTGTTTGCCGACTTAAATCCTTAATGGTGGCCGTAATGCCGTACTCAGTGAAGACCTTCTGCAGGGCCATGTGCACAACTCCGTCGTTCTGAATGGGCGAAAGTGAGCAGGTGGAGTAGACTAAGCTGCCACCTGGCCGTAGCAGACGCAGGCAGTTCGCCAGGATACCCGCCTGAAGTTCAGGGATGCGCAGCCGCTCTTTGATGCGCGTAGGCTTGAAGATGTTGTTATCCTGGGCATTGAGCACGTGTCGATCGGTGGTACAGGGCACGTCCACCAGGATCTTGTCGAACTGTTCGTAATGGTCGAGGTTCCGAGCATCGCTCTGGCTGAAGATCAGCCTCTTGCCCGCCCAACGATCCTTGTAGTCGAACAGATACTCCTGCAGCACCTTGCGCAGTTTGTTCAAGCGGGACTCTTGGATGTCATTGCACACCAACTGGTCCAGGTGCAGCGTCTGTAACATGAGCAGTGATTTACCTCCTGGCGAGGCACAGACGTCAAGAACCCGCTCTCCGGGTTTCACCTGCAGGAAAAGAGGTGGTAATATGGAAGCGCCGTCCATCAAAAAGTGCGAAAGGACTCCGGTGAGGCACTTTTTGGGCCCCTTGAAGTCCGAGCAGTTGCCCATCTCGTATGTGTACAGGGATAAGTGCTCGGGGTAGTGAAACGACGCCTCTGGTTCAATGGTGAGTGGGAAATCGGCGCTAGTTTTGTAATATTTATAGTGCTCCGACTCGGGCACCCAATCCTCCATTCCCTTGATACTGTGGGCCGGCATATACTCATACAAGCCCCCGGTGCCAAACTGGGGATCCACCAAGCGATGTTCGTCCAGCCTGAAGTCTTCCTCAAGAGCTCTGGTCAAGCTTTGCTCGTAGGGCTCGTCGATCTCCTCCTGCTGCTTTTCCTGGCTATTGTCGAACTTCAGTTGCTTTGGCTTCGCCGGGACTAATCCATCCTCTACTGAACTTGGATAAATGTTGGCCACCTCGCGTTCCTGCTGCTTACGCAGCAGAGTATCCAGCTTGCTCTCAATTTCATGTCGAGACTTTCCCTGCTCCGGCATAGTGTCAGTGTTTTCCAGCTGGCGATCCTGGGCCAGGTTGATCAGGGACTTCATGTTGATCGCTCCGTCCATTTCCAGCATGCTGCAGGTCTGCTCCGTGTCCCCGAAGTTGTTCACCATGGCGATGTACTTGTGCCTCGTGAGGAGAGCCGCCCGCATGTTCTTCCACCGACTGCCGTAGACGCTACCATAGAAGTCATCGAAGTTCTCCAGCGCCCGGTCGCAGTTGTTCTTCTTGTTCTGCAGCACATTCCAGCGTTTCTTGGCCCCGCTCTTCCATCTCCGCTGCAGCAAGCAAATGTTTCTTATTTTCAACATTTTACAAAATCAGCCGGCAACTGATTACAATTAATGGGGGTATTCCCTCCATACGACCGAATTTCAAACAGCTGGCTTCCAGCTGTTCCGTGAACATTTTACTGTGTCGCCAGAGTTGTCACTTTTCCTTAATGTCCGGGCAACTCTTCCGTTAGATACGACTTAAAAAAATATTGCAATATTATATATCTCTTAGACTCTTGAATAATTATATGACCTGCCAAAAATTGAGAGTCTTATTCGGAGATACTGGATCTGCTTATCAAAATTAAAATAATAGCTAAATCGGTACGTCTGTAGATGTTTGATTGAGAAAATATGTGTGAAAATAAGTATATAAGTTACTAAGTTTAGTATTATGTATTTACATGCACTATTGGGTACTCAAATTAAAATCGTCGATCTTCCATGTAAATACAGTCAATCAGGCAGAAAATTAGTGTATAAATATTTGCGACGTAGTTAGTTGCTTTATTACTTTTGAGCTAAAGTATTCCGCTTTTAAAGTTTTTATTTCAGTCTATTGTGCTGGACGTATAGAGCTTATAAAATGAATCTAAATTTATTTTATTTCGCCTTACTCAGTTTGATGATATACCAATTTAGTGTAAGTCATGAAATATTTGTATGTATATAAAATAGCTCGGATTGTTTTCCAGTTTGCAGTCGTTTTCAAGTTTACCAACTTTGTCTGTGAGAGCTACAATAAATCCTGGTTCCAATTTCACGAGTGTCGCCTGAAGGCAGTGTCCCGCGACAGGGTTCTAATGAATATAAACGGAACTATCCTCCATCCTGTTTATAACGCACAAACCCAGGGCAAATTATTCAAGAGGGAGAGTGGCTACAAGCCATGGCTCCTTAACGCTGAAATTGATTCCTGTCGATTTATGCGAAAGAGCTATTACCCGCCTGCTAAAATAATTTATAGTCTCTTTCAGGAATTTACTAACATCAACCATTCGTGCCCTTACGTGGTAAGTTATATTTATATAATTTAAAATAATAATAATTACTATGATTCAGCTTATATTCAGGGCCCAGTGTATATCAGGGGATTTTATCTCAAGCCAGAATTATTAATTCTCCCGTTTCCAACTGGCGACTATATGTTATCATTGAGATGGTTCTTTGATCACAAACTACAAATTGATACCAATATCAGTTTTGTGTTTGTTGAGGATATGAACAAAGTTTAAATGTTTGCAGGATTGAATCAAAACACACAAGGACCAAACTTGCAAAAATGATTTGTTGTAAATTTTTTTAAATGTCCCAGGAAAGATTCCCAAATACATTTTTGTACAAGAGTCAGTTTTAATTTCATTGGGAGTTTCAGAAATAAAACATCCGAAACCATTAAAAAATACACATAGAAATCAAAGCATTGTGGGTCGAGATGATGATTGTTCTTTCTGATTGATTATCAGAACTTAAAATTAAAATTCTCAAATCGAATACTCAGACACGAAAATAATTCTTAGTACAGGTAATACCCAAAAGACATTCCCATTCTGTTTGAAAAGGCGCATTCATTCCACTAAGACATCGCTTTATTTGTAGACAACTTTTGAAATCAAGAGTGTTAAGTACATTAGGCGGGCTGAAGTGATTATCCGTAGAGGTATACGGTTACTTAGGGTTACAGCAAACTAAAACCTATTATTTGTAATTGGTATTTACAGTCCAGTGTCGACCATTCCGTTTTGTGCAAGCCCAGACTTTGTCCACGAGTCATCTGAGTAAGCTGCAGTTCATCGAGTAATTGAGACAGTGTAATCGAAGCGAGATTATGGACTTAGGGCTTGGCGGGTATGTCCTTCAGTGGGGTCTTCTCATCCTTGGCCTCGGGGTCCTTGGGGGAACCCGACTTGTTCCACGACTGCTCACTGCCAGATCCAAAGATGACGAAAACCAGGAACTCCAGTGCAAATAGGACAATGGTAACGCCGAAGATGATGCGCCAGGCTCCAATGTTTTGCTGGAAGGCAATGGAAATTAGGAGACCATTTGGCTATCTAAGGCTTCTTCCAACTTACGTTTCCCTTGGTAACGAATCCCACGAAGAGGGGCACCACGATTCCTGGCAAGGTAGCCGCCGTGTTGGTCAGTGCCACCAGAGTGCCGGCAAAGTTGGGGGCAATATCGATGTGATTGGAAAGGAAACCAGAGAACATTGCGCCCATGGCCACGATTCCGACGGACATAACCGTCACAGCCTCATAGTGACGGCAACCAATGTAGCAGAGAACCAGCAGACAGACTCCCGGGATCAAAGTACAAATCGAGGTGGCGGTCTTGCGGGCAAAGGTGGTGCTGATTTTGCCTGAAAGACGATAATGCATTGGTATGTATTTACAGATGAGTCCTCGTAAATCTACAGATAATCCCACTTACCCTTGGCCTGCAGCGTGTCCAAGACCTTGCCGAGGACAATACTGAAGATGATCATGGGGAAGTAGGGGAGGGCGCTGAGCGCCGCATTGCTGGCCACGTTGAACTTGAGCACCTGCTTCATGTAGAAGGGAATCTCGATGAGGAACATGTACCAGCCGAAGTTGCTGCAGGTGTGCGCGATCAGGATGGCCCAGAAGGGTATCGATTTGAAAACCTTGCCCCATGGCACCCGCGGATGGTGCTCCACCTTGGTCTCTGTGCCTAGCGAGCTGGTGATCATGTGGCGTTCCTCGGGGCTGATGAAGCGCTGCTTGTTCGGATTGTCCTGCACCAAGATGATCCAGAGAAGCATCCAAATGCAGCTGAGACCACCCATCACATAGAATACCGACTCCCAGCCCCACTGGGCAGATAGGACGCCGGCCAGAAGGATCGAGAGAGCAGTGCCCGCCGATGTGCCCACATAAATGATGGTGGACATGACCATCCGCTCAGTAGGCGGGGCCCAGGAGGCGATCATCACATGCATGGCCGGGAAGGAAGCTCCACCTCCAACGCCCTCAAGCACTCGCATCAGGATCAGGCCACCGAAGTGCAGGTTAGTGAACACGGGAGTCAGGAGGGTGCACACAACATTGATGGCCACCGAGAAGAGCATCACCCACTTGGCAGAGAAGTTCTCGGCCACGTGGGCCAGCGGAATCTGGGAAACCAAATAGCCCCAGAAGTAGCAGCTCAGCAGGGTGCCCTGCAGGGGTTCGCTCCAGTCAAAGGGTCCGTCATCCGCCGTTGTATTGCTGGCTCCGCCTGGCGGGTGGCACTCCTCCACCAGCGTCACTTGGCTGGCGTTCGAGAGCGTCACGGTGGCGGCGTCATGTCCTGCGTCGTGGTGACTCTTTATGGCCGTGTGGTTAAGCATGGCCACCATGGCCACGCTCAGATTTACCTTCAGGCCGTAGACAATGGCCATGCCAATGGATCCCAAGAGGGCCAAGACATAGCGGGCGGGCACAAGTTCTGAAAAGAAAGGATTTCAAATGAAAGATTAAATAAATATGGATTTGTACTGCTTATTTTAATTTAGAATCTTTCTAAGAATCATTTAAAAATATTGAAAAATATTAAGAACATTGCATACGAATTTATATATATTTTTTGCAATAGTGTGAAGGCAACACAAATTGATTAATAAAAGCGGTATTGATTGGCCAATTCAATTGTTGTGCGACGAGTTCCAATTAGCATTGATATTGGGGAATGCTAATTAAAACCATTTAAGCCAACTCAGGCATTGCTTCTTCTGCTTCACGAATGCTTCTAGCATTCCACGCATTTCGCCAGCGGGAAATGTGCCAGGAGAATGGATATAGACATGACACCATTCCCGGTATTTTGGGACTCAATCACCTGCTGACCAGTGGCCAGTTCAGGTCTCATTGGGCCCAGACACGAGTTCTGCGTAAATTCAGGACTGATTACGCCCAGTTGGGTAGGGTCAGTAAGTAGATGGGAGCACCGCACGCGCATCGATTCCAACTCCCGGTTCCCGACAGTACGGTTCCCAGTACATGACCTACATGAATGTCTTCTTTACCGCACAAAAGCTAGACATTGTGATCGATACCTGCGCTTTGGACAAGACGCTCAGCTTGCTCCAGCAGGGCTGTGATATTACCTCCGGTCAGTTCCTCAAAGTCACTCAGTTGGACGGCTTGCTGCAGTATCTATTGTGGGTCTTCCTACCCGCCCCGCAGATGCGGAACAAGCTGGTCTTGCCGCCGCCGCCGAAGGTTGACTACCGCGCCTCCTGCTTCTGTCATCGGGAACTCATCGACATTGGCTATGTCTGCTCTGTTTGCCTCTCTGTGTTCTGCAAATACAGTCCCATTTGCACCACATGCCAGTAAGTTGTGCGATGGATGTTCTTTACATTTCTGTACACTAACGGCTTTGTTTTATTTTTGCAGTACAATCTTCAAGAGTCCAGGTCCTCTGCCTGTAAAAGGTAAGAAGAAAAAGAAGACCGAGAAACAAATGTAATTCGAGGAGGCTAAAGTGAACAGTTTATTAAATTAATATTTTGAATTACTCCGCTGAAGGGTGTTGTCTTCGTTTTTTTTTTGCTCCCAGTTCGACATTCTACTGCCGACCCTTATTTAAAGAGGTATACTGCAACTCATTCCGTTTTATTTTTACATACTATTAAATCACCCATTTCTGGTTATCTTACTAAAGTACATTGGCCCGAAGTTGGCCGGCAGAAACGGAACCACCATCTGTCCATACTTGAGTCCCTTAGGGTGCTCAAACTTAAAGATGTCACTAAAAAGCACTGTTTGCCGACTTAAATCCTTAATGGTGGCCGTAATGCCGTACTCAGTGAAGACCTTCTGCAGGGCCATGTGCACAACTCCGTCGTTCTGAATGGGCGAAAGTGAGCAGGTGGAGTAGACTAAGCTGCCACCTGGCCGTAGCAGACGCAGGCAGTTCGCCAGGATACCCGCCTGAAGTTCAGGGATGCGCAGCCGCTCTTTGATGCGCGTAGGCTTGAAGATGTTGTTATCCTGGGCATTGAGCACGTGTCGATCGGTGGTACAGGGCACGTCCACCAGGATCTTGTCGAACTGTTCGTAATGGTCGAGGTTCCGAGCATCGCTCTGGCTGAAGATCAGCCTCTTGCCCGCCCAACGATCCTTGTAGTCGAACAGATACTCCTGCAGCACCTTGCGCAGTTTGTTCAAGCGGGACTCTTGGATGTCATTGCACACCAACTGGTCCAGGTGCAGCGTCTGTAACATGAGCAGTGATTTACCTCCTGGCGAGGCACAGACGTCAAGAACCCGCTCTCCGGGTTTCACCTGCAGGAAAAGAGGTGGTAATATGGAAGCGCCGTCCATCAAAAAGTGCGAAAGGACTCCGGTGAGGCACTTTTTGGGCCCCTTGAAGTCCGAGCAGTTGCCCATCTCGTATGTGTACAGGGATAAGTGCTCGGGGTAGTGAAACGACGCCTCTGGTTCAATGGTGAGTGGGAAATCGGCGCTAGTTTTGTAATATTTATAGTGCTCCGACTCGGGCACCCAATCCTCCATTCCCTTGATACTGTGGGCCGGCATATACTCATACAAGCCCCCGGTGCCAAACTGGGGATCCACCAAGCGATGTTCGTCCAGCCTGAAGTCTTCCTCAAGAGCTCTGGTCAAGCTTTGCTCGTAGGGCTCGTCGATCTCCTCCTGCTGCTTTTCCTGGCTATTGTCGAACTTCAGTTGCTTTGGCTTCGCCGGGACTAATCCATCCTCTACTGAACTTGGATAAATGTTGGCCACCTCGCGTTCCTGCTGCTTACGCAGCAGAGTATCCAGCTTGCTCTCAATTTCATGTCGAGACTTTCCCTGCTCCGGCATAGTGTCAGTGTTTTCCAGCTGGCGATCCTGGGCCAGGTTGATCAGGGACTTCATGTTGATCGCTCCGTCCATTTCCAGCATGCTGCAGGTCTGCTCCGTGTCCCCGAAGTTGTTCACCATGGCGATGTACTTGTGCCTCGTGAGGAGAGCCGCCCGCATGTTCTTCCACCGACTGCCGTAGACGCTACCATAGAAGTCATCGAAGTTCTCCAGCGCCCGGTCGCAGTTGTTCTTCTTGTTCTGCAGCACATTCCAGCGTTTCTTGGCCCCGCTCTTCCATCTCCGCTGCAGCAAGCAAATGTTTCTTATTTTCAACATTTTACAAAATCAGCCGGCAACTGATTACAATTAATGGGGGTATTCCCTCCATACGACCGAATTTCAAACAGCTGGCTTCCAGCTGTTCCGTGAACATTTTACTGTGTCGCCAGAGTTGTCACTTTTCCTTAATGTCCGGGCAACTCTTCCGTTAGATACGACTTAAAAAAATATTGCAATATTATATATCTCTTAGACTCTTGAATAATTATATGACCTGCCAAAAATTGAGAGTCTTATTCGGAGATACTGGATCTGCTTATCAAAATTAAAATAATAGCTAAATCGGTACGTCTGTAGATGTTTGATTGAGAAAATATGTGTGAAAATAAGTATATAAGTTACTAAGTTTAGTATTATGTATTTACATGCACTATTGGGTACTCAAATTAAAATCGTCGATCTTCCATGTAAATACAGTCAATCAGGCAGAAAATTAGTGTATAAATATTTGCGACGTAGTTAGTTGCTTTATTACTTTTGAGCTAAAGTATTCCGCTTTTAAAGTTTTTATTTCAGTCTATTGTGCTGGACGTATAGAGCTTATAAAATGAATCTAAATTTATTTTATTTCGCCTTACTCAGTTTGATGATATACCAATTTAGTGTAAGTCATGAAATATTTGTATGTATATAAAATAGCTCGGATTGTTTTCCAGTTTGCAGTCGTTTTCAAGTTTACCAACTTTGTCTGTGAGAGCTACAATAAATCCTGGTTCCAATTTCACGAGTGTCGCCTGAAGGCAGTGTCCCGCGACAGGGTTCTAATGAATATAAACGGAACTATCCTCCATCCTGTTTATAACGCACAAACCCAGGGCAAATTATTCAAGAGGGAGAGTGGCTACAAGCCATGGCTCCTTAACGCTGAAATTGATTCCTGTCGATTTATGCGAAAGAGCTATTACCCGCCTGCTAAAATAATTTATAGTCTCTTTCAGGAATTTACTAACATCAACCATTCGTGCCCTTACGTGGTAAGTTATATTTATATAATTTAAAATAATAATAATTACTATGATTCAGCTTATATTCAGGGCCCAGTGTATATCAGGGGATTTTATCTCAAGCCAGAATTATTAATTCTCCCGTTTCCAACTGGCGACTATATGTTATCATTGAGATGGTTCTTTGATCACAAACTACAAATTGATACCAATATCAGTTTTGTGTTTGTTGAGGATATGAACAAAGTTTAAATGTTTGCAGGATTGAATCAAAACACACAAGGACCAAACTTGCAAAAATGATTTGTTGTAAATTTTTTTAAATGTCCCAGGAAAGATTCCCAAATACATTTTTGTACAAGAGTCAGTTTTAATTTCATTGGGAGTTTCAGAAATAAAACATCCGAAACCATTAAAAAATACACATAGAAATCAAAGCATTGTGGGTCGAGATGATGATTGTTCTTTCTGATTGATTATCAGAACTTAAAATTAAAATTCTCAAATCGAATACTCAGACACGAAAATAATTCTTAGTACAGGTAATACCCAAAAGACATTCCCATTCTGTTTGAAAAGGCGCATTCATTCCACTAAGACATCGCTTTATTTGTAGACAACTTTTGAAATCAAGAGTGTTAAGTACATTAGGCGGGCTGAAGTGATTATCCGTAGAGGTATACGGTTACTTAGGGTTACAGCAAACTAAAACCTATTATTTGTAATTGGTATTTACAGTCCAGTGTCGACCATTCCGTTTTGTGCAAGCCCAGACTTTGTCCACGAGTCATCTGAGTAAGCTGCAGTTCATCGAGTAATTGAGACAGTGTAATCGAAGCGAGATTATGGACTTAGGGCTTGGCGGGTATGTCCTTCAGTGGGGTCTTCTCATCCTTGGCCTCGGGGTCCTTGGGGGAACCCGACTTGTTCCACGACTGCTCACTGCCAGATCCAAAGATGACGAAAACCAGGAACTCCAGTGCAAATAGGACAATGGTAACGCCGAAGATGATGCGCCAGGCTCCAATGTTTTGCTGGAAGGCAATGGAAATTAGGAGACCATTTGGCTATCTAAGGCTTCTTCCAACTTACGTTTCCCTTGGTAACGAATCCCACGAAGAGGGGCACCACGATTCCTGGCAAGGTAGCCGCCGTGTTGGTCAGTGCCACCAGAGTGCCGGCAAAGTTGGGGGCAATATCGATGTGATTGGAAAGGAAACCAGAGAACATTGCGCCCATGGCCACGATTCCGACGGACATAACCGTCACAGCCTCATAGTGACGGCAACCAATGTAGCAGAGAACCAGCAGACAGACTCCCGGGATCAAAGTACAAATCGAGGTGGCGGTCTTGCGGGCAAAGGTGGTGCTGATTTTGCCTGAAAGACGATAATGCATTGGTATGTATTTACAGATGAGTCCTCGTAAATCTACAGATAATCCCACTTACCCTTGGCCTGCAGCGTGTCCAAGACCTTGCCGAGGACAATACTGAAGATGATCATGGGGAAGTAGGGGAGGGCGCTGAGCGCCGCATTGCTGGCCACGTTGAACTTGAGCACCTGCTTCATGTAGAAGGGAATCTCGATGAGGAACATGTACCAGCCGAAGTTGCTGCAGGTGTGCGCGATCAGGATGGCCCAGAAGGGTATCGATTTGAAAACCTTGCCCCATGGCACCCGCGGATGGTGCTCCACCTTGGTCTCTGTGCCTAGCGAGCTGGTGATCATGTGGCGTTCCTCGGGGCTGATGAAGCGCTGCTTGTTCGGATTGTCCTGCACCAAGATGATCCAGAGAAGCATCCAAATGCAGCTGAGACCACCCATCACATAGAATACCGACTCCCAGCCCCACTGGGCAGATAGGACGCCGGCCAGAAGGATCGAGAGAGCAGTGCCCGCCGATGTGCCCACATAAATGATGGTGGACATGACCATCCGCTCAGTAGGCGGGGCCCAGGAGGCGATCATCACATGCATGGCCGGGAAGGAAGCTCCACCTCCAACGCCCTCAAGCACTCGCATCAGGATCAGGCCACCGAAGTGCAGGTTAGTGAACACGGGAGTCAGGAGGGTGCACACAACATTGATGGCCACCGAGAAGAGCATCACCCACTTGGCAGAGAAGTTCTCGGCCACGTGGGCCAGCGGAATCTGGGAAACCAAATAGCCCCAGAAGTAGCAGCTCAGCAGGGTGCCCTGCAGGGGTTCGCTCCAGTCAAAGGGTCCGTCATCCGCCGTTGTATTGCTGGCTCCGCCTGGCGGGTGGCACTCCTCCACCAGCGTCACTTGGCTGGCGTTCGAGAGCGTCACGGTGGCGGCGTCATGTCCTGCGTCGTGGTGACTCTTTATGGCCGTGTGGTTAAGCATGGCCACCATGGCCACGCTCAGATTTACCTTCAGGCCGTAGACAATGGCCATGCCAATGGATCCCAAGAGGGCCAAGACATAGCGGGCGGGCACAAGTTCTGAAAAGAAAGGATTTCAAATGAAAGATTAAATAAATATGGATTTGTACTGCTTATTTTAATTTAGAATCTTTCTAAGAATCATTTAAAAATATTGAAAAATATTAAGAACATTGCATACGAATTTATATATATTTTTTGCAATAGTGTGAAGGCAACACAAATTGATTAATAAAAGCGGTATTGATTGGCCAATTCAATTGTTGTGCGACGAGTTCCAATTAGCATTGATATTGGGGAATGCTAATTAAAACCATTTAAGCCAACTCAGGCATTGCTTCTTCTGCTTCACGAATGCTTCTAGCATTCCACGCATTTCGCCAGCGGGAAATGTGCCAGGAGAATGGATATAGACATGACACCATTCCCGGTATTTTGGGACTCAATCACCTGCTGACCAGTGGCCAGTTCAGGTCTCATTGGGCCCAGACACGAGTTCTGCGTAAATTCAGGACTGATTACGCCCAGTTGGGTAGGGTCAGTAAGTAGATGGGAGCACCGCACGCGCATCGATTCCAACTCCCGGTTCCCGACCACTCGTAATCCGCGTCGATGTCTGGCAATCATGAGCACACGTTGCGATAACGCCCGCAGCGATACAAATTTATTGTCTTTAATTTCAATTTCACTTTCATGGCTGCCAACACGATTATTTATATTTGCTAATTGTTCTATCGATACTGGGTTGGAATATTTTGTCAATGTCTAGAAATACTCTTACTCTGGGCGAGCACTGCCTGGTCCCAACACAATATTATTATTCCTAAAATATGGGCAACCAGGCAGAAATATTAAGTGTAATATGTACTTTTGAAATTACTCTATAGTAGTACTTTAAGCGGAAAAATCAGAAGGATTTAATACACATATTGACTATATAGAAATTTCTTTGATTTTATTAAAATAATAATTGTTTTTGAAATTAGAAGAGAGACTTTTTTCTTACTCAAGTTTCTTCATAGAGTATCTTCTCTTCATTGAGTATTTCTTGGTGTTATTTAATCTTTATTTGTTCTTGGGCTAAATGCTGGAAACTACCATTACCCAGTTAGTATTCAGAAATTCCCCTCTTGCGGCGTTAGACTCGATAGCTTGTTTGATTAGGTGGGGCCTGTTGGGAATTGGTGAAGCTCAAGTGCTTAGGCTAATCTTTCAAGGGCTACTATAACACCGACTGATCCTGGATAATTTCTAAATTTAACAAGCTCCTTTACTGGCATGTGTTTGTAAAGAGTTTGAGTTAATATTCCTAATTGCTTAAGATGTTTGCAACGGTAAAAGAAATGCATTCAAACTTCATTTAACTAATTAATCAGCAACGATTCGGTTAAGCTAATTTAATAAGAGCTTTCTTTCTTTCTAATTTAGTTTATGGCAAAACAATCATTTTAAAAATGCCAAAAGTGTCCATCTGATTAAGGAAATGTCTTTACCATTATTAGGTAGACCTATAATAAATATGTAATATATGGGCCTCATTTGATAATAAAGAGCTTTTATGACTAAAATTGATTAACAATTTTTGTGTACATTTCTTTATTGCAAAACCCACTCAAGCCAGACAGCGAATCTGTAAAATATCACAGACTGGCTTGTGTGCAAACATAATATTCATATTTTCGCATAGTTTGATTAAAGTAAACACTTTTATTTACCAATTCAAAAGCTTGGCAAACTCTCGTTTGTTGGGATAGGCTGACAAGAATGTCGCGCCGGTTAGTCGTGGGCCTTTGTTTTGGGACGCACAAGAAAAGTGGCTATATAACTGAAAATATTGTTTATATCTTTGACTTCCATTTGACCTTGCCCGGACACCGGTCCCCGGGACTTACATATATACACACATATATATATATATATATTAAAACGCCAAAAACAAATCAAATATGCCAGCAATGGCGTGGGCTGGCATCTATAAAAAGCCACAGCAACCTAAACCTAAAGGATATGGCGGCGTACCCTACGGACACACACACACACTGGCACAAGGACACGGAAGAAGAATTCTGGGACTCACGCACACGAACGACCTTTGGCTGTGACTGTAAAGGTCAAAGCCTCGTTTTGGCCTTGCATTTCGCCGGTTTGCCAGGGACTTTCATCACTCCGTATGGCCTCGCCCACTTGTTGCACACACTGCGTATGATGATGATGCATCCCACGGATGCAGTCTCGAAATAGCTCTTTCACTGCCAACGAAAAAGCCAACCCCCAACTGCCCACCCATCCTCCCCCGATAGCCAACTTACTGCCCAATATGCTGCCTTTGGCGGGCACTTCGTCCGTCATCTTGCCGAGATTCTGGTGCTCTTGCTGCAGCTGGCGACCCGGAAAACGTGAATTGTTTATGCCAACACAAATGGTAATAGATCTTTGGCGCGGCAATAGCGACGATTTCGATACCGAAACCGAGTCCGAAACGGATTTCCACACGTGCGTTGCCTTTGAAGGTTGCTCTCCAACTGAAGCGGCTGGCTGGAGCGCTCTTTGCTTTTTGTGCGTCGCCCCCAAAAAAGTTTCTATTCGCTTGGAGAACAGGCCGTGTCGCCGGCCGACATGCCGCTGTGTGCGTGAGTATCTGTGTCTGGTGTTGGCTGTGTTGGTGGTGGTGGGTCTCCGTCTCGTTTTTTTTTTTTTTGGGATCTTGTTCTGTTCTCCGACCCAATAGATTCGGGATTTGGGATGCCTGTCGTTTGGCGCGTAGTTAGATACCACGGCATGGCTTCGTTTCGACGTCGTATCAGCTTTGTTCTTTCCATTTCGTTCGGAAAGCGTTTGTCATCATGCCTGATATCTTGAACATTTGCAAATACACAGAAAGAAATGTGTATGTGCAGGAATAGCTTTTGTTTTTAAAAAAAGTATCAATATCCGTGTCCTGATTCGAATATTTTAAGTAATATTCATTTAATGGATTTGTTCAAGCTTTTGTGAAATAATAATCATATTGAGCTTATCTGATATTTTAGATAGCTTGAGTAATACTACATTTTACAGTTCTATTTAATTTGATAACCTAGGGCTTAAATTTTTATATGTATAATAAAAAAATATCAATTTGCAAAGAAATTAGATATTTTGAATTACTTTAAAAATTAAAACATTAAATGAATCAATGTTTAGCGTATATCATTTTCTTAGCAGAAATCTAGTTTTTTAATTTCAATAATAATAATTAAATTCTTAGCAAAATGTATTCTTATTATTTTCAACTGAATTTTATATTAAAATAATCACTGGTTTAATAACTTTTTTATCCAAAAAACTATTTTTAACAACAAAACAGTCATATTTGATTTCTTATATATGTATTACTGATAATTAATATAGTAGTCTGATTTGGCAAGTTTTTACATTTATAGTATGTCTATGTTTATTAAGATCTTGCCAAAACTGAGAGACAAGTTTGTGAGGAAATGGATAGATTGACACGGCTGTACAAAAACGTACTAAGACGCTATGTCTCTGCATTAATTATAAATATCGTATTTAAATATATATAAATATTATATAACAAATTATAGCAAGTATGCAATAATGTACCCCTATGGTACACAAATACCTCCCCTAATGCCATGATAGTTAGAATGAAAAAGACAATTTTTTTCTGTGCAATATGCCTAATGCTAGTATGCCTCAGCTATTTACTCTGTACCTCACCGCAATGGTATACAGTGACTCGTCCTCAGCAAATTTCATTTGCTTGCCATTCGATTGCATTGCCGCCAGTTCAGGTACGTGCGGTTCATGTATCCGCTGGATGCGGTGGATGTGCCCACTAAGTTTGCTTTTTACACGTCCGCCCACGCACGCATTTCACGCAGAGCATTCCAATGGCTGGTCTTCGGGTGTTTCGGCCAATTTCGAAATTCTTCATGAATGGAAAACTAATAACAATTTAAGCTCTTAATTTACGATCGTTGTTTTAGTAGCATTTCAATTCTATACGGGCCAAAGGTGTTTTGAATTCATTCACAAATTTATGAATCAAATGGGTTCTTAATAAAGATTATACCACATATTTTTGCCTAAAAATATTTTACCCACTTATATATTGCTAATTTTGTCATTTCTTATAATATATATCTAAGAACAAAAATATAAGAGTATTTCTGTTGCAGACAATTTAAAAATAAATCAAAAGTAACTAGAAATAACACTTTTAAACATTTAATTTACGACCGTTTTTGTTCAGCTTTTCAACTTAATTTATATCAATTTAAAGGTCTTAAAATGTTTCAGAAAAATTGGTTTTTAATAAAAAAAATGCATTTAAAGTAAGGGAGAAAGGGATATAGATTATTTATGCATTTATTCTATGGCAAATTCTAAACAAATATTTGGGAAATATTATGGTATCTACAATATATTTAAAGTTTACTGGTGATCTTGGCAGCAATTATATTTAATCTAGATGTATTTATATATATATTTATATAGGATAAATATACACTTATAATTGCAGGCTTTGGTAGAAAAGATATATAACAATATTTATTTAAATAAAAATGCTGCTCACAAATAAAAATATTATCAATTAAATTTGACTTATCTCAATGTCAGAGAACGAACATTTGTCGATTCACACAGAAGAAAGATAAAAATGTATAAAATTAGACAAGGCGAGCTACAGATTCTCCCGCGTTTGGTGTTCGATTTTTTTGTGTATGTCAATCAATTGTTATGAAAGTGCGGGGAGAATTGACAATTACCTCGCCTTTCTCAACTCGACCAGACGACAAAATAAAAATTATATAAAATTCATGTATATGTGTGGACGAAAAAAGACGGTGGTCCGTGTATAAAGCGGTTATTAAACATGCAAAACGCGTGCATAAAATTAGTATAAACATGGCAAAGCCGATCTAGACCCATTGGCCCAATCGAACGTATCCAAGATATTTATATATCTTTACCATTTCTGTTTTGGTTTTAATTCCATTCAGTTTAAGTTTTTATACACCTAATCCCAGTCGGAGCACTGTTTACTATTATAAATGAATTTCTTATTTGGGTTGCTAATTAACGTCAATCTTACAAGTGTTTCAACACTTCAATCTCATGATAAGAGGTGCGAAATCGTGCTGCCCGTGGGGGGAATCGCTAAAACAACTGCTTGCCGTGGGGAAGAGTCATGGGTTAGTTAACTAAATGGGTAGTTATAGCTTCAGAAATATTAAGCACATTGTTAAACAGAACATAAAATAGAATATAGTTTTCCTTGCTACTTTTCCCTGCTCATTTGGCTAGCTTCTGAGCATTTTCTTTCTTGTCATTGCTCATTTGCCGATGAAATATGCAAATGTCCCTCCAGCCCTCTCTCCTCGCCTTGGTTTCCATTCAAGCCGGCAGTTCCACCTCCTCTGATGCCATTCCTCCCCAGCTTCAGGCTCCACTGCCCTCGAATCGTTATCCATCCAAACACACTCCCTCCTGTTTTCCTTTTTTTTTCGCAATTTTCTCTGTTGTTTGTATTTACATATTTAGTTTTCTTTGGCCATATGGCGATTTGGGGTAGAGCCGGGAAGTTGTGTTACAGTCTGCAACTGACAAATGATGGTCCACTTCCGATAAGATATGAAGTACGGTACAAATCGGCAAGCCTGACATTTGTTTTGATTTCGAAAAGTTCGTACATTTCACTATTAGCACTCATTTAATAATTATAGTACTAATTTTGAAAAATTGCAATAATAGGGTACATAATTGTAGCACAATGAAATAAATATTGAATTCAGTAATCTGCGGATAATGACTTTTATAATTGAAGATATTGTACTAAAATTGTATGAAACCAATAAAATAATTTGTAAGAAATGCCTAAGAAGTATGTCTGGTTTTCTAGTTATTAATAAATGTAATTTATAATACATTGGCAATTAATTAGGTTAGGTAAGTTTACGAATCGAGTTCTCGTATGCTGGGCTATGAAAATGTAATCCTTATAGATTAAAAAGGGCAATTCGTAGTCGGTATGCCGAACATTTCCATCGATTCCCCTCTGAAATAAATGTAAAGCAGAGTACCCACAAATGCACTTTAGTATCTGGACCTCAGTGTTTTGTTTATTTGCCTTACTGTTTATGGTATTGTTTATGGCTGAAAAGGTCTCGGGATGATGGGGACTGGGTCTGTTTGCATAAAGTCGACCTCATCAAGCGTCCGCGTCCGGGCCAGAACTTTGTTTTCAACGTCCAGTTGCCACAATGGGGACTTCATGGCTGCTTGGTTCCTCTCTGGCGGACATGGTCCCCGTGTCATTTGGATTTGCATGGAACATTAAAGAAGTACAACGGGTGTGCCCTCAGGCTAGAACAAAGTACTGGCTTCTGATGAGAGATGATGAAACCCACAGCCCGGATCGGTTGATGTCAACGCGTGTGCGGAGGCCAATTGGTTTTTATTCAATTTTTGGCACACACTTCGATGGGTGTGTAGAGATCCCCAATTTTCGAATTTCCTTCTGTGGATGTGCGTTTGGCTTTTAATTGGCGTTCATTGAATTGTCTCCCAATTTTCATTTATTTAACTTTCCTTTCCACTTGGTCTCCGGTTTTTGACGGTTGACAACGAAAACGTGAAGAGATGAAAATGATTTTTATGACTTTTTCATTGAAAAGCTGTTAATGTTACTGCGCAGAGACTCGTCCACCAAATTGACACATTTCTATGATCTGATTGAGGGGGAAGTGCCCTAATATTCCCGTTTCTAGCCAGGTCAATGTCCTCCGAAGAGACCTGAAGAAGAAACCCCACAATGATCCAATGTTTGGTTGGTTTTCAAACCAAAGACATGTTTATTTAATCGTAAATCAGTTGCTTGTAAATAAATATATATTTTTTTAAATTAAGCTCGCGCAAAGAACTTAAGGCGTAAATGAAAGGCCAAATATTCAGGGACCCGAAAAAGTGTAAGGGAAAATATATGTATATATTGTATGTCAAAACGTATTTTATAGTTACTTGAGTGTTCATATTCATATATATTTCATATTGTATTGTATACACACACACATATAGGCTATTAATGCGTTTTAAATACTCGTCCAATTCGCGTATCTCTGTATAAGAATTTATATAATTTAGCTTCTCATATTCCATAGTACATATGTATATGTATATTTGATTATTACCAAAAAACAGTCAGACAATTTCATTCAAATCAAATGTACGCCTCTCCTCCGTGCGGCATCGAATATTTTTAATATTTGAGCCCTGAGCCATTTCTTCGACAAAAAGTTTGCATATTGTATACATATATATCATACTATATATTATTAGCGGTTATTCAGTATATCGTTAGGTGTCTATATACGATTAAAATTCTCATCGAGTGATCGTCTTGTCCCAAGTCGGCGCGTGTCTGTATAAAATGATGCATTCCTGTGTAGCGCTGTGTGTAGGTTTCGTGGCTTCAAAAATGTTTTAGTTTTTAAGTTTTTTAGTTTTCAATTAAAGCAGCTCATAGATGGCACGACATCATAGCATCTGAGCCGGGACCCGGCCAGATGGATATCATAGATACATATATATATATATTTGAACGCTCTCGTCTCAATCTTTGTACTAGTAGGGAAGCCTCTAGTTCGATAAGTACTTGTGTAAGATACTGATAGTTTAGCTCTCTCACTTGGCTTTAGTGGTAATTGTACATTTAGTTGCCATAGACATCGATTCTTACGTGGATTATAGTTAGTGGCGTAGATTCGGTTTAGTTGCGCTTCATTTCCGGGCTAGGTCAGGGTCGTGGGTTTTCGTGGGTTTTGTGGGACAAAATCGCTGAGCCCTGTTCGCATTAATTTGATTATGTTCCTTACGACGGACGTGGTTGAGGCCCGTGTATATGCATATAACAATAGGTTAGTTACTGGTATTTGGTTTAAAATTGAAATTCTACACAAAATTGCACACGAGTTGAGTTCACTCTATCTCAATACTATAATTGAATTCGAAATGTTGGATATTGGATTATGTTCAATGCTCAAAATAACGAGAAATACTCCTCCGGGGGCCTTTACAACACTATTAGCTATCGATGCATTCGGATCCTTAGAAGTACTTCTCGCCATTATAGCTGGAGCCGCGCTCGGCCACCGGCTCGTTCATGAACTGGCTCTGGCTCACGGATCGCTTCTTCTTGGCCACCATGTATCGCTGCTTCGATGACCCAAATCCTATAGGAAACAGTTCGAAATTTAATAAACTCCTTCTACGCTCTAGACAGATTCAGACTTACGGCTGTTGACGCCATTGTACTTGTGCTGGCGGGGCACATACTCGTACTTGGGCATCACCTGGCTCTGTCCCTCCAATGGCAATCCGTAGTAGTCCACCAGGCCGGGTTGAGCCTGGGCCTGGACGGGCACATCCATCCAGCTACCCGCTGGCACGTAGTCCAGGTCATCGGAGTTGATCATGGGCACTGGCCCGGAGCTCTCCACATCGCTCTCCTTGCGCGCCCGCTCGCCGGCCTCCACCAAGGCCACCAGGGCCAACATGTCGGCTGGATTCAGCTTGGTAGTGTCGCGTTTCAGTCTAAAATGGTAATGGAAACATTTTTGAAATATCCATATCCCACATGTACATATAAAAAAGGAAATATTTCGTAAGACTAAGACTTTGCCATTAGTTTATTAAATTTATTACTCATACGCCATGGTGTCTCACTTACCGCATATCATTGAAGCGCCGATACTTGTTAAGGTTAATATTTTCGCTATTATAGGCACTTCCACTGCTCGCACCATTAGGATTGGCCAAGTTGTAGAAGATTCCACGCTTGTTCCTGTCGTCCAGGTTGTAGTTCCTGTTGGCATAGGTCAGCGGCACCGACAGGGGAATGCTCTCCAGATAGGCCTCGGCATTCAGCAGGTTTTGCAGATTATCGTAGGCCTTGCTGCGGGCACTCGAGCCACTAACTAAATAAAGTGGAATAGAAAACATAATTAAATAAATGACTACATAACGTAAGACCAAATTAAACAACCAACTTATTTTAAGATTAAGATTAAATCTCTATAAATATTCGTAAAAAGGTTTATAAAGTTTACGCACCTCTTCGCTCCGGCACATAGTCATCGATCTCCTGGAGATCCCGCTCGCCGTAGTTGACGGGAACAGATGCCTCGTAGTCGTCGGACCAGACGCCCTGCGGAACATCGCTGCCGTAGTCACTGGGCGCCAGGTACGGGTTGTACTCGTAGTTGATGCCTCGCTTGCGCATCGTGGAGCTGGCCACCGCCTCCTCCAAGGCGGTGGGCTCCTCCTGGTACTGCTGCTGGCTGTTTTGGGCTGCGGCAGCCACTGCGGCCAGGATCTCGTCGTTGCTAGGCAGGGCGTAGACGCCGGATGGCCCCTGTTGTGGCTGCTGGTTGACTACCGCCGGACTGTTGCTCCTGGCAGCGGGGGCATTGCTGAAGGAAGCGGGCACAATTTCCGGGCTGGACTTCTTGTCGGCCGTGGGCACGGCGGTGGCCTCCTCCGAGCGCTTCGTTGCTGGAAAATGGGACAAGAGGGGAGACACAAATTGAAATTGAAATTGCCCATTGCCTACTTTCGGGCACTCTAATTTTCCATTTCCCATTTCCCGGAGCTGATTCAATAAATTCGCAACCCCCACTCGCCGTTGCTCGGTGACCGCAAAACCAATTAGCCGCCGTCCACCAACGAGTTCCATAATTGTTTTATACACTCGAACATATTTCGCGGTCGGCGCTAATTGCTTTTAGCGCTCCGACAGCCGGCTTTATGGCTATGCGCTTATGTAATTCCCATGGAGAGCCGCCCCCTGCAGCTGGGTGTCCTTAAGCCAGTCGCCAGTCGCCTCGAGGACTTGACTGGACCGACCTTATTAATCCTAATCACATTTGCCGCTGCCAATCGAAAGGGGTGGCCGTGGCCGTCCTTACGCAACAGCTGCTCCGCTAATTGGCCCAGCTTAATTCCCCTGGCTTAGCTCCGGACTCAGCCAGAATCGAATGATAATCGAGCGCAGGCAGCCGGCAATTAAGCTTTAGTTAACACTTGACATGAGCCCTCCACATGACCGATTCGAGGCGGTTATTCCAACTCCACATCGTCTACGCCCAGTTGGAGCAGGCGCCCCGGGCGTGACTGAAACTCGTTGGAGTTTCCGTTAGCGGAATTAGCATTTCGCAAGGTTCTGCAAATTACCGTACTTAAACTCCCATATATACATATATGGGGGGATTTTTCGATCGGTCCTCTTTGGAACTTTATCAGCTATTGCTTATCTAGTTTGCACCTTTGATGGGGGCGATTATCGAGAAAAGAGATACCATTCGGCCTGGAGTGGAGACTGATAGATAGCCAGAAAGCACCAAATGGCTATGATTTATACGACCCCGAACGATTAATGTGTTATTAACTTGTGCCAATTGACTGCCGCGTCATCAGATGCGGCCGCAGGTGAGTTGGCAATCAGGAAATGGTAGCCAATAAAAATATAATGCTTTTTGGAGCAGTGCTCAGGTGTGCCGAGTCATACGTAGATTTTTACCCAGAAACAAAAATATGGAATATATGGAACAATATACCATATATGATACATCATTACATAAGGTTAATTTTCAAGGCCTTAGATGGACTTTTCATTCAACAAGCAAAAGAGAAATCACTAGAGATTGGAAGTCCTTGCAACAGGTGTCTAAAGTGTGCAATAAAACCTGAGAGGTGCCAAAATTCAGTGTAATTTTAATAAAACAGTCTCCAGAGCAATTAAAATATTTAATTACAAACAATTTAACGTAGTAATGGTACCACCTGCAGGTAAGAGTTCTTTCTGAGAAACTGCGGCCCAGCTCTATGAAATTTTAGCTCAGCTGGGCAACAAGTGTACATACTTTAAGGGAACACAGTTTATGGATTACACGTAACCCAGTTTACAATGCCCAAGAGTCCTTGGGAGCCAGCAAGCCAGCCAACAATTCCTGAAGCCTTCTGGCTAAATGATTCCGAGAATCCAAAGTCATTTAATACCAGCAATTCTCGTGTTTCGCTCCAACTTGCCTTTTTTCTGCTGTTAAATATGGATTTATGTGTAGCAAGTGTCCTGCTCTCTGGTGTCCGTCAAATGGGGGCTGGGAGGGGGTCATAAATGCCAGTAAACACAAAAAACAGGCAAGAAAATTCCATGCTCTGACGTTGGCCTCGTTGCTTTTTGTTTGTGCTTTTCCCTGAGCCGCCACCACACTCTCTCTGTGTTCGCTGAACTGTGAAAGTATCAACAAGTTGTTTGCTCTCCACACGCATACATGCGCAGAGATTAGGGGTGACAGGGGGTGGTGCTTGGGTGGCCCGAGGAGTGGGTGTTGGCCAGGAGCTGGCCCTGATCCTGGGCTAGCAGCTGTTCGGAAAGTCGGGCCGCCACATGAACACAATTAACGCCATGGCTAAGTGCGCTGCTAGCCATGGGCTTCTTCTCCTCTCCTTCGGCGTATTCCCCTAGAAATAACTCAATAACGGTGGCATATGGAAAAATTTGTGCCATCAAAAAAATATGGAGAGGGAAATGCGATTGGGGTCCAGGGTTTGATGGGAGCCTGCGGTTGCGGTGATGGTATCAGGATCGGGATCGCTGCTGTGCCGGCCCAGGTCCTTTCTCCCTGAAAACTTCATATCCCCTCTCGAAGAGTGACAGGGGGAGGCAGGGCAGCCATTGCTTTTATAAATATTTAATGTGCACACTCGACTGCCGCCGCTGCTGGTGCGTAAATTAAACGCAAACGCAGAGCCAAACGCAAGGGGTGGACCCTATTTCGCTTTGCATTTTAAAGAGTGTCAAGAGGCCCAACAGCTGGGCGCTTGAAGGCTGGGCTGGGCTGGGCTGTTTGACTTTGTCATTAAGCTGCCATATGTAATTTAATAAACACGCAGCGAGGCCGAGCTTCTTAGGGGACTTAATAAATCTATTTAAGGCGAGCCCCTTCCGAGGGGAAAACAATATATTTAAAGTTTCGGGGGGTAGAATTACCTTGAAGAGTATTTCGGTACACTATAAATGTGACATAAAATTACTTTAAAATTCCATAAGTAACTTCATGGTTAATATATCTCTGCTTTGATACATTTATAGCAATTGGCGTTTTTAATACATTTTCTGAAGAGAGAGGCACACCTCTAACTCGCTGGTGATCAGAGGGAATACCTTTAAACAATCTTACATAATTTTAAAATTAAAATAGATAATAAGCACCTGGTGACTTGAAAATAAAGGTTAATTCCTATAGTAAAGTCCTGCGCCATATGCTGACAATATAGATTTTAATTGGATTAAATTCGTAGCTTGCCAGACAAATTGTCCACCCCAAATTCAATTTATTACAATCGTTTTTTTTCGTGAGACCTGCGCTTGACATTTTGATGTGGCCGCCATTGGCTTTGGGCGATTGACATTTGACCGAAAGCCAAGCAGCTTGCTTTCGCTTTTTTGGCCTTTGTTTCTGCGGTTTTGGGTTGCGAGCGCTAACGAACGTGTTGCATTCACTTGGGCGCCATGGAAAACAAGCTCGAAAATGGGGCTGGAAAGGACTTAACAGCTTCGGGGCCGATGCAAACTTAAAGGCTCAAGCCTGCGGTGAGCTCAACAAGAAGCCGGAGCTGGAGTTGGATACCCGGGGGGCACATCCCAGCAGAGATGTGGTGAAGGACGCGATGCTAGGCGAGTGGCGCCAGGCAAGCAGAAAGACCAGAAATCGCAGAAGGGGCTGAAAACTTTCGCCTTTGCTTAACTCGCTGTCTAAAAATAGAAATGAAATCGCGCGCACGTACACACACACACTGCCAACGAGGAGGGCAAACACACACAACACACTGGGATAAATGCCCACCCATAATATATACACGTACGCGCGGCTGTGTGTGTGTGTACAAAGGAGGCTGGCCGCCATTTTGTGTGGCAAACGCCTACGCGATGTTTAACTGCGCTATAGCTCGGTGTAGGTGTGTGCGTGTGGCTGTGTTGGTGTGCTTTCAGTTACATATGTATGGGCAAAGTGGGTGCACTGAGGAAAATATTTTTAGAAAATTTTGACTATTTATTTATGAGGAAAAATATCGACTATTTATTTATGTTGTAAAGCAGTGAGACGCTCTTAAAATATATATTTATTAAAAAAAAACAATTCTCTTAAAAACAACTATTAAAACACAAATCTTACTAAAATTCAATTGCTAAAAAGTACCTACAAAAGTAGTTCGAACCAGTATCAGGTACCAGTTATACAATAGTAAAGTGATTCATTTTCCAATTATATAAGTGTTGGCATATATTAAAATAGTAAAGCTTCCTATATTTAAGGTTTAATAGAAATTTTTTAAGAATTGATAATATAATAAATATATATATTCGTCTATGACACAGAAAAAACTTCCTTAAAACTTACACTGCCTAAGTTTAGAAACCCTTATCAAGGCTTAAGGGTTAAGGTTTAAAAAACCCCTCGTAATTTCAGGATTACAATATATTATAATAGATTGCTCAACAGATGTAAAAAGTTAGTGTTACTTAAATTTAATAAATAAAAATATTGATCTCAATAGAACACTTGTTGAGGGCGATCCTCGTAATCCTCTTGTTTTTTGTATTTACAGTCTTTTGTATTTATATCTTGTGATATAACTTTCGCTTTTTCGCAGTGTTCAGATAGTAATGATTCACTAAGCCAGTGAAAAACAACAACCGCAGGATGGAAATTTGTGAAAACGTGCAGAATGGACGGGGAGGCGCGTGGGCGGGCGAGACAAGACAGCGACAGCTGTCGTCCTGGCGCAAAACACCTACGCAATTTCCTGGCGAACAACGAGCGGGAAATGGGAAATGGAAAATGCTAAATGAGATGAGCTCCATCGTAAGGGAGCCACTCGAGCGAATGCCAGTGGGTCGGCAGAAGGAGAAGGAGCGGGGGCTCGCTTATGCTCACGCCCACGCATTCGCCGAACAGGAGCAACATAAGCAGATTTCGCCTAGGGCCGAGGGCGAACATTTTTCAAAACTCAAAATTTCTCAATGACCTTTAACATTAACTGCGACGCGTGTGGGTGGAGGGGTGGTAGCTGAACTCCACCCACGGCGCCACCTGAACTTTGCCACTCACCTGCTGCCGGTTGTTGCTGCTGATGCTGCTCCTGAAGCTGCTGTTGCTGCTGATGCTCCTGCTGTAGCTGGAGCTTATTGCTGGCACTGGTGGAAAGCTCCGAGTTCTGGGCGAGCACGGAGGCGGGCACCGCCCGGATCTCGACCAGAAGCAGTGGGCTTAGGCACAGGATCAGGGCAAGCGCCATCATGGGATTGCCCCGCTGCTGCAGTGACATGTGTCGCATGTTGCACCTACGGTGTTAGCGGATTGGGGCACTTCACAAACAGGCTGTCTCCCAAACGGGGCTCGGACTCTTCGGATGTGACTGGGTGACTGGGAAGTCGACTCCTGGCAGCTGGTCTCCGTGTCTCTTCTCAGAGGTTCGCGCCCTTCGACTGTTCTGAATGAACTGACGTACCAGAGCCGCAGTGCAACAGTTTTTAACGGACTGGCCTCGATTCCGTGCCGTTGGCCGTGTTTGCAGCCCCAGTCCCGGTGGGCAACCTCTCCGCCGCCGGTTCCCGCTGCTCCCGAGTAGTCTGCACACAACCTACGTCACTCTCATTGATAAGAATTGCGGACCTCGACGGAGCCTGCTTACGTAGGTTCATCGGGGGGCAGCCAGTCCTCGTGCAGGGCGCCTGCGCCGGGTCTGCAAAGAGCAGCGCCACTGCTGGTCACATAATTGAGCTGCGAGCTGCTGGTAAATATGCCAAATATGTCTGTATGACACAAGAAAATAAATACATTTATGCACTTATTATTTTTATTTTGCTGATGTGCAAAAACGTTGTATAATTTACCTGGAATCACTTAGCCTGTAATTAAATTCAATACAAAATAAATGTGTGTGGACGTGATTTCCACATATACATACATGGTGAAAAAGGGCAATGTTCCACGAAAAAAAGAAATGAATTTTACTGCGGCTAAACGAATTTTGTATACCCTTGCAATATGACTGCACCGTTAGTTAGGAAGAAGTGTGTATGTTGAAAAATATTATATACGATAATTCTCGGATTACTTTTATATTCATTATTCAAGCTACCCTTAATCACTTACTACTTTGTCTTACGATTTGTATAATAATAATTGTGAAATCTTTAAAAATAAGTCTATCAGGTAAATTGAAATATGTTGATAAACAACAAACACAATTTCCATGACGCATATAAGACATAGTGTTTTGAAATGTCCAATAAAAGGACATAATAGACTATTTGGAAAGTTATATGCCAAAAAACTGCTGGTAATGGTAACCAAGATGAACATATAATATTTTTGAAAGGCTCAGAAATAATCGTTTCACTGCATTGCAATATACATTTATCTATATCTGTGTGTATTATAATTCCATAAAATGGTATAAAAATAAAACAACATGTCATGCTTAAAAAAAGGTATATAATAGCAAATAACGTACATATATTAACAACTAACAAATATGTACTTTATAAACATGCATACTTTTTACTATGTCTTATTATGTAGCACATTTTGACTATATAAAATATATTTATTTATTGTCGAGCTTTTGCGGCCTGAATCGAAAAGGAAATAAAACCGCTGCATGCTCATGTTAAGTCGATATGCAAAAGTCCAAAGCGACTTAAACAAAAGTGTCTGATCAGCAAAATCGGCCGTATATTGTTCATATATTTTGTCCATAAAGAGTCATGCCACCTTTCTCCGAGTAATTTTTGTCAGTTAAGCCAGGAACATTGGATAACAAACACCAAAAACGGCGAAAATGACGGCGTTGCTTTTGAGATTCTTTCTCGTCGCCCTTTCAATCGGTTTATCCCAGGAGGCTCCCCTAGATCAGGACGACGATGGAAATATTATGACGTTTAAAACGTTTAATAACATCCTTGGAACCTACGTGGAATTCGGTGGACGGGCAAGTGTAGCCACGGAGGACTGGACCATATACGCCACCTTAGATTTGAAGCAGCTTCTTCGGGAATCTGCCGTTTTAAAGAATGGCTATCAAAGTCTAAAAACATTTTGCAAAACCAATAATTGCATTGATTCCGTCTACTTGGAACTGACTGAATTCGGTGACACCATCCTTTATCAAGGGCTGACTAGGAGGGCGGATTCGCAGGATTTCAGGCTTAAGCACCTTCCATTGCGGGATGATGAGATCGACGACTTGTTGAAAGATAAATATTCCGTTGTTGATATCACAAAAAATATTATGGCTACTGTGGTAAATCCTTTAGATCAACTTGAACTAGATATCGATCGAATTCTTAATTATCACATTCATAATGATCGTGATACATTGCACATCTCTGATGTAGCCAAAAAACTCATTTCTCTAGACGAGCACATTAAAAGGTCACGATACGCTCTACTGGAAGCATTAGTATCGGCTTTTCAGCAAAAACTATCACCACTGATCCTTTCCGTCCAGCAGCTGGAAACGGAGGTACTCAGGATTCTGGGCCATATTCCGGCAGGCCGCCGACTGCCCGTCGACCAATCCACTATCCCCGACGTTTACCGTATCGCCTCCGTTAGTGCCCACCAGCTGGGCGAAAATTATTTGGTCTTCGCAATCAAAGTGCCCCTGATCGACGCGGAACTGTTCAGTCTTTACCGCCTGATACCTATTCCACGGGTGGAAAATGGCCACATCGAGGTGATGGACACAGAAACACCGTACCTGGCCATCAACGATCACCAGGACAGGTATTTCCCGCTTAAAAACTTGGACGACTGCACTGACCTGTCAAGGGAAAGATTATTCTGTAGGCACATACATATCACCTATGGAAAAGGCAGCTTTCCAAGCATTCCTTGTAGCCTTGCGGCTATCCGAAATCAATCGACTGATGCCTGCATTTTCCGCGAAGTGGAGCAAAGGTCCCTGTGGACACAGCTCCTTGCACCGAACTCGTGGATGGTGGCCCTCGGCGAAAAGCTTCAGCTGACTGCTGTGTGCTCAGAGGATCGGCAGGAATTGGTCATAACCGGAACCGGAATCCTTAGCATTCGAAGCGACTGTATTGTAAAAAGCTCAGCAGTCATCCTCCTAGGAAGACCCCAGCAGAAAATCCCCTCCAAGATTGGCTATGCGTCCCTGCAGTCTAAAACCAACATAGCACAGGCAGCTATGCATCAATTACAAATGAGCCTGGATCGGCTGAAGATGAAATCCGTTGGAGGAACCTTAATAGCCGTCATTGCCGTGTGTCCAGTAGTCGTGCTGATCGCCATACTCCTCACCTTGCTCTGGTTATATCGTTACAATCGTAGAAGGGAATTTAGAGAAGCTCAGAATCCAATGAATGATCCAGTAAACGATATTCAGCGCCCACAAATCTTCACCAATGAAAGCAAAGATGGAAATCTTCCTCTTCTGGAAAAATCATTATAAGAAAATATAATGACATTACTTTGTATTGGTTTTTTACAGGAAATTTATGCTCATCAGAAATATATATTACTTTAAATGGTAGAATTTTTTGTTGTTTATCTCGAGTTTGAATCAAAGCAAAGCCAATTAATCTTAGAAGTTAATGCCAGGTCAGCAGGAAACCGAAACCCACCATTACTAACATAACTACGATCAACGGCAAAGTTTAAGTTGTTATTTAACTCTCAATTTTTTAAAAAGTTCTTGGTAATTTCAAATAACTTGGAACAACTTAAACAGTTTTCGAAAAACTACAAAGTTTACTTTGCCCACATAATATTATTCGGGAATCTCAAATATCTGGCTTCGGAAAAGGAGAGAGAGGCAAGTAGTCCTCTCGAAAAAATTAATTGTGTTTACCTAAATAATACATTTTGATTGGATAAAAGTGTTTTGAACAAGATCATGAAAGTTAAAATCACGATGTCTGATTTAAGTAGGAGCGGGAAACTGAACAATAAAGCCCAGGCCTTCGATTATAAAAATTCCAAAAATTCGATATCCAACCGTTTTATATTTAGGGTTTGACACCCATTCCAAAAGTGCATTGGAATCGAATTTTTGTATTTCAATGCCCCTACCTCGCTGTCAATAATATGAAAAATATTTCGGGCTCCACGACTTGGAACACTGATTAAAGCTGGAAAATAAAAGATTTATTTGCAAACTACCTATAATATCTAAATTTAAATACACAGATGATCTTCTCTGTGGTGTGGCTGCTGTCCTAAATCATTCCTCCCCAGTACTTCCCATCTTTTTGTGCGACAATCTTCCACTTCTCGCACTAAGTTCCTAGATGGCGTTACAGTTACAGAAGAGGCACTGGGCTCTGCTCTGCTGATAATTATGATTATGAACTTAAGATAAACTTCAAACTGGTTGTGCACATCTGTAGTGCTTCGAGGAGAGTACCGGTATTGGAAAGATTCCAATCTAGAATACGCATCTCTGCAGACTAATACCGAATCTCCTGTGACAGTTGATCTCCTTCAGTTGCATATAGCTAAAGGAGGAGCAAATACAGTCGGGAGCCATTGTGCATCCATATGTCATCGGTGCTGGTGTTCTACTTACAATTCTTTTTTTTATGGCCCTGCTTTATCGACACCTACGCCCACACCCTCGAAATGCGGTTGAACTGAACGACGCACACCAACAGCTACGTGTAGATTTCCACTCTCCATCGGGAAAGCCACATCACTGAAGAATAGAGTTCGTTTTGTGTCGATTATAATACAGATTTATTTGTTTGGTTTTACATTGCAATAAATATTAGTTAGTTACTCTCTTCATGTACAGGTTGTAAGTCTCAAGGCTTCCCCTAAGGTTTCTCATATCTTCGGACCTGGAAATTTAGAATCTGGGCTAGCGTTGTGACCGTCTGGGTTACGTCCGAGTGCTCTATGTTACATTTGCATCGAGACCCTCGTTTCACTATAAGAACTACAATTTGTCAGCTACTACAACAAGGAAAACATTGCCAATTAAAAACTAGTTGCGGCGCTCTCGCCTGCGCATTGCACTTTGCGTCTCTGCTTGTATGATTTTGTATGAAAAATAAGGCTTTAGGCTTTTAGGGGAAAGGGGAGCAGGGCGGAGAAAAGCATATCGAGGGACACTCTACTTCTCTACTTGGCGTTCTCCAGCAGCTCCATTATGTGTTGGGAGACCATGGCCGTTGCCTTGGCGGCATTTGGGATGAGGAAGCGGTCCATGTCCGTAATGAGGAGACCGTCGCCGTCTGGAAAGCCGTACTTAAAGGTGATCAGGTCGCGATGCCGCTTCTTGGCGGTGATTTTCACGATGCTGGCCAGCGGGCGGCGCACCATAATTTGCGCCTGGCCACGTCCCAACTCCCGCAGCACCACCAGCTGGCCGGGTGTGATGATCAGGTGGCTATCGTACATATAGCCGCTCATATGCACTTCCTGGCACTTGAACGCATTGATGATGTCCGCCGTCTTGAAGTACTGGTTCAGATTCACGATCTCCTTGCCATCGCCGGCCAGCGTTGGAGCATCCCGCTCTCCACCCGCCCCACCGTCAAGGGCATCTTCGTTTTCATCATCAATGCTGAAGACGGGTGCCACGTTGCGATACCGCTTTCCATTCCGTTCCTTGGCACTCACATGTCGTTCCTGGGCCGGTGCTGCCTGCATCCCGTTGCTGTTTAAATTGGAACTGCTGCCAGAAGTGCCGCCGTTCGCACTGGGATTTACGATGATGTCAAGGAGCTTGCCCTTAACCTCAGCCGACTTGGACTTCATCGCGGCGGAGAACTTGCTGAACAGATCCGAGGACGAGGGTCCGGCCGAGACTTTCGTAGTCGCAGATTTCGCCTGAAAGAGGGGAATACAGAGTATTACAGGTTGTACATGTCTGGAAGTGTTCTTGGCCTTACTTGCTGAACATTGTGCTGCTGGCAGACGAGGCACTTACGCGCATTGTGGTCCTCCAGACAGTCGGCCATATGGTCACCGAAGTAATCGTGGATGGATGCATAGCCGCCGGTAAGCAGCGACACATAGTGGGTGTTCTTCTGCAGGAATGAGGCCACCACCATGTGCGTGTATTGATCCTCTTCCACTCGACCGCTGCCCATAAAGCATAAGTGTTCACCGCCGGCATTGGAGTTGGCCTCAATGGCCTGGCGCTGGGCTGTGAGCAGTCCCTGGACGGCGGTGGCGAAGGCGACCGGTTCCTGGAGCATCAAATTGCAGTCCAGATGGAATGCCGTGGACAGGTGGCCGGCGTTGTATTGCTCGGCAGGACGGCAGTCGACGAGAAAGAATCGCACTGCATCGGGCACCGGGAACTCGGTGGCCGAGTTCTCTACCAGCTCGTAGACGGAGACTGGTAGACACAGGGCCTGCGATACCTTGTTAGCCTCGTCTTGGCTGCGCGGTGTGTCGTTCTGCTTGCCATACAGCGCCTTGAGATAGTCCGTCTTAAAAGAAGTGGGCGTCTTGAGCGCATAGTACTGGGCCAGGGAGCAAAAATCGGGGACGTCATCCACCTCCAACGCACACGGCATATTGCCGAGGAACTTGATGATTTCCTCTTTGGACGAGGTGCGCATCTGCAGGATCTGTTCTCTGCCGTTGATCAGTATGATCAGTGCCAGAAAAAAAATCATAAAGGGGTCGGCGTTCTGGAAATACAAGTCCCACATGGCAATGATCACCGACAGGCTGCTACAGGAGGTGAACAGAGACTGGAACCACGACAGCGAGTACAGGTCGGGCGTGATCTTCTTGGTATCCAGCAGAGTACAGAGCTCTGGGTCGTGGTAAAGCAGTAACAGTCGGAAGACGTGGAAGACGTTACCCTTAGGCCGACAACCCTTGGGTATGTAGGTGTCCCGTATCGCCTCGAACAAGTTAAAGGTGTCGGAGCGATTAAGCTTCAGGGCGAACAGCGGGAGCAAAAGCTCAATCCAGCCGTTATCCGGCTCGTACTGCAGATTCCTGTTCTTGCAGTAAAACGTGATGATGGACTCCAAATCGGACACAACCGAGACCTTGTCCTCCTCATCATTGCCCATGCGATCGACGTGCCGCTGGCAGTCCTCACGCAGCTGGCTTTGGAAGGGCAGGTCGTAGATCTCGTTGAAGAGTGACATTTGGTCAGATTTGTGCCGCACATCCAGGCACACCTGCCACACATCCGGACGCAGGGCCTCCGGCAGAGCCTTGCCCTTGCAAATGCCGTAGATGTCGTTTACATTGCAGTCGTCCAGCAGCGCCGACTCCAGCTCAATTATCCTGCGAATGGAATGTCATAGTTATTACTGTTATCAGTGTCTTGTTTTTAGTCAGCCTGTGGACTAGGTCGGCGACGTCAACGTGTCTCAATAAACAGCTGCTGTTTGTGGCGAGCACTGTTGATAAGGCCTACCACCCCCAGGTGTCTCCACCCCCGCCGACCCAGCACCAAGATGCTGACTCAGTCGTGTGGAGCAACCTTGGGGCATCTCTACTCCCTGCCACAACGCAGGAGGTTGCTGGAGATACTCGCTTTATGTGGGCAGGGCTGGCGTAGCCCCAGTTGTTGACGTTGCTCTAATGTTTATTATTTACCACATATTCTCCTCCATTCCACTTCCACTGCTAATTTCTGGTGTGGTCGTCGCCTGGCAAATATCTGTGCAGTGCTTGCCGATTCCAAATGGAGGTTATTAGTGCACACTCTTCAGCTTGGGCTGGCTAGGCAGCAGGTGCATTTTATCAAATATTTCAAAATAGCGAATTTTTTTATATTCCGAATTTATTTTGATCGAAAATTTAGTGTGAATAGTGTGACCGTTAATCAAATAAATAAGCATACTTCAAAATACCACTCTTAAGAGGTTCAAAATACTAAAAGCATAATTTAAAATAAATTTCAACCACTGACCTTGAAAACCGAGATTAATGATTGAAAAATGTAATTTTTCAATTCCCATCAATGCTATTTAAATACAATAAAATATACCTGCCCTAATTATCTTTCAAATTATCATTTTTGAAATCGGTCAAATGCCCGCCTACCTCTATCGATAAAAGCCGTCATCGAAAGGTTGCCACCTCTAGTTGCCAGCTATTTAGCGCACACAAAGTTTTGTTTTTTTTTTTAAATAAGGAAATTAACCTTAAATCTAATTGTTGGAGCTCAACGTTTTGGCAATTCAACTTTCTGCGAGCTCTCTCCGAGTGTTCTGGCCAAATAAAGGTGAGTGGGGAAGATGGTGGAATTGCATTCTGATGGAAAACGGCACTGATACACATGCACCCAGGGCCAAACAAAATTTGCAGTCAAAACAACAACAACAACAATAACAACAGCGCTTTAGTTAAGCGAAATGCATTTGCTCACACAAACACACACTCGCAGACACACGGACAGCCTTCACCTAAATAAAATGCATCTTGCATCTATTGATTTTGCATAGTTTTGCACACACAAGGTGTTGCAAGAGCCATGAGAGGATGTGAGTGAGGCTAGTGTGTGTGTGTGTGTGTGTGTGAGCGGCAACAGCTGGGCTGCTCCCGCCTCTCTTTATCGCCACTTTTCCATTAACCAAAAACACATTTAAAGGTGCATTTGGAGCCACGTCCACGTGTGAGGTTTGCTATTTGCATATCAGCACGTACGCTCCGTATGCTTGGTCACCACCACCCTCTAATTGCGACTCCGCTTTTCCAGATGAAAACGGACAACAAGAACATCTGCAGTGGCAATATCAACAACAACAGCAGTAACATCCTATCCAGCGGCGGACACAGCTCCCTGGCCCAGCAGCAGCAGCAGGCGCTCTCCTCCGCCGCCGCTGCAGCCGCATCGCACATTGTCACCGAATGGGAGGATAATATCATCTTCGATGTCGACGATCCGGACTTCTGTAATCTCGCCACAGGATCGGCGGCCGTCGTGATCGACAAGCTGAACTTCATGGGTGAATATTTATAGAATTAAGCGTGCATTATTAGCCCAACGAACCTTATTTATAGTCTAGACATGTGGAATAATCTATGTTATTTACGATTAGCCCCGCGCAGAACCCCTCGCACTGGAAATTGCGAGTCGGGAAACTGCTCCACCTTTGTACCAGCTGCACCAGTCAGTAGTAGTGGCTTATCGCCTGTGGTTTTCCCGTCCATCGTCCAGCTGACACACTGGCGGTTGGTGGTGGGTAACCCGCGTCCCGCCTTTTGTCTGATTTGGGGCGGAAACTGCCGAACACCTTTATTAATGCCAATTGCCGGCCATATTCGGCTTTATCGCGTCGAGTGCCGTTGATAATAAGGCCGCCTAGAATAGGTGCCATCAATTATACAAGTGTTCGAGGAGTACCAGGAATAGCCACAATCTGTCTTCCTTCCCAGTTTTGTCTTCACGCTTTTAAAATTAGACATTTTTTCGTGCTGTATTTAGAACGACCATCCAACGATTTTCGGGCGAACACCCAGGCAATCCATCAATTACCGCTCGAATATCCAAGCCAAACCAAGTGGGCGTGTGTGGGCTAAGCTACCTAATTTGTTGTGCCCGTCGTTTATCTGCGATCTTAGACTAGTCGTGCGACTCGCTTATTCACACGTTTCGCTTGTCACCGAAATAATTGAGCAGGTAAATTCACGCGTTTGTCATGTGACTTCTCTGCAGATCCGGCCCTCCGCTCGATCATCCTCCCGAAAAATGGGTGCCAAAGAGAGTGCAAATATATATCAGCACGTCGCCATCCAATGCGAGTGGAATTTTTCCCCAATTTTAACAATAACAGTCGGGCTTTAATATGGCTAGCGTGAGCTGTTTTTTTTTTGTCATGCATATATGTAGTTAAAGCTACTTGGCACGTGTCGCTCGTTAAAGGCTTCTATGGCGGGTGGAGGACCTGACTTTTATATGGTCTGGTGACTATTAGCCACCCATGAATATTGCGTGCGAATTAAACATGAGTAGGAGTGCAAGGAAAACTGTTTGTGGATCTTAATTTGTTAGGATTTGAATTCCTCCGGAAATTTCAGATTGGTTATTTATAATAACCACACTATTCCTACAATAACAAGCTTTATTTCGGTAATTAAACTACTCATGAATATTACATTTGTAGGATAGTTAAGTCTTATTTATATAATCGCAATGAAAGCTACATGGAGATATACCACAAAAGCGTCTATATTGGGTTATGGGTCATTTCCCCATGCAAACTATTTAGCTTAGCTTACTTGCATATTTGCAAGTGATTAGCATATTGCATCAGACTATTTGCACATCAGTCTCGTCTGAGTGTTACGCCTTTCCAGTTCACGTAGATTTTGTAAGTTTTCGAATTAAAATGATTCAGTGAAATTCAAGCCAATTAAGCGACTTGACAATGACTTATTCCGTGTATGTATTTATAGGCCTTTGGTATAAGCTATATAACTTATATAGGTAAGCTTCATGTTTAGTTGACTCACTCCAACTAGATTCTCCTGAACTCACATCACTTATCATAATGGATGTCGCGGAATCCTATTATCTTGAATATTATTATCTTAACTGATCGCTCTTGTGCTTATCTCGTGCGGAGCTTGAGTCATGCCCTTGTCTAGACCCGCGATTCCTTATAAAACATTAATTATATTTTTGTAGCATTTGCAGAGCTCACTTGCCGCTCCCATGCTCGGACATAGGTGCTTGCATAAGCGATTCGCTTGCATAAAACGCTTATTAAAACGACAAACGTAATGACAATTTTTAAAAATAAAACCGTTTTCGATTTCGCAATGCCCCTCAGGCCGCCCCTGCTCCTGCAACTGCTCCACCTGTACCCGCTGTCTGTGCCTTATGTTCCCATGCTCATTATAGAACGGAACGCCACGCGCAGTCCGTTCACGGTTTTTTTCAATTTGTCGACTCGCCCCGTCTCTCCTCGCCTTGTCTCGACTAGCGTCTCTGGCTGATAAGTCTCCGTTCCGCTGCCTCGAATTGCGCAGCAGCCCCGCCTCCAGTTTTCCAATCTCTCAGAAGCTCCCCTCAGTGCCGATAGCCTCCGTCCCGTCATGGAGTCGAAGCATGCTCAGGTACGGAACATACATATGTGTGTCTTGGCAGTGATGGCGTGCTGATGGAAACTGCCCAAATGCAATCCGATGAGCGAACTCTGGCTTCTGAACTAGATCTGAAGCCGGGACCCGATCACCGGTTAGAGGCGGCTTTAAATGACCGCAACCAATTAACTGGAATCGTAACCAGTTCGAGGCTGAATGGTCTTCCGAGCCTCCCGGCTAATCCAGCACAGCGAGAAAATATATATGAGAATCTCTCTGTACAAACCCTTTTAACTATTAACTGGGAATTTTTATTCCTACTTGAGTTGTAAGTTAAATACAGCCAGAAAATGCACAGAATTATCTGTTCTATAAGGAACCATGGGGAATTCCTAATCTATTATAGTTTAGATTAGATCAAAGTATATATTATACAAAATAATATATAAACAAAAACCGTAGTTGGCAACAGGGAGCCACTACAGCTGAATATACATTTATATTTTTGTTTTCCGCAATGGTATAACCCCGTCTAATGCAGCTCCACTTGACGTGGAGAGGCCCGGCCGAGCGATCGCTGGGTGTGTCCGTGTGAGTCGAGGATTGATTTCAATTCGAATTCCGCCCGTTCATTCATTCATTGTGGTGGCTTCGCTCATTCGCTGCTCTTTTTATTAATTTACAATTTCAGCACACACACAAACGGGCGGCATATGGACACAGAAGGAACCCTTGCCGGGCTCTACGGCAGTCGTAATCGGTTCAAACCGGCGCTGGCTGCGGTTGTGAGTGTGTTTACACTGGGCAAACGTTCCGTGCGACGCAAATCTAACCGAGGAGCCAACACTGATGTGAATGCGACTGCCGTAGTGTCATCTAGTACTCGGTCAACGATGCTGATGGCGATGCCGATGACGACGTTGTCAGATCTGGCGACGTCAGTTAGTAGCTCGCGCCACTTTATTGACTAAAAATACCCCCTCGAACCTGTTGTAAATTCCCACCATTAGCATCTCAGACAGAAGCGCCCATAAAGATAGCAACTGAAAGGGTTCTCGGGTATTCAATTTAATTTGTTTTCAAATTTTTGTAGCATTGCCGCCCGTATTTGCATCTTTCAAATGGAAAGATAAGAATCGGAACGCTGCCACAATCTTCTTTGGAAAATTACTAATCTTAATCTTGTGTTCCTAAGAACCATGAGGACAATTTTCAGGGAAACCTTTAAAGCTCACATTGTTTATTTCTAATGAACTAAGTTTCTTATAAAGGCACATTTAATAAGAAAACCAGATAGTATAGTTTCTTAAACATTTCTCCCGCTCAACAGGCCACCCGATCCGCCAAACTAGTTTCTTTATTGACACTTTGATGGCCACAAAAATGTATTAATTAGTGGCTGTATGCTCTCATTTCGAATTGGTGCGAATCGTTTGGGAAAATCAATGATACAAACCAGACTCAACTGAACTGCTCGGTTCCTCAGTTAAATTCCAAGTTCATTATTGAATGCGAAAATGTAGAACCTTTGTCAATTTAGGGAACCAGTTTGTTTGTTAGCCGCCCGCCATGAGCATGCTAAAAATTAATTAAATATTCTACAAGGCGTATACCTAAAATTCGAACTTTATAAATTCATTGAACGAATTTCAGGCGAAACCAGATTGAACTGCAAAATACAAGGAAACCTTTTGGGCTCGAAGCGAGAAACCACAACATCTGCCAACCCCTCGAGCACCTGAAACCCTGTGAAATCTCCCGTGTCACGTGTAATTAACAAACTGCTGCATTATGCAAATTGCTAATTAAGGGCTCTCCAGACTTCCACAAGTGTTAATTGTCGCACGCCAAACGAAACCACAGCCCCTTCCTGCTCCTCCTCCTGCTCCTTCCCGCGGCGGCATTAATTTCTCGGTCTTTCTCCGCCGCGTTCTAGTTTCTCTATTGGGGATTGCGCACTTTGGCTGCGGTCGGTCGTCGCTGGGGTTTTTGCAAACCACGATTTTGCGCCATATTCATGAGATTGCGTTGAACAAAAATGGTACCTTGAACTAGTGTTCAATGTGCCAACGGGGTTTGTTTTTGCATTTAAAATTGTAATCCATGTTCTCCCGGCTTTGTTCCATTGCTTCCTATAGGCTACACCGTTGTATAATATACTCCACAGAATGGAGTATTTGTGCAGTGCCATTCCGATTCCCACAAACGCAGCCTGACTAACATTACCATATGCAATCGGATGTAGTCCAACGAACCGTGCATTAATTGTAATTTCCAATTAGTTTCACAGTACATTTCGCCTGATATTAGCATTAATGTTCTGTGGTCTGTGTATCCCGTGGAGTGATGCATGACTTGAGAGTTTATTAAGAATTGACTAGATTTCCACTACGGAAAGTTTATATATTTTATTATAAAATGTGTTACAAACTAAATTAAATGATTTATTAATCACTTTGCAATTGGGTTTCCAAGAACCCTTTAAATATTTTCGGGGATTCCTTGTTCTGGGAAAGCAACCAATTTAATAGCTTGTAATGGCTTAATAGCTCAAATAAATTGTTGTATGTACATATATGTTTGTTGGAAACTCATCACTGGACTCTAAACTGTAGCAAAATTGTTGTTAAATATGGATTAAGATAAGGGAAAACAATAGGTGCCATATTATCTTACTGATACTTTGTTCCTAGGAACGACCCAATTATGGTTATGTATTGTTTGCTTGATCTAATCAGCTATGGGGTTTTATCACCCACAATTGCAGTCGGTTTATGTGAAGGTTACGTACCAATCGCCAGACTTTCAGGCTTAAATAAACTAGATCTATAAATATTGAGGCAACAAACCTGAAAAGAATACGTTCTATTTTTAAATAATAGGATATGTGGCTTATGAGTTAAAAGATATGATATAGTCTCAACAATGTTATTAGTTTCTAAGAGATTAGCTTCAACAATGGATGGTAACAATAGAAGTAACCAGACAAGAGCTTATCGTTGGACTCACTGGGAAATATGCAGCTCCCTTCCGTTTATTCCCAGGGCTAGGGTCAGTTAAACCAGAGCTGGCTGAGAGCCACCTGGCGTAACCTTCTTTGGGGGCTTTGTCAGTCATGGGCAGGGCCGTTGCGACTCTGCGTCCCGTGCATCAGTCATCAGTCAGTCAGTACCCCGATCTAGGGTAACCCAGGGCTATATATATACACCTATATGCATATATGCAATGGCGTTGTGAGATAACGTGTCGTGGACTTATTTATAGGAGCTGTACCCAGGCCTCATGGAGAATACCGCTTTATCTTTCACGGTATGCAAATTCATTACGCGGAACTCTTACAAAACCCATGGAAATTAGTAAACGCAAATGGGGCCAAAGGTCAGGGCCGCCCCTCAGCTCGCGAGTCCGATTTCCCGCCATTCTAATTGCCCTTGTCAACAGTTTCGACTGGCGAGAGAGGCTCGTAAATCTTTCCGATCGACGGTGGATCACGGGGCATCGGAGGGGCTTAGTAGCGCCCTAAGTGCACTTACCTGAAATGGGATTATATAGAACTTGTACGGCTTTGAGGCTTTGAAGTCACTTTCGTTGGCTGTTGATTCGTTGATGATGACCAGACGAAGTCACGCCCCGTTTTGGCAGTTTACCCAGATATTCCAATGGGTACTTTTCCCCCATTAATTAAGTAAACGCTTTGCGTAGTCGGGCTCCGGCTGGAATTCCGAATGCGATTTGTTTACACTCGATCTCGAGAGCGAGGGAACCCCATCTCTACTCTATGGAACGGGTTTGTTGCGTTCGAGCGAACTCATTAGCATCAACTTGTGATGATGATCGGTTCGGAGGCGAACTTAACAATCAACGTGTGGCGCTGAAATGCCCGACAGCAGTAGAAGATTCCCCAAAACCTATAATGAATCAGCCGCCCACATGATCGATATCAAAACAAAGCCGAGCTGCTGATTTCTGTCATTATTTTTCGGGACTCGACTCCGACTTCGGTTCCTGATCTCGCTCCCAATTGACGTCAAGCCGTGGCCGCCTTTGTTTTTGCATTTGGCTGTGACGGATCCATCCATCCGCATGTGTGTCGTATTTACACACCAGCCACAACATCCATCCATAACAATAATTAACAGCTACTTTCAGGAGCAGCTTTGTTTGCGTAGCTGGCTCGAAGCAGAAAACAGAGCTGGAGCCGCGACTCGATAGTCAGGCGGAGGCCAGGCCAAATCCGAAAGAGGAAGCGCATGTCTTCGAGCAGCACTTGAGTATCGGTACCGTTGCCGTAAAAACACACACATATGTATGTTTATGCGCTGTACTTGTGCATAATTGTATAGCCAAGCGGCTATATATCGGCAAACAGAAACAGAAACTAGCGGTGGCCAAAGCGAAATCGCAATACCCTAACGGCCGTCCAAGCTGTGTAAATAAATGGTTTGGAGCTCGTTCGCAATCTGAGTACTAGTATTATAATGCTTACTGTGCTTTTATCACTAGGAAAAATACCATACATAAAGCATTTAATATTTGAAATAAATTATCATGTTAAAGTTAACGTTAGTAACAGGAGCTTAAAGTTATTGCGGGCTTTGCAGTTATGATTCCCAAGTACGAATTCAGCGACAAAGTGTTCAGATTGGTTTAGTCAGCAAAATTGGTTCAGTCAGATTTTATTATTATTTTATTGTGGAGACTGAAACATATACAAATTGTTTTGGTATAACTCTCGAAAGCGACACTTTACACGATATACATATTACTTTTCAAAATACCACTTATTATTCACCACTTTAAATATAGTGAAACTGATAATGATCTAAAAATACGAAACCCTTCATAATTAAGTTGAACTTATTATTTAAGTCCCTAGGCAATATTATATTTTTTTTTTTCAAATTAAAGGTCCCAGCTAGCGTAATAAACAAATCCCCACATTTGTACCTTGGAAAGCTTTAACTAAGCAGGTTTATTGCAAAATCGTATGCATTAGCCTGGAAATTTCCCAGGCCTGCCTTATAATTCTATTTCGGAATAATCCCATGTATATATTTCCAATCGTGTAACTTCCGGGGATTTTTGATTAACAGAAACGTTTAGAAATTCCCTTTGAACATTTTAAATAATAAATAAATAAATATTTTAGGACGAGCACCCCATAAAAGTTTATTTGCGATATTCGATTCATTTTGAAAGCTGATAGCTGTTTGGCAGCCCTATAAATCAGGCGATAAGATAGAAGCAAATTTTCCTGGACTATTTCTAAACGCGATCATCCGGTTGCGAAATACAATGTTTATATTCGCATACTCGGTTCGCTGGCCACTGAAAATCTGGTGTTGGAACAATTGGCTGGATATATTTAGCGAGAAAATATTACTTTTATTTACAATTGGATCGGCGCTCTCAGGGAAGTGTATAAAAATACACGACACAAACATGCGAGCGGAGGGGCACTTAATAAGTTTTTAAAAGGTTTGCAAAATATTGTTATTTAAATATTGTTATTTTCGGACTAATATCCTCACGTTGTCTGACGCAATTTCCGCTGAGGTGGGACTGTCTCTTCACATCGAACCGTCTTTGTGCCGGGTTCCTCAGTTTCTCAGGCAATTGCCGTGCGACCTTCTCCGGTGACAATGGTCCCCCACCGATTCCACCTCCGCACTGAGAACAAAATTGACGCAAACTGACCCCCCAACCCGCCATTGTGCAATTGCCCAACATTATACAATTTAATATCCAAATTACAGCTGACACCAGTCTAATATAATTTAATTAAATGCAGGTAATTCGAGAGTACACATTAAGCATTTTCCATGTTAATAAGGAAAAAGTACTTGAAATTATTTACCAATATTTATCACAATAATACATCATTTTTGTTTTGTTGTTATAACTAATATTATTAATATTTTATTAATATATTCCCTAAATATTTAGTAAAATATGTTATTTAAGGGGTACTCTCTAAATAAATTCTGGTATACTGCATAAAGATAATAATATTAGGAATAATATTTATTTATTATGTATTTTCAACTGGGCTTAAGGTTTTAGAACTTTTTCTCCCTGTGTATTCTGATATTTTAAAACTGCGCCTTGACAAAGTTGAATGCCAGTGAAAAGTGTGCCCGGATCGCGAGGGCTCCGTTCGTTCTTGCTTTCTAAATAAACATTAATTGTTTATAATGTACGGTGTTCTGTGTGTTACCATGTGTGTTGTTCCCCTGTTGTGTGTGCGGCGTGTGTGTGTAGCTGACCGTCGCTTCTGACGCTGAATTGCATTAATTTGGCGAGGGTCGCCTGGGGTTTGGTTTGGGGCATGACTTCGCCTCGTCTCTGGTTTTGGGTGCTCCCTTTTCGTTGGACTGGCGAAATTGGAGACGCCTTCCAAGCGACGCGCGCGCCTTGTATTGAAGCTTGGCCCCTATGCATAAGTTAAGTCGCGTCTAGCTGCACTTTGGAAGGTTTTTAACATGCCTACGCTAGCGAAAAATTCCATTCCGCAGGGAATGGTCTTCGCATTATACATACAGAATGGATTTCTCCGTTACACTTTTTTACAATTCGCTGCAGAGACACGCGCATGGCCTGCAAAAAAAGGGGGAGGGCGACTTTGACGATAAGATTAGCGGTTGATTGATAAGCGAAAAATGTTGATATATTCATTTATATGTATTTATGGTTGGGAAACATGCAAGGCGCTGAAGAAAGCATGAATTCCGCCAGATACTGTCATTTTAAGACTATTAAATAATTGTTTTATCAGATTTTTATTGTGTCATTTAAATATCTGAAAGAGATATGGAAAGACTTTTGCACTTTTAACAACATAATATCTGAAATACTCACATCTAGTAACTATTCTACGATCTTTAAAATTGAGAAATAGTTTTGTAGTGCATTTTGTAAATACAAAATATTAGTAGTTTTATATTATTCTGAAATAGCTTGTCAGCTTTCTATAAATAACATGTTATTGCCCAGATAGATCTTATTTAGATGTGGGAAAAACAATCCTAGTGGAAATTTCCGTCGATTAGGGATGCCTGTTTACCTGCCCCTTTTGAGGATCACATTTTCCGGCTACCTTTTCAAGCCCTGAACTCTGCCATTCACTCTTGTTTTCCACCTGCTTGCTGCACGGACCTGAACCCGTACCGGAATACGAACCCGAACCCGTAGCCGTCCCTGTCCTTGCCCGGCGCTCTACCTGTCAGCGCGGAAAATGATTTGTTATTCAAATGAAATGCGTCTGTCCGTCGATTCTTCTGACGGTTGCCAAGCCTGTGGGTCTGTCCGCTTCTCGCCTCCTGCTGTTGTTGTAGCGGCTGTTTTGCTGGCTGCCTTCTTGGACATGCGTCAATAACCGCGGGCGATTACACCTAGTCGACGTCCTAGTGTCCGTCCGGTCAACGTGTCGTATACGTACTGCGCTGCCCTGCAGATATGCGTGTGTGTATGTGTGAGTGACCGTTATATGTGCACTCTGTGTCCGTCTCTCTCGCCCTCACGCTATCTGCCGCAGAGTCGGGCAATATTTTTGTTTTGCTTTGTTATCGCCACGGATCTCTCTGCCTCGGAGAGAGCCTCTCTGAGATTTGATGGCTGTTGCCAACTACCGCTAATTTGGTCAGCATCTGACTTTGTTTTGGCTTTTCGCTTGTGATTTACCCCCCGTTAAATTTTTATTACGAATTTTGCACGCCAGTGAGTGAGTGTGTGTTGGTGTGCAAGTTCAGTTCGTTAGCTTTGCTTTGTCATCCGAGGCGAGCAATATCGCTCGCTCTCGCCCTCTCTTGCTCTGTCCCCCACTCACGCCTCCCACTCGTACTCTCAGCAAACCAGACAGCCAGCTGGTTCTCCCGCTCTCTCGCCTGGCCAACGTTCGCCGTGCGCCTATAAAAGCAGGGCGAATTCAGCGAGCGCCGTTCATTCGAATTTCGCGGTTTGTTTGTCGTGCTTGCCACTTGGTCTTTCGGCTCTGGAGAAAACGAAAACGTAAACGAATCTGAATCCGAATTCAATTCAATTCCGCACTCAATTCAGTTTCAGTTCAGTTTCGCTTCCAAGTCCAACTATAAAAGTGCGCTTTAGTCTCTGTCAAACGACGATATAATTGCAAATTGCTGTGGAAAACGTTGAATTTTTCATGAGCTCTAGCTAACTGTCTCTCGCATCGCGTGTGAAAAGTTACTTACAATTGCCAATAACAACGGTTAATGTTAATTTCCAAACAATTATAAAAAAGGTAATTTCGATTGTCTGGCTTACGCAAGGCCAACTACAATTACCAATACAACAACAACACGTTAAAGCGACAACAACAAACAACACAGAAATCCCAATTTGGATTTATTAATAGCGCAGAATAAATAATAAAAAAGCGCCCCACAAGCAACCGTTGCTGTAAATAAAACAACAAATGTAAGTATTATTTCCGTGCCCAAAATAACTTAAATAAAAAATCAGCCAGTCGTCCGTCCGTGTTCGAATGAGACTGTATGCGTGCCCTTCTATAAATAAATAAAATCAAATTAAATGCAACTAGTTGTGTGTACACACAATTCGCTTGGGATAAATTACAGCAATTTCGTTTTTGCGCCGTTGCCTCTCAGTCGGGGCTCGAACCGCAGCGAGTTGCACTCAGCCGCGACGCAAACCCAGACTGCAGCAGCATGTCGCGGGATTTATTTTAAGCACGCGCCGCCTCTTGATTATACTTTCTCATACGATCCAAACTAATTATAGAACAACTGGCTGGCTGGCCGCATAACAACGCCGAGCGTTTTCACATACATATTTATTTATTTATTATGATGCTGAGGCGGCAGTCATGTGCCTGCCGAGGATAGAGGAAAATACATACATACCTTTTTGCAACTTTGCCAAAATCGTGTCGACAACGTAGACAGGTCGTATACGGAATATACATACATATTACATACATATGTGTGGGCCAGTATTCCCCCATGTGGATAAGCAATTAACGTATCTCGCCTCCAATTCCATATAATTCGCACATTAAAAGTTTTTTAATTGTCCGTCCGTCGCCAAAAACAATTGAAACTACACGGATGACGCACCGCCTGGATCTGTGATCTCTGATCATCGGCCTCGCTTTGGTGTGGTGCTTTCAACCGGATTTCAGCGGTTTTTGCTACCAGCCAATAGTTGTTAATTTTAGCCAAGAATGTCGTCCGAGTTGCCGCGGAAAATGTGACTCGCACTTGACAGTAGGTACCCGTGTATCTATATATCTATATATCGATCGGATTTGAATGAACCTCGACTTGGTACAGTCGAGCTCACTCACGCACCTGCACCATAAGCTCGTTCACCTTCGCCGGCGATCGTTTACCTGTCCAGCATTGAACCCGTGCTGCCGCTTGTCGTTACATTTGATGAACTCCACTGACTCTGTGCTCTCTCCTCTTCCTCTTTGCAGTGCCATCAGCAGCAGCCAATATGTCGATCGCCAGTGTTCACGGTCCCCAAATCGCCGACATCTGCAGCCCCTTGTCGTAAGTATTTAATTTCGGATGTTGATGATCCTACAGACACCCATAGATCGCACACACATGATCATGATTCACATTTAGCTGGAAGTTCGATTCGTTGCGAACCATTTCGTTTTGTTTTGTTTCCGTTTCGCATATGCTAAAAATTCGCTGTAAACAATGTCACGGTTGGCTCCATAGTACGGGGCGAAAGGGGAGGAATTGTATGGCTCATTCATGGTTTCAGCAATCTTATCGATGCGGCCAGGGTGCAGAGTACACCAGCCACAAATCCGTCCAATACATTAGTACGAATATATGTGTATGTACAATGGCGGGCCACACCTGCGATTTGGCCACGACTTTGGCCCATTAATGAAAGGGGCCAGCACCTTCGGATCAACAGTTGGCCCGTCGTCGGTCTGTGTTTGTTCAAACAGGTCACGATTGATACAGCTAACTTGTGGAAATGCCAACAAGAGTGCTCATGTCTTTAATATCGTGTCAGTGTCAGTGTCAGTTCTCTCACGCACCAACTACCAGTTAACGATAAATGAATCTACAGGTTAGGGTCTTGTCAGTTTGTAGCACCTGCCAGTTAACCTTTGGTTACCGCAGAATGAGGAAACCCCCTTGTATTTCCGGCCAGCTTAACTGGTATTCACCCTCCTAATCGCAATCATAATTCAAATAAGACAGTGTTTACTCTGTAGAGCGAGCACTGTACTCACCGTCCTATCATTATCATTCCGCATTTTGGGGCCGCACAAAAGCAACAAAAGCCGTCGCCGTCGCCGTCGCCATCGCTCACATGATCGGGCGAAAGTCGCGACGCAACCGCTCGGGTACAGTTGCCAATCATTTCATCCGCCGCCCTCCCCCTATCCCGCTCGCCCTGCCGCTCTGCCGGCACGGCGCTCATTATCATAATCACGCCAGCGCATGCCGCCGCCACCCACTAGGCAAGGTCACGGTTAACCGCCCGCTCGCCACGATTTGTCATGATTACTAATCACGAATTCCCCGCTCTATTCCAAATCTCTCTTGCAGGCATCACAATCTGGGCCTGTCTGCCTCGCTGCCGGATCTGGTGGGAAGCCCCCTGGAGATTAACATGGACAACGTACTGACCATTGAGGAGCTGCGCCAGCACATGGGCTCCTGCTTCACCTGCGGCGTGTCCTGGACGGACGACCATGTGTCGCTCGACTGCAGCGAGTGCGGTGGCTACAGCCTGGAGCGTCCCTGCCCCCTCTGTGACGGCCAGTGCGGTGTTCAGTGGAAGCGTGACTTTGCCATGGTGAGTTCACTTATCCCTCCCTGCGAACGGAAACTCTGCGACTCGGAGTTAAGTCCTTAGATTTGCCGCCATCACCATTCAGATTTCGATATCTCTAATTAATTGTTTGCTTTGCCAAGTCTCACTTTTGATGGATACTAATTAAATGCGAGTACGAAAAGTAAATCCGATAAATATCCGATGGAAAATGTTAATATGCATAACACCACTGGTTGACACCTCAATACTTTTTTCGATAAGTCAACGCAAATAAGCCTTTTGTAGCACTCAAGACGTGAAATTAATATAATATATCTTGAAAGTACATATTTGCTAGATTACTGTTTAATCAAATGTACAAAAAGTCGAGTTATTGCACAGTGAACAATGACTTCGCAATATCTATATAGCACAATGCTGCTCTCATAAACGTTCGAGTTGTAAAAATTCCACTCCTTATTTGTGTATATTTTCAATTTGGATCGCAAGGCTAAAGTCTTTTATTTTTTCTTACAGTCCCATGCCTGCAGTCAAGCTCGCTGGGTGGGCGTGTGCATCAGTTATCCCGAAGTCGTGGCTGGAGTCCAGTTGCCCGTTGGAGGAGCCCCTGGAGCCGCCACCTCGTGTGCTGCCGCCGCTGCGAATCAATTGCGCCTGGCCCAGGAGCTGTGCTCCCGCCTGGAACAGCTGTCGACGTCAACGACGAGCAAAAGCGGACGCATCTAGATCGTCGACTGCCGCGTCACAGTTCCTTTGACAGCCAGACTGCAAAAACACGCCTCCACATGCACAGTCACACCCCCGCACAGCCACTCATCCGGATAGCAGATAGCAGATCCACACAAAAACACACTGTCTCACCCGTAATTTAGGGCCTAATTGCTAAGCTTTTTAGTTGTTAGTTTTTATTGTTGTGTCGCGTTGAGTCTCTTTTTTGCACAATTCCCTTTCGTTGTATGATTTCATCACCGGTTTCGTTTTCGTTTCGTTCGTACAGATGTTTTAGCTGCTAAGTTAGTTCCTTTGTTTACCTTTTAATGGCACACCACACCTATTCTAGCCGGGTAAAGACTTCTTTCTGCTTAGACTTAAGCCGAGTTTAGGCACTGCAGTGATAACGGTGATATTAGCCAGAAAGAATCGTGAATCGTGAACAAATAGTGAATTTATAATGATAATGGTAGCAAATGTCTAACGGTAGCTACTAAAGCATTCGACACTTAACAGCCCTTGTTGTAATCGTGTAGAGATTGTTGTTAACAATTAGTTAGTCAGTTGTTGTTGCTTTTTGCCTTGTGTCAAAGCTTGCTGGTAGCGAGGAGATCCGGAGGACCGGAGGGCTCAGTGAGCGTACAAAGAATCTTCCATAATGTGCATAATGCTCAACAAAGTAACTACAGGATTGAACAGTCTCTCTCCGAGGGGAAAGCGGAAGCGCGAAGGAAAATAAGAGTATATATTTAAGCAAACGCACAAGGAAACAATTGAAAAGCATTACTCAAAAAGTTGAAGATTTTCTGTGAAAATCCATATGACAAGTAGAAAAGTTTATACCTAATATATACACCTATATATTATATTATATACCATATAAATCTGCATACAATATACATATATATATTTTTAATGTAGAGATATGTTTTGTAAAAGACACAGGCATATTTTTAAAATTAAATACTTAAACTATGCAAAAATCAAAGCAAGCAATCTCTTTTCAATAATTAGTGCCGACTTCCCTGTTGTCAAGGCGCGCACGATTCGCGCTTCGCTCAACTTGGTTGCCATTGTCCAATGACGGGAGGCGGCACGCGGTGTAAGCCGGAATCTAATCAGCTTTTATGATCATCACCAGGTGGGCGCCGCCATAACCATCACCTGCCTCGCTAAGTGGAACGCAAACACGCTCGACTTGTGCTGCTTCTGGGATTCTTCTCTCGGCACAGAAATATATGACATCTTTCTTGGGCGCCATAAAATGGGATATTATCTGCTTTCGGATAATTTATCGCCCTTTGTGTCCATGTAAGGCGGCGCAGGTTTTGAATTTCATCATCCATTGTTTGGGATTTCTCAAAAATACAACTCTCGATTTGTATTTTCGGCTTGTATTTCGTTTCGTTGTAATCGCTTTCCGGTATTGCTTTCGTTATGTTTATTGTTGGACTCTTTGAAGCCCTCTTCTTATTATTATTTCTGGGAATACATTTTTATCTTCTTTCTCCAAAGTTGTTCACTTATCAAGACGCATTGTATTGATTACACGTTTAATGACTTGTCTATGGATTTTAGATCACAATTTCCTGGCTGATAATTGGTATCTATCTTGAACAAGTTTTCACTTCCTCTCCATAAATACATCTACATATATCTCTTTTCTGCACACTCTACGTATGAAATATCTTGCTTAGGCATTCGATTGATTTTCCTGGTATTACGATTGGTTTCCCCCAATATTTTGATAGGTTACGAGCTCAATTAAGGGGTTTTAGCATGACTTTTGGCCAGGCAGCAACACAGACTGCGACTCCGGCTCTTGCAGCTCCTTCTACGTTGCCGGACATACCAAGCCGGAGTGTTGAGCGAGACGAGACTGCTTTCAGCTGATGTAAACATTTCAAATTACGAAGTGGATGCATTATATACGTTAAACAACTCACATTTCTGTGCCGGATCAAGGTCCAATTCAGGAGAAATCTCTTGAAAGGGCAAGTGGGCTTGCAGCTCCTCCATGAGCTCCGACAACTCCTGCGAGTCTTTGACAATGCTGCACAATTCCTCCTGCTGGAAATCGGGATTGATCTGCTTACACAGCAATATCTGGCTTATCACGTTGCCCAGATTAGAGGGAGCAGTTCGAGAGGGAGCTGCAAGGACACCTTGAGTGACTTCATATGTTCGATATCAATGCCTTCTTACTTACCATAATACTCGGTCATATCGAGAGGCACTAGCTGTATCAACCGGTAGCTCTTTATCAATTCATGCTGGAATTGCTGGGTAAGGTAAAAGAGCAGGGTGAGGTGCATCCTTTCACTGGGACTGCCCAGGCAGTGACGCGGCTGGGGCGTAATTAGATGAGCGGTGTGTTTGCATGCGTCCACGCAGCTCCGTCTCAGCTTTCTGATCTTCTCGCGCAGCTCTGGGGAATCCCTTGCCTGACCTATGAAGATGAGCAGCTCTCGAAACTGGGCCACATGGCAATTGATTTCCGTAATGAGCTGGGATTTAAGGATTATTAGGATTTAAGAATGCAGCTTCAAGCGGATTGCAGGTCGGCGATAAGATTGGCCACCTTCCACCGTAAGCCACCGTAAGTAGAATGATTAGCCATTTTCCCCGAGGCTGTTCTCTTCGATAATCGTTGTGTTCATTTATTATTCTTAATCTAGATTACCTTCTGGGGATCCCTCGAGGGCAGCAGCAGCTGTGGCAAATAGATGGACAGCCTGTGGGCGATTATCGTGGAGTTCCGAATGGCCAAGGCTGTGCTGCTGGCCACACTCACCGCTGGCTTCTCGCCCAGCACGGATGCCGAGCAGAGGCCACTACTTCCGACATGGGCCATGTTTGGATGCAGACTGCAGCACAGCCATGCCCATAAGTATGCTATTATAAACCATGCTGCAACAAGCAGTCAGAGTGTGTGGGGGTGTGCATGTGTGCATCTGGCGGAGAGGCTATCTTATGTAAGCAAATTGCGGCTGTCCCGTCTCATTACCTTGTGTCAACAAGTCACGCCAGCTAAACAGCAACAAATGAGCCAAGTAGGAAAAAAAAACCCCACAGACCCGACCCTCAGCGTTCCACTTTCACCCGGCGCAGTGCACCGCAGCCCCAGATGAAGCTATTATGAGACCAGCAGGGCTGCCATGAAGTGCCACATGCAATGTTGGATTTTATGGATTCTCTGGCACTCGCCGCACTCCGCACGAAACATACACAAAAAATATATATACAAATGAAACGATTGATCTGTGTCAAAAAATGCTCTGCGCATCATCGACGATGTACTCGGGGATCTTCACCGGTCTGTCTATATACAAGTCAACGGAGTCATAGTCGATGGCTTCCAGTTCGTCGAATATCATTTTGTCACTAATGCTGTAAGCGGGATCCTGATAGGGGATTGCAAATTACAACTGTATCAATCAGCCTTATCAGGCTTGAGAGCGCACTTACTATCCTTGCATATTTCCAACATTCTATTGCCTTAAAGTTCTTTCCTAGTCGCAAGTTTATCAGCGCCAGGAAGCCCCACACATTTGGTATATGGTTCTCCCACCGCGTGCTGTTGGCGAAGCACTCAAGGGCCATCTCCAGGTTGTCCATCTTATAGTACGCCTTGCCCATTAGGTAGTTGGTCACCAGGGGCAGAAGCTTACCCACAAACTGTCCCTCCAGCGCCTCGAGGCACTGCAGATAGTTGCCCGTCTCGTACGATATGTAGGCCAGCCGAATTTTGCTCACTTGAAAGCAGTCGCGTTCGATCCCCTCTGTAGGTGGCAGGGCCAGGCAGCATTGGTAGTAGCGAGCCGCCTCCCCTAGGTTGCCTCGATAATACTCAACATTGCCATTGACCTGTGCATTCAGGGCTACCTAGGAGCAATAAGTTAAGGATTAATTGAGGATTATTCTTATTAGCCTCCTGGTACAGCTAAGGCTAGAATTCCCAACTCTCAAGCCAACATTATTGTGTGATTTTGTTTAAAAATAAAGAAACATTCACCATACGATCTGCTTGATCGCCATTTCCGAACTTAAAAGTTTTTAGCTTAAAATTTCCATCCAATTGGTTGAGCATGACGGACATCTGGGTGTTTATCATGTACCGCTCCGCTTCGCTGCATAGCTGCTCCACGCTGGAGAAGACAACCTTTGCAAACTCGTAGAGGCCCAAGCGCACAAAGCTCATGAAGACTTGGAAGAAGAGGGAACCCCTCGGCATGGGAAAGTTCGGCTCGATGGTGAGGTAGATGCCCCACATGCTTTCCGGGACCGGGGGAAAGGTGTGCTGGTTACGCACCCGCTGATCCTCGAATCGCCAGCGGGCGTAGGCGCAGCCAGGCTCGTAGTTGAACTGCTTGTAATAGCAGTAGAGGAGAATCCAGGCCTCCTGCTGGTGCGGATGCAGCTCCGCATATAGGGCGATGCTCCGCAGAAGACACTCGGTGCAGTCGGCCGCGGTTTCCGGGTTGTCGCGTGAGTCCACGTAGTTGATGTACAACTTAATCCAGCCCCTGTGATATGTGCCGGTATCAGTCCGTGGGAGATAGTGTCTATATATATCGGGGTGCCGATATCAACGGCTCGCTGCTTACGCTAAGTAGTCGTGGTTGTCCGCCATGTGATTCTTGGTGAAGTACGCCTTCGCCTTGTCGTACTCGCCATGCTCCATGTGCGCGATAAGCAAGAAGAAATGGAAGCCCTCTTCACTAGGGAACTCTCCGGTAATCTAGAAATGAGAAAAGGTGATAGTTGTTATTCAGGGCTAAGGAAATGGATCCCTGAAGCAGTGGAGTATCCTCTAAGACGTATTTTCTAGTGCTTCCTTAGTCACTGGGTGTAATAATAACCAGTTATGTTGAATTGGAAATTTAATCAATTAGATAACATACCCTAACAGTCATAATGATACATTGTTTACTTCCGATTTCAGTTCATTCAAAACTGATACACTAACGGGAAGGCTCGAGTAATTTCTTGACGCTCTTATTCATAATTTTCACTCTAATCAAATTAACGAATGAACCCTGATTCACCTTCCGGTTTTCGGTGTTTTCTTCCGCAAACACAATGTTAAATGGTGTTCAGTTAAAGATATTTTGAATGCATTATTAAGACTTTACTTCTGTAGCTGTTAAAATCCCTAAAAGCTATCTGACCGAAAAAGCTGAGGTCTATTCTGGGATATCTGATAATAACTAGAAAAAGTATCAGACTATTTTTAATCACCGATTTCTGGCATGAACTGCTATAAGATTAAATCAACTTTAGTTCTTACGAGAGAAAAAGCCTTGACAGGGAGTGCGGGTGGCAGTTAATGATAGCTGTCACATTTCGTTTTTAACAACTTTATCTATTAGCAAAATTGTAACAGACAAACCCCGAACTCTGGGAAAGCATTACATACACTATTTAAAAATAGCTCAGTGCGGTCAGTTAGTAATAATTGCTATTAAAAACTCGCATGACGAAAAACGGGACAATCGATCGCATTTTTCCATATAACTAATTAGAGCTGAGAAACCTGTCAAACCCTTGACTTAGTTATTGACGATGACGAAATTTAGCAAATAAATGAATCACACTGTGAGCTAACCTTTTCCAGTAGGAGGCTTGCGAAGGACTCATCGTTCACCGCACCCAGTAGCTTGATGGTGTTCATGTGGTCGATGATCCGAGCGGTCTGCACTTCCTTCTTGGTCGCATAACTATCAAAGCCTTCGTTTTGAGCCTGCTCCACAAGGAAATAGACACGCGTCTCCAGTTCATTGTATACCAAGGCGCAGAGATTCTGTGAGATGGAGAAAGGGTCAAGAAGTGCGAGAAAAAAAGTCGTTGGATCCACTGACCGCAAACTCCGCGCTCGTCGTGGTGGGGATTCGTGTGTTGAACACACTGCCCACCAGCTTCAGCAGGATGTTCGTCAGGTTCTGCGCGGCACAGCAGAAGTACTGCTTGCGATCCTCTATTTGCCTCACATTCTTCTCCACAATAAAGCTGATGCAGCCGCGGATAAACGAGTCGAAACGGGCGTAGGCTTCTTGTTGGATGGCGGCCAGTGGAATCACCCTGCTCTGCTGGTACGGTTGGTGGCAGGAGAGCAGTCGATTCTGCATGACGAAGCTCTCGCGGAACACCTTCAGCTCGTTGTATATCTCCCCGATCGGCGCCAGAAAACACAGCCTAATGATGGCGAACACGGATCCAAGGGGAGAATTAGAATCACTCATGGTACGCCTGGAGGTGCCCAATTGGATCTGGGGCTTGGGCGGGGGCTTAAACTTTCCCATGTATTCCAGTTGGACGGCGAACCTCATGTTTTGCACTGTTGCAGGAATTTAAAATGATAACTCTATAGTAAAAGTCAACCGTAATGCTAATTCGCCCTATTTTTGTCTTTAAGGAATGGTCACTATTAATATTTTATGTATATAATGCTTATGTAATTTGTATGCCTTGCCTCCCATTGATGTTTCACAAGCTTGTACTTACCTTCGGGGAAGACCATTATGGACGGATCCAGGACTCCTTGGAAAACCTTTTGGGGCTTATCAGGTTCAATAGTTTGAAAAACTTCCACCGCTATTACATACTGCTGACATATAATGGCTTGCGACAGACGATCGGCCATTTCCTGGGTGAGAATGTAGCGATGGAAGGAGTTACAGACAAGGGCCTCGTCGGAGTGCAGATCGATACCAGAAAAGGCCACAGTCATTCCTTCGGTGCATAAAAGTCCCGTGAAGAGCCTAAACATCTCCAAGTGAATGGCGGTCTTCAAGCCGGTGACGTTCGGCATGTCCATTGCGCGGCGAAACGACTCAAATACCAGGTGAGAGTCCTGCATGCTGATGACCTTCCGCTCCAGGTGGCTGAACTCGCAAAGCGGGATTAGTTGCGAGTCGTTCCGATCGCCCAACGACCTGGAGCGGAAGCTCAATCGCACGCTTATCGACTCCACGTTCAGCTGATACTCCTCCTTCACGTTGTAGATGCTCTCGAACGTCACAAAGGCCATGTTGGTGAAAGACAGCTCCTTGGCAATGGGCAGGAGAGTGTACAGGTGCCATTCCGAATGTACGGTAGAGCGCAGTTGTTCGGGCACATCCGGCATGGGGTACAGGAAAAGCTGTTCGGTGATCATGGTCCGCCGGTGGCCGAACAATTTGATTATATCCAGGTAGCCCACACTTAGCAGCTCCAGTCTTTCTGACTCTGCTGAAAGGATCTCTTCTTCCACCTCAATGTTCCTCTTCAAAGACGTGGGCAAATCGGACTCCGCCTCCACTTCTTCCTCGATGAAAAACAGCAAGTCCTCCGTGTCCACGGTCGGGATCACGCGCATGTATAACTGGATCAGCAAGGGGTTATCGGCAGCATGGTTCATCCGATCCACATTGTCCTGCTGGAAGATCAGCGTGAAGGTAGGCTTAGAGCCAAACTCAGCTTGGGATATAACTCCATCTATATTGTAGTGTTCCACGCATTTGACGATCACACTGTCGGCCTGACTAATGTGAATCTCCAGCGGATAGCCGGTGGCCGGCAGATTTTCAATGTTAGCCAGCTGGACGTAGAGAAAAACATTTGGCGGCTGCGGATGGGGGCTCAGATCCTCCTCAATATTCTCTGGGGCATTGTTTTGCTTTTCTTTTTTTGGCGGCATTTTCTCGTCAACCTCTGAGATTGTGTTTTGTATTTAAAATGGAATTGGAACTCGTTTTTTACACAAACACCAGACCAAGCTGTCACACCGTAGAGCACAAAGTCACAAGCACAATATAATTTTATTACGTATGTACATATATCTAAAAACTGGGAAGGTTTCTTTGGGATAGACGTTGTAGACGTTTATGCGTAGCTTCGTTTATGTAAAGCTAATGCTAATGACAATTATTCGAAATTTGTTAGATCTAAGATCTCGCCGACTTCCTCCTGTTTGGTCGAATGTACGTCTTAACGTAGAATTTGGAGAACATCACAGCCAAGGCCATGGAGAAGGATCCAAACAAGTAGGCCAGCAGTTGCGGAGCATCACAATTTGGGAGCACCAGCACGGTAATGCATTGGAGGATGATGAGAGCGAACTGGATCAACTGTAAGATGGTGATATACTTCTTCCACCAGAGGTTTGCCTGCGTCGCCGGGCTTATTGAGGACAGCAGATAGTAGGTGTACATTATCACATGTACGATCAGGTTTAGGAACGCCATGAGGAGTACGGAGCCGCCGGTACCGTAGAACGTTGGGACCACATAGGAGACTACGACTAGGACCACATGGTGGAACACGTGCAGGAAGGATATCTGCTTACTCTTCTTTCGCAATACGAAGAACACCGTATCCAGGAGGTCCATGAATTTATTGATCATATACAAATTTGTGATGAAGCGCTCGCTATCCTTATGCTCGTGGTCCAGGGGCAGTGAAATCATGCATCGCAGGCTATAGGGTCGCAGGATAAACAGGAAGTGCGCGAACTGTTCATGGAGACTTGTGATTATTTCCTCGCTTCGAGGTACTGAATAAATACTCACATATATGAGTGTCACGGTGTTGTACACGATCTGAACGATGTTATAAGCCCTGATCACTCCAAGCAGCTCAAAAGCCTTCCGCTGCGCCATCAGCTGTGGACCCAGCTTCAGGACGAACACCAGGTAGGTGGTCAGCACTATTGCCGTGGGCCAGATACTGCCAAAAAAGGCCATCAGGTGAGGATCTACTGGCGTAAGCATTGTCGTTTCAAGGACCCCAGGGCGTGGTCTCCATTCGTTAACCAAGAAGTCGCTATAGCTACTAAATCGTTATCGTATCGTACTGAAGAACTATTCAAATTAAATTTGTTAATTTGCGTTTTTTCTTACGCCCGACGAGTTAGATAGCGCAACAATTTCCATATTCAATTCGGCGGTACTTGACCCTTACCATAAAGCACCTATTTTTTTATTCACCAAATTAAATGGCCCAGCTACTATACGGTTTCTTTTATTGCGTACAAAGTCTGACATTGTTTTTGAAAATTGTTATCTAACAGTACAGTCTGTTCTTCAGGAAATCAGCCATATTTTTGTTGACATTTGTAGTAATAGTATTTGTTTGTGATGCCTCCCTTGGACAGCTCTTAGCCGTTTTAATACTGTTTAATACAGTGGCACAGTGGTCATATCTACGTACTCCTTAGGCGTACCCGTCGGGTCAGTCCCGGATTCAACATAGTTCATTATATACACCTGGCTGGCGTTTAATAATCTGTCCCAGGTACATCGAGATCTCTCAAATCGCCGTCCGAGCTGTGGAGCTGCCCTATTTTGTCCTTGATAGCCTACGTCATTCTAATTTGAATTTGAAATATGGAATCTCCTAACGCCATCCAACTTTCTAGTATTTTTGATTTCGTGTCGCCGTACACGAACAGCAGTTTTAGACTATTTGCCTCTCGCTCTCTGACGGTGTTTTAGTCTCACCGTGCCGTAATTTATGTTCTTAGAGTGACCAGTTGCGATAGAGGGGAAAATACCCTCTTTTTGATATATGGCCACACTGTCCCCCACACGTGAAGAATGAACAACAAATTGGACGAGGTCGTGTGTATGTTGCCGTGTGTATTATGCAAGCAAAAGCTGTGTGAAACGTGCCGTTAACCGAGATAATCTGATGCGATTTGCGAGGACAGCGCGCCGCTAGCTGCAGTTTCCGAAATGTATCGTCTGTTGAGTGCAAACCGAGCGGCGGCCGTGCAAAAGGCACTGCGAGTTCCACCCACCGCCCACACAACAACAACAGTGTGCTGCGGCTGTGGCGGCAACTCTGGATTTGCGCCTCCGAATTTCGGGCTTTATCAGCAGTATTATCAGATGCTCTACCGCCAAATGCCGGCAGGTGAGAGTGATGACAAATAGCAGCTGTTAATAAGTGCTTTCTGAACGAGACATGTGCTTCTTACCGATTTCAGTGACACTTGCAGCGGCAACAGCAACGTCGGCGACGGCGGTACGCACACAAACAACGATACCCACACAGACAGATGCAGTGGCCCAAACCAAAAAGAAGAGGTTGCGCAAGCCGCGTTATGCCAAATATGTAGAGCTTCTGGAGGGTAGGTCCCATCCCAATCAGAAGGTTCATCCAAAATAGAATTCTGTATCCTTTTTCCAGTCACAGAGCAGGCCATCAGCGAGCGCAGGTCGCGGGTGAAGCGGCTCAAGTCCAAGAAGCTAGCCGACTTCATACAGAAAGCCCAGCTACAGATTCTGGAGAGGCGTGCGCGGGAGGACAAGAAGGATAATAAGAAGAGCAAAGGCGGCGCACTGGAGTTATCACAGCGGCAACCTGTGGAGTACCAAAAAATCGACATGGAGGCATTGGATGCATCTCTTCTTGAGTCCGGCCTATACGACGACAGGCCGATGCTATTCTTTGGCAAGGATGAGTACACCAAGCAGGTGATAGCTAATCCCGAGGAAGTGCAGAACATCCTTAAGAGCTTCAACAACTTTCGGGACATCATCGAGAGCATTGAAAGCGAACGGCACGAAGCGGATTTTGGGTAGGTTAAAGAGAACTTTCGAATCTTCGCTGGTAAGCCCTCTATATATTTAAATCATTTCTCATCCTTCAGCCTGAGTGCCAAGGTCCCGTCTGAAGATCCCGAGGCCGTCGTCGATCCCTTTGAGGCCATCGAACCCTACATAAATCCTCTGGAGAGAAGCACTCCGTCCTCTGTAACGTCAGTGGGCATGCCCGCAGCCAGTGCAGTTACAACAAAGTCCAAAAAACGGTAGCTTTTAATTTTAAGTAAACTTATGCACTAATTTCCCTAATCATTTTTTCGTTCCAGCTTTAAGTCAAAGATTCATGTAAACGAAGAGCAGGAGCGTCTGGCCAAGCAAAAAGCGCTGCACATGAATCTGATCACATATCTGAGTGTTTGTGTGTCGGCCAATATGCTGAGTCGTGCCTTGTCCACCATCATTGCGTATCGCGGAAGAGTGAGGAAGAGTTCGCTGCCCCATCTGTCCCAAGGCCTCATCACCGTCGATCTATACAATATCTTGTTGCATGGTTATGCTGCCAAGGGCTCATTTGAGCGGACGCAGGAGCTGTTTACGCTTATCGAAGAGGATGGTCTGGCGTTGAATGAACAAAGTTATGCCGCTATATTTGAGTGCCTGGGCCGCCTGGAGTCGGATGAAGAAAATCAACAAAATATAGCGAAATACATAACACAAGCGGAGGACGAAGGATTCAGCCTGAACCAAATTATGGACCGTGCAAAGTTCGTATCGGATCAGCGAGATATAGCTCTGGACGCAATACGGCGAATTCGTCCGGACTTTACACCCGCCTATGTGCCACCCCAGCTAGGCTACGACAACGAGTTGCTGAATCATCTCAATGTGCACACTCTACCAGTGGGAGTATCAGCAGAGGCGGGGGACTCGGATTATGCAATAATGAACTCAAAGCTGGGATACACCAAAGCTCAGTTGGAGCAGTTCGCCCGGGAACAGCTCAAGGTAGAACTGGAGGGCTGCATTACCATCAAGTCTATCGAGAAGTCAAAGGAGTTTGCCAATGCCGAACGATGCGTAAGTTTGATCATAATAAATGTATTCCCATATTGAAAATGCATTTCATTTCAGCGTGAGCGCCTGAAAGAGATGGAGGAAACTTGGCGGAAACAAATCTCCACGGCCATTGTCCGGGATCTCAATACCATGCGTGCTCAGGTCCGCTTTAAGCCACATGGCTTCATGACCTATTATACATACCTGAAGACTCTGGACACGTCGCAAATTTCCGACATCCTTATTAAGGAGCTCTACAAACTCGCAGAGGGATCAGAGACATTTAGTCCGACAGTGGGGCAGCTGTATAAGGAACTTGGCCAGAAGGTGCAGCGGCGATACCAGATTGAGCAAAAGAAGCATAACGGCACGCTAGAGAAGGTGGGGGAAATCTATAGCTCGTACTGTGATCTGTGGGACAGCGGCCGGACGCAGGACAACACTCGACAGGCGTGGCAGCGCCTGGTGCACGAACAGCGCGAGAGTGGCCCGAGCATGGATCTGCCGGAGGTGTCGTGGCCATCCAATGTCCTCACTGGCGTGGGTCGCTTCCTGTACAATATATTGATGCGGGACATCAAGATCGATGCCCATGTGATGAGGAAGCAAAAGGGCAAGGCCAAGACGACTGCCCAGTCCCAGAATCTGTTGCCCGCCTTCTATACCCTGTTCCGTAACCAGGGACGTTTGGTTAAGGAGGAGGTCAAGCCACATCCGGTGCTGGCGAGAATACTCCGAGCTTCGCGCCAGCAGACGCTTACCTTTGAGTCGAATCTGGTGCCCATGCTGTGTCCCCCCCAGCCCTGGAGTACTCCCCACAATGGTGGCTACCTGCTGAACAAATCGGAACTTATTCGTCTGCCTCACCAGGCTATCCAGCAGTGGGATCGAATTGGATCGTCTAATCCCCAGCATCTGTATCCTGCCTTGGACTCCCTGAATCAGCTAGCCAGTGTTCCTTGGCGGGTGAATACTCAGCTGCTGGATGTGATTGTTGAGGTATTCCAGAATGGTGGTGATGCCAAACTAGATGTCCCCCAGCCGCCCAGTTCTCTACCTCAGCTGCCTACGCTGCCGGCCAAGGACGCCGAAGGAAATGCTGCGTCTAATGCAGATCGTGCCAAGCAGTTCCGAGACAAGATGGGTCACCGCAGGAAGCAAGCCGAGATGTATAGCTTATGGTGTGATGCCCTTTATAGGCTGTCGCTGGCTCAGCACGTAAGTATATAAGTGAAACCAAAACGATATCTGTATTTATTTTTCGTTCCTGCATGTTTTCTCAGTACCGCGACAAAGTCTTTTGGCTGCCACACAACATGGACTTCCGTGGACGCGTTTATCCCGTGCCGCCGCATCTCAATCATCTAGGCTCGGACTTGGCCCGCTCTATGCTTATCTTCGATCAAGCTCAGCCACTGGGAGTGGACGGTTTTAGCTGGCTGAAGTTGCACTGCATCAACCTGACGGGTCTGAAGAAACGAGACTCAGTGAGAGAGCGCCTACTCTACGCGGAGGAGATCATGCCGGAGATACTGGATTCGGCGGACAATCCTCTCACCGGACGCCAGTGGTGGGCCAAGTCGGACGAGCCGTGGCAAACTCTGGCCTGCTGCATGGAAATAGCCAAGGTGCATCGTTGCCCAGATCCCGCCGCCTACCTCAGCCGCTTCCCCATCCACCAAGATGGTTCCTGTAACGGTTTGCAGCATTATGCGGCCTTGGGAAGGGATAAAGCAGGTGCTTGCAGTGTTAACCTGGCGCCATCCGCCATCCCGCAGGATGTATATAGTGCCGTGGCCACTCTGGTGGAGCGGAGCAGAAAAGCCGATGCACAGAACGGCCTACATGTAGCGGAAGCCCTAGCCGGATTCGTGCGGCGTAAAGTGATCAAGCAGACCGTGATGACGACGGTGTACGGAGTTACCCGCTATGGAGCACGACTGCAGATCGCACGCCAGCTGAAGGATATTGACGACTTCCCCAAGGACTGGGTGTGGCCGGCCTCCACATATCTCACGGCTAAGACTTTCGAGAGCCTACGAGAAATGTTTACATCTACGAGAGAGATTCAAGATTGGTTTACGGAGTGCGCTCGCCTCATTGCTGGCGTTTGTAGCCAGAACGTGGAGTGGGTGACACCCTTGGGCTTGCCGGTGGTGCAGCCGTATAATCGACAGGAGGCAAAGCATACTGTTCGCACGGGTCTGAAGGTCACGGCTAACCTGCCCATGGACATGTTCGAGAGACCGAACATTCTGAAACAGAAGAACGCCTTTCCGCCCAACTTTATCCACTCGCTGGACTCCTCGCATATGATGCTCACCTCGCTGCACTGCGAGCGGAAGGGCATAACCTTCGTCTCGGTGCACGACTGCTTTTGGACGCACGCGAACACCGTTCCTGAGCTGAATAGGATGTGCCGGGAGCAGTTTGTGGCCCTGCACTCGCAACCCATCCTGGAGCAGCTCTCGGAGTTCATGAAGCGCACTTACAGCTTTCACGACACGTGAGTATTCAAATTCTTTTCTTTGGAAGTTATCAATCAATCAATCATGATAATGCCCCTTAGCGACTTCACAAACGATGGCTCAGTGGAGGATCTGTCCAAGCGCCAGCTGAACCGTACCTTGAAGCAACTGCCCCAGAAGGGAGACTTTGACCTGCGCAACGTACTCGACTCTGTGTACTTTTTCAGTTAAGAACGCCGCCAGATTCTATATATGCAAATCGGACAGTGCCTAACTTAATCTTAGTCATTAGTTTTATTTAATATACACCACCCTGTTGAATTTTTGTTTTAACAATACGGCTCTTTAATACAAAAAGAAGGAAATTGAACACAAAAACTATAAAGGCGGTAGGATTGACGCCGAATGTGATTTCCTAACCATTGATTACATGAACTTGATTATTAAAAAGATTATGAAAATGTGACTTTTAAAATGTACATATGGGAGGGTACGTTTGAATTCTAATTAGGGAGCGCACACAATAAAACCGGAAAATGTTTGTTTTCTGTCATGCCTTGTGATCGATTTTGTATTTAATTTTATTTCAATGGCATTTAATTTTTATGTGTTTGTTGGTTGCCTACAAGTTGTTCATGACTTTTTACGTCAGACATACCCACTTAAGCGTGTGTGGCTGTGCGTATTCGTGCAATAAAACGGTTGTTTAATTAAATTTAGATTCTACAATGTGGATTTTAGCTACCAAGTCCATACTTCTGTGCAGGCGGTGCCAACAGTTTACATTACATTTTTATTTATTTTGGGCAAATTTCTATTTCAAATCAAACAATCTATAAATAAATTCAAATCGTACGTTTACCTTTACTTAATTAATTTATCCAAATTAGACCTCTTTAAATAATTAAATACTTTTTTGTGAATCATTGTGTGGTAATTAGTACCGACAGTCTGCGCTCTACTATATACTCGCTATATACTGACTGCTATATACACGCAGAATTGGAAATCAGATTTGTAATTGAAATCGATTGTAAAAAGGTATTGTATTTCTTTAAGAAGCAGAGATAAGAGGTAAGAATAATTAAGGCCGCCATATTTAAATATCCAATTTGTAGATTGTTATTAAAGCTGTATAAGCGAGTCGCCACTAAATTTAACATCAGATATTTTTGGAATATAAAGTTAAAGTGGTGTTTTTGATTAAGAAATAATTAGCTTAAATCGGATCTTTTCAATTCATTAAAAGTTTATTAATGGAAAATATTTAAATTCGATTATGTATTAATAAATTAATCAATTAGTTTGATGTTACATCTAAAAGTTTCGTTTGCGTCGCTTATTAGTTAGTAAAAAGGAATTTTCTTCTTTCGATATACTTCAGGTATATCCTAAATTTTTTTTATCAAGATCATAATAGATCACATTTCTGCACTTTATTTTGACAGTAATTTCTTTTTCTTTATATTTAATGTGTTTTATAAATATTTGTATTTACAAAACTTCCCAGTAACTACTTATACTAATTATTTAAGATATTAATGAATATTACATTTTTAATAGATATGTTTGGCAAATTATTATTATTGTATTTGGTTAAATAAGTGAATGCTTAATTGTTTGTCGGAATTTAAATCTTATAAAATCGGTTATAAAAGTGTTTTACAGTTTACGCATTTAACACATTTTCGATATTATTAAAACATAATTAATGTAAAATGAAAATCGGGCGATATAAACAGTTTCGTCTGTTTACGTGTAAGCTCATTAGATCTGGTTAACGATATATTAAAAAGAATATATAAATGTTGGCTATCTTGTTTTCTAAATGTTCTTCGCATTATCTTAATACTTTTCAGTAGACTGACCAACAATTGAATTTGTTTGTTTTAAATTTATCGGGATAGAAGTCAATGCTTTACAACCGATTCCCGGATTCGCTCAGTTGGGGTCACTTTGCTCCGCTTTCGTTTTCACTCAACTGCTTGAGTGGCCTCTGCTGCCGCTGCTCTGCTCGGCGGCTGTTCATCTGCGTACGCCCACCGGGTACGCTCAATCTTTCTACTTTACATGCGCCCACCACCCCCATTCGGTCGCTCTGCCGCGGTCGGATTCAAAGCTTCTGCTACCGGCGACCGGCAGCGACGAAGTCGGCGTCGGCGTCGGCGTCGGCTTTCTTTGGCCGCTCTCATTTATTTTTTTCGGCTCGGGTGGCCGCTCGCTTCCGACTCGCCGCTCAGTCTGAAAGCGCTCAGTCTGAAAAGTTCATGTGGCGCGTCGAGAACGTTGCGATTGCGATTGCTATTCCCGAGTCCCGAGACCGACCCACTGAATAGTGCTCACGCCAACGGCACGCTCCAAGGGAATTCCGCCAGAGCATCTGCATCGGAATCTAAAATCTGCAACAGCATCTGAGTCTGCAGCAGCTGCACCTGTTTCGCAGCACAGGTGGATCGGATCATCGCTCAGGTAACGGGCAGCAGCCAGTGGCACTTGCGGTGGCCACAACAACAAAGGCCAGCCGCTTGATTAGCTTTTTATCACCGCATATCACACACTTATCCGAGAGATGATCCGGTGGGTGGAAGGCGGTGGCCGGAGTGACCGCAAAAGTGCAACAAAAAGAAGACACGACACAATAATTTTCAATAATAACTAAAGGTGTTAAGCCGTGAAATACTTATCTGTAATAGCTTTGGTGAATCTTGTTTGTTCGGTTGAAAAATGCTACCAAAATGAAGCATTTATTGGTTCTTTGAATATTCACTTAAATTGTTTGTGTAAATACTTTGTGAAATTGAAAGGAATCAACACCTTTAAAATTTGTTTTTGCTAATTACAAACAAACGAATTACGAATCGAAATTCTAGAGAACGTTCTCATCAACTCTTGAAAACAAAACATCGTATTTTCTGCTTGCTCTGTGATTTGTGCTCTTGTTTTTCATTATTTTATTTTGCGCCTTTGTTTTATTCCATTTTTGTTTGTTGTTTTACTTTTTAGCTGTGCTGCATCTCTCGGGTTTTCCGTGTGCCTTTTGTTTGGGCAATTGAAGTGAATTGTGCGAGTTGCAATTGATAAACGAGCGTTCAAAAACGAATAAAAGAGCTATCAGGTTGTCGGCCTTATCGCGCCACAATATCGCATTAAAACTAATTCAATTACAAGCTGCGAGGGTGCAGGAAGGGGGCATGCAAATTAGGAGGAAAACAGCAGCAGCCACCGAAGCTGTAGTAGGGTGTGTATTTATGTATATAGGTGCATGAGTATGTATGTATGCAGATACCAGCGGAGAGACACCCTTTGTAATTGGAGCAATGTTTTGCCGAGGGGCGGGGTGCTGGCTGCCAAGTTGGAACTTAGTTTTCCTTTGGTGATAATGCCATAATTGACAGCCTGTGTGGACGGGTTTGATTCAATTTCCAGTGGAAATTGAGTTGCAAATGAGTTGTGCCAGCGAGTGTCGAAATTGTCACTCAATGTTTGATAAAAAGAAAGATAAAGACTCGACACAATTTCAATTAACAGCGTTTAATAATCGTTTTGAGCTACCGAAGGGAAAGGAAAATGAGGGGCCGATGCGGCGCATAACAAGTTGCAATTGAATTAAAATTTAAAAAATAGTAGAAGTCTACCCGGCGTATACGTAATTTCATAGGAGTTAATCATATTACACTTTGGTGAAACAAAGTATTTTAATTGAAACATAGAATGACTAACAAACTGATTATTACGATTTGCATTTACTTTTGCAATAAAATAAATAATTTGAGCATACTAGGCGTATACGTAATTCCCTGAAATACAATTAGTTAATATATTTAACTTTGGTGATTCAAAGAATTTTTATGGTAACTAAAACATAGAGTGACTTACAACATGTTTAAACGATTGCATTTGCATTTAAATAAATAATTTGAGCACACTAGGCGTATACGTAATTTCCTTAAATATAATCATCATATTATAACTTAGGTGATTCAAAGAACTTTTATATCAATTAAAACATAGAGTGACACACAAAATGTTTAGGCGATTGCATTTGCATATAAATAAATAATTGTGGCTCACTGGGCGTATACATAATACGTAATTCCATAAAATATAATTATCATATTATAATTTTGGCCATTCGGAATTCTTATATTAATTAAAGCATAGAGTGACACACAAAATATGTAAATTATTGCCTTTGCATTTAAATAAATAATTGTAGCACACTGGGCGTATACGTAATGTACATAAAATCGCATCCAGAATGTCCCATTAGAAATGTAATCCAAATTTGTTCTGTCAGCATTCAAAAGTGTTTAACGAAAACCCCAACACGATTTCAATTAAAAGGAGTTAACAATACCATCATGAATAGGGAAACAAGCATTTATGGGCCAATCGTGCGTATGCGTAACGTGTGTGCGCCGTGCGCCATAAGTTGAGGGCGTAAAAGTGTTTAAGCCCCTTCCCATACATACAGACATTTAATTCCGCCCCGGACAGGCCTCATTTCCACCTTTTAGGCCATATTTCTTCGGTGTGCGAGCATCGCATTGTGTTTAGGTTTAATGGAAAAAGTGTGTCCGCACATCAAATGGGTTATTATCCGTTTTGCCACACTGGAAATGGCCATTTAAATTTATAGGCGGCAAGGCTGCCATGTGGCGTGCAGCACGACGTTTTCCGGGGGCCCAGGATGAAACGTATTAAATCATGATGGCGATGGTGATGCATACGTAAATGTTATGTGCCAACCACATTGAGTGCTAACCGCTTTTATTTAGTTTTATTTTATTTACTCCCCGCTACGGCTTTGTTGGCGCACGACTTACCGCAGCAGAAGTTGTAAAAGATAGATAGGAGTGCCCGAGATAAAACCAATGATTATTCTGGCTTCTTTTTCCGACTTTGGCAGCAGTTTCGTAAACATCTTACGGGACGCCATCAAAATATTTACTCTGGATTCATGTTAGGGCCGTGGAATAGTTTTCGGAAAGTGCCGACAGAAATCCCACTTGAACCCAAGTTATTGAACCATATTTTATGGCAACTGTCAGTGCTGTCAATGCACTTTTCTGCACCATCATTTATCGCAGTTGCCCCGGGCTTCAGTAATTTATAATGCGATCCCCGAGTGAAATGCAGTGACTCAGCAGCAGACTTCTCTCTCAACTCGCTCGCCAGCACATAATCATTTATTGCATATTTAATAGCTACACGCCGTCCCGATACCCCACTTCCCACTTCCATTTCAATGTCAGTGCGGGCGGCGGAAGGATTTGCGGAGGCGCGAACCAAGTTGACACATCCACATCTGCCGCAGGGCAGGAGATAAGGAGTCACTCAACTGCGAACCCGCCAGCTGTCAGCCCGCAGCACACCACCAGTCCCTGCTCCTGACCAATCCCTGTGGCTATTATCGGGCGGGAGAAGGCAAATCAAGTCAAGTGCGAGGTGCAGGCAGAGATTATGCCATTTGGGCGGCTCACTTTTTGGTGGCCACAGGCAGGTCAACTTGTATTTCGATAGAGACAGTATTCTGACCTTAGGGAAAATATCGTGAAAATGGGGATATTCCAGAATCTTATTCAATATTTTGAATTTTCACGAGAATCAAAGAGAGAAGAGATAAGTAATTAAATAGATCAGTTCTAATTGTGCCACAATTGGAGTCCCTTAATACATATAATTAAATATATTTTATTAACTTCATTTAACAAGAAACAAGAAAGTCACAATTTGTAAAACTAAACATTAATTATTTATTTATTATAGGCGGACGGTATCTATTAAAAAGTAAACAAGAACAACGTAAACTTAAGTGTATGTGTGAGGGATATTATTCTGCTGAAAAAGCTAAATAAAAACATAATTAATGCAATATAAGTATTGTTCTGAAGAAGTTATAGCAAGGGTTTCTATAAAAAAGTGTAAAATAAAAAACTTTTAAGTTGAATTTATTTGTTTATTTTATTTTAAATTCTTTCTAATATAATTTAGCAATTAATAATATGAAATTGTATTTTCATGTTATTTAGCGGCCAGTTTGTTATAGTTACCTTAGGACTTGATAGACTTGACTCAATTCACATAAATCAAATCTAAGCTATATGGCAGTTTATAAACATATCCTTTGTTAAGAACAAACTCACCAAGGGTTTAATTTAGAAGTATTTTGACTTTACCACAATAATATCCTCAAATATTTACTGCAGAAAATTTAAATACAACATTTGCTTTACTATATATATAAATATTTTCTAGAATTCAGACATTTTAACTAACATTGCACTTCATTGTATTATTGCGATAAAGATAACATTTTTATAATTTTATAATTTATAATTTGAGTTCTGCAAAGCTTTTGTATATTCTCACAACCCAATGATCGAAATCGTTGACTGCCTGCTCTGTTGCACTCGAATCACTCACTCAATGCTCCACCATTTGTCACCCGACTGCCTACCGAGAGTAATTAGTGCCCCGTCCGAATCGAATCAGACAATTTGAGCAGGGGAGATCCCGAGGTGCCCCAGTGCGCCAGGACTTGGACTGCATTGATTTCCACTTTGGCAGGCGGCGTTAGTGTTATTTATGAATGCGAATTAATGTACCGTTGGCATGCACAACAACACTTTGGGCCATGAGCGAGGACAGGGCCAATGCCAGCCGGCAGCACTTCACTTTGTTTGGCTAAATGCGGCGCTGTCGTCCATTTGGGGTGCCGTTATTACGACCATTTCCGTTCCGAGATTTCCGGTGATTATTTCCATGCTGGCTCCCATTTCCATGGAAAGCGAAAGGAAACACCGAACGGACTGAACGGACTGAACGGCGAGCGGTGGACATTGGGCGACGGCGACGGCGACGGAGGCTTGATTGAATTAAACCCAAATGATCCTGCCAGGCAATGCATAATGACACGCAGCTTAATTATGGCCCGAGCGGCACAGCGGAGCAGAGCAGAGCACAGCGTGTGGCCGGGACACCTGCCCCACTTACCCTAATTGGAATTGATTGCGAGGTGAGACGGGGCTCTGCACCCCGGAGATACAAATACGATATGCCCGGGTATCGGAGGCGCTTGAGAGTCAAAACTCGAAATGACAGCCCTGTGGCAAACAATCAATGGCGGGAATGGGAATGCAGTTGTTATTGCCGCTGATATTCCGTATCGATTAAAGTTGCGACACAGTGCCAAAATACATTTCTGGGCCGTAGGTCTGGGCCCACACTCTCCGCTTCTGTTTTTATCGTTTTCTGAAATATTAAAGTCATGTCAAACAATGCGCCAAAGGCGGCTCAATACACGTTTCCGTCGGGTTTCCTACAATTCGCCCGATGTGTGGTATATGTATCTACATCTATCTATGTGCGAGGGAAGGGGTGCGATGGCCACACGAACATATATGACAGCGGGCGGGATGAGATACTCGGTGGCAGAAGCTAATGCAAAAGCCAACTGGCGGAAGTACTAGTAGAAAACAAATAAAACGGCTGAAAAAATACAAGAACAGGAAGGCACACAAATTAAATTCTGTCAATGCGAACATCCTATACTACACTTGTTGAGGAAACTTCTGAATTGCCCAATTAAAATCGAATTGCCTTTTAAGTGTGCGAGTGTTTAGGCATTCTCTTTCATATAATAAGATATTTGGGAACAATTATGAATTCAAATATTACATTCACTCACTTGGTAATTAATGAGATATTTGTAACTAAAGCAAAGCACACAAACAATTTTAATTTATATTCTAATGATAATACAAATAGTTGAACAGGAGAAATATTATAAATTATGTATTTCAAGTAAAGTGTTTATTATTAATAACCATTAAATAAATATTATTCATGTGTCACTTACATTTGGACACCTTCCGAGCTTACTCCAAGGCCTTGGCGTTGACTTTACACCTGTTTACTTGGACCAGGCAAGGTCACCTAGAGGTTAGACTATATATGAATATTCAAATGAGAACAAAAGACAACACTTGGATATTAATCTCGAACTTAAATCTTTAATCGCCGGTCCGGGCAACATGTTTTAGTGTTGGCACAAAAACGATGAAACAGGAAAATGAAAATAAAATAAAAATTGTAACAAGTTGAACGTGCCGCTGAGCCGGGCATTAATAGGTTTCTGACTTGCCATAAAACCAACACAGAAACTGAAACAGAAGCCACAACAGAGTGGCAGAGTAACAGAGAGTTGGGTTGTCCATTCCGCAGAGCGAAATGATGGCCAAGAAAATCCCCTCCTAAGCTCGAGTGAGCAGACCAGGGCTTAAATTGCTCACCGGCCTTTAAAATATTATTTTGGGCAAAAATCATAGAGGCAGTCGAAGAGACACGGCCTGGAACTGTTCACGTAACTCGATTCAGTTCAAGTTGAACATTTTTGGCAGCTCTTTTTGGGTCTTGATTAGGTTTGCCCGGCTTGAGCTCGAGTTGCTCTTGTAATTGGCCTGTTGCGGGTCTGTGGCTAATAGCATTTGGCCGGTAATTGGCCGGCGATGGGTTGGGAAATTAATGCGATTCTCTTGCACCGAACGGACGTTGCCATGGCCCTTAATAATTATCATGGGATTCCAGTCCAAAATGGAAAAAATAAGAATTGACGCAATTAGGTTTGTTCACATCATTTTCTGGTCTGACAAAACACAAAATATCGGAGACATTTCTTTTGTGGAAGTTACGAAAAAGGTGAAACTCGCCAAACGAACACTTTTATAATCTTCCGCTTGTCAGCATTTTGGCTTTATAAAGTTAGCAATTTATGATCCAATAAAGGAAGTTGTAAAGCAACAAATAAATGTCAACATACCGGCTTTATTTCGAGATTTTCAGTAAAATATTTAATGAATGCTAGTTGTAGCGGTGAAGCAATCACGTTTTTAGATTAAAATAGAATAATTACTTTTTACCTACTTCTGTTCTTCTATTCCAAGAAGGAAATATTCATTACTATGAAGTAATTATTCTTGCTTTATTTTTATTTGAAATTTTTTAATAAAAAATCAAGTTTTGTTCTATTATTTTATAGTGAACACGAAACCTTATCAAATACATACAAATAAACTTCAACGGATTCTGATTTCGTTTCTTATTTTTTTTCAACTAAATTTTATACAACTACCAGGACTAGGCTCAGAATTTAATTTCCGCTTCCCTTAGCTAGGAGGTTAGAAAAGGTTGCCCTTTTTTTGGGAAACTCAATTATATATAATTGAATTTCGATTTCTTTTTAAACTTAATTATAGCAGGTACCTAGTGCGATATATATTTTAGATCACGAATTAGAAGAATATCTCTATCGATTGTAGTCTTTTTACTTATTTGTTGTTTATAAGAACGAAACTAACAATTTAATTTATGATGATTCGTGCTTTCGCACGATTTGCCTTAATTTTATTAGTAATTTGATATGAACGTTCAGGGTCTCGAATCCATCTATCGTTCTACCTGTTACACTCCCGTCGACCTTGAACTCTGCTGGGGTAAACAAATTTGTTATCAGTTTACTTGGCATTTTCGTATTTCCCTCGACTTTTATTTTTCATTCGAATCCATTCTATCCAAGTCTATTCATTTGTTCACCAGAGATACGTACCTACCTACATATTGTATTGTGTATACACGAGTTTTGTATACAAGTTGGTATTGTGCGCTCCTATGGAGAAACCATTTACATTCCTTCGCCGAGCAATCAATTTTCTGTGCTTTTCCGTCCTTCATTTATCTATTCAATCAGGGAGTCGACCTCAGTCACAAGACATCCCCTGAGTTACAACATGCTCGCCTCCCATTTCCCCGAAAACATTTGAACATTTAAATCCGATTCAGACTCTTTCCATTCCGAGGGGGTGACCCTCTGCGTGGCCCGAAAAGTCAACTTTTTCAAAAATGCATTTTTCTCAGCATTTGTGCTTTTTGCCCGGGTGCAGTTCACCCACCCCGCCTTGCTGTTTGCACTTCTGTTTTGCCTTCTTTGCATTTTCCGCTTTCCACGGAAAGCCCTTGCTTCTTGTTGCTCCGCACTCAATCACTATCTCTATCCCGCACACCGAAGCCGTTCGCTTGCTATTTTATTTGCCGATTTAATCGCGTCTTGAAGCTTCCTTCCTGTGACTGTTTCTCGAGGGGATCGGGGACCGGGAACCGGGCACTGGGGTCCGGGACAGTGGCATTTTGTGAGGCGTAGTTGCCGACACGCGCACACAGACTCATAATCAAATGTAATATAATGAGCTGTGAGGCAATCTATAACCACCGGCCATGCAACAGCTTGCCCCCGGCGGAAAAAGGGGGAAATTGAGGAAAGAGCGAAAGATGAGAAAATGATTACGAAACTCGAGTGGCGAAAAAGCGAGCAAACGAGCGTCTTGAAGATGCCAACGCTCTATTAGAGTTTTGAGAACATTATACGCTTGTTATCGTCATGTCTAATCCAACGATATTGGCCAGGGATTCTGGGAATTTCGATTCAATTCCGATACGAGAGGGTAATAAAAGAGATACCTAATGCTCCCAATGGAACTGAGGACTGTTGGCTGAGAGCACAGTTGAGTAATAACTTGAGCGGAAAATTTATGACACTTCTCGGAAAATGCTGCCTTTTAATAAATTGAGACACAGTACGAAATTGTGCAACTAAATTGGCTCAATCATAACTTTGAATTAATAAATATATATTGTGGGTTAGAATGCTGGATTCTTATTTCAGAATCCTCTCTAAATGATTTACAAAAGAAAATTGTACATTTTAAAAATAAATAATTATTAATATAGCATCAAAAAACTACATAGATTCCAGTTTTCTTGTAATCAAAACAAACAAATTTCTAATAATTAGTTAGGTATCTATCTATCTATCTATATACTAATACACGTTCCACTTAACCTAAATAAATCATTGAAATGAGATTCGGCTAACATTTTCGCATTAAAGAGATAAATGACGTATTAATTGCAGAATTAGTTACAAAACTTGTTAAGTTCATTTCCGTTCACCTAACGAAATGCGGTAATAGATTGTCTAACGAAGAAAGTTTGGCTTTCGCACAATTGTTTTGTTGTCTCCGTTTTACATAATTATCCATTGCGAGTGTCGGGGCTTTTCCTTGAGGAAAAGGCAACGCATTAATTCAATTAAACGGATCAATAGATCAGCGGACTGCAGCAGAATCGAACTATTTCTTGTGTGGTTAGCAAAGCCATAAAGCCGCAGTTAGAACATCTTAATCTTGGTGAAAATTAAGCTAACCCGACGACTGGTCAATGCCTCGGTGCGACAGACAGCACAAGTCTTTGACTTGTTCCTGCCCCTGCAGCCCGCTCTTGTTTATTTATTCTCACTTTTCACGTTTTCCACTTTCCCCATTTGTTTGCCTGCCACAACTGTGACATAGACGTACGTACACACACGTCGAGTGTGTATGGCCCGGACTGTGACGGTGTTTGCTCAATAAGTCAGCCGTGGGGGGCGTCGACGGGGCGTATGCTTGATGTGCCAGTTCAAATAGATGTGCACGTCGATGTGTGGATCCACGAGTATGGATGTCGATGCCAGTGAGACGTTTCAACTGAGCCACGCGAATCGTCGACGAGGCGGCAGAATGTGACAAACAGTAATAATCAGCTTCAAGGCGAAGCCAGTTGACAATGCTCGCACATCCTCGCTAACAGGCGGGCAAACAACACACATTATATCCAACACTCGGCACGAAATAAAGGGAACAGCTCAAAAAAGCCCATAATACTTCCTTACGTATTCTGTCACTTTACCCCCATACACTTGGAATAAAAATTCCCTTTTCTGGGCCGACTCACCTTCTTTTGATTTCTTTATACTAAACATCGCTCCAACTTAATGTTTCGAGTGTATTGTCCCATTATTTTCACTGTTCTTCGACGGACTGGCAAAAGTATTTCGGGACCACGCTGCGTATGCGTTACATTCTCTCAGCTTCCACTGCCTTCGGCTGTCGCCATTAAACGCACATTATACATAAACTTTTCGATGCATCGCACTTTCCGCCTGCTGACAAGGGTTAAGGGTTCGACGCTAAGCCCCAAGGAGATGACCTCGAGGCCAGCCTCAGCCTCAGCCTCAGCATTCACATCAACATCCACGTCAGACCAGACCGGAGCAGACCCCTTGTCGCAGCGTCTTATCAGGCGAATTGAGCTCTCATTCGCACGCAACAAATAGGTTTGTGAAAACAGAAAAATAGGCAAATATGGAAAGGTAGCCGAAGTGAAAAATACTCTAAAAGAAATATTATATTTATGATATTTATAATTTTCTAGAATTAACTATTATTTCCAAATGCAAATGCTTCTGACAATTTGGTAAAAATCTAAATACTTGGATCTCAGCTTCACTTAAAGAATATCCAAAATAAAAAGCCTAGCATATGTTTAAGCTATAAGTATACTTTTTTTCTGATAGCTAAATCACCTGTGAGAATTTCTTTCTTCACTTTTCTAAGTGCCTAACTTATCCCAAATACAAATAGTACAAATTATTTGTATTCTGTCACATACACTCCTCCGTTCCGTAATCAGTCATAGGTGAGACTTGATTCGAGGTACTGTAAGCGACATGCAAACAAATTGACAGAATCATGCATCTAAAAATACCGATGTCTGGACAAATATAAGAAGAGCAAAAACCCGTCTTTGGAAGATTGATTGAATTTTTGGGTTCGGACGAAGGAATGACAAATGTATGCACATCGCCAGGATACTAAGAAACGTGTACCAATAAAAAGGGGCTTTTTCCAAGCCTTTCAAACAGCTCTCAGAGGCTGTAGGACTCCTCGATCAGGGTGTGGGAGCTGCAAATATTTATATATATGAATATTTCGGTATGTAGAGCCAGGGCAATGTGTAGAGGAATGTGGGACCTCTGAAATAGAGGTACTCAGATTCGACGATGTCGCGCGTTTGACTGCACTTAATGAAGCCTGCCCGAGCCATGCCGCGCCGCACCGACTAAATTGACTTTATTGTTGTGCAAATAGGCGCGCTCTCCTAGTCTGTCGCACTTCTCGTTAAGTACGTATTATAATAATATATTTACATACTCGAGAGGAGCGGAGAGGGGTCGGCGGGGCCTGGGCAAACACCCATTGCCAATGCGTGCGTCTGCTCATTGTACTTAAATGTTATAAATAAATAAAACATGGGCCATGCTGTGCAGTCCGCAAAAGCGCTATAAATATTTCATGGGCTGCCTCAACGCACACAAGGCGCTGTGTCATTTAAATAAATAATTTTCAATAAGCCTTAATTAAATGAAGTGTAAATTGAATTAAATGTTTGCTTACAGTTGCCATCGCTGCAGTTGCAAAGTTCGCGACGCGCAAACGAAACTAAGTTATTTGCCTTTCAATGTTTTTTCCCCTCATCAAAAGTGATTTTAAATTTACAGCGCAGCGGTTCATGAAAAATAAATTGTTTGTTTTTCTGGTTATTGCAATTTCAAATATAAATATTTGTTTAAGAATCACAGCAGTAAAAATGGGGAAGCTTATCAATGAACAAATACCCTCAAATACCCCTGTCGATCATTCATGAGAGATTGATTTCACGTGTATTTATTTATTCCTACTAAAGGAAATCAAATAAAATTTTATAATTTTGCAGTTTTAAATTAAATAAAATATTATGGTTTTCAAGAAAACGCACAGTACTTTAAAGAAGAGTATAAAGGTGTGAATATATTCCCCAGTATTTATTTTGATAAAAAATATGGACTGAAAGTAATCAAATAAGATAATTCTTCCATTTCGCAGGGTCTTCGTAAAAGCTGTTTTTAAATAATTTTATGAAATGTATTTAAATTTAATTTAAAAATAAAAGCTTTAATGATTATACAAATATTTAATGGACCTACCTGGCCTCAGAGGCAATGATTTGTTCCAGATTTAACCCATGTTGATTGTCGTTTCTTTGACGTACTTTTGGATAAGTTTCGTTTGCATATACATATATGTGGCTTATCTAACAATAATAAATTATATGGTAACCCGCTTTATGAATGAACCTTTTTGGCTAAAAATAAATAAACATTGCGGTCCCATGGGGGAGCTTACTCAGGCAGCGAGTGTTGCTGATTGCGCTGGAAATCGTCGATAAAATGACAATTGGTGATTCCGTTTATTCGTAGACGATGGAATATTATTACTGCTTCTGCGGAATAATTTATGCGGAAGCGGCAATATGTGTGCAATTTAATGAAATTAAGCTCCATTATACAGAGAAAATGAATGATAAGCCCACAAACTGGATATGATATTTACCCGAGAGCCCAGCAGTACTACGTACCCTTCTTGGTCCTTTCACATGATTCATTTTGTGTAAACCAGCAACCAATTTGAAATGTTTGATTAAACGGCAAAGCATAAATTTCGCTTTATGGGGATTCCGCACAGAGAGTCGTGACGTGGGGAAAAGGTCGTCGTGGTCGGTCATTAATCTTCAGCATTTTAGCAACATTTTCACGCATTTGCACCCAGACATCAGACCCACATCAGACCCATAATCCAGGCTCGTTTTCCACCTCTAAATCGCTGGATATACCAATACCTATACCCCCTTTGCCTTCGAAATTGAAACAACAGTTTCGGGGCTGAGCTGCCAGAGCGTTTAATTAATATTAATTTGCATTCCATGACATTGAAGCTGAAACTGAAACTGACACGGCGACGATGTGTGCTGCCCCTGGGGAGAGCGGGCTGGGATAGCGCCACTGACCCATCGAATTTATTCGCGAGCTGTCCAGTTGGGACAACAGAGTGATCAATGGACCCAATCAATGACTGTGTCATGTCAGCACAGCGCGTATCTGGGCCTCAAGTTGATGGCTTAATCTCGGAGAAGTGAATTTATTCAGGATCTAGGGTATTTTCTGGATGGGTTAAAGCTAGTTATAGGTATTCTAGCATGTGCTTTACACAGAAATATAATTAGGCTGCTGTGTGTTTGTGTTTTTGGGGTCTTCTTTGTGTGGGGGTGTGCGCCTTTTAATCGCCTCAATAGATTTGACATTCAGTTAGCAGAAAAGCCTGAGCCACCCAGCAACAATAATAGTCACTTTAATTCGCTCACCGACTGGGGAACGGTTTGGGGAATGGCTTTGGGAATGGGGATGGCGGGCACTTGATGGCGCTTAGCGGTGCGTGGCTCATAATTTAACTTTTCAGCGGAAATTCCCACAAGGTGTTCCCGAAAACCCCGCCCCGCCGCCGCCAGAAAAGTCGGCTGCGGGTGTGAGACAACCGCACAAATTACAAACACAAGGCCGACACGAAGACAGCACCAAAAAAATAAAACCAAGCAAAGCAATTTAAAAATTTACGACATTCCACACTCATTACACCTTACGGGTTTTCTCGTTTTTCCCTATACTTTTTCCCGCTTCGGCTTCGGTTTCGGTTTCGGTTTTGGCCTTTGGCCATCGGCGGTCCGCTGGCGCCACGCCCCCTGCGTCCAGGTGCGCCCATGCGAATTTTCGCATACAACTTCCGCGCGCAACTTTTGGGTTTTTGTATGCAAATTTTCATTTCTGGTTCTGAGACTCTTTTTTTTGCTTCCTTCCTCCATTTGCTCTGCTTTGTTTTTGTGCTGGGAAATTGTTCGCTGTTGTCGTCATTTATTCTTGAGTTGAGTTGACTTGGGCTTGGCTAAGAGCGGCCTGAAAAGAAAAACATATCGAGTGGAGTTGAGGGCCTCGACTTGGAGGTGCCCAGTAGATGCGCGGGAGACTTTTCCAACAGAAAAGCCATTTTGGAAGGAGCAGACTTGGACAGATAGCCTATCTTCTTACCCTTTTGCAGCATCTAACTTTTCGATTTGTATCAAAAGTATTTAAATATTAGTTTATATAAATCGCCACTGAAAACTGTTCCAGTTGGTCCTTACCAGGATGTACTCGCACACAATATACCCTTGCAAGTTAAGATACCGCGTATAAAAACAATGGACGAAGCAGAAGAAATTTTCCTGCCTTATCGGTTGTTGCTGTTCGAAATGTGTGTAAGACTAAGTCGGGGTGGCTCCCACTCCGAGAACCGAATTCCACCGCTCGGTTATTCACGTTCTTCGGAGTCCAAGTCCAAGTATTTGCATTATTGCTGGCCCTGCTCTGGCATCGTGGAATTACCTATAATGACGGTCACTTTGGCTGCGAGGGTTGCTCCTCCGCTGATGGATGGCTTCCTCTCGCTGGAAATTTCATGATCATTAAGCAGTAAAGTTCTGCTCGAATGGGGGAATTTAATTTGGCATTACGAGAAGCTGCTACGATGAAATATCATAAAAAAGCAGATACATTTAATGACAGCTTGCCCAATTCCTTTAAGTTTATTTCGCCTGCAGGGATCTTAAAAGTTTTATACATATTCATTTTCTTTGTTTATTTATCTGTTACTCAAGTGTGTGCTCATTGCTTCATATAAATAAGAAAGTCGTATTGAATAGCTTATTTTAGATTTTTCTTATTTATCTGTGCGCCATTGTTGTGTTCTTTGATTTCTATTATTAGGTTGTCCAACTTTTTCATTAGACCCATAACAAGTACAGATGAGCAAGCGAAAAATGTAAATTCAGTTTACTTTTTTTCAGAAGTACCACGTATTTTGTACACTTCAAGGAAAAGCTACTGGCTTTGGTTTTTATTTAGGGCTTAGTTTAACGGTTTTTAAAGTCTTTACCTAAAATTTTATGATTTAAAATTAATGGTGTCTTTGATAAATCTCTAAAATATTAAGAACACAATTAAACAAAGTCCAAAGCAGACAAGAAGCTGAAAGTTGATGTAAGTCATCAAACTGGGTACTGATGACAGCCCTTAAGGGGTTTCCCTTTTCTTTCGGAACATCTTTGTGCCTCATGAGGTGGGACCATCATTTCTTTAAGTGCATTCATTCATTCCCCATAGTGTTTGTGAGTTGTTCCCATTGTCCTTGTTATTTGTTTTTGGACTTGTAAGTGGCTCAAATAAAGGAAATGGCCTGCGAGGGGGAGAGGGGTATAACGACATCGTTCAAGTTGAAGGACATAACTGAATTTCGGTCGTTGTGTAGTTTCTGCCTTCTGCTTTATGAAATTCAAATTGCAAATGGGAAAACCGAGGAGCAGAAGGCGAACGGCGACTAGCAAAGGGAAGACGAAGGGAGCAAAGAATCCGTAATGACTTCTCCGGCTCTGCTTCACGGAGCGTAAAAACTAATTAATTACACGTGCAAATTGTGATAAATTCCATTTGCAGCACTCCTTTCACTCTAATAATTCATTTTTATTGCATTTGGTGATTCATAATTCCATTTACGACGAGCATGTAATAAGGGCAACTTGTTCTGGTACTTTTCCCATGCAGATTTCCATCGATTTTTATGGGCGAGTGGGCGGTGTGTGTTGTGCTGTTGATGGTACCCCGGTGACCACAACAAGTGTCCTTGCGCCAGTTAGCCATCCGCAGCCACACAGCCGCACAGCTGCTCAGCCGGTGCAGTGCACATCTCATTTTGGAGCACTTTCTATTTATATTCCTCTGGCCTCCAAGCGGTCACTGCATCCTCCTCCGTAAATGAATTTCATTACGCACAGCTCAGTTATTTTTAATCGCTCGACCACCACGCACTTGTCCGATGTCTAAATTTGTATCGCATTAGCTTAATTTATGTTGTGGCGGGCATTCTGCGTAAAATGGAGGCATCTGCCACTTTGATCCCACCCAACGGCATGCAATTTCAATTCATTTGAACTTGAGAGCCCGACAAAAGAGTGCCAAGTCCTTATAATTAATGCCTGCAATTGAACTTGACCCAAAAATGTGTGAATAATTTTACAGACGATGGCAGCTGCCAAGGCGAGGCATCGCTCGAATTATCCCAAGTGGGAGGACGATGGGTGGGAGGGAGGCTGCACACACTGCGAGTGGGTGCTCCTTGGAAGCATCCAAGCCAAGCCTTAAATTGCGAAACTCTAAACCGTTTGTCTGCCTGATTTATGGGAGGAACGGAAGGGTCTAAATGGGTCAATTGGTATCCCTTGTAAATATTGCACGAATTTATGAGCTTCAAGAACGTTGAGGTAGGGCTGAGAGGATTAGGGATCAGAGCATATGTGTAATTTATTTGTGGTTTCAGGGAACTTAAACGAGGAGATGCTTTAAATTCATTAGTAGCTCAATAGCTTAACGACTATGGTTCCTTGATTGAAAACATTTTTCCCTCAAGTCGAATCATAAGTAGCTTAATTGGTTGGTACGTAATTGCTTGCTAAAGCAACAAAGTCTGCTTAATTTCATTTATTTGTTTCGGGAAATTACCATATCACTTAATATGCGTATTTTCTTGTTAAAGCTATAATATCCTGATTGCTATTCACAAAGCGTTAACATTTTGATTGTCAAAGCTAAGTAACAAAATAAGAATAACATTTCTCTTGAACCAAATTGAAGTCAGTGAAATCCAAGGATATATGAACTTCCAAGAATTTTTTGCTGATAAATAAACATAATTGCTTGGTAGCTGGGGAATAGGTTTTGCATAAACTTAAAAATTCAGTAGTTACATAAATGAATGGGAATTTCACATGTCGTGGTATGAGTACGCCATATTCTTTATGTGTTTCCTTCTTTTTTGCGTAGCTAGTTTCGCTTTTGCCAAGTGCCTATTTCCCTTTATGCTAACATTTTTGACCCAGTTATGCGAGTCCTTTCAGAGTTTCAAAAGGAAAAACTTGGAAGGCAACACTCTTTCTGGTATCTCTAGCCACACTCTGCCTCGTCCCCTTCTAATTCCATCACTTAAATTGCAACTACACTCAGTTCTCAGATCCGACTCGCTTCTGTTTTCGTTTGATATCAAATGCATTCATGTTGAGTTTTGTAATTAAAACTGTAATTCCACGTTGATGGCGGGGGAAATGGGGGACATTAGCATGCAAATGTATGCGTGACAGAGGGAAAAGCCATCCAAGGTAACCCACAACTCCTCCCGCAACACACACACACACACAGCCTCTACGAAACAGAGTCTGCTCCGGTTTGATAAGTGGGAAAAGTGTAAAAATTTCGTTGCATACTTCCCAGCGTCGAAATGAAATTGCGGCTCCTGCGGCAGCTGTCACAGCTGGCACGTAATACTATACACTCGCACACTCACAAGCACGCATGTATGCGAATGTAAATGTAAATTTAATTGTACTTTGTAGTACTATATAGCCATATATGGCCAGCACAATAGTAAAAACAAACTGGGAAAATATTACGAAACTAAACTGTCAGTAAGGGACAGCTGCCAACATTTATGTTTGAAAGATAAATCAGAAAATTATAATATTTAATAACTAAATGTAGTATGCAGTGTTCTTTTAAAGTAAGTTCGATTTATTTAGTACTATCCCTTAGTCTACCCATTATTGAAGTATAAACATTAATATCTACTTATTTATGTAATGTATTAAACTGTTTATAATGTTTTCAATGTTAAATATTCTACCTTTTTTTTTTGCAAAAATAGTGTTCTTAATTGAAAAGCCTTATATTTATTCGCACTATAAATTTGTTGACCTCAATATAGTCAAAGTTTGAATTTATACAGCTCTTTCCAAGAAATTTAACTTTTTAAATCAAAAACTGAGGTCTTTCTTGGAAATCATAAATTGGCTTGGGGTGCCCTTTAACGTTAAATCTCTTGGCAGCTTTTATTAGAATTTTACATACTTTACCTCCTAGTGAAACCACCATTTTCCAATGAATTTTCCCCGCCAGGTAAATGGTAATTTTAAGTTTTATCAAACAGTTTGCACTACTAGTTTGATCGCGATTGTACACGCATCTAGGAGGTGTTAAAACCACCGGCAGGCGACTTGTCGCCGTCAGTCAATCAGAGAGATGGCGTCGCCTGTCGCCGACTTGGCCTGAAAGTTGGTCCAACCCTTTGTGGCTTTTATAATAATTCCAAGTGCTTATAGTTGGAGATGTGTTGTATGTGTGTGGCAGTAGCATTTGGCAGGGAGTGTGCGGGCCCATTTGCAAGCTCGTATCTCTGTACGCCTGGTCGCCTGCCGCCGGCTGATGAGAGTTCGGATTTGGCTCGGTTCCTTCCTGGGCAACTTCCTGTCACGCTCGAGAGGAAGAGGGGGCGGGATGGGCCTCTCCGACTGGTATATAAATATTTCCCGATCCCGGAGTCCCTTCTACTTCTCCTTCTCCTCCCTAGTCGCTGTGTTTGCCATCGTACAGGAAATTTGAGCGAAGCAAAACGGGAAGAAAATCCATTTACGTAATTACTTCGAGTTAACTTTTGCTGCAGCAAAAGGATGCGCGCAGAGCGAGCCCTTTTCCTCATTGAATTATTGAAGAATTGCTTATTCGCTTATGGAAAATCTGTTCTCCCGCCTGTCCTGCCACTAGTTGAGTTACGACCAGCATAATTGGATGAAACAGGGCCGGGCACTCGACCTCAACCCACATCGATTGCGTTACACCCGAAACTTTTCTCATTTTCATGGCCCTCGCGGACAACCGTTAATTATATTTGGCCAGCGTACATTTTTTACGACGGTCGTCTTACCAAGTTTCGTAGGAAAATCCGCTTGACGTGTTAGTTTCATTTAATTATCGTAATTTATGCTTCATGGTTTTTCCATCATCGAACTATGGGGCTAATCTAAGTTCACCGGCCATTTTCCTGTGGCGGATGAAAAATTGAAAATTAATGGCCCGAAAGGCGTTACCTTTGAATAAAACTCATTAGGGACCTCATATAATAATTTCATGCAAAGGCAATGTCATAAAGGCCATTATTTACCATACTTTTTGTTTTGGGAGAACAAACACTAAATCAGTGTCAGCTGGGACAGGTAATACATTTAGTGTTAAGTTTTTCAACGGCCTCGCTTAATAGAAATTTATGTGTTATTAGAGCTTTTTGTTGAAAACATGTTTTTAAGCCATCAATTAATTTACAGAATTTATAGTTTCAAAAGAAGCTATTATTAATGAGCTGCCTAACTCAAATTCTTCAAAATAAATACCGAAAAAAAAAACAAAACTTTAATTTGAACTTGAGTAATTAAGTATCTCGATGCCGCATCCTTTGCAGAAACACAAGAGTATGTGCTCTTCTTGCACCATAAAACCATCCACTTATATATATTTCCAATTAAATCGTATCAAATAGAATAAGACGTTTACCGAACAGCACAAGTCAAGTTGGCTTAACTCTTCTCTTTCACTTACCAACTTTTTGTTGTGCTTTTCTGCTCCTGCAGGCGTGGTGGCATTTAATAATGTAAGACTGCCCGGCTCGGTTCTGAAACTAAGACTTGCCATTCTGTAATTACACACGGGTTCGGGGAGCGAAATAGGACGAAGGAGGAGTGACCCGGTCGAGGACGACGACCAACAAGTTGCCAGCAAAGCAAGAAAGCCAGCCAGCCCAGCCCCATTCCAAGCCCCGCACCCCGGAAGTGAAAGCAGCAAAACGGCAGCCGTGGATACCAACGCGCTGCGCAGCTCAGCCACTGTGAAGGTGCCCCCGCTGCCACCCCCGCCGCCGCCGCCCCTGACCACGTCGCTGACAATTTGCCAGCCGCCGCCGCCCACTCCGCCCTACCAGAGGCTCACCAAGGCTCTGCAATGCGATCCACGCTGCGGCCACGAGGTAAGTGCGAATTGAAGTGCTTGTGGCTACTGGAGAACTTTGGCAGGGAGTCTGGTAGAAGGCATCCTTTAACCAGGGGCCCCACCAGGGAATTGAGGTGTTCCCTGATGGCTAGACCAAAGTCAATTAGAAAAGTCATTGCATTACGTGCAAATTTTGATTGAAGAGCTTGTTAGGTAAATACAAGACTAACAATATTTAACATTTAAACGTTTAATAGGAATACATCATTTAGGTGTAAAGAACTTTGAGAGCTTAATTATGATTCACTATCGATTTTATCATATATATTTAACACCTGAAAAATAGACTTCATTGTGAACAAATACATCACTGCATATGCGTAATATTATTTTTTGTACTTTAAAATAATCTATTAATTTATTTATTAGTCGTTCTTGTCATATATATAATTTAACACCTGAAATAGACTTCAATGTGAACAAAGATATCACTGCGTATGCGTAATATTATTTGTTGTATTTTAAAATATCTATTAATTAATTTATTAATTAATTAGTAAAATGAGAATTAGTTAAAAAACTATTTTCATTGGTATAGTATTCAAAGTATTAATTTTCAGTTGCATTCTAACTTATTTATTTCTGAACTAAGACATCACTGCGTATGCGTAATATACTTGTTATTCTGTTGGACTTTCAAGTTTATTTTTTTTAATCGGCATTCGCATTACATTTTTTATTGGTATAATAAAAATATTTATTTTCGTTTGTATTCCAATTTACTTCTTTGTTAAGAAAGACATCTGTGCGTATGCGTAATATACTTTCTCTTATTCTGTTGCATTTTTAAAAATGAATGAATTAATATATATATATATATAAATTCTTTCCATTGGTATAATAAAAATATACGAACATGAATATTTTTGTATTTTGTATTGTATTCTAATTTATTTCTATGTGAACAAAGACATCTGTGCGTATGCGTAATATACTTATAATGATACCGTTGGATTTTTAAGGAAGTCAATAATTAAAATTAAAGTGAATAATTAAAATTTGCTAAATTTTATAAAATAAACTTATTGGTCAAAGTGCGTTTCTAATTATGAAAGTCGGTGTACATGGAAATAGTAAAAGTTACGAATATCGAAAAGTGAACCAGTTTACCATAAAAAATTGAACTAAACTTTCATACGACTCCTAAACTGCCGTAAACTATTTTATACTTCAGTTAGCTAGTAATAAATATGCTCCATAGGTTACACACTACAAAATGCAGCCATTTGTTGTCGCAACAATTGAGTAAAATCCATCTTAATCCCGCCCTGCAGCACCACAGACTCGTTTAGATTAATGCGATTTGCAGAGCAGCCGTGACATAAAGCAAATTTCCTCGAGCACCCTTTTACGTACGGTGTTAGATCCTCGAAGGTTGCAAATTGTTACGGCGAACCGTATCTCCGCACCGTGTCATGAACTTATTGTGCCAGATTTTGGTGTCCTTGCGCAAGATGAATTGCGTCTCATATAAGCTTGAATGCAACCTGTTTGGCACCGCACAGAAGAGGGGGCTTACCTCCTCCGCCACCGCCACCGCCCTGACGTCACAGAAAAGTCGTTGTCGCTTGTTGTCGCCGCCTCTGCCGTGGCTGTGTGTAAGAGGTGTGTTTGTGTGTTAGCTAATACGCGAACCCTCTGCCGCAGCGCTGCAATTATGTCGGGGTTCAAGGCTAATTTGCTTGTGCACCAATGGCGTTAAGCGAGGCTATCGCGTGGTGCACTGAGAATAAAAAGGACAAGTAATGTACATATTTTGTAAACCATTCTCTTTACAAAGATACGTTTTTTTCCTTTTATTCGAAAAGTTAACTTATTACAGTTTTGTATCTAAAAGCTTGCATTTGAATTGGTAAAATTATGGTAACAATGGGCAAGTAAAAAAATATAACCAAACAATGGCTGAAAAATGTTGTTAACAATGTAAGGTTTTTATTGAAATTAGGATTCTTTATTGTTTTTATGTTACGATTGATGAATAGGAAAAAGTTAAATGTTTAGTAATACATTAAATTGTTATTGTATGAGAATGATTAAAAATAATTATTCATTTACAAGAACTCTATAACAATACAAACAAACATATAAAGATTTTCCAAACTCTCTTATATCATATTTTAATTTTGTAGCTCGTTACTTTTATTTCAAGTGTTTGCGAGCTCATTCACCGCTTGTGCGGGGCTTGCGTTGCAAAATGCGCGTGTGACCGAATGCAAGTATCCGCATTACGTATACGCCGCGTTGCGCTGCGTTCGTTTGCTCATTCCTTAATTAACGCTCACCCCGCCTTCGCCGGCTCAAAAGGTGGATTAAAGAACAGGAAAAAAACTAGAACACACACACAGAATGGCAAGAGCTGAAAAGAGCGACCAGCAACAAGCAAAAAGCGGCCACGTCAAGTGCAGTCCGCAGTTCAAATTACATTAACAAAAATGTACCGCACTTGACCTTGGCTAATTGCAAGACCACGAGGGCCTTTCGGGGGCGCGAGGGCATAAATTACAGGCACCGAGTTGTGGCCGGAATAGGCGCATTCAATGTTAATTGTTAGAACATGTGTACACTGGAGTTTCAAATAATCGCTGCATTGGATTGCTTAACCTTAGTGCGAGCCTTGTCCCTGGGGGAAATGCTCGGGAAGTGGCTCATACTTGGGCACGAGTTTTGAAGGAAATTCCACCTCTTACTATATTCATATTTTGTATTTTATTTTCTTTGTTCATTAAAGGTAACCATCGGCCGTCGCATTGGCCTTTACAGATTTTGTGGCGACATCGGACGCGGCAACTTCTCCAAAGTCAAACTCGCTGTCCACCAGCTGACGCGTGGTAAGAGCAGCTGTTACTTGTCACTCATCCTTCCTATAAATAAATACCCATCCCGTTTGCAGACAAAGTGGCCATTAAGGTGGTGGACCTAGATCGAGCGGGTCTCGATGCCAAGGCGCTGCGAATGCTGTCCAGCGAAATAGCCACTCTCGAGTGTGTTCATCATCCGAATATTTTGAGGTATGTCCTTTTTAGGAATTAAAGAAAGGATTCAATTGTAAATATCCGGTTATTCAAAGGCTTTTCGAGGTGGTTGAGACTTTGGGGCGGGTCTACTTAGTCACTGAGTGGATTCGCGGCGGGGAGCTCTACAACCACATCACCCAAGGTGGCCCTCTGAGAGAGATTCATGCGGCTCCTTTGTTGAAGCAACTCTTGCTGGCCGTGAAACATATGGTAAGTTGATAAATGGATAAAAAATCAGATTGTTACAGCTTTTAAATTTACATATTGCCGTTTACACCGCACTTACAGCACAGTCTGGGTTACGTGCATCGCGACATCAAGGCGGAGAATGTCCTGCTCCTCTCGGAAGATCGCCTCAAGCTGGCCGATTTCGGTTTCAGCACACAACTTATCAATGGTGGGTTCAGCAGCTCCTCCATAGCCGCATCAGCAAACTAATCAATTTCACGCCGGTTGACAGGTGCCAATCAGAAGCTCGACACGTTTTGCGGCTCGCCTCCGTACGCGGCGCCCGAGCTCTTCTCCGATGACCATTACATCGGTGCTCCAGTGGACGTGTGGGCCCTGGGCATCCTGCTCTACTTCATGGTGGTGGGCAACATGCCATTCCGGGCACCCACAATACCCGGCCTCAAGGCGGCCATACTCAAGGGCGACTACCTGCTGCCCGGTCAGCTCAGTTTGCCCTGCATAAGACTTATACGTACGTACTGCGCTATTTCTAACATCCTTTATTTATGACAGCATATATTCGTGTCCTCTTGCAGAACGTATCTTGATTCACATACCCGCTCATCGGCCGACCATCGACGACATGCTGAACAGCCAGTTCGTGACCTGCCCCAAGCTGAGCGCTGACCTAATGCAGTGGGAGATAAACCAGCACAGCAAGCCGGCGAAGAGGTCCATCTTCTGGGTGCGCAGCAAGTCACACCGGCTGCGGAAGTCCGCCTCGCTGCGGGATCGGTACGCGGAGGTGGTCAAGAAGCCGGCCATTAGTATGAACACGCGGCAGCAGGACGAGATGTTCGTGCAGAACTTCCTGCAGCCGATCGAGGTTGGTCACGAGTTCCTGCTGAAGGAACCGCCGGCGCCTGTCGAGCAGGCCAAACGCCCAACACGGAGGTATTTGCTTTGCGGTAGTCTCAAGAAGAAGGTCACACCTCTGGAAACAGAGCCTGAGAAGCAGCTGTCCAACGGTGTCCAGTGCTCCTCGGCCAAGATCAATCCCTGGAACATTCAGGTGGCCGAGGACTGTCCACTGTTCAAGAACTACGATGCGGAGACGGGCAGTTGCATTATGCTGCCCACGGCCACCGAGGATCTCAGCCAGCTGGGAGCACTGGAGTTCGAGGCCAGGCAACTTCTGGCCGAGATGGGACTCTCCTCCGAGATGCTGATCAACGCGCGGCAGAGTGGTCCCCGTTCGGACATCATTGGCGCCTACCGGATCGTGGTCAACAGACTGCAGAAACAGTCCTGGCTAGCACGGAAGCACGTGGAGATGGCTCTGCACGTGGAGCCCAAGGCGGAGAAGCGGATTGAAAGATCGTGCTGCATACTCTAAGGCATGCGCAGATACATAGTTGTTGAATGTTTAAAATACTACTCACCTGGTTCTGGTGGATCTAGGGGTTCCCCTTAAAGAGGAAAGGCAAACTTGGTTTTCCGCAGCATTGCTTAGGGTTTGAAAAAATCATAAATAGCTGGCCTTGACTGGATCGTTTTTAAACTGAGTCCGAAAAAGAGCAACGAATGAGATTACACAAAGATATATATTAAATGCAGTTTCTAAACCAATTTAAAAATGGAAATGAAACACGAGTGAAGAATAGTTGAGTTCAGGAAAGAAGTTGCAGTGAATCAAAGTTTGCCTTTCCGTGGGGACTAAGCGCCAAGAGATCACACAGATCAAGCCCAATTAGTGTCAATTGTAAGCTGCATAGGCCCGAGTTTGTTGTTAACGTAGATTCCAACATTTCTTGTCCTTGGTTTGTTCATTCGAGAAAGTTCCTTATTTTTTGTGCAGCTTCAGTTTGTGTCCAGAGGCGAGCAGTAAAGTTAATATATATATAGAGATATATACATATATAGTCCAAGTATTATGTATTTAGTTGTTGGTCCATTTTTGAGCATATACAGACATGAATATAAGAAACGAATATATGAATATTATGTAGACACTTGGCGTAAAGCGATCGATCTCTTCAAGTTTTTCATGTACAACGTTGCATAAAAATGTTTAATTGATCATCAAAAGCGTGTGTCTGTCTGTGTGTGTATGTCTTGCCAAATTGTCTCCCGTGGAGTCAATATCGCGTACAATAAAACAGCATTATTATGAATCGCTTAGACTCGCATTCGTACAAATCGTAAACATTCTAAAACTAAATCTCAACCAGCTCGTCGTCTAATTATGCACTTTAGCCTTAGTTTATTGCATTCGCAGCATCGCCGTCGTCCGTCGTCCGCCGTCCTCCTCATCCAATCCTCCTCCTCTTCTCTCTGGCCGCATCCTCAGCTGCTGCTCCACTTTCGCCTGGCTTGGCTTCGTCTGTTTTCGTCGCTGCGGCGCAGGCGTCGCGAGAGAGGGAGCTCGCTCTGTGCCGGTGACCCACTCAAATGATGGCACTCTCACTGGGTTTTTTTCCGCTGCTGCCGGCGTCGCCATCTCTCGCGCTCTCTTCTGTTGAATGGAGTGAATTGATAAGGCAAGGGATTGTTGAGTTAATTTTTGAGTGGATTTGATAACTGTCGGAGGCCTCCAGTAAGTATTAACTAATAAGAATTAGCAATCAAAAAATGCTTGAATATATGAATATCTCAATTAAATCATAACTAATATCTGGGGTCTAAAATAAATTAATCTCTTGTTAGTTTACTGATTCAACAAGTTTTAATACTTTAGCAGTCGCTGCGAACATAACATAAAATTGTTAGAAAGAAAACTAAATTGATTTAATTGAGAAAAGGCAAAGCTTAGTAAATGTTCGATCGAAATGTTGTTCATAGCCTCTGACATATGTGCTTTCATACAAACGGACGGACGGCCAACAAATTCCTCAGACTTCGTATACATTAAATAATTCTAATGAATTTCATATTCTTTTTGAAAGAAACGAAGCTTGTGGGTTTTCTAGTAAAGTATAACATTAGGAAATGTAAAGCTTCATTTCCGTAATATTCTCGCTCTTACCAACTATGGCAAACGAATCAGAGTCCGAGGTGCCCGCCGGCCAGTCAATGTCAGGCATAGTTGGCCAGTCGATATCCTCCGCCGTGTCCCAATCTACGGCGCGAGTCTGGCTAATCTCGAACAGAGCCGGCGAACAGAGGCTGAGAACTTCCTCCCGCAACTTCTTTAGCAGCGTTTCATAACTGTCACTGGTCTTGCAAAGGAAGCAAACCGCAAGCGAGGGATCCATGGCGGAAAAGTTCAGGCGGGCAGCGTGCTTTTGATGGTAGGTCTCGTCGTATTCTTGTTCTCCCGCTTCAGTTTTCTGGCCCACCATACCAGTTCTTTGCGTCGTGTGAGGATCCAGGTACAGGACCTCGTCGTCCACATAACCCAGAAAGTACAAAGCCTGATTGGGCCGACCACCGATCATGCCACAACTACTATCTAGTTCAAGGCATCTCTTTAAGGCTGGCACATAGAGTGGGTTGATGTCGGTGATGCCCAGACGTAGGGGTATAATGAGGAGCAGAGGCTTCCACGAGTCTCCTTCTCGACACAGCGAGTCTGCGAGCGATAGATTTTACTTAAGGTTCATTTTTGGAATGGGCCTAATATATTTACTTACACACGTCATCGAGAACTACAGTGCTGTCCATGGCGACGTGCACTGCCAGGGAGCTCCAGTCATCGAAGCACACCAGTTTTCTGCAATGATTTAACGGCAATGACAGGTTACTTCGCAATTCCGCACAAAGATGGACTCTTACTTGAGGATTTGGGCTACAGTATTCGGTCCCAGCCATTCTCCAACGGCCTTGTTCTGGGACTCCCCCATCAGAGCGATTTGGTGTATAGAGTAGTAGCTCTTTCTTACGTCCTCGAAACGGTTAACGATTTTGAGGTAGGTGGCATCACGGCACTCTGGCGTCCAGAACCAGTCCCGTCCCAAGTGAAGTTCAATCAGAGCCTGGGCAAGGACCATCTGACCGCAGCGGAGCATGCAACCCCACCCCTTGTCCGAGGTGAGTTGGACTTCTCCCAAGGGTGAAAATCCATGGCGGTAGGTGCACCACAGCCTCGACTGTATGTCGCGTCGGATGAGCTCGAGTTCTGGTGAGCAGAAGTAAAAATTATTAAAAATCAATGTAACTTTATATTGTTTTCTTTTTGGCGAGAGAATAGCTCGTCTGGATTTTTATAAAAGATAAGAACCCCTTGGCTTCTCCAAACCCCATGACTCATCTCCTCTAACTTACCCTGTATGGCATTAAATCGCCTGCCCAGCACCCAGACATCCGTGTTCCGCCTAGGTATATCCTCCGGTTCGCCGCTACCCACTGCCTGGCCGACTGCGCTGGCGAGGACGCTGTCCGGTCCCAAATACGCCTCGAAGACGCTCTCCATAATCCGCGCTAGCTGATCGCTGAGTCCCACCAGCATCTACTGCCCGAGAGGCGGTGGTAGAGGGGGCGTGGTAGCTGGATCGAGACCGCCTCCACTTCCGTTGTAGGCGTCGCCGTCTGTTGGGTTAATTGCCAGCCAATGACGTTTTGGTTTTTTCGATTGGGGCCTTTGTTTTTGGCCTTTGCTTGCGCTGGCAGCACTGCTCCTGCTCCGGCCCGAGGTCACAGCGGGGGCATTTGGTATTGGCAGTGTCGGAGCCCTGATAATTAACTAAGCGAGTATTTTAATCAGTCTGCTGTGAAATGGCTTGGTTTATTTTCGTTTTTTTTTTGTTGATTACAACGATAACAGCAGCAGTGACGTCGCCTTTAGTGTGGCCGTAGCATATGCGGCCGAAGTAGTAAAATGGTATTTAATAACTTAGTATTTTTAGAAATACAAAAACAGGAAAGCAGAAATAAATAACATTAATTTATTTAAATATTATTTGATTATTTCAGATTTCCTTATAACATAATAGCAACTCTTAATTTATTTTCGCTTACTCCCCATTTGTCGATTGAAGGTGTGATTTCTTCCTTATAAAACTCTTAATATATTATAAAACTCTTGGTACTGTTATATTATCATTAACATTAACATTTTGAAAAATCACCCTAAATTGGGTTATTTTTTAGTAAACAACATTTTTATTTTTATTTCAAACTCAGCTAAATTGCGTTTGCTTTAAGAAAGCTTAATGCCTCTAAGCAACTCTGAGCGCACAGAATTTGTTATTTAAATCGTAAAAATCATCTTCGGGTTCTGCATCCTTAACCAAGTTCGCATTGGTATCCGCGTTAGATTCCTTAGCTTCCGCTTTCCTGGCCGCCTGCCGCTGCTTCTTCAAGCGTTTCTTTTGTATCGCCTTCGCCGCGGACTCATCCACCTCCACTTCCTTCCAATGTGGAATGAACTGTGCGCACCAATCGAACAGGTAACAATAGAAGTCAAACATAAGCTTCGAGTCGGGCAGAAGGAAATTCTCGATATGATAGCGAACATCCGTGCGATTTCTCAGCAGATCGTACATATTGTAGACAAAGGCACCGCAGAATAGCTGATTCATTCGTGGACTTGGCAAAGGCAAGTCCAGAAGGGCGTTAAGCCCATTTAGTTGATAGACCACCGCTTGAAATTCGGCAAAAGCGTGAATTACGGTCGATGAGTACAGATCAAACTTCTTTTTGAATATTTCCTGCATGTGAAAATGCGGCAACAGGCGTTCTTGGGTCAAGTAGCAGTCCGATTTTGGCACATGTGGCATTCGATCAGGTACAGAAAGCTCCAGAAGAGACGACTTAATGCCACGCTTGATGCCCTCGGCGGATTCCCTATCTCTTACGGAGCGTTCCTGCTTTAAGATCTTGCCAAATCTCTTGTGGAAAGCTTTTACCTCCCTCTCCGCGGGTATGTTAACATCAATTGTTCGCAGAGCAATCAAACAGAGAAGCAGGGCATGAAGATGAAGCTGATCGCAGTGCTCCGATCGATGCAGCCAGTATATTATCGCGAGGAAGTAAAGTCTCAGATCCTCCGGCAGATTTTCCAACTTTCTGAACAGCTTCTCCGTTTCCACATGCGGCAAATTGGACTCGAAGATAAATCTCAAGTGCCGTGCGTCTGGGCAAGATGGTTCAAACGAATAGTCAGGTTCCTTCTCAATAGGCATCTTCAGATATTTCACATTGGTCACCCGAATAGCTCGTGTCAGATAGGTAAACTCGATGGGCAGTGGAGATCCTTCCTCATCCAATTGTGGCTTCGTTTTTGAACCCTCCACATGGTGAAGCAAGGAGAAAACATAATTCAAAATGGGCAGAGCTAGTTCATTTGAATCATGGTAGGGAAAGTGCTCGATCTGTGGATTATTTATGTACTTGCGCAGGTGTATAAGATCCACAAAGTATCGAGAGAGATTGGCTGGGTATAGTTTTTTCAGAAACCATTGCGGAAAGAGAAGGGTTTTATCCTCGACTTCTACTTCTTCTTCTTCATCTTCACCAGAGTCTGCTTCCTGATCTTCCGGAGCCTCATTCTCTTCTGGTTGGTCTACTTTCCCTTCATCCTCTTCATATACATCTTCATCAGAGGCATCCAAATCTTCTTCGTCGCTAATTTCCCCCTCACTTGCCGGTTCTACATATGGAAATGCATTTTCATAATGCTCGTCGAAGAAATCGTAAGCGTGGCACAACTCATTTGAGTAACCAGAGATGGCTGCATTAACCTGGGACACCAGAGAATCTCTTTGACTCTGCAATGAATAAAAATCTATTTAAAGCTAGGCCAAAGAATATTAAGCAGCAACCAAAAACCTTTTTAAGCCTAGATAGGACTTTTGCCAGAGCTGACTCCGCCGTTTCCTCCTTCAGCCATTTTAGGATAACTTGTATGCGCTTCTGCTGCTGCTTCAGCTTTCGACTCCTTCCAGCTTTGCCCATTCCGGCTGCAAAAAAGTTTCGGAAGGCGCTCCTGGCAATGTAGTCGTTACCAAGGAGAGCAGCAAAGAGCGGCAGTTTCTCTGCACTGAGTGTGCCGCGCCCGCAGAGATGTGAAACTCGGTAAATGCAGCAATCAAGATACTTGTACGTCTTTGCATTCCCAGTATGCCTATCCACCTGGGCCGGCGCTTGGATGCCTCCCACAATCTTGTTGGCCGCGGTGCGTTTCTTTACGTGCTTGGCCTCGTTGCGCCGCAGATCACGGGAATCCCGATTTGCTTTGCTTTTATCCTTCACTTGTTTGGTGAGCACCTGTGAAGCAGAAGTAGAGTTAGTCTTAGGACATGTGATATAAGAGCAAATATATTACCTTCACAGTCAGCGTGATGAGGGGTATGTACTTCACATTATGGATGTAAAAATCCGAGTCGTAGGAGAGCACCGGACAGTTCAGCTTTCTGGCCAGCGCCGCTAGCTCATCGTCCGCCTCAAAGACGCACCGCATCACTGGCACGCCACAGTCCCGCACTGCATCCACGAACACCTCCTTCAGGTGCAGGGGAAAGAGTGTTATGGAGTCATTCGGATTAATTTTCTTAATCACAGAAATCTTGCCCCGCAGCCGAGTGGCCACTGTACGCAACTTGCGCTCCTCATAGCCACCATCCATTAGTACATATGGCCGAATGCTGCACTCCGCCAGCACCTGGAAAAACTGAACCACTGCCCGGTAGAAATCGTCATAGTCGCCGCCGAACGCAGAGTAGCTGCCAGTTACATCTTTGTACAAATTGCATGCCAAATTGTCGCCATCTATAACCAGCGCCGAAGAGTGGAGCTCAAAGGGCTTCAGATAGATCTCGGCGCGCTGCGCTATGTAGCTGGTAAGGCCGCGAACTCCCATTATTTTCTCGAAACTTGTGGATCCCCTGCAATTTGTTTACTTTCCGATTGGGCCGAGCGCGTGTTGGTGCCAGAGCTGCCAGAAATGCTTAGCTATAGCTAAATAAGCTAAACTATATGCTGCACTGCAGGTTCCCATTAAGGTTTTTAAATTTCAAATTTATTTATATATTAAATTTTTTTTAATATTTTGATACTTTTCAAAGATTTAAAATTTTTTGAAATGTTTATATTATTAAGTCAATTTCAGATAACTTAATTTCACAAAATGCTTATGCTGCTTAAAATTAGCTAGATCTAACAATAAAATAGCTAACGAAGCAACATTAATTGCGCGTCAATGCGAAAATACCGAAAAATACCAAATAGAATTCAAATGTCCGTCAATATAGCGCCGATTAAGAAGCGTCGAGAAAGTTTTGAAAATGCATACACTCTTTCAAAAAACATATATTCTCTTCCAAAAACTTTGCCCATAATATGAAACATATAAGTGCTACGAGGATGTCAAATAATAATGAAGCTTTTTTTTTATTTAAACATTTTCTTCAGAGCCAAAGACATTCCGAGGCTTGGTTTTTACAATGTTCACATTATTGTCGAGCATTACTTAATTTTATTTTGCCTTGTTAGGTGTTAGAAGTTTTGAAGCGTCTCCGATTTTTGAGAATAAGTAGAAAAGTATCTACATTTGTTAAACAAACATGTTTAGAAAATGGGATTACTACGTGATTATTAAGTTAAAAACTTGACTCAACTTCATTGAAACTAATAATAATGGTAATTTTTAAACCGAAAATGGGTCGCATTCTATTTATTTGCGCTAGTCTAATGACCTAATGAACTTGGGACAGACACATTTTTTACGATTATTATGTTTGGGCTTCTTTGGTGGACTAGGGGCCACGGGTGGCTCATCCCGATCAATCTCAATCTCATTGGGGTGGACATTCTCGTTGCACTTGGACGTCATAAACTCGAAGAAGTCGATATTTCGGACGTGGGAGTAGAAGTGATCCCTGAACTGGAAGTAATTTGGATACACCCTGTGCTTCAACATGGCCATGTAGAGGCTGAGACGCTGTTGTTCCATAAATAGGCGTCGCCGGTGTTCTGCGTGACGAGTCTTCCAGCTGCGCTTGCTGATTTCCGTTTGCACCATCGCGGCCAGCCGGGGGTGCAGATGGAACAGAACCGCTCTATGCAAAAAGACAGCTAATGTGGAATCCGTGTTTTACTTGGTTAATATTACAACTCACTTGTTTAAGCGATATCTCTGCTTCTTAAATTTGATTGAATCAAACTCAGAAACGAACTGGTGTAGCCGGTCCGTGTTGCCAAGTTTTGCTGGTATTTTCACGAAGATCCTTAAAAAAGTTACGCTCAGAAGATACTTTAGGTTTATTATTGCAAAACATACCTGGCGTTTAGTATCAAGGGGAATTCGAAAACCGGAGGCTCTTTCTTATAGAGCGGAAAGCGAGGAAACTTGTCCATATCCTTGTCCACCCAATCGTAGTTATTCTTCATTTGGTTATTTACCGACGTAAGCTCAGTCACATCGATAAAATAGTTGCCAGCACAAAAGTTATACTTTCCAAGGGGCGGCACCGATGTAAACAACTCAAAACCTATAATAAAGGGATTAATTATAATATTCAGGATTAAGTTAAATAGGTATCTACCTTTCTTTTGGCATTGTTTATTTTGAGTTTCTACAAAGTACTTTGTGCGCCATTTGGGGCAAAAACAGGTGATAAAACTGGTTACCTCATTTACCCAATTACGAAACGCGACTGTTAGACTTTGATCAAAGTTAACTTTCAATTTAATATCATCTCTGAAAAAATTAAAATGAAATAAATGTCAAATACAATCATTTACGAATCTATTTAATATTCTGATGGCTGGAAATTATTTTAGTGAAAAAAGTGTTCTCAATTATTGTATACTTTTTCCAAAACAACAGGTAAATTTTGATTATACTTACTGACTAATCGAAAGTCCGCATTTTGCATTCTCATAGCATCCAGGTTTTTGAATCTGCGTCTGTATGGTAGCCTCATTTTTGAGTATCGTTAGCATCAAGTTGGTGCACTCGATCTCGACAACCGTGGGATCAATCACGGCCGATTCCTCCTCGATACTAGAAGATAACTCTTCGGAAACTTTCGGGATCGTAGAGGTTTTCCGTACACCCGGCTTAGTCCACTCATCGGGATCGGCCTCGGATGATAGAATGTCTGAGTTCTGCCCATCTTGCTGAAACTCCATTTCCGAAGGATCCTTGTAAACGCGAACGTTCAGGTTGTCGCAGGTGAAGACTGTGGTTTCGATTCTTAGATCCAAGCCAGTTTCATACGTGAGGGAGAATTGGATGCCCGGGTAGACACGATGGTGTATAAAAACACTGCTTAGCATGTATGTAACGTAGCTCATGTCATGGATGATTTCTCCCTCCTCCTCTTCCACCACATATTCTGAAGCCAATTTAGGCGACACCAACGATTTAAAGCTGAAGTAATCAGAAACTAAATCATTATCAGGAGGCTGAATTGAGCTACGTAACGAGATCCCGGTCGGGCTATTTACGTAGAAGAGCTCCCTATGCTATAAAAATGAAAATAAAAATAAAATATTGGTACATTACCTCTATGTAAGTCCAAGGTAACAGAGTATCCAATAGAAGGACAAGTAAATGGGGAAACAAGCCCAAAAGAGAACTAACCTTTGTTTCTATATCAGTGTTCATGTGCGAACTGCTCGAACTAATCTCCAAATCGATTTCATCCACCTCCGTGCCAGGATCCCTGCCATCGATGGTTCCCGTAGTGATGACAGTGCCGTCAGTGTGGTAACACCGCAGTTCCTCCTTCGTCCAGATCATCTTGACGCCATCGTCCCGCATAGAATACGACTCGTTGGCGAAGTAGTCGTGCCACTCGCTGTTCCGGAAGGGCTTGCCGCACCGGATCTTTCCGTCCTGCTGCACGTGAACCACGCTGCCCAGGGAGGTGATCAACTTGAGGTGGCGGTAGCTTAGCTTGTACAGCTCCATAATGAGCTTAAGGAAGTTCATCTCGAATTGGATACTGGCGAGCAGAGCGGCGGCCTGCTTGCTTTTGAACGACCGAATTTTCCGACTCCCCGCAATCGTTTCCTTGGAGGCCCGACTGTGCTGACTCTTCTTGGTGACCAGACTCTGACTCGTGGGTCGAAGGACAGTGTCTGCCCCACCCGAATCCCGGAAGGTGGAACTCTTTTTTGCCTTAGCCTGGCGGCACTTTTTCTTACCTTCGGAGGAAAGGGGATGGAAACTGCTGTAGGTGGACTGCGTGGAGCAAGCGTTGAGAAACTCCGAGTTCTGATCTTCCTCCTCCTCGACGTCAGTTTCCGTTGAGCTGTACAAGTGGTATACCTCTCCGTTGTAACGCATGATCAGCACGGTGTCGGTGTTTTGATAGAATACGATTACACAGCCGTAGGGCGTGCAAACACGCCGGCTCTCGTTCAGTTCATTTTCCTATTGAATGTTGGAAACCGATGAATTGTTTCAACGTTTTAAGAAAAACCAAAAACAATCGACTTCAAAATAATTAACTTCATGAACTTTTCATTCTTTTTTCATTTATGCAATGTTTAATGGACTTACCTGGTATTGCCACAGCTGTTCCACTTCGGTGTCCTGGCAGAAGGTGCACAATCCGTTGGGAAAGTTCAGCACCGCCTTAGAGCACTCGCTCTCGCTGGCTAACGCCCGTACACTGATGCCGTTCTTGGACTCGATCCGCACACAGCCATCGGTGGCGAGCGCGTCGCCTGGGCTAGCAGCACTCCGGAAGTGCACATTCTGACCACCGATCTCCAGCAAGAGGGATTTGTTCATCTGACGGAAGTTCCACTTCTCCTCGTACAGCACCATTCGGCCTTCCTCGAAAAAGTACTTGGAGGTCTTGCACTTTATCGTCTGCCGGGTGTCGTCTAGATTGTAGCCCCGCAGCATGGGGTGGTCTCGCCCCAGTCCCACTTGAAATGTTTTAGAGTCCGTTCCTTGGATATCCTTTGCTTGCGTAGTAGAGGTCCTACCCAAGCGTCCTGGGGAGTTATTCGATTTCGATGAAATACGCTTAGTTTTAGTTGACTGTATGGAGGGTTTATGGCTAACAGATGGGTTATTATCCGACTCCGTCTGCTTGTCCTTTGTTGCCTGACTCTTGATCGATCGGGGACGGACGAAGACCTTAGGATCAATTGCGATACGATCGTGGTCATCACTGCACTCGACCATAATTGTATCGCTGATGTTGTTGACGGTATACACGCTCTGGTTGTCACCGGAAATATAGCTTTCGTTCATATCGTTAAACATTTTCGGGGTGACCAGGTCGTTGAGGAACTGATCCATTTCGTACAGTGTAAAGTCCCGGAAACAGAGGCGCGTTGGAATCACTATCTGCTTCTCATTCTCGAAGACCTCGTTGAGGGTCCTTCGGAAGGTATAGAGCCGGACATTGGGACGCATTTCCTCCACGCTGAAGTCATCGTAATCGTTCACCAACTGGATGACACGCTGCATCACCGAGTCATCCGTGAGAAACAGCTCGGCATAGTTCGGTAGGGATATAGGCTCTAGCTCCCCGTTGTATGGTTGAATGGGCAGCGAATCGTTTAGGTACCCCGTGGTAAAATAGCGCCGCAACAGGTTGTACTCCAGACAGCTGCAGTAGACGTTATGCATCACGGACTGGTCCATGTAGGAAATCATATTGGACAGCAGTCTGTTGCCCTGTTCCACGAAAATGCGTTCGTTCTTGGACTGCTCCGCGAATATGCGCTCGTTCTTCGCCAGCTTGACCAAGCTCTTAAAGGCGTTTGCATATACCTTCACCTTGTCCAGCACTCGGGTTTGAACCGACGGCGATGGGTTGGCCAGCAGAAGCACCTCCGTCTCGCTCATTAGCTCCCGAGGGTTGCCGAAAGTGTTCATTAGCGACTCCAGATATAGGTAAATGGTTGCATCGTCCGCCCGGGAAGACGGCATCTGGCTCTTGAGATAGTGGCCTTGGATGCTGAGCGACTCGACCATGTGGAATGTGCCTACCATAGACAGCTGCGGATTCATCTTCACGTTGATCTCATTGAAGGGCTCAACGTAGTACGTGCTATACCATTCGCGCAGGGTCTCGACGTCGTACATGTACCAGCTCAGTTGGTCGAACACGTCATCGGTGCACCTGGATGCCATGCAGGCGGACATCTGTGGCAGCTGTTGTTGAAAGATACCCACCGGCTTCACGGCGGTCCGCTTTCTTAGAGAGTGAATGTCCCTCTGGATGGAAACCAACGTCTCCTGGAGCTGCTGCACGCGACGAGGACGCGGGACCAGCAGGTCGTAAGGGCTCTCCTCGGGCAGGAAGTGCACAATCGCCCGCAACGGTTGCTCGTAGGCCAATAGCTTCTTGTAAAATTCGTTGTCCATGTTCCCTACAATTAGGATCATAATCTTGGCGAATGCAGGATTGTCCCTGATGTACTAGGGGTTTGATAATTGGTTAGTAAGTTATCAGGGAGTTCAGCGATGCTGTGGTTATTTCAATATGGTACTAGTGTAAATTGAGTATTGGTATAAAATAAATAAATAATTAATTAAATAAATAATAATAAGATAAAAAGATAACTTTGGCCAACTCCAGCTAAATAAAATATGTAATGAAAATAGTTGCTCATGTCCATTTTTCCTCGGGTCCTTTTTAAAGACCTCATGGGAATAAGAAAATTCATAAATAACCTTTTCTAAGTTTTCTCTTTATAATGTTAATAAATCTTTTATGATAAAATATAGTTACTTAGAAATAGACGAGCAAACAAAATAGATTAAGATCGACTCTACTGAAGCAATCTCACCAACTCACCACCCGCTTGGACGCCGGCACACCCTTGCCAACTTTGTTATGCTCTTTGGCGGTGACCGAAATGCAGTTGACCTTGGACAGTTGCACCTTGTCACTGGGGCCACTACCAGTTTTGGGCTTTGCCGTTGCCGGGCCCCGGCTGGACTCAAGGATACTCTTCTTCTTAGTCGTCTCTGGCGTAAGGCTCTTAAGCTGGGCAGGAATATTCCGTTGCCAGTAGTTGTGCAGATCGAAATTAGTCTCCGCCTCAATGGTCCTGGTCACCATCTCGTACTCGGCGACACAGTCGCGGATGCGCATTAGAGCAACGCTCATCTTATCCACGGGCAAGGTCGCCGATCCTGAACTAAACTGATGAGTACAGGCTGCTGGAAATTGGGATGGGTGCTTACCCATTGGCTTTGCCTTGTACATTCGCTGGCTCTGCTGGATAGCTTCTTCGACTTCCTTGTCTAAATCGATTACGAACACAGCCCGACGAGTTCCGCCGACCACGCGCTTTATGAACTCATCACGCACAGCCCTCAGTCCATTGTCGTAGAAATTGACACAGTAAATGTAGTGGTGGTGATCCAAGGAGCCGACAGATCTGCGGGTTCGTCGGCTGCCTCGGAGGGACTTTATCACACTCATTGTGTGCTAAGAGCTAAAAATATATAGTAACAGTTTGGTATAGAGTATCGAAAGTAATGATTCAAGCAGGTGAAACAAAACTCCAAGGAATCGATTTTAATTTCTGAGAATATTACAGAATATTTCAGAAAAAAACATTACCATGCTTTCAAGCAGGTTTTTTTTGGCTAAATAGTTTGTAGTACATTGTGGATTTCCCACAATTAACACAGGTGTGCCCAGTTAGGGTTCGATCTTGAATATGTGGGTCACTTGCAGAAGTCGAAATATTTTTTTACAATAATAAAAGCTAACTGAATTCTAGGATCAAAAGGCCCAAGCATAGGCCCATTTACTGCTTGCTTTCCACAAGAATTTTATGAAGGAGGAGAAGAAGAAAGGGTAGTTTATATTAATATAGTCATCAAGAAGCTTTATATAATTTACAATATTAATAAAACTTGTTTATTTAAAGATAATACTGAACTTATACAACATATAACCATCTCAATATCAGGTATAACCAATATCTCTGTTATCAAAACCATTTTGTTAAAGTTTAAATAAAAGATATATTTATTTAATAAAGTGGTAGGTAAATGGTAGCTACATACTAAATGGCCGATTCTATTTACAAATGAAGATAATGCAAATTACTTAAGTAAATTTCGAAGCGCAATGTACAAACGGGAGATTCGTTAAAAACACATATATAGTATGTGTATAAGCTGTATGCCATGATACAATACAAACTTAAAGCCTCTTTTAGAATATAAAATAAATATGGGACAAAATGATATCCATATAAACTAGGAAATAAATTAATAATCAAATCGCAAACTTCGAAATGCAGTCACTGGCAATGAAGTAAAAGTAGGCAAAGCTAATCCTAAGTAACCTAACTTATATGGCAGTGAAAGGCTATAACTAACTGGCTCTAAACTCGTTATTGATCACAATACATTTGGAAAAAGTTTTGGTGTGGCGTCAAAAGGAACCGTAAGAACCCCAGAATGCGTTCAGCCCATCGGGTAGTGGACTTCAGCTTTCATCGCTGGACACGAGGCACTCGCTCAGCAGCACGTTCCTCAGGTCGTCCATGTCGATCCAATCGCGTCTCTCGTTCCGGATGGAGACGTGCCGGATGCAGCCCTTGAAGTTCTCCCGCGCCATCAGGGACCCACTGGGAGCTATTTCTGCAAGGCCAGGATATTGAAAAGTTAATACTTCGTGTGGTTAACTGCATTTATCGTTAGGTTTACCTGGCAACCCGCCTATATAGAGAGGAGAGCGTGTTTGCACCTTCCCTGCACTTCGCTGATTTCCCACGCCAATCACGGCTGGCAATTGGTCGATACGAAGGACAATCTGCTCGCCGTCGTACAAGGCCGATATGTTGTGCCATTTGTTGTCACACAGAGCGTACTTCGTGGGCAGGGCAGACTCCACACGCATGGGCACTCCATCCCCAAGATCGCAGGAGAATATGATCTATTGTATAAATATAAATGGTTTATAGGAAAGCAACAATATGACCTTGATTTTTTAAGGCTTATTAAGGCCAAAATAACACCTTACATTGCCATTGTGTAGTTCCAAAGATAGGGCGGGGTAACCCTTGGGCTCTGAGACACTTAGCAGGATTCCCGATAGTTCCGACGTCCGGAATTCTGTTTCTAGATCCAGGTATTTGCCGACATTAAAGTTTTTCTCTGCAAAGGGAAGAAATTATCATTAGAAATGATCACTCCACGCCACAAAATGTTAGATCAACTCACTGTAAATGGCGTATGCATCGCCAGGGAAGTAGCTGCCCCTCTCCACAGTGGGGAAGCATTGACCTACGTTGGAGTGCTTGCCGGGACGGGCCAGATCCTGGGTGCTGTTGTTGACGCTGACGCGCCGGAGGCAGCCCTTGAACGGCTCCAGGCGGACATAGAGCTCTGAGGACACCTTGACCGGTGCCTGGGGCAGTCCGCCGACCAAGAGCAGCTGGGAGGCACCAATCTTCTTGGGCAGCTTCATCTGGGCTGAGGTCTTTTGGTCTGTGCGTCCAATCTCCACCGACATGGTAACCTTGCGGTCCTGGCAGCTGACCGTCACCCGATGCCACTCGCCGTCGTTCAACTTGGCAGTCAGTTGGAGCTCCTCGCGCCGCCGACCTCGCACCACCAAGACCAGCTGTCCGTCCTTGACGATGAGAGCGACGTAGTGCTTCGGCTTCTCCTTGCTGCCCGGGGACAGGAAGAGCATGCCGTTCGGATAGAAGGAGCGGAAGTCGAAGCTCAGGCGGAAGTTGCGCTGCCAGAAGTGGCGCTCCGGCAGCTTCAGCTGGGAGTAGCTGTAGATGTCGTCGCCGAACTTGAAGGCATTCGGCTCGTAGGAGTAGCTCCCGATCTGGAAGGGAAGAACGTGATTAGGCTTGGGTCTATCGCAAGCTGAATTGGAACTCAACTCACCGCGACGACTTTGTGTTAGTTTCTGAGAATTAAGCGTAGCATCTTTGCCGAGTGAGAGAACTCACCCAGCGAGTGTGAGTTAGAAAATAAAAACTTTGCCATGACTTTTGCTCGATTTTCGTTGTTATAAAAATGTTTTATTTGATAAAATGTGATAACAATTAAATGTCCACGTTGCAGTAAGCAAATGTTAATTGTATAATACAGTAATGAAAGCAAAAACGTACACAAAGCGTTGATGAGTGATGTGTGTGATCTGAATATGGCGAGTCTTATGAACTAAGTTGAGCCCTGGATGCGGACTTATCTTTTCGCAAACATGTCGTATGAAATATTTACATCATAGAGCATTTCTTAAAAACTATGAATAGGCGCTCCCAGAAGCTTAAACGATCGATTACCGGGCTTAAACGTATGTAAGTCAGCCGGCCTACAGGAGCAGGAGCAGAGGTCTTTGATTTGATATTTGAATTCTACCCTCTGAGCATGCTCTTGTGGGCATTTTCCTGAAGCCTGAAACTTAGTGCTAGAACTGAGGTTATATCTTTGATGATGGTTGGGTGTTATATTAATCCACATGTAGACCACATAGAGTAGCTTGTTTGGTTAGATTTTGATTTGTTTTAGGCGAAATTAGTATACAAATGAGCTTTCGTGAAGCGCAGCGCTTGAAGCTTTTAGCGTAGTCGCTTTTGACATAATTGCTTAGCAACTAAAATCCTATAAAACAAAGAGAAACGGTTGAGTTTAACATAGTTAGGCGGCCACATATTTACATGCATCAGATGGACAGCAAGAACCCGATCCGATCTTTAACCCCATTCAAACCAAGCCGGAAAAGAAGAAGGCTCTAGCAACTTACCCGCTTGCAGCCCTCGGGCGAGGCTGTGAAACTCTTCCCGATCATCGGTTCCGTCTTTAGCAGGACATCGTAGAGTCCCCCCTTGAGGCTGCCCATCAGGGGACCATTGCGGCCAATCTGAACGTTGGCGAAGGTCAGGGCGTCGTTGAAGTTCACGGTTCGGTTGTTGAACACCACATCTCGGATGGCTCCTTCCAGGTTTACAAAAGTGGGGGCCAGTGGGGTGTAGCTCTCGTGGGGCGGTGCTCCTCCTATGTAGAGGCCACCCGTGTCCCGGGGCAGACTGACCACCGTCGGATTGCCGGTCAGGCTGCGCACCTCCTGCAGCTCATCGTCCACCATTAGCTCAAGCCTCCTACCCGTCTTGATGAGATTAACCACGTGCAGTTCGCCATCGTTCAATTGGCTGAAGTTGGAGGACATTTTGATGAAGCTACGCCCCGAATTCACCCACACATGCAGTTGTCCATCCACCAGGCTCATGGAGTAGTTTCCCTTGATGTCCTTGGCATCGTAGTCGGCCAGAACCTCCGGCGGATAGGCGGCCAGGAGTAGTAGGCAGTCCGGTTGCAGGGTGCGGAACACCAAAGCGGTGTTTGACCGCTTCCGAAGCGACTGCGAGGGCAGCTCCAAGTAACCGCTGCCAGAGAAGCCAGCCCTGAAGATGGATAACCTTTTAGAAAACAATTCACAATTATCGAACCAGCTACTCACTTGGTTATCATGTCCTTGCAGGAGGGCTCTACGCCATAATAACTGGAACTCTCCAGGGGATCGTAGGTCTCCCCATTCACCTGGACATCCTTCATGCAGCCGAGGAAGGGATTATCAGCTCCAGGAGCTTTCGAAGTACCCGAAGTGAAACCTATGTACGGTTTTAGGAATATAGTTAATTAAATATAGTTTAGCCTTGTACCTCCTGAACAAGAAAAGAAAACGGTCAATATCCTTAAGCATACCTGGTGGAACTCCGCCCAAGTAGTAAACCGCCTTGGACAGATCCGGCAGCATGTGTATGTTTACTGGGAGTGTGGGAGCTCCTGAAACCGGACGATCATTGTTCACACGAAGCATTCCATTTTCCGTGCTTCGTTTCGCTGAGAACTCTCGCGCGGCCTCTATTTTGATCCACTGACCCACATTGTACTTCTTGGTGGTGTTAATCTCCAGCTTGGACTCGTCGCCGTAGTCGATGCGGAACATGATCCTACCCCGGCTCAGGGTTACCGACACTGAGCGGTTCTATTGGCAGATACAGTAATTACATATTAATTCATTTAATAACAAATAGTTAGTACTTACGTTCTTGTCATCAACCGCCAGGAACAGCAGGGCATTCTCGTCCAGCGTTCTGAAGGTCATCTGCACGGAGAAGAGATTCTTGCGGGTCGGTCTAGGACGGGTCTTCATCAGCTGGGCGTATCCCAGGCCATTAAAGTGGCGAGCCGTGGATGCAGCTGCCGACTCCCGGGCGCCAACCATTGCTCCTCCGCAGCTTCCCTCGCTCGTCACAAAATTCCACAGTCCTAGGGGCTTGTTGTCCACCTCCACCTGGTGCACAACAACATTCAGTCCGGGCGTGAGCTGCAAGTCCTTTGAGGCAAAGCCACCCAAGGAAATGCGATCGTGGCGAGACTGATAGAAGCGTGTGTGCTCCGTGTCCGTGGATCCAGTAATGGTCACCGGAACGGTGGGGGTCAGCTCGCCGTAGTTGTTCATTCGGCGCACCATTAAGCTGCCCAGGTTGAGCGTCCGATTGGCCTCCACATGGAACCAGGCATCGTCGTACTTGGGGTCCCGTGTCTGGACCACCATGGGATGCGTAACCGTGGCAGTAGTGCCGCCGAGATTCCAGACCAGGCGTACCCGTCGCTTGTGCAGCTCCAGCGTAATGTGGCGTCCCTCGCTACCCTCTAAATGGATCAGTGGAGAGCTCTCGAGATGATTGGCCAGGGCAAAGCTGAGGCGAAGGTTATTTGAGGTGCTTAACCCATAAGAGGCGGGCAGATACGAACGACTGCATTTGGGGCCCAGGGACTCCAGAGAGACGTCAATCTGCAGGCAAAAATAGGTAATTTAAATGGTAATTGGATTTTAATCAACCGCAAGACTCTCAAGTCTTCAATACTCACCGCTTCGGCCGCGTGTCTGGCCTTGGCAATCTGATCTCTGAGCTGCTGCAATTGCTGGGCCATGCTGTTGTTCCAAACTTCGAACACCTGTTGCTCCTGGGCGGCCTGACGTTCGAGGTAGCTGAGAGAGACGTTTGCTAGTCGCAGATTGGTCTTGGTCAACGATATGTTCTCCTGGGCCATGCCCAACTTGATTTCCCAGTCCGGTTCCAGGGTGGAAAAGGACTTGCGCATGTTCTGGATAGACACCTCCATTTCTTTGGCCAGTCGGAGCTCTGCCCGCATTTGCTCCCCGGTTCTCTCGGCCAGCTCTAAGCTCTCTTTGGTCTGGCGGCGGGCTGAGCCGTCGGAGAGGCCCTGCAGTTGGCTGGAGATGTTGTTCGTACGCAGGCCACAGTCAAAAATGGTGGCCTTGATCCCCTCCACCTGCTGCTCCTGCCGGTGTAGCTTGTCCTTGAGAACATTGGACTTGTGCATCTGCTTGAGGGCTTCCTGCTGCAACTGCCTTGACCTGTGCAACGAGTGCTTAGCTCGATCAATCATGGAGCTGCCGTCGCTGGGATAGAGAGTCCTTTGGGCCTCGTACACTCGCTCCTTGGCCTGGGCCGAGGCCAGTCGTGCATCGTTGATGGCCTTGGTTATATTGCTGTGCGCCGAACTGGCCAGCATGGCTATCCGGGCTCCATTCCTAGTAGGTTGAAACTGGCGGGCATACTCGTTGGATCGCTCCAAGAGATGATTGGCGTGCTTTTCCGCCTTGGGCAGCCAATGCTTGCGAACCTCCCGCTGCTGTTCAGCCTTCACGCCCAAGGTGGTGTTCAGTAGCACCCGCGATCCGTCCAAATGGTTGAGCTGTCCATTAAGATCTATCTGCCGCTGAAGGGTTTGCCTCACCAGGCCCTCGCCCTGCTCCAGGAAGCCCGGATCGGTGTGCTCCGAGATGCGCTGGTTAAGGTCATTCAGCTCCTGGTAGGACTCGCCCACGTGGCCACTCAGATTGCGCACGTGCTCCAGAACGTCCTCCGCCTCGCTCTCCACCTCCACAATGCGATCCACTTGCAGTCTCAGGTCCACTATACGGTGGTTGGTCTGGTTGAGGTCCCGCCACAGCATCTCCAGGTGGCCACTCTCGTCGAAGGCAGCATCCGAGGCATTGCCCATGGCGTAGTAGTGGCGCCAGGCACAGTCGTTGGTGCTGCGGATGCCCTGGACCAGTTGGTCGTGCTCCTGAACAGCCTGCAGGTAGAAACGGGCCTGTTTCAGGGCCGTCGGCAGGCTCAGGTGCTGTGCACTCTTCCCGTAGCCCCGCAGGTCGGATAGTGTTTGAAGGACTTCAGCCCGGACCAGCCCGGCGTCGTGCCGCTGAACCAGTGCATCCTCCCGCATCGTTTTGAGGGCAAACTGCCGCTTTCTAATGGTGCTCACTGCCTTGCGAGACTGGAACTTTAGATTTTCGGCATGGGCGTCTAGCTTGAGGATGCCGGCGGAGTCGTAGTCCTGCAGCAGTCTCCTGGTTTGACTAAAGTCCTGCTGTCTTTCGTTCCACTCAACGTAGGCTCTCTCGTACTCGGAGAGCTTACGGTATGGAGCCGGTATCCCGGTCAGATCCATGTTGTGCATTCCTCGACGCAGCTTGTGCCCCACAAGTTCTACATAATCAAGGAGCAGAAGGGTGCAATTGTCGCAGACTGAAGGGAAAATGAAACACAATTAAAGTTATTCGAACTGGAAGGGGCTTAATATTTACGTACCCCTGCAGCCATTATCCACCAGATGGTGACGTTCCGCCTGACACTTGTCGCACTTAAGCCCAGTGACACCTTCGCGGCAATAGCATCGCCCCGTCTCCGGATCGCAGCCCTCGGTGCGGATGCCATCTGGATTGCAGCTGCACGCCTGGCAGCTACTGTTGGGATACTGCGTGGGATCCCCAAAGTATCCCGATTGGCATCTCTCACACAGTCGCCCGGTGTAGCCAGGTTTGCAGACACAGCTCACTTCACCGTCCCAGACATTGCAGCCGCGGGCGAAGTTCCTGTTGGTCTCTGGACAGGGACACGCCTGACAGCCGTGTTGGGAGTTCGGATCGCCGTAGAAGCCATCCGCGCACTGCTGGCAATGGTCGCCACCGCTGTTACCTCGACAATTCTAAGGCAGATGTTGAAAATGGGTTTACAAATCTGCTACCTGGCCAGGTCAAGTCTCAATTGTCTTACCAAGCATACACCCGTTTCCTTGTCACAGTCACTGCTGCGACCATTGCAATGACAGGGCGCTGCTCTTCCTATCAAGTCCTCAATGAAGACGCTCTCCACAACGGTGGTGTTGCGCCAACGGTAGAAGGATCGTCCTGGGTCCTGACACGACAGCCCATCGAAGCGTTTGGGACATTTGCAGCGCTCCACGCCCTTGGCTATAAGATTTGTGGATCCCTGAATATAGATTGCCGCATCCATGTGGACGTTTTGCAGGCTGAAAAAGTAATACTCCGTTAATATGTAAAATCTACACAATATATATGATAAATACTTACACCACCTCCTGGAAATCAGCAAAGGCAAAGGCCCTTATGAAGACGTGTCGGATATTCTGGAGGGCGGCCATCAGGGTGGCCCTATCCACGGCCTGGTTGGTGTGATGGTACTTCCAATAGGACTCGTGCAGCGGCACTCTGTGAGTCACGTTCAGAGAGTACTCGAACTCCTCGTACTCGTAAAAGTCCAGCAGTAGCTTGGAGTGGGAGTGCACCTGCACCAGAGGATACTGGCTCAAGATCTTGCGCTCCAGCGGCTTCTGGGCCCCCGCTGTGATCAGGGTGAAGTAGAGGAAGCCGCCATAGCTGCTGGTCCGGTCTCCGTAGAACTGGGGTGGCAGTTGGAAGTATAGCGGGTGGTAGAAGGGTCCGTAGGCTCCGATTGATACGTTGCCCGTGGACTTGGGCACCAAGTTTAGATCGTTCATGCGCTGGATTTCCGCATCCTCGCGATGGAAGCTGCTGCCCGCCATCTGCACCACCACAATATACTCGTAGTCCGCGCCGGGTATGTTCTGGGGCCTTATCTGCTGGATGCTCAAGTTCCTTGACTCCGACATGCGGATGTGACCCCAGGAGAGGTTGCTCTGCTCACACTCCCCGGAACGCCCGAAGCAGTAGCAGCGGGTGCAGCCCTCTGGATTGAGGGCCGAGAGTCCGAAGGTACTCTGCATGCATGTGTCGCACTTGAGACCCACGACGAGCGACTTGCAGGGACACTGCCCATTGGAGTCACAGGCGATTAGGCCGTCCGTCCGGGTGAAGGAGCCCTCCACATCGCAGGCACAGCGACGACACTCCGGGTATCCGAAGTAGCCGACAGCGCAGGTGTTACACGTTCTGCCCGCGTAGCCCTCCCGGCACTGGCACTGACCATCGCTGGCCGCGCATTGCTGTCCAATGGAGCCGATGTGGTCGCAGTCGCATTCCCTGCAGCCCATGCGGTTCTGCCAGCCCCAGGTGCCCGGCACACACTGGCCACAGCCCAAGCCACGCGTGAATTTCGGGCAGATGCAGCGCCCATTGTGCGGATCGCACACCTGGCCCTCAGCCGTGCAGGCCGAGCAGCGCTGGCAGCCCTCCGTGCTGAAGCCAAAGAAGCCCTCGGTGCACTCGTTGCAGTGCTGGCCGCCAACTCCGATCTTGCAGTCGCACTGGCCCGTCCACGGGTTGCACTCGTGTCCCCGGGACCCGTGGGGATCGCATCGGCAGTCGCGGCAGCCGGTGCCCTCGGTGAGGTTCCAGTGCCCCGACCGGCACTTGTCACACCTCCTTCCGGTGACATTCGCCAAGCAGGCGCACTGACCCGTGCGCTTGTCGCAATCCGATGACAGGGAGCCAATGGGACTGCAGTGACAGTCTAGAAGAAAAGCATTCATTGCTTATAAGATATTTATTGCAATAATGATTAATTAAATGCATTTATATTTATTAACAATAAACGTTTTCATCGTATTATTATTGATTGATTAGTGGAATAATCATCAATCTAATCAACGAATCCATGTCGGGGCTAAACTGGCTGGTTCGATACAATTAATCCCTTTCGTTGAGCTTTCCCCGTCTTGGGTTACTGGGCCACGAGTACGTCATTGTCAGTGGCAGCCAACTAACTGCACCCAAGCAGCCACCAACTGTTGCGCTCGGAGCCACCAGACCCACTAGCCGGCCAGGCAGTCATCCGCTTCCACCTCCCGCCATTGTTGGGCTTGGGTTTGTGGGTTGCGTGTAGGCAGCGCCTCCGAGTCCGCCCACATTTGCATTGGGTTTCCCATTCGGGCGACAAACGACAAATGCGACGACGGCCCAAACGGACGATGGACGCGAAAAAAGCTGTGGGAGACGACGTCGGAACAAGCCAGACAAGTCTGCTTGGCATATGAGTATGTGGCGGGGGAGCGGGGAAGGAGGCTCATACGAAAATAAATTCATTCATAAATCCGGTAAAACCAACGCAAAAACACTTTTCAAATTGATTGCACGATCTATAAAAAAATATATCTAAAATATGGGCAAAAAGTGCATGCAAATTTAAAAGAGAGTTGGCACACTTTTAGCAGCAACGGACTCTGAATGCTCTACAAGTATTGAAAAGCGAGGACTGATTGGAGTTTACAATGTCAAACAGCCTTAAAGGCCTATAAATATAGGAACAATTAGTTCAATATAGGATGTATGTCTAAAGGAGAAGCACGATGATATAGCACCGAAAAGTGCACTTAATGTCATATCCCAAAAATAGTAACCTTAGATGTATCGAAAAAATTTCAAATTTAATGTAAAATATCAATAATATAATAAAATATACTCGAAAAACTCTCCTGCTATTTTCCCGGTTTTAAATAATCCTTAATTCTCCTTTTAATTATTTATATTTATTTGTATATATATAATCATTTTTAGATTAAACTTCGTTTAATTTTTTATGTTGCACAGTAAAACTGTATAACATTGATAGTAGCGTTAATGTTTTTCGATATTTTCGGGGTATTATCAATATTATGGATATTATTTAAATAAATTCTGTCATTCGTAGCCTTATGGCTACAGTGAGAGTTGCAGTTTATAAAACTATTCCATAATATATACATAATAATAAATGTGAAACATAAAACAGTGCCAACATGCTTGCGTTGGATTGCAGGGTATTCCCAAATATGAACAGCTTAGCACGCGACATGATCGGGCACGATAGGTGATAGTAGACCAGCTCCATCGCTGTTTTCGCCGTCTTGGGACGGTGGGGAGCGGGAGCCGGAGAAGGAAGCTGTGCCTCAAGGCACTTGGCATATGACTGGGACTTGAGGACTGACTATAGTGCAGCTGTCAAGTACTTGCCAGCGCTTGGGATTTGCATTTTCATGAATGAAAAGAGTGGCGGAGAAAGGCCTACGACTCCTGCGGATGGGGCCACCGATGCGGAGTTCAATCAACTGACGCCATTCAGATGTTTCGCCTGGGCAAATGATGTCATTAAGGCCACAATGGGAATCACGAATGCTTACCCCTTTTTGGCCTGGTGATTTTGTTTGGAAATGCGTTTGTCATGCCATAGTTTGAGAGTCACTTGCACGCCCACGGGAGATTTATTGCGTGGGTCCTGAGTCTTTTCCCATTCGGTTGTTAGTCTCTCAGACTTTTGGCTTTATTGACAATTTTGTTGTCTTTGGCTTCTTTTTGTTTTCCATTTTCCGTTTGGTTTCTGTCTGCTGATCGCTAGACTGGTCCCTGTGGTCAGGTATCGCGTGTGTGGGCCGCCTTGATGGTACTTCCGTTCGCTTAACGGTCTTCGGCTCAAATATGCGTAAAATTTTAAGGTTCCACTTTGCATCTGCATGGGCGGAGTTGTAGTTGACCATTCTTTGGGGCTGGCGGATCGTAGGCCAGGGAACGGAGGATAAAGATGAGATCTCAGTTATCATTAGACATGAACAACCATTAGTCTCGGTTGGACAGTGGCCCTGAAGCATGTTTTTTGTGGCTGCACAACTTGGCGTATACACAATGTGTCCACCAATGCCCAGCATGACTGGCCATTCAACACATTTGGCCACAAATCAAATGCAATGCAGTGCAATAAATTAACAATCAAATACTAATAATTCTAAAAATACCAACGAATTGACAGTTTAATTGCAAAGTCTCTTATTTTCTAAAGTAAAGGACTGAGCGATTGCTGAAACACGTCAGAACTCAAAGCTCACTTGTTGAGTCTCAATGTGGAGCATGTGTTTTGTGGGCAACATAACTTTTGCTACTCTTGACACAACAGAATATTGATTAAATGATTTATGGGCTTGCTCACTGTGTGCTTGGACAACGTTGCGTATGCGCAATGCAACAAACAACAAAACGGTTATATGTAGCTAAGTTTCTCGACTATGAGATACTTAGTCCGCAACAATAAATGTGTATACAGAAACTCCTTAAGTCATCTGTATACTTAAAAAAAAAAACATTCATTACTTTTTCTCGTTGGTTGAATAAATAAATATATATTTTAAATTTCTCAAAATTTAAGTTTCTTTATAACAAATTTTGTATTTAATATCATATAGACATTACAACATATATACAAAATTGTTACTCCAATGAAGAATCAGTATTCGTAGCTAATTTGTATTCAAACGGAAGAATATTTCTTAGATATTATTACTCAATAAAATATGTATAATAGATAATATCAAACTGAAAAACTATAATAGTGAATATACCAAATCGACTTCGATTATCCATGTTCGTATCTTCGACATTTCCACAGGTAATAAAGCGGCAATTAAGCGTCTGTAGGCAACTGCGATAAAAATCTGGTGGCAACACGCTGGCTGACTGGCTGACTGACTTACTGCATAAATGAATGAATGAACGAATGAATGAGAGCATGGGCTGCCTTCGATTGAGTGATTGACTCTCTGGCCAACCGAGTTACCAACGATTTATATATAAAATTACATTTGAAATGCCCAAAATGAGGGGAACAAATGTAGTTAGCCAGCTTTTTGTTGCTCGCATCGCCTTGTTAGCCGCCCACGGCTGATCCACATTTAAACCGCTCGAGGGGCAAGGAGAAAGAGTAGTGAACGGAAGGAGGACCACCCGGCTGAAGTTTGCCAGCACTCGAATTTTCGCCGTTTTCCCCTTTTTTTCTCTGCCTTAGTTAATTAACCCGTTTGCATAAATTTCGGTCCCGGCCGCCAGCGGAAGGCACAGCCGCAGAGTCTTGGTCCAGACCAGTTCTGCTCCTCGACCGGCTGTCGGGGCATTATTTATGCTTTCTTTGATCGAACTCGGCCCGGCACGTCATAATAGTCGCAGTGAGGTCCCAGCCTCCTCCTTCTCCGCCTCATGCTCCCAAAAACGCTCGACTCAATTGTTTTCGTGCGCGTTGTAAATTAATCGAGTATTAAGTTGGCCAGGAAATAGTGTTTGACTCCTCACTGGCCACGTTCTGGCCCCACTTGCCCCACCGCCTGCTCGGTAATGGCGGGGAGTGTTTGAGAAAATAATAGAAAAATTAATTATAGCATTTTGTTTTCTTTAATAAACAGTTGCCAGTGTCCGCCTGTTGGTGTTTGGATCAACGGCGCCCGATAAGTGGCGGCGTCTATTAAAGTGGCCACATTAAGCTCGGTCTCGTATGCAATTTATAAATTTCTGAGCCGTGTCGGTCGAGCCGACTTTAAGGCGAATTGAGTTGGTTTGATGGGGAAAACGTGTTGGAGATTATTGGGGCGGCAGTGTGATTGGTATCAAGTGTGTTTAATAAAATATACTAGAACGGAAGTTAAACTGTTTTGGAGATGAGCCACATTAATAGTTTGCGTTTGGAATAAGTTGTTTGCTCAAAATTTATGATGATGCAAAATGGCAAAGGAAAGACTTAACTTTCTATGTAATAAAGGAGTTTATTACGCCGTTTCCGTAACTTTAACACATCAATAAAATTGCATTGTAAATAATAAATTAAAACAGATTTTTTTTTTTAAATAAAGCGCAATCTAAAGTAAACGAAATGTTTTAACATTTTAGTAGCCTGTTGCCTGTTTAATGGTTCTATAAAAATAGTTTATTGGTTTGAAAACAACTACATAAAACCGATCAAAGTGCAGGATATTTTTGCTATAGCCTTAATCATAAAACGAATTTCAGCCAAGTAATTTGTATACCTCTCTCGGTATAGCCTTTTATCATTTCACGATCTAAACGATCACAGAAGCCATACAAGCAGTCATAAAAATCTTTAGATATAACCGACAGAACGAGCTTTAAAAAATTAAAAAAAGAATACATGAAACAACTTGAAGCAAACACTTGCAAACTGTTTACGCTAATGTGTATTTTGACCCCAAGAATTTGTGCCTGAAATGAAAAACTACAACATAATTGAAAAAGCAAAAAAACCTCAAAATATATGGTCTACTCTTTAGTGTTGTAAATTGCAGCTTTTTGGTGGTGTTAGGAGATATTCGTACAATCAGATGGATACACAAAAAACATTCTTTAATTATTATAATTGATTAGAATATTGGAAATGTATAGACAAATTGTCTAATTTTCATTATGCACAATTTTATTAGGAAAGTAAAGAATTAATTTTTTGCAAATATTTTAGGTAATAAGATATGCGCCTTTTAGTGAAACTCTTAGTAAGCGCAAGGAAATGCCGCCAACGCTTAATTTAAACAAAAATACACAGCACAAATTGGTGTTTCCAATGGGGTGTGCCTGAAATTTGGCACGGAGATCGGTTTTCTGGCCATGCGAATGTGACATTTGCAAAATGTTTTTCATATTTTTCATATTTGCGCTGCCGCTGCAGTGCCCGTCCAAGACCAGCACGGCAATCTACTTCGTCTGGGTCTTGTAATTTATGTTTCCTGCATTCGCAAAAATGTTTTCCTTTTTTCGGTTTGTAATTTACAAATTTTTTCGGGGCACTGCTCATTATTCAATGACATGCTGAAAATGGCAAGAGATACTTTTGGCACATTTAAATGCAAATTAATGTGCCATTCATTTGTGGTAACTCCCATCCATCATGCTGCGAATAGTTTGACAACCATAGCCAAAGGTCACTTGCCACCTCTATAAATATACATATATTTGTGTGCATTTCCCAATCTCCCATATGAATGGGGGAAAATCTGCATGCGGGTAATACCAAAGTTTATGACACGGAAAATTGGTCGCGCATAAGCGAATTTGCATATGAGGATTAAATATGTGTATAATCTTTGAGGCTCCACCAGCCACTTGGCTGAGTATGAAAAATAAACTGCACGATAGTCAACCTTACAAACCATATCATTTTAGATTATGGCCGGTGAAAATACCAGACTACATACGTATACGGATTAAGCAATAATCATGAATCAATAAGACTAGCAATTAGATATATATAAGAAAACGACTTCCAGATTTCCCGGGGCGTATTTTCAATCGCGCATCGTAAATGAATCCCGGAAAGTGCTTCGGCGTTTGCTCTCAGCTTTTCTCGTTTTTGGCCAAACTATCTCACATGTTATAAAAACGTCAAATTGAATTTTATTTCAATTACCAAAACTATTTCCCTCCCCCTAGACTAACCAATAATAAAACCAGATAAACTCAATGAATGCTGCACGCCATCGATCCGGATTCCGGATTTGACGGCAGCATTTTCAATTTGGTCAACTGAAAAATAATTCGAACCCACTCTAGTAATAGAGTCCAAGGACTTTATTCGCTTTTAAAAACAGAAATACATTTCGCTTATTAAGATAAGGCCTACTTGGAAAGGCCTTTAATATAATGGCCCAATAGGGAAGATGGTACGAAGGGGTCAGAAAATTAATTAAAAATAGTTGCCAATGTAATTGTTATACAACTGCAAAACATAATTATAGCAGAATAATCTTTGATATCTGGATGTTGTATGAATCCCTTTTTTTATATACGGCTCGAAGGACCAAAATTGAACAGTGTATAAACCAGCGATGCCGATGTTGTTGAGGAATATTTTGTATTATAAATTAAGGTTTATATATATAAGAAATAAAAGAAATAAATATTCAGCGTCCCTTTTATGGAGCTCCCAATAAGATAACTTTAATATACATAGTCCTTGCCATACCAATCCATTACATTTATTAAACTGATCTAAGTCGGCAAGAAGCATTTCTGAAATTGTGTAAATATAATTCGTATGCCAGGGTATTTAATCGGTGTGTTCAATTCGATTTCGAATCGCTTGGTTTGCTGTTCATATTTTGACATCATATGTCATGTAACAGTAACTGGCCGCAGTTTATTGCCGGTTTTGGTGTTGTGTTGGTGTTGAAGTGGATGCTGTTTTGCCGGCCCATGGAACCGAGGATCGGTGCATTACCGCCGCCCATGTGACACTCCCACATACTCCCATACTGGCCGACACACAGGTAACTCTGCATGTCTTGTGCGCGCCAGTCGGCCCAGACAGCCGGGCAACCCAGAGCCAGGCATGGGATCCGGGCATTAGGAGCGGAGACCTCGGGACGTGAACACACCCATTGGCGAGAGGTGGCCAAGAGGGGAAATTCGGGGCAGGAGCAGTCAAGCGATCTCGACCAAGTGACAGGAAATGCAATTTGAGAGCGCTAAACTTTTGACTGCGTTTAGCTTTTGATAGGCGAAAGTACACAAGTCTATTGGGGCATAGTACACATATGAATTTCATGTCTCTTTTTCTGCATTTTTTTTTATTTTGTGGGTGTTGCCGCCTCGGTGGGCGTACTCGCAGTGAAATATCTTTGATTTTAATTGGAATTGCTTAATTAAGTGCGCGAATTTGTGTCATGCCATTAGAAGCGGTGAACTTTGTAGTCTAGAGAGGGGAGATTGAGTTCAGAATTTGGTGGTTTGGGGGAAATAACTGCAAGGAATTGGGCCGAAAGCCAAGACCTCGTTGATTAAAATATTAATCAAATTGCTAAAGTATGATATATGAATAGAAACCGATCGATTTCCCTGGTTATTAAGAGCTTATAGAAGATTGTGATGTAGTCCCAAATAATTGGTAGTAATTCTTTAAGTTTATAACATTTTCGTAGGCCAAGTTAATAGTTCAACTCTACGGTAGCCCTAGGGTCTGTAACTATTCAGCTTTTCACGAAGTGCTTCGGGAAATGCTTACTCTAAAGGGCTTACTTTTCGCCAAAACACGTACTTGGCTAAGAAGACTGTTGGCTCGCACCTTCCGTCTCAAGAGTTCCGCGCCATCTGAACTCTGGCCGATCCCCTCACTCGCTGCTCGGCGGAGTCAAGCACATGTTACGTGCCAACTTCTTGCCTACTTCAGATGGAGGAAAAGTTGCCGTATCATTTAAACTGCCGCTTCGTTGTTTACGCATCGGCACAAACAACAACAGAGGCGCAGACAGCGGTGCGGGCAACGAAACCATTTGAAGTGCACAGATCAAAGGGACCGAGGCGCCAGGGCACAGTGTTGCTTTTCCGGATTTCTCTGCGCGCCGGTGGGATTTCCTTTTGCCTTTCGGCCAGGCGGTCGACTCTGACCTTAGACAACCTGGCACACGTTGCGGGGGACTGGTTTTCGAATCAAAATTGCCAAATACATACGGAAAACGTGACTTTGAGCTGCAGCCAGAGTCAATAATCCTGAGACTTTTGAGTTTCAAAACTACATAGATACATTTTCCGGGGAGAGGGGCTCATTAAAGTCAATCCCTTGAATGTATAGGGTATTTCTCTTAGTTAGTTAGTTTCGATTTCCGCTCGAAAAAACCACAAACTTTCTTATCTCTGGCCTTGCAATTGGTCATCGTTTGAAAGTATGTCTTTGTTTCTTTTCCTAATCTAAAACTTACTCGTTCATAAGGCTTTACTTTTTTTAGTGTTAAAAATTTGTAAATATTTATTTTTGCATATTCCGCTGTTGCAACATGCTGAGCAACACCTTTATAAACATTTTTGCAAACGATATTTATGAGAGTTTTGGTGGGGACCGAATTAATGCTGCATTTAAGCAACGAAAAAATAATTTTTCGGAATTTTTCGATCTACGTTTTTCCGACGTATCTGTGGCCCTCGCCAAACTAGTTTTCGATAATCAGATTTAATGAAAATTGAATAATAAATATTATCTGGCGTGCAATCGGGCATAGGAAAAATTGCTGAAAACTGCATTAATATTTTCCATTATTATTTTCAAACCCCCACAAGTGCTTGGGTGCTTTGCAAAGTTTATGGAATTAATGTTTTCAACTGTGAGGCAATGTAATTGTGAAGTCATTCTTTTTCTTTTGAACCTTAAAACTGTCTTCGTTGTGCTACAATTGCCATAGAAATCAATAACTAAAATAAGAAGAATAAAGAGCAAACGGAATGAGCTATAATAAATTATTTCACAACCAGTTCAGGTACCACACACAAGCGAAAAGCCCTTGGCCAATTGAACTTTAATCCGAAAATTTCAACAAATGACTGCCCCGGGCCGTACAGTTTGTGAGCCACTGCAGCTTAATGTCAGACTTGAAATGCGTCTGAGCCGATAAGATTGACACTTGCATTTGTCATTTGCCTCGTTTGTTTGTTTGCTGTTTGTTGTTTGGGCTTGTTTGTCCGTCCATTTGCCTCGCTAATAACAAGTTTCGTTACAGTATTTCTCCAGAGAGCTGGACCAACCTAGCAACTCCCTACCCCGCTTAGCATTTTCCAGTTTTTGTTTATACTTTTTGTTGGTGCCTTTTTCTGTGATTTTGGGTTTTATGTGCAATTAGCGAGCGCATTGTTTGTTTGTTTTGTGTGGCACGTTTCATTGTAATTAAAAAATCGCCGTTTTGCCGCTCAATATCTGGACTTGGCCGGTTCCACGGTCTACTGCCAAAAGAAACGCCATGTTCGAGCATGTTAGGTGAGTGTTGCTCAGTCATGCTTAGGATTTCCATCTGGGCTCTGGTTTTCCACGACCTACTCGTGGAGTTAATGGAAAACTAAAATGTGGCTTTGAAAACTTTCAAGAATAGTCAGAGTTATGGGATTGCAATTTATTTATTTAAATAGGAAACGTTCAACTATCCATATTATGTATAAATCCTACACAATCCTATTGAAACAAAGAAGTTTGTTATACCTACAAATTGCAAAGGTTTCTAAAAATCAATATACACTATTAATATGCGGGGAAATAATTGAAAAGACAGAGTTTGTAGGAAAATCCTGTTGTGACCCTCCTTGAATCCACGCTCCAAATGGAGAGAATGTCATTGAGAGTCCCTGCCGGGCGCGACATTACACACCAATGAGCAAAGTGTCCGCTAACCGACCACCACTGGGTGATCCCCCTCGACCCTGCCACAAGATGCCAGATTCGTGCTGGTTAGGGGCGATGTCTGGGGCCTGGGACCAGGGATCTGGGATGCCTGGACTCGCCGAAATGCTAATTGAATGGCCTGCCGAGGGGGCGTGGTCTATTAATGTGCGGTAGCCTGGCCACAGTTTCGCAAGATGTTTTCCCAGCTGTATGTTTTTATGCCTTTTAAGTGTGTGTAATTTGATTTTCTTGCAAATTTGTTGAGTGATTCGATTACATAAGCCAAATAAAAAAGAAACTGCGAAGAGAAAATCAATAAATTACGGCAGTCGCCGAAAAATTGATGCTGGTTGGTAAATTTTGGTTTTCTTTTTTTCAATGCAATTTTTTAGCTGCATTTGCGAGATATATTTTTAACAAGATTTCTGTAAAGAGTTTGTGTCTGTCACCTGATTTGGGACACGAAATTTCCTAATATATAGACAGGCAGCCAAAAAATTAATAATAACATTTTTATTCATATTTTCTGATGATAAGAAAAATGTTTGACATGAAGCTGATTGTAGTTTCCGTATGTGATTTATTACAATTTAAAAAAAAAAGGGAAATAAATAGTAATGATAATGATTTTTGGAATTGGAATTGATTTTTGGTGACAGTATATTCGGGGTTTCACAATATTGAATCAAATTAAAACCCATTGAAAACTTTAAGTTTTTATAGCCAATATTACTTTAACATTCTTTCTTCTTTATATTATCAGAAGAGTAGATGTCGATTGATAAATGTATATACATATTTATGGTACTTTTTCTTTTTAAATAATCGTACTTTTTTAAATAATTTATCAAATAATTGAAAATGCATTGATCTAATGTTTCCCTTGTCTTTCAAAATCAGAAACTGGTATCCTCTCTGACACCTTTCAAATCTCTCTGCTCGCCAAATTCGAAGTCAATTGCTCTGACCAATTAGGCAAGCTTTCTATGCGTATTGCCGCCGGGGATAATTACTTGGACGTGGACATGGTGATGAAGGCGCCAGTCGCGGTCTTGGCATCCATTTAACCATATTAACTACCATGAGACGCTGTGAATGCTACTTTTATTGGCGTAATTAACACCTTTTGCCGGCGATTGCAGTTTGCTTACCACGGTGCCTGCTGCGCGGCGTCGTCGTGGATCGCAGGGGTATGAAGTGCTGCTGCTGCGTGTATATTGCTCCCGATCCTGATCCCGTGCCGGAGAGCAGGCCCGGCGGGCAGGGCGGTATTGGTCCTAGGTTGCTATACACCAGGACATTGCGGCTCGCCGGCTGGATGATGAGATGTTGCTGCTGCTGCTGCTGCTGCAGGGTCAAGTTGCCCAGCAATGTCCGATGTTGCTGCTGTTGGTGCTGCTGCTGCTGATGATGATGATAGTAAGCCGGGACAACGGCAAAGCCTGGTTGCTGGTGCTGCTGCGGGCGTGGGGTAACAGCCACGACGTGAACTTGCTGCTGCTGCTGCTGCTGCTGTCTGATGTGTACTCCGGCCACATGTTGCTGCTGCTGCTGCTGCTGGAAGCTCGAGTGCAGGCGAGTATGATAAACTATTGGCTGCTGGCGCATCTTTGGTATCAGTGTGGCCGTCGTGGCGGATACGGTGGCCACTGTGGTGGTGCGCGTGGCATGGGTGGCGTTGCGTCGGTAGGGATGCACACGCAGCCGGCGCCTCCTGCCCGCAGTGGAGTTCCAGGCCTGTGGGCTGGGAAACTTGCGGCGCAGTTTTCGCCGCACTGGCGTGATAGTGGTTGCTGCCGTTGCCGAGGCGAAAGTAACTGCTCCCGATCCAGCGCCAGCTCCCGAGGCGGTGGCACTTGCCGTGGCCGTTTGGATGATTTCATTGAATTTTGTGCTTATGTTGATATTTACACTGCTATTTACACTGGTTCGGAGATGTTGCTGCAGCATGTTGCCCTGGGGCGAAGCCTGTTGCAGCTGCAGCTGCGTCGCTCGCGTTATGCAGACTAGAAAGACGCATAGATGCAGCCACTTGGCGGCCGGCAGGAGTTTTTTGAATTTTCGCGGCTTCGGTGGCGCGTCTGTCATCTTGACAGTTCGTTTGTCAGACTCTGACATTCTCTGTGGTTCGTGTCGGTTGATTTAACTAGTACTTGATCATTTTTGTTCACATTTCGATATTCACCTTTCCAAAATAATATATTTGTATTTAGTAGTGGGAAAGTCCCTCGTTTGACCCTTCGGAATGTTGCAATATATTTTTGGTAGAAGTTGGCATGAGCTAATCAGCAACAATAGTTGGTAAAAATGTTTGGTTTATTCGAAAAGAAAACACATTCGACAGTTTGTAAATAAACAAACAATACTTTAGAGTTCCAGTTTATACGCAGATGTGTATGCCAGCTAATTAGAGACAAACAAAAATAGCAGAAACTTTTAACAAACAAGTTACAATATGTAGAGCCCTGGCATGTTTATTTGCCTCCCAAACTCTAGGGATCGCTGATCAGAGAACGAATAAACAAGCCCAGTGGGAGTTCCCTGCCGAAATGGGTCACTCGGTGCTGATGCAAATTATTAGATAAATAGGAAGGCATTAACACAAACAAAATATAGCTGAGGAAACGTCATAAATTTGTTTGGTAAGTCCCATAAGGTTCTGCTTGAAAACTTCATTATAAAAGGGATCCGCCAGAGGAGCTCTGTGCGACTGCGACTCTTGAGGGCCGCGAAGCATCCGCTAGCCAGTATAAATATTTTCCAGGAAGCCCAGCTGCAAACAAATTCGCATTCCCCATAAACACACATAGTCGCGGATATAAAAAACTACAAACGAATCGGGCCACTCGAGAACCCGCAGAGGGAGTAAGGTAAGGAAATCAATGTGAAATCGTGATGTAATAAATTTTCACTGCGAAATATAAAGTAGTTAAGCTGTGAACAACAAATGCCGGGAGATTTTGTTTGCCTTGATTGTCGGTCTATAAAAAAGCCAATTCCGAGCGGCAATGACGCAAACCGATATCCGAAGTCCCAAATCCACTGATGAATAGTGGATCGTAAATAATCAAATATCGACTGACAAATAGCGAAACGGACAGTCCTGAGCCTCCCAAGCTCACTTGGTACACACATCCACAAGTGGAAAATTAGTTGAAAAAGCTACACAATTTACAACAAAAAGTGAACAAGTTTTGTTTTCCTTTGAAATTTGGCGGCTCTCGGTTATTTGATCTTTTTCCCCCTTCGTCTCTTCTTAACAAACCCCCCTGAACAAAAAGAAACATTTTTTCATAAATTTTGTTTTCTTTGGGCATCTTCCGCTTTTTGAGATTTCTCAGTCATTGTCAGAGAGTCTGGGCTTTTTATTTGTTTTTCGGTTTTGCCGGGCTGTTCACTTTTTGGGAAGCCTCTCGGCTACCTAATTTAAATTTCTCACATTACAATTAAATTTGAAGAAAACTTGTTGGGGCATACGCAGCGCAGCGTTCAAGAGACTCGACTTTTGGACTCTTTTACGAGGCGGGCCATTTACCTTTCGGTGTAAATTTGAGTGCCATGGCATTCCACATCTGACAGTTTAGTGCCAAATTAATGTAAAATTTTTCAAAAATGTCAGAGCTCAGTGCGTGTATAATTATTTCTCAAATTGGAGCTAATTGAATGTGACGGGCGGGCCACGACCAGTTTTCGAGTGGTACAGAGGGGAAGACTGGCCTGACATGGGTTGGTCCTTCCCTCGAAGAAGAGAAAGGGATTGATATTTGACTGTGGCATAGGAACGAATTTCAAAGATCCATCGTCCCAGCATAGAGTAGAGGACATTGGATTGATTACTTAAGATCCTTTAGATCTCATCTAATATAAATCTTTAAAGATTCATTTGATCCTAAATACTATTAAGAATAATTGCAGCGATTAATGCCAATGGAAGATCTATTCATAAATCAGGGAACTTGAATCAATTGATCCCAGAACTTCATTATCGATAACAGCATTTCTTTGGATGACCCCATTTGGGATCTTTGGAAACCTTTCTCCAAGCCTCCCGCTGAGTGAAAATGCATACATGTGTCCTACATCATCTGAGTAATCTCACTGATCTAAACAGTGAAAGATATCGAAGCGGCCCCCAATAAATGGAGCTCATCAACAACGAAGCAAGCCAAGTGGAGTGCTTCCTAGTTCTGGTGAAGTTAAATTGCTGAAAAAATAAATATTTTCATAAGGTGAATTTATGACGGAACACGGACTAAATGTGTTTGCTGATCTGGTAGTCCGCGGGGCACCATATCAAGTCATTAACACATTTCCCAATTTACGGAGTGAAAAACGAAATCGTGTCTCGACAAACAATTCAATTGCAATTATGCAATAAAGATTGGAAACCGAAGACCAATGGAAACGAAGCCATTTCTCTGTGCGAATCAACATGTGGCCACGTCCAGTTGGAGGCTGATCAAACGGGTCAGCAGGGGGCTGCTCCAGGGGCCGAGCACTGGGGGATAGTCAAATACTTTATGGCGATCTTCGGTTTTCCACTCTCTCCACTCCTCCCGCCTCCTGCCCCTCTCCTCTGGAGCCGCATGATGAAGGCGTTAAATGATGAGTTTCCCGGTGGAATGGTCCGTTTGCGAGTTTGTGGCGTGAATTGTGAACACTCGGACATGTGCGAAGTGTTCAGCAGTTTTGTTAAGTGGGTTACATTTAATGGAGATGTGTATGCCAAGATTCAAACTGCGAACAGCAAACCTGCAGGCAGGTGAAAAATCTCTCGGCTGTCAAAAAAGAGATCATGCTTCCTTATGGCAAATAAAAAAATGAGCAATGAATATGTTTAATAAACTACAGGATTTTAAATGAATATAACAATTAGTACAAATGGAAACTTTCAAAAATCTTTTAAAGGTAATTAAATTTAATAAAAATAAAAATTTTTATAGAACTTGAAAGTTAACAGTTTTATTATAAGTATATGTATAAGTTATAACCCATTTAAGACCCATTTTAAAGCCCATACTATAATACAGCACTATCGTCTTCGGCCAGGTTTATCAGTTCCCAGTACGAGATTAACATTAACCTAAAATAATATTTAATTACAATGCTGCTTCCCTTTAATAAAGTAGCTCATTAAGTGCAAAACAGGGGCAAATATGTCAATTCTCATTATAAAACATTTCTAAACAACCAAATTGGTAGAAATTTGATATTCGAACCCAAACTTCTTTTCTCTCAACTCCCGAAAAATCAGTCATGCGTTAAGACGAGCCGCTGGCTAATTACGTAGAATTGTCACTGCTAATTAGAACAAATACGACGAAGCTGAGGCGACACCTTTGAGACGCTCATTGTCAAGATAAATGGCGAAAAATACGGAATATGTTACGATACCAAGCCAACAATGTTGCGGTGCAATCAAGTGGGCAAAACGGGTTCCAGACACTCGTTACAGTAAATTTCGGGCTCAGAGTAAGAAAAATGGCAACACACTTGGCCAGGGGACAAAGCCCAGTAGCCACGCATGCATCGGAAAGAGGAAAATGGAAATAATGAACCGACATAAGAAATGACTTAATCGCTGGCGGCTTGTTAACCCCGGCCTGGGGCCCCACTGCTAATATGCAAGTGAGCAGCTGACGGGGTCCAATGCCAGACGGGGTCTTTAAGTAGCTGCGCAAATAGAGATTTACTGCAATTTACTCCAAGGCCCCAGCCCATGACGGCTGGTTAATAATTTCCAAAGCCCCCGAAACGAAAATCGTTTGCAGATTGTATGTCTGCCTTGGAGCGGCGAGGGAAAGCGGAGGACAAAGGTATTGGGGGACCACCGTCAGCGCCTTTGAGGAATTGCATAATTATAGCACTTTCCGGCCGTCCAATGACTGCTTTATCCGCATTCCAGGTGGCCCCTCCCAGGTTCCATGTAATTTGTTTAAGATTCTCCTTTCCCCAACTTCCTCGCAATCGATTGTTTGTTCATTATCCCGGGCATATAGTTACCAGCCTGGCAGAATTACAAGCACTCGATCGTTTGTCTCAACTTAGGGAAATCGTTTTAGAACAATTTGTAACATTAATCATATGCCTAAGATCAGTTTATCAAATGGCTTAACATGTAATAAGGAATACATTCAGTGGCATTTACTAAACTAAATAAAGCCTTGTTTCTTAGATAAGAGTATTGCATGTGCTGTGTAGTAAAGATACATTTCCCTTGCCTCGTTTTTGCCATTTTCCACCGCAGGGCAGTGTTTAAGAGTCGTCCCCCCGTCTAGACTGAAGAGAAGGCAATATTTGTACATTGTAAAAGCCTGATACTGATCTTGATGGCTAAGATCGCACAGCGCATGATCGGAGTGGAGAGCTGGCTTGCAGGATGGCTGGGAGTTCGTCCAGCGGAGAGTTCAAGCCAGTTGCATTGTTTAACTTTGACTTTGACTCTGTGTCAGCTGGGTCTCCTTCGATAGCAATCAGTGATCGTGGCTGCCGCCTCCGGGAGTGCTGTGAGAGTGCATCTTGTGATCAATGGTGTGTGTCGCGGCCATGGGAAAGGAGAGTCAGAGCGTGGAAAGTGGCACTCGTTATGCATATGAATCTATGGCACTTGCTCCGCTTTATAGACCAGCTGCTGCGAACTTTCAAGCTGCCATCTGCCTGAATGCTCTTGAGTAAACAATCGAAACTGAAATGAAATGTGCAAAGTGCACAGTTTACAGTCAGCGGATGACTAAACAATGCATGAATCAGATGACCCAAGCAGCCAGTTCAGCAATTAAGATTTATGGACCTGGCTTAGATTTGATGGGAGGTCCTGTGATCGATTCGAGTGCGATATGGTCTTGGAATTTGGGGCAATCACTTGAGAAGAAACCAAACAAGGAGTATTTGGGGTTGCCTCTTTGTCTGAAGGATAAGGTATAATGGTTTTCATTTCATTTATGATCCCATTTTCTCATCCCTCCTAGAATAGCCAAAGGTATTTTTTAGCCAATTCAGGCGATGGTGTATGCAAACACAAATGATCATCGCCCGCCTCATAATCACATTTATGATCGTTTGCCTCGCAGAAATCAAATTATAGGGTACTCAAACTTCGAACTCCCGCAGGCTATCCTTGATGTTCAATGCCAATTTAAGCATTTTCGTTGGCGGTCTCCCTCTCTGGTTTTTGCCTGATCTTTGATCTACAATTTGAAACGCCGAAGCGGAGTTTTGCAGGGCGGCCGTTAGATCGAACGCGATGCGATCTTTTATTTAGGGAGTAGGAACTTGTTTTTCCTCGACCGAACTAAACCGAACCGAACCGAGCCAAAGACCGGGCTAGGAAGACAATGGGCTGGCGCCGCTTTCAAGTTCAATGACGACGAATGCGACGACGACGATCCTCCAGATCGATCCCGGAGCGGGTCTAATTGGGTCAGCCGGTCCTCGGGTTCGGAGCCGTTTAATTGGATTACCGCCTTTTGATTAAGGCCCCGCCTTCCCCCCCAAACTTTTGGCAACACGCGCCCCTGCCTTCTTGGGGCTGGGGCTGAGACATCGATCGTAAATTTTCGTACAACTGGGCGTGAGTTTTGCAATAGAGATACTTAGACTCATTTGAATGCGACATAGGCGCAGGGCTGGGTTTTGTTTGCGAAGCCCCACTCAAGTGCGGCGCATTCCGAACTTATCACAAAGCAAACCTCTCCGTGCCGAATGAGTAATTCCACTGATGGAAAACTCATCTCGGCGGACACAGGCGTCTTGTAAATGTTATCTACTCGCACTACTTGGGCAAACATGGTACCAAAGACAAAAGGCAACTACTGTCGAGGTTTCCGGGGGGCGCGGCGGCATGACAGTTGGAGTGGAAAGTGGAAAAGTGGAAAGAAAAAGAGGGCCAAGCCGAGTGGCCGTGGCCCCAGGTTGCAACTCTATTAGCATTCCCAGAACCAGAAACAAGAAAGTCCACGCTGCTCATCCATAAATCTGATCGCTGCTCCCAGCACTGCACAGCCCATTAATCATCATGATGTCCCAGTCCAATCATCACTTGCGGCTGGGCTGCCACTAAATATGTGGACCTCTGGGGCTTCCGCTAATGAGTTATGGGCCTTGTGGCTTTGCGTAATCATTTCGGCTATTAGTGGTCCACTCACTGATTTGTACTTTTAATTAAGCGGCTTTTATTGCCATCTGGCCGAGGCGGAGGTGTCTCCTTAGGCCGCCACTCATCAGGCCAGCTGCCGGTAATTACATATGTAAATCCACATTCGCCGAGGCGTCTAATATAACGAGGCTGGAAGCCTTGGGCGATCTCAAATCTCTCTTAAAATCTAGCGTGAACAAGCTCCAGAAATAAAGTAAAGCTCAAAGGGGGCCCCTTGGTAGGAGAATCTATTGCATTTCATTCCAGAGTGAGAAATGGGTATTTATTTACTCAAATTACAAGCTCAACGCACAAACTTGTAGATTTTATATTTAAATTGTGTATTGTAAGCAATGCCTTTTCTAATTATTTACATTTTTTATAGAAAATATTGCAACATTCGGAGGGTTAAAGGTTTAATTAAACTTGTTTGGGTTTGATTTTTAGCCACCTTTTTCACATTTTAACTTTTGTGAGTAAATATTTATAGTACTCTTCAGCAATCCTCTTTGTCAAGAAAACACACACATTCTATTATCATTCAGTGGGCGTGTCACGTTCGCTAGATATCGCGCCACGAGGAGCGATCGTCAAATCAATTTTCTTTCTTTGCATTGCAAATTTTTCGTTATCATCCTTGGGAAATCGCTGATGCGTCCGCGCTGCACAAATCAACATAATTACCCCCGACAAAAGGCGCACTGAGGGGCGAGGAGCCGCCGAGGAACAAACCCGGACGGGGTGGGGCACGGCACCGACTGCTGCCCCAAGTTGCAAGTAAGGTGAAGCGCCAGTCACGTCGCGATAGCGGCGCGTGCGTCGCAAATCAAGTGCAAAAATAGATCAATCAAGCAATCAATCCGTCCAATCGCTCTCGGCCAACTCCCTGGCACTCGAACCGACCGGGCACCTCGCGCGCGATTTCCACCGTTGGAAATCAATCGAAATTCAGCCAAATCAATGTCAACATATTACTGCTGAATCGATTTTTCCTCTTTCTGTCGTTTCCCCAGAAGTGCACGGAGCACACAAAATACAAAGAAAAGAATCTTTTCCTTTGGCTTATTTCTGCACTCGGCCTGGCCCGTTTCCCACACCAGCACACGCGTTATTTGATCGCGGCTCCGCTCGCTTTCCATGAATCCAACCGCGCGCGTCGTCTCATTGCAACCAACTGACTTGACTTCTTTGGGGATCGGATCGGTTCGCTTGGGGCCCGAAAGCTGGCGCACGATGGGCCGAGACAACAACTTTTCGGGGTAAATATTAATAGCTCCGTAAATCTAACATGAAACATGAAACTACATAATATTTTCTTTTGTACTGATACTGAACAAAAATTATTAGGATCAGGAAACTGTATCTTGTAGCTCGCATTGAAATGATTTAGACATTTTTGAAATAAATTCATTAACTACGGTTTCATCAATATGATGTAATTTTAACTACATTTTTTAAATTTAAAAATAACACCGTTCACGAATTCATATAGTATTTATAAGAATAATGGATATGATTGCATCGCGATATGCGATTTTAAATTTTATTTTGTCATTTCCCTATAAGACAGATTGACGATATTGCAGAAAATTTCGAAAGCTAGAAAAAGCTGTTTCTATACAAACCCCTTATTTGATATTTTCAGTCGTTCAGCTACTCCGAGGTCGCTGATAATATTGACTGAATTAACGAGAAATCCGTGTTCTTTATTGTTTTACTAAGTTTGGAACAACAAAATTTTGTACCATGTAAACAAATTCAAAATTATGATTATTATCGGCATTACGATTTATTTTCTTTTTATTTTTAAGTGGTTTCATCTGAAACACGAAATGAACTTTAATTTAATACAATTTTCAAATGTTTAGAAATGGATTTGACCAAGTAAAGTGATTGGTTATACCATGGTGTGGCGCTTCGAACATGTTGCAAGCAGTTGCGAGACGGCACAGTGGGAGAAAATAGCTTTTATTCGGTATATTGTGCCAGTATGTCAGATAATATGTGACACCTTCAAATGAAGTCAGAAAGTCATAGTTGAGCGTGACGGACTGTAAAACGCCGGGCTGCCAATCGACGGGAGTGAAATTTAGAGAATATGAGTAATGTGAGCTTTGTCTTAGCAAGTATCCTCAAATTTATGATTTAACCTTTTACTAAACAGGACTGAAGGGAGATAACAACAATGGGTTTCGAATAATTTTAAAATTATCTTGATCAGCTTGGAACAGATATGAATGTTGCCACCAAATTAGGTAGCAACAGTTTTTATAGTCTCTGAGGATTGCTAAATCAATTCGGCTGCTGTTGCTGATAAGTAAAATATACATTCTGGGTTGTCACTAAGGTATAATGCCCTATTTGTTCTGTTCGTATCGCAAATTATGCATGCTACATCGCAGCTTCTTTAGTACTAAAATAGTTAAAGTACATATTTAATAATAGCTTTAATTAATCAAGAATTAATAAGCTTTCCTGTATAAAAAGTGCACTTAGTAATCTTTTTAAGCGTTTCACTGCAGTGGTCTTTTGGTTAACATCATGCGTTGCCAGAAACTACTTTTGACAATATGGAAAGGAATAATCGATGTCCGTTACATTTCTATAATAATAACGAAAGATATTACGAAATATATAATAAATACTAATTTACATCTACCCCATGTTTCTTATATTTAATAACACGTTCTTGCGGTATCGGCAAGACAGATTTCAGTATAATATGTGAGTTTTAAAATAAGCTAATTAACAATTTATAATATTCTTCGCAACGTTCCTTATGTCATAAATGATTTTAATCATCAATTTTTCAGTAAAAGTTAAGCCTTCGAAACATTATCCTACTGCGTCCCACTAAATTGTTGAAAAATGTTTCTTCTGCAACTGCGTGATGCAATGGAGAAAAGTAAAAGAGGAAAAATCCAAAGCCGGGACAGAAGAACAACATCAACGCGAAACCGACACGAGGAAAACATCTAGCAATTTTTCCATAATCAGCCAGTGAGCTACAAATAGCTCCTGGCTGGGGTTGTCTGCATATGGGCACCGCACCTTGCTACCAGCAGCGGCTGAGATACTCCGGCAATCCGCACCAGACATGGCCAGACTGGCGGGCAGCGAGATCTGGCCTACGACTGGGCCTTTTACACTTGGTCGAAAGAAACATTCCATGTCACAAACGCAGTTATTTATGCGCTTCAGGCCGGACGGCACGGACGGACAGGCATTACCGACTGCCGGCAGTTTTCCTGACATTGTCACATGAACATGTCGCGTTAACCTTTCGTGCGTGGCCAAAGCCAGAGCCAGAGCCGAAAAGAAACCACAGGAGGCCATAAGCCTTATGCATGTGAAATCCAACGCACAAAAATTATTATTCCTTTCTATGAAGACAACTGTCAATATTTTAATTGCCGCCATTCTGTGCAAAAAATGAAAAACAAAATCGAATGCAGCCAGTTTGAGTCCGACTTCGAGTCCAATGCGTGTGTCCGCATTCTGTGAGCAGAGAGCAGCAGGAAAATTCATTTTTCTTTCCTCTCCGTGGCCGAAGCTTCGATATTCTGCTGGTTGGCTATCTGGCTGACTGGCTAGCTACTTTTTCCAATAAAGCAAATCGTCTTTGAGACGTGCCAAGCATTTTAAGAGGACAACGATCGCCGAGTGGTGAGCGGACCAAAGTGGCTCGCCGGGTTTCATAACCTTTTTGTCACCAATTAGTTAGGCTGCGTCTAAGTGATCTATAAAAGTGTCAAAAAACAAAATACTGAAGAAAATCCGAAAAACTTGCTCTAAATTATGTGCCATAATCGAACGAGTGTCGCATAATGAAAAGCCTGGATTAGCATTTTGTGATTTCTTTTCCTCTGAATTGTGGCGGGCTAGGCGGAAAACTTAATTAGGAACCCATGGGGAAATTACGTATGCCTCAGGGTGCACTCCTAGGGTGTGTTTTCCCACTATTCTCAAGTGTCGGAGGTGGTCTGGAGCCATATCGAGGTCTGGTCTACATAGCGACACGTGCGGGAGGGCAGCCGAAAATAAAGCTCTTTGTTGATCTTATCAGTGGAAAACCAAAATTACAATTAAATCGATTAAAAAATCTAAAAGAAGATCCATTGGGGCTACGAATAGAAAGAAGGTCAACTTTATAAACTTGAGATAATGTTAAAGTAATTCCTTCTATAGAGGAAAGAAACTAAATTCCATTCCGAGTGGTATTACTTGTAACAAGAATATCACTTAAGAGATTTTATGTCAGAAACGTCACAGTCAAGCCTACAAAAATCTGGGAAAGATGCACTTACTCCGAGAACCATACACAAATCTCATAAGCCCCCAACTGCAAGGTAACAAAGAGCAAGGCAAAGATTCAAATCAGACGAAGATTTGCTGCGGTCCGCGTGAAGACTAGAGGAAAAGCGGCAAAAACGGAGAAAATGAAAAACTTGGAAAACGCTTTGGCTAGAAACAGGAAATCCTACACACACAGCCTCCTAGGCTGTGCAGCAAATTATCAAAACGCCAACATCTTTTTGACAAACTGCGAACCGAACCGCAACGATCCTTCCCCCGTGCCTTCCCCTTCCGTCGATCTGTCGAAAACCCCTTGGTGGTCCCGGGACATACATTTCTCAGTTCTCAGTTCTCAATTCTCATTGCTCATCGGAGGAGAACGAACGCGAGTCGCGCTTAAGACAACTTTTCTCTGATTCTCTGATTTGCTGCGATCGCAATCGGCCATGGGGCTCGGGATACGTTCCAGTTACTCCTGCCCCTCCAGGAGAGTTTCCGCGGTCCATTACATGGCTCGTTTGGGAGATCGGCTTGGCGATTGACGAGCCTCACCGTAATTTTTCATGCAATGATCTTTCTTTTATGGCGTCCCCGGCTCGGTCGTCATTCAACGCATCGTTGACCTATTGAACCATAATGCCGCATCGCCACGGCGCACATGTGCCGCAGAAGGATCGGAGCTCGCTGCAAGGTCTCCCAACCCTTTCGCCCCTCCCCACCACTTCAAGCCCGTCCAGCAACCGCTCGGAACCTGTTCCCGCCGCTACTTTTCCCGCATGAATCATTATTTGTTGTGCCAAGTCCGGGATCGCTGCCACGGACGGGGAGTGGCGGAAGGTTCCCTGTTCCTGGCCACAGACAGCTGCAAGTTTGGCCAGCTGAGAGCCGCTGGCTGCAGGCGAAGCATCCTCGTTTGCGATCAGTTGTGATTGATACTATTTATTGGTTGTTTTGGCTTCGACCCGTCCATAGAGAGATACGCCAGATGAATCGGATGCAACACATCTCATGCGGCAGGGTTGTCAGACTCTCCAACAATGACTTCGGATTGAATAATTGAAAAGCCAGAAAGTGTCTTAAATTAATTATAATATGCTTTTGCTCACTTAAAAATGAAAATAATGAATACAAAATACAAATACAAATTTCTAAAAATGTACAAACGATTTGAAGATTATATTGAATCGAATAGTTGCTTGCCATTTTTAAAGTGCGAAATTGGGATAAAACTTATAAAATGCATAAAGAACAATGGGTTTAACGTTAAAAAAAAATAAAGTTTAATTTTCTATCTCTCTAATGCATTTTTCGAAAATTGGTTAACGTAAATATTCAAAAAAAATTTAATTATATTACTAGAATATATGGGCATTGAAAATGAACTTTTTAAAAGTGACAGATAGAGAGCTTAAAAGTCGAGAATCAAGACTACATTTTTTATAAATTTGGCTCTAATCTAAAATTCTCTAACAATACATTTTTAGACATTTAGCAAATATTTTAATTTAAAACATAATCTATTATTATAGGCAATATTAAGCTGGTTGAGGTTTTATTATTCTTAGTTTCAAATAGGATTTATGAAACAATTTACAAAGAATAATAATATTTAAAAGAAAAGAGTCATATAGAAAATAACTTTTTCTTTTCAAAATAAATATTGTAAAATCATATATTTAAATTTTACGATAAGTTCTTTCTAACTCTTTTTACTTCGAATTTAATGTAAATAATTGTAGACCAATGCCAAAACTAAACGATCTACGAAGGTTATCTCGGAAAATAAATATCTTCTAATAATTGTCAAACCATTAAAATAATAAAAAACTGTATTTTTTAAGCAATTCTATACTGACAACCTTGGCAACCCTGCACCGACCTCAGGTAATTCTTAACTACAGTCAAACGGTTTCCCTCTTAAGCACTCTTCCCCATCTAGTAGTAATGCCTCCTCTTTCCATTCTAACCTTAGCTATTGATGAAAGAATTTCACTAGTGGCTCTGCCGGCCACTTCTTGCAAGTATTTTTCTTTTTTCAATTTTCCAACTCCGAGGTGGTGTGGAGGCAATATTATAGATTACACTCGTGCACACCGACTTCCATGTTTATCTATGGACACGTATCCCCCGTATCCGGCGTGGAGCGTGCGAAAAAGTGGGCGTCGTCAGGCTGGCGCAATCTTTGACCTTTTGATCTTGTTTCCACAGCCAGCGTTTTTCCCCTTTTTTGGCCAATGTGTTGTTTCTGGCCAGGGGCAACTCTTTGGTGGTTGCAACTGTTGCAACTTCCTTTGCGTGTCAAGTGCAAATGCATTAAGTTTTGACGTTGGCCAAATGTTGGTGTCTTGCCTGTTGCATTTCTCTGGTTTTTGCTGCTGCCGCCGCAGCTGTCGTCTTGATTTTAATTGATTTTTATGAGGCGTGCTGAAATTGGCGGTAAAATCTTTGTTTAAGTAGCAAGAGAACGTGTTGCTATGAAGCGAAAGTCTAACTTAGCTCTTGGCAGTGGGAGCATGACTAGGAATTGGTTAATGTCTCTCCTACAAGTTATATGGGGGAGATCAAATTTAAATGTATCTCTTATAGATGGTTTTCTCATCTAACTTTAGCTTAACCATGAAATGTGTCACTCTAAGATAAAGTTACAGTTACTCTTCCAACTTTATCAAGTTTCAAAAAAACATCCGTACAAGGCTGAACTGAAAATGTCCAATCTAATGCCAAGTTGGACCCCTCTGCATCCATTACCCTCTACTAACCATATTCCTCCCAAACACTGTCACGGATTTATGGCGCTTGTCATCATTGAAATTAGCAATTTTGTTTAATTGCAATTTACTTTTATTGGGCAAACAACAATTTCCGTTGGCGATGCCGACTCCGAATGGATTGCCTGGCGATCTCTGCCGTTTGCGTTGTTAATTGCACCTGTGATTTACGTAGTCGATTGTCAACACACGCAACGAGGCGCATAAAGATTCGCAGAGAGAAGGTGATCCTTCCCTCCACGGAGGGGATTCCAGGGAGGAGTACTATTTACATTGCCGGATTGATTAAACGGCTCGAATTGACTTCAGTTTGCGTGCAGCTCGTGAGATGAGACCTCTCATACTGTGAGAAATGGTGATTGATGGAACGCGCTGGGGGAAAGTCGGGAGAAAGGAGAAAGAACCAGGCGGTGCTCTGGGCCAGGCTGCAATCACTATCTAAATGTATTTGACATGTCTGGGCGATCACCGGAGAACTGCCTCGAGGCGGACACATTAAACTAATGGCACAGTGTACCAAAAGTAACTACTTCGACATTCTTTTTACGACATTTTAATGTGTGTGGCATGCGTTGAAAGCATTCTAATAACCATAAAATGGGAACTGGAAAGCTTGCATCTTACAGATGAGTCAAGCCATTTCATCTATCTTAAATTTTTTAATCAAAAGTATAAAAGAGTTCTAACGGAAACATGGATACAGCTTTGTATTAGCAAATCACAAGCTAGGCAGTCTTCAGAGCATTACTACGTGAAAAGTAATTCCATTTATATAAGTCATGAGCCTGTCTCTCCATGAAAGCACAGCTCGGTTTAAAGGAAAATGTTGTCACCTGCCGTGACATTAATTGCCTGCCTTGATATATTTATGCCCGGACCACACGAAGACCTCTCGCAAAATATGACAGCCGACCACGAGATCTGCATTGTGTGTCCAACATCCTCACTACAAAAAGCTGGAAACTTTATCAGGAGCACAATTTAAATGTCAAGCCGATGACGTGTGGTGTCTGTTTGTCTCCAGGACGCTGGCACTCTGGAGCTCTAGATTCGGGATGCAGATGTTCAGATGCCGTGGGTCTGGCCATATATTTACTCGTAGTCGTTGTGGAGCAGCTGGCCCAGTCGCGGAACGGAAGTGCAGCAGTCTAAACAAACGCAACTGAAGCTGCAACGCCGATTGCATGGGAAGTGCTAATCGTCCAAAGCCCGCCACACGAGCCAAGCGCGTCGGGATGCTAATGATTGAAGTGGAAAAATGCAACGGAATTTTGCAAAACATCTTATTTATAGATTTCCCGAATAGCTCGGTGGTTCGCTCTTCTCTCATATATCAAGTACTCTGATAATAGAAGGGAAGAATGGTGATTTTTATAATTATTTAGGTGTTATACAAGGTCTGTATTAGAAAGAATATTTTCAAATTAACATATTTTTAATTGCAAAAGAAGCCTCTTAAATGTTTGAAATATCAACAGCTTTGGATATTTATATGTTGCCCTCCATAATAAAAACATACCTTTCAACAATTCCATGCTTGATGATGGCCCATAGACTTATCACCTTAAAAGAGAGAAAGGCGTCGGAAGCCAGCTTTTGTTAGTTGGCTAACTCATCCAACGATTTATGCAAAGGGCCGTGTCTCTGGGGTAACAAGATCATTAACGTGCCACATGCCGCTGACGGTCAAAATTCAAAGCCGCCACAGTAGCCGCGGCAGCAACATCATCAGAGGCAGAAGCAGCCACATCGGAGTACTACAGGGGATTCGAAGGAGCATTTGCCGCTTCCATAAATAAAAAGGAGCCTCTTGTCGTCTGCCCTGAGATTCAGTTGGCAGCAGAAATTATGACTGGAGCTGGAGAAAAGCATTAGCAGCAGGTTGGACCAGAGACTCTGGAGGAAAGCCGAAAAAGCGAGCGGACACCGGCGCTTTTTGACTGCACAGAAAGAAAAATATGTGAAACGATGATAAAATCTAATAGAATTCAGGACAATTTGTGTTTGATCTTGGGATGTGCAAAGCGACTCTAGGATATATTGTTATTATTAGATTGGAAAAATGATCATCTAAGCAAGTGCTAAAGTAGCTTCCTTTCCCAAGGAAATTCTTTTATAAATTCTTGTGTAATTTATAAACTTCGTAAAGAAATGTTGTAAAAGTCAAATGGTCAAACATATTGTTGGAAATTAAATTGAAAGGCTTTCACAGTTTTGAATATAGTATTTTTGTTCTGTGTGCTGGGTACTGGGCTCAAAGCCGGGGCTTCGCGGCTTTTTGTTGTGCACCGCCTCGGGAGGTTAGTCACACATGCGCGGTGATAATTCAACGGCAGCCACGGACGAGGCAACATTAAATGGTAGCAGCAACAATGAATCTACCTCCAGCAACATGTTGCCGGTGTCTTGTTAGTTGTGCGGCAAAAATCGTGACAAAGTGCTGCCATTGTTAGGCGCAAATGAAGAAAATGCCATTGTGGAAAAATCTCAGCGAAAAACAATTGCCGTGCCTTGTTGTTGCTGCTCCTACTGCAGTTGCTGCCGTGAAAATGCTTGGCGCACGTTTTGTAATCAATCAATGTGCTGTTAGAAGCCAGAAACCCAGAGCAGGACCAAAATATTTGGCTGCCATGTTTCCAGGCAACACGCCGAAGAGTCTAACGAGTTGTCATTCGACGTGGAGAAGGTTCCTGCGGAGAAAGTACTGTGCATTCTGTAGATTCATCAAGGAAAGTTTGCTCGAAAGTAAGGGGGAATACTTAATGACTCCACGGTGCCGAGGATGACGTTATGATCGTGTGGAGTGTGAAGTGATTGGAGTTAGGGATAAGTAGAGGTTGATGGTTGATGACAACTAAGTCAGTTCCCAACTTACAAAATAATCACTATGCATCTTGTTATTAAAAATCTTTGGCTAAAACTGTCACAGAAATGGGACAGTTTTTAACTCCTAATAAAAACTAATTTCGGCTTTTAGGCATTACTGTTAAGGGATGTTACTCAGTTACTCAGAGAATTTGAACAAAGAACAAGTTCAAATAGTCTTTACTTCTTAAATATATAACAGCAGTAAGTTGTATTTCTCCCTTTAAAAAATAAAAAGACATTTTCCCACACAGTCCTTGTTCAAAGGTAGAGTCTTAGATATAAAAGACATTGTTGTGAGAACATTTGCATCTAATTTTCCGTTTATGAGCAGCTAAAAGTCACACCGAAAATTAAAACTCACCTGACTGAGAATTCTATTTGTGAGCTTGCACCTGCCACTCACTCACTGGGTCTGGAAAAGGCCTGCAGAAGAGCTCTTCTGACTCCGATTCAGAAAATCTGGCAGTCATAAAGTATGAATATATTGGCCGGCGAACGCACAGTACGATTTCCATGAATGGAGTGCAATTCAATTTGTGTTGATTTTACGAGACTCGAATAGTACTCTCCTCCAGCCTGCCCAATTTTACAGCCAACTAATTTTTATGAAGCGCAAACTCCAATAGCTGCACAGTCTCCTCGCTGTGGGTTTCCCAGTCTCGGTGACCCTAATGAACTGACATGGGACGACTGTGCCATAGACTGTGTTTCTGTGGTGCGGCGCTTGCTCATCCGCGGGCGAAGTGGGTGCCACTGCGACCTCCTTCCCCCAGCGGATCCCCAGCTCTGCGATTGTGCGCGAGTATGTTGCAACGACCAGGGACTTGAAAAGTTTATTGACTGGAAATAATTTATTAATTATTGTGTGCGCTTGACTTGGGTTTCATTCACGTCTCTGTGGATGCATATTACTTTCGAGAATATTATTTTCTAATTAATATTTTCGTCAAAGCCGCGGAGATTACGCTTAATAGCTTCGTTTGGGTGGCATTTTAAAACTGATTGCGGGGCTTGACTTTTGCAATCGGTTGTGAGGCTGATTAGTGGGCACAATAATGGCTGTAATCGAACCGATTGCTCACCCCAGTGGCTGCCAATGATGCGAGGTGTTACATGACAAAATGTGACAAGACAGCGATTTTGCATTTATGCATGTAGATAGTGCTCGATGGGAGGAAGTGGTTTATGGGCCAGTTTAAGTGCTTAGTTGTTTTTTTTCAGGGTGGGAAATTAATTGTAATTAGGTTATTTAAACGAATTATTAACAATATTTAAAGATCTGGACTGCCACAAGTCGCGAAGTAATCACCTTGGCTCCGCCATGAGGCCTTTCTAAGCTCTCCTCCCACGCCGGTGAACCGAAATAAAAACGTTGCATGCCGTATCCCCGAAAAATAGGACACAATTCCCGCACCAACATGTGGCTGGCTGGCTGGCTGCCTGGCTGGCTATAAATCTCAGCCTTTGTCTTGCCCAATACCCGCGTGGAGCTGGGCTACATAGATTTGCACTCGAAAAGTTTGCGGCGCATGCGCGACGAAGAACATTTGTACGAGCAATTAAAATCACACCACGACCAAAAAGGAGAAGCAGACGACGACATGGACGCTGGCGATAGGAAAACATGGCAACCAGGCTCTAGATACGGATATCGGGCAGGAGGCGGCCGGAGACGGGCCTTCGATTGGAGCGAAAGTCTGGGCCATAAATAAGAAAATCAAAATGCCAAACTTCTTGCCCCTGCGCGGCGCCCCGAAAAGTGTTTTCGATAATGACCCGGTTACTGTTTGAAAGCCTATCTGGTGCTCACTTTATATATGATTTTTGGGGTATTTAGTTTTGCAATGCTTTTACTGACTGCCAATAAATATAAATTTGCTTTTTGTGAATATTATTAAAAAGGTATCTTCCCTTTATAATGTTTTAATTGATCAAGTATTTAATAAGGATTTAGGCTGTTTCTTTGTAATATATAGAGCAGAAATATATACATATACGTATATATTGTATTATTTAAAACGAAAGATGATAGATAAAACGATATTTTAACGTTTCGATACATGGGAAAAATCAATCAAATCAAATGAAAGTCTGCTAAAGAATAGTCTGGTCTTAACTAGTCTTAACTATACTTTTCTTTCGCAAACTCCTAACTCAAAACTATGGTTTAAACTAAAGTTCTATAGCTTTTTTTTAACATAATCGATAAAACTGAAATACATTTTTCGGATTTATATCTGTAATATCGATATTTCCTCTATATATTTATATATTTTAAATTTTGATATATAAAAGTTCAATCTTATGATTTGAGTTATATATAAATCGCTTTTTCCTTTACTATCAGTTAATGGAGGGTTTGTTGTTCTTAGGTATCTGCTAGTCGAAAGAGTATATTTTTTAAGAACAAATTTATTGGAGCAATTAATTCGAGTATTTGTTTGTTTTGCATCGGCAATTGTAAACAAATTGTCACTTGACAATTACATTTCTGTTGGCCACATTCATTAGTGTCAATGTTTTGGCTTTGCATGCATCCGTTGCCGTTACTCCGGCGATTTATGTCACATTTGCTGATGTGCTTGGAAATTATTTGAAATTTATTGCCTCCGAGGATCCTCTTGCTCCATTTCGACTGATGCGTTGACAGGCCAACGTCCAAAGCCACAACTGGAGCCACAGAGTGGCCAGCGTATGCTGCTCCATTTAGTCCATTTATACGGTTCTTGATTACCTTGGACAGACTGTCTGTCTGTCCAACCAGTCGTGTCCATAAAGACGCTTTGCCATGGCAATTTTTCAGCCTCATCATTTTGCAGCCTGGTGAAAAAGATACTCCATCGCTTGCCGCAACATTTTAAGTACAATTATTTCTTTTTGGTGGGCATAATTTTGTAATGGCTTGGCCTACTTGGGAACTGAGGCCTATTAAATGGCTGGCATATGTGCGATCTTCAGCTTTTTATATCCGACGACATATAAATAACTCCAAGTAATTGGAGGCGATGAAACCATTTTAAAGAGATTTAAAATCAGGGGTGCCACAAAAATCCCTTCCTCACACAAAGCCATTTGTTATTGCCACTGATGATCAATATTGATTCCAGATATTTCCCCATATTTTTCAGTTTTTAAATGTCTAAAAAATGGGAAACTACCAAAATCAAGAGTTATTTGATTCTTTTATAGTATTAAGTATTTCAGAGAACGGTTAAAGCTAATTAAAGTTAAATATTAACTCTCGTGAATTCGTGGATTCCCCTATAAAAATTCATTTAAAGAGACGTTTTTTTGTTTGTTTCCAAGATCATTTCCATTATCTTCCCAAAATAACTTATTGCCTCTTTTTAAGGCACCGCCAATGCCACAATAAAATTAGCCCAGCAAACGTATAACTTCATTTCGATTGGATTGTCTGGGCAAAACCACAACAAACGCAACCGCATCCACGAAATGCAATTAATTGTCAAAGTATTTAACACAAATATTTGAAATTGTTTCGCTAATCAGTTGCCTCGAGCGAACAGGGGCAGAGTCAAAGTGGATACGAATTTTGCTAGCAATTTTCAATGCTTTTTCGGGGTCCGCTTTGGAGACTGCGTCCAGAGCATTCCGATGTCCATAAAAATGTCACAGCAGCGGAATAAATGCACCGCCAACAACAGCCACAGCCACAGCCCCATTAAAATATGCCGATCGGCTTGAATTGCCAAAGTGGCTTGGCCTGGCTTCGTTTTGGCCTGGCCTGGGTTGGCTTGGCCTGGGCCTGGCTTGAAAACTGGACACCATCGTGGCTCCATGCAGTCTGTGCCGGAGTCTGCGACTTTGCTGTGGTCCACGCAACACGAAAGTGTGTCTGGGCACTCGCCGGGGCTACTGCGGCCGCTGGTGAGCGGCAAATGGAACTGATTACAAAATATGACCGCCGGCTAAATGTATCTCGCAGTTTGCTGCTTAATTTCTTCGATAGCTGCACAATTTTCTGCGTGGGTTATAAATTTTCAGCGAGCTCAAGACCAAACGCACGTGCTACTGTTGACGATTAAAGCGGTTTCTGCTTGACAAAGTTGGTAATGTAAATGTTGACTTAAGGCTAAGAGCATTCTGTCTAAGGATTATTCTTTGAGAATAAACTAACAATTTCTTTTAAGCTTTACTGTAGTACCTAGACATTTATTAATGCGGATGTAAGACTGTTTATTCCAGCATTAAATATTAAGTGAAGTTCAACTAATTCTTGGAAATTTAATTATAAGTTCAGAGCCCGCATTTCGTCAGCAAAAAGGAAACCCATCTGAAACTCATTGCCAAACCTAAAGACCATAAAATCAAGAGAGTGAAGTTGACTTCTGGTTAAAGCAAAACGGCAACGGTAGTCAAAAGATACAAATAAAAACATATTGTGCAATGCTATGGGTGCCATCCACCCAAAGCTGAATGAGATGACAGGTTAACAATTAGAAAACGTAAAGAAAAGCCCCCGGAGATGCGAGACGGGCACAAAAGTACATTTCAATAGGGAGAAAAATAAAAGACATTCGAGAGGTTGTGCAATCCGAGTTCTTGTTCAAGTACAACTCAATGAACACACTGTGCCACCTTCTGCTTTTCGTTTACAAAACAAGCCAAGTGGTTATCTGAGACGTGTTTTTGCCCATTGTCCATTCTGTAAATGGTGTTAAAAAAGATAGAAAAAGCAACTTCAAGGAGAACCGGCCAACAAAAAGTATCCCATTACAATGGAGTGTAAGTGTAATGCATTTTGAATGATGGCTGAGTTGAATTTGAAGACGGAATGGCCTCAAGAAAAATGTTAATGTCCGAGCGCTATGAAATAAAATAATTAAGCGGCAATTTATTCCACCTGAGATTTATTCCTATTATTTTTTTTCCATGTTCTTGAGTTGGAAAACCTACCCAAGAACTTTAAACAAAGAATTAATGATTATTACAGGGTATTAGTCAACTGATTTCAAAGCTAATCGGATGCACATCCCATCCAGAACTTAATGGTTTCCATGTAAATTCATTACGACCCGAAACAATTAATAACGAATCTTTGAATGCTTTAAAGTCAAGTCACTTCCTCGGAAGATCATTTGATCAATCGACCGCATTTTAATTGCCACAAGAAACAGATGCACATCCCACCCAGAGCATGACTGATTTGTGCATTAAGCTCTTCGAATCGAGGCCAACGGGGAGAGCCTCAGAAGCGATTCACTTGGCAGCACAAAGTAGAACACCAATTTAATTATGTTTCCGAGATATTGATGGACTCCGCTGCCCACCTTCTGGCACGCTCCACATCTGGTTGCCATAGTTGCTCCCGATGTATTCGATTTATTCGAGAGCAAGTTCATGCGAGGCATCCCTTTGTTCTAGACCGTAATCTCGGGTACTTACCCTCGCAGGCCACCGCGAATTGCTCCTCGGGCTCAGGGACCAGTTCCCACTCATCCTCGTCATCGTCGTCGGCATCCCCATCGGCATCGCTTTGCCGCAAGGCTGCCAGGTCCTCCAGTCGGTCAGCTGTGGCATTCATGCCAAAGTATCCATCCCGGCACTCGTGGCACTTGACGCCCATCACGCCCTCCTTGCACTGGCACTGTCCGGTCCTCGGATCGCACCTGTCCCGGACCTCCGAGCCAAGCGGATCGCAGTTGCAGGCCGGGCATCGCAGCTCCACGTGGGCAAAGCCGGCGTCGCACTCGTCGCACTTCTGACCCGCGTACCTCGGCCGGCACAGGCACTGGCCGTCGGTGCTGTCGCAGAGCCCGCTCTCGGATCCCTCGGCGTGGCAGAGGCAGGGTTCGCAGCCCACGGCTGGGTCGCCCCAGTGGCCCATGCGACAGCGTTCGCAGTGCCAGCCCTCGGTGTTGCCCCGGCAGGTGATGCACTCGCCGGTGGTCACGTTGCAGGGACCGCCGGCGCAGTCACACCGCTGGCAGCTGCTCCCCAACTGGAGGGGATCGCCGAAGTAGCCGTCGTCACACACCTGGCAATGGTCGCCCGTGTAGCCCTCCGGGCACTGCGTGCAAATGTACTCGGCGTGCTCGATCAGCTCGAACTGCGGGTTCAAGTCTCGGTAGTTGTAGCTCTTCAGCTGGCAGCTGGGCGAGAAGTTGTTGGAGTCCTCGGACAGGGGGCAGGCGCACCGCCGGCAGTCGTGCGGGGTGCCCTGCAGGGGATTCCCATAGAAGCCCAGTCGGCAACGTTCGCATCTGAAAGATGCAAAGATTTTAGTGTCTTGCTGGTGTATAAGGATTACAGTTGAGAGTGAACAGAAAATGTCTAAACTTGCAAGGAAAAATGTATCTAATCTTTAGCACTACAAAGTATAGATGTTCTTGAGCAGCATAAAAAATTCTATAAAGTTATGTCAAGACTTCCTTTTTGCTGGTGTTAGAGAGTTGGTTTAGTCTTCGAGATTATATTCATATTCATATTACAGGTTTAACGCAGATGAAGTTTTATTTTTCAGATTATAAAGATAGTCATTTAACTTTAAAAGAGACTCGAATGAGATCCAAAATTACATTCTTTAAATGCTTATGCCAGACTAATAATAAATTATTGTGCATCTTTGAACATATAGAAAAATGATCCTTAAACTATAGTTGTTTTTTTTCAGTCTATTTTTAAAATACCATTTCTCGTAGTTATTATATATGACTCAATGTAGAGGTAGCCAAATTCAATTACTTTTATTAGTAATGTATTAGAACTATGTTTGTCCCGAAAGGATAATCATATCTTTCAGATATGAATTTATTAGTTAAGTCAGTCAAAACATGATTTTTTTGTTCGTTACAACAGTGAAACGAAATAGTTTTTTTTACACATAAACTACTATTTAAGGAAAACTTAAATTGTAAATGTTTAGAAAGACAGTTTGAGAGCCAGTTTGAATAATTCGAATAAGTGAATGTTAGTTGGACAGTTGGACGGAAACTGGGTGCGACAATAGTTTTAAAAAATAAATCGGTACAGTGAAGTTGGAGTCGCGTCTCGGCTAAACTGTGTGGTTCATGGCCTGGCTAGTTGTGGTGAGTAAGTCAGCGCGCAAGTCCCTCATGTGGTTTGTGACTTTGCTATGTGTGTATTGTATGCTGTGGAATGTATCTTTTTCATAGAAGATGTATCTTATTTATGCTTCTACAAGGAATCTTGCGACTTTTGCCAAACATTTATTTTGCTTAACATGTATTAACACTGTTAAGAAAAAAGTATTAACCAATTGAGCCAGATAGATTAATCAAACTATATATTTGGTAAAACTGTACAAGGTAATATTCTCCCTGTTACTCACCGATCTCCGAACGTATTGTGCATGCAGTCGCCACAGTTTCCGCTCTGCAGATCGCAGGAGTTCGAGTGGCCGTTGCAAGGACAGGGGATGCACTTGCTCAGCAGCTGGTGGTCCGAGGTGTTCTCGTAGATGCGCTTGAATCCGAATGAGCAGCCCTCGCAGGAGAGCCCGGTGTAGCCGGTGGGGCACTGACACTGCTCCACTTGGCTAGAGGACTGACCGCCCAGCTCCACGCCGCCGGAGTAGATTACGGCCCGCCTTAGGGAAGTGTCCCCCTGGTCGGTGTGGAAGGCGGCGCGAATGAGGACAGCGTCGAGCGAGACGAGAACGGAGAGGAACTGCGACCTGGTGACGGGCTCTCCATGATAGTCGCCAGCCTCTGTTCGACGCAGCCTGGTCTTGATGTCCTTGACAGAGGGAGGCACGTGGTACCAGCCCTCCTCGGTCAGCGAGACATTCAGGCTGGCCTCTAGTCCCTCGAAGGACTCGTCGCCGAAGGCAATCTTCAGACCGTTCTTTCCCCACAGAATCACGTTGGGTCCCGTGGTGGGCTTACCCGAAGTGTCGCCGCGCAGCACATACCAGGAGAGCAGTAGGTGGAGCCGGGCTCCGTAGCTGGTCAGGCGGTTGCCCAGGTAGCCCACTGGAGCCTGCCAGTAGATGGCCTCCACCTCATCCAGCTCATTGGCAAAGATCAGGCGGTTTTGCTCGGCATCCACGGGTATCGGGATCGGGTGCAGTCTTTGGATGTTTGTTAGCTTCCAGTCGTTCAGCGTTTCAAAGGCCAGTGTCTGGAGCTTGGCACTGCCGCACGTCTGGGAGACGCCGGAGCACCAGCAGCTGGTGCAGCCCAGGGGATTGTCCTTGCTCAGATCAAAGTGCCCGGGTGCGCACTCGGAGCAGGTGCTGCCCTCCACATTTGCCTTGCACTGACAACTGTCCGCGCAGGATCCATCGGACGCGGTGGTTCCCCTGTCGTCGCACTCGCACCGTTTGCAGCTCTCCCCGTAGTAGCCCGGAGCACACTCCTCGCAGCTTCTACCCTGGAAGCCCTCGAGGCAGTGGCAGTGTCCGCCCTCCGGCTTGCAGAACCCGGTGGAGCGCTTGGGGTCACACGAGCAGGGCAGGCAAGGATTGGTGAGCGGGGCGTCCAGCTCCCGGTAGTAACCGCCCTCACAGAACTCGCACTCGTTTCCGGAAGTGTGGTTTGAGCAGTTCTGGCAGATGCCCTTGTCCAGGAAGGAGTCGTAGGCGCAGCTCTCGGCGTGGCCGTTGCACTGGCAGATCTCGCACTCTCCCCCCGGTCGGTAGGGTCGGTCCTGGAAGAGCGGACAGCACTCGTCGCAGTGCCTGCCGCAGGTGTTGTGATGGCAGACGCATTGCATCAGGGGGTCCGATGGCGACTCCTGGGTGCGGTTCGCATGGCCGTGGCAGTCCAGGCGGGCGCTTACCCGCAGCTGCTTCAGGGAGTAGAAGCTGCGCTTCTCCAGCGAGGCGGAGTCCAACAGCCAGTCCACACTGTTGTCCAGGTTCGCCGTGGAGTGCATTCCCTGGAGGCGTATCCTCAGGAAGCGGGCGGTTATGAACTCCATCAGCTCGGGACTCTGGTCGGTGGCACCTGGTCGATTCTTCAGCAGCGACACGTGGAGCTCTCCGTTCTCCAGCGGCAGCGGCTTCGAGAACTGTGTGGAGCAGATAACCTCGGTGTCGTTCTGGAAGACGTACTTGCCATTCTGCCCGGACAGGTTCCATCGTCGCCTGCAGTCCGCGTCGCTCAGGCCAAAGTACTGCCAAGGCTCAAATTTAATGCCGTCCAGGGATCTCTCCAGTATCCAGGATGCTGGACGGGGCGAGTTGGCCGATTTCAGCAGTACAAAGAATATTTGATAGGTCTGAAAGGGAATGAAAGAGCGAAGAATATATAAGTTTAATATGCAAGAGGAGAACACATTATATGTATTCATGACTTAAATATTATTTATGAGCAGGAAGTTAGCAATCATCGTTATATTTATTGCAATTGCCAGAATGTTTCGTTGGGAGAGAAGACAATTTAACTTCATTTGAGGGAAATTAAGTAAGTTTGAGAGAACTAAACATCTGAGAACTTATTCAGTAGAAAATAAATATAAAGTAGAGGAGGATATTGATGATCGAATCAGGCAAAAATATTATCAAAAATAAAGTTTTTAAAAGGATAATTATCTCAGTGAAGGCTTGAAAGTAGTACGGCTTCTTCAGATCCAAAAGAGCAGTTTCTTTCCTAGTTGTATAATTTATTTTTCTTCTGTTGTGATTGCTCTTAATTGTATACGATGGAAAAGCCTGAAACAAATCTCTCGTTCGCTACCAAGTTTTGTTGCAGCATTTAAAGGATAGGAAGAGAAAAAGATGGAAAAATGTCCTGGCCAGAGAAGTAATGGAAGAATGGCTAACTGAGGCGATCTCTTTAATTACCAAATATTCTCACCCTAAAATGTACCAATATATATACACATAATTGTAATTGTAAGCCTTCTAATTTAATTTACCTGCGATCATGGTTTCTCTCCCCACAAACTTGTCTGCCTTCACACCTTGGCTTTACGATTTTATAGCCACTGGGCCCACGAGCTATAAATTATCAACGCACCCAAATGTCAATGTTTCTGTCACCAGCTGATGTTTCTATTCAGCTATATCTTTGCATCTGCGACTACCAGCAAACTGCGTTCACTCGAGTATCTGCGCTGAAGCCTCGGATACGAGGTACTGCGAAATCTTTTAACCCAACATTGCCATTGCCGCGTCATAAATTTCCCAGACTGTCAACCAACCGCAGGCGCAGGCCGACCCTCCAAGCCAGCCGCCCAACTGTGGCTCCTTCAAAGTGGCCGGCAGCCACGGCTGACAAACGATATTTGGAAAAATTATTGGAGGGGGCGGCAGGGGCGGAAAAAGGCGAAATGCCAAAAACGTCGCGTGTTCGAGACGCTGAAAATGTTACGCCTATCGAAGATCAGCGACCAAAAACGCCACACAAAACCCGGACAGACCAAAATGAAAAACTCAATAAAAGGCATGCAATTGAATTTTCCGACGGGCGGCTTGTGTCGAAGGTGTGGCCAGGTGTATAATTGATTACGACGCACTGACTTAGGCCAGCCCCACGGCGCCATTCAACCAGGTACGCGTATTATTATTTTTAAGTTTTTCGTTTTCAGATTGAAACTTTTTACCAGTCATCATAAGCCACCGAGATAAAACACAACTCTATCGAATTTCAAAGCCACTTGTTTGCCCGCAACTCACTAAGTAGCTAATGGCATCGTCGCACACACAGATTGCCCGATTTGCCCGGGCTGATAAAATGCAAATACACAAGAAGTCAGTGTGACTGGAGAGGCGGTGTGCGTTGCCGCCTGTATTTGATTACAGCTACAACTGCGCCTGTCAAGCTGATAAGATTAGAGGAATAAATAAGTGAAAGAGACTGTACTAGGATAAGTAATAGAGCTGGTCACACAATGCCTGCATGTCCGAGCATGTCGAAGGTGGCGAAGCTTTTGTGATGCGGCGATGGAAGTACTATATTTAAGCAATTTAACTTGAGCTCTAACAAACTTACTGCATACCGCACTTCCGACTATCCGTTAAGAAGCCACTGAACCTGACACATTCGAATGGCTGAGATAAGTTATCTCTAGTGAATTACGTTGTCCCCATCAAATTTCTGTCCAGAGTCTTGATTGCAATCAGCTTTGGAGCGTCCCAGGCTGGGCTTCCGAACTGATTTTCCGATGGCCGCAGAACGAGAACAAGTTCCAGATGAAGGAAGGAGCCTTCTCCTTCCCTGCGGAGACGTGAAAATCGTTGTAGATTGCAATCGAAGAGGCAGCAGGTGATGGCCTCAAGGGTAACGCTTTGACGTTTTTATCAGTTTGGACCAATTGACGGCAACAACTGCAAACTTGTTTACAGCGACACAGCGATGAAGATCACTCTTTGTATAAATATTTGGTCAGCGGATAGCGGATCCTGGGTGAGCTTCCTAAACCTGTTGCCGCCAGATACTTGTCAATCGATAAGGTCAAGCCGGGCTGAGACTCTAACCAAATTGCTAAAATATTCAGGCGAGACAACTTAATTTGCCATGAGAAGTTGCGGGGATAGTTTGAGTTGATAAACGAAACTGAGTAGGAGAGAGGGCATTGCATGTCGTAAATTACACGAATTAACATTTATGGCAATCAAATATTTATCGCTCAATGAAGAAAGTCCATCAGGCACAGCTGACAGGAAACTTCCTCCGCGCGAGGCCCCCAAAAACTAACACGGACGCTCCGTTAATTGCCAAAAAACACACAGCGAGGGAAAAACTCATGACATCGTAAAATTTCTAAAATAAACCGGCGAAAAATTGAAGTAGACAGACTGAAACACCAAAAATAAAAGACAACACATTTAGGGCTTCGCTTTTAATTTTATTTGGGTCTGCTAGTCCGCTAGACAGCAGTTTATCTGAGTATATTTTTTGGCAAATTATGCAGTTTTCCGCCTCATTTGTGGCAACAGAATCTTTTATTTTTCGAACGCTTTTTGTGTTGGCACGCTTTTAGATAACATGGTGAATGAACCCACATGTCAGACGGCTGCTCGTGTGTTTTTTCCACATTTTCTTACATTTTCCTCTATCTGGCAGTCTGAGTCTCTTCGACGTGTTGGTAGCTCACACTGAAGTAATCGAAAAGTTTCATGTCTGCTGCATTGGGTTTTATCTCTGAAAACTGGCGCATTAATGCGGCTCAAGAATGAGTAATGTTTTGAGCAACTTGTTTGAATTTAAACACAAATGTGACTGTTCTGAGTTGAGGTTTCTAGGATAAGCTTAACGCTTAAATGCTTGGACAGAATGTGGTTCTGAAATATTCCACAGCTGCACCTCTAATCTCTAGTACATACTATTCGTATTTGGCTTTTATCAACACACGTTGTTAATTTATTTCATAGTTCTATATAATGTTAAAAAGGTCATAAAATAAAAATAGAAATTCATAACAAATGGAATATATTTAATGACCATTTACTTAAAAAGAAATAATTCAAACAGTACAAAGCTACAAGGGCACAGTTCGTAAAGAATAAATGCTTAAAATATATTTTGTAGTACCTGAATGTCCATTGAAATATCTTTATATCTTTACATTAGACCGGCAATAAAATTAAATATTTAAGTTTAAAGGCCCAAACAAATACGAAATATAGTAGTAATTTTTAAAAGGATTCATTATTCTTTTAATAATGTCTACTTTATGTAAAAATTCTTCTATTTCTAATAGTTAAGAAGATTGTTAAAGGGACTCGAAAAAGCAAGCAATGCCCACATTAATTTATTTTTAATGGCAGTCAACATTTCCCCTTCTACTTTGGCCATTTAAAATACAGTTCGCTTCCTGGTAAATAACATGAAAACAATTCAAGCGAGGCTTCAATCACGTTAAAGTCACAACCCAACCCAAAACCAAAAAAAAAAAATAAATAAAGAAACTTGCAGGAAACTCATGCAAATGCAGATAAATGCCGCGGCAGCTCTGGCAACTGAGGAAGCATTCTTTAAAAGGCAAATTCAGGGAAAATGTCGAAAAAAGCCAAAATCGCAGCCAAACAAATAAATAAATTGACCATTAAAATAATTGCTGTGCCTAAAATGCGTCTCGTACGTGGCTTGTTGCACGCTTTGCTTGTTGCTGCCGTTGCTCTTGGCGCTGCACATGTTGCAACAACTTGTCAAACATTTGAATTACAGTTACGAAACGCAACCCATGGCGATGCCTAGTGACCGGCCCCACGGTCCTCTCTCAACTCACTTTATTTGTTGGCCAAATTTGGCTAAATTTAATGAAGCAATTAAGTGTCTGTATCGGAGAGATACACAAAGACAAACACTAAGCATTTCGAATTGGAAATACACGGATTTCCAAGACTGGTCAGTTGGTTCAACCAAACAGAAAGCATACATTTGAAACTTAAGCTTATAAAAAACATCTTACTGAACCTAGGCATTTCTGGATACTTAATCCTTCATTCCTTAAACTAATTTTAATTAGGTTTGTTATATAAGGTAGCCAGCCTTAGCACCATATTTTAGATCATATAAAATATATTTATATATATATTTGCCTGAAAAACTCCTCTTACAGTTCGAGAGCCACTGCCGCGGATGCTCGCAGAACTCTCGCTAGACTTTCAATTAGTCACGCGCGCCCCAAAGCCATTCAGGCATAAATCTAGACATTGTTGTACGAACAGACAGGCTGACAGACTGCTTACTGGCAAGCTGACAGACTGGATGGCTGACTGGCTGAATGCCTCGGCTGACAAAGATACATAGAGCCGGGCCGACAGACAGACGGACCATAGTTCTGACCGGTCCGCCAGGACTGCCGCAGTCTGCGAGGAAATATTTTAAACTGTCAAATTGTTGACACTCGCCTGTCGTTTCTATCTTTTTTGTTTCTCACTGCCTGTGTAAATCACTCGATTAGTCTAATTGTTAAAATCCACGCCTCAAAATCCCAATTTTGTCGCCCATGAACGGAGACCGACGTCAATGTCAAGTTTTCGTCGGAGGTCATAAATTGTGGCATGGTTTTTGGGGGGGAAACCCGAGGCAGATCTCTCTAATGTGTTTCTAAATAGTTGTGACAAATGCTCAGGGCATTTCCAATGCGACAATAACACAGAACACTTAATTTTGAAAATGGCTAATTAGTAAAGTTTCAGAGAAGAAACTGAGAATGTGTTCATCAAATGGAACAGATTTCAGCTGAGTTAGATTTGTGTGAGCAGGTTCTTAAACTAACTATTATGTATAACATATTATACTCCTTATTAACATTGTTTTTTATTTATAGGAAACTTTAAACATTGAATTAGAAAATTAAAACCAGTGTTCCGTTCCAAACCATAGCTCCGTTCGTTGGTCTTAAAATCGAAAAGTATATATAGACATCGAATAAATCCAGCACATCGAAGTGATTTAAATACAGTTCCTGACATTCTGAGAATATTCCCCGTCACTCAAGCAAATCAGCGCAATGGGAGCGTGTAAATTCTGACACATGCCTCTCAGTCGACTCCCATATCTGAAGAATCATGGGAACCTATAAATTTTGTTGTCGTTGTCTGGCCAAAAATGTAGTTCAGCATTCGTTGAATGCACTTAAAAAACAGTGTGTTGACACATACAACCCTAAGGCAGATGCCATAAAAGGTTTGACATTTTCAAATTTTGTTTCGCCAACTAGAAATAGGCACTGTCAGAGTTAATTAAGTGCAGAGACCAATTTAAATATTTCTGTGGCTGTCGGTGGACTTCCCCTTTGTACAATATACGCGCAGGAATTTATTAATAAACCCGGAGAGCAACGGATGGCTGTCATAAATCTTTCATACTTTACGGCATATGCAAAAACAATGTTTTTAATTTTAAATCACTTCCAGTCCGTGGATGTGCCCCTTTCTTGGGCTGTCCCTCGTTTAATTAAGTGAACGCTCAATGGCTCCGCCTTCGCCATGGCCTGGGCCCCATCGCGGGGCATGTGGCAGTGAAAGAATTATATCAAAACACTGGAATATCTCGAGTGCAAGCTGCACTTGGTATGTCAACTTTGTGTCGGCTGATGCTAAGCAGATGATATATTTTCCATTCGATTTCTTCTTACTTTTCAGCACATTATAGCCCATGAGGGATCGGAAGCTGGGGAGCAAGATCATCGCTTCAGGGCGATCCATTGTGGGTGAGTGCACTTTGAAGTTCCAATTAACACTATCGGAGAACGATTAGCACCCAATCGAGATGTAAGATCCATGGGAAGTGTGAAATAAAATACGGTTTGAATTCGGGGAGGTCTGTGCCATTTTAATTAAGGCAACTTTTTAAAGACGAGTTGAGCAGCATCTGCTCAATATTCGTAAATATGGATCGGTAGGGATTTGTATATATTTTACCTTACGTTTCTGCTGGAAGAAAACTGTTCTCAAAATCAATGTTTGAATTTATGATTATGTCTTTTTCACCTTTAGATTAACCAAATTTATCTATAACAGAGGTAATAATTTCTAATTATATACCGGAAATGAAAGCTTGTTCCCCATTAGTCGGTATCGGATGATGCCGTCTTTGTGTAAGCAAATACGACTTAATCAAAACTCCATCAAATCCAATTTATGTTGGCCATTTTGAGCACTAGAATCGAATGGGCATCGAACGGGTTTCAGGCCCAGCCTGTCATCGGGAAGATCACATTTCAAAGTCTCCATGTACCCAGATGGATCACGGAGCTGGCGTTAAATCGCTTGTAAATGAGTGACAGCCCAGCGGCTTAATTACAAACTGGATCACAGCTCGACTGTCACAAGAGCTTAGCCTGGCATTAGCTGGGACATTGCGACTCACCTGCTTCAGGTCCAGCGTGATGGTCACGTACTCGAACTGGCGGCCACCCTGCAGCGTCGGGGACTGCCACCAGCTCTCCTCGAGCCCGGAGCCCGTTGAGATCAGCGACTGGATGGAGCGCTGCCTGGCGCGGTCCGAGGAGTGGGCGTTGCAGGTGCCGCACTGCTTGGCCCAGTTGCGGTGCGGATAGGCGTCGACCAGCTTGCAGTACTCCTCGGCCCCGTTCTGACCACAGGTAGCATTCACCGATATTTCGGCCCGGGGAGCCACGTTGAAGAGCGGCGGATAGAGGCCTCCTGATCCACCGGGCGATCCTCCACCGGAGTACAGGTCGTCCATTTTGAGCAGGCGAAGGGCTTAAAGGAGAGGCAATAAATGAGCACAAATTAATAATTAATAGAGAGACAGTTTATCGTTTCCTAATACGTTATACAGCCTCATATTCATCTCCAGGAAATGTATGTTGGCTTATTCATCCGAATCCCTCATTTGATTTCAATCAAAACAAAGCAATCGGTTTCTCCAAGAACCCAACCCATTATTCAGAGTCTGACAGTTTTTCCCAGGCCAATCAATTAAATTGCTCAACCCGAACAAGTCGAGAACAAGCCCTCAAGCCAGCGCTGCCAATAAATCACCTAGAGAGCAGCTGCTCTGGATTGCTTTGAACTTCGTGCCACAGGACGTATTGATTGCTTGGCCGGCATGCAAAAGTATCCCATGGAACGGGGAAACTCTCGAGATAAACTTTATCGCTGACCAGCAGCTGCTGCAGTGCAGTTGCAGTTTCTGCTTAAGCCGGAGCTGGGGCCCAAACGTTGACCTGGTATGCCATTTGCATGTTTTGGTAGCTCCAAATTGCCAGTCCAGGCTGCCTTCGGTCCTTTTGTGCTGCTGGTTTTTGGCAATTGTCAACACAAAACTTCTGCGAACAACACAAAAATGTTGACGTAATTGCAGGAAAATGGCATATATGTAAGCTATATGGAGGGATTACTAAACAAACTTTTGGCGAATGAGAAAAGTTTGCCCGGGAAACTTGAGACTTTCGTTTCAATGATGGGTTAAGTGTGTAATGAAAAGGCAAATGTTGCCGCCTTCAAAGTCTTAAAGCCAAAGTAAGAGTTATTACTTATATTTATTATTAACATTAACTTTGATTTGAAATATTGCTGGAATATATATAATAGTAATAAATATTGTATTAAGCAAACTGTGTGAATTATCCATTTCGTTTCCATTTCAATAACCTCTCTAAATTTGACTAACTGTTTGGGTTTTATTATATGGCGCTTTCAATTTGTCACAACATTTAATCAGCAAAACTTTTCTCACTTAAGCTGTCAGCGAGGAAAACGTGAATATATTCACTGAGAGTCTGGTGTATCGAGGCTTGGAATAGGGGCCTTGGAGGCCTACAGATACTCCAGCCCCCCAGCCTCCAGTGGCCGGGACCTCCATTCAACACTCAACACTCAACAGTTATTTAACTTCTCTCTTTTTCTTGTTTTGGCTACCGCAAATTTGTCATTTGTCAAAACATTTAAATGCCATTTGCCGGTTTTCCTCCCGGGTCGGGCGGCGATTTTGACAGCTGCCGATAAGTTTTTCTTTCATGCTTTTAACACTTTGTGCCTGAACTTCGCCCGGAGCAATGTATCTTGGTTTTCCCTGTGACTTAAACACATTCATTTTGATCGCTTTAAAGCATTTCGCTTTGTAAGCCTAGTTTTCACATTTGTATCTTTTCCAAAGTGAAAGTTATTCTCTCTCTTGACTAAGTTCACATGCCTGTTGAAAATTATTAACCAAAAAGATGTACAATTTACCGAAAACCTCTTTTTAAAATTTATATTCTTTGTCTTGTGACTCTGTTATTAAGTCCCTTGTTATTTTATGGTTTCTTTGGGTTAATGCTTATACGAATATTCCATGAATTTTAAAGGCTCAACGTCATTTGCGTCAACTCCTTCTCATTGTCGCCGTTTCGGTAATTGAGCCGTTGGCCGAAAATCTGCGCAGGCCAAGAGCCTCCTTCTCCGGAGGAGCCTATTTATGGCTATCATTTTGATTGCCTTCCATCCCAGCCATTCGCCGAGTCATCCCAGCAGTCATCCTTCCTTCGGTCTTCGGTAGCTCGTCGCTGAAAGTGCATAAAATTTTGTTTCGTCACCCAACCGAGCGGAGACGCTTCGCCCCTTTTGGGCTTTCCCTTATTGAATTTAAATTAATTTTCGGCTACTGGAAATCATTATTTTCATACAAGCGGAACGCAATTTATTTATGCAAAAGAGGCAGAGTAAAAAATGATTGGACAGCAGAATCATGCTCCTCCGACAGGAAGCACTCCGATTGCCGACTAACTAGAGATTACCTTAACAGCAGCTCGTCCATTCCATCAATCCTTGGCCCGCAATCGGTTCATTCCCATTGCAATCTCCGAAGTTGGAGCACAGCTCCAACGACTTAATAAGCAGCTGGCCATTGAAATGGAGATAGAGTTGGGGATGCCCCACTCCTATGCAATTTTTACCTCCAGCTGTGTGTTTGTGTGCATAATTGGCCACAAGGCAAACAAGCAGGGCATCTGACTTGGCCAGATAGCCAAGTTCCCGGCAACCAGTCCAAAAATAGTGCAAATATTTCCGTACTTTGTGCGCCACATCGATGCGGCATGAAATGTGGCAGATGGGCAGCTGGCTTCAGTTTGCATCGAATCGAAGGATGTTCAACCATCATTCTCAGTTATTTCTAATTAATCCAACTTTGCAAATTGCTAACTGAATGAAGAGTTTGGAGTTTAAAGGTGCCTTAGAAGTGTCCTTTACCATACAATACAGTACTGAAATCCCCTCTGGATTCAGGATCTCGCAGTCACCTCTCAGGTAATCTTTATTTTAGAGGAGAATCCAATTGCTTATAATGGTATTAAATTCTCCTAGGTGGAAGCTCCTCTAAAATTAAGATCACTCGATGGTCAAGGTATTCAAAGTTCAAATGCATCTCCCACACATCGCGCCTGTCGCTGTGAGTCATCCTAACAATACAAACGACAGTTGAGTGAGTGGCAGCTACCAGTCTTCAATACCAAATCAAGCATTACTTGCATAACCCAGCGGAGTCATCGACCACATTGTCCCGCGGAGCAGCGTGAACATCATCATCGCGATCAGCGGCCAGACCGGGCATGGATAAATATTTTTTCAAAACACAACTCGAACAGAGCCCCAGACATGGCCAACATGGATCCGAGAACGCGGACTGGATGCCACTCGAACACGTCGTCGGAAAAGCCGGTAGCCACCTGGAGGAGGAGACAAGGTGCTGTGGTGGACGGAGCATGTGTTCCTTCGCTCTTGAAGCACCCACTGACGGGCCCCACAAGAACCCAGCAGATCCATCCATCCATCCAGCTCCAGCTACAGCTCCAGCTCCAGCTCTTGGCCCATTCGGTTCCCACTGTTGCCCGGCTTTTAGCCAAAGCTCCGCTGCACTGAAGCATGACCAAACGTCTTCAGTTCTGGTCAGTTTGATGCCCATGCTGTTCGCTCCTTCATTTTATTTCTTTTCTCGGAAATCTGTGGACGCAACTCGCCAGCCCGTCCATGTCTCTCCGTCTCTCGGCCCGCCGTCGTCGCCTTGTTTGTTGGTTTGTTTATTTGTTAGCCGGTTTTGTTTATTTTCAATAAATATTTGACATTTGTCTATGCATTTTCCCGAACCTCCGAGGACAAGTCAAGCGTTCGGCTGCCAACACCGACCGGGTACATTAATTTTTCAAGTACCTGAAACCAGTACCGCCCCCTCCCAGAACCCAGAACCCAGAACTAAGAACCCACCCATAGTGTGTCGTAAAACACAAGTATGACGGAAATTGTCACCTGCCCGACCAGGGAAAAGTTCTTAGCGGATGTTTGGGTTCATCTTGGCTGCGAAAGGAAAGAAAACTGCTTACCAGGAAGCAAAGCCTTTTGAAGCTTTGAGTGTGAAATTCTCAACGAAGTGTTGAATTTGACGCATTGCGTATGGATCTAATTCTTAAATATGCATCCATAACGATTTTAAGAGAAGATGTGATAGCTTTTCCCAAAAACAAGAGGAGTTGCGCAACAGAAACCATACTAAGGCTTTGCTTCTCTTTTTAAAACAATAATGGATAAAAACATTAATGTATATGCTCGAAATAGAAACATATATGTAGGGGACATACAATCAATTTAAAGCCAATCAAAATTTTCCAATTGCTTCAGAAAGTCGAAGGTTAACTACAACTAGTCGTTAGGCTTTAAGTTCTTAATTAAGCCCCCAAATGACTGGCTTTCGTTTATCTTATCGAGAATCAGAATTGTGTAACCTGGCAGCGAAATCTGGTCGTGTAGCGGTGCATTTAATAATTTAATAAGCACCACGAAGCCATGAAAATGTTCGGCGACCCTCGCTGCACTTGTGCTTCGATAATTATCACGATTTACGAGTCAAAGACTCTTATCGGGCACTTGCAATCCGGGCACGAAAAGCGCACGAAAAGGCGTCGAAATTCCCATTTGGCCATTAGCCACAAAGCACTGAGACCATTAGATGGCAAAGGGGACAAATGGTCGGCCGTGTTTGCCAATCACTCGAAATGCATTTCGGCTTTTGCCTTCGAGTCAATGTTTGTCCACAGCGTGAACAGCCGTTAACCAACACTGCTCCGAATGCTGCGCATGCGCAAACGAGATCTCTTCGCCCCGGCCTGGGGTTTCGGGGGTTTTTGGGATCTCCTTTCATATCGCACTCATTAGTTACGCCTGAGTGGGTCTGGGCGAGCTTTGTGATACTCGATATCTGCTGGGGAGACCAGTTAAAGCCCCTCGCGGAGACACGAGTCGCCCACACTTTGGGTCGGGAGGTTTTCGGGACTCACTTTCAGTTGATTTTTTCCAGCCGCCTGTTAATTTGTCATCAGCTGTCAGATTTTATAAATAACTTGGAGTGCCTTTATTTTTCCTGCTGCCCATGCAGTGCTGCGAGGCGAGGGTCGCATAATAAGTAATGTCATAATTAAATTTATAAAGTCTGAGTCACCTCATCGCAGAAAAGCCGCCTCGCCGACATGCTCGTCTGTCTAGACAGACCGAGATTATGTCTGTAGATGAGCCAAGAGAAAAGCAAAGTGCAGAAAAAGGGAAACCACAGGAAGTTGAAGTGTGGAGTTGCGGAATTTTTATGAGCACCAAAGGGGGAACATGGGAATCTACATACAATATGCATATTTTTTAATTAAAGATGACGTCATATTATTACATATTATAACAAAGATGTCTGGGTTATATTTGATCTAAGATTTATAATTATATTTAATCTATAATCTAATCACTTTGCGTAGTACCATAAAAAACTCCTGCAGATCCCAGAAAAATGGTATATTGAATCACTTCGTTGACATATTATATCCAATCAACCTCTGACTTCTTTTAAAACAAAGTTGCTTTGGCCATTTCCAAATTTATTCTCCATGAACACGAGCATATCCTGCAGCACAGCCGTAACAGTATTACCTTTACGAGCGTGTTTAATGTCTTGTTTTTTATTTCTTAACGAGTTAGCCGGCAGTTAACTCAACATTAACTGGGTCGCCCGGTCATCTGCATCATCGACGGCTCTTAATGCGAAATGGCAGCCATTAATGGCACACGCTGTACGCGATCGGCAATAAACAAATCATTTAGCCACCGAGAGAGCTGTCCCGCCCGGGCCTGTGGTAAAAACATTGGCCCGCCCGAAATAAAGTTTTTCGGCCAGGCTTCAATAAATCATTGGCGGAGCTTGGCGGTGACCAAACCGGGCTGCCAACCTTCCTGGCAATCAGAGTTGACTTGTAAACTATTTAATTAGCACATGGTCCGTAAGCGTGTTAGTTTTGGTTGTAAAAAGGCGCCGACCAAGGCGCTGGGAAGTCGGCCCACGATCGAGCTCCAGGCGCCGCTCGAATCATTTGATGGCGCCGCCGTTTTGGCCACCGAGCGAAGTTGGCCAATTGTCCCCACAATCGGCGGCCCCTTCCGCTTCCATTCGGAGAGCTGGTTAATTGTTCATACATTGAAGAAATTGCATTAATTTTGCTTGTTTACGTCGCTTGTCGCCTGACGCTGTTGACGATTCGTATCTCTCATTTTGACTACAAATTTTTATCGCCTGGTCGACGTGTCCACTCATCTAACCAGTTTCCACTCGGCTTTTCCTCAGCTGGCCTGTGTGGCTCTTAGTGGCATTTGATAAGCCTTTATCCTGTCGCGTCAGCGTCACAAAAAATGTAGCTATTTGAGTGGCAATTAACGATTTTATTGAACAAGCTTTAGCGGAATTATCTCCCGAGTTGAATGCGAAAAGACTTTGGAAATTTCCAAACTCAGCTCAGAGTAACTATTAAGCGAATGTGACGTTGTTTATGAAACTAACATTTTTGATTAAGCAAATTGCAACTCCAATGAAGTAGCGATTTAGTGGTCATTAAAGTGGAAAGCATTAAGTAAAATATAAAGAAATTGAAGTGTCTTATAAAATTATGGGAAATCTTTACTGTGGGATTTATTTTTACTTATTTGAAGCTTCTACAAATAATCTCTAAGCTTTACGTCATATTTAAAGCCCAAAACTGACTGATTGGCATTAATTCTGTTTATAAGCTGAGCAAAATCTCATATATATTTTATTTCAAGGATGCTAGGAAACCGCAAAAAGTATGAAATTCCAACCTGAGTAAGAAAAGGCAAAAAATGGAATCGAAATAATTTAAAGTAAACTCGAATGGTCATTAAAGACATGTCAATAACTGGTTTCGGCAACAAATAGCCTTCAGATGGCTTTAATTAAGCAATTTGTCAGGTGTCGTGTCGAGGAGAGTCGGTTGCCTTCTCTGATCCCAATCCGGAGAAGGCTGCAATCGGATCCAATCCGATTCAACCGCAACTTTGCATGCGTCCTGTCAATTTCTCAATGATCTCACCTGGCCGCGTTATTTAGAACACTAATCAATGGCAGTGCCAAAATGTTTCAATTCCTGCTAGCTGTCAGAGGCTGTAAGCCAAAAGACGAGCCGCCAAACGGCAGTCGACAGCCGCAAACTTGAACCCGAACCCGAGCCCGAGCCCAGGACAGAACCTGATCCTCCGGGATGGATCGTGCTGGCAACGCGTGTCTGCAGACAATTTGTTTGTCATTTCATTAGTTTTTCTGTTCCCGTCTTGGGTTTGCTGGCAAAAGCCATTTTCGAGGCATTTTCCCATTACTCAAGCGTGAGCGGCAAGCGGTTTGTCGAAATTCCAAGTGGGCGTAACCGCAATTTTCAGTTGGTACCCCCGCCGAAGTTCCAAGATTTCCACACTCTATGCGTGACTCATGTTCGGAGGCACGTTTCGGCAGCTGTCTCTCAGCAGTCCCCTCCTCAGGCACCCATTACTTCCAGGCTCTGAGCACGGACCGCTGACGGATGAGCCGCCGCATCCAAAATAGATTGGCGAAGAGCTGTTGCTGATTGGTAAATGGCAAGCGCGGCAGACAAGTGACGCTAAAGATGCAACAAAAGATGCCCGCGGCGGTCGTCTGGGTGGAGCGTTGTCAATTGTCCTTTTCCGGATAAATGCGCCTTAAGCATCCTTAACAAATAATTACACACTTGATTGGAACTAACATAGGCTACTCTAACTTAAATCACCCTTTAAGCACCACAATTTCACCGCTTTAATTGAATGATTTCCCATTACCAATCACCTATCATTACATTAAATATCGATTTCACGATAAATTAAAGAGGTGGAGAACGACCATAGAAAACTTAAAGTAATTTCAGGAAATTAATTAGAACTTCTTTGATCGGGAATATAAAGCATAATTAGTCCAATGCTTGGACAGCTCAACGATTTAGGCTTTGTAATATTTACACAACGACTTCAAGTGTTTTCGCCTCGGTTCCGTTCTGAGGAGATTCCGGCAAAAGAAAGCACGCATTTCCCTTCTGGGAAATGGAAAGCGTTTCATCTCTGCCCAAGTTCTCGGGAGCGAAACTGTGTGTTTTCATGTGCGGGAGGAAGTGATGACAAGTGAGGGCATGTTATTGATATATTGGCCACGATTTAGGGTCATTCTTTCATTCGACGCCTTGGCGACGAAGGCGCACAGGTAGAACATGAAACCCGATACGGGTAAGTTTGGGGGATAACGTATATGTGTGTTTAGCTTATCACTTGCATTGCAAGCAGATACTTTCCGAGCGGCCCCACTGTCTTTCCTGTCGCTCTTCAAAGGCATTTATCAATGAAGTTCAATGACAGTTGTCGTGGCATTCGATCAACGATCGTTTATCAGTCTCGGAAAAAGTGACAAACCACCTGATAAGGGCCCAGAGCGTACTCTAAGGAGGTTACAAGATATCACAAAGGGAGGCCTGTTGATCAGTCGGGTATACAAGCTTATGTCTGATACTCCAACACTGCTCGGTTTTGGTAAAAAAGGTAGTTGACAGTCTTTCCAGAGGTGTATTTGAAATGCTGCCAGAGCAAAGGCATTTCCATCGTGATTAAGTTCATCAGTATTTATTCGAAAATATGTTGGTGGTAGTCAGTTATTGTATAATTAATTCATTTTTATTCTGTCTTTTTAAATATTTAGGGATATGGATCAAAATAAAGATATATTTATATTTTAAGATATATTTTCTTTATTGTAGGAATTTTACTAAAGAGGTTTTTTCTTCATTCAATTTTAGTAGAATTTTATGGACTTCTGGGGAAATTATTTTCAAAGGACACAAATTGATATGGTAGAAATACCAAAGGTATTATTATAAATAATATTAGTTCACCAGCTTTCGGTTACACTTTGCTTGGATTTAAATTCATAAAATTCTTATATTATTGTTGCAATTTTGTTTATAAAATATAAACTGTGTCATCGTTAGCCAACTGAGGAGCGTGGTCAAGACTCTGCAACCTACTATTGTTTCCTCTACAGTTCTCTTTGAAACTGACCCACATTTTTGGGGAAACAAGAAAAATCTGAAGACTAGAAACAATTTATTCGCTCGACCATCTTCGACTTCTTATCTCAAGTGTCTGCGCTAACGAGCTTCGAATTTGTTATACACTCCCCGTAGAACCCATGTCGGGTTCTGGTCCCCTGACCCACCAGCAAACAGTGGGTAGAAAAGTATTTTTTTGGTGCTCAAAAATAGTATATATTGTTCTTAAAGAAACAGCAGAGCACCCAGAAATAAAGTGTACTGATATTTAGCATTTAAAGTTTAAAAAAGTATTGAAATTTATCGCAGAAAGGGGTCTTTTGTTACATCAAATCAATTACGAATGGCGTTGCACAAAAATTCTCTAGTAAAAATAAAAAGAAATTGGCCAGGATCGGACCCTGATGATTTAATTCCAAGTTTATTACTTGGTTGTCTGTTCCTTTGACAAGGTATTTGTGGCTTTTTGGCATAAAGTCTATTTTTAATTGATGTGTATATATTATCACCCTGATTCAGCTACCCTGTTACCTTTAGTTTTTATTTTATTTCAACTATTTTTTTGGCTACACAGCACAATAAGTCCTAGTAATTCTATCTAAAAAATGGTATTCTTCATTCATTTGATAATAATTAAAAATAAATGTATCACTCTAATTAAAATGCTAAATTTCATTGTAACAATATTGCATATATATTATTTATACTATACATTTAAACCAAGAAAAGCGACTTTTCCCCATAGTGCATTGGGTGACTGCTCTTCAACAGCCGCTGACCCGTTAGGTGTTCCGGTGGCCTGCATCCAAGTTGCCCCCAAGTTCCAGTTGTGGCTGTTATTCCCCGGGTCATTGTTGGGGTCGTCGTCGCCGCTCAGACGGCGTCAAAGTCTTATCAAAAGTTGGTCTATAACATTAATTTATGGCCAAATGCCTACACGAGGGACCGAGTGGACAGGAGGGTAGTCCACTTCAAAGTACCTTGGGGAACGCGAGATGTCGAGATGTTGTTCCGGAACTCTCCCAGCAGCCAGCTTCGGAAAATCTGTGAGCAACAACAAGCTCCAGGAGAGTAATGTTCCCATTTGTGTAAACTCCGAATCGCTTTGTTTCGCTGATGCTGTTGGGTGAGGAATTTCCATAGATCATTTGTGGCGTCTGCCGGTCAGCTGGGCCCGGTGCTAAAGTTCCTTTTGTTTTGGTCCACCGAGCTGTTTGTTTACAAACGCCCCCCGATCCCTGTGCGTTATTTGTGTTGTTTACTTGGCAAGTTTCAGGGCTTCTTGGCCTGTGTGTTCCGTTTTGTGGTCTATAAAAATATTTTAATGCTCTCCAACTTTAGTTTAATGCTGCCGGAGTGCCCGATTACTTCAAAAGGCTTTGGCAGAATTATTTGAAAGACATATTGGGTTTCGATATCGAATTACCCGAAGAACATGAACAATGCTCCACGGTCTTTTGTTTGCATTTAATGAGTTCAGCAATTGTTTTTCCCATCGCTGCTTGAAGTTTTGACATGTGCTCCGTTTCGAGGGGACTTTTCCCTCAGTGTAGCCCGAACTCTCGACTGTTGCACTTTTTTGGCTGGCCAGCTGTCTGGTGCATCCATCATTTTGAGCATTTCCGTTAAGGCAGCGCCCCGGCCCCGCCAGTGCATTTAAATAAATTATCACAACAAAGGGCAATGCGAGGAGGTGCACAGGTGAGAATTGGTGATTTATAAGCAATAAACAGGTCTGAGTTGCAAAGCTCACACGGGATACGAGATAAATAGGGACGTAGATCATGGACAAAGAACCCGTGAAATTTTGTTTCAAAACTCCTCCATCTTAGCACGTCGTTAACATGGGTTCTATCATAAACTCTATAAAATACATCTCCGTCTAAGCATATAATTTCAAAGAATCTCATCAGTTAGGTGCATTAGTTCCGCCATAAATGATGAATATTAAATCTCTGAAAAAAATGTATCTTTCTGGTCACTCAAGTGCGATACTCTTGCTTTTCACGCTGCGTTCGGAGGCACTGGGAAAATCAACCGTAAAGCAGAGTTCACTCAACTTTTACGAACTTCACATGTCAATAAAAAATTAAAAACAAATAAAACTCAATGACAACGGCCAACAGCCGACAACTGAGCATTTTCCCACAAATCTAAATTTCCAGAAGCATCGGCAGCCACCGAAGGCTGGAGAACTGAAGTGCGCTTTTCATCTCCGGGCATTGTGTAATGCAGTTAACAAGAAACAAACAAAAACAACGCCAAAGCGAGGCGAAACGAGACGCGAGGGGGGAAAATCAATGAAGAATGCATTTCCCAAACACTTTTCGATCGACGGCGCAAAGCAAACAGCGGCTGGATATGAGTTGGCCATGAGTTACGGCTACCAGCGCAAAGAATGTATCCACAAGATACTTAATGAGCTGATAAAGTGCGTGTCTGTCCGAGTATCTGTGCGCCCGATTGGGAAACGCCGCGGCGGGACAAACTCAACGGAAATGCAAGCGCGGGTCAATAGATTCGTATCTTTGTATCTGGCCGTGTAGCTGTATCCGTGACCCATTTCGCCATTGGGAAACTTTCGTTTTCTCCCTCTAATCCAAACAAGCCAATCAATCAATTAATGCCAATCGCCGCATTTGGACGTTATAAATGCGACTTTACTCCAAATAATCAGCCGTAATTTGCTCGATCAATTCGCATTTATGTCTTCAAGGCTTGGGCGTTGAAAAGTGTTTCATTGAATCTATTTACAATTGAATGATTTGGAATTGATTTGCAATTATTATGGCATCGGGAAATCGCTCTACTAGCCACTCGTTGAAAAAGTTAACCAGAAACTGGTGTCATTTATGTTGTTTAAGTGGAGTTGGTTTAAGCTTCATATTTTTTATCAGTAAAACTAACAAAAAGTTGCATTTATAATTGAATCTAAAATGCATGATTTGCTTTTCTTAAAATACGTGAATTTTAATTCATGTTTTTATATTCAATCAGGGATATTGAAGCGTTTTAATTTACTAGAAGCAGTACAGAGTAAAATATTGTTCAGTGTTAATAAACATATTTATCTTATTTTTATATTTTCCAATTCTCACATAATCTTACCTTTATCTTTCTAGGCTAATCATTGGCATTAAGAACTTATTATCATACGACGGCTTAAAATAAAATGGAAGCAGAACCCAATCTGTTTCGCCTTTGTTGGCTTCCACAACTAATTTTTACTACCGTGGACATAGTAAGCCACTTAAGGTTTATGCCCACAGCAGACTGGGAAATATTTTAATAAACCCTTTTTCTTTTTCCCCTGGCCATGTGTGTGGGTTCTGCCTGGCATGCAGTCTGCGTTTCCTCGCCTCAGAAACATATGTTCCTATTAGCGCGTGAGGCAGTCCCAAAGGCGATACGCATGGCTCCATCAATTATCCTCTCCAGGGGCTCTCCACACGGACGAGCTGCCTAACAATCGTCCATTGTTGCCGCTGCCTAGTTACGGCATCCGACCACAATTATGGCGACAGCCTCGCCAGGCTCTGGCGCTATTGTTCCCTCTAGGATCTCAGGTCTCCGAGGTTCTCGGGGTCATGTGTTCGGCAAACAAACGCCTCGAGTGCTCAGACCCACACATGCTCGGAGACAATCGCCAAGGGTTACTTTCCTGAGAACATCTTTCATTCGAGAACATGTGCCGCACATTGCTTCTCTATTCATCGATACTCATCTTTGTGTTCGTCAATCCAATTGCCTTGCCAATTGTTGGACAAAGGTGGAACTGCAATTTGTTTAACGACACAAGCCAGTAGAATGGGGATTTATCAATAAGTACTTTATGAGAAATATGCAAATGCAAAATATTGCAAATTGTAGATCAAGGGAACAGCTTAAGGAAATGCATATTACCAGTATTAGCTTTTAGTTAAAAATGACAAAGTCCAAGAGATAGCGATTCCTACTCCTAATAGGCAAAGTTCACATAACCAAGTCAGAGAGAATTTTCCAACTAACGACAGCGAGATCAGCGCCGGGCCAAAGCCAAAGACCAGTGCTGCATTGTTGGACCATAACTGGACCTCTCACGTAATAACATATAGAGTTACATAGAGGCTAAAAAAAGAGCAGCGCGGAAAGAATCAGAGTCTCTTCCTGCTGTCACAACTTTCACATGAAAGTTCTTTCAACTTGAGCGGCCAAATATGGCAGAAACACGACCAGTGACCAGCGACCGGCGACCAGCGACCGGCGACCAAAGACCAAAGACCGGCGACCAGGAAACTGAAGGCGAGCAATGCGAGCAACTCCTGGTGCTGCACAATCGATCAGAGAGACCATATTTAGAGGATCCCCTGTATAGTTATTGGCACTTACCTCCGCCTCCTCCGGATTTCTGCATTTTTCCATTGCGACGACGCTGCGGCGACTTCTTCTTGGTGACAGACTCCGCCGAGGTGGACTCCGCATCGGCGACGTTACTTTCAATCAGCAGGCCACTCTTGGTTTTATGACGACGTGCCGAGTGCGATGACATCTTCTTCGGCCTGTCGCTGGCCTGGATGCGTGCTCCTGTCCAGGACACAACGCTCTGCTGCATCTCCGAGGAGGAGTCGTTGAGAAGCGCCAGGGAGCTATAGCCGCTCAGTTCCTTGGCGCTGGAGAGTCCTGGCTGGCGCTTCCGCTGCCGCCTGGCCTGGCCGTGGCAGACGGCCAGCAGGACGAGGGCCAGGCACAGGGTCCACTTGGTGAGTTTACTGATTTGCATACTTAATCGCATCGAAAACAAAAGCACTAAAAACACATTTTATGCCGTTCGACTTTGAACTTGGATCTGCTTTTAATTATTTAACTTTTCCTTGGTGGCGACGGTGGCACTTTCATTCATAATCTGCTACTTTTTGTACGCACTGCACAGATTGTAGTTCTGTATTATTTCTTTTCCTCGCTCATTAACGATTTCCGCTCGATTTTCACACTTTCTACGCATGCATTTGCTCTTTTTCACTGTAATTTTGCTCTATTTAGCGCAGACTTCTTTTTGTTGCAACTTTTCTACTTCTGCATTTTTGCGGCGTTTAATTTTATTTTTGTTTCAGACACATTTCCCACTTTCCCGCTGCTCAGCGACAGGCAAACATTTTTCCGCGGCGGCTATTTTCGTATCCTCGGCGAGAGGCGAAGAACTCAAAAAAAGAAGCCATTCGAGGAAGACTTTCGATCATTCGATGCTGCAAACTCGGAAATGGCGTGCTCGAACTGCAGCACTCACTCGCTTATTTATTTGCAGCTCTTATCGCATAATTGCCGTTTCGCCTTTAATGGCACATAAACTATCGCCGGCGGCTGGGCTGCAGCACTATTCGAATTTCGAACGCACTATCATCTAGAACTTACACTGCACTGCACAGCACTCGGAACCGCAACCGGCGCGTATCTTGCGTCCTACGCAAACGACCGTCAAACACGAACTGATCGCGCTGCGCCTCGGCTGCGCGCCGACTCGATCCGAGCGGCCGTCGTTCGCTGTGGATCGCATTCGATCGCCGCCGAGGAGGAGGAAGTGTCATTCAGTGGCCTTCCGAGAAATATAACACCTCGGGATTTTATTGATCTAGGTGATCTGTACTGTGATCGGTGAGTTGTTAAGGAACATTTTTGGATTTAATACAAACTACCCTTGTCATACATTTACAAAACGTCTGAAAACAAATGTAATAACAGTAAATTAAAACATACAAGAAGCCTTTTTTATAATATTTATTATAGTAAATATGGAATATTTTGATATTTATAAATGTGGTTGTTTTCAGCGCCCGTATTTCTTTTTAAGATGTGTTGTTTAGTCTGCTTAACAATGTTCAACTTGCTTAAACTGACAAATCGGAGGTATGTTTGAGTATATACCAGTCTCTAGTACATGTATTAAATGACTGTTAAAATATCATAAGGAATTGTCCTGTCTTAAACACGACTTGTAGAATTTTAAAGAATTCCTTGTTCGTAATATCATAATCCTTTACAAAAACAAACGCAGTATTGTTTGAGTTCATACCCAAACCTTTATAATAATCCTGTGAGTATATAAGCAAATATATATTGATTGAATGATTTTAATCACAAAAATTATTAAATGTTTAATACAAGTGAAAAATAAATATACGTAATATTATGTAAATTAAAAAATTAAAGGCACAAGTTCTGCTACATTTATTTTTAATATGGGTTTTAATCCAAAATTCATCTTAAATGACAGATCTTGCGTTGCTTGAAGTACAGTAATTTAATGTGATAGCTTATTACCACTCTTACCAATTAATTATTTCAGCAAACTTTACCAAAGTTCATTGCCAGCTTATCACCTGAATTGTTTACATGCCGTGCCACTTACGATCCACACTGTAGACCGTTTTCTCTTCGGCCCTTGGCAGGGGGGAACTCTCTTACACCAGAAGAGAGCACATTGACTTACATACTTGTTGCCGCTGCCGCTTTTGGTGGCAAGGTGCAGGCCAATTTGTTTGGCCTTAACAGGCAACGACTGCGAGTGGCTGGCGTGCCGGACAGCGGCCACTTAGACGGGGAAATTCCCGGAGTGCAAAGGATAGTATTTACGGTCCTGCGAGCACCTTGCACTTGAGCAGTCTTTGTTGTCTGCCCCTTGTTGTCCCTGCGAGCCTTCGTCACTTTATTGTTTACCTGGCATTCCGTTTTGACAGTCGAAGGTCCTGACCCGCCGTGTCCTACGCTCACTTCTGATTATTATCCTTGCGGTGCCTTTGTGACGTCGTCACGGCATTTTAGCAGACCCGGGGGACCCCCTCCGAGGAGTGCAGCGAATTGCGGCACTTAACGCCAGTTCGAGAGAATCAAAATACGTATCGGAAAATAACCCTCAGTGGACGCCTCACGGTGGCAAGTTTCATGTTGCCGGCTCTTACATAAATACCTCGTTTTCCCTAATAGGTTGCCTCATCATGTGCTAGTTAATAAAGCTGGGATAAGTTCTGGAAAGTTCACGTTCTGCGATCCTTCTTCGATTCTTAAGATCTCTTTTATAGGAGGTATCAAATTCGCACCGACTTTTGTATACCCTTCAAAGACAAGGTCGATCTGATATTTTTAATTAAATTTGGAAGACTCTTTCATGCGCTAGAACAGACGGAAAGGTGGAGGAAGCCAGATCAACTCATTCGTCATTACCTTAATACCTTAAAAGGTCCTAAATCTACAGATCTATTATATTATATATTTTCATTCGTCCTCCAGTAACATCTAGGTTAATTGAAAGCTCTATAAATGTTGCATAAAAAATTCAGTAAATTATTAAAGATATCAAATTAAGCACAACTTGCGCTCATCATATGTTTGCCAGGCTCTTAGATTTGCAAGAACAAAAGGAAAGCTGGAGAAAGCCAGTTTAACTCGTCTGATATTACCTTGAATCCTTATAGAGTCACAAATTTACTGATCAATTATGTTATACATTCTCTAGAAATCACTAAGGTTAAAATAAACCCTAAAAAAGTATGATAAGGTATTTTAACATTAAATTGAAGTCATGTAACCTAATGATTGACACATTTTTAGGTGCTTTAAGCTTTCTTTAGCACCAACGAATACATAATATAATTAATTCCAGGACAAATTGTCTTCAAAACAAGTTTCAAAATCCTTTATTGAATACGATATCCAGAACATTGCTCTGTTTTGTACCTACTACAACTTGTGGCTCCTACTGCTGTGGCTCAAACAGCAATGATTGGAGCGTGAATCGGCAGTTTCGGTTTCACGAGGCCGCATAAAAAAGAGCTGCAAATGCCGCTTCGATCCCCGATTCCCCCGATTCCTGGCTTGGACTGGATTGAGCAGGAACCTCATGCCGCCCGCACACTCATGGACTCATCCAGGGTCGGTGCGCCGTTTAAATTGGTTCGTTTAAGCGAATCGAACACCGAACCTGAGGCGGCACCAGAAGAAACGGACTCGCAGATGAGATTGAACGGAAATAAAAGGGTTCCTCTGGGCTGGCTAAGTGCCCGAGGTACTTGAGGATAACGATGTGTACGCGGAGGATTATCGTGGCGGCGACGATGATGTTGCTGCTGCCCTGATGAAGCTGCTGATTTCGGCGTGATTTATGCATCTTAATTGAAATGATGGCTTACAAATTGTTTGGCACAAGTGCGGGACAGCAATGCCGAAGGACAGAGGCGCAGACAGGGCACACTTAGGGCCTTGGGAAACCCAAAAAGGTTTTCTGGGGAAAAAGGTTGTTAGGTCTAGCGTAGGTTTCCTATTTATGCAGGACTTCCTGTTTGTGATTCAGAAGAAATTACACATAAAGTGTGATATTATATTTGTATCAAGTAAAGATGTAAGGCTTCAAAGATAAACTCTACATTATCGGAAACAGTAACAATATACAATATAAGAAGTTAATTTAGAACTATATTCCTTAATACAAAAGTATATAATTCATATAATTAACATTATTTCAAATCACGTCTTTACAACTTAAAGAAACAATTTCCCATTCACCATTCACTGCACTACGACCTACTAAGAACTGCACGATTCCTGGCCAAGTTCTGCCAGTTTCCTGGCCAAAGACTGGATTAGAATCCTATAACAACCTTTTGTTAACGACTTTCGCACACCACACCATTGAAAGCCCAACCCACACACTCGCTCGCATAGATTCAATTTTCTAATAGCCGCCTTCCAATCAAAACTAAGGCATCGAACTTTTATCAGTGGCCCAGGTCTCCATCCTGGCCCAAAAAAATATCTCTGGGTGGGTTTTCGGCCAGCTCTAGGCGCAAAACCAATTAAGCTGGGAATTGAAAACAAACACATAAAGGTGGAAACAAATAAGGAAGCATTCGGGAGGATCGCCGTCTGCGATCTGTGCTGCTTGGGCCAGCTCCCGGTTAGCCCGGCTAAGAGAAACCAAATAAAATCAAATGAAATTTACCGCCAAAGCCAGGAGCCCGAAGAGAGTCCCATTCCCAAGTTGGGAAGCGCCAAAACGTTAAATACAATTCATGGCGCTCACGAGTGGAATTTAAATTATGCCCAATTAGAGTTAGGTGGCTCGGACTTGGGTTGTGTCTAAGTCTGGATACCCTCTACTCTTAGAGAAGGAGGGTATATTGTTTGAGGAGGTATATGAATGCAAAATTGCACAAAATATTGAGAGTTTCAAAATCAAACTATCGCAAAAAGCTCCTTATAATCAGCTTAAAAGTATGAACCCATAATGTATTTCAAGTTTTTGGTATGCAAGGGTTCTATAGTAATATCTAAAAACCCTTTAAAATATATCTAAATATACGCAATAACAGTGTTAACGTAACAAATTCACCAACACTTAAGATATACAATTTTGTAGAACAACTTTGAACACCTTCTTAAGAGTTCCAACTTATATTCTATATCATTATATCATTGCTATTTCTAAAAGACCTTATAAATCAATTAAAATATTATAAATAATCAATACTCTTAACATATCCAAGTAGCAGGTATCTTATAGTTGCATTATGACTTAATATTCTTACTAGTTTTTAGTCCTCTGTGGCCAGACCCGGTCCAAGCAATTCCTTTGGGGCATTTGTGCGACTCCGAATGGAGGCAGACTGCGAGACGGACAGGCGGGTGGGCGTGTCGTGTTTGGGGCATGTTCGTGTGGTAAAGCGCCAAATTGATTTCGATCCCCCAGAGGGGGTCTCCCCATGCCCAGCCCCGGTCCGAGTGGCATCCAACCCCCCTAGAGCAGTTGCTCCTAGTTGCCACTACGATTCTACACGGCTCGCAACAGTGTATCCCACTGTCCCTCGGTTCGGTTTGGTTTTGATGGATTATGCGTTGACAGGCTTTCGGGAGTTTTTGTGGAGCGCCGCTGATTGTCTTTTCCAGTTTTCGTTTTTCTTTTCTTTTTTTTTGTGTTTTTGCTTCTGTGCCGACTCAGCCTGTGCCTTGGGAACCGGTCTTGTTATGTAAATTGCCAACGATTTTTCGATTCGTGGGTGAAGTGCTGTCCAAGTGCTAACAAGGCACTTCGGGTACGATCGGGACCATAGGTAGCAATTCTGGCTGTTTTTGTTTAATGGAAATGCCTTGCAGGATGTTTGCTTTTCCTGGAAATTAATGATGAGTTACAAAATAATACTTAATTATGTCGTGGGAGAGCAACCTAGGGGAGCGGATTTCTGGCAATGATGAACATAATATAAACCAAAGCATAGATTTCATTTACTACCGAAATACCTAGTGTTACATGGAACTAATACTTATATACATTTAGTAATTTAGAGTTTATATATAAAACGTTTTCAGTTCGCTCAAATTGGTTTAATAAACCGATAATCCACTATACTAATTTCTTGAAAACTGAACCCTTCTCACAATTATAACTTAATTTTATAACAATTTCTCAGGGGCGTCTTCAAATTAATTTCCCATAAAAGCCTCTAATTAGGAGTCCCATTCAAGGCACCGCCCATGGCACAGTTGGGGGCTATAAAACCTAAACTACAATCTGTTCTTGAGCCAAGACTGGCCGGTGCCAAGTGTTAATATCCAAATACGCCGCATGACACTTAAAAGATCGTAAATTTGGGATGAACCCTATATCTTTTGTTTGGGGGAAAAGAGGCGTTATCATCGTCCAATTTTGGAGTCGGTGAAAAATTAGTAAACACATTTTCAACTCACGGGGTGGTCGAGGTTCTCTTTTATGGAGTCCGTTGGGTTTCGAGTGCCTACTTAAGGAGTTTATTTTCCCTTTTTTTCCTCCTGATGCATCCCTCACTTGATTAGTTATTCGGCTTGCATAATTTTGTCATTCTGAAGGAATTCCAGGAAGGAAATTTTTGGGGCAGGTTGCGTCTGCGCATAATACATTAAAGTGAACTGAAGGAGTTATTTGAAGATGTTCGGAATGCATGGTCATGTACCGATGGGGGCAAGTGTTTAAACTCTTAACTTCTCTTTACTTTACCTTACAGCTCGTAAATGGAGAATTTGAAATTAGTTTTGTATTCAAAAAGGGGTTTTATTAGCGACAGCTGTAATTTAAAGAGAGCTTAGCTAGCATTTTTTATATGAAATAAGTCAAAATACTGTACTCAAAACTAAAGAGCAGTATGAGTTATGGTTTTATATATTATTTTGTTCTTTAAATATAAAAAATAGCAATTTAGTTAATCATGGGAAAGTTTGTATCTTTAATAATGTACGTGCTTGCTTCCCCTCTACAAGATATAAAAATTTTAAGAAAACCTGAATTTTGGTTTCTTAACCCATACTAAATATTAATAGTTAAAGTAATTTAAGATAAATATATAAATTTACTGAGGGCTGATATATGTATGTTTGGTTCTTTTGCTCGTCTCATTTCCCTTGCAATTAGATGCCTGCTAAAAACATGTATTAGCACACTCTTATCGAACTAATAGTACCAGTTATTCCTTCCATAGCTCTAAGCACATTCTGATGCTTCCAGCTTAACGAAAGGGAAATGCCGGATCACGCCCAGAACGGCTCGATGTTGCGTGACGAGAGCAAGGCAACCTTTTGGAGCTCAGTAGGTCACTCGACTGCTCCAAGACGGCGGATTGGAGACCCGGGAGATCCGGGAGATCCAGAGGGGAGCTGTGACTCGGGGCCAATCAATGCAGCTCGCGTAAAAGGCATTATCAATTCGAAAAATACGAGTGCGGGGCAGATATAAAAGAGCCGCCATCTCGTTGTTGTCGCCGCTTGGGGCATGTCGCGCATGCGCAATTACAAAGTCATTCCAACGCCTCTCCGCCGTCCCTCCTCCTGGTTGGGTCTTTTTCCCCCAGCTGCCCGTGATTAAGGGCATTCGTTAAGTTGCATATTGTTTAATGCGATATTATGAAATGACCACGAGAAAATGTCCAGCAGAGCCAAGGGGCTTCAGTCGGGTTTATTCTTGTACCCTTACATAGGTAAAGGGTATATTGGGGATGGCTTAACTAAAGAATGGCAGGAATAATGCCAAAAACATCAATAATATCGAAGTTTCAATATGAACCATACAATTTAGGTTACATTACAGAAATGTATTATTGAATATTGTTTCTGGAAATCAATTTAAAAGACAAACTCCAGGAACTTTTTGTTACTATGCTGCAAAATATTCATCCAAACCTAATACCATTATTAAATTATTAAATAATAAATAACTAAAATAAAAATATTGTGCAAGAATATATCAACCCAAGTTTTCTAATTTAATATTATCTAATTTAATGTTAAGTAAGTGTATTGAAACATTGTCATTCCTTTGTCATAATTCGTAAATCCTGTTTAACCAGAAGATGCTGCTCATCCTTCTGCGGCTATTTATAACTTCTTATCCGTATGCATGGTCGAGGCTTTTGCCCAGAGGGAAGTCGTTTTAAATATTTTGATTAACCAGACGCCACTTGCTGCCGACTCCCGCACTAATGAAATCGGGGAGCAGTGTACTGAATCATTCCCTTGCCTACCGCAAGCCATTAATAATTGTACTGTCATTTATCCCATTTACCATAAAAATATCATAAGGGAGAAGGAAAATAAGGGGAATACGAAAAAATACAAAATGTTGTCTTAATTAATAAACATTTAATACTAAATATTTAAATTTGCTCCAAGTTAATAAAAATATACATAAGAATAGACTTTCTATTTGAAATTATAGCAATATTTTTTTGAAATTAAAAAAGTTTAATTTGCAGATATTAAATTAAGACTAAATTGAAGACAAAAAAAAACTATATAATTCTGCAAACTTCGTCTTGTTATTATTCAATAATGCTTTGAGATTAATATTAACTTACAGTTCTTAATAATCCATATATTTCATATATAATTGTGATTTTTGGAAGCTAATAGACCGTGTTTTTCAGTTAATTATCTGACTCGAATACAAAGAACCCAGAAATAAACTCGGTGATGATTTTTTGATGCTCAAAAATATTGATTATTGATTATTATTATTGATTACGATTTCGGGATTAATGTGTTATTTGCTTTGAATGATAAATGCATAATTTTATTCATCGATATGCAAGGCTCAAACACCCAAGGAGATTTCGAAGCAGTTTCTTTCAGTGTTGCGATCATAAATGTAGCACTAAATAATAAATACAATAATTTATAGTTCTTTGTTTTTAAAATTCTGCCCCTTGGGCATGCCCAACCACATATTTTATTTTCTCTAAGCCGGTGAGTAAATTTAAAGCAAATCGCTTAACAACGAGAAATCGAAGAGTTAAGCTCCTGTGTCCTTTGGCACATATGGCACGTCTTTCCCCCAGACAAGTGAAAGTTGCTTGTTGATTTTTAGTCGGTATTTGGGCATGACACCTTGGGGCACATCGGATCGACAGACAATAATCGAGATTCAGCTCAAAATGTAAATTGTACAACGAAAATCGCTTAATTTTCGTACTCGCCCTGGACGAGTTGGAGCTGGAATTGAAGCTGGAACTGAAGCTGAAATTTAAAGCTGGAAAAAACTTTACCGTTAAAGACGACAAGGTCAGAGGACCATATATATACGGATCCAGCTGATTGGCCTCTGATCGATCGATACCGACATTATCGTTGCCCTCATCATCGCGATCGCCGATATAATGATGATCTTCGCTCTGTGATCTCCGCCTGATGAGATTTTATAACCATTTTTGGGCCGTAGGTCCCTTTTTGCCGGCGACCTGCGACTAATGAACACCTTAAATGGAGCTCACCGCGCTGCACTCGCAGCGGAATGTGCCGGGGATTTATCGGGAAAGGAGAAAGGCTCAGCTACACGCATTTTGTCACATTTTGACATAGCTCATATGGCCAAAGGGAAATTCCTGCAGCCTTGAGCTAACATTCTGCCGCCGTATTTGGTGGCAATTAGAGAGTGGCCAGGAGCCGAGACCCTTTTACTTTTAAGTGCCACTGCCACTGCCACTGCCACGTCTAGGCCCCGGTAAGGAGGCGCAAAAGTCTTCCTGGGAAGTCACGTCGTCGAAGATAAATTGTTGACAGTTTCGTTTAATTGTGCATCGAACCCTGACGCTGTTAATTGCCACAAAAATGTTGGCTCCCATAAATGGTGGGCTGTCTCTTATTTTATTTCTCCCCCCTCTGTTTTTAGCATTAAATCTGAGGAAAGCGAGCCAAAAAAGAGACACCATGGCAGAGTGTGGGTTGTGTTTTATGACTCTATTAGATAAGCGAGCTAGGCATGGGAAGTCTGCCCATGTCGGCCGATATGATATTAATTTTAAAAAGCCCCACATTGTGTAATTGATACTGGTCGGAAAGAACAAGTTTTCCTTTGGTCAGAACGGGTTTTCTCCTCTCCACGGAAGTTGTCATTTCCCTAATTGGCCACGCAAATTGCTCAGCGTCTCTGTTGGTTTATCTGCCAGTTTTCATATTCCTTTCTTTGGATTTTCCCCAGCAACACTGCGCTGACCTTTGCCACCTTTGCATTCGGCGATTGGCGAAATGTTTCAATCCCAAGTCATGCCAATAGTTGCTGACTTTGGACACGAGTCATCATCAACTTGACGACTTCGTGGCCAACAACAGAAACTATTCAGGTCAATAGTTCAGCGGTGAACGGCTAACAATAAAATATTTGGTCATGAAGTGCACATTGCTTACTTGCTCTCAAGCAGCGATTGTAGGAAAATCCCTATTTATTATAATATAAATCTTTGCTATTAGGTTCATTTTTATTTATTGTCTCTGAAAATCAATTTAAAAGATCAACTTTAAGAACTCTTTGTTGCTAAGCCTCATGGTATTTATTCAAACCTAATCCCATTACTATTAAGCCACAGAACAATTAATAAAGTTCCATAAACTCTGCTCACTGTCACTCGGAATGCAGGTCTTATACCAAAATCCCCATTAATGGACCATAAAAATTCAATGCACGCCTGGCAGGGAATTCGTTCAGGTCTCAAAATCTTTCAACACGTTTTACCAGCATTTTACAACATAATTTTCGTTATTATGACCATTCTCCGGTGAGCTGAAACGGAGACAAACAATCAAAAGATTGTGGCTTCAATTAGATCTGAGATGCGATGCTCTCCAGGGCCAAGAGACCGCAAATTGTGGACGACGAGGAAAGGGAGCCTGAAGCTGGAGAATTTGCATTCGAACCTGAGACACAGACTGAGAAAGAGGGAAAAATTAACTGCAATCAAGTGAAACGTCATTCAGCCGGGAGTTGGCTTGCAAGCCGAAATGGGACTGGGGATAGGCTTCCATTATTAGCTGCAAGGTCCAGACCGTAGAGCCGAGCTGTAAAGTTGCTAAATTGCCGGCATTCAACGCATTTTTCTTTTCAGGAGAAGCGAAACCAATGGACTTCGGCTGGGTTCTACTCGGTTCGCTTTCCTAGGCCTGGGCCTGAGCCCCTCTGGGCTTTGATGGACCTTTTGAAGAGTTTTAATTAAGCTAATAAAGTTGTCTGTTCTCGGTTTGCAGTCGGCTGCTGGGGCATGGAAAATGTGGCCGACTATGTTGCATGTCCATTAATTGCTATTGTTAGACACACCAATCAAGAAAGGAGGTCATAAATGGGTTAGCATTTATTTTCCCGCCATTTAACGCTTTGCCTATCAAACACTGAAGAATCTGTAGAAGAAATAAAACCTATATTCTAAAAATTTGTATCCGGAATCAACGCCCATTTTATACACGAATGGTTTTGCAAAGGTGGGTTTTATCTCTCAATTACTTAATACAATGAAACGTCCTATAAGTAAACTCTCAAGCTCTCTCAATGATTCACATCTTTATAGTTATTTTCATACGACTCACGTAGCATTTTCCATAATATATCACACCCTCAAGCTGAGTAAAGAATCGTAAATGTATAGGGACTTAGTATTTACGATCCAGTCGCGTGGGCAGCAGTTGGGAAAGTGCAAACTATAAATAATCACAAAGTACATTACCGTCTATTAGCCAAATAATTTGCATGCCGAGCGGCTGTCCACGTGGCAGTAGCTGTGGCACCACAGGCTCAAGGTAAGCTGAGACGAGAGGTAAGCAGCAACATTGTCAGGTGAAAATGGGGAATATATCGCACATATTGTGAGGCGGCTCACACGACGTGTAATTGCTTTTCCAGATGCTCTGGCTGTGGCGCATGCTCCGATCGCCGGCGTCTGATAACATTCCGGTCCTGCGTCCAATGCATCCTGCCCCCGGCTGCACTTTATATTCTTTACTTTTCTGATTAAGCACCAGGCTGTATCGCATATCGGTTGTGAAGAGGTTGCCACAATTTTCGGGGCGTAATTAAAGGTATTAAAGTGTTGGCCAAGAGTGGAAATTCCTCAAGTGGGTTCTTGGTTCTTGGTTGGCATGAGAGAACGCCTCCACTGGTGTGAAGTAGGTGGAGAAAGCGGACTGAGTTGAGATCGATAACAAAAATATGCTTCAGAATAATTGGGAGAAAAGTCATTACAAGAACAGGATTGCTTTATGTGTGTATATCACATCATCCAAATACCTGTTGAAAATTAGACAGGGTTCAAGAAAATATAAAAAATTACGGGAACTATCTGTTGGGTCTTGGAATTATACGTATTATTTTTGTAATATATATATAAGGTATTAAAATCTTGAAGAAGATTAAATATTGAAAATATTCAGATACAATTGTTGTTATATTAAAAATAAATTAACACAAGTCTTGTGTTAAGAATGATAAAGCTAAAAAGGATTAATGCGGCCAATCAGAACTCCACCCCATCAACAATAAACATTTTTAGATGCCACTTAATAATCAATTACTAAATATATATACTTATAAATTTTGTAACAATTAAAATAAGTTATAATTTTCAGAAAATAAAAATATAAAAGAATATAAAAATATATCCTTTTAAGTACAGTGTATATAAATTATTGTTAAAATCGTATTTAATTAAGAATTTCCCAAAATTTAATTATGTAAATAGAAAACAAATAATGTATTTTAATTTATTTATTCAGCATTTATTTAAGTTGTCATTTAATTTTAATGAAATCTTTAACTTCCAGAAATCTACAGCACCAAAAGTGTGCCATCTTTTGGGGCCAAAACAAGTCCCCAAGATCAAGTTCTACCAACAACCAATCAATCATGGCCAAAAGCAAATAATGACACCTTCGCATCAGGCAGATGAAGCTTCCGCATTACAAAGCCAGATCAGACCGATACTTGAATTTAAATCTCGGATTGGTGAAACCCAAAAGTTCAGGTAACTGGAGCAAAAAAAAATGAAAATACTCGCATGATCCCAGAAGCTGCAACAAAGGTGATCAGGTAACACAGCCCCCGAACAGCTTGAACTTGATATATGCAAAATTTTGTCCCGGGAACTCTCTACTGCAGTTGTGGCAGTCCAATTTGGCTCACTCGTTGTTGTCACCACGATAACCATCTTTCTTGCACTCTGACAAAAACAAAGTATTAACTTGCTGCCGGTGTTTCTTATGGCCAAGATAGATGTGCAGAAATCCAAGAGTTTGCAACAAATGACAAGCAAATTACTCGGCGGATATTCCAAAACTGTCTTTTGGTTGGAATTTAATTAACTGAAGTAAAAAGCGTCCAGCATAAGATTATATGGAACTCACTTTAGGCTAAGTAAGAACTTAACAGTTTGGAAGCCATTGCCATTGGATGCTTTAATTTCATCCCAAAAGTATGCTTGAAAATTATAAAAACCCAAAGGAGCCATCGAACTAAAACGCTTGAAGATATTATATATAAAGTGTGTTGGAATGTGTGTGTTACAATTATATTTCAAGTATGGATCTAGATAAAAATACTATGCAACCCCTGAGCTTTAGAAACACATATTGGAGTAAGTCATTTCATACTATATATTCGTACTATAAATAAGTTGAATACCTTATTTTGAATTGAACAAATTGTATCTTTGATTGTTATTCATTTATTTAAAATATTATAAATGGTCTTAAACTTGAATTCTTTTTTTTTAATTTGGAAGGGAGAGTGTTTTTATATAAAAAAGTAGACAAGAAAGGAAGCCGGCACACCGAAATTCGTATACCCTTGCAGGTTGCATTTAGATCGTTAATAATTAATACCATATACTGAGAACCACGATGATATATAGAAGTCTAACTATTAATTTTCATTCAGATAGCTTTAAAAAAGATGGACTTGCTTACATACATATAATCGAACAGACAGAACAGTTGAACATGGCTAGATCGACTCGGCTGTTGATTCTGATCAAGAATATGTATACTTTATAGGGTCAGAAATGTCTCTCTACTGCGTTGCAAAATTCAGACTAAAATTATAATGTCTTGTAAAGGATACAAAGTTTAAAAGAATTTTATAATTCCACAAAAAGTTTGAGTTGCGTTTCTTGTTGAACAATTTAATGAACTTACTCTAAAGTTTAAACTGTAACCAAGAAGTAAGGTATCGAGCTGTTTTCTATATAATTTCTTATAATCATTACGACCATAATTAGATTTCCTTAAGATACTTGGAAATACAATTTGATATTTTTAAGATAATAAATTAATATTTGGATTAACAGCTCCAATATATGATTGGTTATATAAACTTCCTTTCTTGCTCTGATGGTTATTCATAAATAATAATGGAATTATTCTTATTTAATTTAAGAGCACCTTTTAATTTCAAGTTCTGCCTGCTAAAACCGGTTGTTAAAAGAATCTTATTTTATAAGAGAATTCTTTGCAAGACTGGCAACGTCACTTGCATAAATTACTGAACACATTATTAGTCTATCTATTTCAAAAATGAGCCCACACATTATATAATTTTTTGCTGCTCTAGCAGAAAGTAACTTTTCCGTACGCAAAATAAATCAAATTAAGTTCCGTTGACGCATGCAAATTTTCCTGGCTGGCTGAAAGTATGCAACATGCGGAAAATCGGATTCAAAGGAAAGAAAGCGAGCTGAGCTGCCGCCTAACTTGTTGTTTGTTCCTCCCATTCATCCCTTTAGAATGAAAGCTATAGCTGTGTGATGTAATATCTAACACGCTTAGCCAATTATATGGAATATATTTGTACTTTCTAGGTCGCTGCTGGCGTCATTGTCCTGAGCACACAAAGTCTCGTCAGAGGCTTCAACTTCAGTGACATGCGGGTTGTCAAGCGAAAAACAAGTTACAAGAATAGGTTGCTGGAAGCCTAGAGTACAATGGCTAAGAACAAGATGATTTAAGGGCCTAAAGGTACTGAAGAGCGATATGTATTTCTTGTCGCCCGTGGAAGCTGGCACTAAATAGTTTGTGCCCGACAAAGTGCTAGACATTTCTTCCTGGTCACAAATGCACAACTCACTCACACTGTCAGCTGTCATTGTCCGACTAATTTCCACCCGACTTTCTTTCTAACTACGAGTGTTATTTATGAATCCCATGGCATTCCTCTAGTTGTGAGTAGACAAGCAGCCAACCCACACAAAGCTCTCCGATCGGGTCGCTGCATCTTTCTTTATTTTCTCCGCTGGTCAGCCCGCAATTTACAGCTGCACATTGCGCCAATTGCTATTAATTTATGAGCCCTGGACAGAGAGTGTCAATTATACTATAACAAGAAGATAGTGAACGACGAGCAACAATAGCAATATCAGCGAGACGAATCGCACGCGACATATGTCGCATTCCTTGAATAAAATATATTTACATATGTATTCCCATTCCTGGTTCTGTCTTTGGTGATCATAGATGGGTCATTTGGGGCAAAGATGCACTACAACTGCATATCTTTTCAATCAAAATTCCTTGCAATTGTATCTTTAATGTATATCTCTGACATGGGGTGAAAATCCATTAGAAAAAAAAACTAATTTTCGATGTTATAAGCGCACTTCAGATTGGTAAATCACTTACTTACTTAGCACCTAACAAGCTTATAAAATATTTCCTTCATAAATAAACAACTTCATAAATGACCTTTTTCTCGCAGGATGTAAAAATCCAAACTGTCATTCCCCAAGTTAACCCTGAAAAGCAACTAATAATTTCTTAATTTTTGATTGGAATTGACAGATCAACAATAAGTCTAGCATTAAATTCGTTAAAGCTGCACAATTCAAGTATATATAATTGTCAAATATTATTCATTCGCCGTGTTGCTGTCGCCAGAGGTGTCCATCAAAATGTCTCATTGAGTTGTCTATTCTTGCTGCCGTGGCTGTGGATTTGCCTAGATGACTGCTGAACATGTTGCCATTGCTGATGTTGCTGCTGCTGTTGCTGTTGCCATTGTGTTGCTGCTGCTGCTGCCGTTTGACGTTTGGCGCGTGAGTTAAAACGTCAAACTGTCAGTTCCAACAATTGTCAACATTGTCGGTGTCTCCGCTGATGTAATACCCGGTATGTGAATGAAATGAGGGTATATTGTATTTGTGAGAATAGTTAGGCGATAGGTCGAAAACTATTTTGATTGGTGATAAATTAGATATATACATATGTATATCGAGAGGAATGATCTAACATTATTTATTAAATAAATTAAAGCACTTTATTTTATATCGAATAAATCCTAAACTTTGACATATGCTCTTTTTATTTATTTCAAAGAATTAAATTGATCTATTGTTTCAACCAGATTATCAATTAATCGTAACTTTAGAATAGTTAAATGTATATCGAAACAGAACGTAGACTTCAATATTTTTTGACATCCCTTGAATATAAATTTAAATGGAATTTTTCAATATTAAGTCCAAATGCAATAATATTCTATTCCAAGCAAATTGTAACTCTCAGTTTATCCTAAGCAGTTTTATGATTTTATCTAGGATGCTGCAGATATCACAAGAATATTTAAAACACTTAAAAATGTATCTAAGAGTATGCAATGACAATTTATCATTTCATGCGATGAAAATTTATAAAGCATCAATTGAATGGCCTATTTGGGTGTTTCAGGAGCAACCCTGATTCTATAACTACATACTATTTATTTGATAACAAACTTTTATATGATATTTCTATTAATTGCATATCCACTATAATTTCACTGACACTTTGTGTTTTGATAGTTTCAAGGATATGCTAGGATAGTGAGTATCTCATAGTCTTAGCCCGACGAGAGCACTCTTTCCTGTTTAACTTTATTTGGTTGCTGCCGCTTTTGTTGCTGTCTCGCAAGTGTGTTGCCGGTTACCTTGCCGTGCAATGCGATTCGCATTTCTCACTTGCACTTGGTTGCATTTCCTGATTTACCGCGTTATTTGTGCGCATTTTCCTCTCAACACTTTTCACTGTGACGCATCATCTCCAAAGTTGGCCCGAAAGTGACGATCTGCACGTTTCGCCTTTTTTGATTGTCTTTGCAGCCGCTTTGTTGCAGCTTTGTCTTGCTTTTGTCGATTTCCAGTCGCTTCTGCACGTTTCCCAGTCGAATGTCACGAGCGATGCATGCTCAAGTGGGTCACCTGGCTTGGGTGTTGGCTGTGGCTGTGGCTTTGGCTTCAGGTTTTGCTGTGGGCTTGATTAGCCGATGTATTATCCCCAAACCCGGTGGCAGCTGCCTGAATAAAAATAGACACGTTAACCCCATAATCGTACACAGGGGAAATTTAGAAAATAAAAAAATAACGATACATATTGTGACATTGTGCTTTCTTTGACAACCTTTTGATTGTATATATTTTATATGTAGTTATTATTGCACTTCTTTACATAAAATGCTAAGTATTGATTGTAAATAGTTTTCTGTTTTCAATAACCTTTATTGAAAATGCACTATAAATCTGTTTATAATGGGTTAACCTGTCTAGCACCTGCCGTGTCACGTGTCCCCTGGTAACCACATGTGCCCCCCATGCGCCACCTCATCTTTCTTGGCCAAGTCTCTTGTCATTTATTTGCACAGCTGGAAATCAATATCCGTTCAAATCCCACACGGCCGGAGCTTAGTGCCCGCCTCACTTGCAAATGACCAGGCGGCGCGGCGTTCAAGTTTTCGTTGTCTGGTTCTGGTTCGGTTTCAGCTTCTGCTTCTGGCTGGAAATCGAGGCTCTTAAGCGGATTAGTTTGATTTTGCAAGCTGAACCCCGGACCCAGAGTCCCCTTTGTCTGGATGTTGTTGTCGCCGATGTCGCATTGAGAAAATCGATAGGGTATTGTACTCGAGAAGGTTCATATCTAATTGCCGGAAAGGTGAGAATGGTCTTTTATTTTTAGTTTCAATAGTGTTTGCTGCTGATAAAATAGTCTCTAAATAAAAACCTTCAAGTGAAACCAATTAGAAAAGCCTCATTTTTGTACCCATTATAATATAATACTATTTTGATTGTGTATAATTGATACCTAGTTGCATAGATATTTTGGTAGTTTAAATATTATTTTTAGAATGAAGTTCATTACAATCGAAAGGTAGTTTCTATATTTTGAATATCGATGGTTAAGACATCTTTAGTTTAAAAATTGAAACGCTATATATTTACATTAAAGACTCTTTAATAACTAGGTGAGTTACACTATAGGTGTTTTTTCAATGTCTGTTGAATTTTTGATCAAAAGTTGCTGTTTTGTACGCATTCTAGATCTTTGCGCTCACATACGCACTTGCTTAACATGATCCATTTATAGGATTTCACCAGTTGGAAACTTGCTTGCATATGGCGATTTCACATGTTTGATCGTTATGCATCTTGTTGTTACAGAGTCTTTGATCAGAGTCATTTCAAAGCGAATTATTTTGGGCATTACCAGCTCCTCTCTGGCACACACACCTTTCGGGCATATAAAAGAGCTGATTTATTTTAATGAGGCTTTCTTCAGACCAGACACTGCGATCGAGTCGGCCCCAAGCCAAAAATGGGCGACTTGCGCACGTGGGGGCGGGTGAAAGCAGGAAATACAAGGTCTGGCCAAATCGGTGGCTTTGACGTCCTTGCCCCAAAAAAGCGCCACAAAGGCATTGCGAGGGGAAGCTGTATGTGGATCGCCGCACAATGGGCCCAGCTGTCAAAATTGACAAGCGACGGTGGCCGCATGAATCAGATGGTCATTACTCATTGGATGCGAGGGGCAAACGCTTTACGCAAATTGTTATATATTTATTTTTGAGTTTAGCAAGTGATTTAAGCGGCAAACGGTAAAAACGGGTTACCCCTGACGCATGCGTGCAAATTACAAAATCTTTCGAAATTACGACACAAACTGTCCGCGGGAAAGTGCCAGAAGACCAGACCTGCGTCTGGTTTCTGCACTTGAATCGCCTTCAAGTTGCTGGCCTTTGCAGAAAGAAAGTGCGTGTGAGTAGAATGCGAAGAAGGCAAAGTACAAATTAAACTTGAAGAGAAACAAAAATTAAAACACAACGAAAACTTTATCTGAACGAACCTTAAACACTCTTCAATGCCACATAAGTCAACAGGGAACTTGATCATAAAAAGAACACCATTTTTAAGGCAGCTTTGATATATATAACATTATACAGAAAATCAAACATTTTATTACATCCATATTATTATGTATATGGGTGCTATAAAGGCATATATTTCTGTCGTGGGAACCCCTTTTATTTTAGGGTATAACAAAGCGAAAGTAATGCATGTCGTTGCTTAAATGTTATATTAAAAACAAAGACAATAAAATGCCCCGACAGATGGGAAGTCGTAATTTTCACAAATTACCTCAGCAAGAGGAGGATCCCCTTTGGCAGCACGAAATCGGTCTTCAAAAGTGGGTTAATTGCACAAAATGTGTTCCATATTGAGGTGTAAATTGTTATCAATTTTGCTTGGGTTAACCCAAATTGCTGCCCAGTGAGCTGAAATGATGTGCGTTGTATTCGCTTATTTGTTGATCTGCCAATAATTGCCTAAATACATATTGATGGTGATGAAGCATTAAGCAAATGAGGCTCGAAAATAAATAAGAAATTTCTTATTGCCATAGAACAGCAAATAAGGTTTGGTCTGAATTGCATTGGAAGGTCTGTATACATTAGCAATATTTACAATAATTGTTTATTGCAATTATAGGTTAAGGTCAAAATGGGACCTTCATTAATTCAACGATTTGTATAAATGTATGTTTAGGTTTTATTAATCATTGTTAAATATCTTAAGAATAATTTTAATACATTATATTCAATATAAAAGTGAGAGAACTATACCTAATTCTATAAAAATAGAGACTTTAACAGGACTTAAAAACTATTTAAAACCGTGGCAACCTCATAAAGTAAGTTATTGGGGAATTCCCCTTCTCAGACTATCCCATTAGTCAAAATCAGCTTAGACTGGTGTCAATTAATGCCAAATTTTCCACCCACACAACAGCAATAAAAGGGAATAGCCTCACAACCCAAAATTTAAGATAAATGAACATCAATTTTTCACACATTTCACTTCTGGGTGCACCGACCCAATGCATTTTCCCGAAACCGACAATATTTATAAATATTTTCTAAATATACCGCCGATGAAAACTTTTTTCTAAGACTTTTCGACACCGCAATTTGTTAACAATTTTCACACGCTGCCGTTTGACAGCGGCCACGCCCCCACATAAATCGCTTGCCCCAAAATGAGAAGTGGCCATTAGTCAGGTTCGTCTGACAGAAACACTTTAAATGCGCCTCTGTGGCGAGGTTGCACTTGCATTTCGAAATATTTTTCTTATTGAGTTTAGTGGAAGAAATATTTGACAAGTTTCTGCATCTATTCTATAATCAGCAGCGAGAGGGGCAAATCAATTGAGGAATTACCCCGGTCTTCGGCGAGCTGTGAAGCTGTGGGGGACAAGGTGGCTCCATATGGCGCCCAGATGCTCAGCCTCGCTCCAGGCGCATCCTCCACAAGGAGGGGGAAGGGAAGCAGCGGGTTGAACAATTTATATCAGCGTTGCAAGGCTTTCCTGAAGATTCCTGGCTGGCTGTTTATTGTTCTGCAACCGATATGGCAATAAACAGAATTAACCTTAATGTAAGTCCATGGGAAATTGCTCGCTATTCATGTGGCCGCGCCTCACCTTGGTCGGATGCGGGTGTTGGGTGTGTGTCGGTCGATGTAAGACCTCCAATTGCTACGTGTTGCACGCTTACTCTCGTGAGATATTTCCATTTTCAAAAAGGCAGAACATTAAGTTCTATATTAAACAGTCAAGGGAAACGTGCTGAAGACAAACTAAGGAAACTCATCGGAAGGTAAAGGTAATCCGTGAGCAAACAATGCGCCACGAACCTGGAAGTATTCTTATTCCACATGAGATTTAATGTTAAAATTTAAAAAATATATAAGATACGAAGATTATATTGCATTACACCTAATAGTTGAGATTTTTCATAGTTAATTTATTGCATTAAGTTAACCTTAACCCACATGCCTTTGAGTATGCATATTTGGCACTTTGTTAATCAAAATCTGATAAGATATCTCACTCTCAGCTTGAACTTCATTCCAGCATCACTCAATACCTTGATTAATCCTTACATAACTATAATCAAAGCCAATATGCAATCCCAAGTCGCCCACATCTTCCTCTGATTCCCATATTCCCCCGACTGTTTCATTAATATTAATGCGAGGCGTGAACCTTGGCCACTATGCAACCGATTCCACTAGTCTCCGACTAAACTCTATCCCAAAAATCAACTTCAAACTCAACTCTATTTCCATGTGTTGCTTGCATTTCTTGTTTATGTTTACAATAACAAGAAAACGGAACGAACGGCGGGCTAAAATAAAACCGACTTCGGAATTGCGCTTATCTGACAACCCAAAAATAAAAAACCAAACCAAAAAAGCAACGTAATATTTAAACGAAACTAAACGAACCGAACTAAAGACTGTGGGGTGTCAGAGAGTGAAAGTGCCAAAACGCAAGCAGAAGAGTCAGATGCACTGGGAAAAATTGAATTAGCTGGAAAATAACCAATCAATTGAATATTATTTTTAGATTTAAAAGAAGCTCATGTGCCATTATTGTATACACCAATGCGTATGTGTTCAGACTGGCATAAATTTTCTATGTAGTATTCTTAAACTTATTAAATTAAACAAAAATAATTAATACAATAAAATAACAAGAAAACGAAAACGAAAAAAAATTACATATTAACAAATAGACTTTATATAAAATCAGAATAATAATAATAAAAACATAATTATGTTTCGGTAACCAGATTTTGATTTATTACAGTTCTTCCTTATATCCATTTTGACTAGTGCAATAAAAATAATATCACCCTTGTCGCATTAGGATAACAAGTAAATAAATAATTAAATAAATAAATAAATAAATAAACAACATTAAAAACGACTTCTCTTAAAAAAAAATTCATTTGATATACCTTTTTGCAGTTCAATCCAATACAAGCTAGAACATAAAGAGGTCCTGACTTATGGCTCTAGCTTATATACTTACTACTACTTAATATACAAAATAACCCGCATTGATTTTTTCAAGTAGATATAATATTTAAACAAGCAACATATTTAAATAGAACATAATAAAGATTAAATCATAACTACGATTATATCAAGTAAACAACTTTCTCTGACCTTCCTCTGCCGGCACCCATAGAATATGGGCAGCTCGAATGGGGTAAATTTATTATTATGTGGTTAAATCAAGAAATTTATAGAATTAAGTAGCTATTTTGCTATCATTGTTATTTTTTATGCAATATAATAAAATAAAATTATAGGTATTTTTCCTTTATCTCGCCACTTTGCTCCAAATCTCAAACAATTACAATTCTAACTCGACAAAGGCCACCAATGGTCTACGTATATTACGGATTGTAAATCTTTTACTATTAAAATTATAAAAGTTATCTTCGTAAAAAAGTTAAAGAGATCATTTTCAATTTTTATATTCAAATTGAGTAAGAACATATATTTTTAATTTTATAATTTACATATCCTCTGATTTTGTGCTTACGCTTTACTGTAATCTATGATTAAATTTCTCTCCTATTGAAAGTTAACACTAATTTTTTCGAGTGCATTGCAACCAGCCAGAGACAACAATAAACAAAACGCACTGCAGTCGAATCTCCATCCCGCCCCCACCTTTCCCCGCCCATGAAAGTCTCTGATTACGGCACTCAACGGTAGCAGCAGCTGTGGGAACAGCACCGTCACCTCACCCCTCACCAGCCACCCCCCTCCCACCACCACCTCACCAGCGAGCAGACTGCACTTTTTCAAGCGTGCAAGTGAAATTTTCCATATGAGGCAACGTCAGTGAAATTTTACGTTTTCATCTCCGAGAAGCACAAGCGAAAATTTATAATTTTCTCGTACCTCTTTTTTTTGTTGCTGGCGTTGGCGCGTGCGTTTTGTTTACAATTGCGGCCTTTTGTTATTGTTATTATCTCTAGTTGTTGTTGTTGTTGTTGCTGGTGTTGATGCTGTTGATGCTGGTGTATTGTTGTTGTTATTGTCAGTCAATGACTGAGCACATTGTTGTTGTAGGTACATCTCAACGAGATCAATAGGGGCAACTCAATAACTGATTTCTTGTTGCGCTTGCCTCATCGGCTTCCCCTTTGGGGGAAATCAATTTTCCTTTTAATACAAGTCAAGGTAAAAAATTTATTTATTTATAATTCACTGATTTTCTGAACTGAATCTGAAAACTAAAGTTATATAGTTTTATGATGCAGAAGTTTTAACTGAGGTTAAATCGTTGAAGTAAATATCTAACAAAATATCTCACAATAATTTTGAGTATATTCTCATGGTTTTTCAACCAAAAAAATTTGAAACAAGAATGAATCTGAACTTCGAGTAGCCAAAGTTTTTTTTCAGTTAACTATAGGCTTAACGTCAAAGCCAAAAAACTTATGAACTTCAATTTAAAAAACGTTTCTGTGTTGGCTTATATTAGGATACCGGCATATTAGGCTTTAATATTTAAAATATTAAAAATTAAAACAAAAAACAAAAATGTTGCAATAATTATGTTAATTTTTTTTGTCGAATGTATTTTTGCAATGTCTTATTTTTAATTGATTAAGATTTTCAATGCAAAATGATCACCCAGAAAACTTAAAATACATGTATTCTAAGTATAATAAAACAATATTTGTATAGATATTTTTTTTAATGTAAATCAAAGTTTTTTAAATATCATCAGTTACAAATTCATGACTTATATTATATATTAAGTATAAAAGTTTACAAAATTAATGTTGACAATTTTAACAATTTAACCCCTAAGCTGTTGACGGTGATCAATAATATATATAAATTTTAGGATCGGAAATGACTCCTTCACTGCATTGCAAGCTTGTGACTAAAAGTATCATACCCTGGAAGGGTATAAATATATATAAAAGTCTGGAAAATTCTAATCGATGGATAATTCCTATTTAGCTATAGCAATAAAATAACATAAGAGCCGTCAGTACTCGGAATGTATATATACACCTGCAAATAAGAATCAGATAGCTGATACATAATAAAATGATAAATAAATATACAAAAAAGTCTGGAATATTCTGGACAACAGATATTTCCTGTGTAGTAATAGCTATACCCAAAACTGCTATAATAACAATCAGTGTTTGGATTACGTACACATGTTCGCTTAATAAGAATTTGAAAACTGATACTTTGAATATCATTTTCCCAGTGTGTTTTGTTTAATTTCATGAAACTCTGTAGAGAACTCAGCCACGGTATTAAAACTCTTTCTTTTGTAATATAGAAATTTATTTAAAATATAGAAAAATGGTTTTAAAATATTATATTGAATATAGAGAAATTCTATATGGTATTTAGATGTACTTCTTTTGATTGTACACAAGAAAATCATATAAATATGAATTTTTAAATCCCCAAACAAATAACGTGAAAAGCTGTTAACAAGAATCCACTATGAATATGCTCTAGACCAAGTTCAGCGCGTCGGGGAAATGGAGTTTGAGTTTCCATTCTGGCACATTGACGTCACGGTGTTGAGTAAGTGTCGGCAACAGAAACCCAACTCGGGTGTAACAGACTCCCCATTGGGTACAGATTTGACGTCATCGATGGGGCCAGCGAGTGAGAGGAATGTTAATGTCAGCTACAGACTTGTAATAGCCCAAAAAATGTTGCTAACATTGCATAACTGTTGAGCGCCGAAAACGCAATGCAACTTTGTGCGAGAGAACGAGAGAGAGGCTGCCCTCCCGGCCACATTGCGCATACGCACTGAGTGTCCTTCGGGTCTGGCCAACAGCTGTGGATGCTGCGGCTGCTGGCAGGACAACTTCATCCGTGACGTCTCCTTGAACTCAACATTTGGCGAGGCCATTGGAGCGAGATAGCTGCACAGCCATCGCATGCCTGGGGCATTCATGCCTCCCCCGAGAGTGTCCTGGTGTGTACATCAGAAACGGCAGCTCCAAGTCCTGCTCGCTGGGCAATAGTTCCGGCAGCTGACCATCCGAGATTTGTATTCCCTGCGTTGATTAATTATTTAAAAGTCCGCCAAAGGTCATAAGGATGCACGTGGAACTACTTTTTCTAACTAATTTAGATCGTTTATGTTCTTTAGAAGAGCAAGAAGAGTATGTTCTCTTCTAAATTAGGTTCTTAAAATTAATAATTAATAATTTAATACCGAAAACCAGATGTCCCTTTAACAAATATTTTTCAAAAATAAGAAATCGAAATAGCTGCAGGTCCTTCTGCGTACCCAAGGCTACCCATGGCCAATAAAAAGCATATTGCATAGTCCAACAGTCGTAATCGAGCCACCCTCCTGCTCCCAAACCTCACCCAACTCATAGTCGAAAAAGCAGCCAAAACGGACTCCTCATGGTCGGTGGTAGGAACAACATTGTGGTAGATACAAATCGATAAAATTAAAAGGCTACATTCAACAGAGGATGCCAAAATGGGGTCCTCAGAGCAACGGAAGGAGATGGACACCGGAGGGGCGAGAGAATCGAATGGCAACGGAAACCGAAAGGGGGAGGTTCTGGCCAAAACATAGAAATGATTTCAGCATTTCCAGCTTTTTCTGTAGAAGCTGAAAGTGTTGCCAAGTTTCCGCTTAATTAGGCTAAAACGTTGTACCGAGAAAAAGCGGAGCGCTGACTTGTCTGGATGCTGTATCCTGTGATGACTCATCCAGCTGTCTGCCAGGACTTTGGGGTGCGCGGTCTGGATGCTGTTGACATAGGCATTTTGCCAGGTCCTCACTCCCGGACTTCTCTGCTTCACGCTTTCCGTATACGTATATAAGGAAGCCTCTTTATTCGTTAGAAACGGGAGAAAGTGATATATTATGTGCACGGGAATTTCTGTATACGTACGTATTTTGCTTACTTTTTTTATTCGGTCTAACTTTATGAACTGCCTTTGGCCAAAAGCGACTGTTGAAGGCTGTTTGGGAAACTCAACGTTGAACATTGGGTTTAAAGAAAAGACATTTTGCAATATGTAAATGGTTTAATAAGCTTAATATTTCTAAAATTTAATGGTTAACTAGTACCTCGAAGATACACATCAAAACACCTTATTAAAAGCTATAAGCAATTATGTATTAACCACAACCCGTATTTATTTAAGAAGTGTATAAGTTGACAAGCTTATTGGTTAAGAAATTATCTGTAAAGTAAACTTCTGTAGTCTGTTAAGCTAATACCATCAAATCTTAATTATCTGACACCAATTAATGAACCCTTACGAAATGTGATTTTGTAATTTATCTTAATCTGTTACACTTCACACCGAGGCGTCGCACTGAAACCGCCGATATAATTTGTGTGTGAACTATTAGCGTGGCTATAAATCCGCACATGGCAACCATTGAGAAGCATGTCCCCCCTTCCCGGGTGCCTCAATCAATTAGTTTTAATCTAAACACACCGACACACACACGCTCCCCGAATCCGAATCTGCCAGCAGCGTCACTCATACGCCCCATGTGCCGCCGTGCCGCCATGCCGCCGTTCCGCCTTCTATTCAAAGCAAAAGTTTATTCACATTGCGGCGAATTTCGCCGGCGCTCTTCCCGCTTTTTTTTATTATAATTTAATTTTCCATGGCGCTCTCCCATCGCGGTAATATTTTGTGTCCGTTTCGAGTATCCGTGTAACAAGTTTCGCAGTTTTGTTAGGCCAATAGAAATGCAAATCTTTATAATCAAATCTTTAAAAATCAGTCTGAGTCGTTGTCCCTGCCCATGTTCCTCCGCCCCCGCCCCCGCCTCTTGCCACCCACTCGACGAGCGGCACACGATTTTGGAAAGCGTTTTCGGGCGTCAGGCGTGACGGTCAATGATCACTTTTGGGCAACGAGAGACGAGCATCTACTGGTCTATATGATATTGACGCACTCTAATAACTTTGGTAAACGCGGCTTGGGTAATTTTCAGCTAAACAATTATTTTTTTCGGCAGCCGGACAACGTTAGTTAATTACAGTTAGTTGCGATGACTAAAAACGGGGAAATTCCCAGTTGAAAAGCAAAGTATCTAACTATATTAATAACTATTATAAACATATGAACATCATTTACTTTAAACATTTATATAAAAGTAAACAGATCCAGAACAGAGTTTATGCGCTTACAAATAAAATAAAGTATTTCTAATGAGGTACAAATAAAGTGAAAACACACACTATAATTAGGGGTTTAACTTACTTGAAGGAGAGTATTTCTGCTTCGGTGCGTGAAGATCGATTAAAAATTTTTCTTGTATTCCTCCATCCAGTCTCTTTAATAATTTAATTTGGCTGTGAAAATTAAACACGCAAAGCTTGTGGCGCCATCAAGCGATCGCCAATCCCCATTTCTCACTCCTGTAGAGGGCATTTTCCGCAGCATGCAATCTATCCACAAGATACGGATACATTTACCAGCTATCCTTTACAATAAGACTTCCGTTTCGATGTTTCTTTTTTCTACCAGACTGGTTGCATTTCCGCCTTGGCCGTTCAATGACTCCCGGGGTTGGACACAACTTTTGCGTGACTCGGGAGACCTCATGGGAGCTGGATAGAAACACATATAGTATACATCAAATTGCTCACAAAGCCGTCGATTCATATTGTGAGCCGCGCCTGTCTGGACACTGTGACAGTCTGCCACTAGTTGATTAATAGGCTAAAGCGAAATCCCGGGCCGGGTTCGGGTTGCTGACCTTCCCATTTCAGCAGCTTTCCCATTTCCTTGTGCTTTGTTCTCTCCGAAATAATTGAGTAATGTGAAATATATAATGCCAAAAATATCTATACAGAGGCATTTTCCGTTGGCTATTTTCGCCAGAAAGCGGCTTCCGCATAATATTGAGTAAACAAAAGAAAGCATATATCTCATTGGGATTTTATTTGGCACATATATTTGTGTTCTGAGTATTTCTCTTTCACAATTTGTCAGGTGTGTAATACTTTCCCAGAATTACTTTGCATATTGTTGGCCAGAAGTGATTCAATTAAGAGACCGTTAAGTGAAATTCCCCGAAAAATTATTGTCCACTTTCAGTAAATTAAATCGAAATGAAAATTTATAAAATGTGAACATGAAAAGGCAAGGCAAACAGAAGGAATTAAAAACATCCTAAGAGACTGTGAAATGACACTTTCAGGTTTTAGAGTCCCGTCGCCTGCTCTTTATTTATATCCGATCCGCCGACATCAATCATTAGCTCCTTGGTCTATCTTGGCGCATTTCCCTGGAGCCTGCCACTGACAGGAGGAGCTCAAAGGAAGACACAGCATGGCCTTGTCCTGTTGTTCTGTTGGTCTTCAATTTGCCTACATTTAGTCTGTCGCGTCCTGCAAATCCGTGCGTGATTGAGTGTCTGACATTTGCAGACGCCGAGGGACAGAACACAGGGAGCTAAGCCGAAAGGCGTAAGACGGATATTGTGTGAGCTGGAGGAGGCTCCCCTTGTGCCACTGATGATGATGCATCAGTAGCAACTCATTAATTCCGCCTCCAAGAGGGGGAGCATACAAATTAATGGGTATACATTAGTAGGAGGGATCGGGTCAGTTTGAGTTTGGATTTCAAGGCTGCCCCGGGGCTACACAACTGAGTGTGTAAATATATTTTGCAAGAATTTTCTCCCAGTCTCTTGCTTTTGCAAAATGCCTGGAGTGAAATGCACATTTAAATTTCCAATTCGGCAATTGATATACAAGTCTCGCAAAATGCGCATAAATTAAGTGGGTCAACATTTTGGCTTGGATTTGGAATTTCTTGCCAGCCTTCTTCTCCCCTGCCGGATCTAGATCAGAGGAATATATTTATACACGATACCCCTGGGATACAAGGGTATTATAATTTAGGCAACTCTGACCTCATAAAGTCTATATTCTGGAACAAAATCACCACAGAAATGCGGGCTGAAAGTTGCACTAAAAACGAATTTGTATTTTAATTTGATGCATAATATTTTGGCTGCTGGATATTCTACATTCGAGCACATTCGATTGTTATTTTCTTACTAGATTTTATTTCCAGGCAACAGTTGTAGTCAATATATATTGAAGCATTTTTCTCTGTAGCTGATATCATAAATATTTATGATAAGAAAAGGCATAAAATAACCAGAAAATCTAGTTTATTTTTGCACTTTATTCCATGCTTCAAAAAGAACAAATTTGTTTACCAATTTTGCAAGTGTATAAATAAATATCTATTAGAAAAATGTATTTTCATCAAATGTATCCTAAGCAAGACAGATATATTTTATAGGATCAACAATCGTTTCTATTACAACTTAATTAGGAATTGATTAAAATGGGTATTATTTAAATTAATGTTATAATTTCCAAAATATTGTGTTTTATGTTCATTTAGCCTCATTTCTCCCTCTTCCATGATTGCTTATATCATTATAGCTGGTCCTATTTTTCACACTTTTCCCGCCGGGGGAAAAACAAACCATCTGGCTCGAACGAGTGCGTGCCTTAAAAATGGTTTTGCTTTCGCTGTTTGCAATCCACTGGCTTGTGGAAAATCTTTTATTTTTGTGAACTGCAACGCGTGCATTTTATAGTTTCCAAGTTGTTGAGTGAACGAACCGTGGGTGTAGAGGTCTCTGTGCTCTTTTATTTAGGCAAATTTCACGCTGTTCTGGAGGAGAAGAATGCAAGCTAAAAGTGGGAATACTTTATGATGCGTTCTATTTAGCTTTCAGCGGGCAGAAAGGCAAATAAAACTAGCAGCCTGGTTGCTAGCTGAAACCTTTGCCAAAGGCGACCTTTGTGCCGTAATTAACCCATTAGGTTGTTCAGAAAGCGACCTTTGAGTGACGCAAAAAAATCCACTACAGGCAAATGGAAATTTTCACGATTAAGCTGCTTCGTACCGAGAAAATGTAGTAATTTCCCTATTTTCATATTTTCGGCCTTTTAATGGTATGTGGGTCGGAGCTGGGGATCAGCCAAGCGATCTCCCCAACGATTGTGTAAGGTCTATGTCTGGGTCTGGGTCTCGTTGTTCGTGCCTTCTGGACTGTAAACTACGGCACTGCGGAGACCTCTATTTGAAGGTTTTAATTACGCCAATTGCCCGGAGAGTAGGTCAAGTGGTGAAGACTATTTTGCATTGATACATGTGTATATATTTCTGTTTCAATCAGTCAAGATCGGAAAAGTTTTAAGGAATACAAACGTATATGTGATATGTAGAACAATCTGACTAATTAAGTAGTGTGTAAATAATTTGTTTTCTAAAACAAATGAATGATAAGAAGGCTGCTTAAAACTCTGGAGTGGTTTTTTTTCAGAACGAACAGTTTAACTCAAACTTATCGATATAAGGACGCCCGGCTCGAAGGACCAAAATGTAAAAAAGTTTAAGTTTTTGTAAAAAGTATAGATTAATTTTACAATTTCTTCGTTTAAAATATATAAAACTATGATTTGAGAATGAAATTTATTAGTTTAGAAAGGAATATATTTACTTATTCATTTATATAAAGCTAACAGTTGGTTCTATATTAAAGCAAACTTATTAATTATGAACATTAGCTGATGTGGGCTACCGCTCGTCTGGGTATTTACCTATATTTTCATATTGTTGAGGTATTTACATATTAAACTTACGGACTTTAAGTAATATATATATATATATATAAATAGAATCCACTAAGGCTAGAAAACAAACAGTATAATAAAGAATTTTCATCACTTTTTATCCCACATAAGTATGAGCTGGTACATAAACAACCATTTATATACAACGATTGGTTCTATATTCATTATTAAATTTATTTAAGGGAGTTGTAATAAATGCAGGATCAAATTACTTATTGCATTGCATTTGACGAGCAGTTGCAGTCCAAGTTGAATCACTCAGAGACGTCTGAAGTTGAGTAGCAACATAAGAAAAATTCTTATAAAGCGCTTGCAAGATTTCCCATCAAATTTGAGCGATGACCTCACACTCTCATTACCCCAGAGAAGTTTCCCATATTTCATTTCAAATACCATTTCCCCCCTTTGATTTATTTGACTAATTTCGATTGTTGGGACTTTGACCCAAGTCTGGATGTCTGATGCGTCGCTGTCATGAACTTCCAACCCAACCGGTTTTCGGTACTTGAGATTCTTTTTGAAAAATAAAACACACAGACTGGAGAATCGAAAATGGGAGAGGGCAGTGGAGAATCTTATCGCCTGCACTTTGATCTGTAGTTTACATAACCAACACATTTCTTCGCAGAGCCACTCTTTCCATTTCCCTGTCTATTTCGGTTTTGGTTCTGAATCTGGCAATTAACATTCTGTTGGCGTTCGAGTTTCGAATCAGATTCGCTGTTGATTGCCTGTAAAATAATTAATTTATGCGTGCATTAACCGTTACTTGATAATGAGTACCAAGACGGAGAACCGGCGGGGAGCTGCCGGCCTTATCTCGTCTTTCAGAGCCGATTAAGTTCAAGTCTTCAAGTGCGGACCGGGCTCGGGTGTGTCAGAGAAAAAGGCGAAATGAGATCCCCGATGGGGGATTTGGAAAGGGGCAGGGGCAGTGGCAGCTTATAAGTATCTGCCACTCCAAACTTGTAATTATGGACTGGACCCTACCAGTACAGTGCGTTTCACAACGAACCGATAGGAGTTTAGTGAATTTTACCTCGAGAGAGGCTTTCTCTAGCTAGTTTCTAGTTTAAAATTATCCTGACATGGACAAGGTTTCCTAAAGACGAATTTCGATTAATATTCCCTCACTTAAATCAGTTTTATCGATTTGTAACGCACTGTATGGATATCTGAACACTTTCCCATACCCCGGATCATTGTGATTAATTGTCAACATTTGCAGTATGGCTTGGCTTCAGCAACTATCCACACAGGGCGTAACTTTTGACTTGGGGGAGACGGAAAATGGACGGGGGAAAAGGGAAAGTTCGGAACAATCCAGACTAAATGAAGATTTACGTCCAGTGCCGCCGCCGACTTGGATATTTATGGAGGCAGAGCCAAGGAAGTGGAACTCAATGTGCGACGAACTCCTTTGGCTTAGTATTTTCCCTCATTTGCCGAGTATAATGAGCTTTAATTATACAATTTAAGTACGAATGTCTTGAACTGACATATCGGTATGGAATCTGTGTTTGTAAGGAATAAAAACAGCATTTTTTAAAAAGAGGTTAAGAAAATATATAGTATCAAAAGGTATTAAAATAATGGGTCTGGGAAATCTAAATGTATTTACAATTCCTAAAGATAATACTACAAAAGTATTGATATCACTAATTCCTACTTATTTCTTTAACGTTAAAATATTGATTGCTATTAGATTCTTAAATATCCATCCTAAATACTTACCTTCCCACCCATTTACGATTTAAAACTGCAATTCAGTCCGGCCGAATTATAATTATTTTTCAGATCGCTTCAATTAATTAATCAGCCCGATGACTGCCATAAATTGTGAGAGGGTGGAGGATGTATCTGTGAACAGCAAAATCCACAGAAGCCAGAAATTATTTTCCTCTTTTTTCCAGAACCCACGAGACAACGGCAACTCATCATGGAGTGACCACAAGAAATATCATAATGTCTTTCCGAGAAATCAGCATAGGTCGCCAGACCAGACCGGGGGCTCAGCGCCAATGATTGCCCATGGGCGTGGGTCTGCAAGGGGCTGCCTAGGGGGGTCCGTCCGCAGGGACGGGGGTCGTTGTCTCGCCGCTCGTTCGATTGAATCAAGACCCCGACGACGACCCCAGACGGCCAACTAAATATATACTTGTAATCAAGAAAAAACAAACTGGAGGCAGAAAGTTGCGTAGGATCCGCGAGATCTTGTGCAGACAATGCAGCTGCACCACGGCTTCCTCACAGCCTTTAGGTTGTTTTGATTACTTTATGTTTTTTTGATAAATGCAGCTCATCATGTAATTTTAAACGCGCCGCGCATGTTAAACAAACAATTTCCCGTGACAGTGTAAAATGTGTTTTAGGAGGTTCAGACTGGATCCACCGAAAGAAATTACCTGGTAAATTGATAGACTAAATCGATTGATTAACTATTTTGTATATATTTATTAGCAAAAGCAAATGCATTAGGCTTAATTTTAAAGAACCTTTTGGTTTTATGCTACTTTGCTTTAGATTTAATAATTCATATCATTATCAAGATATTAAAGTTCTATTATTTTCCGATAGCAACATATATTTTTCCAAGGAGAGTCTATAAAATAATAAGGCTTGGATACTAAGATTATCCTTAAAGAAGAATCATTGCTAATACTTAGCATTATAACCTTTCATTGTCTGGTTTTCTAGTTCCTTTTTTGCCAATTTAAACTAAAATTTTGGATTTTAATGGGTATATGTACACATATATACCAAGCTTCCTCATTAGTTATACCTTTGGCTGACTAACAAAAAGTGTACATTGCATTACTTTCTCACAAATTACTCATTTTATTAAATATAAGCTTATACTCGCTTAAATTTCAACACTTAGTTCATGTTTTTTCCAGTGCAGGATTTAACTAATACTAAAGGGCTGACCGACCAGACGTCAGTAGGCCCTCCAGCGACCATTACAACATGACTCGCAAAGAAAGCGAGTCTTGAATGCAACTTTTATTTCATGTTTTTCTCCCTCTTGGATTTTTTGTGGTGGAAAGTCTTTTGGCCTCGAGGCAGGAATAGGCCACAAGAATCGTGTTGATGGATTTCTTCCTGTCGTAAATGTTGTAAGCAAAAGATACGTCCGAAAGCGTACGAGCCCTGTGTCCCTAATGGTAGTTTTGTGGCCTTTTTCTTGTTGATTTTTTGCGCAATTTATCTTATCATTCATGATGCGTTCTTGGCCCCAACTGATTCTGTAGATTTGCCAAGATTTAAGCCTCTGACAGCCACAATATGAATTGTGGGAGACAGTTCTGGAGGAAATGTGTGGAAAATGTGTCATTAGAACTGCCATTGTTGTTGTAAAGGAAGCTTGTAAAAAAGAACAATAAGTATAGATCGAAGTATGCAAATACATATTTAGTTGTTCTTAAAAGGTAGCAAATAATATTAGTTTATAATAAGAATATTGATAGTACAGTTAATAAGGTAAATTAAAAATATATATTTATCATATTTTGACAAAAGTAAACCATTTAATTTTGAAAAAATATTCTAAATGTAATTGATCAGAAAATCAGATAATATGACTGAAAACTTTATTATTTAAGACTTTTATTTTAATAATTCCCCTATATTTTTACTATGTATTTCTTTAGACTTTCAATTTTCAATTTTTCATGATAAATATTCAAGGCATATCAATTTCGAATAACTTTTCCGCCAATATTTTCCTTCTTCTTCAAAAGTTCCTGATCTTGCTTTGATTTCTTGGGGCTTGTCTTTATTTTTCTTTCTTTTGCCCGAGTTTCTTTCTTTTGGTTTTTAGGTTCAGCTGTGCTCACATTTTGTAATTTAAATAAACAAATTCTTGTTGTTGTTGTGTAGCTCTTGCCTTCTTTATTTTTGTTTTTTTTTTTCCTTGTTTTGCTGATAAGAGTGGTTGGATGCCGCAGAAGATTGCGAGACCGCGGGCCTTTGTTTTGCTTGCTGCCGCGTTATCAGCGCTTGCTAAATGTCAAGCCATAGCAATTCCGGCTTTGAATCAACTTCAGTCATTAATTATTATTAATATTATTGAGATGTGTTTTTATTGTAATGTGCTAAAAAGCGAACACATTGCTCACTATCTTCTACAGCACAACAGTGTCTTTGCAGATAACAGTGCAAACCACCCGCAGCGCTGTTAACAGCATGAGAGCGAGAGCGAGAGCGAGCCAGACCAAGAGAGACTAAGACTTTGTTTGCTTTTACTTTTGTGCTTTTGCTTGTCTTTGCTCTCTGGCACGTGAGTCGCCAAAGAAGTTGTGTTTGCCTTTGTTTGGCTTTGACTTTGGCGTTACCAGATGGTCGAAATCGTGGAACTCTTCATTATCAGAGATCGCTGCAGCCTTGGAAATTGGAAAATTGTCAACACCTAAGGGTGGAATTTGATCGTTCCTTGTGGGAAGGCCAATCAATCTCGTAATAATGTATTTTCAATGGCCAAGGGTCGAATGCGGGCATCACGTTTGAAGTGTTTCGTGTTTCACATTTCTCGATATGCAAGTAATGAGTTTGTCATTACGAACGCCCATAGGGGTGGTTTCATTCGTTTGCTTGAGGCATGCAACATGATCGATCTGTACCATAATGTGCCTATATTTAATGTGGGCTGGGTAATGTTTGTTGTGGTTTCGTGAATGGATAAGTGCAGGGGTGGCGGCACTCCAAAGGGGAAGTTTGTAAGATAAGTGATGTGGGGATGTAAATGCAAATAACTCATTATTTTTGACTGCATAGTATTATAGTACTAATCAGGGTACTCTGTACTGTTATTAATTAATTAATAATTATTATGACCATAATTTTAATAATCATATCGAAAGATATTTCTTAATTACTAAATTAACTTCAAAGATTAATTCTCTACGCTTATCATCGACTTTTTGCTAATTTACCTCGCAAGGCCCACTGTGCTTTGCGGCCAAAGCCGCAGCGATTGCAACAATAGTAAGCAAAGGCAACAACAAGAACCACTTACACACATACTCTCCCACAGAGATGGCGCTGCTCCCCTCTCACAACATTTAATTTGCCTGCTCCACTGTATTTACTTTGCTTATTCTCTCGTTCTCCCGTGCTTTGCGCTCTCTGGCTCTCTCCCGCTCTCTTTGTGTTGGCCACGCAGCCTTTTGTTGTTGTTGGGGTGCGTTTGCTTTCTGGTTTTGATGCCCACTACTTGTGGGGTATATTGTATTAGGGGTCATGTTACAGCTACAGAAGACCGCCAACATATCACGTCCAGTTACACACTCTTTTCGTATAACTTTCTGCAGCACAGGAATTTTACGACAAAGGGTTCAGGACATGGTAACCACTCTAGAAGTGTCCTTTAGAATGTCCACTGAAACATACACTTGGGAAGAGACTTTATTGGTCAACAATTTACAATTTACATGTGTTTTCTTATTTCTTACGTTATTGTTTATGCCTAATTAATAGTAAGAATATATATTATTAATGAGTAAGTCGCGGTCGACCCATTCGGACTCAGCGCTCTTGTGTATTTTCTTTTGCGCCTGCAGCTGCTCCATTCGGATTATTTCGTTCCGTTGTGTTCATTCGGTTCAAATTCTCGCGCTTGTGCGGTTGTGCGGAGCAGACGAGTTGGAAAAAGCGGAAAAGCGAAGCGATTTCCTTTCACACTGTCGGCGGAGGTTCAATATTCTGTGTTCGGGTAGAGAACTGCAGGCGTTCGAAAATCGGAGTCCGAATTTGAGAATCTGAGGCGGCACTATTGCACTACAGTATCCGAATCCGAATCCGAATCCGCGCTCTAGAGTCGAAAGTGAAAATCGTGAAGCCAGCGCCAACGGTAAAGTAAACGCAACGCAACGCGACGCGACGCGACGACGACGACGCGCAAAGTAATTTTTGTTGAATGAATGGATGGAATAGCGACAAAACCCCAATCACGCTAAATTAATCAAATCCAATTGCAAATTATTGTATTCAAAGCAAGTCCCCGTCCCCCGTCCCCCAATAATAAAAATATTAGTATTGCGAAGAGCAGATACTACAGTGTTTAACAGTTAAGTCCCATCAACCAGAGCAAAGTCGTTGATTTTTGGTGTGCAATAAAAAAGTTGAGAAAACCAGAGACCAAAACAGAGGAGATTCGGCGGAGTCGATTGTCAAGAGAAGGTACGAAATACGTTCAGATTTTGGTCCCGTCATAAAGGTATACACATTCACGGAGTTGGCGTACAAAGGTACAAACTCCCAAAATAAAGTTTCTTCTCGGATGAGAGCCAGACAGAGAGAGAGCGAGCGAGTGCAGAGCGATTGAGAGAGTTGTGCAGCATCCCACAAGGATATGTGAGAGATGTCTGTATTTGTGTGTGTGTCTGTGTGTGTGCAGAACTTTTGCAATAATGTCCTTCGCAATAAAAATATGTTGAGAGCGGCATTTAGGTAAAACCATTGAAGTCTAGGTACGAAAGAGTGAAGTGGAGTAAATCAAAGAGGAAAGTGAATAGTACGAAACAAACTAACAAATGATGTACCTAAAAAGTGCAGCCAAAATTTATGCTTAAATTTGGAGTAAGCTTTAATTAAAATGTTCGATTCTTTTGATAAATCAGAGTCTGGGTACAAATCATAAAGAATATGAGAACAAATTAAATAAACCCCATGCTTTAATTATTTCCCTTTACTGAAATAATAATATTCCTTCACTGAAATAATAATAACAATAAAATCCCGCGTTTTTTACATGACGAGACAGCCACTTTGTAAGCTGCATCACTTAATCAGAGATCTCAGCTGATGCTGATTATTTAATTACAAAACAACGCTTTATTAATATATTCGTTGGGGCAATGACACATTTAGTATATGAACATTATTGCACTCGGTAATGTACATCTGTATAATTAGTATTATCTCACTATTCACAACATTGTAGTATTTCTAAAATTCATCTAATCTCTCTGACAACGCCATCCGCCTGTTTATAAACAATATTTAAACAACAAATCGGCAGATGCGATTTTTTTTTTGCCAATTAAGAGAGGTGTGCATTATGGTAAAAGGTGTCCCACAGATTTCGAAATACAAAAGAATATTTTTAAAATGCCGTTCAAAGCTCATTAAAAGTATATTTGTGGCAAGATATCGATTTTACGACCCTCTTCCCTGAGAACCTACCCAATAATGCTGCGCGGAGGATAGATATAAACGGATTTCGTGTTCTAATTTTGTTTTTTGCTTCTGTTTTTCAAAGTCAAGCATATTTCAAGAACAATCAATAAGAGAACAAAATAGAGAGCAACAAGCCAATAAGCAGATAACACACAAAAAGGCCAATTTATAAGACAAAGCCACTCAGATTCCACAGATCGATAGCCATCTGTGGCTAAATTAAGATTAAAATCTGCTGTTTCACATAAAAACTAACCAAAGGTCTTGTTGCTCTCGAGCACAGATTGAGATAGCAAGCTGAAAATTCATGTTGCAGTGAAATCTCTAGCCACACTCACCCATACATATGCATATGTATCTTTTAAATACTTTCCTCGTTTTTTTTTTGTTGCCCTAGGGCCGACTAATCAACGCGTGGTTGTCTCAGGGGTCTCCCAGCCATTGTTATTAATCTTTTCGGATTTGTTAATCATTTTCAGAGTGTTTTTTCCTGGCCTGCATACAATTTGCAACACGTTTTGTATGTTTTTTTTTTGTCTTTGTTTAAGCTTTCCATTTCACTCAAGTGTTGTTCTGTCCTCGCCCGCAGCTCGTCAAAATGTATAAACTTTTGGACTTTGAAATCATCTTTCATTTCCATGAGAAGGTTATCGAGAGATGTTTAAATTTAGGCATTCGAAAGTTTACTTTGGGTGTTAATTGGATTTGAGAAACGCAATTAATTATCTCACTTTCATATAAAGAATAACATAATTCTGTTTCTGTTTTTCAAGAAAATTGGAATTTATAGCGTTGATGTTTAGCCTTGGCTTTTGTCAAACTAGGATAATCTGTCCACCTGTCTGTGTTTTGCTCATCCCAAATGTTTGATATATACATATTTACTCGGTAAAGAAGCTCGAGTCGAAACTCATCAGCTTATGCAAATTCGTGAAAGAAAATTAAATGAATTTTTCAGGTCTGGCTTCTCGTTCCGATGAAAGCCTGCTCAGAAATTCTAATGAAATTCACTCACAGTGACACAATTATGCGATGCCCTCAGGTGCGATTCGGCTGTTCCTACGCCGGCTTCCAATTTGCATATGGATCCTCACATGAAGCAGACATATTTACATCGCAGCCGGTCGGGTGAAGTGTCATAAAAAGTAACCCACATTGGCCCACAAGGGGTTTCCTAACGGACCCTAAAATGTTATTATTATAAGTATTTATTTTGTAGTTTTCTTCATTGTCTCTGCTTTGCGCAATTTTTTATGAAGTGCGCAAAAGTTTTTTTTTGCGGCATCGTCTCAAGAGGAGTCGAGTTAGCTTCGGGTCGGGTCTGGGCCACCGAAAAGCGATGAAAGAGCCGTTAGGTGACCCCAGCCAACCCTCGGGGGCCAAACCAATTTGCATGAAATGTGGCAATAAAGAAAAGCCAAAACAATCAAAGTGAAAATGCTGAGTGGCTGCCAAGAACGGGCAATAAGTGAAGCACACTCGATGAGATGTAGGAGAACATTGGTTTCAAAATGGAAGAGGAATCTCGAAGCATTAATAAGCGTTCTTATGTAGCAGCCAGCCCGATCGGATATTTACAAGATTATATTTAGTACAAGACTTGTTTATATTATTCACATTGAAGCCTAAACAGACCTACCCAAAGAATGTTGCTTTTTCGGGTCGTTGCCATTGTCCAGGGAACTCTGTCTTTGGGAAAGATACTTGAAATAAATAAACAACAAATATTCCGTCCTTAAGTACTCGAAATTCAAGAGCACACTGTTCATTTTTAGCACTCTGTGACTAAACACTCACACCCCAAAAATTATCAGAAAATGTCGGAAAGCCATGGCTGAACCTAAGTGCCAAAGTTCTGTCTACAATAAACCGTATATGTATATATTATTGACGACAATTTGATAGACTACTGAAACTAACAAACAGAAACGATATCTCAAGTGAAGTACCCATGTCCCAGATAGATTGGACTTGAATATATACATTTCTGCGTTTTATTGAACAAGTTCGCAAAACCCTCGATTACGATTAGCGATGATTTCTACGTCATTGATGAGAAATCACGTCTGTTATCAAAACAAAATGAACCCAACAAAGAAAGCGGGTGGCAGTTTTTATGAACTTCCGCTTAAATATGGTGACGAATATTTTGATTCCGTTGAAGTGCGAGATGAATCCGGCGAAATACTACAAACGAGAAATCCCCATTAAAATTCGATAAGACTAAACAGCAGCAAAAAACAGGTGTCTTCTGAGAGACTTGCCGCTCAGCTGATGATTATTCAACAAAAACCCATGAGAAATTATTATTGCTGCTCTCCCCGTGCCAAGTTTTCCATTGTTAAATTTAGCATTGATCGCGGAGAGACAAGTGCGTCACAGATCTCTGAGCATTTAGCTGCTATAATAAACATTATGTTTGTGTGTTTGCTGATATTTATAGGGTTTCCTGATCTATCCTAATCGTATTGATTATTTATAGCTGATTGTTTACAAACGTTATTACTTCCACAGGTCTCACAGTTTCTAAATGTTTCTCTTATATTCTGCAGTCATATTCTTATCAGGGTCAATACTTATCAGCTCATAGTTTTCTTTATCACTGCGCTGGACGGCGATAATATTTACAGGAAAGTTCTATTAATTGCTAGTAGCTTGTGTCGTTCGAAGGAAACTTTCCTAAAAATCAAAATATTCGCACCAAAAATGTAAATAAACCGACCAATTTGCATAGAGAATTTTATCATGTTCAGATAGATAAATGAGGTAGATATAAGCATCGATTGGAATCGATTCGTTAACATTTCACACACAAAGCAAATTCATTTAGTTTCCAACAACAGGTAACAGGCAAATACTAGAAATGCCATTTCCTTTTGTAGTTTGATAGATTGTTAAAACAATTAATCACATTCCCTATAAGCAAGATCTTAATTTTGTTTTTCCTTTCTACTTGCAGTTTCGGTGAGTCAAACTATCTCTCAGGAACAGTGATTTAGGTTCTAAAGTCCATTTACTTACAAGCTGGGTAAGCTAAAGTTACGTTTTGTTAAATAAAATCCAATTTCTTAAGCAAATATAACCTTCTGCGCGCTTATTTCCAACCGGCAGACAATTAAGTGTGCCTACGTCAGTTTCTATTTCAGTTGGGCCTAGCCTGACACCTTCAATTGAAATTGATTACGAAAACGACATCATCCACGCACTTATTTAATTAAGAAAAGCCTACAAAAACCAAAGTCTTGACAACCAATTATGATTTAATACAGTCAAGTGTCTAAATCTCAATGCTAAATGGATATTTTCACAGAGATTTCTAGGAATTTCCCGCAACGCTATACACTTGCCAAGGGAAAGGAGACCTTCGGTGGACTTTCCAACTTGGAAGTATTTCGTAGGTGGTCGATGCTGATGAACTACTTCAAGTGCACCGAATAGTGGGCAGACCAGACCCACTGGCAACGAGATTTGCGTGTTTGGGGCCACGACAATTAGAGAAACATGTGTACGCATCCGTATAATATTTTAATTGTCGCCAAGATCTCTGGCTAGATTTAGCTTCTGCCTTTGAAATCGAGACCACGCACGGAGACATTCAATACGCCGGCTCAATGCAAAGTAGTTTTCCTTTGTCATCGACAATTGGGTCTTGGTCGTGAGAGAGACACGCACGGGGGCGTAACGCACTTTGGGAGCTACTCTGGGCCAAGTACTTTGGATATTTTCGTTTTCAATTTTGCGATTCTCGGTTCTCTCGCTGTTTCGATATGTGGGTCAAGTCTAAATTGGAAGGCAACCTCTGCGTTTTTTGTTTTCTCGCATTGGGAAAAGTGAAATCGCAAAATGTTGTTTTTCAAATGTGTAATTAACTCTTTATCATCGAAGCTGAGCTGAGTTGGCTGCCACCTGCATGTCTCCCTCTTTCTAATTATCACTTACACTTTTCTCGTTAGATTCTAAGCAATTAGTCAACGTTTTTCTTTACCGGAGGCTTGTGATTTGCATTTCCCTCGATAAGGTGTCGGACTTACTGCCTAATTATAAATGTATTTATTTGTATTTTTTCCTAATGCTAACACCTTGGCAAGTAATAATGTTGATTGGCATTGGTTTTTGTCTAGACAGGGCGAGGAGTACATGTGTCATTAGTTGGGTGAAACTTTTTATAAAATCATTTAAATCGCTGACTTTAGAGCTCTGCTGAAAGTTGAAAACCCGCGAATGGTAATTAGTATTTATGTTTCTCATTTCGTGTGTATGAATACTTCTAATTAGGTTTTTATTTTCTAAACTACGATTACCACTCAAGTACTACTTCTTTAATTTTGTCATTAAATTAATGTCATAGTGCCACTGCAACATAGACTGATCTCTTTAACTTAAGACACAAAGCTTTGGGTTCCGGGCATCTCACAGTCAGTCGGGCAAACTCGACTGTAGGTTTCTTACTTAATATTTTGTTGTATCAAATTACCATCAGCATCAAAGTGCAGTGTCAGACCCAAGCAGACTTTTTTTTAGCTTGTCTCCAAAGATTACACAACCTGCTCAAGCACTCGACGAGGCGTTATCGATGGAGCAGAGCCAGGTGGGGTGGCACAGGTGAGATGAATTCTGCCCACTGGCACACCAGAGTGCGACGCCTAATTAAGTTTTGCCCAAGTCGACTCTGGCCCTGTTTATGCCAAGTAAATTACTCAAAGAATATGAAAATCCAAAGCTAATTTAAACAAGTATGAAAACAAGAGTCCAGTGTGCCAGACTATGAGATACTCGGTACGGTGGATTAAGTATAAAAAGTACAAATAGTATTACTTTTTTAACACAAATTTTCTTTCTGTAAAATAGATTACTATTGTTAAAGTTTTCAAGTTAATTAAAATAAAAGCTATTATACCCTTCTAGCGTATGGGTACAGGGTATAAAAATCTCATTCTTAAACCAGTTTAGTGGGCTTGCGATTACATTGTTTTACTAGGGCTAATTGGACTTGCTTAGCAAAATGATTTAAGAAATTAAAGACACATTTTCCAAATAAAAAATATACTTTTAAACACATGACTCAGCGTACAGATTTCAATTTTTGATTATCTAATTAAACTCTATTCTTCATTGTGTACTTTAATCATAATTCATTTCGATTTTGATTGCTTTTATTTTTTGGTAAATTAATTTTAATTATGACTGACAGAAATGGTAATGGAAAGAAACGAAAATTAAACAGAAACTTCAATTAATGAGAATCTGAAAAACAGCTGACGAATAAATCAACTCTTTTGGACACGAAACTTTATAAATATCATATGGTTATCAAGAAGGATTACTGAGTGATTACTCAGTGATCAGTGATCATGTTCTGCTGAGCGCAAGCAATGTTTTTTTTTAGTAAATTGCCTATGCAATTCCTTCTTAAATTTATTGAAATTCTGTAACCTACATTTTGAGCTTGAAACACGTTGCACCTTTTCCCTGTTGTTTTTTGTTTTGTTTTGTTTTTTTGTGCGTACTAACTTGGCCATAAACCGTATAAGACGAGTGTGCCGTTAGCTTCTTTTTTATTGCCCCACTCACTCCGGTGACCGCAAATGCAATCATCACATTTCATCACCCACAAGAACCCCGGCCCAACCGCTTTCATCTCGCTGGAGATCTCTGACTAAGGCGGCGGACTTGTATTAATGCCTCCGAGATCATGCCACGACAACAACATCGGCGTATATCATTTACCGTTTAAAAGGCGAGGGGGAAGATGTTTATGCACTTGAACGCCGCAACAAAAGTTGGTTCTTCAACCGCAAAATAATGAGTTGCAGCACCAAAAAAAAGCAGAACAAAGGCAGGCTTTTGGGACCTCGAAGAATTTCATCATTCGCTTCAAAGTGCTGTCTTGGAGAAGCGTTTTGGGTCAAACCGCACCCGCTCGCGATCCTTGGCTCGCCGGGCCACCGCTCCAGTGTCTGTCCGCATCCTGTGCTGGGCGTATTGAGTTTCTGGACCCGGGCGAACAGCTGGTCGCGGAACCAGTTTGGGCCCCGACTGGTACTACGGCAGCTGTAAACAATCAGAGCTAACTGCCTGCCAGGCACTCAGCCATGAAAAATGAATGATGGCCATGATGGTCAAGTCAACTGCCTGCGAGGGGCCAAAAGCACCAGAGAACCCGAGTGTTGTGTGCTCTCCGCAGCGACAGTCATTGACCAAAAGGCTCCTGGACTTCCTCGGCCGGAGAAACCTGATTTTGTATCTATCCCAAAAGTGCGAGTATCTCGAGTCTGGCTCCAGTCTCGATCCCAGTTCTGTTGGGGCTCCGGCGACTGCCCTTTGCGACTCGTTTGGTTTATGGCCCCTGAAGCTCAAGCTGTGTTTTTTACACTATTTGTTTGTTGTCTATATGGAGGAGAAGAACCGGTTGCCAGGTTCATAGGCGATGCTTTGTTTGAAAGCTATAGCTTTGTGTAGTGTATATATCTCTCTCATTTACTGCTGCACTTCTAGTTTTTCCCCCCTCTGTGTTGGCTTAGGAATTGTTATTTTGCAGTGGATATTGCGGGGGTTATCACCTGAATATCTTGATGGAGAATCGGCTGTAGCTTGTTCTCTGTTTCGATTGTGGGATGGTAAGCCAATACAAAGTTTATTGGCCTTGTAGTAGCTCTGTTTGGGAGCCATATTGGCCAAAAGCCTGGCTACCCTGAGGTATGTCTGGTCCATGATCGCAACCTTTAGCTGAGCCGCGGCCTACTCTTTCATTTGGCTGTCAGCCAGTTAACGTATTCCTCATTCTGCAAGTTGCCATAAAAAGACTTCAATTGCCAACTGTCAACTGTGGTGGGGAAACTGGTTAAACTTTTTGCAAGAAAAAAATAAATAAATAAATAAAAACAAAAACTAAAATCAAAATAGTTTGACTGTTGCATTTGGTGCACATTTCTGGCGACTCCTCTTTATGGCCAAGACAAGTTCTTGACACTCATCGAGTGCCGCGCTAGCGGCAAGTGAGTGCACAAAATGGCTCGGACGCCCACAGATAAGCGCCGGAGTATCCGTAGGTGAAATATTGTATCTATGAGTGCGCTACTGACGCCAAAACAGAGACGCTAAGAGAGATTAATTCAATCAGACTTTTGGCTGAGTTACAGCCGACTGATTCCACAAAGGCAGGAGCGATCAACGATGCATGCCACTGGAGAACATGCAACATGTGTGCCCCCAAAAACCCTTCTCTCTGCGTTGTTATTTTCCCCACATAACAAGTGACGTAAAACACTCCAGAGGAGCGGCAATCAAAATTCAAACTATCAAATTATAACATTACTAAAGTGTTAGGTGAGCATAATGGTTATTTTCATTAAACAATTTCTTTACAATATTTGTGTGCTTTTTGGGCAATATTTGTTTGATTTGGTTGGCTGCCGGTAATGAGGAATTAAATACCATAAAAAACACTAAGCCTCATTACTGCATTTATTACTCAGGAACTAAGTAGTTTTAAGTGAAATAGAGCAAGAAGAATGATAGATATGCTGATTGTGAAGCCGTAAAAGCTTAAAAAATCTAGTCCTATTCGAGGATATATATGAAAGACATTTACTTGCGAGACTGCACGTGCTTAAAACACCTTAGGGGATATCTATACCTCTAGATCTTAGATAGGCCAGTCACAAATTAAACTATAACCACCGCAGTTGTTGGCCATTTATGCCGCCAAACCATAATCGTTTAGATGTTGTTCACTTCTCATAATGATCGTGTTCGCTAGATTTGGGGGATAGGTAGCTGGAGATCGGGTGGGATATGGAGGCTGGAGTGGAGGCTCAGGAGACAGAGCCCGAATGACTACTGTGTGCGCAGGTAAATAAAAAATCAAGGTGTGCTTGGGCCCCCCTCCATGAGGGGCAATGTGCAATGTGTCTGGTGTCTTGGCCTAACTGTTTTTGAGTATTTTACGTTAATTTACGCCCAGACTGTTGAGTATATTTTCGCCAGAGTCGTTGCCTGCTTTCGGTTTCATTATGAGTGGAAAATCATGCAATGGCCACAGCACTCGGCCAAGTTGGCTCGGCTGCGGCTTGTATCTGACAGTTGCACACTTGGATTGCTGGTTGCAACACCCATTTTGTATCTTTCACTGCCTGCCTCGTTACTCTGCGGGTAATCATATTTCTACCCGTCTGTCGGTTGTTAAATTAGCAGCTGTGTTCGAGTACCGTATTTTCAAGTTTCAGGATATTTTCAGTGGGCTCAAGAAGGCTAAGCTTTCAGTGGTCTCATGCTTTGTTTCTTGGATTCCTCCCTGTCCCTGGGCACCGTTGATAAGTGACGTCTCTTCCAGTGTTTTCCGTTGGGGTCTTTTGGATTTAACGCGCCCTGCTGACTCTATGTGATTTTCCTAATTGGATTTTCCGTCTAGGCAAACATTTTCGTTCGCGTTCGCGTTCGCTTTCGGCCTGCGCTCTTTTGGCATTGTCCAAAGTGTCAATTGGATTTGAGAACCATTTCATAACAGATATTTCACGTTCAGGGCGCACAGTGCGTATGTGAAAGCGCCGCCACCTAATTTAAAGTCACAATAATAATATTAATTTAATGATTTGTAGGCCATAAAGAGCGCGGTTGATTACGTCTTCGATTGACGGCAATGATTTATTATTATTTTTATGACCGGCACTCGGAGAGTCTCTCAAATTGAATTTATTTGCGTGCCTTACATTATGCGCTCACTCAAACCGACAGAGATCCATTCGAACGACCATAAAATAGATTCAAAATCAAAATAAACTGAAACAGCTGCTCGATATGTATTTGTATTCACCATTTATTTTTTAGCGGTGGCGCTTTCACTTGCCATTTTTCTGAGATTTTTTTATTAGACCGCCTCTGTCGGCGCATGGAAAAATGAAAATATTTATTTGCCTCACTTGCTTTATGCAATAAGAAAAATATTTGTATTTTTGTTCATAATTCATTCACATTAAAAGTAATGCCGGGATATCATCAATTAAATGGAGAGGCGTTTTAGGTTCCTGACTCAGGCGTTTTTGGGGCTTGGTCAGCTCTCTGCCAGCTGCATCCAAAATAAAAGCAAACGGAGAAAACCAAGGAAGCTTAGTAAATACAAATGAAAAATTGCCCAAGCCTGCAAATTATAAAGAGCAACACAGCAAAAAAATATTTATACACGCCACGGCAAATGAACAACAGACCCAACGCGATCCCATTCGATTTGTGAGATTCATTAGCTATGTAGATACATATATTTCATTGTCAAGACCTCAGATATTTTCCTCTTAAAAGAGGCGAAAAAGAGTCTGCAGTTAAGCTGGTAATATCATTTTTCATTTCTGACTATCTAATGTGATTACAAGGACCTCGATTGTTTTGCTGCGACATTCCTGGTCAGTGTAATGAGGCAGATAAAAAATAGTTGGATTCCCACATGATATCACTGACTCACAAACGCCCCCAATTACTGATTAGGCCAACTGGTATTCCACAGATTTGATTATCAGTTAAATATTTACGCACCCCGATAAGGTGGAACGAAATAAAGTGGCTGATTTTATTTGTCTAATTTGAATGCGAGAGGTATTTTAACAATTATTTGCTTTGGGATCGTAAACGGTGTAAACTAACGATAAGATAGAGTCTTCGCATGGGAATTGTGCCACAAAGTGACATAACTGGGTCGAATGTTGGGCGACATGAGGATTAATGATACTTTTATTTGAATTTGATTGATGGATTCATAGTTACTAAACACATATTTTCATTTTCTTTGCAGAGATCTTTATGTTTGTTCAGAGCATATTGGGAGAAACTTGTCAAGGGGATCATATGTAATTTCCGGTAAGATTCCATTGCACTTCTAGTACCTAACCAGAGACTATCTTACCATATTCTTATATTCGCCATTTGGGTTTTATGTAAATAAACTGTCGCACAAGAAACTGTAATGAGATTCAAACTGCTGCGCAGGGAATAATAAGTGAATACGTTCTGATTATTCTCGTATTTCTTAATCTTGGCGAAGCTTCAAAAATGCATGAATAAGTAATTGCAGTTTCCTACTGAAATTGAATTAGAGACGCATTTATATGACTTTCCCGGCGTCGCAATTCGCTCTCGGATAAATAATTGAATCACAGCTTTGTTTATGGGCTGGCCGGCATTACTCGATAACACTTCTCGAATATTTCACTGTGAGCTGCGAGACCAGCTGCGAGACGAGCTGTTCTGATAAGACGTAAATCCAATTAATTGCACTCGAATCAGACGGAAATCTGTTTGCAATGGATTTGATGGAAAGTCTGGCTGGAAAACACATGGTGTTTATGAGATTAAATGGCAAAATGGAATGAAGTTTAAGGTGTATCAATTGAAATATATAATTTAAACAAAGCCTTCAAAATATATGAAAAAACCGCCTTGCTGTCAGTAAACTGACACTGTATCAAGGCTTTTTTTTATCGTTAGGTTATTTAACGCGATAAGATATATTTTGTAAGCCAAAACCGTTAAGCTACAAAGACATTCGATGAGTAAAAACAACCTTGTTGCGCATTCAGTTTACTCACAAACTGCGATACGAAATCGATTTCGAATTACAAAATAATACAGAACTGTAAATGGAGGCAATGAAATGGAATTCAACGCGATACGGACGTTTTCATGATGCGTGAAAGTCAACCTCAGCCTTGCGCGGCTAGGAAGCGAAATAAATCGCAGCGAACAAGCAGTCGGAGTGAAATGTAAGCATCGTAAAATGGGTATATATGTGCGGGGAAATAAAATCAAGCTAAACAAGAGCGTTCAATGAGCCACTTTTCATGCTTGACGCGGCCAACAAGTTTGGTTAAAAACAAAAAACAAAAATATATAACGAAATACATAAAAAGTAACGCCAATTTGAACTTATCTTAGATCGAGCGCTTTGCTTTTATGTATGCATGTTCCTGAGATTTGGCTGTGTTTTTAAGTAGAAAGGCTTCCATGTCAAGTTTGCCGGCAAGGTTATTGCACACGAAAAGCGCTCATAAAAGCAAAAATATACTACTTAACATATATGGTATACATAAGCCACTGCAAAGAACACATTTTAAGGCAAAGCATGCCATAATTAAATATTAGATCGGTACGCCACAAACGAAATAGATACCCGCCAGACCCGACAGTGTTCTCTCAACAGCCAGACCGCACCTTTCTGGCCAACTGAGTAAAGTGAGACTTCCGCAAGTTCCCGGATTAATATTAAGCCCAAGTGCTAGTGAGTCCCATGAATCGCACTTATGCTTAGTCTCTGCACACGCTGCATTTTAATCGAGAGCCAAGACAACACCTCAGATCCCAAGGCGAGTGCTTGGCATTCCGCCCGGCATTTGCATTTGAGCGCGTTGCATTTTCTTTTGGACGGAAAATGCCAAGACTTAAATGGGGAAATTGCGGGAAAGACAAGACAAAGCAAGACGAGACAAGGCAAAACAAAGCGGCGCGAGTGTAAACTATTCCATTCATCAGCACTATGGCTAATGGCCATAATGAATATGAATAATTATCCAAGCTAATGCCGCGTCTCGAAGGCTTTTCAATATGCAAAGCATAGTGTCCGGAAACGAGTGTATGGCTTAATCATCTTGTAAAGGTTTTTTGCCTTCGTTACGCATGAGAAAAACACTAGTTTCCTATGTTAAAATGAGTAATTAAACCACAATTTGATTGGGGAATAGAATATAACATAAAATATATGTGTGTACATTACAATTTGCTTAATTTGTAAGTTACGTGCTATTTTCTGCTAAGTCTAAAGCTTGTGACAAACGGAACAAATATCTGAATAATTATTTGATTTTCTATAATATTTCTCTTTGTTGTTTTTAGTTTTTAGTTCTAGCCTCATTGGTTGGTGCATCTTATCAAATCCACTTGACTTCAGACACGCAATCGTTCCGAATTTCGACTCCAAGCAGCATCTATTATTTTCTATTTTATTTTTTAAGTCAAAACTACTGCGTATTCACTTTACTCAAAGAGGGTGGAAAAGCGACTCGCTTGACACAGATACCCACACGCTCCGTCTCCACCGCTCGCCCGCATGCTCAGATTTATTATCATGTAAAACTTTTGTGCAACAATCCGAACAACAAAAGCTTGGAAATCGCAGCTACTGTGCAGCTGTTCGGCTGGATCCACCCAGCCAATTGTTCTAGTTGATAATTTATTTGAATATTTGGCATAATTATGCCGAAGTGAGCAGCGAGAAACAATAGCGCCAAAACCCGTTATAAAATGACAAATGTTTCACAAGACTGCAGAGCCCAACTATGTATCTTTAAGATACAAAATTGCACAGCGAATTGAGTAAAAAAGAACAAAAACTTTAGGAGTTGTTCGGTTCAGCTTGACTTGACATTGAAGCTGAGATAATAACCAGATAACCAGTTGCACCTCACGTTGGAGATGAGTGCGTGAGTGGCTCGTGAGGCTTCACGTCTTCCGTGATACCCATGATTTCTTACTAGAACTACCTAATCGTTCTCTATTCTTCGGGTACTCAAGTCACGCTAGCTCCTCCAGTTGTGATTGAAGTTACCCGTGTGCGAGTCTCGTATCTGATTGCTGACAAATGAAAAATGATTGTCGCTAATTGAGCGAAAGGAAAGGAAACCTAGCTGGGTTCTAACATTAGCCACCGAGGGGAAGATAAATGATATGCTTAACATTGTGGCCAATCGGCCTTTTAAGGCACGCAGACCGATCACTTAAGGTCGATTAACTCGGTGGCCCAATGAAAGCCAGCCCACAGCAAACGAGACCGGGATTGAGATCAAGAGGGAGAACTCGATCTCGATCTCGATCTCGATCTCGAAGTGGATCTCTTCTATAATTTTGCACTTGGCGCCTCTGGCTCTCAGCCGTGGCCATCGTCGTGCGTCTCGAATCGAAACGCGCATAAATTTCTATGCTTTTGTAAATCTCCACAGTAGCGGCGTCCATTAATCAAAAGGCACTATAGTCTAGCAGCTTCGCAGAGCGCGTATTAGTTACACTTTAGCGGAGCGCCCAGAACTCTGATGGCGGGTTATTAGTTCGTCTAAGTTATGATGCAAAGCAGTTGGTGATTGATCGCTTACATGATGGAAGAGTAACCTAAACTGACACGAGATGGGGCTTGGCCGGGTTCAAGGCAGCTTCAAGTACTACGTCAGAACATCAAATTGATTGTAGGAAATCGCCCACTAAGCTGCGATATATTAATACGAAGATTATGCAAATGTACGAGGATTAACTCTTAACGCTTTGGCAAATTAATAATCCGTAAATTTCGTAATTTGAGAAGATAGTCAAAACAATTACTTAACCGGAGCAAAGTTCAAAGTAATTGCAGCCCATAAATATTAAACCAAGTATCACAATTTTACTTTATTGTCCATTATGCATTTATGACTTATTGTAAGTACATCGGAAAATGTATCATACTTTGATTTTCCAGCACAATGAATCCTTTTTCCTCTGAAATGGCTGAATAAATTTGTTTGCAGTTCTATTCAACGCTTCGCGAATGGAAGTGCCAGCGAGGGAGAAATGTCAACAGCGCCTCTGCAATTCGTTGGCAAATTTATGCAAATTTTTATTTATTAAATAAACACGCAAAGTGCGTGTCATCAGCTGTTACACCGGGCAGGGGAGGATTGGCTGTGGGCGTGTGTATTTGGGGCCAACGAACGACAACGCCAACGATGGCGACGAGGACAACGCCAACTACAACGACAATCGCTGAATGTTGATTGCCAATTTGTTGTAGTAACTACCCGAGTTTAGGTTAATAGGAGGGGTTCTATGGGTGCTAACGAACTTGAGGTCACAGCTATGGGCGGATGGCAGGATGGGGGCCGAGTGCGTCAGAGAAGCGATAATGCGAAGGAAATTGTTATGAAGTCCATAAGATAGATATATCTATACGAGGCTCCTTGTGGGTGCTTGGTTTGCGAATTTGGGGATTGCCAAAGCGTGATATTGGAACTGTATTCGCATTCAGATATAATGTATTATGTTTCATACAGCAGAAGTAAGAATAACTTAACCTAACGCGCAAATAAATATTATAAGATGGCTCAAATATGACATATTTTAGCAAGTAATCCAAGGTTATATGTCCTACCTTAGAGTTGACTGGTACAAAGTTTGTAAACTTTGTCAAATTGTATCTAAGAGAAGATTGTTGTGGTAACGTGTAACCACTCTGAGCTATAGTTAGTCTCTTAGTTTGTCTACCCTGGCCCAGACTCTATCAATTACAAAAGAACTGCGCCACTGAGCATGAAATTAGCTACTTGCCGGAGACAGGAGTATCCTATACCACCACGCACATGTAAACTCCCTTGACTAAGCCCAACTGTCATGACAATTTGCAGTTTGTGGGTTTTGCTGGAGTAGGTACACGGCCCGTCATCGCACTCGATATCATTACAGAGCATTATTTACCAGTTTTCCTTTCTTTCTCCTTATTAATTTATGCAGTTTTCCGTTTATTGTCTTGTGTTACAGTTGACAAGTTTTGCTGGGTGGGCGGTGGTGTTCTCCGGCTTGTTTATGTGGTTCGAGTGGAATAAGTAACACAATTTATTATCCCTCCCACATGGCAATGGGTTGTTACTTAACGACTTTGATTAATTTTAATAGCCTTGCTAGAACAAGTCTCGATGACTGTAATTATTAATTATTATTATTTGATTGGTAATTCTGTCTGGCATTTATCTAACCATTGTCTGTGATCTTTCTCGTTGTTTCTTTTTTGCAGACGTTTTAAGAAATTGCGCAAATATAAACATTTCTGCTCGGGACAAGGTGAGTTGAACTTTGGCAGTCCGAGTGGAGTGTCATGTTGCCCGACAGGGAATACACAAATAATTAATTGTCTCTTGTTGTGGGGCGTATCGAATGTCCAAGAAGTTCTTGCGCAAGTCCGGGTTTCGAAACCCTCCTCACGCCGGGGTCAGTAATCTCTCATTAGCCTCAATTGAAATAAATCTTATCAGTGCGCTCTACTAACCTAGTAGTACCAAAGCCTTTGATTGATACGACATGAACATAGTAAACCTTTCTAAAAAAAAAGCTAATAAAAACCTAGTGCGCACTGCAGCTGAAAGTGCAACGGACAAAGGGAGTTATCAACTTTAGATACTTTGTGCGGCGCCGCCGCCTGTTTGAGTCAACGAATCGGTGACCCACTTCCGACGCGACTCTCTAATCAGCCAGCAACTCTGCGGCCTGATAAACAAATCGCAGATAGAAGGCAAATGAGCAGCGTAACGAAAACAATTACGAATCGGAGCACTTACTGACAGAAGCTCCCAGTCGGGAGTGTAATAACCCCGGGAGGAGTTCCCTGCTTCCTGTGTGCGATAAACAATGAATGGTATCCAATATGTGTCAACTTTACTGAGAGATAGTTGCTGCTCTGGCTGTTCTGGCTGCTGCCATTGAGTCGAGTCCTGGGTCCTTTTGTTCTAGGTCCTTGGCCTAAACCCGCTCTCCCGCTGCTAGAGTTAAGCCCTTGAAGTGAACTTTTCCACAATGCTAGGAATTTTTTATAATTAAAACTTTTCTATTGAGCCAGCTGGAAACCCACATTGCGTTGGGCTTATTTGGTTTAGTGAATTTTTCCACTTGGCGCCGCCTTAAACGGAAATGATGGAAAGCGTTGTCGGCGACAAGGTGGGAAAAGTGGGAGGTTCGGGCGAAGCTCACCACATGTGGTCCTCCGCCAAGGCACTTCCAAAACAGACGAGACCTGACGTATTTCCCCCTTCTCTGGCTGTATCTCAAGCTATCTCTCCTATCCCCCCAGCCAGATATGGGCTTGATGTGTTTCTTTTGTTATTCCACACAATTCGCGCGCCTAACCCGTCAAGAATTTCAATGAGTTCGTTTCCCTTTCGGTAGTCGGCTTAGATCGGTGTCGAGCTTCTAAGCCACAAAAAAATATACATGGATTCAGTAAAACGAACAAAAAAGAGTGAAACATCATGCAGACATTTAAAACAGAACCTGTTGGCTTACTCATGATGTTGCCATTTCAGAAGAAATAGCTTTAAAGCGAACAAGGGGTGAAATTAAGTAACACTTGTAAGCTGTGTTTAAGATATAATAAACCATTTCATGGTTTCCGTATTCGATTAAAAGGAAATTATTAAAGTGGATTTAAACGAAATTTAGAATGTCTTTAAGATAATAAGCAGTCTGACATAGATAATCATAAGAAATACTTATTCATTATTTCTATTTTTGTAGAGCCTTAGTTTTTATATTCTTGATCATTATCATATGCATTATAGTTTCTTAGTTTCTTTTTCTTATACCACTGAACATCTATTAAAGAATTCAGAGTATTTTTTCGACTGTGTTGTGTCCATTTATTTCAGTCACGATATTACAGTGAAATTTTGGTGGCTTCTCTTCAAAAACTTGTTATCCAAATAGGCAACTTGGCCTAAAGAGCAAAACAGAGAAAAAAAGAAATTCCCTTATATAGTTAATTGTTATTTAGTGCCACCAACACCTGATGTTTGTGGCCTGACTCATGAATAATCAAACAGAGATGTATAAACATGCATGCATGATCAAAATCAGTTCAGGTTCATCCAACTTTATTACGTCACACACACACACACTCTTTGACACTTGGCTGATGAGAAAAGTTGTTGACATCTCTGTAAGTGAGCTTGGCCCATAATCGATTTGCCCTTTGAGAGGAGTAGAGGTTGCCATTTTCTCCTTTTGTTGCTCGGCAAACTTTTATGAGCCAATTACATGCAACACTGGGCACAAGAACCCACTATCGAGGCACTGAAATATCACATCCATCACATGCTAAGCTCGCATCATGTAGCCACTATTATGTGAATGCAACGCGACTCGGCCCCTCGTCCTCCTCCGCCTATCGGCCCTCGACGCATACATGACTCTCTAGGCCCATGAGCACCGTCGTCTATCATTAAACTGTCGTAAATCACAAGTAATTGACATTATACAACAGCCAAGCGCGGCGGATCGGTCAAACGATCAGCAGGCTGCCAGGCGAGCATGCAGGCAAATAAGCAACAATTATCCCAAGACAACAAACATTTACTCAAAGTACACGTAGCAACAATTAAGCTAAAGGCATCACATGGAAATTGTCAGTGAACATAAACTATAATGCTCTCACGTCTTGATAACTCTCAATTTTGTTAGTTTCGAAGAGTTAGTATATATAGTATATAGTATATAGTATATAACAGTAACAAGGACCTAGAACTTATTCTGTGCGAAGTTATCCGGCTCGAAGGACCAAAGTTGTGGATGAGCGGGGCTTTAAGCTGCAGAATCATGATAAATGAGGAAAAAATTATTATTTATATTATGTTATAGTAAATTGCTTCTATTTACATACAATTTAAACATAAGTTTATGAGAGATAACTATGAGCTATATATATTGAGAAAGAGAGTGCATGCGAGAACCCATTTTTAATGTGTATTTGGTGTGAACACAAGGAAACTGCGTATTTAAAGTGCAGTTCCGACCGGAAATCCCCCAAGTTTTACAATACGTTTTAAATGAACATATCACAATGTATTAAACGCATGTTTAATTGTTTATTTTTTACTCGATTGCATTTATATCCGCTTCACTCCCAGAAAGCCACATGGGACGATCTAGAGCGATAAAAAGGCATTTCAAAATAATTCGACGTTTGTCTCTGGCTCCCACAAACGGCCCGCCCGATCCTCCTCCGTCGGTTGATCAATTGGCATAGATCTCTTGAGATCTCAGTGCTCGAATGAAATGCACAATTGAAATGCAGCGAAACAATGAACGGCGAATATATATATTTAGACTGACACACTAAGCAAACCCCCCGAGCCAACCCACTTTTGTCTGAAGATTACGAAATCCGCCGAGCGATGCTGTGAATGTGCCACGCGTAATTCTATATAGAACAGACGAGGCTCGCGTCACTCGGTGGGTTAGATAAGGCGGTGGCACAACCTATAAATACATCAAGATGCAAACCTTATGTACACACTGAAGGAGACTCGCAATGTTAGCTAATAGCTGCAAAAATGACGTTGCAATTGCATTCGAAGGTCTCTACTGGCATGTGGTCAAGGCTTTTTTCAAACTTACTTGAAAAGTGAATAAATGCATAATTATATTTTGTTTTTTGCTTTAAAATGATGAATGTTAATTATTTTTGTTTGAGTAGTACACATTAAGTTGCTTAAGAAGAGTGATGCTGATTGTTTATGTTATTTTGTTGTTCATTTTTAAGAACTTGCTAACGGGTATTTAAAGAAAAAAACATGCTAAAAATCCTGAATTGTTAGTAAGCCCAAAGGTGCTTCGATCATTTTACACTCAACTTAATGATCAGTATTTTATTTCAAATTTTATCATGAATGTTTTCTATTTTTTAAATCTTTTTACTAGTGCTTTACTGCCCGTGGAACTATTAAAATTAAAGCCTAAAGTTATTGCAAATTGTTATGTCGGCTATACTTAAATTTGTAAATCTTGTAACTAGGAAATGAAAGTATGTTTTGTTATCATTTCTGTCAACTAAAACTCTATCGTCTATATAAATTATATATACAAATTTGAACTTGGTTATATGTCACATTCAGAAGACAAGTAAATCTGGTAGTTTATACTGTTTCATCAGCACCTTCTTCGTTTAGTTGAGATGTTATATTTTGCCTAGAAGATCTCTATATTATAAATAACTTTTATTAGTTTGTTAAAAACAAAAATAGCAGGGAATGCCCGTAAAAAGAATACTAAAATCAGAAAGAAAATACACCCCATAAAGTGAATATAATTATAGCCACTTTCCGAATACATTAAATTAGCATTCTTGAAGTAAAACCGCATATTTTCCCCCAACCCAACCACTGTTCGGCCCTCATTTTCCGGTCGCCACTGATGGGTCCGAGAAGTGCAGTGAAAACTCCGTCCGTCACGCTTTAACAACTCCCCCTGAACTGACTGTTTTGGAATTTGTTCCCAATAGAACTCGCTGGTTTCACTCGGGATGAATGGAATTTTCGAGTTGTTCTCCCCTATTTTATTGTTATTCCCATTCTGCTTCATTTGTTCCATTTTATTTCATGTTATTTTGTTCTATTATTTATCGGAAGTTGCGCTTGTTGTTAATTTATGCGTTGTGTGCAAGTCCCCTCCCGCGAACCCGACAGGAAATGCAATTACTTTGAGGGGTTCTCCGCGTTCAAAAATCTTTTTGTCAGTGTTTGGCGGCGGTTTTGTTTATGATTTCTGCTTCTGGCTCGGCCGTTGCTCGCTGCTGTGTGTGGCCCCTCTATGACCCACATGTCGTTAAAGTCTGTTTCAAATGCAAATGTGTTCATGCCTCTTAACAATTTAATGGCCTTTTTGACAAATTTGTTGAAAATTTACAACTTCTCGTCTACTGCCGATGGATGGCAGTGTTGCCCAAATTGTCGGCCAATTCTGGAAGCCAGATGGCGGAATGAGCCAGGGGAAACTCATGTGCAATGCAACGTTTTAATTTTAAGAAGCAGTGTAATTTCCTGCAGAGAAAATGTATTCAAATGGGTTTTCCCTCTTTCTGTGAATTTTTTTATTCAAGTAGCTTTATCCAGTTTTCATGAAATATTTTAATTTATATTTAAGCTAGCCATTGTGACATTTTCTTCATCAATTTTCCTATGCATTATAATTAAATACATAGTAAAGTGAGTAAGAGTTTCTGTAATCAGCCGACTCCCCTAGAGTATTCAGCACTTCTGTTCGCATTTTATTTCTAAAAATAAAACACTCTTTACTTACGTGCCGATTAAAACAAGCAAAGCACATAAAACAATGCCAGGAATTGGCGCGTGAAAATTGTTTCGTTTGATGAAAAAATAAAATTCAATTGGAAAGCAGTTCAAACGGACAGAAAGAAGCGCTAATTAACGAACATAAACAAAAGCAGACAACAAAAAGCAGAGTTCCAAGATGCATCTTTGCAGTCAGAAAATTTCACTGGGAAAATTATAAAACGTGCACACACATTCGATGGCATCGGTATCGATTTCACTGCGAAAATAGGAAAGCAAAAACCGGCGGCTGCACAAAGCTGTGTGTGGAAAATCCCAAACTCGTTCGCGCTTTTCATTTTCAATGCAATGACAATTTCGTCGACAGGGGGCGGCGCCCCAACACACACACACACACACACACACATGTGGCACCCTGGCCACTGGCCATTAATCTCGTTCTTTCTGGCTCGAAGATTTCCCCGTAGGAAGCACCCCCCCATTGGTTATGAACCGCGATCGTTCATTATAGCTGTGCGTTACGTGTTCGGGCACAAACGAAAATTCTCATAAATTCCTACCACTGCGGGAAATGCGAATTCCTTTCTCCACCTCGTTTTCCAGCCCCATCCCATCCGCCCCAGACCAGCGCAACTTGGTCACTGGGTCGGTCTAGATGGCGTCTGGTGCGGGGATCAGAGCGTCGATCCATTGGAGGCCAATCCAATCCGCACGATCCGAACCTCCGAACTCCTCCCTGCTGCTTTCTGTTTATTTACTTAGACATCAGGTAACCCCGGGTCCGTCAGCGCCGCCTCTTTCCACCGCGTTCTAGCTGCTTCTGATTTGTTTCTATTAATGCCCATTTAAATACCTCGGCTCTTAGTCAATGCAGATGCTCTGGCAGGTTTTCATTGTGCTTAAGAAATTTATTGCGATTATTGAGAAATATTTGCCTGCGGTTAACAGGTTGTCGGTGGCTAAGTGGGCTAATTGCTGGTGGTTTCAAAAGCTATGCAATTGGGATGGGAAATTGTTGATTCGAGCACAGAAATATACTTACTTCTGGGAAACCAAAGATGATGTACTTCGGCTATACTATCGTTGATCTCTCAAACAACCAATCATATTTTTATCAACTCTGTTTATATATTCAATGAAGTATACTTTATTAGACCATATTCAGCACATCAGATACTTGTAGTCAAACCTCCATTGACTTTTACATGCCTGGACTGGAAATAATCAGTCGCAGAGCTTAGGTCAGAGGCAGTGAGTCGAATCAATAGATAGTTTGCAGATGGCAGGAGAAGGATTTCGGGGAAAAGGGGACTCGGTGGCTCAGTGGATTTAGAAATTGCCAAGAGAAACAGAAAGACCGCTGCTGGCGAACTAAAGCTAGCTCCTTTGTCTTGGTCTTGGTCTTGCTCTTGGCAGCGGCTCTGGCTCTGGCTCTGCTCCACTGTGATTAGACTCCGGGCCGATGATGTCGTGGTGCTGGTCAATGGTCAGCAGCAGCAGCAACAGCAGCAGCAGCAGCAACAGCAACAGAGAAAAAACATAAAAATTGATTGGCCATGGTTGTGGCTACAGGCAGTTGTTAAATCAAATGCTTCCACTTTTTCAATTTTTTGTAATCTTGTTTTGTTGTTTCAACTCCATCTTGTCTGTTATATATTAAAAGAGCTGCTTTTGTTATTATGACAACAACGAAACTGCAGCCAGCGAGTAGGAAATTGGGTTCGAGGGGGCTTGGTTCGTTGACTTGCAGCTGCAGCTTGATTAAAGTCACGGCTCGTCTTGGTAATTAATGCAACTTCGCCTGCCCGTTGGACCGACTGTGATGTAAGCCCGGCTGATTGACAATGGCAGTCTACATTTAATTGATTAGCTCGCACCAGTGCATCAATCAATCAGGCAGCCGCCTGGCCAAGGAAATGGGCGTGGCTGTCAAATGCGTGGCTCGTTTGCTTGGAAATGAAAAGTGAAAACATTTGTCGCAATCACTGGAAAGTGAAATGGAGTCAGTTGATTTTTTGTGTGGCGGATACGTTGTGAGTTTCAGGGAAATCAATTCATCAGCGCCTTGGTGCTTCGAATGCGAATCTCTCAGCTTTGGCTGCGAGTATCTTTGAGATACTTTCGACGACGCGCTACAGACACTGACAGCTGTCGGCGCGTTTCTTTGCAAGTGGCCAAAAAACCACGAGCACAAATATACAACTAAAAAGAGCATAACAAAGGAAAAAAAGAAATACGCGCAGGTTCTTATAAATAGCCAATACGACCCTGGCTGCCCTTAAAATGCCGGCAGCACGCTCTGGTTAGCTCCTCGGATGTTTGCAAAGGTTTGAGTTATGCGGCCAGACAAGCAGGGGATGATTCCGAGAAGAAGAAAAAATGCCACCGACCTGAAAATGGGCGGAAGTTGGTCTCTGATCAGGTTTATCGATAGAACGGAACTCATAAAAATCACCACAAAAAACTTGTCATTCTTTAAAATGAATGGTAAAGAAAACAATTTATTAAGACAGGTAGAAATTAGATTAGTTTTAATTAATTAATTCATTAAAATATATGCAATTGTTTTTTACTTATACAATTTTTTTCTCTTATCATTTCAGGTAAGCAAATCATGCAAGTCCTGCAACTAATGTGTTAAGTAAGGAGAAAAGGAGTAAGTTTAAGAGCAAGATACTTGGATTTACTTAATCCTAAGTAGCAGTCGTGCTCCATTATTTCTTTCCACACACAATCCCAAAATGACCCTCGGCAGAGTAGCTCGAATGTAACCAAATTACCCGTGCATAAAAAAAAAGAATTGTGGCCACTCATAAAACCGTAGAACCAGCCGCTTCCAGTTTTTAATTAAAAAACAAAACCAGACTCTGCCGAGCCGAGCAACGGATCTCCCCAGAAGTTTTTCCAGCTCTCTTGTCTTCGGGATTAATTAACAACTTCCTCTCTCGAATCGGGTTTCTACCATCTCTTGGGTTTTTTGTTTCGGCCTTTATTGCCATGCGAATGGTAATAATAATTATTAATAAAATTTTTCGTGGCTTCTTTTTCGGTTTTGCTTAGTATTCTGTGGGCACACTTGACCCAAATCAAATAAAGGCCGACAGCACTGACCCATTTGGGCCAAAGACATATATTCATATACATATATTCACGTTCGGTAGCCTTTAGTTTCGCTTATATTATTAATAAACCACCTAAATTGATGCAAAATAAATGGAAATTTCAGTCAATAAACTCGACTCGACAACATTTCTCCCATATTTATGTCTTTTACCCAAAGCCACAACGCATTAGTCAGTTAAATAATATGTCTCCTAAATTAAGCGCACGACGTGAGCCAGTGAAAGTGCCGAATTGCATGCTGCACATGTCGCATCGCGCAACGCTGCGTATGCGTAATATTTGTCAAAATCAAATCTCTCGAAAAATAAGAGATGCAGGAGAAAACCGCCAAGCAAATTGATGGCAATTTATGTGCATGGACCTAACGGGTAATTATTATTCACGCATTTATTGGTGCATGAAAATGTAAATTGCGACAAGATCGCGGATGGGAGTTGGTTGCAGCAACTCCAGCCACATCCATTGCCAAAGGCAACCAAGTTTGGTCAGCAAAGAAGCGACAACGAACTCAAGTGCATTAACCTTAAAAATCTTTAGCCACTTAAGTGCATCACCAACACCAACACCAACACCAACACAACAACCAACAACAACACAAACACCAACGAGTCATGCGTTTGGCGACAACAACAACGGCGGTAGAAACAACAAGTTGTTAGCTCGCTGGACCATGATCTTCAAAAACCTGCAATCGAAGAGTGCCAGTGCAGCGCTGGCCATGTGAAAGAGGCAGCGAAGGAGCCTCGAAAGCCAGTTTAGCAAGTTTCGGCCAGTAGGAGTTGGATCTGCAACTTGTTAGGGACTTTGGCCGGGCTCACGGAGTACAATTAGTGCAACTTTGTTTGACTTGAGCACTTGGAAAAGGGTTTCTCTCTTCTGATTGACATCGCATCATAATCACAATAGATTTCATGTACAATCAACAATAGGTTTCGACTCTCATTAAGCTATATGGAGACCTTTAACTTGCACTTTCCGTTGGTTTGATTGTGGAAATTCGTTTTCATTCACTTTCCATTTTCGTCAGACTTTTCCATTCAATTGCTACATCATTTATTTATTCCGCTTTAAATGTTCCATTTGGCATATAGTTGACGGACCTTGACTTTAGTCTTTTGAATGGATTTTTGCTCTCGTATACTTTTCCTCTTTTTTTGTGTATCTCCAAAGAAAGCCTTTCATATGGAAATTTTTTGTGACATTTCTTATTTACGAGTTTTCCCATATTTCTTTGTGTGAGAGCTTACTTTGTCGGTGAGCTGCTGTGGCTTCTGATGCTGCAGCAACTGTTGAGTGGCCCGACGCTCAAAGTGATATATGGGTTGACTTTACCCTAAACGGAATAAATACTACTCGTTTGCATGCATAATATGTCACTTGGGAAGTTGTTGTGTAACGGAGCTGAGAGGCTGTAGCAATTGGAGTTAAACTATTCATTTAGGATTCTCTCGTTGGTGTTGCCTCACTGCGGTGTTTGAAATTTGATCAGGTCGGCGGACGTGTTTTAATTACAACTTTGACATTACTTGTACTTTCAAGAATTGCATGTCTAATTGCTTTGCGCTTCGCGGGTTTTCGGTGTTCGGTGTTCGGTTTTCGGTTTGCCAGCTTTGCCAGTTTTTCGGTTTCATGACGATTGCCAATTTTTCATTGTTCGAGAGATGTATGATGAAGGAGAGAAACCAAGCCAAAGCCCAAACTGCAACTGGAACTGCAAAGGCGGCGAGTGAATGGATTTGTTACAGCCTTGGCTGAGAAACAAAGGCAGGCCAACGGGGGGGAGATTAAGGCTAGAGCTGGAGGTTGGTCATCGGAATCGGAATGGTAATCGGCATGGCAATCGTTATCGTCACCGCTCGCTCGGTGCATGCCAGGTGCGAGTTATGCAATGCCCAATAGCTATGGAGCGCCGTAGCAAAGTTCAAGAAATCGGCACGGGCTTGACTCAGCCGAAAACTGGGTCAAGCTCTTAATGATTCTCCTCTCGCACACGACAGGTAAACAAATAAATTCGCTTGTTCTCTGGCCGCTGCATAAAAACCTTGCCCAGCCTCAACGAAAACTCTCGAAATGGTTCAGATTTAAATAAAATTTAGCCGTAAAAGCGTAACCGTAAAGGCGCATTTTAATGGCTGCCAGCGTGTACACAAAAAAGTAACCAAAGAAAACTGATGCCAAACAATGGATTTGGAAAGGGGGTGAAGTCCCCTAAAAGCATTTTTATTTTGTCCCTGAATATTTGAGTTTACCGGGTGTTACACGGCTCACATCCCAATGGCTTTTCGTGTGGGACTTGGCTCAGATGCAGCACTTGAGGGGATGTGTTTCCGACCACTTTAGCCGGTCTCAGTGTGCAGTAAATGGGTTTAGAGCAAGAGCCGTGCAATTTGTGGCTTCCTTAGATATTCTCGGCACGTAATCGATGCATTTGCAGCCAAACTTGATGTGTCTCATTTATTTGCCCCTGCTCCCAGGTGAGTCTTAGACTTAAAGACTAAGTTCGATCGAATTCAGAGCAGATGTCGTCGATAATTATTCCTTTTAATTTTCTCAGCGAGCGGTCGAGTTCAGTGAACCTCTACATTTGGCATTATAAACAAAGCCGCGCACACAAGTTATTGTCTGTCATCGCGCAAATATTTGTCTTATTTCCCCAAAAAATGTAATAAAGCAAAGCGCAAGCTGTGAAAATTAGCAATAAAAATACGAAGACCAAATAAACCCTATAAAGCTTGGCCAATTGATGTGTTTATCTGCTGTCGAAGAAACTGGTTCAATGCTACAGATATCTCTATGTATATTTGTATATAAACTGGGCTCAGGGAACTCGGCTGGCTCACTTCCCACTGAGCTCTCGAAAAGAGCGTCCATTCTCAGGCATCATGGGCGATGACGATGGGCTGTTGGAAGATCGCCGACCACTTGATCATTTTATTAGAAGACTTTGCTCAACCCCCTAATTAGTGTTATATTCAAGTTTTCCTCTTTTATTTCACATGTCAAGTGGGAGAATTGTGACCCAATTCAGCAGAAATTTCGCCTTCTGACGAATTTCTACTTCTCATTGGCCTGACGTTGGGCTGGCAAAAATAGTAAACGGAACCGTTTTTGTGTTAAAAATAGTTTCATGGCTATCGGGGCTAGTCCCCCACCATTTCCCAATCAATTTTCAAGGCAATTTTTGGGACATTCGACTCCATCAGCCGGGGGTACGGCGGGTCTCATATGAAATCGAAAGCAATTTCACTTTGACGCCTAATTGTCAAAAAACTGACAAACAACTGTCAGTCAATCAAATGTCAATTGTTTCTGTCTGTGGTTTGGATTTTCTTTTCTCGTTTTGTTTGGTTATTCGCCTTTTCGACCAAGTTGAACTGAAAGAACGAGCTTTATAGGCTTGTAAGTCGAGCTGGAAAACTAATCGAGCACAAAAAACGCCAGTGGAAGAGTTAGAATTATAAGACAAAGGGTGAAAAGTTGGATCAGTGAACTTGTTATTATTATATTATATATTAAATACTTGCAAAACCGATCGTATAGTTTGTTTTTGAAACAAGTGTATGAGGATTTATGCATAGAACAAAGAAGAGAAGGTTGTAATATTTATAAGTTATATTTCCAAGATCATTTGCTGATGCTTCCATCTGTCTAGTTGGAAAAGCTGCAGATCTCTCTCGACTTTATATAACAATTGTCGCAAAAGCGGCATCTCGCTCATGAAGAAACTATATTATGGTTAATTGTGTTGATCGTGCCTTGGCTCTGGCACTCGAATGCTGGCTGGCTGGCTGGCTGGCTGTGTGTGTCGCTTTTAATAATTGCTTCAATTATTTTCATATTATTAAATGTTAAAATGCTTTTTGTTCGCTTCTTTCACAATTTATGGTCGAGTAGAGTAGCTTCCCTCAACGCCGTTGCCATCCCGATCTCATCATAATCATTGCCATGCCAGTAGCCACATCAATTCATTACGCTGTCTTGGAATCGGGCCTGAAGTGCGATGTCCGTTGATACGGAAGACGGGGGTAGAGGAAAGGGGTCCCTCCTGAGCCGCGGAAAACTCTTGTCTCGCCTCGTCCCGCCTCATCTCGCTTTGGCAAAGTGTGCTCATGTTCATTAACGCCAAAGTTAAGGCAATTGTCGCGAGTCGTCAACGTCGCTCAGAGTTTCTCTGTCCTCCTCTGCCGGCACCGTCTGCTGTAATCCGAGCTCGGTGGCTGAGTGGCGGCGATTGCTCCACTCGTTCCGTGGCTCATTGTAAAGCGCCGACGCCCGTTCCCGCCCCCAAAAAAGCACACACGCCTGCACACCCACCCATAGTTCGTAGCGAGTGGCTTTTGGCTCTCGTCTCTCGTTTCTGGGCTTTGGTTTGGTTTTGGTTTCGGTTTTGTCAGCTGTCAGCAGATTTTTTCTCCGTTTTCTGCGTGGAAAGTGTGACATTTTGATTAGTTTATATGTACATATGTATGATTTTTTGTTGCCTGCCCCGGGGCTTTTGTGATTGAACTTGAGGCGGTCTGCTGGGTTAATGAATACCAAGGTTGAGCAGACCATTAGCCGAGAATTGAATAAGTGGCAAAGATTCTGTTTTTCGGGTGTCGTAAATTTGTGCCCAACATATGTGTGGCAAATTGTCTCAAGTAATTATGGGCTACGTCATAAAAAGGGGCAATAAAAAAGGTTGATTAAGTGGTGGCAGCTCCACGAAGGCACTCTAGCTGCTTAAAGCACAAATGGCTCTTTCAACACTGATGATTTTAAATATTTCTAACAATTTTAGGGGAAATATTTACTGTGCTGAAAATTAATGATTTAATTAATGAGGAATGTATTGAAACGATCATCATCCTATTTATCAGTCAAAATCGTATCTCCACCCTTTTAATCTCCGATCCCAATCATTGTTAACTCTATTTTGAAAACGTAAATACCCCCCGTGGCCAATTTCAATTCAGAGTGTAACAGTTTCATTTCGCTTCCTGCATTTTCCGTCCAACGTCGACAGACCCATTAACCAAAATCTGCAATGCGCTTGCAGCTGTTGTACACAGATGCAAAGATACTTGGATGTTTATTACTCAATCTGGAATCGCATTCGAAGACTTCCGCGACGAGCTACGAAAATCAACATCGAATGCATCTATGTTTGCGGGCCCGCTTCCTTTGCCTTTTCATTTGTTTCCACCATTTCCACTGTTTCCATTCCCATTTGCATTTGGCTTTCATTTGTTTGCGTTTGTTGGCAAAGAGAAATGCAGTCAACTGTCAAATGAGCGGGCTGAAGGGGGGAGGGAAAGGCACACGGCTAATTGTCATTTTCCGACAACAAAAGCGACAACTTCACTCCACTCCGCTCCACTCAAAGCGGGCAGTTGTCACTTTTAGCGATTTCACGATTGCCAGCCCCTTGGCTGGTGCAACAATTGGGTCCAATAAAGCATAATGCTACCCGCTGGACACCAGACAGGGCCTGCTGCACTTGTTTTCGGCCCAAAAGCCACCCATTTCGCCCATTGTCTTTGTGCAGCCGATGGCCGGTGAAAAGTGTTTCTAGAACGGAAGTTATTAAAGTGGTTATTGTTTTTGCTATCTCCCAACTTGGGGGTTACGGCTGGGGAGCTTTTCCACTCTAAACAGATCATTGGCCATTACACATACGCAGCGTTGGCCAGCGGTCGGTGTGGCAGTATTAGGGTTTATATGTCAGGCGCACACCTCGCCGAGTATGACATCTGTTGCTGCCTGAAAAAGGTGCTCCGGTTTTTGTATGGGTTGAAACCTGAGGCCACTTTTGTGGCGGAGCATTGGTTGAAAGTCCATAATAATATAGTATAAATTAACTTGAAAGCAATCTTGGAGCATATATTCCTGCATTCTGATTATTATCTATGTATCAAGCTTATATTTAAATAAATTCAAACATGGACTTACCTCTTTCAATTGAAAGCCATCGACCTGGGCAGGTCGCAAGTGACCACCACGGAAAGTGGTTCCCCTCCGGTGACCCAAGCACTTCCGCTCCCACTCGGACACCCTTCAGCTGCGGAATCTATATGGGATCCGCTGACATTTCGCGCCCGGGTCGTTACTTTGGGCCGGGGTTAGTGGGTCAATGGTTTATGAGGTCACATTTTAGGTGCCTAGGCTGCGGATAGTGGGCTGGTTAATGCCCGGCCTGCTTTACCGGGCCCTAACCGAATTAGGTGGCATGCAATTTGTGGCCTGCTTTCGGCATACGAAAATAATCGTAATAATGAAAACTAAATGAATTTCACTTATGTTTCATGTCTGCGCGAAATTAAATGAGCAAAATGCTTGTAGCATGTCGCCTGGCCGGGGCCGGCGCTCATTTTGAATTTATTTATTTTCTATTTTCGTGGGCTGCCACTTTTCTGGGCCACGCGAGGTAATAGTTAGCCGATTTTTTCTGGTTGACAAATGATGCTTTATTTGCTCGTTCCTCGGTGTTCCGTATAATTAAATGGAGTAAAGCCCATTTGGGTCACGTGTGCCAAAACATCCCGCAAATTCAAAGTTCTTTAATGTGAAACCCTTGCATTTTACTTCGAAAAATGTAATCTAAACATGCAAGTTTATCTTTAAACCTTATAAAATGTATGCACAAATGTTGCAAATTATAAGGCGATGAAAAATCAATGCTAAAATATAATAGAATAATAGCATCAGTTCTACATCATTTTTGTTATTAGAAGTCTTCTATGGACTCAATTGTTTGTTTTAAATATCCATAATTTGAATTCCCATCGCATCGCATGGAAACCAAGAGATCAAAGCTCTTTGATGTGGTTTTTACCCCCAAAACTTCAAAGTGTCAAAAATGGCTTGGCATTTTTGGGCCACAGACAAACAAATCAATAAAATTCAATCGAACAATGGATTCTATAAAATGAAAACCTTAGACATGATGTCTCTTCAAGTCTCATTACGTACGTGTTCCGTTCGCAAACGAGAAATGTTTCGTATAGAAAAAGATTGAATGTAAAGTTTCTGTTTTATATGCACATGGACAGGGACCTTTGGGGCGTCAAGAAATAAGAGAAAACATTTCAATGAATCAAAGCAGACAATGAGCCGAGTGCCCAGCACAATTTTTGACAGCTTATTGACACGCTGAGGCCATCGAAATTCAAAAGCCGAGACTTCATGGTGGAACGAAATTCCAGGCGGGAGAAGAAGACCGAAATCGAAGCCTCCAAACGGCACAAAGTTTGACATTTTGCAGCCACTATCTGAAGCTGGTTCCGGCCGAAAATCAAACTGAAAAATAAATGAAAAATAAGCACTTACTTTACATGGAGATATGTCGATTCAACGGCTTGGGTTTGCATATAAATCTCGCTTCGGGTCTGCCCAAAATTATTGCAAGTGTCAAAAGTCAACAGCCAAATGTCACGTTTTGCTGTTTTGTCTTTATTTATTTTGCTGCTCTTCAATGTTTGCATCGCTGACGAAAAGAGAAGCACAAACGAACTCGCCGCCTCGGTGAGCAATTGACATTTATTAAAGACGAGCAACAAGATCTACAAAATTATAACCCCGACAGTCTGGGAATGGGAATGGGAATGTTTGTCAAAAAGCAAAGTGCATCCCCAGTTAGGTGTACCGATTCGGATTGAAAAGATTTTCTCGCTCCTGTCAAAACAAGAGTCTGTGCCATAAATTGACAAATTATTCTCATAAATTTCCTGACGGTTTTATTGCTTCTTCGAGATTGTTAATTTTCGGAGACAACCAACAAAATTTCGGCTTGCTGCAACTCAATTACTTTGAGTGGCCAATTTTCTTCGGCTTGATGGCTCCCGCCGACACTTGGCGTAGAAATTTCAAATTAATGGCTTAATATTATGACTTAATGCTCTGGGTCAGCGGCAAGGGTGAAACTTTAACCGGATTATGCAATTAAACGTAGTCTTTTCAGTTGGGGCTACCTTTCACCTCTACGCGCAGCTTAATTCCGCAATTGAATCATAAGCTTATGGAGCATTTAATAATAAATCAGAGCTCTGATATCAATCTGTCGTTTGGAGGTCTCTCAACTCGAACCTGGACTCGATTTACTCACAGCACATGGAAACGCTGTACAGAGATCGATAGCTTCAATGCCAAATCAAGCAAAACGGAGCTTGTCCAAAGACATCTTCGCAAACTTGACTCAAAATACAGCATTGAGTCTGACATTTGAATTCAGTGTCATTAATAGAAATTGCAGACATCAGACTTCAGACATCGGGTGGGTGTCATAGCAATGACAAACGATCCCCGGTGATCTTGACGTTTCTCAGTTGAAATCAATGCGAAATCTCGAGACCAATGCTAGAAACGATAAAGGCGGCGGCACAAAGTGTCGATAAATGGTCCGGTTGCCGGGGCGTGTAATTGTTGGAATTACTTACAATTGACGGCAGTCGCCTCAATTGATTTGTCATTTGAATCTGGGAACAATGCGGACTCGTGACCGTCAGCAGTGACACCTTCTCAATGGCCCCCGTGCGCTCATAATTGTCCAACCTTGCAAGAGCTTAGGTTCGAGGTGGGTTCAAAAAACTTTCGCTTATCAAGCTACACCCAGGCACAGTACGAAACCCGGCCTGACTTTTGGTCTTTAAAGTGCTCTTCGCTTTCTTCGCGAATTGCGAAACCGAAGTGGACGGAAAATGGCAACCAAAAATTGCATTTAATGACAGACAACCCGAATGACTGTATAAGCTCTTGGTAGCCGTCAGAAACCCGAGAGCAGGGAAGGAAAACAAGTAGAGCTAACGACTTAACCAGCGGACAATGCCGAAATACCTCTTGATACTTAGGAAGGCTCAGGAAAAGCCTCGACCTCAACGCCAGACAGCGACTCCCAGCAACTGTCAGTTTGATGAGGAAACCGAATGCTGTAAATTATCATTTTATGACAGAAGAGTTTTTAAAGCCAATAAATTTAACTGAGCCTGCCGCAGTCGGACGGGTAATAGGAAAATGGTATTCGGGTGAAATAGGAACTCTACAAGAAAGTACGGAAAGTCTTCAAGCCGTGCACTGAAAAATATTGTTTGGATGCCATAGAAATAACATATCTTTCATATGCTTCTTAGTTTGTATTATAATTTTACAAGCACTACAGTGCACTTCCGTATAACTGCTTTCATTATGGCTCTATTCATAAGGAAACTTACCAAACAAACTCAACTTCCCGCTGCACTTATTCACCGAAAAGGGTGGCTTTAGGCCACTGAAAAGGGTTAGGATTATTATGCATATTGAGTGCGAGTTCGAGTTCGAGTTTGGGTTTGGGCTTGGGTTGGGTTTCCCCTACACTCGCCCAACTGTCAAATGCACAACGAACCAAACACAACGAAAGAGAAAAAGGCTAATAATTGGCCATGACTTTGGTTTCCAAGTTTTTATGCCTGTCAGTCCGCTGCAACGTGGAGGCATGGGGAAATGTGGAGTGGGCCAGGTTTCAGGCTAACTGGGTTGGGTTTTTCGGGGCCTTGCGGAGAAAATATGAATAAAGTTTTCGGGCCTTTTGATGAGGCCGCTTGTCGTCGCCCGCCTTGACAATGAAAACTGCTAACTGCTAACTGCTCACTGCTAACTGCTAGCGGCTAACTGAGGGTTCTCGCTGCCGGCTTTTTGTGTTAGCTATAGTTATGGGTTGTGCTCCGACATGTCATTGATATTGAGGGGGGAGCTTCTGTTTACCATTTAGCGTTTTATTTACAATGTGCACTTGGAATGCGCATTGGTCGCCGGCTCTTTATTATTATTTGCTTCATAGCATATCTGGTTGACTTCTTTTTCGGTGACGTTAGTTACCAGAAAAAAGGGTTAAAAGTCAATGGTTTAAAGACTTCCCCGTGTTGTGTTTCCGCTCATGGATTTCCACCTTTACCTCTTTGCAGTTGGCCCCAACAACGAAAACAAATGCAAATGTGCGCCCCACAGACATATTACCCCGAAAGTTATCAATAATATTTCGCCGGAAGAGGAGATACAACTCAACCAGTTAAGCACCGGGCTCAGGGTGACAACACATAGGCTTCACTTCTTTGGGGAAGCTTTCCTTGTTTTGGATAAAATCGACAACTCAGCGAAGGCGATACACAATGTTGGATCGATGCGAAATGCCGGTAAGTCAATATTTGATGATTATATGGAGAGGTATTGTAAATTGTAACCAAATCAGTAATATTGGATCTTTGTGAGTGTAAGGTCCTTGTAGAACCTTCAGCATCCCATTGGCTTACAGAAGCCAATAGTACATATAAGTGGCAAACGAAAAAAGAGCACTTAACTTATCTAACGCTGTAAAGAATTTCGTTTTGAAAGATTGCTATTGACATTTAAACTTGAACTTTTCGAAACATGAGGAATGGTGCATTCAAAACTAGTTAAGTAAATTGTTAAAAACACAAGTAAACTCATTATAATAAATTTTAAAATATATTTAATTATTCCTTACATTCCTAAAAATATAAATTATGCAGAATAAACATTAAGATATTCCTGTACCATTTCCTTGATGTATATTAAATTTTAGTCAGCTGCTTCGATACCAGAAATTAGGTTTATTTGGTCTCAAAAAGTCACTCCTTATCTCCACATTCAGACTTATCCGTCAGTAAAAACATATTGAATGTCGAGCAGTATTTTTAAAGTAAAATAGGGAATTAATATATGCGAAGTATCAACTATGAAGTTGACAAAGATACACAAGCGGATCACGGATGAGAACCCCAGCTTCTACGAGTTTCTGCGTTCAGCTGTGGTTAGCTGCCCGGAAGTAGGCTACGCTCCGCAGAAGAAAACCCTCAATTTGGTGTCATTTTCACATGGTTCCATCTCCCTTTGCAGATCCAACTGGACAACGAGAAGCTGCGACGGGACGTTCGCCTGTCGAGCTCCCGGCTGGACCTGCCACAGCTCTGCAACGGGTCACGGCGCTTGGATGCACAAAACAACCAGGTGGCAGGCGGCGAGACCACCACAGCCACCGCAGCATCCAATGGCAACGGCATTAGCAACAGCAACGGAAATGGCAACATCGGCTCGCCAGTGTCCTCATCGACCACCAACAGCAGCACCGGCGGCAATGAGCGCGGCTCCTCCACCAAGTCCAACAGCAGCAGCGGCAGCGGCAGCTCCGGCAACTCGGCCAGCAGCACTGGAAGTACGGAGCCCAAGTGCAACACGCCCATGAAGCCAGTCGGTAAGGAGCAGTTGCCTCATTTTATTCCCCATCAAAGAATAGGAATTTCTGTCTTAAGATTGTAGAAGGGGCTATATATTTCCTGCTATATATTTTCTGATTAGTTTTAGTTTTCTTTACTTCTCTAGAGGCAAGAGAACATTTTCCGGCAACATTCAGCCAGAGATTGGACGGCAGGAGCTGCTAAATTAGGGCTGAACCTGGCCAGGCTTTGTGCCTTTGCTCTCTGCCTCGCTGCAGCCCAATGCCAATTAGTTGAGCACGCCCTTCAGGCATTCGGTGGCCGCACTTCATCGTTCCTCTGGTCTCTAATTAATTTCATATAACATTCTGGTGGGAAAATAAATGGCATTGAGGTCAGGGTCAGTGGGTTTTTAGAGTGGCAGTTGCCACATGGGGAATTTCTCGATTACCACCTCACTTAGAAGCAACACTTTTACTCAGCTGCGGGCAGTGCACGCATGAAAGAATAATTAAAACATTAAAGATATCCTTAAGCTGACTAAGAAGCATCTGCTAACTTTATTACAGAGGTGATAAGAAAGTTTTGCAACTACCTAACCGATCTGGAGTTCGAGGAGCTCAAGGTGTACAAGGAGGTCTATTATTTCGGCCAGCATGCCAGCAAGAACTACAACAAGCCCGCCCCCACAGCCAAGACCGCCAATTCGGGCTATGACGATGATAATGGAAACTACAAGATCGTAAGGACACTCAGTATTACTTTATATTTGGGTTATATTTACAACCGAACTTCCTTGACATTGCAGATCGAACACGATCACATAGCCTTTCGCTACGAGATCCTGGAGGTGATTGGCAAGGGCAGCTTTGGGCAGGTGATCAGGGCCCTGGACCATAAGACCAACACCCACGTGGCCATCAAGATCATAAGGAACAAGAAGCGCTTCCTCAACCAGGCCGTCGTCGAGCTCAACATACTCGATGAGCTGCGGGAGAAGGATGCAGATGGATCTCACAATGTCATACACATGCTCGACTACACCTATTTCCGCACGCATTTGTGCATCACCTTTGAGCTCATGAGGTACGTATCGAACTTGGCCTGGCCCCTGGGGATCCTGCCGCAGGATTAGGTTCCTTCTGACGTCAATGCAGTCGCATTTAATTTGCCAGTCACGGGACGAGTCGAATCGAGTCGAGTTGGCTGTTACCGGCTTCAATTAAAAGCGCGTATAACTCGCATTTCTATTAACATTCTGCCAATTATTTCCATCCAACTTTCGTTGCGTGTTTGGTGACCATAAAATTTCGGCTATTATTAATTTCCATGCCCCAAGTACCTAGCACGCATTGTAATATTTCCCCCGCTAACGCGACAGACATATGAGCCTTTTCCACCGGTTAAGTTTTATTGTCCTGTGTGTTGTGTGAGAGCGGCTTCGGTTTTCGATTCCATAAGGCCATAAATCCTGGCTGCGTCATAAATGCTCTTGAGTGCGTTTCATAATTCTTTTTACGATTGTTTGAAATTAATTTATTGAGAGGTGTGGGGGCTAGAGCAACAGTGCTGGAACACTAACATCGATGGCCTCGCCAAAAGCTGGCGTTGAGTGTGCATTTCTCCAACCCCTCCCCCTTTGGGGTAAAGACAATATAATTCTCTATTTAATTTCCTGGCCCGTGTGTGCTTTACATGCCGCAAAACGCAGACACAATCGAAATCAACAACCACGGACCGCAAGCGCCGCTCGGCCATCAATTTCAATTTAAACGTTGAATGTTGTGTGTTGTGTGTTGTGTGTTGTGTCCTCCCTGCAGGCGCCTGCGGAGAGTGCACCCGCATGTGTGTGCACACCCCGGGAAAACCTGTTGTTTAAGCCGGCACTTTGCGAGTGCCTGTGTGCGGAAATCTAATTGATTGGCAGGAGGCAAAAAATCAGGTGTTCTGGGTGTTGATTTTCCGCAAAAGGGGGCTGCCGGTGGAGGCATGCGAATTGCCTGCATATGTCAAAGTTTAGACAGCAGGCAACGCAAATATGGTAAAAATAAATCCCGAAGAAAGTAGGAAGGCGGCACGCGATGCAAAAGCAAAAGTTGTCAAAGTTTTCCTCAGGAAAGCTAGCGCTGAAGGTCGGTGGTGGTCGTGTACTTGTTTCCTTTGCCCAACTCCCAGGGAAATTTGTAGGCACCCATCGAGCCTGACATTTCCGTAAGCCGACGAATGACTAATTTGTCTTAATTGCAAGCCCAAAAGAAGTTAAAAATTTCAGCAAGCTGACATTTTTGAGCACTGATTTGTGGTTTCAAAATTCAAATGGGTTCGTTGCACGCCATCAAATCTGCAGATCGATGGAGGGAGACGTCTAGAATCCTTTTCCCCATTCCCAGACAGTTGCACAAAAGCTAATTAATTAAATGCTCTGCGACTAATTAGCCGCAAAATTGTTTTTAGTTTTCTTTGTTGCTTGGAGTGCGCACTCGGAGTTCTTTTTTGTGTTTCCCCGAAAGGAAGTTTTCCTGTAGCGCCCAAAGTTAGTGCCTGGAAGTGACCAGGGGCAAGACAAGGGAACCGCATTGACAACTCGACGGCAAGTTTTAAAGTTTGTTTTGAACGAGTAAACAAATTGTACCAAAAGTTTTACGTAATTAAATTTACGTGCACGCAATTTAATTTTCCTGCCACGGGTTTGAGGGAGATAGGAACCGCCAGATAGGATTAGTCGGACCAAGATTATAGAAATTGTTTTATTGGCCAGGGGGGAGAGCGGTGTAGGGATTGTTCAAGGTTAGTAGTTCTTGTTTAATATAATTGGATTTTTTAAGCTATGAATATTAAATGGAAAAGCTAGGGAAGGAAGCTCCCTGCCTCACAAGCTGATTAGCTAATTAGCCAACTGACCTCCGAGGGGGTCTGCAAATATGAAACCCGAAACCATGTCCCTAAAGTGACACACTTATTACACCTCCACATTCAAGGACTTCATTTTGCAAAAAGGACACTGCCACGGCAGCTGGAATGGGAGGAACTGAATTGACTCCAAGTGACACATTTCGCACACACACACATATTGGGATGATTTCCCACATTGGTCCCTGGCAGGTGGTATTTTCTGTCGGCCGTTTCGGTCTTGTTCTGGCATTATGGGCCCCATAATTTACGGCGACAGCTATAAAATGAGAGCTGCCAAAGTGCCAAAGACAGCCAGCAAAATGCCACACTCTCGGCCCCCATAACTATGCAGCATATTGTCCCGATGAGGCTCCATTCTGGGCCAAGTCTCCGGCAGCCGGTGCGGGAGTGTGTGTGTGCCAAGCACATAAATTTCAGCTTAATGCTGCCCGGGAGGAAAACACGACCGACAGACCCTGAGCCCCAATCCCTCGGCTCCTCGACTCCTCGACTCCTCCTTTCCTTGACTCCAATGTCACCGTCCAATGTGCCTCCAGACTCAACGCCTTGTAGATATGCAATAAGTAAAGATTTAATTTCAATTTGTATGGCTCATCACGAGGCCCGACTGCCGATAATCGCATGATAATTAATTATTTGAGTTAAACAGATCAACTAAATTAAATCTAATAAATTCGGTTCAATATAAAAGACAAATTAGTGCGTTAAATGGTGTTGAGCAATTAAGGAAACGATTCTTTATTTCCTGTATCCAAATACTTTTAATCATAAATCAGTTTAGAGCTTAAAGCTAAAGCTAAATTTTATTTCAATATTACGGGTATAGAATATTTGACCTTTAGGTCATTTGGATATTAACTTATTTGTAGTAGATAAATCAGTAGATGCACACAATAATGTTAAAAGCCTCCTTTCTTTTGGAAATTAAAATATACGAGGGCGTTGCACATCTCTATATTTTAAATTCATTGGCTATTTCGAGCAGTAATTCGTTATGAGAGTATAAATTAATAAATTTCTATTTACTCCCCAATCCCTTTTAACTATTTGAACTAAGTGCAGGACTCTTGCACTATAATCCACTTCAAGGCTCATCAATGTCAAACAGATGTGGCCGTGCAACCGCCTGTCATCAGCCGTGTAATTGACTATTCCTGACATGCCCACCGCCATCGTGGGAGTGACATAGACATCTGGCAGGATGTCCTTCTCCATGTGAGGACTGAAAGAAATGATTTTTAATTAAAATGCAACATGCGGTTGATGCCCGGCGCTGCTTCAGTCTGCGCGAGCACTGGGCGTGGCATGCAAATGAGCAATTCCGAGTCCTGCGAGTTTGTTTTTTAAATTAATTTTTGCACTCGGAGCGTGTAAATTGCAATTAGGGGGGAGTGGAGCGAGAGGCGGCAAGGACGACTGTCCGTGTCCGCGGATTGAGTTACCAAGAGAGCAGGCGTTCGGGGGCCGGGAAGCGCGGTGTCAGCTGCTCTGCTGATGTTGATGTGGATGTTGATGTAGGTTATTATTATGCCGTGCCATGGCACAGTAATTACTGCTAATTGACATTTCCCGAGCACCAAGTTTGTTTGGCTGCACGCCCCGTCAGACCGTCGGGCTGGAAGATAGAAGCCAGTTAGCCTGGCCAAGGCCAAGTCATTTATCATCTGCTAAAAGGTATATCGCCTGGCAGAATACTTTTTGCATTTCTGTGATTATTTAGGCTGCCGTCACACAGAGCCGCGGACTAATTAAAATGCCGCACAACGACTGCCAGGGAAGGATATTTGTTCGTCCTTGAGCCGATGAGCCGGCCCGAAAGCCAAGGTCACAGGCGTCCCAGTCGGGGACAGCATCATTAATTCAGAGGCGGCTTTCTGCTAGTGTTTCGGTTAAGCGGCTTAACTTTGAATATTTATGGATATTTAAGGGAAAATTAACCGGGAAAGATGGCAGTATAAAAGCGGCCTGAAATAACTTGGTTAATATTTAATGAACTTTCCCAATGGAATCAATATTCGGAGGTCGGCAAATGCAGACAGGACAGATTTCCACACAGCCAAAAGTCAGTTGTCAATCAACTACATGGCATTTCCTTTTGCTTTTTCAACCAGCAAATTTATGCTAAAACTTTGAAAGCAACGACCAAGTTGCCTGTGCGACCAACACCCCAAAGAGGTGACACAATTTTCAACTCACAGAGAAGTTTGTTTGCGGAGTGTTGTGGCCAATTGACAGCCCCAAGAAATGCAATAAAACATGATTTTCACTCGGATGCACAAAGTACATATAGCCCAAGGATTTCGAATTGTACTGGCTTTGTCAACGAAAAGGATGATAATAACATTGAAATCCATTCGATTCAGTTTGAGATAAGACAAAAATAGTGTCCTTCCCGAGGAAGACCTTCAGTCGGGCCCATCTATATGTATTTATTGTTTACTTGGGGGCGTCAACCGTCATTGTTTATCCAAACTTTTACTCTCGGCCGCATTTGGCATTCTTCTGCTCCATTTTCGGTGTGCTAAATGCAGGCATTAGTGGCTCGTTACAATTGCATGTTGCAGTTGCTGTTGCAACGGCGCGGCGCATTGGCAAATCAATCAAATTACGAGCCGAGTTTCGGCACGGAAGCGGAGACGGAAGCGAAAACGGAATTCTGCCGTAATGCCGGAAAAAGGCGCGGAAATGCCTGGAAAGACGCTACCAGCCAAAGGCAGTTTTCAAGTTCACGGCAGACCCGTGGACCTCTGACTGTGTGTGGCATGTCATAATGCAGTTATAATATGCAGACTGCCAAGCATACACATGTAGGAGCCGGGCTCGCCGATTGAAATTATGACATTTTGATGATTTTCTTATTGGTTTGTTATAGACTCGTCTGCTTGCCAAAAGCACGGCTGCCTCCCACAGCCGCTCGCCATCTATTTTTGGGTGTCGTGGCCGTAACTAAAATCGATTCCAATGCCGCTCTTTCATCGCCTTTAAAGGCCGACATTTTAAAGCCCGCTTTTTCGGCGCCCAACGGCGCCAGTGCAATGTGAAAGTTTTCAAATTAAAAGCCGCCGCGTGACCTTTGCGGCCGTTGCCGGGGCTGTTCCTCTCCCATCCGGCGGCTCTACTCAGCGATTTGACAGTCATCCATGCCATTATGTGGCTTAAAAGGGGGAAGCTTGGCAGAACACGGCCTTGACACTCTGCCGGCTCAATCAACTTAGCGCGCGTTTAAGCGCTCTTAGCAACTCGTGCACTGGGGTTTGACACAAATTTAAATTGGATTACGACACTAGAGAGCTGTAGCACATGGCTCAAAGCCTTAGCAGGCGATAAACATGTGTTCAAGTCGCACGGGAAAAATCCGTATATATATTTTCCAGGCTGTAACCACACATATCCGGGCCCTTTTCATGCCAGGAACAGTTATTACTTTTGGCAATCTAATGCTCGTCCCTTATGTAGGTCAAACATGTCAGAGCAGCTCTCATGAGCAGGCAATAAAGTTATTGATGGCCATATGCTCGTAACATCATCTTGGGAGTAAACGGATATGAAGGCGGGTTCGACGAATTGAGCGGAAGAAAATCGCCGGAGAGACGGGAATCATAATATCCTGACTCCTGGCCATCGCCCAAAAGAACCATCAATCATCGACTTTCATACTGTCTCAGTATCCTTCACAATTGACAAAACTTTCGCCCCGATAAACTACAGACTGAGTGTATATTTCAACCCCCAGACAGTTATCTTGAATGGTTGTCTCTTTTGTGGTTACATTGACATTGAGGAACAGGAAACTGTTTGTTATCAGTTAATTAATCGCTCGCAATCGCATAACTGCGAATGCAAAACATGGTACAGAAATGGCAATGTAAACAAAACAGCCATCAACGGGTTGACAAAAAGGAGTATTTTGGCTGCTAAGGAGGAACAGGGACTCACAGTGCTCTGGAGTTTATTATAATTGTAAGGAATTATGGAAAATAAAAATAATAAGCAAGTTGTTGTCGAAGAACAAGATGAGTAACGCCACACTATGATGATTGTTAATTCAAATGTATGGTCATTACGATCTATGTGTGATCTGACATATTGTCAAAACTAGACCTCCCGAAGATGTTCTCATAATTAAATAATTAATAAATAAGAATAATGTCTGTACACTCAATAGTTTCCGTTTCCTTATTGCTTTGGACTGCCTCAGTTAATTATTACAGTGAAATTCTACATCTTTTAGCCCGATTCTAAACCTGAACGAATGTTTTGTTTTTAATGGAGAGATTGCTCCGTTAATGAACCTTCCCAGTTCGAATTTCCACAGCTTGATCTTGAACAGATAGAGTAAAAGATATTGCCTTTGCCCCACTGTTTCCAGCATTGGCGTCTCCTTTTTTCGGCTGAATTTGCCACCATTTCTGCTGCTGACTGCTCATGACTGGCATTGTCAATATTGCCGCCGACTTAGAACGTTATCGCGCTGGGCGCCCAAATTTGAGCCCGACATGCAATGGGAATTAATTCAATGCATGTTACCCGTACTGCAACACGGACTTAAAGCGGCCGTTCCTTGTTTTGTTCTCCTGTCGCGAGTGCTTCCTTGTTTCGGCAAACGGTTTCGGGGGGCTTCGGCGCTGACTCATGTTCGAGTCACACTTGAATGGGCCCTCACTGACGTCCTGTGTGTCCTGTTTTTCGTCCTTGCAGCCTGAACCTGTACGAGCTGATAAAGAAGAACAACTACAACGGCTTCAGCATGAGTCTCATAAGGCGCTTCTGCAACTCGATTGTGAAGTGCCTGCGTCTGCTCTACAAGGAAAACATTATTCACTGTGATCTCAAGCCGGTAAGTATGTGGCATAAGTCGCTCTGGCCCTGCTCTAATCCATCCGTTTTGGAAACAGGAAAACATCTTGCTCAAGCAGCGTGGCAGCAGCTCCATCAAAGTCATCGACTTTGGCAGCTCGTGCTTCGTGGATCGTAAAATCTACACGTACATCCAATCGAGGTTCTACCGCTCCCCGGAGGTGATTCTCGGCCTGCAGTACGGCACTGCCATCGACATGTGGAGTCTGGGTGAGTGTCCACTTTTAATTAAAAACATCCTACCGACAGTCCCAAGAGGGCTGGAAAGCGTGTATATGGACTGCAATTTAAAAGGCTCGCCCTGCATCTGGCAGGCCAGTTTATTGCCCACTCACGTTGGCCCTATAAATATGTGCTCAGCAATCGGGGGAAGGATTAAATATTAACCAGTTTGTGGCATGCACTGCACGTGGCCGACTTTTGTGCTTGTAGAATGTATATAAATATAGGAAAATATGAGAAAATAGTAGCAAGCAAATCTGCGTTTACCTTTTTGTTTTCCAAACATTAATTGCAATTAATGAGAAACCATTTAAGTGCTATTTTTCCCTGTGGCACCCAGCCACTTTAGCCGTACAATTGACCTGGCCAAAACACAGAAAAGCTCAGCAAAGTGTAAGAACACGCACTCGGCCAATTAGCAGCAACAGGCGAAAGGCGGCGGAAAAGGACCTCCTCCATCCGTCCGAACAATGAGATATCGATGAAGAGGCCGGAGGTGAGGGCGGGCACTCAACAAGTGCCCCAGCCCTTCTCGAAGTTTATGTATATAATAATTTTGCCAAGCCCTGACCGGGCTTTCAGTTCGTCCTGCCCTCAGTTGCCACTGAACACATCCTTTTAGCGCCCATTTCCGACCACAGCCACGTCCGGTCAGCGGAGGCAGTAGCGGGAAAGCACCGTGAGCAGCTCCTTGGGCAACAAAGGACTCATTAAATGTGCGCACGGACGTGGGGTCAGCTGAGCGGGGAAGGTGGCTCTGCCCGGAGACCCAATAAAAGACAGCCCAGTTTATTTTTATCCGCTGTCTTGGCCTGCTTCGTGTGTGGGCTCTCTTATTTGAGTTACTGTGCACTGAGCACACGGCGTGGGCAGGCAATGGAAATGGGTTACGTGTTGAATGATGTGAGCTCTTAGCCGGTCCTTCTGCCACTGCCACATGTAGTACATATGTGTGAGTTTGATAGCTTGAAGCTTCATTAGGTAAATGAGGTCGCACCGGGGGAGGGTTAAGTTGCAAATACACTTGGAGCATTTAAAGGGGTTCTTGGTATTAGTACCTAAATTGATTGGGGCGGTTGGAAATCACTTTCCAGCTGGGTTGCATTACAAAGTATATCGTAAAAATCTATACTTTTTATATAGAAAATAACTACCAAGATTAGTCATGCCCTGGGTGGAAAAGCATTTGTCAGTCAATTACTGCAGCAACTGAAAAATAGAGATGAATGGCCAGAGGTCGAAGCTCAGTCGCAAAAGTGCCATCAAAGGCATTGATCCTGCCATCCCGCTGTGACATCCCTCTTGCCAAAGTCCGAGTCCGAGTCCATTAGAGAGTGCAGCAGGAAATAAATAAGCTCGAGCACAGCAGGCACGTGTCCGGCACAAAGTCAAGGTCAATGCGCTTGTATGACCGCCCGAAATTACTGCGCAAGATAGACAGATACAGATACGAATACAGCTTCAGATACATATAGTTTATAGAAGTAGCCGCTGAACCAGTTGAAAATCAATAACAATTTGTTGTCAACCTCTCTCTCTTCTTCAGGCTGCATCCTTGCCGAGCTGTACACGGGCTTCCCACTCTTCCCCGGCGAGAACGAGGTGGAGCAGCTGGCCTGCATCATGGAGGTGCTGGGCCTGCCACCCAAGGTGCTCATCTCGGTGGCCAGGCGGCGGCGCCTCTTCTTCGACTCCCGCGATGCCCCGCGCTGCATTACGAACACAAAGGGACGCAAGCGGACGCCGGGCAGCAAGTCGCTGTCCCAGATCCTGCACTGCCAGGACCGCTATTTCATCGACTTCCTGCAGCGCTGCCTAGAATGGGACCCCGCGGAACGAATGACGCCCGACGAGGCGGCCCACCACGAGTTCCTGCAGCCCTCCTCCTCCAGTCGCCACCGCAGCTGCCGCATGTCGAGCAGCTCGTCCAGCTCGGGCCTGAACAGCGTCTCCCAGAAGTCCTCCTGCTACAGTTTCGCAGAGGTCTCGCCGGGCAGCGGCGGTCCGGTGGTGGCCTCGATCACCAGCACCACGGCGGTGCATAGCGCGGCCGTGGCCACAACCACCGCCAAGTCGCGCCAGCAGCAGCCACCGAGCAACGGCCACCATGGACACGCCCAGTCGAACGGACACCTGCCGGACATCAAGCTGAGTGCCAGCGACAAGTACAACAGCATGCAGAAGGTGGCGGTGCGCTCGAAGATCGCGTCCAGCGTGTCCGACCTGGAGTCGGTGCAGCAGTATTCGCTGCATCGCATCTACGGCGGCGTGGGCAGCGGCAGCACCCACCACGTCTCGTCGGCGGCCACCAGGAAGCACCTGACCGGCAGTGGCAATGTCGGCGGAGTGTCCTCGAAGTACGGCAGCTCGACACTGGCGCACAACCACCACAATGTGACGCACCACAATGCATCGACGGCCACGATTGCCACTGCTACACACCACCACCATCACCACGGAGTGGGTGGTCAGCAGCAGCAGCCTTCAGGGGGTGGCGCCACCATGGCCATGTCACACTCTCAGTCCACCGGCGATGTCTCCGACAGGGCCATCTTCGGGCGTGCTTGACTCCGGGCCAGGCCCACGAAGCTGGAGCTGAAGAAGTGCAAGCTGGTCAACATGATGGACTTCTGGAGCTAGAAGTGGCGTCCGCAGCACTGCGCTGATGTTAGCGAGCGGGAGGAGGAAAAGGAGGAGAAGGCCAAGAAGGACTAGAACTAGGCTGCTCCTCGACCTCCTCGCGCCGATTTGTAGTTATTGTTATATAAGCTATATAGTAATTATATAGACGTGTGTGTATTGTACTGAATGCGAGCGCACTGCTGTTGCAACCCCATTGCTCCTGGTGATCCATGCCCCCCGAGGTAGTCGCGTCTGGCCACGGAGACTCCTTCCTTCCCTGCAGCACTTTGCAGTATTCTCAGTTCCCCGAACCCCCAATTTATTTCGCTACTGCCATAGCTAAAGGTATTTTGCAATCGTATTCACCCCGACCCCCCAGCCCCACCCCGAAAAGTATTCTCCTTCCTCCAGCTACCACCAGGTGTTGCAGGTCCTCCCTCGACACCTTGTCCTTGTAATCAAACGTGAACCAACCTTCGAAGGCGAGAGTAAGAAAAAGAAACATAAACAGAAGCCAGCTCAAAGGAACAAGAAAACCTAGATATAGTTATTAGATATGAAGGCATACACTGAACATAGTTGTAGACGACCTTTGTAACGACTCACCCAACGCATCCCACTCACCCTCAGAGACCCCCCAACTTATACATAGGCTAACGACTCAAATCTGTAACAATTTCATCAGCTTCCATGTCTTTTGCAACAGTATCACGGCTGTTATTAGTTACATATGTGAAGGCGGAATGTATCTACATCTTAACTGTAATTGTATTCGTAGTTTAAGCTATTGGAGATTCGATTGCCAACGTCAGACATCACACTGAAATACGCTAAGCCCCAGCGCCCACTCAACTCTTTAGTCTGCCAATGCAAGTGAAGTGCGTAATTATGTGAAGATACTGCAACTATACACCCATCAAGCCCCCTCCACACGGAATACATGTCATAATTTAATGAAATCACATATGTTTAATGAACTATATAATTCTATTAGACCTAGCGATACGAGGAAATAAACTACGGCCAATATCACAACCGAACAGAGTTAAAGCAACCCAATAACTGCAGCAACTGTAGTGCCCCACAACTATGTATGTGTGTAAACCGTATTACTGGTGGCAAAGATAAATAGAGTTTTATTCAAATTAATGTTTGTGCATGGCAAAAGGCAACACCACAAACTGTGTGTAGTAGGAACTTGAGCTCGGTGGGAACACCCACCGAAGCTAGACTGTCATTTGAACGAAGTTTGTAACCTGTAATCCTGTAAGTTTAGATAACAATGTACACAAATTGCAATTTTTGCTCATGATATTTATTACATAGGACTAGCATACCTAAGCCTATACATAAATATACACTTGGCTGCGATCCTTTGGAGCTTCTTTCGTATTATTTATAAATGTTTCTTCTGCCACTCTTCGTAATTATGTCTCGGATACTTTCTTTATGTGTTTTATTACGAGCTTTGACAAAACAACAACAAATCCAATTGCAAAACTTGTTTTACAAAGTGTGTTCGAATTTAACGTTTAGTATTAACTTGAATACAATGAAACAAAAATGATAATTTTACCTATAATTACAAAATATACGTATATAATATATATCAATTTTAAATTAATGATGCATATTAATTGTATAGATCAAGAAAACCACATGTAATCAATTACAATTAAAACAATTACAAAAAAAAAAAAAACAAACAAATTATATACTCAACAAAAATTGTTTATTTTCAATATTGGGGAGCCATCTAAGGGTTAAAGGTGGCGTTCGATGTAGCATAGTTTCAGGCGGTGACTTCGAAAAATGTAAGTAAAATATGAAATTGGCCTGGAATAACAACAAACATGTAATTGGTACCAACTATGTACAAGGTACTATGAAAAGCCTATCGTTCCGACATTATTATTAGAACTTTTTCAACCTTTGAAATTTTTATTTTAGCTCAAATTATATTTTCAATATCCATTTCATTTCACAATGACTCGTGGTTTTACATCGAATAATGTAGGAATATGTTTAAATATTTTCTACTTTATTGTTTTTATGTATTCCACTTTAGTTTTTTATTTTTATACGGAATTGAATATTGAATATTCTTGATATTGAATTGATATTGGTCTTTCCAAATTGAAATTTTATTATTATTATTATTATTAAAAATTCTTCTGTTCCTATAGATGGAATATTACAGTTATGTATTTTTAATTCAGATTTAAATAATTAACAAAATCTCATTTCACAGAAACAAATATATAACTAGCACTTCGACTTTCGAATTCAATGGTGCGTAATTTGCATATTATTATAATAACTTTTTATAATGTTAATTTCAATACAAAAATGTAACTCAAAAGGAATTAGCGTTTTGTTTAGTCAATTGTATTCCTTTTCTTAATGTAAAATCTTTACTACCTGGTAAGTCCGGCTCGAAGGACCAAAATGTAAGGGAGTTAAATATAAACCCTTAAAAACCTTACATTTAATTTTTAGCTTATATGTCATGAGATTCTGTCTTTTGTTTAATTTTAGACTTAAGCATAGGCCTCAATAAAAAGTCTCATATTTATTGAGTGTCTCCTGCGCACCGATCCTATTGTACAATATTTATGGGTTAGGCCTAACCTGTATTTACTTGGTACAACAAGTGCTAGAACTCACACAATAGAAACATATATTATCATATAGAGAGCTTAGATATAGCTGTATTTATTAACAATACTATTCGCTATGTACACGTCTTAAATACCGAAGCCTTTTCGCTTGATCAAATATGTATAGTTAAAAGTATAATATATGATCTTGTCAAATCTTCGTCTGATTTATCCACGAGCACGAACGGAAGCGGTTATAGGTTACCAGAAATTATTGACTTTATATTCGGTCTAATTTTGGCAGCTCAGTCTCTCGCAGCGTCTTTCACAATGTTTGGTGTTGGGCATAAGCATAATGAGTCCTCGTGACACCATTGGAGATTGCCGGGAGGGCTCCACGTCGGTTCATTTAGTTTTTGTTATTAATTCATCGGATGCTTGTCTCTGGCATTCGCATTGATTACGCAACTTCCGACGTGTCTTACAAGAAAAGACAACAAAGTTGCCAATTCGATGTTGTGTTCATATTTGTGTATTTTTTAGATTGGCATTAGGTGGCACTTAACTGTGGCGCTAACTAATAACTGTATCTGTTTAAGCCATTAGTGCATGGTTGGTGGAATCCGAGTCGACGATTATCCCAAGCGACTTTTGGGGCCTGGACCACAGACAGGTTGACAGCTTCGAATGCCCAGCGGTTCGTTTTCACCTCCGAGACTGCCAAGTGCCTGCGTGGGGGTTAACGAGGCGGAAGACTTCGGGGAAAGTCAGGCAGAATTCTAAGTGCACGCCTGCGTGGTGCAGCCGTGTGACTTAATCCCGGCCCATTCTTGAATGGAAAGTAAAAGTTGCCAGCTCACGATCCGCCGATCGTTCACACCAGAAACTACAACCTCTTCCGATGGGCCTGGGCCTGGCCCTCGGCCGGAGTGATAAGCACCAGGCTGGAAGCGTCATTGAGTCGAAGGTTTATTGACGTGAGGCTGCCTCTTCTGCCGTCAGAGGTGATCATGATGATGATCAGCGGGCTGGCCACTTGTTGTGGCCAGGTTGGGCTTGGGTTTCGGTTTCGGTTGCGGGTCCATGGCATCTCTCTCGAAGGCCGCTTCTGCCTCCAGTTGCCTGTCTCGGCCTTATTTTCGCTTTTTCTATATGTAGATATATATATATATTTCTTTCTTGCTATCATTCGTCGCAAGGTGAAAGTCTTTCCCCTCGAGCGCTTTGTTGTTGTTATTTGTAAAGCATTTAATCTTTTTTCGGTGTTTCAGTTTTTGTTGACCGTCTGTCTGGAAATGGCTTTTGTTTTTTGTTAATCTCGGACTGTCCATTGGTTACCCATTCATCAAGACTTTAAATACATGTTTCTTCCGATCTTGAAATTCTAAGTTGTTAGCTCAAGTGCATAACTATGATTCATGAAACTCTTCATTTTCCATGAAAGGGGGAATGGCTGAACGTAAAAATGATGTGTTTCCCTGCATTAAAATGAATTGCGACAAGTCGTAAATGTCTTTCTCAGAGGTCAGCTGAGTTGTTTGGGATAAGGCAAAGGCAAGGCTTTAATAATAAAGCACACCCTTGGCTGTTGTGGGTTTCGAAAGCTGCCATAATAAGAAATTAATCAATCGGAGTGGAGTCACATCTTGCTCGTGGGGTACCTGTAATTGATCGAATACAACACACCAACTGCCACTGGTTATTTCTTTACATTTTTGCTGGAATTGCCCTGTTTTTGACCCTGGAGTCAAGTCATAATGGCGATCGATTAGGAAATATGCGAAATTGGATATTAAAAAACTCGTCTTCTTCGACGTGTGTGGGAAGTAATTACCGAAACATCGGGCACACAAGCGTGGAGATCGAAATATTAAATCAAATCAATCATTTAAAATGGCTTATTTATAAATTGATTTGACAGGGTGCCGACTTCCTGCCAAGATCTTCTTTGGATTATGCAAACAATTCAATCAAGCACCGAACAGGTGAAAATATTTTCTTCAGATTTTTGGGATTGCAAAGCGGATTTTCTCACAGTCCGGCGATCGTATGGCCGATCGACAAAGAAAGCCATCAAATAAAATGTAAGAGCACAAAGGCCACAAAAGACCCGAGGAGAGTTGGCTGCAGTCAATGACTCGGTATCATCATCGGTCATTATCACGGCCTGTGAATGGAACAAAGAAGCCAAGCCCGATGATAAGCTCCCTGGCGCTTGCCACTTATGCAATCACCACTTAAAGGGACCTCAGGTCTGTCCCTTAGAAGTAATTGGCCTTGGAATTACACTCTGATTTTGGGGCGTTCGTTCCGAAAGTGAAAAGTTATTTATGAAAACCGGCGATGAAGTGTCTATTTTTGGAGTTGATTGATGGATGAGTTGATTAGTAGCCACTGAATTGCATGGGGACTCGGCAATAATTGGTAGCAAAGGTGGAAATGCAATTATTTGTTGGTCGGTCTAGCTGGTTCTCTGATATAAAGTGCGTTTTTCTTTCGACGCACCGCTTATACAAGAGGAAATGAATTTCTGAATTAAGCCCTTCGTATCTGTGGCTGAGATGGAAAAGTTGGAAAGTTGACGAGAGACATCAAAGATTTCAGCTATACTGAAACACTACTTGAGTTTTAAAACTAGTTATCATACATTGAATTCTTTTAAATTGAAACATTAACTCCTTTGTAGGATTTCCTGGTTATATAAATAATTGTTGTTTTCTTTTTAACTTCACCTCTACAGGTAAGTACTATTTAACTATACACCTATTTACAAAATTAAAGTTAGCGGCTTCCCACCGATCGCCGGACTGCACCAAGCCGGTAATACCTGTGACCGATTCCCGCCGAGACTCCATTAAGATATCAAATCGAGCATAATATGCTAATTCACTGCCAAACGATTGTGATGTAAGGTGTAAGGTGCTGCTCGGTAGATCGTCTTACGCGATCGCAGCGGGAACGGCCAAACTTTGGGCCGCATTACTCAACTGCGTCGAAGCCCAGCATTAATCATGTTCAAATCATAAACTCATGAATCCGTTCACAGACGCTGGTTGGTCTTCCGTAAAAGTCGAATTAATGCGGCACTAAAAAGTATATTTCTGAATTGAAAATTACAGCAAAGAACAACTACTATAGAATCATTCATTCATTATCATATTTTGTATTCATTATCTATGCATTTAAATCTAAAATTGTTCGCTTTCGTTCATCGAAGAAGCTAAATATTTATAAATGTAAAAAAAAAACAAATTAATAAAGAGTAATATAACAGTTGACACATTTAGAAACGTTTTCTTCCCTGACTGGCAAGTTGACATCTAATTATCTGTCCTATAAAGATAGCATCCAGATAAACTTATTGTAAAACACATCCTTTTCCGACTGTCCTAAAGGGGTGTTAGTTGAAGTTTGCCGGTTTTTTCGATAAAAAGAACACTTAATCCTCAAGAGAATGTGAAAAATTATTTATTCAAAGTATTGACCATTGGCTTCTACACATTTCTCCCATCTTTTAGGCAAATTATGGATACCATTCCAAAAAAACTTTTTTTCTTTCGAGGCAAACCATTCGACGAGCCATTTTTCGACTTCTTCAAAATTGGCGAAGCGCTGCTCTGCCAGTGAGTGTCCCATTGACGCAAAAAGGTGATAATCGGACGGGGCGAGGTCTGGAGAGTACGGCGGGTGCGATAATATTTCCCAATCAAGGTCTTTCAATGTGTCCCACCAGTTTAGCGGTATGAGACGGCGCGTTGTCATGTTGCAAGATAACTTTGCCATGTCTTCGGGCCCATTCCGGCCGTTTTTCGATCAACGCATTATTCAAATTGATAATTTGTTGTCGGTAGCGATCCTTATTAACCGTTTCACCAGGTTTCAATAACTCGAAGTACACCACACCACACTGGTCCCACCAAACACAGAGCATTGTCTTACGGCCAAAGCGATTCGGCCTTGCAGTCGATGGGCCAGCCTCACCAGGTGAAAGCCATGATTCTTTTCGCTTGGGGTTCTCAAAATAAATCCATTTTTCGTCCCCCGTGATGATTCGATGCAGAAAAGATTTCCTCTCGAATCGTTGAAGCAGAATGTCACAAACTGTTTTTCGATTTTCCATTTGTCTATCGTTCAATTGGTGTGGCACCCATTTCCCATACTTCTGGATCTTTCCCATGGCTTTTAAACGTTGGCTGATTGCTCCTCGGGTCACATTCAGTGCTTGGGCCAATTTTTCTTGCGATTGGGTTGGGTCTTCATCCAATAATGCCTGCAGTTCTTCGTCTTCGAATTTTTTTGCTGCACCAGGATGTTCATTGTCTGTCAAATCGAAATCTCCACTTTTAAATTGACGAAACCATGTCTCACATGTTCTAATCACTGGTGCATGTTCACCGTAAATTTCTACTAGCAACCGATGAGCTTCAGCTGCTTTTTTCTTTTGATTAAACAAAAAAGCAACGAGTGCCGCAAATGCGATTTACTTGGAACGAAACTCGACATATTCACTGAGGTAAACAACTATGACGTTTTTATTTTGACGGAATGCGAATTGTGTATTTTTTGAGGTTAATGTCAACAGAAAAAAATGACACATATGCTGAATGATACAAATGTACTAGTACTGCTAGCGACATCTAACAGTCAAACCGGCAAACTTCAACTAACACCCCATATAAACGCGAAAGAATAACAAAATACCGTTTTGTAATAACTGCACTTTTTTTTATCGAAGCTTAGAATTGTGGAGAATCTAATCGGTTATCGGAAATATTAATATTTATTTGTTTATGTATTATTTTAACTGAAAAGTTCTGGGTAATGATACACGTAAAAAAAAACTTATAATTTTATACGCTAGCCATACAATCCAATATTCTTTCTCCGAGTCGGAAAACGTTTATCAGGGAGTCGAATGGAAGGTGGATCGCATTTCGTGCTAGCTCTCACATGTATACTATAACAAAACGAATGTTCAGAACCTGAATTTTATCATGCAGGGAAAATATGTCCGGAAGGGTAGATACCAACCTAAGTGAGATTTTAGCTAATATCCGCAAATATAACTATATATTTTAAATTTGTATACCCTGCAGGGTATTATAATTTTTGCCAGAAGCTTGCAACACAGTTAAAGAGGCATATCCCATCCTATAAGGCGTGTTTATACTTAATCAGCATGAGCATTTTTAAGCATTTAGGTTATAGTAGAAAATTTAACAAAACTTTAATCTAAGACATTTCATTGGGTGTAATTGACCTTTACAATTTTTAAATTAATAAACTTGCAAATCAACGAATTAGGGTATTTTAGGGAATCTTATATGCAAGACCATTTATAGAGTTCTTTAGTAATTAAATGATTATTCTTAGGTACACCTATAGGGTACATTTTCGTTCTTATTATTCCGTTATTATTGTAACTTATTTTTATTTTCTTACAAGCTATAGTTTATGCAATTCACTAAGATTAATGTGAAAATTAATCTTAGCATTTGTCATTTAAATTTGATTTAATTTAGTTGTGCCTAACATATTAAGATCGATTATTTAAACTTAGTAAATTAAAATTTAAGATCTTTAAAACTAACTTCGCTTTACTTTGCTGTGCATGACAGTTTGATAGTACGCTAAGATTCCGAAAGACTTCCATTTAAACAGCTCAAATGAAATTTTTGGTAATTTTCTCGCTGTTTTTGGCAATTACACGTCTGCGGCGCTAAATGTCTAATTGCAACAAGACGACTTGCACTGGCCTCAAATTCCCAGACGCCCCCGAGCCGGGGCTTATCGCCACTTCCGAGATACTACGTGATTGGGCCAGAACGAGTTCGGGCGCTATCTGGGAGCTTGGTGTCGGATTTGCCACTTCTGGATTCGATAAGCGGGTGATTCATGCGAAGCAGATGCATCTTCATCTCTGCGCTGGCATTTCCTCATGTTGCCAGCAACACTTTCTCTTGGGCCGTGCGCGGCGCTCTCTTGCTTTCTCTTCGGGCCGTGCTGCTGGCCGGCTGGTGCGCTCTTCGAGTGGAGCGCCGCAACATGTTGCTGGCCGGCGGACGCTTGTTGCTGGCAACGCGACGGCTGGCGGTTGCGGCTTTTTGGCATCTTCGTCGCGAGCTTGGCTTAAATGGTTACCAAACGTTTAATGATCTTCAGTTAGGCTACGAACTCTTACCAGTCAGGTCGTGTCCGCGGCTGCTTCCATTGGCCTGGCCACCTGAAAAGTCCCCAACGCGGCTCAAACGTTAACGGAATCCAAATTCGAGGCAAAGAGAAGAAAACAGAAACTGCATCATTTGCATAAAGCAAATAGAAAACGTAACGAAAATACGACTTAAGTTGATTCGGATTGTGTGTTGTTTCATGTCGCATTTCTGACATTTTTTCGCGCTTCCATTTCTGGGATAATTTCCCCCGCGTCGTGTTTTGTTTTAAAAGGAAAATAGTGCATCGACATTGAATTGACTGGAAAAACAATAGATTGTATCCGGAATTACCGAGTGAATCATGCGTGTTTCATTGGCCGTTTGGGGCACCTTGTGCCTGTGGGTGGTCGCAGCTAACGCTCAAGGATTTATACCACCGCCCAATGTTGGGCCCCACAACGGGGTAAGTCCTTTAACTTACTTGGGAAGTTAACTAAGAAAAAGGTTTAACAAACTATGTACCAATGCTGCCATGTTCCACATTCCCAGGCACACATTCCGCTCACAAGCGCCAGTTCAAATATGTGCCAAATAATCATAAGAAAAGTAAAATATTTATCACTTGATTTGCATTTCCATTGAATCTTATGCAAATATCCATTGTTAAGTCCGTCTTTGTGGGCCCTCCGCTTGTCCCGACCAAATTGACACAGTTTTTAGATCTTTTCGAGTTTCGGCCGCGAAGAAAGTTGCCGTGCCTCGAGTAGTACTCGCATAAATATGTCAAACAGCATACATTTTTGGATCGCCCAATGTGCTGGTCGAATCCCAAAAATTCCACAGACTTGCATAAGACTTTCTACCAACAAGAAACCAAATCTGGCCGCAGTTCCCAAGCCGCTCATTTGAAAATTCAATTATTTAAATATTTGTTTTCGAATCTCGATATTAATTGTTGAAACATTTATGGCCGCAACTGAAAACGAAAACGATTTTCAACGCCTCAATGAACTTTCCCTTTTCACAAAAATATATAAATTTATCTCTCGCTCGGTGGAGTGTGGGGGACTCGATTAAATGAAGATGCAAAGGAAGAGCCAGGCCGAGCCGCAAAGCCATGAGACATCGCTTAAGGCAAAACCTGTTCGCTTGGAGTGGTCAGGAAACCGAAAACGAAAAGAAAACCTATCTTTCAGCTCCGAATAAAATAAACCGCAGAGTCATGTGGGATCTTGAGAACTCTCGGGGGGATTCTGGCCAGTTGGTGTTAGATAATTGATGGCCCCAAACCAGCCAGATCCATTGGTTTTCCCGTGTTGATGTAACCCGATCATGTGGGGCATCCGATGTTACAGTTTTCACTTTCGTGGCTAAGCCCGACGAAGATTTGGCCAAAAACCACAACAATTTATGATGTGAAATCAGCAGCTTTGTTGTCTCCCATTTTTTCGGCTGCCTAAACTTTGCTTTGAGATGAACTAATGCCTATAATTGAGGCTCGGATTACGTAAAGAGATTTATTTCGATGCTGTTCAAGCTGCAGGCAGTGTTTTGATACGGGTTTATGGCTAAATGGAGGGACAGATGAAAAGGCCCTGATCACCGCGGACTCTTGCAGAATGCCAGTGCAGTCAGTTGGCAAACAAAAGATGACAGCTCGGCGTCCCTTAAATTACTTTCTTTTTTGATTCCAGCTCTTCGGTCGTCATCCTCGTCCGTGGCATTGTCCTTAACCTTTCCGTGCATCCGTCGACTTGGCGATTTCCTTTTCGGCAACTTGCACAATTTTTCCCATAACGTAAGAAAAACTTGTCCCGGACCAGATTTCTGCCAACATCATCTCTCACCATTGACATAAGTTGGCTTCAGCCTGCGATTGCATCTCAGCCTTTTTCTTTTTATTTGGCTTTTTATTTTGGTAAAACAAGCAATCACACGGAATGGAAAGAGTATCATCATCTTCCTTTTGTCTGGCAATAGCTTCGAACAGGAACTGGTTGGTTCAAGAGGTTTTTCGTTTTTAGGATTCGGCATCGATTCGGTGGCGGCTGCGCAATTTCTTTTATGCGCCTGGGCTTTGTTTTTGCCATTGCCTAATTTTAACTTTTATTATTTTGTATATATTGCCTCACGTAGCGTTCGCAATTGTGTCTTGTCGTGTAAACTTGGCAGCCGGCAGAAACATCTGGTGTCCATCCGCAGGTCCCAGTTCCCAGTTCCCAGTTCCCGGATTGCAGTTTCCAGTCCACAGCGCAGGCGCAGCAGCCGCAGTTCCACTTACGAACAGAAATCCCGCAAATCCCCAATCCGACAGAAACAACAATTTGCAATCTTCGAACATGTTTTTGCTGGGCCTACCAAATTGCCGACTTTTTGTTTTGTACTTTTTTCTTATTTATTTTGTGTATATTTAGCGTTTATTTAACAGATTTATGTTTGTTTTCCGTGCTCGGCTTTCACTTTCGTTGGGGGGTTAAAAAGAATCTTTAACAAGAAATACCACATCAGGCAGTCAAATAATATAGCAAGTTTCATTTATTTTAAAGCAAACTATTAGTCAATTTTAGCTCTAATGAAATTATTCCGAGCCATGTACATATATATTATATTATATTTCTGAGTTTATGTTAATTCTCTGATCAATTTTTTCAGCTTCCATTTGATCTTCTGGTTTTATAGTTATATTGTGATGACACTTTTGAATAAAAGTGCATTGTTCTTCACTTACCAATGCTTACTTATCACATACCATTATTTGCTCTTGACGTATCCATAAACTCGGCTTGTTAAGCTTTTAGTGCTACTCAAAATATGTGTGAAGTTAAGTTTTATTACGGGTTTTGGGAAGCACTTACTCTCTCTCATATTACATATCTTTTCGAACTTTCTTGGGGCGAGGTCTTTCTTTTTTAGTACGAAAGACAGATCTGAAATTGATTTACGTTGCGAGTCCATTGAAACGGGTTGCCAATAATTTTGTACAACTGACAGGGCCCTACAACCTGTTCACTTTCAGTGCGGCTTTGTGTTGTGTCGACTTGCCAGCAAAACCATAACAAGAAGCCGCATTTCATTGTAATTTCTTTTTGCGAGCGGCGATCTGCGTTCTGCCCGCTTTGAAGGCAAGTGGAAAGTGGGTCAATCGAGAGATCTTTATAAATATCGCTGCTCGGTTGCATATTTATCTGAAAGATATTTCAGTATCTGGGCGGGGAGGTGACAAACTGTTAATGGATCTAGCTTAAAAATGAAAGTTGTTTTTGTAGGGCTTCAGGTAGAGAGAGATAGAGAGGGAAGGTGGCACTTGCCAGGGCTCGAGAGAGCTAATCAGGCTCAGTGTTCAGATCAATCATCGCACCTCAATCGCCTCTGATTGGACCCCTCGAGTTTTCCCACTTCAACAAAGTAACGATCTGCCATTAGCCGGGCGCCACTTTAAATCGAATCGCATCAAAATAAAGCCCATAGTGATCGCCATTCAGCTGCTAACCACAAACAAATAAAATAATTGAACGCTAATCAGCGGGACAGCGAGGCTCTTTCTTTCCTTTCTTAATTTGCTTGGCCGCGCACCCAGCCGCTTTTCAGTTCGATTGAGAATTAAATCAATTTCGTTTTTGAATGAGGGGAAAATTGCCTGAAGAAAAGTGAATGAAAACCGAGGTGTCATGCCCGATTGGGCAGAGGAGACCGCAGGGTTGGACAGGAAATTCAGCTGAAAATTTGTAATTCCATCGGTGATATAACGCGTATTATGAAATCTGTTAGGGTACAGTTCCCCAATGGATTGGATTGGATAAACCTGAATGGCCACATGCAAGTAATTTGGAGTGCATAAATCTAGCTCTTATAAGGTCTTTGGTTTCTCAAACCATGTCTGTGACCCACTTTGGCGGCGTGGAAGAACGTGGGTTGGGTAAAAGTTGAATACAAATCTCTTCCGAGAATTGCGGATCGCCCGCTGTCGAACTCATAGGGGTTCAAGGCATCTTCCGCTTTCTATGGCTCCCCATTACCCCCGCGAACTTCTCAATTATTAAGCCATTAACATAGTTAGTGAGCCGCTGTGACTTTGTTCCGCATTATTTTATGGCAACGATCGCCAGAAATTAGCTCGTTGAAAAAAAAAACAAAAAAATAAAAAAGATATTACCGGGCAAAACGCTGATCGTTAAAATGACGTCCGCGCTGGGAAAAGAAAGTAAAAGGGCTCGGCGACATAATTCATCGTTGATGCTGATTATTGACAGGCCGCCGGATGGCCACTCTTCTTCCAGGTCATTAAAAGTCGCTTGGAATGGCCGCATATCGGGGATGCAGAAAGCCAAATGGCTTTGGTCATGGCTCTCTGTTGCCTAATTGCAAGTTGCACGTTGCATGCCGCCGCCGCCTGACGAATGCCGCACTTAGCCGAGGTATGTGCAGTAAATATATCAGGGAGATTTTCACCCGCCGACGCCGTACCCAGCACCAAGTGCAGCAAGTGTCAACTTCCGCGTTACTCATACGCCGTGTGGTGCGCCAGCGACAACGGGTTCCTCAGCTGCATCTTCTTTCTCGCCATAACTCAGCGCAAATATGGCCAAAAGTCAAACGATCCTCGGATCGCTAACGTAATGCAATAGCCAAGCCCAACTCCGCCGCGGTTCAAACTGGGCAACCAGTTATGGCCCGGCGCCGCTGCACTTTCGTTTTCGCATTCGCCGTTGCATCTGTATTGTGGCTGGGCCTTTGTGTCTGGGCGGAAAGTTTATTGCGCGAAAATGAAGAAGCGTTTGTTGCTGGCACACAGTTCCAAAACAAGATTTGAAACAAGCCACTGCTGCTGCAGCAATGGCATCTGCAACTGGTGGACGGGTCGGGATGGGTCTGGTCTGGCCGGGTCTGGCCGTGTCTGCCTGGTCTGGAGATGTTGCAAGCCGCAAAAGAGTTGCATAACCTGTGTGTGTTTTCCTTTTGCCTGCCGAGGTGGGAGTTGAAACTCTCAGCCGCCCGCCATGCCTAACAGCACTAAAAACTTGTCCATCGATTTGCGTTTCATTTCAGCCTGGAGCTGAATAAAATGCGCAGCGAAATTATTTAATGACATTTTTGCGGTTTTGGCAATGTGTAATGGAAAAGTGGTGGATAACCATCTTGCTATTACCCGCTTTTCATGCAGAAAGCCATGGGGTTGGGCCATGAAAGGTTAGGGGTTGTGGGAAATTTTAATGAAAGCATTGCAAAATTTGAAGTCAAAATTCCTTTTTTTTAAAGCGGTTACTGAAATTAATATGAGGAGTGAATTCGTTGCTACATTTACAATAGGTAGGGTTGGCAAGCCATTTAACATAAAATACAGCTTACGAAAGTTCACTATTAAAGGGGTTTAAGACCAAAGGGATGTTATAACAAATTGCTGGAACTTCAACTATTTTTAAGGAACTTAACTACTTGCCTCTTAAGAAATAGTGGGTTACTTAGGAGCCTTTCAACAGCTCCATGTATCCACTCGCTGCCATCATATTTGCTCGAGTCTGATGCAACGCTCTCGGGACTTTTCGCCGCCTTGAAGGGTTCCCTGCCCGAAAAGTCAAAGTACTCGCAGCGAGAGATATACCCCGGTTAGTACCTGTCAGGTGCGATACGCCCCCAACTCGCGCTGCAGCCCACTTCACACTAGAGTGCTGCCGCTGCCAGCGGCTGCTGCATGCCACATTATCGCCAGCGACCGACCGAATAGCCCAGTGGGCCGGGCCCCTGCCGCAGCCTCTGCTGCCACTTTCCGTTGTCTGCGTCCGCACGAGAGTTGCAGGGAAAGAAAACTCTTTTCGCAAGCCTGGGTGATTTTCTGCACCGCAGAAGCTCCACGGCTGGCATTTCAGTTGCATTTTCCATTCGCTTCTTCGGCACCCAAAGTGCTTCGTTTTGTTGCAAATAATAAATTTTAATTTGCTCGGCGGTTTTAGGTACTTTTCCTTCTCATTCCGCTGCGGCTGCGGCTGCGCCTGCGCATTTGAGTGCATCAGCTGAGCATGCAAGGCGAAAAGCACATCGCTTTCGATTTCTTCAAATAAATATTAAGGCCCAAATGAGTTTGGCCGTTGTGAAGAAATTTTGGAATGGATGTCGACCGACTGAGTCCACTGGGGAAATCTTAACAGAGGGACGAAGACTCCCTTTGAGTCATGCTTATTTATTCATCGTACAAATCGCATTGATTGTAGGTATATAGTATATGAAAAAAGTCATGGAGAATAGCTCTTATTCATGTGAAGACATCACTTGCAGGTATTTCTTTCAGCTTCAGTAATAGGGACGACTCTGTCATGATCCCTTTAGGATTATTTTAGGCTGAACCCTGTTTTAAATCTTCCAAAACCATTCAAAGTCTGGAAAGACCAATGGCTTCAGGCAGGGTTACTAACCGCTAAACAATGGTCAGCTGGGTCCCCAACTTGTCGCGTCGCGTCCCATCCGGGTAATTGCTGAAAACTGTCACGAACTGCAGCAACACAGTTTACTGACTCCGGCTGCGGCCCACTCGGAGTCGGTGGCAATTCGAAACATTTGCCAGACCCCGGGACCCCCGACCTTGTAAGCGACCCTCCGCAATTTGCATGTGCCGACCCGGGGAGCTCCGCTCTCCGCTTCCCAGAGCCGCAGGTTCAGAGCTTGCGTGACCAAAGGCGGGCACGAGACCTGCAGAAAGTCAGCAATGTGAGCATTTGGCGAGTCGGGAGCAACGAGGTGGCTCCGATACCATCTCGAAATGACTTAATTGGTTCCTCCAGCGAGTAAATGTAATTAAAATTATAAGAACTTTGCTTTCGAATCCAAAGCATTCGGCTCTGGCGCACTGCTAACCCATAAATTATTGATTCCAGTGAACACGAAATGGCAAACAGCAGCTGAGGAAATCAGAAAATCAAAAGTTTTCATGCCACTCCAAGCCCTTCCACTGCAAACAATGGCGTCCCATTTGACAAATGATATGGCGGGGATTCTGGCGGTGCACGGTGGCATCGCATGTCTGGGAATCTGAGGCAATGCTAATACGTAATTAAGGCATTAGACAAGCGTTAAATCGGATCGCTGGAAAAATCTAAGGCGCCATGACATGAGAAAGCAGCTGCTTTTGGATGGGAGAACGAGACGTGGCAGATGTAGTACTGGAAAATCCATTAAGATATAAAGATCGGCCAGCGCAGCCTCTCGAATACGCCTCGACCTTATGCCTTCACACTTTCCCACAATTCGCCAGCCAAATTGTTGGCCAAGGTCAAAATCCGTATAAATAAAGACTTCGCCCGGAGTCGTCTAACAAAACATGGCCCATATTCATACTTGCGATAGAGGAAGGCGACAAAGCCTTTAGACTTCGCATCAATTGGAATCGAGGCGCTTCAGTTCAAGTGACAGCCCATGGAAACGAGTAGACAAACAATCCCCTCTCGATGGCTCTGCAGTCACTAAAGTAAATACGAGTGCGAAATACAAGAGTTGGCAGAAATACGCGCTTTTAAGGCCTTTGAACAATTCGGAATATTGGCGCCATTCAAGTCCCCCGTGACAGCCAAAAAGAGAGAAGAATTGCACAAAGATTACCAGAGCAGGCGATGACGACGGGTGTAACAAAGGCTCCTCCGATTCGGACAGATGATGAGCGTGGAAAGGTTGGGCGTTTTGCGGCTCTGTCAATGAAATTTCACGGCAGAGTTTCGTAACGAAATCCGACGAATGCAAATCCCAAGTACACGCCTTTCCACAAAGCGAAATTGTAATATTTTCGGCGGTTCCCTTGATTGTTCGCTACTGTCCATCAGCTAAACTGAGTGAATACATCTTTGGCGCCAACAATCCCATCTGCCGGCTCCGACTCCTACCTAAAGTGTGGCTTGTCCGCGGCCGAGATACTGAGATAGATATATGGCACGCAATTTGCGCGGCTGCGTGCGCCAAATTTATTGAATTGGAAAGTAAAAATTGCAGCGTATTTAAATTTATTTCCAACAATAATATAATTTTTAGAGGCTTGTGTTTTATGTTGGCCTGGCACGCAATTTGCCATTGATAATTATGAGGATCTTGCTAGCGATTGTCTGCCAAATAATAATTGTGTTATTATATTATTCGGCTGGCGTTGTGGTTTCGAAACTGGAGGTGTGTTGAGCTGGAAAATTGAGTGGTTTGTCTGCGAAGATATTGGGCTTTGATATTGATCGATGCTCGTCAGTCACAAATTTAATTTCGTACGTAATTCGTTTATGTTTCTCGAGAGTCTGGGAGGGACTGCTCACTTTCAGTTTAGTCACCATTAAGACGGGCATCTAAAACTATCTTTTCGCGCTTTAAAAAAAAAACAACTCTCTGCAATTAGCCATATGAACATGTTAATTACCCAAAAACAGATGGCCCATAAACCTAGATTTTCTCATGCCCAAATCCAAGAGCAAAGCACAAAGAAGTGGGTTTATTTAAATTACATTTTCTTGCCTTAGTTTAGCAGCCGCCAGATACCCAGCAGCAGCAGCAATCCGCAATCCCCAGATGCTGCCCCTGGCAATGCTAATGATATAATAAATCTTGCAGCTCGTAAAAAGTGTCAGAGTGTGTCAAATTAAGCATATGAGCAGACTAAGTCGAGTGTCGTCGGATGCACTCGCCGGATTGTAACTTGAATTTGGATTAGGGCGCCAACTCGGAGTTGGATTTGAAGCTACCTGTGTGGGCTGCGTGGGTGACGAGCTGCCAGGAAGCGATTTTGAACCACTCTTGCGATTGGCATTTTGCCTGATTCACAAACTCATTTGCCTGAGCTTCAACTCAATTAAATTAAATTTGTATGCCACTCAAGATAACTGCGATTACATTACCTTAACACTTTACCCGAGGTTATGCAATATTTACAGAGCTTTGTGGATGCAACACAGCTGGCAATTAACTAAGAAAAGCAGTTTGGTGGAGTTGCATGTGCTGGTGAAAATTAAATTGGAAAATTTTGTAGTTGCAGATTCATATTTCACTGTCTCAAGCCGGTAAAAATCTGCAAAATTCATGCGCCTGCGCTATGCATCTTGTATCTTATACTGCTCGCACTTAAATTATGACGAAAGAAACAAATAAATCGAATTCCAATAGGAGCAATCATTAAAAATAGCAGCTATAAACTAACAATATATAATAAGGTTCAAAAGCAATTTGAAATTTAAGTTAAGTAATTATAACAAAACACTGTGTCTTCCTTAATCCACATGTACCATTGCATAACTGGCATTAATGGCATTAATGAATCCGTTTGCTGATATCGACCATAGTAATTATTTAGATAATCATACAGATCTCATTGGTTTGGGTCTGTCAGTTAAATTGTCCTAATTTGTCTTAAGTGATTAGCAGCACTCTCCCCGTCTGTCCGGTGATAATATCTAGAGATTAGTACGCGAACAGTAACCGAGATGGCCAGGTTTCTTTATGCCGCACTTTCTGGGGCTTAAGGCGATGGTTAAATAACTTTTGTTTTTGTTTCTGTTTGAGCTGCTTTTTGTTACTGCTGGAACCTTTTCATTGTTGCACTACTGTGTTTGTTACCGCTGGCCGGTGGCTTCTTTCGCTTTCATGTGGCTGGCGGCCCCTTTTTCGGGTTTTGGGGAAGGTGTAGGTGTTGGCTAAAGCCCCGCTCGAGGCAATTTCTTATTTACCTCAGGTAATTACACAATTTTATGTAAATTTCACTTTTTGCTGTTGCTGTGCTGGTGCTGCCATTGTTCGCCGAGCATTCTTCTGTGCGCCCGCAAATTAATTACTTATTTGCTTAGCCAGCTAGCTATTTTGCTGGCAATTAAAGTGCCTTTAGGAAATCCACACAAATATTTTGTTCGCTTATTTTTTCGGGGCATCTCTTTGCAAACAGCAGTCATTTGTCGATAGCCGGAAAAGTGAAAGGGAATTGCCAAATCCTCGGATTGACCAATGCTGCAAGTCGCCGAGTCGCCGCAGCCACGGATCCAAAACTAAGCCATCAACTGCCATCAAAAGCTTATTATGCACATTTGCTGTCATTGGGAAACTGTCAACAGGGGCGCCGAAGAGGTTGTCTTCGATTTAACCAGTTCTTCGGAGCTGCTGCAACTGCGTTCTGGACTTTATTCAGATGCCATCGATGAGATGTCGAAATGATGTGAGCACGATTTCCAAGATCTAGCTGAGGCCCAGATGCCGTGCGATGATAAACCAGACAAACAATTTAATGAGGCGTTTAGTGTTGGCTGTCAACTAACAAATCATTTTAGGGGCAACTGCCCCAGTTACCGATTTCATTAAAAAATCAATCAAAATAATTACATATTACTCTAGAAGCAGGCCTTAGTTTAATTTAAAGAATACAGTGATGGCAGAGCATCCCTTTTTATGGCCAAAACACAAATTGCACAACTTCCCACAAAAAAGATCCTCTAGTCTCGCAGGTATTCAGCTAAATTTGAGGCAGCCTTGGGACTACACGAATTGCCAAAACAACCTCAAGTCGAATAAAAAGAATCCAGTAGCAAATGCATCTTAAAAATCCAAAACAAAGAATACACTGAGATCCAGTGCAGGCTGGAGGCCAGATGCATTTAGGTTTTCTTAGTTGGCTGTGGGGCAGACAGGAAATCCGAAAGGCAATCGAAAAAAACGAGGCCAGCTTCGGTGCCATTGGCCATTGACATGATCTAAACCAACAAAAAAGGTTGTAAATTGTGCGACTCGAGAAGAATCTGTCAGATGCCAGGGGCTGTTGTGCAACTCGCAGAATTTACGGCCTCTGGTTTTTGGTAACTCTTAATTAAGCGAACCATATCTTGGGGCCCGAATATCTTGGGCCTTGATCTATTAAATTCTAATTAACATAAGCTGCCTAAGTGCCTACTAAATATCTGGCAAATCACTTTCACTGCGAAATGAAACTGAGCCCGAAAACGAAAAGAAATTTCCGAAATTTCGCTTTCATTTTGTATCTCATCTGGCCGAAGCTAACTCTCGTAATACCCGTCCCGACCCGATGTGTGATGGGAAATCAATTATGAATTATTAACAAATTAGCCGGCAGTTCGAGTCGTGTAACTGACAGATACATCATGGATCACAACGCCCCATGTGAGCATGTGAAAAATGTGGACGCGAACTGGTTTCCAGCTGGTGGAATGCAGCAACTTCTACCTGTTGCCGGCTATCTCTTGGAGTATCTTCACCGATTAGCATAATGCTCATTTGATTTGACAGCCCTCGAATGGAAAAGTTTACGTAACGGAATTCAGTTTGTTGTCGCAGTCCCGCCCATTTGTTGCTTTAATGGAACTTTCTTTGTTTAACCAAGAAAATGTTTCATTTGTTAACAAACTTTAACAACAAAAAAAAAAATCGAGTAGGTTTTAAAATATTGTGTGTAATAAAGGAAGTTTTTTGTTTGGTATCTGAAAACCGTAATATAATGGGAAGACTGCTGTGTTGCCAGTTGACTTTTAGTTTGTGATTTATAGTAATAGTATAACTTCATTGAAGTATAGAAAATAAATTTCAAAAAACATACAACTGAAGATAATTAAATATTTTGTGTGAGCTTTGCATACAACGAATTATGAGCAATACACCAAATGTGTCATGACCAATAGGCATTTCCACTATTTCTGCTACCGTCTTTCGAACCGTGACACTTGATTAACTCAGCGGCTAATCCACATTTGTCCATTATCTGACACTCTTTGGATGTCACTCGACCGAGGTGCGGTGGCGACGTCGTCGACCACGGACGTCACCTGCATTAATGGGTTACGGCGCATGCGCGACCATTGATTGAAGCTCTCTCTGCAGTGGTGCTTGAAAACGAAAGCGTTTTGCATGCAGGCGCCGAGAAAATATTGAATGAATACGCTAAACCGAGAAATTGACACGTTGAACACATGTCGGATATCGGCAGGCGGGGAGGCATACAGGGCCCTCTGAAGACTGGGTTCAGTGGCTCTTGGGCCTGGGACGCTGATTGCTTTGGCACTTGATTGATGATTGATTGACGTTTTCACCAGGCAGCCAGGCAAGGCGTAGGGAAAAGTCAGCTCTGGTGTTAGAGGAGAAAGAAAATTGTGGTGGAAAACTCAAATTGGAGATGAAGATGCATGACAGGGCATTGGATTTTTTAGCTTGAATTAATACTGGCACCGACTGTGGGATGAGTCGTTATTCGATTACAAAAGCTCATTCCTTCACGTGCTCGAACATCTTGTACTTTTCTCCCTGTTAATCGTGCCGCTGTGATTAGGTTGCATAATCCAGAGCCAGCTCTTGCCGGCATCAAGGGGCAGCATGATGAGGCGGCGTCATCATGAGGCGCGGCATTAGTGGCAACAACATAATTACCATGCGAAAAGAAAGAGTCGGGGCTCCCAAGCAGCCTGATAACGGCTCAATCTGATAACGGCTCATCGGCAGAGCCCCGCAAAAAAGAAGATTTATTGCCGAGGCAATTAAATTATACATACAGCAGTTTAGCCATAAGCCAAAAAACACACACTAAAGCCAAACAGTACCTGGGCCTGCAGAGAGGCTCAGAGAAGTGCTTCCCCGCTCCTCCTGGGGCCGCTTTGGCAATGATGTTGGATAACTGTTGTTAAACAATTGCCCGATGTGTGACCGCTGGCTGGCCTCTCGATTGGCAGCACGTATACGCAGAGTGGGACGGGCAGCTTGGCCACAAGATTGTAGGGAGAGACTCACTAATGACAACTGCAGATGGGAAACAATAAAAGTGGGTTACCCAGTGAATAGAGCGCACTTCAATTGGGCAAGGGCTTGGAACTGTCATTATTCAGACAGATTATTCACAACTCGCGCTTATCTTTGACTGAGATTACCATCATTTAATCTATGGAATAACGAGGATGGATAGAAATTCATCCATAGCCACCACTCAAGGCGGGGGCAAAGTGAACTTTCTTCTTCCGCAACGATTTCGCTGAGTAAGGTGCGATTATGCCAAACAAGTTTGCCAGTTTTATAGACTTCAACTTGACCGAGTGCCCGCTAAAAAGGACCCCACAACAGAGCCCGACGCACAGGTTACTGTGGCCAAAATGGAGCAGAGATTGGTATGGCAACCGCTGAAACTGAAACTGGTTCATGTCTATTTTAGGAGAGCCTTGGGGGGACTTATCTGTGCAAACTGATGAAAGATCTGGGGCCAAACGAAGCTGGTTTTCCGCACCAGCCTGGATGATGCAACAGCAATGTGCACTGGCAGAGCTCGTAACTCACTCTACTCTGTCTCCTTCTCTTTGCAGCCGCCCTTTCATAATTCGCAGCGCCGACAGTTGAACCTGCAGCAGTACAGCCAGCAAAACTTCGTCCAGGCGGGAGTGGAGCTGCCCATTCCTCACCGTCCGCAACAACAGCACACACACCTTCACCACCAGGCCCCGCAGCAGCAACACCGCTTCGGGCAGTTCCCACACCAGCCACAGCAGCATCAGCAGCCCCACAGCAATCAGCAGTTCCAGCGCTCGACCCAAAACCAACTCCAGACTGCTCCCCAGTTTCCCCAGCAGCAGCAACAGCAGCACCAGCAGCAGCCGGCCGGCGGCATTGATCTGCACCATCAGAACTTCTTGGACTTGCGCAACTTTGCTGGCTCCCAGCAGCAGCATCCGCAACATCAGCAGCAGCAGCGTCACAAGCAGTTCGGTGAGTGCAACTCTTGATCTTCCTGCCGATCTTCAGCCTCTGACCCTAGTCCTAATCTCCCCCTAGATTCCCGCCTGCAGTCCACCGCTTTTCCGCCCCAACCCTCGCTGGAAACGTACCAACAGCAGCAGCATCAGCAGCAGTTTGCCTTCCAGCAACCCCAGCAATTCGGACCCCAAGTGCTGCCCCAGACCACCCAGAAGCTGCCCAGCCAGGCCCCTGTGCCCACCTTTCAGACCATTTCCCAGCCACAGCAGCAGCAGGTGCAGTTCAACTACCAGCAGCAGGCCACGCAGCAGCAGCCGCAGCAGTACCAGCTGACACCCCAGCTGGGCTTGCCCGTGCCCCAGATCTTTAGCAACCTGCAGGCCACTCCCTTCCCAGAGCCCACCAGAGGAACCTTTCAGCCACAAGCCCAGCAGCAACCTCAGCCCCAGCAGCAGCCCCAGTTCCAGCACCAATTTGTGAACGCCCAGGCACCAGTCCAGACTCAGAGCCAGCCCTCCGACCAGGAGTATAAGCAGAAGCTGATCCAGAAGCACGAGCAGTTCGTGGCCAAGCAGTACGAGAAGTCGCAGCACAAGGTGCGCCAGCAGCACGAGGAGTTCCTGGTTAAGCAGCATCAGATCAAGCAGCACATCCTGCCCACGATCATCACGCAGCACAACGGAAACTACCAGCACTCACCCTACGTCGGAGCACCGGCTCGTGGAAGGCCTGTGGCCCATCCCACGGAGTACAACCAGTTCAATAGCGCCCTGCAGCAGTACTACAAGGAGCACCCGACGACGACAACGACCACTACGACCACGACCACGACAACAGAGGCAACCACCACGCCGAAGAAGAACATTTACGCTCAGGTGAAGTCGGAGCTGGGAAAGTATCCGAGCCAGAAGGGCAAAAAGCCGGTGAAGACTATTGCGCGCGAGGACCTACTCAAGCAGCTAAAGGCTGCACTGTCTGAGGCTCCACAGCAGCCGCTGACTGGCAACAAGACCTACGATGAAATGGACCTGGTGTTGCCCAACGGCCAGAGGGTTCAAGTCATCCGTACCACAGATCCGAACCTGGTCCAGGGCCAGAAGGCCTACTCCCAGGAGCAACTGCAGACCCTGCTCGCCCAGCAGGCATTGGGAGGCGATGCTAAGCTCAGTCTGAGCGATGTGGCGCCTAGCAAGAGCAAGGACCTTGAGCTGCCAGGAGGTGGTAAGGTACAGATTCTGCGATCCCCCGATCCTCAGGAGTCCGACACGCTGCCTGCAGGTGGCCTACCCGGTGGTGTGGACCTCTCCAGCTTGGCTGCCCTCTATGGCGGAGGAGCAGGAGACATCCAGGGCATCAGCAGTGGAGCAAATAGCATCGCCAGCTCAGCGGTGATTACCTCGGACTCGGATGATCCACCCTCCTTGGAAGAGCTGGCCAAGCGTGGTCTCATACCCGATGGTTACGAGATCGAGGGTCTCAGCTCCAAGTCGCAGGCCCCAGCCACCGCTGCCCCACCCACTCTGCCGCCTAAGAAGAAGGCCACCTATGTGTATCTTGAGGAACAGGCAGATGGCAGCTTCAAGATTCAGGGGGTTAAGGCCAATGGAGAGAAGGAGACCAAGCAAACGGGTAGCGAGGTGGAGAGCATTCTGGAGCGCATCAGGAGCGGAGAGATCAAGCTGCCGCCCTCCGTTTCGCGCCTGACTCTGCCCAATGACGAGCTCGTGGAGATTAAGAGCGGCAAGATAATCCAGACGACGCGGGCTCCAACCACAACCTCCACTACCACCACCACAACCACGACAACCACCACCACTCCGACGCCCTTCGTTTCCCGGGGAACGCCCAGCAACCACCGGCAGTACCATCCATCGAGGACCTCGACGACAACCACTACATCCGCCCCCACCACAGCTCGCATCAATCTGGTGTTTGAGAGCAGCACTCCCAACGCTGCCAGCCTGATTCGGACCACTCCAGCTCCCGTGTACAGTGGCTCCACGGTGACGGGTTCCCCATATTTGGGAGGTGCCTCGACCCACTTGCCAGTGGTCACTGAGCGGCTGTCCGACAATAGTCCTGACCTACTGCCACCTGTGCCCCAGTACGCAGATGCCCTCGTCCAGGAGACGGAGAATACCGAGAAGGCGGCGCAAGCTAGTCCTGTGGCCAGCTCTGTGCTGTCCAACCCCAGCGAGGATCTGCTTCAGATTCTGAAGTCGAACGGCCTGTTTGCCATGGCCAAGTACCTGCGCCAGTCGGGCCTGGACAGCATTCTCAACGAGACCGGACCCTACACCATCTTCGTTCCCACAGACAAGGCCTTTAAGAACCTGTTGGTTCAGTTGGGCGGGCCAGAACGGGCAGAGGAGAAGTTCCAGTCCAATCCCCGGCTATTAAGTGGGGTAAGTCTGAGTATATATATAATATTTTCCGTACTAAATCAATTTTGTGGATATTTCGTGTTTCATTTTTAGCTGCTGCTGCATCATGTGATTCCGGGAGCTTTTGAAATCGCCACCTTACAGGACGAAATGACCGGCGTGTCCCTGGCCGGAACCCAGCTGCGAGTTAATCAGTACAACATGCACGACCAGGAGTGGAACGATGTGACTGTACGCTAGTCTCCTGCCATAGTCCTTTACCAAACTGTTAACCAAATAACTTTCCTTTCAGCTCACCACCATCAACGGAGCCATGGTTGTGTTGAACAAAAAGGACATCAATATCCCTCAGGGTGTGGCCCACGCCGTCGATCGCGTCATGTTCCCATTGCCCGTCGGAGACCTACTGCAAACCCTGCAGTCTGATCGCGAGGGCCGCTTTAGCAATTTCCTTAAGATTCTGTACACATCGGGACTGTCTGAGAAGCTGCAGAGCAAGGGTAAAAGCCTATACAACTCTGAGAATGTTTTGATTCTAATCCCCGATCGTACCATGTAGGTGTCAAGACTTACACCGTCTTCGCCCCCGTGGACAAGAGCTTCAGCGAGCTGGACTCTGACACCCTGGAGAAGCTGTACAACGACAAGGAGGCCGCAGAGCAGTTCGCCATGAAGCACATCGTGCCGGGAGCTCTCTTCTCGGCCGGCATGCGGTTCTACCAGGTCAAAGACTCGCTATTCACGGGCAAGACCGTGATCCTGCAGAAGACTTCGGCTGGCAAGATCAAGGTGAACGACGCCCAGATGGTCACGTCGAATATTCCAGCCACCAATGGAGTGATCCACGCTCTGGACGGCGTCCTGGCGTGAACAGATGCACCCTGCTGCACAGTTTTTGTTTAGCCCGTAAGGTTTAGGCTAAGCTAGGAGGAGTCCTCATCAACCACATCGAAAATTGTTAGTGAAATCTTGCCAAAGTCCATGGCTGGGCTTAAGAAACTGCAACCCTTTATAAACCTGGTGCGAATCGATCGAGTTTAAGAGAATCATACAAACAATTGGTGCTTCCACGAACTTTTCTGTATTTCTTTCTTTCGCCTTCACAAAACAGTCATTAAAAATAGTTCAATTTAAGGAAGAAGCAGAAGTGTGTAAAAAAGCCTACAAGAAATGGAATCTGACCGGGATCTAAGTTAAGTTCATATCTAATTTATTTTTGGCATAAAATCAAGTGCAAAATATGTAATTTACAAAATTCTGTAAACTTAATAAAATATACTTAAGTACAACTCCTTATTCGTAATATGGAATGGAATATGGGCACGAGGCAATGAAGTCTTTGATATTTATATGTAGTCTTATAATATTATAGCGACCTGAATTGAACTTTGCATCTATTCCAGATAGTAATATCTCTAACAGAACCTGATCGGACCACCTTATCTTATTGTATAAAAATCATATATTTTCCGATGATCTTGGAATAAAATTATAAATTTGATTTTTCCAATATACTTTCATAAACTGCCGAAGTTAGCTTTTTTACTATAATTTAAATTCCCCGATTAGATTTTCTACTGCTGTTCGCGGTATACATAAATCTTGTTAAACAGAAATCAAATAAATTGATGTGTCTGTCAACGAAAAATGTACCTAATTTGAAAAAATGATAAACATACTCAATAGTTTGCATATATAGTAGAGCAGGTATAATTTTTACTAAAAATACATGATTACACGTGTCGAATCTCATATTTTTATTTTAAAGTTCATAGTTATAAAAGCGAAAAAATGGGGCAAAAGTAAGTTTGGATGAGCAATATAACTGATGAAGCTGAGGTCCCTCTTTAATGGTTCTGTTTCAATATGAAAGTACACACTTGAGCTGTACGTACCGTACGGTTTATTAGGCTTTGAAAAGTGAAAAGGCAAGATGTTTGAAATGTGACGGGAACTTTCGTTTTCGAATTAGCAATGTACAGACCAAGATATATTTAAAAAATAGTCAATATAACAAAAAGGTCGAATTTGGTTGACCTGTGTTATATTCCGTAACACTTTTATAATTCAAGTCTGAAGTTAATATCAATAAAATGTATAAGAAGTGTTACTAAATGTTGCTGATATACAATTTTAATATGGACCTAAACAAATAGGATATATATACTATTTACATTCTTTTTACAAAATCAGAGCTTGGAATTTTCAATATTTATTTTTGGCTTCGCTTCTTTAAATAACTAAACAAATCCGAAAATGTACTTCAAATTCCATTCTTGGAAACCTGAAAGTATGTATCAATTAGATAATGTTATCTTAGAAGCTTCAGAGCAGCGACCAATTTATTGTTCAATTGTAATGGACAATAGTCATTAGTTTATCTACCACAGAACAAAGAAACCTGTGGAGATTTTTATACATAAATAGTTTTTCCTAACTTCACAATTTCAGTACGCACATTGAAGTCACGATGGTAAGAGCTAGGCTACTTTGAAAGTTCATTTCATAAATTTTATATTCTAGACTATGCGCTCCCGGTTGCTTCTTCTGCTGTGCGCTGCACTAGCGATATCCTCTTGCTCAGGTCAAACCACCTCAACAAGCTCAACTACGACTGAGTCCCTTTTATGCATAATCTTTCCTACTCTGTGCTCAACAACCACCACGCAGGCTTCAACAACCACCGTCGCTCCTACGACGACACAAGCAGTAACGACAACATCACTAGCTACAACCGAATCCCTTGAATCAGTATTATGCAGATTATTTCCACAACTGCCTATGTGTTCGTCAACCACATCTCAAGCGACGACAACCACTGTGGCTCCAACTATAACAGAAGAAATAACGACAACCACTGTGGCTCCAACAACCACAGAAGAAATAACGACAACTACAGTGGCTCCAACTACCACGGAAGAAGTAACGACAACTACTGTGGCTCCAACTACCACAGAAGAAGTAACGACAACTACTGTAGCTCCAACTACCACAGAAGAAGTAACGACAACCACTTCTGCTCCAACGACCACCGAAGAGGTAACGACAACTACTGTAGCACCAACTACCACAGAAGAAGTAACGACAACTACTGTGGCTCCAACTACTACCGAAGAAGTAACGACAACCACTATTGCTCCAACGACCACCGAAGAGGTAACGACAACTACTGAGGCTCCAACTACCACAGAAGAAGTAACGACAACCACTATTGCTCCAACGACCACCGAAGAGGTAACGACAACTACTGTGTCACCAACTACCACAGAAGAAGTAACGACAACTACTGTGGCTCCAACAACCACAGAAGAAATAACGACAACTACTGTGGCTCCAACTACCACAGAAGAAGTAACGACAACTACTGTAGCTCCAACAACCACCGAAGAGGTAACGACAACTACTGTGGCTCCAACTACAACAGAAGAAATAACGACAACCACTGTGGCTCCAACAAACACAGAAGAAATAACGACAACTACTGTGGCTCCAACAACCACAGAAGAAATAACGACAACTACAGTGGCTCCAACTACTACGGAAGAAGTAACGACAACTACTGTGGCTCCAACTACCACAGAAGAAGTAACGACAACTACTGTAGCTCCAACTACTACAGAAGAAGTAACGACAACCACTTCTGCTCCAACGACCACCGAAGAGGTAACGACAACTACTGTGTCACCAACTACCACGGAAGAAGTAACGACAACTACTGTGGCTCCAACAACCACAGAAGAAATAACGACAACTACAGTGGCTCCAACTACTACGGAAGAAGTAACGACAACTACTGTGGCTCCAACTACTACAGAAGAAGTAACGACAACCACTATTGCTCCAACGACCACCGAAGAGGTAACGACAACTACTGTGTCACCAACGACCACCGAAGAAGTAACGACAACTACTGTGGCTTCAACAACCACAGAAGAAATAACGACAACTACTGTGGCTCCAACTACCACAGAAGAAGTAACGACAACTACTGTGGCTCCAACAACCACAGAAGAAATAACGACAACTACAGTGGCTCCAACTACTACGGAAGAAGTAACGACAACTACTGTGGCTCCAACTACTACAGAAGAAGTAACGACAACCACTATTGCTCCAACGACCACCGAAGAGGTAACGACAACTACTGTGGCTTCAACTACCACAGAAGAAGTAACGACAACTACTGTGGCTCCAACTACCACAGAAGAAGTAACGACAACCACTATTGCTCCAACGACCACCGAAGAGGTAACGACTACTACTGTGGCTTCAACTAGCACAGAAGAAGTATCGACAACTACTCAGGCTCCAACTACAAGAGAAGAAGTAACGACAACTACAGTGGCTCCAACTACCACAGAAGAAGTAACAACAACTACTGTGGCTCCAACTACAACCGAAGAAGTTACGACAACTACTGTTGCTCCAACTACCACAGAAGAAGTTACGACAACTACAGTGGCTCCAACTACCACGGAAGGAGTAACGACTACTACTGTGGCTCCAACTACCACAGAAGAAGTAACGACAACCACTACTGCTCCAACGACGACGGAAGAACTAACAACAACGTCTGTTGCTACGACTGAATCAATCGAATCCATGTTGTGCAGACTATTTCCGCAATTGCCGTTTTGTTCAACAACGACCCCTGAAGCGACGACAACTACTAATGGTTCAACTACCACCGAAGAAATAACGACAACTACTGTGGCTCCAACTACCACAGAAGAAGTAACAACAACTACTGTGGCTCCAACTACCACCGAAGTAGTTACGACAACTACTGTGGCTCCAACTACCACAGAAGAAGTAACGACAACCACTACTGCTCCAACGACGACGGGAGAAGTAACAACAACGTCTGTTGCTACGACTGAATCAATCGAATCCATGTTGTGCAGACTATTTCCGCAATTGCCGTTTTGTTCAACAACGACCCCTGAAGCGACGACAACTACTATTGGTTCAACTATCACCGAAGAAATAACGACAACTACTGTGGCTCCAACTACCACAGAAGAAGTAACAACAACTACTGTGGCTCCAACTACCACCGAAGAAGTTACGACAACTACTGTGGCTCCAACTACCACAGAAGAAATAACGACAACCACTACTGCTCCAACGACGACGGAAGAAGTAACAACAACGTCTGTTGCTACGACTGAATCAATCGAATCCATGTTGTGCAGACTATTTCCGCAATTGCCGTTTTGTTCAACAACTACCACAGAAGAACTAACGACAACTACAGTGGCTCCAACTACCACAGAAGAAGTAACGACAACCACTACTGCTCCAACGACAACGGAAGAAGTAACAACAACATCTGTTGCTACGACTGAATCAATCGAATCCATGTTGTGCAGACTATTTCCGCAATTGCCGTTTTGTTCAACAACTACCACAGAAGAACTAACGACAACTACAGTGGCTCCAACAACCACGGAAGAAGTAACGACTACTACAGTGGCTCCAACTACCACGGAAGAAGTAACGACAACTACTGTGGATTCAACTACCACAGAAGAAGTAACGACAACTACTGTCTCTCCTACGACGACTGAAGAAGTAACGACAACCACAATTGCTCCTACGACTACTGAAGAAGGAACTACAACCACTGTTGCTCCTACTACCACCGAGGAAGTAACGACAACTTCTGTGTCTCCAACTACCACAGAAGAAGTAACGACAACTACTGTGGCTCCAACGACCACCGAAGAAGTAACGACAACTACTGTGGCTCCAACTACCACGGAAGAAGTAACGACAACTACTGTGGCTCCAACTACGACCGAAGAGGTATCGACAACCACTATTGCTCCAACGACCACCGCAGAGGTAACGACAACTTCTGAGGCTCCAACTACCACCGAAGAAGTAACTACAACTACTGTGGCTCCAACTACCACAGAAGAAGTAACGACAACAACTGTCGCTCCAACTACCACGGAAGAAGTAACGACAACAACTGTCGCTCCAACTACCACGGAAGAAGTAACGACAACTACAGTTGGTCCAACTACTACCGAAGAAGGAACGACAACAACTGTTTCTCCAACAACCACCGAAGAAGTAACGACATCCACTGTGACTCCAACTACCACCGAAGAAGTAACGACAACTTCTGTAGCTCCTACTACGTCTACATCCAGTGAGGAAACAACACAGACTACTAATTCTCAGCCGCAGCAGGGGCATCATCATCATCATCACTATCATGAGATTATTGGAGTACCTAACCTTCCCTTTCCACCGCCGTTACCACCTTTTCCGCTTCCAGGACAGCTGCCAGAAGCGGAATCCGCTGTGATAGGTCTGCTGCCTTTACCTGTACCTCCTTTGCTCCCAGCGAGACCAATACATCACAATTCGCATCCAGCCAGACCTCATATACCGCATATACCTTTTGGAAACCTCTTTGGAAAATAATATTTTTCATAATATAAGTGTTTTGTAACTCTAAGCTGAGTGTAAATTCTCGTACACACGAGTGTTAAACTCCGATCTGTAGTACAACATACTGACCTAGGAGTCGTGGATAGCGTGGATTGAATCAAGCTGAACTCGAGTTAGGAAAACACTCTGCTTATAAATGTAAAGTAATCAATTCAAATTAATGAACGTATAATATTATACTGTATTTTTCTTTCTCTACATATGTCAGAATATTGTAATTCAAAGGACAATATTGTAAAATCACTTTCTTAGGAACAGATTTTTTCAGTAAAATTAACTTAAATTTGAAATAAAACTTATTTCCTTTCAATACTAATGGCTTTTGTATTTATTTTTTGATGGTTTTCTAGCATCAACCAATGTTTAACTTATGAATGAATATGAATAAAGAAACAGAAGATTTTTAATAGATGGGAATATTAGATAACTGGAGCATCATGGAAGGATTCACTTTTCCTGCCTTGCAAAATTGAATTTAAAAAAAAACAGTTGAAACAGACTTGGAATAACCTTCAAAACAAACTTTTAAAACATTTTTAATGCGTTTATGAAATGACCTGCACATTAACGGTGATAAAAGACGACATTTCAAAGTAATTCTGCAGAAAATATCGAATGGATAGAATTTAGGACATCTGAAAAGCTTCATCTGTGAAGGTAATCGACGCCGTAGCTTAGTCCTCTTAAGGACAAAGGAAACTTAAGGAAAATTATTTAATCAGATAATGGAGCAGGATTAAGCCTGGGACGCACAAGGCATATAGTTTAGGAATAGTCAAATTCCTTTTAACATCTGATAAATGCTTTCAAACTCTTTGGTTAAAGGGATATAATAATCGTACGAAGTAATCTAAACATGCCACCGAGTCCTTGAACGGAATTAACGCTTTGATCGTTAACATATCAATGACTTACTCCACTAGATATTCATACTTTATCCAGTATGACTGATAATTAAATTGGGTTTTATCAAAAATCATAATTTAGGAATAATATCCACTATTCATTTGAGTAAGTAGCGCCACCAGTGGCAGATTATGTAAGTGTACCTTTTGAGCAATTATTGCGCTAGGGGGCGCCATTAAATACCCCGGTGTAAAAATGTACGTATAATTTCGTATAGATTTATAAATTATTTAAATTAAATGCTGTAAAACTTAATTCTAAATTTGGCAATTTGTATTTTTTTCTCAAACCAAAAATAAATTTTTTGTAATGTAAGAAAGTAACAAATGAACTGGACTCAAGGCTTTTGAGTTAAGAGGTTTCGTGATAAATAATATTATTATTTATTCCAATTATTCAATAACAGTATTCTTGAAAATAAATAAGTTCAAGAGGATGTAAACTTGGCATAAACGGAGAATGCCCTGTTCTCCAAGCGCATAAGGTAGATATGTGTTTTTTTTTAAATCAGCATCACCAGTCGATATGATTTAGCCCGCCCGTCTGTTACTATGTAACAATAGGCCTTCTTTGTAGAGCTTTCTTTTAAATTCGATCACAGTAATTTCTATGAAGATGCTTAACCCCATTGCGAAAGATAAATAAAAATTCATGTCTTATTAATGTACATATAATTCTCATAAATTCTTTATTAATTCGATTTTTAAAATGTCTTGTTTCTTTTGTGTCGCCTTTTTTTTGCTTTAATTAGTTTACTCTTCTATGCAAATGCCACACATTATTTTATATTTAAGTATTCCGTATAAATATTTCTTCTGCCCTCCAAGCAATTATCGAGTTCCGTTCGAGTATTTATTTGGGTTTAGTCAATAATTATTTGTTGGTTAAATAATTTTAGCAATTTATTTATATAATTAAATTCTATAATTTGCCTTGCATCGCGCTGCTCCGTTCCAATTCACATCCATACATAACCGATGTTGTAAGTGTTTCTACGTGTTCGTGTCAGTGTCTGTTTCGTTTTCTTATCTTATGCACATTTATATTTGCAAAAAACATGAATGGCTATTTTGTATTTAAATATTTATTCGGTATCTATTCAATAATCGAATGTGAGTAAAAAGCAACAGTCAAACTTAAAACGTCTCAGAATAAGTCCCTTAAAGTATATACACCTAAAATAAAGGAGGTCGGACAAAACACAATGGATATTGAATGGAAACAATGATCCTGGAAACAGTATACAAATGTAATTTCTAAACGTTAAATACACATTTACCAACATCTATGCCATACTTCAGATCCATTTTTTTTTTGTTTTTTGTTTTTTTGGTTTTGCGTTTTCTTTTTTCCCACTTATTAATTTTTAGCTTATGCATTGTAATAATTTTTCAAAGTATCACCCTGTGTTTTCTCATAGTTTTACGTTTTTTTTCTTTTGTTTTCATTTTTCTTAAAAGTTTTTGTATCAATTTGCTTAAAATTTACAACAATACCTCAACTTATTTATTAGTTATTAGTTTTAACCTTTTTCAACAAATCGCGCACTTTGAAAACGGGCCCGGAATCGTCGACTCTCCGAGGAGAGAGCCTAAAAAATGCGTAAAAAATGAAAGGTCCAAACAAAATCGATGCGAGTGTTTGTGTATGGCTATTGTAGGTTTACTTTTAGTAGACACTGTAGTACGTTGAACTGTTGCTTGGTTTTATTACTATTAGAGCTGCTTTGCCTTCTGATTTGTAGCTAGTATCGATAATTTGCGAAGAAATAGTTTGAGGATAATGCTATGGCCATATTGACGCTAAAGTAGTATGCTTTCAGTATTCTCTCGTCTGTCTGTTGCAATTTTAATCAATCAATTCATTTATTGTTACCCGATATTGGGAGTTACAAACAAGGTCAAGTTAAAGCCGGTCGGAGAAATTGAGTTCAGAAACAAGTCAGCGAACCGCGGCAGCTCTAATATCTTTACTGTTGTGATATTTGCAATATTTCTTTTGGTTTTTGTTTATCGTTAAATTCTATTTTAAGTATGCTGTACGTAGTGGAGGAAAAAACACTTAAAATGTTTCGTTTGAACGAGCTGCTTTGACTACCCGCCGGATGGCCCTTCCTTCGTTTGGCTCTACGGTTTGACTATTTTCGCTTAGTTTGGCTTGTGTCTCGGAGTGTGTAATTCATTTTAAATTTCATTTAAAATAGGAACAACCCGCGCGCGCCTGGCACCGCTTGGGTCTCGAACCTAGGGGCCACGTCCGCCGCCGTCGCCGTCGCCGTCGCCGCCGCCTACTGCTGCTGGACGAGCAGCTGCTCCACCTGGTCGGCGGTACGCAGCAAGAAGGCGGCGCTCTCGCGGTACGCAGATATCACCTGCCGGGCGGCGGTCACCTCGTTGGCGCTCAGCTTGTGCGGCAGGATAGGCGGCGCCCGGTTGGCTTGGGCATCCAGCCCACCGCCTCCGGCGCCCACGAGCAACTGCTGCTGCTGCTGTTGCTGCTGCTGCTGCTGCTGCTGCTGTTGCTGCTGCTGCTGTTGCTGCTGGAGCTGCTGCAGCTGCTGGGTGGCGGTCACCAGGGCGTTGTTATTGTTCACGCTGCTCAGGCTGGCCAGGTTGGCGGCGCTCAGCTGCGAGTTGATGTTGCCTGCCGCGGAGTTGTTGCTGTTGTTGCTGACCAGGTTGCCGCCAAGACCGCTAGCCAGGCTAGTGGGCTTCATCGAGAGATCGGTGGGCGTAACTGAAAGAAGACCATATCGATTACCAACGGACTTTATAGGAAACTTTGGGTACTCACCATTGCCAAGGCCTGCCACCCCTGGAAAGTAGCCGGGGTAGCTGGGAGCCCGGCCTGCAGAAACTGCCGCCGCCGCTGCCGCTGCTGCCGCCACGAAGGGCGAGGCCGTCGACGGTGAGCTGAAGTCCGTGGTGTAGGGACTGCTGGCCGGCAACCCGGCTCCGTTCGAGGCCCCGGCCCCGTTGGCCAGGGTCAGGCCGGTGACACTGGCGCCGCCGCTCACGCTGGCGTTCGAGCTCAGGGCCAGCGGTGAGCTGCGTGCCGAGCTCATGCCACCGCCGCCACCACCGGCAACACCCCCGCTGGTGCTGCCACCGCCCCCGCTGCCGATGCCGCCCACAGTGCCCACCGCTCCGAAGGGCAGCCCGTCCGCATGCTCCGAGTTGGGTGTGGACCGGGCAAAGCCGACGGCACTGACGAACGGCAGGGCGGCGGCCGCCACGCTGGTCAGGCCGGCGGCATCCGCGGCTCCGCCCACTCCGCCACAGGTGACCGTGGCATTGCCGGCGGAGGTGGTGCTGGTGCCGCCGGCCCCGGAGCTGGTGGCTGCCACAACGGCGGCGGCTGCCGCTGCCGCTGCAGCTGCTGCCACAGCGCTGCCCGGCGCCGGAACTGCATGTGTGATGGGCTCCAGGCCAATGCGCATCCGCTTGGCATTCATGGACTCGTTCTCGCAGGCGATGGCCAGGATTTGCTCTGCCTGCACGGACGTCAGGTGGGCGGGCGTGGGTCGGGTCTGCAGGGGAACAAGCAGTCGCGAAAGTGAGTTAATGGAATTAAAATGTGATCGATATGGCAATGCGCTAAGCCCCTTCACTCACCGTATTCTCCCATCCATCGCGGGTCTTCTTATTGCGCCGGCACGACTTGAGATAGGTGCGGATGCGTTTGCGGGATCGGTCACTGAACTCGGGGAACTGACGGGCGCACGAGTCGATGATGGCCTGGATCTTCTCCTTGGGCTGCTTCGAGATGGGAATGATGCGGTCCAGGTTCTCGTCGACAAACAGCCGCACGAACATCTGAAAGCGATGGAGGATGGGGTTAGTGACCCGACTCGTAACCGTGACCAGGATCTCTGGCGAATCTTTGGCAACGCTTGGCTTTACATTCGCCGCTCACTCACAGCTCTCGCTTTACTCACATTGAAGGCCTTCAGCCGCTCGGGATCGTGGGTGGTGGCCAACTTCTCGTCCAGCTTGTCGTCGGAGTCGTCCTCGGATACCTCGTCCTCCTCCTTCTGCCCCGACGAGTTCGTCTCGTCCTGCGTCTCCATCGGCGAATGGGTGTCCTGCCGCGGCACCGGCGACAGCGAGCTGTCCATTTTGACGCTGGCCGCCGCTGCTGCCGCTGCGTTCTGGGCCAGAGCGTTCTGGTACTGCGCCCACAGGCCGCCCACCACGCTCAGGTCCGGACCCTCGGTCCCGTTGCGCACCGCCGTCGAGTTCTGGTAGTTCCAGGCCAGCAGCATCAGCTTCAGCTTGTCGGCGTCCTTCATCAGGCCGGCGTAGGCCTCCGACTCGCTGGCTCCGCCGCCACCTAGGCCGCTGACCACTTCGCCCAGGAGACCCCCAGCGCCAGCAACACCACCGCTGCCGCTGCCAGTGCCAGCTCCGCCTCCTCCTCCTGCGCCGCCGACCGCACCCACACCGACCAGGCCGGTGGAGGTGTCGGTGCTCACGACCGGTGTTGCCGGAATAGTTTCCTGTGAAGCAATTGGTGGCATTAGTACACAGTTTTGTCATCGCAATAAATTGTATTATTTTTAACTTATCAGAAAAAGACTAAGGTATATGGTGACACGAATGCTTAGTGTATGCAGTATGGTCTTCCCTTTTACATTTTTTTGGGGGTCCATAAGAGAGCTTGGAGGAGACCGCAAAAAGTTTCAGGACTCCGTTCGATATGCCAAATCCCAATGATTAGAAGTAGAACCAGTTGGTGGAAGTTCGTTAGACCATTGAAAAGAATGCAAAAAGAGGCAACGTCAAAGAACGCTTCCCGAGCTTCCCCGGACAGAGATTCAAGGGGAAAGTTTTCCCGACTTTCATCTTCAGCCCAGGTCCAGTCCACCCTCAATCTGCTCCTTTTTCTCTGCTGTCCATTCTTGGGGTTGCCTTTTTTCACAGTCCGCCTTTTGTGCACTGGAAATTAGTCTACTTGGGTGGCGGGAGTCGGGTCACTTGGTGGCTCGGTTCCCTTCCTGCCATTTGCGGCCAACATGGCTCTAATGAAACATTTCACCCAAGACGTTGGGCGTCCGGCACACAAGCTTTTTTCCTCAGCTCTCCTTTGGTTTTGTGGTTGAAGGACACTCCCGAGGTGGGATGGAGTGGGTTCTAAAAGTGGGGCTGGAACTGGTGCTGGCAGCACAAATAAAGCTGTGTTCCGTGTGGATGGCTATCGAGATTGAGGCTTCCTCATTTTCCCTTTAAACGTGGAAGGACTTGGAGTCTTAATTAACATTAATTTGCGGGATCTCTGGGACACAGGGGTGGATAACTCCAGGGAATGATTTCTGACGTGCTTCGAGGAGCAACACGGAGCTGGAACTGCTATATGTGTACCCTGATCTGTAAAGCAGGCTGTACATGCTTTATTCATAAGTTAATTACGATGTGACATTTTTAACATAGGCCCCGAGTAAACTTCATTTCCCTTTTCGTCTCCTCTGTGGAGTTTGTACAAATATTTTCTAGTCTATTGCCAGAAAGTGAAACAAATATTTGCTTTATTGCTTACAGCCCCCAACACTCCGCCTACATTCCCTGCACACATATGTATAGCATTCCGTTCGATACCCACAAGCGCCCCACTCAAACACATCATGTGCAATTTCTTTTAATTTCTTCAGCACGATTGCGTAGTTGGGTTTCGAATTTGAATTCTCATTAGACTAAGTTGTCAGGCCACAGCTCGAGACCGACTCGAGACTGACAGTCCGCCCCGCACCCGTCCCGGCCGAGCCCGTCTCAAGCATCCACTCGCACCTCCCCCGAAAACCGATGTCGTAACCACAAAAACTTTGGAGCTACCCCAAGCCCCGGCACACACACACACTAGCGCTGGGGGAGCGAGCTATGGGGTGTGGGACTGAGACAAAAACTAATGCATATGTTTAGGCATTTTAATTTATATACGACACACACACTCGAGGAGAGGAACTTCTAAGAAAGCTCACACACACTAGTCGCACTCCGAATCCAGAGCCCCAGCCCGCCGCCTTCGTCGTTGATAAAAGCAACTTCCATTTCATTTAAACTACAATTTCCTTGACAGTGCACAGAGGCAACCCCTTGGCAGGGATGTTCTGGGGACTTGGAGCGGGACTGGGATTGGGACTGGGACTGGGACTGGGGCCCAGGACCCAGGACCTGGCAACCCTTGCACGCACTTATGAGCTAAACGCAAATTTTCTTAGCTGCCTTCTAGGCGCAGCTCCTGCCTCCGTCTGGAGAAATATGTCATCGGCAGTTGGCGGCGGGAGGGGAAGGATCGCAGGGCCAGGCAGCTTCCTGGCTGGGCGGTAATTCATTATGCGTGTGCTTAGAGGTTGCCGGCATTGTAGTGGTAGTGGTGTGCTCCAGACACAGACACAGACACGGGCACACGCACACGCACAAAGACGCCGACTCGGGCGAAGTCAAAGTCTGCTTTTAGGCTGGCAGGCAGCAGCACATGTTTATCCTCCACCCTGTCACCTCGTCGGGCTGTTAGTTTTGGGAGCTGGCTCCTGCATCGAACTGCGAGCACACCGCCCCTGCCACTGCCTTACGGCAAAGGACTTTGCTCGCAAGATGCCAAAAACCCGCATATTTCTGATATTCCGAGGAGCTTCCTGCTTTCCTCCAACCGAAAAAGGGTTACAAATTTGTGCGAGACTTCAAAAGCAACTTTCCCCAGCTCGCAGACGAGACGAGAAATGGAAATAAATGCTAGGATTTATAGCCCTCCTCCGAATTTTCCACTGCGTGTGCGTATGGTCTTGCTTCTCCGGCTGGCAGGTGTTACTCATACGCCTGGTGGGCTGCTGTCAGGCCCCAAAACAAATTACTTGCCAGGCAGGGACAGCCCCTCATCTTTGGCATGTGGCTGCCGGCTAAGTCAAGGTTGCCTGGGATGAGCCCCTTAGCCAAAGCCGTGCAAGGACTCCCGACGGACTTGTTCCTCTTCCGTCTCAGCCTTGGACTCCGAAAAATGTGGCAACTTCCCGGTCCCAAAGTCTTGGTCAAAGTCCAGTTAGTTCCCTTTCGCTTCGGTGCCCCTTTCTTGTTTCGTTTTAATTAATGGGAAATTTGTATGTTTTCTTCTTATTCATGTGGTTTGTCCTTCAATAGCCAAAGATTCTGCCAAGTGGGGGATCCTTTTTGACTCGATTGGCGAAAGAAATTGAAAGACACCTGATCTGAAATTGATGTAGTAGCTTCTCTCCTTGATTAGGAATATATCTTGCCAGTAAAGTAACTAAAGGAAGATTCTCTTCAAACACAAGCAATACTGTACACATGACTTCCAATAGAAAGCACCTTTTCCAGCCTTCCCGCCTAGGGACACTGCATTTAGGTTAAAAATTCAACTGCAACCCTCGATGCATTAAATGCATGTACAGCCATAGTATCCCGTATATGTATATACAAATATATATATATAAGCCCGAAAAAAACGAAAAACTTGTACAATAAAATAATATCTACGCTGGTCAAGGCAATTACAAAAAAAGAGCGCCACACAACATGGAAACTGCAGTTTACGTGATGGGAGGCGGTGCACCAATAAAAAATATAAGTCGGGAATATAGAAAAAATCAGGAGTTTGGAGCAGTACGGGTACGTTGGGCCACTTTCAAATTAGTTACCAGTCACGGTTTAGTCGGGCGGAGAGGGTGTCGCGGCTCACAACAAATACGCTTTCGTGTATATGAAATATTGAAAGCGATATACATAAGTGATATGTGTGCGTTTACATAGCCACCTATGTGACTCTCATATGTTTGTGTAGAGCGGCAAGTTATTTATTTGTTCGAGGCCCAAAGAGGCGACAAAGGGCGTGTGATGTATCAGGTAATAACCGGATTAGTCTGATAGTCCAAAAATGGGGATTATGGCAGGCTAAGCTGTGCCTGCATTTGAGAGCGTCAAACGATAATTAAAAGTCAGTTGACAGCTATTAGTGTTTTGATTCACAGACTTCCTGTGATGAACGATCTTCAACAACTAGCTGCAGGCTACGGTCCTATGATCCTCCTTTCAGAGTTGCCTCTACTTAAATGCTGCCATGATCTGACCCTCATACATTAGTATTATAGTGTCAGGAAAATCCCTGCAGTCTATTGTTCTCGAATCATCAGCACCTGAATGTCGGCATGGCAACTCATAGCACTCATACGCCCCGTGGGCCCCATTATAAAATTTTGCGTTTCCGTTGAAAATTCTATTTTATTTTATTTTATTTTGTTATTTTTTTCTGCCACACGCACAAAAGCCAGGGGAGGTGCAGGGCGGAGCTAAAGCGAGGTGAAACTGTTATGCTGCTCATGCTGCTAAAAAGCGAATGCAGCTGCAGGTGGAAAGTGAAAAGTGGGATGAGTGCCACTGCCGTTGGTGGGATTATACATATTTTAATGCTTTGCACTTCCAGCGAGAAATAAACAAACAACAAACAGTAAAAATGTAGTTGCAGAAAGGGTCAGATTTTGTGCTAGTCAAGACAGAAATTCTCTATAGTAAATATTATTATTTTAACCAATTTGATTCTCAAAATTGATATCCCTCATAAATATACATATTCGACTAATAGAATATTCAATTGTACAGCTTGCACAAAAACAAAATGCATCTTCTACTTGATCCTCTAAATAAAAGTAAGTGTGGAAGGTTTGCTGACCTTTTTTGATTCCAGAAAAGCGCGAAATCTTTTCTAATCATCAATAGAATTTTAAGCCAGCAGTGTTGCCACACATAAGAGCATCGTAAATCGCATTGTGCAACGAACAAGGGAGGTTTCGTGGGTGCTGCCCCTAAGCCCAGCCTCTGGCTGCCGTGCCTTCCACAAATCCCCCTCGACTGCATCGATGATGTTTTGCTTTTCCATTTCCCACCCATCGGTAGGCAAAGTTATTTGTCAAATAAGAAAAACTGGAAAAAATCGAGAATCGTACCCTCTGTGCACTTGATTTGCTTTCTTTTTCGAGTTTTCCGCTGCTGGCCACAAAACGGGGCAAAGTTACTCACATCGGATCGCTTTTTGCTGCTTGCTTTCGGGGGAGGTCGTGTAATCGCTGAGCACGTTACATACATATATTTTTGGGGGCACTGTAACTAACGGTTCATGCCACTCAAACGCAAAACAACAAGGCTTTTTATGCCGCACGCGAATATTATTTGTCCGGAGGCATAAACTATGCAGCATTGGGTTGACCACCACGAAGCTAGGCGCTTAGGAGCAGGAAGGTGGAAGGATTGATCTGGGAGCGGGCGCCGCTCCTCCCTTTCCGGTCTGATTAGTTTACGATGTGGTCAGGACGAGACAGCGGGTTACCGGACCAAAAAATTACACAAGACAGAGTTACCAATGATATTTTATAAACTGTATTATACATAATTTGAACACTAACACTTTGAAGAAGACAGTTGCTCCAGTAAGCTTTAGAAACTGCATATGTAAATAGGTTTTGTTATTTTCAAAAGCATAAAAAATAATATTTAATGTGTAATTTAAATACAAAACAAATATAAAAGCAATATTCAAAGTATTCTCGGAGAAATCAAACACAAAAAACATGTGGCTTCTTTACTTTGTCCAAATATGCTGAAATTTATGAAAAATTTAAATTAAATAGGTCGAAAGGCAGAAGGAAATGTTGACAACTGTTAGGAACATGTTGAGGATTACGCATTGGTGTTGCTATCACAAGTGTAAATGTTGCAGGAATTCGACAACACTTTACTGTTTAACAACTCCCAAGCATTTTAAAGTATTTTACTCAAATCGACTCGGCTGCTGCTGATCATAAATGTATATATATACTTCATGTTCTAGGAGATGGCTACATACATTCTCGGTTAGCTCATAACTAAAATGCAATTGTATCCCGTACGCTTGACTTTCTGTTTATTTAACGAGTTCTTAATTCAACTGAAAATGTCTGTCTCAAAATTTGTCAAGTGTTTTTAATTTACAAAAAATGAAACATCCGAAAACAAAGGAATTCATCATTGGGTTTCTTTAATGCCAGTGTGTTTATTGTACTTCCTTTTGCGTCGAGTCCTTTTATTCTTCAATAATAAAGTCAAATTTGGCGCTCTCCCCCTCGGAGTCCCTTTGCAACGCATCATTTGTAATTTGTCCCACCTCGCTATATATCTACATATATATATAACATATATATATCGCTTTTTTACACGCTCCCCGACCGCCGCCTCGTGTTCCGAAATTGAAACATAATATTGTCAGACATTGATGCCCGCTTCCTTCGTCGACCGCAACCGCACATACTCCTCTCGCTCGCTCGCTCCCTGGCCCAATCTTCCATCTCTTTCGCCCGCCACTTAACCACAGCGGCCCTGCCTATTTTCCCACATTGCCACCAGACCCATCCGCCCCAGTGCCCCCCCCATTCCGACTCCGATCCCGATCCGCCGCAGAGGTGCGTAAATAAAATACAAAAACGAACGCCTACAAGTATGTAAAGAATACCCCGCATATGGTCGGGGATGCCCCATATGGACCAGTTAACCGAACGAGAGGCTGCTCCTTCGGCCGCCCGGGTGAGTTTTTTAACGCTTTTTGCACTTGCCATTTGTGCAACGGCCTTCCCAACTTTTTCCCTTATTTTTATTCCCATTTACAACAACAATAAGGCGGCGAGGAGGGGGGCCGGGATCCTGCATTCTGCATCCTGCAGCCTGCCGCTGCTTATCAGTGATTGCAGGCTGCGTGCGTGATGCGTGAGAGCAAAAGGGAGGAGAGTACAGAGTCACAAATGGCAATTGGTGCGCACACATTTTTAAAGGCGGAGCTTTTTTGGTCCTTTTTTCGCTGCAGCCGCCCTGCTCACACACACGCACGCACTCGGCTCTCACTGGACAGCGGCGGCGGCGGCGGTAGGCTCCACTGCATCGGTGTCTGTGTCCGTGTCCGTGTCCGTGTCCGTGTCCGTGTCGGCGTGTAAAAATATTACGCACACAAAAATATATACACATATAAATGGAGAAAAAAAGAGGCCCACCCGACGACCGCCGAGCGATGGAGCGATGAAGAGATGACGCGATGCAGCGATGCAGCGAGTGCAGCAGCACAAAAAAAGAGGAGCATACATCTGGGGGCATTATTATCAATGAGGAGACACCACCGCCACCGTCACCGTCACCGCCTCCACCAGCACCCCCGCACCCCCGCACCCCCGCACCGAGGGGGTGGCGAAAGAACGCAGGCCCACATACAAGGAAATCTACTTACTCATCTGCCGGGCTCAGCCTGACCAGGCCAGACATCACAATTAATGCGCACCACGCAAATGCACGCACACTGGCCCGACTGTAGGTTCGCAGGGTTGTTGCCCAGTTAATGCCACCCACCGAGGCCCCCTACCCCCTGCCATCTCCACCGCCTCTGCCCCACCCAGCAGCGCAGCCTCCCCCGCTCGCAATAATTTCTACACCCCATTTCGGACAGCAAACAAAAATTGCATTTTATTTTTGGTTTTTGCGCCTCGCGCCGGACGCATTCCAGTCCTTTTTTCCTTTATCCTTTTTTCCTACCCCCACAAATCACAGCCCCCGCCCTCGCACCTTAACTGCACGCATGACGTGCCTGTTAGTCAATGCATTAGGTTGTGGTGGAGGGGTAAGTGGGGACAGCCGGAAATGATGCGTGTGTGGATCGCCTAAAAGTTGGCAGGAGTTTTGGCCAAAATCAGGGGCAAATGGCACCCCATTGAGAAGGATTTCTGGGGAACCTGACCTTAAGTTACCCAAACTTCAGTCAATTTCAAATAAAATATTTGTAACGACTAAATTATAATCCGAACAGTTTTGCAAGGAGGTTGGGAACAGAACTAGGGTTAGACAAAGACCTAAAAGACTCCACCCTTACGACCTCCCAGACAGGGTCTTGACTTCACACATCACATATAACAAGTTAACTAATACAAATTATGAAATCATAACAATTCCCTTGTACTGCTCCCGAACATAATTTTGGATCCTTTGTAAACTAAAGTATTATACACCGATTACATTAAGTTGTCACAATAAGCAAAAAGAAACTTCATCAAAATTAAAGTCAGCGCTTGATAAAATTGTGTGAATAATATATTTAAAATAAGTTAAAGCTTGCGGAAGGAATATAGTTAATGGGTTTCAATATTGTGCTTAATTCTCTTGAAGCACTTCCGTCGCTCTCGAATCGCTTTGCTTTATATTGGCTCATAAGTGCATTAACTGGCGCTTATTATTTGCTGAGCTACTTTGTTGCCGCACTGCCAAGCAGGCCTGTCCCAAGTCCCTAGTCCTAAGTCCTCTCCGAAACCATTCTTTGAGTCCCGGCTGATGTGGGTGCTACTGCTGATGGAAGCCAAGTTCCGATGCTGATTTGCATATGAATCCGCATCATGATGCCGATGAAGATGGTGCTGCTGACGACATCTGCAAGTCGGCAGTGCGTTGCAGTTAAGTGAAATCTATGGCCTGCCGCCTCCACACCTCACGCACATTCCGTATACGCCATGTGTGCGGCAGGCCAATAGCATCGTTTTGGGCATACGAGATGGCGAGACTTTGTCACTTCAGATGAGAGGGAAAGCCAAGCGGCAGCAGGTGGGGAAAAGCCCCGGCCCGAGGGCACTGAAAGGCATGAGGGAGGGGAGGCGATCGACTGCACTCAACCTGAATGCGAGGGTGGTCTAAGACAATGAATGCATGACACGACCCACCTTGCGCTTATTACAATAATGCAGGGACTTGAGGACGGGGATATTTCGATTATTGCTTGGTCTATAAGCATCTTACAAAGTCTGAAATAATGGCTGCTTAAGATCTGGAGAAGAGATTCTACACAATTATAGATATAAGTTCAAAGGTAACAAAGTAAATAATACAAATACTCCCGAGCTAGCCCTAATTTTAGATTGTTTATATATCAATTTCCAGATCAATTTGCTCTGCACAATTTTGCTCCGTGTACATATTTATAAAATATTATTTGAATATGCAAATGCCCGAGAAGGAATCGCTTGGGCAAGCATTTAATATTTTTTCCCCAATCGTGCCAGTTTAATTGTGTTGCTGTATTTGCACGAAGTGGCATTTTTATGTACGCCGACTTATGTAACCAACTGTACAATGGAATAGCTCAGTGCAGCTCTATTAAATATTAAACGAATGAAATATTAAAGCGAACTAAAAGAATGAGCAGCTAAAAAATCATAACAACCCAAATGCCGAATTAAACAAAAATGCAAAGACCTAAAACACACAAATAGGAAATGTGTGTATGTGGATAAATATATAGAAAATATTTTCCGGTGCCACCGACGCTGATTGATGCGGTTCGCTGCCTTTGACATTTTTTGTCAGCCATACAGCCATAAATATATTTATAAAAACTAAAGAATAGAACACACCTTAATAATGCTAAAAAATATGCTGCAGATTGGGTAAAAAAATATGCATCGTGGTGAAAAAGCAACTGTGTTTGCATACCAATATGTATTCGGATACAATTTTAAAGGGCAGGCATACATAGGACTTCTCAGTACAAATACGTAAATTAAACATTAAATTTACCTTTCTAGGGGAAAAATAACAACCAGACCATGGCGCCGTGTCTTTGGCAAAAGAAAACCCTGTTAGAGAAAGCTATTAAAGAGCGGAGACCCCATCGGATGTATTCCATCGAGCACTCAGGCATGGGGAAAATTATATCCAGCCTCCGGTGGCAGTCAGTCATCACGATTCCCATTGGAAGCGGATGTGGAGATGCTCCGCTTTTCACCTCCCTCTGCCGCGAAGCCACCGGCCTCTATCGCCTTCGATCGAAACAAATCATAATCAAATCGAATTTCAGTTGATTTTCACTCGCACAGACAGTCGCAGTGGCTCACTGGCTCAGTGGCCTGTTCCCTAAACTAAAGCCCGGGACGGGGACTCATTTCCAGGAGAACTAAGGAGAAGCTGCAAAAGTTGGGAGTACAGAAAATGCCAAGCGGGGAGAAAAGCGCAAACAAAAAAAAGAGGAAAATCGCACATAAAATTGATGATAAACCATTCCAAATAATATTTTCTTCTTTGACGCTATGGGGCCAGCTCGGGGGTGGACTGGGGGTGAAAAGTTCTTGGCAAAAAGCTGCGTGGCATTCCTAACTCCATGGCTCAGGATTTTGGCAGAGGAAATACTCTGAAGTCTGAAGGCAAAATGATGAATTATTTGCTGCCTCTTTCGTTAGGCGTCAAAGTTTCTCCGGATGATGGGGGGTGTGGCCGGAATCGGGCGATGCTACGGCCGGGGATGGGAAAGACTGGATCTGGGCTTGGGTTTGGATGGGCAAAAACATAAAAATGAATGCGCAGCCCAAACAAACGCTTCACGGAAGGTGGAACCCGTAGTAGGTCCACGGCCGGGCCCCCTCTACCGACCGAGCCAAACGCTTTTTGACACAATTTGTGCCACTGTCTGAGTTCGGCCGGAGATGGGATGCCGTGGCCGTTGGATTGGGTTTTGGTGGTGTCTGCTGCTTGAATGATTTTTAAACGAGGCAAGAAATCCCAAAAGATGCGGCAAGCGCTTTGCTGGCATGAGCTTACATGGGCACCCCTTGGGCCCGCTGTATTTCCTTTTTTCTGGTGATATTTTCGTAAAAATGGGCGGCCTTTATGGGCAGTTCCCAGCCCCGTTCGCCCCTTGGGCGGAAGATAATACAGGCAACATTCTGGCAAAAAGAGTTTTTATTTGCTGGCCCCCACCATCGATGGCAGTAGAGGGGTGTATCAGCACAAGGGTTGCGGGGCTGGGCCTGAGACTTGATTTGAAAGAGAGTTTTGGGTCTGGAGCTGGGGATGGTTGCTAGATCGCAGCTAGATGTCCGGAAAGGGTTACTTTCGAAATGGGAATTCATTTACTAAAAAGGTTTATTTGGTGGCATATGAGCGTGTTTGTTAAAGCGGCGTCGAAGGATGGGGGTAAAAGTAAACAAAAAAAAAAAAAAAAAACAAAAAAAAAGATACCAAAAGTGGTAGCACAACCACTTAAATATTTAAAAAAAAGTCATTTAATAAAAGTCCTAATATCTGTAGGCTGATTTGAAAAACATAATCTTGGATTTCCTAGAACTCAATAAGGTTTAAAAACAACTTTGTTGAAGTTCACCGCAGCCAGTGGCTCGGCAATTTAAAATTAAGTTAAAAACTCTGAAAATGTGTAATAAATTAGACTGTAAATTTTTTCATGATGAAGGCGTTAAAATATACAAAAAATCGGAAAAATATGCATTCCATAATAATGACACATTTTGTAGGACTTTAAAAATCATGATTTCTGAAACGCTCCTATTAAGCTTTAATATTTTAGCTAAACTAACATCAGTTGCCTTTCATCAAAGATTAATTTTCCCTATTTCCTTTTCAAGTTGGACATTTCCGCTTTGATTTTAAGCCTTGTATTTTGAATAGGTTTTTTTGTATGTATGTTTTTCTAATTTCGGTTTCAGGCTTTATTTTTTTAATAAATATTTTTTTAGGTATGTTATTCTGTGCAGTTCCCAGCTCTGTATCTTTTGGATGACTTACAATTTATTTAGTGGAGTGTATATCGAGAAATTTTCAAACAACCTTCTGTCTGCCTTTTAATCAGCAGCCCCTAGCTAAGAGTCCTGAGTGCTGGCTGTCTGCAGGAGCTAAGGATAAGCCACGCCCCGCCAAACTTCGTCTCTCCAGGCGACGCTCGATGGCCGGCGCCATCATAACCAACAACGCCTCCAGGCCACCCCTACTCCAGACGGGGAACCCCCTTGAGCCGCCACTTCGTACCCTCCCTGGTCCTCCGCCGTTCACACAATCCCCGAAGCGCACTTGAGTTGGGAGCCCGAGCGCCTGAAAGTTGGCAGCACAAAATTTGAAGCAGCAAACGGCTTTGGCGGTTTTACAACCTTCGCGTGTCCTCCGACTCCTGGCTGCCTGCAGCTCCCAGTTCCCGGAATCCTTCCGGACCCTGGACTCGTCTATTTCGTCGGCCCCCTACCGCTGGCTGCTCAACACACCTAGCCGTGACGTCTAGCAGCGGCAACCTTCGCGAAATGGTTACAATTTCAATTTCGCTGCCGCCTTATCGCACCCGCGCACATATGTGCGGAGGTCTGGCCCGGAGACGAGGCAGACCCAAGTCCAGACCCAAAACCCTCTCAAAGTTACCGACTGCCGTTCGGTCGCAAAAAAATACAAGCAGAAAACAGAAAAATCCGCCCGACGAGCACGAAATTATTACAAAGTTGGGGGAAGAGTACGCGGAGTGTGGCAAGGCAAAAATGCGTAGCAGATTAGCGATTTAGGGATGTGGAAAACTCGTACGTCTGGCACCCCATTTTCCCCGCATTCCGTTGCGGGGAAAAGGGTTCTCCCGCCAGCGCCCGGGGATTGTTGCAGCCGGGGGAAGGCAAAGCTGCAGCATCCATTATGCCCACATTTTTGGTTGCATTTAAATCCCCGACAACCAGCAAGGGTCCATTTGCACTGAAGTGGACTTGGAAAATACTCAAAAAACATATAAACAATAGATCAATGAGGGAGTCTTTATCATTTTTCACTTATTTTAATAGGGTCTCAGCTGACTTCTTGGTCTACTGTACTCACGTTAAATCTTTGTGCCTGTTTTCCTTTCCAGCGCGCAGACTGTGAAGCTGGGGAGCTTATGTGGCCGGGCCCCACTACAGTCGCGGGTGCCTTCTAATGCTGCTTTGATTAAAAAACGCTGCCGTTTTTAATTTGTGGCAACGCTGAGCCCTCGCCACAGAACCGCGTGCCCCTCTCTTAACCCGCTCCACTTGCCAATCCTTTGGCAGAGACAAAGCCAGCCAATGATTGAAGTGTATATCCTACTTTTCAATTGCCCCCAGCCTTGGAGGCTGACTCCATCCTCCCGCCCCCCAACCCAGCCCAGCCCACGCAGCTGCCAACTTGTCTGTCACTGTGTTTGCCGGGCACAACCCCTGGCCGCCACCCCGAACACTTTTCCATCGCCGGCCCAACCCCAGTTGCCGCCGCACGACTATAATTTTTATGTTACCCGTGCACTCGCCTACCAATTAAAATGTCTGCAATGGCAGCGGACGAGGCAGCGTCGGATGTGCTTATGTCGCTAATAAACCGTATTATTAAGTGCTCGGAGGGGTGCGGGTGCACCCTCCGAGCCGGGCGGCAGGCAGTGTGGGTGCCACAGCCGCCACTTTCAACTTCCGCTGGCAAATGTATAATTCTATGCCACTGCACTGAAGTTTTTTTGCGGCCCCTGCCGCCCTCGGCCTCGGCACCACTTTCAGAGAGCTCTCTGCCCATGTAAATTAATTTTAAGCTGCTTAAGGTAGAGAACATTTTTCATTTTCATTTTGTGCAGCGCGTGGCTAGGAGGACCTGCATTCAGGACCTTCCAGGGAGAACCCAAAACGGAGGAGTTGCAACTGTTGCACCGATCGAAGTGGTGAGGAGGTGCCAGGGCAGGGCGGAGGTTCCATTTTGGGCTTATCAAAACTGGGACGGACAATGGACTTGTTTCACATAGCAATGTACTTACAAATAGACAACAGAATTTCAACTATTTTCGGGCACAAGAAAACGTCTCGCATTTGCTTACCTGAAAAAAGAAGAAGGGAGAGGGTTTTAGGATAAATATACTGGAATATTTAGTTAACTTAAATAATGCAACTTATTAGAGTGTTTTAAATATAGGAAATGATAAATACTTCAAGAACACTGGGGTTACAATCTTAAAATAGCTTCAATTCACTGTAGTTTTATACTGTTGAATAGAGCTACTGGTCGTATATACAGATTATTTAAATAATAAAATTATTATTAAATGTTTTATCAAACAAATCGATCTACAAATTTATTTTATACATTTTATTGTAGTCAAGTTAAGCCATTTATTCAGAATTTAGTCATATACCCCGTTATTCAACTTAAGTTCTAAGAAACTACTACAACTAATTTAAAAAACAGTATTTTATACTGTTGACACCTTTTCAAGATTGTTGAATATATAGAAATTAAGCCCAAATAATTAACTTGAAGTCATAGTCAAGTAAGCAATATTATTTTCCCTCACAAAATCATTAGTTTTTAAAACTTAGCTTTCATTAAATAATAATTACAATATTTCTATATGTGGTTTCATAACTTTTCCCTTAATTTTTGTCACTTAATATGTTTCTTTTTAAATGCAGTCCGGCAAACCCTTAGTTTTCCATTAATTCTCCCCCCACAAATCACAGAATCCATCATTATAGTCCAATAGTCCTTAGGCTTACCCCTCGCCAGCCCGCCGGCTCCTCACTTATAGAGGTCAAAAGTAAGACAAACAAGCCGTTGGTCGAGTTGCGGATTTCTTTTTTTTTGGCCAAAACTGGAACTGGCATACGATGGCAGCAGACAAACGCGCTGATAAACTTTCGACCGGGCCGCAAAAAAAGCCAGACGCCAAAAGGCGAGGGGTGTCCTACGCCCCTCTCCCCGGATGAGGCATGAGGCATGGGGGCGTAGGGGCGGGATTTCGGGAATGGGTGGTTGCCAGCGTGGGGTCAAAATTTATGTGGGCAGCTCGACGGCGATGCAAAAGTTTTGCATTGAATTTGAGCGGGGCAAACAAGTTCTCTATTTTTACTTTTTTCACAGTAGTTTTTTCGGGGGATTTTTTCTTTTTGGCCCAGTGAGGCGAGGTGGGGGGTGCGTGGAAAACAAAAGGATTTTGCAGCTAAAGCGAACGGATTTTTAGTTAGTTGTTATTATTTTATATGGCCAGAGCCCTGCGACTCGGACAACTGCAACTTTTCCCGAGCCATCGCCACTGCGTCCATCCCGAACGAGCTGGTAGCCCTGGCAACGAACGAAATGTTCCACAGGGGCTGGTGCTGGGAGCTGGGGCAGGATTGGAGCCGGAGCCGGAGCCGTTAGATGGGGTGGGGCGCTACCATTTTCCTCTATTTTTTCACCCCTCCCGGAATGTACGCCAAAGCATAATAATAAAAGCGAACGGAGCGCAGGAGCGGTGGAACGTTGGCCGGGCAAGGAGTAACATGCTCGTTAGTCCCAGCTAGAGAAGTCGTGGCTGGCTGGCTGGCAGGGGGGCGAAAAAAAGAAGGAAGGAGCATTGGACAGCAAGCGGCAGCAAGGAATAATCTAAAAAATGGAAACCCAAACGGAACGCAAGACAAACTTTCCTGCCAGCGTGGGTACAAAATAAATGAGGGCCAGGCCCCGAGCCCGGCGCGGGGAGTGGGGTATGTGCAGGAGGGCTGGCTGAAGGACTCTGCGCTGGATGAGTGCCACGGGCAGAGCTCGAACTTAAAATGGACAAACGTGGGAAGGCGATGGGCGGTGCGGCGGGCGGGGCCAGCACCGAGCTTGGGGTGGGGCTGAAGGAGCAGCCTGATGAACGAGGACGCTGCCTCCGCTGCCAGGAGACTCCGGCTGAGGGTTCCGGTCCACACCCCAAATGTCGTACATAGCAGGCGGAAGGCAGAAGTCTGAGGGGGCGGGTGTAAGTACCAGGAAGGACTAGGAAATGGGCAAGAAAATTTTTGTATAAAAATTGCGCTGGCAAAGTAAGCAAACGGCAGACGTCCTAGGGCAGGCGAAGGGAGTGGCCTCCTGCTGGGGGTGAAGAAATGCCTTGTGGAGGGTGCGGACCGAGCAAAGGGTTAGTCTGTGGTTGTCTGTGTGCGGGTCTGCCTGTAATCCCAATTCGCTGGTGTTCGTGTGGGACCAGGCACCAGAGACTGTCAGGGGTGCCGGAGATAGTCCTGGCTGAAGGAGGCGCAGCTGAGTGGGGGATAAAAACTCTGCGTCAGCATCGGTCTCCGAAGACAGGGTCAGGCGGTGCCAAAAGAACGCCATGATTTCTCTAAGCGAAGGATCCCACTGTCATCTATGATTCCTGTATCGAAATACCAAAAACGAATTTCTAAATCATAAAGTCACAAGAGTGTCTTCATGCTTACTTTTTAAACAAATTAAACGGATTGCGCGTTAAACTATTCTTTAGTTCATTAATTTGTAAGGTGCATATATGTACATTCGAAAACAAATCGAATAAGGATATGTGCATCACATAATTAAAATGAAATCTTAGCCAAAAACTGAATACGAGCTGTACGAGTTCCACAGTGCACGACAGTGGTGCTCAAGGATGTGCCCATCCTTAGGTTTGTGTCCAACATAGAGCTCTCCATCTCTCTTGGAAAACGAAGCGCACGTTCTCATAAAAGCCCCTGCAGGATAGTCTTTCCCCCTCATCGTTTCAATTTTTTCCTTTTTTTTTTTGGGGTGTCCTGGTCTTGGAAACGAGGCGGAAGCAGGCAAAGACGCAGGAATAGAAGGAGTGGCAAGGGTGCGATACGAGAGCGTTGAAAGGGTACAAGGCAGCGCTCTCGGTTGAGGAGCTGAAATGTTGCTGACTGGCACTAGTTGGGTCCGACTCTGGGACTTGAGTAATTCGATAAGGCGGCACGGCAGGAGAGGCGCGGCGTTTCCTCGGTCCGTGCCCCTGCTCCCATCTGGGGAGAAAGTTGCCAGCCAGCGCTATGTGGCGCATTTCATTAGCAGTTGTGTTATCAAGGAGCTGGGCTCCTGGCAGGAGTAGCTCGTTCCGTTGGGGCCCCTATAGGCTTATACACACATAGTTGTAGGTGTGACTCCCGCTTAATTGTGTATTTCAGCTGGCTAGACTGGGGCTGATATGATTAGGTCCTGGAAGACAGTCCTGGGAAGGGAGACTTTAAAGTTGGCTATACTCCATCCCGTCCATCCAGTCCATCCTGCCGTCCTCCTTATTTTCTTCGTTTTTCTTTCATTCGCCGTTTCCTCATTCATTCATTACGTCGGGGGACTGTGCATAAATTTTTTCCAATATCTTGTTCCTCGAAACTTTTGCCCACGAGTCCGGCCCCGAGTTCTCTAATTTGTGTTTGAGTTTCATCTCTGTCCGAAGGAAGTAAGGAACATTGGCGCAACCGGAAACCTTTTTTTCCCCGCTCGCTCTTCTGCATCCTCCTTGGCCTGGGGACTGAAAGTGGAGACAGAGACCGGACCGGACCGTTGGCACAAGCAAGGAGCAGATCCTTTTCGTTGCCTGCCAACTCCGCCTCCACGGCAGCCCAAAATCTTGTCGGCAAAAAGTGGAAGGCCCAAGTCGCTAAAAAGAAAACACAGCAAGGACGAGCTAAGCGGAGGGTCGCCTCCCCGATGGGCCTGGACTTTGGACTGGGTGTCGCCCGAAAGCAAGCGAAGATGAATCGTTTCGTGTTGGCGTTTTGAGCACTCAAGTGGGCGAAGTCCTGGCCAGGACTTGGCCAAAGGTTATTGCCTATTCGGAGATGGTGGTGGGCCTTGGTGCCCTGAGTGTGTGTGTATGTGTGTGTTCCATCTGCACATCAATCGTGAGGCCTCTGCCGGACCAAGAAGCTGGGTCCCCTCTCGTTTTCATTAAGCCAGAAGCCGCTCGGAGTGGGTGTGCCAGTTGGGGGTTTCGTCCCGAGTAATAAATGTAAAATGTGGCTGATGAAACACTGCACAAAGACGGAGACCGAGACGGAGCAAGAAGGGCAGAAAAATTTGTAGATGCTGGCTTAGCTCATCAGCAGCCACAGCATCGGTGGAGCCAGAGCAAAATGGAAAATAATGAAGGGTAAGCGAGGAGTAGTGACTCGGAGCAGGGAATTCGGAGCGGGACTCAGCTACGACATGACGTGGGTTTCATTTGTATGCTGCCTGCCGGCGACAGGCTGGAAGGGGCAGGCTCTGGGGTCGACTCCACCTCCACCCCCATCCAGCACGTGTGCGATGTGTGTGCCGGCACCCCTTTAAGATGTCTCGGGTCTCGAGTCACCGGCACTAAAAACCATCACAAACTAACTAAACACGAGTGCGGAGTGTGGGCGGGAGGGAAGGGAAAGGAAGCGCCTGGTGCGGGGGTGTGTGTGCGGTGGCTTTTAAGCAAACGTCTTTCACAAGTGAAAGGCCCGAGGGGTGGCTCGCCGGATAAGGGCTGGGGGTGGGCGGGCATAAAAGGAGCTGGCATCAGTGGTAAAAGCCAAAAACGTAACCTAAAACTGCAAGAAAATTAACCAAAAATACTAAGCCAAAGTCGAAGACGCAAACACACATGGGCTATGGGCGGTTCGGGGGTTTTGTGCCTACGAAAAGTGTAGCATACAATTTGGGGCAGGAAGAAGGCAAGTTGGCCGGGTAGGCTAGGCGGTCCCGGAGCGGGGGCTTCATGCATGCCAAGGCAAAGACTTTGGCTTGGCAACATTGAGGGGCGGCCAGGAGTGAAGGTGAGGTCGAGGCGCTTGTGTAGAAACTTTTGGCATTGTTTTTGTGCCATTGTGAGTGTGTGGGTAGATGGGGCGAGGGATGCAGGAATCGTTTCTCTTTCTCGCTCTCTGTCTCTATCTGCAGCTGGGGATGAGCCAAGTCTGGCATCGGTCCCTGGTCCCTCCTCCGATTCCCCAATCCTCCTCCATGCCCGTCATCCCCTTCCAAGCCTGTGAAGCAACTTTGATTGTGGCTGAAGCTGAAATACATCGTTGCCTTCTTCATTTCCTTCTCCTTCTCCTACTCCTACTCCTTGTCCTCCTTCCTTTCAGCTCCTCTTTTTTGGCCAAGATGGAGTTGAGTTGGCAGATTGCTTGTGCGACTCGGTCTAGGGCTGAGCTTGTGTGTGTCTAAGGGGGGTGCCTGGATGGTCTTGGGTGGTTCTGCGCGTTAAGGTTCCTGGGCTTGTCTGTTGTGCTTCGGGTGGGTGGCGAGTTCTTTTTTTCCTTTTTATTCGGCTCCGCTTTGGCATGAGCAGGGTTCCGAGGTGAGGAGTGGGCTCTGAGGTGGCCCAAAGCTGACGGTTCTTACTTTTGTGGGCGTGGACGTGCCACTGAGAGAAATGCGGCTATCGGTTGTTTATCGATTACCAATATCTTAAGGTCTTACTGGAATATATATGGTTTTAATGTATTTTCATACACTTGTTAGATGATACTTATTAATTTAAAGAGAGCTTTTATATAGTTCATCGAAATCAAATCTTTTTGGCATCTTCAAGCCCTGAAGCTTGAGATACTTATATCCATATTGACTAGTTTTGGATCCGTTCTGGATTTCAATGTTGCAGATATTCCGCCTAGTTTTCGTTCTCAGTGCTTTATCCCTGAAACCAACATAAGCCCGTCGAGCTCGTCGTTGCCCTTAGCCAAAGTCGTTGTCGCAATCGAGACTCCTGCCCCCGCCCGCTCCAACATTGCCACTCCAACCCGTACCCATCCCGGTCCCGGGTCCCTGCCTTGTCGTCTTTGGTGTTCTTGTCATCTATTTCTATTTTCGAGCAATGGCTGAGCAGATGAGGGTCTTGGGCTGTCTAACTTGTCTGTTTGTATGATGGCATATCGCACACCCCCAGCCGAACCCAGCCCAAGCCCAATCCCAATCCCATCCATTCTCCGTTCATGTGTGTGCTACCCTGTACATGTGCTCATGTGTGTGTGTGTGTGTGGGTGGGTGCAAAAAAGCGTAAGCAATTTTCCGTAACATCTAACCGAGGTGGAGACCCAGAGCCAGAGCCAGAGCCAGGGCCGAAGCCGGAGCTGGAACTGGAGCCAGTCAAGGCAGTCGACAGACGTCTTAAAAGATGCTGCTCCATCTGCATCACCATCCCCGGCTTGCTCCTTTTTGCAGGTCCTGCTCCATCTACGGCATCATCTCCGCTCCCCAGACTGTTGTTGACGACATTGACTGGTTTTCGTACAGATTCGCCACCGGATCTCGCACCCAACCTTGGCGTCTGCTTCGATTCGCTTGGCACGTTGTCTGCAAGAGACACTAATTCTGAGATGTGTAACGGTGGCACAGCCAGAACACAATCAGGATCAGGACCAGGACCAGGACCAGGACCAGGACACAGTCCCAAGCCCGCACCCTTCGATTCGGAAAGTTCGATGATGGGCTGATGACTGACTCCCATTCTGACTGTACCAAATCATGTTTGATTACAGCTGAGCAGCATAACAAGTTGTTCCCTGGCAGCGGGCGACCTCAAACTTTTTCAAAGTCTTTAAGTTTCCCCTGGAAATATTTTGAGACTCGAATTAAACAAGGAGAGGTCCTCTTCCCTTGGACACACACGCTGTCCTGCGGCGGCTTATGTGCGCTTAGTCCGAAATCTTGACCCGCCCGCCCACAAAGGGTTGATGGGCTCGGACATTGGGGACAGGAGTGGGTCGGATGGAGAGGGGTTTCCTTTGACAAACACAGGCGCACATACATGGTTATTCAACTATTTATATACAAATGTCGCTGGCTATATACAAAAGTCAATGCTTTTGTGTCTTTGACCGCCGGCTTGGGGACGGTGCGCGCTTGCGGGTCCAGGCTGTGGATCTGGCCATCGCTTCAAAGAAGGGGTACCAAACCAGCAAAAAGCCAGCAATGAGGATTTATTTAGGGTTAATTACGGGAGCATTCAAACACATCTTTAATATTTAGATATTAAATCATTCTTTTAGCTTTAGCCTTAGAATTAATATCTAAGATAACCTACCTACCTAACCTATTTAATGATGTATATTTTCCATAATGATATTAATAATAGTCTCACTTCAAAATATAACTTACAGTCTTCTTTGGAGAATATAACATGATAAAAAGAACTACACGCTCATAGTATATAATCTACAATCTAATGAATCATCAAATCGTATCTTCCTGAATCGAATATCCTGTAATGCTATCAGCTTTTTTTTCGCAACCCTTATACCTAATGCAGGATACCCCTTCTTCGAGCACAAGGATTTGGTCCCGTACACAGGCAAAGAAAGTTCACCGGAGGGCTGGTCACTCGCTGGACTCGCTGGACTCAGTGTGCTTGTGTCTGCCAGTGTGTGCTGGCAAGGAGTAAGACCCAAGAAGCAACTTCTTTTGTGGCGCGCCAAGGAGCCCGCAACCCGCAACCCGAAACCCATCCCCATTTGCCTCTTCGCCTGCGTCTTCGCCTTCGTCGTTTGATGAATTACCGTGCAGGGCAAATGTGCGAGGGGTGCGGTGCTCTTGAGGGGTGCAGAGCTGTGGCTGTGGCTGTGGCTGAGGGTGTGAGTGTGGGTGTCGGTGTGGGTGTGGGTGTGGATGTGGATGTGAACGTGAATGTGGGTGGTATTGGGGTGTGCATGCGAGTGTGTGTGTGTGCCTCGTTTCGTTTTCGGAGGCTAGCCCCTCCGGCCATGGCCCACACCCTTAAGGCAGACACCCCAATGCTATTACACGAGCACCCCTTCCTCCCCCGCGTTGACAGACACACGCACACTGTACACCCCTCGTCCTAGTCGCGTTTCGCGCTCCTATATATATGTACCAAGGAGCAAACACACACATACACACACACTTGGCCACCGGCAGCCCAGTGTCGTATATCATTAGAGTGCCTTGCCTCCGCTCAATGGTACATCCCCCGGCGAACCCATCTAGGCGCCTTTTTATCCAAAAAGGCATTATGAGCAGGTTTTCTTTTGCGATTGCCGCCTACTCTGCGTATTAGCAATATTTTTGCAACTGTCTACGTTTCTTCCGTTCCTTTTTTTGCTCCTCGCACTCTTCAAACATATTTTTTTGAACTGTTTACTCTGCGGCTGGGTAAATGTGTCCTGTCTGCGGTGAGTCTCGGAATGGGTATAAAGAAACCGAGTTTGGGGCAAAATTGATTCGATATCAGTCTAGTAGTAGCTAAGGGCGGGCATAAAGAAAAAGGTTTTTGGAGGGTTTGAAATATCTGAGTAAGTTGGAGGTCAAAGGAGCTACCTAAGCGAAAGCTTCAGTAGCTGCATTTAAGTTAAAGGCAATAGGAGACTATATACAATATTTTGAAGATAAGACCCACAAGCCTGCATTCAAATATCCTGAACTTTCTGGGATTTCCAATCACCTTAAGTAGCATCCAGGACTGTGGCAATGGATACTTTTCCCATCAGTTTGAATAAGGAAACTTTTCAACCAATATGATTGGAAGTATACGTGATGACATTTTAATATTCATTGTATATCCTTTTTGTTTTCTCAGCTTGAAATATTTATTGTTGAATTAAAATAGACTAGAATGGAGTGGGTTTAGTATTGTAAATTATATTTAATATTGTTAAAATATAAAAAAAATTGTATTAAATCACATATGTTTGGTAAGCTTCCTGGGGAAGGATTCGTTCTGAAGGATATATTGCCGGAGCAATTATTATTTTCCCTGTACCCAAAACAAAAGAGTTCAATTGAGGCTCCCGCGGTCAGGTCCTTAATTGGTCACCGAGTCCATTTCCGTGGAAAGTTTCCCAAAATCCAGGCCTACGACGACTAACTCACCTTGTGCAGCAACACCGAGGCTTTTCTTTTAGATGCCATCTTCGTGCTGGTGGTGGCGCCTCCGCCAGCACCTCCGCCACCGCCACCGGTTGCCGATGCGGTACGTGTCGATGTTTTTGGGGTTTTCCTCGGATTCTTCGGAATCTTGACAGTTTTTCTGAGTGCCTGCGTGGGTAGAGTAGCTCCTTGGCGCCCAAAGACCAGGCAGTTGAACTGGACCAGGCGCTGCCAAAATGCGACGATATCAAAGTTGCAGCTTAGGATGCAACCCGGCTGGCTGGTACCGTTGGCACTAAACACACTTGTAACACTTGTTCGGATCGAGTTCGGAGTGGCACTTGGCGGGCGGGCTTTTGGCGGGTTTTTGCGCTCACAGGTCACAGGTCACAGTTCACGGGGGTGCACAGTTATTCACAGTTATTCACGTTCCTTGGCACACTTTCAAATCACTGGTCCACGCCTGTCGCACTCGCACTCGTACTCCTTCCGCAATTTATGCTTTTGGGCAAACGCTTGTTTTGGTTTGTTTTGGTTTTAGTTTTGGTCCTGGCTCAAGGATCTGGGTGTGGGCTTTGGCTCCAGGGACGAACCAAACACGACGAAAGCCAACTGCTGACTGACCAAAACAGAGACGGCCAAGTGGGTTTTGAGCTGAGGCGCCAGGACCTGCGTCGACGTCGGCAGCACGAGAGAGAGTGCGAGTGAGAGTGCGAGGACCTTAGGTGGCAGCGCCTGCGCAGCAAGGACGAACGGTGAATGTGGGACGCCGCCAAAAGCAGAATGTGCGTGTGCAGGCGAAATGCCGAAAAGTGTGCAACACACGCGGGCCCGGACCCCTCGCCCACCCACTACGCCCCTGCTCCTTCCCCTCCGGCTTTCTCTCTCTCTCTCTCTGCGGGGAGAGAGAGTGCGAGTAGAGGGATATGAGTACAAAAACAGAGAAACGCCGATAACGCGGCGCTCGGCGTCAACGAACCACGCTGTCCACGCTGTCCAGGGGCGCCCGATGGGCGGCCAGGGGGGCGGCGGCGAGCGGGAGCCGGAATCAGCCGGATGGCGGCGCGGCAGATGAGTTGACAAACAGCTGAGTGCCGACGGTTTTGTGAATGGGATGGGTGCTCGAGAGTGGGGTGGGGGAGAGCCCACGCGGGAGAGTGAGTGCTCGGGAGAGCGATTCGGAGAGGGAGCAATTATTTTTGTTGCTTTTTTCTCCTTTTTTTCGCCCCAGTCCACGTTCTGCGGGAGGGAGGGGGCTCGGTGGGCTGGCTTTCGTTGTTGCTTTTGTCTTTTGCCGGCATGGCATGGCAAGAAAAAAGGCCGGCTGGATCGTCGCCAGGGGTGGGAGGGAGAGGGGAGAACCAGCATGGGCAGCCGATGGGGGGCAGCCAGTGGCGGGAAAAGGGATGGTGGAGAGTGGAAAGTGGAAAGTGGGCACGGGAAGGTGGTGTCGGCGTTTCGGATATGAAAAACGCACAAAAAATACGGGAGTGGGTCCGGGAAAAATAAATGAGAAAAATATATGAGCCGGCTACGTTGTTGCTGTTGCTGTTGCTGTTGGCATGGGCAGCACGAATTCCGCAACGGCTTCCCTTGCTCCCTCGCTCTCTCTGTGTGGCTCCCTCTGTCTGTCTCGCTCCCTCGCTGGCGTAGAGGCGGCGGCTGTGGGAGGGGTGCGAAAGTGGACAACGTTGTTGTCGCTTGTCTGCCTGAATGGCAACGGAGAGGGGTGTGGGGGAAGGAGATGGCGGAGGGGGCGCAGGGTGGCCATGGGCGTAAAGTTTTTGAAAAGAATAAAGAAGAAAAAAGCGACGGGGGACTGTTTTTGGTACTCGTGGGTTTGGGTGCGAAAAGGGTCAAGAGCGAGGACCACGACCACCTTGCGAGGGGGTTAGCGGGGGCTCTTTGAGCAGGAAAAGCAGAGGGATGGGAGGGGAAGGGGCGAGCAGGATCCGTCGCCAGAGTCAAAATTGCCGTTCGACGCCATTGCCGTCGCTATTTCATCGCTTTATTCGTGGTTTTCCGTCAAGCGATCATAAAACTTGACGGATTTCCCATTGATGACTCAGGCAGGCCGCAAGGGAATTTCCTTAAGGGACTTAATGCTACTACAAAATTTAACTTATCTAAATATTTAAAAAATAATTAATTAATTAAATTATTACTATTCAAAGGTTTTAAAAATTTCAACCTTCTAGCTCTTGCAGAATTGTAGTAAACTCTGTTTCAATAAGAATGACTACAGTTGAGTATTACCGTTCATTAGATACCCGATTAAAATTTTCGAGTTTATGGAAAACATAATTTAAATTAACCAGGGCGCAGGACAGGAGAAAAAAAAGAAAAATGTTGCTAGGAACATGTTGAGCAACACTCACTGGTGCTGCCAATACAAATGTAGATGTTGCTGATCATACACATAAACTTTATGATCCAATAACTCCCATGTTCATTATTTAATATTCTCGGCTCATCGACATTAATTTACCTTTAACCGAATTCCATTCATCTATGTCTTTTTTACGGTTTTTGCATTTTGAAAGCGAAACTGCAAGTAGTCAAAATTTAAAAGCAAATTGATCTTCGCTCAACAGATTCATATCTGTATGTTTAAACATTGTTTGTAGCGCTAGTTATATATTCTTTGAGATCGAGATCTGTGTTTCCCACAAAAGGACCGATATTACGGGCGATCGCTAAATTGAATAGGCTGGTGATTATTAGTATGAAACCAGTAATATTAAAGACAAATATAATATTGTAAATGTAGATATGGAAATGTAGCTCAACCTTGAATATGAGTTCTCTTAAGTTCTCTTGAGTTCTCTTAAGTTGTGCTATAAACACACAATACGTTTTAAAAGTGTATCGCAAGAAAGGCAAAAATAGTTATCCCTACAGTTTCAATCAAATCTCTGTTTTAAATAGAAATCAAAATTGTTCACTAATTTTGTTGGCATTTGCGGACACAATTATTTGATACAAATATTGAATAGTTTTGCTCTTTAGAAACCATATAAAATATAATAGTTTCCTTTAAACATAACTTTCTTAGAAAGAGATAGGGGAGGGAAGGGATAAGCCGTGCTTTAGTTGTAAATTGTATTTCTTTAAATAAGACTTTTGTTCCTCAACAGCCACATGGGAGGCTAGAAATGTTTTTGCGCCATTTTTTACCGGGATACCGATCAGGGAAGCAATCAATCAATAGCTCCATTGATAAGTATACACAGAAAGATCCACCGTTAACTGATTAATACAAATATATTTTATTATTGTATGTTGGATCCACTAGCAAAATGCAAAGAAGCTTTGCAAAATAAATAAATTTACGCTCCTTGTTTGAATGCTAGACAAATCTTAGATAAATTCATTTATTTATCTATTAAAATTTTTTTTTTTTTTTTAACTATTTTATTTAAAATTTTTTTATTAAAATGAGCACTATACATCATATGAATTATTAAACTGAAACAAGATGCTGAAATGTTGAACAGAAGCAATTCGTCCAAGTTCCGCCTAGGGTTATACGAAATATCTTAACTTATTCTCAATCGAGAATGTGTGGAATTAAATAATTTTCGATTTCATAAAGAATATTTTTCTTGATCATCATTTACAACTAAGTCGATTGTCCCTTCGTCTGGCTGTATGAAATTAAAGGAGACTATAAGAGAAACCCACAGCTGGGTACAATATTTTGATATCCTGCTTTCAGATCAGATTTATTTAAATCGGATAATAACCATGCCAATTTTTATACAATAAAGTAAATTTCATCCATATAAATCAAGGCCATTTGTATCTGGATTGATTTGCTTATGTTCAGTCATGCCTAATGCAGAGTGTCAGAATCCAGACTTCAGGATTTCTGAGCACTTACATTCACACCAGGACCAGATGGGAAAGTTTTTACTTTACTCCTGTGCGTCTCTTAGAATTAGTGATCAGCTGAGAAAGGTTCAGCGAGCTTTCCAACTATTTTTAGTTATGTAACCTTTATTTAAAATTTTGATCGAAGTAATCATTAATGATAGTCTTTAATGAATGCGAACTAAAAACCTTTTAGCGTTACTCTTAGTAACAGTTTTGTAGATGTATGGAATGCTTTCGAGAACAATTGACGGTAGCTTTCTTAATTGTTTCTCAATGAACAAATTACTTACTTAAAACCAGGATCAATAAAGTATGATGAGTAAATTGAAATCACTTTGAGCTACTGCTACTGCATATTGAAATTGTAGTAAGATTAAGGAATATTTTTATGAATCATTTTAGGGCATATATATATACAATTAAAATTTAAAAAACATATTAAAATATTAAGAATCAACATCAACTTGATGGCTGAATCGAATACCTTACTGAAGTCGCTGTAGATCACATCAGTTTGTCTAAACTTGAAATCCAATGATAATAAAGTAGCACTAATAATTAGCATTCTGATGTCCATAAAAATTATCTCCAGTAAATCAGTCAATGGTATATTGCTTATGAAAATAGATTGATCGGCACCATATCAGAATTTGAATAAATGGATATCTTAATCGCCAGAAAGCTACTCAAATAATTCCGCTTTCCTCAATCACCTGTCTAAAGATGGATGCAGTATGGCACAGCCGATATGACTAAATAAAATTTAAGAAAAATATCTAGAACATTTTGAACCACTTTACCAAAGTATTTGCTATATTTCATCAATTGAAAGTCAATTAAATATCTCTTAAAATTTCAAAAAACAATATATTGATACTGACCAGGAGTTGTCATAAGCATAAAGAAAAAATCCCTAATATAATTCAAAAGCGCCACGGCCAACTTTATTCGATGTATTATATCAATTAAAGGGGGAAAACAGGCAAATCAAAACGCATTTATAAAATAATAAACCCATGGCCGGAATCGCTTTGTAAATGCCGTAAATCTCTCAAAAATTTCCAGGTACCTAGCTACCGCATAAATTGAAGCGGCGTTGCCCCTGCTCATTTCTCCCCTCGGTCTGCTGAATAAAACAATAAGAAGAATAGAAAAAATGCCATAAAATTAGTTGCACAAAATCCAAAAACTGTTTCATCAAAAATGCATAAAATAATAATAAAAACGAGGCGGGAAAAATAAGAGAATCGAAAATAGAAAAAGTTGAATTAATGAAATATTTATATAGTGCACAAAATGAAAGCGGCAGAGGCAAAAAAAAAAAAGAATTAGATGTTATATGTAAAATAAATAATGTATAAAATATTTATATAAATTGCAAAATGCGCACCTCCGCATAAAAAATAAAATCAGCGTAAAGTGTAAAATGCGCAGTCGCCTCTATTTTTCTATTGAGGGGGCGTGGAAGTGGGCCTAGGGGTCCCTGTGTGTATGCATATATGCATCTGCGGATATATAATGGAATATATATAAAATGTCAAATGATTTGTTTGTTTGCTCTCGTTTCCCCCCGTCACGAGTGCAGCTGACAAAAAACTAATGCAAAAAACAAATGGTTAGTAATATGGTAAAAAAATCCGAAACCGTGGGGGGTTTGGTTGTCAACTTTTTGGGCGGGCTTCAATGCAGCAGCCACTGCAGCCAATTCAATTAAAAATCTGCCACTTAAGCTCCTGGAAAGGGGACACAAGGTGGCCTGGCCAGGAATGCACAGTTGCATTTGACAGGAAGCCGAATTGCAGAGGCAGCGAAGGATTAGAACTATTTATTGCCATATTTTGATAGATAAAAGATGTCATAATACGACTATAACATTGAATACTTTTGCCATATGATGTGTTCTTAATTGTAAGAAGCTCTGATATTTCTTCAAGTGTTAATCCCAACTGAAAGTTCGTTTTTTTCCTTGACAAGTCTATTTGATCCTTTGAAAACGTACGATCTCGATAGAAATATAAGTGACTGGCTTAGTCAAAACAGAGATCGTATCCCTTCGCAGCAGCTCCAACAGAGCGTCAAACTAAAACCCAACTCTCACACACAAAACAGACAACCGAGCTGCACACGGTCGCAATTTTGTATATAGCACAAAATTTTATTTGAATTTATTTTTAGTGTTTTTTGTGCCGCAGTCGAGCTGCCGGTGGAAGGGTGCTGAAGGGGGGCTGAATGCATTTTGTTTATATATTTTATTTTTTTCTTTTTTTTGGTGGGGTCGACCCCCCTGGTCGACAACTACAACACTAAACTGCAACGATACGTGCAGCGCGAGTGTGTGTGGTCATAATAAATAATAAAATACAGGCACGCACACTGCCACAAAAAATGGGGTAACTTGGCTGGGAAGGGGGCTCGGGCTGTAGGCCGTCGAAAAAAGCGTAAATGCTGTTTGAATTTTGCGCACATTTTACGCCTGATCGAAATATTTTGCGCCATCCAGGCGGTAAGACCGTAGAAAAAAGTCAAGCGCCCCTTCCCCCCTACCCCGGCGATCCCCCCTGCATGCTCCTACGAAACTTTTATTGTGCCCACCGATGTTTTTTCTGCTTTGACGCGTCGACCAAAAATTGCCAATGGGCTTTGTTCGGCGGATGGGCCAGGGGCTCAAGGCTAGGCCGGGGAGTGGGGCTAGGGGCTGGGGGCTGGCGATGGGGATGGGGATGGGGTTCGGGCCCTCGTTTAGACCACGACCACGGTTATGGTTATGATTGTGGTGTGATGGCCCGCGCGAGTTCCATTGGCTGGTCTGCTGTTTGTTTTGCGTGGGTGCCCTGCACTGAGGCAGGCTAAGCAGCTGAGAGCGGCATGTACTCGGAACTATGGAACTATGGACTGTTGGCGCACACAAATGTTTGGTTAATCAGTTTTAAATCCCATTTATGGGTGTGGTCTAAAAACTATAGGCCCGCACTTATTGGAGCCGAGCGCACCGGTTTCGAAATATATTAAGAACTGTGTGGATCTGTAATTATTTTAAACTACTTTTGGGAATACTATTTGTAAGTAATACAGTAAATTGGTTGTATTAACCAAGATGAAATTCCAATATAAATATTATCAATTATTTAACTTGCAAATAAACATTCTGAAATGTCTTATTTAACAAAATGCAAGAAATGTATTAAGGCCACGAGAATAATGTTAAAGGCAGTCCCATCGACAAGTAATTAGAAATTGCTCACCAAAAAGGCTTCAAGTTTAATTTCGGTGCAAATCGCAACACTTGCGAACCATCAGCGATTATAAAAAAATCCAATTCCATTTATTTGCTTCAATCAATTTTAATCAAGTCCAGTCGCAGGATGCACACGCAGCAAGCGACAGAGTCCGAAAATACCGAGACAAGGACGATGTCCCCGCCTTGGCAGAGTCATCGCATCTTGTGCACTTTTCCTCCCCCGACTGGGGCAGGTGTGGGTTTATCTTGGGGTTATTACCGCTGAGTGTTGCCACACAAAATAATGCATTAGAGGCGACAGGCGGGAGGCATCGGGGCACAGGACACGGAACAGGACAACGACAGCAGCTGCGTCGACTCCACCTCCCACAAGGGCTCACTGCATTCGGCTCCCCAACCCGCTGAGCTCCGCATGCTCGGTGATTTTCCACCCAGGCCCGACTCTTTGCAAATTTATGTGGCCGAGTGTGGGTTTTCTTGGGCCTTTTCGGCCAATACATGGCCAATACCTATGTACAACAAAAAAGGCAAGTTGTCTTAAAATTTAATGAATCCTCGTGCTAGAAAGAGAGAGACCACACTCCGGAACTACTCCTGGCAGCCAAATCCTTGGGCCTACTTGCAGGCCAATCTTTTTATGTACACGCATACATATGCGGCTGCCTGCACTTGTTGTTGCCTCTCTTACTTGTCAGAGCCTGCAATAATAAGTTTTCCATGCACTTAATGTCAAGTAAACAGAACACCCCCCTTCCAACCTGCTGCACCAGCCCCTCCTCGGCAGACTCCTCGACTGCATTTTCGGCAGCTTGCTTCGGCCAAAACGCACACGCACACACACACACGCACACACACACGACACTCTGTACACCAGGGGTGCACCCACACTGGCGCAGCAAGAGGCCGACTTTTGCATAGTTTTAGGCGCCTTCCAACACATTACGCATACGCACGGTTGGCCGGCAGGCCCCCAGTGCTGCTATTGCTGTTGTTTTTGCAAGTGCAAGTGCAAGTGCAACGACAACGACATCGACTGCAGCTGCATATGCATCTGCATCAGCAGCAGCAACAGCAACAACAGCAGCAACAGCAACAGCAAACTGCAACTGCATCTTCGAATTTCTTGTGCAATTTCTTAAGATCCTGCCCAAGCTTGCCGCACTGCTCGCACGGGCCAGCCAGCCCAGCCCTTCTCACTCGCACCCACAGCTGGCTGGCATTGCAGCGTCTTCCTGGGATTGGAAAATTTGTTGCTGCTTCATTTTCTTAAAATTTTGTTCAAATATGTGAATAATTGCAAAAGGTTCGGGCTCGGGCCTATATGTGCCTGCCATTTAATTTTCGTAGACGAGGCCGAGTGCGAGGAGGGGAACGTGCTGTGGACTTTCTTGAGATATCACCAGTACATAATGTGGAGAAATATATTTTGCAATTTGCAATGAAATTTTCCTTGCTTTGTCAACCCGCTTGAGATTTACATAAATAACTAAAATTTTAATATATGTTTATTAAAGCTCCACTCTTAAGCAGGCCTCTGCCTGCAAAAAGCATTTAGACTAATTGCGTTCAACTTTTGATTGGTTGGCCATTGATTGTGCAAAGTATTTTCTGTATACAAGCCTCAGAGTGTGCGATAAACCGGGGGCAGCATTAAATTTGCAACTGCCGATGAGCAGTAAAAAGATCTGTCCGTCTTCTTGGGGTTATTGTATGCTCATTCATGCACATTAGACAGAAATGTTTCGGCAAATGTCCAGAGTACTGGAAATTACAAATTAATATTTAAGTTCGAAAGTTGAACGAACTCTCAATTATATGGGAAGTATTTTAACGAATCCGGGTACTTTTTTCCCTCCATGAAGAAATTATCTATATTATGTTTTGTCGGATGTAACGATTGGAGCATTAGCTGGGCAAAATAGGATTGACTTTGTTTTTTTTATATACTCTTACAGAGAATTATAATTTCAGTTTGCAACGAAGTGAAGGAGTCATCTCCACCATATAAGATATATATTCTTGATCAGCATCAACAGCCGAGTCGATCTAGCCTTGTCCGTCTGTCCGTCTGTCCGTTTCTACGCAAACTATTCTCTCAGTTTTGAAACTATATCACTCGTATATCAGTCGGAACGAACCGGATCAGATGAAAAGAATATATAACTTCTTCAGTTTTTAACAGATTTTCATCAAATTTTAGATATAGCCAATTTTTATTATTATAGAATTTGGGACTGAATTTTATGAAAATCGGACTACTATATTATATAATATGAAGGAAAATAAAACTGTAATATACAACTAAAAATATAATAAGTAAAGGTGACTGTAAAGAAAGTAGGAATTACTTCCTTGATTTTTAACATTAGTGTGTATAATTTATATTGTATTAATTATTATTGATAGAATTCCGAACTGCAAGAGTATAGAATGTTCTGAGTGCCAAAGTTAGCTTTTTTTCTTACTTTAACATATAACATGAGGTTGTTATTCTAAATAATGTTTTATTTTTTTATCGAATCACTCAATTTCTTCGTATATAAACATTATGCTAATGCTTCATTTCTTTTAATTTAATTGGCCGACTGTGTGAATGTGTAATAAACTGTAAAATAAATAATGGCATCGACTACCAACTACAGTCAGCTACTAAGCCTACTTTTGCTGCGTTTAAGACAGTTCTTAAAATTCGAATATTATTGCTCTATTATTTCGATGTTTTTCAGAAAGTTTAAATGTTCTAAACTGACATGTCCACCTCAGTCCCATCCTTCAAATATATTTCTTTTAACTAGATCGGCTCGCCTTTAACATAGATCTTCGATTCACAGTGAGTTATAATAATCTTGTGTGCTAAGTATTCAGAAGACCTTAAGTTTCAAATCAAATATTTAAAAGGAGTTTATTTAAGAACTACTTTCACAAAAACAAATTAAATGACAACTATGACTTTTAAGCAGAAATAATACTACGAACAGTCATTCAAAATGCAAGCTAGTATTCCTTTCCTTGATAAGTCCCGCTGTTATGGGGCTTTCACTAGCCACTAGCTGTATCCAAGTATTCCCCACATATTTTGCAGCTTTGAGGCTCTCGCCAAGGAACTGACAAAAAGTGACCGAAATGAAATACAAGTATAAATTGCGTGCGCATTGCCAGCGGCAAGGGCGACACAGCAACGTAACAGAAAAAAGCAGCACATAATGGCGCAAGACATATCCCTCGAAAATCTCACAGCCAGTCGAGGCGATGCGATGGAGACCTGGGGACCGAAAAAGGAACAGGAACTGGAAGTGGGACGGCTGAGCCGGGATGGGACACATGCGCTGGCCATGCCGGGCACCCCGAAACCCATCAAATCTAATCTCGTAGCGTAGCTGCTGATGCTACCCGGACTTCAGATTCCGGACACTGGACTTTGGTTGCTTAGGATTCCGACCTTCTCCCTCCGTTTTCAGAGCAGACCTTTGCTGAGCATTCGAAAAACTAAGCGGACAGCTTTCTTGGAATGCTCCTTGCCCCTCCTCCGGTTGCTCCTGCGGCCAGAACGAAAATTGATGACCGGCCAGGGTCTGCTGGTCGTTCTGCCTTTGGGTCGCGGGAATGGGAGTGGGAATGGCAATGGCACTGGCACTGGGAATGGGATTGGAAAGGGGAAGGGACTGCCATCCAAGATGCGGGGTGTTTGCCAGATTCGGTTTGGTCATTGGCGCTGCGGCCAAAAGAAGTAATTCATCTTATTTTTTTCCCCACAGCCCCGTGTCCTTTTTCCTCCTGGCCTTCCGCTTACCCTCTCCAGCTTCTTGCTGGCTTTCTTTTCCCCTTGCCCACTTTTGTGACCTTTTTTCCCATTCGCCTTGGCGACGGCATCTCAAGACGCCCACATGAGTCAGGGCGAGGATACGCCAAAAGGATAATGAAAGGAGCGGCAGAACTTTGCCATAGAAGGGGGTTAGGTGGACCCGAGAAGGCTGAATGGCGTGATGGTGGGATGGGTGGATCCAAGGGCCCGGACCCAAGCGTTGAACTTAAGTGAACTCAAACAAAGCGAGCTGGCGACTCGGGGTGCTCCTGGAGAAAAAGACGCAGGACTCACCGAGCTGATCCCTCCGACACACACACACACAAACACAGTGATGGCTGCCTCCAGGCATCATTACATCAAATGTCCTTCGCATTTCAGCAAAACAACAAGATGGCGGCTCCCAGCCAGAGGACGAAAAGGCAGCCAAAGAAAAACCCCAAAAGCAGTCGGTTCAGAAATCAGAGGGGGATGGGGCTGAGAGCTGGGGGTTACCCAGACGAATTCAAGGCTGGGGGAAAACGGAAAACGGAAGCCAGGGGCTGGGGAAATCGCCATGGTCGCGCCAGAGACGAAAGGGGCGAGCTTGGCGCCCCAACGCCAAGGACTAAGCTGAAATAGAAGTGGATGCCGGGTGACGGGACACGGGACACGGGACACGGGATACGGGACACGGGAGATGGAAGCAAGGTTGGTGGAAAGGAGAGCCAGCTCATTGGCGCAAGCAATAAACGTTAAATTTTTTCTTGCTTCTGCAGCATAATGGCAGAAGGGAAGGGCATCGGACTCCGCACTCCCGGACAGCACAAGAAGTCCTGCGAGCGGTCCAAAAAGTCTGACGTGCAATAAAAGACCAAAATCCTTTCCATTGCGCTAAGCTCGGAAATGTTTGAGGGGTGGGCTGATGGTGAGGCACGGAGCAGAGCTCGGTCCAGGGGGGCGGACGAAAGCAGTCGCTGAAATTTCGGCAGCAGGAAAAGTTTCGGGACCGAGGGGCAGCTCGAGCTGACGAGTCCTTTCAGGGGGTCGGGGGTGTAAGTGGTATAAAAATAATCGTCATAAGAGGGTGACTGGGCGAGATGGGTTGCCCAGGAGTGTACCGAGTGGGTGGGTGGGTGCTTACCGTGCTGGCACAGTGGAGGGCCAAGGATTCGCGGACGGTTAATCCAAATAACCGTTGGAAATATTATTAATCTAAAGCTTCGATAATAAAGATAAGACAAAGACAATAAGATGTATTATTGCCAACTAATGATCAAAATAAAAAAAACTAATATTGATCAACAAACTTTGATAGATATTACATAATAGAGCACCTTTCATTGAACAAATTGCAGATGATTCTGTGTAATTATTACACAACTCTGCTGAGAACTGAGTAGGTTATATAAATAAATAATCTCAGTTCAGCCTCAAATTTATTGCCCATCGTGTATAAATGCAAAGGAAATTGTAGCTTCTTCAAGGTTATATAAACTTGGTTAAGTTCCATACCAGTTTGAGCTAAGCTTTATCATTAAATTACAAGCAGTACATCTAAAACATGCACGAGATCATTTAAATAAGCTGTACTTACTTGTTCCTAATCTACATAAAGTTACGATCAGGTAATCTTATTCAATGGCAATTAATAACTATCAGATGTCAGTTGATTGGAATTATACGACTCCAAGTTACTGCATTGAGTTCAAGATTTTCCACAGTAGTCACTCGCTGGAGGTAAGAGAGGACTGTACACATAGAAACCCCTTTCCAAGCGGTCCCTTCTTACTGTCACGGAGCTGGAAAAGCGGAGCTCCACCACGGCCAGCTCGTAGTCCCTATTGATTCCCCTCCTATCCGCGCCTTGGCTTCTGGCCAAAGTCCCCGCCATTTTCCATTCCCTGTGTTGCATTAATTTTTACCATTTGCTCTTTGCGCTGCAGCGTACATTTCCCCCTGTTCCGTTCGCCATATTTTTTTCAGCTAGCTCCGCTTTTCGGGTCTGGATATTTCAGAGCGGGCTCCTAGTTTTCGGAGCACATCCCGCCGGCGAGGCCCTCCCAGTTGCACTGTTTGACCAGGGCTTTGTTTCAACCTATTCCCAAATAACCCGAGGCCATTAAATTGTCCCTCGCTGCACACTCACAGACACACCGCCGAGCCGGGCCTCACACACGCAAAGGATAACTATGTTAGGTTGAGCCGACGGCTATGAGCCCCTCGGATCCGCGCCGCACATCAAAACTCATTTCATGTAACGCGCATTATGCTTTCCACGGCATTTCGCGTCCACAAACTGACAGTTGACGGATTGGAGGGGCGCCACCCCGGACCCTACCCGGGTCCCAGCCACGGGACCCTCCTGGTCAAAGTTGTATTTGATATACACAAAATACATTTGAAATCGGTACAAGCTTTTTTAAAGCTCCATCCGGGGGCTCCCTGGCGGGGCAAGGCGCCGGGATCTGGGGATATGGTTCCGGGGGGGGACCCACACATAAATTCCATTTATATTCCAGCTGACTGCCGCGCCCCAAAGTCGGTCTCCACCCTCACACGGGTTAAGCCACAATTTGATATGTCCATTGTGTCTTATCAGGCGACATGGTTACCGCAGCGAACCCCCAGCGAACGCTCCGAGCTGCCAGAGGTCTCGACTCGCCTCGAAGTAACACTCTGTGGCCCGGGTCCCCTGGCAGATCCTTGCGGCCTTGCCCAAATAAAGCCCCCAGTCCCCACGCCTCTATACCGCATCGAGTGAACAAAAAATACAACAAAAAAAAAATAGAAAAAGGAATAGCACTGAGAGAAAACTTGCACTAATTGCGGTTGAAATGTCTGAAGGGGGCTACTAGGAATTATTACTTGTTTGCGAAAAGTTACTCTTAACATATGCCAAGGACTCTGTAATTGAAGTTCTCTTTTAATATTAAATATGTATTTTCTAGGTCTTTAGTTTGGAGACGGTTGATAAATAATCTTATGCCTTTTCACCCATTATAAAATATCTGATAAGTTTAATATAATCTTGATGTTTGCCTATCTTTCTATCTCTTAGGTTTAACTAATTACTCCGTGGCTCTTCATTTTCTTGACCATTTATAAGTTTTAGATTTATATAAAATATTATAATATATATATAATATATATATATAATCTAGAACTGTATAAAATAAGTAAAAAGCAATTTAAAGAATTTGATCTTATAGTTTTTTAAGTGATCTTACCCCAAACACACTGAATTAATTAGAGTAATTACAACTAGTTCTGAAAGCAACCGAATTTTATGCTCAGTGTGGGACCACACACTCGCAAGGGCGAAATGAAAACGCGCGCTCGTCAGTCAGCTAGGTCCCTTTACCTTTCCCTTTCCCTTTCCACTCGAAGGGGCGAGGCCAGGGCCCAGCCCACATCAGAGAAGCGTTTTTTTTTTTCCAGAAAATCCCCTTCTCCTGCCCCTTCCCCGGCCACTGGTTTCACCCCAGTCCACCCCCTCACCCATTCCGGGCTCGTTTCCTGCTCAACAAATGCCAAGAAAAAGTTTTTTCGACATCGCTCCCCAACCGCCAGCCGCCCGACTCCATCCTCATCATCATTGTCGTTGAATTTGAAACGTTGTTGCAGCCACTGGGGTGGGTGTATATCGGTCTGCGAGGGGGTCAGTCCTCGTCCTCAGAGCCCTCTCGTCTTCGTTTATGTTCTCGTACTCGTTCTCGTCCTCGTCCTCGAGCCAGTGCTCACTCGGTCTCCTTGCCCTGGCAGGAGCAGGAGCAGCGCCACATGGCTGGCCAAAGCAAAGGCAACACATTTGAAGAGGGTCGCACACATCGCCGGAGTTTGAGTTTGAGGCAGGGGCGAGCAAAGAAATGGGAAACTAAAATGAAAGAAATCCAGGGACAGGAACCAGGTGCACAGCAAGAAAAACGATGCTTAATCTCCAGCAACATCTTAATATATCCTTAAATAAAAAGTTTCCTTTTGAGCAAACCGTTTAAAGTGAACTCTTCCAGAAATACCAGAATCACCAAATGAATTATATATTGGTTATTTCTCGTTCAGAAATAGATACTATACTTTTTCGCACAGTGTGGGAGAGGGGTTATTGGACCCGGGTGCATGGGAGCCCCAGCTCCAGCTGCGCTTGTCTGCTCGTTTGTTCTTCGATTTAATGAAGGATATGCCGCATGGCTCACCTCTAAGCACCCAATTCCAGATCCCAGCCTATTTCTTCAACTTTTTTTATATAAATTTCATAACTTTTCCCTGCTCACACAAAAAAAAGTTTTGCTTTTAGGCCTAAAAAGCGGGTTGAAGTCAGCCCTTCTTTCGTTCACCCGTTTTTCATGCCGATTTTGGGTTTCCTTATTTCTTTCCATTTTTCCCAACCTCCCCCCGGGTTCTTTTTTTCGCCAGCTGCTTTGCATAATGCGAGGGTTTTCGGGCGAAAAAGAAAAGAGTTCGAATGGGGTAGAAAAATGACTGAAAAACTGGCCCCACCTGGGAGAGGTGGGACGAATGGTTGGAAAGAGGCCCAAACGATGCCTCAAAAGACAGTGAAAATGTGAGTAAGCCACGGATAAAAGGCAGGCTTGAGAGCGCAGAGATAGATGAAGGAGCTTAGCCACAGAACGATTGTCATCGGTGAAGTCTTGTCCAGCCTCCAACTTACATTTCGAATATGAAAGTGAAAACCAAGCCTGCTCCCTGACCACTTACCCACACCTCCGATCTCTGTCCTAAGCTGGTCCACTGAATCCAATGTCAAAAGCAATATTATTTCAGTTCCTGCATGCAGAGTCCTTCAATTATGCTCCTTAGACAGCCCCCACTGGCCAGTCGATAAAAGTGCTTGGCTGGGGGAGTTCCTGCAGCAGGAGATGGCCTGGGTGCGGGTGGGAGCCCTCTCCCTCGATATTGTCAAAAAGTAATTAGATTCGAGGTTATTACATAAGCGCAAACGAGCGTCCAAAATTGGGAACCCTCGCACACACACACACACACACCCAACGAAGGAGGGGTGGATCTGGGCACAGCCCGATGCCGTCTCTGCCCATTTTTATTTTATTTTTGGGCACGAAAAATGTGAAACAAAGTTACAGAGACGGGCCAAGCGGTGACGTCGTTCCCAGCGCCCGCTCTGCGCTATCCTGTGGCCCCTGCCCACTCGCATCCTCGTCGTCGCAGGCAACAAATTAAATGCTGAAAATAATACAAAGACATCCTCCCTCCTGGCGGCGCTAACGATTCTGGTGACGCGGGCTCAGTTTACGCTAAGCGTGGAGGCTTACGGCACATGGCACTGCCTGATGACGATGCCGGGCTGATGCTGTCTGGGGTGGGGTTGGCGGTGGTGCTGCCTGGTGGAGGTGGCTGTCTTCACTGTCATGACAACAAGGCACTGAATCTTTAGACCCAACTTAGGGGTAGAGGCTCTGGCACGAGGGAGGGGTTTCGCCACGGGGAAGGTGGATGCGACTTGTTCGGAGAAGTTTAACGATAGATGCTGCCTATAATGGGTATAGCCACTGATCTGAGCAGCACTTCAATTGCTTTTCGTAGCCAATCTATCTTTGGAGAAGAATGTCCAATCAAAGTAGTCTCAAGTTTTCGAGCAGAAAAGAATATGAAACGGATCAGGTAGAACGAGTATATATTGTATTCTATAACCAGTACTTCTTCGGGGTTTGGGGTATTTTAATAAGCAATATAAAACTAAGCTGATTTTATAATATGCTATTTTACTCCTAAAATACTTATTGTTATAGACAATAAATCGTTCGGTGATAGAGCCTTGCACAACTAAACAATATAAGTTTTAGAATGTAACAAAAAATGCATTTGGTTTTTAATTAAACGAACAGAGCTTTTGGTACAGAGTATTTCATAGTTGGGCACTCGTGCAGAGAAAGATTTTGCGGATTCACAAATTTGAAAAGCGTTATGGAAAAGCTTAGTTTTAATATGTGATGTGTGTCTGATTTTAACATATTCATATTTTTGTACAAACGTAATGATAGATTCATATAATAGCACTTAGGATAATAAAGATAATCATATATATTTAAAGAGAGGATCTAGCTTGAAGTCTTAGTAAAGATCTGCATAAATTGGTAAAATTTCCTACTAATCGTTCTCATTTGATGTTTATTTTACGTTTATTAAAAATCACTAGCAATGGGCTTGGAATTTATCTCATGATATTTTTTGTTTGAAAATGTATCTGATTTGCATTTGGTTAGGCCAAAAGCAGACCCGAAAAGGGTTCGTCATGCTCTGGTTAAGGGGTGACAAAGTGATTAAAAAGTGTGGAAAAGGGAAAGAGTTCGGCTGTGGAAAGCCCAAGATGCAGGTGAAACCCTCAAGGAAGGCTGTGCGGATGAAGAAGGGTTGAGAACGGGAGAAAAGGGAACTGGAACTGCGGTAAGCTAGGGCAAGGGTTGTTCTGCCTGAGATTGTGCCTAGTTTAATTTCAGTTAATTGTGTTTTGCTTCTGAGTAAAACATTCGAGTATTTGATGAAAATAATGCCGGAAAAGCGGTGAAATTTCTAGATTCGGTGGTTGGAAAATTCATGGGGGTGGCAAGTGAAAGGGTTGAGCTGAAGGGAAGTTTCTCTGCGAACTTCTTTGAAATAAGTAAGTACATACACACATCTATACGGAAGTAGTTTGTGCCAAGTCATTTGTGAATCTTATGCTAATGTGAATAGGAAAGCAGCTAAAAGCTTTGAGGGGGTAACACGGGGGTGAGCTATTAATTGGAATACTGAAATATCGTAATTGATTAAATTTATAACTTGCAGAGCCTTCTCTTTGCTAATAGTTTTATAATTCTTAATAATGTAGTAAATACTTGTGGCACCAAAACTAATTGATTTGATTTGAATATTTTTTTATTACATATAAAATGTTTGATTTTGTAAATGTTTATTCAATACTTGTAATATAATTCCTGTAAGATTGTCATAATTATGTTCATATATATATTAATATTCATGTACTGACTGCATTGCGTTTTTGTTATTCTTAATTATAAAATCATTTGGTTTTCAATTAATCGAACAAAGCTGTAGGTACAGAGTATTTCGCAGTTGAGCACTTTTACAGATAAAGATTTAGCAGCTTCACAAAATTAAAAATCTTTAAAGACCCGCTTAGTTATAATATCTCATTTTCAAGCAAAATATTCATACTTTCATTCATACGTTATGATAGATTTATAATTTTGAAATTATTGTTATTATTTGAACTAACAAAAAGGGCAATACCCGTGTTAAGCCTTGTTCAAACAAGGCTTTTCGGGGCTCTGATCTATTTGACCCACCATTTCACACATCATTAATCATATCAGGCGCGTATCAGACGATAATAACTCAAAAGGTTACCAGCCATATTTCGGCATCATCTTTCCCCGTTCATTTCTAGGAGCGGAGCATGAAAAATCTCCTGTTGCGGTCGTATTGAAAGTTAATTGAAAATCAAGTTAATGCGTTTAATTGAATAGCCATATAAGCATATGTGCTGTCGGGGCCCAGCGCTAAAAACCTGTACACAGAAATGCAATAAAAACATTAAGCGAAAAAAATGAATCGAGTACACAAACATAAAGCACACATAATTGCTTACACACACAGGGACACACCTCCGCACACGCACAGCGGGTGGCGGAGAGGGCGACGGGCGGATGTCCTGTCGATGCGTGGAGGAGACAGAGGCCCGTGTGCATATTTATATGTGGGAAATTATATACAAACACAAACACCCACGCCCTAGCACCCCACGCCCCTCGCCCCACGGCCCAATATGCCCCGCACAACGCACACACACAATATATAGAAAATCATAATGACGACGATGCATCATCGCAGAACAAAGGCGACACGCACAGACCCAGAACCAGAACCAGGCCCATGACCATAACCATATCCAGAACAAGGGCCAGGACCTTAGCCCCGGCCCAACCCAAGCCCCAGCCCCCTTTCAGGGCAACCCTTTCGGGCAGGTACGAGTGTCACACTATTCAGGGATAGGGTGCGTGTGAGTAGGAGAATCCATCCCCCAACTGTCCCAATCAGACAATCGATGCGATTAGGGGAAGAAAGCGGTTGGGTAGCCACAAGGATCGGCCTCAAGAAGGTGTCCTCTCGGGCAGACTGCTGGGCCCGTAATCGCACTGAGCCCTTGATAAATAAATCCCGTCGACAGCTTCTTCTAATTATTCCATAATAATTTCCCTTCGAAAAACCAGGCATCGTTCTTAGAGCCTAAAAGCATGCAATGTTATTGATTTGAGGCCTTGTTGCTTCAGCCGCCATCTCGCTCTCTCGCACGCACACAATGAAGTCCACCCATTGGGGGGAAATCCATTTTTCTTAAGATGAATTTTGATTAAAATTTTCGACCAGCACACACACACGTGCGACTCTTCCGTCTCGCTCAGCCTCTGTGTTGCTCTCTCGCTCGCTTTCTATATATCACCTCCTGCCTTTTTGATGCGGGTGTGTGTCCGTGTGTGTGGGGGATGAGGTGTGCGTATCAGATGTTGTGGCCCTCGAATGTCTCAAGAAACTGCAGTTGCTTGGAAAATGCAACGAAAATGAATGCAACTCCCTCAGCGATTGGGGTGTGGCATCCCTTATACATAAATAGCCAATTTACTTTGTTTTTTGATAGGTGGCAGTTTTCCTCCTAATCAGTGAGGTCCTTTAGGAGGGATAACACCTCAGCCCTTGCTGTCCATAAAGACTGTTGTGCCATGCAAACAAGTATTTGGCAATGGTAGGTATCGGAGTTATCGCAGGCATCAGAGTTATCGGAGTTATCAGTATGGTCAATATTAAAAGAACTTGAGTTATCGGAGTTATCAGAGTTATCGAAGTTATCCATATTATTAGTACTATCGATATTAGAAGAACCCAACTACTGAGATTTCCCTGTTGTTATGCCTCCAGGGTCACTGCAATTATGGCTGACATTAAATCTGGACGAGGCGAAAAATGTGATTTTGTTGTGCCGAGTCAGCAGCAGTGGGGAATGTCCTGGCCCCCAAACCAGTGGCTCAATCATTATTCCTGCGCCCCAAACTGTGGCAGCCACAAACTTTAGTGCACTTTCTTCGTTCCTATAGCTGGCTCGCTCTAACCACCGCTCACACAACACACACACACACATTCACTGGCCCTCTCACTTGCTCACTAATAAGAAATTTCCGAATTAGGCCCTCTCGCTCTGGCAGCTCGCATGCCGACTCTGTCTACGGAAAATGCAAAATGCAAAAATGTGCATTAGGCAAAGTCCAAGAAGCAAAACGAAAACTTTTTGGGGCGACATCGAAGGGGCAGAGAGGCCCTGGGGAGGGGGCCGAGAAGCTGGAACGGAAGCTGTTGCAGCTGCATGCGGTCAGCACGTCTCTGTGTGTGGCTGTGGGTGAGGGTGGGTGTGGGTGGCATGTGCAACTTAGGGGCGGGGAGGGCGTGTGTGGTTAGCTTCTTAAAATACAAGCATACGAAATGCCGAGTCCCGAAATTCTTACAAGTCTCTCGCTCTCTCTACATAGCTGTGTATGTGTAAGGATGTGTGTGGTCAGCTGATGTATGGGAAACTCTTTGGTCAGTTTTCTTGCAAGAAAATCTAATCAACACACACACACACACACACACACACACGGAACCCCACTCACAGACACCCACACAGACGCAGGGCACTGCAATGTGTGTTACGTATACGCAGCGTTGGACGAACGTCGTTTGTGCATAATTCGCTCGTGTGTATGAGTTGGGGGCGGGCAGAGGTCCTGCCGTAGTTTGCCGGCGGGGGTAATTTCTCCCAGGAGGTAGCCCACAAACACAAGTATATATAAATGCTTTTAATTTGCACAGTACGCACACACAAAGGAGTGCAAAATTTTGAAAAAAATCCAGCAGAACAACTTGCCTTTCGGAAGTTGCTTGCCGGCAGTGGAGAGCCGGTATTCCTGGGACTGGGTAAGTCTTACGACATTTGGCCAGCTACAAGGGGAGTGTGTGTGTGTGTGTTTATGTGCGTAATGGGGTAAAAAGAGAGGAGCAGAGAGAGCGCATAGTGCTGTTCTGTCTTATCTTTTTCCTTGAAAGCCACCTCACCTCCTGGAACAACTGCACAAGGGCCAGGATCGGGCTGGGCTTCAGGCTGGCAGGGTACATCCACAGTTGAGTTTTAGCCTTTACGCATGCATAATCAATGCATTTTCTTCGAAATGTCTACTCCCGAGAATCTCGGAGGGAGATGGAGCTCTTTGGGGGGCGGAAGATGCGTTCAGCTTATAAATTAGTTGCAAAATATAATTTATGTTATATCTGTGTGGAACTTCTTTTAGGCTAATGCACAACCACAAGACTGATGGTGATTATTGAAAGGCAAGCACTAAGTAAGATAGTTGTTACTTTAGTTTACAATGGGCTTGGAAAATCTGCTGATGAGACATGTAATTGTATACTAGGTATATTGAAGATATTTATAACTTTGGCTCGTCAGAGTTATTTATAATCAAGCGATTGCATAAACTTATTTACTTTCTTAGTAAATCTTTTGGTGACCAATCTATACTACCCATCTCATAATTATAATAATATATATAAATAAAATAGATACCAGTTTGTATATTATTGGAAAAATAGGTGAAGTCCCAAGTCAGCGGCTTGGTTCTGTATAAATTCAAAAGAAAGCTTTGGGCCTAATTATTAATTACTTTCTGGAAGTAAGTACATTATAATCGCATATCTTAAATTGAAGTGGGATGATAAACCTACATTAAATTGAAATAGTATAAAATAGTATCAAATTCTTAAACTTGACAGACTACGTTGAGTGTTTTTTAGACCCAATCTATTTCAAATACTGTTTTGTAAGGCCTTAACTAAACAGAAACCAAGTATTTATATATATATTATACCATTGCTATTAAAACGTATTGTTTCCTTTATCATATAGATCGCATTATTACCAAAATTAGAACGACAGGACAAGACTTAAACGTTTCATAAGGTATGAATCGTAACTCTACAAATCTCAACCCCCGTCTCGGTGCTATTTGAATCCAATAAAAACCAATTACAACCCAATCAATCGGTCATACCAGTGAAGAAAATAAAAAACTAAATTCAACGCGAACCGTAGCCCAGACTCGAGTGATAAATCAAAAAATTGTACTTGTAAAATGAGTGAAAATAAAAATCTTCTGTTTCCCCGTCGAATATGCAAATAGAGCACAAATATCTTAACCAGCAGCAGCACCCTTTTGTCTGGCTTTGGTTTTTATTTGAATCCTTTTGTGTCTGTCTGCCGGTTGTGCTCCACTTTTGAATTGATTTCGCCGAAAGTCGTAAATTCCTTTGGCAACTTTCGCTCGTTGAATTCTGCATCCTTTGCCCGGCGTCGATGTTTGTTTTGGAATTGTTTTCGTGTTTTATTTTGTTGCATGCCGCGCTTGGCTCGGAAACTGGAATGGAAAAAAAGCGTTGAAAGTCAGGATCCTCCATAATAATATTCAAAGCCATGTGTGTGCGAGCGGATGCGAGAGAGGGAGAGAGCGGGTCACCAATACAATGGCATAGCCGCTCGTCGTCCTTTTCGTCGTCGCGAGTTTCTCTTTGCTGCCTTTCGTCCTCGTTTCTCGCCTCGTGTTTGTTTATTTGCATTTCCGCTTGAGCTGCAGAGCTGCTCTCTCCTCTCTCCTCGAGCCCGGGTGGGCTTGTGTGTGTGCTGGTGTGTGTGCCTATGTGTGTGCGCGCGCGAGGACTCCACAGGTGGTTGTGTCTGTTGCTTCTCTGCCTTCCTCTGGCATTGTCATTGAGGACTTTTTTCTGTTGTTGCACGCTTTCTAGTTTGTCTTGCTTGTTTTTTCGTCGGCTCCCAAACACTTTTGCCTTCGCATTTCTTTTCCGCTCGCCACGTGTGAGTGTGCGAGTGCGTGCCGGCCCGAGTGTGTGTGCGTGTGTGTGTGTGTGTGTGTGTGTGTGGCCTCCAGGACATGCTCATCATCTTCTCTTTGCATTCTCTCGCATTGTCGAGCGGCGTCTCGCTCTCGAGCCGTTTGCTTATTTGTTTGTTTTGCCTCCATTTTGCTTTTTCCTGTTTCTGTTGTCCTTTGGGGCGGATTGGGGGCAGTGTGGCGGGGTCTGGGTTGCGAAGGATAATTTTCTTGGTCGCCCGGTTTTTTGTGCTCTTATTATGCCGCACACGGCTCAACTTTTCAACTTGTTCTTTTTAGCTTTTTTCGATGGCGGCAAAATAAAATGAAGTAAAAAATACAATTTCGTCAAGGACGTTAATTGTTTTGCTTCTATTTTTTTCGTCTGGCCCGTATGTTTGTATGTGCGAGAGGGAAGGCAGTCGGAGGACTCTGTGTGCGTGAGTCCTTTGACTTTTATTTCTGCTTTTATTTTGTGGCGCTGCTTGTTTATGTTATTTTTTCATTGCCACCTCAATTTGCGTGCACTTTGCGTCTGCTGTTGTTTCTGTTGCTCTTGTTGCTTTGGCGCTGCGTGTCCTTGCCATTATTTTGATTTCTTTTTTTCCACTTTCTTCCGGTTTGAACACTCACACACACACACACACACACAGTCGCATTCTGCCATAAGTGGCGTTTAATTTATCAATTTGTCGTTTGCCAAAGGAATTCATTATTTGATTGTTCTCTCCACGTTTTTTCGTCAGCTTTCCGCTTCGTCCTTTTTGGTCTCTTTCATGAGGTTTGTTTACTATTGTCTGGGCTTAATCTTTTGTTTATTTGCCATCAACGTCACCGTTCCGTGTCTGTGCCGTCCGTCTTTGTGTCTGTCGCTTTGTCGCTTTGCCGCTGCACCGGAAGTCCAATCGGTAGCCATGAAATCCTTTTTAGAGGCTGGGTGACCCGCCTTCCACTCTGTGGACGTTGGTAGTGTTTCCGTAATTGAAGTCAAATTGCTTATTGAGTTGGATGCCATGTTGATTGAGGTATCTAATGATTGTTTGTCTCCGAAGACATTTACATTTTTATTTATGAATATTAGCGAGATTTAAGTTTCGAGCTTTATATTATCTGTGTCTTATAATTTCTATTGGAGTTCAATGATCTTTACTATAACTAGTTCATGTTGTTCACCTATCTATTGGATGTAACTAGTAAGTATTTATAACACATTTTCTGGACAACTCTATATAATTGCAGCTTGTAAGGTAAGCCATTCCGATTTACCTTTAACATTGCATTGGCTCCTTAAGTTTATTTTACTGTATTTTTTTGTTTGTTAATTGTTGTACGGGACATGCACAACAACGATATCTTTTCTAACAAATCTCTGCCGCTCTCATTCAAATCGGACAAATAATGAAAACTCAAGCCCAAGCAAGCCCAAATAAGTAATTGCCACCTTGTACGACAAGTCGTCAGCAAACCTGAACATAGACCATGAAAATACCAAAATAAAAAACATAGGAAAAATCGAAATACGGCGGGACACAGGCAAGGAGCAACTCGGACCGAATTGACAAATTAAAAGGGAGACTAAGGCAGATGAGAACTTCGAAAGGATATCAGGCTGGGACCCAGTGGACAATTAAGCAGAAGAAGGGTGACTGACAATTAGAGGGATGGCCGAGGAATCGACAAGTTTCGGGCGCGCAATTATGATTATGGGTGCGTCCCCACCCAAATCCTCCTTAATTGTTTTTTTCTCTCTCTCAGCTCTCAGTTTTCCTTTGCCAGGGATGCTGCCCAGTTGCCTGGACGGAAATTCATTAGAGCAGCGGGGTAACTGGTCCCTGGCCATCTCAAAGCGGCTCCAAGACGATGTCTTGGCTTTTTTCCTCAGCGAAAATTGCAATTTTTCCAGGACTAGACTTCGACGGGGTTGGGCTGGGACAATTGTCCCTGCCTGGCAGACATCCTCCGGCCCCAACTTCGGTTGAAAAAAGGGCTTCGCGTCCTGCTTACGGCACAGGAAGGGGACGAGGGCCTGAAGGACAGCTAGACGGGCGGACGAGCAAACATAAAAATGCGTTTTTGCCTTTAGAAGTCCCTTTTTGAAGGGCGGACCGTGGGTGGGTGGGCCTGGGGAGCGACTTGAACGGGCACCTAAACAGAAAGTAATCAACCCACACACACATACATATATTCTTGTATACATAGACGGTTTCACAGATATATACATATATACAGAGACAGGACAAGAACGGCGTCTCCACCTTCGCTCATTTGCACAAAACACACCCACAACTTGGGTCCGAGCTGGTGAAACTTTTTTTCGCTTTCGCCGCCCCAACATTTCTGTTTCCTTCGCATCGAAGGACGAAACAGGGCGGGGGACGGGGTGGGCGGGGCATTGTTCTTGTGCCGCCATGAAAATTAATGAAGAAGTGCCCGACCCATGTTCCACAGGCACTAAAACTCCGTCCTCCGCCCATCCACCGACAGACAGACTGACGTTTTGGTCCCCTGGTTCGTTGGGGTGTGGGTTCTGGGACCTAGGTCCTGTATCCTGGGTCCTGGGTCCTGGATCCTGGGACTTTGGACTTGGCACTGGCGGTTGGGGTATGGATGTGGTGGGTCGGGAGCCGTGGCCACGACCGCCTCTTGGGGGTGCGTGCCCATATCTGCTGGTGTCCAGTTTTTTTGACTTACCCTAACTCCAAAGCGGGATTAAGCCTGGCTGTCTTTCAGTTTGAATTTGTTTATGTTTGAATTTAAATAAGTGCCATTTCTTTAAATTAAAACTTTCAAAAGATTTGAAATTTGAGCGAAAAACATATAAATCAGAGAACTGATTGAAATTCGTTGGAGACATACGTGTATCTACAAGATTAAAGGAACAACGGTTTCACGTCCTTAACAAAAATTGTAAATATAGTACATCGATATACATCTAAGAAATTTTGGAAAAATGTCATTGTATATACTCTTTTCCAATAGCTAACTGTTTAAGGTTCCCTTAAGAAGAATTACTATTTTGGGCAGGGCCACTGGGGCAATATAAAGCCACTTGAAACAGCAGCCACACACGAGACTAGCTGCACTCTCCACCTAGAGGCGAAAATCTGTTAAAAAATGTCACAGACCCTATGAAAATATCTGAAACTAGACGACGGCCAAGGGGTCCGCCAAAAAACCAGGAGCGAAAGACAATGGAAAAGCGATTTCGACCGGCACACGGAGCATTGGGCAAGCCAAGCCCTTCGGGTGAGTGGAGGATTGTGGATTTGTGGACTGCGGGGGTGACTCACCCAGCTGGAACGGGCACCACACACACATGGTCAAGTGGGTGTTGACCCGTCCGCATTTAGAGGTGCACGGACTCATCCACAGTTGGGTTTATTTTTTCGGGAGGCTAGTCGCCCGTCCGACTGCGGCAACTGTCGCTAGATGGCGCCGAACAGGAGCCGAGCAGCAGCGAAAGGCGGGCACGGACACGGACACCGACACGGACATGGACGAGGACGAGGACGACGCCTTTGCTTTTAGCTTGATTGCCAAGCCTAGTTAACTGTAAAGTTTTATAACTTTGGCCGGTTACCGGCAGCCCCCACCCAGTGGCCCAATCACCACCCCCTCTCGAGGACAGACAAGCCTCACCTGCAGAGCGTTGAAATCGGTTGGTTTATAGCACGCGCCAACGCAGCCCTTGGTCGTTGGTCCCTTTGCCCCCTAAGCCCCGCCCGGCCGGGCTCTAACCTCCACCCCTTGTGCCTGACATCCCCGACTTTCGTTTCGACCCTTTTAAAAAGTCGTCAATACTCGCACTGCTGCGAAAGGGTTCTGGGGAGACGTGCAACGGCCTCTGAACCCGGCAAGGACTGGGTCCGGGAACAGACCAGAACAAGGACCTGAGCTCGGGCGTCTATCAAATTCCAATTTCGGTCCCTTTTTTTCCTCCGCTCCGTTGGCATTCGAGGTTTATGGCGTCTTTTTAGCGTAAATCCTGCATGGCCACGCCCGGAGTCCGGTCCTGCTGCTGCACCCTTAGGGGCCACCCTTCGTTCCGCACCCCTGAGTCAACCTAAGCCCCATCTTCACAGCATCCACCCTCCGGCTCCACCGAACTCCAATGGACCCGTAAAAGCTACTGGATTCATTGGCAGTGCTGAGTATTTGCATCTATTACAAAGAAAATTTTGATTTTTGAATTCAGAACGTGTACATTTCTTCATGAGTATATCAAGTATTTTGTACTATTTATTTTTAATGTTGTTTGTTTAATTAGACAATTGATCAGTAGAACTTTGCTCACGTATATTGAGACTTCAGTAAATATTTTCTTTGTATATATAAACACATTTTCTTTGTTGAAAAATTTGCAAGCTAGTCTCACGACTTCCATTGAGCTCATCATCTTCGCATTAGTTGCAGTTAAAATTCATATTAATTGAACAATGAGAAATTTACCTGTAGTGGTATAAACTTTTAATTTTAATATTACTTTATGCAATACCCAGCCTCTAAAGTAGTAAATGTAAGCTATGAATAATATATTGGAATGATTTGTTTTTACTCGGCGTAAAAAATCGAACAATATATTTGTATAAATATTTGATTTTGAACATTCTGATGAGTATCCGCAAGTAAAAAAGCTACCTGACTAGTTCTCGATGCAAACATATGTTGTTTGTATTGTAGGAAACCGGTCTTTTTGTTGGCATATAGAATATATACAGACGTATAAGCTATATGCACACTTCATTCATAAATGGTTATTCGTAAGTTTAAAGACGATGGTTATTTAACGAGAATCGCTGTAAATTGTTGGATTAACCCTTTGAGGTAAAAAAATACACATAATCACAATTGAAATGAGTAACACATGGTTTATAACTATATGCAATACTCCCAACTCTATGTAAAATACGTATATTTCCCGGATCAGTGAGAAAAACCCCTCTCAGCGGAGAGATAACCTTTAAATAGCAATCTTTATGTATAACTGAGCCCGATTAGCTGACGCTTGGCAAGCTCGGTCAGAATTATCTGCCGCGATCATCAGCCAAGTTCAGTTCGATTCCGAGATTTGAAGTGCTAACTCGTGCCACGCAAAAATCGAGGATGAGGTACGCCCATCTTCTGCTCAGCTGTGCCTGCTTGCTGCTCCTTCACCTTGAGGTAGGTCGTGCAACTAGCCACTGAATCCCCCAGTAAGTCAAGTTATTGAACACCTATAGATGGGAGCAGCCAGAGCCACCGCCAGTGGACCCAGCCAGACCCTTTACGCCACAGCCCGGGACCTTGGATTGGACGCTGCCGGGTTGGACGAGATATGGCGTACCGGGAAGCCTTTGGTTATCAGGAATCAGTTGGGGCCGCATGAAATGACCACGATAACCTACAACCTGGGTCCCGACAGACGTACAATTACCAAAAGAGTGGAGAATAAGTTTAGCAGCTCTTTTCAATTTCAAGAAAATTGGGGTCAACCAGATCCCGAGTTCTTTCTCAACCCATTCCTGAATCCGTTTGGCAGTGGATTTTCGCAATCATTCTTTGACAACTGGGCGAGAATATTTTCAACAAACATAAATCAGCTTTTACCTTGCTGCCAAGGATTCAATGGTTATCACAATCCGAATAATCCGTCCCCACCACCATCAAATAATCGCATTCCAAGTGATCGCATTCCAAGTGATCGCATTCCAAGTGATCGCATTCCAAGTGATCGAACTCCCAGTGATCGCATTCCAAGTGATCGGATTCCCAGTGATCGCATTCCTAATGATCGTATTCCAAATAGAAATCGCCCAAATGAGCGTCCCCCCTATACTCCAAATATTGATGAATCCAATTCAAATGATCCCCAGTGGGTGCCAGTACCAAATGAAACAACCCAGTCGCCGATAGTTCCCCTGCCCACATTGGCGCCTTCGAATAACCCGAGAGCTGACACTGTCATCGACGATTTCCTGGCAAAGGTGGATGTCACCACCTCAGATATTAGGGAAGAGGATGGGGAGTACGTCAGGACGATCGTAGATAAAAATGGTAGAATTCTTAAAGCCAAATTCGAGCTGGTCGAAACCAAGAGGCAAGATGGCAGTCAGCCCACCAACTAAATTATTAAATACTATTAATTGTAAACTAACATTGCTTCTGAATAAATTTAACCCCATATTTGTTATTAAAAGTTATGCGCTTTTTTTCCTTATCTTCAGAGCCTAAGAAAAACAAACAAAACAATTACATTCTTTGTTGTTTTTTCGGAATGTGTTTGTATAGCATAAGTTTTATTTTTGCAAGCTAAAAATAAGCATTTCAAAAGTATTCTATTAATTTAAATTAGTCGTAATTAATTTTTAGGCTAATTTATAAAAAAGTTTTACGGTCTGTACAAAATCCATTTGTTTTTATAAATCTTGCTTCTTTAATTTATTTATCTACCATTGATTTTTAATGATTTGATGATGATGTGCACGCGCTTTTAGAAATAAAAACTGCACAAAGTAATAGAATACAATAAAATGAAATATTTTATTGCTAAAAAAAATAAGAATTGACCAACCATCTGAGGTTATCAAAGGGTTAGTTTAAACAGGGTCTCCCACAAGTGTCTTCTCAAACCCTTCATAAATTTCTAATTGCTTTTGAAATTATAATTTGCTTTTGCAGTCATGTTAATGCAAACAAGATCAAGCGCAGTATTTCGAGGACATCACTTTATACTGACATGCTCGATTATCTGTGACAAAAAAACAATATTTTGCTTTGCGTTCGGGCTAGAAAAACACTACTTTTTTCCTTTATTTACAAGGCTCTGAAAATCCTAATTTGTATACATTTAATAGGTGTCGCAAAAGAAAGCATAAAATTATGGAAACTGCTCTAATATAACCAAAGTCAAATAAACTGGTTGTCTATTCACATGTCGTCTAATAATCAGATATTGCAATGAATCACTTACATTCAACACGAGATTTGGATGTTGATTCAGAATCTATATAAGATGTATTTCCACAAGAAGATCAATTGCAGGTAAACATGTAAAAGGGAATTTGTACCTGGCTTTGTATTTATAAAATAAAAATATAATTTAAATTTTAAATATTACTATGAGCAGCAGCGAAAAAACATTTTTGTACGATAATGAATGTACTATATATGTTCTACTTATTCATTTCTGTTAAGTATATTAATGTTGAAAAGGAAAGAATATGTCGATAGAAGAATATATATAACTAAATTTTTGATAAAAAAGTATATATATTTTTTAAGTCTTATAACATAATTGCAAACCAAAAGAGTCTGATATTCATCAGACGTCTTTTTCATATTAAAATCGTAATATAGTATGACACTATAGATAAATCCAAAAAGGTTCTTAAATGTTTTGGTATCGATATTGGAAGTCAAAATGAGTAAAAAAGTCGAGTTTGCGTAATTATTAGTGTTCTTATGGGGAAGAGGGTCGGCATAGGAATTTACTGACCTGAAGAAATGTCCTATTCCACAATGGCAAGATTTTTTCGATCGATATATTAACAGCTTTATAGGAGCTTATGACACAAGAAATTGAATTTAAGGGTATTAAACGCTTGGCTTTCAAAGCCATTCTCGACATGGAGACCCCTGTTTCAGAGCGATAACCCTTCGGGGTGGAGCCTAATTTTTGAGTTCTAAGGAGAGACACCTACACTTGTTCACTTAAGATTCTTGAGCGTGATCAAGTGGCGATTGGCTAGCCTAGTCGCCACAATCAACGTCAGTCAGATTCAGACAGTCATAGTGTTTACAAGCACCGCGGAACGATCGACAATGAAGTACGCTAATCTCTGGGCTAGCTGCGCCTGCTTGCTGCTCCTTCAACTAGAGGTAGGTCAGGCAACTGGCCTCCAGTCCCCCATTAAGTAAAGTGTTTCCTTTTAGATGGGAGCAGCCAGAGCCACCGTTAGTAGACCTAGCGAGTCTCTCTACACCATGGCCCGAGGAATGGGCTTGGACGCCGCTGGCCTGGACGAAATTTGGCAAACCGGGCAGCCACTGGTTACCACAAAGCAAGGTGCAACTGGAGAGCAGACTAGGGTGACCTACCAGCTGAGTCCCGATCGCACCGCGCTGGCCATGCACAGGCTCACGGAAAAGTCATCACCTGCTAGGATAGAGGCTGGCGCCAACTCGTTCTCCAAGCCCCAGGAAGACTGGGAGTACGTGCCCAATCCCGTCCGGCGTCCAGCCTTACGGTTTCCTGAGCACAATTTCCGATTCGACAACTCAGAAAATACCTTTGCCAATCCGTTTGGCAGTGGCTTCCCCCACTCTTCCATCTTCCCCAGCTGGGGGCTTCCCGAGGGAGTCACACCTCGAGTCGAGACCAAAACGGAGGTGGACGACCAAGGACGAAGGGTGACTACAACCACCAGCACCTATAGCGGACCTCTTTCCCCCGGACACAGTGTCTTCGACTCGCTATTTCCCGACATTTCCCGGGCACCCGGTCCCATTCATCCCGAAAGAACGCCCCAGTCCCCGCCCCCGTCCTTGGCACCCCGCCTTCCCCCATTCACGCCGCCGATAAGACGTGTGAGCCCCACGGATCCCACTGAGCCCACCTGGTTTCCAGTGCAAGACCCGACTACCACCCAGAGATCTGTGGATCTACTGCCTCCGGCTAGTGGCGTTGAGACAGACTCCACCATTGAGGACTTTCTGGCTAGAGTGAACATCTCTGCCGCGGAAATCGAGGAGCAGAACGGGGAATTGGTCAAGACGATCGTGGACAAGAACGGCCGAGTGCTGACGGTTAGGTTTGTCCTTAGCACCGTCAAAGGGGACCCGGAGAAGCCCAAGCAGGAGGAGCCTACCAAGTAAATTGTCCCTTTGTTATTTGTTAAAGCTTCGATTGTTACTCTAGTATATAATTCAGAAACTGTGGAATAATACTTATGGTAAACAATTTAGAAAAAATAAAAAAGGTTTTGAGTTCATTTATAAAAGCACTTATCAGTCGGGGCTAAGCCCCGAGATAACGACTACCGGCCTGAGTCAATCTTTTACCGGGAATTTCGCATTAAAAAAGGTGATAAGAGTGTTTTAATCAAAACATGTTTCCGGCTCAATCGGAAAAGTTCAAGTCAAGTGTAAACTTACCTGCAACCTTAAGGACATATACTTGTGCTTCTCCCTAAATATACACATATATAAGCAACTACAAAGCGCTATAACTTATTCAAAGGCTACTCGCATATTTACGTTTTAGGAAATTACATTTTTTATTTTCAGATCGCTGGCCAAATTAATTAAAAAGCATTAATGGTTTCGTAGGGCTAATTTATTACAAACAATATTTCGGGCGTTCGCTAACAACTGAGCTGTAAAAAATCGAAAGAAATAAATATATAATGGCAATAATAAAAAATCAACATAAACGAAATTAAAATAATAACATTAATAGATTAACAACATAATATATGCAATACATAAATTGCAGCCAAAAATAATTCAAGCATTAAGAGATCAAAACTATAAAAAAGCACAAAGGGAAGCGAAACGAGAGATTCAATTTGAATTTCAAAGCAAAATTATTAAAATACGCGAAAGAACTATTGCATAATTTTGTGCGATGCTCAGCGCAGAACGCATTTGGTGGCCGAAAGCGTTTGTGGGTGGAAATACTGCTGGGGGTGGTGTTTTCCGGTTATTGTGGGTGGTGTCGCAGCCAGCATAGAGGTTGTCTGTCTGCCACTGCCCTTCTTGCTCGACGGCATTGCATTAGTTGGGTTACATTTATAAGCCAAGCATGTCAGAGAAAAAAGAAACTAGATTAGTAAAAATTTGTTGGCGGATCAAGTGTGTGAAAATCGTAATAAGCCTTGGTTCTTAAATCTAGGTAAGCGCAATGCAATCTATTAATAATTAAGCATTAAAAATCAACTATGCGTTAGGTAAGACATACGTATTTCAACAAGAACTAAACCATATACAGTATATGTAATTTTTTGTAATAGAGATTTCAATAAAGTTTCAATAAAGTTTATAAATCGCCAAGGGCTTTCAAATTTAATATGCATATGTAGTATAAAAAATATAAGTGTATATAAAATGGAATTGTTGTAAAAAAGATTGCTGGCTGCCTTTTCTCTTTGTCATATGTTCCTTTAGGGAAACAAAAACTGTCAACAGTTTGGTCAACAGATATCGGGATTATTATTAGGTTCCGTCTGGATTGCTCATTTGAGATCGAATAATTCTCATTCGAATATGAGTTTTCAAAAGGTATCCCTAAGACTATAGCGAGTACTTGAAGTCCTTACTCACCAAGTTGTCGAAGCGCAAGGCATCCTCGTCGCTGAGCCCCATGCTACGCGTTAGCTGCAAGTACGTCGAGGTAATGGGCTTCAGTCGCTCCAGATCCAGCGGCGGCAGTGGCAGTGATAGCTCCACGGGCGGCAGGTTGCGCAGCTGGGGAATACGCATCTCCGACAGCGGCTTGGGCGGACTGGGCAGCTCCAGCTTGAGCGGCATGTGGGCGGACACCGGGGTCGATGTCGTGGCCGGGTTTCCGGCCTTCAGGCTGCAAAATAGAGATTTCGTTAGATTAATTGGAGTGAGCGGGGCTGTGTCTTTGGTGGCGGTGGGCGTGGCTGTCGAGACGGCCGGTGAGCGTGCCCGCACCGAGCTGTCCGGAGAGCTCTTGAGCATGGAGGGATTGGCATTGGTACTGGGAGCTGGAGAGGCGGCCTTGGGAGGGTCTAGCGGCCTGCCCTGAGAAGCGGTAGTGCTGCTAGGGTTAGGGATAGGGGTTGCCGCGGCTGAAACTGGGGTTGGATAGCTCAGGCTCTGCAGCAGGCTGCTGCCGTAGAGGGGCGGCGCTAAGACCGGTTCCCCGGCATAGAAGCGCCTCATGAAGTCGTAGTATCTCAGGAGATTGTCCCGCGACTTCAACAGATGGGCATCAAAGTCCTGGGAACTGGGACTGGCCTGGGACAGGGAAGCCATATTGGGGCTGACCTCGACTTGGGCTTGGACATGGTCCGGCGGACTCGGCGGACACTGCAACTGGGATTTGACCCGAATTTTGGGCACGCTAACCGGCGATGTTTCGACAACCGCCTCCTTCACCGTTGGCTTGGAACTGGGACTGGGACCAGGGCTGGGTGGCGGTGCAGCCCCCGGAGCATCCTGCTGGGTGGCACAAGAGCTGCTGGCACCACCACACACCCCTGCACCCACACCCAGTCCGGCCCCCCCGGACAGGCCACTGGCCACCGCCAGCGAAGCCTTGAGCTCGGCGCTCGAGTGCCGGCGGCGCTTGGCCGTGGGCCCCGCCTCCAGAGAGCTCTCCGTGTGCGATGAATAATTCAGGTAGTTCTCCACTTCTGAGGAGCTCTCGTTGCCGGCTAGGTCGGCATCCTTTCCGCCCGCCGAGGGCGAGGAGGGTCGTAGGTTCTTCTTGCACTCGGGACAGATGGTCAGGAAGCGAGTGACGGCCTCGCGGGGCAGGAACGCATAGGTTTCGGTGATCTGTTGGGGAAAATCAAAAACAAAATAGCAAGAAAAACAAATAAAATTTAGATTAATCATCATTAAACTTTCAGTTCTTATAATACATTAATATACATACATCGCACAAGTTAAATAACAAATGGCAAATATAGTTTAAAAGGATAAAAATAAAACCATCAAAGAAAGCTAAAACCCTAATTTGCAAGTTGTTTTGTATCATCATAAATTAGTCTTTAAATTCAATATATATTTAAATATATGATCAAGCTCTGCACTTTTAAAACTAAAACAAAACGTTCATTAAAGTTTCACTGGAATAGCGAGAAAACTAAGATTATAGTTAATTAAAAAACGAACCAACGTCAGTGCTAGATCGAATGGGCTATGGATGTTTATCAAAAATATATGTACTCCCAATACTTATAGTTCACTGCGATACCACATTTTTCTGCCTTTATCAAACTATTTCGCAGGACATTCACATCAAAGTGCTTAAAGAGCTCTTGGATAAATACTATATATTATAAAATACATTCAAAAGGATATTTAGGATAAACAGGTAACTTTTAGCTTTGTACACTACACTCACAATGCGATAGGTGCGCTTCTGACCCGCGTGCATGCCACTGCGTCCGCCCAGCTCCATGTGCACATTGTAGATGATGTCGAAGAACTCCTCCACGCACGCCACCTTGCGATAGATCCGGCGCCCGAACCCCTTGCTGGTGGAGGCGGCAAAGAGGTCCACGTCACCGGGATTGTCGGACAGAATGGCCGAGGTGGGCAGGGGCTTCAGGCAGCGCCGACTGCCTGGAGCCTCTTCAAAGCCGTCGGGACGGTTGGTGGTGAAGCCTGGGATTAGAGGGGTTTCCGTTTTCCGGTATTAAATGTGTGTCTTTTGGAAGCCCCATTGCGACCGCCACTCACCCTTGGTTTTCACCCAGAATCGAAACTTGGAGCTGTCTGGGCGACTGTGCTCCTTGCCCTCGAGCGCCTTCAGGATTCGTGCCTTCTTGCGCAGCGTTATCGTCTTGGTCTTGGCCTGATCGCCGTATGTGCTGAGGGCCCAGGGCTGGAAGAGCTCGTAGATGATTTCCCGCTCACCTGCCGGCTGCTCCAGCTCATCCACGTCCGCGTCGTAGGCCAGATCCGCATCCACCTTGCCCACAGTCACCGGCGAGCTCTCCTCCCGCTCATCGATGGCATAGAGCTTCCTCTTACTGCTCCAAGTCTCCGAGGAGGGAATCGCCGCCGAGGACTGTGGCTGCAGTGGCTCAGACATGTCCATACTATGCTTGCGACTGCCATTAGATTGCTCCATGACGTGGATGCTCTGGTTACCAACTCAAACACACTGAGACACACGGTTAATCAAAGCCAAGTCCAAGCGAAGGCTGATGACATGGATGATATTATTCTAAATAAATAGCTGAAAGCCTTTCTCAATTCTTCGTTTGGTGGGATTTCTTGGGGATCCTGAAATGGGTGTTTTGAATGTTTTTAAATTTAATTTCCGGCACTCGGTAACACTTGTACAATTTCACTACAGATAAACTAAGTCTGCACTACCACTTGAATCAAGGTTTTCCTTTACCTCAGTTTTATTACTCGAGCAACGTCGTAGATTTAACGAATAAACAAATATTAAATAAACGTTGTAACAAAGAAGTTAACGAAAACAGAGAAATTTTTAACAATATAAATTTAACAGAAATCCCACATTAACGAAAATCAAGCTCTTTTCGGCACAACAAATAACCAATGGCCAAAAAGAAAAGAACAACAGCGAACGCGACGCGACCGAATGAAAGTTCAAACTCAACTGACTGGCACAGTGATCTGCGTCCCGCCGAGAACGTCTCGAGGAGATTCGGATGCTTGGATGCCTCGGAAGATGGTCCTGAGGTCCGGTCGAAGACAGGCTGGTCAAGATACAAACCGGTTGCATGGCCGGGCATCTGTGAACTTTGAACCACTGCCCCGAAGGCCAGACAGCAGAAAAGCCAAGGGGTAGAGTCCTCGGAACAAGCTCCCGAGCCGTATCTCTGAGATAACCACCGAGGTGCCTACCTCAATAAGTTGCGCAATTGCCGGCCAGCAAATCCGGCGAATGTCGAGCAGCGTAGCCCAACTTCTTGTTGCCGAGAGCTGAGCCAACCCAAGGATGGTGGTGAAATCCACCCCTAACCCAGTCCGAGGATGCTCTGAACTTTTCCTAGCACACTTTTCGGCTGTCACGCCGAGGAAAAGCCAGCTAACTGTTGCGTTCATTTTCCCGCTCAACAAGAGGAGAGGATGGCGTTTAGATGCCTGTTGCGCCCCATAAAGCCTTGAAATATGCACTGATTTGTTGGCACACGTTGCATCGACTCATAAAAACGTGAACTTGAATGGATTTCAAAGAATATTGGGTAGATATTTGAAAAGTGCTGAAAAGCAGACTACACCAAGACTACGATTGATCTTATTCGAGCTTGGGATAGCTCCTAGGTGGTGGTTATTTCTTAGGGGTGCCCCTTCATTGTTCTGATTTCCTTCAATTCCTTAGCTCTTCTCAACCCAAAATTATCTTGTCTTCCTATTGGCCAGCAATGTCCCAGAACCGGCTTCATTCCTGTGCCGCCCCGTTTGATGTGACTTCTGTCTGCATCTCAGCATCCTAAGGCTGAGGGCTTCGCTTAATTACTGGACCCTGCCCGAAAATTACAGTGAAAGTACTGAAAACTGGTTGATTTTAGGACTTGAAGGGCATTTGTCTGAATTATGCATTATGCTGTCAGCTGGCTTTTGTAACGATCTTTTGAAAACTACCGAAGTTAAAAAAAATATATATATGTTCTTGAACGTATTTAAAAAATAAATGAAACGATATGTCAAAGGAAAGAAAAAACATGTAGTTTTTTTTTATATATTAATATCTAAATTATTTTTTAATATATTTTTAAATATTTATGGGACGAACTTAAAAATTTTTAGGCTATAAAGCTGTAACTTTCTGTATATATCGTTGGCACTGAGACTTTCCCTAGAAGATTGATCGAGAAACTACATTTTGGATTCCAGCTGGAGTAATAAAAATTGATAACAAATTTATGATTTATTTGTTTTCAATTTTATATTGAAACACCCAAAAATTAACATCTCGATTATGCATATGATTATGCTTAAAATATTCCTATTGAAAAATAAAACATAATGTAAACAAACAAAAACATTATTATTTTTAAAGCTTACTAAAATTCCTGGCTTCAAGTAAACACATTTGTTACTACAAAAATTTGAAACCCTCCAATTGGTTTGTAGTAACAAAAATTTCACAATAACTTCAGTTTGGAAATCCCGCCAAAGGCATTTCGTAATTTCTGTTAGTAAAGGTAGCCAGAAAACCATTAATTTCGACCAGTTCTTGGTAAATGAGGGGCTGGCCAGCATCAGCTCATTAGTGGCCACGGTCTCATCGCTTATGCATTGAAATTGGCAGTCACTTGTGAAAAAATCAATGCATGTCTGAGTAATCAATGCGCCTAATGGAATATCTAAGCTAATAAGGTCGAGCACGTCATCCTCGAGGAGCGACCCAGGTCGGAGCTAAATGGTGACTCCGTTCGAGGACAATTACCGAGGCAACTTATAGACAAACAATGGATGGCTTTTGGCCATTTGGTGAGCTAATGTTTGGCCGGCAGGACGGGTGCCATTAGCCAACTGGCCAAATAACATGAATAAATCGACTCGCCGACTAAGTAGTTGATCCAAAGGAGCGTCTGGTTCCAGGAGGGACGGCGGGTCAGGAGTGCAGCATCTGCGACAGGACATAAGATGCAAACACGTTTGGTTCCGCAGGAAGACTTTCCCACGCTCGATCCCAGCATCGGCATCAGCATCAGCATCAGCATCAACATCCACATCAGCTCCGGCATCTGTGGCAGGACACGGAACTTTTATAGGAATTCCCTTCATCGTTTTGCTGAACTTTCACATCAAAATTTCAACGGATTCGGACCCAGAACGAGACGGGGCCGATCCCGGCCGGTTTTAAAAACTGGACAACAGCATCAACTGCCGTTGAACTTTGACACGCATCCCGGCCAAGATGAGCATCCAGCTCGGCATCAACCCTTCCCATCTCGAGAGCAACCAGTTTGCCGCTGGTCACCGCTCAGCCTCCGCTGGTCACTTGGTCTCCTCGGGGTTGGTTTCCACCAGCGGATGCCCCTGTTGATTCCGATGCTGATGTTTGCCGATGATTTGGCCCGCATGACTCTTTCTTTTCGCTTTTCGGCAAAGATAATGTCCAGTTTTGGTTTCTTTATTGTCTGTCCCCGAACTGCTTGCCATTTGCGTCAGTCTTGGGGCGATCGTGCTGCTGATGCTGAGCCAAAGGACACCAATAAAAAGTCCACACATCCCGCCACTGCGAGTGCCGCTGCCTCCGATGAGGAAGGATAATGAATCAAACCAGTTGTACTTTCAATGGCCTGTTTCTGGGTACGAATTTTTAAGGTTTTCCCACTCAAAAAATTGTTCGAAACTTCCGAAAAAGGGGAAATGGTTGATATCTTCTATGGGGTGAGCAGCAGATACAATACTTTGAATAGCGAATTGGTTATTAGATACATGAAGTAAGTATGTCTCTTATTATTTTGGAATCCTAAATACACATTAAGTGTATGTTTTTATTCTATTAAAATCAGGCAATGTTATGTTAAATCGAAGAAAGGCTTGTCAAAACTAGATTTTTATAAAAGATATGTTTTTCATTTAATAACTTTAAGCCTGCACGATAAACCATAACCATTGCGGAATGCGTACCCAACTCAACAACAACAACAACAACAATTTTCACTCAATTAATAAAAATCAATATTGTGATAAACGATACGTTTGGCCAACTATTAAATTGTTGCAGCGAATTCTAGAGATTTAAAAAGAGGAAACAACGGAAACGAGAGGCTGCGTGGTGGCTCCTGGCTCCCGGCTCCCGGCTCCTGGTGCCACCTAAAGGCTCGATGCCTCCGGGTTTGGGGACATGGGGGCCAGCTGGAAAAACTGATTCGTTGTCGACTCTGGTGGGCAGATAATGAGGCTGCCGGGAGGGGATTTTCCGAGGGAAAGGCGCAATTTTACGCACAAAAAACCAATTGTAGGGGGGGCGTGGTGTGGGACGGTGGAACTGGGGGGTGTAAGCTTAACAACGCAACATAAATTAACGCATATTTCAGTTGGAATTTAAAAAGCGCACAAAGCGAACGGAGCTGCACAGGACGAGTGCGATGCCTGCTGCGCAGCCAGCGTTTCAATTATTTGTTGTACCTTTCGAGTTATAGTTGTTGTTATCATTATCGTCGTTGTTGTTGTCAAAAGCGCCAGGCTCAGCGCTTTATTTCAGTTCGCCGCCGCCGCCGCCGCTGCTGCTGCTGCTGCTGCCACTGCTGCTGTTGCACGCACAAAAAACGAACAAAACCGACAACGCCCCAAATGCTGCACAAAAAATAACCCCCCGCCCCTGTAAGGATGCATCGATGCGACTAAAAGTATGCAACGCATCGGCTGCCCATCTGTCTGCCTGTCCCTGCACCGCGTCCCCCACTGCCACACGCCCACCGCCCACCGCCCACCGCCCAGCCCCCCGAAAGCCTCACCCAAACCAAGCCACACACACGCACACACTCTCTCTTATTCGCATATTCGTCGCTGTACATTATTTACCTCTTGTTCGTTTTTTCCCGGGCAGCGGCAACGTTTTTTACAAGTTTTATTGCATGCGTGCGCGAATGAAAAATAAAATATATAAAAATATATAACGGTACCGCTCAAACACGTCGACGCCACCATTGGCCTCGGTGGCGGCGGCGAACGAACGCTCAAAAAATGAACAAAAAGCAAGAGAGATGCCCAAATGCGAAAACGCGTGCAAGCAAACGGGCCAGCAATGTCCTGTGCCCAGGATCAGGGTACATAGGTGCACTGATTGCCACCATCGAGATGGGCAGGGGGTGTTGCAGCAGCATCAGCAGCAGCAGCAGCAGCACCAGCAGCAGCTGTAGAACGGGGATGCAGCAGCAGCGGTGGCCATAAAAAACCCCTGGACAGACGCTGGGGCCAACGGTGCGTATGTGTGACGTCGGTAAATGTTGGGCGACAACAACACCAACGTCAACAACAACAACAATGACAGCAACAACGGAGCGGGAGAGAAAAAATAAATTAAAAATGGTTTGGGCCGCTGCTGCAGCATTTTCCACTGCCATTGTTGTTTCTGTTTTAAGCTCTTCGCAAATATATTGAAAATATTTCCCTTTTTTTATGCCTATATTTATTATTTTATTTGATTTTTTGTTTCGCCTTTTTTATTGTTTGCTCGCCTAAAAGCGCACAACATTTTTTAATTGGGTTAGTAATTGAAATTTATCGAGAGGCTTCCACGCACAGCGAGCTCCGGCGACTCCCATCGCATACACAAAGCCAAATTAATTCAAACGCGTTTTGATCAATTCCAGATACAACCAGAGAATGTTATTCGAAAACTAAAAGAAAACACAAGAACTCCGTTGAATTGCCATAAAAATATTGCTATTTTTTCAAGCAATGCACTTTTAAAAGCTGGGTCCTGTGAGATTTCGTGGAGATGGTCCCGCGAGATAAATGTAGAATTAAACAATTTGTCACAGAATGATATTAAAGGGAAAGATTATATAGGTTCCATTAGAAATTCAAGGTTCTTTCCATAGCAATTTAAAACAATATATTTTGACATACGATGATTGTTTTTTTTTTTTTTTTTTGGAAACTAATTTAATTTAAGCAATTATCTTTAAGCCTTTACTTGATGGGAATAACAATTTGTAATATTTTGAGGTATACATGAGAAATTGGACAAAAGTTCTATATAGCAATTTAAAACAATATATTCTGACATATACTGATTGGTTTTAACACCTTTTGGAAACTAATTTAATTTAAGCAATATATCTTTAAGCGTTCACTTGATGGGAATAACAATTTGTAATATTTTGAGGAATACATGAGAAATTGGACTAAAGTTCTATATCATATGAGGTTCGGAAAAAATACTACTGCTCTTTAACCTCAAAAGAAGAGATTTGTTCGTCCGCTTTCCGCTTTGAAAATGCACAATAAAAAATTAAAATGATAGTAATATCGTCGATCTTAAAGTTTCGACTAATATATTTTCATAGCTACATAGTTTTTTAAGATAGTACAATTTATTTGAAGTGAATTTATAATTGTATTTGTACTGTAGTGTAGGAGAGGCATAGTAATGAATGCAGATAGTTTCGTTTTATTTTGATTTGAAAATCTATTTTAAATTTGAGCAAATACAAGCGACTATATAGGGTTAAAAACAATGTTAAATTTATTTCAAAATGTTTGCATTATCGATAGAGAGAATTCAAATTTAATGATTCTGAATTTTAAGATTTTTGTAAATTTAATAAGAACTTTTATACTCCTATATTCTATCTTATACTACTCCTGAAGGTCTGATATGGCTCATAGCCCTAAGTTGGCGCTTAGTTTATTACTAATAGTTAATTATTTATTTTAATTCATTAAATCTTATACTACATTTCAGAAAATATGTTTGTTGCGGGAGAATTTATCCTTCTTTTCTCACCTATTATATAATTCCAATGTGTAAGAAAATAAAGTTTATCGTTTGGTTAAATATGTTTTAAAAGAATAATAACATTATGTAGTTGATACAATTTATTAATCGATGATGTTTTCAAATATAAAATGTATGTCCTTGGAGTAATTTCTGTGATGACTGTTGATTGATTAATTTCTTCATCACGAATTCACATCTTTTACTAACCAATAAGCATGTATTTTAACTAATTTTATCATTTATTATTTATGATTGCAATATTTATTGCCATCAGCGCCGCATATTAAGAACACATCGAAACGAATGATAATCGAATGACAAGCCAAGAAAAGAGCAAAGTTTGCATAGAATCCGCACTTGGAAAATCTTATATATCCTTGCTGCACACCTGTGCAAACGTCAGGAAAGCAGTCCAATTACGGTTGCTTGGATGCGTTGTGTCCGGCAACCTCTAGAAAATTTCAGCTAAGGAAAATCTAAGCGCAAAAAAGTTATTATCTTAAAATAAATTACAAAGCTTCGACTGGACACTCCACATCCTTATAATGCATGCTGTGCATATTTATTAATGCCATTCTCTCTCATCCGAAATTAGAAACAGTGATACACAACAGAACGCAGTGCAATGTATGCCTTTGAGAAGCCAGCCAAGCCAAGGCAAGAATTTATGGCCCATTGCAGCTGTGGTTTGGGTTTTCTTAAGAAAACTTACCAAAATAACCCCCGAGAGAATACGCACAAGAAGCAAAAACTGCATAAAGTGCAATGGCAACAACAGCCACAGCAACGGCAACAACGACAAACACAAAAATGCAATTACCGAAATGATAACAAGGCCTACAAGCGTATAAGGCTTCGATGGACATTAGACGCAGGACACTGGACGGAGTCCTTCATCTTGGTCTTTGCCTTTCAAGCTCAAGATGTTGCTAAGGCTTTATTTGTGCGCCTGTGTGCGTGCGTATGCACGTGTGTGGATGAAGTGAAGCGCAAAATATATATTAATATATAGATATATATATGGCAGAAAAATAAAGTATGCGATTCTTAAATACCTTGAAAGGTAATACAAATACGAACAAGGGAGAGGCTAAAACAATTCCTTTCCCAAAAGGAGTAACTTCCTAGTTATCTTACTAATATAGTTAACTATCCTGAAAATTAAATAAAATCATTTTAGAAAGGTTTACCACATTGGCTCATCTCTATTTTACTTAATATTATTTTCAAAAGTTTAGTATCTGTAGATTTATTCCAACATGGCTTGGTTATCTTCTAAGTATTGTGACTTTAAGGATCAGACTGCCATGTCTGTACATTTAATAAACATTCTTTAAACAAGCTTATATTATGATTTACAAAAGTCATGGCTGCGAGGAAATGGTTATAATATTTTAAATTAATTCTAAAATATATTTACTCCAAACTTAATAGTAGTTTTTGTGTTCTAATTCAAGATAATGATGGATCTACTATTTTTATTCATATTCCCTAATAGATTCCGATCACGTGTTGGCACTTATACCTGACCGAAGTTCATTCTGTTTAAAATTAATGTATTTTATATTTTATTCAGATATACCTACAAAACTTATGCAAGTCCTGCAATTAAATTTTATAAATAGACTCGTTCTGACCTCATTTCAAATGGCAAACAGCTCAAGAAAGTTTTCATACCTTGTCCCATCAAATGTCAGAGAGCATATTTATATGCCTCTGTAAATATCCTCCTGCATTTATATATGTATACATCTGCACATATATATCATATATAAAGATATGCGTCGGCTCCTGCACTGGTGTGTGTATTTTTGAGCAAGTCAAAGATTTTCTATTAAATTTTAAATAATTCAATTTTACATTTTACCAAAAACATTGCAAATGAGTAAAGTAAACCCAACACAAACACGCACACGGCTGCCCAAGTGCAAGAGTGCACAATGCAGCTGCAACTCTAGACGTTTCCTTCTCCGTGTGTGCGTGAGTGTGGGAGGGGTGGCCGGGGGGCTGGGGGGCTGGGGGGCTGCTGCATCTTGTCCAAAAATGTTTCATTATGTTTGCCTTGCATCTCGTATTGTCCACTCGAAGGAAATCTTAAGCCTACTTGCAGCCCCCGATCCGCCCCACTGTCTTTGTGTATTGTGAAAATATACTGCATATGCTTAGACTTTGCCTTTTCACACTCACACTCGTGCTTGTGCTTGTGCGTGTGCGTGTGCGTGTGTGCTTTTGTTGTGCGTGCGGCTGTGGGTGTGGAAGAAAGGCGGGGGGCATTTTCATTTGGTTTTTCACCGCACCACTCGCCCCACCAGAGGGCACACATAAGTTTCTTCTTCTGGCGCTCTGTATATAATTAGGTTGTGCCTTGTGCCGGGTACAGTTTTCTATGTACCGGAGAGTCCTTGCATTACATAAGTCGTCGAGTGCCGGTATGTGTATGTGTGTGTGTGTATCTGTGTCCAAGTGCATTAAAACAATCGCTGTGGGCATCGGCATCTGCAAGTTGAAAATGCCTACTGACGCTTTTTTGTTTATGTTGCCTCCTCATTATAAAATTAGTGTTCTCAATGCCGGAAGTAGCAGAATACACCAATTACGATACATTTAAATATCGTTTTGTAGATACCAAAGACTATGATACATCTTAGTATCTTATTTTCGAAAATTTTGAGAGTAAATAAAAAGCAAACAACAAATAAATCATTCCGATCTCTTCACAACCACGCCTTGAGAGCGTATAGACATAGATTTATCTCTCTGTGTGCCAATCTTTCGATCCTTATATGGATTTTTATTTAATAATATCTTTGTACACTAAATAAAAATAGGCTTGATTTTTAGCTACGCTCAGAGTTCAAATGGTCTTCAGAGTGTATTTTCACAATGCGATATCACTGCGATACTAAAAAAGATGACGGGTTGGGATCCCGAAGTGAAGGAACACAAACAATAAAAATATACAAATGAATAGAGGAAATTTATCAATTAAATGGCCTACAAACTTTACCTGTTCAGAAAACTATCCCCTTTATTCCTAGATTTTTAGTTTTTTTTTTTTTTTTTAATATTATTTTCGTTGACGTTAAAGCTATAGATTAATTGCACCGAACTATACGTAATTATAGTCATACAATTAAGGCATCCTTGGGTGTTTATAATCCAAGTTCCAAGAACCGTCGTTAAATCATTAAGAAATTTAAAACTTTTCGTGTTGTCCCTTAAAAGATCTTAGTAAATCTTAATGCCAACGTAGATTATTATATCTAAATCAACCATGAGATCATTGCATAAGCAATAAAAGGAGGACAATTCCATAACGTTTTAACAAAGAAAATTTCGCTTTCAGCTGCAGGATTTCTTATAAATGCAAACTCAATATGTAAATTCGCGATTAAAGTAAAATATTTGATACATTTTATATATATTATTATGATGATACGAATCATGTATCACATATAACTAACGATGATCTGAAACTGTATTTAAATATAGAAACCGACCATAACGATATCAATGACTCGATTTTAAAATAAATAAATTTGAATAATTTCTATACTAGACCCAATTCCAAATAAAAAAAAAATGTGTTCAACTTGTAGCATTCTTTTAATCTGTTTTGTTTAATACATTGGCTGCTGGCAGTAAATTAAAATTGCTCTGTCATTTTTTTTTTAATATCGACCATTGAAGGCTCTAGTTTAACATTCTTAATTAATATTGAACATTGAAGACTCTAGTTTAATATATTTTATTAAAACCAAAAACACATTTACAGAAGTGTAACTCAAGCCAAGGCCTTTTGTTAATCCAGCCTTTAATCGAAGCGCCTTTATTTGTTATTTTAAAACAATACTTATTTATGAACCTTAGCTCAATTTATATCTATAGTTATTATATGTTAATATGTGAAAGATACTATTGTTATTGTTACTTATAATATTGTTAAATAAAATGAAAAAAACTCACGATCTTGCAATATTCATTTTTCACGTTTCATTAAATTTATTGTCGTGTAGATTGCATTTTTATAAGCCGTTTTTTATTACATTTTCAGGAGACAACAGATATATGATACGTCTTTCATTATTTTTGACTTAAAAAACCTTTGGTAACTCCTTAAATAACGTACATTATTTGTATACCCTTGTAGGGTTATAATTTTAGTCAGAGCGTTTTAAAACGTAATTTTCGGTAGAAAAAAATGTTACCTATGTCTTTTTAATTTTAAATCATTAAAATTGTCAACAAATTTGCAAAACAATTAACGCTTTTGAATTTTTAATTGAGTATACAGATTTATTACCCTAATATACTAACATAACTTTGCAAATTAAAAAATATGCCTTTTAAGCATAGTTATAAGTTTCTTAGTTATGATTTGCTGGCACATTAAAATATTGATAAATATTAATTCAAAGAATGGGAATGTTTTAGGATTAGTTATGATTGATTTCCGATTTAATTCTATAATTTAATTGCAAATTGCAAGGCTATATATGGTAAACTTCGGCTTCCCGAACTATGCTTTCATTTATGTTAAATTCAGAAGGAGACGGACTTAGGTAAATCATCACCTTGTTGATGTCAATTAAGATCGTCGATTGAACCTAAGCACTTCTCTAAAAAATCACAAAAAACAAATTGACACATTCAGAAATTGAGGAAATCAATTTTTTTGAATATTAAATTCTAACACTACTTTCAGTATTTTTTCATAAGTAGAACCTATCATAGTAGAAGAATGTTTATTTTATTATTGAAAAGAATGTAGGTCCGCTTATTTTTCATTCCTTTCTCGAATCATAAGGAACAATTCTCATGTTTGTGGAAACACAGATGCACTTGCATAAGAAACTTCCCTAAAATGCGGATTCGAGTGCAAGTCACAGGACATTCCCCCCCCCCCCGTTGCTCTCAGCCACATGCCACACCGCCACACGTGCACCAAGTACCACCACCCCCGGTGCCGTACTCATCTTAAACCTCGTTAAATTCAGCACACAGTGTCCAGAATGTGACGGCAAATGCATAAATTAAAATTGCACATAAATTTTGCCATAAGAAACGACACCCAAGAAGGACAACGACGGCTCTGACCCCATGACAACCCCTGAAACTTCTAAGTAACCGGCACTTCCGCCCACTAGCCCCGTTCCCCTCCCAGTCAGTTCCCGCCCCCGCTCGGGCGAAATGCGTCCTCGTAATTTGTGCTTATTGTGCAGTCCGTTGGCCAAGACAGCAGGAGGGCGGTGGGGTTAATGGGTGCTGTCCTCTTGAGACTGGAGACTGTGCCAAGATGCACACGAAGTCACAAAAGAACCGGTCAGCGGTGGCCGTTGCACCCCTATACATACAGTCGTACACGGAAAACAAGTTTCCTATATCATATAAACAGTTCATAGCTAAAATTTTAGAAGTCTCCGTAAATAATAACAGAAATATAAGGATGTAGAAGCTGGAAAATACTTATGAAAAATGTATATTTATATAAATGACTGACCTATGAGTTCACCGTGACATACAAAATAATAAACTAGTTCGTTTTTGTCTCTTTTCTTAAAAAACTCATAAGTTTGATTTATACTTCATTTAATTTTCAAACATTAGATTACGTATGATCAATTATTTTATTATTATATTGGACGTAATGATCGGTATATCTAAATAGAATAAAGGGATTACATATCGTTAGTATGCCAAAAACGTGATGCTTTCTAACATTTTTTTCTGCTAAAAAAGTTAAATTTATTAATTTAATCATTTTACTACAATATATATTATGCAAATGTTGAACGATATTTAAAAAATTAATTTTTAAAAAGAACTGAACCTGAAATGGGGTGTTTGGTTGTAAAAATAACAGAGCTAAAGGATAAAATGCTACTTTCAAGTGCTTTGCTTTAACTTTAAATTGTCTTAACATTCTCAAATTGCTTAGTGAATATATTTTCATTAAAAATAAAAAAAAAAAAAAAAACAAATAATAGTTTAAAAGTAATAATAATTTAATTTGGATGTAACCCTTTGATTATACGATTTCGCATCTTCTCTTACACTCTAATTCCCATTACGTTATAATTGTGCTGCGTAAGGGTAGAACAACAATTAATAATATTTAAATAATAATTATAATTAATAATACTAATTTTATTTATAATACATAGAGATCTCTATGAAAGCTCTATATTCAACATTATGTTTGGTTTTGTTTCGTGATATTTCTTTGGTGAAACACATAGTAAAAAAATTGTAAGTTGCATCTTAAGACTATAAAGCACTATAAAGACATTTTTTGTATATTAAGATCCTAAGCCTGAGATACACCTCAAGTCCTCCAAGAGTATCTTTTGTGTTGTCGCTCTGTAAAGACGATGCTGCGGACGATCTCTGTGTGTGTTTGTGCTAATATTGAGGTAGGCCGATGCATTGGTCTCCGATGTCGCTGGGGGTGGGGATTTGCGTGGGGGGTGGGGGGTGCCGGGGCCAGGGGTCGCAACTTGCACTCATCATCAACTCAAACTCAATCAGCGGCAACAACAACAGCGGCAGGAGCGGCAGCATCCAGCATCGCGAAGTACGTGCTGATGTGTGCGTGTGCGAGTATCTGTGTGTCGCTTTTGACATTTACTTTATGTATTCTTCGCATGTAATGAGGTAAGTGAGGAATGCAGGGGGGACGGGGGGCTTATGTACGCGAAAGCGATGCACGCACATTCGCACATACATACGTATGTGCTGGGCCGTTAATTATATACTTTACACGACACCACGCCATACGCACCAGCACCTCACACAGATACAGGCGGCAATTTTAATGTACAACAAAAGTGCATTGTCGCTGCCGTTGTTGTTGCTGTTGTTGCTGCAGTGTTAAATTGTGTGCGGGTAAATAGGTGGACACCCGCTCTATGTACAGAGCGACAGCCACCTATATACACATATTTCATAGTTGTACATACGCGCTTTTAAGCCGCTTTGTTTAACAGCGAGCGTGGAAAAAAAGAGTATATTTTAATTATTTTTTTCACGCACAAAAATGTGTGTAATATCCCGAGAAAAAAGTGGAGCCGCTCGCTGTACATGCCGCGACCATAGGCATAGAAGGGTTTGATTTGCGGGGGCGGCAGCTACCCCTATCAACATGATATGGCCAAAGGGGGGGCTGGGTATTTACCGTGCATTTTTTTGCACCGCGCAACATGCCACAACAGCAGCTCAACAGCGACAACAACCACAAAGGAGCTCGTTGTTGCCTTTGGTAATTTGCACTGCCGCATGCTCACATATATTTTTATATATATACATATATCCATTCAAACGAACTTGTTTGATTTGCGAGGGCAGAAAAAATACAGCAAGAAAAACAAGTGGCTTTAAGCAAACAAATATTCGATACATATTTCAAAGAGCAGTCCCATATGCTGCCCTCGGTGGCTCGTAATGACCCGCTAACTCGATTCGCACCAGGAATCGCAGGCATTAGCATTGGGAATTTTATTTAGTTTCAATAAAACTAAACTCTTGGCCTATGAGCAACTCAGGCGGACTATCGAATTTGAATTTCCGTTTCGTTCCGCAGTCACTTGTCAACACTGGTGGGAAATTCTTCAGTTTTTCAACACATGATTGGGGAAAACGTCAAAATTACTTGACTTAGTTTGGTGTGTTCATTTATTTTTATCATTTCTTTTATTTTCCTTTTAACCTTAATAGGTCAGTCATTAAAGTTTAGTTTTATTTTTCTAAATCATGCAGCGCCACCTAGACGGAATTATTAAACGATTCCATCGCCATCTGTGGTGTAGAAACCAGCGGGCCCACGTGGCAGGATTGCTGGACAACTGCTACAAAAGGTAGCAACATCGGCTAATAACCATAAATAAGAAAGCTAATTAAGGTCACACTATTTTTATTTTATTTTTAGTTAAAAAATACCAGAAAGAATACTAAATATACTTATTTTAAGTTGACTTAAACACAAAAATAAATTAAATAAAAATAAATTTTAAGATACGAGTTTTTACAAAGACTTAAATTATTCTCTACTAATATTTTGTTTTTTTTTATTTTCTTAAACATTATGGCTCTGTCACTGAACTTGTATTTCTCAAGTTGTGATTTTATGTGAATATAATATATATTTTTGACACGCCCCCGCCTATCGCTTTAAGTGCTTGAAAAGCTTTTGGGAGGCGTACATGATAGGCTTTGTACACAGATATATACATACAAATGTACATATTTATAATAAAAACTTAAAAACGACTCAATCTAATTCATCAGGTCCTGAAATCTCAAACTTAACCTTTTATTAACCTTTCCCATATCGGATGCTTCTATGCTGGAATAAACAAAGTTTCTATCAAAAACCAATGCCCCTTAAAAAATCCAAAATCATTTTGCAGTAACATTTAGGTTTATTGATAGACAAATCGGCTTTTTGCTCAACTACATACAAACGACGTGAGAAGCTTTTTATTTAACAACAATAAACATTAATGGACCTATATGCATTTATATTGTCCCAACGTTGCTGGTAGCTTTTGGAAACAAAAAAAAAAAAAAACGTATTTCGCCGGGCGGGGGAGGAGCCTTTTCAGTTACGTAACGGTGACCTCTACTGTGCGTGGTGTGTCCCCCCGCCTTGGGCGGTGCGGCTCAAGTCCTGCGGCTGCGGCGCTTAGTCCTTGCTCTGCATGTACTTGATCAGGTCGATGACGCGGTTGGAGTAGCCGAACTCGTTGTCGTACCAGGAGATCAGCTTGACGAACTTGTCGTTCAGCGAGATGCCGGCCTTGGCGTCGAACACCGACGAGTGGGTGTCGCTGAGGAAGTCGGTGGAGACGACCTCCTCGTCGGTGTAGCCGAGGATGCCCTGCAGCGGGCCGTTGGCGGCCTCCTGGACCTTGGCCTTGATCTCGTCGTAGGTGGCGCCCTTGCCCAGGCGCACGGTCAAATCGACGACGGACACGTTGGCGGTGGGCACGCGGAAGGCCATGCCGGTCAGCTTGCCGTTGAGGGCCGGGATGACCTTGCCGACGGCCTTGGCGGCGCCGGTGGAGGCCGGAATGATGTTCTGGGCGGCGCCACGGCCGTCGCGCCACAGCTTGCCGGAGGGGCCGTCGACGGTCTTCTGCGTGGCAGTGGTGGCGTGAACGGTGGTCATCAGGCCCTCCACGATCTCGAAGTTGTCGTCAATGACCTTGGCCAGGGGGGCCAGGCAGTTGGTTGTGCACGAGGCGTTGGACACCACCTTCATGTCGGGGCTGTAGGCCTCCAGGTTGACGCCGCACACGAACATGGGGGCGTCGGCCGAGGGGGCCGAGATGACCACCTTCTTGGCACCGCCCTTCAAGTGAGCGGAGGCCTTCTCCGTCGTGGTGAACACTCCAGTGGACTCCACCACGTACTCGGCGCCGGCGCTGGCCCAGTTGATGTTGGCCGGGTCCCGCTCGCTGAACACGGTGATCTTCTGGCCGTTGACCACCAGGAAGCCGCCCTCCGCCGACACGGTGCCCTTGAAGCGGCCGTGGGTGGAGTCGAACTTGAACAGGTAGACCATGTAGCTCACGTCGATGAAGGGGTCGTTGACGGCCACGACGGTGGCGCCCTTGTCGACGGCGGCGCGCAGCACCAGGCGGCCGATGCGGCCAAATCCGTTGATTCCGATCTTCGACATGGTTACTTCCGCTTGGCTCACTTTCACTCTCGTTTGTCCGCTGGCTGGGAAACGACTGATAAGTCGGGCGAAAAATTCAGCAAATTCTCGGAAGTAAACTTTTCAATGTCAGATGAAGGACGTGGACGCTTCTCTGAAAGCAACCACTGCCATTTATCCAGTTCTGGCACCAGTTTTGGCTTGGTGCCATAATTTGTGACACAAAATCGTTCCAGCTTTGTGGGAGCCATAATTTGTTACGCGTCCGATGCACAAACCATTAGGGGATTCCCTATACGAATAAATGACTAAATTACTGAAAATATCGGATGTGTATCGCGATACTTTGCCGATAATTGTAGCTGGATGGGGTCGACTGATTAAGGAAAATGCCGCAAAAAAACAAGAAAACTAAGTTAATAGAGCTATTATTTATGCTTAGCATATATATATTTATGCTTAGCATCGAATGTTCAGTTTCGGATGTGCCGAGTTCTGTACCCAAATCTAAAATCGCAGAATTCCATTGAAATTATTTTAGCAATTGATGGAGATCAAGAAATTTATGTCAGGGATCTGGTAAACTTTCAAATTAATCCATGATCTTATAAGAGGCACTACGTTTTCAGTAAATCAGTCGATATTTTTAGCGGTGTCGCTAAGCAAGTAAAATATCGTATAAGAAGTTTGCATGGAAACAGAAATTCAGTCGAATAGGGAATGTAAGGAAATAAAAAAAAGGCTTTGGAAGCTAGTCTTGTTTTTATTTATTTCTTCTATAACACAGAAGTTTTTTTATGTATTCGTCACAAACGGAATTATATAATTTTTTTTTTTAAGGAGGTGGCATTAACCTGTTGTTTTATATACAAAAAATGGTTATCCAAAGAAAATTTGCCAAGGAGATTTATGCGAATTTAGGGACATATTCCAAAAATGATCTACTACTAAGTTCCTAAGTTTGTGTATTGGAACATTCACACCACGGCAATCAAAGCAAAGTGCGTTCTCAAACTCCAGAAGCTCGATTGGCTCTTAAGCTCCAAGAGCCTCCATCTTACGATGAGGGTTTTGCTTCTCAAAGACATTCTTACGCCAACCTGGACGTATGCGATCCAAGAATGGAGCACCGCGTCCAAGCACCAGCTAAACAGATTGAGGTTAGTGCAGGTACGTGCTGCTCGACGGGCATCCGGGATTCCTTGGTATGTAACCCAACCAGGCTATACAAAACGAGCTACGCCTCGTTCCCGTGGGTGACCTCATAAATCAACACAGCAGACAGGCTAATGGATCACCCAAATCCACTGGCTAGCAGGCTTACTGACCCGCAACATCTTAGAAGGCTAAAGAGACTCCACCTCAGCGATCCGTCTTCCCGTTTTGTACAACAATAATGTAATTAATTGTAAATAATTGTAAATATTTGTTAATATTTGTATTTGTAAATTGTATACAGTCCAGGTCCATATCCCATTGTACCACATTTACCTCCTCATCTTCTAAACATCCGGTTATGTTCGAATTGTTCTGAACGAGGCAGAAATCGTCAAAGAAATGATGTCATTTACGAATCGAGTTTTGTCACCCAGAAAAGAAAATCCATTCGGAGTGTGGAATAAGATCGGCCACTTATATCCCTATATTTTCAAATTGTCAAAACGTTACTTACCTATTTTAGCCACATCAGTCCGTTCAGAGAGACTGTTCTCTCTGCGGGATTGATTATGGATGACAAAGGGTCCCGATTAAGCTCTGAACATCTGCAGCAAAGAATATTTCTTGCGAGTATTGAGAAAGAATTTTGGCTGTAAATTTATTGATGAATTTGGCTGTGGGTTCGTGTTCCTTCCTAATTTATATGAAGATGATTTACATAAATACACTAAATTTGCTTTTATTTTAATATTTCTATGAATGTTGCCTATATTCTAACGTTTGTAATTGTATGGCAAATAAAGACATTTTTTTAAACTACTTTGATTTTATTAATTGTCGATAAAATAATTCATGTTTATTAAATTTATCAAAAGTATCGATATTATCGAAGTATCGATACTTTCAGGCCGATATGTCGATACTTGGTATCATGACGGCCTGAAAAGTATTGATACTGGACTATCGATACTTACGCTGACGATACCCATCTCTATCTCCTCTTCGCCCGCTGCTTCATCGTCTGATCTTTCGTCTGCTGTTTCATTACCTCCTTCTTTGTCTGCTGCTTTATTATCTGTTTCCTTCAAAACGGGAGAAATCGCAAACGAAAGGTCTCGCCATAAACCGAATGTAATATAAAATAATCAATGGCTAATTGATTAGTTTAGTTCTATTTTAAAAAGATTTATGTAATAAGTTCTCATTATTTTATTTAATAAATATAACTTTATTATGAGCATTTTATAATTATTTGGAGCGAATTATAGGAAATTTAAAAAATAAAAAAGTGTTCAATATTTTCAGCGAAATATGGATATCTTTGAATATCGATGTTTCATCCTAGCCCTGGACCATTATCACAAGTTCCTTCACTAACCCTCAATTAATTTTTATTATTTTCATTCTTTTTCACAATATGAAATACATCTTGTCATAAATTTGATTGAAAAAAAAATGAAATTCAGGATTTTGGGTGATAAATGTAAAGTGCTCCTTGTTCTGGGACAGAAAAATACATTGCGGTCGGGAAATTCAAAGCTTGTAAAACCGTTCGCTTAAGTGTTTCTTAATTTCTGTAGCATTGCTTTTGAAAAATTCAACGGAACTGTCGCCTCCCAAAAACTAAAAATGGAAAGATTTATCACAGGAGTTAAAAGAACGTACCCAACAATGATTTCAATACTAGCAAAGCTAGGTGGTATTAGTGGCATTTCTGCAAAAACTGCATTTACTAACAATCCACAAGCCTAAAGAGACCTTTCCTATTGGTTACGCCGTGTGGCACACAAAGACGCCTTCTGCTTTACGCCCTTTGGGTCGCTTTTTTGTCCCGGGGATTAGGAAGCCGAGCCAGACAGCGGTCATTGTAATTATTTTTATATTTAACACTTTGCTCGAACTTTGTACTTCTATTATAATAATATTTAAACAACTTACTAAAATAATTTAAAAGAAATATACGAATTTTAGGATTAAGGATTACAGGAACACTTTCCGAAGTTTTTTTCCGGATTCAAAAATGTAAAATTTTAATTTACGATTTCAGTGCGTCAGCACTCGCAGTTTTTCGATATGCCTAACGTTTTAACTGCTGCTCCTCAGAGGTGGTAACCGACAACATTAATAAAATGGAAATAAAGCGAACTTAATTGTTTCGCCAAATACCACAGTTGATTTGCCATAATGCCGGGTCTCTGTGTGCGCCGCGGGTCAGTTTTGCAAAAATCATTGCTGGATCAGTTTCTCGGCACCTCTCGATATAATTTGCTGATTTCTGTGGGCTTCGGTTCGGGACCAAGTAATTCCTGACGGTCACGCGGGGTTTGTATCCCAAAGAAAGTAGTGGATTTCGTGAAAAATCATATGTTTATTGAAATTTTAAATTGCTTATATTTATATATTGCGAACTACATTATATTCTATAAGTTTTTTCACTTTGTGGGCTATACTTCTAAAAATTCTTGCACCTAATTAAGCTCATATTTCCTGCATTTCCGCTATTTTGGGGTACAGCAGGTTGTTCGGTTCGCGATCTCCCCAAACCGATGTACATAATTGACACTTTGAAAATAACACTTTAGAACACGTTAAAGCTGGTGACCACTTGGCATCTAATATGTCCATGCAATTATGTCTAACTGCAGCTACGTTGCAGTGGTAAATCATAGTTATATTAATTAGATATATATAGAATTTCGAAATTAAAGAATAATGGCACAGAAGTTTCTCCTGGAACGCCCCGAGCTATTATAAGGTCCAGCGGATTGTCCGGGTCGCAATATCTCCAAACCGATGTACATAATTGACACTTTGAAATCAACATTTTAGAAACCGTTAAAGCCGGTGACCATGGGTATCCAGTATGTAGAAAAGTGTGTGAATGTTGGTGCCGAAAACACTGACTGGAACTGTTTTAAGCTGAACACAAAAATTTCTCATTTAAAAAGCTAATCATTTTATCACATATAGTTTTTTATCCGATTATAAATCGTCTGACAATGTTCAATTTTTTAATGTTGTAACGAAGTTACAAGGAACCGATACAGCAATATTTGTATATAAAGATTGAAGTGACAGTTGGAAATCGTATATATGGGTATAGAACACTAAGGACCGATTCAGCCACCAAATATTTCATCCCTATGCCCTCGGGCATATGCTTCGCTTTGCTTGCCGCAGTCTACTTGCACTTTCACGCAAACAACTGACCTGCCTTACCGACCAGATTCTCAAAAGCTGGCAGCTACGACACGTACACTGCTTGCAGGTGGGTCGTGAGACAACAGCCGCCGATTGTTTGTGTCCACACTAATTCGCATCGTTCAAAAGATACCCTTCACTGTATAAGTTCCTAAGTTCATTTTGGAAGGCACATGTTGCCTTCTATATTAAAACAATATTATTTAATATAATAATTATTCGAATACAGTACATTTGATGGTAGTGATGGATATACTTATATAATAATACACAATATATTTTAAACATGACGTCACATGACGGGTATTAAGTGTGCGACGTCTATAAAATATGCAAGACCACCGATTCAATTTTTAGTGCTGCGAACAGAAGCACACACATATTCACGGACACATACGCACTTGCTTGTTCTTGGGCTTATTCATACACAAGCGCGAATGTCGCTGCTTACAAAAAATAGATTCATATTGCAAAACGAATGTACTCATCTTAGTAATTTTAGATTTTTTGGCAGGGAAACATCGATTATAATCGATTTAATCGTTGTTTTTAAAAATTTTGTTTTCTAGCTTAACAATATGTATTTCATTTCGAGATCAAATATGTGTTCTTATTCAAAAATAGTATTCACCGTTTTGGGCTTAAGTGAGCTCCTGCGCTCGCTAATAAGCTTTTTCGCTCCGATGCCGTAGAAAAGGCTAGAATTCATAGGGACTGCTTGGCAGTAGACTTCAGTGCGTACATTAAAAAAAAGGGCTCATCTATAAATTATTCCATTAGACTTAAAAAAATATGTTTAAAAATTGGCATCATTATCGGTCATAACCAGAGATCGCAAATAACTGTCGACCGATAGCTCGATACCCGCTCTTAACGATACGGTTTCAGTGTCTACTTAGTCTAGTCTAGAAAAAAATGTTGGAATAAGTGAATTTAATTCTTAATCCTAAAATTTGATTTGTTTTTTAAATTTTGTTATTATTATGTTGACACAAATTTGTTGGGGATTGTACGATTTTTTGGAAGTTAGCGTCGAATTTACATGCTGTTAGCAGGGGTATATAGTCATACCGCCGTTCTAATAAGGACAATAATTATGTTAGTGAAACAAATTGAATTTTTCCAGAACTACAGAATGGATATTGATGAAACATCTACCGAAATACTTAGAAAGGCCATGCCGTTCATTATACAAGTCCTTTTTGAATATTTAATTTAAGAAATTGCTAATATTTTTATATTTAATATTTTTTTGTCATGGTTCCGTTGTCTGGTTCAGGAACTGGGTCTCCGCACGTTCACATCTGATTCCATTTTCCTAGTTCGCCCCTAAGTTATCACCACCCACTGCTATGCGATTTTCTCAAAAACTGACGGTTAGAAACTTATGCAATTTGGAACAAATATTCTTCAATCTTCCCTTAGTAAGCCAGTCTACATATTGGCACAATTTCTTAAACTGGAGTATGTTGGCACAACTTCTTTGATCCGAGATATAAAGAAAAATGTGAACACAAAGTCTTTCTTAATACACCCAACGTTCAATAATTACACAGTAAAATCATTTAGCATTTATGAACTTTTTTTGTTCGATTAAGCTGTTCGTTTACGAATTAATTTAAAATATAAACTACTCTCCGTGTTTCATTTCCCACGACATAATTTGACCAACATAAATTAATATCAATTTTTTTTTTTATATTATATATGTATATGTAAAAATTACTCCAATGTATCGTTGAATAGTTCCATTTTATTGTTACATATCGACTAGCTCCTGTTACATCTACATACATTACGTGTTTACATTTGAAGTGTGACGAGTATAATATGCATGTGTATAAATACAAAAATAAAATTGAATTTCGTATTTATTTTATTACTAATTATTTTGATAGTGTTTTTTTTCTCGCTTCGAAGGTCTTCTCCATTCTGTCCAAGATTCGCCAACTTTGCTCGTTAAAGTCCTTGAGGTCCTAAGCAATGGTGACGAGCTCATCCTTCCACTGAAAGGAGTCATCCTTACCCTGTTGGCAACGCTACGTAACCTTGACCTTGGGATACAGATTTCTAATTAAGGAGTCGGTCAGAGTGAATCTCAAAATTGTAAAGTCCGATGACAGAGCTAAAGGAACTCAAAACTGATAAGTGATCATGATGTTTTGTCAGAAATTAGTCAGACAACCTCAATGTTATAGAAACTCTATGAAGAATTTCTTATGATACGGTCATGGCTTACTATTGTACATATATTTAAAGAACACATTCAATTCACTGTACATTATAAACTTTATTATTGATCAAATATAATTAAAAGAACAGAAGTTTTACAAACAGTCGAGAAAACAAAAAACAAAGATATGTTTTTAAAAATAATCTACTTTTTATCCTGGTTATCGATGTCCTTTTGTCCCTGAAGAGAAGAAGTTATCAATTAAATGGTGACATAATGATGTATTCAAATAACTCACTGAATGCCACTCCCATTATTCCTCGAAGTTATGAAAAAGGGCAGAGAAAATAACAGCTTTTAGTCGATGCATAGTTTAAACTTTTTAATATGAAATGTACAGCATGCATAAGCAAATGTTTAATAAGTGTGCACAAGTACTAGAAAAGCAGATCTTGAATACTAAATATATTTGTATATATGAATCGTTTGTAAGAAATTATACTTTTAAAGTGGACATTGGAAATTAATAAAGGGATTTAAAGATATCATGCCGAAGTATTATAGAGAATATATCGTGGACTTGAATGTTTTCAAAAGGGACGAGTAATCGTAATAACTGTTCATACATACACGCAGCATCCTTTAGCCTTAAGAAGCTAAAATATCACGATTGGCTAGCTGAATGTCTTATTTTTCGATTTATTATTTTTATCTGTTATTTGGATATTTTAAAGAAGGGAGAGGCTTTTAATTTGGATTTCAGCTGGTTGTTGACAAACTGCGCGAGAGATCAGAATTTTCTTTTAGTAAAATTTGCAAAAGTTGATATTTCTGGGAAATCAGATGTGAAATTTTACCACTTTGAATATAAATGTTAAACGATGCATATGCATTCTTTGGGTTAGTGACTCGTCTGTCATTACTACATAGTCTAAGCTTTGATTTTTACAGTGTTTGAAGTGTTGTTTTGCAATGAGTATGAGAACGTTGATATAAAATATATACATTTTAAATAGGTATTTTTAGCAAGGCTTCCATTATAATACCATACGCCCATCTATTACTTTACTTCTCTAGCTTTGCATAATTTACCTTTAATTATGGGAATGGGATTGGATTCGTCTCCGTCTGCAGCGTCGTCATCGAAGCCATCTTCCACGTGGGATTCATTGATGGGAATAAAACCTAATTTGTTTTTTTTTTTTGGTATTTCTTTCAAATCATTTCTTTTTGTATTTTTATTATTGAATAATAATTAAAATTTTACAATCCCTTTACTTGGGCTTCCATCTCCTTTTCATTGTTTCCTTTCAATTTTTATTTTAATTCTGTTTTCTATAATTTACTATTTTGGTCAAAATGGCCAATTTAAATTTTCTTCTAATTTTTTATGTCATATACTTTGTGTTCATTTTTATATAATTCTGTATGTTTCTTTATATGCAATTATTTAAATTTAAATACTAATAACGACATAAAAAATCAGCGCTTTCATTTATTTTCTCGGTTCTTTTGTTTTTGTTTTTCTTTTTTTGTTTGTTTTTTTCCACTTTTTTAAAATTAATTTATTTAAATATTTACTAGGTTACGCTTTCATCTCGCTTGATTTTGGTTTTCTTTGAACCCTTGTTAAATGACTAATTAAATATTAATTTAAAGTTTTGTGTGTTTTCTTTGTTTTTGTTTTTTCTTTTAATAGAGAAAGGATTTGGTTTCTTTTTCTTCCTTTTTTAAGAAATATATACTTTTTATGTATATTTTTTAAAATTCATTTAAATGCAACTAGTTGTAGGAAAAAGTTTCGTCATTTTCTTCAAATATTTTGTTTTATTTATTACATCCCATAATATATATATTTATATATATATACTTGTTTGCCCTTGTAAAAGAAGTATATGTATATGCACATATATATTCACGTAAATATACAAATGTATGTATACATTGTGTCCGCGATGGTTTACGAAAAACTATTTCTCATACTGTCTTATTATGCACTAGAACGTTGCTTGTATTATTAATCTCAATCATGGCTGTGACTAATGTTGTCCATTAAGTTAATCCAGCCCTTAGAGCCTCTCTATTTGCTATATATTTATTTATTTACCTTGGTGACATTTTTCTTTAAAAATTGCTTATATGAAAACTTGTGTTCAACTTCAGCTAATTGAATGTTGAACATAATCCAGTTATTGGTTGCTATTTGAAAACTGCCATCAGCTATTTCAGTTGGGTTTCCATTGTTGATTTCTTTTTGTGTTTTAAATAAGCACAATTGATGGAAATGTATAAAATATTTAAAATTAGTTATTGTTTTTATTTTTCATGCTGGCAGCTTGTTGCTATTTTCTCTATTATAATTTGTTAATATTCTTAAACGTTAGCCTTGAAATCTATCGTTAATTGTTCTCACTGACATTCGCGTTGGAAAAGCATACAAATGAAAAAATATTCTTATCAAAAGGATTAAGAAAAATACCCACAATCCGATCCTTCCTTATTTCATTGGTTTTGAGCTCCGCGTGTGGGCAACGAAATATAAATAGAATTTCACCTTTTATTAAAATATAACAAGTTCTCATATTATTTTACAATTTGAATTGTTTATCAAAAGCTAGACCTTAACTTTACCTATGTGAGCCAAAAACGTAAAACGAACCAAATCGAGTACGCCTAACCGGAAGATTGTATAGATTGGCTTACAAAATCTCAGTATAAACATTTTGCGTGGAGTTGCTTGAAATCATACAAAACTATTGTTTCCTTATAAATGTTTATGTTTTCTCCTCTATTCGGCCTGCTCGTTCTGCGCAATATATTAATTGCTTGTATGTAAATCTATTGCTAACAAGATTTGTTGAGTTCACATTTTCCTAGCTCTTTGGATAGAATCTTAATGTTGTAAGTATTTCCCTTCTGTGCCTAGTCTAAGTTGAATGACATCGTTTAGTTGCTAATCGTACTTTATTTATTTAGTTTTGAAATTTTGTTGCATTTCTTTACTGTGACCTATATATGTATGTATGTATATAATGGGTTACTTTTGCTCTTCTGTGTTCACTTTGTTTATATTCAAAGAAAAATTCTGATTGTTTACATTGCACAAGATTTACAATTAGAAGCAGAATAACTGTAACTTAAAAATTAAAAAGCTTATTCCATTTCGAACGTTTTCTTTGCTTTTGTGTGGAAAGAAAAGTCAGTGTTTTCAGTTTGCTTTTCATCGACTCTTGGCCATGGGTGTCTCTTCAGCAAATATGCAGTGAACCAAGTAATGGAGTCTCTTGGGTGGCTCTCTGCCTCTGGGTGCAGGAGGATCTCCCCTATATACTGATCTCAGGATAGGTTCCTCCATCTTCTCTCTCACATTTTTACATTGAACTCCCAGGCCGTGTTAATTTTTAAGATTTTGATTCTTGTATTTCTTGTTTCGCTATGGAAATTGTGTGCTCGGCCAGTCGGCGGACAGAGACATACTCTGACCCTGCACTCTGGGGACAGGAGAGTCAGTGAACAATCTTGTGGGTGGCGTGTGGTGTGTGGTGTGTGGTGAGGGTTGTATGTGGTACAAATATATGAAAAGTGCGGCCAGGCTGACCCCATCATATTAATCTGTATAAAGCTCTTTGGTTATATGTATATTTCGGTTGTCGTGACTTGGGATCAAGTATGTCTTGTGCGCTGTACATCCAGCCAGCACACAATGTCCATGCACCGGCATGTTATGTGTTCTGGGGTCCTGTGATTTGCATTGTTATTGGAATGTCTCGAGTACTGCACTTTTCTATTCATGTTTATGCCTTCTTTCCAATTGATTGTTCGGTTTGTGGTATGTATTGTGAATTGCCTTCTGGTGTCTTAACTTTTAGTATTTGCTTAAAGGAGGATAATGCGCGAAATCAATACCGAAAGTTAGACTGCTAGTAGCTTGCTGTTCTCAATGTGCTGAAGGAGCGAACTCTTGCCCGCTGTCGGGGACCCGCGCAATAGTTCGATCGATCATCATTTGCATCACCAAAATCATGCAATTCATCAACACGCAGATATTATTGCTCGCAACCATTCGAATTTCATAAGTTCATATCCGCGCGCAGCGCCAGTAAATGTGAAATGCAATCCGTGGGATGCATTTCACTTGCTGATCGCGATCTGGGCTAATTCTCTATTGCCGTTCCGTTCGTAGTGATTCTACTTTCGCTTGCTCTCTGTATTATTTTCATTTTCTCAGTTATATTCCAGCGAATTTTCGTAATTCCAATTTAGATTGGTTATTCTATTGGTTTTGGTAAGTTTAAGGGGATGGGAGGTTTCTAGTTTTAGTTCTTGCATTTGGTTTCGGGCTTATCATGGTGCTACGAAAGGGTTATCAGAACTGGAAGAGGGAGCTAGATATGTAGGGTTGTTTGGTTCTGTTTTGGAGATGCAGTTTCGTCTAGAGGGTGTGTGAGTGTGTCCTAACTGCCCTAGGTACTAATTGGTAGCAAAAAGTTGCTTGGAACAAACCGCTGGACTGACTTCAGTGTCGAAGAAGATTATAAATTTTGCTTTTCTTCTGTTGATCCAAAAACGTTGGGTTCTCATTTCAATTGCATGTTGAAAAGCTGTTCTCTACAATTTTTACTATAAAGCTCACAAATTGAAGTCTTCCAAAAAGGTTTTGGGTATTGGGTTTCGGATTTTGTCTCGGAAATACTGCCGTATTCTAGAAGTCTGTCTGTCAAAAAAAGTTTCGAAAACCTTTGTGACTATTTTTATGAAAATGTCTCGCTTATTCTATAAAATATAAGATCTAAAAGAAAATATACCCGTTTTGCTTGCTTGTCAAACATATATGTATATATATATATTTAATGGAAGAAACATAGATAGTGGGTTTTGGGGGCTTGCGGGGAGGAAGGGTCTTCGATTTACCATTTTTAGATTTTTGTTTTAGTATAGAATTAGGAAAATTGGAATTAGTTAGTTTTTAACGCTTTAGTATATGATGTTTTCTTTAGTCTCTTTCAGTGTTAGTTCAATGAAAGAGGTTTTAAACGAGATTTTATTTAAATTATTGTGTGTTTAGAGACAAATGTTGATTTTTTTGTTTAGTTTTTGTTTGGTTTGTTTGTTTATTATTTAGTAAATGGTTTTTAATCATGTATTTTTCCTATTTTTTTGTATTTTTTATGTTTCTTTTGGTTTAAGTTACTTAAAAAGTTTCGTTATTAATTTAATAATTAACAAATTGATTTTATAATAAAACCAATAACAATAACCACCTCGCCCATATGGCTACGAGACAATAATATGTGGTGCTGATAGTAGTACAGCTATTGTGGCTAATATTGTGAACATTGTGAATATGATAAGGCACAGTCTGTCAACGACCATAGCTGCAAATTTCCAATCATTGGCAATGTCATTGCACTCGTCATCTTTACGTAGCTGTTTGTTGATTTTTATTCGATTATTCAGAGACACAGAGTGAGTTAAATGGGGGAGAAAAAGACGGAGCAATTAAGATTTTTGTCGCTAACTAGATTTTAGGTGCTAATGGGCATGCAGTGTGGATGAGTGTCCCTCTTATAGAATGCTATACAGTATCTATATGGTTAATATAAATGAATCAAAGTGATCTTAACCACACACACCATGGCGTCCCTCAGTCCCTCTGAGCGTTGAACTGTTGAAGGGGAAGGAGCGCCGTGTGGCACCAACTCACCTGATCAGTTATAAAGCGGATCTCCTTTAAGATTAAACCTAGTTCATATTCTGTTGACGATTTGATGCACGTGTGATGAGTGACCGCATCCGGCATCCGGGTGCTGCCAATTGGCCCAATGCTGCCATCGTCGCCTTGTCTGTAAGTCGGCCAAATGGGCCGTAAGGGGGAGAAAGAGGCTCGTCAGTGGCTAGATTCAGTTAGCCCAACGGGGCCCGGGGGCCTTTTGCGATTCGTTACCCGTAAACCGTGCGATAGAAAGCCGGATTGTGTGGCAGTGTTCCGCCGGGCGTCATGGGGCGGCAGTTGTGACGGAAGTCATCGTCGATGTCCAGGACATTTGCCAGCAGTGATTTCGACGAGCTTCGATTTGGGGGAGAAAAGCAGCTTTAGTGCACTCTGGGCCAATATGGAATACGTTTCGGGTAATTTTCGCAGTTCCCGGTCCCGCTTTCACACTCCAAGAAAGCCAGAACAAAAACTTGGGCAGAAAAACAACTAAACCTAGCTAACCGATCGAAAATATTCTGTTCCCTAATTTAAATTATTGACTGGTGAAAAATTACAAAAGAAAAACCTTTTGATTATTTTTATTTCGTTAAGTATCACGGTTAGGTGCTGCTATTTTCAAATAAGGAAGCTCGTATATTTTATCGAAATTAATTCACTAATCGATGAGTAATCGATTGTTAAAATAGATTTTATGATTTTTCTTCTAATATCGAATTGTCTATCTACAAATTATATTTAATTTAGTATTCCAAAACTATTGCATTCCTTTCTTTAAAATGTAATTATCAATTGCGAATCCTCTCCTTTAACTATTTATATTTTGACGAATATCACCGATTGGTGCTGCTATTTTCAGATATAACAAATCAAAGGGTCTATCTACTAGGTATTTAAAATTCACTTTTTAATCAATGATTAATAAAATATATGAAGAGTTTTGTAGAACTCGATTTTATAATCTTTCTTTATACGTAATTCTCAAATGGGAAAACCACAATAAAAGTAATTAGCTTTTATTCATCAGATACACAAAATCGCCTGGTCTATCCATTATTATGTATACCTAATGTAATAATGGAAAACTGCTATAGTTTTGAAACAAGTACTTAAACTTTTAATGTGATTAACCCACCATCTCTTAAATATATAAAAGATATATTATATGTTATATCGATCTTATATCGATTGTTAAATACCGCTCTTTCAGCTCAACATCAGAGAGGATCTGATGCTTCCGCTCGGACGACGTATCCGAGCAGGGCGTGGTCGGGAATTCCAGGATCAGCGGTCGCCCCGGTCGACTCATTCGCAGGATCCATGGCAGCCAGCACAAAAACACGATGCGAATCTAGCGGCAGGTGGCAAAAGTGAAACGTTTAGCGGAGAACGAGCCATCAAAAATCAAATTTGATGTATATAAGCTCCAATTGCGTGTGTTACAAGTTCGTGTTGGTTGCTGATGATCAGCTCGGGCCTCTGTCTGGGTGTGGGAGACCGCAACTTGTGGAAATCTCGCTGGGCGCTCCACGATTTATGGCTATTTTGCATGAACGGACCCGCACACAGACAGATGGCCGCGAGTATGATTTATATTCGGTTTTGATTACAACTAAAGCAACACCGTGCGGAGCGCCTCCCGGAGAGAGAGCAACACGTTGGTGTGCTCCGGCGGAGAGTGTTTGTCAGTGTATGCCGGGTGATTTGTTATTACACTTGGCCATAATAATGTGTATACGTATGTGTCTATACGGGTGTGCGATGTGGGTGCAAGGATATCTTTGGCATCGTGTGCCAAAGCGGTGGAGGGCGTTCGCATTTCGCCAAGGACCTGCTTATTTATAGCTACGGTGCATGCAAAATTTATGATCTACAATACGAATACGGTACAACACATAATGCACATATAGAGAACGAACAGAAACACACAGACACATCGCTAGAATCAACAGTAACAAATATCGTCGAGATAATGGTGGCTAGTTTAAGTCTCTCAAATCCTTCATTCTCCAATTATTGCGGTTGCTACACAAAAATTTGGGCATTTCCTTCATAATACTCTAGAGAAAAACCGCAACAACAGGGTCGCCTAGTCATCCTACAAGCTTATCCTTCAGGTTATAAATCATTGCAAGGACATTCCTAAGCTAAGCCTAAGATCTCTCTATTTTACTTCTTAAACTGTTAATTGGCCCTTTGCTTGCCCCTCCCAGATGCCATACATTTTAATTAAAAACAATATATTTTCCGGTTCTAGTTTGTCCTGTGATTTAACTGGTAACTGGCCGCCTGCTCAAGCAGAACTCAAGCTTTGCCACGACAAATGTCCCACCAAAAACCACTCCAATCGATAGTCAGGACATGCCCCGCTCCCCTACTGCTGCTTATCCAGGCCTCAGCGTAGAGTCCTCGACTGCGTCCCGCCATCTATGCAGTTGCGGAGCTGAAAAACCGACGCTCTTAGTTGACAACCACGCTTGCAGTTCGCCTGAAAATGTAGTCCTGTCGGTCCTCTGTAGTCCTCTGCCTCGTCCTCGTCTCGTCCTGCTGGCCTCCTCTGGCGGCGGTTTTTTCTATTCTTTTTGTCAACAACCGATAAGCTTACATGGAAATGCGCTTCAGAACGTGGTGTGCAAGCCAAATGCAAAGTTAACCATTGCAATCGAGCAACTGGCATTTGCCTTATCCATATCAATGGGTCGGCGGCCCTCCCTCTCTGTGCAAATTTCGTGCAAATTGATTGTGTTGTTATCACACAGGGGCGGGCGCAGGAGGCGGGCTAAGTTTTCAGCGGTGGCTGCCACTCCTCTGGCGGCGGCATCGGATGGGAGACGTCTTCTGGGGCATGCACATTTCTAATGCACCTGCACCCTCCAATTGGCTCAATTTTCGGGGCCGTGTCAGGACAACTCAGAACTGGGGCAGCTGTCGAGGCCCCAACTTTCCGGTTACTTTGTGTGTACTCGATTTCTCGGCTCGCTTTTCCCCCACCGCGTGATCCAAATTCAATTGTACGGGTGTATGGAGGGTCCTTTGGGGTGGCGCCTTCACATTCTTACGACAAAACCATATGAAACTTGCCATGCGAGCGGCGGCTCCTTAAAAGCCAATCGACTTCGGCTGGGCTGCCCCTATTCTTGATTTTTCCTCTATTTTGTTGGCGAAACTTTTCATTATGCACTTGCAGGCGATTGCAATAATGTTCAGAAATTGCTTTCCACTTGACAGTCGCGAAGTGAACTTGTCATGAAGGGTTTACATTATTGCGATGGCTATCAACATAGGGAACTCCTTAATATTATTTCTAGCTTGAGCCTTCCTAGCTATCCCTCCACCTAGGCTTAGGATAAGTCTCTTCAAAAGTCCCCAAAATGCACCTATCCATTCAAGTTGCTATCCTTAACAAACATAATAACAAATTGCAATCAGACACACACAACATCCAGAACGAGTTAATCACACACATAGAGACTATGTACAGAGTTAAATGAATTAAAATACTATTACTTATAGAGAAAAGAATGACTGACAAGGAAAATAGACACGGAAGTACCATTTACAGATCGCCAGCACTGGATATTACGTAATACATTATGGGAGACAACTCCCTTGATGTTGCCTGCTTCGGTCTCGTTCGAGACTTTCCACATTGGATGCAATTTCAAAAGCGTGTGTGCAACTGGCTAGAAAGCTACGAGCAAAAAGGGATTGGGTCTGGTGGGTTGCTGGTTAGTTGGGGGTTCCGGGTGGGGTGATTCTTGCTGGGATCGAGGTTGTGGCTTGCATACACATAAGGTCAAATTATGGGCCCAACATCAACATTACGATATTTTTCATTACATAAATTATTTTATAGTAGACACGTATAGTAGCTAGACATGTTGGTGGTTACAACATTCATTTTGTACTCTGTACATCCGTCAGTCACATTTCGGGTCAGCATTCCCCTCTTGCACTTTCGCATTGGCGCTCGCCTTGGCTCCGTTTCATTACGTTTCTGGTTATTTGGATTTACGATTTGGGGTCACACACACGGGGAATACGTAGAACTCAACTCAACTGACACTTTTCGTTACTCTTTTTGGGCTTTGCTCTTGGTTTTCAGCTAAGTTGCAGATACAGTTATGCATTCTAACGAAATCAAGGGGGAAACATAAAATTGCAGCTTGCACAAGTGCCTCTACGTAGGCATCGCCAACTAATACAAACCAATTGGAAACCGAACAACATAAATCGGTTGTTTTTGTGTATGAAACAGAAATGCACGACAACATCAACAATAATAACAATTGAAAGGATAACAAACAACATTTATTTGTGCAACTATTTGCAATGCGACTTCAGTTGTTTTTAAGTAATGTTTTTATAATTTCATGGAGTTATAGGCGCGTTGACAGTGCAAGTTATGAAAAGAACGCCTAATGGTGAGTTTATTGGTTCGATATGACTGTATTTTCGATTTGACTGGAAACTAATGTTCGGAAAAGGAAAATGCATGAACTGCCGTTCTACGGACTTTGGGAACTTTAAGGAAATAGATAGTTCTTTATGTGATCTTTACTTTAGCAATTCTATTTGGGTCTGCCTAATATTGTAAATATTTAGGGAAGCAGACAAACAAATAAGGGAACTTTATTGGTTATGAAATGATATTAGATTTACGTTTAGAGCTCGGAAAATTATCATATTATGCCAATTTAATGTGTTTTACCCCTGCAGAAGGTGGAATGGTTTTAGACTCTCTGACGCTCCTTCGATATTTGTTGTATCACTTTTAAAGCTATCTGTTAATTTGAATGATAAAATAATTTGTGCTTTAAGTTTGTATTTCAGACTGCCAAAGGAGCAATCAGTATATGTATTAGATATTCAAGGAATCAATTTCATTTAAGATTAATGTTTTTTACACCACTAATTATTTATTAAATTATCTATCCTTAATGCCTTTCCTACTGCAAGGGCTTACAAACATCGGTTTGCCGAAGTTCCTTTTTTGATTTATTTGTTTTAAGCTTACACATCATAGTATCAGCATAATCAGAAATAATTATTTATTTTCCATGTTTTTAAGTTTCGTTTTTACAATAAACAAATACAACACAAATTACAACAAGTAACTAAACCATGTGAAAAAAGCTGACACAAAACATTTCGCTAGCTAACACATAAGTTATATTTGCATGATTCTCGGGTAAAGTTTTTTTTGAAATTTTTTTGTCTCCTTTCGGAGATAAATCGGATGAAAAATGCTAATTCAATGCGACAATGGCCACAAAACGCGCAGCAGCAGAGGGAGATGGAAATGGAGATGGAGAGGGGTTGGAATGGGTTTCCACCCAACTTTGGGGCAAGGACAACAGGATACTCCTCTGGAGATGCAGTTCTGCGGCCACTGGGCACTAGCTGCAGCTATAAAGGATGAGTGATGGTCGCTTTGCAGTTGTTTCATATTTTGATATTGGGTTGGTTGGTTGGAGAGAGTTTTGTTGGTTGCTGTAGTTGTTTGAGATAGTTGTTGGGTTGACCTATTTGCAACTTACCCATTCGGACATTTCGTGCGTATCAGCATTTCGATGATGATAATTTAATATTAAAATCGTTGACACAACGGATGAAGCTACCATAAACATTATGCAATTGAAATATGTACCTGTTGGTTGGTTGGGCGTGTTGTCAATATATATATATAAGGTATATATATTAAGTTGAGTGTGTGAATAAATTGTATTTGTTTAGTGGTGCGTGTGGATCGGGTTATTGTTTATTTCATATTGTTGGGTTGGTAGTTGATGTTGTGTTAGTTCGTTGGGGGTTACGCATATTTCAAAGTTCGGAATTCATTCATAGTGTACGGTTTTGGTTTGGTTTTGCGTTATATGCATTTTGAGAGCACATATATCATTATTGCGGTAGGTACATAGTTTGTTTGAAAGAAAGAAAAAGGCAAGAAATATGTACAAAATATTTTAGTTAGTTCATTAAATGCGAGACCTTTTGGTAAGGTTGTTATTTTTCGTTTTAAAATGGCATAGCAAATGTTATTTTCGAGTGAAAAAAAACATATAGATTTATTTTCTTTGTTAAAGCACACACACACGAATTTAACGTTAACTTGTATGTTTCAGAAAAAGGTTAGATATACATAGAAATTAAACACCGAAAAGTGTACGCCAAGAACGGAGTAAGTTTAACAAGACTTTTTATTAATTTTGTAAGCGCTTTTTGAGACAGAATATACCAATTCATAGATTGAATAATTCATTTTGATCGATTGGTTGCATTTATTTGAATTATCATATGCTTCTATGGTGGAGCTGTTTCCTTCTGCATTTTAATCTATACTGAGAACTTAATAATTAGTTAATAAATATATTAATTTATTACATTTTGGATCGTTTGCAGTATTTCAAGGGTTAGAAAATCAAATATTAATGTTATTATACAAAAACTAGGTAAGAATCTTTAATTAAAGTATGTCCCGAATATTTTCGCCTTTTATCTTAACTTGTGAATATACAGAGAAGACAATAATAAAAGTATTATTTCGAAAGTTTGTGGTATTGGTAATTTTCTTTATATGCATCAGAAACAGCCCTATCATAGCTATAATAATTTTAATATGTCTTGACAACCGAAATAAAGAATATTTATAACGTGCAAGAAACTCGTTGTCAAATAAGTGTGCATTTTTCAAACCAACTCGTGTGTTAAATTTACATATATATTGAGCACTTTTCGCTGATTATGTTCATATATATAAGAGGAATATTTATCATATTTAGTTATATTTGGCAATATAATTAAGGTTTAGTATCAACATTTATATGCCCTTCTAGTTATGATTAATCGTTGTTAATCACTCTCTACGTAATATTGGAGATTGGTTTTATTAGTTTTTGTTGCATCAGCTTGTATTTCTCTCAAAGCTTCATAGCCAAATATTATTGAACAACATTTGACTTTGCTGCCAAAGAAATAATGTAATAAACGCCAATGCTGCTTAATCAAATTGATTTCGTTCGAGTTTTAGTTGTGTGTCAAGGTTTTAATATTATAAAATCATCGGATTTTATTTCGATTTAAAATCATTTTAGAAATGCATGGATATATTAAATGGCTTTGCAACTGCAACGTTAGAAATATTTATAAACGAGTACATAGATATATGAGAGTACCACAGGATAAATGGTTATTGAATGGAATGCGTCAAAGAAATGTCCAACTAAAGAAGAACTCAGGGCATTAAGTATACACAGCGACTACACGATATAACAGGAATAGGTATACGGTTACAAGAAGCTACCATCGAATACTACTGGTAAACAAAATGATCTTACCCAACAGTGGCACTGCATCGGATGTGGCCGGCATTGTCTCGGCAACCATATTGAGGAACACGGTCAGAGAGAGCAAGATGGTAACACCTAGATATCAGATGGGGAGACTCCATTAAGAAATTAGATAATACCCGAACGAGACTTATCATTTACAGATACCAGCAGCGATCCTGTTCCTGCCACAATAACGACCAACCAAAGACAAAGTAATCAATAAGATGCATAATGCCTCTCAGCTATGTGCGACCGAGTTACGCATCTTATGCCTTACAGTGTCTTTGACTCTACCTTAGTGTAAAATTTCATAATCATAATGGGTAGCGTTCATTGTCAGTAGTTAAAAATTTTGAAATATTTGACAATCTGGAACTATTTTATTTCACCTTAAAGTAAGTTAGTGCTCGATGCCTTCCTAATACAGGCAACAGAATGACTTTGTCATATTTGCAACCGATACAAATTTATACTTTTTAAGCTCTCTGTCAGAGGTCTGAACCGTGCACTTTGCAACACCCACTTGCCAGTCATTTATTTCTATTTCGGTAATGTGTGCCCAGTCCTGCCAGAAATAGTTTCACTACTCTGCCTTGGTGGCATTAAAAGTTCAATAGTTTGTTTACCAGCGCCGAGTCTGTGGCGTCAGCATCAGGCATGAAAACGATGCCACTAAGGGGCAATGTGCGATGTCAGTCGATCGGACTAGGAGCTCCTACCCGCCAAGGGCTTATTCTCATCAACACCACTATGAAAGGCGTCTAATTTGAAATTCGCTGTTAGGGACGCCGAAGAGGCTGTCATTATTTAAAAAGTACTTGGCAAATACTTTTCGAAGCGCCTCTTGAGCTGTTTGCATGTGTGGGCGCCCCTCGCCATCCCTTCGGATCCTTGAGAACGAGTATTTGTGTAGCGTAAGTGGTTTCAAATTAATGTAGCTCACTCGAAGCCACATCCCCAGCACTCCCAGCTAGTGGCCCGTTCACTTACCCAGCGATAATTTTTCACCCGAGTCCGGCGGCAGGGTGAATCCGAGGAGGGCCATCGAGGCAATCAGTACACAGGGTATGATCAGGTTGAAGAAATAGTAGAGCGTCCGGCGGCGGATGATGATGGCGAAGGTGATGTCTATATAGGGTTCCGGGCAGCAGTTGTAATAGATCTCGTTACGCTTGCCAGGCACACCTGCGGTGGTTCAATTGAACACAGAGAGTGGTTATGCGAGGCTCTGGACGGGATTAGTCTCGAGGTCGGTATTGTTGTTTCGGTGAGATATAGGTATGGTATCTCTGGCAGTCTTTACTTAGTACTTGGCATCTTGTTCAGAGTCAGAGCGTATTACAGGAGTTAGATTAAGTAAGGGGTAGATTGGTAAAAGCGTGTGTCAGAGTAACAGAGCAGAGCAGATCAAGACTAGAGTGGCTGTGAGTGTAATCGAAGCATTATTGCCATTTACAGTCCCGATGGGATAGTTCTGGGGCGGGAGATGCTCGTATGCATGAGGGGAGTGTGTGTAGGGTGTGGGTGTGCAGTGTGGGTGTGCATGCCTGGGTAATGTTTAGTTGAGTGTAAACTTAGTTCGGAAAGAGTTTTATTTGTCTAGGCAACTAATTGTAAGTAAAGTTAAGTAAGAGCAGAGCAGAGTAGAGTCAAGCCGAGCAATTTACTACGGAGAAGTTTTTATGCACTTCGCTTTCCAAATGTAAGTACGTAGTAGAAAAGTTATTTAGAGATAAGAAATTTCCTTGCGGTTTGTTCAAGTATGCATATACATATACAAAATCGGGGTAAGTTGAGTAGTTTTAGGGTGGAGTGGTGTAAGCGGGCTTCTGGGCTGTACATCTCAAGTCGCAGGTGCTGCAACCGTCAGGATTCGATCATAGGACCTACGTATTTTAAGTATGACAAGGGCCTTAGCTAGAATCTTGGCAAAATAAAATATTAGTTCGCCCAAAACTCATACAAAAACTTTTACTAACTAAAATCTTGGGAAGAACAACAAACAAGAGCTTTTCTCGAGTCCCTGTTAAGCTGCGTCATCTTCAATTTAAAAGTGCATCCTTTCAAAGAACATGGAGTCCTCTCCGCCGGCAGCCTCCTAATTGCCCTTCCCTTCGGCCCTTCTCGCCTGGCTCGCGAACATATTCGCAATAAAAACTTTTGCGCAAAAAGCATGGCCCGGAGATTGGCGGACAACGAAACTTCTAGCTAAATTATTTGCTCAACTTACTCCCGGATTACCAGGCGGATTACTAGAGGCGGAGAGTGCGAGCTGAATGCCTGGGCTGCGTATTTAAAAATGACCCAGCTACATTTAAGGACACCTCCCGAATTTCCACAAGCAGTTACTCGTTCAAGGAGCACTTTCCAACTCAAAATAATTTGCATAATCTGGCAGAGAAAGGGAAGCCGCAAATGCGCATTGAAAAAGAACGGAAGCGATATATGGGGAAAACAAAAATCCGGCGAGGAACTTGGAAAGTTTTACTAAAAACTGCACTCAGCCATAAGAGAAGAAAACTAAAAAAACAAAAACAGCTAGACTCGAATGCCAGAAAGGGGAAAATTAAGGGAGTTGCGCCAATGAAACTAAAACAAATTTTTCTTTGCACTTTTGTGGCCAGTGTTGAGTTGAAAACTTTCCATGTCTGCATGGGCTCTAATTTATAGTAGATGTGCGGATGCACAAGTACTATTTGTCTTTTAATTTCTTAATTGGTTTTGCTGCATGCTTTCAAGCCCGTTGAAAGGATAAAACTATTTAATTTTTCCCGTTCTGTTCAGTCAGCACGCACTCTCTGCGGTTGGATGCTCCGGCCCAATAGTTTCTACGAGAACTCTGCAATTTAGACAATTACGAATGTGTTTTCCCTAAGCTTATATACATTTTCCTACATATAAATATCTTTCTTAGAAAACAAGAAAAGGTAACAAAAACATGACAAGTTTAATTAGCATTACACATCAGGCCAAGTCTTCCCTTAACTTTTTACAAACTGATAGATAGACAAAAGGCAAAATATCTCTATATATTGTATATCCCGAGATTGTTTTATATACGGGTTAAGCATTTAAGCATTTTCTATTGAGCATTCACTTTCTTATGGTACTTGCTAGCCACATGCCTTAGCTTCGATTAGGAAAACGGCTCGAAGTTGCCGGAAAAATAGTCTAAAATAGTTGCATACAAGGGCCGGGCCTTACCTCTTGATCGGGTTAAAAACTTAGTGGCGCCTGCGGTTGGAGCAGCATACTGGGCCGGGCCCAGGGCCCGACAGTATGCTCCACCAAGCAGGACTCTTACTGAGAGTAAACGAAATGTTTACGCGGCTATTTCGGACTTTAGAAGTTAAAGCGCCCAAGGGGTTTGCGTTTGATTTGGTTGTCTTGTTTTGAAAGTTGAGTGAGTGGGAGAACACTGGATAAGCGTGTGATTTTCGGGTGGAGTACGAAAGTATTTGAGTAATTGGGTGGGATTACAACAGGGTTCATTGAGTGCCTTACTTAATTCCGTATTCATTGACCTCGAAATTGAGTGAAATTGAGAGTACACATATATGGAACAGTATCAAATAGCAGTGACGTAACTCTTCCATCTCTAGATGATTGAAACGTTGGCCGCCCAACCCTGATTTCAATCACATATCGATGGGCAAACAGTCGGAGTTTCGAACGGAACGAGTTCGGAACTTTAGTTCGCAGCTTGAACCCTGCTCGAGAGTGACAGAGAGTAAGTAAGAGATAGAGCGAGCGATAGAGAGAGAGAGAGAGAGAGATAGAGAGAAGAAGTATATCTGTGTGTGCGTGTGTCCCTCTGTGGGCCCACAAAAGTATGCTATAAATCAGCCGCAAGGCCGTCAACTCCGCGAAGGAGGAGCAGCGAGTCTTTATTGTCTCTTCGCCAAAAGGGGAGCCGTGTGGGGCTCTACCTCGCTTTAGCTTTAGCTTTTGCTTTTGCATTTGCATTGGCTTTTCCATTTTCATTTTCATTTCCATTTCCATTTCTACTTCCACTTCCACACACACACCCAACCGGGAGCGTATACGAGGTAATTTCTCAATTTTTATCTGTCTGAAGAGCGGGAGACCGCCTGCTCAGAGTCTGGGTTTGGATGTCGAAGTATGTAGAGGAAGGCTGTCGCCCCAGGACGACGTTGGCTTACTCACCCAGTAGTTCCCACTCGCCGTTGAGCACGTAACTGCTGATATCACCGCCAGTTTCATCTTGTAATTGTAAATCCAGCTTTTTATACGGTATTGGGGAGAGGGGGAGAATAATGTAAATATCTCACTCGCATCGAATCAATGCAAAAAGAGAACCGAGGAAATCATAAATCGTAAATACACTCGAATAAATCGGTCAAGCATAACAACTACGAGTTCTTTCGGTAAGTAAGTACTTCCTGGTTGCCTTGCTTGGGCGGGAGACTGAACCAAACCTGGAATCCGTCGTAGGTCCAGCTGCCGAACTTCATCTCGCAGCGCTGGTCGTCGAAGGGGAACCACGTGATGTCGATCTTGCACGTCGACTTGAAGATCCCCGGCGGCACGTACAGGCAGGATCCGTTGTTCCGCACCACCACGTTCGTCTGGTAGGTCCCGTCGAACCCCTCGTCGGCACTGTTGTACATCAGCACGTCCGGCTTCCAGATGCGGTGCGGCGGTATGCGCAGATCCTTCACTCCGCCGTAGTCGGAGGTGTTCCAGCGCAGATTCATGTCGTTCCACTCCAGTTTCAACCACACATTCGTGACTAGCAATTGATTTTTCTCGTCCTGCGGCGGAAAGAACAAATGGAAGTCCAACAGGAAGTTAATTACACACGTTCTCATGGCCTGATATTAATAATTAATATGCAAAAAAAAGTGCTGTATTTATATAAGTTTGACTGTAAATTTCGCGCTGGTTATGAGTTTTTTATAAAGTATATCCTGCCGCAACGGATATGAGTTTCTGGGGAATTTGTACAGTTGTTAGCTTACTTTCAGCAAGCATTGGAATTAAAAATAACAGAAAACCCTTTAAGAGAATTCTTCAAACTGGATTATAACTAATTATAAAAAGAAAAGTATTTCTATATCTATTTTACTATTTGTATTTTTATAATTTTAATAAGATAAGTATCTACGATCAAGGGCTTCCTTTAAAGATTCTTTTTACCCACATTAAAGCGAGTTACATTTTTGATATACAGCCCAACCGACTCGCCCGGGAAGGCAGGCCAATAACCAAAGTGAAACCAGAGAGCTGCGCTTAAAAAATTAAACAGCGGCCCACAGGACGTATGTGTAATTTACAATTAAATGCCTTAAATATTCATGGCTCACTCGGTGAACACACAAAATCAGGAATGAAATGGGAAAAACAAAACTCACTTTGGAAAACTGAAAACAGCTACCAAAAAGCAAATCTCAGGCGGTTAACTAACAAAGGGAGCCCGGAGCCCGGAGCCCAGGCGGATCGTATTGGGGCGGAGCGGAAGCGAAGGATTCTGGATGAGCTCTGGCGTCGCATTGCACAAATATTTTGACCAAACAATTTCTGCTAGCCAGGCTGCGAGTGCAATCACGAAATGGGCCCGAAATATTCGGAAAGAATGCACTGGAAGTGAAATGGAGCCGAGCCGCCTCGCCCGCAGGTTATAGCCGTCATTAGGGGCCACCTCAATGTGCCATCTAGGGGAGTCCGCTAACAAAATCGAAACATGCGGCAAATATAACGCTGCAAAGGAGCGACGTGGCAGGACTCGGCAATATTGCGGTCATATCGCAGTGCAAAGGCAAACATGGAACGTGTCCTGGCTAAATATAGCCATTACATTATTGCACTTGACTGCAGCGGAGTCCATTCCGTGCCTCTCGTTCTCCCGCTCCCACTCGCTCCAGGACCAGCACACACACACACACACACACAGGACACACACTTATGTTTTGCGGTGCACTTCGCAATGGCGACCACAGCAGACAAACAAATGGTTGACGGTGAAAAGTATGCCAGGATTTTCCGTAGCCATCGGCTGGCGGGGAGAGCGGAGAGTGCTGGAGCGGAAGTAGTGTCGAGAGCGACCTAATAAAATCCGTTTTCCAAATTGAGTTTTTGTTGACGCTCACTAATTTGGCCGTACTACGGATTGAGTGTGTTTTCGGTCCGCATAATTCGTTAGGCCAGATGGGTTTACCACAGTGCAACCAGAGCGTTCGGGGCAAGTTTTATTTTTAAGCATTTCCCGCCTGTTTAAATCCTCTTTAATTTCAATTTAATAAATCTCTCGCCTCACAATCAACTGCCAGCTTTTGACAGAACGTTGCCCGTCTGCCTGATATGTTAGATTGCATCTCCAGTTCTCCATGCAGGGTACAGAGATTCCATTGAAATATGGAGCGCGCATGTTCATTTAAATTAAAAGAACTACACACAATTATAAAACTAACAACCACAAATAATGCACAGCAAACTTGTTAGAAAAAATAATTAAATTTAATTGCAAAATGATGGAAAGGTTAGCTGTCATAGAGAAGGCTTACAAATCTGAAACAAGATATTGCTTGAATTCAAGTGCTTCTACACATAAGTTATTTGATCGTGTGCCAGTCAAAGAGAGGGTTAGCCTTATAAAACAATAAATTAATGTTTTTATTTTCCCCACAATGAGTATTAATAATTTTCAGACTATTTTTACAGTACGTGGTACTGTAACTTGAAAAGAGCAGATCCGCCCGCTGTTTGACTGTTTTTTCTTAGTGCAACTGCGGCTCAAAAACAGTCTAGGAACAGGCCATGTTTAAATGAGGCTTATTCGCATTCAAATAGTGCTCGAATATATATGAATGTATATGAGCTTATGTGAGTGTGTCTGCCGAAGGAGGCATATATATAAATAAGAGGCGACTGCGAGCGGCGGTTGTTGAATTTTAAATGAGCAGAAAAAGCAAACGGCAAAATTATTACAGCCCAGGAGTTTTTATTTCGCCGCTCTCGTTCATTTTTTGTTTTTTGCCCCGCCTTCGACCAAGCCAAAGACAAGTTTTTGGGTTCGAGTGCGGGAATTTGCATATGTGTGTGGCGAAAAAGCATATTTTCGCTGGGCACACACACCTACACCAGCGGGGCCAGTTCATTGACATGGCAAGCCAACAACGTTCGGAGAATTTAAAAAAGGAAGCCAACTCGGAGCAGACTGAAACTGTAGCATAAAACGCGGCGCTCATTTCCCACGCACACTCGCACTCGCACTCACACCTACACTCACACTCACAAACGCAATCGCAGTCGCACACAGGCGCAGGCCTAGTTTCACATTGTCCTGTATGCATAAAAAATGGCCTGCCCCATCTCTTCATTACTCATTTTCCACTGATATCCGTTGATATCCACCGCCGGAATCCTTCGTCCTGCTCCTCCTTAATCACTTCCTTGCGCGGCTCCGCGCGTCTTGGCCTTTATTTGAGCCCTCCTTCTGCAGCCGCCTTGCTCGCATTGATGCCAATTAATCTGCGCCTCGCTTTGTCTGCTCCTTTTTAATTAATGCGCCTGGGAGTTGTTTATTCGTACTCTCCTCCCTTGGCCATCCTTGCTACCAACCATTCATCCCCCGACCCGCTTTGGAAGCCTTGTCTTTCTGCCAGCTCTTCCACGTCCATTTCCCCATTTTCCCTTTCTTGCTTGGCTTAATTTTTTTCAGCATAGTTTTCGGTAATTCCCACTGCATCTTGATTGTCGCTAATTTGGCTAAAGAAAACGATTTCCCCTAAAAGTATAATCTAACTTGACCCCCTGTTCTCTCTTTTTTAGGGTTTATTTGGTATGTATTTAAGTTAACCCAAAGGTCCTTTGTTATTTTCCGTGCTTATTTTCTCGGAAGTACCCATTATTTTAAGAGCCTTGAATAGTGATCAGTGATCTCTGATGGCACAAAGGAATGCAATTTTTAGTTCCAAAATACTCAAGTGTGAAAGTGGGAAAGAAAAGCAACAGAAGGCGGTCTAAGTTTTATTTTTCATTGGAGCAGAGGACCATTTGGAATAGCATTTATGAGCATGACGATTTACATAAAATCTTATTTTAATTGCATAAAACCTTACGTTTAATGAATGTAATGCATTCGGTGAAGTCGGTGCTTGCTTCTACATTTCAGCAAATACATGCAAATGCAGCAGGGACTCGCTCTTAACTCAAAAAATATGACCAACGCCAAGCGCTTGGGTACTACCAATCCCAATGGCCAACTAACGGCATCGGTGACCTGCAACGGTCGGAAAATCGTTTCCCTTATACGGGCAAGAGTAAAAGAAAATGCCGGGCAAGAGAGCAATATCCTTTATTATCGCACCATATGCAACTAATTTCCTTACGATTACGATTCCCCGTCAGTCATTAACAACTTTTGATTGCCGTGACATCTAAGCGGGCCAGTTACAGTGCGCAATAAAAGCCTGAGTACGCCGCAGGGCTCATAAACCCTAGTTTGGCATCCCCAGTCCCCCTCGTGCTGCCGAAATGACCCGATTTTGGTTTTTATGTTCCCAGCTCCCAGCTCCCAGCTCCCTGTACCCGGCTACCTGTAATTGCTGGGCTGCGTTTCAGGTGTGCGTGCTGCAGTTTTTACTGCCACCGAGCACCGAGCACCAAGCAGCGGCAACAAACAACGACTGCCACTGCGCATTGTGCCCATTCGCTTCGCTCCGTTCTTTCAACTTCATTTTCCAGCAGCAGCACAGCAGCAGCAACTCGCACTTCATTGCTTTTTCCTGGAAGCACCGCGAGCCCTCGGGTTTATATGTTTTGGCACAAGGTGTGAAAAGCACATGTGCAAATTTTATTTATTCATTTTATTTGCATGCCAAGTGTGTACGTATGTGTTTTATTATAAATGCACTGCCCGAAATCGTGATGTGTCACGGAGAAATAGGAAGATTCAATAATAGTCTAAACAAATTAATGATTCATTTAAATAACTCCAAACGATTCTAGTAGCCTTCAGATTATATTTCAATTGAAACCAAAATGTAAAGCATTCGTTCAGCAGTGTGGTACCATTACTGTGGATTTATGCAAAGGTAGGTTTAAAGACCCTTTAATAATAAGATGCATTACGACTATTCATTTTAAATGCCATATTCATAAATTCATAAACTCAAGCTTCCTTGACTTAATAACAGTTTAAGAATAGAATGCTCTTTCACTTGTAAGTATACAGAAATGATGCTAGTGCGTTTGTAGGCGTACCAATCTAGAATGCGGAGAAGAGAGCGACTGGCTAGGTTGCTGTGTCTCTTTGACTTTTTAAGAAATTGTCAATAAAGTTTGATCAATACAGTAGATCCAATATCGAGTACGAAATAAAAGTATGGCGTAACTTATCTTGTTGTTATATTGGACTGCGGAAAGACTTTATTAATCGTATCAATTATAGCATGTTTTTCGGTATGTTTTTGGCCAACAAAAGAAGTTTGATCCAGCAGTGTCTTAAAAATGCATTCGATCTTTTACCCGGCTTATTTCAAATTCCTTTCTCTCTGTGTACTTCGCATTGCTTTTTGCTGTTTGCAGTTGGTTCAAGTGTATTTGTTTGCGTATGTGTGACTTTTAGCGCGTCACTGAATGCGCAGTTTTCTAGCGTCTGGAATCGTTTTCGTTTTTATTCCTGCCACCAACGGCTCTGCTGCTGCTCCCTGCCACTGCTCCCCAGCTCCTTCCTGGCACTGCCACGCTTGTGTGTCCTATATGCCAACAGCAACTTTCGGGCGCTGCTGTGTTGCCGTTGCCGTTGCCTTTCATGCCTCGTGTGTGAGTGCCTTTTGTTTGTGCGCTCCATTTTGCTGGATCCCAACTTTGTGCGGGATAGGCAAACAAACAAGCCACACTCACGGACAAATGCAATGCAAATCTAATATGAATCGAGGTTGTCTCACTAACAAAGGCAAACGCCTCGCGTCGACTTTTCCGACAGTTTTGCACCTTATTCGCTCCGCAGTCCTTGCTCCGGGTTCCCTGGCTCCCCGTGCTTCCGCCGTGCCCTCTACGCAATTGTGAGTTAGAGAAAAGTTTTTCCAACTGATGAATGCAGTTCGCCCACACGAAAGGTGAAAATGAGCCAACCGCCGCACATGCCACATGACGTTGCATGTAATTTGCTCGACACTGCCAGTCAGGACGGGGCTGTGTAATGTGTAATGTGTAATGTGTATTCGTGTGTCCTGTCTGCAAATAGGCCAGGGAAGCGGCAGGACGGGGAGCCTGCCATTCAAGGAACAGGCAGCAGACAGGACCCACATCCGCGTGTGTATGTGTGTGTGTGTATGCCTCTCCGGCAAATAATTAAAATTTCACTTTCTTGGCAATTCACTTTTTGTGAGGGACCAAATTGTGTCATCAGGGATTCTTTTTTTCAGCTGCAAACTTAAAGGTGCCTTCAAAAAGGGGACAGAAAAAGTGTGAAACTGAAAGTGCTTTTGGTGGCACAGGACTGTCGGTATATTTAGCTGGATATTAAAGGGACGTTCTTAAATCAACTCGATTCGGGTTAGTTCAGCTTATTGCTGTAAACATGATTATGTCCAGCTGATTTGGGAGGTAAGGGAAACATTTTATTAAATTGGAAAGGGATGTATTCTGATAATTTGAATATAATCTCGTTATATATAAATGCAACCATAGACTTCCTCTATTTCTTTAATGCTCAGACTGTAGTCTAGAGCCATGTTTTCAAACTAAGTCGATTCAAAATAAAACTATTCTTAATTGTTGTACATAACTATAAGGAATCTTTTTTATTTAGATTAGAATTATCTTTTACTTGATTTCATTTTTAATTCTTTAGCAAATGTGCTTTATTATCTTATGTATACATGCACTTAAAGTCGAAAAAAAGAGTTATCAAGGCATTTAGTACTTACCACATCGATAATTTGCATTAAAGTTAAACCAAAGCTTAATTGTAACGGGTCCGATTCGTTGAGAACGGGACGTTCTAGTGTATTATAAGGATCCAAAAGATCATGTAACAGTCTCTTTTCATGATATCCTGCTAGGCAAACTGCAAGTAAATAAAATTCGCATTAGTAGACACAACTTAGTTACGAGCGGGACAGGGAGTGGGGCGGTGGGAATGTTGCAAAAGGACTGCAGTAATTGTTTGCCATTTCACAGGAGCGCCGCAAATCAACATCAATAATTCGGCAAATGGGTTTGGTTTGGTTGCAGGGAAGAAAAGCGAGCAACTAAAATTTATTGATATGCAAAAGTTTACGAGTCCTGGCTTCCTGGAGCCCTGCTTGCCTTGGTCCTTGGACTCGGGCAGCGTTGGCTCGGAAAGGCAACAGACGAAGGAGTTCTTCGAAAGAATGGTGGCAGAAAGTTTGCATCCTTTTTGCCCTTTTTGTTCATATGTCTTTGCTGGCTGTGTGAGAGCGACTATTGTTCTTCGGCAGGCGAATAACAAAGGAAAACTTTTATTGAGCAAAAGTTTTTCACATACAAATTTTCTTGTTACGTTTTTCCCCGGCGATAATAGATTGCCCCCACACACACGCAGGGACGGACATATTCGCATCGTTATCGTGGAATTATTTATGCATGAATGTGGGCAGCAGATGAAACTACAAAAGAAACTAGATGAAGTTGGTTGATTCTGTGGAGGAAGCAAACTTCCTTGCCTGCTCTTTGCCTCTCAATTTGATAATTTCTTAAGAGATTTCCTTCCATTTTTCACCCTCTGCAATCTTATAACAAACAGCAATATATATGGTATGTAATTTATAATGAATGTAATTTCTAACAGAAAAATAGTTGTTGAAAATATATAAATAAAGGGAACATGTGATTTTTATAGGATCCGGAAGGGATTCGTGAATTGCATTGTATTTTTAGACTCAAAAATTAAGCTATGCATCTCTTTTTGCGCCACGGAAAGTTGAGATTCTGCTTTGCATAGAAAACTTTTCACTTTCTAGGAGCTTAGCCGGCCCAAGCCAAAAGATTTGCATACGAAATGAACAGCGTTTAGAAATTATGCACATGAATTTTTCAGTTTTAATTTGTCTTCAGTCCTCCGCTGGCCAGCTCTCTCCGCAACTTTCACCGCCAAGGAGCCCCGTTTTTGCACATTTCATTCGCTTTTCACGCGCTCTCTTCCTTGTTCATTTAATATTAAAACAAAATGACGAGCCTGCAGGCTAAGCAAAAGGGCGACAGCAGATGAAGAAAAACTGCAGCTAACGAGCACAGGCCAACAATGAGTGCGAGTGGGCGGTGCTGGGGCTTGGTCCTGGGCCTGGAGTCCTCGGATGGGGATGGGGGATGGGGATGGGTCCTGGCTGTGGCTGTGGGTGGGCATGGCAACTAGTTAGGCCTTTAAGGCAAAGCATTGACACCAGCGAGGCTGCTGTGAGGACAAAGCAACAGAGGCTCGGAAAAGGACAAAAACAGCAGGGTAAAAAAAGAGGCCAACGTCTGATGAAGTGTCAAAATGAATGTGATAATAAAACAAATATGAGAGCCTGCCAGAGATCCTGAGTATCGGGCGGCCATTGTAACTGGACACAAAGGCGACTTTTGCCGACTTTTGACTACGCCATCCTGAGACGGGACTTTTGTTTCTATTTACTCTTGTTGTCTAACCATCGTAAACAAAGAATGTAAGTACTACAAAAAATGCAAGTGAAAAAAAAACGAGAAAAAGGATCCATGTGGCCAGAAAAGTTCCGTATTAAACTTAAATTAATTCAAAAATGGCACTAGTTTATATAGGAAAAAATGATTTACAACTAATTTTAAAACGTTTACTGCATTAAATTTACTGAGAGAATTTTCTTCTGAATGCTATAAAATGAAAACAGAAAGTCAAACTCTCTAAATAATTCAGTTTACAGTCTTTCGAATATATATCAAAAATGTAGTTCATTTCATTATTATTACAAATGAGAGATAAAAATGGCTTTAAATATTTTCGAATAATTATAGATAATAATTTGTAAGAAATATTCAACTTAATTGTATTAATTTTTTAATCGTAACTCCTAACTAACCAATTTGTAACTTGATTAAGACATCAAAATGACGGAAGAACAAGTCAAATTCATAGTTGATATTTCTAGAAAAACTTCAGAGCCAGCTTACAACCATTTATTGCTAAATAAATGAGTTTAATGAGGTTCTCTTCGAAAGAGTTTCCTAACGACTGGCACATATATACATCAAAAGTCATTAGCTTTCGGTTTCCGTGACTTTTTTTTGGGCTTTTCAGATAGTCGACTCATCTTTCAACTTTAGCCGAGTCCCCGTCCTTTCCTCGGCACACTTCCTCCTACACAGGCTGCGGCCATTTCGAAATGCCTTTTCAATGGCTGCACTTCCGTTTCGTTATTCCCCTGTTTTTGTTGTGCTGTAGCTGCTGCCGTTGTTGTTGTTATTGTCCTTCGGCAGGCCGCATAAAATTGCAATTTTATTGCAGTGGAGCATGAAAAAGTAATTGCTATTTCACAAAGCCAAGCCACGCCGTTGCCCAGACAGAGGGGGCTGCCGCGCAAGGCGGGAGGCGGGAGGCGGCAACAGCTGGCGATGGGTTGTTGGGACGCAGGAGCGGCGGAGGGGCCACAGAGGGGCTGCGGGGAACCGCAGTGGAGCGAGCCAATTTAATGTGCAAAATAAAAAGCAAGCAAAATTGGTTAGAAAATGCAGCTGCCTACCAAAACACACGCCGCAACAACAGCAATAATAACGAGAGCAAATTGGCCAACGCTCTCGAGGGGCAACCGAAAAATGACCGAAAAAGTGTGCATAGTAGGTCTCTTTAACTCGGTTTTCGGGCCAAATGGATGTTCTTCACGAACTTATAGTCCGCAATAATCACTTGTGGTACTCGAAGCTCTTAACAAGATTATAATTGTAGAGAAAACTCAAAAGAAATAATTATACTGCAGAGAATTAAATAAATATCCGGTTGCCGAAATCGTTTCTTAAATTAAATACTCTTTCGTCCGACTTTGATTGGAGAGGAAAATCCATATTGTTTAAAAATCCACTACAAAGGTTTTCAAAAGAACGCAAGCTTGAACTTTACAAAATGATAATTGTAAAGCAAATCCAAAAATGTTAATAAATATTCGGATTTAGAAAACGTTTGTAAAATTAAATAGCCTTTCGTCTGTTTGAAAATCCACTAAAAAAGGTTTTCACAAGAATGCAAGCTCAAAGTACTTTAAAAGAAGATAATTGTAAAGAAAACTCAAAGGAAATAATTATACTGCAGAGACTTAAATAAATATTCGGTTTTCTTAAATTAAATACCCTTTCGTTTAATTTTAATGGGCCAGGAAAATCCATATTGTTTGAAAATCCACTGAAAAGGTTTCCGAAGAATGCAAGTTCTTAGTACTTTAGATTTAAATTAATATTGTTGTGTTAAATTTTGTTTTTAAATTTAATACTTTTTCGTCTGACTTTAATTGGCCAGGAAAATCAATTTTGTTCGAAAATCCACTGAAAAGCAGTTCAGAAGAATGCAAGCAAATTCGTTTTTGTAAAAAATACATTCACTTGGCCTTAAATCCACATCTTGTTTTATGGTTCTCCTCTAACATTGTTTAACTAACACCAGAGATTAGAGTACAAATATTTCGACTAGTAAAAGCTGATTCGAAAAAGCAGAACTGTCGCGGCACTAAACCACTTAGGCTCACACAACCAATACAGAAAGGGTGAGAGCGCGCTTCGGAGGCATCGCGAAAGGGACCAAAGTGATGAATCTTAATGGCTGTCTGCTCGGAAAACTCGGGTCCTGGGCGGCCAACAGAGAGCACGGATAGCTCGGAGGAGCGAGGGGAAAATAAGGAAACAAGAGCGCCCAGAAGCAGGCATTTTAATAGCGCCAAGGTGACGCTTAACCATTCAAAGCTTAATTTATGCAATAAAAATTCCAACGCCAACGCGCTCTCTGAGGCTCCTCTTCCATCCCAAACACACACACTCGCATTCAGTTTCCCCTAATTGGATGGGGCTTGGGGCTGGGCAAACATTTAATTGCTTATGACTTCTTGTTTCCTTTTTCCCTTTTCGGGGCGGAAAACGGGGAGGCTGGAGTAACCTGAGACGGCAGGCTTAAAAATGGAAACAAATCGATAGACAGCTATCGACAAAGATGAACTGGGGGTGGAAGGAAGAGAGCACTTGAAAAACCTCCGAAAAGCGGACAATATATTTCAGTTGTATATTATATATTATTTTACATTTACTCTCCTTTTTAATTAGATTATTTCTAGTTAGAAGCTGGTAAAATTTATTTTCAGTGCCTCGGATTCTGTCATTCCAGGGAATGCTCTGACAAGGCGATCAATCAATATGCCTTGTGTCCACTATTGAAAATTATGAATGCCATCACATTTGATGATTGATTTTAGTCCAGCCCACATCCTCAGCTACTCCAGCAGGTCAGATCCTTTGGAAAACACTCCTCGGGAGTGGTGATGGGCCGGGGATTATTTGTATTTGGCTGATGGGCCCATCATCTGTCTCAGCCCCATGTGTGCTAGCATCTGGGCTTGGGTGAGTTTCATAATGCAAATGGCAGGGATGACATTGTGTTTTTCTTTCGTGTAGAAGCCTTTAGCTAATGATGGAAGGATTCCTTTGACATTTATCGAATTTCACCCGACAGCCTTGTGTATGCAAGTGGATATTTAGGACCCAGAGACGTTGACATTTCCAAAAAAAGACAAAATTCTGGAATAATAAATGATACTGTGGGATAGGCCAGGAGTTCAAAGCACACTGCAATATGGGATTGAAGCAATCATTGGCATAGTTTTATTCTATATATATTCTCAGAGTTTTCTTTTAGGTTGTATATTTAGGGTTACGTCCCTTTTGAATTAAGAATCTTTGGGTTTTCATTGAAAACTTGACTGTCAAGCAATTTAAAGATGGCAAAATCATTTTTGAAGGTAAATAAAATATGAAGAGCTGTTAAAAGACTTTTCTTTCATGACAAAAATCAAACAAACTTAAAGTCTTGATGCCTGCCAACAGCCTTTCCGTGGCAATAAATGTCATACTTACAGAAGATGACTACGGACAAGTGGAACGGGCACTTGGCTGGCCAACGGGGCGTATGAACGATGTCATAGGGCAAGCGCAGACTCGGCACAATGGTGAAGTTAGTGCCAGTACCAGCAGTGTTGCCAGCTTTTCTTCTTCCTGAACATATTCGGCTTTCGTTTTTAAATGTAAGTTAAGTAATTCGCTTTAGCCCTGATTTGTAACAATTTTAACAGTAAAATTATTAAAATACTAACAAAGTATATAAAAGCCAATAATGGTAACTAAGTTTTAAGCCTTTTTATATTTCCATATCTTGTCCTGCTTTTTAACCCCACTTTTGGCAGCACTGAAGGGCTGTAACAGTAACACACAGACCCGGAGTCGCATCCACAGTAAGCAACGCTGGCAACGTAGTGCAAAGTTTAAATCTGATTAGTGATGGCAGCTGGGCGCACAGGGGAGGCGCGGGGACGAACGACGGGCAGCAGTACAATATGGCCACGGCGGAAACGGAAGTGCTGCCATAAAATCATAAACATGCACACACATGTGGACAGGCGGCAATTGTTGTCGAAACTGCTGCTGCTGCCGTCGGTGTTGCATGAAACATGAACCCAAAGCCAAAGCGACAGACAGCCGAGGGAGGAGGGGCAAATGAACGACTTCGACTGCAAACACAAAGACATTGGCGCAACGCTTGAATTTATGATCACGTAAGAACAGTGGTTCGACAGTGGTTAGCCTTTAAATATTGCTATATCGTTTGAATATACAAGTAAACTAAGAATAACTGACTGTTAAGACTTTATACAAGATAGATATCCCTTGAATAGTTTGTGTTATTTAGATTCAAACATTATGCTAGCTACTTTCTTGGACTCAACAATAAGCCAGCCTGAAAACCATCTGAGTATGATCTTCTAGTCTTCATTTATGGTATCTTTATCTTCGTAACGATTCAAGCTGACCAATCACAATGAAACCCAACTATCAGACTACATTTCTGACAAAAACTTTTAAAGCGTTTCCAAAACATTTTGTCAAAAGGAAACTAAGAGCAGGGAATCAACATATAGAGTAATAATTCAGTCTAATAGATGTAATTTATAAAAGTACTCCATGCACTGGGCCCACTGTTCAAATGTGTACTTATTTACGCTTCCGTAGCTTGGCACGCTAAGAGCGACACGCGACTTGGCCTGCGCCAACCTGAAACATTGGCAACACTTTGAATTCTGGGCTTCTTGTTCTGCCTCATATGGGCAGCCATTAATAACCCCAATATGTGTAAGTGGCAGAAGAGCCTCTCCCCCACGGCGTCTTCAGGTGGCTTTTTCTGACTGCTAATAGAATGGCTGGCATTTGAGCTGCTGGCCAAACTTGGTCCTTGTCTCGTTGAAAATATTGTTGCCGTGACAAAGAATTTTTAAGCTTTTAGTGCAGCACAGAGGCGGGGGGCGGGCAAAAAATACCATTAAAAAGATTTTCCAAGCCAAAGGGCTTTGCCACAACCACTTGCATGGAGGCAGCAGCAACAAGAGATGGGAAATTGTTGTGCAGCAAATGCTTGTGAAAGTATTTATGGCATTGCAACTTTTCCGAGCTGCAACAGCCACACATTGTTCGACATGACTTTGCTTAGTTTTGGAAAATAGTTTTTGTGCTGGCAAATTTGGGTCAACAAGGGCTGGGAATTTGATTAAATTAACCAGTGGCTTGGCCAGGAGGCGTTTCCGGGAATATGAAGATGCAGTATTGGGAAAAGGAATTTTGTTCTCAGCAATGTTAATTAGAGAGCCTGTCATTCACTCCGCCCCACTCAGCTTGATCTGATCCAACAACGTTTATGCCCTTACGACCTTTCAAGCACCTCCACTGCCCTAGCCACGAACAAGGACTAAGGACTCGTGAAGTGGGGGCGACGGAAAAAGAAAGAAAGAAAATAACCTTAGGCGCAGACGCCTTCAAGTGGCAAGGCCTGGTCTGAACTGAGGCTGGTGCTGGGGCTGAGGCTGAGGCTGTTGCCGCCTCACTTTGCTGTCGTAAACGTCACAACTAACAAACAACAATGACATCAGCCCGGGCCCGCAATGTTTCCCATTGCCGAGTGGCTTTCTGTGTCAAAGTGACAATATGTTGCTCTTGCCGGTGTGCATTATGGGGTAGCTGCGATGCGGCAACTGTTGCTTGCAAGTGTCGTTGCGACGGCACTCAAGGGCTGCCACTCGAGGTAAACTGAGGGGGGGGCAAGGAGGGGCTTGCTTTGATGGCACTCACCTTTAGCAGATAAATTCAAATATATCAATAAAAATATCCATGAGTGTTTACTAAGTCCGTTAATTATTTGCGTGCTGCCGCTCCTCGCGCTGCCGCTGCTTTGAGCTCCTCTACTCCTCCTGCCCAAGTGGCAAATGAAGGCGGTGGTGCTCACAACGCTCCCTCTGAGTCGCCGCAGGGCCAGCAGGGCAGCCTGCAACACGTGCAACACCTGCAACACCTGCAGCAGGCCAGGCGATGGGTCGTGCTTCGATCTCAGATTGCTGGTGCTGTCGTCGCTGGTGCGACATTGCATGTAGGTGGCTGTGGGATGCAGATTGCTGCTGCTGCTGCTGCTGCTGCTGCTATTGCTAGTGGTTGCCGATGTGGCTGCCTCGCTCGGTGTGGCTGGTTTTCTTTTGCGTCGTCGTCGCAATCTGTTTCGCTTGCGTGCACACAGTCTTATGTTTGTTGGTTTTTGAGTTGCTGCAACTGCAACTGATGCTGCTGTCTGCGGCGACAACATGTTGCTGCTGCTGCTGCTGCTGCTGTCTAGCTGATGCTGTTGCTGCTGCCGCTGGTCATTGCTGCGCGCGTGGCAGGCTACATGCTGGTCAGTCGCTGGCGGCCCCTGTGCCTGGTTTGCTCTGTTGTCCTGGTGTTTTGTACTTAAGCTCCTTGGTTTCAGTTGTCTAAGTGGCTGGTTGCTCCTCCTGCTGTCGCTGTTGTCCTTGCTGTCGCTGTTGCTCCTGCTGCAGGTGCCGCTGCTACCGTGGGCTAATCTTACTGGCAGCCACAGCTCATCATCGTCAACTTCAGTCAGTTTCAGTTGTGCATTTTTCATAGTCTATTTCGGTGTTTGTTGTTGCCAGCGGATATGTTCTCTGCCTTCTACCAGATTATAATAATTTATGTTCGTCTCGGGCTTGGGTTCGGGCTTCGGTTCTTTGGCCTTAACCAGCAGCTGCAGTTTACATTGTCCTCCTGGGGATGGGGTGTAATTCCCTTTTGTTGTGTCCACCTGGGATGCCCTTAATACTCCCTAATCTTATGAAATTTTCGCCGCCTTTCAACGTTTTCGTTTTATTTTAATATGGCAAGTATATGTTTTATTGTTTGCAACATTATTATGCTTTTCTTTTGTCTTCTTGTTTTCTTTACAACCCGAAGAGCGTGTTTCTATTCTGTTTATGCGATTTCTTACAATAAAAGTTTACACTTCAGCTTCCGTTCCTCGTTTTGTGCTTCTTTTATGAATTTCTGTCGGCAAAAACGGCAGCTTTTGCTACTCTATTGTATGCTCTCTAAATACAAATTCTTAATTTGCTTTGCAGTTCCTGTGTTGCTTGCCTCCTTCTCTCGCTTGTTCTTGGTCTCCGATTTTGTAAAGTTCTCCCCTTCAGTAGTTGCTCTATTATTACTCTATATCTTCGTATGGATTTGTAAAAATGCGGAGCTATTCAATTGTTAGATCTCACTATGCAATCAATTGCAGTTGTATATGGCAGTGCTTGGTAGCATTATGTATCTATTGAAGTACTCGTCGCTTCCGTATGTGTTGTGCTCAAAAGAGTAGGCTGCAACGAGAAAGATAGATGGTCTAATTAGAGTAAGCTTTATAGCTGCATAAGTGCTTAAATATACATCTTACATCTACTTTAGATACACACAACAACGATTCATGCACTCATTGGAGTATATTGTTCGCTTGAGAGTCTAATCTTAATTCTTCTTCATTAGCAGTGCAATCTCAAGTGACATTATCGTTTGATTTTGACCTTTCGCTTGTAATTAACCCTGAGGCATTTGCAATTTCAATTTATCTGTATCCAGAGTCCTCGGTCCCTCAGACCCCTGCCTTTTTCCATTGGGCCCTAGGCAGTCATCAGGAGGAATTCAATTCGACGTTTACGAAACTGCAGTTGACCACAAAGGCAGCTGGGATATGTGAACTGGCAGGAAATTCAATGGAAGCGAGGACAGTCCCCCGAGCAGTGGCCCCAGTTTGAGTTTCAATTACTCAAACTAATTAGTTTTGCTTAAACAATAGACACAGAGCCAGCCCACTGCATGCTAATCACTCTTCGGAATTCGTGCAGCTGCCGGCCTGGCCAGGATGTGGTTGCAGCTCCTCAGACTGAAACTCCTGCTTCGGAGTGGTCGAGAGGCCTACTTAATGCCAAGGAAGAGTCCTGCGCCGCAGTGATTCCATTGCCCCCGCCGGACTCCTGGCGAACCGCAGAGACCGCTTTAATAAATAATGCGTATGCAAAACGATAAGCACCAGGATCCGGGCAAGTGGCCGAGCAGCTGCAGGATGCAAAATGCAAATGCCGCATCGGGAGCCCTTAGCAGGACCTACTCCTGACTTTGACGGACGTGTGCGGTGCATTTACGGCATGTCCTGCTAGGCAGGACTCTGGCAGATCAGAGCCGGATTCGCCAAAGCCCGGCATGGGGCTTATGCATATTTATGTCACAAGTTGTTGCACTCTGAACCGTTTGCATCCGAAAGTTTTGCATAAGGAAAAGACAATCAAACTGGGAGCACGCAATTACTTTGGCCAGAGACCTCCGGCACAAATGGACTGAACGGAGCCCGAATGTCAATTGGATATTTTCCCTTCAAATGGCGACGCTTTTCCTTTCCTTTTTTTTTTTTTGTTTGACAGCATTCGAATCTCTTGGCTGCCCGGGGGGAAACAATAAATGCATGGAATAGAAACGTCAACAAAGAGTCCTGCATCCTCTTATCCTGGCTCTGTCGCAGCTTTTTTTGCCTCTCTCACTCATTCGAAGTTGTCAGAGGAATTGAAAAATTTGAATTGAAAGAAATGGAAGTACTGCCAAGAAGTGGAGCAACTTTCGACTCTGAAATAAGGAGGAGAGAGGTTGCTTCCATCTAAAATAACAACTTAATAATATCATAAAGCCATACAGCGCCTTCAATTTGCTAAATAAAGTAAACTACCCACCGCAGAGTCCTGGCTGCCAGGCCGGGAAAAATAGTTGGCAGACCAAAAGTGAGCGCTGCATAAAATCTCCTTTCAAAAATATTCCGCGGGGAACTGAAAATACTGAATTTGAGCTGCAATTGAACCTGTCCTTTCCGGAGGAAGGAAGCAGACGACCAAATGGTGTCCATAAAGCGATGACGTTCAGAGCCAGGGACAGCTGCCGGCGGGGGTCTGCCTTGCAACAGTTGGCGGCGGCAAACAGAGGTGACATTTTATGGGTCACTTGGCTCGGGCGCGACAACAACGACGCCACTCAAATATTTAGTTGGGGCCTCGGAAAGCGCGAGGCACTTTATTTCTTGGCCACCTGCCCAGTGGCAAATATTGCGCATCCGCCGCGTGGCCAAACTGCATAGGTATCGCGTTCATTGCAAGCGCTGTGAAAATTCGAGGAGTGCGGTCTTGCGGTCTGCCTAATCAGCCGAAGTGGCGGAGCGCCATTTTCTCGCATTCGCCCGGCCATATTGATGTATGAAATTTTGTACAATTTATGCGATGGCCGTCGCATAAAATGAACGACCGGCTCATACACGAGTCCTGCCTGGCAAATGGCGGCGGGGCGGGGCGGGGATGTGGTATGGATGGGCCAAAATGGCAACTGTTTGCGTCGCATTGCAGATGAAACCATTTTTTCGGACTCGAGAGACTTTTCCGGGCAGTTTTTCCGTTTGGCGCGTGAGCAAATTAATTTTCAGCGCACAGAGCAAAAAATGGGTTTTGCATGGGCCTGGCCGGCCCGGCTAGAGATGGAAATGGGCGAAATGCATGGTGTAAATGATAGCCAACCCTTGGTGCGGTCGCCACTTGCCACTTGCCACTTGCCACTCGCCCCTCTGGCTCAATGAATTATGAATTCGCTTCGCCAGAGAAATTGTTTCTTTTCCCCTCCGCCGGCCAGTTTTTATTTTGCGGCTGGGAAAAGAATTATGTGCCGAAATGTTCTTAGCCATGTTCCAGCCAGACTCTGGTCCTCCCCTCCTGGCCTCCTGCCGGCCTTGTTGTTTTAGAGCCGGCCAGCTCTGACGACAGTTTTCGCAGTGCTGGAAAATTAATATTTGTACAAGTGGATTTCCAGCAGTATTTATCAGTTTTTTCTTCTGTTTTTTTTTTTGGGCTGCCAGCTAACCGCGAAAAGTTGATGACAAACTGCGCGAATTTTCGGAGGGACGAGGCAGGAGAGTTCTCAAGTTGTTTCTTTTGCATGTGACGGGAATTTAGTGTCCATTTTACCCGAGAAGGCGAGCGATTGCCAAGTTTTCGTAATTATTCTTTGCTAGAGGATTTTCGCGAGGCCAGAAGAATTGTAGTTTATTGTATTTTGCATTTAAGAAGATGTAAGACTTAAGAGCTTTATGTTTTTATTCATTTTCATAGAAAAGGAACTGTATAAAAACGAGTATCTTAGTGCCTATACATTTAAATTGGTCTTACTCATCTTATTATTATAATGTGTTCCGTTACTCACTCCAACGTGACTCAATACACTTAAGCTCTAAAAATAAAAGCTGTTCATGTTTTCAAAATGCATATGCCATCACATTTATTTAACCCTAAATGATGAAAATCAAAAACTTTATAAATTTAGATCCTACATACGACTCGCACACACCCATTAAAGCCAACACACAGCTACATCGGTGTGTGTATTTATTATTTATGCGACTGCTACGGATGATTTATGTTCGGTTATATTTGTCGACAGGCGACACATTGAAAGCGACAGAAAGACACCACTCGACATGTGTTTGGTTAAAAGTGTTTGCCCGTTTTTAAATACAAATATGCAAACAACAATGGCCGTAAAAGCGGCGGCAGTGCCACGAACATGGCCAACAAACAAGCAGCCAGGCAACAAACGAACAAACAAACAGGGCCCAGACAAGCGGCCCATCGGCATCGGCATCGTCATCGGCGACCAGAAATATTCACGAGCTTGTCGGGGAGACACAGCGGCATATGCAAAGGACCCCAGCCACGCCCAGTTCGAGACTGTCCGCCCCGAATGTAAAATATTTCCTCCGCCTGCCGTTCAGAAAATAATTTATATGCACTTACTGGTACATTCCGAGTCGAAGCCGGGCCAAGCGGGGCTGGGAGCGGAGATGCCATTATCATAGCAGCTGGAAAACCCCATTCACCGGAGCCAAAGTTCAATAGACCGGACTTGGGCCAGCAAGGATGCAAATGCAATTCATCACTTTAAGTTTTCCATCGTCTAAGGGGGAAATTGAATCGGATTCGCAGGAAGATGCAGGCCAAGACTTGAATATCCTGCGGAGAACTCTCCCTAAGAACAAGTTAAGCGTGCAACTGCGATTATCTCCCCTGTACGCTTAGAAGCTTAGAAAGGATAACAACTTGTACTTTGCATTCCTATGAAGCAAGGAGATATCCTATGTTTCGGTTCCTAGCCAGCCCGTTTCCATCAAATAGATAACACCGAAGGGAAAGCCCATCCTGGCACCCATATGCTTACAACCCATTGAGCATTCCTTTCGGCTTCTCACAGCAGCCCCATGGCATCCAAGTACGAAACATAAACTATGCAATTTCAGCGTCTGCTTATGGGCAAAAAATATAGCTAATTTAATGGGCCAGACCGTATGAACCCGACCCCAAAGACACCACGCATTACGAACCCTTTCAACGCACCAACGCATCTCGGCCGAAACTAAAAATCATAAAAACCAAACTTTGCTGACCAACACACACGGGCGGGAAGGGCGAGCGAAATATCATAAAGTAAGCGATTTTTTAACAATAAAATAAAAGAAGAGAGCAACAAAAGGTGCGGCCCGCCCGCCCCCGTGGGCCTGCGTTAACAACGGCACAGCTTGGCATTTAACATGGCCCATAAGACCAAATATAGAATGTCCAGGACCAAAAATAAATTACATGCCCATTATGGCCAACAGTCCGATTTTCGTAGATACACACTGGGCTCATGAACGCCGCTTTTCCATCCCCTTTCGTACGGGCCAACACTTGGCCGGGACGTGATTTACCAAATTAGTGTTGCTGCAGGTCCAAATGGGGCTTGGCCGAAACCGAAATCACATAAAATATGACTAAAACAATCCTTAATAGTCGATACAATGGCTGTAGTAAAACAGCAGAAGGATTTCTCTCCTTTTTAATACGTTTGTTCGGGAAGAGTAAGCTCTGTTAAGGGTAGAGATGTCCCGTATTATGGTTCTATATAAATTCCTGTTGGCAATAAAGTGAAACTTAATATTTATTTAATGCATTTAATTTTAAATCTTACTAAAGTATTCTTCTGTAGCTTTCACAAGACCTTTTAACGCTTCCTGTAATATATGCTAAACTTTTTCTCAAGAAGATTTAAGAAATCTTGAATTAAATTTGCTTTAACTTTAAGTATTCATACTTTTTCAGGGCATTACAATCTTATTCAGAAGTGTGAGTCACTTCCAACCACATAAAATATATGTATTCTTGATCAGCATCACTAGCCGGGTCAATCTAGCCATGCCAGTTTGTCCGTCTTTCCGTTATTACGCAAAGTCTCGAGGTTTTGAATCTATCTGAAGGAATATTTGCATTTAGTCTTCTATATACTCAGATTAAATAATAAAATACAATTTATAAAATAGATTTTAACAAATATTCATTTAATTTGAGAAATAGCAATTTTTTTTTTATTTTTTAAGTATCTTTTTATTTTATTAACTTTTTACAACTATATAAGTACCACAAAATCGATCATTAAATGTAGAGAAAAATGCAAAATAAAATATGTTGTTTTTCGTTGATTTTTATAAATATTTATAAATCTACCATATATCATTTATATTGTATTGATTATAATTGATTGAATTGTATCTGCAAGGGTATACAAACTTCGGCGTGCCGAAATTAGCTTCCTTTTATGTTATATTGCTGAAACTACCATAATATTTTTCTATCGAAATATAGAAACAAATAACTAAAGAATATAATTCCCTTTTTACTAGTACTAGTTTTCAACGGAGAATATTTATTTATTACCAATATATATTCCGACATGGTCTAACCAAACGAAATTAACAATGAACTTAAACTACAATAAATAAGCATACACACACATACACACACACTCTCCTCCCTTACACACATTATTACACATCGTTCAGGATAAATTCCAGTGAGCTGCATCAATAAATAAGAATCGTTTTCGGGGCGATTAACTTGGTAAGCATGGTGGCTGTGGAGCATTCAGGGGGTGGCGTCCAATCCAATATATGTATGTATGTATGTTTGTATATATGGGATTAACCCTAAATGTGCTATGGCAATTATTGCCAAGCGGATGACGCCGACTGCGACGCCGACTGCAGCTCTGGCATGCCAACTTAATTTTTAGCGTAGACGGCAGCAACTTGACCCATATTTCCATTGAGCTGGCACCGCTCACCAACACACGCTCACCGCCACTCGAAGCACACAAACACACACACACACACCGGACCCCCTTCCAGCCACAACCAATACTCCCCCCCACCCCCGCCCGCGCAGACCAAGCGGCCAACGGTTCCTATCCCACTGCACATTAGCGTACTGAAAACTGAAATTTTGTCGTCGAAGCGGCAAATGAGCTGGAAGCTGGTGGCAAGGGTGGGGAGGGTGGTGGTGTGGGCGGAGAGGGGGAGTGTTGGTGGCGAATGCTGCTAAATAAATATATATATATGTATGTATATATATGTACACATAAATCTATATAAATCTGTATGTACACGGAGGTATGTTGGTAACGAAAAACGAACGCAAAAGCGAAAACCGAACTGCGGGCAGTGGCGGTGGCTGAGCGAGTGTGGGAGGGGGGCCAAAGATGCTGCTTTGCGACGGCGCAAAAATAAATTAAGTAAAAATTAATGTCACAACAGAACAGGAACGGCAATGGCAACGGCAGCGGCAACGGCAACGGCAACGGCAACATTGGAGCCCCAGCGTTGCCTTGGCTTTTTTAAATGAATTTTATTAGGCAGATGAGCTGGCTTTCTCTCCCTTCTTCACCACTTTCCAAGCACCGCCGGTGCCTTCTAGCCTCCTGCCACCCCCCCTTGTGCCCCTGTCCCACTTTTCCACGCATAAACAAACACTTAAAGAGCGTATACAGGGTGCCTCGGCTGCAAAATCAAATTAAGCGTTGCTGTTCTATTCTGCTCCAAGGAACCCCCCATTGCCCATTGCCCACCGCCCACCGCCCAGCACCCCATGCCCACCCTGCGAAGAGAGCCTCGCTCTCTCTTCGGCCTGGCTCTCTCTCTGGGAGTGGAGAGTGAAGAGTGAAGAGTGAAGAGTGGAGAAAGTGCGTGCGTGAAAGCTCGTTTTTGCTAAAATTTTAGCCCTGGATGCTGCTGGAAGTTCCACCTCCTTGGGCCCTCCCGAATGTTGTTGCCGTCTTTCAGGCACGCATAGACATTTTAATGTCAGACCCGTGCTGGCAGAAAAATAGGAAAAATCGACAGCTATATATATGTATGTGTGTATGTATATATACCATGGCATGGAGCGGGGGTGCACGGACCCGAGAGGAGGCAGAGAAAGCCGGAGCCCAACTGCACGCAATTTCGTTACGATTTCCACTGCTGCGGCAGTTGTGTGCGGCAAAATGCATTAAGATCGAATGCCAGAGATACCGCCTGAATATTGCATGTTATTAATGCTGGTAATGCAATAATGTCTGCCTGTCGCCATTCAGAATGCGGAAAAATCCAAGGAGGAGGAGGAGGGGAGGAGGAGCCGGAGCAGGACATCCACACCGACTTTAATTTGTGGCAATGGTAATTACACCTTGCTACTGATTATTTGACACAGAAATAGATCCGTAAAAACAAGGATTTTAAATAGAGAAATAGATTTATTAAAAGGTAAATATTCCTATTCAAAAAAATAAGAAAAAATAGAAGGGAAGCTGATTTCAGCACGCCAAAATATATATTCTTCAAGTTTGCAATTTAATTATAGGATCGAATCGGAAATCGATTCTAACGAAGCTTAAACTATTCGGCATTTAACTAATTAATACCCTGCAAATGCATTAAAACGCGCAGTATTGCTCACAGTTGTATAATGTTGTAACAAAAGCAAAATATTAATTTATTATATATATTTTGAGAATATATAGATTTCACAAACATCACATACACAGTAAAGCACACTTTGGTGAAAGGATACAAATTTGAAATTTTAAGATTTTTGTAATCTTTAAATTTCTCGTTAGAATTTAATACTACCTTTTAGCAATATAGTTCTAATATTGATTTATTTTTCTTCAAATTGAGATATATTTTTTTCTTTTGCCCAATATTTTATATTCTTTCTATATATTCTATAACACAATTCCCTCGTAGTGCTTCAACCATTAAATAACCAATAAATATAATTTAATCATGAAAAGCCTCGTAGAGAAACAATAATCCTTAGTAAGAGTCCTTTCGAGTTTAAACATGACTTTCAAAGAGTAATGGAAAGAAAGAAAAAGTAAGCTTAAAAGTATTAAATTATTATTCCTCTCAATATGAAGAATATATAAGATATATTGAAATTGCAAATATTGGTTTATTTTTTAAGTTAGTTAAGTTAAGATTGTTACTGCAGTATCTTTCCTAGTTTTTTTTTTTTTTTTTTTTTTTTGAGTGAATGTAGCCATATTTGTAATCCTTTTCTGTGTGGGTCTATTATTATTTTTTTTTAAACTTTGCTTAAGCAAATTTAAATCGAAACACTAGCTGTAAATTGGAATAATAGCCAAGGGTTTCCTTTTCAGCACCTTCCATTACATTAAACCCCATAAATATAAGATAGCATTCCCTTCCGTAACTCGGCTTCTACGAACCAAGCCACCATTGCACTTGCTAAGAGCATTTCAAATTCATTCGTCTATCCATGCCTGGTATTTAATAATAATCCTTTACTTTCCACCAGCCTAATAAGCCATTAACACTGATTAGTAATGCAGTGCTTAAAGAGATGCAGCTGTGCCGGCTGCAGGAGGCAGGGAGTAAGTGATACTAATACCTGCGGTGCTGCTCCTTGGCGATGATTATCCTTGGCGGGCGGACCAAGGCAGATTGCGTGCTGTCGCCCATCGCTGGCCGCGAGGTAATTGACCAACATTTTCAATTAATTCTTGCCCCAATAAGCAGCCAGGCTGCGAGGCAGCCTCCTATTTGGCACCCGCTCCGCAGGAAGCATTTACATGGCCCCAGAATCAGAAACTTCGCTGCGGACGCACCGCAGTTGAGTTATTTGCTGCGCAGCTGTTGGCCAAGTCAGCCCATTCCGGCCAGAAGGCGACGGCTTGGTGGCCAAGTCCCCGGGCCCGGGCCTGGGCCTGGGCCTGGGATGTACGCCGCAAAATATGGCTGTGGAACTTTATATATGGCAACTCGTTAACCTTCTTTTCAGCAGCTGGGATATTTATCTTGTTATGACTATATAGTTGAAGGCAGAGTGTCAAAAACGAAGCCGCCGAGGGGAAGGCCGTTTACACGGAACACCTGGGCTTCCTTCAAGTTTTATGTCAGGTGTTAACCAGCCCATTAACAAATAGTTATATGCATTAGGGTGGAACGCTACAAAATTCAATAAACTTGGTATAAAGATAATGGCTAATGAAGGTATTATTAGATTGATGTTCTTTAAAACTTATGAAATAGTTATACAAATGATGTAATATTCTATGGAAAGTCGTAATGTCATCATCGTTTTTGAAATGATATTAGAGAAACTAATTCAAATCTTGCCACAATATTTAATTATAAAAATAAAGTTATAGAGTTTCTTATTATTAACATTATTAGTTTATCTCTATGAAATTTCAAGTTTTTATTAAATTAAATATTTTATTATATTTAATGCACTATAAAGTTAAAGCTAGCCAAAAAGTTTGGGAGCTCGAGTCGTGCCACTACTTTGTTTGTTCCCCTTTCAGGCTCCACCAGCCCCTCCCTCCTTGCAACTATCAACCGCATTTTCCAGAATACACACCGACTTTCTGTGTATATATATATAGTATATATAGTCGCACGCATCTAAACTCTATATAGCACACACACTGGCTCGCGGTGTAAGTGATTCCATGTGCATTAACTTAAATGCTTTGCGGACTGGGCACTTTGCTTTCTGAAAGGCAAAACTAAAATAAAATACAGGGAAAGCGAAAGAAAATTGCGGAGTGCGGCAAGGAAAGCAGCGAGCTGGGTAAAAACGGCTTTTTCAAACATTTAACGATTTTTTAGGTCAGCCACGAGCGCAGAAATATTTTAGCATAAAGTACGAGTGCACAAACAAATACAAAATTTATGTAGGTGTGCGGCTTTAGTTCATGAAAGTCAGACGACGCTCCGCTCGCAAATATATAGTGCAGTTCAGTTTATGAGAATTTCCCTTTGCAAGTTCGCAGCTCGGCACTGCGCAACTTATTAACGTACTTCAGGATGTGCATTAGAGGAGCGAGTGCTGCCGCTGCTTCCTCTAATTGTGGCATCCACAAGAAATGAGGCCTTGCCGCAGCTTGACAATGCCTGCCATGCATTTCGTGAGCTCTTGAATACGTGAAATCGAAATGAGAGAAAATCGAGCTTACACATTTATATTAATAGTAGTTTCAGAGTATTTCCACAGTACTAGCGAACAGTTGAATTATTTCGCTGCATAAAGGTACATTTCTTTAATTCTAATTATCATTTAAGCAGAGTACAATTGCTAGAAATACATTATTATGTGTGTTAACTTGCATATGTTTCCCAATCCTTGAACTGGTAGTTACGCCCAAAATATAGTGTCCAATTCATGAATAAATTCATGAAGTAAACTTCGTATAAACATATGTAGCTATTGATTTTCGTATATTTTGAGAACTATCAATAGTACTAAATGTATCTCCAAATGAATTATTAACTCTATTCGACAATTTTTACTATGTCCCCGATTTCATGAAATTGTGTCTATGTTAACACTTTTTTGCAATTCCTGAATTAAATTCATAAATTATGCTTCTCATAAACATTCGTATCCTTTCGTATCATTAGATAACTATTAATATTTATTATGGGGTTTTTGAATGAAATCCCATCTCTTTTGAAAAATTAAACCTCGCATAAACTGTGGGTTATACCCGCACATTCTTAACAATTCGTGAAATCAATTCAATAGTAGATGTTGGTATTGATTGTGTCTCCGAATGAAATAACATCTCCTTTCAAAAGCGGAACCAACTTTTGTGTATTAGAGATTAGATGAAATTATATTTTTGCATAAAACGTACATTTCAAATTCGTAAACTCAATTCATGAATTATGCTTCGTATATAAGTACAATTATAACTATAGATTTTTTTTTACGCCCAAACTATAGTGTCCAATTCATGAATAAATTCATAAAGTAAGCTTCCTATATATTTTCGTATATTTTGACAACTACCAATAGTATTAAATGTATCTCCAAATTGACTACTATGTAAGGTATTGATTGTGTCCGCGAATGAGTTCCCATAATTATTACACAATTATGCCTCGCAATAACACAATAATAGTCAACTTCCTTGTGTTGGCGATGTCATGAAATGCGAGTACTTTTCCCACCAATTCGTGAACTGAATTCATGAACTGTCCTTCCCATAAACATAGTACTGTAACAACAATGGATGTTCGTTCAATTTGACCGCCATAGATATTGGTATTGATTGTGTCACCGAATGGGTTCCCATCTCTATTCGACAATTAAGCGGGCTGGGTGCAGGGCTTTTGCAAAATGACGAGGCAGCTGTAAAGCTGCGTTTCGTGATTATTGCACATATGGCACGCACTGCTACATCCCTCTCTTTCGGCGGCTTCAACCCCTCTCTTTCTCTGCACCGCACTGGCCGTCCCTCTCTCTCTCTTGCTCGGTGGGGCTGTAAATAATTTCAAAGTCTGCGTTCCATTGAGAAAAATAGGTCAGCAGTGTTGTTGCTGCCGTTAAACTGGGCGTGACGGCAAAAGTGGCGAGCTGGAGTTGCATTCGCCACGCCCACGCCCCGCATCCCTCGGAGCTTCCTTTGGAAGCCCCCCCAGGACCCTTTCAGCATAAGGTTGCTACGTGTAGTCCTAAAATTCAGCCGAGCTCCGCACACTCTTCACTCGCTCCCCGCCCAATTAGGTGGGCGTGGCATACATCTGTACACATAAATTGCACAGGATCAACTAGTGGTTAATATTTGATGGCAGCTGCCTGCGTTTTCCCGTGCAGCAGAGGCACGGGCCCTGCAACAACTGCATCCGAGCTAACCTGCAGCGACCTACTTTCCGACAATGCATTATTGCAGAAGCTGCAGAGCGACAAGGGCTGGGATTTTGGGGGCAAAGTGCTATTCGAGAGCTGCATCAACAAGTACACACTGAATAATTTGCAGACCGCCCGCTAGGAGGAGCTGGGAGCTGGGAGCTGGGAGCTGGGTGAGGGCTCCGGCTTGTTGAATCTACTTTATTTCTGCGTGTTACTGTCCATAAAAAAACGAAAGTGGCAAACATAAAGGCGATCCTTAGAGTTTTATCCCTAGAAGCCATCCAGAGCAAAGCCAAATGTTTCACTCTGCCGTATCGTAACGGGTTTAAGTGAAATTACAAAAGTGCCAAGGAAATAAAATAAGACAATATTATTATAAAATATAATGGGTTAAAGGAGAAAGAGGCAGAAGGAAAGTATTGCAAAAACTAAACATTTCTGTATCACCTATTAGAATCAATAAAGAGCTACAACTATTTTAATAAATAATGTATAACATAAAACTGCATTTCTAACGTTTAAATGTAATTTCAGAATGATCATTATAGTTTAAGTCACTAAATTTGTCCTACTCCTTTATTGGGTAGTTCAAATATTATGCAATTTTAATTGGTTTATATTAAATATCCTCCATAACTATTATGTAATTATAGTCACAGGTTGACGAGTTTATCTTAAGCTAACATAGAAACTTAAAGGACGTACTAAAGCTAACAGTGTGGATGCAATTAAGTTGAACATGGCAATTTCATTTTGTCTAATTATGGGTTAATGTATAAAAAAGTTAAATTAAACACTGCGGAAGGCAAAAAAATATTGTCAAATGAAGATAAATGTTGCTAGGAAGATGTTTAGCAACACCCAACTAAACATAAATGTTGCTATATACGTGTTCAGCAACACCCAATGATGCTGTACACAAATTTAGTTGTAGAAGTTCCATTTTATTGTTTATTAACTCCTATGTTTATAATCCGATTTTGCTTAATTTTTTTACTTTTAACTAAATTAGTTAAATTAGTTAAATTTTTTAAGATTCCTTAATTGTTTTTTAATATTTTGGATGCCAAATTTTAAAATGAAACTTGATCTGCATGCAAAGGATTAGAATGCATTTCAAAAAATTTTGTAACTCCAGATTAAGATCTAACTCTAGATTCCTCGTCTTCTAATGCTAGCTATCGTGAAGGAAAAAACGAATTCTTAGATACAAAACTTAAGTCTCTGGAAAACTTCTTGCGAGTTTTAGAGCATTTAGTAGATTATATGCTGAGATTCTGGAAATTGGGACTGTTATTGTTGCTGTGTGCACATTTCCCAAGCTCAGTTTCGGCAGAATTAAACAAAAAACATCTCCAGTGGCTTGAGTTCCGACTTCAGCCCCGCCTTCTGTCTCGTAATTGTGTCACAGCCTCTTAATCCTGCCAGCGAACGACCCATGAAATGGTTGACTAAAAACTATGGGAAAAGCCATCAGCGAGAAGTACTTGAGGTAGGTATTTTTAAAAAATCGTTTTTTAGAGTTTTTCGGGTAGTTTTCCTTCTACACCAGCTAGTGTATCAAGGTTGCGGCCCAACTGTTGGCAGGCACTTTTTATTTTCAGAGCTAAAACAACTTTAGCAAAGCAACAAATAATAAATAAATAACTTAGCAGCAAAAGAGCAACTATGCGAAAAATGAAATAAAATGTGGGGAGCGGGGCGGGGCGGCGAAGGGCGGGCGGAAAACAAGGCTGAAGGAAAAGCGGGAGGCTGGCTAGTCCGGCGAGTTGAGTCAAGTTGAGTTGAGCCAGGCCATGTCCTTGGGCAACTTCCCACGCAAGGATGTTGCCCAGCAAAGGTTACCCCATCGCACTCGCACACGCACACGCACACGCACACGCACACGCACACGCACACACAGATATGCGCGAAAGCAATCAAAGAGAATGGCTGAGGCAAACACATAGATAGAGGGATACAGACACACACTCAAGAAGAGAGAGAGGAGAAAACAACATAAAAATTAAAGAAGCTTTAAGTATTCCCTCTGTTGTTATTGTTGGTGTTGGTGTTGTTGATGTTGTTGGTGTTGTTGGTGTTGTTATTGTTGTTGTTGCAGAAGGAGAATGGTTATTGGTTTGGCCGCTCTGCTTCTTCTGCTTGCCACATCTCGTCCTTTATCCATAAAATTGGAACGCTACATTATACGCTCTCACGCACTTTCTCTGCTCTCTCATTCTTGTGCTCTCTCTCTCTCTCTCGCATCTCTCGCACTTTCTCTGTGGTGTGTTTTCGCAGCTCTGAAAACTCGGTCCTTAGCTCTCAGGCCGCAGTTCCCGGCTCTGCTCTCAGTGTTTGCCTTAAAGCTCTGCTGGATGTCCTGTGTCCGGAGTCGGGAGTCCTGTGTGCGAGGCCCGTATTAATGTGCAGCGATTATGACCAAGGATCCATAGTCCGCTTCGGGATACACCTTGCACAGGAAAGTAACCAACACAGATACAGATACAGACACACAAGGGCGTTTGTCTATTTAAAATAAAGTCATCGACAACATACGAATTTAAGATTTTAGTCTTTCTGGGTTAGCAATGGGATCAAAGGTTACCGCCTATAGTTTCGTCCTTTTATTCGAACTGATTAAATAAATAGATTAATAGATTTGTTAAAATGTCTCAATGAACATGGGTATATTTTTAATTCATCCTCAGATAAGGTTTATCTCGAGAATTCCAAAAGAGAATGATATTTGCAGAGGTTAAATTTGTAAATTGTTGTATATTAACACAATACTAACATCTAATTTTATTTATTTCACTTTCCTCTACTTTATAAAACCTTATATTGTGTAGTATTTCATAAGCGTTTGAAATTCATCTCATTTGCAGTGGCTCCGAGTTTCCCGCCCGAATGATACTTAATGAATTTTTCATTATATATGTATGAGAGTAACCGGGGTATGAGTGCATATTACTGCTGAGGGACCTCCAAGCCAAAAGCGCGAAATGTGTCATAAACTGTTTAAATTTCTTAGCGAGATTAATATTATATTAATCTCACAAGTGTATGCTAAATATGAAGTAATACAATATACAATATTAAGAAGAGTTTTCAAGGCTATTTAAGTTTATATTATTTATTCAAACACACTCGTACATAGACTTTAAAACTAACAATCCAAGATGATCTAACACAGCCCAAAGGTAGAGGGAACCACCTCCTGGGAGCCAACCTATGGCACCCACTCGTCCACGTCGACGGTTTTCTGGGAATACTGGCACTCCATCTCCTTGTTGGCAGCCGCTGTCCGCTCCCGTCGGTACCGCTTCCCTCCGATGAAGCCCACTATCAGGAGCACAAAGAGGGAACCGCTGGCCACCCCGATGATGGGGATGGTCCAGGGATTCAGCTCATCCTCGTCGTCGGTGGCCTGGTTCAAGCCCAGTATTTGGTCGAACAAGGTGCGCTGGCAGTTGAGCGATCCACCCTCCACACTGGACTCATCCGGTACATATCCTCCAGAGCAGTTGCAGATGCCGGACTCCAGGCAGGTTTGGTGTGGACCGCAGCCGGTCTTCGCGCAGGACGCCTCATTACTCTCGAACTGCTTCTCCCGGCAGTCGCCCTGGAACAGGACGAAGTCTTCGGGGCACTCTAGGGCCGTAAAGGCCGCCGTGGAACTGGTGCTCGGGGCCTCGGTGCTCTCCTCCGAGTCCTCCTCCGAGAGAGATTCCGCGCTCACCTCTGCGCAGCGCTCCTCTGCCTTGTCCCAGCGATATCCTGCGTTGCACGAGCAGCGCTCCACGCCGATGCACTTGCCGTTCGCACACCCTCCTCCCACCTGGCAGGTGGGCACGCAGTCGCCGCTCACCCCGTCCCCGGCCGGCAGTAGCTGGGTGTAGCCTTCGCGGCAGGCACAGGTGTTGGGGGCCACGCACTGGGCGCCCGGGTGACAGGGCGCCTGGCAGATGGGCTCACAGTAGTGTCCTCCGTCCTGGTGATTTCTGGCCGAGACGTAGCCAGAGATGCACTCGCAGCGATCGGGGGCGGCACAGCTGGCATGGGCGGGACAGGCGCGACTGCAGATTGGCTCACACAGGCCCGACTCCACCTGCAGATAGCCAGGGCAGCACTCCCTGACCAGGCGATGGGTGACCTGAACCTCCTCCGAATCGTAGATCTCCGTGGTTTTCTCGGTCTTCTTCCAGATCTTCCACTTGGACTGGGGCTTCACAATGGTTCGCTGCTTGGTCACGGGCACCGTGGTGCGAACGGTCTCGTTCCTTTCGCAGTAATTATCCCGCAGGCCAGCCGACAGGACTGGGCTCAGCAGCAGGAAAAGGGTCCAAACGGTTTTCATCGCTATTACTGTGACTTGTGCGAACGCAACCACTGTCGACACAGGACTGAATGCAGGCAGCAGACGAAGCTGGCTTGAGAGCTACCCAAGGAGGATCCGCAGGAGGGGAGAGAGCGGGCATGCAGGCAGGCAGGCAGATAGGTCACAACAACATCCGCTAGATAAACACTCTGATCGGCACACTGGGAGAAAAAGCATGCTATTTCTGGGACGGCAGTTATCTGTTACACAGTCATCTGTACACATTGCAATACTATAATTCAACACTCTAAGTTTAGTTAAATTATTTTTCTTACATTTTCCTAAATAACTAAAATAACTTATTTTCTCAGTGATTTTATCTCGAAGTGCTGCCATATCTGAGCCGCTGCCAAAGGTCACCCTCGGATTGAGGAGACAATGTCGGGTTGGTCCCTCGGTTTATCGCAGTGCCCTCTATGCGGTCTCTGCCACTATCATAATACCCGCGTTTATAAGTTGCCCGCATAAAGACACTGATAAGGTCGGAAACAACATAAAGATGCAATTGTTTTCCATTGAGAATCGGTATGAAATGACTCACAAAAACCGGAACCAACTGCCATGCAGTGTATGCGTTTTTGCTATATAAATTTCTGTGCTGCTAATACGGAATTATGTTTGATATTTCAGTGCATAATCTATAAGTTCTATGAGTTCGCATGAACCGAACCCACTAAATACGAGTTATCTTTCAGCTTGGCCCTCAAATATTATTATTTTCCTGACTGATTTTCGTCTTCGCTACCTGCTCATCTGGAATTTTACCTGCATTTATTCGTACCGAAAGAAAAATCTGTGATCCCTCTGAAGCAGGTATTCTTCACCTTAGAGAACTGTACGGATTTCTTTGATTTCTACGATTCGGAATATAAATAGTATTAAATTCTTTTACAAATTATTCAAGTAATATTAAATTTAAAAATATATATTAATAAAAAATCTGTATTTAGACATTTTGAATTGGATAAAATCATTAAAAAAATATCTATATACAATTAAAAAAAACTACAAAGCCAAGGTTATTATACTTGTAATGCCTTCTTAGTCTGTTAAACCATTATCTTCATTGAAACACAATTCCCAAATATGGAATAGGTCATTTATTAGCAGACTGGCTGTGTCCTTGCAGGCGCAATTCAATTTAGTAGGATGAAACACATAAATGTTTCAGCCACTTGAATATATTCTAGCCCGCAGGATGCCTGACGTCATCGGAGCTGGAACAGTTACACATTTGTTACTTTTGTCACGCTCGTTTCAAGTCGGGATCTCTGGGACGCTGTTTTGTTGGGCACATTGACACTCACATTCACATTCGCATTCACATTCGCATTCACATTCACATTCCCAGCGAACCCAAAAAGAGGAGCGCTCTCAGGAGCCTGTGCCCGTGCCCGCCCGCTCGTATGTGGTGCGTGTATGTGGGCAACGCAACTGTCAATGCAGGAGCAGGAACAGGCGACGTATAGGGCACGTATCCTGGGCCGCAGGATGCCCCTCCCCGGCGTCCCTTCCTGGGACGGCAGGCCGCCTTTATGGAACATATGAACGGATGAATGACAGCTGACATAGAGACAAAAGTGTGTGTGACACAGTCACATTCTAATCTAAAATAATTGAATTGAAGTCAGATTGCAACTGATGCCTGGCTTTGCCTGTGTGTATCTCACAGATACAGATACGGCACGGCACGACTTGGCGGAGCGGGTCCCTGCGATTGTGTGCTGGATGTCCTGGGTGTGTAAAGTGTAACTGTTGGATAACAGATAAACGGCAAACTTGTCGTCGCCGGCATGTGTCACTGGCAGTCGGCCCGTATCTGTGTATCGGCTCGTATCTGTATCTGCCGGCGGCGTAATTTTGTATCTGTACACTCGTAAAAACGCCTTTTAAGGCTAACTGAAATCAGATTATATTATTATTATTTCGCCCATAATAATATTATCTCTTCGTGTCAAGGTACAAAATTTAAAGCAAAAATAATTATAAGCTTCATTTCTCCCGATCTCCCGATTTATATAACTTTTAGTTTAATTTTTTATCGTGTAGCAGTTCCTAACATTACATATGCGAAGCGCCGCCTAAGATAATTAATGGTTGGCTAGGTTTCGCTAACTGGATTTCGGTTCGGTTGTGGTATTGCCTGCAAGGTGGTTCTAGCCCCTTTCGGCTCTGGCCGAGATTTCTCACGTCGGCAACTGCAATTAGGCTCAGGGACTAGTCAAAGTTCTGGGCCCTGAGTTATTGCCCCGGCTTCGGCTGCGATTCGCGACTCGCTAATTGCCGGCCATAAATTTGCATTATCTCACGTAGGTAAACCTCCGCCAAGGCATTCGGCCGAGTCCCGCCCATCCTGGTTCGTCCTGAAGCGCCCCTTTCGTTCAACTGTTAACTTATCTAAGTTGCTGGCGGCCCCAAAAACTTTGCCCCCCTGCCAGTGTGACATCTGCTGCTCAAATGCACAGGCACGTAGCTGCCTCTGGAATCAGTTTGGGCCGGGTTAAGCCAAGGCGCCTTGATGGGGCCGGGACCCACCTCTGCCCCTGCCCCCTGCCCCCTGCCCCAGACAGTTTAACTGGCAGCATGTTAAGGTATTTCATGGCTAAGCCGCTCTCCTCACCTGAGTGCCCACCTCATACTCTCCAGAGGAGCCAAAGTTTTGGTCGCACGAAACTTTGCTGCTCCCAAATGATACGACAATAATTTTAATTATAGATTAGCAGACAAATCCTCGAATAAGCACTAAAATTCCTTAAATAATGGGAGCCAAGAAAGGTGTATCTGAGCAGGTAACTCTTATGCACATGGAGTCTATTTCAGCGATTGTATCTTTTCTTTTATCATACAATTGGTATGGGATTGAAAAAATCGTAGAGTGAATTTAAACAATTCTAAAGATTGCAATTATTGAGTAATATGTGGTAATAACATATAAATAAAAAGAGAGTTAAATGACTTATAAGAATCCTTATTAAAAGCAAGGAAGGAAAGCTATATATAACTGTAAGATCTGATGATATAGAAATTTAATTGTTCAGAATTCTAAATTTAATATTAATACTACATTAAACACAAGTTAAATATATATTAACTAATTAAACCAATAAAATCAAGCATTCGTAGAACAAAAAATCGTTGCCACTTTTCAAGTATTTGTTTCTATATCTATTACCAGCTCAAGGCCTGCCCTAGTTTCAAACAAATTAAGACGCCAACAGAAAAAAAGCAGAAACTGAAAATAGTTAACCTTAAATCTCTTTTTCATTCGCAACGCGAAGGTTAATGGAACAAGCGCAGCCATCTGAGGGGAAAAGTCCAACTGAAATTAAGCATTGTGTTTCAGCTTTTGTGCTTTAGACTGCCAGCTGCCAGTTGTCTCAACTACAAAAAACCTTAAGGAAAAATAAAAACAGCAACAAAATAAATAAAAAAGGACACCGAGGTGGCGGCAGGGCAGGGCGACACACGTGAGAAACTTTGCAAATGGAAAAGTGAAACTGAAAGCTAAAAACTGCGTCGCCGGCTGTGATTAAAAAGCAGCGGCGCTATTTGCTGTAGATACACACACATATACCGCGTAGTGTGTATATAATTTGGTTCAGGGGCCCCTCAGCTCTCGGCTGCGGCCATTTTCCTGCGCTGCAAAGTTTAAGGTCCTTCATACATAAATAAGCAGTAGGCAAAGCGGCGTCGCCTCAAAGTGCGGCGGCGAACTGCAGAGGCAAAGGCTCTTTCTAAGCGGACATGACACCCACTAGAAGAGCGTACTCCAAAAATGGCCAGCAACAACAGCGGCAACGGCAGCCAGGACACTCATCAACAACGGGCCCAACAAGGGCGATAAAAACAAGCGCAACAAGGACTCTGAAACCCGAGACTCGGAGTCCAACATGACACATCGTCATCATACACGAGCGCCGCGTAACAGTTGCCGAGATCCTGGCAACGCCTATGCCACTGGGCGAGTGGGCGGAGGCCGGGAGGCTGTTCGCCAGTGTGCGTGTCCTTTGAGCTGGCAGTGTGGCAGTGTGGCAGTCAGTCATGGCTGCTGGGACATAATTAAGGACATCGCCGGCCCAAGCGAAGGCAACAATGAGAGGGGCGCGAAGTGAATTACTTTTGGCGATACTCTCTCTATCCGTGGTCCTGTGTCGGTCGATTGTTCCAATGAAACTGACTTTAAAGGGAGTTTATTATCCGAGTTAGACTTGCGTTCATCTAGAATTTGTGAACGCTTTCATGTGATGTTTAAGACCGAAAGTATATCCCTAATATGGCATCCTTCGGTTTGATATCAGCAGAAACCGTCTTAGGCAAACGTACTCTTTCAGGATGTATCCTGCAGATCCACCACACTCTCAGCTGCACTTGTTTCAGCCACCTCGCTGGCTTGATGTTTGCGTTTGTGTTTGCTGATGAGCACGGAGTGTGTCTGTGCTGAAGTCTGCATGAATGAATGATGAAAAGAAATGGCTGAGGCTGCTGCCTGGGCCTCAGAGTGGGGCACGGCGCGGGGGCGTGGGCCCCTGTCTTGGTCTGAGCTGTGTCACGGAAGACAAAGCCTCGAATGGGCATAATGAGCGTAAGGAGCGTACGGAGGCGGCGGGCCGAAGGAGCTCTTGGGCTCAGGACAATGCAGCGTGAACTGTGTCATATTATTAATGAAAAAGAGCCCGGGCCAAATGAGCAGCGAGTGCAAATGATGAAAACAAAACAGGATGCCGCCGTCCTTTCTCTATGCAACAGCCCTGCCTGTGTCGAGTGTGTGTGTGTGTGCTTTCCCAAAAATGAAAATGAAAATGAAAAGGAAAATCAAGTCCAAGCCCGAAACCGAAGCCGCGGCACTGGAGCAAATATAAGGACGACAGAGCGAGCGTCAAGTTATTTATTTGGCAATTGTGCGCTGCCTTTATTGTCCTCCGAGTGGGTGCTGCCTTGTTTGCTTTTGGGCATTACTCTTGCCCCCGGCCGCCCGACCCTCCACCCTCCACCCACCAGTCCACCACCGCGTCCTTCTCCCCCACCCCCCGGCCACCCACTCACTCGCCAGCTGTGTATTTGAATGTGTCGGTGTGGTCGTCGAAAGGTCAATGGAACAATTTTAAAATGCTCGCCCGAGAAATAAAACAAAAAGCAAATCAAGTCCAGCAGCGTGCACGGGGACGTCCCCTGAAGCCTCGTGGTGTGCGGGGCAAAACGAAAATAATGCCTGCGGTTATGGGGCCTTGTTGTGCGAGGGTTCCTCCACATTTTCTGTGATTATGGCAAGTTTTAAGGGCGTGTATCAACAGCAAAAATATTTGAAAATATTTCTAGTTCCAGCCAGCCAAATATATGTACAAAATATTAGTTAAAGCTGCACTTTAATCTTTTTTAATATAATAAAATAAATTATTTATTTGTATACTTATATTAATTAGATGCAATATTCGGAAGGAAAATCCTTCAGTTAATATAAAACACGCAGACCTATCATCTTCTTTGTTTCCAGTTTGTTGTTTTAATATGAAACATCCTTTTCTTTTAATTTTAGTAAATTTGTATCATTATTGATAAAAGGTTATGAAGAGTATTCTATTAAGAACATCCATATTTAATATGTTTATATCTGAAGTGGTACAGAAACCACTGGGGTCTTTAAACGACTTAAAAAAGTGTCAAACAACATAATTAAAAATATTACAATCTAAAACAAATAAATGTACACTGTGTTTGGTACCTTAACAATTATATTTCATTGTTTTAGACCGATTTTCAAGGGTTTTAATTTTTGAGCTCTCTGAAGACCAATAGAAAATTTATAAAATATGAAAAAGATTTCAAACTTATATCTGCAAATGCATACTTCCAAAATAAGTATAATAATAATAATAATACTATTTCATCAAAGTTCAAAAATGGTTTTATTGTTGCAATATATTTATTATTCCTTATTCAGATAAATCCTTGTGTAATTAGAATTATTATATATGTAAGACTCACCTTCAAATTCCATCCCAATTGGTTCAGAATCAAAAGACTATTTGATCAGTATATATAGGGATTCAGATGATCTGGTTGAGCGTTCGTTTAGTTTATAAATATTTAATTTATTGTATTGCGTGTTGAACTTGTTCTCGGCTTGTTCCGTAGTATTATAATTGTATCAAATACTCTATCAAATCGGTCTCCAAAAATTTGTGTTGTCTGATAAGTAGTGAAGTCAATGCAATTAATTTTAGTTCGGTAATGATTATTATTTAGTTAGATGCGAATATTGATATATGCGTATGAATGTATCGAGTCGACTTGAAACATTTAATTTCAGCTTATCCAAAGTGTTTGTGGAATATCCGATCCTAACGGGGCTGCAATTGAACTGTGGTTTCGTTAGCTGGTTCTTAAGTTGTAACTTATTGTTAGTAATAATATTTATAAATCTTGTGCGTATTCCAGTTTCTCGTTCAGAACTCGAAGTTCCTTTACTGCATTGCAAAATAGTTTGGCGAGATAAGTTTCCAACCGAGGAGACTTTTCCACGATTTGTTTCTTTACTTCTTTATTTGGTTGTTAAAGATATTAAAAACGTTTTCCCATCGCTGGTTTTGCATTGCATGGTATATTTTTATATGTTATATGGCTATTATAGTACTCTCCTCCTTTGCTTTTTCCAACATTATTAAAAGGAATTGATGGTTAATTTTATTCTCGTAAGCAATTGCTCGTTTTAATTACAAAATTGTTTCGGTAATGGATTTCGCTTTGAAAAGTTATCTATACAGTTAAATTTTATTAAAAGTTTCACGATTTCTTGTATTGATTTGTTATTATTTTCGATTTACTTGGCGCTTGTTGTTTCCCGAACATTAAGAACTTTAAATTTAGTTTTCCTTTATGCTTCCGATTCTCACTCAATAAAATTAGATATTGCTTAGCATTAAATTTTGTGTATAAACTTTGAATGGTTTATTTGTTATTTAGTTTTCGTTTCGACATCCATTGTTTGTGTCATGCGAGTCGATGGCTGCAAAGGGGAAGATAATACATCTGAATTAATCACAAATTATTCAATATGCAATCATTGTGGATTTCTCACTTGTTGACAATCTCACTGAATATCCTTTGGCCTCATTCAGTGCCACAGTCGCCCACACAATGTGAACATAAAAGAAACCATTGCCATTTATTTTTTGGCACCTGTTATACACACACACACACACACACACACACACACAGAGAGAGAAAGAGATGGGGGACAGAGAGCGAGAATGAACGAGAGAGAGAGCGATAGAGTTGCACTTGACATGTAGCAGAAGGATACTTTCTATTTTGAATCTTGATTGCTTGATGGTCAATTAGCAATTTGCCAGGGAATGAATTCGAAAATAATAAAAATCCAAAATATCCGTGGAATAGATGCAGGAAGGATGTGCGAAAATATGTGTACAGCAATAAGGCAAGGACGAGCAAAAATGGTAACGATAAAACCAACGACGATGATGATGATGATGATGCTGATGGAATTTTCACAGGCACAAGTACACACACACACACACGCACACACGAACAAGCACACGCACGCACGAGTCCTGGGCCAGAGAGAGAAGGCAAAACGTTTCTTTTCTTTCCTTACAGCTTCTTCTCAGGAATAGCAATAGGAATATCAATTTCCACGCACAGATATATCTGAGTTTTATATATTCACGGGTGCCACAAGGAGTGTGGTTCATATGGTGCCTAAGAGTATGCTACACTCCATGAAAATAGCAAATTAGCAATACTTCTGTGGATCACTGCATACTTTTGGGCACATTTTGAAATAGATTTCTGTGGCACCCTTGATTTTTACCAATTTCGTGAGTTTTTCAATGGAGTTTACCTGCTGGAATTGTTGTACATATTTCTATTTTTTATTTGCAGTCTTTTTGCGTACACGCGTGTGTGTGTGTGTGTGTGTGTGTGAGTGTGGGCACGCTAGTATTAGTATATATACGTATACATATATATAGAATTGTTGTGCACACACACAGACATGGCCACGCACTGACTCGCACACTCACACAGCTTTACGCGCGCGCACCGTTAGCGACAGACAACAGGCACACACACGCACACAAACGGAGCGAAGCGGTTGGGCGAGGAGAGGGGAGGAGCACACGGACACGGACACGGACACGGAGGCGGTGGCGGTGGCGGTGGCGGTGGCGGAGACGGAGGCGAAGGCGAAGGCGGGCAAGGATTCGGAGGATGCGGATGCGGACGCAGACCACGGGCAACGCAACGCAACACAACGCAACGCAACGCAAGCAACGCGACGCGACTCTCCGGCTCTGCTGGCACACTCTCAATCGTTCAATCGCTCAGTTCAGTCGCTCAATCTCTCGGCCGTGCTTGGAGGCAAAAGGCAGCTGACAGCACAACCCGAAACCGGAACACCAACTGAGCCCGATGCCTGTGCAGCATTGGCAGCCAGGCGCCGCTGGAAGTGACTGCAGAGTCCGCTGGAGGAGCCGAGGCACGACCGAGGCCGAGCGCCCCCGAGCATCCCACGACACATCCTTGTGCAGACACGACCGCCGACATCCTAGTGCGACGCTGCGATGCCACAGCCCCCAGGCTGGAAGATGGGCCACGAGTCCTAGCCAGTCGTCAGGACTCGCGCTCACGACTCCCAAGCGCCTGGAAGGCCGTGTGGCACGTGTGTCTGTCTGTGTGGCTTAGGCGGCAGCTTTGAAGTCCTTCCCGGAAAGCTCGCCTCGGCCACGGACTCGGAGGCTGTAAGAGAGCGCCAAAATATGCGCAGCTTCTCTTTCCGGAGCTTCCACAGTGCCACAAATACAGGGTGTAGATTCCGAGATTCCGAGAGGTCCTGTCTGAATAGTATGGAATCAGCTGAGATACGATTCATTACAATAAATAATATATATTTTTTCACATTTTAATTAATTGATCATAAGTCCTTGCCAATTTTGTGGCTCTATGTGAGAGAAAGTGTATTAATTTCAGGGGGGGTTTATTTGGGTTACAAAATAATAATATTTAATTAAAATAATCTAAAAGCGGTTTAAGAAAGTAGTACATATTTAGTTTAAATAAACCTTGTGAGTGAAAAATCTTCTTCCCACTTTAAAACTCAAGAATATTGACTAAAGGATGTTGTTGAATATCCGAATAAATTACCAATAATTTTATTGTTTACAAGTTTATTCTAAAGAATATTAGATGTATCAAAGACCAATTCGATTGGAAGATACTTGGGAAAACATTCATTCATACATAAAGGGTCAAATTCAGGATACAAAAGCTTACACCCCCACTTGTGCGGAACGATACACGGACACACGAGCATAACGACGAGCTTACATACAAAGGCAGCATGCGTAGGTCCAGAGCCAAAAATGATTTATGACCCCACAAAAAAATTAATTTAAAGTAAGTTCGTATGAATGAAAAATGGCTTTCACAAACTCAAAACTACAGGGCGCCCGCAGAGACAGCTGGAGAAGGAAGCTGCAAAGTGGCGCTCTCTTTGGTCCTGGACACTTGTGGGCCGCCGTCTCTTAAGGACCTCTCGCTGGCGCTCTCACTTGCCGGGCTTTAAGCTCTTTAGAGCCTTCCATTGCAGCTATTCCTGTGGGTCCTTCCAGTGGCTCCCAAACCTCGTCGGGCTCCGCAACCGACGACAAAGTGAACGAAGGACACAGCAGGAGCAGGTCGGAGTCCTGCTCGGCTTTTCCCGTTCACCTTTTTCGCTGCCGTTTGCCATCGGTTGGTATCCATGAATGAATCCTGCCGATATTGCCAGTATTCGCACCTGGCATGCAGCGCAGTGCAGACGGCCCAGGCTGGTAGCTGCAGGACATGCATATCCTGAATTTCCACAACAGCCCCGCCCAAATGGCCAGGGGGCAGGGATCATGTTGCAGAGAAAATTCCATCAAGACGAATTATTATCTTTGGTTACTCAGCAAGCCCAAAGAAGGCAGTCGTCTTTAATTACGTATACGTAATGTTGGACGCCCCTTTGTTTCGTACTTCCTTTTCGGGGTTGCCTTGATTATCTCTTTGTAATGTCTGATGAAAAATTATAGCGATATCAGGCAAAATATCATTTTTTTCTGAATTTCGATATTAAATATTTATTAAATTATTTAAAATAAATCATCAGAGTTATTCTATGACATCCAAAATCCACCTTTAAGCCCGATTCAAAGTGAACTTGGGGCTTAAACCGCCTGCCTGTAAAGAAAATACGAGACTGAGCCAACTGACTACTTCTATTATTAGTTTGCACACTTTAATTGAATGAAAAGGGCTCACAAGAGTTGAAGCCAAGAGGAAGTCTAATTAATTTTCCCTCTCTATTCTGGTCTCATTTCCCGCCGCCGCCCCTCGTCGGTCGCTTTCACCCATTGTTGTTGGCATTTGTCGCGGCTCTTTCAATTGCTTCATTTTTATCACAAACAAAAACAGAGACACACACTCTCGCATCCTGTGGCTGTGTCAACCGCATCTAAGTGGCCTGCGCCAGTATCCTTGTGCATGTGTATCCTTGTACACATCTCGCCGCCGCTTCCTCTTTTCGGGGCCAGTCCACAGTTCTTTGTTTGTGCGGATTTTATTTAATTTGCTTGGCACTTTGTTTGCCTGCCTGTTTGCTTATTTGTTTTGATTTTTCATGCTTCGTGTTTTCGCTGGCGTTTTGGGCTTTCCCCCAGTTTATTGTTTGTTGCCTTTGTGGGTTGCTGATTTCCAGTTGTCTTAACCTTTGCCCCCGCCTGGGCTAAACAATTTCTGTCGGAATATTATTACACTTTTAAAGTGATTCGAGGTGGATGATGGAGATATCACACTGGCGTCAACACGAATGGAATACGTCTCGGGCTGGGCAAATAGCTACGGCTGTGAGCGGGAAAAGTTTCTTAAATACATTTTCCGCTAAGGAAAAAGTTTAATATTTGCACACAGCCAACGTGCCAATCAATCGCTCCGAATTGACCCATTTAACCAATGTCCGTTCCATGCAGAGCCATGTCCATGTCCCTTTGCCCCCAGTCCCTTTAGATGTCTGCTCCACTTGGCAGCCCTGCTCAAATATTAATTCATATCAAGGTTTTGGCATTCATTTTCAATCCATTGCTGCGGCACACTCCCGCAAACCGCTTTTCCCTTGGCCGAGTTCCTCTCGTTTGGGTTTCTGTAATGAAATTTAAGCAGACTTGTAAACCGAATTGTGTTTTAAATCTGAAAGCCACAAATAGAGTGAAATTCAGGCCAGGAAATAGCGAAAGCGAAGAGACAAACTTCGTTAACAAACCAGATATCCTAGACACTATTATATTTGTAAAGTTCTAGCTGTACCGCTCAGGACAAGTATTGCCTTGCAACTTAAGATTGAACATCTGACCGGTTTCATGGGCTCCTGGCCAGACTCCAATTCCTTTTTCGAACAAGTGAAAATTGGTTGCATTTCTTGCCCAACAACCGCGAAAAGCAAAGCGCGGCAATTTCGTTCACGGCAGTTGCACAGAGCCACACGGAAACTGCATTTGATGCTCGCCCAAATTGACAGTTCCTGAGAGCTCTCCGTGACGCTCAATTGTTTCAATTTGCTTTCCTGATTTCTCTTTAATTTATGCGGCCTGATTTCGCTTCTCACTTTTTCAATTGATTTTGTGGCTGTCAAATGAATTGACTCCGAATTAAACTTTCCCTCTCCGCCTTTAGCTCCATGCCGAAAACTGTGTCGAGGACATCGGCATTTAAAATGGATTAAAAGGTGTTAGCCTTGGGGTTCAGTCTTTTTGACATCCTCAACAGTTGCACGGTTTTCAAATCTATAGTTTTAGTTAATAGTTCGACTTGTAGTTACATAAGATAGAGGTTTAATACAATAATAATTTAAAAGGGATTTTTTCAACACCCTTAATTACCAAATTATAAATACGAACATAGTTTAAGCTAACGTAATCTTTCAGTTAACGATTCATTTTCGATTCCTTTCAACTTCCTTGCTCATCTTATATTCCCTCATTCTTATCGTTATTGAGATTAAAGGACTCGACTGCCTTAATTGCTTTGGCTCTTGACGTTCGACAATCATTTGGCATTTCGTTCGTTGCTGGCTGCACATTCCTCATTTCGAATCAAGTCAAATATGATAAATGATATGCGAAAGGGGGGAAATTTATTGCCACTTCGATGGCCGGTGCTGCTGAATTTTCATTGCCGAGCGGCTTATCGGCAAAGATGAACAGCGGAAAATAAACCAAACAGGGAAAAGGACTCTATCGGAATTTTAATCCGTATGAAGGCATTCGAGGCAGCAGGATGTTCAACCAACTGCAGCTGCTCTCACGGCGTGGCACCTGTACGCGAGTATTCCATTAAGTTCCACAATCCCTCCGCATCCTGCACGTAATACCTTTTCCAAGGATACTCCGCACTCGCTCACAAATAAGAGGTAACAAGTGAACTAAGTATTTGGTTAAATAAATACAAAAGTAAAATCAAATGAAGTGCCTCTATAATACTATAGCATCAAACTAAAAACACAATAAGCTTATAAACTTATCCTTCTGGCATCAGTGTTTATTGCTTCCTTTTGCGCCGTTGCACAGTAAGGGTATCGAAGGACCCATTTCGGCAAAAATAATTGGCTTACTCGTCCACTCGCCGTCTCGCTTTGTACTCTCAGTCGCGTTCTGGCTGCCATAATGCAATAATCCTTGAATGTCGGACGCACGAACGAGTTGATAACAATTTCAATTTTTATGACAAGTCAACTTGGCCAGCCAGTTATCCGGCAACAACGTAAGGGCCAAGCGAAACGAACTCAATCGTGCCGATGGCGAGCAATAATAATAATAAGAGCAACAATAATAACATGGCCGATTGCACCGGCACCGCCCTCGGATCCCTTTCCGTGCTGCCCCGTCACGTATATGTGCAGTCCGCACTCGGAGCCATATGATTTATTGGCATGCAACACGGCGTCCTCGCCGGAAATGTGTGTGCAGTCAGCCATTTTGATGCGACGAGGGCGTGGCGAGGACGGGGCGGAAGGACCGCTTTATTACGGCTGTTGCCGCCGGGTAAGCTGAGATATCACTCAGCTCGCCTTTTGCACACGACTGTCAACAAATTTGCATCTGCATCCATCTGAAAATCCAGCCAGAGAGACAGAGAAGCGGTCGTCGGGAATTAAACAAAGATGAACCCTCTACAAAGGAACGTTAAAAACCATAAATTTAAATTTAAAAGCTGCAGAATTGCAGAATACATCTGTGCTCTCATGTCTGAGACCAAACACAGATCAAATAAGTGCGTATATGTACGTACAGATCTAGAATGTGTGTCGCCTTGAGCATACAAGACTGCGAATTCGTCTCTATCATTTTCTCTGACGGTTTAATCAAAAATTGAGAGCAAAGAAATCTTTTAGTGCTACTCATCTTGTTATTATTGTTGCCTTTTTTTAAACGATATTAAAGAATAGAATAATCTAATGCTAAAAACGAAGTTTATAACAACTCTATGCAAGCTGAAATTCGGGCTAAAACTAAATTTAGTTAGTAAATCTAGCTGATGACCTAGCTACATATTATAGTATGCCGAATAATATATCCAACTCGAATTCTACAACTATAGTTTCTAACGCTTAAAACAACTGCCTGAAAGTATGTTAATTATAATTTAAATTTAAAAATGTTGTATACCTTATCTTATACTTTGGTTCATGCCCAAATACAATCCCCAATTATTCAATTATTTTGCTATATGCAATTTTTCCAGCAATTACCAATGGAATGGACTCAGCTCTGATTTGCTTAAACTTTCGTTGTCAGCAGCAATTAAAACAACACCGCCTACGTCACGTTTTTCCAACTCCTGTGCACTAAAAAATTCATTGAAAACTCTGGGAGTCCTCCACAGCGGGAAACAAAAACAGGAAAGCGAAAAACGAAAACAGTTTGGAGCCAGGACTGGCCGGCAGACCGCAAATGGAATTTTTTCTACAAGTCCGGCACCGGGATTGGCATAGGGACTGTACTGCGATTCGTTCTGGGGCTGCGGAAATGAAGTGAAAAAGTAAAAATACATTGCATGCGGCCAGGAAAGTCCTGCAAGTCAGTCAGCTTCAGAGCAGGTCCGTGTCCCCGTCCTTATCCGAATGCGCATACGTGTCCCGGCTCGAATTCGCTCTCATTCGTTCATTGTTGGCATGCCGAAATTTTAATAGCACACAAAATAAATAAACACAGCCTCGCACTGCCAGTGGAAATTGTTGCAACTGCAACGGCAGAAAGGAAACACAAACTAAATGCAGTCATGTGCTTCCGGTAATGAAAACTTTAGAACTTTTCTCCCTGTTTTTGTTGGGCCAGCCGAAGGGTAACAAGAAAGTACAAATATGAGTGCATCGAAGAAATTATATCCTTGTAAATGTAAAATAAAGGATTAACTATTAAAAAGTAAGCAGACGATATTATTTAACACCTGAAGTAAATTTGACATTTTTCAAAAGTAAGTATTGCGAGCTACTTCTTACTTTCATATTATAATATCATTTTTATTTGAAACTGCTTGATGCAAGATCCTTAATATAAACTTTAGACACATTTCGAAAAAGATGTTTTAGGTATATATACTATAAGCATAAAATAAAATGATCGGAACCAAGTTATTTTTATGATATAATTTCTTAATATTGGAAATCCTTTAAATTTGTCTTCAATAAACATTGTATCCGCAAAAATATATAAAATGTTATGCTGAATAAGGTATGGTAATAAGGTACAATTAGTTTTTATCAAATATAAATAAATAATAACATATTAAATATACCCACTTAAGAACCCAGTGATTGGCTTAAGGAAACTATGAAAAAGCTAACGAAATACGTCTTCTGTTTCCTTGAATTTTCTGCTAAGTAAATGAGAAAAAATTCTTTTAAACGTGAAATGGCAAGCATTCAGCTAATAAACCTTTCAGTAAGCTTAGCTACGCTTTTTCTACTCCATGTTATGAGTTTTCCAACGGTCAGAATTACAATTACAATGAACCAAGGGTTACGCTGAGGAAACAGTGAGGTTGCGGAGGAAGGGATATGCATTCCGGATGAGTTTTGTGAGGGAGTTGGGCAAAAAGAAGAAACTTTTTCGTGTGCTGAGGACAATGCGCTTATTGAAATATTTATAGAAAAGAGTAAGCGTGCCGGGGTCTTTGAAATGATTTGATTTCCAGGGAAATTAATGTGGAGTGTGTACAGTGGCTTGGCCACTGAAAATGTAACAATGGCTCAGTCAGAAAATGAATCAAGTAAAGGTAAGTAAGGCCGGCATAAATCTGTAAAGCAGATGATTAGTTATTTCAATCCGAACCAACAAGTTTTGGACCAACCAACCGTGACTAGCATGTTTTTTATTATCAATGTACTCTTCAAATTGAGTTGAATGCTTAATTTAACCTTGAAATAAAGCGCTCTGACCCAGAGAGCACTCTTCGTTATTCATCTTTTGGCTAGATTATCCCTAGCTAAAATATTCAATTTACTTTGGCAAGGAACTTGAGCCGCATCTCAGCCGGAGACTTCATTTGACATAAGTATCATTCATGTAAGTAAATAATTTGGCACTTTTATGTTCATTACTCGAGAAGCATTTTAGGAAAACGAAAAAATCACAGAAAGCCAGAGCTAGCAAAAATGGAAACCAATTTATTCTGCGGAACTAAATTGAAATAATTTTGGCAGCTGAAATATGTAGGAAAATATTTTAATACCACAGAAACACACACACACACTCAGCGTGGCAGAGTCCTTGCAATAGAGCCGGGAATCCCATACTTGCCTGCGAATAAAAACAAGTTGGTAAGTGTGCAGATATCCCTGCTCCTGCTCCTGCTCCAGCTCCTGCTCCCAACCATCTGCAATGCTTCTGGCAAATGTGTTGGCCGTCCTTCCTGCCTCGTCCTGCGTGCCTTGGCTGGCATTGGGCCAAGGCTTGGTCATTTCTTCTTCTTTTTTATTGCATTGCCCAAAAAGGAAAATGCAGCTAAAGCGTCGGGAAGGCAAACAAACAAGCGGCAGACAAGGAGTACATATTAAATTTGTCATTTTAGCGCAAGGACCGACTTTTTATCTACGAAGTCCTACAAGTCAAAGTTCGTCCGTCGCCCGGAATTGTTGGTCTAGTACAAATTTAAAACCACATTTAGGCTGGAAAATCAATTTGAATTGCTTTTCGTTAGTAAAAGAAAGCATTTAAGAAAGGCAGAAGAAACTTAAATCGTTGAACTTACTTGGGATTAAACTATAGAAATTATTCGTTGTTAAAATGGGAATTATTGGATTTTCTGTCATACCACATTATTGTAAAAAAATCTTCAAGTCTAGAGATAGTTATCTGCACTAACTTTTTGTGTATGGTTCTGAGAGATACTTAAAGACACATAATAGTTGATAGCACAGTATAATTCGTCTATAAATATAAAAGGGTTTATAAAAGACTTTTATTTCTTAATAATAGTGAGTCTGCACTACTTGCTTTGGGTAATTTTCAACTTTGCTTAAAATTACCGAACTTAAATACTTTGTAAGAGTTCAGATTGCAGTTTTGCCCTACGAATCAATCCTTTCAATTATCCCATTACCACTTCATTTAAGCCCAATCGATTTACTCACTATCCCGGTCGACCAGGTCAGCCGCAAATCAAATATGTGATGCCATTGTTTCGGAAGTGCACTCTCGCACAGGTGTTAAGCTCCTTACATCCGCCGACCTGGGCCTTTACACATATCAAAATCAATTTGCCATCCGACTAGGAGAACAGCAACAACCTCCGAATTGATAAGTAAAAGCGGCAATAATTGGGGAAAGGTGCAAATTGTATGGTTATAATAGTGTTACATAGTTCTCGTGTATTTGCCAAGTCCACTGCATTGCTTTTTGCGGCTATTGTGTTCTGGTTATCTCTTTATTTGAGACTCCTTCCACATGCCATGCCCCGACATGTTGGTTATGCCATCGAGTCCTGCAAACAGGATAATGCAAAGGTTAAAATGCAGGCGAAAACCAAATACATAAATAAAGCAAACTGGGCGTTGCCCAAGCAAAGATATTTCATTTGTGTGAATTGCACATTTCAATTAAAATATTCATAGTTGCAGCCAACCGAAATAATATCAATATAAAATGCAAATACACAACAAGAATATCACATTTTAATGTCACTGTTTGGAGTTAATAATTGTTTAATTATATTCATTATTATATATTACAGGATGGAATATACCAACTCGGTCTAAAAATAATCTACTTAAACAGTTCAGACATTAATTGAGTTAAATTAAAATTCAAATATTTTTTTCCGTGCTTTTTGTTGAGCAGGATTTTGCACCATTTCCATTTCAGCTGTGCTTGCATTCATTAGTAATATTTACATTTCTCTTATAGATTTAGCATATTATGTGTTGCTATGCAGTAAAATCTGGCATCCGACAAGTGCAGTTGGTTTAACTATAAAAAGATATTAAGTAAAAATTTATCCAGGGAATATATTTATACTACCTCTATGATTTTTCTGATTTGGTAAATAACTTAATTAAGACTGTAAAGCTTAACTAAACATTTTAAACTCAAAGTTTGAATAACAATAAGCTAGCTGGCGGGAAAGAAAGGGGCCGGGCTAATGTAATGGTAAACCTCTGTTCTTTAATAACAAGATGCATAGCGATAATATACTTGAAATGCTATAAGCAAGAAGCTTTTCGGTTGATAATAAAAATAGCTTATTTATCCGCTTGCACCACTCTGAGAGCATTAAAAAAAACTATCGAAAGGATGCGCAACGTACAGATCTAGAATGCGGGGAATGCGTAAAAGAATGATGTCTGCCTGTATTTTTAACTTTAAATAAAGAAAGTCTGCAGCAAGCACGAAAAGTTTGAATGCCAAAAAATTGCATGGCGTAACTGATCTAGATATTAAAGGGTCTTTGCTTCGGATTGACAGCATAGACATTATTAAACTGGAGGTTTATGCCTACCTTCTGCAAAGCTATAATATAAGATAACTAGTAGTAGTAGCTTTGGTTATCTAGGTGGGGGAATTCGCTTGTACAAGCTTAGTATTTCCCTATGACAAAAATAGAATAATATATAAATCTCTGAGAAGAAAACATTCAAATTGTTATTCCCAATGTTTTTAGCATCTAGCTGATGCATTTTGCGAGTTCGTGAAACAGTAGCCGAGCTTTTCCTTTGCCGTGGACTAAAAGGTGAGCAAATATTGTCCGTGGATAAACGGCGACCAGTTGATCAACAGATTACCTATCTTGACGGCCTGTCGGCTGGCACTACAAGCTGCTGCAATAAGATAAGGGCTTTGGTTACAGAAGCCCAGACCTGTTGGGTTAGTCTACGCCCAAGTGTTCCGCGCGATGTACCGGCTGCTAGTTAGTCTCCTGCTGCTGTTCAGGGTCGAGTGCCTGCGGCTGAGCAACTGCAACCACACGGAGGTGACCCTGCTCCGGGACACGGAGCTCTTGACCACGCTCTCGCTGAGGAACTGCAGCCTGTCGCACCTGGAAAATGCCTTCTTCGTGCGCTTTGGCCACCTTCTTCACCTGGAGTTACAGTACAGCGGACTGAGTGACCTCGAGGACTTTTCCTTGAATGGACTGGAAAGAGTGCAGTCCCTCTCTCTTAGCCACAACAATCTGAGCACCCTGAGGTCCTGGTCCAGTGAGCCCTTGGGCGCACTCACCTCTCTGGATCTGAGTTACAATGCATTCAGGCGACTGAAGTCTAAGGGTTTCGTGCTATTTCCCCAGCTGCAGCTGCTCGACCTGGGATCCAACCAGATCACTCAGATAGATGAGGAGACCTTTCACGGTCTGCCCCACTTGAAGCATCTGCACCTGAATGGAAATCAACTGCAGAGCATCGACGGCAGCTTCTTTCGGGGTCTTCACCGCCTCGCAAGTCTGTCCCTTCAGCATAATCTATTAGAGAGCATAGAACTGGACGCCTTCGAGACTAATACACACCTGCGAAGCCTACGTCTGGATGAAAATCTACTCACAAGCCTTCTGTTTCTCAGCCAGCGAGGACTGGCACGTCTCGTGCACCTGAATCTGTCAAATAATCAAGTGAAGAGCCTGGAACCGCTGGCATTTTCAAAGAACTTTGAGCTTCAGAGCCTGGACTTGAGCTACAATCAATTGATAAATCTTACAAAGGAAGCCCTATCGGGCCTGGACTCATTGGAGGTAAGACTCGTTAAAGATGTACCATATTTAACACCTCGATTATTCTTTAAAGCTTTTTTTTTATGTTTATCCTTTTTATTAGCACTACCTAGCTATATAAAGTGGAAATTCTCAAGCACATATTAAGAAGGGAATGTTTTACTTAGCCAATCTAACTAAACTTTAACTTTTTTATATAACTAATAGCGTCTCAACATCAGCCACAATTCTGTAGACGTTCTGGATACAGACAGCTTGGAGGCGCTCGTCAGTCTTCTGCAAATAGACGTGAGCTTTAATCAACTGACAACGCTCCCAGAGGCATTATTCAGTGCCAACACTCAGCTGGAGGAGATTATGTTTGGGCACAACCTAATCGGACAGCTGCCGTCGCTCGCCTTGGCACGGCAAAGTCATTTGCGGTACATTCAGTTCACCGGAAACGCACTTTCCGATGCGGACTTCCTGCAGCGGCTGCCTGCATCCCTGAACCGCCTGTCCCTCTATGTGGATCTCGGTTCGAATCGCCTCAGATCGATCGATCTGACCAGTTTGCGTCAGTTCCAATATCTGAATCTGGCGGACAACCACTTCAACTGTGCCTGGTTGATGGGAAACTTGGTGCGGGAACTGCCCAGCTCCGTGAACTTTGCTCGTTCCTGGTCCGTGATGAATGGCTGGAGCGACGACTTCATCAACATCAAGGGCGTGGACTGCACCGAAGGGGACACCAATCGCTCCATTATATTGCTGAATGCCGCTGAGGTTTCTCAGTACAAGACTAGCAAATGCGAATGCGCTGTAAGTATCTTCAAAGGGAATAGAAATTATTGCTAATTTATGTGGTTTCGCTTGCAGCCAACCTACGACGAGGCGAATCCTTCGCCGCCCCCTCTCACCTGGCCCAAGATCCCAACGGACCGATTCGACTCGCGATCGGTGATCATCTGGATGCTGGTGGCCATTGCCTTGGCCTTCGCAGGACTTCGTTGGTTGCGCCGGTTCGTCGACCGAAATGAAAGCAGGAAAGGGGGGATGAAGGCACTGAATAACATGGTTTGTTAAGCACTTAAATAATTTTGCGTTTTCAGGTCATGTCCTGGCCACCTTACTTTGCTAATCTAAATTTACTGGAGTGAGGCAGAATCTGAATTTGGGGCCCTACTAAGAATTTCAATATGGCACTCAGTAAATTGTTTCTTTCTTTAAGTTTTAGAGTTTTTCGATATCGTTAACTATATACTATTGCAAAAAAATAAAAAAAAATGCAAAATAATTATCTTCAATATCCTAAATTTTCAATTTAATATTCTAAAAAATTCCAACTAATTTAATGGATTTTAAACAAAACTGAATTTTAGTTGTTTTTAAAAGTGTAAATAGTAAAATATCCAACGATATTCTGATTAAAATAATTAAAAGTAATACTTAGATTAAGAATTAAAGCTACTAAAACAAATTACACAGTGAATAAATATTTTATGTAATTACACAGCTTGACTTTTTCCATTATCAAAATAATACAATTGCTTATTTCAGAACGTCTGCAAAGTTGAATGGCAGGCTATAAAAACCCCATAAAAATACGACAACATATAAATTTTATTTTTAATATTTAATATATTGCGGTGATTAAAAAAATAAATAATAACAAATAGTGTAATAAGTAGAAAAATTGGAAAACAATATATAAGCCTATCCCAAATTGCTTACGATATTATTCCTCGTAAAGGCGGTCTATGACCTTGGCATATTTGGCGTGAACAATATTCCTCCTGATCTTGAGCGTCGGACCGAGTTCCCCGGTGGCAAGGGAAAATTCGTGGGGAATCAGGGCGAACTTCTGAACCCGCTGTGCATTGGAGATGGCATGCTTGTTCGCTCGCTTAATGCCCTCCTCGAGGGCTTCTAGGAGCTTGGGTTCGGCGGTGATGTCCAGGGCAGCCGACACAGCTGCTGCGTCGTTGGGGAGCTGTAGGTCAGCCGGAATGTTGAGGAGGCTGGAGAGACGGGTCTCGTGGATGTCCAGATCTCTGAGCCACTCGACGGTTTCCTCACGCAGTGCATCCAGTGGAATCCCCGTCTTGGCATCGGACTTAGTCTTCAGGGACAACAGCACTGTCAGATACTTGCGATGGTCGCCGATCAGGAGGACATTGCTCACGCAAGGCAGCTCCTTCTTAATGAGCTCCTCGATGTGCACTGGAGGAATGTTCTCCCCGCCAGCGGTAATGATGAGCTCTTTTTGCCGACCAGAGATCACGAGATTTCCCTTGGGATCCATGTACCCCAAGTCGCCAGAGTGCAGCCAACCATCCTCCTTGATGGCCTCTGCGGTCTTCTCCTGCTGTCCCAGGTAGCCCATGAAAATGGTACGTCCCCGCATCAGAATCTCACCCTGGCCACTGCTATCCGGGTCCTGGACCGTCACTGTCAGTCCCCTTATCGTAGGACCCGCACTGTACAAATTACTTATTCGATTACCGGCATTCAAAGCTATAATGCCGCCGCTTTCTGACATCCCATAGCACTCGCTTAGGGGCATGTCCAGACCCAGAAAGAACTGCTTCATCTGAACAGAGATTGGAGCTCCTCCTGTCAGGAAATAGCGACTATGGTCCAAGCCAATTATCTCACGAATGCGTTTTACAAGGCGAGACGCCAGCCAATACTTAACACTCTGCCAAAGCGTGGGGGTGTTGCTAGAAAGAAAAAGGTCAATAAGTTAATGACACATTATAAAGGTTAAGTGTTTTAAATCCAAGCACTTAAAAGATAAAGATTAAAACTTCAGAGGTGGTGAAATAGGAAACTTAAAGTAATTAAATAAGGCAAAAATTTTTTTTTTTTTTGGGAAAAATAAACCTTATCAAAGACTTAACCATAACATACAGATTAACCATAGAAGAACGCATCAAAAATATCTTTGGAACGAGAAATTATAAAAGACCTTATAAAACAAACAAATCAAGCGAAATAACCTAATTTTAACCCGTTTTTTAGAGTTTAAATCTTCCCATTTACTCTCGCTACAAATTATAGTAACATATTTTTGAATATTTTAAAATTTCCTAAAAAAGATTTTATCTCGCTCAACTCACCCCTCAAACAATGTGGTCCTATATGCAGCTACCGAAGCTCGAGCCTGGGCCAGAAGCAGCCTGGAGAGGGGATTGGCTTTCGCCTCCGCAGCCACCAGTCGCTCCTGCATCTTCTCGAAGACTCGAGGCACTCCGAACATCGTCGTTGGCCTCGCCTTTCGGAAGGTCTTGATTAAGGTTCCCTTGAGCGCGTTTTTGTCAGCAAATGTCACGCTGCCGGCAGTAAATAGACCAAACAACAAGTCAAGAAGCTGAGCAGCCACATGACTCAATGGCAAATAGGTCACAAGACGCTCAGAACCGACTTTTAAATCCTCCAGGAAAGCTGTTGCGGATCTTACTTCGAAGATGATGTTGTCGTGGCTGAGCATCACGGCCTTGGGCAGACCCACCGTGCCGGAAGTGAATATGAGCATGGCGCACTCGTTCGCATAAACTCGGCTTTCCCGGGCCTTCAGCTCCTCCTTGAGATCGTTGGAGAAGTTCCTCTCCTGCAGTTTCTGCCAACTGAAGTAGCCGGGCTCCTGGTCAACAAAGTTCTCGAAAGGTCCGTGCAGCTGGATCACAGCCTTCAGACGCGGAAGACGCTCCTTGATCGCTCTCAGCTTGGCCATTTGCTGGACATCATCCACAACACACACGGTGGACTCACTAGTGGCCAACACGTGATATACGGCCTCTGGGAGGTTGCTGGGATAGATTCCTGCCAAAACACCGCCAGCTCTCAAGGCGCCCAACTCGGCAAAGAACCACTCTGGACAATTGGCGGCAAGGATGCCCACGGAACTCCGCTCCTCGAGGCCCACGCTCAGGAGCATAAGAGCAGCCTGCTCCACTCGCTCCTGATACTCGCGGTAGTTCAAGGTTGTCCAGCCATCGACTCCGGCTCCTGGGGTTTCCCACACCAAGGCAGGCAGCTCCGGATGTTTTTCACACACCTCTGCGAAGAACTGTGGAATGGTCTGTGGAACGACTCCTTGCGAGAAGGACCCCGGCTCGTCCAGGCGCAGTTTGACGGCCTCGTGAAGAGAGGTGCTGGTGTAGCGCGTGGCTGGCTTGAGCTCGTTCATGCTGAAGGTGATCGCGACGAATAAACCCGGCTAGGTCCAAAGCAAACGTACTTAAACAAATCTCGTATAAGTTTAGTTCCATGAGGTGAATGAGATCGCGGAGGTAATAAAGCGTTTTTGGATAATAACTCTCGTGTTTAGCATCGAATGGTATATACATTTTCAGAGTAGGTCTCCAGAAATGAACTTTTAATATAAACATGTATTTATGTACTCATTACCGGGTATCTTATGGTGCAACATTTTCGTCAGTGGAGTCTCTATTTGAATGAAACTTTACAGTTAGTCTTTCTTCTATTACTTTAAGTCAGAACCAGTCAGATCGTACGACTATATCATATAGATGCCATAGAAACGATCCAAAAATTGTTAAAAGAAATAATTAAACCTTGAATTTTTACCATATTTTCATCCTTTTGTTTAGATTTTTCCTTTCTTGTCACATATATCTTTCCATTTAGTTTTCTTTAAACTTTGACGATATAGCTGAATATTTAATGATTTAATTGCAAACTGTAAGAGCATACTATATTCGGCCTCGCAAAGATATCTTATTTTCTAGTTATACCTTGTTTAGAGGTACCAGGGGTTACCATACCCTTTCTTAGAAACAATTAAAAATGAAACAAACAAATGTAAAATTGTTATTGTTTCATTAAGCTGTCTATAGTGATAATTCTTTAGAGTCGCTGTTTGTGCATCAACTCGAGCAGTTTTGTTTTGTGTCAGATTGTGTCTCTACCTTCATATTTAATTTATTTCTGATCGTGATTGAAAAAGTAGATTGTTGAAATGTTTTTAAATATATTAGGACCAGAGTGCAGTTTTCCATTTGTAACACTTACTGTCTAAGTGCCTAATAGAAATCTATTCGGAAATTATATTTACTAAATAAACTTAAAAGCAAATCGATATCCTATCTTAAATTATAGTGAAGGTGAATTAACATTTAAATGTTGTTGATTATCGAGAACTGCTGTACAGCACCAAGATCTGTTTTTCCCTTCTTTATCTTCATTTGGGTATCGGCAATTCCCGAGCCGGAAAAGATCGCAGAAATAAAAATAAATGTAGAAACTAACCACATTTTCCGGCAATGGTGATATCGTTCCCATGAAATGCCAATAGTATATATAGAGCAATCACTTAAATATTTTGATCTACCATAATAAAAATGAATTTATCTTCTTAACCTATTAAATAAAATAATATTTACTCTTACTAATCGTCCTTATGTCCCACTGAAGATATTAAAATACGTTAACGATAAATATTTAATTTCAGATAACAAAATAAAATATTACAAAAAAATATATTAGGACACATTTTTTTTTATATGCTAATGATTACAATTTGTGTCTAATAAAGTTGTAGATTTTACTACAATGTATGTATGCATATTTCTGAATTACTTGTAAGTCGCTCTATGACCTTGGCATATTTGGCGTGAACAATGTTCCTCCTGATCTTGAGCGTCGGACCGAGTTCCCCGGTGGCGAGGGAAAATTCGTGGGGAATCAGGGCGAACTTCTGAACCCGCTGTGCATTGGAGATGGCATGCTTGTTCGCTCGCTTAATGCCCTCCTCGAGGGCTTCTAGGAGCTTGGGTTCGGCGGTGATGTCCAGGGCAGCCGACACAGCTGCTGCGTCGTTGGGGAGCTGTAGGTCAGCCGGAATGTTCAGGAGGCTGGAGAGACGGGTCTCGTGGATGTCCAGATCGCGGAGCCACTCGACGGTTTCCTCACGCAGTGCATCCAGTGGAATCCCTGTCTTGGCATCGGACTTAGTCTTCAGGGACAACAGCACTGTCAGATACTTGCGATGGTCGCCGATCAGGAGGACATTGCTGACGCAGGGCAGCTCCTTCTTAATCAGCTCCTCGATGTGCACCGGAGGAATGTTCTCCCCGCCAGCGGTAATGATGAGCTCTTTAAGCCGACCGGAGATTACGAGATTTCCCTTGGGATCCATATACCCCAAGTCGCCAGAGTGCAGCCAACCATCCTCCTTGATGGCCTCCTCGGTCTTCTCCTGCAGTCCCAGGTAGCCCATGAATATGCTACGTCCGCGCATCAGAATCTCACCCTGGCCATTGCTATCCGGGTCCTGGATCTTCAGAGTCAGCCCCTCGATCGAGGTGCCCGAGCTGTACAAGTTGGTGATATTGACGTTCAGAGTGATTGCACCGCCGCTCTCCGACATCCCATAGCACTCGCCCAGAGCAATGTCCAGGCCCAGGAAGAACTGCTTCATCTCGTCTGAGGTGGGAGCTCCGCCAGTCAAGAAGATGCGGCACTTGTCCAGACCTATCATCTCACGAATGGGCTTTATAATTCGAGAGGGCAGCCAATATTTTGTGCTTCCGTAAAACGAAGGTTTTTTTCTAAAAATAAAGTGAATAATTAGATCATAAGCTATGGGCTGTCTATTTTCTCAAATTCTTAAAATCATTTCAAGGAGATGGAGATTACTGAATAGGGCAATATCCAATGTAAGTAATTGTTTAAAAAAAGGGATAAACTATATAGTTAACAGTAAAAATCTCAGCTAAATTAGCTTGTTCTGGTCCTGTTTCCTTTTTAACTTATTTGGGTCAACTGTCAACTCACCCCTCAATTAATTTGGTCTGGTGTTCCGCCACCGCAGCCCGAGCCTGGGACAAGAGCAGCCTGGAGTATGGCTTTGCCTTAGCCTCCGCGGCCACCAGTCGCTCCTGCAGCTTCTCGAAGACTCGGGGCACTCCGAACATCTTCGTTGGCCTCGCCTTTCGGAAGGTCTTTATCAAGGTGCCCTTGAGGGCGTCCTTGTCTGCAAATGTCACGCATCCGGCATGGGACAGTCCCAGAAATATATCAAAGATCTGGGCAGCCACATGACTCAGTGGCAGATAGCTGACAAAACTCTCCTTTCCGAGTTGTACGTCCTTCAGACAAGCCGCTGCGGACTTGGTGTCGAAGATGATGTTGTCGTGGGTAAGCATCACGGCCTTGGGCAGACCCACCGTTCCGGAAGTGAATATCAACATGGCGCACTCGTTGGCATAAACTCGGCTTTCTTGGGCCTTCAGCTCCTCCTTGAGATCAGTGGAAAAGTTCCTCTCCTGCAGTTTCTGCCAACTGAAGTAGCCGGGCTCCTGATCAACGAAGTTCTCGAAAGGTCCGTGCAGCTGGATCACAGCCTTCAGACGCGGAAGGCGCTCTTTGATCGCTCTCAGCTTGGCCATTTGCTGGGCATCATCCACAACACACACGGTGGACTCACTAGTGGCCAAGACGTGATAAACGGCCTCTGCCGAGTTGCTTGGATAGATTCCTGCCACCACAGCCCCAGCTCTCAAAGCGCCGAACTCGGAAAAGAACCACTCTGGACAATTGAAAGCCAGGATGCCCACGGAACTCCGCTCCTCGAGGCCCACGCTCAGGAGCATAAGAGCAGCCTGCTCCACTCGCTCCTGATACTCGCGGTAGTTCAAGGTTGTCCAGCCATCGACTCCGGCTCCTGGGGTTTCCCACACCAAGGCAGGCAGCTCCGGATGCTTTTCACACACCTCTGCGAAGAACTGCGGAATGGTCTGTGGAACGACTCCTTGCGAGAAGGATCCCGGCTCGTCCAGGCGCAGTTTGACGGCCTCGTGAAGAGAGGTGCTGGTGTAGCGCGTGGCTAGCTTGAGCTCGTTCATGCTGAAGGCAATCGCGACGAATAATCCCGGTAATGTACAAAGCAGACGTACTTAAACGAATCTCTTAAGACTATAGTTCCATAAGGTGAATGAGATCGAGGAGGTAAAAGAGCTTTATTGTATAATAACACTCTTCTTCAACATCATATTTTGTACAATTTGCAGAGTACCTCAGACAAATAAATTTAATACATAAATATGTATTTGATTTATATTTGGTATTTCACAATATAATATTCGTGCATATAGCTTTCTTATTATACCCTTGCAGGCTAATTTAATTTTACTCAGAAGCTTATATATATTCAGTCAGAAGGATATATATTATTGATCAGCATCAACAGCGGTGTCAATCTAGTCTTGTCAGTCTTTTCGTCCGTCTGTCGTTCGTCTATGTGTTTCGACGAAATGTAGTCTCTCACTTCTTAAGCTATCTGAATGAAACTAAATGTAACGAAAGTGAGCATTACTTCATTGTTTTAAAAATAAATATATATTATTTATATTATATTAATATTTAATGATCTTATTGTAATGTATGTATGTATGTAGCTGGCATCGTCATATGTAAATGACTGTATCTGTAAGTTGTAAATATAAATATAAGTTGTAAGTTGTGTAAGTTCTAAGTATAAATATTAGGTATTCCAATAATTGTATAATATTTTAAAGTGTTTTCCAAATTGGATCAATGGCGAATTATTATATGATATTAATATATTCTTAAGGACACCAATTGCAAACTGACTTTTAACTTTGACCGACGTAGTTGAATTTTTAATGATTCAATTGCAAATTGGAAGAGTATACAATCGTCGTCGTACCACAGTTAAGTTCATTTCTTGTAATACCTTATTTTAGCTGACAGAGGTAACTCCTGCTTGGAAACAATTAAAAATTAAAAAAACAAACAAAGTGTACCTGAAGTTTTTATGCTACATTTCCATTACGCTGTCCAAAGTGTCAATTCTTTCCAGACACTGTCTGAGTATCAAATCGCGTAGTCTTGTTATGTGTCAGATAGGGTTTGCACTTCGACCTTAGTCTGCCATTTCTTCGTGATCGTGATAGAAAAAACTAGTTTACTTTGGCAATTTTTTATAACAATTTTCTAAATAATACTATAAACACTAAAAATTTTAAAATGATTTTAAATGACCATCGTATTTATGATACCCAAATGAAAAAAGAAATGTGATTTTTCGATGTGAAAAATTAAAATTATTTTAGTAAATTAGGCGCAGAATTTAAGTTGTGACTATTTATGGACCGGCTGTCAAAATGCCTGATAAAATCTGTTTGGAAACGATAATCGATAGATAAACTTATTATAAAGTAAATCGATTTCTTACCTTTCTAAAATTTGTCTGACCATGAATATATATTTGTTCTGTTCTTTTTTTTGTAAAATTGCATGCTTTTATAATTAATTAACTTATCCAGTTTTCATCAGATATTCATATATTTGAATACACAATTATTTTGTATTAATATGGAATTTCGTTTTTAATTTTATAAAAAACCGGACTACTGTGTCATATAGCTTGTATAGGAACGATGGAGAAATTTATAGAAAATAAAATTATAAATTTGATGTTTTTCAAAATATTATTATCAAATTAATATTTAAAAATTTCGGATTAGTGTTATGAAATAAATGATATACATACACATTCACATATTTATTTATTTGTGATTTTTTTTTTTGTGATTTTATTATTTTTGAGTATTTGTGTGAAATTTTTTTTTGTTAGTTGAAAATTTCAGCTGGCAGAGGATAAGCGTTTTTGCAGTTACAGTTTGCAACCTTTAGCAACACATAACAGTGTGAGTGATGATCTCTTACATGTTCCTCTTTATTTTATTGTTGTGTAATATTGAGTCAAGAAAATTTTCTTGACTTTTCTTTTCCCCCTTCTTTATGTTGGTTGCGATTTATCATTATTCATTTATTAATTTTTAAATATTTACCTTGTTTTTATATTTATATTTACATTATGTGTATTATTTATATATATATATTACGTGGATATATATTCCCTTGCCCAAATAGTTAGCATAAATCCAAAATAAGTCGTTGGTTGTTTTCTGAACCTGCAACATGCTGCTCAACATAGCCATATATTTCTAGCAACATTTCTACATTTAAGTTTTCTTACTTCTTATACCCTTAAAGTGTATTATAATTTTAGTTAGAAGCTTGTATCGCTTTGAAGGACTCTATACTCTGATCAGCATCAGTAAACAAGGCGATCTAGCGATTATAGGCAGAAGTAAAAATGTACCAATTTTTTTTTAAATTTTCTAGCAGTTAAAAGATTGTCAAAATTGACAACAATTTATACAAATTATAATTTTTTTACATTTAAAATTGTGTGTGCAGATTTATTAACGCAATAAAAATGAGAATCGAAGCATCATCTTTCCGAATGCTTTTTCGGCTTAGTTCTGAGTTTTATTAAAATTGTCATATAAAATATTAAATAAATATTATTTAAGATAGCTTCCCGATCTTATAATTCAATTGCAAACTGCAACTGCAAACTTTATGGCTATAATACGTTGAGTAATGAGGAACAAATAACATAAATACATAACAGGTAATACAAAAATGCAATTAACAATTTGAATGATAACTGAGCAAAACAAAAATTACTGCTTCAGGAATCGAGGGATGTATCTTCCTCTTGTCCAGAGGTCTCTAGGAAGAATCTGTGCTCTTATGGTGATGTTGCAGTGTTGCGACCATCTGTTTATGGTCAGTCAGGAAAAGGGACTTCAACTATTTAAGAGTGCTGAATACGCAGCATTGAGTTGAGAAGGAATACAAGGAACAGTATTTCTTTTTTCTTTCCAGAGGTTTACTTTGATGTAGCTTTTGAATATGAAGGCAAACTTCTTCTGGACTCCCATGTCGGATCTCAGACTCATAGAATTGTAGAAACAAACCATCATTGTTTACAATGCGTTCCCATTAAATGTCTATTGTAGCTTTAGGTTGATCATTCACCAATTTTATCTATCCAAATGGGTTTATCCTTTAAACCTACAAAATATTAGTAATGGATCTTATGGAACAATCAAGATATTATTTGAGAGATATATATTTAATAGAATTCCCAAAAAAAATAAAAGATAAGCTTTGTATACTTCAATAAAAAATATATTATGGTCGCAATTTCTTAAAATGCTAATGATGATTATAATGTAAGTCTAATAAAGTCGTAGCTTTGAGTACTATGTATGTATGCATATAACTGAATTACTTGTAAAGTCGTTCTATGACCTTGGCATATTTGGCGTGAACAATGTTCCTCCTGATCTTGAGCGTCGGACCGAGTTCCCCGGTGGCAAGGGAAAACTCGTGGGGAATCAAGGCGAACTTCTGAACCCGCTGTGCATTGGAGATGGCATGCTTGTTCGCTCGCTTAATGCCCTCCTCGAGGGCTTCTAGGAGCTTGGGTTCGGCGGTGATGTCCAGGGCAGCCGACACAGCTGCTGCGTCGTTGGGGAGCTGTAGGTCAGCCGGAATGTTGAGGAGGCTGGAGAGACGGGTCTCGTGGATGTCCAGATCGCGGAGCCACTCGACGGTTTCCTCACGCAGTGCATCCAGTGGAATCCCGGTCTTGGCATCGGACTTAGTCTTCAGAGACAACAGCACTGTCAGATACTTGCGATGGTCGCCGATCAGGAGGACATTGCTGACGCAGGGCAGCTCCTTCTTAATGAGCTCCTCGATGTGCACCGGAGGAATGTTCTCCCCACCTGCAGTAATGATGAGCTCCTTTAGCCGACCAGAGATCACGAGATTTCCCTTGGGATCGATGTACCCCAAGTCGCCAGAGTGCAGCCAACCATCCTCCTTGATGGCCTCCTCGGTCTTCTCCTGCAGTCCCAGGTAGCCCATGAATATGCTACGTCCGCGCATCAGAATCTCACCCTGGCCATTGCTATCCGGGTCCTGGATCTTCAGAGTCAGCCCCTCGATCGAGGTGCCCGAGCTGTACAAGTTAGTGATATTGACGTTCAGAGTGATTGCACCGCCGCTCTCCGACATCCCATAGCACTCGCCCAGAGCAATGTCCAGGCCCAGGAAGAACTGCTTCATCTCGTCTGAGGTGGGAGCTCCGCCAGTCAAGAAGATGCGGCACTTGTCCAGACCTATCATCTCACGAATGGGCTTTATAATTCGAGAGGCCAGCCAATATTTTGTGCTTCCGTAAAACGAAGGTTTTTTTCTAAAAATAAAGCGAATAATTAGATCATAAGCTATGGGCTGTCTATTTTCTCAAATTCTTAAAATCATTTCAAGGAGATGGAGATTACTGAATAGGGCAATATCCAATGTAAGTAATTGTTTAAAAAAAGGGATAAACTATATAGTTAACAGTAAAAATCTCAGCTAAATTAGCTTGTTCTGGTCCTGTTTCCTTTTTAACTTATTTGGGTCAACTGTTAACTCACCCCTCAATTAATGTGGTCTGGTGTTCCGCCACCGCAGCCCGAGCCTGGGACAAGAGCAGCCTGGAGTATGGCTTTGCCTTGGCCTCCGCGGCCACCAGTCGCTCCTGCAGCTTCTCGAAGACTCGGGGCACTCCGAACATCTTCGTTGGCCTCGCCTTTCGGAAGGTCTTTATCAAGGTGCCCTTGAGGGCGTCCTTGTCTGCAAATGTCACGCATCCGGCATGGGACAGTCCCAGAAATATATCAAAGATCTGGGCAGCCACATGACTCAGTGGCAGATAGCTGACAAAACTCTCCTTTCCGAGTTGTACGTCCTTCAGACAAGCCGCTGCGGATTTGGTGTCGAAGATGATGTTGTCGTGGGTAAGCATCACAGCCTTGGGCAGACCCACCGTTCCGGAAGTGAATATGAGCATGGCGCACTCGTTGGCATAAACTCGGCTTTCCCGGGCCTTCAGCTCCTCCTTGACATCTTTGGGAAAGTTCCTCTCCTGCAGTTTCTGCCAACTGAAGTAGCCGGGCTCCTGGTCAACAAAGTTCTCGAAAGGTCCGTGCAGCTGGATCACAGCCTTCAGACGCGGAAGACGCTCCTTGATCGCTCTCAGCTTGGCCATTTGCTGGGCATCGTCCACAATACACACGGTGGACTCACTAGTGACCAAGACGTGATAAACGGCCTCTGCCGAGTTGCTTGGATAGATTCCTGCCACCACAGCCCCAGCTCTCAAAGCGCCGAACTCGGAAAAGAACCACTCTGGACAATTGAAAGCCAGGATGCCCACGGAACTCCGCTCCTCGAGGCCCACGCTCAGGAGCATAAGAGCAGCCTGCTCCACTCGCTCCTGATACTCGCGGTAGTTCAAGGTTGTCCAGCCATCGACTCCGGCTCCTGGGGTTTCCCACACCAAGGCAGGCAGCTCCGAATGCTTTTCACACACCTCTGCGAAGAACTGCGGAATGGTCTGTGGAACGACTCCTTGCGAGAAGGATCCCGGCTCGTCCAGTCGCAGTTTGACGGCCTCGTGAAGAGAGGTGCTGGTGTAGCGCGTGGCTAGCTTGAGCTCGTTCATGCTGAAGGCGATCGCGACGAATAAACCCGGCAAGGTCCCGAGCACGGGTATTTATGGCATCGGCACCAGACGCTGATAAGGGCAAAGTGGGATTATGTAGGAGGCAGGAGTGTTGAGTCTGATGCATGATACGCACTGTGGCGTAGCCACGTCTTTAGACACACAAATCTGAAGAACCTTTGGACTATGACTTAGGGTATCTTTAGTACATATATACTTTAATAGGTCGCAGGAATGTCAAGATGTAAAGGAAAGTATATTTGATACTTTTTGACCATATCATTATACGATTTGAGAAGCATAAGATAAAATGGAATGACTAGTCATATTTTATTTAGGAAGATGGGGTCTTTATAACCTTCATGAAATTAAAATTGTAATTCTGAAAACATGCTAACAGGAAACGTTTAAATGAATTTTCTAATTTGTTGAGTATATAATTAATTTAATTTAATATATTGTACATAAAACTGTTATGTTTAATTTGTACGAAATCTCACTTAATTTTTAAACGCTCACTTCCTCTCTTTTATTTACTAAGAAATTAGTAATCTTTGTAATCATTATATTTTAGTAACATATATAGCTGATATGTATGACGAATGGAAAACTAAATCACCTCGGATAAAAAAAAGGAATCTGTGTAATCTCAAATAACTACTTTGACAATGACTTTTGATTGACTTACAAGGATATATAAATAAATATATATAAATTATAAGAAATCTTCTTTTTGAGGTATGATTAGTGTCGATACAAAATATAAAATCCACAGTGCCTGATCTTTGGCAATTAATCGCAGGGCGGACACCGATTAGTCAAGACTTCTTGTTTGCCGTTTGGAATACATTGGGTGATCTTTAGACACGTGCGGCTAAATCGGTGTTCTTTCGGGCGTTGACTGATAAGAGATATAGACTAGGATGTGTCCTGCCCGATTCTCCCTGCCAAGAAGCCCCTGAGACGGATGCTTTACAGATAATCGAGGGTCGTGAACTCACAAAATTTGTGGCGGTCGTCGTGCGATAGTAACAGGCTTCCGAATTGTAAAACATTAGAATAAAAGTGCTATTGATTTTGTGGGATCAAAGATCAGTAGTAGCACGAGATTATATATTTTAATATGGAAATTAATTAATTGAGTATTTTTGAGTCATTTCTGTGTGTTGTATTTGAACAATTCGTACAAATGTGAATAAATTTTGGTTTAGGTTAAATAAAGGTGTTATCTGTCTTGGATGGGTTGGGAAAATTGCCCGATTATAATTAGTCTGGCCTATATTTGAACAATTAAATAGATAATTAAATAAATAATTATATAGATAATTAGAACGAGCATTATTTTCAAATAATCACGATAGAGTAAGTAAAATAAAAGAAAATTCAGTCTTAACTTACTGAGACGATTTCAAAATAATAAGTATATTATTAAAACCTAATAAACCAGTTAAGTGCATTAATATTGAAGTTATATCTGTCTAAGTACTTTAAACAAAGGCAATAGAACTCTAATAGGATCCTTTAATAATTATAATTTTAATTCTATTGCCTTTGCTTTAACCCATTTCATAGGAGTTGTATTTATTTAAAATTAGAATTTTCTTTTAGGGAATACTTCGAAAGATAAAGGCTTCATTAGATTAACTTAAATTCAAATGAATTTATCTATTGTTTAAATATCTGCAACTAAACACATCTCTTGTAAAATGTGCCATAGTTCGTCAACTTTTAAAAATATTGTCTTAAATAACGTACTATATTTTATCTTATCTTTGAACTTTGAACTCATTTAACATCAGTTTTGTTTCACTGTTTTTATGATCACTTTTTAAAATATGGCTCTGGGCATCATTTAAATAATATGATTTAGATGATTGCAACTCTCGCACAAAACTGACCCTAGACAAGTACTAGTAATGTGATCGAGTGCAGGTAGAGCAATTGACGTCAAATCTATGACATGTGTATGAAGTCTGTGTATTGGTGAATTTCTAATGGCCTAAAAGAACCCATTCCAGGTACTTTGGAAGGCGGAATTTTGCGGGGCTTTCACGGGTCTGTCCCCGGTGAAATACCCCCTGAACCCGTGCCACCTTTTGGTCACTCGTGCGCTTAGACGAGTGCCATAACACACACACACACGCTGGCTACACACGCAGTGCGTCACATGAGGAAAGAGAGAGGAAAAAACTTTCTCGCAGCAGGCCAGCTGACAGCAAAACAACAAGAACAATTGGCGCTGTCGCCGTCGCCGTCGCAGTCGCCGTCGCCGTTGAAGTCGACGTCTACGCCGCTGCATTGTGGGTTTTCACTGTGCTGGGTTTTCTGGGCGCCTGTTCGAGCAACAGTCATTTTTTGTACAAATTTATAATTTATTGTTTAATTTATTTTATTGCTAAATGTCAGAAGCACTTCGGAGCGAATGTGCCCAGCAATTGCGCTGCGTGGAGCGATTTACATACACTGAACGCCACATGTGGTGACCGGGCAAGGGATATATTATTAACCCAATTGCAATTGTTGCAATTCACAGCTCATCTGCCGTTATGCTGGCAAGAACAACATTATTATGAAATTATTTACCAATGAACAGCAGCTCATGAAAGCCAACAAGTGTGGCCATTGTCTGCGAGGGCACGGGCGGTGTGGCCGGGGGGGCTGTGGCATCAAAACTACAACACAAATAGTTGCAATATTCTGTTTTCCCCGTTTGTTTCTTTTCGCTCTGCTCGCAACTATATAAATTTATATGTATTTTCGAGTGTGAGGGGGTATGTGCTGTGACGGTACATGGGATTTGTATCGGCCAGTGCAAGAAAATATAAAAATCGGAATATATATGCGGGCAGGGGCTCGGGGAGGGGGCCCCAGCAGATGTAATCGCATGTGCGGAACCGGGGTCGGGGGCAACCACAATGCGGCATAAGGCCGGCGTCAGGCGGCAAGCGCCAGGCGGCAGGGGAAAGCCCACCTCAAATGCGACCGGGCAATAAAGCTAACAATCAAATAAAACAGGGTGGTGCAGAAAAAGAAGGAGTCTTGCTATTAAAATATTGGATAAACAAAATGGTAATTTAAACTCTTGCTGAGAAATTCATACCTTTTTGTCGATAGTACGATAGTGCTATAAGCTTAAACTTGTATGCCCATTCATCGCATTACATTGCTTAGAAAAAGGTTTTATAATCGTTAAACTATGAGAAAGTAGGACTATAATCGGGGCTGTCATTTAGAATACCCTTTAAAGATACATAGACGAGTACATCTGACTACAGTATCTGATATAAAGAAGCCAAGTGGGATAATTACATTAATAATACTTAGTATAGCTAAAGCATGATGATGATAGTAGACCATTTTATAACATTTTAAATACTGCAACTCAAGAGTTAAATAATCACATATAATAATATGTACATAAGGTAATATGATTTAATTCTTATTTTATATACTTATATACATTATATAATTTGATGTCATTTTTTAACGTTGCAATATTTAATCAATATATAGACAATATAAGTAGTTTTTTAAAAGTATTACAAATTTACAATTTAAGACTTGAAAAGGTCTTTTAATATTTAAATGTAAAACGTTCTTATGACAGCTGAAAGATACATTTGGTATATTTCTTCGATTTTGATCAATTTTAATACTGTAAGTAGAAGAGTAGCTTGAAATATTTAAATTGTAAAGACAAAAATCTTTCGCATATCTTATAATATATATTAATTGTATATCAGATATGCGAAAGATTTATGTCTTTACATTTCAAATATTTCAAAGTACTCTTCTACTTTCTATCGTATCTGATATAATTCGTAACATATCTGATATAATATTAATATATTTATGTCTTTATATTATTATTATTCATTACTTCTTATTTATTTCTTTATTATTATTGATATTATTATTATTATTTATATTATGATTTTTATTATTGTTCGGATTACTTTTGTGACAAAAGTGTTGTCTCTGTGTATCTTAATACATATATGTAAGCCACTTTTAAGAGGTTTACTTGAAGGGAACTCCCAGTAATCGAAGTAACTAATGCTTCGCAATCGATGACAATCGATCCGCAGCCCGATATGCCGCGACTAAAGCGTGATTTTCCGACATGCTGCTGGCCCTTATCCATCCATGCATATACTCATCCAACCATTCATCCGTCCATCTATCGGCCCTGCATGTGTAACGATGTGTTTTGTACATATTTACACGCACATCGAGTGACCTAATGTGCGGGCTGTGGGCTGTGGGCCGTGGACTAGTGCTGGGGGATGGGGGATGGGGGCTGGGCTGAGGACTAGGGGTGGCTAGCCTCATGTCTGCGACTTTTGTAGATTTGTTTGTGTACATATAGATATAGCGAAAACACCCGGCGCACAGCATTGATTAGCAGGCGTGAAAGAGGCGAAGCCGAAGCCAGAGCCAAAGCAAAGCAAAAGCAAAAAGTTCATGCGAGCAGAGCAGCCGGCAGCGAAAGCAACAATAACAACTAGCGGCAAACAAACAAGTACACACAACAATGAGGAAACACACTCGGGCATATGTACGTACAAGAGCGAAACCCACACACAAGTGCGAAGGAAACTACTAGAAAGGGGCGGTGGGCCAGGGGGCCGGGTGGGGATAAACAGCATTTATATTCATGTACCAACAACACAGCGCAGACATAAAAAGCGAAACGAAAATCAAATAACATGTGTACATATTGACAAACAAGCGAGCGGGCCGAGCGACAAGCGTACATACACGCCACACGAACCATTGCGAGCCGTGCATACGTACATTAGGGCGATGTACGGTCGAATGTATGTACGTAAGTGTGCAGTGCCCCCCTCCGTCCCCACCACCGTCTGCAAGTCATTCAAACTCATTTCTACACAAACATATCAGTCGTGTTCGAACGGGGGGGGAATCCAAGTCCCAAGATCCCCTCTCTCTCTCTCTCGTCCGCCTCTCTGACCAGTTGGTCACACACACATACATAAATCGTAATCGCAACCGGTATTTAAAACAAAAGTTAGTTAAGAACTAAGCCACAGCAACTGGACTCCATGGAAACTAACATAACATTTCATGTATTCATTCCTATGTATTTCTTGTATTTGAAACTACAGGAAAAGCTATAGCATAAACTTGGTTACAGACTACTTTCAGTTCTTCAAGTGTATTCATTTTCACTTCAACTGCGCACAGTGGAGCCCATTGACCATAATGCCCCGTAAAATGTATTTATCTTCAAGCCATTTATTATCGAACTCAGGAAGATAGCAAAGTCTCTTAAATGTTAGAAGAAAAGTCTACCGAATGCCCCATTTTCGCTTCTGTCGTCAGAGCAGAGTCATGAGTTCATTTTAAGTGCATTCCGCCTGATAAGCTCTCCGGGGCTAATCAGCTCGACCGGGTCGGTTATTGCATCTGAGCAGCCTCCATAATAGACATCGCACATCATCACTGTCACTATCATCGGAGATAGCGATGGATGCACCGATTTCGGAGTCACGCTCTCCCTCCCTTTCACACACTCGGTCTGTCTCTAGTTTCAAGGCGTTGTTCTCGATGATGCTTCGATTTTCTGTCGTCATTGTTGATCAGTGGAAAATTCTGAAGTCGGATTACTCAGTCGGAATGGCGATAGAGCACGAAAAGTGCTCGGTCATTAAGAGTGACCAATGACTGCCGTAATTTCCCGAAATGGAGCGGAACCTTCGTTTGGTACACAATTTTGAAAAGCTTAATATAATTTAGCTATGTTGAGAAGTACCAAAATAAGCTATCAATTTGGTAAATTATAAGCTAGTTTTCTTGACATTTGATACATTCATTTTGGGAATACATCGTGCCAAATTCATGGAGAGAGCTTGGTTTATTTGAAAAGATCCTAAAAAACGTAAACTGATTTTTCTTCCATTTATGACATATTATTGTAGGTATATATTAACGTACAGATAAATGTAGCTAATCATTAGCATATGTACCTATCGTAATTTTTGAGAATGTTCTTATATTTTCGTATTTTCCGAATTAAGCCGGAAATTACGGGTAAGAGGTTATCTTGCGCATTTCGCTAACAGCAATATTGACCTATATTAACAAGGTATTGTAACAGACCTCATAATCTTTTGTTTAATACAAAAAAACAAGGTATATATTAAAATTTGGAAGAAAACAAACACTTTTTCAAAAAAGGTTTATCGACCTCCTTTTTCTTACTGTTAAATTCGTTACTTTTTGGTCCTTCAGCATCAGCAAATCAAAGAAAATATTCAGGATGGAGTTCACAGATATTCTCAAGTCTGGATTATCGGACATCGTCGTTTAAATAAGCTCTAATGTGTGGAGTTTGATCGTAGCAAATGTTCACTACTAAGGTAGAGAGTTAAAAATCTATGGAAACACATCTGGAAAATCCTTGCTATATATGGTGATCTGTGCATATAGTCGAGTATCTAAATTCCGTAAATTTTTACCAAAAACTTTAATTTTGCTTAATGATAATTATTTTTTGAACATATTTGTGAGTTTTTCACCCCAATGGTTTTAATAATTTAAGATTCCATGAACCGACATTTTTTATGTTAAATAACTAATATTACTTTTGATATTCTTTTGTTGGAATATTTCAATGTACTAATTTTACTTTAAATCTGCCTGAATATAACATAATTTCTAAGATTTGTTGAATAAATTTTAAACAAGTTTTTTATTTGTCCAACTTGTAAAGGTATACAAAAATTGTCCAACTAAGTGTCGTCCTTCTTTTTTCGGCGGTGCCTGTGCCCAACATGTCCCACATTTCTGGCAGCGTCTGTGTCCGATTAACTAACAGCCGCTGCCGCCGATAATCACAACAAATTGAGTTGCTGCTGCTCCGCCGTGGCTCGGCAGCGACGCTAACGCTGGCTGCGATGCTCGCTGGGAAGGCTGGCGTGCCGTCGAGCAATTTCCATGGGTGCTGCTACGTCATCGCTGTCAGCATGCAACAACAAAAAAGCTGATTGGGGATGTGAACAGGTCGCACTGCTTATATATGGTTACATATGTACATATGTATGCTACATACACAAACAAGTGGTCATGCACAGAGAGAAAATAATTGCGAACTTGAAAGCTTTTAACTATTATATAATATTTTTAACTTTACTTTCTTATGTATGTATGTTAAGAGAGATAAATAAAAATTCAAAACATAGTTTAGCATAGTTTAGTATAATTATAATTATAATAACATAATATATTTAGATAATTTCTCTTTAGCCTGTTTTTGGGACTCTCGTTTCTCTGTCTGCAGCTACTCTGCATATTTGAATTCCCCTCCCCCCCCGTCGACGTCGCCTATTACATTTCAGTTTCATTTCATTTCTGGTTTCGGCTTTCGCGCTGCCTGCCCTGCCGTTGCTCATTACACACACTCACGCGCGCTTTAGATAGACGGACGGACGGGTATGTAAACATGTGTACATTACATACCTACGAATCTGCGAGAACGTCGCCCGTTACCGTTTTAGCTTTCATGGGGTAACATTAACCGCCCCCCGGCCCCCGCCGCCGCCCCACACACGCCACACACACCACACACCGCACAGACCCGTCTACACAATACTCTCGCAGCAAAAACAACACAACATCGGAGCATTGCACACACACCACACACAAGGCACACACGCTCCTCTGCTGGTCTTTCGGCCTGCTAATCATTTCTGCTCGCCTGCTGGCTGCTTATGTTTATTTGTATATATCGAGCAACACAGGCGCACGAAGCTCATATGCAAAACCCGCCAGGCACATACAACGCTACCACTGAGGCTGAAACACCCGTACAACAGTGTTCCGTGCTCCCGTAGTCCCGTACTCCCGCTCCCGGCGGAGAGCAAAGCATCCGCATCCGTCAGAGCTTGGCTACAGCACGTGTCTAGGGTCGAGTGCTGCTACTATGCTGGCGTGCACTTGGAAAAATTATTTGGGGCTGAAAAAATATACATTTTCCTACTACAATTATTTTCTTACCCCGCCTGACAGTGATTTTATTCAAAATGATACAATAAGTTAATATGTGTATATTTGTATTTTAATATACATATGTTTATTATTGTATATGTTAATATAAATATATTTAAAAACAAAAGCATTGGTGATGTTATACAGTTAATTATATTAATCTGACAAAGAAAATCCATTGTAGACTAACGAATTCCGATGTTAAAAATAATAAATTAAGTTTTGCTAAATTTAACGATTAAGTCCTAAAAGTACTATACAGTGGTGGTCAAAAGTATTTTCACAAATTTACAATTATTGGCACATCCCAACTTCTTTTAGTTATTATACATGTTGTTGTTAACCAATTTCCCTGAAATTTTCTTTATCGCGTAGATGCGAAAGATAATGGTTTATAGGACAATGCTAAAAGCAAAAGAAAATAGGTCTCTTTATTCTGGATATCATTTAATAAACTTAATTCCGGCCAAATCCAATTTTTCTAATTATTAATTTTATGGGATTTTTTCCACAAAGAATATTGAACTTTAACAGAATTAAATTTTAGATGAAAACAATTTATGTGTAAATGTGACACTATACATCCATCTATTCTTTTACTTCTAGCATTATAATATTAACCGTTTTCTTTTGCTTTCCATTTCACCTTGATTCTTCATAGATCAATTTACGTGATACAGAAAATTTCAGGGAAATTGGTCAACAACACTAAGAATAACAACAAACAGAAGTTTTGATGTGAAAATATGTCATTTTGTAAATATTTTGACCACCTCTGTATAGTAAAATAGTAATATCGTATGACAGCAAGTTAAAATATAATCAAATTAGGAAGTTCTCAATGTTTTACAACATTTATTTAAATTGTATACCTTAAATTCAACTTGATTATTTAGAAAATACTAACTAGTTATAATTTTACTTACACTAAATGTGACCTGAACTTAAAATATGCATTTCATTTCCGATTAAACATTTGTTAACTGCCTTATTAAAGCATGCTTTTAGGTAGCTCGAACAATTGCTTCTAAATAAAAAATGCATTTTTTGGGACAACAAATTGTTAAATTTTCTTTTGAGAAATACTTGTCCTATTCAAGAACACATTTTATGTCAGCAATTTAATAAAAATGTTGATTTAAATAAAAACACTTAAGACTAAACTCTTGTAGCAATCCCCCTTCGAACATGTTGCAAGCGATCTGGTGGCCGACACTGTAAGGCTGCAACACGAATACGATACGACCGACCCTCTTTGCATCGAACTTGTTCGAACCGCACTCGATGCTCTCCAGAAGTTCGTCTCGGTACATTTCCAATGCTGTTGATAAGGACAGCAGCCGATGCAAAATGAAATAAAAATAAGAGTCCGACAGACTCGGTTATCGGACGATTGAAGCTGCAAACGGTCCGAAGCGAACGTAAGATAATATGCACTGAAAGAAAATCCTTATAAAAAAGGGTTTTTGTAATTATCTCACCGAAAGCATTGTCAGATGTTACAGCAAAAACAATTCGCCATCTTAACCTTAAACTAGAAATGGGATCCATTTGCTGTATTGTATCTTGTACTACGTAAAAGTATACATGTGCTCTACAAATATTTTGGTTTTATCTTTTGATTTTGTAAAAAGACAAGCGAAGAAGCTTGTTTCTACGGACTGTTTCAATTTACTGCACAATGGACCATCAGAAAATTCAGCTATTAATTGGACTTGTTACAGAATTCCGACTTGGGAATTACTAGTGCATTCTTTGCAACAACTTTATTTGCAATTCATTTTAGAAATCGTAAAAGCATGTGGGAAATGCATACTGAGCAGGGCATTTCCCAAGTGCATTCGCACTTGGATTATGAATTCGATTTTGTTCTGAGTGAACAGCAAACAGAAGAAGCTGATCGGCTTTCACTTTAATCTGCGGCGGCTGCGTTTAGTGCACTCGCGGCGACGTAAACACGATATCCAGCCCAGCGTGCAGAGAAGATCCAAGATGCTGCTCCAAGTGGTGCCTCCGGCGGCGGGACTCGTCCTCCTCTTAGCGGCAGCGGCAGTGCAACGGCAGGTGAGCGGCATGGCCATCACCACGGGACACTGCCAGAAGAACATCAGCGTCAAGTACCAGGTGCCAGTGACCAGGTCGCCAGCCACTCCGGGCAACTCCAGCCAGCTGGCCTTCGAGGAGCTGGTGCGCTGGGACAACATCCAGGTGTGCTGCCCCGGCTACCGCACCATTCTCTTCGGCTTCTGCGAGCCCGTCTGCCAGGAGCCGTGTCCGGCGCACAGCTTCTGCGCGGAGCCGGACCGCTGCCACTGCCAGCGCGGCTACGAGGCCTCCCACCTGCACACCAGCCACCGCCTCAGCTGCCGGCCCGTCTGCCAGGGCGGCTGCCCGGAGCACAGCCTCTGCGTGGCCCACAACGAGTGCGAGTGCCGGCCGGGCTTCAAGGACGCCAGCAGCTGGTTCAGCCTCGGGCTGCGCTGCGAGCGGGTGCAGTGCGGCCACGAGCAGCGCTTCGATCCCGGGCGTCGCGCCTGCGTCCAGATCGAGATGAGCATGGAGGAGCTGATGCAGCGCGTGGCCGAGCGCCTGGCCAAGGGCCTCAAGCCGGAAGCGGAAGCCACCCCCGAGGCGGAAGCCGATAAGGCGACAGATTAGGCAGCTGGGCAGGGAATCGCCCCATCCAATCTGAATCATCAGCATTGTATTCGAACTCTTAAATAAAGCAAGGTTATTATTTACACTAAATATTTGTTAATACTTGATTCATTTTCAAATTTGAAATGTATTCACTCTCTGTCAAAGACAAATCGATCTGAAAATTACCTTCTTTTGTGGAGTTACATATATATTTCTCTCTTTTATAGAATCGGATCAAAACAATTGCGTTAAGTCTATATAGTTTCAGTTTATTGTTGCTCTTCAGGCAATAAAAAAGTTCTCTTGTTTCAGTTGGTACAACCAATTAGTATTTACGAATTACGGCTTAGGTACTACTTTCGACAGATCCCTGGATCTGATCGGGGCAAGCTAGGGTCTAAATGGGCGTATGGGCACAATTGTCCTAAGATGCGGGGCCTTGGTTCTAAATATAATATCCAACAGTTAACATCCGCCTATATCCTACGTGAAAGGCCACTCAATTGGCTTGAAAGTCCGTTAAATTCAAAAATTCACATTAAAGCTCAAGTTCCGCTCCCGGGTGCCTCTGCTGTCGCGGAGCACTCTAGGCGTACAGCTTCTCGATCTCGTCGGCGTACATCTTGGACACCACGTTGCGCTTGACCTTCAGAGTGGGTCCCAGCTCGCCGGTGGGAATGGAGAAGTCGTGCGGCAGGATGGTGAACTTCTGCACCTTCTGGGCGTTGGATATGGAGTGCTTGTTGGCGCGCTTGATGGCGTCCTCGATGGACTTCCACACCTTGGGGCAGGGTCCGGCGGCAAGGATCTCGGAGACGGTTTTGTGCTCCACTCCCAGTGACTTTACCCACACCGAGGACTCGTGGCTCAGCTCGTCGAGGGGTTCGCCCGTGTCCTTGTCCAGTTCGGTCTACAAAATGGAATAGTTCATTATTAATACATATTCGAAATCTTAATATGCTTTCGACCTACCTTAATTGTGATCAGCACAGTGAGATACTTGCGCTGCTCGCCCACCAGGAAGGCATTGGATATGGCATCCAGCTCCTTCTTGATCATGTTCTCAATGTGAACGGGGGGGATATTCTCGCCGCCGGCGGTAATGATGATCTCCTTGGAGCGGCCGGTCAGTGAGACGTATCCCTTGTCGTCGATAAAGCCCAGATCTCCGGAATGCAGCCAGCAGTCGTCGTCCAGCGACTCCTCGGTCTTCTCCTTGTTATCGATGTAGCCCATGAACACATGGCGGCCGCGGATGCACAGCTCTCCGTGGCCGTTGCTATCCTTGTTGATGAACTTGGACTCGCAGCCGGGCAGGGTCTTGCCAATGGAATTGAGGGCCACCGAGTCGGGCAGGCAGATGGTGTGGCAGCCGGCCGTCTCCGACATGCCGAAGGCATCCACTATCTTCAGGTCCAGGCTGAGGAAGTACTTCTTCGTCTCCGGCGACATGGGAGCGGCGGCACTGGCCAGGGTCAGCACCCGATCGAAGCCCAGGGCCTGCTTCACCTTGGACATGATGAGGGACTTGGCAATCTTGTAGCGGAAGCCCCCGGAACTCTTGCTGCAAAAAGTTGCGGGTGAAAAGTTTAATTAGCTTTGTTGACTGATGAGTTTTGTTGAAGGCTGCTCTGGAATGGCAGCACCTCAATAAATATGGATGAGTTTGGGCCGAAATGCACTATTAAAGTGGCCATCAAAAGCCTAAAATTTGTTAGTCTTTATAAATTAATTAAGTCAAGGTAAGTCCCTGCAATGCATTGAAGATTCACTATTTTAAAGTATCTACAGCAAAGTCTTAAAGCCTGTCGGATTTCATTTCAAATTTAATTGATAGAAAACTCTCATCGGGGGTACTTTAAGTTTCCTATTAAACTCTTGCGAGTTTGATGAGTCTGATGGATTTGCCAGGGCTTCAATCACTGCTCAAGCAGTTTAACATGAAAAGTCCTTCTTGTTGCTTTCCGCCTTGTGCTCCTGCTCGAGCAGACTTCTCGCGTGGCACGTCTTAGTCCTGGTCCGTGGTTCTACTCCGGCTGCCAGAGTCCTTCGTATTTGCTGGCAAATACCAGCAGGAGCTGCGAGAGCTGGCTGCCTGCATGTTTCACGTGACGTATGAGTAATGTTGTTGTCACTGATTTTCGCTTAAACCAGAGCAACGAAGCGCTGCAGGCCTTGCCTGGCTTGCATAATTTAGCGGGCACCGAAAACACGGCAGGCAAAATACACAGGAAATTCTAATACATGTTGTTTAGAGCCAAAATAAAAAATATTATAATGGAAGATTAGCTTTTGAGGGATTTTAATTAATGAATCTTAGAGTCTTTGGAAAATTAAGCCACTTCAATTATCAATTAATCTAAGTTTGTTTTTAGCCAGCTTCATTTTAAAACCCAGCTAGTTTTATATAGTTTTTCCCGGTGTACGACTTTAAGCTTCCCAGGGAGCTAGTTTCCTGGCCCAAAAGCAGGCTGAGCCATGAAAAATGCAGGCTGGAGAGTAGGAAGCGGGGTCCTGTCATTGCAGCCACTTTAACCGTGCATCCCCTTTGCATAATATATGCGCATATATAGAGGTGGAGTTCAAGTATGTGGAGTTGGGCCCATCGGGGAATACTTACCCTTGACTCACCATGTAGTGCTTCAGCGTGATGCCCTTGGCCCAGCTGGCGAGCATCTTCTTCAGGCTGCCGCTGGAGCTGGCCACAGCCACCATCCGCTCCTGGAACTTCTCGTAGACGCGCGGCACGCCCATGAAGCGCGTGGGCCGCGCGTCCTGCAGCGACTTGACCAGGGTTCCCTTCAGGGCGTCCTTGTCGGCGAACCAGATGCAGCCGGCCACATAGGCGCAGGTGTAGATGTCCACCGTCTGGGCGGCCACGTGCGACAGTGGCAGGTAGGAGACGATCGACTCCGAACCCGCCACCACCCGGTCCATGGCCTTGACAATGCCGCGCACATCGAAGGTGATGTTGTCGTGGGACAGCATCACGCCCTTGGGCATGCCCACCGTGCCGGAGGTGTACACCAGGCAGCAGCACTCGTTGATGGCGATGTTCTCCAGGCGGGTCTTGAACTGGTCCTCCATGTCGCTCACGTTCATCGATTCGATCTCTGACCACTGTAAATGGGGATGGGGATGAAGGAGGTTAGAACTGGCACTCATTGGCAATTTAACCCGGTTCTTGGCGAATGAACTCACCCGGTAGTAACCATCCTCCTTCTTCAGGTACGGAGCATACGGCTCCTGGATCTGAATGGCCGCCTTGAGCTTGGGCAGCTTGTCGCGAATGGAGTGAATCTTGTCCATCTGCTTGGCGTCGTCCACGATCACGATCTGGGCGTGGGAGCTCTCCAGGACGTGGAAGACCGCGTCGGCCGAGTTGGTGGTGTAAATGCCAGCGATAATGCCGCGGGCATGGATGGCGCCCATGGCCGAGTAGAACCACTCGGCGCAGTTGAAGGCCAGCACGCCCACCGAGTGGTGCTCCTCCAGGCCCAGCTTGATGAAGGCCTTGGCCACCTGGTGCACCTTCTGCTCGTACTGCCTGCGGACGGGGGGAGGGGAGTGGGTTGGATATTAGATAATCGGTTTGGCGATAAGCGACTTTGGCAAATTGGCCAGAGATTCGATTAGCGGGACTCACTTGTACGTGACCGTGGTGTAGCCATTTTTGCCGTTCTTGGTGCGCAGGGCCGGATAGTCGCCGTAGTTGTTCACCGTCCGCTTGAGCAGGCCGGGCACTGAGATGGGCTCCTCGGCGCCGATGCCCTCCTTGGCCAGCCGGATCTTGACGGCGTCCTGGCGGTTGGTGGTGCGGTAGACGTCCGAGTGCCGCAGGCGGTTGGGCCCGGGACGGTTGTAGAGTGCATCGGTGGCGGACATGTTGAAGGTCTGCAAGGGAGCAGACGAATTCATTTGAGTGACTTTTTCATTATCTAAAATTTAGATTTAATCTGATTTCGTTTAAACTATATCAGATGTGATTTTAAGTACTTTCATATCGCTATTCCCTGAAATCCAGCTTAGGCAAATGGAATCATACGATCTGTGACTGAAGTACATGCGTGTATTTATTTTTACCACGGTTTAAGATAAGACCTCCTCCACCTCAGCTGGTCTATGACACGGCTTCCCTTCCCAGAGGCTCTTATCTAGTGCGAATGGTCAACACCTGATTGTGGAGTCATGGAGCATGGTGTCTTCTGTGTATCCGAAAACAACAAATCACGATGTGACAATTCCCAGAGCGATGGCTAACTTGGCTTTAACAATAATTTGGTTAACTATAATTTGGAAAATTCCTGCTTTTATGGCCGTAGCACTTATCGTGTTCTGGCTCTCTTATCAAATCCGGTATATCAGAAGTCGACAGTGGTACGCTTTTTCAATGGCTTTTATGGCAGCGGTACAAAGGCCAAGAATCGTAAGTCTGATATCTACAATAATGTATGAATGTTTTACTTTGCAGTTTTCGGTGTTTCGTTTTTTATTAATCAATAAATTCTCTCGGTAACTAAGTATTGATAAGACCCAAAATAAGCACGGTGCTAACAGGAAAATTAAGAATGAAATACCCAAACAGCTGACATAACACTCGGTCCGGGTCCAAAGGGTCAGCAAATAAATTATCGTTTATGACTGGAAGCAAATTATAACTATTAGCCGTATTTCTCAGAGGTTTAATAGAGTTTTTTTCGAGATTGATTGGCATAGACAGCATGAATGATTGACGGATAAATGGCGCTGTAGTTTCGATTGATTCACAGGTAAAGACCCCGAGGGCACGGCATTATCAACTTGCTGGAAATGCGTCTCGGTTATTTTCGGGGCCGATAGGGGAGGCGGTACTTGAGACATTAGCATAGTTTTGTTCAGGAATCATAAGTTATGGCGGCGGCCAGCTGATAATATTTAAAAGTGCTCACACAAGCACGTAATCGAGGCATGATAATAAGTGAGTGATTTTTAGCTAAACATTAATTATGTAATAAAGTAATTTAGACAAATGGGGAGTATTAAAACTTGTTAGAACTCACTAACCATAAGATCATGAAGCACAAATATGGAACTATTGTTTGAAGAACTATGCAAACTTGCCCAAAACAGTGCCATAAACCATATGTTTTTATGATTCCAAATTGGCGCAACGAGACCATAGTGAACTATGTTTATAAAACCGGCTTTTCGATAACAGAGAGAGAGAGAGAGAGCGTGAGGGAGAGTGCGATGATAGGGTGGAAATGTTTGGGACGGCACCCAGGCCAAACTACGCGGCGAGAACACTTTTCGCCCGCAGAAGCTGCGTGTGAAAACAAAACTGATAATAGGCCACAGCTTCTAAAAATATGTGGACACTATTGCGCGACAGACATTCCGCGAGAGGGAGAGGGAGAAGGTGAAATCTAACAATCGAGATCGTGATCGTGATCGCGATGTAAAAGAGGCTCGATGGGAGAGTGCGAAATTCGGGCGGCGAATTCGGATGACAATGAACCCGCCCGCAAGTGCACTGACCCACAGGGGAGACACAACAAATCATTGCACGTGGCCCCGAAACTATTCCAATTGATCTGGTGGCACTCTCCGGCAGACTTACGTGGTTACTAGTTTTTTTTTTTTTGGTTTCTTTCTGGTGAGCTCTCCGTTTCTGGTTCTTGGCGAATTCTCTCGGCCCGCGACTCGATCGATTTCGATTTCGATTTCGGTGTCTTTCACTATTCTTACTCCCACTAGTAGTTCGCTCGGGACGGAACACACACGACCGCTAGAGGCGAAGGCGAAGCGTGAACTGAACGGAATTCGGTTCAGGATCGGATGCTATAGGAGCCGAGGGCCTAGATCGCTCTGCCGGCGTCGACGTCGAGGCCTACGTCTACGGCTATGTCGATATGGGGGCTGCTACCTGCTCCCCCTTTATCAGCAGCATTCGATCGGGGCTCTCGCTCTAACCACCATGCATTAGCTGTGACACTGAAATAACGGTCCGAGGGCTTATCGGTGGGGCGTGGCGGGATACAGTAAAACTAATCAGCGAGAGCGTCTCGAATATCTCATGGTCCTTTATGAACTATGCTGCGGGACCATGATAAGAGGATTCTTTCTTTGACATAAAGCCAAGCTAAGTACATGTACGGATAGTGGTAATTGTACACTACTTGCACAATAAAAATGGTAATATATTCTACAAAAATTCTGCGTAAAAGGAAAAAATCCCTAAACTAAACTGCCTATATTACTAAATTACTATATTAATTATAATAATAAAATACTGAATATATATATAAAAACTATATTAACTAGCTAATTTACAGCAAGTAATGGATTCAGTTAGCAATGCACGAGATAACCCCTTTGAAAAACTAATCTTTGAGATTTCAAATATTACGCATTCGAAAGAATATTAAATGGAAATTCTTATCGGTTTTCTAATAGAAAATATATATATAAACATATACAAGGAAGTGTATAAAGAGGCTTGTTTTTAATAAATAATGTAATACAAGAAATAAAATAATATAATAATAAAACAAAAAAGCTTTAGAACATATAAACAATAATGAACAGTGGAACACTAAGTGAAATTATATAGAATTCTGCTTTATATAATTTTTAGTTACTGTTATTTAAAACATTTTAATGTCATTATAAATATATTCTAAAACAAAAATAGAAGAGGAAATTGAGAAGAGTATAAATAATTTTAGATTGTTTTCGTTTGAAGCTAAACCAATATTTAAATATTCTCTAATATAAAATATTTATGCTGTTAAGACTACCCTGTGCTCGGTAAAAAAAAACTAAGCTTAATTTGTTACATAAATAAAAAATAATAAAATCTTTATAATATTAAGTGTAAATAAGACAGTGTACCGAACCAACCGAAAGAATTGTACAAATTGTAAGATTTGCTTCATAAAATAAGCAAAAATATATTACACTCTAGAAGCTATATTATCAAAAAATATACTATACACGTCTTTCCAAAATATGTCCTTAAACAAATAAATAATAAAAGGCTAAACTTGCTTATTTAGTTTCTTAGGAAATAAATTAGGTATACTATACTAATCCAAGACACCGGAACACTACAAAGCCACTCAATGGTAAAAAAGGACTTTAAAATATTGTTGATTATTCTTACCGTTAAAACCATTGTATAGGTTACTTTCTATCTAAGAGGAGATTCCAGCGGGATTAATTAAAATATTCACCGTCAAACCAAACAGGTGTTGCACCGATTCTTAACTGCTTATAAATATAGCTGAGTCAAGCCCTTTTATTCAAACTGAGACCCCAAGATAGCTCACATTCCGGGAAGTTTTTTATAGATATGGATATAAATAAATTAATTAATTTAGATCAAGGAACAGCTGATTCGAAGGGGGTCCGAGATATCTCAATACTCATAGATGGTAATAGCACAATGATTCACAGAAATTAGCAAAATATTTGGTAAATAACTCGGGAGAGAGCGATAAAAGGTATTATCGATACTGCGTCAACAAATATGAGGGCTATATAAACAATAGGGCGATCCGCCTATCGATATGCACTGTTGCCAATGGTTATTTCCCTTTGTGGTCGCATTTTTCGGGTTTGTTATAACTCTTATCGAACTACACAAGCTGGAAAACAGTTTATGATCTGATAAACACGGAACACTTGACCAGTTGGAGGCCATAAGTCGCTGCCGTAACACACATAAGGCGGCAATTCCTTTTTAAATTTATGCCACAGCCCTGGACGTCCATAGGTCCGACTTCGGCCAAATTTTATTTGGCCCAGTCACGGTTCCAATACAATACTGATTATCCCCTGAAAGTGACCAGAGTCTATCGGCCACCGATTAGATAAGTTAGTTTCACGGTTGGCATAAATCACGGTTTAGCAGGATCTCCCCGATTAATGTGTGTGTTCGGCCTGTCCCGATTACATATCTTCTCCGGAATCAGAGCCCTAGCTAATCGTGAAATGCAGTTGCCAATAATGTACGTACGTACATTCGATTATTATTCGCAACCTGTATTTCCACATAGATTATATAAAAATCGAGCTGTTAAGTGCAGCCTTATCGCCTTCATGCTAACGCAATGCGCGATAATATTCGGGAATTATTTTTAAAACATTCCCAAAGCGAGCAGTGGGAACCGGGAGCCTGAACATTTAGCTTGTTTTCGGTTATCAGCTAGCGAAAGCGTGTCCACAAATTCGCGTGGCTACCGGGGCTTTCACCTGCGGGTCAATTCACTTCCCAAAATCATTGATAGTGTACGATCCATAATGACAAAAGCAATACGATACTTTTCTATATTGCTTTTGTTTTTGGTCTACGAAGTGGAGGCTCAAAATTATAATTAATAATATATCGCACATAAATATATAACTAGAAATAATGTTACTTTTGGGAAACTATGAGTGAGGTTACAATATATTTATTTATAATATATATATTTCCAGTAATGGTCTCAACGAAACGGAAATAAAGAAACTTATACCCATCTAGTTAGTGGAAGGGTAATTTCTTGATTGACCCTATTGTAAATGAGGCCTCCCGAAATTATAACTTCAGAAATAAATGCATTTAGCGAACCAATCACAATGCAAAAACAAAAAATCATTATCGAAAAGGATTTTTTGATATTTTTTTCGGACTTCGATTGCTCCAATACTGAAACTTAATTGACTCTTCTGTATATATTTTGTATTTTACTTTTTATACCCTTGAAACGTTGTGAAGAAGTCATCTCCTACCATTTAAAGTATACTTATTATTGATGAGCTTCAACAGCCGAGTTGATTTACCCCGGACGACTATATCATATAGCCGCCATAGATCTATCGGCAAATAAGAAATATAAATTTTCAATTTTTCAACCGATTTTCATTAAACTTGGTATATAGCCATTTCTTAGTGTATTTTATGAAAATCGGACTACTATAGCTACCATAGGAACGACCGAGAAATTAAGACAATTAAAAATTATTACATATTTTCATCAAAATTATGATATAGATATTTTATATTATTCTTGAATTTCGCTTTTAATTTTTTGAAAATAGGGAGACTGTTTCATATATCTGCAATAGAAACTATCGTTGAATGTAGAGGACAATGACAAACTCCTCCCGTTTTTGCTTACATTTTATTTTTATTTTTTCAGTAAATGTTTAATTGCAGAAATAAATACATATGTGAAAGCTATTATGAATTTAACAGAAAACTTAAGCAAATTAATTAATATATTAATTAATTAATAATTAATTATATATTAAAGTATTACCGGTATCCTATAAAAAAATTATTTACATCTTGAACCCATAAATACATTGTATGTATTATAGCAGTAGGTATATATTAAAGCTTTAATCACTTATATAAAGGGATATATGTAATGTAATCAAAATGTTTAAATACATATATATGTTTAAATACATATCGTTTAGTATAAATTGTATATATAATATATATCTTATGAAATTATAGATAAATAATAACAGAGCTTTCTGTCTTTCTTATATCTATTTATTGCCGCACTGTAAGAATACCCTTCGAAGAGACTGTAGGAGCTTGCCCAAGCTTTATCTACTAACCAAACCCCTCAGTGAAGGTAAAGCTTTTCGAAACGCTTAAATGTAAAATGTCAAATTGTGTAAAGCTACACTCTTAACGTAGAGTAGACGGCGACGATTGGCATTGCTTTTCGCTGCGCAATTTGATTCGAAATCGCTTTTTATATCTGCGACAGCAGACAAGCGTCGGGCATAAAGCGAACATCTATCATTAAACTGTCTTTCCGATTTTATTCCCGACTATGTTGCATGTGACAATATCTCCCAACGAACCCGATTCCCGACGTCATGTTAATGAGATTGTCGTCATCAAAGTTGGCATCGAATTACGTTCGCCGGAGCTGCCCAAGGTTCCAGGGTTTCCCCCACTAAACGCATGCAAATGAGGTGATAATAATGCCAGGGGGGCGGGGGGTTGTTCAAATCGGGACTTTACCCCACATATAGTAAGTATATATGTTTACCGTTCACATAAAAACTAAGCTCAATCCCATTCAAGCCGGAGGTAAGCAGAGCTGTGGACGTGTCTGGGCATTTCAACAAGTCCCTCGGAGGGGGTGTCATCGTCCTTGGGGTGAGCGCAGAAAGTGTTTGGCTAATTAGCTCCGTTTAATTGTGCGACACAAAAACACAAAGACGGGTCTGCAAACATTGCGAGGGGATGGAAGTGAACTGCATGTAATTGGCGCGATACGCCCCCAAAATTCAAACAAAGGAACTGAATGGAAATGTTTATGGAAGAAAGTGCCATTTGACACTTTCGGTGTCTGTAAGACGGTTCAATTTACTGAGTGTATTTAAATATTACATAGTAATCAACGAATAATATATCTTAAATATAACTTAATTATTATTATCAAATTACAATGTTGAAAAGGAAAACAGGTAGCTTTAAGAACCCATCTTTCTATCTTTCTTAAGTTTGCAATAATGTGACCTTTTGCTCCAAAAGTAACAGTTTAGCTTAAATATGAAATTGGATTTGTAATAATTATATTGAATATTGACTAATAAAAAAATACAATTTCTAATTTAATCTTAATTAATGAAAGTGATTGGAAATTTCGAAGGAAGTAAGTGCTATTTGACACTTTCGGTGTCTGTAAGGCGGTTCAATTTACTGAGTGTATTTAAATATTACATAGTAATCAACGAATAATATATCTTAAATATAACTTAATTATTATTATCAAATTACAATGTTGAAACTTGAAAATTAGAAGGAAAGCAGCTAGCTTTAGGAACCCATCTTTCTAGCTTTCTTTAGTTTGCAATAATGTGACCTTTTGCTCCAAAAGTAACTCTTCGTCAAAAATTATGAAATTGGATTTGTAAAATTATATTAAATATTGACTAATGAAAAAAGACGATTTTTAATGTAATCTAAATCAAAGAAGGTTAGGAAATTTCGATGGAAGAAAGTGCTATTTGAGACTCTCGGTGTATGTAAGGACGTACTATGGCGGTTAAATTTACTGACTGTGTTTAAATATTATTCAAATAATAATATATTAAATTAATTTAATTATTAAGATCATTACTAGCTAGCTAGCAATAAGGAAACCTATTGCTCCAAATTAACAATTGGGTAAAGTTGTTCGATTTCGATTACATAAATGCATAATGTTGAAATTTTATAAGTTATGGTGAATTTTGACTAATGAAAAGAAGACAATTTCTAATATTTTCTGATCTTTTTAATGACAGCTTTCTGTCTGTATTAAGGTTTTTAATAATTTGAAAGAATTTAGAGGCTATAAGATAGACATAGCAAGGTGGCTAAGGCTGTTGAACCTAAGCCAGAATAGAATAAAATAGTATTGGATTAATATACACACATGGTCAAAATAATATGTATATTATATTCCTGCTTTGCAAACTGCTATAAATACTTATATTACCCTTTGCAATAAATACAACAATTAGTAATCAAGGCCACAAGGTTGCAATTTTAGCCATTTCTTCTTAATTATTGTGAACATTTTATGTTCGATGATTTCTCAGAATATAAGTAATATGTCTAACCTAAAAAAATATATCTTTATATATAAGTTAATTGTTTATTTGTACTTTTTGGTTTAGCTTTTTTGATAAATTTAATAATTTACGATGTATTGATTTCACAAAGAATTCATGTATTGATTTTACAAATACCTAATCCAAACCTTAAATCATGCAGATATATTTTTCTTAAATAGAATTGCGAATGAAATGAATCAACTGATTTCCAGTTTGCACAATTCTATTAATAATAAATATCTATTTTTGTTTAAATCAGAGGGTAGAGCATTTTCATTTATTTTCCTTGCCTTCCTTTAAAGCAATAATTTTCTCACGCGGACTTCACCCGGTTCTATGGTGTAATGGTTAGCACTTTGGACTCTGAATCCAGCGATCCGAGTTCAAATCTCGGTAGAACCTTATTGAGTTTTTTGTAATTTTAATGTTTTATGAGTAGATTTGTATTTTTCTTGTATTACTTCTTATCCTACCGAATTTTCAATTAGAAACACGAGTCCCCTTGCAAAAACGCTAAATAAATCCGCAGCTGTTGTCTTTGGCCACTGAATTTTCAATCGCATTTCCACAGCCGGCTTCAACGTGCAATCAAATAAACAAAAGCGAGCGCAGTCAGACAGACAGGCAGCTGCATTTGCATATGCATGAGGGCTCGTCTGTGCCTCAGTTTCAGTTTCAGTTTCAGTCCCTGCCCAGTTACTGCTCCTGTTATTTCCCTTTAGCTTTAACTGCACCAAATAGTTTTGGGTCTCCAATAAAACGGCATTGGCCATAAAAAGTGGCAACTCATTTCGCGTCGAAAGATACGAAACGCCTGCAAGCCAAACAATTGAAAATGTGGAAATGTGGAAATGCGGAGCTCGTTTCATTAGCCACTCTGGCTGCTAACTTTGGCCCCAGCAACATTGTTTTGAATAATTTGTCAGCTTAAAGTTCTGCCGAGCATCTCGAACAGACAAACACATAGTGCGGAGTAACTATCGGCCAGACCCAACGAACACTTAACTTTAGCCGACACTAAGCTGGCCATTATGAGTGTTCAAGTGGCACCAGAGACGCCGCAGTAAGCGTGAATCTGTGGATTCCAGCTTAAATGGCTGAATAGGTCGAGATGGGTTATTAAAATGGAGCATAGAGTGGGGAAGATATTACATGATAATTACAAGAAAAGGGTAAAAGTATCTGAAATACCATTTACCATGATATATAACAAATCAAATATTAAGTTTTTGATTATGCAAAGTAGAGTATGGTATCTCCTGTACTTTAATAAATGCCAGATGTCTGCCTTTGACAACTTATCTCAACCTTTTCATCAATTTGCTCGCTCAATTGACCTTTGAACTGGCGTTCATCAATAACAGAACCCCTACAAGGCGCACAAGTCACCGCAACCTTTGGGCGAGTGGCTAATAATAGAACACAGATGAAACCTCAATCAATAATCGATGTGTGACAAATTGCGCAACAATTGCAGCATCGCACGGCTTTAATTTCATGCCTGCAGGGCTGTCCTGTCGACAGCTAATTAATTAGATCCTTAAGTACGAGAGCAGGACACTTGACCAGCCTCCGGGTCACTTGTAAATTTTCAATAATTCAACAAGAGCTGGCCCAGACAGACCGGAGCAACAAAGACAAGCACTTTGCGCCAGTTTTGTTGACCCCTTTGCCAAACCCTTCTGGTTAGTCCTGGGGCTAGGTGGAAAACTGCTAACGTTAAACTAAACGGGATTCGTCTGCGTCGCTTCGTTGAGTTGAAACTACACAAAAACCCCTCGGAAAATTCTGTTGATTGCATTTAATGTGGCGAAGTGGGATTGTTATGGCCCTCCTCGGCGTTCACCTCTTGTGGTATCTACGTGTATGCTGCAATGAAAAGCGAGCATTCGAGGTCGCATTAAAGCTGGAATAGGTTAAGCATCACATGGATTATTAAATTTAATCGCTAATGTCGCACTGCGACAGTTGCCTTGACTGGATTTATTGCTAATGGTGAGCAAGATTGATTTTCAAGTTGACTGCATGAAGAGGAGATACTAAGTCGTTCCTTTGAAGGGTACTTACATGATTAAATATCCTTTCCAGTAAAACACTCATGTCTTATTTTCCAAATAAGTATTAAAAGGTTATATAATACAGAGTAGAGATGGGAATTTGCTTGGGAATCCGTTATAGATTTATTATATAATTAATATAAATTATGAACTGTCCGTTTAACCGTAAAAGAATTAGAAAAAACTATTAAGTATTTGGTAAGCTTTTCCTGAATTGAAAACTTTTATATTTGTTTGACAACAGTAGAAATGCCTACTTAAAAGAAAACCTTTGAGCAGCATAAAATATACTGAATTTCTTATAGGGTTCAAAAAAGCCTGGAAAACGATATATGGAATATCAGATGGTATAGTTGTGGAATAAACTTCATTGTAACCCTTTCAGAGGTAACTTTTATAGAACCATCTCTTCAATCTACCATATTAAGCATATTAAAAATAATTACCAAACTTATCGGGTATAAATATAATAAATATTAGTTTAATGGTGTACAAGCAATGTATTTATTTTTTTGATACATTTTTTTGCCTAATTGTACTAAAGAATTCCAGTATCTTTGTCAGATTCCTTTGCCAAAAAAAGTGCCGCATTCAACTTTGACCAAGCGCATTCGGCATTGTTCGATAGAGGCAACTTTTCCATTCATTTTGCATACAGAAAACATTCAACTGCAGATTTCCCCAACTCCAATTGCCTTTCATCAGTTCAGTGCGGGTTCCAGTTTCGCTTTTCTTTATTTTTTGGAATTGATAAACAGCTCCGATAAAGAATTATGAGGCGTATCTACAAAGCGAATATGCGGAGTGACCGAAATAAACTTCTGCCAGAGTGAACAAATACTCCATGACATAAAAAAAGAAAACAAATTAACAATTTTCATAAAAAATGAATGCTGCAATCTTTCCCTGTTGCTGCTTTTAAGTGCTTGTATAAATAAATATTTGTGTTCGAATTTTTTGGAATGAACCACTTTATTGAAAAGGAAAACTTTTACTCTTAAGAGTTGAGATGGAAAAGTCGCAAAACTAAATGAGCTAAGAAGTTGAATGTGTTGGTAAATACAATAATAAATATGTATAAATAATAATACAAAGGAATTGTGTCCTAAATACAGGATATAATGCTTATATTCCCATAGGAAAATAAACATACATGATAACTAGCTTTTGTGTGATATACCGAAGACAAAAAATAGTTACCTTTTCTTACAAGAAAGTCCCGAAGTGACAAACTGTATTAATATTAATATTATAAATCTATAAGTAAACATTTTTTGGTAAGCCATAGAATATTAGTTAGAGAACTCCATTATTTAGATATCGTACATAGTATTCCATTTAATCAAATAATAAACATGTCTGCTTGGATTTTTAGTATGAATTCTTTTTCGAGCTGGGAAATCTCAGCTAAATCTGATGCCTTTTAGTGCCTCTCCCAAGTCAGAGGAAAATTAATTAAGTTCTTATCGCGATTATCAGTGTGACAAATTTAATACAACCATAAAAACAGGCAGCTAAAGTGGCTTCGGTTTCGTTGGCTCAAAAACGTAGCCTTTAAAGAGCCAACATTTCTGTCTCCTTGAGCTGGGACAATTTATCAACAAATTAACGCCCACTGGAAGAGAAGCCGCAAGGCGGGGAAAAATTGCCGCCTCATTTGGGCCGGAATGTCAGAGGTTCGTCTTCGCACAAGGTCAATGGCCAAAGGGCCGGTTGCCTAAGCTCTCCGGGAAATCCGCGGTGGGCTCGGACCAGCAATAATAATAATCAATATTTGCTCCGGCGGGAGGACCAAGAGCCCTGGCAAGCACGACAATCCCAAAGTCGCCTCCGTTGCGTGTTTGACATGTCATTTGAAGCCAACAGGACTAAGTCAGAGGGTTCAGTTCCCTCTTGGCCTAGGGGAAGACAGAGCAGCTCACGACTGGGCATCGTCAACGGGAAGCACATTAGGCATAGAGGACTCCATTCCATTCCCCGAAATGGGGGAAATACGGAAGGCATAATGGACGAGGTGGTGGCGTGGACATTTAAATTGAAATGGCCTATGATTTGACAGATTTTTTTGGCTTGACTTGCTTAAAGCAAAGCCTCTTCAAGGACGACAAAACACGCAGCACGTAGCAAACGAAGAAGCAGAGCAACAGAAGCGTGGAATGTGTCAGGTCAGAGGGCATTCAAACGATTGGCTTTTGTGGTGGTGGAAATAGTTTATAAGAAGATAACAACTTTTAGTCAACTCGAATATGAGTTGGCCAGATTCACATATATTTCTTTAATGACAATGGCTTGTTTGGGTGAAACGAAACCAAGGAAAACTTATAAAAACCCATATCATGCGGAAGGTCCTTTGAACTGTACCAAAATATATATTCTATATTGCATTGGGATCTTAAGCCAATTTAAATGTTTTTAGTATCTCATATCCTACCGGTATTCCTTTCCTATATCTAGGTCACATTTCATTTTAATGCAAATCTCAATATGGCAGTGTCAGGACTTCTACAATCTACAATCCTGAAATCTGTCCTTTCTGCTGACTAAATAATAACTATAAATTTTAGTTGTGACACAAGATATTTGCAACCACAAGCAATCTACATGTAAAGCGCTCAGATACATCTCTAACTGAGATTTTTGCTATTTATTTTCATTTTGAATTATGCTTCTCGTCCCCCCTGGCATCGGAAGGGAACTAAGCCACACAGCAAGAGAAGCAAATTAAAAAAATAAATAAATAAGCCGAAAAGGCAGACCAAACACAAAAAACCAATAGAGATATAGAAATAGAGGGAAGCTCGTATATAACCCTCCGAGGGGGCGGAGTGGGTGTGACACGGACCGGCAACCTTGACGTGCGTGGGCCCGATAAAAATTGTGTTGTGTTGCCTACTTTTCCGGGCTGCGGACCCTCCACAAAAGGGTGAAACGGAACTAGTCAAAAGTTTTCTAGTCCAAGGCGCGTGTGCCGGTCAATGAACTCGGCTCTTCTAATGAGCTTGTACGCTCTCGTGTGATTTATGTGTATGCCCGATACCAGATCTGTACAACTCATCGCCTGGCTGCCTCGTTTTGAAGTGAAGTTCCGGGCTAATCGCAGTCCATGGAAGGAAACCATAGCACAGGGAGCTCCGTGGACAAGCGCCTCTCGGCTGACTGGCGTGCAGTCTATTTGCATATTTATCTTATCCGGCACAGATTCGCCCAGGCGGTGACAACATCGCCGCTGCCCCTGTCGGATTGGCTGAGGGTACAAGTAATGTGCTCGGATCTGGAACCAGGTCATAGGTGCAATGGCAGCGTTAAAATACTTGGGGATTATGTCGAGCCAGTTCCAAAGCGAGGCTAAGCTGCATTTAAAATAGACGTGCACTAAGAGAAAACTCCGAGGAACGAAAGGCTTATAAATTATTTGTCTTAAAATTCAAGTAAAGAAAGTGATTAAAAGCATAAATTCTATGTTAAAATCTGAATGTTTCGTTTTCCTTCTGGGAAATCCCAATTTGTATATTTTTATAATCTAAACTCAATCGAAAGAAGGAAGATAACTTGAAATTTAATAGTGGCAGCTCTATTGCAATAATTCAATAAACATTGATCATAGCAGGATTAGATTTTATCTCTTCTAGACTCCCAAAACTCCGCTTATAACTAAAAAAGGTATTAGTTTTCCCTTTAGTTGTTTTCCAAAACTTTTACCAGTGTCCACAACAATTGAGTTGTGAAAAAAAGAAAGCGAAATCGAATCAAATATTTGCACTATGTCCCAGCAGAGTGCCTTTTACTGGCTCTCCCGCGCCTTGGGGCTACGCTCCTGACAATATCCTCAGATTGGTTTCTGCTAAAAGAACCCCAGGAACGCTGGTCGCGAAAGCAAAAAAATTGTCACGGAGCAGACATGACAAGGCAGCCGGGATGTCGGTCTGCCGGGCAGCCCGTAGCCCAGTTAACCCGGCTAAATGGCAGGGAGCCAGCACATGCAGTGGCATCGGCAAACAGGATCAACAGGAATTTGCATTTTATGGCGTCTGCGAATGCACTGCATACGCTGCCTTCGACAGGCGCGGGGGATCAGGGATCGGCCCTGCTCTATAATTGTTTAAATTAAGTTTTGTCGAAAAGAGCGAAATGCAATTAAAGTCAAGCTGATGCCGCAAATTATGTGGCACTGTCATTTGATTCGCGGCACACACACTCACACACAGAGCGGCGAGCTTGGTGGCTTTCAGAGGATGTCCTTGCCGCTACTCCTTCACATTTCGCTGGCAATTAAAATGTCAAAAATGTTGAGACACTACCCGTCCTCGGTGTTATTTTACAGCTTTAATTGTCTCTGTCGTTGCAGCTTGTTTATCTTGTACTTGTCGCACAAAAAGGACAAAGGGATGGCCAAAAAAGTCACTTGGACTCCTGTGAATGATAGAAAAACAGTCCGTGCCTGGGATATGTTCCAGAAATGGAAAACTATTTCTCTTTTGGATAAATAGTTCTGAATGAAACTACAAAAAATATTGTATAATTAATTCGATAAAAATAGATACTCATTTCTAGAATAATTATAGTTCTGTAATATTTATAGAATAGTTTCCAAAGCCCTGTCGATCGGATTAATATTTGGAGTATGTCTTGCCTTAAAATAGCGAGTTATGTGTTCCTTTAAAGGTATTAAATATAATTACTTTAAGTCGCTTAATTAAATTTAGGGATTAATTTGACATTCGCTTAGATTATAAAGAATTTGTCAAATAAAAAGCGAAATACATTTGAACGGTTGGCTGGTTTGTGTACTAAACTCCACCCCCAAAGTTGAACCTCTTGCACTTGCAAGCGATATCCACAAATTTGCTGTAATTCGAGTTTTATGCAGCTTTCGACATGCAATTTGTGTGCGCGCCATGCTCATGGTGGACGTCTTCGGTTACAGTTCTTGCTGTCTCCATGCCGCTTCCAAGGACCTCCGTCAACGCTGGCACACACATAACGAATGAGAGCTAAATGCTGGCCCTTGAATATTTTCCATCCTAGCCATCAATATGCCAGCATTTGTAAGTAGGTCGAAGTGGCGAGGCACAGAGTGGGAGTGGGTTGCCTTCTGCTGCATATTTATTGTTTAGACATTGTTCTCTTATTACTCAAATGAACCAGAAGCAAACGAGCGCTGACAGTAATGTATCTGCCTGGCGAAACCATATTTATGAAATCAAAATGGAATCCTTAAATATGTATTTTGAAGTGCGTTTAAATTTGCATTCAATCGCATCATTCCCACTCCCCCTTGCGGCCATGGAAAATTTATGATAATTTCGAAAACAGAATTGCTATTTATCACTCAATGGATTTTCTTTGAGCCAATAAAATGTTGATGAATTATGGGTTAAACGTGAGCGTTTCTGTAGTTGACAGCATTTCCAATGCTAATGAATAGTTTATTATGCTCCATGAATGAAGCCAAGTGAAAAATATGCGAAATGAGTCGCGCTCCCTTGAGGTCATTTGTCAAATTTTTTACTACACTCGGAATATACATGGAATCTTTAAAGAGCTATCTTGAATTTTACAAAATATATAATACTAAGATACCCCCTTGAGAATCTACCAGATAAATTAAAATTGTATATTCAGATACATTTGTTTAGAAAGCAGCAATAATATTAATATGCGAAATATATATCTTGATAAATTATTTTTATTCTAAAAGGATGGCAAATAAGAATCTTATGCAATTTAGTAGCAATATAAGTATATAAAATAATAGTTTGAAGAACTTCCTCTCCTTGGTGTCCTGCCATTCACTAATTGCGTAATTGTTGAACAAACAATGCCCAGCCTTCTGCGAAAGTGCAGTTCAGCGAAAAGGGCATAGGACAAGCCTCCTTGCAAGGTCATTACACACACTGGCAGGCCCACGAGCGCTCTCGCCTGATTTAGTATGTGTAAATATTTTGCTCTCCAAAGGCTTCCTTCAACATGAAAGGTTCCCCGCCGTAGCTATCGTCGTTATCCTGCTCGTGTGTGGCCGGACAGGACTCTTGTTACGAGGACGTCGTCGGGCAGCAGTTACCCTCGGCCCCTCTGCTGCTGATGGACTGTATTCCGCACTGGTTGCAGCACACACTCTCAATCTCATACGCCATTTGCTGCAACTTCCGCTTCCGTTCGGGTTGGCCGAGTTCAATGGCGGAGTGTGTAAGTGTGAGTGGGTTCTCGGCAGGACATTCTCTTTAGGATTTACGGGGCTTTCGGTCCTCTGTTACATTCCTCAAATTACCGACACGCATATTTTATATTGGGCCCGCATTAAGGACCTTGTCTCCCGGGCCCACTCCTTCCCTTCTCGTCCTGGGTCCACTTGTCCCTCCCCTCCCGGCTATCTAGTGCACTTTGTGGCGCTTTTAATTAACGGGAATTTATGCATAATGCGCTGGAAAACCCCTGGCCCTTCCCAGCCCATTCATGGCCGGAAGTTATGAGCCGTCAGCGAAATGTGAAAATTTGCAAATGAAAGTGAAAAACTGCTGCTAGCTCAGTGGGAAAGTATTTAATTTCGATTTTTAATTTGGTTTTTGCGTTAGTCCGACTAAAACTTTGCGTATGCTGTGGCTATTCTTTACGAGCTGTGAAGATAAATTAGATAATTGGATGGAAAGCCCTTAAATATATGTAATTATTCCAAATTTATTAGTGGTAACTGCTTAACTGAGTGACATCATCGACTAATTGAAATTAATGCTCGCACACACCTAATTTTCCAATAATTACCCCAACTATAAGAATTTCAAACAAAAACATTTCCACACAGCGACCACAAAAACATTTCACACTAAATGCTTTGCAATTAACAAATGACATTTTCCTTTTGACTTTTTGACAATTTACACATTTTTTGTTGTTGTTGTTGTTGGTGAAAGGGCGGCGGATGGCAAACGAACTTTTTGTGACCTCTGTAGTGGCGTAACAAAAATAAATGGAAATTCCTCAAAATATTTCCAGCAGCTCGAAATAATAATAGCTGCAGAACAAATAAATCGCCCGACAATAACACAATTTTCTAGGTCCACATAAGCCGCTTTAAAATGACTAAAAATAAAGGAAACTTTTCTCCCTTGCACAGGGCCATAAAAAGTTTTCTTTGTAGCCAGCAGATGTAGCAAATGTCGGAAAATCGAAAGCAGGCCGAGACTCCAACAGGAGCCACGCAGCAACAGGTGTTTATGGCCACTCAATGAATGCCGGCGTAAATCTTTCATTAAGCAGCTTGCCTCGTCAGGCTCGCCGAAGGACATGGGCACATTGCCGAGCAGGGAACACGGCGAACAAAATAAAATAAATTGTGCAGAGTCGTCCTTACTGCGCAATCTCTGCAACATGCAAGGGCAGAGTTAGGGTCTTTTACGAAGGTCAACGATCAGTTTACGTTAAGAAACTTATTAACCAAAATTGACTATTAGTTGATATATTATATTTATGGACAAGCTTTCTGTAGCTCAAATGAAAGAGGGAATAGGGAGTATAGAGTATAAATATAGATTATAGAAGTAAAAGTGAATTGAGTACAGAATCTATGATCATGATCCTCTGGAAGTAGATGGTACCTTCGAGGGCTTAAATAATACTCAATACTCAATATTATTTAAAAATATTTTATTTTCTGCTTCTTTCCTCTGTATATATTTTAGCAACTCCATATTAAACCCACATCAAATGATTTAAATAACATTTTACCAAAACGGTTTCTTTTGTACAAATAAACATTGCATTTTGTAAACGATTTAGTCGATTTATGTCTTAAAATCAACTACAATTACATAATGTTTTCTTTTAACTGGAAAACCAGTTTTCAAATAACATACAATATTGATAAATATAATAAACTAAATAATAATGAAAAACTCTTTAGTTCTGTAGTTAAGGGTTAGTTAGTCCATGGTAAAGCTAGAAAGCGGATTAATGAATCATGAAAATGCCAATTTTCCGTATTTTCAGCATTTAAAAATATTAAATCAATAGAGAAAAATATAAAAGGGTAATCTATAATAAAAGAAAGCCTTAGAGATTTATGTATTTAGGTTCAGTTTTAAAAATGTTTAGCTATAAAATGAAGTAATCACTAACCATACCCAAAATAAAATTTTATAAATTAATGAGATGTGTAGATATACATAAAAATACCTTTCGTGCTTATTGTTTAACAAATAAGATGGTTATTTTAATGAAAACTGGTAAGGAATTGAATACCTAATTTAATAGATAAATTATATTTATTAAAAACAATGTAAAATGCCGTAGTAAAATGATCAGAGTGAATGCTCAGACTAAATCCCGCCTGAAAGGAAGCCAAAGGAGTGACGAGGCCCAGACACTAGCAACATTCCTGTGTGTTGCTGGCAACATGCTGCTGCCTTTCGGCCGCTGCTTTGGCTGCCGTGGCCGCCGCTGCTGCTGTTGCCAGTGGCTGGAGGCTCCTCCGAAAACGCTTTTCGCTTCAGTACGCTTTGTGCGTTCGACGCGTGCGGTTGGCTTTGGCGAACAATTTGGACAGACGACTGGCCAGCGGAGTGACTCCGACTCGAAGGTGCCACAGTGCTTGGTAGGCGCGTGAACTCGTTACGCATAAATTATATTTCTCGGGGCTGACCGCGATTTTAACGGATCCAAAGTTGCAGCAGCAGCAGCAGGAGCGGCAGCGGCAAATTGTGGCAAGGAGTCGGCTTGGCAGCAGCACTGTTGCCGCTTTGTGCCGCTGCTCCCGTGTGTGTGTGTGTGTGTTCAGTGTGTGTTTTTATTGGCGTTAAAGGTCGTTTACTTTTTGGCGGCATCAACAACTTTTGTTGCTGTTTTGATTTTCATCTCCTCGGAGTCTGTGCTGGTGCCTGCATTTGTCACTCCGAGCGAGCCAGCGAGTGTGTGTGCGTGTGTGAAGTGTGTGTTTATAACACACTTTCAGTTTTCAATAAAAGCCCCAAAACGACCACAGCCGCTAAAATATAATAAAAATTCGCGCACTGATCTATGACGTCGATTTATTTCACGCAGCTCGTGACGCGTTAACGTGATCGTAACAACGTATATAAAATGGAATATATATTCGATTGTATTCGGAGCACACTATATGACACGCTTTTTTAAATGTGCGTGGAAACTGTGTCACCAATAAGTAAATAATTACTTTGAATAATGGTGATGATATAGTGAAGTGATATGGAAATTAAATCTACATTCGGATTGAGTGAGACTTTAAGCATGGAAAACGAGTGTTAAAGTTCAAAATAACATAAAATTTGTTGATCATAAATGTAAATATTAAGCCTGTATTATGAGTGTTTTTGAACGTAGTTCAAAACAAATAACTACTTCTTCTTCTTTATATGTATTAAAATACTTGTAGTTACTTACAAATAATTCGCGAAATAATAAGCTAGAGCTTTATTTAACTTAAAAAAAGTAAATTCCCCTAATAAGGCAGAGATTTATCAAGTCCCCAAGCACGATTTACTCGCTGTTGAATGTCTTCAGAATAAATTTCCCAAGGCGAGCATAATGCATGTGAATACCTTCCATTCATTACGACTATCTGTAGTCAGATTTCGTTATTTCACAAGGGGAAAAGCCCCGCGGAAAATGTCAATGCACCCGGGGCCAGAACAAGCCACCAAAAAGCCATCAAATATGTTGACATCAACCTAGAGACCGAACCACGAGTGCAATCGTTAATTATGTATGCCAATCTGGTAGCCAGAATTGTTCATAACACTTTAGCGCCAAAGATGCCAGCAGACAGCCCGAATCTCATGCATTTTTATTAAGTGAAACACAAAGGAAAAATGCCAAAAAGGGGGACAGACATCATCGCCTCAGTAGGAGCCACCCACTGACCACTGACCACTGAGCACTGAGCACTGACCACTGACCACGGAACACAAAGTGTTGACGCGTGTTTGGATTGCCATTTAGGCTGGCGGATCGAAATTCCCCCGATTCCGATTCAAACTCGGTCCGCATATTTAATCAAAGTCGCTGGGACTCTTCGCCGATGCAGCCCGCATCAATCCCAACTTAATTTGTAATCCATCAGCAGCCCCGAGGATGAGCGGACGGAGCGTAGCCCTTTTCCTTTTAATTTACGAGCTTGAAGTTTCGAGAAGCCGTGTCACGCCAGCCAGAAAAGGGTTCCTCCGCTCCGAGGCGTCATCAATTTCGGCAAATGTTCTCCTTCAGACCCGCGAAATTGCAGCTAATTGAAAAGCGATTACAAAACAAATAACTAAACCCGAAGCCTAAGTGCATTTCCAAGGCAAGCCGGAGCCGGTTAACGAGCCGCTGGCGAGGGGAGCAAGGGGAGTTTCCTATTGATGACGACAGTTTATAAAAATTACGCATGAACAAACTAATTTTCATTATGAAAAGCCACAAAAAACAAAGGCATCGCACAGACATACTCAAGTGGGATGAAAATGTATGATAGGCGACTTTTATACCCTCTCACATATAGCATAAAGATTTACAAACATATATTTGTTCTGCAAGGAAAATCTTGAAAGAATGGAACAGCTTATATCTTCTAGTTTAGAGCCTTAGGTCTTTTTTGGATAATATTATTACAACTTTCAAGGGAACAGAGTTTTTATTATTGGACAATTTATACTATGAAATATCAAATAAATATAAATACAATGTAAATCGATCTGAGTTCACCAATACTCTCTAGTTAGTGTATTTCGCTAGCAAACAAGTCTGGCGACTGCAATCACAAATTGGTAGCGCAAAAATAAACATTTTCATTTAAAATGTTATATTTATTGAATGGCGACATCGCTTTTGATATGATAACTCAAGCGTGGGCGCGAATTCTCTCAGTTTTCGGTGGGAAATGGGTCCGCAGTGGTGAAAATTGCTCAGGCAATTGACATGATTCCAGAAATATGTGTCACAATATATATGGACACACTCAATTATAAACTTTTCATGTAGGACCGTGTCAATTTTGTCCTAGTGTTAATCAAGAGCTGTGCAAGTTTTTAATGACTTGGTGTAATTAGGCAAATGGAACGGAGTGTTGAGGGAAGCGGCGAGCGCCGAAGATGCTGACAAAATCGTTCAAGCTGAAAGGAAAACTTTTTCCCTAATGCAATTTGCGCATTTGCCACAAATGGAGCATTGGCTTCCAGCAACTCCGCTCCCCTCTAGGTGTGGCATTGAAAATTTACCCTTCATTGGCTCGAGATGAGGTTTCAGTTTCTTTATTTTCCCCCTAGCGCTAGGTTAGGGGCCTACAAGAATGTTTGATTAAGTTGTTTCATCAATTAAGAATGGATGACTCTTTCCGGGCTTAAAGATCTCGAAGACAGCCTTCTAGGGGCCATAAGTGTCGGAGTCATCCGAGCCCAGTGGCAATACACAAACCACAAAACTCAGTCAGCAATTACGCAGCTAAAGGGAGTGGTGGAAGGGCCATCCCTCCACTCAGTCCTGCGTTGCCTGCTCCTGACATCTCCTAGCCACTCGGAGGTTACCAATTTGGGAGCTATAAAAATGTCTGCGGCAAAACAAAACAGCAGGGACGGGGAGGGGCGAGTGGTTGGTCTCGGCTTTCGACTGGCACTGCTCTTGTCTAGTGCAGCGGTCAGTGCTAACAGGGTTCAACGGGTCGTATGCGTAATCAATTGTTGCAGCTGTGTCACGTTCCAGAGGAGATAGCTACCCCCAACAGCCACCATTTACTTAATCAAGTTTTGCACACATTTTCGGGTCAGTTGCCAGTTGGCAGCCGCCTTTGTGCCATCGATATTCTCGATATTTGATTGCCAGCCAAGAGATCCAAAAAGTGTATAAACACGGATGCATTTCCATTGGCAGCAACGAATTGCGCGATCCAATCACACATAAATAAGGGGAACAAAAGGTGGCAACGGAATCAAGGGTCAAGTTCTCAAGCATTAATTACTTTCGGGAATCTCCGCGAAAGAATCAAAAGGCCATTCCAGACACCTTTCAGTCGCCAGACAATTGACCCAAACTGCCAATAAAATTGAGTAGCATGAAATGTAAATAAGAAGCCTTCTCTCCTTCGCGATTATGGCCGCGATGACGCTGCCAATTTGTGCCGCACACAGCCGAGGAGAATGTAATGAGAAAGCCATAAAATAAACAGTTGAATAATCGCCGATAATGAGAGCTGCCAGCGAGTTTTTCCCATCTTTCCCCGGGGCCATTTCATCTCAAAGATACACGAAATCGATTGGACAGCAATTCCGCAACAATAACATCCCGTGCTCCGTGTAAGCAGCCCCACAATGGGGCCCAGAGAAAGAGGTGTGAGATCAAAGCGGTCGAGATGTATCCGATCAGAGGGATATATGTATAACGATATAGCATAAACGGCTTTGAGGTGTGAACTCTGGTGTGGCCTCTGCTTCGATTGGGGAAACATGAAATTGATAATTGTTCAGCGTCTCGAACAGAAAACCACATGGCTGGCGAACTAGCATAATTTTGACAGTTTAGAGGTTCTTTGTTTGTAAGAATATTTGAAGAGGCTTTCTATTAAAATATATTATTAACCACAGACAACAATGGGAACTACTTAATTAGCCAAATTATCCGCTCGCCTGAGAGCACACTCCTTTGGCGATTTAGTAGAAAATTGCTTTTCTCCTTAAACAGAAATCACATTTAATTATTTCGCTCTTAAAGCAGTTTTGAGCACGCCAAAAAATTAAATAAATTATGCAACAGCTGTCATTAATAAAGTCGAGCGCAAAAAAAACAAACGAAACGCAACAAAAACAAAAAAAAATCCAAAATATCCCCAATGAATCAAGGCCAGCATAAGGCAGCATAAATGCAACAACAGCGGCAAATTGAAGTTGCACTTTGTGTTGAAAATCCAGTTTTGTATTTGGTGAGCTGCACTTGTGCGAAAAACACGAAAAAGCTGGCTCACGTTCAGTGCGGTGTCGTGTTGGCTCTTGATTTCTTTTACATATTGAGCGAGCTGAAATTGATTTAGTCAAGCCACACACAAGTTTGCATCTCGCCGGGAGTTTTTGGGAATTCCGTTTCGGGGAAATATAAATTCACCCCTGTCAAAATCAATTTTCAACAAGAAAATTAAACTCTTGCCACATCGGGCTTCATATTTTCCATATTTCCCACACTCAGCCGCGGTACGTTCTTTTGGGGCGTGTCAGTGTCTGGGCTCTTGTAATTAATCGCTGCGAATGCAAGAATTTATGAGATTTTCATGCGTTTTTGAAGCCTTCTGCGGAGTTATGCGACCTGCCCACGGATCGGCATTGAGCTGAGCGTGGAGAACCGAAAAACACACTCACGTGTGACTATGTGCCAGCTGACCATATATCAATTAAAGTCACAGTCTCAACAGAGCCGTGTGACAATTAAAGCCGTCAAATGCCGAAGCGATTGACTTGGCACTCGCTCGACTGTGAAAATTTGCATGGCTTAGCGAAAATTGCGATAAACCGCTTTGCCGATTATTTGATAAGCACTCTGATTGATCTGTCACAATACTCAGTCAATGTCGGCAAACTCAGAGATATAATTCGTTAATTAAGACCTGTCCAAATGGGATGGAAATCGAGATATAACGAAATCTATTAAAAGCTTATTGCCAGGAGATTTAAAAAATATGAAGGATTTTTTTAAAGGTAACATTTGCATGCACACTATTTTCAAAACCATTTAAGAAATCTATTCAAATGAAATTCATTTATAAATGATTTCGTCTTTACAGACTTTTATTTTTGATCCCTTTTGTGCACATGAAGTCCTGAAAAAGCGAAATCCTTTCACCCGTTATTGGCAAGAGAAAAGCATTCAAAAACACTTCAAAACAACCCAAATCTTGGCCCACTTTCACATACAAATTTTCTTCTAAAAAATCCCACTTTGGGAAACGTGTTCTTGCATTTGTCTGGCTTTTGCTTCCGAATCAGTTTTATTTTGCTTTGCTTTACCTTTTTCCTTTTCCTCACACCCAGTTGAGGGTGTAAATATTTGATTTTTCCCATGCGTTTGCAGATTGTTTAAAGTTGTCGATGGGTGTGGGTGAAAGTTTGCTTTGAGGACTAGTTGCCAAGGGAAAAATGAAATGTGAAGAATCATGGAAACACAAAATAGATTCAATTTTCGTAGTTTTTTCTTATTAACAAAAGCAGTTTTTATTTTTAAAATACAACAAACACCAAATACTTTTTTCATGTTCCCATGCGCCTGTTCAAACTCTTTCAAATTCCCATAAAAGATACTAAATATTCGCGTGTATATAATCAATATTCACAGCCAATAACAAACATTCGGTGTTTACAATTATTGAAAGTGAGCGGATCGAACAGATTATTATTCATGAATGGAAATAGGCAGAGCCATAAAATCTTCACCGATTCGATTAGAGGCAATTGAAATCATCCTCATCGTCGCTTGCGGTATATATTACAGGGTATTCGAAGACTACTAAGGAATATTGAGAGCTCGAATTTGTCAGATGCCATATATCATAGTAATTCCTTAAATATGTATATGAAGGCTTGGTCGATTTTGATTTACTTTTTATTTCACAGAATACTCTCAATGACAAGATAGATTTTTTTTTGCCAATAATAAATATGTTCCGCGATAAAATTCATTAAATACATTTTGAACTTTGGGATCATTGAAATGAAAGGTGTTTCAAAGGTCCTTGCCTAAATTGCAAGAATCTAAGGAATACAAAATACTATTTTTGTATAAAGCTCTATACCCTCAAGAATGATTATATTAAATGCAACTACTGATCTAAAAATATCAAAATAAATATTCCTTTTTTAATCGATTAGATTTTTAGATTTTTAGATTATTAATCTCAATAACAAGATAGACTCTCTTTTATCAATTTAATATTTTCCGCGATAAAATGCAATAAAACCATTTTGGATTTTGGCATGAATGAAATAAAAAGGTTCTTCAAAATTGCCTATATTACAAGAATACAAAGGAATACAAAATAATATTTTTGTATAAAGTTCAATGCCCTCTAGAATGATTTTATTAATTGCAAACACAGACGTAAATTATATTAAATAAATTATACAAAATAAATATTCCTTGTTTAATTGTATAAAAAAATATATAGCGTGGTACCTCATAGTCGACTTAAGACAATCCGTGTTTTATTTTTCGCTTTTTGCCTTATCCACGGGCCACATTTCCGAGGTGCCCAACTATCCGCTGGGTTGTTGCTGTTTTCGGTCGCTATTGGCGAGGTCAGTGGAACATAAACATGCCATAAATCATCCGGCAGAAGTGTGAGCGATGCTTTGATGGAGGTGGCGGAGGAGGTGCTTCTGCCGTGACTCGTGCTGGGAAATCTCTTTTATTTTTGGACATATTTTTGTCCTTCCCCAGCCTCCTTCGAACACATCATCGTGACATTTCGGGGGCGCGGAACGAGGAGTTAAGATTCATTTAGTTGGTTGCCATACTTATAAAAAACACTTCGTAGCCCATTGCAAATCTAAAACTGTCAACAGCCTCATTAATTATGACTCGAGAGGATAGTGTTGAAAAATGGGCCCTGCCTTTGCCCGGCACATTTTGTGTCAAATTTGTCATTCATCAGTTTTGTGCCGAGTCCTGTCCTGGTCCTTTGTTTCTGACAGGAACACGGCTCGGCTCGTTGGCCAGCTGCCGAGTCCAGCTCTCAGGCGGGCTGATTAGGGCCTAGGGTTTATATAAAGTGTTTGATGGGCCGTCGGCTAATTTTCAGCGCTATGAGCTTGGTTTGAGTTCAAAAACTATCTTTTGTGGGACATGATGACGGTAATGTGACAAAAAGTTTACGGCCCAGGACACATTAGGTTGTCTAGTTTCTAAACAATGGAAAAATGATTCGTCCTTTGTAGGACTTTTGTTGACAGACTATTCTGGCATTATGTAAATAGCTGTGAGGATTCTATAGATAACTAATATATTGTCTCTTGCTATTGTGCTTTAAAAATTTATGTTTATTTCTAGGGTTTAATAAGGGAATGATGCTACTGATAAAAAGTACAAATAATTATATAAGATAATAAATAATATATCATTATTCTTTCTATTCGGAACCAGAGTTCAAATAGCTAACAATGATCGATTATTTTACGTCATTTGTTGTATATATTATTTTTTTTATTAATAAATATATTCGTTTTCGGATCATATCTTCCTTTATTGCTCGAAATGAAATCCTTGGCTTCACTTTGAAAGAGTTTTAGAAATTGCTGGTATAATTGTAGTAATAATATTGTAAAATATGGTATTATATTGAATTGGAAACACAATTATTATTTTAATAATGTGAATTCATAGGACAAGGAGCACTAAGATATAAAAATTGTATTATTTATTAATGTTAAATCAACTTAAGACGATAAGAAAAATGGGTATTTTATAAATGGGTATTATATAATTGAATCTCTCGAAAAATTCCATTGCCAATGCATTTTTAGATTTTATTTCAGTTTTGTTGAAATGAATTCATAATTATGATAATTATTTCTTTAGTCCGATACGTCAAAGGACTTTGCAACAAACGAAAAAGTTACTTTTTTCTAATCGAAGGGCTCAAACCTTTTAACGTCCTCCCTTGACACAGTATCTTCCACCCATAGATTCAACGATCATCCCCTAACCAGTGGAATCTCTGTCTCTCTGAACCGTTACATGTAAAAAAATAAACTTCAAACGATTAACTAGAAGCCGCAACGAGTAGTGAAAAGTGAGTGGCGAGTGAGTAAAATATACTCGAATCGCGGCAGAGGCAAGAGTGAGTGCGCGCGTCAGCGACTGCGAGCGGGCAGCGACGGCGGCCGGGAATCATGAGCGAGGAACGAGTCGCACACAAAACTGTCATCAAGTGACAAATGCTTGACAGCATCAATCAGCCACTGCGACGACAGCCACGGCGACAGCGACAGCGACTGCGCCTGCGACTGCGACAGCGACCGTGGCGACGACGATGCGGCGTCGGCAGAGGCTCGTGTGCTGCTGGCGCCGGCGCTGGCTGCTCTGCTCGCTGCTGCTGCTGCGACTGATGCTGCTGCTGCCGGCGGCGACGTCCGAAACCAAAGAAAGTGCAATCTTGGCCGAGCCAAAAGCGCTGTCCCAGCAGCATCCTCCCCCAACTTCGAACTCAACAGCCACGCCCCTCGGCGCCAGTCCCGCCACGCCCGCGGGCATCAGGGAGAACGTCATGCTGCCGTCAGCCGATCCCGAGCGGGAGGCCCAGATCCTCTACGAGAAGTCCCTGCAGGAGTACCATGGAAGTCAGCTGTCCGCCACCGCCGGCAGTGACGTAGCCGGAGGCAAGCGCACGCTGCACGCGCTCTGCGAGCGGTGGCAGCAGAAGCACTGCCAGTGCAGCGGCAGCCTCGAGAGCCTGCGGCTCAGCTGCCGCGGCATCGGCATCCTGGCAGTGCCCGTCAACCTGCCCGGCGAGGTGATCGTCCTGTGAGTATTCCCATTAAACACAAACAAATATTGAGAGACTATTTGCACTTGCTTAACAAAATATGAATGGAAAACTCAATTTAAACTTTGAACTTGCAAAATAAGGACACAATTTACGATTCATTTTGTTGTTGAAAAAGTAACATATTTATTAAGCCTAATTTTTAAGCTACTACTGAACTTTTGGCACTTGAACTTATATTATATACTAACGGAAGAATATACAAACAAATTAGTGCAACAAATGGCAAATAGTTAGGTTAATGCTAAATATTAGGCCACTAAAGTCGGCTCATAAAGAATTTTCATAATAATTTTTGTCTTTCTTTGTATATTTTTTCTATTCAAAATCTTCAGGATTTAGTTATTTTTTAATACTATAAATATGTACAATCCTAAAAGAAAGTTTTAACAAGATAAAGCCTTATAAATATTCCAGTTACTTTAAAAGAAAGCATTTTCATTTAGTTTTAATACATTTTCCTTAAATTGAGTAAAAATATGCAAGCATAGTGTTTCTTGAAAATCTCAAACATAAAGCGGGTTAAAATATTTAGCATATGCTTAATTTGGTAATTTTTTTTGCTTAATACAGTAAAACTAACAAATGTATAAAAATGCATACATTACAAAATGAAATTGGTAGTTAAATAAACCAATTCATTTCATATTTAACACTTTCAAGAAATTGGTACATTGAATTTGGCTTATATTTTAGGTTTTAATAAGTTACGATTACCTGCGAAATCAATAGTCTTGTTCATATTGAATTTTATCCCATCTGAATTAGTTCGCTATCATTCATGTATTGACTTAGTAGGAATTTAAATTTTTGCAATGAAAATTGTTCAATTTGATTTATAATGAAAGAGAAATTTACATAAATAAAAACTTATACAACATTTTATGAATGTCCTCCGAACTAAAAAGTGTGTGACAAGCTCTGAATGTTTTATGTCCTGTGTATTTATTTGGTTTTTATTTCTCTTTATTTATTTGCAACAAATTTATTAGTGTTAAGTTGGTGTCAACCTATTACCCTTAAGGTTTCACAAATCGCCATCACGAAGTGCCAACCATAATCTCTTAATTGCACCTGCTAATAATTCCCAAACTTCCCCCTATTGAGCGATTAGGCTGACTTAGATGCCTGACACATTGGACCATTTTCCGTTGCTGGAATGCGTGCCTCAAATCGCATAATTACAACTCAATTTCGCAGTCTTCGCTCCGATTCGGATGCGGGCGATTTGGGCATGCGGTTTAATCTAATTACACATACGCCACGTTGTGCAGCGTTTCGCAATCACCGTCGTCGTCACTGTCACAGCGTCAGCGCAGTGACTGCTCACGAATGTGAGTCACGTTTTCTTGCCGCCGACGGGCACTCGCTAAGGAGTTGGGAGCCGCTTTTGGCTTGGCCAAAGTTTCGGCTGATTAATGGCCAACTCGAACGGTCCATAAATAAATAAATAATTTATTAATTAACGCATCGCTCAGGGGCTCGAGTCATAAGCTATTAAGATCACTTGTAGCCCACTCCGGACAATCACTTCCAAGACGAGTCCGCTGTCCTTGCCAAGAGTTTTCAATTGGCAAGCCGGTGTTTTTCCGAAATACTGGGCCCCTGCCAGGCGGCAGTTCGTCTTCATTTTAATGCAATTTTCCGCCGGTTGGCTCAATATGCTTTTATGCCATTTCCGAGTTGATTGATGGCCCACTGAGATTTGCACATTCCCCCTTCAGCCCCACTGACGTGTTTTGGCATCATTTAAGCCTCGTTTCATATTCATGGCAGTGGCAAATGCCTTCTGTTGATGGATGAATTGTTGGCATCCGGAACGGTTCAATAAAGTTATTAATTGGCTTATTGTTTTGTTTCTGTCATTCGCTTCCACAACAGAGATTTGGGAAACAACAACTTAACCAAGCTGGAGGCGAACTCATTCTTCATGGTGCCGAATCTGGAGGAGCTGTAAGTATGTGGGATTGGGAAGCTTGTTTTAAGCACGAGAGCACAGATCACCGTGTCAGTTTTGAGGTCTCTTTAATTAATAACAAGCTTACCAATTCAAAGGGCCTAGATAATCCCCTCGTTTCCCCAACGAAACTACAGTAGAGCCCGAAAAACTCGCAACTCGCAACTCCCTTGGGGTGTTTTGAACCCGCAAACTTCACCATTTTAATCTGTGTCGGAGTCGGACAACAAGAGTACAAAATATGACAGCGTAAAAACTTTCGTCATTTGAACAGCCAAAGTTGGCTTCGACGGGCGGGCAACTCATTATTCAATTTCACAGCGAGGCAGCCCGCAAAAAATCACAGCGGTCAACGGACGACCCGACCCTGACCAGACCGCAGCCCGAACCGCAGGTCCTTGGCAATATAAATTACTTGATTACGCTGTATATTTCAGCGAGTTGGCACGATTAATTACTCCTGACTGTGCTATCCTTGCAATTTCCTGCACTTTGGCCGACGACACTCGACTCTAGCTTGGCTTTATGCCGGCCATCGGGCCATGCTTTTCGTAATATTGTTGACCAAGGGAAGGTTTATTTGCAGAACTTTGTCCGACAATAGCATCATTAATATGGATCCCAATGCATTCTACGGCTTGGCGAAATTGAAACGTTTGAGCCTGCAGAACTGTGGCCTCAAGTCCCTGCCGTCGCAGTCGTTCCAAGGACTCGCTCAGCTGACCAGCCTGTAAGTATGCACCGCAAAGTGTTCGAAAATAAATACAGCCCTCGGTGTGTTTGTGAGTGTCCGTGGACGTTGATGTTGATGTTCGCTTCTAAGCATTGCCGTTAAGCCGAGGATATCGCCGCAAAGACCGCCGCCGGAGGAGTGGAGCAGGACCCTCGCAGGATGAATTTGTTTGCTTCCACGCAGACCCACTGCCGTCCACAAGCACATCTGCACTCGCCGCCCAATCACACGCTATTTTCCTATATTATCCGCCCTTCCCCTGCACCTCTCTAAGTTCTCTATTTTTTGCCCCTTTAATTTGGACACTGGGTAATGGCTTAAACGCAGCCAACTGAATGGCAACGCCCTGGTCAGCCTGGACGGGGACTGCCTGGGCCACCTGCAGAAACTGCGCACCTTGCGCCTGGAAGGCAACCTCTTCTACCGCATTCCCACGAACGCACTGGCAGGACTCAGAACACTCGAAGCACTGTGAGCCCCTTGACTTGTTCCAACTCGAGATTTAAGAGTATTCATGGATCATCGTGTCCTGCATGTTCCTCGAAATTTGTAACCCCAATTGGCGAATGCTTAATGATCTAATCCCTGCTGCTGCTGGCGCATTGTACTATATATAATCACTGTATGTTGTACTTCAAGCACAGCTCCTTAGTTTATTTATTTCTAATTTTAAATCATGTGAGTGTTTATGTGCTGAGTAGTAAGTACTACTTGGAACCCTCCCTAACCCTATATATATGTATGTTAGCATTCATGGAATTCATTAAATCAAGTTGCATGACTGAGTGACTGAGCGGTAAAACCCATATAAACAAACCATTGCCAATAACAATAATTTTATGTGCATGTTTTTCAAGTACATTGACCCTGTAACTTCCGACATCCCAAGAATATTTACATTTTTAATCTATAAACCCACTCAAGCCACAAAAAAGCATTGAGTTAAATGAAAGTTAAGGAATCATAAAGTCTGGCAATTGCTCATAATTTCTGTCTTCTGCCCCCCTCACTTTAACCATCGACAGCAATTTGGGCAGCAATTTGTTGACAATAATAAACGACGAGGACTTCCCACGAATGCCAAACTTAATCGTGCTGTAAGTAGTTGAGCTCTCCTTGCCAATGTACTCGTGTGCCCAAGTTTAAGCATTTATCTTCTTTCCTTTCGCAGTTTGCTGAAGCGAAATCAAATCATGAAAATCTCCGCTGGTGCTCTCAAAAATTTAACTGCTTTAAAAGTTCTGTAAGTAGCAACAACCACATGCGGGAACTTTGAATACTTTAAGCACTGCAGCCCGGAAACACAAACGCCACATGAGCCGAAGAGACACGGCATAAACCCACTGACACAAGGGCGCCTTGAAACTCCAATTGATATCAAATAGAATAACGATTTTTTGAACAGGAAAGGTTCATCCGATGGGGAAATTCCCTTTTGATCGGAAACTACATTATTAAGCAGACATCTTTTAATATCATTTGACATGAATATCTCCTTAAATCTTCATTTTTGAGTTACTTTTAATACATTTTAGCTATAGTATTATAAGCCGTGTTTATAGAATACCGAATTAATGATTTTAATACATGAATTCCGCAAAGTGTGCTCCTTAATACCGTTTCATATATTTGGGAACACACGAATGTTGACTATTAATTAGGTAGCAACACACAAAATGGTGTAACAAGTCGGAGGGGTTAGTCAGTAAATTAAGAAAAACAGTGCAATTGACTTACAATTACAATTACAATTACATGAATTCATGTATTCTATTACATAAGCTTGTTGACAGATGAATAATTATTTGTTGTTTCTAAATCTGGGATAGTGACAGTACATCTTCTGTTCATATGATAAATTTTGAAGAGTGTTTTTTGTGAATCTTTTAATATTTCATTTTTTATTCATTATCAAAAATAAGGAAACAGATCAAAAAAGTGCATTAATTTCTTGAAGCATCATTTCTTGAAAATTTCTCTTCAAAACAATTAAAAATTAATGAGTTTCAGTCACTATATTCATAAAATTCATGTAAAAAGTTTGTTATGTTTTTAAGTCATACTCGAAGATATTTCATAAATCCTGATTAATAGTATATACACAACTCTTTATGATCGTCCCAGTTGCTACTAGATTAACTAGGTATTTTTGTTTTATGTTAATCGTCATCAAAATGAATGCTTCAATTTATTATTTTCATGCGTTGCAAACTTCGTGTCATATTAAAAATACTCTATGCATTTTGAAGTGCAAAGAATATCAAGAAAGCGATGCAACTTGAGGCGAGAGCAAGTGGCAAGTGGAAATGGTGTTTATCCGTTTTGCGGCCATGGCTCGAATAAATTTCAATTTCCCAGCAAAAGCGTGAAAAAGTTTTTCCTCCCGTTTTTGCACCGCTGTTCGGTGAGCTGAGTTCAGCTCAGTTGGGTTCAGATTGGGTTCAGTTCCGACAGCTTAAACTGTCGTCGCCAGCGTTGACGTTGTGCGCTGCTGTTTACCGCAAATTTTTGGCTTTTCGCGCTGCACGCCCTCGGCGTGCCCATAAAACCGCTCCGCTTCCTTCTGGGCCACCCCAAAAGAACCGCCCACCGCAGGGCAGCAGACAAATATGCAAATTTATGTTGTGGCTGACGGAGTCCCATTCTGTTTCCCAAGGGGGCTAAGGAGGGCGACGTACGAGGAATGCATCAGGCGAAAGTGAAAGCTCTCGCCGTGCATCGCGTAAATCTAAACGCTTGCGAGGAATGGGTAAAATTTTCCGTGTGCATTCTTGCATTTGCTTCCAGATTTATGGATGCAATACCTCTAACCACCAAAAGTCTGTTAGAGTGGGTCATAAATGGAAATGGGGGGAAATGATATGGAAAGTTGGTGGCGAGTGCATCTGTTGTTTGCCGTCACCACTTGGCCTATAAAACAGTTATCGATGTTGCCAACAAAGGTTTTTAAAATTAAACATACCAAATTGAATACTATCCAAACGTCAAAGTACCTTTGGACATAATATAATATAAAATGTAGGTAATATAATATTTATATAACAGATAGGAATACTTAAAACCATGAGATCTATTATCGTTAAAATATTATAATTATTATTTTATCTTCTTTTTTAGTATAAAAGGATTCAACAATAATCTTAAATTAATGTTAAATATCCTTTGACACCAACCTCGTTAGCCAAACCATTAATTTTTAAACGTATCAAAAAGCCTAATACATATTTTCACTTACATTCAGCATTTTAATATTATATTTTTTCAAATTGAAATCAATGTTGTTTATTAGGAATTCCCACAAACTTTATGTTCGCGCATAAATTTAGATTTCAGGACCCTTGCAATTCGAAAGGCATCACCCACGCCTTGGACTACGTGCTGTCACGTAGGAAAACTGACCCCAAACAAAGTCATGCAAATGGCAGTGATTTTTTTCAGAAAAGAAAATGCGAGACTGAAATTTGCAACTCAATTTCTATAATCGAAATCAGGAAGTATAGTTCAAACATCGTTTACTCTTTTTCGTTGCAGGGAGCTGGATGATAATTTAATAAGCAGCCTGCCCGAGGGTCTCAGCAAGTTGTCGCAGCTGCAGGAGCTGTAAGTATATTAAAGAAATACAAATTCAGGTGGTCGAGCACGATAAGCCCAAGCAGGGAGTGGGGAGCCATTGGAATTGCAACTGATGTTGTTGATTTGCCACAACATTTCCTACCCGCCCCAGAGTCAGGCAGGGGGATGCCAAAAATCATAACGCATCATTACTTGGCGAATTTATGGCCGCCACCCGGCACTGTTTCCTCCAATAACTTGCCAGCCGAGAATCGAGGACTCCAGTTGCATCTTGTTTTTGTCGCACGCTCCTCTGCCTTGAGATGCGATGCCCCAGTGGCAAGACCACAGTCCGCGGCAACTGTCACAGCAATGCTGACATCGTTTGCGATGGCAAGAACTCCCCAAGGAAATTCAATTTCTGGTAAACAGGATAATTATGAGCATGTTAAATGTTGCGATAAAAGCCACGCTGTGCTGCATCTGCGGAGCCATTGCATCCATGATTGGGGTATTATGCTGGAGAGTGAATTTGTACAAGAGAAGGGGCCAAATCCGTCCGTTTCCCCGCCATGTGTGTGTGTGGCACAAACAAAAAATTAAATTTGAAGGGATTAAGAACCCTAAGGAAGTGTCTGCGTTCTGTTGACTTTGCTGAGAAAAGAATGGCAGTCCGTCGAAGTCGATGCCACAAACTTGGCGAGATAAACAGAACGATATTGTTTGCGGCGAGGTTACTGGGAGAGTTCAGTTTCGTTTCTGCGCTCAATCCAATCCCAGCCCTGATTCACAATAAATTCAATTTTTAAATCAAAAGTAAATGGCGAATGTAAAGTTGTTTGGGTGCATTTGATATTGGTATTAGATTCGTTCTGCGCAGTTGCATTTCCCCCCAAAATGGGTGCCAAGAAAAACCAAAAGACGTTAACAATATGAGCGCCCAAAAGTGTGCTCGTGTCACAGTTTATTTTTGGCTTTGTCGGCGTGTTTGTGAGACTTGACTTTTAAATGCAGCTGCATCCGAGTGCCACTTGCCAGCAGTGTGTATCCGAAAGATACTTTTCTTGGCATCGGGTAAACGTTTTTATTAAGCTTCCTTCACCCGCTTTCCCGATTCCATTTCCTCCAGTTCCATCACCAGCAATCGACTGCGCTGGATAAACGACACGGAGCTCCCGAGGAGCATGCAAATGCTGGACATGAGGGCCAATCCCCTGTCGACCATCTCCACCGGAGCCTTTCGAGGAATGACCAAGCTGCGGAAGCTGTGAGTATCCCTTAGTTCCCAGATTTGAGACCCCATTTGCCACAGCTCAGTGGGTCAAGGGGCTACTTCTGGTACTAAAGCACCTTCTCCCCAGGACTCTGTCGGATGTGCGAACTCTGCGCTCGTTTCCAGAGCTCGAGGCCTGCCACGCCCTGGAAATACTCAAGCTGGATCGTGCCGGCATTCAGGAGGTGCCAGTGAATCTATGCCGTCAAACACCAAGACTGAAGAGTTTGTACGTTTCAATACTTTTCGAATCGGACCCTTTTTAGTACCTTTTAATGTAAAATTGATTGGGTTTCTTTTACTCGCAGAGAACTTAAAACCAATTCCCTGAAACGCATCCCAAATTTAAGTAGCTGCAGAGACTTAAGGCTGTTGTGAGTATCTATAGTTTTCCCTAGTTTATCGGTCACTAAATGTATATAAATCTATCTACTCAGAGATCTATCCAGCAATCAAATTGAGACGATTCAGGGGAAGCCCTTCAGCGGACTGAAGCAGTTGCACGATTTGTTGCTCTCGTATAACCGCATCAAGGCCTTGCCTCAAGACGCCTTCCACGGCATCCCCAAGCTCCAGCTGCTGTGCGTTATTGTCCAACGAAAAATATACAAGAATAATTTCAGTTTTTGTTACCTACAGTGACTTGGAGGGGAACGAAATCTCCTTTATTCACAAGGAAGCCTTTGCTGGTTTCACAGCACTCGAGGATCTCAATTTGGGGAACAACGTGTTTCCCGAGCTGCCGGAATCGGGACTGAGGGCCCTGCTCCACCTGAAGACCTTCAACAATCCCAAGCTGAGGGAGTTCCCTCCACCGGACACCTTTCCACGCATCCAGACCCTGATCCTTTCGTATGCCTACCACTGCTGCGCCTTCCTGCCTCTGGTGGCGATGTCCGCTCAGAGGAAAACCTCCCAGGTTCAGGAAGCCGTACTCTTTCCCTCCGACGCCGAGTTCGATATGACGCTGTGGAACAACAGCATGATGAACATCTGGCCCCAAATGCGTGAGTATCCTGAACATTTAAGTATCTCATTTATGCCGAGCACTACATTTCCTTGCAGATAATCTAAGTAAGCAGCTGGGTGCCACCATGCACGATCCATGGGAGGCTGCAGCAAACTTTAACGAGGATCAACTGCAGTCACAGAGCGGAGGTCAAATCGCCACCAGCTTCATGGAGGAGTACTTCGAGGAGCACGACGTAAGCGGCCCGGCCACAGGCTATGGCTTCGGGACCGGCCTGTTCTCGGGCATGTCCGCTGAGGACTTCCAGCCGGGATCGGTGCAGTGCCTGCCGATGCCGGGACCCTTTCTGCCCTGCGCCGACCTCTTCGATTGGTGGACCCTGCGCTGCGGAGTGTGGGTGGTCTTCCTGCTGGCCCTTCTGGGCAACGGAACCGTGGTGTTTGTGCTGCTATGCTCCCGCTCGAAGATGGATGTGCCGCGGTTCCTGGTCTGCAACCTGGCGGCCGCCGACTTCTTCATGGGCATTTACCTGGGCATCCTGGCCATCGTGGACGCGGCGACCCTGGGCGAGTTCCGCATGTTCGCTATTCCATGGCAGATGTCGCTGCTGTGCCAGCTGTCAGGCTTCCTGGCGGTGCTCAGCTCGGAGTTATCCGTGTACACGCTGGCGGTGATCACTCTGGAGCGGAACTACGCCATCACCCATGCCATACACCTCAACAAGAGGCTGTCCCTGCGGCAGGCGGGCTACATCATGAGCGTGGGCTGGGTCTTCGCGCTGATCATGGCCCTGATGCCCCTGCTTGGGGTCTCCGACTACAGGAAGTTCGCCGTGTGCCTGCCCTTCGAGACCACAACGGGTCCGGCCAGCCTTACCTACGTCATCTCGCTGATGTTCATCAACGGCTGCGCCTTCCTCACCCTGATGGGCTGCTACCTGAAGATGTACTGGGCCATCCGGGGCAGCCAGGCCTGGAACACGAACGACTCACGGATAGCCAAGAGGATGGCCCTCCTGGTCTTCACCGACTTCCTTTGCTGGTCGCCGATAGCCTTCTTCTCCATCACGGCTATCTTCGGGCTGCAGCTCATCTCCCTGGAGCAGGCCAAGATATTCACCGTGTTCGTGCTGCCCCTGAACAGCTGCTGCAACCCCTTCCTCTATGCCATCATGACCAAGCAGTTTAAGAAGGACTGCGTGACCCTGTGCAAGCACTTCGAGGAATCCCGTGTGGTGGGCGGAGGCGGAGGAGGACACGGACAGGGTGGGGCCCGGGGGGCGGTGGCTCGCAGCAAGAGGGGTGACCTGCCGCCGCCCCTGCTGCCCGCTGCGGCCGTCGCCCATCCGCCGGGCTGCCGCTGCCTGAGAATGCTGCCCAGCGAGATGCCCAACTGGCACAAGATGGAGCAGACGCCCAGTCTGTGGCAGCGCCTGCGGTCCTTCTGCTGCGGCGACCGCCGGAGACGTCGCAAGCAGCGACGCCAGCCGCAGCCACGTCGCCAGAGGGCTTACACTGCCGCGGCTGCCAATCCGTACCAGTACCAGTTCGCCGAGTTGCGCCAGCAGCGCCAGAACCGCGCCAGCTCCATCTCCAGCGAGAACTTCTGCAGCTCTCGCTCCTCCAGCTGGCGACACGGGCCGCCCTCCTCGGCCCCCGTGCCGCCTGGCAACTGCAGCATGCCGCTGAAGATGTTGGAGCCGCACGGCTACCCGCACGGCGGCGGCCACGGCCGGAGGCGACACTCCGCCTGGCTGATAACCCGCAAGACGTCACAGGACTCGAACTTGTCCAGCTCGAGGAACGACTCCTCCGCCTCGGCCACCACTGCCAGCACCTCGACCTTCCGTCTCTCCCGCTCGAGTGCCGGCAGCAGCACGCCCTTGCCCTCCATTATAGGTGAGTACTTTGTCTCCTGATTGCCTTCCCATAACTGAAAGTTGCGATTTTTAAAGCCCACAACGGCAAGGCCCAACTGGATGCGGCTAAGCCGAGACTAGTCCGGCAGGAGGCCGTCCAGGAGGAGGAGGACTCCTCGCCCCCCCGCCTGGGAGTGCGATTCTTGCCCACCATTCCCTCGGCGGCCGACAGCTCGGTGATTATGGAGGACGGTGACTCTGCCAACACTGGAGCGCCTAGCTTCCTGGGCATGCCACAGCCAGGAGCCGCCAGCGGCTTCCTCATAGCACCCACATCGCCAGCCCCCACACCTTCACCACCACCACCAGTGGTGCTGCAGCCGGTGAAGCCACCGCCCGATCCCAATGACGCCCCACCGTGATGGTGGGATTACGGCTGGCGGGGCCTACGTAGAGCCAATAGGGAGACCTTTCTGTAGGGTAATGGGAACAGGAGGAAAGCTGACTGTGTTCGTAGATTGTATGCGGGCGGGAGAATATGACACCTAGGCTAGTAAGACACAAAGTTAGCAGAAACCATCTGCAATACTTATATATATATTTGTAGCGTTAAGTAGTCAATTTGTTAAGTTAAAGCAGATCGAAGGTCAGGATTCAGTCAACCATTCAAGAGTCTCACAGAACCCAGCAGGACGACACAGCTTTAAGGAGACCAGTCCGCAATCGAGTTTCTCCCATTGAATTCACCTCCAAAATAAATAGGAAAAGTCCTCCTAAGTTGTATGTTTTATTAATGAGGGCGTACCAATGTATTTGTTTTTCTCGTTGACAAAATTATAAGAGATAGTGAGTTTCAAGTTTTAGATGGGAAACTGGCAGAGTTGACACAAAGTATTATGTATAACTTATTAAATTAGATTGCATTCTTAACTTTTAACCGTACATGTTAGGCGTAAATATATATAGATTATTTATACATGTGTGTATTATGTTCGATGATGCCAAGCATTCATCGGTGTATACCTTGAGTGAAACGAGACGATTACACGCAAAACCAGGCCATAAACATTCGAATTAAATAACATTCACATACAGCGGACTGTCTTTTGATTGCGAACGCCATGGGTTATCCTAAAGATTTCTTAGCTGGTCTTCATATTTACTAGAAGAAAAATAAAGAAAAACTCATCAACTATGAATTTGAGCTGCCAAATAGTACTAAATATTTCACTTTTTAGAGTTTTCCGAGTTCTACCTAATATTTAATTTGATGGAAATTGAAGCTAAGAAGCCAGCAGTAAGGTTGAAAAATTTGTCTATGGTCCCTGACACTGCGGGATTAATCCCCCAAACCTATTGCCTGCTCGCTGTCGGCCTCCTCGCTGTTGGCCATCACAACTCCGTAGGAGGGATTCTCGATTAGGTGGGCCCTCAGCTTGTCGCCCCCGCGTCGACGACGCTGCAGCTCGCGGATGACCAGCAGGGGCGTCATGACCAGGGCCAGGCAGAGGAGGATGGCCAGCACGAACATGGTCCAGTGGAAGGCCAGGTGTCCTGTCTTTGATGCGCTGACAAGGGAGCCCATTCCCTCGCACGTGTCCGGCGCTGTGCATACCTGGCCAAAGCGACAGCCCTTGGAGCAGACCGGCAGGCACTCGCTGCTGCTGCCAGGCATCATCTGGTAGCCGGGCAAGCAGACGCACTTCTCCGGCCCCAGGCACTCGGCATTCACGCACTGCTGCGAGCACTGGGGTCTGCAGAAGTTCGGCTCGCTGGCATTGACTACCACGTGGCCGGGATCGCAGTCACAGTGTCCGGGGGCTGAGCACTGGCCGTTCTCACACCTGGGCCGGCACGTAGGCACGCACTGGTACGGCACCCGGGTGTCCTCGAAGCCAGCCAGGCAGGCGCAGGTGTTGGGCTCTACGCAGGTGCCGTTGATGCAGCCAGGTGAGCACACCGGGTCGCAGATGGAGCCGGAGCCCGCCCGGAGCTTGTAGCCCTCGTAGCAACGGCACTGGCCCGACCCAATGCAGTGGCTGTTTACGCACTTTTGGGGGCAGTGCGGCTCGCAGGGACCCAGAGCCCAGCGCCTGGCATAGCCCACGTCGCACTGGCAGATATCCGGGGCGATGCAGCGGCCGTGTCCGCAGTCCTGGCTGCAGATCGGTTCGCAGACACTCGATCCCATTGTGGAACTAGGGCGGTAGCCGGTGAAGCAGCGGCACTCGTTGGGCGCCACGCAGCTGCCGTGCAGGCAGGACTTCGAGCAGATCGGGATGCAGTAGAACGGGAGCAGCGCCTGGTCGAACATGCAAGATAATTAATGGAAGGTCATGATTCGTTTGAAGTCAGTAAAATTATTCGATTTATTGTATTGCAAGCACTTCTTACCGTGTAACCCTCCAGACAGGTGCAGATGCCAGGACTGCTGCAGATTCCCTTACGGCAGCTCCTCGCGCAGTAGGGCTCGCACTCGGTGGAGCTTCCGTTGACAAAGGCATAGCCCGGATCGCAGGTGCATGTGTCGGGAGCGGTGCAGCGGGAGCTGGCCCCGCATCCCGGCTGGCAGGTGGGCGAGCACCGGTGCTGAGAGGTCTTTACAAAGCCCCCGTGGCACTCGCACCGCCCGGGAGAGCTGCAGAAGCCGTTCTCGCAGCCGGACTGGCAGCTGGGGACGCACACATTGCGGGAGCCATCGGCGTAGATGTGGCCCTCGGAGCAGGCACATTGCCCGGGGGAAACGCATGTGCCATTCACGCAGGCCGGCTTGCACATTGGCTGGCAGCCCGAGGCGCGGGTGCCGTCCGTGTGGTTGTATCCCGGCTTGCAGAGGCACTCCTCGGGGTCCAAGCAGCTGCCGTTGGCGCAGCCGCTCGAGCAGACCGGGTCGCACCTCCAGGGCTGGCCCAGTCTCGGGGCATGGCCGGCGTGACACTTGCACTCGTTCGGCGCCACGCAGACGCCGCGGATACAGGCGTCCTGGCAGATCGGCACGCACTTCCTCAGCTTCTCGTTCCGCTGGTAGCCGACATTGCACACGCACATTCCCCCCTCCGCACAGTGTCCGTGGGCGCAGTCCTCCAAGCAGACCGGCTCGCACACTGTCCTGGAGCCGTTCGCAAACCGGTAGCCTGGGAGACACTGGCACTCGTCCGGAGCCACACAGATTCCGTTCTCGCAGGACTCGCTGCACTCCGGCTCGCAATGACTCCGATCCCGGCGATTCGAGTATCCTTTGCGGCACATGCACTCATTGGGCGCCAGGCAGGTTCCAGCTCCGCAATCCTTGCACTGGGGCGTGCACTGGCTAAGGGGGAGGTCACACTGTCACATAACTTGACCACAGATAACTATTTGTAAGGATACTAACTCTGTTTCATTGCGCTTGTAGCCTTCGCAGCAAATTTCTTCGTACCCCATGTAAGTCTGCGAAAAGGAGTTGGCAAGGATAACATCAAATCACAACGATTAAATGTTGAACGATTTTTTTAAAGTTAAGAATCATTTCAGATTATGATTGTAATGTAATTTCTTTACGTGTTATAGAAAGAGAAAAGTTACAAGAAAATAATGCCAAAATCTACATTATTTAGATGGTTTTACACATATTCTCATATTTGGTCGTCTTAGAAATAAAGTAAACTTTTGTAACCAGCCATCGGTAATTATTTCTCTGAGATATGTTTTTTATTTTAATGAAATAACAATAATTTTTTAGCAATATTAGGTACTTTAATTTGATAAAAAGAACAGCTACTCATAGATACCTTGTTTGTTGTTGAAACCAACGCAATGTTTTTTAATATTAAAATGTTTATTAAAGGAGCTACTTTTGTTTTCATTGAGACATTTTTTAAATATATAAGAACATTAACTTAAAGCGTCACTTTATCCGATTTTAAATTGGGTGCTTTGACATAAGCTTTTTAAAAGTGATTATTCTTATTACTGATTGATTAATTTCACTTGATTTTAAAATCCCGAATCTGGTTATCACAAAACTTTTATTTTTGAATAAATAATTGGAAAAGCAAATCGTTTTAACACGATTGAAATACAGAAATACGTTTTATAAATATTTGATTTTTCAAAGCAGAATGGAAATTAACACAAAACCTTGGTTGATTTTATTGATTAAAATTAAGAGAAACTATTCTCAGGTTCACTTTACTAACCTCTGTTCTAGTTCTGCCCACCAAGGAACCACAATTCCCAGTGCAATTGGCCATATTCTGATTCTTTCGCATTGTCACCAGCGTTCCGCGCATTTTCACCATTCTTGAGTTTTGCGAATTATTTGTTTAGTTAACGAAAATCTAGTAAAAGTCCGAAGAATATGTACTCACGGGATGCGATCCACACAGGCTTGAACCTGCAATCCTACACAAGCTAGCAATACCACTGAAAGGAACCACATCCTTTGTGATCCTGGGAATAATACTCGAATGACGACTGGGCCGACTGCTCACTTGGGAACACACTTGGCAAATGATCAAGCGATCTGTCTCCAAAGAATCCGATGGACGAGCAACTCGGACTTGTCCGCTTATCGTTCTGTATTTTCCTCCGCCTATCGCCTTTTATGTGGGACAGATACCCATGTGGTATATGTGTTTAATGAACCCAAAGGCAGGGAGAACATTAGCCCCAGAGATTGCGATTCGAGTCCAAGTGCAGTCCACGCAAGTTGAGATCCTTAACATTGAATTGCAAAGTAAATGTCTTGTGCGATTCGCTCGTCGTGCCATTCAGGGAATGTTATCTGTTGAATACGATTAATTACTTTGTTGTACAATTACACAGCCCTACTTCTATTTCTGAATCTCTTCGTTGCGTATGTATTTTCCGTGTCTATATTTACTTTTTAAAATCTTAACAAAATCAACTATATGGAATAGGGATTGATATTGACAAGTCCTCTAAGGTATTAGTTCTTCCGCCGAATTCGGAATTGAATCAATCAGCATTTAAAGATCGGCCTAAAATGGCTTAATGAAACCACATATTCATATTTTTATAGCCTTGGAGCGTATTATAATTTTCATTTCCGACCAAATAAAGTGTTTATCAACAGCCGAGTCGATCTAACCATGTCTGTCTGTTCTCAGTTTTGAAGCTATCTGAAGTTAGTCTTTTGCAGTTAGTCTTTTATATACTCTCATTCACTTATAAATCGGATCGGGCTGAATCGTAAGACTGTATCATATAGCCGCCGTATGAACGTTAGGAAAATATTTTGAAAAAATATTGCCTTTTCAGGTTTCAATACATTTTTATCCAATTTGATATATAGCTATTTTGTATTATTCGATAATTTCGGAAGACTATATCACATAGCTGCCATATATATTATCGTAGAGGAAAATGTCTTACTTCATTTTTTTTTAACACAAATATATATAATTTATATTGCAATCTGCAAGGGTATACAAACTTCCGAATGCCGAAGCTTCCTTTCTTGATATTATTCCCGCAGCACAGTGGGTTATGGCAACTCAAAAATTACGATTTAAAAAAGAAAATCAAATTGATGCTGATCCTTTGAATCACTTGTGCAGGGTGTTATAATTGCAGTCATTTGGCACTGCAGTGGATAAGATATTTTTACCTTATTTATGGGTTTTTTATTGGTATCATCAGCGGGGTCACTTTATAGACAGATGACCATAGTGATATAAAGCCAACTTTAATTTTGCGTAGGTAAATGTGGTTTTCAACTGCTTTTAAATATAAAGACAAGAATTCCTGCATTTTTCAAAGTGTATTTCCTCAAAAGAGGAATTAGTATAAATTAAAAGTTTATATTACATTGATAGGAACACAAAAGCTTTGCTCATTAATATGTGACTTGCACAAACATTTCCTTGATAAGCCATTCGTCGTCATGCACAGCCTTTGAATAATTGAATTATCTGTAACCCAAAGAGAAGAAACAAATTTCTGTGGGATCAAGGCCACACAAGAAGACTTGTCAATACGAAATTTGTGGCGCACCAGGAAAGGCAAATTTGTAAGTAAACTTTATAATTCGTTACGGAAGCTCTTTGAAGGTTATTTTTTAATTTCTAAGCCACTGGAGGTACTACTTTTCCTAGGCAATGGACCTGAAACATGAAACTAGCATTTACAAATTGCTTCTGAACAAAAGCTTCAATATTTGCGAGTACAGAAGTCTAGTTTATCGCAAGCTCAACGGATGCAGTCTACAGGGAGAGAATACAGTGGGAATGTTCCAGACTGAGAGCTCAGTTGGATTCAGAACGTTGAGCGGAACTCTTAAAGATAGCTGTGGCAGAATCATACTTATTTTTCGCAGCAATATCCCCGAAATGTCCCCGTTTCCCAGACTGTGGCTTGGCCTCACCCTATTGGTAGTTTCCCACTCCGAAGGGCTTCGGCTTAATGGACCAAACGTTTGCCCCCACGTAGACATGGTGACCTACTTACATTCGGTCTACAAAAGCAAGCTGGTGCCATACCAGGAAAATTCCTTCTGGCGAGGTTGGCAGACCAAATATCGCACTCAATTCGGATGGGAAGATGTGGTAAACGATACTTCTGGCTAAAAGACACTGAGACACTAAGACCAGATAAATACGCTATAAGTTCTAAGATTGCAGAGTTAAAATACAATAAATAAAATTATCCCGGAAGTAACGGAAGTGCTCATGAGTAATATATCAGACACTCCTGAATATGTATGAAAGATTCTGCTGGTCAATGTACTTCCCCTTTATGAATTTACTTTGAAATTCTTTCAATGGGGTAATTGGCAAAGATTAGTCGTCAAATGTTAATTATGTCATATTTGTACGATATTTATAATGCCAGATTGTAATGTTATAGGCCGCATTTATATTTATAATGGTTTTCCTTCCCCCAGGTGGATTACAAAATGGAAACCAAATACTCCTGTTGTCCAGGCTACAAAGGATCTGTCGACAACTGCAAGCCCGTATGCTCAGCAGATTGTCCTGCGAATAGCTTCTGCGCAGCTCCAGGTCGGTGCCGCTGCAATGAGGGATACGGCGGAGCGGACTGCCATCCTCTGTGTCCGGCGGGTTGCGGCAAGAACGAGGAGTGGGGCAGCCCCAATCAGTGCACCTGCCAGAAGGGGTACCAACGAAAAGCCCCCGGCGACACCTGCCTACCCGTGTGCGCCGACGGATGCGGAGATCACAGTTTCTGCGCGGCGCCAGCCAAGTGCGAGTGCCAGCCCGGCTACGACATTTTTAAAGAAGGTTCCGGCTGCCAGCCAATCTGCGATCCTTTGTGTGGGTCAAACTCCCGCTGCCAGGAGCCGAATGTGTGCGCTTGCGTGGAAGGATACCAGGCGGATGGCCAGGGCCAGTGCTCGCCCTTCTGCGAGCAGGCCTGTGGCAACCACAGCCAGTGCGTGAGGCCGGGAGTGTGCGAGTGCGAGGTTGGGTATTCATCCGAAAGCTCCGGTTGCCAGCCCGTTTGCTCCAGTTGTCCGGAGCACGGCAGCTGCTTGAAGCCGGATGTCTGCATTTGCAATCCGGGCTACGTCATGAAGGCTGACCTTTGCGAGCCGCGGTGCGCAAAGGAATGCCCGGACTATGCCCGCTGCGTGGCGCCCAATGAGTGCGAGTGCTATCCGGGTTACGAGTCCACCGGTGAGGACCACAAGTGCCAGCCCAAGTGCAGCAAGGGCTGTCCCAACGGGTTCTGCTTCTCGCCCGAAAAGTGCGTCTGTCTGATCGGCCACTTGATGGGCCCCGATGACACCTGCGAGCCGCAGTGCAGCCTGCACTGCATTCACGGCAGGTGCACTGAGCCGGAGACCTGCTCCTGTGATCCTGGCTATCGATTCAAGGACGGCTCCCAGCATGAGTGCGAGGCGATCTGCGAGAGGGGCTGCCGTAACGGGGATTGCGTGGCGCCGGACATTTGCCTCTGCCACCAGGGCTACCAGCCGGAGAGCAACAGCTCAATTCCTTCCATATGCCAGCCAGTCTGCCAAGCTGACTGTGTGAACGGAACCTGCTCTGCTCCGGATGAGTGCAGCTGCCTGGCCGGGCACATCAAGACCTCGGCCACCATCTGCCAGCCTCACTGTTCCAGGGACTGCGGGTTTGGAGACTGTGTGGCCCCTGAGGAATGTCGTTGTTGGCCGGGATACGAGAATACAGCCGAGGGCTGTACGCTGCAGACCACGAGTACCTCGGAGACATATACCGACCTTACCGACCCCGAGGCATACAGCGGCACCACAGTCGCCACAACAGAGGCCGATGCATCCAGTTCCAAGGCATCCGCTGACTTGCTGCAACTCCCCCACTGGAACTGCACCGGCGACTGCCTGTGCTGGGTGGAGTACGACGAGGAGGGAACGCTGAGCACCGCCAAGTGTGCCAAGGTGTGTGTGGATGACCACGACAAGCCGTGCCTTAGCATGGCCCACTGTCGCTGTGATGTGGCGACTGGTCAGCTAACTTGCACCGAAGACGGCGACGAGGACTACAGCTCCGAGGAGACCCGCTATGTCTGCAAGGTGCCGAAGCCCAAGGATACGAGGGCGCAGGCCATGGTCGAGGCCAGTGATCATGTAAAGGCCACCCCTTCGGCAAACCATTGGCCGATCCTAATGGGTTGGTGTGCAGGAATAGTCGTCATAGCGGCCATTGCGGTCGCAGCCACAAAAATCTATCGGAAATCCACTTCCGGACGTAATGATGAGATCACAGAAGGAATATACGAAAACGCTCTGTAAAATATAGTTCAAAATGTATTTAAATTTAAGCTTATAAGCTTCGAGTGTAATATTAAGCCGTTCAACTTTTTAAACTTATTCTACCGCAAAACTGTCTCCATTCCATTTTTAAACAAATCCAAATAAAACAAATTGAGTGAGATACTAAGTACTGGAGATATTTGTAATATTTGCATAATATTTAATGTAAAATAAAATAATTTTATATAAAATAACAATAAAAAAGATCAAGTCTACAGCAACTGGCTAACACTATCATTTTTGAAGCGTTCAATTCATCTCGAGAAAAAATAAATTGATCCTTGGGGTCCCAAAAATCTTATGCTGATGAGATAAGTTCATAATAAAATTACTGTACCATTACAGGGTATATGTATATAGATTCTTTTGATCAAGTCGATCTAGCTATGCATATCCATCCATTTCTATGACAAGAGCTCCCTTGGCATCTGGAACGGAACGGTCCAGATTGGACGACTATATCATAAAGCTGCCGTAATAATATATAGCTTTCTATACAAAAATATATTTACTCTGCGAATAATTTTTATTAATTTAGAATTTCGGTCGTAAGTTAAACAAAATCGTATTAGTATATAATTTAGCTGCTATAGGAACAATCAGCAAAGGTAAAGGAAAATGAAAAACTGTAAATGTAAAACTATTACTGTAACACTGTAATTGTAGTACACTGAAAAAAAAAATAAATCCGATTTAAGATTCTGTACATTCTTAAATTAAGATCTTAATATAAGAAAACAAATTTAATATATGACCAAATATTCTAAAAAACATCTTAAATAAGACCACAATAGTCGCACGCTTCTTTCGTAACCAAATTTCACGATTTTATAACCAACAGTCTTATATTTTTTTATCAGTGTATGTATAGATATAGAAGTTTTATACAGAATAATATTTTTTGTAATTTCATAAAAAACAGGAGGATATGTATAAAGATTGTTTATATTATATCTGTTGTTTTTTCTTTTAATTTAACCGATATGAATTGATTTTCATTGATCATTGGATCATTGAAAATTTTTTAATGATCCAATTGCAAACTGCAAGGGTATGCAACCATCAGGATGCCGACGTAAGGTTCCTTACTTATTAAAGATAAATTCTATATTATAAGTATTTTTGCACGCAAAATAAAGGGCTGCCTACAACAAGTTTTTTAAATCTATTCTCTTAAATTTGTATAAAAATTAATACAAACACTTAAAATCCACATGGCTGAAAGTTATATTCTTGTTGGGCATACATACTTGTAATTATTTGTATGCCATTTAAAGAGTATTATAAAATCAGTCAGTGCAATGCAGTGAGTGAGTCATTTCCGATCCTATACGGCACCAGTCGAGTAGATTTAGCATGCCCGTATATACGCAAACTATTTTGATACTCTAATTTCTATTGCAGGTAGTATGTGAGGCGGATCGGATCGGACGGACATATAATAGCTTTTTGATGTATACATTTTGAACACTCTAGTTTTTTTGATAATTAACGGAGTTCGAATGAATGATCAAACGGCAATCTGCATAGATAAATAGGAAATTAGATTCATTTTCTTACTGTGCGTCATCATAAGTGAAACTAGAATGTACATATATGTATTAATATTCTTTAAGCTATATAAGCTTTACTGTATATCCAAAAGAGTGATTAGCGTACTTTGACATACACTTATAATGTATTTGCATTCACACATGTAGAAGCAATTGTGTCTCGACATCAAACGGATATTACTCAAATTTTAAGTGAAAAATTCTTTTATCAAGCAAAACGGAAATAGAAGAGCGCAATTTTAATGCCAAAATTCGACATTAATGAGAACAAAGCTCAGTTGGTTTTTTGTGTAGAGCCGAGCGGTTTATTCCAATTAAATTTATAAATATGAATCGAGATAAATTACTTATTTTATTCGTGGCTTTATGTTCTATTGGATTTGCCTACACAGAATCATATACCCGAAATGTTTGCCTACATAACGTAAAGGTTCCATTCACTCGAAAAGTCAACAAAACCGAGCTTATTCCTTTTGAGGAAAGAACATACAATTACGGTCAAAGGACCAGATATCGAGAGGTCACTTCGGTTGTGGAAGAGGTAAGGATTATAATCATATGATTTTAAGTTTTAATAACCAACAATCATATTAATTAACTTACTTTGTTCATAGAGTTTACAAATAAGTAAAAGTATATATTATTTAATCTCATAGACGGCGTATAAATTCGAAATACAATCGAAATGTTGCCCAGGCTACGAGGGACCTGTTGAAAACTGTCAACGAACTTCAACCATGTCGCAGGACATTACATCGTCCTCCAGCACAGCACCTTTAGCCGGTTCCGTTGGCGGGACTAAGTCATCCACTCACATCTATCCCGTCATGGAATCCTCCACTGGCATCGATCACGTCATGGAATCCTCCGAGAAGGCAACGGAAACTCCCAGCGATAATACAAAAACATCTGAATATTCAGAGGCTGCCCAAAGCGATAACACAAGAGCAGTTACAGAGACTTTTACCGACTTTCCCGAAACTACACCTGAAGAAATAAAATCAGTGGTCGAAACATTGGCAACCAAAGTAAAGTGGCCCTTTCACCTTTGGTTTTTCTGCATTGTGGTCCTTGTGGCATTCCTGGCTGTCCTTCTAAAAGTTTTGGTGCATCGCCATGATCGACGGGCATATGTTGTCAATAAAAAATGTGCGTCAACTGAGTCACATTGCTAAAATTGTATTCTTAAAATCACAATTTTCATATATTCAATTATTGGAACTATAATATATATAACACTTGCAATTGTTCTTCGGGATTCTTTTGTTTGACAACTGAATTCTATAAAAATGAATATTCAAATTCGTAACTATTACAACTAATTACAACTAACCTATTTAACCCCATTTGACTTCACTTTCCTTTTAGCACAAACATAATTTTAAATAATAATGTTTTGATAAAGTGATATATTCGGTTTACCTTCAATAAAGCTCTTTAATCTTGAACAATGTGGTAAAAAAAAATCGATTGGGACCAACTGTGAAAAATTAGGTACTCAAAGAATTGTGGGTGAAATTTAAAAATAAAACAATGAATATTTTTTAATTGAGCTTAATTGCATATTTAGAATATGTTCAACAACGCTCATTGGTGCTGCCAAACCAAGATGTTAAATAAGTTAAATTGAATTGTCTAATAACTTATATGTTTTATATTACATTTTTCTTTTGTTTACCTTTTTGATACTTTTATATAATACCAATTAAAGTATAACATATATCTGTGTTTAAGAAATTAAAAATTCAAAACGCAAAATCTTTTTTTTTTCATTCCGTTTTTCCCACTCAGAAAAATTTCTTTAAAATATCTAAATTTATCTTTCTGAAAGATAGCGTAGCAAAACCTTTTTTAAGTCAGCTTCCTTCACTAAATCCCCTTGTTATTTCTATTCTATTTTCCGCATGCCCACGTCATTGCCATCAGTTAAGTCTTATTCAGATTGATTAAAAACTGAGAGACTAGTTTGCGTTGAAACGGACAGACGGATATGGCTAGATCGACTCGACTGTTGATGCTGATAAAAAAAATATATAATTTATATGGTCGGAGATCACTCCTTCCCTGCGTTGCAAACATCTGATTGAAATTATAATACATATGCTAGGGTATAAAAACTAGGCATTGTAATATAATATATAATAATAATTATACAAAATGTATAAGTGAAGCTTATATCACAAGAAAAGGCAAGCAAAATATAAAGGAAATAGAGAAATGTTCAAAGTCAATAGATATTGACACTTGGAGCTCTTTCTAGTATATTATTATTTAACGACACTTTAATAATAATGATAAAGTGTTTGTTCTTAAGTTGCTTGCACATTTCTTGTCTCGCCTAAGTCTCCGGAGAACGAGAACCTTACAAATCAAATAAGCGAAATATAAAACAAAAAACTAAAATCCTATTCATTCGGTATTTATTTATCAAGAAAGATAATAATTTGTTAAGTATTTTTAGAGGAAATAAAAACCTTGAGTCAATTTAATAATAAGCCATATCAAAATGTTCGTCATCATAAATTTGGATAAGTACTGTTGTTACTAAGCACCACTGAAAAGGATTCTTATTCAATACAGATTATAAAACTATTATTAATAATAAATATAGGTGTGTTAAACTTGGATAAATTGCAGATGCAATGCGAGAAGACCCGGAACATAAGAGCATAATCTGCCTAGACTGGGACACACATGGTAGACTCCTCATGGTAGCTGAATCCTGGATCGCAGATGCATCGGTTGCGGCTCACACACACACCGTTGTTGCACTTTCTGCGGTGAAGAGAAATAAATATAAATATATTTAATTATTGCGAATTGCGCTCATTAACCAAAGCAACTCACTGGTAGCAGTCGGCCTGACAGACCCCATCCTTGAGCTTGTAGCCCGGGGCACAGTCGCACTGGTTGTCCTCCTGGCAGAGGCCGCCCACCCCGCAGTCCGGCTCGCAGACGGGCTGGCAGCCGACGTCCGTCAGCTGGTAGCCCTTGGAGCAGCCGCAGACCTCCGGCTCGGTGCAGTTGTGCCGCGGACTGTTGCCGCACCCGCTGCTGCAGATGGGCCGGCAGAAGCGTCGCGTCTCGTCCAGCTTGTAGCCCGGGTCGCACTGGCAGCTCCCGTCGAGGTAGCAGACTCCGTTCTGGCACCCCAGCGGACAGGCGAAGACGCAGTCCCCGTTGTCGTTCCTCACAAAGCCCTCGTAGCAGTCGCACTCGCCGGGCGCCCGGCAGCTCCCGTTCCGGCAGCCGCACTGGGGCCGGCACGCCGTCACGCCCTTGTAGCGACTGGCGGAGTATCCCGTGCAGCAGACCTCGATCTGCGACAGGCGCTTGGAGTGGTCCGCCTGGATGACACTGGCGTGCGGGTACTTCTCCACCGTTTCAGGACTTCAATAAGGATACGGAAAGAACGGATATAGTGTGCTTTGCTCTGGGTGAGGGTAGATTATGGCATTATCTATTATTAAATTGCAATTTGCCCAGCGAATTCCTGAATTTCAATGACTTCAACAGAAGATTCTAGTCATAATGATTAAATACATTTACAAATTTCTGAAAACTCTTTAAGAGATGCAATAGCAATGTACGTAGGTGTATAACTAACAAAACAATTTATATTTGCTAATATTTATATCTTATACACAGTTGTATCTTATTGATAAACCTGTTTAATTTAGTTGTTTTATGCCCATATTGTATTTGTATTCACTTTTAAATGTTAGTATATATTCATTTAATTTCCATTCTAATAATATAAGCTTAGTAATATACATATATGCTATACTAACACTTTTAATCTCTTGCATTTGTAATCAGCCCACTAAATAATACTTTTTTTACTTTTTAGTTCGGAGGAGATGAAAATGAAAATAAATAAAATACGCTAAGTAGACCATGAAGTTGGCAATAAATCTTTAATAGATATATAAATATAAATATATAATGGACTTGTATTTAAAGGATTCCAGGTAAATCGCAACCAAAAAATATCTAGAAAGTAGAACCGTTTATTGTTTCAGTCTGTATAAAAGGTAGAGCTACCGATTTTGGTGAACACAATTCAAAATGTCGCACGCAAATCATGTTTATATCTCAATTAACGCTATTAGAATGATATTTCTTGATAATGCAATTTTACACATTAAATATATACGCTTACGAGGAAAATTTTGAATGTTTTGATAGGCCTTGCTATCAATGTAAAGCAAAACTTACGGCACCCAAATGCGGCACTTGTTGTGTCCGGATGGCGTTTCATGGGACCGTATCAGATACTCGCGACGCGTTCGCTGCTGATCGACGTTTGTGGTATCTTCAAGGTTGGCTGCCCCAGGTCTATTATTATTTCGCAGTTGTCTGTTTTCCAAGTAGACGCCACCGTAGTTTCCCGGATCCCGGGAAATGGGTCTTCTCGGACCATATCGAGAATCGTAGTCCCCGAAATTCGGCAAATGGGCGTAAATGTTGTGAAATATTACGAGGTGGAGAAAACTCAGAAGCCGCATTGTGACTTATGATTTGAATATGGAAGTGCTCACTATTTGCCAGCTAAAATTGTACTGATTTTGTTTGAGATTCGTGATTTCGCTACTCGAATACAGTTTGTTTGGCGGCTTATCAGAAAAGCTGTGCTGAATTCTCACAAATAGAGCGGATTTCGGTTGAGATTTTTTAAAACAAAAACCAAGAAAGAAAGCTACAGTATAGTATGACCGACTGTGAGATACCTGGCATTTAAAGCATTGTGGGTGAATTTAAATTAGTTCGTTCAATTTGCTAAAAAGAAATCGTTAAAAAAATTAAATCAACCATGGCGAAAGGCAAAAGAAAATGTTGACAAATGAAGGAAATTAGTGTTGCCAAAAAAAAAAATTAAGATGTTGCTAAAGTTTAAGAATTTATCAGCTCGTTGCCTTTATGATATTCAAAAATTAAATATAATTATTATTATATAATTTAATATGCATATAAGTTATTTTCAAATGGAAAAAGTTATATATTTGCTTTAATTTATGAAAATTAAAGGCTTAGGAAAAGCAAAATAAGTACATACATGCGATAAATAAGAAATAGTTTGAGACTTTCACTAAAGCGAAATCTTGTTCAATTTTTAATGAATTTTTAATTTCTCAAGTTTGTCTGTACAACAGTCATTAAGGCCCATTGGCATGATAGAATTGGATTCGTGTGGATATGATAACGTCCTTAGAACGTTTTGACCATTTGTATGAGCAAAGGCCGAGCGGAGAATTTAGCTTACTCGCAAGCCGGGTCTGAGGATAATACTAATTTATAGCAATATTTCTGTTTAGTAAAGAAAAGCTATATACAATTAGCAGTGAAGTGCCATAACAATTCCGTAGATTCATTCTCATTTGACATACTTTGGCCTTGTAGGCTCTGGATCTCGTTTGCTTACAATTAAAAGCCAAAAGCCCTCTTATCTGTGCCCCCGACTGCGATTAAAGGCCTGCCCAGCTGCGTCGCCATCGCTGGAGCAGTAAACAATCGCGACTTGAGCGCTTCGGTGGTGCGGTTAAAGAGCTGGATTCTGGAAACCGGGATGTCGCCACTACTGCGCAGTCTGTGCATCCAGTCGCTCCTGCTGGTCCTCTCGGTGTGCCTTCTCCAGGCCCTGGAGCTCCAGTTGCACGAGCGGCAGCTGCAGCAGCAACTGGACGAGCAGCTCCGGATGAAGGCGGAGCAGCGCCAGCGGGAGCTGCAACGGGAGCTGGAGGCCCACCAGAGGCGCCTGTCCTCCACGACCACCAGTCGAAAGCCCTACATCATCCCCAACGGCCTGTCACTGCCCCGCCGAGGAGAGCATCCGGATAAGTGCTACCGGGAAGTGCCGTAAGTTGCTAAGCCAAGCGGACGGAAGTGGAGCCACAGATTATTGCTCAGTCGAGTGGGGTTCGTGGTGACCTTTATGGGCCTCTAGTGAATGAAAATAAATAAATCCTCCTTGGAAAATCCCTATACTTCCGGATATCCTTAGTAATAAGCCTTTAGACTGATACCTACTTATTTTCGCGCTGTCATTTTGCAGAGCTGTCTTCTTCCAGTACGACAAGGAGGTGAAGATCGTGGGCAACAGCACCACTAATCCCTATTTCAACGTCATCGAGGTGTGCTGCAAGGGCTGGCGGCGCTACGAGTATGATTGGAGCAGATGCGTCCCCGACTGCGGGGAGCACTGTCAGGAGAACGGCTTCTGCGTGGCGGGGGGCCTCTGTCAGTGCTTCGACGACTTCGTGCTGAACTACCGCAACAACTGCGTGCCCACCTGTCCGCTCGGCTGCCCCCACGGGCGGTGCTTCCTGAACGGCACCTGCCTGTGCGACAAGGGCTACGAGCTGGACGGATCTAAGCGCTACTGCCAGCCACAGTGCAACACGACCTGTGGCCACAACGAGGTCTGCCTGGAGCCGGGCAAGTGCTCCTGTGCCGAGGGCTTTGCCCGAGGACTGAGGGAGTCTGCGGCACTTGGTTGCCAGCCGGTGTGCATTCCCGACTGCGGCTACGGTCATTGTGTGGGTCCCAACCAGTGCGAGTGCTTCCCGGGATATCAGAAGCGGCTCAACGGTAGCTCCTGTGAAAGCCACTGCTACAAGTGAGTATTTGATAAAATAGTGTCTTAATCGAAATAAAGAGCTTTAATCAATGCAGGCTCTACCTTGCACAGGTACTATTAACCGAACTGTATTTAAAATTTCCTTGAGTCCTACGTCCTTTCATATATCAAATACAAGCATTGCATTTTTAAAGATAAACAAAGATTTTTGGCTAAACTTAAAGAATAATCCTTCAATGATCCTTTTCCAGGCGCTGCGAGAACGGTTTCTGTGCCAACTTCACGACCTGCGTGTGCCAGAACGGATATCGCTACGACGAGAATACCACGAGCTGCCTGCCGGACTGTGGGGACACCTGCGATAACGGGGTCTGCATCTCGCCCGGTAACTGTCGCTGCTTCAACGGCTACGTCCGGAACCGGGAGCGCTGCGACGCTGTCTGCGAGCGGGGCTGCGGCTTCTACGGCAAGTGCATCGCTCCGGGCGTGTGCGGCTGCGCCGTGGTGCCGGGTCCAGATCGCACCTACCAGAAGTGCGAGCTCGGGCTCTGCAACGCTGAGGGACGCTGCCGCTGCCAGGTGGGCAAGACGCGATTCATCGACAAGTGCATGTCGCCGGACACGGTCACCACCTACGCCTCGATGAACCCCATCCGGGTGAACGCCTCGCTGATCCAGGAGTTCAATCTGCTCATAGGCAGGCATTTTGTCTTGGGCGGCTCCGACCACGTCCACAACTCAATGTGGTGGCTCTGAGATAAGCACTTGCCTTCGCGTCGGAGGAGAACACTAATAAACACTGAAATATTCCTCAATTCGTTGCTGCGGCCTTATCAGTAGGTCATACCCATATCTTGAGCCTCCCTTTGGTCTGTTTTAGAGCGAACTCGCAATGCTCATGTGGGGGATACCTCGCGGAGCCACTTATCAACAGATTCAATTTATACATCATTTTGTTTAATTCTAAAGCGAAGCGATTAAAGGATTTACAGCTCAAACGTACACTAAATATTAAACTAAGAAGGAAATATGCCCTGCCAACTCAACATACCCGAAGACTACTCGGTATCAAAAATATAATTATCTTCATACGAATATAGACAATTTCTTTCTTCATACACTTAAATGCCGGGCCTGACACAGACGACAATTTAGTAGCCCCGAGACATTGGCGAGCGCCGGTCTCGCTTTTCCGCCCGACCCCACTCCCAGTCACAGAGCCGAGCGAAATGCACTTGACATCCGCGCTGGTTGGCCTACTTACCGTGTGCCTGGCCTCCGATCTGCCTGCTCCCGTCGCCGGCCAGTTCTGGAAGGCCGTGCCCCTTCCCGACTGGCGCAGTGACGGGCTGGCCAATCGCCCCTCCGGAATCTGCTACGGGGACATCATGTGAGTAAGCCACATCCCCTCGAACCTACCAGCATCTAATCACAACTCGCTGCCCCCTCTCAGGGTGGACACCATCAATCCGAATGCCAGGCGACGCCAGATCTCCTACTGCTGCAATGGCTACCTCCGCATGGGCAGCTCCGAGAAGCTAACGTGTCTGCCCATCTGCAGGGAGGACTGCTCGAACGGTCTGTGCATCACGCCGGACAACTGCGAATGTGCGCCTGGCTACTATCGGCAAGATGGGAAATGTCATAAGCAATGAATAAATAGATCTGCCCTAATCTCAGAGAGAATCTAGTTTGGTCTTAAGTTTAGCAGTTTTTGGGGCACTAATTTCACTAAATTAAATAAAATGAATAATACATTTTATTTACCTATCAATCTAATCCAATGAAAACTCCTCCTAACGAGTTGGGATAAAAGTGACGATAGCACATTTCTCTCCAATAACTTAGAAAATTAAATGTTAAAATTAATAAAATACACATAATTGATATAGGGTTTAATTCCATGGAAGAAGTTTTTTTTCACAGGTAGATAGTTTGCATCATAGAGCCGGTTAAATTATTTGTAATTTATTTTTCGAGTTTAATTAAAGTGTATTTTGGGTGTTTCATTTTGCATTTTGGATAATTTTAGTGTTTATTTTCGATGTATTTTGAATGTATTTCAGCTTATTTCTTTTATGTCTATGTCTTTTAGTAAGAAGTTTTAAAAAGCTTTACAGCAACTTTCGATCAAAATATGTTTGGTTCCGATTTAAACTTTTTTTTTCATAGTTATTGTCAATTCCAGTCTCAAAGTGCGCTTCAATAATTCTAACACATTCTTTATACTAGAGATACTATGTTGAGTCTGAAGCTTTGGGATCCTATTTAAAGTCAATGTAGTGAATACAAGTTTCCTATTAATAGAAGCTACTAATACTGACTACGATTGTGCATATCTATAAGGCTCCAACAGAAAACATAAATAAATAAACAATAAAATACAAATAATGAAACCACTTAATAAAATGTAAGTTATCCATCCATGCCTTAGGTTCATTTACCTTTAAAGTAAGTTAATCCACCAACCTATGACATTTTCAATTTGTAGCAAAGGCTTGGTAAATAATAAATGAACAACACTCAAGTGGAGTCCCCTTCTCTGTGCTCCCTGTGTGGCTGAAGTCATCGCTATTCGCCGAGATTTTCGTGGAATTACCCATTGATTGTTAACAAACGAAATTCATTATTTACGTCGGAGCAAATAGAAATTATCAATTTGTTTTGCCCTAAGGCTGCTGAGAGCAAACCTTCGCTCCGTTCGCCCCATTGATGCGACCAATGGCGAGGTGCTGATTAGGAGACGGACAAGGGGTCGCCGGAGGCGATTCGCGGCTCCGAGATCGAGATCCGCAGCTTTGGCACCGCCAACCGACTAGTCGAAGTGCAGCAGTAGTCGCCAACGGACGTGGACGTGGGCGCACTGAAATTTCCATACGTAATCGCAACCAAGTGACATCACCATGAGCTCACCGCCCCAGCTGCTGGCCCTGAGTGTTCTGCTGGCCATCTGCTCCCTGGGCCAGGGCCAGTTCAAGACGGCGGGCATCAAGACGCGCCAGCCTCCTTCGGGCAACCTCCAGCTATCCGGAAACGCCAGCGATTTCAGCCAGGGCGGCTTCAACTGGAGCAGCTACAACCAGAGCACTTATGGCTGGAACAGTCAGAACCAGAGCAACTACAGCTGGAGCAACCACAACCAGGCTGGATCCAACTACGGATCCAGTAACTTTGTTCCGGCCGAAACGTACCAACCATCCACTCTGCCGCCCCTTTACGGACACTATGTCCAGCCGGTGACGGTTCCGGCTAATCGCCGACCCCAAGTCCTCGACGAAACGGCGCTGTTCATCAATAAGACCCGAGCTGGGATGGCCAGCGGCATCTGTTTCAAGGAAGTTCCGTAAGTTTCAATCGAAGGAGCACATTTTTATTTTGCTTTCAACTATCGCCCATGTCGGAGAGCATTCGAAAACAAGGCAAACAATTAAAACAATGAACTAACGACCTCGACTTCCTCCCCTGGCCTGATAATTGAATGCTCATTGATAGTACAAGCAAATAATGTGTATGAGTTTAGTATGCAGTTTTATACGCTTATTATGGGACTTGAAGTTTCGAAATTTGTTATTGTATATGCACTCTATATATACTCTATATAGACGAAATCCTTAAGCTTTATCTTAATATATTTAAAAGTAGAACAGCTTATAAGTGATATGAAAGTACTCCAACAACAGTTTTGCAATGTTCCTTTTCTGTTTCTAACTATTCTAATAAGGAATGTTTTAGCATCATAGTAAAGAGGAGTAAACAATTTATCCAATTGTTTTGAAGAATTATTTTGTTGTAAACGAAGTTAACCTTAATAATCAGACCCTAAAAAATTATAAATTATACTCCTGTAACTCCTGTTACTCTTACAGCACCGCCTCGCTCCTGCGCAACTCCCGCGACAAGTTCGTGGGCAACGGCACCACTCCGGACATGAGTCGCATCGAGGTCTGCTGCGAGGGCTACGAGCGGAATCCGCACATCTACCGCCGCTGCGAGCCCATCTGCGCCGACGACTGCCCCAACGGGATCTGCACGGCGCCCAACACCTGCGTCTGCATTCCCGGACATGTGCGCACCGCCGAGGGCAAGTGCATCTCCACCTGCCCGCTGGGCTGCGGCAACGGGGTGTGCGACGAGGCCAACGAGTGCCGCTGCCGCGAGGGCTACTCGCTGGACCCGGAGACCCGCAAGTACTGCCAGCCGGAGTGCCGCCCAGGATGCGCCTTTGGGCGCTGCGTCGCCCCCAACAAGTGCGCCTGCCTGGAGGGCTATCGCCCAGCCGCTGACGGCAGCTGCGAGCCGGTGTGCGAGAGCTGCGAGAACGGCAGGTGTACTGCTCCCGGCCACTGCACCTGCAATGGGGGTTACCTCAAGCTCCAGGGTCGCTGTGAGCCTATCTGTTCGATGTGAGTGGTCCTAGACCTCCGTCTGTGTCCTGTATCTAACTACCTTCCCTTCCAGACCCTGCAAGAACGGACGCTGCATCGCCCCGGACGTCTGTGAGTGTGCCTCCGGGTTCGAGTGGGACCGCAAGTTGGCCGAGTGCCAGCCCAAGTGCGACATACCCTGCCTCAACGGCGCCTGCGTGGGCAACAACCAGTGCGAATGCAAGCCGGGCTACGTGAGGGACGAGCACCAGAGGAACATCTGCCAGCCCCACTGCCCCCAGGGATGCCAGAACGGCTTCTGCAGTGCTCCAAACTTCTGCATTTGCAGGCCGGGATTCACCAAGAGCGGCATCAAGGGACGCCAAACCTGCCAGGCCGCCTAAGCCACCGTCGACGTCATACTGAAGCTATCCTTGCAATCTTTATTTGTTTTGTCTCAGGTAAAATTAAAGAGACGCCCAATGAGGGCATTGAACTCGTAACCCAGCTGCTGACTCAAGTGCCTCCTCTGATCCCTGGTGGAGACCTGCCGGGTTAGTTCCTGGGGCTTCAGGCAGCGGTCCACGAAGTGCGATTCCCCCGGGGGGCACGCACAATGTCCCATCTCGTCGCAACGGCCATTGATGCAGTGCTGCTGGGACTGCCCGCAGCCGCAGATATTCGGTGCCAGACAGCGACCATACTTGCCGCAGGACCTGTGAAAGTTATAGTCGTAAACTACAAATCCTTTGACTTGTCGACACCTTTACCGACCTCTCACACTTGGGCTGGCAGCCCGAGAGGTGGGCTTCGTACCCCTCAAAGCAGCGGCAGACTCCGGGGGCTATGCACACTCCATTTCCGTGACCGCAGTTGTCGGTGCACTCCGGCAGACAGCTGGTGGTGTTATGGTCATAGCGGTACCCCTCCCGGCACTGGCACCTGTACCGCGACTCGCAGAAGCCATTCTCGCAGTTGCTAATAATTGAGATAGATACATAGATTGCTTGTTAGATCAAGCCATATGAGTATACTTTACATGTAGCACTCTGCCTCGCAGACATTCCGCTGCGGTCGCTTTATGAATCCGGCAAAGCACTCGCACTGATTGGGGGCCGAGCACTTGCCGTATCCGCAGTCCGGGGCACAGACGGGCTGGCATCCTAGGTCAGGAGTACGGCGGTAGCCGGGGGAGCAGTCGCACTGGCCGGGCGCCACGCACTCCTCGTGGGTGCCACAGGCCTGCGAGCACTGCGGCCGGCAGAACTGGCGGGTCTCCTGGTCGAGGGCACAGCCCGGGTGGCAGGCACAGGTGCCGTTCAGGTAGCACCTGCCGTGCTGGCACGCGATCGGGCAGGTGTGGATGCAAGAGCCGTGTTCGTTGGGGACGAACTCCGCGAAGCATTCGCAGCGACCAGGGGCGCGACAGAAGCCATTGAGACAATTGTCCGGCGAGGACTCCGAGCAGTCGGGCACGCATTCGCCGGAGTAGCGGTCACGTCGGTAGCCCAGGCAGCAGACCTCGATGCGGTGAAAGAAGATTGTGGAGCCATTGCCGCGAGGCACAGTATCCTTCTGGGTTTGGAAAAACACCGCCCTGTAATCGGAAAATCTCTACAATGGCGCTTCCCTGGGGGTTCCCTTGCAACAATCAAACGAGAGTCTGTCATAGTGGGTAATAGTGGTGAGATCAATACTTACGGCACCTCGCGCTGGCAGAGATGTTGCTGGCGCTCGCGGGTCAAGCTCAGCGACTCGAACTCCCCCGGAGTCACTATGTCCCCGTAGAGCTCGAGCTCCGCGGAATCGGCCTCGATTAGAGCCGGAGCCAGCAGCGCAATTAGCAGAGCCAGCGGTCCCCTCGATAGCATTGCCGCCTGTAGTATCAAGCTAGGGTGTTGTGGAGCGAATGAACGACCTGCTGGGGGACATCAATGGACTACTTGGCAGGCTTATCAGCACCCGCTCTCGTTCTCGATCGACAAAGCACTCAAGAGAATTTGTGCAATTGTAGCTCTCTAACTATAGCAATGTTATTGTTTCTTATAACAAATTAATCCCAGATGGTTCAAGCGCTAAAGGAAGTATATATGAAACTGAACCGAAAATGAACTCCATGTGCTTTGGCAGTTTATATCCAGCTCTCAGAGCGGTAACTACTTTTGATATCGTACAGTTCAAGGAAATTGTACATAAATTGCTGTTCTGGCATACGATGAATTTGCTTACTCGGATTGCTTTATTGCTACTCCTATTTGTAGAAGTCAATGGAACACCAACGGACTCATTATTACAACATTTACACAAGTCGGAGTTGGAAATGCCTTCACGATTTGCAAGGGAAATGCTGAAATATTCCTTCGACGCATCAAACATCAAGGAAAATACCTCAAACAATATTTCAGCAGAAAATGGAGTTTTACAATTTAAAAGAAAAAAGTTCAAACTTTCAGTAACAGCAATACTTGGAGTAATTGGATTAATATTTGGGATAATAGCCTTTGCTGTATATCTGCGTTACAAGTACAACCATCGCACCACTTACAATCGATGATGACCTGAGATCAATTAAAAGGCATATTAATTGTATCTAAGGAAAAAAAAATGAAATGATTGATACTTCATTATTGTCACCATTAATAAAAAGCAATAAACTATTTTCAAATCATTTATGTACATTGTACAGGTATTACATGGACTATCAGATATACTGTAAATCCTTCAGAACCTAAATCTTAATCTTTTAGATTAGAATACATGAGTATGTGAAAAGTGGCATGCATAAATGATGTTTAAAACTATTAATTACCCGATATTTCGATATTTATTATATCTAAACAATTTCTATGTCTGAGTACGGCTTTAAAATATAACATAATCAAATATTTGTGACTGCTGACTTTATGCTTTGATTCCCTCAGATATGAGCTATTCTCTTGGCTGTTATTTGGGCAGGCACCTGTAAAAAGTTGGAATTCTGCGGCGGAATTATCAAGTGGGTTACGTGGTGGGGTCGCTGATGGCCGCCAGTGAGGAATTGGTCACTCCGTGGCATCGATGGCGGCCTGGCAGGCAAGAATGCCGAGGCCGTTGTGGAGTGCTGAACGTTCTGGTGGCTCCGGGGCTGGTGATGGTGAGTCTCATTGTGGGGGTGGAAATTGTGGTGCTGCTGGTGGTACCGGATCTCGTCGTAGAGATGCGAGTCCAGGCTGCCCTTTCGCGACTTGGGCGAGACCACTGAGTAGAGGGACTCCTTCCTAGCGTAGGCGTAAGGCGGTGTTTTGATCGACGAGTTGTTGCTGGGCGTGTCATACAATTCTGTGGGCGCTGTTTGGTAATTGTAAGATTTAGTTCAATTTGTTAACACTTTTTAGGGACTTGCACGAGGCTATAGTGAACTATAACATTATATTATTTAAGTTAAATCAATCCTAAATAAAAAAATTGGTTTTTGAGTTAGTACAATCACAGGAACGATCGTTAAACTTATATGGCAAACTAAGAGCAAAAAATCGTTCATTACAATCATAAGCAAATTCGACTAGAAGTGGATTCAGCAGAAATTCTTATAATGTTTCATATCGAATAAAAGAATCGAACTTTAGTAAAATCAGATTATAAATTTAGGATAGGATTCGTTAGGACTGCACTTGTTTTATTAACACCAATGTATGTTGCTCAGCATGTTTCTAGCTGCAATTATCTTATTTATAATGTTGCGCAATGTTTCTAGCAACATTTTAGTCTGCCTCTCGCACTGTTTAATTAAATTTTGTTATCAATTTGGTCATAACTTGACATGTCCTTGCTCCTTTTAATTTCACCCACAATGCCTTGGGTACCGGGTATCCAATGATCGACTCACACTTGACTATAGCATTCTTACTTGTTTTATGTTGTAATTTTCGTGATAGCAATTTTTAAGGTCGGCTGAGACACTTACATACCCTCGTTCGAGTGGGGCGTCACCGTGAAGACGACCGGCGGCTCAGGCAGCGGCTCGTGAAAGTTCTTGCCCAGGGCCGCGGCCCCAGTGAGTACCACCTCGGGATTATTGGTGGGCAAATTGGTTACCGAGCCGTTGGCATTGTAGACACTCGCCTCCTTGAGGTGATGCCGGCGATACACGTAAAGAGAACCAGCTATGGATATCATCAGAAGCAGCATGATGATGACCAGCATGGTCACCAGGCCGGACTGGTGATCCGCAGGCGCCTGACTCGTGTTGGTATCCCCGCCGACGAACCCGGCCAGGTGCTCCTGCGGCGAGGTGATGCCATTGGTGATGACGTGGATGACCTCGGGGGCTGGAACCCCGGCTGCTGCGGCGGAGTGCAGATTCTCGAGCAGTTCGCTGCCCGACTGGTGCACGATGATCTTGGGCGTGTGCTGGCCGCTCTCCTGGCCCACAGGCTGCTTGATCACTATAACCTCCGGCAGCGGACTGGACGGGGCTGGGCGTGGAATAATGCCCATCTTCTCCAGCGTTGAATTGACCGTCTCCACGATGACATGGCTCACGTTCACCTCCAGCGGATGGTCCGGCTGGGTGCAAGCACCGGTCTGAGGGTGGCAGGGCTTTTCGTCGCAGTCACAGGCCTTGCGGCACATGATGCCGTGGGTTCCTTGGGGGCAGGGCTTTTCACAACTGGGAAAGGGTTTAAATAAGAGCACTGAATTGTACCATAATCGAGGCACTCACAATTGACCTGTCCAGCCGGCCAAGCAGTGGCATATGCCGGATTTATTGTCGCAGGCAGCCCCATTTTGACACTCGCAGAAATTTTTGCAGTCCAGGCCCCAGCGATCATGATCGCAGCCTTCAGGAAAAACATAAGTATTTCGATGGCCCTAAAGACAACTGTGCTCATACTCACGTTGTGTGCAGTGCTTCCCAATGTAGCCCTCCTCGCAGCTACAAATGTCCGGCATTACGCAACTGCCACGCCCACAGCCGCCACGGCAAATGGGCTTGCAAGTGGCCTGGCTGTCGGACAGATTTCCCTCATATCCTTGGCAGCAAAAGCGAACGGTTCGCGTCTTGTTCATTTTCTGCAAGCAGCATTAAACCATTAAGATTATAAAAATATTAATGAAGGCTGGAAAACCGTCATCAACCCTTTGTTGTCAATGATACGACTTATATTCATTATACATCAATGAGTGATAAGTTGCAACTTAATTCATATTATATAAGATGGAGTTCGATTGTTAATAAATCTGCTTTGATAAAATGCAGTTTCCTAGGAGTATACTTAATAGATCAGAAGCTAGTTCATGGAGACTTCACTTAGGAGCATTTGTACTGATCCCAATTACAAGGGCCCCAAAGTATGCCATGTAATATCCACCGACTTATGCGGGCCTAAAACTATGCAAGATTCGAAAGGCTTACATAAAATGGGCCTCAGCTATGCCACAAATCTCTTTGATCTTCACTGACACTGAAGAGGGCCTCATTACAAGACATCCCTAATTGAATAAACTCGTGAAGAACTCTCCATCAGCCCTGTCAACGCCTCAGTGTGGACTTTGGCACAGCCCTCGCCGGTTATGGACTGAGATGGAGACGGCTGTGAGGAAGGGCACCCACATTCCCGCGAATACCCCTTGAGTTGCCAATTTAATTGAATAACCGAGTGCCCACCGAGCTTCTCACACTCATTCTGGGAGCGGTATTTGGTCCCAGTCCGCATCCCGACTTACGCATTGTTGATGGATTTGTATCTGCAGGGCAGCCCGTGTATCTGGAGCTGTGTCACTGTCCGAACACGCGGTCGCCCCTCGCATGAATAAGGCGGAAATTTTAATATAAACAGAGAAATTCGATTCGAGTTGAGTTGTCTCTCCTGATTCACTGGCTCTGCATAATTGCGGCTGGCTTTTCGTCATAAACAGTAATTGAATACAAGTTGGACAATTTTTATACGTGCCTCTCGAGTTACAGCCGCTCCGTGGTCGTGTGGGGTCCATCTATCTGCTGGAATGGCAATTTACCTTTGCATAATCGGGAAATTTGTGGAAAATCCTGCGGGGCTTTGTGGTTCAAGTTTCTGCTGGGCCAGAGGCGGGACCAAACCAGTATTTCCCATTCAGACCTAAGCCTCTACATAGGCACATGTTAATGTTAATTAATTAATCGAAATAGGCGCATTAGTGGCTGCATTTTGTGACCAAAAACCAAGCAAAGCGTTGGCCAAGAAATTTTCTAAGGCGTTGACTTAAATGGCGGCAACTGGCGAAATATGTTTTCGGGGTGCCAGCCATTAAGGCGATGCTTCTCCTCTCAAGTGCTCCAATTAAAATAATTATGAAATTAATTCGAGCCAAGCAGCGAGCGATCTCAACTCGCACAAATCATTAGACACGAAGCCGACAAAAAATAAACTAAGCCAAAACTGGCTGCCTCTTGTCATGGCGATGGCGATGGCGATGGCGATGGCGATGGCGACGGTTGCAACTCTGCTGCGTGATGCAATCGAAAGTGTGTCAACAGCTCTGGCATCAAGTCGCTGCGCACAAGTGGAGCTCTTAATACCGCCGATCCAGGCCGATCCGGCCATAAGTGCTGGATTTTCCGCTTTTCATTAGCACTTTCCATCACTGACACCATGACATAATTATTTTCGCTTTTCGCCTGCCCCCCGTCCACGAAAAATTGGAAAAAATAAATAACCGAATAGGAAAAACCAGCTGAGCCTGATTAGGCCCCACGGATCAGGCGACTGCAACCGGATTCTGGCCAAGCTTGGTCAACACTTGGCCATTGCAGTTGTTTTTCGCCTTTTCCACTGCGCAGTTTTAAATCAGTTTGCAGTGGGTATTGTGCATTAGATTAGATGGTTGAATGCAGTTAACGTTTATCCAAAATTATTATTATTGTTCGTTAAATGATTGCTTCTTTTAATCAAGTTGAGTTGTTTCAATGTATAATAAGGAAAATGAAGAATATGCAAATATGCGACTATATGCTTGCTAACATTACTCAATAAAATAATTAATTAACTGTATATTTTTCTGAACAGCGTTTTAATCAGCTGGAACTTAGCTTGCATCATCGAACAGGTTGATAAATAAGCCTGTGTGCGCATCTTCCTAATACTTCATCCTCCATTATAATTTTAAGATATATTTTAATTAATTATTATTTTTCTTGGAACTCCGACAAACCATAATTATCCGCAAAGTTTTCTAGCAGGTACCTACTTTTTAGAGTCACTATGTTTATGCTGTAGAATTAATAAATTATTGAATACTTGATATTAACAGGGAAACTTTTTATACCTTTTTTTAGTTTAGTCACCTGTCAAAATAAACAAAAAAATGAAAGAATTTTACATATTTTCGTGCTTATTTAACTGACATCATCCTTGGGCATTAGTACAAGAAGATCTCTTTCAAATCACTATATATAATTAATTCCAATTTGAATTAATGCTACTTTTTTTACATAAAATGTAGTTTCTTGTTCGTGGTACAACACCATTTAGTGAATGCAACATTCGAGAATTCCCAAAAACATGCAATTGGGTATATCCACAAACATTTTTGAAGAATTAATTCAATTCATCAATTCGGCCAGGCATAAACTTAATAAGTGCACCAAAAATATTGAGTAAGCGCCACGGGTGCCCAGCGGTTGAAGAGGTCTCGGACTCAAGGACACCGATGGCTGGTACTACGGAGGCTCCATTCGCACAGCTGCCACATGCCACATGCACCTCGGGATCTGACTTCCGTTCTCCGTAGCAGACTCGGCAGAGACAGAGGAAATGCAGCTCGGCTTTGCGAGAATTGCGCAATGCACCTGTTCGCGAACAGAACCCATAAAGCGCACCAAATATATGAGAAAAGCTATCAAAGTCGGCCATCGGATCGGGGCAATTTATGGATATCGTGGTGAGCGGCTTCCTGGTTGGGCAAATCGAAATCAGGTTTCTGGCGCAGGCTCCCCAAGTTGGTGAAAAAGTGGACACTGGCCACTGGCCACTGCGAAGGTGTTGCCACTGGCTGGGCAACGGTGACGCAAGAGATGCTCGCAAAGGCAGAGCCGGTAATGGCACACCTGCGACCATTTGGCAGCCTACCAGAGTCCGGATTCAGTGCTCCGGAGGCAGTGCGACTCACCTGGACCCTCATCACCTCGCGCATTTCCGTCTTGTAGGTGGCGCACCGCGGCGGGATCTCCATGCACCAGCTGGAGGTGCGCACGCGCACGGGCTGCATCTCCGGCACCTGGATGAGCTCCACGTACGGCTCCTCGCGGATGCAGATGTTGCCGGGGCCCTGGATCGAGGCCAGGGCCACGGGTCCATCCGCGATGTCCTTCAGATGCGTGTTGATCTTCAGGCTGGTGTTTTGGCCGGATCCCAGAGGGAGCAAAGCCACGATTAGCAGGAGCAGTTTCTCCATAACTGGTTGTTCAATTATCTCTGGATTATTTTGATTACACGATGAATTGTTTTCTCCTGGTTCAATTCATTATGTGGACTTTTAAACTTTACTAATTTAGCATCATCCAGTTGACAATCTCCATGAGTATTAACTGTTTTCACAGACGAAGATTTCAAATTGTGCATTTATTTTACAGTTTATTTTATTTGTAACACTTCTTTAATCCGTCCCATCAACTGCACTATGTACATACATTTGTATATTGCAATCCGAGTTCCGTCCGCTCGATTGGCGCTGCGCGTACGATTGGAACGCGAGTCTCGTGAAAACTGTTTCCCAGTTGGCGGTGATTCAGATACTCACCCGAATGTTCCTTCTAAAAAACAAACACTACAATAACAGCAGCGAACTACGCTTGTCATTGCAAATTGTCGCCGAGCTAATAAAGGCCGGCCGGGGGTTCCGGGAACGGAACCCGGGCTCGGAGAGCGGAAGTACGCACTGCCCAGTAAGTGCTACGGAGTGAAAGTGAAGCGCAAGGCGCACACGAGACTCAATCCCCCGAACAGAGGCGATCTCGGCGAGGGCAGTGATTGCATTTAATTGAAATGTTGATCATGTCCTTAACGTGCTGCTGTCATTGCGCTGGGAGCTGCTGCTTCGTCAGTTTGAGCTTCGCCTTGCGCTTTTCTTCACACCCTCAGGAGCTAATGGCCGATTGCAAATTTGAATAATGTAAAAGATGAGAGAAAAAGTGGCTTTGCTGAGGGGGGAGAACATGAATCCACACACATCCACATCCAGTAAGAAAGCCACAATCGAAAGTGCTCGACTGTGAGATACCCAGTACCCAGACCTTTGTAAATTAAATAAAACTACTAATACTTTGCAAGTGTCAACTCCAGTATAAGTGCCCTTAAATTCCAGTCATTCTAAATTAATCAACTTTACTGTCTAATAAAGTATTTCCACAGAAATGTATTTATTACACATATGTTTACTTTTACCAAATTCAAGACAATAAATCTACAATCTCATATGATATTAGGAGTTCTAAGTGGAAATGCAAGATTCAAGTATTCCTGAAATATAAAATGTTTCCTAAATATTGGAAAATTAACAAATAAAGTATGAAAAACTATATAGAATGATAAAATAATACTTCATGTATGCAACTGCATACTGCAACTACATTATGTTGATTAGTAACTTGATACACATTTGAGTAATTATTGGTATTATTCATTATCGATAGACGTTACACTCATTATTCTATTTACCTACACCGACAGCTTTGAGCTCATCAAACCTTTTTGAGTATCACTTACTTGCGTATCTGGTTTCAGCAAATCCAAAGCACTTTGCTCACATACTTGGAACTTCTCTGTTTAAAGTAATTGCAAGTATTCAGGAATCCGCCGGGCGGTGCCACTCGGTTCACTTAGCTAAAGTGTCTTATTTCTAAGATAAACTTTAGAACAATGACACTGAGGTGGCCGTGCACTGTGTATCGCCACCCATAACCCCCGATCAACCCACACAAGTGTTGATTGTCTTGTTTACACTGGACTCTTGCCGATGCTGTGGCTGTTGTTGCTGCCGCTGCAATTTATTAAATCAAAATTACACACCCAGCGAAAACCAGTTGGGAACTCCGTCAAGCAGCTGCAGCAGAAACAAAAGCACAGCGTTGCAAATGCAGCAGCTCCGAGTTTATTTATTTTATTTGATTAAATTGCAGGCAACAACAACGAGGGCAGCGAACAACCCAGCAAATGAGTGAACAATGTGCGTGCGACGCCGGAGTTCCAATGACCCGCATGGATTGCACCTCATCCCATCGCCACAGGCCCCAGCCCCACCTGACCCTCACATGCTGCTATACTGGTTCTCTACAAGGGGTATCCATAGACCCAAGGTGCATGCCAGGATCTTGGAAATCTAACAGAAACTATATGAGAGCGTTGTTTGCTTAGCTTGGCTCTTTAGATATACAGAAGGACTCAAGGGACTTCAAGTTATACAGATCCACTTAGTCAGTAGATAATTCGAATAAGAATCATGTAAATATTAAGCAGAGTATTGCGTTAAAACCAACTACCAAGTATCCACAGTTCGACAAGTATCTATTTCATGGCTTGTTGCAATTTTTAGGGTGCCGCCCGTCGAGCAATTTATCTGGTTTTGTTTTTATGTTTTCGTTTATTTAATTTTAGAATTGTGAGTGTGTATTTTTGGCATTGATTCAAGTTCAGCGCGGTTGTAGGTGCGACTTGAATAAGCGGAAGTAGTAAGTGGAACGGGTTGTTTGCTAACAGAATTCTAACACTAGTTCGAATGCTCTGGATATTCAAATGAAAAGCATGCCGAAGTAGGAGCAAATCCAGAAAAACAGGATTACAATTGACGAAGAAGCCCCCTGGCGCTTGCCACCATTGTAGTAGCCGCCGAAGATTTGCAGTCCAGCCGTCTCGATGCTCCGTTTGCAGTAGTCGCCGTCGTAGTTCCATCCAACGTACTCGTTCGTCCGGAGATTCTCTAAACGCAACCATTCCTCTAGCGGTGCAAAGTATTCCCGCAGAGCACTGCCATCCAACCGGCCATCCTGTAGGGTCTCCTGAAGCACCTCTTGCCAAGGCTGGGAGGCCCCCTTGGCCATTAGTTTTCTGTGAAATAAGAAAGAAGTAAAGGAAGTTCCATAAAAACATGCTTCTTAGAAATCAAGTAGTTGATTTATATAAATAATTTTTAAATTTCGAACACAATTTATAAATTGAGTATAGCTTAATTTCAAGGTTTCATTGAATTGTTCTTTTATCACAATATATATATATGAATTAGGGGAACAATGTAGAGGAAGAGGGGTTATTTATTTCCCTATTGTCTTGATATCCCTCTCCCAACATTAGTCCTTCGAGCCGGATTGAATATCTATTAATAAAGGCCTACATTTTGATCATTGAATGTTAGTATAGCATATATTTAATTTAAGATATTAATATTATTTAAGAAACTGCAGACCTATGTAAAAGTTTTATTATCTCAAGAACATTGTGGGATAGTTATATTTCTAATTGTCAGTTGTTAATGCAAAACCAAGGTTTTTTGATTAAGCCTCTAAGCACATATTAATATAAGCAAACAACTTAATTCTTCTTTTATAAATTCTGATCTGTTTAGTACTCACTTGAGAATATTGCCAGCCGCTGGCTGTCGGTAGATATCGCATTGATGGAGCGGCTTTCTCGGGTCGCCGGGAATATATTGGCCAGCTTCGCGGCACATGGCCCGGTAGATCTGGAACTGCAGCACCGTGGAGAAGAAATATCTGCAAGTAAAAGTGGGGTGAACATGGCTTTACAACAATACGAGCAAATTAGCCAAAGAACTACCGCTGTCACGCTTCTTGGCCGCTGTAAACGAGGCTTTGACAGTTGTCTCGGGGAGAGTTGCGAGCTAGTTGACTTGTTGGCTCTGCGGAGCTGCTCGCTTTTGCATTCTGGCTCAAGGTCGAGCTCCAGTTGAAGCCTTAAACTAAGGCAAATCGCCGCTGCCGAGCGACCGAAGCCGTTTTCTTGCAGTTGCGAAATCATGCAAAAGTCAAGTTTTGTGGTCTTGTAATTGCCAATTGCTTTATGCTCATTTAATCACATTTTTGTTTATAGCATTTTTATGGCACTTCTATGGCGACGGCTGCGCAATCAAGGGGCAATTATTCCAGAGCTAAGGTTGTTTAAGATCGAAAATAAAATCGTATGGGAACCGCATTTTCGGAGAAACACTGTATTTATGGCAAGTCATGGCTTCTTGATTTATAATAATTATGCAATATTTCCTAAGAGTATCGGGGATTTTTTAGCATACGAAACTAGAAATAATCGAAGAACAAGTTCAACTAATGGTTTTCTTTTGTTTGTTCTCTTCCTAAACGAAAGGGAAGAGCCGAGCCAATCGAGCGTTTGTTTCTGGCCTTCTGCCAGGGGGTTCCCCAGCCAATATAAACACCTCTGATCGTCGTGTCGAGGCACTGAACCCCGACCCCGACCCCGACCCCAGCCACCAACGGTCCCACACATTCCGCGGTCCCAGCGAGAATGTTGCAAGCCCGGCTAGGAAAAAAGGCATTTTTAATGCTCGCTTTTCACAATGTTCGATCACGGCTGCAGACTCCCAGAAGTAGAAACAACGTGCCGCAGCACCATTAAGTGCATCAGCAACAACGGCAGCGGCAACGGCAACTGCAACTGCAACTGCGACTCGGTGGTGTGTTATGTTTTTGGCACTTGGCAGCAACGCGGTTGCCACATTGCCACATCGTCGCCACATTTTCCCAGAGACGCGACATGACCCAATAACAGGGATTAGGCAGCTGCCTCGTCGTATGTTTGTGTTGGTGCCTTAACGTTTGCCATTCGTTCAATCATTCAATCAAACACTCGGCCAGTCTCGGTCTCAGCCTCAGCCTCAGTCGCAGTCTCAGCCTCTTGGTCCAGTCAATCAGAGCCAACATTGTCGGCAATTAGTCCAATTTTTGTTGCCAGTGCAGCCAGTGCTGGTGCTTTGTGCTAAAATTAAATATTGCGAAAATTCTGCTCAACGTCTTGGACATGGGCCACGGAGAGCATGGGGCATGTGTTGGAGAGCCTCAGCTGGTGAAAAATATGCGAAAAATCTTTAATTTTCCGAGACTACAAAGCGGGTACAATTATTCGGCTGCCGCTGCCACTGCCGCAAGGCGTATGAGCGATGTCGTTTATGCGATCGCTGCTAATGATCGGGTTTCGGCGAAGCCATTCATTTGGCCAATTGCTGAATGGGCCAGCTAAACTATCGATGATTGTTTTCCCCTAAGCAGGCAACCGATGGCAATTGACATTTCTGCCGCTGTCTCGTTTCTGACTTCAACTTCCACTTGGACGTCTCTTGCACAATGCTCCTGGGGACTTGTAGTTGGACGGTAGAGTGGCCTCAAGGAAAGCCGGCGAGAACTTCCATTAGCTAGGCTCCGGAGTTCTCCTCAACGCCGCACACCCAGATCGCACTCTAGTTTTCCCTATATGGCCCGGTTATGTATATCTGGTTTGAGTCTATAATTTAATCGAATTTTTCCGACCGATGTGAATGTCACTAGTAGAGGTCACCGGTGGCAGTGGGCTAGAGCTGGCTGAGATCAGTAGCTGCTAGCCATGTCCCGAAAGTGGTTCAATGTCCATTGGCCGAACCGAATGACCAGTCGACTGTCTGATTGACTCTCTGACGGACCCATGAATGAATGCATTCAATCGTCTCGCGAGGTACTCGCGGGTCCACCTCAAATTACTTTGCGGCCTGTAATTTGCTGCTAATGTGGCTGCTGTTGTGGCAAATATCATTTCTTATTGTCTCGCTTGACAAAGCGAAAATAACTTTGGCTTTACGACTTACACATTTTTTTGTTTTTGGTCTTTTGGCTTTTTGTGCCGCTGACCTTGACTTTCATGAGCATGTTCATCAGATGGAAACGGGTCAGGTTTTGTAATGTAGTAGCAGTGGGGGAATCCGAGAGCAATTTCAATTAATTATATCATACTAAATTTAAGACTTTCAAGTTCAAATATTGTGATAAGGTGTTGAGGTTGAGGGTATAAGGTTTTATTGCTGCGATTTAGACCCACTTTGGCTTAGCAGTTTAATTTAAATTCTTAGTCGAGTGCCCCAATCAGCAAATACATGAAAAAAAATCATTAAAAACCTTCTGTTGTCCAAATTCCAATAAACTTCGTGAGTTATAATATTCGGGATTCCGGGAAGCCAAAGCTTGACCTTTCCCTAACCTTCTTAAGAAAATTACTATTTTTGTATAAAGCATTTATAAATAAAAAATAGAGGGTTGCCGACTATCCTATCAATTTACCAATTGTTTCTGTATCTTTTTTGTAATTATATCGCCCGATAATAATAATTGAATAGTATTAAAACCATTATGTTATTATTGAACAAATAACACCTAATATATAATTAATTTGAACTAAATAAGACCCTTAATTCTATATAATAATCATTAGAAACTCAACTTAAATTGAAATTTATTAGCTTTAATCGCACAAAGACTATTCGAAATTATTTATCCTGAAAGCTTGGAAACTGAAGGACTGGTGTTCTTAGTAATAGCTAGATTGTCTCTGCTGTTGACGTTCTAAACAAGCACGTGAATACATTACAGGATCTTAAAAACCTCCATCCCTGACGAATACAATAATATCCCATGGCAAAAAAGTGTTTACAAATTGAAAAGTGTAATATTAACCCAGAATTTCCACTCCTGTTATCTAAACTACTTATCGATGACATATGGGTTTCATTAGGAAATTCGTTAATTACTTTTCCTGCCTCTTCTAATTTACAACTTTTAGATTTATTTAAATTTAACCCAAAATTTATGCGCATTCGTAATGTATATTTTTTGTAAACAAAAAGTAACCAGAGCGCTAAACTGGTTACTTGTCGGAAATCGTTTAAGTTTTTCACTTGATATGTCAAAATGCCAAAACTGTGCACAGAAAACGTGGCTGGCCCGCGATGTCGAAGTGGAGCCAATGGCCGGGCATTAGGTATACGCCCTGTTGGCCGCCCGAATTGGCCCGGCCAGCAAATCATTTAAGCGCCATGGGCGTGGGGTCCAAGCGGCCTAAGCTGAGGCGACCACGACAACAAATGCTCAACAGCTTCCTTCAAAGATCGCGGCTTGGATCTGAGTCAGATGGCTTAGTTTTATTTTGCTTTTATTTTCCTCGCCGGCTGTTTTTCTCCTCTCGTTTAGAAACATTGCGGATGCAGTCGCTCCAAGTAGGCAAGAAGTCGGTCCGGTTTTTGTCTTGGCCATAAACAGAGTTCGAGTTGATGTCGACTTGGATGGCGATGCAGTGCGTTGCACAATGCACTTTCAGTTTCAGCTTCAGGCTCGTATTCCGAGTCCAATTCCAAGCCCAATTCCGATCCGTTTGCAGTGCTCGCTATTTCGCTAGCTGCATGCGACCAAAGCTATTAATATTTGTTGTTCTAGGTCCGCCTTTTCGAACCTAATTAGCATTGAATTCGAGATCACTTTTGTTTGTGTCTCGTTTATCCGCCAGATCCGTGCGCATAAATCAATAATCCACTGAACCCAATCGCCAGACAATTCACTCGAGGCAACCGAGACTCGTAACAGCGATCTTGAGCTGATTACTTTTCGAACTGCCACAAAAGTTGTTCTATTTGCAGTTCTGTTTAAGTCTTATTTGAATCATTTTCTTATTATTTTAATAGGTATACTATAATTTTATCCTAATATGTGATGTTTCCAGAATGCAACTATATTTATAACTTCATTTAAATGTGCCTTAGTTTTCCTCTTCCTCTAATTTACCTTCAACAATTTAATTTCAGTTTTAAATAATTTTATATATGACATATGAGAAGACTCTTTAAGAGCTTACATTGTAGACTCAACCATTGTAGACTCATACCTTTTTTTGAAAGAAATAAAAACTGTTAGTCATCTCGTGTATGGTGGAATTTCCCAGACCATTTCCCAACAAGCACTGCAAGTCGCTCTCTGCATATCAGCACGCTTACAATTGTGTGAATTATCGCATGCCTTTCAGCTGAGTGAGGACTGCCAGGCAACCTGTGGCCCTAATAAGCCTTAATTACATTTGCCTGATCCGGAACCCCTCTGGCCTGTGCCGGAGCCAAGAAGTGGACTGCGAGTGGACTGGACAAACTCTAGAAACAGACCGCAACAGCGTGCACCCAAGTCACAACATCCAAACATTAACACACTGCGAACAATTGGCCATAAATCAGCATGCAGCAAATGTGCAGAGTCGGTGGAGCCGGGGGTCCGTGCAGTTATTGTTGTCGTTATAATCAATGAATTACGTCGCATCGGTTGGCCACAATTTATGGCGACTTCGAACATGAGAATCCGCACAGCAGAGTCCAAGAAGCAAACAAAAATTCAAGCTGAAACCGAAGCCCAAATGCAATTGCCGACGAGGGAGGTCGGATTGGATTTTGCAACTTGCAACCGCATACGACAAAAGCATCCACGAGATGCCGCACGGCAATCTGCCTCGCCTCCCCTGCTCTCACTTACACTGTCAGAAATTCTGAAGTGGTATGACCAATAGCGTAAGGACTCTCGATAGAGCTCAACCAAGCGCAAATGTACTTTGCATAAAACAGAGAGTTAGTAAGTAAAAGATTTAATAGTTTAATAATTCCAACAATAAAACCTATTCTTTAATTTTATGATTTAATAAAAGAGAACAAATGAAGTAAATTTCATTTAAGATTTTAAATGTATTCCTTTAAGAAATTATAATATATTTATATGTAGCCTATCCCACTCAAAAAGAAGCAGTGGAAATCCAGTACAATTCTGTTAAGTTATATATATATGTATGTTTGGATTTTTTGATCAAAATCAAATTGGATTTATTACAAATTGTCATCGATGTACTTTTTTCCATGTGCAATTAGTGTTTCCTTTGGAAACGTTTGTTGGAAAATCGCCGCCTGGCAGAATTGTAACGCTTGGGGCAAACAGCTGCAGCGACCCAGTCCCAGACCCAGACTTGGCTCAGTTCCATCTGGTCAAACATAGAAATCGACACATTTTCAGCAAAAAGTAAAAGTTGTCGGACAGAGGCTTGAAGTCCAGAGGAGCTGCCTAAATTGGGAATTCCGATTTAACAGTAAGGAAGATACAGAAGGAGCTTTTTTTAGGGTAGGATTCTATTTTTTTTTTAAATAATTTTAATTTGTGTTTCATTTTTATAACAATTGACAATCATATATGGAAATCGAATCTAAAAAACCAAATTACTTGCATTATGAATAAATTTATTACAATTCTTTTCACATTGACAATTACCTTTACCTTCGTCTGAAGATCACAACATAAGCTTCAGAGAAATGGCTATGTTATTAATACCCCTATAGTTTTAAATTTTATATAATCAAAAAACTTTGCAATATGAACTAAATTATAACTGAAGCTGAGGACTGTGTCTTAAAGCTTTAATATAAATGTTTGCACAAAATTGTAAATGCAACCCAAAGTCAGTTCCTCCTATGGCACTAAGACTAATTTACTAATAATTTATTACCATTTTCGAATTATCGATTTCTGATTAGGGAATCCTTCCTCTTAGTAATGAAAAGTCTATAAACTTAGCTGGCTGGGCTTATTAAGGAGTCCAGAAGTAAAACAAGCTCATGAATATGGATCCAGCTAAACCACCATAAATTGTTTCAAGAATGGAGATAGTTTTAAAGCTTGCGATAGTTGTTTGATAAGTCAATAAGGAACAAAGACTATTTTTCTACTGGTGTTCCTCTGCCCAAACAAATCAAAATGCTTTTATACAAGCTGTTTTATTGGTTGAAATTCAAATGCTGACAAAATGTTTTCGAATTTGGAAAGCTGCTTTTTATATCGAATTTCGATCGCTAAATGTTTGCTTTAGTTGGATTGCTTTTGTAGAATCTGGGAAAAACAATAGAAAATGCAAATATCTTTCCCGTCTGGCGGAGCAAGACAATAAGATTAGTCAATCACGGCGCACGCATATCATTTGGACTGTCAGATGGTTGGAGTGGCTGGGGCGTCCAACATCCAACAGGTTTCATTTTGCGCATTAACAAATAATTATGCTGCCAATTGCCAAATCACGGACTCAGCCCGCTGATATATAATCTGATTTTGTGCGAATGCAGCGGCAACTGCAGCGCCGACCCATAAAGGCCTTTCACTTTTGCGGCAGAGTGCAGATCTCACGCATGGCACCCGATCCCACTCCCGGGCGAGGTCCCCGCTCCAGTCACAGATCTGCAGATTTGCAGTCCCAGTCGGAGCTCCATCATGCCACAGTCACCCACGAATGGGGTCCGTACTTGCGACATTGTCAATAATCAATAACACTGACCTGCATGGTATTTGGGAATGAGATGGGATCTTAATTCGGGAATATACATGTTTTACTGGGTGAAAGCACAAATTAATTTCGGAAGAACACCATTAAGTCGAGTCATGATAATAGTCACAGATTCGTGCCCCATGCAACTTAAGTTTTGTAGGACTGTGCAACATATTGCAAAGATGAAACCCGATCCTGGACCCACGCCATTATGTATTGCAGTTGCATCGGTTTTCACTGCTCCAAGCCGCTAACACCTTTTCCCCCTACATTGCGACATCAAAGTAGCCGAGACATTCCAACCATGCAACTTCCGTTTTCTGCTCAATTTTGCAGGAAGATCACAGCGCGAAATCTGAGACTATTGGCGGTGTAAGACCGGAAAGCCCTATATATTATATTCATACATAGAAAGCTATACTATTACATGTTATCAATCTAAATGGATTATATAAGCGTAAGCAATGTTAACACAGATATCTGGTAAACAGATGATTTAGTTGTAGAAGAAAGTAATGTCCTGCTCATGTTTTATTGTTAAGTAATTTATTTATCCCTAAAAATAATGAAGCTTCTCCTAGTGCCTGGTAAACCAGAATTGTAAAACGATTATAAGTAATAAATGCTAATAAAATTATTAACCGAAACTAGCACTGTATGATATGATTTTACGATTATCACATAATTTTACCAGATTATTAAAACTCAATGCAATTTTACTATTTACAAAATTAAAGTCATAAGTTAGTGTAAATAATAAAACAATTCTGGTTTCCTATGGTGTTTATTTTTCGTCATGCAATTCAGTTTTGTTTATTATAGATCCTTCTTCGTTTAGTAAACATATTTTAGAAGCTATTATATTTGTAAGCCATGTACTTCGATTTCATAAAAATATGTCTCGCCGGAAACAATTTCAACAATGTTATTATTATTATTAGCAATGACAAACAAAATGCTAAAACTTACAACATTTTTTGATAATATTTATAGGCATCTTATATTGAAATCCTGATTTATAAATATGATATTGATAAGCTATCTCGGTTTGCTTAATGGAATCAACACAAAGGTCTATAAAATTTCTTTAATGGATTCCATTTCATTGATTCTAAAAATCAGGTTATATTGACTTCTGAAACATCTAAAACAAACAGAACCACAATTTTGATGGACATATGACCTTTTACTAAGAGATATTTTGGTAACAATAATAAAGCGTGTAGCGTCTCGGAGATTGTTTACCGAGATTCGAACATAAATAATCACCGATCATAGGAAGTTCTCCGGGATTTTCCCAAGATAAATAACATTTCGAGATTTTGTTAATTTATTTAATTGTGCATCTTTAACGAGTCCAAATTTGCTCCAGTATTTTATGATCCAACGCCGGCCCCCAGAGTAGCCGAGGGTCTTAGTGTTGGTATTGGTGGAGCGCCTGTGTAGTGGTGAGCGCTTCCGCTTGCCACTTTTCGAGCCGCACGCACACACCGGCAGAGCGCACCAACACTGGCTCAGAGCCCGGCCTGGCCGAGAGCTTTGGCGAGAGCGTTTTGGCCCGGTGAGAAAGCTTTCGGCCAGCGCTCGACAACTTGGCTCGAACTTGGCTCGGCGGCGTTTTCAGTTTCGTTTTGACACAAAAACTCTTTGGGGGTATAAAAGCGCGCCACTGACCACAGACAGCATCCAGTCAAAGGTTTGGAATCGCTTGTGATTCTACAATCCTTTCACAGTCTATTTTGCCTGCTACTGAGTTGCTTGTAAGCCCAAGTTTATTTTCGTTTGTTTTAAGAAATGCGAGCAATGCCCAAAGAAATTTACAAAACCGAAGTGACTTCAAAATAGTGCTGAGTGTCCCGACTTGTGCCTTGAATTTGTGTACCGATGTGCCACAGAAAATTGTTTTTGAAAATAGTTTCCTCGACACTTACGTATTGTTTAATAACCGAATCATACTCTCTGTTTATTTGCAGCCTTGGCAAGTCCCAACTGACTCCGCAATGAAAGTATTCGTAAGTACAATAGGCATAGTGCAATAATTTCAAAGAAAAATCCATCCATTAGAATGCGAGACATAGGTGAATAAGTGAGCTCAGGTGAAAGGAAGAATCAACAAGTGCGAATTGCTATTGAGTCTGATCAATTAGGGGCCAACTCCCACATATAGAACAATACCATCTGTAACTAATTGCATTTTAACAAAAGCATAATATTAATGGTAAAATGCCACACTAGTTGCCTGGGATTTTCACATGCCTCATTGCAATGCAAATATATGATCGTACCGTCTCCAGTTACTTCCTAAAACATGACGGACCGTTAAATTGCCCGCCGCAAATGACAAACTTCAACTTGAATAACATGGCTAATAAGAGCCTGCAACTGATCGATCATAATTGGAGTGCCGGCCACGTCTAAAAGCAGGCCGTAATCGCCTCGGTTCATTTGGTCAATTAAAGCCAGCACTCGCACTCGCACTAGCAACTTCACTGCACCAAAGAGACTCGGACTGCGCATGCGCAGCGTAACGCTGGCCAAGAGCGCAGCTCCAAGGGGGCTGGGAGGTGGGCGTGACTCTGGGCCGCATCGCTTATGCACGGCACGCACGAATTTCACCTGGCCATTTGAATCGCAAGGGAGGCCGATGAGACAACAGTCGCCGAATTGGGCGTCACACCGCCTTCACTTTCTAATGCGATTGAGTAATCGATTAACTATGCAAAAGGGGCACACAGGTGTTCGTTAGGTAATCCTACGTAAGAAGAATTGGTTCAAAGCTACTCGGAAGAAGAACAATATCATAGTGATTCTTTGGCTGAATTTTAGTCTTAATTGAGATAATGAGAATTTTGGCTTCATAGATATCTAGTAGTATCTAAGCAGTTTCGAGTGATAGTTGATATACACAGCTCAAGACATTGTGAAACTATTAGTGACAATATCATGGACGTGAATATATAATATATCCTTATGATCCAATTTCCAAAAAGAAAGCAAAAACAGAAAATAATAAATGAGTAATGATAAGTACCATAATAACATAATTAAGCAAGCTAAAATATAGGAGAATCTAGGATAAAGAATCCTTGGCTTATACCCACTCGCCTCCCCGATCCTTTTCTAGATCTGCTTAGCCGCTCTGCTGGTGGCCTCGGCCTGCGCCAGCAAAACCGAGGGCGAGAAGGTGCCCCTGGAGAAGAAGCTGGACAAGCGCGGCCTGCTCGACCTGGGCTACGGTTATGGCCACGCCGGCCTGGATGTTGGCTACCTGGGACACGGATCCATTGCCGGACACGGCTACGGGCTGACCGGTCACTCCGGTCCCGGCCACATTGCCGTTGGCCACAGTGGCCCGGCTATCGCCGTCGGACACACCGCTCCCGCCGTGGCCGTCCACCACGCCCCCGCCCCGTATGTGATCAGCAAGCAGGCCGATGTGCACAAGACCATCACCATAACCAAGGGCATCCCCGTGCCCGTGCATGTGGACCGTCCGTATCCCGTGGTCCATGAGAAGCGCGTGCCCGTGGAAGTCAAGGTGCCCGTGCCCCAGCCCTACGAGGTGATCCGCAAGGTGCCCGTGACCGTCAAGGAGTACGTGAAGGTGCCCGTGCCAGTGCCCCAGCCCTACGAGGTGATCCGCCACGAGAAGGTGCCCATCCACGTGCCCGTCGACCGTCCCGTGCCCGTTGAGGTGCCCAAGCCATACCCCGTGCCGGTGGCCAAGCCCTACCCCGTCTACGTGGAGAAGGCCGTCAAGGTGCCCGTGCCCGTCCAGGTGGACCGCCCCTACCCCGTCTACGTGAAGGTGCCCGTGGTGTCGCACTCCGTGGTGAAGCACGCCCCCACCGTGGCCGTCAGCAGCTACCCGGTGAGCAGCTACGGACACGTCAGCGGCTACGGACACGACGCCTCCGTCTACGCCGACCACCACGGCTACCACAAGTAAGCGGCCGGCCCTTCCATTGGAGCGAGCGGAGTTTCTGGAAATGAGCCGAGGGAAATCTAGCAACATTTTCAACTATCCCCCTCCAAGCCTACCGTCCCCAGCAGACACCAACCCTGGAAGTTCCACTTCCGCCCTGCCACTCTCTGTAGCTGTTAAGACCCCAAGATGGAGCAAGCAATGCCTTTTGTAAATTATTTCCGATCCAGCCATCCAATGGAAGCCATTGTGCGGCACGAGATCTTGAGTTTAGGATAAATACCAGCTAACTGTTCGTAGATTTCGCCGTCTACGGACAGCTTAGCCGGCTCCGTTTATCAGTGAAGGATTTCCACACACGCACAATGAATTGAATGGATAACAACAGAAATATCTATGTGAAAATCTATTAAGGACAAAATAAATTAAAAGTTATAAAATTAAATTCGAATGGCTTTGTCACTGGTTGGCTGCTGGAAGATTGCAATCGGGTCTCTTGCCTATATATTGTCTTGTATATATATTTTGTAAATAAAGAGTTTATCATTATTAATGAACTTGTGTCTTTATTGGTGGTGTACTGAGTATTTGAAGTACTGAATGACTTATTAAAATAAGTCTAAATAAAAGAAAAGCTTATATCTGTATGTGAGACTAGTCGCCCTGACCGAAGGTTCTGTTATGATTAAATCAATATCAAAATCAACTCTTGCACTTTTGGTTATATATTTATCAATTATATGAATGCATCATATTGCAATTCATTTTCAAGGTTGTAGACAATTCAATTAACTCAATGTTCCTCTATCAGCTTTATCAAAAAGACTTCCTCGACACCTTGCTTGTGATGTGTCCTTGCAGACAGCTTCCTGGTCTTAGCAGCTGGAGCTCCTTTTCCCATGCCAGTCACATTGGCTGACATGACCCGAATTCACACAGCTTCGAGTAGGAAGAAAAAGACGTCATATGGGCTAATCAATTACAGGTGAAGTGATGCAATTAAGGGGAGATGCAGAGATGAGCTCTGATCAGAGGCTGACAAGACACGCGCAAGGTCGACCGGAGACCGATCCAATCGCAGGCCGCCGTCAGCGGAGTTCATTTTAAAGTCGGTCGTAAATTTTAGTTACATTTAGCAGAATGCGTAGGACAGAGCAGACACTTGGCATATTCAGCCATTTACGACAAGTGAACGAACTGAGCGGGGTTTTTCCTCATCAAATATCCAAATATCAACTTTCAAACTGCAAAAAGTTCTTAACATGTTTGCATTTGATGAATTGAATCAATTAAGTTTAGGGCTATTTAGCATTTGTTTACGTCGAATAAAAAATAAACATAAATCCGGTTTGGTCCATCTTGCGTATTACCCAAACGAGGGCAATTAAAACAGTTTTTCTAAGCGTGCTCTCCATATATTAGAGATCAGAACATTTATTTTCGGGATGCCGTCCCTCTTTGGCGTTTTAATGGGGGCCAAAGCCCTCTGGGCGACTTTGAGGCCCGGTCCCAAGGACGTTGCTCGCGGTCGCGACAAAGACGGAACTGAAACAACTTTCTAATAAAAAGTAGTCACCCGTTCTTGTTAATTTCTGACTTAATTTTCTTCGGCATCGATTTAGAAACAAAAGAGAGCCGATCCGCCTTGGGGCAGAACTGGTTCTCTGGATCCAGCCCAAGAACTGAACCCCGCCGCGAAGGTCGCCGGCTTTGCGGACCTCGAGAGCCCACATCCATGGGGGAGTGGCCCCAAGCCGAGGTACCTGCAGTTGCATGCACTCGCAATTCCATATCTCAGCCGCAATTTGCCGCGAATTACACTTCCATTTGCAACGTGCTCTTGACTCTCGTAGGTGTTAGTCCGCTCCGATTCTCGCGCTGGAATACCTACATTAATTTCGATCTTGACTTGGATTGTCTTTCGGGTTACGCAACTGCAAGCCATTACAAAGCGGATCTCTCCGTCATGCTTAATTGCTGTCAAGCTTAGGGTCTAATTACGCCAAATTAGTTTGAACAAGAATGTTCGGACCAGATCAAGATTTCCTTTGCTGCATGGTAATTAAAATATATATTCTTTAATGCTATATAATTACATAGAACCGAGCTTAAGTCTGAAATCAATTGGAACATCGGAATATAATACTCATGAAATTGAATATAATGTATATGTAATGTATGGTAGATTAGACACTGTTCTACTTCGATTTCTTCTATAAGTTATTTTACGATACCAAGAATAATCTTAACTAGCTTTTATTTTTTCAATGCTTTTAAAATAAATATAACAAATACATGAAAACATTTAAACCCAAGCATATAAACCATAAGCATTAGTTTTTATATGACTATGATAGTCTTAACAACTTGGGATATTTTGCATTTATGCTAATAAAGTTTTTGTCTCATATTATTTATAATATTTAATTTTAATGGAAAAAGAACGGTTTCAAGTACACAAACATACACCATGTAATGCTGAAAATTCATTATATATTCATATAGCTTGATTTTTTATAATCAGTTCGTTTATATGCAAAATCTTATTCCGCAAGAGGAAAACTGATAGGATATGCACGAAATATGAAATATCGATATGAATACCTTCGATTATGAGTGCCAAACATGAATATTCATAACCAGCATCCTCTACCCCGGTGGTCTGTTAACTGGAGCACTGATAACCCATAAATCATTGGCACAGAAACCGCCCATAATCGAAAGAAAGATCCCACTCAGGCCGCATCGATTGGCGATCGCGATCTGGGAGATCTGGCGGCGATTGCGCAATAATAACCAATCCGGCCAAAAGAGAGACAAGGCAACAAATTGCGGCAACCAACGGCGGCCAATTAAAACAATATTTCTGGCGCCAAGAGAGCGGCAGAGGTGGGTGGCGACGATCCGATGTGGGGGACGTACGCATATTTGCAGAAACTTAATTAATTGCCACAAAACGATGGAGACACAAGCGCAGCGGCGAACGACAAAAGATGGAAAAACTGAAAACGAATTTTCGCAATTCTCGGGGCTGCTGCTTGCCAGCTCGCTTTTTGCCAGCGCCTGAGAAAAGGCCACCGAAAGACGTTCAGCATGTTCCATGTTGCCAAATGTGAAACTTTTGCTCTAATGAACGACAATATAGCCGGTGGCGTTTTGAAGGTCACCGCCAACTTGTCCATCGCCAAAAGCCAGGCCGAATGTGTCTGCGACGTCAAACTGCTGTCGACCAATTGCGACATGAATTGGTTTAGTTTTAGTATTTGATTTTTCCTTTTGCCAAAATGCATGTCTGTTTGCCAGCCACGGCTGAAATCGACAACGACAAAGTCGCGGCAAAAAACTTGCACCAGTTTCTCGATCGCAAAACCGAAAACCCAAAACCCAAATCCGAAACCGAAAACCAAAAACCAAAAACCAAAAACCGAAACTGAAACCGAAATCGCAATCGTAATCGAAGTCGCCGCTGCGCAAGTCAAGTGAAGCGAGCGTCTTTGGCAATCTGGAAATCCCAGTGACTCCTACCTGATCCAACCCCGTCCACCGGCATAGCCTCCCAGCTCCTCCCACATGATCTCCGCACATGTGTCTTCCGTCTGAGCCTGCCCTGCAATACGGATTGCTGGTTCACTTGGCCGGCCAAGACGGCAATTGAATTGCTCGTACTTGCGGCTGCCACAATGCATTTGCAGTCATTGACATGCCGCATGATCGCATTTCAGCCAAATGCTAAGTCTGTTGACCCCGTCATGATGATGAGTCGGGGGATTGAAGACACGTTTGGAATTTCATTTTTGTATATTATTTTTTTGTATATTCCTTGAAAACAATTTTGAATTTAGTCTTAGATGATTAAAAATTGTGCTAATGCTTGCTTAAATGACTTAATGGTTTTTTATCTGATCAATATTAATTTTTTTCTGATCAATATTCTCTTTACAACAAAATCTACATATCCTGCACCTTATCAAAAACAAAATGCATTAACTTCGACGATACCCACATCCAAGTTCATGTGGGGGAACCTCTGTACTTCTACAAGGAAAATTTTGGCCATCTACGATCTAAAAGGATATTCTCCTTTATTATAAATAATCATCCATTTATGGAAATTAATTGTCGTATAACATATCTCCATAGAAGCTCGGCTTAACTAAACTTTTTATTATAAAATGAATAAAATAAAACATAGTTTCTTCAATATTTACTATTTTAGGGCCAAATTATGAATCAATAAAAGAACATAAAAAACTAAAATAAATTCCTGTCACTCGTTAGGTTAAAGAGACCTTAATTTTTTGTATTTAATTTTCTTATTCCATTTATATTCGCTTTGTGAAAGAAAAATAAATTTAAATAACAGTACCTAATATTAGTTATCCTCATTTATGCTTTAAAAACGAGCCACGAATATTTTTAATCTCAGTAATCATCAGAAAACTTACAAATAAATTATATTTAAAGGAACAACAATTTCGAATTTATTTATATTTTGAGGTGGAATATTTTTGTTTGTGTTAATCCTTAAAGAAACCGTTTTCACTGCACTTTGATCTTCTCTAAAAATCTAATTATTTGATTTGATTATTACCTCAAATCTATAATAAATATGTGGGAATGGCTCTGGCATCTCCGTTGAGTCAATCCCACCACACTCGAGAAGGAGAAGAATGCAAGAGGTGAAGAGTGGGAGTTCGCGACAAGAGACGACGAGAATAAGACGTGCGAGCTTACGACGGTTAAAACGACGATTAACAAAAGCAAACGACGCGGTTAAAACCTAACTAAAACTACGTGTATCTATGAACTGTATTCACTTTATATTAATCTAAACTTCTTAATCTATAATATCATTAAATACTATAATAAAACTTAAAAACTAGTGGGACTTCTTATTTTAAAAGGAAACCAATCCCACAAATATGGGGGCTCAACCTACGTGATAAAGTGAAATTAACAAAACGACGAAAAATTGAAGCAAATTGAAAAACGATGAAAAACTAAATGAAGGTGTATGAATTTTCGAATTGTGAAATTAAGAACGACGACGCTACAAACACAACGCTGATCTGCTGCAGGCATACATTTGTAACGACGCATGAGTGTATGTCAACGACGGGTAGAGAAGACGCGAAAAAGTACGACGAATACGAGTGGAAAACGACGAAGAGTGGAAACGAAGAGACACTTATTTCACAACAAATTTTATATTACTGAAGTTTCAAACATGTCTCAACTTGCTGATTTTGATGCAGTTCTGCAGGCATTGAAAACGGAGAAGAAAAAGAATGTCGATCTTCTTCATATGTTTGTGTATGAAAACAACGGTGATCGGCACAACAGAAAACGAATGCGTAATTTCGAGGGCTTCGACTTTACCGAAGATAACGAACTTTTTGCACAAAAGGTGTCGTACGTTGCTGAAAATTTAACTAACAACGATCTTGCTGTAATTTGCAACATATTGGGATTGCAACATGACAAAGAAGACCTAATGCTCCATATTTTCCGAAACTTGCGATCTGGAAATTTACTTACCGATACCGGCGAAGAGGAAGATGTAGATGATGAGGATGAGGACGAAGAGGAAAACGAAGAGAATGGTATACAGAACCGTCAGAGGGGAACGGGGCAGCGAGAGGGAGCTGAAAAGAATGCTATGAATTCGAGCGATGAAGAGGAATTTTGCTCTCTACGAAGCAACACACAGAAGCAAAAGAAGAAAACGAACGACAATGTCAAGACTTTTACAGTCGCGTCCGAGAATAACGATGTGAGCTCAGTGAAAAGTTTTGGCACGGGTTCTCCCCGATTTTCTGTGAACTTCAGGGATATTGAGGACTCAATTCGACCATTTAGCGGTGACGACACTCTTGCAGTAGAGGTGTGGGTGCATGATTTCGAGGACATGGCTTCAATCATGTACTGGGATGACCTTCAAAAATTCATATTCGCGAAACGGTCTCTCAAAGGTCTTGCCAAGATGTTTATTATGAGTGAGCGCGGTATTAGAAGTTGGCAAATGTTAAAAATTGCCTTGATCAACGAATTTAAGTCCGACGTAAATGGCGCTCAGATACATCAAATGTTGTCTGAAAGAAAAATTAAAAACAGCGAGGGCGTGCAGGAATATCTTCTCAAAATGAAAGAGATTGCTTCTCGTGGCAATGTAGACAGCGGTGCTCTTATGCAATACGTGATCGATGGCATAAACGATTTAAGCGTCAATAAATCGATATTGTACAATGCAAAGGACATGAAAGATTTTAAAGAAAAGTTAAAGTGTTACGAGAAAATTCGCCAAAAATCCGGAAAATCTAAAAATCAGGACGAAAAGCTTAGATATTCAAATGTGAAGGACAGTGGTGTCCATAAAGACGTTCCAGTTGCAAAGAAAGTGAATTGCTTTAATTGTGGTGCTTTCGGACATACATCAGCTCAGTGCGGTAATAGAAGCAACGGTCGAAAGTGTTTTAACTGTAACAATTATGGCCATATTTCGAAAGATTGCACAGTTGGAAAAAGCGAACCGTTAGCAAACTCGAGCAATACGCGTAAAATTTCCGAAGAGAAATCGTCGATGTGCAAGGACATTTTTATGAAGCAAAAGAAGTATACGGCCCTTATCGACACTGGCAGCAAATACAACATCATAAGTGAAACAACATACGTTAATTTAAATAAGCCTAAGCTGAGTGCTATTAACATTGTTCTTGTCGGTTTTGGAAATCAAAACAGAGTGAAACCATTTGGTTCATTTAAAGAAGAGTTTGAAGTTGACGGTCAAGTGTTTCTAGAAAACTTTCTGGTAGTTTCATCTAATTTTTTGGACGTAGAAGTTGTATTGGGTGCAGAATTTTGTAATAACGCAGAGATTCAAATAAATCGCGACGGAATTAAAATAAAAAACCCAAAAAATCACGACTCTGAAGTGGAAATAAGTTCGCTAATGAAAATTGACGTGGAAAATGCAGAAACTGTGAGCATTAACATCGACGAATGTGCAAGTTTTCAAGCAAAACGTGAAGTGAACGATTTGATTAAAAACTATAAGCCAATGAACACAAAGTCAACTAATGTCGTGATGCGAATCGTTTTAAAGGACGACACTCCGGTACACTCGCGCCCGCGTAGATTCGCATTTTCCGAGCGATGCATGATTGATGATCAAGTCGAACAGTGGCTTAAAGATGGAATCATCGAACATTCCGAGTCCGAGTACAGCAGTCCGGTTGTACTTGTCAAGAAACGCGATAATTCAACACGCCTATGCATCGACTACAGGAGGATAAACAAGGTAATCGTACGAGATCTATTTCCCTTGCCGTTAATTGAAGATCAATTGGACCGTTTGCAAGATGCACATATATTCAGCACGTTAGATCTAAAAAACGGGTTTTTCCACGTAAACGTTGAGAAGGATAGTCGCAAGTTTACATCCTTCGTAACCCACAATGGCCAGTACCAGTTCTTAAAAGTCCCATTTGGCCTTACGAACTCGCCAGGCGTATTTCAAAGGCACGTGAACGCCATCTTCCGAGACTTGACCCGTTCTGGTATTGCAATACCTTACGTCGACGATATTATAGTTCCTGCTGCAAATGAAAAAGAAGCCATATCCAACCTTAAAACAGTAATTCGACGATGTGAAGAATTTGGTTTGATGATAAATCTGAAAAAATGCTGTTTTCTAAAGAAAAAAATTGAGTTTTTAGGACACGTTATCGAAAACCAAAAGGTCAGTATCTCCGACGAAAAAACCAAAGCCGTGACAAAATTCCCTGTACCGTTAAACCAAAAACAACTACAAAGCTTCCTAGGCTTAGTTGGGTATTTTCGAAAATTTATTCTTGACTTTTCGATCATTGCGAAGCCTTTGACTGATCTTTTAAAGCACGACGCCAAATTTGTCTTTACTGATAGAGAGATAGGTGCTTTTGAAATGCTTAAGAAGTTGATTACCCAAAAGCCTGTGCTCAAGATATTTCATCCACAACACGAAACGGAGTTGCATACAGATGCGTCGATTGATGGTTTTGGAGCAGTTCTACTCCAAAAGTCTCCTCACGATGGGCAGATTCATCCAGTTTACTACATGAGTAAGAAAACAACAGACGCCGAACGAAAGTTTTCCAGCTATGAGTTAGAGATTTTGGCAGTGGTTGAAGCTCTCCGAAAATTCAGAGTTTATATTCTAGGAATGCACTTCAAGTTAGTTAGCGATTGCAACGCGTTTACTAAGACGATGGAGAAAAGAGAAGTTTGCACTAGAGTCGCTCGTTGGATTCTAGAACTTCAAGAGTTTAACTTCGACGTAGAGCACAGATCTGGAACACGTATACGCCATGCTGACGCCTTAAGCAGATATCCTGTCATGATGATCGCAGATGAAACATTACACAGCCAATTAAAATATATTCAATACCAGGACGAGGAACTAAAAGCTATTATTGATGTCCTAAAAGAGAAGCCAAATCATAATAATTTCTTCATGAATTCTGGTCTCCTTTACAAGCTAGTTGACGACGATGAGCTGATAGTTGTGCCACCAGCATTTCAACGCGAAATCATTCGGCAGGCGCATGAGAAAGGACATTTTTCCGTCAAGAAAACCAAAGAAATCATAGCTAAAGAATATTATATTCCCAGATTAGACGAAAAAATTCAACGACAGATCAGATGTTGCATTCCATGCATAGTTTCTAACCGCAAGCTTGGGAAAAAGGAGGGAGAGTTGCATCCTTTATCGAAGGAAGCGGAGCCACTTCAAACCTTTCACATCGATTTCTTAGGGCCGCTCGAATCAACTCATAAGGCGTATAAACACATTCTTGCTGTCATTGATGGATTTACCAAATTCTGCTGGCTGTATCCAACAAAAACAACATCTTCAAAAGACGTCATCGCCAGACTGGAGGCACAGAGCGCAATTTTTGGGAACCCTGCCCAAATCATCTCCGATCGTGGTACTGCCTTCACATCTGATGAGTTTAAGCAGTATTGCACCAACGAAAACATCGAACTTCACGCAGTGACGACTGGCCTTCCAAGAGCAAACGGACAAGTGGAACGCCTTAACGCTACAATTATATCAGTTCTGTCCAAACTATCCATAGATGACCCAAGCAAATGGTACAAATTTGTAAGCGGAGTTCAGCAAACAATCAATTCGACATACTCTAGGAGTACACACACGACGCCATTTGAACTACTTGTAGGCGTAAAGATGCGCACCAAAACTGAAGTACATATTAAGGAAATGGTTCATCAAGAGCTGATCCAAATGTTTCAAGACCAGAGAAACGAAATGCGCAAGAAAGCTAAGGAACAAATTCTTGTCATGCAGGACGAGAATAAGCACTCGTATAACCTAAGACGCAGACCTGCAGCAAAATACAAAGTTGGCGATCTTGTTGCTATAAAGCGTACTCAACTTGGCGGTGGACTTAAGTTAAAGCCTAAGTTTTTGGGTCCTTACCGAGTTACCAAGGTGAAGCCGAAAGATACGTATGACGTTGTAAAAGATACTGTATCTGGTGATGGGCCGAGATACACTTCTACTTCTGCTGAGTACATGAAGCCGTGGAGTCATGTAGCCACTGAGGACGATGACGACAATGCATTCGGGACGAATGGTTAGAAGGATGGCCGAGTTGTGGGAATGGCTCTGGCATCTCCGTTGAGTCAATCCCACCACACTCGAGAAGGAGAAGAATGCAAGAGGTGAAGAGTGGGAGTTCGCGACAAGAGACGACGAGAATAAGACGTGCGAGCTTACGACGGTTAAAACGACGATTAACAAAAGCAAACGACGCGGTTAAAACCTAACTAAAACTACGTGTATCTATGAACTGTATTCACTTTATATTAATCTAAACTTCTTAATCTATAATATCATTAAATACTATAATAAAACTTAAAAACTAGTGGGACTTCTTATTTTAAAAGGAAACCAATCCCACAAATATTATATTATCCCTAATTTTGAACTCAGATTTCCTAATGGCTTGAGCCGCATGATCTTTCCATTTTTATCTGCGCTACAGGCTACAGTTCATTCGGCAATCCTGAAATTTACTAGCGACCCGACTGACTTCTGGTCAACTACTGATAATCTGCACAAACTCATCTTCGCCCCACCTGACAGTTCATTCAAATTGCAAACAATTAGGCTTATAAATGCTACCGCACCACATTCAATCGGATTATGCAACGACCCACCCATTACGGCCATAAATCGTGGTCTGGTCTGGCCCGGTCTAGTCTTGGCCACGGGTGTGTTTCGCACGAAAGCGAGGCGAATCCTTTCACCTGCATCAGGCGGGCGAAACAAAAGACTCAGGCAGCGAACCCGAAGCCACCGCGATGCATTCCCATTTGCTTGCGATTTCCGTATTGAAAGTGTTTCTCCGGGCCTGCCGACACTCCTTCAAGTTCTTTATCTGCGAAGACAACTGTGTCAAGCCTCTGAGGCGCATTCAACCGCCCGACAGTCCCGAATTGAATGGGAAATCTCTCGGAAAACATCTTTCCCAAAATCAAATTGCAGCGGCGGCAGATCCCCAAATCTGGACAAGCTACTGGGCCACTGCAGGAGTCCAGCTAACTACTGCAGCCGTTGGCGAGCTGCCTTGCCGCGACTTGCTGCAGCTGCTGGGGCAGGCAGGCGAGACTCCGAAGAGTTGCATAATTTTTGTTTTTGCATTCGATGTCTTGGAGCGGTGCTAGCTAGCGTGATCGCTGCTGCTGCCGAGCGGCTTTGGAAGTCACCCAGTTAGTGTGTCACTGTGGCATTTGCAGAAAGCTGCAAGCCGCACTCAGCAAACAGTCTGCCGCTGACACTGCCTTTCTGCCTACTCATTGTCTTCTGTGGGATGGCTGCTGTTGATATTAGTAATTATGCATTTCACAGACTGAAGTCGAGTCATGACATGTTGTTGCAGTTAAATCATTTGCCTAATTTTTCATTGAACCGTGTGGGCGTGGCAGGCGGGTGGTATTCGGGTAAATGTCAATCGAGTTGTTGAAGTCGTCCATTATTTTTGGTTAGTTAGGCAAGGTGAGTTATTCAAAACGACTACTAAGACAGGTACTAGTCTTTAATATTTTCGAATTATCTTCCCTGTAATGGTAGATCGAATGGATTACTTAGGGTTTAAGAGCCCCCTTACTTGAAGAACCTTCAGTTAAGTTTTTATTTTAATTTATTGCTCTAAATGGACAGTGCTTTTTCAAGTTTAATTAATTAATTAGTGACAAAAGTTAATCGCTTGCAAGACTCTCAACTGGTTTCTATTTACACCTTTGCTTTTAAAACATGTTTATGAAAGATATTTGTTTCTATATGTGCTGCTCATGGAATTAATTTAATTATTAAAGAAGATGATTTTACTAAAGGATCAAATTAAAACATTGATTTAATTATTCAATATTATATCTGAGAACCAGTTATTCTTATTCTTGTTTACTGTATTTCTTAAATATTTAAAATAATAAGAAAACAGTTTTGTCATGCTAAGAACCGGATAAAGGGACACTGGCCCTTTAGGTTCTAACACGAGTATTTAAATAATGACTTGTGTATAGTGTTCAATCTTCTAGTCAAAATAATTTAAAAAAAAGCATAACCAGTTGATAGATGTAGTTAGTTACTAATTTCTAAATACTCTAGTGTTAACTCCTTTCCTTCTATGACAAAGATATTTTCTTAATATTCAAATCTCACTTTTTGCGTAAGTTGACTCACTTCATTAAAATACAGACTTGGAAAAGATTTCATGGTGTCAAGTACTCCCACCCTCGGTGGTCTTGCAAAAAACTACAGCAACAAAAGTCGATTAAGCGACATAATTCCCAGGCAAGCTGCTGTTTTTATTTTTTCTCGTTTCTGTCTCGGTTCTGTGTTGCTGATCTTATTGTTTGTAAAATTTCTTGCACTAATTGCTGCAGAGGTTTCCTACGAACGAACAATGGCCAAAGTTCAAAATGATTTATTTATTTTTATTGCCAAACACGAGCTGATCTCGAACATGGACGCAAAAATGTCAATGAAGCCGACAGGGCTTGTAACGATACTGGGAATGTTTGAAAATAATAATAATAATGGGACTGGAACTATCAATACATTGTTAAGTATTGTTATATTTACAAAATATTAGCAGTGCACACTTACAAAAAAATAAGGCGACAAAAAGTAAAACAAAGCGAGCCTAGATGTAAATTTAGTATAAGAATAATTTAGGCATTTTTTGGAAACTATAAATATTAACTTAAAAACTAATGCTTTAAACTATAAGTTATTCAAACTTGTAGCGTGAGCAGGATTTGTTTTAATTAAATTAAATTTTCATATAATGAAATTGGTTTGATATTACTTAATTCAAATATCTAAAGAAAGGCATACTTTTGACTTTACTGCCTCTCAATTTTTTATCTAACCCGAAGTCGAGTCACGTAATTACCATGATTGTAGCCATTCCACAATTATTTATATTTTATTACTTATATCAGATTTTGCACGTTGCTTATTTTCTTGATTAATCGATCCCAAATAATGTCTTTATTTGCATTATTTTAAACTTTCGGGCAGTCAGACTTGACGCTGTTCGTGTAGGCGGGTGTTGAAGTGGGCGTTGAGGGGGCGTGTTAGCCAGTTCTTACTGGATACAGCCTCAAAAGATCTCAGAGGCTGAGCAGTCTGGTTCCGAGTGCACTTCGTGTTCGGCTGCGATCGAAGGCGGTGTTGCGGTATTGTCTTGGTCGACGGATAATTCAAGGTTCGAAGCGGGGCCGGGCCCCTAACCGCATTTGGCCAATTACACGGAAAATGTCAAATCAAGAGATTCATTTTGGGTTTTCACTTCCACTCCATTGTTCGGGGCAAGATGTATATTTTTGTAGTTTTCCCAAAAATATTACGGCACGAGATTTAAGTGCGAACTGCCCGTCAAAGGTCATTATTGTTGTTAATTTTGAGGGTGTTGAGGTCGCCGAGCCGAAACAGAAGCGAAAATAGTGTCCATCAGCAGGCTAACCAAAAATTCATTTTGGCTCTTTCTGACCTTTTTGCGGGCAATTATCAAACGAAAAAGAAGCAAAAAGTTGCCCCATGTAAACAGTTTTTTCTAGGCAATTTTCTTTGCTAACCAAACGTGCACACCAAAGATAAACAAAAAAAGAAACAAAATTAAATGTCGAAGGTTTTGCACGATTGTCTTCGACCCAAAGTCTGTACAAGTTTCTGTTTTTCTGGCCATTTCAATTGACAAATGTTACTTGCCCAAGTCGAACTCGACTCAACCTCAAGACAAAAATCCGAAAGACCTTAGCTGCAGCACGAAATCGTTTATGGCCATCCGAAGAAAATCTTTGCCACTTCATTCGCATTTCAATTCAAATTTCCAAAAATGTGGGTCAAAATGTGTCGCTCGAGCGTCTCTTTAATTATGATAAATTTCGGACTAATTTCGGTCTGAAGAAAGACCCTGACTAGCTTCAAGTACTTAAACAGAGCGCAATTAAGTGAACCATTTACTTTTCGAGTAAAGTTGCCTTCACAGTTTCCTTTCGGAAGTCGTCATTATGATAATAAATGAGCAAACCCAATGTTTGATGATGAGTAAAGATCGAGTTGGGGATTCATTTTGATTGATATTAGCTTCCTTGTGCTAATAAGACCGCTTCGAGTTAGCCCAAGAAACCTCGAACCATTCTCCACATGCATATACATCATATATATAAATATACATGCAGTTTATTCGAATTGAATCAAGTTATCAGTTTTTGGGATTCCATTTTAGACAATTTAGAAATCAACTCGAATGCCATTAGGCCGCAATTAGTTGGTTTCAGCACAAAAAGCTGTTCCATAGATTTGATTGGCGAAAAGCCAAAGCAAAATTAATCAGTTTGGAGCATATTTGCACGACTCAGACATCGAAACATGTTCGGCATTCGATTGACAAATGCGAGGCATCTCAAAACTGGAGCAATCGCAATGAGAGATTGCTCGGGGACTCATCGATATGGAGGCGCAAAAAAGCAGCCAACAAATGGCAAATGACAAATATTAAGCACCGATCAATAAATCGAGCGCGCTTGAATAAAATTCATGAGTGCTTTTGCCCTACAATGAACGAAAATCGATTGTTAATTACCATCTATAAATAAGAGCTTTAAATCTTTTGAAATAAAATAAAGACTTTGTTTTCTTATTTTATCTCGAACAAGAATAGAGTTTGCAATAATACGGCAAGACAAATTTGAATAGCTTTGTTTGCTTATTTTATTATCGCATAATTTATGGCCAGCTAACACGAAAGGTGTCTTCACTTAAATCATTTTTAATGACACAGTTGTCTGACAGAGAACCAAAGTACTATGGCATAACCGGCGACACACAAAATCTCTTTCTCTAACTTATTCTATCTCATACGCTTAGTGGTAGGTTATTTAATTTTTGCGAACCCAACAAAAATCCCCTTAAAATACATAAATTTCCGCTGGAGAGTCCACTATAATGAAGATAGAGTAATAAAAATGGAAGACTGGTTTACTATATAAATACACTGCTAACATAATAGATTCTTTATAATATAATAATAATGTGACAAATAAATAAATAAGTAAATATATTTGTTTAGGTATCAGAATATCAATCTTCTTAACTCCGGCTCGAAGGACCAAAATACAAAAGAGATGCAAATGAAACGAAAATCTACGTTGAGTTCATATTTCAAACAGATTTCGTTTGATTCGTATTGTAAGACTTAAGTCCCTACCGTCCTTATATATCTAATACATCTGCTCGTATTGTTCAATAAACATATTACATGAAACAACATTTAAAAAATATAAGAAGAAAAACAATATTTATATAAACACAAAAGAGTATTTAGGTTTTAGAGTTATCCAGCCTCTTTTGAAATAATTTCTTCTTGATAACGAAAAGAGTTTTGACGTCACTCTTGAATTAATTAAATAAATTAGCGAGCGGCCAGTGAGCGCGAAATGTCAAACAACGAATTAACTAATGAAAGAGCCACCTTTCCAAGCGACTCAGATAATATGCAAATGACTGATAGATCTGTGATTTTGAAGAGCTAACTAGCACCAGTCAGCTTAGTTGCGTCCAACTGAATGCAAACAACTTTACTTTGGTACTGAATTATTCATAATTAAATTTCAGTTCTTTCCACTTACTGTATGTATATTGTTCTAATGGAAATCTTTTACTTTCTAATTTATTTTCAACCTTTTATTGTACATTTTTGCTCTACTTTTAAGTATAACTTTTTATTTCGGATTATATTTAGTTTTTAAATTGTTGATTGACCACTGTTGTCCCCATAAACTTTCAATAACTTCGGTAATCTAAATTTGTATTCGTAAGAACCAAAGGCAATAAAACATTTGCCAAACCATCATAAAAATAAGATTGGATATAATATAAAGTTAGGCAATAAGCGTCTTTTATTACCATCTACATGTACACGGGGAAAAAATTAAACCAATCAAGTTTGTTAAATTTTAGAATAAACTCAATTTAAATCAAGCAAATTTGGGTCATTACAAAAAATTGAATTCTTCAAGTTGAAATACTTTTACGAAGGTATGTCTTTTTAATGGCCTAAAAAAGTAAACAAGCACAATATTTACATTATGTTATATAAGAAAACTCATTGTTCTATCACAATTAAAAAAGATCTTCGAATTAAAATTATTTCCTGATTTTAACACTCCCTTGACCCGATCTTGAAAAAATACATGGGTCGAAGTTCAAAGGTAAGGAAAAACCTCACCAGATCACTTAGGGCAAAAAATTACCTATAACTCCAAGAAAAAAAATTCCTTCTATAATATTAAAATAGTTTAAAAATGTTTCTATTTTACTAAATAATGATTTATCAACCTTTTGACAACTACATTAAAAAAAAAGAACTGAACCTTTGTTTTATTATAAACATGTTATTATAGTTATTTCTTGTTAATATGTAAACAATATATATTATATTAATAAACAATGGTTCACCTAAAATACAAAATAAAAACTCTGCTTGCCCTATACTAAATATGATAATTATTTGAACTAAAGAAACCAAAATACCCCACCCAACTAATAGAGCTCGGTATTCAAATCAAAAACAACTCCCGAAGCTCAGATCTTCGATCCATCTTTGTCCGTTTATGCAAATGTTGGCAAATCAACAACAAAATGAAAGTGATCTAGAAAAACCATAAAAATAAAGCGAACCAAACACATCAAATCGGATGCATAAACTTGAACTTGAGCTTGCTGGCTGGGCTCTTTTGTTGCCGTTGATTTCGTGTTTGGTTTGCATATTTCCATTGAGGCGCTTAAGTCATCCGCCCGGCTGCAGTGCGGCGATTCTGCGGCGGAGCCATAGCCTCACATTACTCACGGAGCTGGCCACAAAAGAAGCGGTGCGAAGGCAAGGCCTACCTCCTCCTCTCCACCGATGAATGTAGTTCAACTTTGACGCGGTCTAGAGACTGCCAAAATATGGCTCTGGAATACTCTATCGTATCGAATTTCAAAACCTATCTCAATCAATTTATGTACTTCTATAGAATTATATTTAAATATAGATTCTATTAGATTAACTCTTCCGATATGACATTTACAAACTATTGGCCTTTATGGGCTTCCAATAAATTCATAGCGATGCATAGAAATTCAAAGTATTTATTTAAGAAATCTTATATTTTTGGAATTTCTTATCTATATATTTTGTGATATACTCCCTCTCTCTGTATACATAATCAACTCTGCAGACTGTGATGGTGATGATTGTTGCGTTGATGGCGATGATGCCGGGCGACCTTCGCCTTCAACTGCACATTACAAAGCCTAATGCGATCCCATATGCCATTATGGCCGGACATTATGCTCACAATTAATTTAATGCACATAAATCTAACGTGATTCGGCCAGTGTTTGTTCTGCTTTGTGAGCGCTTGCGGTCCACTCATTGTTCACACGTTCCATTTACATGGCCATTGGCGAGTATTTCCTATGCAGCAGTAAAATGTCAAGCTACCCACACCGCCGCAGCATTCAATCAATGCACCTATATCAAGGCTTGAGCTGGCCTAGCCTGGCCAAAAGCAAAAAACAACAAATAGCCAAACACAAAAGCAAAAGCCAGGCATGCAGAATACTGAGCCAAGCTGAAATCATAGATCAAAAGTTCAGTCACGAAGCCACACAGAATCGAACAGACTATGCGGCGCATGTTTTCTGCAGACTTAAATTTACATTGAATATTCAACTGCAACTGCAGCCTGAAATTGTTGGAAATGTGTGGCTAATATGAATTTTTATTCATGACTGTGCAACATTGCTATTGGGCCTAATTTGTTGATGTGAAAAATGTCTTCCCGGTTGTCTCTTTTCTGCGCCACCCAAAACATAAAGATTTATGTTTTTGTTTCGGAGAATATACTACAGAAATAGCTAAAAACACCTTCTTGATTGTATTGTATGTAATGATAAATGTTATTTAAGTTTATTTCTATTAGTTCTATTCTATTATTTGTTGTGTTTTGAAGAATATGCAATACCATTGTGCTGAGTAATAAAATTATCCTTTTTAATTTTTTTTATTCAATTGAAACTATTTTCTATTACTGTTCTCACTGTATTTTAATAAAGTTAATAAATGATTTTCTGAGTAAAATAATTGTTATTGTTCGAATTTCAAAATCTCAATACGAATTTTAATTTGTTTTTAAAGCCACATTTATTCTTTTCTAAAATCTTGTCTACTTTGGGAATATTGTAGTAAAATAAAATGATTTTAAGCTATGAAAATATGTCTTATACAACTGAATAATATTAATAGAGTATACAATTGAAAAATATGGTAAAGTAGTAATAGTACGATGTATTCCTTTCATATTTCGTTACATATTTTTGATTTTTCTAATATTTCACAGTAGATATACTATTGTTTCTTTTTAATCAGACAGATCCTTTTAGTAAAATCTCTTCTATATTTTACTAAAAGTAGAGATTTTACTAAAAGGATCTGTCTGATTAAAAAGAAGAAATAGGAATACAATGAAATTTCATACAATTTTCAAAGAATAATTGTAGAGTTATTATTTTAATTGCGTTGGAAAAATTAATGAATTAATTAATAATAATAATTCACTTCAACACTGTGCACATAAGATTAGATCGGAATTTTTTTAAAAGAAGAACAAACGTAAGTTATTTATATAGTTTCTGTTTCTTGGTTATTAATTTTTGGATGGTATAAAAATGATTAAGCAATGATTTGTTTGTTTTAGTTTTCATATGTTCTCTACAGTTAAATAATTTTATATTTTTTAGAGCAATCAATGCGAGCTCTAGGAAATTTAAATTTAAATGAATTAAATATTCAACTTTTTAAAATTATCTATTTGATATTATTTCAGAGTAACTTTTGGCCAAGTTGTGCCCCAAGTCAATATGTATTTTTTAGAGCAATCGATGGAAATTTTAGGAAATTTAAATTAAAATTTAAAACTAGTTAATTGTTAAACTATTTTAAATGATTTATTTGTTATTATTTCAGAGTCACTTTTGGCCAAGTTGTGCCCCAAGTAGTTTTTTATTTTTTAGAGCAATTTTAGGAAATTTTAATTTTAATTTTAAACTAGTTAATTGTTAAACTATTTTAAATGATTTATTTGTTATTATTTCAGAGTCACTTTTGGCCAAGTTGTGCCCCAAGTAGTTTTTTATTTTTTAGAGCAATCGATGGAAATTTTAGGAAATTTAAATTTAAATTTTAAACTAATTAATTGTTAAACTATTTAAAATGATCTATTTGTTATTATTTCAGAGTAACTTTTGGCCAAGTTGTGCCCCAAGTACTCGAGTTCCGCCAACTGGCAGCGGCGGCGCAGCTCGATGCCAGCGTTCCTCACACGAACGCTCACCGACACGCACGCACACGGAAGCGAGGCACACGAACGACACGGACACTGTCCGTGTGAGAGCGCCTGAAAAGCTCGGCCGCTGACGCGTTTCCTTTTGGCCAACAGCCGCACGGCTCACACGGACAGGCCAGGCGGCCTGGGGGAGAGAAAAGCTCGCTCTCGCGGGTGGCTGCTGGCCCGATCTCGCTCCGCGGCGACTGCGCAGCCGCCCGCCGAGACGGTCCCGGCGCAGCATCGGCCATATAAAAGCTCGACGCGTCTGTGCGAAATTATTCAGTTAACTGCTGCGGGTTGGTCGAGACTACAAGCCCATCTTGATCGCAAAGTGTTGAGGAGCTAATCCTAGTGCAAAATGAAGTCCATGGTATGTTCGGTTCGAGCTGTGTTCTGTGTTCTCTTGCAAGTGTTGCCTAGCATTATTTTGGCCAAAAGTTACTAGTGCTTAAAGAACTCCAAGTCAGTTTCAGTGGCTTACCCAGAGAAGTTGTATTATTTTTGAAATAAAGTGTGCAAGTTTAAGATTTTCAAATGTTTAGTCAAATTTAATAACCTAAATACTAAATTTTAAAAAGCATTTCAAAGTGTTCTGGTTTTTGTATTGCATAACCTTGCAGGACTAAATACTTTCTTAAATATACAACTAGTAATAAAAAAAAATAATAATAAACAAATTTTTAATTTAAATTGAATTTTTAATAAAGTCCACGTCATACAAAAAAGGCAGAATAGATTTATATTTGACATAGAGATACGAAAATTAAAGATTGAAAACGTCTAACTAAGACGCTCTATTTTAGTTATTTAATTTTTAGGGAAGTTTTGTAATCAAAATTGTTTGAATAATTATCCAAAGTCACTGAAAGCTTTAATCCGGTAAATTTCATGCACACACGTATCAATAAATTCCGATCACATAAAGGGTTGCAAATATTTCACTCCACATTACGTATACGCCGCGATGGCAACATGTTAGGGATCTAGGCCACAATTGAAGTTGGCCGATTGCCCAGCCAACTGTCCGGCTTTCCAGCCATTGCATAATTGTCATATTCGAAATTATGGACTGGCGGGAGGCGGACGCGGAAGGGCCTCAATTGCATAAGGCAACCCACCCACCGGATCCCCAACCCCATTAGGTCTCACTCCCATTTCGTGCGCTTGCCATTGCAGCTCATTTTCGGCCTTGTGGCGATGTGCGTGCTGGTGGCCAGCGCCAGCGAGGAGGCGCCCAAGAAGCCAGTGGAGGCCGCGGAGCCCGCTGAGAAGAAGCAGGAGAAGCGCGGCATCGGTCACGGCCTGGGCTACGGCTACGGACCATCCGCCGGCGGTGCCATCCTGGGATCCGGTATCGGAGTGGCGCATGCCCCCGTCGCCATTGCCGCCCCCATTGCCCACCACGCCGTCGCCGAGCTGCCCACCCAGGTGCACACCAACACCGTGATCAAGACCGTGCAGGTTCCCTACCAGGTGGAGCGCCACGTGCCCTACCCAGTGGAGAAGACCGTCACCTACCCCGTGAAGGTGCCCGTGCCACAGCCCTACCCCGTGGAGAAGATCGTCCATGTGCCCGTCAAGGAGATCGTGAAGGTGCCAGTCGAGGTGCCCCAGCCCTACCCCGTCGAGAAGGTCATCCGCATCCCCGTCAAGATCCCTGTCGACCGTCCCTACCCCGTGCACGTTGAGAAGCCCTACCCCGTGCCGGTCGAGAAGCCCGTGCCGTACACCGTTGAGAAGCGCGTGATCCACAAGGTGCCCGTGCACGTGGATCGCCCAGTGCCCTACAAGGTGGCCGTGCCCGTGCCCGTCCATGTTGAGAGCCACGTGAAGCCCGCCGTGGCCGTCACCCACACCGTTGCCGCCGCTCCGGCCTACATCAGCCACGGCATCTCCGGCCACGGCATCTCCGGCCACGGCATCTCCGGTCACGGAATCTCCTCGTACGGAGTCTCCGGACACGGCATCTCCTCCTACGGCGTCTCCGGCCACGGTGGCTACCTCCACAAAAAGTAAACGAAACGCAAAGCTGTCGAGGGCCAATTGAGAGGTGAAACCGGGTGAAGACGGGCGAATCATCAAGTCGGAAGTATCCAAAAGACATCCAGCACCCCACTGTTCCCATCCCCAGCAACCGCCAACGTACGACTTACAAATTTAGTTCTTAGTTTGTGATACCAACCGAAATTCCAAGAGGATCCCGAGCGGGAGAAGATCACTCATCTGGCGCAAACACTTCCAGTTCCAGAACGCTTGCCACAATCCCTCTGGGGCGCTCAGATGTTGCCTGTCCCCCTCTCATCCGATGCCTCTGAGTGTACAGTGCTTTTGTAGACAATCCCCGAGAAATAACTGCTGACGAGTTGCTCCTTCGACTTTTTCGTGTAAATTTCTTTTCTATGAAATGTTTGTACATATTTAAATAATGTAAATAAAAAGAAAATTAAAAAAAAAAACCAACAAAGCGACATGACATATGTGCGGGTCTCGCCCCCAATAGATTGTTCAGGGGTACCTTTATTTTAAGCTTAAGAGTCTCTGAAAACCAGTTAATGAAGTGTTTATTTTTATGAAAAACATCAAGGATAAAAAAGAATGTTTATCTATATACCGAAAGCTACTTATTATTTTCCATTGGCCTGAACTTGTTTATCTATTTTTTGTTGTCTTCCACATTTGCAGAGACGTTATAAATTTAATTATTGCAACAGGAACATTCTTGAGAAGTACTAAAACTCGATCTAGTAATGACATGTTAGACTCCACGTCTGTTTCTACAAACAAACTATTCTCTATATGACAGTTCCATTAAACTATTCGTTAATTACCGCGGTCTCTAGATTGTTCTTTTATTTTAATTTCAAAGTTGTAAAAAATAGGGGTTAAAATAATGAATAAAGCATAAAAGTATGCAAGCATTTAAGTTGCAAATCTTTCGAATCAATGCAATATTATTCAAATTAGAGAATGTATTAAAGGAATTATGAGTATATATCGGCTTCATTTAGAAAATATTTATTTTGACTTTATCTAATTTTAGGAAATTAGAATAAAACTGAAGAGCGACTTGTTTTAGCACTGAGTACTGGTGAATATTTGATTACTTAAATACTGTTAAGCATTAAATAAAATTAACAATAATTCTAAATACTTTAAAAATTATGTGTTTGTTTAATTGATTCTATAATTTTTTGAGTTTAGGTTTTAAAACCTGAAAGTATGCAAAGTTCCTAAAGTACCTCAAGCTTTTTTATTGTTAATTAAAAAAAAACTTTAAGATAAAGCTACTCTTTTTAGATACCAAAGCTTATATTTTCAAAGAGGCGTACATTGAAGGGGGTTTTAAGGTTGCAAAGTTTGATAGTTTCATAGCCCAGCACAGATTTTATGATATATGTACAATATATGAAGTGATTAGAAAGTAAAAACCATGAGATGGAATTTCTATAATAGCAAACCCAGCAGAGGCCTGACAGAGAAATTTAAATTAATGGGTATCAAAATATGGTGTGCTATGTGCTTATCAAATTCGGAATTTCATGATAGGAACCGAAATTTAAGACAACATTTAGAAGTACAAAATAACATTTCAAAAAGTGATATTTAGTCATGTATACAAATCCAAGATAACTTCAGTTAATTTTAGCTGTGATGCGCCATTATATTAAAACAGAATGGTGAGTAATATAATCTTTATAACATTTTCTCTTGGATCAACTTAACTCACCGGAATATATCAAAAAGGATGAAAAGAGAAGAAATATTTCTCTTAGGAAAACAAATTATGTATAGAGATATGGGTAATCAAAGGTTGCAGAAAATGGTATGGGAAACCTGATACCACATCACTTAATTTAAGTTGGTATAATTTGCAAATAAATAATAAGAATAAAACTACATATTTATTGAAAATCCGTTCACCCACAGATTTTTCTGCTTTCCCTAAGAGGCTTTCACACTACGCCGCTTTCCCTCGCACAGGGCTAACCGTGGATACTGACTAATCAAACTTCTCTATATTAGTCATCACTGCACTGTGGCTAAATATAATACTAAAAATCAATTTTAACAAGACAGGAAGCTCCAAAGTTAGTAGCAGTGTTCGATAATTAATATTTAATACAATATAAATTAAATACATTTCTGTTTAAAATCAAGGAAGTAATTCCTACTTTCATTACATTTATATGGTAGGAGATGACTCCTTCACTGCGTTGCAAACTTCTGACTGAAATTAAAATTCCCTGCAAGGCTATAAAAATAAAGTTGTATTTTCTTATAATAAATATAAAAAATTTAATAAATTTAAATAAAAAAAAATCGCTCTAAAGTGATTAACTAAGATCAACGAAAAAAGACCCTGAACTTGAGTTGATTTTTCAATTTTTTCGTACAAATTCACCGATTTTTTTATGGTAGCCTTACGATATAATAACCCAATGTTGACAAAACTAAAATAATTTTTAAATATTAAAATAGTACTAAATATAAAAATAAATAAAACGTTTAGGATTTTCATGTAATTAGACATTATCCCTAATTTTTTCCTAAAATAGCGTTATAATACTAAAAACATTTGATCAAATTTTTAGACTTCTACCTTTATTTTTCACACTAGCTTTTGGGTCTGTTTTAGTTTCGATTAAATTTCCTTTTCAGAACTTTGATCCGATGTTGCTATGCAAATATTCTAATTATTTTTTATGATTTTTATGAAACAAACTTAATCTGCATGCTGCGTATTAGATTAGTACGGATTCGTACAGGCGTTCGCACAGGTCTAAATCTACCTGCCTGGTGATGCTGCTAAGGAATCTGTATTGTTTATGGATATGGAGAAGTCACATTCTGCCCTTCTAGTTTTAAACCTGAGACAGGATAATTAAAATTCCTTCTGAAACATAATTATTATATAATTATAGTTCTGTTTTATTATTCATGACATAACTCATTTTATACTCTTGAAGGGCATTATAATTTTATCCAGAAGTTCGCGACGCACTTAAAGGTATATATATTTTTGATCACCATCAACAGCCGAGTCAATCTAGATCTGTCAGTTTGTTCGTCCGTCTGTCTGTTTCTAAATAAAATAATCTGTCAGCTTTAAAGCTATCAGAATGAAACTTTACAGTTTGTCTTCTATATACCAACACTATATTACAGAACGGGTGGGATCGGACTTAAATTATAACTTTGTTAGCTTTCAAAATATTATTGAGATATAGCCATTTCTTTTATTTTAGTTTTATGAATATCGGTCAACTATATTATATAACTGCCATTGAAATGCCCGGGAAGTTAATATAACGAAAAAATTTGAATCAAAATATCCTTTTTTGTTATTTTTAAAATTTCGCGTTTAATTTGATGTATATCTGATGATTATATCATATAGCTGCCATTGAATCAATCGTTAAATGTAGAGGAAAATACAATACTGTGCATATTACTATAAATATTGTATTTTATGTATAGGATTAAGTAATAAAAGTAGAAACATAAATATACATTGTATTAATTATTAATGATTGCAGTCTGCAGAGTTTACAAACTTTGGCATGGCGAACTTAGCTCCATTTTTGGTTACTCTTATTTTTAAAATCATAATTTCTCAAATTTCTGCTCACAGATATGACCCGTGTTTTTATATTCCATAGCCCACTGTGCAACTCTGCTGACCCTTATCGAGGAGACGAGAACACTTAGTAAATAACTCAGTTATTTTTTATTCGCCAGCTTGAACGCATGAAAGCTGCAAAAATGTCAACCGTTCTAATAATATTTGTGCTCAGCCTCTTAACCCCGAAGATGGCCAATTGTGATGAAACTGAGAACCGGCATCTGTGTCACCATACCTTTGCTGTTACCTACACGGAAGAAGTTCCAAGACAACTGGAAGAATTCGGCAACTTTAAAAAATATTTCAAGGAATTGGGAATACCAGGAGGAAATAAAACCGTGGTAAGAGATGCAAATAAGTCAATTGAGAACAATCTGAAAACGTGAAAATTCAAAGACCAAAACCAGACTGGAAGATAAATTGGATTGCTGCCCAGGCTATATAAAATCCGAAGGTGGAGACTGTGAGCAGCTTCAGACGACAACCGAGTCAACGACTGAAGAATCCCAGACTTATACGGAACTAACTGGCATTACTTCGGAAATGGATCAGCTTTCACATGGAGCAAGCCCACAACCTGAGTCTGGCTATTTACCATATATACTGTATGCGCTATTGGTAGTTGGCATTCTCATAATTTTCGGAGCTGTGGTATATTTTTTTAAAAATCGAAAACAACAAATAGATAATGAATGCTACGGGGTCAAATTTGATGTAGAAATTCAAAGAGCTTTAATATAGACTGAGGTTGATTGAATATATAAAAAGGTAGATAAGAAGTCATTAAATATTTAGGAGAAGAATTAATGAAACAATTTCTGTTAGTTCCTCTCTTATCTGTTCCCAAGCTATGTATGAATTTCACAATTATACGAAATGCTTAATAATAATAAAATCAGTTCATGGTTTCTGATGATAAACGTATAAAAAGCTGAGCTCACTTGGGCTGATTAAGACAAAGCCTTTGTTTATTTTAAGGGAAGGAGATGTTAATTGCCTCATTGTAATTTATCAATGAAATATGTCGGGGAGTCCCATTTCTTTATTACGTTTGCTCTTAAAGACGAGAAATAAGGTCGTTTAAGAAATTTTAGCTTATTTTTCAAACATCAAGCAACACTTTTTAAAAAGAAAAGAACACAATCCAAAGAAATCCGAATGACACAAATTTGCAAAATAAACATGGTGTCTTAAGTTACTTTACATTGAAAATAAAATAAAATTTAATATTCTTTGTATGCAATTTCATCAAAATAGCTAAATACTCATTTATGTTATCGTAATATTAATAAAAGTATTATCCAATTCACTTCCGAGTGGAAACTGAAACAGGCCTGACAGTCATCCGCTTTTACTGTAGAGTTAGAATCAAAATAAATGACTAATATTGAAAATAGCTGGAGACTGATATAATATTTTCTTTTAAAAGGAAACAACATTTGTTACCTGTAACTGTAAGTGACAAGCCTATAAATTCTCTCACTTTAATTACGATTATCTTAAGCGTACCACGGAGAAATTTGAATCTCTGGAAACACCCAACTCCCGCCGTACAATTCCCCACATAATCTCTGAAGCACTTAAGCAAAAAGCAGGTAATTTGCGAAAAACGAAATGAAAAGTGAGTCGGTGAGAAGTGATGCAACAATTATCAAACTATATTACCGCTGCTCGAGAGCGGCAGCATTTATCGGGGGCAATCAACCCCAATGACGGGCAGTCCAGAAAGAGCTGATACGCGTTTCAAGTTCGCTGCTTGAGTCTTTCGTTTTGGGAGAACCTGTTGCCTGGATTGACCAACGGCAGCAACATTGATCTTGTCCTAACCCGAGAAACGGCGCCGCGGCTCGTGCGAGCTCGCTCGGCTTCGAGTGTGTGCCAATGAGGAGAATGGCACGACCCAAAAAGCGGCAAAGTGAATGCAACACCACCACCAGCCACTAATGCAGACACAGCCGATTCAGACGCAATCAATTAGCGATATGCTGATGACGTCGACCTGCCTCACTTTATTGTTGTTGCCTAGGTGCCTCAGCTTTGTTGTGCCGTGTGTGCGGCAGGCACATGTGGCGCGATTGCATCACGGCGCCATGCAAACCGCCTAGCGGTAATTGACTTGCAATTTCTTTTGCGCGCAACTTTTCGGTTGCAAAGAAATTTTCCAAACTCGAAATGTGTTGCAACATTTCGACAATCCAACAAAGCCGAGTGAGTAACAGCCCGAAAAGTGCAGAGAGTCAAAAAGTAGATGGAAACCTGTATATGGGTAATTTTTTGACATTTATCGTGGAGCTGGATTATTTGATCTATGGCAATTTGCAAATGAGTAAACTGCACTGATACTGGAGAAATGGAAGCCAGGAGACCGAAACTTATGCTAAATTAAGCTCTTCATTTAATAGTTACTGTGCTATATGCACGTTCTCTTTATAAAATTAAGAAAACATGGTTCTTTAGGATCTTCTTCAGGAGGGTGACTACCATAAAGTTTCACTAATTATAAGGGACACTTTATATTATTTATACTGCTGAAGCCCACCTAACATTAATTTGTTAATAATGTTTTAATTGTCTAATTTTAGCGACCCATTTTTGTTAAGTGATCGTTTTATACTGACTGGAAGTCTGTCGGCTGCTGTTATCCTAGTAAATGGAGATCATTGTGCCAAAGCATGGCATATTATTCATAATTATATTTTATTTTTAACTCGCAAGGCTTCCAGTTTTCATTTTCCCTGTGCATCACATTTTCTTGTTCGGAAGTGGTTTTCCCACTACAGTTGCAGCTTTTAATGCGCTCTTGCATGTTTGGAAAATATAGGAAAGCCTTAAGTACATCTTGATTGATGCGGTAATTATCGTTGCTAATTTTGTTCAAATATATGTATATTTTTCCCCAATTTGCCAAATATTGTGTATATCTGTAAGCTTCTTCTGTGAACATGTTCCAAGCTCTTTAGTGTTTTATGCGCTACAGCCCATTGCTCAATACTCGTATTTTTGTTTTATTGCTGTATTTTTGTTCATTTACAGTCATTTAAGTGCTGCCTAATTACGCTCCGCTCTATATTTTTAGACTGGCCAAGGTGTGCCAGAGAAGTTGTAGTAGGAAGTATACATAAAACTTGGAAAATATTAATATTGCCATATAAATAAGAAAAATGCATTAAAGAACTTGCATATTTCTTTAAAAATATAATTCTGAAATCATTCAAGTATATTGTATATATACGATCTTCTAGTTAGTAAATAAAATTTAATATTAGGTAACACTTGAAATTAATAACGATTTCTGATAAAAAAAAAAATTATAACTCATTTTTATTTATCCATTTAAACGTGTTAGTTATGAAGTTTCGATTGAAGTCTCTGTCAAAGCTAATCGGTATATGATTTACTAAAGCTAAAAGTAACTACGATCTTCTAGATAAATGAAATAAAAGGTACCACTTGAAATTAATAACGATTCCTAATAAAAAAAGAAAAGTGCTAACTTATTTTGATTTATAAAACTATTATTAACGTGTTGCTTTGGGTGATGATAAAGGCAATCTTTATATGATTTTACCAAACTTGATACTGTTCTTTGTCTTTCAAAGTTGTAATCCCCCTTAAAAACATCATAATTAAGTTATTATTTTCAACACTCAATCGAACTTGTTGGGCACCCCTCGAGCTCCCATCTACACTCGCATAAGCTAACTGCGGCTTTGCCTCAGTGCGGATCTGAAGGCAGGGAAGCAAAGCGCTGCCAAAAACAGATTTACCAAATGTAAAACGAAAATGCCGACAAGAAACGAGGCAGCTGAATGTCTACCTACTACCCTGGGCTGCGCTGTAGCATAATGTTTATTCAATTTACGCAATTTACACCAAAAACAAGAGCTCGGCTTTTGATTGCCAACTCCGCCGCGGACTCTGGGTGTTGTTGTAATTATGGCCGCAAAAACAGAGGGGAATTGTAGCCGAGTCTGAAATAAAACTAAAGTCTATATTTAAAATATTTTCTGCCGAAGAAGTGACGACAGCCAGCGGATTTTCCTCACCATGTTTCGCAAGCCGTTCGCAGGCAATGCGAAATTTGTTGACTAAGTCAATGGGTCAACAGCTGTCCGCCGCAAAGCTGGCTGGCCCAAGGCGGAATTATTATGCTAATAAATGCTTTTCCCCCAACTGGTCTTTCAGGCTCTCGCGGCCGGTAAATGTGCATAAAATCGCAGGTGGGTCGCAGGCTCAGCGTCGCCTCCACTTCCTTATTAATCAGTTTAGCTTTATGCTGCCACTATCCCCCAAAAGGGGACTCCAGGCCGCAAACCTGATTAAGTGAACGTCATGCTTGAGTAAGAGATTTGGGTATTTGTGTTTTTCTTAGCCTTAATTGAGCGAAGCCAAAGCGTTCGACGGCGCGTGACAATGTGACCGAATCGGGCAATAAAGGCCCGGCCGCCTTCCCCTCCAAAATGAAAGAAGCCACAAGCACCACGCCACAAACAAGAGCCAAGAGTTCAAATGCTTTTGCCATTGACCCCATTTCCGTGCTCGTTGTTTCTGAGTGTTATTTTGGCCGATCGGTTCAGAGATGCGTTTGCCTGAGATTGTAAACCCCGATTGAGCTCTAATTGCAGCGATCATTGTGTGGAAATGGAGAGCTGATCGCCACCAACTGATTGGGAGGGAAGTGATTGCAGTATGGCAAGTTCATCGGAATGGGCTATAACCCAAATAACTAACAGATCATGCCGACATTAAAAGCCGTGCTTGTCTGATCAACATATTGGGAGGCGAAGCTGTGCACTGGCCTTGACTTTTGGGGGTTTCCCTGATAATCGAACTGAAGATCAAGGAGATTTACTTTCTGATTTCACACAGATACAAGTTCTACACACAACTCAATTATTTTTCAGTGTAACATATGATTACGCTATGTAAACTAATCTTTTAAAGAATATGTCTATGGTAAGCTGGGAGTCACTAACTCCACGGCTTCCTTCGTCCGTCTTTTTCAATCGTTGTTGGTGACATACCCATGGTGTGTTGTTGAAACTGTTGTAATCGCTTCTCGGCGACATTATCACAAGCAAATTACCGCCGCAATCGAGCCAACTTTTCAGTCAGCTGGGTAACAAGCCCAAGCAACGACCTTGACCAGCAATGCATTGAACCCTGCGGTTGGATGTGCCCCATCCGAAATGGCGGTAAACAAGACGCGAAACGGTGAACGACTCGAAGCCCCAAAACAGTTATACGCCTTGGCAGGTGGCGACCACAACCGAGACAAGAGCCACCGGCCCCCAGGGCGACAAGGGGCTGAATGGGGCTTTTGTAAGCGGGCGCATAAAATGTCATAACTGTCAGCTTCGCCTACATGGCTAACAGCTCTATATATTGTTGGAACTCGTCCAAGATTTAAGACACCACAATTGGCGACCAATTGGGATCGGTGCGGCATGGAAAGGAATGGAATGGATGGAAGTGGAATGCCCAAGCGCAGAAGACAATTAATTGTTAAGCAAATCAGGCAGCGAATGGAAATCGAAGTCAGTGGCTTCTTTGGGTGATCGATCGGCCGCTGGTTCAACTTTGACACCTTTGTTGACAAATAAAGCCGCCCCGCAGGCCCGAGAGATGAGTGAATTTATGTAAAGCTTACTTTATCGCCAAATGCGGCAAGGTCAGGGCGCAGACAATGCGAACAAACGAGCTGCAGCCTGAATATCGCCACAGAGTGGCTAAGCCTCAATCGAAAGATGATTTTCAAAGGCGTCGAGCCACAATGGCCACAATGGGAGCCGGGAGGCGGGAGACCCAACCACATTTATGCATGCATATGTGGCTCATATGGTAATTAAGTCGAGGAAGTAAATTGCACTTCATCTTACGATTATGATGGGGCAAAGACAATGTACTCGAAACCATCTCTCCGGCGGTAGGCGTGCTCTCCAGCAGCAAGCCAACATATGACATAATCCCCGCCAGCCGGAGCTGCAGTTGGAGCTGAAGCTGGAGCTGGAGCTGGAGCTGAGCGGGAGCGTCTAATGGCAGCCTCCGCTTTGGCGCCCCCTCTTTCTTCTGCAGAAGGCCAGAAGGCCTCGCTTTCCGTCGGTTGTGGAAAATGTGAATCGAACAATGTGGTCAAGACATGCAACAAACGCGAATTGAAACGAAATCGAAAGTTGCATGCATGCAACGAAAGCGAGAAAATATTTGCTATCGTAACGAGTCTTGGATTATAAGGTGCCGGTCATGTTTGTAAAGGTCCTGCAATCGCTTACAAATATTGAATAATGATACTTGTTAATATAAGAACCTATATGATGTCAGATTAATTGAATATAATTGCATTACCACAATACAAAAGAAACAAACAAGGTACCATGAAAATTAAATTAACTTTAAATTTGTAATTTTTAAAATGTCAGCCTAATTTGTTTCAGTAGCTTCTTTAAAAGTAGTTTAGTTTAAGAGAGAATATTTTTCAGGGGTATATTCTGACTTTATTACCTTATGTAGTAGTTGTGAGGTAACAAAAATAATACTACTGTCATGTTACGCACCTTAAACTTGTATTCCGACTATAAGTGTGATTTATTTTTATATATATGTACAAATATAGTATACTTGATATGTGTGCCAAACCACAGCTGACTGAAGACCCATTGACATAATAACGAGGAAGGTAATCGGACGCAGACCAGACCCCGCCTCGGCCTGATACCTCTGGGACTGGTGGTGCTGCTGGCGGTGGAGCTGGTGGCGGTATTAATTACCCAGCAATCGGAGTGGAATCGAGCGAGTGGAGTGGAGTGGCCCAACTGTTACTGCCTTTGTCTTAGGTTATGGTTGGTGACCGACCACTGCGTATGTGGAGCAGTGACACAACCGAATGACCGACTGACACACTCTCCTGCCGCAGTCGGACCTGTCTGGGATCGGTTGAGTGACACAATGACATAATGCGAAGGCGAACGGAAAAAGGATGCAGGCCACAGTTACTGTTGAGCAGCAGATAGTGCTGTCCAAAAGGAGTTCAAGAGGAGAGTGGGAGTTCAGCAGTAAGGGTATTAGCGGGGTTGATTAATATATTTAATTTCAATCAAGAATTTTACTTTATTATAATTATACCAAGCTAATACTATTTAATTAACCAGTAAACATACTTATTAAACGAATAGTTAGTTTGTGATTCTTTGTTTAAAATATATGCATGCTTTGGTTCACTTTTGAAAGTCCCCCTCTAAATAACCGACTTGGTAATGGCAATCAATCAATCAAAACATTCGCAGGAAAATCTCTCAATCAGCATTAGATAAACCATAAAAGTAGCCTAGAAACAAGTACATAATCATTTGCAATTACCATAAAAATAACATTGAAATGAAGACAGGCTCCAAAGCAAACAGCTCATCACTTGGAGTGGCCCGAAGGCGGCTCATCCATTGGGGTGTTATTCAATTACCAGCCGAAACTGTGGGGTCTGCTGCTGATGTTGCCGCTGTGGTTTCTCAAGCCTTTTACGTGCACCGACTTGCAGCGGCAACAAGAGGCGAAAAGCGGCAGCTGACGGTAGTCGAATTAAACAGCAAAATGGCACGCATCCATAGACCCTGCTGTCTGCTGAGCCACCGGGCCCCGGCCACTCGCGGAGTCTCCTCTTGATATTGCAATCTTATGCCTGCTTTAATACCCCTCCAGGGAGAGTTTTACGACTTTTACGAGTCTTTTGCAGCGCCCATTTAAGTGCATAGTTGTAACGACTCAATAAATACCGCTAATTGTTAATAAAAACGATTAAGGCGAACTTTAGCCAGTACTAAGATTTGCCACTTGAAGTGACCTGAATTGTATAATGAAAAAAAAAAACATTGGAATAACTAGTATTATAACTATAATAATAGTACCTATTTTAGTAGTTTTGCTATTGAGTTTAAACAGTTATAATTTGCACAATAAAAAACATAAAACAAGAGTTTTTTCTTATTATACACAAGAAATGGAAACTTGAAAGGCTTGTTAAAGTTCGTAAAAATAAGATTTTAAATAGGATATTACTGGTTATATGGAGAAACTTCAAGCGTTAAGATAAATATATAATCCCTTTTGAATCCATATCTTTAAAATATTTTTTATATCGCTTTAATGGCTAAATAGCTTTCTTTCCCTTTTGCTTTTTTAAGTTCTTATCTAAAGAAAAACGTAGAAACATAACAAGTAAAACAGACGTTAGTCTTTAGAGCTTCTTTTAAAGCATGAAATCTCTTCCGATTATTATTTACCATAATATCATTTTCTTACTAAAAAGATTCATTAAGTCATTCAAGAAGGGTATACAGAGATAGACCTTCTTCTTGAGACCGTTCTTGCTTTTCTTTTTTTTCTGCGCTGATGGTGGCGCTGCATTTGGCGCTTGGCTGCGTCGGCTTCGCGCCTCCGAAAGCCAGCGATGGGCAGGGAAGGCGGGAGGCGGGAAGCTCACGAAAAGCACGCCGCTCACCATTCGCTGCGCCGCATGTGTTTTAGGCTATTGCGATTGTTATTACTGCCGTCGATCCGATCCGATCCGACCCGGGCTTCGGCTTGATGGTCGCGCATTCGCTTCGTGCATCCATTCATTCGGCGTGGAACTATAAAAGTGCGCGCAAGCGCTGCAGTTGGCATCATTAAACCGTTAACCGTCGAACAGTCTACAGCCCAGTGTGTACGGAACGTGTGACCAGTGATCAATAGTAATCCCTCGACCAAACGGGATCAGTTCTGCCACAGCTGACTCACGACCAGGGAAACGGATTTCCATTCCCGTCCACCGAAGGATTAACGCAGCAGCATGAAGTTGATGGTACGTATCCGAGGGCAGGACAAGACAGTGAAGTGAACAAGTGGCTGAAGGGACCCGAGACTATCCCGATTTGGGAAATATTATGATCAATCATGATGCAAGTTCATCAGATCTGATCTTAGTTGCAGTGATGTAAAGTATTAGATACATTTGCCAAAATGCAGGAGAAGTAATTACAAATCTAGAATCAATAACAATTTATTTAACAAATTAAAACGATTTCAATGCTTATGTCACATTAAAATATCAGTGGCATTAAATGCTTAATTCAATTGCTACAAAATCTTAAAGATCAATTTCAATTTCAAATTTGCAACCTTTCCAAATTTACTAAGATCTTGTATGCCTAGCCTTAGCCCAAACTCTTAGATCCTTTATCCTTCATCTAATTATCCTTGCTTTAAATCACAGCGCACAGCGACATCGCTGGCCCTGGTTGTACTCCTGGCCAGCAGCTACGTCCAGGCGGAGGCCGAGAAGGCCGCCGTCGAGGAGAAGAAGGCCGAGCCCGAGGCCAAGCCCGCGGAGCCAGCGGCCAGTGAGGACACCACCAAGTCGAAGCGCGGACTGCACCACTACGAGGACTACCACCACCACCACGTGCCGCACTTCCCGGTCCATGAGGAGAAGACACTGACCGTCATCAAGAAGGTGCCCGTGCCTGTGCCCATCGAGAAGATCGTGCACGTGCCGGTGGAGAAGCACGTCCACGTGCCCGTTAAGGTCAAAGTGCCCAAGCCGTATCCGGTAGTCAAGCACATCCCCTATGAGGTTAAGGAGATAGTGAAGGTTCCGTACGAGGTGCCAGCTCCGTATCCCGTCGAAAAGAAGGTTCACTACCCCGTCCATGTGCACTACGATCGCCCCGTGCCCGTGAAGGTGCGTTTGGAATTCACAGAACCAAGCCGAATAGGGTCTTAACTACTTGACTTGACTTCTTCGTTGCAGGTCCATGTGCCCGCTCCTTATCCAGTTGAGAAGAAGGTCCACGTGCCCGTGAAGGTCCATGTGCCCGCACCCTACCCCGTGGAGAAGGTTGTCCACTACAACGTGGAGAAGCACGTGCATGTCGACAAGCCCTACCCCGTGGAGAAGGTGGTCCACTACCCCGTCAAGGTGCCCGTCGAGAAGCCCGTGCCCCACTACATTGACAAGCCGGTTCCGCACTACGTGGACAAGCCAGTGCCCGTGCCCGTGATCAAGAAGGTGCCGGTGCCCGTCCATGTTCCTTATGATCGTCCCGTGCCCGTGCACGTCGAGAAGCCAGTGCCGTATGAGGTCAAGGTCCATGTGCCCGCCCCCTACCCCGTCATCAAGGAGGTGCCCGTGAAGGTGGAGAAACACGTTCCGTACCCGGTCAAGATCCCCGTGGAGAAGCCCGTCCACGTCCACATCGAGAAGCACGTCCCCGAGATCCACGAGAAGCACGTCAGCTACAAGGAGCCGGAGTTCGTCCACAAGCACATCGAGGAGGACCACCATCACGCCCCCATCCATCATCATCACTCGCACCCCATCGTGGAGCATGAGCACGAGGTGGAGCATGATTTTGCCTCTCATGATTATCATTCATATCACGGCTACTAAACTGGTGAAATGAATTCTCTCTTTCTCTCTTTTCCGCCTCTTTCGCTTTTCTTTGCAGCATTGAGAACGAACGGGATGGCTAGCTAAACTCTTCCATTTTCACTATATTTCCCAACACATAGAGTTACCATACCCATAGCCACGATCATAAACCATAACCATAACCATAGACCATAGACCATCCCCCTACTCCGATCACTCCATTCACACCGTCCCCGGAACACCCTTTGCTATGCAGAACGTGATAAACGACAGAGATTCTGAGAACCAGACGAGATACGAGACGAACTTAGCTTTTAGACCGAACTCTCTTCTAGCCGTAAGCCATAAGACACAAAAAGGAAACCCTGAAACGTTGACAAGACCCGTGAGCAATGTGAACGAGTGAATTGTAAAGGAACTTTAGATTTAGACCTTCAAAGCAACACATTTGGGCCGCACAGGCCACACAACGACAACGACAACGAGAACTGTAACTAGAACAAGATCAAGATCTAGGAATGAACACCAGCCCACTCCCTCCCCTCCAAGACACTCGGTCGGACACACACACAGCTGCCAGATCCCAGGATCCCAGGCTTGTTGTGCTGCGACGACGATGTGGATTGTTGGACGAAGGACTCGACACCGCCTGAGTGCATCATCGACGTGGTTGCCGCTGCTGTATTGTCCTCCAGCCGCGGCTCTCCCTCTTCTGCTCTGGTCCGCCCGACTCGTGCACCCGGTCCGGTTCCCAAGTGAGATCGATCCGTCCCATGACCGATCGGTCCAGTTGTGTGCAGCGTCCCAGCGTTGTGAGCGTGTGATAAGACTTCTGATAGCGTTTAAGCTCGTGCGATATTCGATATTCGAGATAGGAGACCCCTATTTAAGTCAGTTTGTAATCGAACGTATTGTATTAGTTTTGTAATGTTCTCCGCTACCTAGTTTGTAATATGTCTATGTAATTTTGCTTGTTCTTAGAAGCAAACGAAACGGATTTATAAAAAGTACTTAATTTACCAAATATTTTTGACTCTGTATAAAAGCTAACAAAAAAAAATCTCATACAAAATGAAGCTGATGAATGATACACAATCAAATAAATGAAAAACAAGTGATCAAAACGAAAAACGATCTTTATTCTTTATCTATACCCCTTTGAATATCATCTACCAATTAATACAACTGTATAGCAAACAATATGAGTATTTATTTTACTAATGACCTGCAGACTCCATGAATACATCAAATTCAAATTCAAATAGTTGCTTTGCATTTTTAAAGTAAACACTGCTTTAGTAAGATTATATTGCCTTGGTTAATGCCTCTACAATAATTATAGAGCACAGTTCTCAAAGTTTGTTAAGTAATAGTTTCCTGGAATCTATAATTTCCAAGACCACTTCGTTAATAACAATAATCAAGAGAAAGCAAAAGTATGTATCGGGTTCAAGATTAGTTTATAAAAGTATTTAATCGACTAATTTATACTTTGGCCAAATCTGTAATGATATGCCAAGCTTCCGAGCTACGACCCTTGAGGTTGATAGTAAATTGTTCTGATATTTGTCAATGTGGAATGCGATTGTTAGATTCCCAGCAAAATGGATTAAAAAAGTACAAAGCACTTCTTGGTTGTGATACTGCACAACCAAACTGTTCCATAAATCTTACTTATCATTAGCCAATTTTGGCAATCTTTTCATAAGCCAAATCCACTTTCGTTTCGCGTTTAAATCAAATATGGGTACAACAGACACGGAGGGCGAAGAGGCAAATCAAGTCGTTCCTCTATAGCCCATAAATGTCTTATCTAATTTTTAAATGAGGTAAACATCGCCTTGCATTCATAATTGCATATTCAAAGTGTCTCGCCCACAAAGAGACAGCCCAGGAGGGGACGGGGACAGTTCAACATGTTTATTACATTTTCCACACCATCACTTTGCTTTCCACGAGCCCCAGTCCCAGCCCCAGACCCACCTCCAGCCCCAGCTCCAGACTGACTCCAGCTCCGGTGCACTCGTGGCCATTTCCTAGCGTTTATCTTGCGGTGTGGGCATTGCTTTTTATTAGCACCAGCGAGGGGTCTGGTTTTTTGGTCTTTGCACTCCTTTTGCCTTTTGCGGCTGCCGGCTTGTTGCATCGACCACAAAGATTGGGTTTCAATTTGCATTTTCGGCTCCATTGAAGCCGCTGCAATTTCAGACTGGGTTAAGTAAAGTGGGCCACGGATTTATCACGTTTTTCCTCAGTCGGTTTGTAGGACATGTGCCGCTAACCGATATTTGAGCCGGGCCCCGTCGAGGCGCGAGTCGCCGGGGCCCAGCTCGCTTTTATTACCATATTGGGGCTAACTCTCTCGGTGGCCAGTTGTTTCTGGTAGCTCTGTTTATGTAACTGTAACTGTAGCGTTTGCAGTTTATTGATTATGCAATAAATAATCGCCGGCACAATGCCCGAACTGGCGTTGTTATCCTCCATCCTCGCCGCCCCTCCCTCGTTCCTTGCAGAGTGTGTGGCTAATGCCAAAAGAATGGCTGCAATAAAAATCTGGCTAATGGCTCTAATGGAGAGCTGAGCGTACACTTCATTATTTCAACAACATTGAAGCGTAGCCAGTCTACCCCCAAGACAATGTGAAGTAGAGTCAAGATATTAAAACTTGTGAGAGATACATTCTTTTTCATAAGACAGCTTAACTCGCTGGCTTTGGCTTCAAGATTGGCATTTACCGTGAAAGTGTCGGTTATATTTCCCTTTATTTTTTTATTTAATATAAATATATGGTGCAATGATCAGAAGACAAGTGCAAAAGGTCGTCAGAAAAAATTTGCTGCCAAGTTTTCAGACTTGAGAATTTCTAGTCCATTCTTCGCTACCGAAATTGAACATATTTTTACTCGGTACCAATGTAGTACAACGTTATTATAACATAGTACCAGCTGAAAATGTATTTAACAAAAGATAATAAAGCATAAATTTTGTACGGTAAACTTTTACAACATCTACATTTGTTTTGACAATACTAAAAGGTCTTGCACAACGTGTTCCTAGCAACATTTGTTCTTTTTAGTTGTTCCGCAATAAGTTTCTA